>CM028916.1:16367513-19107513 GCA_016801845.1 Polydactylus sextarius | reverse complement strand
TTAATTTGAAAGAGGATCCTCTCACGTCTGTCTGTAAGTATGAGGCTACAGCCAGCACAGTTAGCTTAGCTGAGCCAAAAGGTTAGAAAGAGCTAGCTAAGCTAAGCTTACCATCCTTATGGTGAAGGTTTGTGTCTAATGGATGAGTGTTTTTATTTGTTTTCCATCGGAGAATATCAAACTAGTCCTTAAAATGGGTTAGTTGTTGTGTGTGTCAGACAGATGACATTATGTCCTTTGACTGCACCAGTGACTAAGTAAATACATCCTCTTTGTTAATCATAGATATCTGAGAGCAAGTCAGACAAAACCAGCTCTTCCTGACTGCATGTTATATTTGAAGGCCTCAGCGGACCTGTGATGTAATAATAAAGTCAGAGAGGTGGTCTTGTGGAGAGTCTGGTTCCCTGGTGGTCGTAGCAGTCCTGGGAAAAGGAAGTCTATGCAGGAAGTGAACTGGCTGGCCTTCAGTGCTGCATGACTGCAAACACTGAGGTCTGTCTCACTGCTGTGTTTGTGTGTATCTACATGGAAACGTAGATGTTTCCACACAAGAACTCCTGCAAGGGAGAGCATCAATGTGAATGTGTGAGTCTGTGTGTACACATCAGTGTAGCTTGTTTTTAAATGTCACACGGACATGAGAAGTTCTAGTAGTAAAAGAGAAAGAAAAAGCACGTGCTATCCCAAACGTTGTCTTCAGTTCCCTGACTTTGTGAATGACTGATGCAGCTTCGGGAAATGTCTGATAAATGAACTTAGTCATCACATCACCTCTGAGCCAAGTTACGCTGTAATTTGCAGTTGTGTGCAAATAAAAAGTATGACCACAGGAATGAACAGAGAGCAATAGAGCTGAACAAAACAGCGCAGGTCATCGCCCAGACAGCACCAGAGGACATCTGTTAATTTGCATGAATGTATCAGTTAACAGGAACTTCTTTATATTTTGGAAAGAGCTGTTTCACTTAATTAAATGTACTCAACGGGCCTCTGTCAGCTTAATGCTTAAAATGTGCACATGTTCTACTCGTGCAGCTTATGTAGCACGTGTAAGTGTGTGTGTCTGTGTGTGTGTGTATGGTGTGTGTTTCTGACAGAAGGGGGAGGAGGGGATTTGGTTTGGTTGGCTTGGCTCGGTGTCAGCCCTTTGTAAGAAGGGGTGAGTCAGGAACCGGGTGTTTCTCTCAGCTGCTTGCCGGTCTGGTTGCTGTTGGTAACTTTGCTTGATGAGATCAGAGTGGATCAGCTTTCAACCCTTGATGTTTCTCCGTCTCTATATATCCTCTTCCCTTGCTCTCTCGGAAAGACTGAAGAGGAACTGAAACAGGAGCGGGGCTGAAAAGTGTGTTCGGAGCTGTAGTTGTCAGCGGCTGTGAAAATGCTGCCTTGGAAACATACTTTAGAGTTGGAGAGCACTGGGGGAAGGTGGGACTAAGAAAGAAGTGATAGCCTCAGGACAGATAAGCTCCAGGGAGGGAAAAGGGAGGGAACAAGGGAGGAGGGAGGAAGGAGGAGGAGGAGGAGGAGGAGGAGGGAGAGGTGGGCAGCCTTCTGAGGGAAGAGGGAGTCACTCTCTTTCAGTCTCTGACGGACTTGCTGGCTGCTTGTCTTCTCTTCCTGCCGTCTGTTGGGCTCCCTGGCTGCCGGCGACTGGCTGGAGGAGTTTAGCTGTGTTTTGGCTGCTGTCTGGATTTCAACATGGACTCGGGCTGAACAGCTTCACACAGCGAGGCATGAGAAAAGCCACTGGAGATTCACTGTAAGCTATTTGATCTGTTGTGTTGTCTACAAGGTGTAGTGTGTCATCGTTGAAATATGTCTCATCTGAAATAGATTGTTGCTATTTCAGGAGTGTGTGTCTAGTTGTGTGGAAGAAACTGTACCTGTATGCCTATATATAATTGTGGCAGTTTAAGCCTGTATTTAATAAGAGTTTAAGTAACTGTGTGATTAGTTTTTAATGCTGTTTACATGAGACAAGATCAGCCCACACACTGCTGCTGCTGCTGTTAACCTTTAGACAAAACACATTCTTCTCCCGTGGATGCTACCGTGTACTCACCCTCTCCTCTTCCCTCCAGATCTCCCTCGTCTTCTGTCGCCTTTAATTTTCTTAATGGTCTCGAGGCCTCAGCTGGCCAGCTGGGATACCCCTGTGTGTGTGTGTGTGTGTGTGTGTGTGTGTGTGTGTGTGTTTGTCTGTGTGTGTGTGTATGTACGTGCGTGTGCTTTTGTTCTGTAGATAGAGTTGTTAGTTGTGGGATAAGCTACCCGAGGATTTCCCTCGCTCACATACAATAATGGGATAGATCCTGCTCTCTATTTTTAAACACAGTGTTTGTATATACGTTTCACACACCCCTAATCTGACGGCTCGCTCTGCGCTGCCTGCAGTAGCTTTCTCTCACTGTGTTGTGTTTAGTCTATGGATTTGGGTGGGAGGGTGTATTTGTGTGGTCCATCCTGGGATAGAGAGATATCAGCTCTCCTTTCTGACTTTATCCTTTTGTTTTGTCAGCTGCTGACCTCTGTTTCTCTCTCTCTTTCTCTTCCTCCATCTCTTCCATTGTTTGTGTTCTCTTTCACTCTCTTTATTTCACTCTGATTCACAGCCTTCATCACAGAGCCTCTACCTTTTTATAGTTAGTGTTTTTATTTAAATAGTCGCCTCTTTTGGTTACTGCTTCTAATTCCTTTCCTTTCTTTCTCATCATTTTCTCTTTTGTTCTGGATGTAATATGAGAACAGTGAGGAGGTTTCACAATATTGTGCATGTTTGTGTGGATGTACTTTCCCCTGTCAAACGTCCTGGCACAGCACCTTCTGTTCCACTTTCTCAGAACAGTTTTGAAGAACACCTTGGTGAGAGAGACATCTGCCTGCGTGTGCATGTGTGTGTGTCTGTCATGGAGTTTAACCTGCAAGTATTTCCATTATACATTATATGAGGGATTGATCTCAAGTTACTGTCGCCCAAAGTGACATCTTCATATTACTTGTTTTGTTTGATCACCAGCACACAACACAAATGTATGTTCAACGTAAATGATATAAAACAGAAAAAAACAGGTAAAGCAGAGGGTTTGACATTTTTAAACAATTCATATAAACCACCAATTAAGTAGATGACTAATTAACTGAACAATAGTATCAAACCTACAAAGAAGTCTTTGGTATTCACCATGCCTGTCTTTCTAGACAACAAAAGAAAAACAAAAAGCCATTTTAGACTTCATCTGATACAAGGGTTTAAAGAGACGTGGGGCTGGGTTCTGTTTGACTCATGTGACACGTTTCATCATATTCCCTTGGAGGCAGGTTGGATGTTGAATGAATGAATGTGTGCAGCACAACAGGGCAGCAGCAGCAGCAGCAGCAGCAGCAGCAGCATCATAAACAGACAGACTTTGATTCAGTTTCATTACTGCTGGGGTTGTGAATCTGCCATCTGAATCTACTGCTACTCCTCAGAGCTTTATCGATGGCATCACTGATATATATATATATATATATATATGCGTGTGTGTGTACATATGTGTGTGAGAGACAGATTAATAGGTTTTCCGTTAAGATGTGCTCAATCATTGTAACACTAATGGTCTCCCCTCAGGGCATCATGGGTTTTAAGGTGTCACGGCATGAGAAAATGAAGAACTTTAGGAGCAGGCAGCATATGTTTGTGTGTGTGTGTATTCGTATATCTTCTGTCTACATTCTGACATTGTGTGCATTTTATTCTTAGGCAACTATTGCGTTTCACTTTATAGATCACTCTTAATGGAAATGTACTTCTTCAGTAAAAGAGTGAGGAATTTTACACTGAAGTTGTTCACTTTAAGTAAAGAGCAGACAGAGGAGGGAGATGTGGGGGAGAGAACATGATACATTAGGGAGATGATGACCAGAGTTTTGGTGAAGAATCCAGACTGATTGAAGAAGAAAAGGGAGGACTTTACCTCTGGCTGGGGTGGGAACAAATGAAAGTGTTGCATCAGGGAAATTTCACCAAAGGCAACCTTCAACCTACATATAAAGGTCATTTCTTCCACACCACATACATAGTCAATTTTATCTCTGTGAGAAGGGCTTTGTTGCTGTCAGTGCGCATGTGTATGCAGCTGTGTTTGAATTCACCCGTGTTGTGTGTTTTGCAGACCTTGCTTTTCAGGCAAGCTGAGCTCGCATTGATTGCCGCATTGGTGGACGCTGGGGCATTTGGTGTGGCATTTGAGGGCAGGCCTGAGAGACCAATTGACAGCTCTGCTGTAGTCTCAATGGGTTTCTGGTACAGTGAGGCAGAGAGATACTGGCATGCAGAGAGACGGGGACAGAGACTAATGGATGGGAAATTCTGGAAAAAAGTAGAGGAAACACATGGGAGAGAAAGGATGGTGAGGACAAGAGTTAAAAGATGTGTGAGGAAACGGTCAAACCTAAAAAAGAAAGAAAGACGGTGATAAAGGAGTGGTGATATCTCCTTCTACAACTGCCTAATAAGTCCAGAGATGTCTGTATGAGTCCACTATTTCTTCTCATCAGCTGGAAGATAAGTTTAAAGTCCCAGTCTGGAGCCTCTGTCTGTATTTTGACATCCTGTTAGGAGCCAGACGGTACAGTTTATGTCTAGCTCTGGCATCTTCACCTACCCAGGGATTCCCTCAATAGGAATGAATGTCAGCAATGTAGAGAGGCTGGTGGTTTGTTTAATCTTGTGGGTGCAGTATTTTGCTCTGAAGAGATATAATAAAAATGTGCCTGTGTGTTTGTTGCTGGGTCTTAATAATTGCATGTGAGTTCTGCTTTTATACACTGCGGTGCCCGAATGCCCCCCCTCCAGGAATGGAAAGTGGAAGAAGTGACCGCTTTGTGATTCACTTTTCAGACGTCAGAGGAACGAGGCAAAGTTACTTTAATTTAGGACGGCAGTCAAGGTTCAAATGAAGTCTGAGTGGTTTAAATTCGGTTATGTAATGTAGGGGATGAAGTTTAAGGCCGTAAATGAAAGAGGAAGAATGAAGGGATGAGCAAAACTATAGTCCATCTGTTATGATAAGATGCAAAAAAATCAGTCCTGTCCTCAAACTTCAACATTATTTCGTTGTTATTAGAGTTCATATCAGCGAGTGAGCGAGTTTAAAATGACGTCAAGTAGCTAACTCTACGCTTAACTCAGGGAGAGTTTACTGACCATTGACGGGTGAGTCAATTTCAATTCTGACTCTGGCCATTCTTGAAACAGACACATGAAATGTTTTAGTTGCAGTTCATCAAATTTAGATCAGCTTTGTTGCAAGTCATAAACCTTTAGCTCTAAGAATGAAAGTGTTTTACAGATGTGCTTTTATGATCTTGAGAAACATGTTTATGAGCTTTTTTTGTGGAGAAGTCACATCTATTTATTCAATCTAAGTCTTATCTTAGTGTTAAGACAAGACAGTGACAGAAACACCTTGCCGGGCCCTGTCCAAATCATCAGACGACGCATTGCATTTCATTTTTTATATATTATTTGTATATATACAAATATTTCTTTCTGGCGGTGACGACTAGAAGTTAAGGTCGTGAAAAAGTCGCCCTTAAAACCACAGATTTGAATTTTGCTCCTCTGTTTTTAAACAAAATGTCAAACTGTTCCTTTAAAATAGTTTTGACTGCACTGACTTTGTTTTAACATTTGACTTGCTAAATGAAGCCCATTGTTTCCTCACACAGTTTTAGTGAAGCATGGCAACAGCTGTTTCTGCTGCTGTTGCTGTGCCTGCAGGTGGCTGGGATGATAACTTGTGGACCAGATGATCCAGGCTGAAAGACGAACACGCAAACAAGCACAGTCACAGACTAGGCATTCATGCATGAACACAGACGCAGGAAGCCTGAATATCTGTCAAGCCATTAGTTATTAGGGCCTCATGTGTCACTGGTTGTCCTTGATTGGCCTTCTAACAAGTAGTGATACATGAACAGTAAATCTGAAATAACTGTACCCAACATTGTGGAAAACTTGGTTCTGTCAGTTCTAAGTTCATATTTAGACACAGCGCCATGGATGCTCTGGGGAGTTTGACAGGATTTTTTTGTGGAAAAAGCCCAGATACATCTCCGCTCTGTTCTCTGAGGGTGGTGCAGTATGAGTGAGAGGTTCCTCAGCAGTTTCCTTTCTCTGTGTGTGAGTCTGTGTTTGTGTGTGACTTCAAACCCTGTCTGCCCAGTTGGCTGAGGTTTTAAATGAAGCGCAGTCTGACACACACACACACACACACACACACACACACACACACACACACACACACACAGAGTCTTCTTATTTTTCAATGTGACACACACACAAGCTCTCGCAAGCTTTTTAGTGACTGGAGCTTGTTAGTTGTGCAGCAGGAGAAGCCAGATGAAGCCAGCCCACACACCAGGTGCACATTGCCTTCCATCTGTCCTGTGTCTGCCTTCTTATCTCATTCTTTTCCTCTTTTTTAACATAGGTGAGAATAGTTTTTACTTAAATTTAATTCATCTGACAGCTGAAAAGCTGAATCAGTGGATTCATCGATGAGTTAGTCCATTGAACATTAATCTATTTTGATACAAACATTGTTTTATTTTCTAAAAGTTGAGTAAACTTTCTCAATGAAAATGTAACAGTCAAACCATGAAAATAATCAACAGATTCACAGTTACTGCAAATACTTATTAGTTGTCTTTCTAAATCACAGCATCACTTGCTTTTTGCAGTGATGTAGCTGTGCTTATGTGTGTGACACCATGTGATCCTTTGTTCCCTCCTGTACCTGTCTGAGCCAGCTGAAAGTACAGATGAAGTGAGGTCCTAAACGAGTTGGCTGCAGAAGAAGAGAGAGATAGACGAAGGGATGGAGAGAGGGAGGGAGAGTAAACAACAGATGGTGGAAGCATGTTGCCGCTATTCACAGCAGTAAACGCTGCGGCGGCCCACCACCAGCCTCTCGAGAGGTTACTATGCAACAGTGACCGTGACGACACGGGGTCAGAGGTCAAGTGACTCCTTGATGACAGCCCGTAATGCCAGATTGTCATCCACATGCGGTGTCAAAGCAGGGCAGTGGACACACACTTACACACACACACACACACACACTAATGCACTGGGAGTGTATACAGTGTTAAATAGTGTTTTCATTGGCTGAGGTTTGGCGGCAACGACTCTGGAATCTTCCATGCAGGGCCCACCCTTAACCCACCTGCCAGCCGTGATGACACACACTGAGACAGCTGTCTGTATGTGTGCGTCTGTGTGTCCGAGTGCTGAACCTTCACATGCTGAGGACTGAAACTGAGAGGTGCCGCATATTGGCTGCCAGCTGCCATGACCTCATCCACAGCCAGAGAAAATAAGATAGAGAGAATGAGGCAAATGTGAACAGTCAAAATGAGACAGATGAGGGAGGTGTGTGTGTGTGTGTGTTTTGCACACAATTACACAAAGACCTCATTCTGTGATATGGTGGTTGACTGAGTAGGAATATTTGTGCTTGTGTCATCAGTATCTGGTTGAAAATAAATAAATGCATACAGCACTTCAATGCAAAATGTGACCTTTGTTTACAGTCAACTTTTATAGGGTGTAGTTTCAGCTCAATATCATTGGCTTTAGGCCTGGGTACAGAACTTTGATACTTTTATATCACTTTGATTAAATACTATTTGAGTATTCATTCAGTACCAAATCACATATATTAATTCTGTCCATAAAACTTCACTCAGGGACCAGCAATAAAATCTAGGTGTCAGTACTGACATTTTTTAACAATATCCAGCCTGTAGTAGTTGGTTTGTCCATACAGGGTACAACTCAGGGTCAGCCTTCTTTATCTTGAGTATCTTATCTTTTTTTTTTAGTATGGCAGTAGACAGTGTCATGTTGACACACAAATAAGCTGTGCATCACTGCTATTCAGGTGTGAGACTGTTTTTCAGAAGAAGTGTCAGTTCGGCATACATAAAAATAAATGCTGCTTTGCGGCTTGCGAGAGGAAGCCAACAGATGAGACATGCCGGGAGTTTCATCATCCACTTCCCTGTCTGTCCGTGGTGTGACTCTTTTCCTGTGAACAGGAAGCACCGGCTGCCGTTCCTGGAAGAGATAACTACGTCAGTGAAACCACTCAGAACCGTTGGTGTATGAGGTCATCTTTGATGTGGCTTTAGATGGTGTGATAACAGTAACTATATATATCAGACAAACTGAACAAAGCAATAGAGCTTGATGTTCCTACACAGAAAACAAAAAAAAAAAACATAGGTGAACTCTATACTTCTGTCCTTGTCTTTGTGTAACTGAAACGGGTGAAAGACAGATCCTTTGAAATATAGTAAAACTAGATGGGAAGAAAATGAAACCGAAACTGATCAAAACCTAAACTAAAACTTAAACGCCCTCGCAGGATTACAGAGAAAATGACACATAACTGGAAATTATATTCTAAACATGAAACAATATTAATCATAACTACCTGTGAGAGTCTGGTTTATTATCACGGCGAGTTTTGCCGATATGTCAAACCAACATGTACTGTCAGTATTTTAAGTATGAGTATAAGCTATAGTTGACTTTTTAATGTTAAACAACTGATTGAAGATAAATTATGACCTAATGTTTTTGTTTTTCCTCCTGCCGTGTTGACATTTTTGCAAACACAGGCAGTTCTCATTAAAATGACATTACCCAAATGAGACAGTGCCAGCCTCGAATCTGGTTAATGTTGCACAACTGGGGAACGTTTGGAGGACTGCACGCATGTATTGTTGTTGGAGCATGAGTGTGTTGGGAAGATTCAATATGAGTCAGAGGAAATGTGTGTGTATTTATGCCAGTGTGTGTGTGCTTATCATCCTGTTCATTGTTTATTTATGTCAAAATGAAGCCACACAAAATCTGTGGAGCGAGTAGTTTTGCCAACACTTGCCATCTCATCTCAGTCATCAGTTATTTCGCTCTTTCTTTTCCAACAACCAGCTTTCTATGCCTGTCGTTTTGTTTCTAGTTAATTCCTAGAATTTTGTTAGCTGACAGCTCATAGTTATGATCAGTCAGAGCGATTAATATCTGTCTTTAATCTTTTTTTTTTTTCTCTGGTTCTTCTCTCAACAGGAGTGGCACCCACTTGCTCTTTCGCAAGACATTTGTGGCATGAAACCAGATCACACTCATCGTTCATCCATCACCTCCTCCTTCATCTCCCTCCACCACTCTACAGTTAGAAACTCTCACTCAGCTCCACCGCATTGATGAGGTAACGTCGAGTTCAACGCAGCGCAGCACCCACCTGCTCAAACACCACCCTCTCCCCTTCCTCCCCCTTTCTTCTGTCAAGCTTCCATCGCAGCCATGGGACAGAAGATTTCTGGCGGCATTAAATCAGTGGACGGTCGTGGAGAAAGCGGCGGCTCTCCGTCCTACCGACCCTCAGCCCATCGCCGGCAGCACCCGGAGCTGAGGGGTCCTGATTTCTCCAAACCTCCCAGGTTGGATCTCCTACTAGACATGCCGTGTGCGGGACTAGAGACACAGCTCCGCCATGCGTGGAACCCTGATGACCGCTCGCTTAACATCTTCATCAAAGATGATGATAAGTTGACATTTCACCGCCACCCGGTCGCTCAGAGCACGGACTGCATCCGGGGACGGGTTGGATACACCAGGGGTCTCCATGTGTGGAGGATCCACTGGCCTTCCCGGCAACGAGGCACCCATGCTGTTGTCGGTGTGGCAACCTCAGAGGCTCCCTTACATTCTGTTGGGTACACGGCGTTGGTGGGGTCAGACTGTGAGTCCTGGGGCTGGGATCTGGGACGTAACCGGCTCTACCACGACAGCAAGAACAGGTCCCACAGCTCACTGCCATCTTACCCTTGTTTCCTGGAGCCGGAGGAGTCATTCACCCTACCGGACTCTCTGCTAGTGATTCTGGACATGGATGAAGGAACCCTGAGCTTCATGGTGGATGGACAGTATCTTGGAGTGGCATTTAGAGGGCTGAAGGGCAAGAAGCTGTATCCCATCGTCAGTGCTGTGTGGGGTCATTGCGAGATATCCATGAAGTACATCAACGGTTTAGATCGTAAGTACATATTACTATTACTCTAAAAACAAATGAGCATGAACACCAGTACTCAGTGCTGACTTTTCATTAAATTTGTGTTGAGGAAAAGTCCAGATTTTCTTAATATAACACAAATAATGATATTGTAAAATCATCCTCCAACATGTCAGAACCATAGTAAAACAAGTGTGGTAGCTCAGACTCATTGTGACATGTAGTGAAAGGTAGTGAAAGTTAAGTAACTCTGTAAACTCAGAGGTTGTGCATTTGAAACGTTTAGTTTGACAACAGACTTAGTGTTAGTTAGTTAGTGAATGTTAGTCCGACAACAAAAAGACATCAGTCAGATGGACGTTGCGAATCATGTGATGTCTTTTTTATGGAGATATTATTGCTCTCTTTTGTCAGACTGAACAGCGAAGATACACATAATTTGTCTTTTAAATGATTTTTTCACTGAACACTTCAGTATCTGTAGACCTTAGGAAAAGAGAATATGATACAGTACATATTGATGTTACTTCATATCTGACCTCTTTAGGTTAAGTTCATTATAGCACTGATACTTTAGAGCTACGGGAACTGACCTGCTGGATGTGAAGTTCATTTTCTCTTGTCCCTGTTGGAATTGCTCTCAGACTCATTACCGACTGTGATATTACTGCTATTACTGGATAGTTCGTGGGCCAGCACTTGAGGCAATTATTTTCTCATATGTAGTCTTGCACATGGCACCTGCAGATATCAACATTGTGTTATTTTAGCCTTTTCTATTATAGTTTTGTTGGGTCACCGTGATGGTGGAAGACTGCTCTTCATTAAATGGTCCATAATTGCAGAACAGTGTGAAGAAGTTGTTGTTGTGTCGCTGTCTGTGCATTATTGTGGATGAAATGGGAGTTTAGAAAGAGTCTGGATGTTATTCTGCATGCTTTTGGTTTAGGTATTTGTATTTGGTTTGCCTTGTTTTTAGAAACTCTGGATTATGTTCCTGTACTCCCACTGTCTGTGTGTGTGTGTGTGTGTGTGTGTGTGTGTGTGTGTGTGTGTGTGTGTGTGTGTGTGTGTGTGTGTGTGTGTGTGTGTGTGTGTGTGTGTGTGTGTGTGTGTGTGTGTGTGTGTGTGTGTGTGTGTGTGAGAGAGACGACGCAGGCTTTTCCTCCCTTCTCAGTCTAAACAGTGACTCTTTGAAGGGCTCGTTAGAGAAAGATCTTAGACTCACATCATGGACACCTACACACATGGACACACACCTGCCAGGAAGGGAAAGTGTGTGTTATGAAAACATGCCTTATGATTTGACTGTGGCCATTTCCCTCCCCTTCTGTTTGCAGAACCCCACGGGTTTTATTTAAAATCACAACAGGGTGTGTTTTTGTCTGAAGAAAACAGAGAGGAAACCCATCTCCCTTGTAAAAGTTCTTCACTCTCATGGGTCATTGTGACATTAGGAAACTGTTTTTTACCAGCATAAAGAGGTCATACAGTTTTGGTAATAAAACTGCAGGATGCGAGCTAGAAAATGAATCAGAATGAATCAAATCACTTAGCTGCAATTTAAAACCATATCTGATTTGGGTCCTGTTTAATGTGTAATGTCTCAGCAATCTCTACACTTAGTTCAAAGTACATACCTTTGCTGCTGAAAGCACCTCACTCCAGCCATTTTCCATTTATGGAGCCATCTGTTAGATTTCACAGCGAGTGATGGGCCACCTAGGAGAATATGGAGATGATCGAGTCTCGTCAAAGCCCCGGTTTCTACAAGAATATAGACCTTATGCTGCGGAATGAGGTGTGAGTGTTGGAAAAGTGCAAAGTTTCATTTGGAATAAAGGAGAAGATGGTGTAGGTTTAGAAAAGGAGGCGAGCATGGATATGTGTGTGAGAAACAGCAAGAAATTAAATAAAAAACACATTTGGACAAAATGCAAAGCAGAATAAAAAGAGGAACAATGGCATTAATCTGTGCATCTGTAGAAAATATTTGGTTTCTGTGGCTTTCTAGGCAAAAGGTACTGATTTACTGTTAATGCTGAGCTAAGTGCTAACATATTAGCAAGCTAGAAACTCTCCAGCATTTGTCAATCATAGTGATTTTACTAAATTTTATGTATTTTATTGATGCAGTTTATACTAAAACAGATGATGATAAAATGAAAGTTGATGGAAAAACATCTAATAAGCTACGATAGCTTCCTCTGTTTTGGATCCACTTAAAGGTAAACACTGTCAAGATGGCTTATAGCATGAATTTATCAGTCAAAACAAAAAAAAAATAAACACAAGCATTATTGAGGATTTACTTCACAAATGAAAACCACCGATCACATATTTAACTGATTTTGTTGCTATTTTAAACAGCGGTCTAAAACAGTTTTCTCCTGTTACAAATCAGGGTCTAAAAATGCTCTTCATTATACAGCTATGCTCCCAAGAGTCGTGCGTTTGTGAGTCGACAGACGGAGACAAAGGCTTCATTGGGGACTAGGCCTCAGGTAGGGGAAATCCACTCGGACCACAAAATCTAAAACAACGCTTTTTCTTTCATTCCATTCGTACACAACCGCATTCATAACTGGGAGGTCTTTTAGGGTCAGTAGAGCTTCAGTCGCTTCTCTGAATCTGTGGTGCGAGTAATATCCTTATATTTCATTCATAGGTGAAGTAAACAGCCTCGGGTGTTCTCTGTTTGGCGCAGAGTGGGCAAACAGTGAGTGATTACAGTCTGTGTCGCAGCTTCTTTCAATATGGGTTTTGAATTGAATCAGCTGCTCTGCCCTGCAGATGACTCGCGTGGCGAGAATGAAGTCATAATTGTTGCCTGTCTGCAAGTGTATGTTTGTGTGTTAATGGTAAACCAACTGTATGTGGTAAGCCAGACCTCAGACATTCTATCATATGTCTTGTTCATTGTAATTGGTTAAAGCACCATTTATGAAATGTGTGTGTGAGTCTTAATAAGTGTAATATGTCTGTCTGTCTGTCTGTGTGTGTGTGTGTGTGTGTCTGTCTGGTTGTGAAAAAATCCTGTGGGTAGTTCAGTAATGGTGTTATCTAACAGGCCTTCCTGCGGGAAACAGCTATTGGATTGTTTGTGAATTATTGTTGTGGGGGGCAAACAACATGACTGCGGGGTATTAAAAAGAGATTTATTGGCGCAGTGTCCCCTTGCCACAAACTGTTTGTTTTTCTCATCACTCTGATTCAGGCCTCACTGCTCTATGAGCAGTTGATCATCACTTTCTCTCCACCTTAGAAAATTGCTCCCATTCCTGCAGTAACACAACGCGAACACACCAGTGAGACGTAAAAAACCAAAAAGCACTCCAGGCTCATGGTAGTTTTTGGAAGATCAGACAAAGCAGATAGGGTCAGTTAAGTAGGTGTAATACGCACTAATGCAGATAAATGCTGAGCGAAGTTCAAACTGCATTATACTGTTAATGTAGTGTAAATTATTTATCCTTCCAGCATTTTGACTTCAGAGAATTCCTCCTCCTCCATCCAAGAGTGCAGATCACCGTTTGCAATATGCAGTACATGTCAGTCGTTGCTACATGACATTAACAACGTGTGTAACTAATTAATTTATTAACGTGAATCACTTTCATCTGCTTCTGTCTCATGTTTGCTGTGCATGTTTGTCTTTCTCACACAGGCACGCAGATCTGTGTTCTCTCTTTTCCCATCTCTGTAATTGTACCAATTAGCGGTGCCTTGATTCATCACAATGAGAGCTGTCCTAGCTTCAACCCCGATATGTGCCACATCCTCTCTTCTTCTTTTTCTTCCTATCTTGTCTCTTTGCGACACCAAACTCCACTGCAAAAAAGCTGGGACTTTTAACATGCGTTTTTTATCAGCTACTGCATAAGACAAACAACATCACTGCTCAGATGTTTTTCTGATCTTTTAGAGCAGTTTACCACATATCACTGTTATCATGTTAAACCCTTATTAATCACACTTACTGGTCCTTTAACCTCAGTAACCTAGAGTCGCTTTTTTTCTGGTCGTGACATTGATGTCAGTATGTTTTTTTTTTCCCAGAGAAAAGTTTACATTAATGGTTCTTGATCCAACAGCTGTGATATGATTCACCATCACCAACCACTCAGCCACACACAGTGTGGCTGAGTGGATGACAGGACCAATCGTTACTGTCTCAGGGACAGTTTAGACACCAAATAGAGGAGAAAACAGTATGGAGCATGGGAATTTAGGCTGAAAAGAGGGGAAGACAATAAGTGAGAATAAATCTGGCAGAGAGAGTTACAGCAGCAAGAATAAAATAAAAAGCAAAACAATAACAGCAGGGTAAGATCTAAAAGTAGCAGCAAACATACTGAAGTTTTATGAGGAGAAAGATGTAGCGTGAATACAAAAAGAAGCAAGAGGGAAGGTTTGAACAATAGGGACAGAAAGTAGAGCCAGCAGAGCTGAGTTGTGTGGGATGACTTGAGCGAGGCAGCGTGACACCGACACTCAGCTGATCAGCTTCCTGAGCTGACATAGGAAGGGAAATTGTCATACTTTCAGAAAAGTTTCAAAACTGTATTACAACACACTCACATGCCAGCGCCATCACTTTACGTCTTCATGTTTGGACCGCACTGTGTGAAAAGTGACAAACACACATGAAAGCTCTCGATCTCCGAGGAAGAAATGTGGCATTTGACGCAGGCAGACACAAACACAAACAGTGAGCAGCTTTCACTGGCAGGGATTAATTCATACTTCATAGTTAAAATCACAACTGTGGACTCATTCAGGCATCACATTCCAGCGGTTATGTCAACGAGAAGTGACCCAGTTTTTTTTCTCCTGAAAGCCAACCCAACACTCTGACCTCCCTCCCTCTTCCCTACTGTTAAGTCTGCATCACATGAGCTCAGACAGTCCAGGTCAGATCTGAAACAGCTGCCGTCGCCACACACACACACACACATTCACCCATTCACTAAAACTACAGAACACTGAGACCCATTTATGGCCAGGTTGTTTACTTGAAAGTCTGTGGCACCCTGAGGTACCACGTTTTAGTTTACTTGAGTATAAAGTCAGTGTGCACGGTCACAGTCATGTTGTCATGTACCTGTGCAGGTTCGCTCTGGTAACATGCTGTCACAGCACTGCTACACCTTTGAAATATGATGCGGAAGATTTTAGTCCTGGTTTGATTTGGTGACAGCTCTGGTCGCCGGGTTACAAACAGCAGAAGAGTAAGTGGTGTGTCTGTTCAAATCCAAACAAAAATAGGAATTTGTACTCTGGGATAAACCAACATTATTCATGAACTATAGAAAATATAAACATTGAAGCGCTTGTTCTGAAAAAATATGTCTAATAGTGTCTAAATGGGATTCTAACTGTAAATATTATCGTTGTCTTCTGGCTCTTCTGTCTATAAAAAGCTTAACAAGTCATTCATCTGGTCTGAGATAAGTGTTGCCGTTGTCCATTTTTATCTTCCTGATGTGTCGCTATAAAAGCCTTGTTTACTGCTGGAGGAACAAAAACCTCTTTGAGTTTTCTGAAGTTAAAAGATCAGAGATGAGTTTGTTGACATCATTTACCAGTGCATCTAAATTATTCATCTTTTCTCTCATTTCTACAATAAGCATTATTGTGTTTCTTCTGTATAGATATGTGGTTTTAAATCTCTGTAAAAGATTTGCTCAGTTGCCCCTGGTGATATTAAGTCACGCCGATATTTTTAGTTTTATCTGCTGAGGCTTTGAGATGTACATCTCTCAGACTTCTGCCGTGGCTTCAACATAATGAAGGTGACAAAAATTTAATTTGTGACACTCAGGCAGTGAGAAATGACACTAGGAAAACTCGACAGTAATACGTCCTCCCAGGAACAACCCTGTTGCTGCTGCAGAAATATCTCCAAATAAAATTGTTCAAAAGGTACGACTGAATTATCCTGTATAACTGCGGGAAATGATTTCTGGGAAGACGCTGCTGTTGAGTTCTCTTTCAGATTGTGAAATTCCTGCGCCACAGCAAATAAAACCAAAACGGTATGTTTGATGCCACTTAGAGTAAGTAGGAAGATGTTTTGATTTGGACGAACTGATCCTGTAACAGTTGGTTGTTTTTTGTCAATAGAGTTTCATTCATCCATTGGTTCCATTACAGGTGTAATCATTGGTGTTTGTTGGGTGCTGTGACTCAGCTTTGTAGCAGCAGCTCGTCAGTTAGCGAGCTAGAGTTTCTCACTAACTGCTGGCTGCGTGTTATGTGGGTCAGTGGGTTACTCCTTTAGCTTAACTTAGCTGCAGGCCTCAGGCATAATGGCTTACATGCTGCTTTTTATGCTTTTTCTGATTTGTTTCTCTCTGTGTTTCACTGTCACATGTCTTTCGTTAGGCTGCTGTTTTTTTCTTCTGCCTTTTTCTTGTTTATTGCCCTGAAGTGTTGCACGTTAAGATGAGCCATCAGCAGCTCATCATTAGATCCCACGCACTATACAGCCACACAAAGAACAGTATATACAGTCTGTTTTTCTTACACTACCCAACCCTGATCATGACCGTCTTAAACATACACGTTTAACTTCAGTTAAATTCAAGTTGGATCGATTATTTAAATTTCCTGCCAGTTATTCCTGAAAACTGAGACATCAGTTTGTGTTTGCACCTGCTTTATAAACTACCCGAGCCAATTACAGACACTAGCTGTGCTCATCTTTACTGTGCCTACGCAGTTACTTAATAGCTTTAGCAAAATATCTGAGTGGGAGCCACATCAACAAATATTGAAGTTTAAAGCCTCTGTCTTTGCAGTGCTGTTACAAATGTGACACATTGGCTGCTGTGAAGCTGCACTGTGAGTTTATGTGACCCATGAAACGCTCAGATGTATGTTTAAAAAGTGCCGCATGTTTCCCTCTCCAGCCTCTGCTCTGAGATCTAAACACCCTCAGCTCCAGGAGGCCACAGTGGTGTCAAGTCAGTGTGCTCATCATCAAATATTTAACAGCAGAGATTAAGAGAGAACAGGGGAAAAAGAGAAAGAAAAAAAACTAAAAACACTAAAGCATCTGCATTTTCTGACGAAAATGCGTGTGATTGTTGCATCGGCTGCTGTAGCCTCTGGTGATTTCGTTTGTGTGAAAACATAGGTAAAGTATGGGGCATTAACTGCAACAGAAATGCACTGTGGTTAGAGATGATAGGGATTTTATTCTCCTTTAACTCAGTCCTTAGGATTAGCAGCGATTTGGATTGGGCAATTTTTTTTCTACTATAGCGTCATCTAATGTAGAAGCCACGTGGTCGCTTTACACTTCAACCAAATTTGGTTGCAGTTGAATGAGGCGTTCAAGTGTTGTATAGGAAGTTGAATTAATTTGACGACATCCACAAACGTTTGTCAGCCAATCATAAAACAATTTATGATATCTCAAATCAATCCCAGAGGTCCCACTGATGTCTGTCACATCATCGAATGAATCCAGAGACTTCAACAGCTCATGGTTATTGAAATATCGGCAATTATGCTGCTCATTTTCCATCGAATGACGGTGCTATAGTCAGCATTTTTATGTAAAGCACTAAAGTATGAGGGAAGCAGCAACCAAGTTTCACTCTTGTGTTTATTGTTTTTTAGATATTCATTATCTTTCATTTCATCATGTTTCGCCATGTTTTGCTTTTTTCACAAAATTCATAAAATATAATATAAACTCAACTGTTACAAATACCAGGACTGAAAGTAATAACACCTAATGTCTCCTAGACAAGATTAATATTTTAGCTTAGGAACCATGTAGGACTAAACTATATGAAACAGAAAAAACAATAAGGATGGAAGAAAAAGAGGATTGCAGTAATCAGCCAGTAAAATAAGTCAGAGAAAGTAAAGAATAGCAGAAGAAAGTGTTGACGTGAGAGAAGAAAGAAACTGAGAAACATGACACAGATATATGATATAAGGTGGTGGTTTTTTTTATAAGCCGTACAGTGAAGAGCTTTTAGGAAAACAAAAATATCCACGGAGAAAAGGAAGGCACAGATAAAGGAAGAAAAGAGTAAAGACAAAAAGAAGCCAAAAGAAAGGGTGAAAAAAAGAATGAATAAAGCTAAATCTACGGACAATAAGACTGAGGCGGCAGCAGCGGCAGTGAGACGTGAGAATGACGATGGATCAAAGTGTGGCAGCCAGAATGAAGAGTGACAGGCACAGGATGATAAAAGACAAAGGAAGAAAAGAGACATATTAGAGATGAAGACGACAAGAGGTTTAAAGAGTGAGTGAGAGGGCAAATTGAAAATTATAACAAGTGGCTGGTGTCACCTGTGAGGATCACATGAAATGATACGTGATGGAAAAGAGCTGCTCAGAGGGGAAGGAGGCAGCAGAGAAAGAGTCTTAGAATATGGATCACTGCTTTAAATACACATTCATACACTACTTATTTATGATTCATTTGATTAATGCTGGATACCACTGTAGTAATGTAAATCATTAATGTAATAAATGATTTTAATCTGAAGAATTCATCAAAGCATGGACCACAGATCTCTGAACCAAATTCATGGCAGTCTATCTGAAGGATGTAAAGAAGTGGACCGACAAAAACCTGACATTACCTCTGCTACATGCAGGAGATTATTTTGACCCTGATATTTTTTTCAAAAGCTTCAGTGACAGATTGGAGTAACCCAGTCTGGGCCTGAGAAAGACTCCTTAAAATAGAAATAGCTAGTGACCTTGTGAGGACAACCAGCTCCTATTCAGTCAGAGCTGCTGTAAAGTTTCACCGTCCCCAGACTTGGAACAGATCCTAAACTTTAGACTTAGAGGCCCAGATTGTGATAAAACCAAGTAAAGACGCATAGTTTGGATTGTGAGAGAGAAATCTGACAGTGATTTGGTGACTTGTTTTCCGGCTTCTATTGTTTTAACTGCTTTCTATTCTTTGATATCCCCACATTAATCATCATTTATTGATCCATTCCAGCTTTTATGACCCGAGGCCGGGGCTGTGTGCACCTGCTCTCTCTAATGAGCTCGAACACACATATTTGACATTAATCTTTTTTAATTCTTTTAAGGGCATAGTGTCAATAACATATTCATTTGAAAGAAATCAAGATAAATCTCAGAAAATTGCTTTTTACAATAAGATAATTTGGTTCTGTCGAACATCTTACCCAGGGAACCAGTGGCAGTGTAGCAGTAGTGGTTCACAGATACATGTCTCTATAGCAACATGACTGCCAACACCTTCACCTGAGTGCCTTGCAGATATTAAAAGCTGGATGCTGGAGCTTTTGCATAACACAGTGACAATACATTTAACCATTTGTCATTTGCCTCCTCTTCTTTCACTAATGAACTAGGAAACCTCCTTCCCAGTGTAAAGTGAGAGTGGTCGGTTATAGAATTAGAGCAGCTTCAAGATTGATGAGCAGGTAACCATGGCTCTTTTATTGACTGGTCATCCTAGCACATAGCACACATTGGTAGTGCTCCGTGATATATTGCAGTGTTTGTTTTCTTCATTAGTGTTATGAATTTCTTCTCTTTTCAGTGTATCTGACTATTTCACCCTCCGTTAGTCAATAAAACATCAGAACCAGACACGTCATTATCTCTGTTTGTTGTCAGAGTTTGTTGTTTAGTTCATTCATCTTAATTAAATTAAATTAAATTGACGCTGATACATTGTTGCTCTAAGTTCTGAAGCAAACAGCAGCGCTACTGTACATAGAAATCTTTATCTATTAAATAAGCACAATAACTTGGGTTCACAAAACAATTCATGTGATATTGTTATAGCAGCTCTTCAATTTAAGGCAAGATTCATATTTTGCAGTGCAGCTTATTAGATGAGATTTTGTGCACGGCGTATGCATTTGTTTCCAAGCCAAGCCTGCTAGTTCTGTCCAACGAGTCCATGTTTGCCATGTTTGCTTTCTGCTGATGTGGTAACAGAGAGAGCCAGGCCTGTTAGCTTAATAACCAACTGTTAAGTGAATATTTTTCCCTGAGAACTTCAGAAATACTCCTACAGGTGTAATTGTTTCACTGTTTTTTTTTTTTTTTTTTTTTTACTATTTATTGCACAATTTTATTAAGCCTCTCTTTTAATATTCACATTAACTTATTTATACTGATATAGAGAAGAAACAACACTGAATATTGAATTCTGGTGTTTTCCTGTGAGTACTAGTATATCTGGAGACTCAGTTTAACATGTCCCAACTGTACTGTCTGTATAGTATTTGTGTTTACAGCCCAGCTATTAGCACTATTGGTTTTGCATAAAGTAGAAATAGGCCTGTGTATAGGGAGACACTGAGGAGATGAGGGACAGAGAATTACACCAGGAAGAAAACCAGGGTGATTTCACACCTGATTATTGCCCCATTTACACCGCCTGTCTGTCAGGAACAATCCATTTCCCCTCATCTGTTCCACCCTGTCAGACATATGTGTGTCTCATACATAAGTATTAGTGGAAATTTTTAGCTTTTACTGTATTTGGGACATTACCCCAGTGTCATTTATAGGAGCAAGCCTGTCTGGTTTTGTTGGAGACTCATTTGAATGCAATTATTTTTCCAAAAATACACCGAAGACCTGGATAAAACATTTCGATGCATCCGTTCTGCTTCAGTCAGTCATGCGGCGGAACAGCAGACGCCAGAGATTCTCAGAAATGTATGTGAGCGAGGGAAAGCCGAGGAGCAGAAATCAGTTCTGAGAGCTCAACTGTCGCTTTTTACAAACCCATAAATCCACGTTTAACGCCGCCACAGACTAGACTATGATTGTGAGCTGCACTTTTCCCAGACACAAGTGCCTTCTTTGGATGAGGGTTTTTACAAAGATAGAAGCGGAAAAAGACGTGCACTGAGATAAATATGGTGGCGTGCAGTGTTTTTTAAACGCAGAGTAAATGTCACTAAAATGTTTGGTGACCACTGATTCAAGACGTCACTGTTTTCATTTGTCATATCCACCAACACACACACACACACACTCGTCCTGTATTATGAATGGGATGATCCAATCAGTGTCCGTCAGGTAATGAAGGAGAGCAGTAATGAATGAAAGTAAGATAATCCTCCCCCATCTTCATCTCCTTCACTCTTTGTTCAGGAAGCTGTAACATCGGCCTCTAATCAACACTTCAATTTGGCCTCTTGACGTTACCAATTTACTGACAGGCTGGTTTCCTTTGTGTCCGCTCATGGATTCAGTTCTATTTAAAGGTCTCCCTCTCTCAAATTCTTCTCCCTGGTGAATGAAACTCACCCAGTTTATTCAACTGTTATTTCATCCTCTTCACTTGTTTTTGTGGCTCAAGTTCGATTGTAGTTTTGTCAATGAGCTTGTTAGTTAGCCGCTTTCTGACTGTTATTTCTCCCGCTCCATGTGAAGGGGAACTGAAGTCTGTCTGTGAACTCGCTCTGAATTGCATCCATCTGTTCCCGTTGAAGACACGTTGCACCGTTTCCATGACGACGCTTCTTTTTAACGTTTCCTGTTTGCACATCTTGCGAGGATGATGTCATGACTTCAGTCAGGTGAAGGGGTTTTGCATTAGTGCTCAGGAATCTTGTCCCTCGCAACGCAGAGCAGACACATGATGTAATGGATTTTGTTTATGTCCTTGAAAAACCTTTTCTTCAACATTACTAATCGTGGAAAGTTGACAGATCGAGCTTAATCTTTTCCAGCAACTCCCTGTTTCCCACCTTCGCACATGGGTATTTCCCTCTGTGTGCCATGGAGCAGCTTTACTGGAGCTGTGGAGGGTGGAGTGCTTTGCTCAAAGTCATGTCATCACTCATTTTTTTTCTTAAGAAGTGGCATTACTCACTCACTTCTTCATATTTTCCCGTCACATGCACGCAAGAAACCGGGTCACACAAAGGAACCAGGTTACTCAGGTAACTCGACACATTTACATGTGGCGCCGTGGTCTGGTTATTCTGGTAAATCTCGATGTTACAGCAGTACAAGATGCCCTCCTGTTATCCTGCCTCACTGTTGTCACAGCAAATTTTTACATTCTTGCGGCTTCACATGAAAAAAAAACTGATTAGAAATCCAGTTATGGGCATACATTGCCAAGAAGCTGAAGCAGGGGAAATCCATTTTCTCCATTTATTACCTCAGTTACATAAAGTAACTTTTATGAGTTGAGATTACAGCTGAAAGCAGACTGTCACCTGGTTACTAAAGTGCAAGTAAACACACACTGATCCGTAACTCTGCCTGCCACACAACACACATGATCTCTGACTCATGATCTCAGATCTCAGACTGATGTGTTATATCCTCAGAAAGTAGAATATTCGAGTGCAGGTCAGGTTTTTATTTCAGCCCACATCCGGTTGAATTGACCTGTGATGAATTACAGGCACAATAATTATTGCCACATTGTAAACGTAATTAAACCAGACTGTTTGCGTGGTTTGTTGTTCATTTCAATATTTTGCTGGTAATATTTAGTAAATCAAGAAATGGGATTCCAAACAAACCATCTGCATGTGCAGCTGGTCAACATTTTTTAAAGCTCAGAGAACAAACATTGTGAACGCAGGACCACTTTTTTTTTTACTAATATCTATAATTAGTGTTGATTTCAACATGAATATTCCAACAAATGTTTTGCACATCACAACTTACAGGAAAAAAAAAAGCAAAAAGGAAACCCAAAGTAGCGACGCAGGGCTGAATCTGGCTTCTGTCACATTTCTGCTTTGCTCCATTTCAAAACAAAATGAGCCAACAAAACCAACGCAGCTTTTATTTTCAGGTCAAGGCATTACCCACAGTTGTGCTTTTTTTGTCTTTCACAATATGTGAAAATGTGACTAACTGTGTTTGAGATAAAAACTTTCTAACATTGTGACATAAGTTACTCAAGTACTGTGAGTCAGTTGTGCCCTAATGGTCCACGTCTATATTGAGATGTGAGATCTGTGACGAGCGTCTTTAGTTCTAATTTCATCTTGTTACATGTAAATGTACATAAGTAAACTCCTTTGTTTCCTTTGTCATGTTAATAAAATCATGCAGCCTACCTTCCCTTACTGTGAATACACTACAGCTAAAGTATTGACAAAGGGGGAAATGCTTGATAAAGTATGTGTCGCTGTTGGGTCATTTAAGGATTTTGTGAATTTCACACTATCACTGCCTAAATTATGAATCCGATGATTTGAAATCAAAAGACAGATCTGCTTCCACATTATTAATGATCAAGAAATAATGGTCTAAAACAGAGCATCTAAATGGATGAAGCATTGCAGGAATCCACTCAATCCACTTTTTCCTAGTTTATGTCACAGTGAAACATTGGCAGGATGTTGCTGCAGTAGCTGCATTTGAGGAAGTGGCTTTTGAGATGTTAATCTTCATCGCCCAAATTTAATCTCATCTCGTGAACAACTAAGATCTGGACTTTGTACCAAAAAGAAATATAATACAGATCCATACATAGTCTATAAAGTTCTTTCATCCTCTTTCTTTACAATATACTTTACATTGAATTCAGCATTGAATTTGACATTTTTTTTTGTGCTGTTATGATCTAATAACTTCAGGACTTTGCAGTTTTATTTAATACATGAGGCTCTTTCTGCTGTCCCACACAGCTCTGAGTGCAGGGTTAAAGGTGGTAATGTAAGAATTATGAATCATTTCTTTGAGGATAGTGTTTCCTCAGCTGCTGATAATCCTGTTACAATTTAAAAAAAACCAAAAAAGAATCTTTCTCAGGTATTTGATCTCCAATAGATTCCTCCCCTGCCTGCGTTTCCTGAGTACTGTTTCCTCTCATGTGTTATTTATGGTTTGGCAAACATCTAAGCACTTTTTTTTTTATCTCTGAAGATGCAGTCATGGATGTCTTTCTCTCTTACTGTCCACTTTGTCCTTTCAGTCCCTCTGCTACCCTGCATGTCCGTCCCTCCCACTGTTCATTCTCTGTTTTATCTGTCTTACAGTGATCAGTCACTTAATCTCTGTCACATTGACCGCTGGTCCATTTGCTCTCTGCTCGGCCTGGGCAGCAACCAGAGCTCGCACTCTGTCGGTTGATGCTGCAGACGTCCAGTCCAAACCACACACCACTGTTCTGTCCTCTGTCATGACTGCTTTACACATGGAACAAATAACGTTGAATTGAAACCGTTTCAAGTATTCAGCCTTTATCATACTGTGGTTTTTATGTGAACTGAGTCTTTTTGAGATGTAAGAGCAGTAATATCAGTCTGTACCTCATCTCAGTCGCTACCTCTGTGTCACTTTTCACTGCGAATTGCTTTTTAAGAAGAACCTATTGTGACAACCTCATTAATGAGCTTGTGTGTGATAAATGGCTGTTATACGGTGAGGACATCCGTTATGGAGCGCACTAGAGTAGAAAGAGAGTAGAGGGAGTCACCTTGCAGTGAATCGTTATAGACAAAGTATGTAGCTGCATTGCAGGTCATTTCACCTTGGCAGTCTTAAGTATGACTTGTTTATGAGCATCTTGGGAAGCGAGTCAGAAGATTTTTTAAAAAACAATTCTGCACTGAAACTAAAAGTGGGCACATAGAATCGAGACAGAATTGAGTTTCAGAATTTGTCCATTTCTAAAAAAGATATGAGGCCATGAGTCATGTGAAATAACCAAGAAAAAGAACAATGTTCAGTATTTTTAGGTGTAGCAGGATGACTCTGCACTCGCCGAACCTCGATCTCACAGTCCAACACAAACAACTTTCCCTGCTGATGTTGTGTGATCAGTGATTACTTTAGTGGTTGGTGTTTCATGTAAACGAAACCATAAAAAAAAGTGCAGTCTTTGTAGCAAGTAGAAGTTTAAGTTGGCCGGTGACAAATGTGGTTTCACAAGGTCACCGGGTCATGTCGTCATTCAAAACTGTGTTTCTCAATAACTGTGGCGAGTGCGTTGTGGTGATGCCGAATTCTCAGAAACAGACCCGAAACAATGAAAAAGAAACTGTTAGTTAGAGTTTTGTTTTTGTTAGTTTAACCGCAGTGAGATGCACAGTAGCCAGTAAATTCATCTGAAGCTTTTCCTCATCCACTGACAGATATATGAATATACTGGAGGTAAATGTATGTTTCCTCAAGTGAGAAGTTATATTTTACTCCACTGCGCCAAGACCACTGGCTCCTTTATGTTTTTCTTTCATGACAGAAAAGACTCGCTGATGTATGTTGTGTTGCTGCTGCTGCTGCTTTCCGAGCAGACAGCCTCTCTTGCGCTCGGAAAACGCTGTGCTCTGAAAGTTAAAAATATTTCGTCTTTAAGCAAAAGAATAGAGCAAATCAAACCGGGTTGTCAGTTGTCTCATAGCAACAGCAGTAGCCATGACAAGTGCTTTACCCAAACAGCTGCTGCATCTGCACAGAGATAAAAGGTGCTGCCGGACCGATGGTTTTTTTTTTTTTTTAGCTCCATGACTTTCACTGGAAAGCACTTTGTTACTATCAGCCTTATGTTTGGAGGGGGAAGCCTTTACAATGCAAGATGGGTATTCCCACAGTGTAATGAAATTTTTTTTTACCCTTTCACCCACCAGTTCCCCCTTTTTTTTAGAGAGGAAAGAACTGACAAGCTGTGCTTCAAATCTTTGATATTACATAATCTGGATGGTCCGTAACATTTTGTGCCCTGTGTGTGTGTGTCATAAACTATAAGTTACGTGTTTCATAGTCATTATAAATCTGATAACGGATAATTGAGTCACTTCAGTATTAGCTGACCATGTTCCAAGAGTTAATCTTATGTAATGAAGCCCAATAAAAGTTATATGAAGTTATCAAAGTCCATCTGAATCATAGTTATGTCAGATTTGTTGATAATTTGTTGATAATAAAGACCTTGAGTAAGAGGGAATTTTCTTTACTGCATTGCTGTGCTGGCACCAGTTAAACCCTGATGCACCTTAATGAATCATGATAGAAACATACGTAGATAGAAAGCCATTGACTTCACCTTAACTGTCAATACTCAGTTAACCTGCTTAATCTCCTTAAACAGGTGAAAAGTGTAAACACCAATACAGTCATGTTTCATATAAAAGAACCGAATCTTTGCTGACTTTGGCAGAAAACGATGTGTTCATGTGGAACCTTATCATTTGTAGGAGGAAGTTCACTGGAAAAAAAAACATTTCAGGGCTTCAGGGTGAGGAAAGATTCAACTCTGTAACATTTTCTGATTTTTAAATTTTTTTTTTACATTTTTTGTAACACTTGGTACGAGACGTAATTGTGAAACCCAGACACATTCACATGAGTTTTGATCCAAACAGACTCCCAAATATATTCACTGATAACTCCCTCTGCCCCACTAGAGAGGAGCTGATGGATGAAAGCATCTGGTGAAATGTTTGGTTGCAGTAAAGCCCTGAAAACATACTGTAGCTCTCAGAGGCTCATGTGTGACACCCAGAACAATACTCAAACCAATAACACAAACTTAGTTTTCACAGGTCTCAGTGTATCTCCAAAAAGTGTTTGAGAAGCTTTCTCCTTTTAATTAATGTACAGTTCAACAGGATCAACACCGTGTTTTTATCTGATTATCAGAAAAACGAGACAGGCTTTTTCCAGCCCTGCCTCAGTGTCCTGACTGAGATTGACCTCGCCGGTTACAACACAGCTGAACTTGAATGGCATCATGACTGCGAGCCAGAAATGAGGATTAACTGTCTGTGTCAGTCGAGGAGAGACGACGAGTCCCTGAAGCCAATTGACAATTTGTTCAGAAGTAATGAAATGGGTGGTAGACCACACGTCCCTCAGCTCAGCCATAAAAGCCTGCGTGCTGTGTCAGTGATTGCCTCATTTTTACACGCTGAAAACAGAAAATACAAAAGAATAATGATAATGACAAACTCAGCACTCAGACAACTCTTCTTCATCACATTTGATTCTCCGGTGGTTTTTTGGATTTCCTCTTTGCTTTACCTTTTTACATGTTTGCCTTGTTTCCAAAAAAGAAAGTTTGATCTTAATTACTTGAGTATGAATGAATGTTACATGTTCTCACGTTCCATAAGTGTTTGAAAACATACTGTACATAATTAGGGAGAGAGCTGAGGTCTGGGATCACACGACGTCTCACATTCCAGATGATTTTAGTAGCAAAACCAATCCACTTTAAGCTCTCCTGCATGGAAGCTGAACATGTAACCAACAATAGAGTCACCACAGAGCAGACTGGTGGCAATTTAAACCACCAAGGCATTTTACAGTACAGGATTTAATTTACTATGCAGTGCAGACATATAATGTGTCATTAAATGGTGCCTAATAGGAAACAATTGAAGGTTGGCAGCACATAGATCACATCAAGACTAAACAGCTTTACATGGACAGTTCTTGTGCAGTCAGGATTTAGTTTAACGTTTTGGAAAATACACTTTCTTGCCATAAACATGAAATTGTGTCCATATATTGAAAACCAGTTTCTCCTTAATTTTCTTCTCACGCCATCTGATTGGTTACCTGAAAGGCAGCTATAGTGATGACATCTGAAAAGTTCAGATTTTCTCCTAGGAGTCCTTGGGTGAAGGGAGCTGAAACAAGATGCTGGGTGTAACTCTTCGTCTCTTTTCTCTCACACTCTCATGCTCTCACAGGCAATTTTTTTCATGCTCGTTCACTTGAGTCACGCGAGCTGTTTCCCCTTGTTCTCAGACTTTATGCTGTGCTAAGTGAACTAGCAGCTGGCTTCATAGCTTCATATTTAATGCACAGACATGAAATGTAAAACAATCCCTTTAACCCTCCAACTGTCCGGGGTAAGTGCAATATTCTCTGAGGAGCGAAGAAACAGCTGTAACCTCCACAAGGTCATTACAAGTCTGGTCTCTGAAGCTCTCTGTGAAGATCTGCAGTTGTTCTTGGGTTTATTGTAGCTGAGTAATCACAACAGTTTTCAGTTCTTCAGCATGAAAGGTTAATGTGTCACTGGTGACTGCAGATGTTGCAGAACCCCTGGATCACAGTCAAGCTGTCCAGCTGCATTATAATGATTGTTACTTTAGGGAAATCTCCTGATTGGGCTGATGGCTAACCTTTGACCCTCGTTAGGCCCACATGGAGCCATCATTCCAGTTTTCACCTCAGTACTCTCCTCCTTTTCATCATACCCCTCTCTTCCTCCTATCTCCCCTCATCCTCCTCTCTGCGCCCTCACTCTCCCCTCAAGCTTCCTTTGTATTTATCTTCCTCTCCACACATTTCCCATTGTTCTTTTTCTCTTTCCTCAGGCTACCTACCCACTCCTCTTCATCTTCTGTCTCAAACCTCTGTTCTTCATCTGCTTCCATGTTTCTCTTCTTCTCTGCTTTCTTTTGTCTTCTTCCCGCATTGATCTCTGCCTCCAGCTGAGCTCTCAGCAGCTGCTCTCTGCGGCTCCATTCCTCCTCCAGCCGCTGGTACATGTGAAGGGAGAAGTGCCACGCTCCGTTCTCCTGCAGCATGTCATCTACTTTACACAGCAGCTCTTTCACCTGCTCTCCGACCATTCTCTCATCTGCCTCGCATCCTCTGTTCTTTCTTCCCTTGTCATCTTTCCTCCACCAAGTCCCTTCCCGCTTCCTCCCACCTCCGTTCACCTGCTTTAGTCGCTCATTCTGGGTATCGATGGCCATCATGTTATCCAACACATGGTATCGATAGCTGCACTTCTCCATTAGCCAGTGCAAAGCAGGGCCTCCTGATTGGATGTGCTCCTGCACACTGCGCCTTTGTTTCCTCAGCCAATCTCCAAAGGTGAACAACACCATAGTGTGTCTCCAGACTCCGGAGGTCAACATCTCCATCCTTCTCTCTACTGCCCTCCTCTCAGGCTCAGTGAAATCCAACAGAGGGATCACCAACAGTAGAACATGAGGACTGTCATGTCCACACAGATCCAACGCTCTAAGCAGTTCTATTTTTTCCTCCCGGGGCACAAACTCCTCAGTCAAACTCCAGCCTTGTGCATCCACCACAGTCACATGATATCCGGCGATGAAAGATTTGGCGACTGTGCTGCTCCCACCTCCTCTGGTGTCAAACACCGGCCCCAGGCCCAGCACCGTGTTACCAGCAGAACTCTTGCCTGTCCGTCTTGGACCAACCAGCAAAATCCTGAGCTCTTTTATAGCTGAATATAAGAAAAAAACAAGATGAGGGGAGACTCTTAAATTGCATCTGATAACTTGAATCTCCTGATATTAAGTGCTCTCTGGTATGCTTATTATATAGTAATATCAAGAAAGGTAGCAAGAGATGATATGACTAATTAGAGTAGAAGAAGTTAATGTAAATTATATACTCCTCTGCAAATGAAATTGTCGAAACAGTTCATGATTTAAACTGATCAATTACAACAAACCTATTTTTCTGGGTTGAAAATTTACTCACCAACATGTTCAGCTGGGCTGTAGCTTCCCATTGTAAAAAATCTCTCCTGTGGCTTTTTTTCTAAAAGTATAATATCCCTCCACAATAAAAGTGCAACCACATTAAAAATCCCTGAGTCCCAGGATCAATGTAAAGTTCTCTCCTTGGCTGCCCTCTCTTCTTCTCTAATCACTGTCCGATAGCTTCACTGACACACGTTTCTCTTATCAACTCTAAGCTCCTCCTTGTTTTTATTACTGTCCTTTTATTTCAGAGGAATGATACAGTAATGATCACGTCAAATATTTTTTCCCCACGGTTGTTATTGAATTATGAAGCTTTATTATTTTATAATGTTCTCTAAGCTTCATGTTGTCATCGGTTGTTGTTTAACTACAGTATTTCACTGCAGAGTGGCTTCTGATGGAGCTTATCTACTAAAAGAGGATGAAAGATGTTGAAGATTTAGTGTCATTACAGCAGAGTGGAGCTTCAATGACATAAAATAATTCCTGACACTATGTTAGAAATTCTGATATTTGATGGCAGATTGGGTTGTAGCAGCATAGAGCACCATTTTCAAACATCCTGTTTGTTTATTCTCCTGCAGCAGCAGCCTCGTGCTACTTGTTTAATTGTTTTATAGCCATCGCTATAAAAGAGTTTATCTTTTTTTTAATTTAAGCAGAATGCCTCTCAAATTGCACACGTATCAAGGTTATTGCACATGATCTGTTTCTGTGAACTGACTAGTGTCCCTCCTCTCTCTCAGTGTCAGAGCTCACATGTTCGGTCCGTATGCATCCTTAATCTGAGCTCGTTCACATCAGAGATTATCATTTAATTTGGAATATGTGTGTCTGTGCATGTGCCTGAGGACATAGTTTGTTCTCTGTGCCTGTATTTTGGTGCTTGAGTGCAGCCGTTTAGAATTTATTATCATTTATTTTCATGTGTTTTTTAGATGAATTAAACCTTAAAGGGATAATACACCAGGTTTACACACGTAGATCTGTTTTAAGCATTAAGATTCATAAAGTTTTTACTTGTATCATCATCAGCTCTGAAACACCACTCTTCTCTTTCTATTTAAAAGCGCAGTACTACATTTCTACCCTTGTACCACTAGAAATAAAAGCCCATTTCTGAGGATATGCTGTAATTTACCTCTTTGTATCCACCTGCCTCATCTGCTTTTCCAACATTACTCAAAATGACTTGGGGCAATTTCCACAGAGTAGGTTTAAACTTCAATCAGCTGCAATACTCATACATGAGGTAGAAGTGGAGTTGAACATTAGTGGTAATCACACTAACTCTCACAGAGAGTTATATTGTTCTCTAAAGTGAGGTCTTTTACTTCCTCCTGTATATCAACTGATTTCTAATTTAAAAGCAGGGAGGTGGAGTCGTTCCCTCCAGTTTAAAGTTACACTCCTGTCTCTTCCCTCCTCACCTTCCTTACTTCTTGTGTGTATGTTTGCATTTACTCACACACACACACACACACACACACACACACACATGCACACACACACTTAAAACCTGACAGGTAAAGTCTGTGGAGGCTCAGCCGTTTTTATCTCAATCTGTCTCTGTCAGCCCTCCTGCCGTGTGTGTGTGCGCAACGCGTGACAAGCTCACGCTTGTGTACGTGTTAAGGCACGTGTGGTTTTTTTCCCACCTTCATTTACACACAATCCTCTAAAGATGCAGGTGCAGCAGCAAAGATTTCTCCATTTCTCTTTTCCTGCTTTTCCGCTTCTAACTTTTCCTACGCTCCCTTCTGTATCGACTGTCAGTTTCCCTCCTGCTTTGTTTTTCTCTAAAAAAACAACACAGTAAGCTTTCCTAATTATCCATATAATTAGTAGACCTCTGTCTAATGAGGCTTCCTATCACATCTGGAACATGCAGGGTGTGTGTAGATATCATAATCTATTCAGGTCCACATATTTGAACAGTTTTCTTCTATAATCTGCTCTAATTACACACTTTTTATTCCTAGTTGTCTCACTCTATTAGAATCATTTAAAGAGGGTCTTACATATAAGTGATATTCAATTGTCCTGCTGTTCAAGATGAACCTCCTTTAATTCATTCTCTGTGGGTTTGTCAATACAAACAGATTTCAGCTTTGAGCAGCCACTTTTTCACTTCATCTTCAAAAGGTTTAACATTTCAACTATTTACTTCTTATGTGTCAAACTCTGAACAAGTTGTCTTTACTCATGCTAGATGCCACAGTGGATCAACATCAGCAGTTTCGGTGCAAATGAAGCACATGAATGACAGATGGTTTATCATCTTTGCAAAAGTGCATGTAAGCATAATATTAATTGAAGCCCGTGCTTAGTAAATTATGCCAAACTATTTCCTCTAATATTGACATTTTTATGAGTAAGACCTGCCTCCCTGCAGTTTGTAACAGTCAAGGATATCTGAGGGTCAGACAGGCCGGCTCTGCTCTCTCTCTTTTTTCTGTTTATCACCCTCTCTCCTCTTTGTGTCCATCCTCCTCTCTCATCTCGTGACCTCTTCCCATCTCTCTCTCTCTCTCTCTCTCTGCTTCATCTTCCTCTACTCTCTTTACTTTTCTACCTCTCCCTCACATTTTTCCTCCCCCTGTTCCTCTCATCACTCTGCTTCTCATCCCAGAGGAGACACTGAACAGTGGATTTACAGTAATGCAGGACGGTGAAGAGAGAACAGGGCTTTAAAAAGAAACAGAGCTGGGGCTTGTATTACCACCAGCTCCTCTCCACTAGCCAGCTCTGCCCACAGTGCCCATCTTTCTATGTGACACTAATGTGGCTGATAAGATATGACTCATACATCCAGACCTGCACCAACATTTCAAGCACCAAAGTTAGCTTGAGCCAAATAATTCAAGATAGAGTTTACTCTGGGAGGACTTAAGAAAACAAGGATTTTCACACCTTCCTCTCCTAAATCTGCGTGGGTTTAACTTACAAATATGTTTGTAGCCATTAGTGCTCCCACACTGTGGCTGCATCCTTTTTTTTAGTTATAAAAGGGTTTTCTGACAAAATCCCCCATGGATTGTAGCAACGTTTCTGAGTTAGCGCAACACAACAGCTGCTTTTTTTTAATGTGTTGTAAAGTGTGATTGCGCTAAAACTGATAGTGTTACACATTGTGCTGGGGAAGAAGATACAAGACACCACCGGAGGTACATTAGTTATGGATAACGTCGACTTCCCTTCCCTGTGAGGGACGTTGGAGTTTGGCAGAGTTCAGCGTCTCGTGTGTTTGAAAAGGAGGACGCTCAGAGTAAAGATACACCTCCTACTAATCCCCCCTCTGCTGTGTTGTTTTCAGGTTGATTGGGTTTTGAATATGTTTGATTTCTCTCTGTGTTGTGACAAGAGGAAGAAGTTCAGCTCATTTTAAGGGCTGTTAATATGCAGAATGAACCTTTTTGTAGTTTGGTACATAATGAAGCTGTGTTTCTGTCACCAGATCTGATGTCCAGGTCTCCTATTCATTACACTGCACTTACATAGTCACAGTACACAGTGACCATACAGAAAGAGCCATTGACTGAGGATCATACTGGTTACTGGTCAGCATGAAATACAGTAGAGCATTGTAAAGTAACAGAACAAAGTGTGTGTTATTACATTTCTTATCCACTAGACTTTTAACATCTTCCCAGTGACATTTTAAGGCTTGTTTTCCTGTTTTGTGTTACAACATTAATCCATCACTTACTCTGAACAAGTTTCTTTCTTTGTCTAGTTAATAACACCTCACAAATCAGGTTGCAACTTAAATGGGTTCATACTGTGTAGAATATTACTGGCATATTGGATGGTTTATTCTAATTATTCTTACTTTTCTTCTTCTTCTTCTTCTTCTTATTATTATTATTAATAATAATAGACATTATCTACCAATAGTCAGGTCTGATGTGGAGCACATTCCACTCTAAACATGTTACATGTGAACAGGCTAACTTTGCTTTGTCTATGAGTTCAGTTAATTTTTAGAAACAACTCATCTCTACGTTGGAATCACTTCGTGTGTTGCAGTGTATTTATGCCTCCGTGTGGATGACAGCTGTAAACATGTGTTTGACAATAACTCATGAATTGAAACACTAATTACCTCTAACTGGACTGCTTGGTTCAGGCAGAAGGCAGTAATTCTAGTTTAATTTAGTCATACATAAATCTAGTTATGAATGAGTTTAAGACAGTTTGTACTAAATCCATCCAACTCCAGTGGATTTGAAATTTGTCAAAATGACAAAGTTTACTTGTGTTTCTGCTACCAAACCCTTCATTTTGTTGAGCTGTGGTTGCTAAAACTTTTCAAAAAACCCAAAATTGTGTAAAGGAATGTGATTTAAATTAGAAACAGATTTGTTAGCTTGATATCAGGGAGTAGTGAACTTATAAGACGTTCTCTACATGTGTCTTTATTTTGCTTATTCGCTCTTGACTGGGTTCAAAGCCAATGTTTATACACAGCAAGGGGGTGTGTGTAATTTTTGTGTTTGTTGACTTCACACCTTTTTTTTTTTTTTTTTGTCTTGATTTTGTGACGTGTGTGTTTGTCAGTTTGATTTCCTGTATTCGTGACCTTGCATACGCTGGTGTTCTTTGCATTTTCTTTTCGACTTGTCAACATCTTAACAAGGCAGCTTTGTGGATTTCCTTTATGTGAACGTTGTTTTTTGTTTTGCATTAACAGGAAGACACGCTGCAGCCGGCCACTATTGTGTGACATTAGATTAGGAAAGAAAGAGAGAAACAGAGCTTAGCATTGGTGAAAGATTTGCCAGAGGTCACGTTATCAAAATGTGGGTAATTTAAAAGTGTAACTGTTTGTTTGCACCTTGTGAGTTTGTGCATGTGAGCAGACGTCGGGGTTGTGCATTAGCCACAATTTTACTCCTGTTGTTGTGTGAACGCCTCGTAATTGGAGTTTTGTTCATTTTCATATTATATTGACTTTAATTAAAGGATTAAAGGATTACATGCTCCTCCAAATTCGTCAACCTCTCGGGCTTTGAAGCACCAGGCTGATGACATTAAAAACTGCACTGTCATCAACCTAAACGCACACATACCTGTTTTTGCCGTCTCTTGTTGACATTTTGGAGATAATTCAGTTTTCATGCAACGGCGGTGATTTCTAACGTGCCAGAAAAGATCAAACACTCTGACCTTGGGGAGGATAACGACAGGGGGGGAAAAAAAGGATGGAAAAGAACAGTGTGAAAGAAATTTGGAGGAGGCAGCAGGTGGAGGGGCTTTCTTTCTTTGTAGGTGGAGAAGCGCTGCAGAAGAAAAGAGCAGAGAGGTGTATTGTTACAGATGAGATGGAGCTGTGGTAAAAGGAGGGAGGGAGAGGAGAGAAAGAGGAGAGGATCATGTTTTCCTGAGCGCCCTGCTCTTTATGCAACGTTTGAGACGGTAAATGATCCAGTATTTTTCTATTGTTTTAGACTGTGAAAACTCATTTTCTGCTTTAGCAGTGCCCCTTATTTTAATAGTAGTGTCCTCCAAGCAGTTCTGTTGGCCACATCTGTAGATACTAAGCAGTGGTGCCTTGAAATGTCAACCTGTGTCCAAAGTGTGTCCAAAAACGACTTCATTGTCAGTTGAAGAACAGTCAATAGCTGCACTGTCATCATAGTTCTTCATTTCTGAGTACACACATTAAAAGGCTTCCTCTTTTCCTCAAATAAAATTTAAACTCATTCATCATCATTGAGGCTTTATTTAGCTGGTGGCCCCTCCCCTCGTGGCGGTTTTTACATCCATCATAAAAGTGATGCTGTCGTTGCCATTTTCACCTTCTCCCCCGTCATTACTGTCCACACACAATAAATCCAGCTCTGCGCCGCATCTCATTACAGGCGTCGTGTCACATCGTGTGCTCCCATTACTTCTTGTTCCCATCGCTGCAGAATCAATTCACAATTCATATCCATATAAAAAGTCTCATTAGAGAAGCAGTTCTTCACTAGCTGAGAGGACAACACACATGGTGGAAATCTGACGTCGTAGGAGTCTTCATCAATAAACTTAATCGGTAAAATTTATAGATTTATCTACCACTTCTGTTTCAACCGGTCACCCTACAGTATGAAAACAACTAGCTGGTGAAAAGTTGCTGGTTTGATTCCCAGTGCCAAACACTGGCCTGAACAAGGCCTCAGAAACAAAGAACAGAGAAAGCACTTAACATGAGTTTTCTTTGTCATTTTTCTCTGCAGTAATGGGACAGTTTTCCCACAGGGGGTGGTTCACGATTCATCTCACAGTTTAGCTAACAACTATTAATTCTGCACTGGGGAGATCAATGAAGGATAAAGCCAAAAAACAGACCGGAGGAACATAATAAAGGCTCGTTTTGACAACTTCATTTTTTGCCTGATGATACAGATTCCAAAGGGAAAGAAAAAAGCAATTACACCCCGAAGACATGGTAATTTAAAATGACACATCTGGTCTACTGCGGATTGTGTTAGCATTTTATTCAGTTTTAAAAGGGAATTGAACAAATTTGATACAAAGTAACGTCTGTAGTGAACAACAGGTAGATCTAATTTATTAACCCTCAGCGATGATATTCCTGTAGCGTAATTATTCTTAATGCACTAAAAGTGTAATGACACAGAAGTAAATGACCCTACTGCTCATTATCCACTGCAGATCACCTCATTAGCTTGAAGAGTAGCTTATAGGATAAAACACGAGAGAAAATGTACCATTAAGAAAGAAATCTTATCGTTAATTCACTGAAAATTCCTATACAAGTCATTAAAACCAGCTAATTACTTGAATAATGCAATGCAAGTCTATTATACTAATCTGGAGGGCAGATGATTGATGATTTATGTGAAGATATTTCCAACTCATAGTGAATAGCAGCTGCTCAAATACCTAAAGCTACAATAATAATATGACCAGACACCTGGGTACTAGTTTCTCTTGAGATTCGTTTCACTGTATATAACTGTATTAAACACTGTAACGTTTAATGGTAAACGATGATGGAAGCTTCTCTAATGAATTATAAAGCTGTATAACCATGGGTATTATTAGACTAATTTATATGTTTACAAATGAACAAATGCTTGAAATACTTTTTTTTTTCATTCTACAAATGTTCAAGAGTGAAAACGTTGTTTTTTTTTTATTAAAAATAAATCTAATGACACGTGTGATCATTTTTACTTGGCGCTCAATGGCGTCAAGACGTCTATAAGACATCTTAATGCATGACAATAACGTCTTATAGATGCTGTTATAGTACATTAGGTCATCATTAGAATTGATTATGAATGTTTTAATAATGCAGCACAGGTGTCGGCCCATACAAAGTATTTCTGATATTGTCTGGCAGAGAAAGTGCAGATGAGTTGGATCCTTTATTACTCACTGAGGTAACTGACGATCTGAGTGTATTTCAGTTTATTTCAGTTTTATTTCTTTTATTTCTGTAACTTAAGGTAATTAGTTAGACTGTTGTAGCTGCAGAGACGCTGAAACAGTACAACTGCTTACTTTTTCCACTTTCAATTTGTATTATATTAAAGTTGTAAAGTGTTTTCTTCAGAGAAGAAGAGGAAGAATACAGAGATGACACAGAGTCGATAGTGGCGCCTTCTCCTCCTGTCGCCACATTCCTCAACACTAAAGAGCCTACGATCGCACTCTAATGAATTAGGGTTGGAAGAAAATTGCTCCACTTGATATGTACATGCGCACGTCATGCCAGCAATGTGCGCAGACACACACACACACTTACAGACCTTTTTCAAACACAACACCACAAATTGAGATATTAGTATCTAGTCTTTGTTTCCTCTTGACTCTAATAGCAGCTTCCCTTTCTTACTCAGCAGAACAAATGAGCAGTTTTCCCGAAAAAAAGCAATTACGTCAGTGTGTGTGAGGGGAAATGTGACTGTGTGTGTACGTGTGTGTGTGTGTGTGTGTGTGTGTGTGTGTGTGTACACCTGTATAAACGTCATATGTTTGTGTGTTGTCATTCAACACAATGCTCATGTGGAGGCAGTGATGCTACAATATCATATCACTGTTTATTTCTGTTGCATTTTAATTTAGAGCAGTTAATGAGAGTCTGTTGTGTTTACAAGCTATCACACTGTTAACTGTATTAAAGTCTGTCAGTTATCTGACCCACCGCGAGCCGCTCCTTATTAGTGGGTTAATTGTTCAGTAAATCTCATTAGAAGCATCTCTGACTGACCATTTATTTGTATAATGTAGAATATATCATAACAGGTTTATACTAAACCATTATGTGTGTCATGTTTTTGTTTATAGCTTTTTTTATTCATGTGAAACAAGCAAACATTAGCTTGTTCCTGCTCCTCAGATCAACACATTCTCAGATTTTTCTCAGAATCTTCCACATTTTCCACTGACATGAATAATCACCTTTATTCAGCAGATGACTTTATAATGAAAATAGCCAACTTTAGCATTCATGCATTCAGATCTCATGTGAATCACTTCCTGTATCTGCAGCTGATTGTGTTTGATGTCGATGCCACTTAGCCACCGTACAACAACATTCATCCACACTATATAATATTAATGTGATGAGAGCAGCTCTCATAATGGCGGTGTAATTGACAGTCAAAGAGGTCAAACTAAAGGTCAGCATCATGTCATCGTGACTGCACATGAGCGAGGAGCTTTTCCTCTGGTAATTGTGGATCCGGATTAACGTGACTGTGTGACACTGCAAGGACACACACGTAGAGATGAAATAGATGTATGAAGTGTAGGTGAGTGTGTGTGTGTTTGTGGAGGCTGGGCTCTATACTGTTAGTTTAACCTTGAAAACACATACACACACAGTGATGCAGCCACAGGAGAAGGTAGTAGAGGACATCCAGAATTACAACAGGTGATGGCAGTGTGTGTTTTTTTTTCCTAAACAAGAACAGCTGGAAGCTACAGACTGACAGACTAGCTGTCCTTTAATGTCACTCAGGAAGATCACACTGCACTTCACACCTTGAAATGATGATGTGTGCCACTAATTACCACCTGTCCCAAGATGAAGACATCATCCCAGACAGTATTCTCTATTGACAAAAGGTCTTTTTTTCAAGCATAGTAACTTTAACACTGACAGTCTTCTCCTGTTTTCTATCACAGTCTGAATCTCTTTTCCTGTTTGACTCTGAATTTGTCTTTTCAATCTATCTTTTTCCATTTTCAGTGTCCATGTCCCCTCTATTCCACCTAAATGGCTTCTTTTGTGGCCGTTCTGCTCCATTTGTCCATTTCCCTCCATTATAATCTGCTGCTGGTTTGGTGCCATTATGTTGTTGTGGGGGTCACTTAGTCCAAACACTGATATATGTACAGTTCAATGCAGTAAACCCTGTGTGTATACAGCACAGCACAGCTTGTGCTTTGGTGCTTGGTGGACTGTGGTGTTCACCGTCCACCCTCTGTCCCCTGCTCCCTCCCATTCTGCTGTGCTGGCTAATTAAGCCAATCAGGCATGGTCATTACAATTAATTGAAACTGATGATTACTATAAAGTCCACTTGGAGTGAGCCATGAGAACAGGTTGCTGACAGTCAGTGAAGGGAGAAGGACAAAGAGTAGATAATTGTCTTGTGTGTCTTTATCATTTACCCTCTGGGTTTGATGGTAAAATAAATCTAAATAAACATGAACAAATATACAGCCTCACAAAATCCAGATCATCTACTGAACTATTACTCAATCAAATCCAGTTATATCAGACTCAGTCGAGCTCCTCTCCTATTTCGACTTCTGCTCTCCTGGTTTTGAGATATGGACAAGTGAAGGCTTGTTATAATTTAAAAAGTCTTGTGCTGCCAGATAAAACATTGACGATAACTAAATTCATCTGAGGAATGTACAAGAACTGAGCCAATGAAATCAACGACGTCATCATCACTCACATTTAATCACAAATTCACATCACTGCACACCCTATTGGAAACAATACTGTTTAGTGTACAAGTATTTCCTGCTCTGAACTGGGAGCATTGTAGTCACTGGTTCAGTCACAAAACTGATAACAGTATATTGATCCCAGACATCTGATTACTCAAGAATTGTGACTATGATGTGAAGAGACAGGACATTTAAGAGTTGAACATCCAGGCCAGACAAGGTTACAGCTGGATGTGTCCGGTTGCATCATATGAGGCATTTGTATGACTGTCATCCAAGAGACAGCAACACCAGCGACTGGATCCTTCTAAAGCACCTTCCTCCTCCTCGTCTTCCTCCTCCCTGTGGTCTGTTTGACCTGCAGCTCAGACCACAGCCTCCAGTATCTGTTGCCTTTTTAACCCTTCATTTGAAGGTGAACTTGAAGTATAGAGGAGTCATGTAACAGAGTTACATGACTAGTAGGAATAGATTATAATTTACAGTTTTTCAGTTTCACTACCTTCCTGTTAAAAAAGGTTATTTTACTCAGCGTGACAGATGATGTAATGTGTCTATATGATTGGTAGCGTACGCGCGCGTGTGTCGGTGAGGTTGTGCGTCATACTTTCTGCAACCCTCTCCTCCATTCATGCATAACAAATACAAAGATGTGTTATGTATCATATATAAAACATGTGCAAGTATAAAACACAAACGTATCTGCAAACCTATTCAAACCGCCACAACTCACACTCTTTAAATAATGAAGTGAAGCGTTTTTCTCACATTCATCTACTACCCTCTTCTAACTGTCTGGTCCTTTCTCTATTTCCAGCTGAACCTCTTCCTCTGATGGACCTGTGTCGGCGTGCAGCGCGCCTGGCGTTGGGTCGGGAACGACTTCAGGAGATCGAGAGCCTCCCTCTGCCCCAGTCTCTCAAAAATTACCTCCAGTACCAGTGACTGATACCAGCAGAGGAAACTGGGAGCACAAGGACACAAACAGACCACCGGGAAGTCTGAAGATGGATGGATGAAAGAGGTTATTTAAAAAAGATGCAAAGAGAGGATGTCCACTCCTGAGAGCACCAAAGCTCAACAAAAGATGGATTTATACAAGGATGGATAGAAGACTGGTGGATGGACTGACGGTAGAGGTCCAGGCTTTCACACCAAGAACAGGACAGCACCGTCCTCTTCTGGATTTCCGAGCTGCTCTTTCATTTATTTTGGACTTTAAATAAATTATAGATGATGGTATCCCATCAGTGTCTCACAAGCCCATCATCTTCTGATGGCACGGTATGGTCAAGTGGTTGTTAGAGAGACGGTGGTAAGATGACCACTGCCACCTAGTGATGAGAATAAAAACTGCGCTGAGAAAGCACACTAATCCTATATCCCTGGAGGCCTTTCTGACTTACCGTCAGTGACCGCATCATTGAGTCGGATGCCATTGTGTGTATTCATGGTCTCCACTGACACAGGTGACAGGCTGCACAGCCTGGACGTCCAAGAGGATTTTAGCACTAATGTTATTTTTATGTGATGACTCGGGGGCCCGACCAAAAGCTCACAGTGCAGACAGAACAGACAGAAGCGTGGCTGCAGGGAGACAGTTCAGCTGATCTCCTGGCTTTATACAGACATTTGGTGATAGTTGAGCCCTTTTCAGACATAGAATAAGTCAAAGGAGCAGTAGAGTTGTAATTGTAATAATGTTAGAGAAGTGCATCAGAGATGGATTTTGAAATTCATCTTAAAAGTCTTAATAATCGTCAGTGTGATCATCCCACTCGTCAGTTTCATCATTCATCTATTTATTTTCAACATTTATTTTACTCTGAGGCCTGTTTAATACTGTAACATCCGACAGTGCACGCATACAGAATGAGAGGATGTTACATTGGATGCTCGTCTGCGTATATGTGGCATGAAAAGCATTTCTATATACAGTATATTCTTCATTTCATCAATGCAGGGAGCATGGTGTCTTCTCCTGGAACATACCACCAGGTCTAATTATGAATGTTGTGGGTTTCTACTCTACCTCTTTTGCCACATGAATCATTTTTTTTTAGTTTGATGTGACATTAGAATTTAAAAAAAAAAAAAAATCATTTCAAATAGTCCTCTGTAATTTCATAACTTAATAAAACAGTTTAGACGTTTAAAAAAAAACACAAAAACTTGTATAGGTATTTAAGTTATTTATTAAGAGTCTGACAGACTGATCAGATTGGAAACTATCCTGTAGGACACATGATCGCTCTCTGTGCACACTGCAGCAGACTTTATGCTAACGTGACAATATTCAGGTGAGACGGATTTGCAGCGCTGGCACCAGATCCACCTGATCAAGACTGAGATCGTGGTTTTCACACGAAGAGCTACATGTCTGAAAGGGGCTTTACAGAAACAAATGGGACTAAACCGTTGGCGGTTTAAAGCAGCATTAAGCTGCTCTGACAAACATTCCTCACACAACACTAAAACCACGCATTATGATGTCATTCATGACCAAAGTATTTCACAGAAGCCATGGATTGTACGAATGTGTCTGTGGGAGCCGGAGGTCGTGGTCTGCCGCTGTGCAACTAGTGCTAATATGCTATTGGCACCATGAGGAGCCTCACCTGCTGTTGTTCGTAGCACCCTGCTGTAGCTCACTGGTACCATACAGTATCTGTCTGCTCTCCGCACAACTGTCTTAATGACCACAAACAAACAGACAAACAATAAACAAATAAACAAGCAGGACCAGAGCAGATCTAGATTCACTGGATCTATAATAAAAGCCTGAGCAGGATGTAGGAAGAGACCTGCTGATGCAGCAGCAGATACTGTAGGATGCAGACGACCAATGCACAAACACACACATACACACACACGCACGCATCATGTTTTCTTTCTTAAAAAGGCTTGAGTCACTTTTTTTTTACTTCTGAGTTTGTATCCTACATCATTATTATTATTATTATTATTATTAATATTATTGTGAGTGTGGAGTCTGATACTGATGATGGTAGAATGATGATTATGATGGTGATGTTTACTTAACACAAGCTAGTTCTGTGTTTGTTTTTAACTGATAAGTGATGGTTACATTCAGGTAAATGTAATACAAAGATGTTGGCGATGAAGGGAGAGAAATCAAAACTAGTTTATTCAATGCTGCTTTTATTAATTATTATTATTATTTTATTATTATAATTATTTTGATATTATTATAATTAGTGATGGTGGTGGTCTTACTGATGTTTCCATCAATTACGATTCTTAGAAAAGGACCATGAGAGAAAAGTGACAGAATGTATGGACAGGCAGTTGAGATGTCAACAGATATGAAATGTGAATAAAAGCCAAGTGAATTTGAAAAATGTTCAATTGTCTTTTTTTTCCCCCCTTAAACCATCTTTTTGTGTGAACAAAAACAAAAAACAACCTGGCTGTTATCCAAAATACATCTGACACATAAAAACACCAGACAAAGCTGCAGTAAGATCCAGAAGAGCCTGATGGTTCAACCAGCACTGACACACTGTGAGCATCTTTAATTGTGTTTGAGGGAGCATTTAATCTGCTGAGGGAGGGAGGCCTCGGTGAGGAAAATTGGGCCGTAAACTATTAGCTCGTAAGCTCTCCCAGTTGTCAAGTGTGCAGTTTCCACTCTGCAATGTAAACAACCAACACACGGCTCATCAGCTCCTGCAGCTGTACGAGCGGCTCACACTCACACACTCAGCCCAGAGAGATATCGACGCACTCAGAAACTGCAGGACACCACAGTGTCAGAGTGAGAACGCAGACCTCAGTGAGAGTCAGGTGCAGTTGCTGGCTTCATATTTCTGCTGCACGATGTGGAATCAGTTACAAAAGCATCGTTGGTCCTGGCTCACTTCAACTAAACACACAGAGGTCTGATGTTTTGGAAAGTGAAAGCAGACTGTGTCAATGATGCTCCTCGGTCTCGATCCTGACACTGTAGTTCAGAGACAGTTTAACAGGTCCGGGATCAGTGTGATGGCAAGCGGCTTTATTTATTTTCCTACTCACTCACTGACACGTAAACTCAACGGGGCTGTGTGTTGTAGGACCCTGGAGTTCAACTTTGAAATGCTGCACAGAGTGATTTATAACAGTCTTGTAAGTGTGGAGACAGAAGACAATAAACAAACACCAGTTTACTAACGATGCAGCTGAAAACTGAAGTCACACCACGTTGTGCCTGATGAAATTCTCTAAACAAGGAGGGGAAGGTTGTAAACAAAAGAAATGAGAACACGGCTCGCTGGCAAATAAGATCGTAAAACTGTACATTATAAAGCAGTGGTTGGTTAATAGATGCTCGCACCCTCAACATTGGCCTTCCAGCGAAAATAGTCAGCTGCTGATTGTTTTAAAATTTGTTTTAACATTTTTCACAAATCCATTCTTATTCATGGAATAAAAGGGTTACAATTAACTTTATAGTATCTAATGATAAACAATGTTCTGTCAAGTAAAATAAAAACAGGATGCAGTCTAGCACACTGCAATTAATAATACATAGAATATATAGAAATAAAAACAACAAATACAACAAAAGCATTAATTCAGTCAGCACAGAATGACCTGCCATCACATCCAACCTCATAAATCTGTTTTATTTTTAAAAGAAATAAAAATCTCTGAGTAATCGGTAAAACACAGAGCACATACAGGCTCCATCTCTACTACATTTCTAAGAATCAGTCTGATTTCATCACTAGATTTTGCTCATGTTTCCAGTGTTTTGTTGCGGACTATAAACCTTGTGCAGTTATCAAACTATCAGGGATCCAGCAGCTGTTGATGGAGGGATATGTCCTCACCCTCACCGTCAGTTATCTCTTCACTGTGTCAGCGTTGCTGCTCATTGGAGACAAACTGCCATGTTTGTATCATCATGGAGGATCATGGAGGCGGGGTCCTCTGTTACAGACTAAGGCGACATAAACATCTGAGATCATCTGTCTACTGCTTCCTTTGATTTGATTTCCATCCTCTTCAAGTTTCAAGTGCAGCTTTTATCCTTTACAGAGTAGCTCTTTTTTTTTTTTTTTTTTATGACAGCTCTCAGATCATCTAAAACAGGTCCAGTGAATATGACTACAGACCTAAATAATGTCTGTGTTCTTGATATTGTCAGTGTTCACTGACAGAGGTCAGTCTCCTCTTATGTTTATACTTAACTGTAATTGTATTAAAGCTTCCTCCCCTTGTCCATTTCCTATCAGGTGTCAAGAACATTGAGTGAAAAACACTCTGTCTGCTTAAACTCTGCACACACAGGAACTGACGCTGCCTCGGTTTCATTTCATATTTTAACACTGATGCATTTTATTTCTATTCTGGGCCTTTGGCAGGAAGCTGAGGTGTGAAAAGTGTCCACGACACAGAGCACTACTGGAGGGAGGATACTTTGTCTTCTGAGTGGAGTAAACCCCATGAAAAAAAAAGATGTTTTTCCTGATTAACACATCAATTGGAGAAACGGTGGAAAAAACAGCACTGATGTTCTTCAGTATTTCATCTTTCTGTCGTCAGCTTTCACATAAGAAGTGACTCACTGAACGAACATGCTGAGAGAGACAAACATTACGAGCTGCCAACTTGGTTGCTTAAGCCAAGTTGCTCGTCAAATAAAACTGTTATGACTGTGACCATCTGGGCCTGCACAGGCTGTTTTGGCTCGAGCTGCCATCACATCTGCAGTGTTTTCAATGAACCAATAGAAAGTTTGAACAAATAAAAGCACTGAAGGAAGAGGAGACTCCAGCTCTGCCTTCAAGTCATGAAAAATGTCACATAATTGTGGAGGCGATTATATAAAATGAGGCATATGATTCTTATTTCGAGAAGTCGTTAGTCATTTGTAGCCCACACGCACCCGACGATAACAAACAACATCCAAACTCCTGCAGTTAATCAAAAAGCACAGCTTCTTCTGAAGCAGGAGACAGGTCTCCACAGGAAAAGAGAGGAGCTGGAAACAGGAGAAAATAAACAGGGATGACAAGAAAACAAGGTCACAAGTCTGTAAAGCTCCTCTGACCTTGTAGTGGGGACTGTACCGCCCGGCCTCACCAAGACAAGTGTATTCCTGTGGGTATCAGCGCTGATGTTTTTTTTTTTTTTTTGTTTTGTTTTGTTTTTTGGTTCATGTCATGGTCATGGCTGTCACATGGCTAGGTGTGTGTGTGTGTGCGTGTGCGTGTACAGACACATATGAGTATAGACATATGATAATCCCTCCCTCCCTGCTCTACCCACCCCCAGACTCTACCTGCCCACCCCCAACTTCCACTTAAACATCTGACATCAGGTCATCCCCACAGACCCCCCCAACATTCACACACACTGAACCCAGGACTGCACAATCTGACCAATACAACGAACTATAACGTACTACAACACACTAACTTTATTTATTGTCTTGTCTTGTCAATGTTTTATGTTGCACTGTGGTTCTGAGATGACTGAAATTTCATTCATGCTGTGTGTCTTGCATATACGGCATATTTGACAATAAAGTTGATACTATACCATACTATACTATCTTATGTTGTGTGTATACAATTTGCTCCACAAATAAAAAATACTATGTGTCCTTATCATGAGCCAACACACACAAATATATGCACGTTTTGGATCTTAGAGAAGTATATCAATACTTTATATCAGAATGTAATTAATCAAATAAAATATGTGAGCTACTGTTAATTTACATCATAGAAAATATAAGATCTAATGTTCTTAGACCATGGACCATAATCTAGACTACAGTTGTGTATTTTGACATCTGTTCTGCTTCATCCATGTCACCACTTATATGGACATGCAATATTAAATACCTAAGTATGCCCAAGTTGTAAGGATCAACTAATCAGGTGTTTATGTCAGTGTTAGCTGATATTCTTTTCACTATGGTCTTTAACAACAACAATTGCCTAAAGCCCAAAGCTATGCCTCATAGCCAACTGTCCAAAACACAACATATTCACTTATGAATAATATACAATCATTCCTTCAAGTTCATAGACTGGATTCTAAATGAAAGTTCTTACTCATGAGCAAGTTAAAAAAAAAAGTTAGAAAAAAAAGTTAAAAAACACAAGTAAAAAGAAGATGAACAAAGTCAACAACACTTCATCACATCAGCTCCATTGGAGTGTTATTGAACATGTGGTGCTCATCAGTTAAAAAGGCACATTAAGCTACTAATTAGTGGATTGTATTCCTTCATCCTCAGGGCACCGCTGAGTGTAGAAATAAAGAGTCAGCACTGTTGTGAGCAGAGCTGCAACTCTTCACTATCTGCCCAAACACTGAGCATTTAATGGATGAACTGAGATGAAGGTTAGTCAGCAAGACTTCATGAATGAACCGGCATGTGATGTGATGTGAGCCAGACCGAAAAGTGTCAGGAATGTTGTTTACTGCAACACATTTTTTATTTTTAAAATTAAACTGAGTGCAGTGAAGTAAAACTGTGAATTCATTTGTGAATTCTTTTTTGCCTTAAAAATTCACCTAAAGTATTATAAGGTGAGAAAGGTATAAAATGGATGGACAACGGCAAAACATAATGCCTCCGGTAACGACTGTCACTGGTGTGGAGGCATACAAAAAAGAATTATTTACTTTATGGTGTGAATCACTACATTGTTACAAAAAGTTACATCATGAAATGCAGTATGCGAGTGGGTATTTTTAGCCCCACATTCAATGTTTCAGAGCCAGTGAAGAAATATAAATACTGCATGAGTTGATGTGAGCCTACGGTTCCCTCTGTCCTTTGTCTCTCAGTGCCATCTGAAATCAATAGATATATATGATAACTGTTATATATATGTTCATATCTTAACTTGTGTAAACTGTCTGGTTTTAATTTCTTTAGTGGAAAATATTACATATCTGTCATTTGTGAGGTGTGATTTTTCTCTGAAGGGTTTTTAGAGACCTGTAAACAAAACTATATGTTTATACTCCTGCACTGGCAACAGGGTTGTTGTTGTTTTTATTCCTTTTTAAATAATACATTATTTATCAGAAACTGATTATGTTTTGGTGGGCAGAGATGAGAGGTCAAAGGTCAGGATCAAGATGACCTCACCTTCTTTTGAACATGTTATATTAGAAACGTCCAGAATGAATTGTATAACGTCAGGCCTTTTGGATGTGATGTCTCATATTTTCAAATGTTGCTCAAACTTTTACTTGGACTCAGACTCAAAGTGATATAAATTTGCTCTCAGAATCAGAAACACTTTCTTGATCCATAAGTGGAAAATTAGGTAAACGTTTATTTTCTGTCGCTTTCTGATGAGACTGAAGCTTTCTGACGAACCTCAAAGTTACTCTGACCTTACAAATCGTGAATTTTTGGTCTCTTGAATGTAAATATTCACTTACAATCAAAGACGAGCTAATAAGATTTGTTGGTTCTCAACAACGCTTGGGGATGTTGTTCATGCACTTGTACTTTTTTGCAGCTTGTTTTTTGTATCGCTAATGAAGATTTTGCAGAGGCCAAATGTTACTATGCAGCACTGACTGAAGTTCACTTGTACAACACCACAGACAGAAGCATCTTTGTAAAATGGTTTAAAATCAAAAATGAACTCTGAAATATCTCCTAAAATATCTACTTTAGTTTTTTCTTTTGACAAACAGAACATGAGCATCAGATATTAATGTCTATCTACTCTGTGGTAGAAAGATCATCTCAGCTTTTTGGCAAAAAAGAAATTGCACATTTGCACAAATTATACCCTCTCTGTCTATGTAAGCGTATTAAACAAATGAAAAGCTGACAGTCAGCCAACATGTGATGGATTCAAGGAGCTTGCCAACATCTATACTGACAGTTTATGATTTGTGTCATTTGTAAGTCCAGAAGTAAACATACAGTCTCTTCAGACATCTGCTGTAGAAACTGGAAGGAGAGCAGTGTAGAGTCTAAAACAAGTCTTTATTGGTCAATATACAGAAAGCAGTGGGATGACCACTAAAGAGAGAGAGATCCCAACCATTTTGTTTACAAAAAGAAAAAGAAACATATATAAAATAACTGTCTTGAGCATTTTTACAGGGTTTGTTTTTATATGTAAAAGAATCTTTTTTTTTTCCTCTTTAATCTTTTAGAAGCACAATATGACAAAGGGAAACAAGGCAGTTGTTTTCACAATGATGACATCACGATCACAGGTGCTTAAAGGCCGACAGAGGGAAGGAAAGGTGAACAGGAGATGGAGCAGCTCAAGCTGTCTTTAACACGAGGGCGGTGAATGTCAAAGGGGTAAGAAGTTTCATTTAGATCAATCAGTGAAGACAAACTCATGGGATCAAACTGGGATTTTTCTCTGTGGTGATTTACTTAATCTGATACAACGATGATACAAGACAGAATTGATATCAATGAAATTTCCACTTCTGCTTTTGGTCCTGGAGAAGCTGTGCAGGACTGTGGACGTAACAACGCCAGTAAAATAAATCAATCTCTCTGCTTCTTTTCTCCAGCAAAGTTTAGCAAAGTTTCTCAGAGGGTCTTTATTTTAAAGGGGCACTCCATCGATTTTACACATGAAAACATGCACTACCTAAAACAGTGTCATCAGTGGCTGTGGCAATGTGACCAGGATTATCACTGCTTTGACATGAGTTTGTTATTATCTGGAGTGTAGTGTTGGGTCAGGCTAAATTTTGGTTTTAAATTATCTTTATTCATGTTACATGTTCCATAAATACAAAGAGGGACTTGTTTTAGGTCAATAGTCAACCACCCTGTCACCTGACTAACAAACTAAGAGCCACAACGGTGACGCCCACAAATCAGCAGCATCGAGTGGCAGAACGGGGTAAACGGCTCATAATTTGTGTTTTTTTTTTTTTACTGATGCTGCGAAGCTGATAGACATGAGTCAGTTTTGCATTTTCCCAGGAAACTGCTGAGTCTGACAGACGCATTATAGCAGAAGCACAGAGCCATGACACAGTAAGAAACCACAGCACCTCAGCTCTGCTACAGGTTTGCACTTCACTGAGATTTTAATCTATACTAAGTTTTACAATACACGCCTACTTAATCGTACTTAAGATAGTCATGAACTACAGGTTTGTGCGACAGATTGATTTAGAAGTTCGGCAGGTCTGAGAGGAGATGCGATTAAGTTGCATTATGGGTAATATAGGATCGATCCTTTTTTTGGAAATTGACCCATACTAGGCACTAAAAGTCAGCTCAGGATATCTCAGCCTTTGCTGCAACTTTTGGAAGTGCAACAGTAAATCGCTGGAGTACCCCTGTTTCTGTGTATTAGTCTGTTTACTGGGCCCATTATTGCATAGAGGGCTCCATTTATTACAGAATTAAAACAAAGGATTTCAGTAGTATACAGTAACATCTCTGTAAGATTAACTCTGCTGAAAAAAGAAAGAAAAGTGATCAGACCCTAAACAGCAAGTGCTATATCAGTATGAGTAGATATGGTAGAGGACAGAGATGCAAACAAACAGGCTTTGAACATCATCAGCTTTTTTGAATCTAAGAGTATTTATACTGCCTTACACTGAATGCAAATCAGGACAAATGTGGAATGTTTACGTACGAGATGAATGGATTTTGAGATGAATGTGTTTTGTGTCCAGGCCACAGATCGACAGCACGTGATGTGTTTAGAGACTGATCACACAGACGTGACCAACAGAAAAGTGTCTTGTTCGAGTTTATGATGAGAACAGAGGATGCACACTGAGTGACAGTACAACTATGTTATACCTACTACATAGGCAGAAGGAATTATACTAAAACATTTATGGATACATTTAATAATGGATATGTACGTGGGTAAATCTGGCTGCTAAATATATTAGTAATGTATCATCTTGCAGACAATCAGTTTAAAAAGTGAACAATATAAAAGTAATCTGAGAACACATGGATTCACTAATATTGAATGTTGGGATAATAAAAGCTCACATCATCCTCGTGTTTATATTTGTGTCGCAGCAAGATTCTGTCCTCGATTGTTTCAGAGGTTGAGATTCATTTTAACAGGAAAACTCTAATTCTGCAAATGCGATGCGACTGTGCTTGTTTGAAATATTTTGCTCTGCTTCACTGGCTGTGTGAAAGTGAGCAATAATAATAATGTACATACAGACACTATTCCATCAGTGTGGGGCTGCAACTGATTCTGTAGTTCTGACTTTGTCCAGCAGAGGGAGATGTTTTATTAAAAATGATAACGTGGGAGGCTCTGAAATGTTGTTATCATCTGTGGACTGTAAATCATTTCATCAGAGATTTAGATTTTGTGTGTTTATGTACCTGTAGCAAGCATGAAAGTGTATTTGTGTGATCTGTGTGTGTGTGCGTGCGTGTGTGTGTTTGTATGTACGTGCACTTATATGGATATGTGTGTGTATGAATATGTAATGTGTCTTCAGTATGTTACAGAGGAACTGTCCCACTCCAGTTTTCCCTTATGTTCCCTCTCCTCTTCCTCTTCATCTTCCTCCTCTTCAGTCTCATCACTGTTGTCTGACTCAGCACTTGTCATTCCTCCAACCTGCTCATCATCCTCATCTTCGTCTTCCTCTTCGTCCTGGTTCTCTTCTTTCACCTCTTCACCCAGCACCTGAGCTCCTCCTATGTTCTACAGTCAAAACAATTCAGTCAAAACACAGAAAAGAGCCCTTCTAGTCCCACTGCATCTTAACAAACAAATAAGACACTCCAAAATGGAAACCAGCTATGACTTACCTCCATGGGGTTAACAGTGATGGTAAGAGCAGAGTTGTCCCAGCCGGCCTCAGGGTCTTTAGCCTCGTCCTCGTCCTCTCTGGACCCCTCCTGATGTGTGGCGTGGATCCTGTACACGCCAACCACCACGATCACCACCAGGGCGGCAATACAAACCACAATAACCACTGTGGCTGCTGGAGGTGCTGCTCCTGGAGACCAGGACACAGAGCAAAAAAAATCTCACTTCATTATTCTAAAAAAATATTTGTAATAATAACCATATTACATTAATGGATACACAACCAAGTCTACAATATATCATACTGCTTCAAACTGAAAAAGCTAAAACGTCTCCCTGGCGTGTGATTTTCTCTGTACAGTCATTTCCCTGGAGGTTTAAGCCTTGAATACAATTTTAAACCTACGGGTGTAGATATGGTCAGATTTATTTTCAGTAATGATACAAGTTAATTGCTATAGTCAGAGGATGTGACTGTTAGAACAAACATCAGAAGTAATATATGTTCATTCAGAAGAGTATTTTTGTCTTAAACAGCAGGTAACAGAGAAGTTTACCTGACATGTGGGAGTTGAGAGTGTGTATCATGAGCGGGTGATGGACAGGTCTCATGTACTGAGGTTGAGCTGCCATGTGATTGACGTGCTCCACAGGCGCTGAGTGGTGAAGAACACTGACCTGTGAGGTGGGCAGGATAAAGAGCCATTATCCTGAGGGAAAAAGTTGTGGGCGGCTTGTGCAGCCACAAATATTATTAAATAACATTTTCGAAAAAAAAGAATGTGGTATGAACGAATGAATTTTACTTATTATTCGCTTAAAAAATAAAAGCAGAAGAAGAAAAGATGCAAGAACTAAGGATGATAGATTAAAGTGTGAGGATTAAACAGCATGATCAGATGAGAGAGGAAAAAGATGAAAGATGGAAGATGACAGACATCAAACTCACCTCCAAATTAAACTCGTTGCTGGTGTAACGTCCGTTCAGTTCAGAGCAGGTGAGTCTGAATCTTCTCTCACTCAGAGTGGCAGGTCGCCAGTTCCTGTAGCGCACCTGTCTCAGAGCCTCCTCATAGTGGGCCATGGAGTCCACACCTTGTAACACACCGGGACAAATGTTTCGCCAACTGTTACACAAACTGCATGTTGGTGTAATAAATGAATCTGTCATATGTTCATATCTCAGGAGTCTGCTGAATTAATTTTAACGTGGACACACCACATGTCCTCTCAGCATGTCAGTTCTTCTTACCATATATTGAAATTCCAGAGGTGGAGTTGGTGGCGTCCAGATGTTTTCCCAGCAAAGCACTGTGATGAATCTCCAGACTTTCTCGCTCAGGGTTCAGTTCCTCTCCAATTACCAGGATGTCACAGTAGTCCAGATTATGCATCACCTCCATCACACCTAGCCTGTGGACTGTATGCATGGAAACGAATGCAAAACCGATTTAACTGAATATGGAAACGCACACATACAAGCAAAATAAGTTTGTTTTCACTAAGTACAAATTCTTCTGTAAGAGAGATGTGAAAACCAGGAAAAGAAACTGAAATATTACTACAAGACTGATGTGATATGAGAGGTGTTGATGTTACATCCCAACAGTCCAGTGCAGCCTCTTCACTCACATCCACTGAAGCCGTCTCCCTTCATCACTGTGCTGGTGATGCGAAGCTCTTTGAAGGGTGCCACACCCAGCGGGGCCCGCAGGTCACTGGCAGGCCTGACGAGTCGATTAGATCCTGTAATTGTGATGCGCGGTTCGCTGGGCGGCAGCACCGTAACGACTGCCTTGATGTCTGGGATGGAGAGACACGTGTCCTCCCCGAAACACCTGACACACACACACACACGCACACACACACACACACAGAAGAGAGGAATGGTTACAGGATGGGACAGCATCAGTGCTACTGCTCTGCTGCTATTTCATTTAGATTTAACTGAATTGGTGGTGTTAGCTTTTTATGTATTTGTAGCATTTTTGTCACAAATAATGTGCCAAAATTTTAAAAATACAGCTATTGTTTGTGAGAAATACTGAGTCTTAATATCATAGAAAAAAATCTATTGCACTGACAAATAATGGCATCATGTTGCAACTTAGACAGACAGTTTTTGTCCAAGTCCCTGAAGCTTTGGTTTAAACTCTTTAGTATTTCTTTAACTTTAAATATTCATGATTAAATAAGCCACAGTCAAGGAAGGTTGAAGTTAGAAAGAAACATCTTTAGCAATTTTTTGTTCTGTGTTTACCTCTAAATGACGGAGCTGCTGCATTGTGGTTGTAATTTGAGCTCATTGATCTACAATTACCGGGCAGCACTAGGACACAAACACTAACTGTCTTAGGATCCAAACTGATGCAAGTAAATATGTGACATCATGTCCTGAAAATACTGTGGCCATGTTGGACCTCTGTGCCCATATTAAGAAGCTGTTTAAGAATATGATTTGCATGTATAATATGATGAAATTAATCAAAAAAAACCCAACAAAAAAACAGTTCTTCAGTTTCATGCAGTCTTGGGTTCAGTTTCATTGCTCTGGGCTATTTTAAAGTTGATTCCCTCCTGTCTGTGAAAGTTGAGAAGAGTTAAGATCCTCTTTTTTCACCCATACAGATCAGAGGGATGTTTGTTATGGTTTGATATGTGTAACACAATGACATGAAACACAGATTCACCACAACACAAGACCTCAAGGGAAGATTTTAAATAATATCAGCTATGTGTATAACTACATGATCATTTCCTTCAGCCACGGGCAGATGATTCAACATATGTGCTGAGTGTAAAGGCGGATCTATCGGTGTTTATCTTGAGGGGAGTTGTGAAGTGTTGTTCAGGGTTAGACAGCCTCTACTGCTGCTCCTCGAGCTCGATTCACTCTATCGACCAGCAAGCGTCTAAGATGATTTAACCTGCCTGCGCTTGTTGCTCTACAAAATGAACAGGAGCTTGATGGGTGTGGACACAGGAGCAGACATAAAATATAGGCTGCAAAGAAAACATGATGAGCATCCACTTATACACAAAAAGATTAGGATCAATCCTTTGAATTTCCACAACAAATGTCAAGTAGCTCCAGTAATTTCAAAGATGCGTTTTCATAAAACAAAGTGTAGATTTCATGGATGTTTAGGTTGTCAAGGTGTTTTGTTTTGGACAGACTGACATCACCATCCTTGAGACCTGAGGCTATTAGGCAAAGTGGACAAAATAAATCTAATCAAGTCACATCAAATCAAATTTAATTCAGAGATGGAAATACAGGTAGACAGACAATGGAAAAAATGGACAAAAAACTCTAAAGAAGAAAGAAGACTCTAGCTCTATGGTCTTTCCAATCACCAGGAGGTTTAATGTCCTTAATGGCCAGTTGCTCTGTTAAGTGATTTAATAGTTTTTACACTAATGACCCGTCCTCTGCCATCTCCCTGGGAGTTCTGGGGCTTAAAGACAAAGACAGAGACACAACACGTCTGATAGAGCTTTTCCTTTGATGCTTTAACAACCACCACTCTTCCTGTTTGTGACCATCCATAATGTATTATGTATGCAACATTTCACATAGTGTTGTGGGGATACTTAGAGACCTCATACGTTACCCAACAACCAGAGATCCATCATACTTTATTACTTAGGAAATATGGTTCATACAGGGTTAAAATATTAATCGTCAAATCAAAAACTACCATCACAACACTTCCTCAACTGTACAGTTGTTGTGGAGATTGTCAGTTCTTGTAGTACAACTAGTAGTAATTGTTTGGAGAATACAATAATATTCATCAAGTCCAACATACAGTTAGGAGGTTTCTCTAGTGACTTCTCATCTAAGTAACTAGATTGTTTTGTAAGTGAACTTAAGATTGTCAGACTCTGATATACACATCATCAAAACAGAAACTAGAAGCAGAAAATAACAAACATTAAACTCAAAGCTACATTATAAGAGTTGCTTAGTGACTGTGAACTGGGAAGCTGCATGTTGAAAATGTTGAGTGTATTTCAACACTTAGAAAAACAGAGAGTGGGATTCACTTGGTCTTCATCATCACTATCTCAGCAGAGCAGAAGTCAACTCTTGCAAATGTATTAACACTTTTTCATTGGATTCACACCTTTTTTTTTTTTTTTTTTTTTTACATCCTTTTGCTAAACAGTTACCACAGATGTCATTCAAGAAACCCAAAGCCCATTGTTTTAACTATGGTAACTAAATAAGAAACATCTATTTCCAACAATTAGAAACTACCTAGATCGGTATGAAATCACTGAATCACTGTTTGAAACTCATTTACACAAATCTTTTTAGATTTACTAATATCTGCAGTTAGGCTGCATATCTATAAAAGGTGCCACCTCTGTGTTGCTCTTTACATGTATGGATCATAGTGGTTTGAAGCAGGTAAGAGGTAGAGGGGCCTGAGGAAGAGGAGTCTGTATGTAAGGTGTGAGGTGGAGCTGAAGTTCCAGATGAAATTTGGACAATCATGGCCTTTTCATTTGCCCTTGCTGAATGCAATGCCTGTTGCTGCCCAAATAATAGTAGAGCTGCAATCAGGCCTTAATAATTGAGCCCGACAAAACCCGAGCCAGACAAGTATATTTTGATTCACAGCTTTTTAAAAGCCCCAACCTGTTTACAGCCCACCATTACTCAAATGTGCACACACACACAGCTCTTTTGTCTTTTGTGAAGAATGAGTCATTTAAACATTTTTAACATCATTTATTTATGACAAATGTAGACTATACTATAGCTCACCAAAACCAATCACCTGACCACTCGAGCCCGAGCATGACCCAAGTCTGTGTAAAATGATAGAAATTAACCCCGGTCCCGTCGGGTTCCATCAGGTTTTGGCAAAGATCTTTAGCTCTAAATAATACGTAGGTGCTGAAGAATGTCATGGTTGCATATGACATGCATTTACAGGTTTTGCCCTCGTCGCGTTGCAAGAGATGAAATAGATTGTGACTTGGATGAGGACATGTGGCCCTGCTGTCGTTAGTGAAAATATTGAAGATCCATAGTGGCTATTTGAACTCATTTGTTATATTCTAATAGATTTTATTTTGTTTCTTTCATGCACATGTACATTTGGCTCCAAGTTGTGTTGTTTTGCATATTTGAAATGGTTAGTTCTGCAAACAAAGTGTGCAATTTTGACCAGAGTGCCTCTATTTAGGCCTGAGAGTTAACTGATTTGAACATATGGAGTTTGGCTGCAGCATCAAAGCAATCAAGAAAAACTGTAATAACGTCTCATCTTTGTGTATGATATGTGTACTCACTGTACGGTGGTGGTGATGTGTAGCCGTCGAAGGCCTGGTGTGGGGAACTGACGAGAGTTGATGTAGGAGACCTTGGTCATGGCTGTGTTGATGCTCTCCACATCCTCTCCTTCCACCACCAGCACAGACTGGGCAGGGTTGAAATGGAACTGGACACACACACAAACACTATTTGTTTTCAAAGGAACAGATCCAGATTCAAAGCATTGTATTTGTATCATATCTCAGTGATATTATTTGTGTCTTGGTTTAATGGGAAAATAAAAGTAGATCTTTACTGGAAGTAAAGGATGTTTGCTACTGTTGTTTAAAAGGTACACATGAATCCTGAGGAGAAAATGCTGTTTTATTTCTTCCACTAAGCTGGTTAGTAGTTATAATATTACCAACCTAAGGCTAAAAGTGTAGTGTGTGTGTGTGTGTGTATTGATAACCAAGTCTCCATTTTTTCCACACACCTTGATGTCTTTAGCCAGGCTTTCGAGGGAGTTAATATCAAGACCTTCTTTGCAGGCCTGCAAACAGGAGATAACCTTCTGGGTTTCAATGCGGCCTGGTCGGATTGTCAGACCTGAAAGGCTGCCATGGAAAAACTGTGTAAACCTTGGGGTTGCAACTTCACCACCTAACAGTGAAAAAGAGAAGAGAAAAGAAGAGAAGGTTGAGAAAAGAGATGGAAAACCCAACAGAAGAAGAAGTGGATAAAAAAGGACAAGTGGTTAGAAATAGATTGGGTTTAAGAGACAACAACATGTATTATGTATGTTTCCAAGGGAAAAGCACACAGAGTTCGTTGAGAATAACATTTAAATGTGCTTCAGAAAAAGCCTACAAGACCCAATGGATGGTAAGCTATGAAGAATTTAGTGAATATTTCCCCCCAACATTACAACTGAGATAAGAAGAGAAATGATGTTTACACAATGTCTAACATGAATAAATGTGATTCAATAGCCTTGACAATGACTCTGACTGTTTTCAGTATCATCTGCGACTCATTTACAGATATATATTCCTTCTTCAGAGTTTTCATACAACATATTTAAAGGTGTGAATGTTAAACTGCTTTGTGCAGATGAACAAAGTATTTTTAAACATACAGATGATAATGAATAATGACAAACATGGAACTATAAAAATATAAAAATACTGTCACCAGGCTTGCAATGCTAGTAATTACATCTGTAAATGTTGCTGCCGGTATGACTGCCATACTCCCACACTGACACTGACACATGGCTGACAAAAACTGTGTGATGTTGTTGAATGAAGACAAAAAGCATTAAAGGAACATGAGTTATTCTGCAACACTAAAACAAATATTGTATGATACATTTCCAGCACCAAGCACTACAGCAGATACACTCACACTTCCTGCCACAGTTTGAATTTGATACGAGTTTGATATATGTATTGCATTCTTGACCTGAAATGCTCTGCAACTGCCACAGCAAGTGGGAAATACATCCTCTCATACAAAATAAATGGAACCTCTAGTGCAAGCCAACGCATTGGCACAGCCTCTGAGTGTGTGCGAGGACTTACAGCACTGCAGTATGTGGTGTAAGCTCCATCACAAATTCAGTCAAGTCCTGACATCTTCTTAAGAGTCTACTTTCTTCATACGAGCACCAGATTTTTCTGCAGAACGGGTCAGCTCTGCCCTCCGGTGCAATTTCACCACTTCTGATGGAGTGTACCATTTTGACCCAAAATAAAGGTGTAGTCCACTTAACACAAATTAGTTTCAATATGAGTCCCTCCCATGTAGGTCAGCTATGGCTTGTACATACTAGTGTGGGGTGACATTCAGGTCAAGTCTTCTTAAAGTTATGCAAATGACATCAGACCTAAATGTATTCCAGTCTAAATTTAAATTCTCTACTGTATTCAACAGCAAAGACAAATATATCACAGTAATGTGACATGAGCTCTTGACAAATAGAGTTGATTTTTAATTAATATGCATATAGAAGCTCCATAGATAGAGTTTTGAAGGGAATCTGACAGCAACATTGTATGTATTAGACAGGGACATATACATGTATATATATATATATATATATAAATCTTACACTAAATCATAATTTCTTAATTAACCCTAACACTGTAACATTATCTGGTAATGTGTTTAAATTAATTCACTGTGCTATTTTGCTCTCTGCTTTAAAAGATTTAGTTCATGTCTACTTTCCTTTTCATTGTCTACTGAGTATAACTTTTTCGGTGTCACTGAATGCTGCCGTTTAGGGTTACTAACTCGCTTCACGGAGACTTGAGTTTCTGCTGGTTAAGAATATTCTGTACAGCAAGGCTTGGGGGAATTGTACATAATAATGGTAGATGTTATTCTGAGCTGCAGCTACCAGTCTGCCTGCACAGGGCTGGAGACATCTACTCTCTCAGCTCTGTCACAGTGAATCATACAAGGACGTAAACACAAGGAGCTGAGAAGATCCTGTCACACCGAAACACTGAACTGCCTTCAACAAGCTGTGTAGCAGGGGACCTAAGAAGATACAGATACAGATATTTCTGTTGTTTTAGATCTTCCATCTTCTTTTTTTTTTTATCACAGCATCAATCCACTTTGTCATTGTCTTCCTGAATTGTGAGATGCAGGAAAAACTCCAGTGGGTAGAGGAAGATGATGGTGATGAATGGGAGAACAGTGTGAGATGAAATCTACGAACCATCTAGTTGTACAACAGATGTTATGTAGTGACCTTTAAAACATGAGGCTGACATACTGGAGAGGAAAATCTCCTAACACAGTGTTTAGTACGTTGTTGAAACACAAAGTAGCTGAACTGCCCATAACACATTTCTACCTGTTTAAAGGTAAGTGAGTGATGTGTTTCTAGATTTGGAGTGCCTAACCCTAACGACACATTACAACTGTTAGAAACATATGGAGCCTTCATACCTCAAACTATAATAATAATAATAATAATAATAATAATAATAATAAAAAGATTCAACTTACATCTAGATCATAACCAAAGGATCACATTGCAAAAATATAGTTGTCAACATGCTGAGGCTGCACTTTAGTGTAGCACTTATATAGCAGTGCATCGCATATATAACAGCATGTGGTCACCTCTGGCAGCAACCCTGAGGAACAATTTCATGTCTGCATTTTCTGAAATGTGGAATTTTTTTTCATAAAAAAAAGATAAAATATACTGTTGATGTGGTTGGCCTGCTTGGGCAGTTTCTGCTTTGGACTCCCACACCTCATGTCTTACGTCTAGCTCATAAATGCACCAAAATTGTAAGTGATTATAAAAATGAATGGAGATTGTGAATAGCACCTGTGGAGAGAAGGCACACTCCAGCAGACTGGAGTGTGCTTTCCTATATTTAAGAAAGAAGAATGGAGGGTATGCTCCAATTATTGGGGTATCACACTGCTCAGGTTTGCAGGAAAAGCCTCCACCAGAGAATCAGAGTTGGTTCTGAACAATGGTTGAAACTCAGGAGGAGCAAAGCAGGTTAAGTCCTGGCCATAGAATAGTGAACCAACTTTTTACTCTTCTTGTAGGGTCATGGGAATTAATTCATTTTGTGACCAAAGTGAGAGCTGTGTGCGTCTGCAAAAATCAAACATGTGTCCAGGGAAGAATTATCCCATGTCACTAATCCTGTTTACGATTTTTAAGGATGGGATTTCATGGTGCAGTCAAGAGGAAGAATGTCTCCAATTTTGGGGATATCAGAATTACCACTTTATTATTACCTCTGTGTTATTTGCAGATGGTGTGGTTATGTTGGCTCCATTAGAGGCCACTGGTTCTCTGTCAGATGGGTGGATATCTACATTTAGATTGGGGCCAAGTTGCTACCCCAAGTAAGGAAGTTTAAGCATACTGGGCACTACTGGGGGTTCATTAGAGAGAGTAGGATGAAGCAAGATGTTGACAGACAGATGGTGGCATCAGCAGTAAGGGAGGCATCGTACTGAAGAGTAATCTTAGCGGGAAGGCAAAGCTATTTTACCAGTCACTTTCCATTTCAAACCCCACTGATGGTCATGAGCTTTGGTTGACAGTAGTGAATGAAAGAATGAGATTGTGGTTACAAGTAGCTATTCAGTTTCAGTTTCCTCTATTTGAACATCCAGAGGAAGCTTCTGCTCTGTTGTTATGAAAAGTTGAGGTGGTTTGGAAATCTGATTAGGATGTTTCCAGGTTCCCTTCTTTACTAACAACTGAAAGTAGATGGTTGGCTTTAGCATCAGACAAGCTGAGCTCTGTGTTTTTGTGGCGATGGTGTTAAGTGTAAGTAGAGCTGCACAGTACTGGGTGCCCGTTATGCTCTTTCACTCTGAAAATGTAAAAACATTCCTTATCACTCTGCTTTTACCATCCTTTATCTCCTACACTGACGAAAGGTTTTCATCAGGACAAGGTCTGTGTTTGAGTGACTAAGTGCAAACAGATATTTTGAATTTCAGTTTGACTAGACATTTGTTTTGTAGCTTCATAAAATGAGTCTTAAAAAAAAGAATAATGGACAGGAGAAGAGAAAGAGTATATGTGTCATATGCTGAGTGACAACAGATGTTTCTGTCATTAGCAGCTTGGACGGATTGTTCGAGCAAGCAAATCAGTGAGTAAGTAATTTTGAGGTATGAGTGCCATAATAAGCATGCAAGCATTTTGTTTTTAATTTGTATTTGAATAACAAATTTTAAGAAGTCCTAATAAGCAAAAGAACAACTTGGCAGGCTCTGTAAAACTGACTAGAAGCATATTCAGTTAAAACTCAGATGTCCAAATAACAAAATGCTGCACAATTTCTGTCCTTGGGCTGAAGCTGTGAAAAGTGTTTGGCTTAATGAAAACATGAAAAATATTTTGTTTCTGGCTAATAACAGGCTGTACAGACTGTCAGGGCAAAGGCCTATGAGTTTCCCCTTACTGGTTTCTTACTCGTTAACACATTTGTGTGTCCCCCCTCACACACACACACACACACACACAAATCACGGTGAGTTTTTTTTTTTTTTACTGACTCAATGTTTTTAATCATTTTGAGGTTTAAATCATTCAGAAGTTGGAAAATTTCTATGCTCCTAGAAGTGAATCTAGCTTGTTTTCCTACTGAACTTCTTCATAGCAGACACAGAGAGTAAACGTTGTTTAGGTTTTACACTTGACTCTGACTCTTTTACATAACTTATTCACTGGAGCTACATTTTAAATGGGCCAAGTCTTAATTAATATTATTAGTTAAATTAGTCAAAATGAGGAAGTTCTTGTAAATTATTTTCAGTTTAAATGACTTATATTATTAACGTGGTATAGTAATATATCAAATGTGTTTTTTCTATATCGCATTTTGCTAAAAGCATGTTAAAAATCAGTGCAGCATTTTAAATTTACCAGTGCCATGTTCTGATTGTTTCATTCATTTCCTACATAAAATCTCCCCACGCTCTTTTTGATGTGTTGCCTGTGCATCCTCTGCTTTGGTTAAGCATGTGAACGTTGTAGAGTTGCTTTGAAAGTTCACGCCCACCTTTCTGCCGCAAATGAAATGCGATAACAAACACATTTTGCATTCAAACTCAAGAACAGCTTACCGCTACAGAAAACTGCTGAAAAAACACCAACAGCAAACCACCAAAGCATTTTCTTGTTAACCTTGTATGGTAACAACACACGTCTTCTCTTTGCTTTCAGGGTATTGAAAGTACAGTCTGAATGCCTTTCGTCCCACATGTCTCATCATTATGTTGTTGATTGTGGGGAAAAGGGGATGGAGAAATGAGAGACTCTGAAAGGCAATCTTGCTCGCTAATGGCCTGCAAAGTTATCAGTTGCGGCTTAGTGAAGCTTAAAGCGGCTTCATTGGGATGTAATAGCTGGCAAAGTTGTCCTCCATTCACTCTAGCTAATCCTTCCTTCAGGGCTTTCTCTCACAATCATAGATTCATGGAAAGAGGCAGAAAGAGAGGGCTGGATGAAGCAAGGAAGAAAATGATGACGACAAAACGAAAATTGCAATCAGGCGCAGGATGAAAAGAAATTTAAATGGCAACCAAAATATCATCAGGATTGAAGCTTTGCATGTTACTGGCAAGTGCTGTGAGTGTTATTTAGGCAAGCTGCAGAACAGATCACTACTGTCTTGTTCTGCCCTCCTGTAAAGCACTTACATACAATTATTCGACTTATAAACATGGCAGCAGGCTAGCGCTTATTCATTTCAATGTGATCGCTGCTTGCTCTCGTTCCCTGCTACTGAAGCTGATATGCAGAATATCCTGTTTGATACCCACTCGCTTCGTGATTCTCCATTTCAAAGAAGAAATACCAGCAGCCCTGGGGCATAAATCATAATCTTTTTATTTATCTTAACAGCGAGTTTCCTGCTTTCTCCCTCCTATTTATGCCTGAAATGTAATTCATAAAACAATAATAATAATAATAATAATAAAATGTTGTTCCTTTTTGTTGATGCTTTTTCACTGTGTTTGTCACATATCATCATCATGTCAGGCTGTTCCTCTTGCTACAATAAACAAACAGCAGGTTTTTGACCACTGTGTCTACAAGTGTGGTGTGGACTCATTAATTTGCCTCTCGAAGCTCCATTAGTCATCTTACTTTGAAAGAATTACATCACATTTCATTACACATTTCAGTGCACTGATTGCTAGACATGCTCTCAATTGTGTTTCTGCGCCGAGTAATTATTTCCTGTTTTGAGAGCTGCAGAGTTTCTAATCAAAACACTTGAGTAGGTTTGGCTCTGGAAGCTTTGTGGCCGTGCGCCGTTTTATCCAGCAAAATTAAATGAAGTACAGTTTCATATTTTAATATGCATGTGTACAGATATATATGTAGGTGACAAATAAAGAAAAAAAAAAAAAAATATGGCAAAAATGAGGCGTCTTTGTCAGAACCGCCTGCTTCCATTCGCCTCTAGTTTTTGTTTCTTCCTCTATTTTTTTTTTCAATCTTTCTCCATTTCATTTCACTACAACCATTCATAACACTAAAGCAGCTGTAACTGTCAATATGCAGTCATAAACCAATTATATCACCGATAACAGAACAAACTACATCAACTACAAACTACATCTTAAATGAGGTGATAAAGATGATGTTTCCTGATGTGGTGTCTTTTGTTGACAGTGGGCCCATAGGAACTGTATCCTCATTTTAACAGCAGCAAATTAAAACCATGCCACAACCTGGAGCAGGGAAGACTCACTGCATATAAAACAACTGTCAGATTATAAAGTGAAAACAATCTCAACAACAAAAAGCGATGGCTCCTGCCTCATATTGTAAATACAGTGTAATTTTAGATACAAACACACGTGCACTGACCTTGCCAGCAGGCGCCAACGGTCAGCTGCGTATCAATCTTAGACGAGTGGATCGGCCAGTCGTCCGTCACCAGGTAGGGTTCATAGGTCACCCCATCCACAAATAGTGTCACAGCTGGAAATTCGACGTTGATCACATAATAGTGCCATTCATTGTCACAGATCTGCAAAAGGAGAGAGAAAGGTTAACTTGTAATTATACACAACTTTATGACAAGAAAATATCTCAGCTCTGGTTTGCACAAACACAAAAACAGGACAGTCTGGGCGCCTGGATCGCCAAATAGTAAAGGCGCACCACGTTAGTGTATATATGCCATGCAGTTGTTCACCGGTTCGAATCCTGACTGAGTTGAACTTTCTTGCGTGTCTCTACCCCACTCTCCTCCCTGTTTCTCTCTACACTGTCTCTATGATTAAAGGCAAAAAAAAAAAAAATAGGACAGTCTTAAAAATATATAACGCCAGCATCTACACTCTGTTTTTCAGGGTCTTATTTGGGTTAGGAGCATTTTCCCACAGAGGAGTATATTTATAGGGCTTCTGTAATGAAGATGCTATTTACTCCAATCGTGCAGCTGAAACCAAAGGCACATCTCTGAATGTTTCCCGCCCTCCTACCTTCAGTGAAATAAATTCAACAAATTCCTTTCCTTATCCCTGGATCATTTGCTCCCTGTCCTCTAAGAGCTAACGAGGTTTCTGTCTAATGAGGTGTTCATTAAAGGCACACATTTTTTTTTTTTCCATCAACCATCACAAACATTCTTTGATAATTTGGAGACCCATCTTGCTCTCACTCGTTCCCTTGCCTCTTTACACACCACAGACATAAACACAAACACAGATACCGACATAAACATACTCACTACTTTGCTTAAAAGACTTGCAACTAAGTTATTTGCATCGTTGATTATCTTCCAAATGATGTACTTTATTAATCTATTAGTTGCCCAAAACAGCAGAAACTTTCCACACTGAGAAACTGAAACCAGTGAATTTTTGCTTCAAAAAATGACTGAAAAAATTATCAAATTATATATCAACATGATCTTTTGACTTATTAATCAATTACATCACTATTTCTTTGTCTCAAAACACTGAACTGAGTGAGAATTAAGGTGAGGTTTGAATTGTTCTGCTGAAGTGAAGGCACAGAAGTGAGGTGGAAACGTTATATTGCCTGCAGATGTGAAAGTAAATGAAAATGGCTTTGTCTCTATGTGTTGTTTTCATGTTAGGTGAGATTGAGGATTTTCTTTTCAGAAAATGGCACAAAGTGTAGACTGTGAACGTCTTCATGTTATATTAAGTTTTAGATGTTAGCCATTGTGTGTAGTGTTTATCTGTTGAGGATGAGTGAAACATGCAACACTATATGGAGTAAAAACATCTGTATTATAGTGAGGTGTGAAAAATATCAGTATATTAACTTAAACCACTTCAACTGTGAGTGTTATTATATTTAAGGTGACATTTACAAGTAGGTAAAAAAGAAAAAAGCATTTCAAAGGGTCAAGCATCATAGTAAAGCTCTGCTGTTATTCTCCCTCTCGTTATAGCCATGGTTAATGTTTTTCTCTCATTTTGATGAATTAACGTCTAACTGTGTATTTGCAGTTAACAGTAAAATAACTGCTGATTTAAGATGCTGAGATAAAACCAGCAGGAACAGATAAAACATGTAGGAAGATAGTTTTGTTACATTTCTTTAAGAAGCTCAAAAGATACATTTCATTGAATAACGTTACATTTCCTGGAGACTATCTGACTGCCTAACCCCAACAATAACCAACCCTTAAAACATGTCCTCATCTCAAAATGAAATGATTTACATTAGAGGGGCAGGCAGAACTTGCTTTTGGTCCCCATAAGGACAACAAGCCCAACAAGTGTGAGTGTGTAAACACAAACAAACACACACACACACACAGTTATTCAAGCTGTGATATCAACTAATGGGGTTGAGACCTGTGCTGGCGCAACCAGAGCTCTCTAGGGATGTTTGATTTAAAATGTAGAGTTTCACTCTTTACAAGTGTGAAGAAATGGATATTCCCACAGGATATCCCAGACACCCCTCCCACACACAGTTTTACATTTCTCTGCAGATACTGGGATAAATATACCTAGTTACTGTACTTTATATGAATTCACCTTCTTGTATGACAATGAAAAGACCTGAGCATCTTCATTCAACGCCCAAAGGTGTAAAAAACAAAAAAAAGCAAAAATGCGTCATGCACAATACACAGATTAAAACATCCCTGCATGTGTGCGTTATTAACAACAACAGCGTGTTTTGTTTCACCTGCTCACATTCAGGATTTGTTTGTGTATTTGACTGGACGGGCAGAATGAATTGTCACTTTCATTTAGCTGCTGGCTGGCTGACTGCCTGTGGAGGTGAATGCAAAGTTACGCATCTCTACAATTATCTGCACTGTGTGTGCTGGTGATTGTCTCCCCTCACACTGCACTTAATATCCCCAAAGCACTGATTATGTGGAGTTCATAACAGAATGACCAGATAATACCTCATCAACTGCACAAAGCATAGGCCTCGAAATGAAAACAACAAACAAACAAACAAACAAAAAAATGCTACATAAAAATGATAAATAACACAGATTTAATAATGAGAGAAAAATACAGTTATTTACATCTTACTAATTTAGCTGCTTCCTTCATCTTACCTCAGTTTTCCACTATAGTCCTACTTCTATAACTATAACGATGGAAAATATAAATCTGTGCTGATTGAATGATTCCAGTGAAATAATCCTAATGTTTTTCCTACTTTTCCTACTACATCAGGTCACATGGTGCAATGCATGAAAAGAGTTCACGGATGCAAATCTATCGCGGGTCTCTTAATTCTAGCGTTTTAGTGTCCTCTCAGTTTAAAATAGACACTGACAATAGAAACATGCAAACGCCCTGAACCGGCTGGACTTTGATATTAATTATAGCTGTCTTTGTTGAGTTTGATGTTTTTCCCATTACCATTTTAGGGAAACAACGATCCTGCCAGAGCTAAAAATCTGTGAATACATTACATTATTACATGTGAAACAAGACAAGGGTTTAATTTCACAACAGCACCTATTATTGTGCTTTAAGCTAAATGCTAACACTTCCATGCTAAAATACTCACGACATCACAACGAAAAACGACATCTACAACGACATATTCACAGCGTATTCATTTTGCATGCTAGCATGGAAACAACACCAATTTACTCCTTTATTACTTTTTTAGGATCCCCATTAGCAGTAGGATATGCTCTGGCTGTTTGTCCTGGGGTCCACACTAAACACCATTAAAGATTGAGTCCAGCTGAGGTTGAGGGGATTTCATAAACTTGGCAGGAAATTGGTTATAAAGGATGAATCCAAGTTTCAATATGGAGATCTGCAAAGTAAATACAAATTATATTGAAGTGTTCATGAAGATTTGCACTAAATTTCAGATATATAGTCATATATTGTGCCATCCACATAGCCACAAAGCAAAATAAATAAAAAAAAGAGAGAGAAACTGCAAAATTGAGTTCTGGCAGTTTGGAAATATGACAGCAACAAACTGAAATACATTATTTTTCTCAAAGAGTGAAACCGATTGTTTCTCCTGTTATCTCTTGTGTTGTGCTCTCCCTATCTTTCTGCCTGTCTTCTGAGTGCAATAACTGATGGAGTGGGTTTTGAGCAGAAAAAAGAGCACAAATGTAATGTCCTCAGTGTCTATATAGTTGTTTAAAAATGCATGCACACTGACTGTATGTGTGAAAATCCAGTGGCTCTCAGTACACTCTATATTGACTTTGTGATATGAATTCTAATACACAAAGAAATCATTCACTGTCAAGCTGGCAGGAACCAGGGCCAGATATTGGCTAGAAATGCTGTTAATAATTACATTTAATATGGAAATAATCTCAGATGGTGCTGACTATTTATTTTTATATTAATATTTACTGGTGTTTTAATATTTCAGTCCAATTTGTAAGTTGGCAATATGGAGATACGAAACAACTTGAGTTATGTTTTTTTTGGGACATAGACCTGTAAAAACTAATCTGATTAATTCAGCAGGAAAGTACAGCCTTTTCTCCACAGCTGCAGAAAGCAACACTATGAGAGCAGAACAAGAACAATAAAGTTGTGGCCCAGACACATAAACAAAGAGCTGAAACTCACATTAAAACTGTGTAAAGTCGAGGGCAGGAAGGTCATATTTAGCTGATAATTCTCTTTAAGTTTATCACCACCAGCGGTACCATTTATGTAGTAGTCATTTGATGCATTTTTAATATCGTCATATACATTTGTGCGGCTTTTCAGTCTGTTTTTTTTATCTTCACAGGAAGAATCCACAGAGCTAATGGCTCCATGTTTTTGGGTTTAGAGTTTTTGCTTTATCCCCATGATATTTCGTTTTCTCGCTTTGCCTTAGGCTGCAACTAATGGTTACTTTTCATAAATTATCAATTCATTTACTGATTACTTTCCATATTTATCTATGAAATATCAAAAGGACTGTGGTGGTAGTTGTGGCGAGGTCTTCAGATGTGTTTTTTTTTTTTTCCAAATCAAATGATCTAAAAGTGATGATGAATTGATTGATTGTTAAAATCATTTGACATTTGAGAAGCAGCCATTCATTATTAAAATGTTTTGGTTAAATCGTGGTGAATCAACAGAGGCAACAAGGTTAGTGTTTTGGCTTAAGAAGAAGGAAGGAGCTCACTTTAAATTACTGTGGACTAATGGTCCATCTGAGCAGCATTTCATGGTCTATGTTCTGTGTTCTTCTCTTAATGTATTGATTTGCCATTGACCGGAATGACTCGCCGCCAGATGGTGGTGAGTATTGATGTTGGCGTATGGCATGGTGGTCCACTTTGACAGGTGGTCATCTATCATGTGACAAAACATTAAAATTCTCCTGGCACACAGGGATCAGCATATGGCTTTTCTTAGACATTTCTCCGCAGATTATTCAAGTGTCCCTTTGAAAAAAAAAAAAAATCACTATTATTCATTTGAAAGCAATTTTCATTTGGTCCATGTATAATTTGCCTTGTCAGTCTAAATGCTCTTCCCATTGTTGGTTGATAATTAAAGAGGGAACACAGTGGACTCATGCTGAGTTGAAACACAGCCCTTTGACAATGACACAGTAACATCCTCCAGCCTGAGCGTTGTGAATCACATTGCTCCTCTTTACAATCATTACAACAAGATGGTGCTTTCATCTTTGTCTCATCTTCTTCAGATCTTTCCTCAGTTTGGATGAATGAGACTGCTGATCCTTTTTATTGTTGCTAAATGGTAACCAGAGAGCGGTAAGTGAGGTAAAAGGAATAAAGACAGGATGGAGGACAAAATAGGGGGGGGTCTCTCAGTGTAAAGTGTCGTGGCTGCTGTAATGAGGAAGTCAGAGGAAGGCACTGATGGTAGCATGTGAAGATCGCCGTATGTCCCAAGGGATAACGAAGATAACGTGTGCGTACATGACTGTATGTATGCAATTTTTGACACTATCGATTAAGAACCTGCGCACACAACTAAAACAAGACCCGCCCTGCCACAACAGCAGATTCCACGGAGGACCAATCATCAAAGTTCACCTACAACCAATCAGAAGAAGCAACACCTGTCTATCAAACCGTATAGAATGACTGGGTCAGGGAGAGAACGGCAGTCAGACTTTGTGAACTGACACACTCTGTTGTTGACAGGGATCGAATTCTGACTCGGAGCTCTGTAACGCTTTATTCATCTGCTACTGATTAAAACATGATTTGAGACCAAATATCCTCTCCTATTGCTTTTTTCAAAAAGAACACATGGACTTAGCTCTCGCATAGCCAGAAGAAGAAGTTCGTAGACTGAACACAAAGTCCAACAGCCTCCATGTTGGTCCCTCTGGGTTCATCCAATGAAGGACACTGATCATCACCCACCAGATCCAACTGCCAAGCATCAAATAAATGTTTCCAACATAAAATTGCAGCTCAGCTCACAAAAAAGACATCTATAGACAAACATGAACAACATTTCAACTAACCCAACAACACTAGGTTAGTTGGCAAAATGTATGTGACCACTGTACTTAGATACAGCCTTGAATTTAATCTAGCACTCATTTGTTTGACAACTGTCTAAACTTGATAAATCATTTTTAACTCTAGTGCAAACACACATCATTAGTAGATACCATCAGCAAGTACTGCAGCCAGTGTTCGCTGGTGGGGCATGTTTGTATACACATAACTTGTCTGAGGGCACATTAGTCAGTGGGAACATGAAAGAATTTCTTCTCTGCAATACTTTAACAAGACAATGAATGTTGAAACACTGTAATGAGCTGGTCCCAAGGCAGGGTGCAGGCCAGAGCAGCTCCACAACACACAGAGACACAGAGGGAAACACAAACAGAAGCAGAGGAAGAGACACAAACATCATGTCCCTGCTCAACTAGGTACTTCTTTAATATTTGTTCTCTATTTAGGACTTGTATTCAAACTGAATTACCAATTTCAGTCACCAAAAACTGAGTATTTTGAAAAGTAATTTCGAGATGAGGGGGCTTAATGTAGTCACAATAGGAGGGCGATGTTTTAATAGACTTCTAGAATTGACTATTTCTACCTTTTTGATGGATTAAACTTCTTTTTCTTTTCCCTAAGTGCTGGAAATTTTCATCTTTCTCACTTACTTTTATCACTCACAAATTCTTGCCCTAATGGAGCAGGAGTTCAGCTAACTAATAAGAATAAGAAGCTTTTATCGTCATTGTACAACAACAAGACATGCTGCAAGTACAACGAAATTACAAACAACTGTTGACTGAGTGAACAGCTGCCAAAATGGATTGCTGAAATAAAATGCCTTATTTCAGCATTTCAATAAACACCTAAAATCTTCAGTTGAGGAAGCTGAAGACAGCAGAAACCAAAGATGATGGGAAATGTACAGGATCCAGGACATAAGGAAGGAAGGAAAAGAAGCAGTTTTTTGCTAAACCATTTCTTTTAGACACCTATTGTCTCTATCTTCACATTTGTCACTTTTTGTCTTAGAAAAAGAACCGAGAAAATAATGTGACATGTTTGAATAAACATAATATTTACATGTGTGATTTTTCCGACTATGGAATTCACAGGAAAAATAACACTAGTGGCTCATCTTTAAATAGAAACAAGACAACTAGTGAGGTGTCCTTCCATGAAGGAACTATTTCTTTTAACTCTTTAAAGTCAGAATGCAGGAGTATATGTGAGTATATACTATAAACACACTTAAAAGGATTTACGCTCTAATATTATATACAAAGCTTGCATTTCTTACAAAACTAAACTGCTATTTTCCAACATTCCTCTGTGAGATAACCTTTTGTTTCTGATCCATGTCACCTCTCAGCTCCACTTTAATTTCCAAATTTTGTCTTTTTCTTACTAACTTCTAACTTCTACTAACTTCTTGTAGAGTGCTCTATCCTCTTGGTAGAGAAATATCTAATCGCCTCCTTTGGGTATCAAATACAGATGACCCTCTTGTTTTTAGAACTACTTAGGTAAGATCATGGACTTTACAATAGATATCCAGACACTTGTGATAATTCCAGTATTATTGTAACTATCTCACTTCCGTGCAGAGACTCAACTTGGTGAATAACCCTGTCTTACTGAGCCGGATTCCCTTTGTCAAGTATATTACCATGCAACAGCAGTGTTTTATTGCTGTGTGTAAAACTGCCGAGATAAGTCTGTCTATCTTGTGGAAATCTTCCAGGGAATATTTACGAGAAGCTGTTACATCTTATACGTGGACATGAAAGATGGAAGAGCTCGAGAGCCAACTGGACTTAGAAAATATAATACATGGTGGTTAGAATTTAGGTTGTCACCCAAAGGATTGCTGTCAAAGCAATTTGACAATACCTGCTCAGTATCAAACCAACAACTAAAAAGAAAACAAAAATCCCCCAGTGTTTTATTTTTGTGCCAAACTCAGGCTATTTGAATCAGGTGATAAACCAGATTGGCGTAATGTGCCTCAGCCGAACCATTACCCCCTATTCCCAGATAGCACTGGGGCATTTTAAATCTGCTGATGTAAACAAAATAATGAGGACATCCTGCTGGCTGCAGAGAAGCTCTTTAACAGGATCGGGTTTATTTTGATGCAGTGAAGAGGTTTAGAACCAAAAGGGACTTTTTATATGAATACAAACTGTTTATATAATGAAGTTCAGGTCTGTTTTACGTGAATAACAGCAGCTTTTGCTGATATAAAGAATATAATAATTAGTGTATAAATTTGCCACATATATTCATGTTAATGATATTATTTTCTGCTATGTTTCTCTCCCGACATACACACACACACACACACACACACACACACACATACACATCCTTACTTTCTGTGAATACTGCATTGATAAGATTAAATTCAGGAAATCTGATGCTTAACCTTTAGGCGCTGTTACTCTCCTTTTGCATAATCTCGATGCCCCGTTATCTGAACTACTTTCTGTTCTTCCTTCTCCCGCTGTCCCCACCTCCACCTCACTCCCTCGTGACTTCCCCCTCTCTTCCCATTCTCTTTTCATCTCCTTTGTTCCTATTCACATTCCTCACCTCTCCTCTGCTCTTCTCTCCTCAGCCACTCTTATAGCACTGCATTATTGGCCTATTATGTGTCAGTGAGGTGGTAGGGAATCACAAGAACACACAAAATGAGAGAAAAACATAAGAAAAACAAAAAAAAATATGGCATTCTTGTGGTGCTACAACACTTACTGCAGTACCTGTCGACATGTTGAGGTTCTTACCCAGGAGTGCATTATTACATGAGCACTGTGACACCTCTGAGGTGATACAAACCGACTACAGATGGACACTTGCCAGAGTGCCCAAAACAGTCTCTGTGGTAGTTCACGCTACAGTAGGTGTCTGCAGGACCAAATTACTGTTATGATACAAACACACAGACTCATCAGATGAAAACAAAAGCAGCCATACACTGTTTCTGCTGATCATAAACACTAAAACAAAGACAGAAAAAAACAGCTTGTCTAATGTGTTCCTCAACAACAACAATACTGTAAACACGTCTTGTCATGTGAGAGGAGCTTATTTTTGTGGTGTACACAAATTGAAATAAAACTGTGTAATCCACTGCTATGCAGATCATTAACTTTTAATAAAATCATTTTGAGGTGAACTACTTTTAAAGAAAAATGACTTATCTAAAATTGCATTATGGTCTGTCAGCAGTTTTGCTGGTGTTTGATGATAAGAGGAAACCATCAGCAAGATCTGATTCATGTCAGTAAAAAACTGGGAAATTCAAACAAAATATTTAAAGCCTCTGAGTTTAAATCTATCTATGCAAAACAAGTCTGCTGTGTGGAGTCAAGGGTGAGCTCTGACATCATGTTTTTGTGAGACATGAAAAGATAGATGGAGTGAGAGAAAATAGATGCTGGAGATATGGAAGAAACAAGCTGTCAATACCTCAATATATTGACCAAATGCTTGAGGTGCATTTAGAGCACTCAGCATAGCTGCTGAGTGGCCAATAAGTAGGTGACAGTTTATTAAGAATCAGCACACACATGCTTGCAAAAGCTTTAAGATTTTGTGAAATGCAGCAGCGCTACATGGAAGTAACACAGGAAGCGCCTAAAGGAGACCAAGTAAAGCTGAACTCTCAAATGAGATCATATGAAAAACAGAAACCAGAATTGTGATAAACACACACGTACACACTCACACTGTAAATGTAGAAGCTGGAGGCAGAACTCAATATCATCTCTGTTGCTCTCTGTCTTTTTCTGTTTTGCTCTCACAAAGAAGCGAAAAATGTGTTTCATCATTGCCAGCTAGTGTTCTTTTATACTAAAGCATTCTGAGTCCTTGTAATAGCATGACTTGCAAAATTTGTGTGATTCACAGGAAATTCAAAGAGATTTTTTTCTAAAAGAACCATTTGACTTTTACAATATCTTTTCTGCTTTTTTTTCACGTGTGTGACAAACAGATATATCTTTTATCCTCGATGCTTTTTGCTTTAAACTTATAATGCCCTGAAATACTGCAAACTGCCTTGTAACATTAAAGTATTGATGTATGAGATGCAAAAAAGTTGAAATTGAAGTAGAGAATTGATCAATTTCCCCGTGTTTGAGATGGAACTAAATCGCTCTTTGAAAAGATGCTTCAGTCTCTCTTGGTATCTACAACAGCCATGGCGAGAAGCGATACACACATACATACACACACACACACACAAACCAACAACAGCACCATCCAATTAATCTCCTGAGAAACAAAGGGGGGTTTCTAATCAACACAGGGCAGAGAACAAGCCATGGCACAATAAGCATGGTAATAGTAGGCAGATAAGACAGATAATTGTAGATGCTGTAAGGACAAGCAGTGGGGGTGATTTTGTACTCTTCCAACATTCAAGCTTTTATAATCGAAGTCAGACATAAATGATAAATAGCAGGGGGTCTGCAGTTGTTACATGCTGCATAATTGGTGAAACTGGAAAGTTTATCTTTGATTCACAACACGTGATCCGCCATCACACCCCGCCAATTGTACGGTTATCTTGGTATCACATGAAACTAGCTAGCAACACAAATAAATCATTGTCTCTTTTAATCTTTTTCAAATCTCAGGCCTCAGCAGAGAAAAAAATAGAGCGCATTTGTCTCACCTCTCACCTCTTTAGTTAGCATGGATAATCTGCATCGATCAGCCACAACATTAAAACCAGTTACCGATTTTAATGTACCGATTTTAAGGACCCCGCTGTGAGCGAATAACGCTGTATTTGTATGGGTTTAAATCAATGCTACATCACACTGCACACTGCTTCTTTATCTTAGAAAGCTGAGCAAACACAATACATCATTTAAATAAATAAGTAACATAAAAAGAGGGAAATTACTCTGTAACTTGCGTGTTTTTCTTCTTTCTCTGCTCTCTGCTTTTTTGTCTGCACATTCCTACATCCGTTGGTTCATAGGACATTAGAAGCATGAATCTTGATTTGTATGGGACTTGATTGTATAGTGATAGGCTTTCAACTTAGGCAGAGGGGTAGAATGTGTAAAGAGGAGTGATCCATCCTCCAGCCCATTCTGTCCAGAGACAGAAAAAGAGGAGGGAAAAAAAACATACGTGCATGTGTTCATGTCCGTGTGTATGTGTGCGTGCGTGCTTGAGTTCACATACACACAAGGTTTCTGTCAGATGTGACATTCCTTTGGAGAGTTCGATCGACATGGAAAATAGAAGCCTTTCTCTCTATCGCTCTCTCTTTGCCAACTTCCTTTCATCCCTCTCTGCCCCTCCCCTCTCGCAGTGAGAATTGCAAAATCAATACAGCTAAATGGAGTTGCCACGGAAGCCATTGAGTGTCCTTTCTAAGTGCTGGAGGAACAAGGACAGTAAGAAGCAGCTGTGACACCCCATAGTCACCTCTTCTCTTTCTTCCTTCTCTCTTCTCTTAACAGTACCTACTACTCTCAGAGCTTTTCCTCATTATTCATCACTAGGTAGTGTAGCAGCTCCTATCCTCAGTTCATCCAAGGTTACGTGATATATTGTATAACATTCAAAAACATAGGTTAAAAAAACACTGAAGTAGTGAGTAAAACATAAAGGAGTGGGAATGAGGTCTATGACTGAGGTTAGATGTCATGTTTTAACACTGTCACTTTGCATGGAGTGTTTGCTCACAAAATCTTGTTGAGATTAAGAGCTCTTACAGACAAAATAGAGAATAATTTAAGTGCACATTTATTTTCACATTGAAATAAAATGAAACAAAATGAAAAACAGGGTAAAAGTGTAGGCACAATGCACGTATCTGATTAGACCTCCATGAACATTGTTCCACAGCAGACATTTCTACGGTGTCTGAAATCGTACTCTGTTTGCAATATGGAACAAAACTGTCTGCAATTTTATTTGAATATCTCAGCATGAAATTTATGTGAAATATAGTCCATCCTGCCACCGATACTGACACAGTTGTGATTTTTCAATTTGCTGAGGGGAAAAGTAAATGAGAAAGTACTTTTGTGGCCTCTGACTTGTCATAGCATGAAAAGCAGAGTAACTAATAATATCAACAATCATTTCTGTCAAATGTTCTTCTACCTTTCCAATCAATCAGTGTGCTGGAATGCAGCCTAAGTTAATTGCAGACTTTTTCTCCTGCTATGGCAAACTTTTAGGGGAAAAAAATCTAGAAAAAAATATTATATTTACAGATATTCTATCTAGATCTAAATAGGTTCACTACTTGTGTCTTTGAATAGTATATGAATAGTTATGTCATTTTGCTAAAAAAAAAAAAAAAAAAAGTTAATGGATTTAAAATGTATGAATAACATCTGAGAAAGCATTACCATGCTGTTGGTTTATTGATAGATATTGATTCAAGTTAAAAGATGCATGTGTCTGGTTTTCACTCGAGTGCAGTTCACTACACCTTCTGGCTACTTGGAAAAAAATCCAAATTGAATATAGTATTTATAGAAGACTGCAGCTCCACTCACTTCTCTTTGACACGACTACCATGTGCTGCTTCAGGGCACACAGCAGGTTTTGATGTCAGTTCTTTAGATTCAAAGAGCAGTGGTATCTTCCCAGACTCACCATTTTGCACTGAGATTCTACAATAACACAGTTTTATCAATCATCAATTTTAAAAGAGGTAGAGACCCCACCTTCTCCCTTGGCTGTTTTCTTTAGACAACAACACAATTCATGCAAGAGATGTTTTTTCATCTATTGAACTTTACACAAATATTTATTAAACTACTTTCACTAATGTGCTGCTTTTTCACCTGCGAGTAAAGTCCATAATTAAGTGCAGGGTCAAAAAGTGCAGGAAAACAGATTTGTTTCTCCTCACTCTGCTCATTTGTGTTGTCATAATGCCATTTCTCTTGATAACCTCTGATATTTCAGACCAGTTTCCATCTATATTTAATTAGAGTTTCTGCCCAGGTGATTTGTAATGGTGAGTAACTCAAAGCAAATATTCTTTGACCGTACCACATGTCTTCAGTGTTCCCTTAAAAGATCAAACAAAAGAAGCAAATGGGATTCCCAAAATGTATGTATGAAGTAAGTATGTGTGTGGGAGAGAATGAGTCAGAGAATATGTTAAAGATAACGAGAGACACAAAGAGAATGTGAAGAAGCAAGACTGAAATAGAACAGTGTCTTGAGGTTGTTTGTTAAGAAAACTCAGCAGTCTGCTACTCTGCTGCCCTCCACTTTGTCGCATCCACCTCCAAGGGCCTCAGGAGAAAAGAACGTTGGACTGAGAAAAACACTTTTCAATCTACCTTTGACCTAGAACAAACAGTTACCTGGTTGGAAGGCACACATGAGAAAAATACATTTTGTTGTACCTGTGACCCACAACAAACAACTCTGGCTGAAAGGTACACACAAGCACCAGCAGAAACAGAGGCGAGAAAAAAAAAACCTGTGATTTTTGCATGCCTCTTTCCTGATGATAAAAGTCTTGTGAAAGTGTATATTACGTTTAACACATTTTTTTCCATGTGAATGAAGTCCATAACAACAGTACTCACACACGTAAATGTGTATTCACATATACATTATCAGACACATGGGAAAAGCCAAATATTAATCTCTTATAATCTGCTTAGTGAGCAAAAAACTCCTGAGAACTTGCCATAATTATGAGGCATTTTCTAATAACTTCACTGTGAGGTAGATACAGTTTACCCAAGGGGTAAACAATTAGATTAGATTTACATCTACCATGCATTATTATTGAGAGAGAGAGAGTCTATAGAAAAGGGAGATTTCCATTTCCAAGAGAGTGTAGCTTATCATCAAAATCATCTCTGCTTTCTTTTTTTTTTCTTAACAGCAGGATTTTCTCTGCTCACTGACTGCTTGGTGAGCTAGAATGACTAGACACCCTACAGCTGCATGATTCTCATCCAAGCGTTCACCTTGCTGATGTCTCCTTAAGCAAGACCTTTAATCCTGCCAGCTTCACAATCACTATGTGGACTGAAACTTAAATTTCTTATCTTTATATTTGGATAAAATACCTTTCCGCTCTGCAGCATGTCTAATTTAATTCAGAGGTTATTCACGGTCCCATTATATAAATCAGCAGAAATCTTCTAAAAATGAAGGGACTGTGCAACAATCAGCAAGAAAAATATCTTATTATATTCATCTCTTGAGCTGAGGCAACTTCATATGATGCACCTTTTTCCTTTCAAAGAATCTCTGCAAGACTGAAACAGCAAATTAGTTCAACAACTCCCCAGAAGCATGACAGATAATAGAGAGCTGCTGGATGAGGTATTACCCGTAACTAAACAGACTTTCCACTTTGGGTCTGTGCTCAAATGTGTGTATATGTGTGAGAGTGAGTGCAAATGTTGATGTGCGTGTGTGTGTGTGAGATAGTGGCTGTGCGCATGTGTTAGTGGGTGCATGTGTGTGAGTGTGTGCGTGGGATAACATTGTCCTCTACCCTGTTATCTTCTACAGTGAGCAGAGGAAAGGGCCTCTGGTAATTAGTATGAAGAGCCTCTCACTTCACCTTACAAATAATGATAGCCCTTCACCTGCTGTGGAAAATCACCCTGGATCTATGCTCGCATTCAAATAGGACACAGATCAGCTCACACACACATATACACACACGACTCACCTGCTCCAGTTTCCAGTGAAACTCAGCTGGTCTGAAAGTGTCGACCTGAGTGAAATCTCTCCTGAGCAGAAACACCAGGCGGCAGTTGTGAACATACAGAGAGTAATGGTGGCGGTTCATCTCTGAAACAAGAACATCACATACACGCATGATTCCACATTTAACATAATTCTTTATTATCAAACAACACATCACTCCCTCTACTTCGAGTACAATAAACTGAGGCACCTGCTCTTTAAATTTACTTTTGGGGATGATTGTAGTTACAAGTGAAAAATGCTCATACAGTACAGCTGTGTGAAAGACCAAACTCTTTTCAGAGGATATTGGTCGATCAAAACTCAGCAGTCAGACTGATAGACAGGGTCCAGTGAGCGTGGTCACAGACAGCAGGCTGCCGGTGCGTCTATTTTTTGATTACCGATATGTGTCTGGCAATGAGAAATGAGTCCTACTTGCTTTCATAAAACACCTAAAGAGTCTTGTGTGAATTGTGTGTTTTGCAACATTCACTCCTAAGTAGCACACAACTCTGCAGTGATGGGGCTCTGGATGCCACAAATGGAATAAAACATGAGTTGATTTTATTATGACAAAGGTCACAAAGAGCTAGTTAGTTCCATTTCATTTTTTAACCATTATAGTAGACAGACTACAATAATAATTTGTAGTCTGTCCATACCACTGTATTGTGCAAAAAATCTCATATTGGAATATCAGGGTCCACCATTGTTCTGTCTAAATGAATGATAACATCTTAAACTGTACAAAATTCTACCACAGAAAGAGCTGAGTACCATTTCTTCCCAAAATATAGGATGTTTTATGGGTAAAACATTAGAGAAAGGTTTGACTCAGTGGGGTAAATGTGAGTATAAGTTATGAATGATATGGTAGTTATACTGTCGTGTTGCTATACAGATAGATTGGGCTATGCGGTAATAATAATTATGATAATAATTTTTGACCATATCACCCACCCCTAATATCATCTTATTCAGGGCAATGATGGGACTCAATATTAGGCCATTTCGTCACACAGCATTACCACTCTGTCCTTTATGCTGAGCCTTCGGACATTAGTCATATTCTTTCGCCAAAACACTAAATGGAACAAAGGGTTGTAAGATTCTTGTGGTCTAACACAAACTTCTCTACAGTTTCGCATTACAAGATCAGACTACACGTTTCCTAAGCTAATAAGCCATCTGTGAAACCATTGTGAGAGCGTGCAATTTGCAGATGGCTTGCCTAATTACACAGTTCAGGCAGCTCAGTTCAGACATGCAATAGGGAAAGAAATGTTTAAAGTTTCAAAGAGCATTTGCTTTTGTGGGCTTCAGTCTCAGTCTTAATTATCTTGTTATTTTGATCATGCAGTGTTTATTGCACGTCCTCTTTGCAATGCTGAACACAGGGGGAAATCAAAGTATAAAATGTTTGAGTTTTACTAAAAGGGCACAAAGTATCAACAGTTGCCTAAAATAGGGAAATACTGGTGCTAAAATGTAGGAGGCATAAACGTCAAATGTTAATATGAATGATATTATCATTTCCAGTTTTTGCATCTCAACATTGAGCAAATATGAAATTATTTCTCACCGGTCTTGTCAGAGTTACACAGTAAGGTCTCCTTCTCAGCTCTGAGACCTGGGCTGGGCCCGTGTTTCATCCATGTTGCTATGGTGAACTGGTCTGTCAGGTTTTGGGGCACCACGTGGTCTGGGACATTAGCAGCCTGATGTCCATCGAATCGGTAGATGAGGTCGCTGTCTCGCCCACTGTCAGTCAGCAGAGACGCCGTCCAGTTTGTGGAAGGGTTGGGGGCAGGAAGCAGGTCAGTGCTGCCTGATGCTGCACCTGGATGTGCCAGTCAGAAGATAGTGGGACTGTCAAGACAACTCCACAGAGAATAAACCTGGACACAGATTGCTTGTGTGGGCTTTATGTTCTTTACACCTGTGTGATGTGTCTGAATACCACTAGGTCCTTGTGTCAGTTCATGCCCTAATGTTGTGTGTTGAATCAAACACAGCTGTCTAAAGAAGGATGTCTTTGATAAGAATAATACATATATTGTAATGTGATATTAGAGAACCTGTTGTGGTAACAAATATCATAATACCATTGCTCTGTATTAGTCTGCTTGATATTTCTACTGCCAACAAGTACTTAGGTTTTGACACAGTATGATGACTGATGTTACTCATTACTCAAATAAAGCACATCTCCAGCTCCTCCAGTCCCTCCGTCTTTGTTAACTGCTCCTCTTGTAATTAATTAAAATTTGTGAACAGTCAAGATGATCTGACCTCACGATCAAAATATTGTAGTTTTGTTTTTTTATGTTTTTTTTTGCAGTTTTTATTTTCATTTAAACGAGGTGTTATAATGTGTTAACTATGTTGAATGGTGCAGCTCATAATATTGTCAGGCTTCTAATTTGTTCTTTCAGAAACAATCTAATTAGAGCTGCTCAAGAGGAAGATTCTCATTATTGACAATAATAAATAACAGTGTCATATTTGTGTTTGACACATTCTGTGTATGTAACTGTGTGAAGTCGTGTTCCAGGGTATATAATCTAAAAGTAATAATGAGCAGATGTTTCAGTTTGGAATGACATTTAAAATTTCATTTAAAATAAAAGATGAAATTCAAAAATAGTCTCCAGGATCAAAACGCCTCTGGATATTGGCACATTAATATACTACAGAGGTTAAGACGTCAAGGAGTAATTTCTTCTCTGCATTAAATTTTTCCTTCTCTCTCATTATTATTTCTACTCTTTGCTCCCTCATAGCCCTTTACTCCTAAAAAGCACCTCACAAGGCATTTTATTTCGTTTCACAGCTTTTTTCTTGTTCTCTCAATCCTTCTGCAGATGGTTATGTCTCCTTACTTACCACAGAGTTTTTGCAGAGACTTTTCAGAGTATGTTTCACGGTCACAGCCCTTTCCGATGTGGTTGGTTTGCAGCTCCACCATTGCTTTCACGCCAGACAGGGGACCACCACAGGTTTCCAGGTGCATCTTGGGGAACAGTTGCTTGCTCCCAGTCCCTGGCTCATAGTCCACACGCTTGTTCCAACCTGCAGGACCAAAATGTATTCAGTAGTTTGTATTTAGTAAGCGGTTCACAACACCACATAACAAACAGCTGCCATTGTTTCTGTGAGTGAAAATGACACCCGATGATTGCTCACAGCTCAAAAATTGGGCAGCTGCTCTTTTCCAGTTTCCTCCCGTTGAAGATTTCCCTCAGCCGACCCTTTTCTTCAGGCATCTAGTACTTTCATCAACTTTATAAAGTGCATACATTCTGGTGCTTCTAAGCATCAGTAACATGTTGTTTCTATACTGTAGTGTAGAAAAAAGCCTATTTTTAGTTAGCCTTCACCTTGTCTCTTATTTATGTTTCTCAATTCCCTCTCTTTTCTCTTTCCCTCTCTTGCCCAGTAACATGACAGGCTTGGTAGAAATGGGTGCTCCCCTCCTTGTAACTACCTGTCATGTTACTGGACCTATATATACACCACGTGTCTGTGTGTGTCTGTGTGTAGGTGGCACCTGGCAGCTCTAGCAAAGCCTACAGAATATGATATCAAGTCTCCTGAGACAAACATTCACAAAGAAAGACATGGACTGTGAACAGGTAGGCGTGTTGAAATGAGAACTGAGGTGGAGTGAAACATATTTAGCTTCCATTTATGCCAGAGAGCCTCCTTCAACAAAACAGAAGCACTGCTGACCTTTACACACAGAGGATAAATAAGGTTATGTGCACAATGGACGTCATGTTTGTTTGCATGACCACATTATACTTTATTCGTGGCTTTAAGATGCAGTGGATTAATGGATTTACCAGAGTAAAAGAGTATGGCCCCCTTTAAAACCAAGTTGCAAAGAATCATTGTAACACTGATGAGGATGTTAACGTGATAACACCAAGTGTTTCTCTGTGGATTAAATGCAGTGAGTTAAAAAATGTCTGGCACCACTCGCGGTCTGTAAATGCAAGACCTTGAACTTATCAGATCCAGTTTTTATTTTGCTGTCTGAGATTTTATGTTGTATAAATCTGTAAGTTTTTGGATCAAAAATAAACTTCTCTTCCACTCTTAAACCCTCTCTTTCATTTTTAAAAAATCAATAGGTCAGATGTCTACATGAAGATGACATTTACATACAATAGTATTTCAGACCATTTTTCTCAAGATTATTATATTATTACTGTCTCCAGCTCCACCACTCTGAAGTGCACTGACATTTCCTTCAAGCCTAAACAAATGGCATTCTTGTTATTCTCAGTAAGTGCTCTCTGGCTCTTGTCTGTAACATCACTAAAAGTAAGAAAAGAAATATATTTGTATTTTAAAATATCTCCTTAAACCTAGGTTACAAAGTGCTTTACAAAAGAATAAAAGCTAAAAGAACACAATAAAAGCAACAATATATAATGAGACATAGCAGCAGAACACAAAAAGTGCACATAAGAGTAGTTGCGTATAATGAACATCGCTGAGACAAAACATACAACTAAATTTCTAGATCAAATAACCAAACACAAACATGTATGATGAAAATAAAATAGGCCCAAAAATTGAAGTACCCCACCAACACCAATGGATATCTGATTGAAATCAAAATTAAAGCATTTCAGTGTCATACTAGATATTCTACTTAATTTCTCTAACTCATCAGTTAGAATAGGATGGTCTATAGTATCAATGGGTGAAGACAAATCTATAAATAGTAAAATGACTAAATTCAACCATGGTCTAACTTCATGAGAATATCATTCATGACCCAGAGGAACGCTGTGCTGGTGCTCTGTTTATGATGAAAACCTGACTGGTATTTTTCCAACCATTTATACAATTTAATTACAAAGTAATATTGTAAAATATTTGATGTAAAAGGTAACTTAGAGACAGGTCCGTAGTTCACTGGTAGGCAAGGATCCAAGTGTGTGTTTTTTAGAAGGAGCTGAACTGAGGCCACTCTGTGGTTTGACAAACACAGGCTGACGAGTGGGACTGGTTGATAAAATCAAGAGGGTCTAATAATGCTAATGGTTTCTTTAAGTAATTTGGGAGGGACAATGTCAAGGGCACACATGAGTGAACGAGTGTGGGAAACAGTATCAATCAAATTGCTAACAGAGATGGGAGAAAATTGATATATTACGATGGGACAGCGGTGGGACGGCTCAATGTGGGGCTAGGGAGGCTGGGGGCATAATACATGGTTTAATTCAGTTGATTTTATCTACAAAAAAAGAAAAAAAAATAACATTTCACAATCCTTTACCAAAGGTGGGGACGTGCTACAGGCTGGATTATTTCAGTCAATATAGTAAAAAAGAAATTTGGCATTGCTTTTGTTTGTGGCATGAAATTATTTCAACAAGCTCTTTGTGCATCTCTAATTTTGTGATTCAGCAGGACCTCTCTCTGCTCTGCATGGAAACAGTCTCTCCTTTGTTAACATGTGAGAAATTATTCTCTCATAATAAAATGAAATTATATGATGCCATTAGACAGGTAGAAGGATATCTAGCAATTTCATCATCCAACCATTATATACACTTATTCACACCATGGAAAACACACAATGTGAATCTTAATGCAAGAGCGCAATTTCCACTGAGGATGATGGAGATTTTGAACAGTGTGCTGATAAAATGTGGATTTGTTTATCTAAGTTGTTTTCAAATGTGCCCCTGATTGCCCCCATTTCATCTGTCAGGCAGGTTCCTGCCCTCAGAGAGTTTCTGTTGTTGTTGTTGTTCAGTATGTACTTGAATCTATATTTTGTTTATAGTCAGCTTGTGGCAGTTGCATTGTTGCATAGCTTAAAACTGTCCAGCCAGTTAGAACTGATTGTTGCAATTAAAACAACATTTGCAATTTGGAAACCTCAGTAACTACTTTCATAATAATGTTCTAGACTGATTGAAATAAAAATGCAGATTCTGATTCGATTTCTATTACCTTCCTATTATCTTCCAGAAGAACCTATTTCCTTGGCTTTGGGGTTAAGACAAAAGACCAAACTACAACTACAACTTTTTCTCTTCAGAAAGAACTTTTGGCACATCTTCATCCTCCTTGTTTTCGATCATCTCTCAGCTGTCTGTAATAAAAGTTTTGAATATATCTGGTTTTCTGTCTATGTAGAAATTGGCAAAGAAAAATGATTTAGTTCATGAATAACCAAGAGTTGTTTTGTGTCATCCTTGGCTCGATTTATCTTGGAGTGTTACAAGAATATGATGTGAATTAATAATACTGTTAAGAAGATCTGGTCTTGAATATAAAGTCAGTACAGCGGTTTGCTGGGGCTTTAGTTATTGATACATAGAAAGATTTATCCCAGTCAGATCATTTATCTCTCCACACAATTCTTTACAACTGTAAGAACAACTATCACCTCTCTCCTTCTCTTTGTTTCTCTCTTCCCTCCCTTGAGTTGCCTGTTCATTCATCCGCTTTTTAATCTCTCTTTCCTTCTCTTTTCCCTCTCCTCTCTTATCTTTCTGTCTTCCGCTTTCATTCCTGAATCCTGAGATGCTGTCAGTGCTGACAGGTGAAGCAGCAGGAGAGACGAGGTGGCTCAAATGCCAGGCTGCTGGCATGTTAAAGGAGGAAAAAAAAAAAAACACATACGCACTCCAGTCAACTTTTCCTCTGGAGATTTTTGTCAGGTCTTCTGATTTCTGCAAGAGGCATTCGATCTAAAATGAAACACAATTCCCTCAAGGGAAAGGATGTGCTCAAAAACCGCACTGAATTGCCTGCTTTAATTTTGATGCTACTGCTTACACTTAAGTACCTTAAACAATATGTCAGTGCACTTTCTTCTGACATGGAAAAAAGTACATTTCATTATCAAGTATTGCGAGGTGAATTAAGGAATTATTGCAGCGGCTATTCCTTTATCTCTGACCTTGCCATCCAGGTTTGCAGACAGGCTTGACATCAATATGCACGGCCACATCCTCCTTTGCTCTCTTCTGACCACAGTCAAAGGCTGTCACCATAATCTTGTAGCTCTGCTGCTTGTCATAAGCTCAGCCGCTCCGTGTTTCTGATGTTACCTGAAGGAAACAAAACAAAGAGAAAATGTAATTATGATTATCCACTGATAAAGAAAAATAAACTGTTATGCTTATTTGGTAATAATAAAGTGAGAAATTGCTCCTGAGCAATAACTGAAACCGGCTTTGCATTAAATTCAGCTCCTAGAAAACAAAAGTAAACTCTCATTGACGCTTTTCACTGGAAACTCAAGCTCCAACAACGTTGTATTAGATTTTAATATCGACAGCTCTCTGTACACACTGAATGTAAAATTGTAATGGCATCTTTAACTGTTACATGTCTATTACTGAATCTTTATTGCAGAACAATGTGAGATGGAGACGATGCTATTGGCTCAGGGATTTCCACAAATGTGCCTCAAGTACAGAAACTGTGATATACTGTGGTTACCATTGTCCAAATGTGCAACCCCCTGCTGGCTAAATTTAATAGGTGTATGACAGTGCTGAAGTTTGCACTTCTTCTCAGTAACATAAGGCCTCACATAGTGAAAATGTGCTTTTTAAAATATTTCCCATCCACAGTTTACAGACTATTGCTATTGTCGCCCATGTATTTCGACTCCTTCCAACCTTATCAGATATTTTCAGACACAGCTATTTTAAATAAACTTGCTTGTCACAAACATTCCCATTCAGACACAGAACGGACCTAAAATTGATATGTGTATTCTTTATTTTATCAATATCTCAGTGCTGTGTCACATCTGTGTCCTGTCTCCTGAATTCATTAAAAAAAAGAAAGGTACAAAATCTCATCAATGCATGAATTAACTTCTACTTGTGACTGTATACATGACCAAACACTGTCTTGTCACTATAAGAACCTTATTTACCAACTTGCGGAGAACTTTAATGAACTAGTGATGACAGTCACATTTGTTGTACATTTTTTGCTGTAGTTTTTTCATGACCATAAACAGATATTGCGAATGCCACACTGCCCCCCCTACCCGCCTAACCCCTCCTCCCTGAATAATATCTGAAAGTAAACTCATTAATGTAAAGGGCAGAAGGCTTAAAATATGAACTTGCTATAGGATAGGAAACTATTTATGGGCATGTGACTTTGTTTTATAGACAGGAAAGCATGAGTTGAACCCAAAGTTTAGCTTAGTAATCGACTAATCTTATTTTATGAGAGTCGGGCCTCAGGTGAAGTGAGATCCACTCGACTGTAGCCACCAAGCTTATGGCTGGACATTTATCAACAGCAGACAACTCACACAGACACGTTCACAAACCTACAGAGAAAGAAAGGGGAGAAAGGCCAAGAGACCCAGACTCCAGTGTATTTCACTGACCACTGGTCAGTTTATAAATGGGTTTCTTTAGAAACAACCTTACAGAAGAATTAAGCTAAAACTTATGAAAACCTTTATCTCCTGAATCATTAACAGCCTTTATAGTGAAATAATATTTTATATTTCTTATATTTTATATTAAATTGGAAAGGAGATGAATTCATATAAAGAATAATTTCAGACTGTGACTAAATGTCCTGGAGGACAACTGAATATATTTTTGTTGTTTGCATTTGGAGGTTTGGCCTTATGAAAGGCTGTCACTGTCAAGAAGAGCAGAAAAAAAGAGAAAAAGAGGAAAGACCACGGGAGAGTAGGTGCAGTGAGGACATCAGTTTGCGGCACAGCAGGACAGAAAAAAAAAAAAGAGCTGAGCTTAAAATGTCAGAGGGAGAAAGGCGAGGAGATCAGTCAGACACTTCCAACAAAAATCTCCTACAGTGACTATTTGATCCACAGCTGGTGAGAACAACAGAAGCAGTGAAAGTACTGGGTATCATTTGCCTTTTCCAACAACAGGTGTAGCCTAAGTTGATATTTCGATTTGACAGGACATTTTCATTTTTTGCTTCATTAGCAGGCAACCTCTAACATCATCCTCCCGAGGGATCCGAGGAGCCCATCTGGATTTAGGACTTTCTTAATCTCTTCATCGTTAAAGAGACACGCAATTCTGCACATAAATTTAGTTTGCTTGTCACAAAGGGCACCACGCAGTTATAAAAAAGTCTTCTGAGACTCCATGAGGAGGTTTCTTAAGTTTGACAAATAACCCTGATGAAGGCATCAGGGACATAGAGGCTTGGCCTTAAGTAGAGCTGTGTGATATGATATATCTTATGACAAAAGAAAAACATATATAATTTCATATTAATTACAGCTATATATCATATTCACAACACAGAAGAAAATGTTAAACAGAATGAATGTTCAATTCCAAGACAAAAGACGAAATGAAGAAAAAACTAAGGGCTACTTCTGACACATGGGCATGGTTCGCCACGGACCAGAAAAACACATTTTGTAAATTATGCTGCAGAGTCGTGTTTGTTTTATCTTTGCAGCTATAGTTGAAAAGTGCTTTTCTTTCTTTTTTATATATTTGATCCACTCATATTTTAGATATTTTTTACATGATTAATTAAAAATTTGTACAAAGGTTTAAATAAAAGTTGAAATATAATTAAATGTACCTTTTAAATGTAATAATATAAAATCCAAAAATATACAGGATATAGGCTTTGTATCTTTCAATATATAAACTATTTATTTGTTGAATTTCAAGAAAATGTGCTACTTCATATTAAGTATTGTTATCTGAGCTATGGAGTGACCTATTGGGATATGAGATTTTAGTCATAAAGCACAGTCCTCGCCTGAAGACTTACAATTTTCAGCAGAAAGCCTGGAGGCAGAGAGGTCTAATTATAGGCAGCATTGAGTTGTATTATAGAAAATGTAAGATTGTGTGTTTTAGGAGCCTGGATCAGGCTACATCGACCTCTGCTTTGACTTTCATCACTCTTTTTAAATCTGCCAGAATCTCCAGGCTTTATGGAGATGTAACACTAAATTGCAGGAATAACCCTTTAAACTTTGCATCCAGGCAGAACACAGTGGCCACACATCAACCTATCGACATCTGCTAACATGGGCTGTTGAAAACAACACAAACTTCACTAAAATCAAGGAGGAGTTGCTGATTTTCAATGACAAGTGATGAACTGATCTCTTTTAAAGAAGAAGAGGTTGACCTCTCACTACTCATGGTGACAGGACCCTGGTGAGTAAGATTAAAACAAACGAACAACAAAAACAATTCCTCAGATCATTAAACGGTAACATGAGAAGATATTTACAAAAGTACAGTTTACAGTTCATGAAATCTATCTAGGTCACCATTAGCCCATATAGTCTTAACAAGGCAAAATACAAGCTCAGCCACACCACAGTTTTATCCACTTTCTGTGGATAAATGAGAAGAATATATGTATACATACATATATATATATATATGTAGTGGGGGAATAGTGGGAGGAATTGAATCCCCTGCTGAATTTGTAAGTTTATTCACTTACAAAGAAACGAACAGTCTCTAATTTTCATGGTACTTTTTAAATTTTTTATGGAATTTTACATTTTAATGCAGAGAGACAGAATGTAAAATGTTTTACATAAAAGTTATACATGTGGAGTTAAAATGTGGAGTTTGAACAAGTTAAATTACTACAGTATATGTTATCAAATCATAGCCGAGACAACAACTCAATTTGCATGCAGCAGCTGAGACGTCTGAACTCTGAGCCCTGCAGCACTGATGCAGAGACAGATTATTATCACCATTCAACAAATGCAGTGTTTCTGAATTCATTTACTATTAATTTACTATCTCTTTGAAGATGCACATTTTTTGCCATATCATCAGAAATACACAAAGCGGCATCACCCATTTATTTCTACACATTATCTTGTGAATAAAATTACCATTGTTCTATAAAGTAGGTCTAACCAATGTGCTGAAGTTTCACCTAAATAATATTATTATCAAATCAAATGAGCCATACCTTTGTAAAATAAAAAAGGCAATGAAACAAAAATATTAAATACTGCCGTGGGAGAGAGACAGAAAAAGAAAGAGAAAAGAAAGAGAAAGAAAGTGAAGAATGCACAGTGAGCATCTGTGTGATCTATAGAGTTCAGCACACACAAAACCCTCCAGTCTCCATTCAGTTTGGATTACACTGTACTCAGATCTGTACAGTGTAGCTGCAGAAGCTCAGGGAGTTGGCACAAAGCTCAAAGCTGAAGTTTTATATTGGCTGATACACTCAGAATAACTCTCAATCAGAAGTAATATACACTCTGCCAGTCAATGAGGACTGGTGTAAAGCCACAAATGAACACAAGAAGACCACAAAATAAAAGGCAGCTTTCGGGCTGAGGGTGGATCTTTGACGAGTAACTTTTGAGCTATGCACTGATGAAAAGCTACTTCACAGATCACAACAATACTGCAATAAAAAGAGGGATCAGCCACCGCTGTCGACTTGCTTTCTCCCCTCCTCACACTGTATTTCTGTGATTGTATTCACATTATTCTGTTGTAGGAGGCACAGTCATAAACAGATGACACACAGACAGCGTTGTAGTTTTTTCCACTTACAAACACAAGACTCGTAAAAAGTAAAAATCAGCCAGCGTGATGTTATTGGTTTTTGGTTTACTGTCGGTTCCATGATTCATCTCCAGACTCAGTCATCTGAGCGTTGGCTCTCTCATGTCTATCTTTAGAAGAAACTCATTCGTGTTGGTACGAGGTTCAGCTGGCTGAGGTCATAGAGAGAACAAATGCAAATTCGATAGAGCAGTGTCTTTTTCTTTTCATCACACAGACATTAACCATGCTGTTTATGTTCATGTGAGGCAAGAATGGGTCTGGTAATAGTATGTTTAAATTTATCATGTGTTTTGAGAAAGAATCACATGAGTTTTAACCCAAATTAGATGAATTATATGAATATATACCTAACAACAACTTTTACCATACTTTGATTCATTTGAAAAAAAAAAACATCTCACAAAAAAAGTCCATTTAGTTGCTGTTTAGATTTTTTTTTCTGAGCACTTTGAGAACATTTCATCAATTCTGGCTGAACAGCATAAGTTCATTCTTGACAGCAGCAAACAGCATTTGAAAATCTCACAACAAGCTCCACTTAGTAGCTGCTCAGGGTTTTGTTTTGTTTGATTTTCTGACAAACCAGCAAAAGCAAAGACAAAAAGGGCTACCAGTGTAGTGCCGCCACTGCTCTCAAACAAATTTGTTATGTAGACGTAAAAAGGAGTGAACAGTGGAGAGGGGCGGCCTCCCTGGAAACATCTGTGGCAATTAAAAATTCAATTTCAATTACTGTCCTCGTCTTTCTGTTAATTGAAAAGTTAGAGAAATCAAATGTGTTCTCAAAGTGGTTTTATTAAAACAATCGTGCAGTGTAATATCAACACATATGAACAATGTTTCACTTGTTAAAAGTATACAGGCTCATATATACAGACTCAAAAAACCAATGATTGCATGAAGCTGCCACAAGTATAATGGTGCTTCAGTGTAATTAAATCAAAAGAAAATGACTAAAGCGAACAAGCACGCAACCTGTCTCTCATTCTACCATCCTAGTTTCCCCTTCTCTCTCAGACCCACACATCACTTCTAATCACATCACATCTACAATTATAGCTATTCTCCGGTCTCTCATTCTGCCATACTAGATTCACACACACACACACACACACACACACACACACTTACCATTACGGTCTATGGCAAATGGTGTCCCTGCAGTGACAATTTCGTAGTTGCAGATCTGGCTGTATTGTGGTGAACAGTCCTGGTCCCATGCTTCCACCTGGAATGATTAATGAAACATGCAATTCACTACTCTGCTGTTACCAACTACCCTCCACGACATGGTTGGGGTAATGTAATAAGGTCACACTGTAAGTCGTCACACGTGTAAATTACATTATTTTAATACCTGCAAAATGCTGTCATAGATCTTGCCCTCTGTCACCGATGCCTTGTACATCGGCTCCCGAAACACAGGACTGAACTCGTTGACGTCATCGACCTGGATGTGAACCACCGCCCTGAGTGGAAGAAGAAATGAGGAGGAAGGAGGGAGAGGCACGGTGAGGGAACGGAGAGAAGGATGCAAAGAAAGTAAAGTGGAGATGATTGATGGAGAAAGGTTACAGTAAAGGCAGAGTAAGAGAAAAGATGGATGGGGTAAAGGATAGAGAGAGAAGGAAGAATCTCTTTAAGTCATTAGAGATGATTTAAATTAATGAAGACCTTTTTTACTATTTGTTTTAAGATCACTGGTTGGCTGAGGATAAGAGGAGAGTAAAGTAAAAGGAGTCATGTGGAACTAGAGAGCAAATGCTTGATTAAAAGGTTGTGTTTATTGGTATTTCTTTGTGATGGGGTTTACATTATTATCTAAAACTTTTGTATGTATACTGACAGACTCGTCCACAAAGGTTTCTAATCATTCTTTTTCCATTCTTTCTGTCCCGCGCCGATGTAGTCACAGTCAAAACACAACAACCTCATCTGCTGAGAGGAACAGCTGAAGAACCGGACAATCTGATGAGATTCTGTAGCAAAGCATATAAATGAAACGATAATTTAAATGTATCATAAAGTTTTCTTCACCAGTGACCTTCTCTAACAACAACTCCTGGTGTATCTGAGGAAGCACATCTGGCTAATTAATGACATTAGCTTAATGAGGCCTATTTAGAATGTCACACAGTGATAATGTCACACACACACATGCGTACACACACACACACACATCCATCTTTCACAAGAGAAATTCATCACAGTTCCCTGAGCTGAAAAATGTCTCTCTTTTCCTGTGTTTTTTTCTGTTGAGCTGCCTGCAGCAGCTTATTTTAGCAGCTCCTTGTCTCTGTCTGAAGGACCAGAGGGTTTGATTTGCTGCTGTCCATGCTATTCTGCCTGTCTGTCAATCTAGTTCACGTACATGCACACACACACACACACACACACACACACACACACACACACACACTGTATTGATAGGCCATTAGGGCGACATATCCTGAGAACAGAATTCCAAGCCTCAGCTGTCACGGTTTCACTGCTGAGCGATGAGAGCATAAAAAAGAAAGGAAGAAAAATAAAACCAGCAAAGACTAGGTCTGACCATAATAAAGGTCTTTATAATGTTGGGCTATTAGTGTAAATTATGAGGAGACCACAGGAGCATGTTAGGAATAAAAGAAATCATGTAAATGTTAATATTTAAATGTGTGCAACTAAAGCTATGAGCCACTAAAAACTCTGACAACTTAATAAGACTCATTTGTGCAGCTGGTTTTGCAAAATGAATTTAAATACTTGATGTTACTATTTGTTTGTATGTCAAGTTTCTGATATTTTGTCCACCCCCTGTTAATTTGATTTACAATGGCAGATACAGAAGTGAGTCATGCTGAGATAAATATTAATTAGCAGTATGTGACAGTTTTAATAGACTGTCTGACAATCAGGGTTTTTTTTTTTTTTTTTTTTTAAGAAGGCGCAGAGAAACTTTCAGACGCCAACAGGCTTTTGAGAACAAATGCATAGCAGAGCTGCATCATGAAAGAGAAACAATGACCACAGTCACAAACAACAACAAATATCTGCGTCAAGTTGAACAGTAACATGAAATAGTATTTACAAGGACAGTGAATTTTATTAAAAAGAAACCAACACTGATAAATCAAGAAATAAAAGCTACAGCCTAAATTTTACTTAAAGGTGACAGAGAATCAAAAAGCGTTTTGACCTGGTCTTTGTTGAAGATCGACCGTCCACCCACATTCAGGAACATGTGAAAAGTTCTAGAAATTCTGAACGTCTCCTTTTCACAGAAATTCCTCTTTTAGAAATGTCGCTAGAAAATGGCTCAATTTCAAAAATGGTTGTTTGTGACGTCAAATGTATCTCACTGCCCCCCCACTCTGACTCCATTCACTCCCCTTCAAAGGTGATTAGCTGTAAAAAGATGGTCTGTCTGTAATATGAAGCTGGAGAAGTTACATTCATTTGAGTGACAGTGAAGGAGCCAATCAGTGTCAAGTGCTTGTATTTCATAATGAGGTTGACAGTTAAGCTTGAAAAGATGCCAAATAGGTGCAAAACCACACGTTTAAAACCCTAAAATATCATTCTGAGAGGTTTTTAATGAAGCTTCTGAGGCGTTACACATCCAACCAACATTTTATTGTGTAAATGTCACATCACAGAACAAGGATCAACCAACCATCAATGATCAACAATTCTCTGTCACCTTAAAATAAAAAACAAACAAACATATGAGCACACACTGCTTGACTCACTTGTGGGACTTCTTCCAGTCGGCCCCGCTGGGTCCAGCTCCACAGTCGTAGGCCTGGATTATGAAGGTGTACTCTTTCTGACTCTCACAGTCCACAGGGTGACTGGCCCTCAGGACTCCCTCTCCTGATGTGCGATTCAACACCACCGCCTCGAATGGAGCATCCTGACCGTAGATCTTAAAGGCACAAATCTCCCCTAAAAAGACAAGGACAGACAAGAATAAATCATGTGCTGTGTAACTTTTTTAGATAAATACACGGTGTAGCAGTACTGCGCAGTACTAGTCCTATATTTAGTGGAAGATGATGTGAGGGGAATTTTTACTTGGACTAAAGAAAGCATCATTTTCAACCTAACACCTTATTTTTTAAAATAGATAATTTTCCACACATCTAAGTAACTTTGCTGTGTTGCAGTAATTGAGCGGGAACAAGAGGCTTCTCCGTTTGCAGCTGCGTATCCAGACTGTCAACCGACAGTCTCGTGTGAGGCATTATTTTGGGAGCACTGGTGAATTTTAGGTACAGAAAATATCCTGGGTTACATCACTCTCTGCAATTCTCAACCTGACTACTGATTAGTAAGTCAGGAGCTAATTAAAGCTAAGACAGACAAAGGAAAACAGCGTGAAGATATTCAGTGGGATGGGAAATGATAAACATCAAGTGAAAATTGAGTAAGAGTAAACAATTTTGAAGAGACTGATTTTTTTGGGATGAGTTTGAAGAGGCACTAGATAGAAAGCAGCTGCTTTATCGGTTGGATGCGTTGAATAACACTAATCTTTAGCCCAGAGAAAAGAAAAGAACCACATGAGTCCTAAAGAAGAAAAGACACAACTATAGAAAACATTTAAAACTTAATGGGCTTTAACGCATCTGTTCCACAGTGGAGTGAAAATGTTGCTCAGCATGCGGCTCATCAATGGACACACATCAAGGACTGGGTTTTTAATATTGAGGCGGTCCACTTGCAACACACAACCCACTCAGAATGAGAGATAAAGTCTGAGTCTACATTTAATTTCAGGTTTGACACAATATTCAACAAACAAACAATAAAAAAACTGCAATACCCGAAAAACATTTCAGATAACTAGATTTTTCCATTGACGTCTTTTTTCTTTTATATGACATCGCTTGTAAATTTTTTTTTTTTTTTTTTATGTTTCTTCCCTTCTCTAAAAAGGCTAAGCAGTAGCTACCAAACAGCTCAGATAGCTGTGAATGAATCAAACTGTGTGTAATGAAGTAAGAGCTAACAATACAAACTGCTGACATTTTCTTTACAGCACTGCTATCACTTTGGATTCCAGTCTGAGTCTCATTTCTGGACACAGATCTTTGTCAGCATGGGTTTCTCACAAAAAAAACACAAGATACAGCTCCTGGGGTGTAGTTAAGAGAAAAATAATATTTGATATGTGTCAAACTGTGCCAGCTCAACAAAAGATGAAATTTGTGGTGTCCACAGAGTGTTCTGCCATACACTCATAGCGTAATGTGTTTACCTAACCTGTGTGTGTTTCTGTGTGTGCATCTGGTTGTGAGTCTCAAATTCATTCACTGCACAAGTGTTCATTTCAGGGATTTGGGAAATCTCCTCGCAGAGGGAACAAAAAGCTGCAGAGCTCTGACCCTGCGCAAGCCGATATCTCTCAGAACATAGTGGGACATGGAGGAGACAAAAAGCTACCTAGCTATGGGAATTCTGCTAGCTGTGCTAAAATGCCACTGACAAATACCCCCTCATCCTCCTGCTTCTCATCACCAGCTTCTCCTCACTTCTGTTCCTCTCAACTTCATATCCCCGGCACATCTGCCTCAGAAGCCTCATCTGACACTCGCTCCGCATCTCCACAAGATGTGTCATTTGAGGAACTAAATCATTGTCACTCCTCCAGTAGTTCTGTCACTGGCTGCAGTTGAAAAAAAAAAAAAAAATTTAAATAATTTTACTCAACCTCAGTGGACAGCATCACGAGCTCAAAGAAAAATGTGAGGGAGAATTCATCAAGACGAATCCCACATTATTTACATTAAGCTATGTGATTATGTGACAGCAGATGTTGATGTGAATCTGCTCTGGTGATAAACAATGTGCTAAAAATAGACTACAAAAAAGAACATCTGAGATAAATCGCTACACGCATCCTCAGTGTTTCATGCAGCCTGGGTAAATGTGGACAACCTGGTGAAAAATATACAGTCACAAAAGTGAAATGAAATGGTCATCACACTGACAGTGGCTGCTGTTCACCCATGGGTTCACTAGTTCAGAAGCTCCACTTTAGAATTCCTCCTTCATCTGTGCTGTCTTTCTTCTTACTTTCTCCTTCTGACTTCCTTTTAACCTGATTCAACTTTTCAAATCCCCTTCCTGGTGAAATAATGATGCTGCCAAACACAGTGGGCTTCAAGGTTTCATCCCGAACCAGTTTTCAAGATGCTGCTTCCCTTTAAAGGTGTTATCAAAATAAAAAAGGTCCCCAAGATGACAGTGGAATGTGATGCGTAACCTATGTATGAAAAAAAGAATAATAAACAAAACAGGGGGTATATGGAAGGAGGGTGATAAGCAAAGCCTCTGTCTTGCCTGTGCGTGTGTGTGTGTGTGTGCATACGCACATTCAAGCACAAACTGAGCCCATACTATGGTCTTAGATGGGATCAAAGAGAAGGGAATCTGGTCTGAAAATACCAGTGATTATAACATCCTGCTGCAGCCTTTATACATAAACGAGGTGGTGGTGGAGAGCAGGGACAGGTACTTCCACATTACAGCTCAGGGTCGGTGCAAATCCATTTTCTGCTTCATCTGTTGTAGTGAAGACATTTTTCTGGATTACATTTTAGTCATTTTAGACATTTAAGACATGGAGGGGAGGGAAGGAAGAGAGCGAGAGATGAGGACGGATGTGATGTGCCAATGTATATGTAAATGGTAATAACAGACATTTCAGATGGATTCCTGCTGTGTCAGCAAATGTGTACTTCACATAAACACACACTCTCTTTCCTGCCACTTCATTTGCTCCTCACCAGGCTCACCACAGGGAACACTATAATTTCACCGTGTTGTTGTGTATGTATGAAATGAAGTCTAATCTTTTGGCCTATACTTCACCAGGGAACCGGGTCGCTTTTCAAAGTAAATATCAAATGCATGGATTTTTGCTTCAGGGAGTTGGCCCGTTGCCAGGGTAGATTGAGAGTAAAGTGGACGAGTCAGCAAAAAACAGCTCAATAATAACAATCATCTAAAGTAGATGGTACACCACAGAGAGCTTGAGCGACATAAACTGCATCGACAGAAAATGTCAAGCTGTCAGAGACCATGTATTTCACAGGACGTTTAATTGCCAATATAAAGGAAAAGGACAAGATGGATATAATTAATGAGAAAATGATGTTCAATACGCTAACATGTTGTCAAGTGAAGCTGAAACAAATTAGTATATTCCTACTGTAAGTAACACGAGTTGACAGAGCATTTCATTTTTTATGAGTTTTTTTTTTTTTTTGATTTGTTGAATGTAACAGTTGCTCATATAAACTTTTAATAACCGCGGCTGTTTTTTTTTAAAGTGTGGGAAATTTTCTATTCTAAAATGTAGGATTTAATCTCTAAATCAAACTGGTCGATTCTGCTATGCATATTTTTTTCCTGAAGCCTCTTCTCATACATACATTTATGTGTCTGACTTTAATACGTCTCACTTTGTTGCTGTGAACAGTCTCCGTCTCCACTTCATGTTTTTAGCAGTTTGTAATTTCGGTGCGTGTACCTATTTGTGCTGATGCAAACTGAAAAAAAAACAAAAAAAAAAACAACAACTTTGAGAGCAAATAATCAAAACTACATAAAGTTTTTGCTCACAATTTGATTTAACTGAACTCATTTTTATATCATTAAATATGAATTCAAACTTCCAAAAAGTGTAAAATCAAACTAAACAGATTTTTAGCAATGATACCAACACATGAATAATGAACACTTGTAAATAGAGCAGTCACTAGAAAAAAGGATTCAAAACAGACTTGAATATTTATTAAAATACATACTAATGTAATATTAATATTGTATTAAATATAAATATATTACAGTTTCAATTAATCTAAACTGATTGTACACTTGTATTTTCTCACAAGGTTGCATAGCTGGGTTTCAGAAAACAGTTTTCAGGCCTTTATAATTAACATCCCTGTGTTTGTTAGATGTAAATATACAGGTAAATGTATGTAGATGTCACCCTGTCATCACTTTTTTGTTAGACCTATAAGAATGTGGTGAACACATTCAAAGAAAAAGAAATAAGACGTCAAACCTGAAAAGATCTCATTAGGAAAGTGGCATCAATCAATCAATAAATCTATCAATCAATCAATCAAATGAGATGAAAAACATACAGCGCTGTGATGTCAGTGGAAACCAGCAACTTAACTGCAACATTAATGTGTGTGTTTATTTGATTAATGATTATATTTTGAATCACTCATTTTACATGAAGGATCCCTAAAAAAACATCTTTGCTCATTCTAAAAGCCTAAACTTATAAATGAACAAAAGACACTTTTATTTTTGATTTTAGTTTTAATTAAATGTGAACTAGAGAAGACAAAGAATGTATTTAAGCTACAGTAAGACTTTGGCAGCTGAAAATTGATGAAGATCTACTGCGAAAATGACTAACTCGCAATTAAACCATTATGGTAATTTCAACAGGATGTAATAATGGCCAGACTAACCAACATGAAATGACAGTCTTGAGCTTGACAACACAATGAACACTAAAATTACCACCTCCAGGGATGGACCTCAAGTCACAGGAAATTCAGTCATAATATCCCCTTTTGTTCCTGAGTTATGGTTTTGAACAATGAGCAGTTTTTGCAGAGCAATGGGTCACATCAAAACTGATCTTTGACCTTTTGGTTATAAAATGTCACCACTTCATCATGTTATCCTACAAAGGATTTTTCATATGAGACAAATGTGTCATGCTCAGCACATTAACATGAGTTATGGCCAAAAGTGTCTTTTGAGGTCACTGTGACCTTGACGTTTGACATTTGAACATCAAATCTAAATAGTTTATCTCTGAGTCAAAATGGGCATTAAATAAAGAGGTGATGAAATTCTATCATTCATGAGATTGTTACTTTAGTCTCCAGACTTGTCTCCATACACAGGTCTGGTTTCAGTCCTTATCGTTCTGCTAGAGGGAAAAATGTTCTTGCTTATCTGAATTTCTTTAAACCAATCACAATCACATCGGGAGGCGTTAAGATGAGCAAAAGGCCACGGCCGTGATGCTGCAAAAGAAAGTAGGGGTGGTTGTTTTGGTGGAGTGTAGTGGAGTCGATTACATGATAAAAAATTGTTGCCTGGCTGTTCGTAGCGAAGGGCATTTTGAAATCTGTGACAGGCAGAAAGCAGAGAGGAGAGAAATGCTACCTGAAATAGACGCTCAATGGCAGGCTTACACTCACAGTCATGTCTGGTGAGTTAAACCACAATGATTATTTTGAACTTGGACCAAAATCTAATGTGTTTATCCTTAAGTTCAAATGAACATTAGTGCAGGAGGTGAAAAATTCCTCCAGGTGTTCCTGCATTCGACGCTGCATTCACAAGAATGAGATGGACGAATGTACAGGTGGACAGGCTGAAAAAGCACACAGCATCACCAACATGCTCATTAAAATATGAGTAATAATCAGTGTTGAAAAACTGTAACATGCAGGCATCACATGGAGTTCAGTGCAGAGGGGTCAGGACCTGTGATTTAAATATCTGTCTTTGCTTCCAGCTGGAGGCTTCTGGGTGATTTTCTCCCTGATGCCAAGAAGACAATTATGTAAAATAGACAGGCTGCTTAAGTCCTTAGGGCTAAAGGAGAGGCACAATTGTGTATCATCAGCAAGAAAATGAAAGAATATGTCATGCTGTCCAATAACGTGACCCACAAATTTGTCCCAGAAATGAAGCCTTGAATTTATATTTGGAATGACAAGCTAATACTTCACCAATTAGTGCCCTACAAGAAGGAACACCACTCGTCTTTAGATTTCTGTTGTTAACAATGTGATGTGTCACCTTGCATCATAAGGTGCAAGCGCAATTTAAGGAGCGACTTCAAAAGTACTGAACGCCTCATGTGAGCCTACTTTCTTAGTCAAACCTCAACAGAGAAACAAGAAAATTCAATCATGTTAATTCCTCTTCTTAATCAAATACTGTTGTGACTCCATCTGGTGCGTCTGTGTATGTGTTTCTGTCTCCCTGTAGAGCATTAGTCACAAAAGCTTAGGTATCAAATCTTTACAGTGTGTGTCCAGAGGGTGTGTGTGTGTGTGTGTGTGTGTGTGTGTGTTGGGATAGAGGGGGGTTGATTAAAGTAAGTTCTTGAGCAGACAATCAGGCAGTTTTAAGCTGTGATTCCCTCACTCTCCAGCTCTTGGTGCTGAGCTCACACTCACCCTGCTCCTCTCGTTTAATTAATGACTGGATTACACTTCATCCTACGACTGACCAGGCTACACACACACACACACACACACTCAGTATGAGTACATACCCCTACATTCAGTATGCACAGTGGGATACACGAATACACACTATGGATAAAAATAATAATTACTTTGAAGGTAAAGGGCTTCATTACACTGTCTCAGATTTTAATAAGACTTTATTGACTCGGCTTTTGCTCTGTTTTTCCCCAGTGCTGAGGAAAAGAAAAAGGCTGCAGTCTAAAAGCATCACCAGATCCATGGAGAGGTTTGTTTTTACAGCGTTTCATTTTAAATTTCAGTCGACATAAGAGCTTGCCATCATTAAGAAGTACCTTGCTCTTAATTAGCTAGTGGTGTATAGGCCACAGGGCTGTGTATGACTTGGCAAACAAGAGTAACACTGAGCACTAAGGAAAACCAAGAAACCAAACACTTCTCACTGAACATTTTACTGCCATACCGGCCTCTAGCTGTGCTGTTATGGACATCTGTTTAGACTCCTGTTGCTCAGGCTACAGTGAGTTACCAGTTGTATGTACACCAGTACTCACAGGGGGTCAGAATATCAGAAACAAGTCTGTTTGTATGTATGAGTATGACGCTGCACAATAGTACATAAGTCTCAGAATACTCTCAGCCTACACATGTATATCCATATGTCCATGTTGGCCACTCTTTTGTCTTGTCATTTAGATTTTATAACCATATAAACAAGTACTGTTCTGTCCATCAATATTGTCAATGCACAGTCGGTGTAGAGGAAAGCCTGTTCGGTGTCTCAGTCAGGAGAAGCAGCGTAGGTTGTAACTCTAAACAGAAAAATTCTATGTATCTAAATCTAAAGAATGTTGTCATTTTAAACAGTTTTTTTTAATTATTACATTTCAAGGAAGAAATGTATTTTCATTCATCTTAATTGTTAACTCAGTTTTGTGTGTGTGCTAGTATTTGGATTGTATGCATAAAACCTGCATAACAAGATGTAGATGACTACTGACTTTTAATGTCGACTAATGAATTTTACAGTAATCCACATACATTACACAAAAAATGCTGCCAACTGCATCATGTAAATGATTATTTTGACATAAACAAATGAAATTACTTTTGTTCTCTCTGCAACAGAGTGTGGTTTCTTTTCTTGTTGGTTTGCATTAATTTGCATATTTGCATTATTTGTTTGGAATGATGTGACATGAATTTGTGTTTAATTGAGTCATGAAAGTCACTGAGTCACGTGAAATTCAGGACATCCACTTTGAAAAGCCTTTATTAATTTGCTCTTTTATAATATTTAATTACACTAGCCACACATTAAAAATAACTATTCTCCCTCTCATTGATTATTTCCACTTTTGTGAGAGTGGAGTGAGAAAAGGACGATGCAAAGCAGGAGGAGGAGGAGGATGATGAAGACAAACGAGGGTTCATGGCCTTCCTCTAAGCCCTTCTCCTGTTGGCTTTAATGGGATTTTCTCTGTACTGTCTCAAGGTTTTTAGTGAGGACACGATGAGGACACTGAGCGGCAAGCAGTTAACTGGAGGATAAGTTGTGAAATGTCAGCGGTGGCTGTGTAGATTTGTCACAGCCTGACGTAAGGCTTTTTAAATCTTCGCTCAGAGCTTATGTGATCTCTTACGTTCTGCATGTGCACCCACATACTCACCCACTCTGTGAATAACACACTGTACATGGTGCTGATTGAAAGCATCTGCTTGTACACAGACATCCACACACACATACGGAAATAAACAGGCAGCAACCAAACTATTTACAGTTTCTCAAAATTGAGCCATAACGGGAAATAACTCCTGAAATGTCTTGTAATGCAAAACACCACCATCTATTTTCTCACTTCATTCCGCTCCAATGAAAAAAAATAACAATCTCCATCAGTTTCTTCAGAGCCTGTCTGGCACCATGAACTGGTAAACACAACAGTATTCACACAACATGGAGTGTCTCTGTGCTCACGTGTACATGAATTTGTTGAGTGAAGCAGCCACAGTGGGATCTCACTCAGCTAAAGAGAGACATGCAGGAACAATTCATTAGAGTCTCACTGGACTCTTTCAGGTAGCCGGCCACGTCCTAATTGGATTTGGGAGATTGTCACACTATCCACTTGACCTCAGGGTGACAAATCAACAGCTCACACAGACGGAAAGCACATGCACATGCAAAAACATCCAAAAAAACACACTTTCAGGTTATCTATTCATTCAGGAATGTCAATACCTTAGACAACACAATATAGGAATGGGGAAAATTCAATATCCGAGACAATACACATTAATTCTGCCGGGGGCTTTGGTGGTCTGCGATGCAATTAGTGTTAATTGCAGCTTTTGAAGTTGTGGGATTAGAATTCATCAGATGAACTGTGACTCAGTGTTGCCTGTTAATTGAACTGCGTGAAGATGTAGTTGTGTGACTTAAATGCTGAAGAGGAGAGCTCTGACAAGCGTTTTGGCTGAAGTGTTTAAAGCCAATGCTGAGTGGAGTGTTAACAACTGAAGTCAGACGAAACTATCAGCAGTTTAAGTGGCGACTGTTAGAGGCTACTTGTGACTGAAAGAAGATTGCATGACACAGAGAAATGAGCTTCCAGTGAAATGCTAGACCCAACAATCTCTCCAATGAAAATGAGAAAATTCAAACAAATGAGACAAGAGGTAATTTATCAAGTTGAGTGGAAAACTGTTCAACACAATTCTAGCATAATGTCTCCAAATTTGGACAATAATGAATGTCCATTTTTTCACTCCAGGATATCACAGCATTAAAATCAATTCAGAACCATGGCACAAATACAACAATAATGGGAAAAACAGAAATAGAATTTCAGAGACATGAACAGTGAGGAGAGTACCAGTAGTGTAAGTACACGAGAGGTCAAAGTGATACAAAGGACTAGATTAAAAAGTGAGTGAGCTGAGAGGAGAAGCTGCAGGGAAGATTAAAAAGGAGGAAGAATCTAGAGTGATAACTGTGGTGTGTGAGATAGCTAACGCCACTATGAAGAGCACTATCAAACTCTCAGTTACTGGATTGCAGTGTGCTTCCTCTCGTCCTCCTCACCTTCTCCTCCCCGTGCTCCTTCTTCCTTCCTCTGCAGCAGATTTCACAGCGGTAAGCAATTATTCAGCTCTTAACATCAGTGCCCAGATGCACTGCTCAACCTTGCCCTCCGTTAGCCCTCACACGCCTCACCCACTCTTGTTGCTGCCCTCCCTCTCTCTCACCTTCCTCCCCTCTTTCTCTGTTCCCCTCTCACCTACAGCTGACAGTCTGCTGCTTTCCTAGGGTCATCAGTTAACAGTGGAGTGGACTCTTGAATAAGGGGAATTTTATAGCAGGAATGGATGCGAGTGATGTTCTTTCATAGAACACAGACACACAAACACACAGTATCTGCAAATGGATTTATACCAGAATACACAGACACACTCACACACAAAGAGGAAGGATGAGAGCCTCTCATTAAAATAACCTCACTCTGACCATTCACTGAAGTCAATCTCCTCTCCTAGTCAACCTTTTCATGCCTAACAGCATGAATTTCGACCAAATCACACCTCTCCCTGGTGACATTCATATCATCATGTTTCTTTTTATTCGTACATCTTTGACGCCCCTCTGTTGGACTGCAGACCATCATGGTTCTGAGATAATCACAGACTACCAGGTACAGCAGGTAGTCTCCATAAGCCCCTGAGCTGTAAATGTCACAGTGTCTAGGATTATGACCTCTGTCAGCTCAGAGACTCACTGAGTAGAGAAGGATGTGGCCCAATGGTTTGAAGAAGACACTCTTACACTATACACACATTTTCTGTCTCGTGGACATGCACAAAACATACACTGACACACATGCATACTCACTAATACATGAAACTGTCCACTAAAACAGGGATGACATGACAAAGAGGATGTCTAACTACAGGAGACAGGAGCAATAACCTTTTTTTCTGCTTTGCACAGACTCTATTTGAACGTGTTAACTGTTGTGCAAAGGTGTAATTTTGCTTGCTTTGTTTAGTTTGGCTTTTAAATGCGAGCCACCAAACACTAAAGCAAAAGCTATGGTTCCAAGCCAATGTGTCCCTGAGGTGTAACCACTGTGGTGTGATAGCTCCTTTCAAGTTATGCCTGTTTCCCTAAACCACTGTGACTACACTGTGCACACTATTAAGCCTTGAATTGTTCAGCTCACTTCAACAGTAAGTTCATTTATTCTAACAATGGAAAGTGCTGGATGATTTTTAGAAGTCTTTTTAGGTGAATTTGTGGTTTGGGACTGATCGAATAAAACTAACTTGACTACTTTAGTGAAGGTTATTTTCAAGAATGAATGGAAAATCTGAGTAAATGTACAGATGCTTCTCTGGGAATTCAAGGCAGAGAGACACAAACTGTTCTACAAATGCCCTCTATTAACAAATTCAGCAGAAAGATGGATACAGGGGCATCCCACCAAAATCCCCATCTCACCACTTGCCATATGCAGGTCCAATGTTAATTGGCCTGCATATGGCTCCAGTTTGGCCCAACATCCCTGCTGAGCTTGCTTGTTATTTGGCATTTACTTACACTATCATTTTGCATTAGGTAGGTGGCATGCACGTATCTGCTGTCAGCATGTTTACTCTGAGACAGACAGCCTAAAGAACGACATGAAATTAGCAGAGAAACTCACAGAAATGCCGATTTGTGGACCATTTCTCAGCGGGGTGGACAGTACCAATAACACTCAAGGTTACAGTGATTTGATATTTGAAATATTATTATAAAGAAGTTTAAAATTATCTGCTGTTTGCCATTCAAGCTGTCAGTAGAGCTGCTGTGTCTCTGCAGGTTTTCACAAACAGAAGGTTTGCTTTGTCTCCTCTTGAAATCTACAAACAGACAGCACCATGTGAAATTCAGCAGAAATAAATCTGTCTCTTGACTTCTCTCTCCTGCCCGGTTGAGTTTCCCTGTCCTTTTGTTATGGACGTTGTAATAAGTACAGAATTGTTTTCACATAATCTAATATAAATGTTTAACTATAGCATGACTTAAAGCAAACACAGCTTCAATGAAATCTGACAAGTGGCATTTGCAGACCCCAGGAGACCTTTTGCATGCTAATGCACACTTATTAAAATGACACAACTAAAGTGTCAGTCATACAGGCCAGCAGGGTGTGGGCTGAGTGGGTGAGACTGCATGCGGCATGCCTCAGGAAGGTAAATTCACAGAAAACATCTAGAGAAGAGGTAATGAGCGGTGTACTTTTGATATGCTGTGGACATTAAGATAACCTAATCTGTCATCTTTCATTGATCTCTGCATGTTCGTTACGTTTGTCGTAACAGACGTCAGGCAGCAGCTCACGCATTCGCTGCTGTCATGTTTGATCGTTCAGCAGTTCTTCAGCAGAGGTAAATGAGAAGGTGTCGTTCTGTTTTTAGAGCGAATGGCTTATTGCATTTATGCAGATTTACCACAATAAATCACAGTGTTAAAGTGGAAAAAGAGCAGTTTGTGTTCCTACCAGTGCACATTCTCCTCTCACGTTATCTGTCTGTAGTGAAGTTACCAGTTAGGAGCACTACACATAATTAAACACAGACGTGAAAGAAAACACTGCTGTACATGCAAAACACCTGAAAAAAAAATTCTCTGAGAAAGTGAAGATACTGAGCATTAATAATTTGCAATTTGGAGTGAGAGTAGCGAACATGCTGGTCTCAGTTACGAGACATCAAAGAGGTCATGGGAAGGACACAAGTGTTTATGGAGCTGAACACTTTCTTTCCTGCCTACACATCATTAAAATATCACACTGATTTGGAAAAGAGACAAAAACTACCCACTCTCAGGAATGACTAGCTTTTAAAACGTCAGAGAGATTTACAACTAAAAGGCTGGTGAGGCAAAGACAACAGCCACAAGACAAATTCTATGTACAACCATCTAAATCCACTGTGTACAACATTAGGGACTCACGGCCGTAACTCCTGCAAAGAAGAAAATCATGAAACTGTAATTATCACTATAAACACTCTAACCACTTCCCCATCTTCCATTTTCACAGTCCTGAAGGGTTTCTAAATGGCAGAGTACAGATACCTGCCACGCTTATCAATTTAAACAAGTTAACATTATACATTAAATGTTTTTGGCAGGTTGGTAGAATTCTCCAGTTTCTAGGTCTCTAAGGTCTGAGTGAACTGAGCAGCTATGTAGTGATTATGTCTAATTAAGTGTTCATCATAAGGTAATTGTAATTTTGCTGCAACTGCTGATTTATTGAAATATCCTTAAACATCTTGGTTAATTACTAGTAACTAGTTGTATTGTGTTGAAGATTTACGAAATCATCACATTTTCATCTAGGAATCTCTGGTTGAACCAGAGGAGGAAGACAGGTACCACACTGCCGTAGCTTGTTGTTATTTGGGCTTTTTGCCAGTTTCTTTCATTTTTTGCTTCTTGTCTCATCATTGTGCTATTTGTTTTGTTGCATTCATTCTCAGTCAGTGTTGCCAGCACACTTCTCCTATAGCTCCTTATAGCAAGTTAACAACAATTTAAAACAAAACAACAGAGGTGTCTTAAAATAGCTTTAGACAGATTTTTGACGGTTTCGTGTTGTTTGTCCATCATGAAAGTTAAATAATTAGTTTATTATTTTGCCATCAATCTGTCAGGGACACATGCTGGCTGCACGCCTGTCCTGACAGCCTACTGAGAAATCAATGGTGACGCCAGAGAAAGTCTGGTCGACTTCTGAGCGCTCAGACAGCTGACAAGCAGACTTCCAAGTGCTGAACAGCTGAGCGATCCAGTGGAGCCAGTTGCACAGGAAACAGCCCAAGAGTCTGTCACTGAGGAAGTTCTTGGCTTTTAACTCCAACTACTGTGGTTTGAGCATACTAATGACTGGGCTGATGTTGAGATAAACTCTGTTAAAGCTTTATGAAAATAAGACCATAAATAAAGTAAATCTATCTATCTATGACAAGATTAATTATAATGTTTGTATGCTTAATGTATACAGTTAATCATACAATACATGCTGATCTCAGCTTGGTCAAAATGGGAAAAGCCAATGGCCAAAGGATGACATCCAAAGAGTCCCGGTGAGGCAAACTAGGGCATAATTCGCCCCTCGGTGAACAATAAAGAGGGTCGTGAGAGACCTAAAGCATGTTTTGGGTGACCCCAACCCATATGCTAGTCACTGCTGTATCTCTTTTGGGTGAGCCAAAGTAAAGTCAGCAGCTGATCCCGAGACTCCTGTCACATCTGGATCTGCCAACAGTTTCTGGCAAGCTAGACATGTCTATCAGTGATCTGAGTGTGGAACAGTGACTTTGTTATCAGCTTATTCTTTGTGGTTGTTGGTCACTGAAGCACTGCTGGGGCAATAAATCTGAGGGTGGCTAGAGTCTGAATCCAGAATTATTAGTACATTTTGTGTGTTTGGATTTCATACATAATTATGTATGTTCTTTACAGCACTGCTGAAACAAAACATGTGGGGGGTATAACTTTAACACAGCAACACACACACACGTTTATATTTATATTCAGATTTATTTATATGTTCACTCAAATGTAGACCACCCAGCTCCAGCTATAGATGGTTTATTTTTTTGGCATTTTCCATCCACATGACGTCTAGAAATAATTACTTTGCATCACTTTGTCTTTATAGACAGAAATTCACTGCGTTTTCTCTGATAATGCCTCACTGACCACCTCTGAGATTGGTTTCACTAATAAGATTTTCAAGGTTCATGAATTCTGAATCACAACAGACTGTCACCACACATAATACCCCACCCATATGGACTGTGAGCTGACACAATCCTCACCTCGTAGCGACAGCCCCACTTGTGATAAGAGTTAAATGACACTAAAAGGTCAACAAAAGGTCTTAGAAGGGCAGGAAGGCGCTGTGTTCATCTGTCCGTGCCATGGGAGGTACCTTACACAGATAAGGGAATTTCACTGATTCCCCTTTTCCCATTCTTTTTTTCACTTTGTCTTTGTTCTCACTTACTCTGTCACAATTAGCAGATACAAAGAAACCCTCAGGGGTGTAATACTAGACAGAAACCTGTGACAGAATACTAATAAGACTTCTGGAAATCATAAGAATAAATTAGATCAGCAGCTGCAGTGCTGTATAGCTCAAGGCTTCATATGATACATAGTCAGCAGATGCTGAATAAATGACCAGAGTATATTTTATTTCAGCTTTATTCCATTCATGAACATTCTCAAGGCTGCAGTGGACCAGGTCTTGTTTGAACCATAGCCTCTATTAAATACAAAAGAAAAAACATAAATGTCTTTTATGTCTTTACATACGGTGCCCGTTGGTCTGTTGCTACTGGATGTGAGGCACTCAGAAGACATTTGATCTATATCTACCTTGAGCTAATATCATTACCATTGTTTTCAGCATCCACTCAAGCTGTGAATAAATATAAACACCACTTAAGGATGTCGATTGATTTGATCATTCCATGACGTACAGTATGTCTGCCAATGTTAAATCCTTACCGCATTTCTTAAAAAGGTAACAGAAAATCTTTGAGGAAACTTGGTTATGGTGACGCTGGTCCTGCATTTCTAAAAGAGTTGCAGACATTTTCTTCATACAATATATGTGCTTTGTGAGGACCTTTTCAAAGTAATTTCCTCCTACAGTGTTCTGTCAGGAAAGGAAATTGAGTCATTCGCAGCTTGTGCACAGGCAGGAGAGTGGCTGTAAGTATATGTTAGCTAGAACTCTGACTTAGTTCTGTTCAGCACTTGACTGATGGACCTCGCTGCCCTCATCTATTACTCTGTCACTCGTTTGAAATTGCCTTTCAAACGTTCTGGTACTTCTGGAAAAGTGAGCACACCTCCGTTTTTGTCTGGGCAGCTGAAAGAAGGCACAGTGGCAGGTGAGGACGCACAATACTCTTATTTCACTTGCACAGCTGTCGGATCTCGTGGGACCACTCCAGAGGTGATCTGGCCCTGCACTGTGACTGGAATGCCAAACTGTGAGCAAAATACAGTGAGCAAAGAAATTCAGAAGGACAGTGGAGAAGAGAGTTACAGACACATCGTGCAAAATATATAACTAGGGAAGACGTCTAACTGACATTCTCAGAGAGAACTTTGGACATAAGGCAAGGTTTCATTATTCTCACTCTTTTTGACTTGATGTCAACGACGGAAACGACTCTGTAAGCACATTCTGACAGATGGAGGGAGGAAATGTGTATTTTTGAAATTCTTTATGCACAGCTTTGAATCCACATATACCACCTGTAAAAAAGAACGTCCAACAGTGTTTCCAAGTAGACACGTACTGTGTACTTTAACTCACTGCTTTCACAATGCGTCAAGGGCAACTTCTCCTGCCTCTTGTCCTCCACTCCCCCTCCCCACTCCCTGCATGTGGGCCCGGTGACATGGCAGCTTATTCCTAGCCACTATTAATGACGGAGCTACCCTTTTCTAGAGCTGAATATCATCTATCACCCACAGCCAGGCCAGCCATCGGTCCTTCACTAAATTACAACCTGCTGCATGAGACATAAAATAGGGTAATGGGCTGAAAATTAGCCACTTACAATCATTACACTGCCATAATTGACCCTGGAGACCCATGTCCAGCAGTACACACTCTGCCTTAAGGTTATGTGTGTGTTTGTGTGTTTGCGGTACTTAATTAGGAGTAGATTGGACCATGAGGATGAAATCTAATTTATTGAACAGCAGCAATCCAACAGCTGACTGGCGGTAAACAGGAAGCAGTTTGGAGAGGTTAACTAGGACGCTTTTTATGCAGAGTAGAGAAAAAGATTGAAGAAACTGAGAAAAAAAAAATAAATGAGTGAGAGGAGGCAGAGAGAAAAACAGATTAAATGGGATATCCACAGAGAAACTGACACAGAGCCAGCAAATAAAAAAGAAAAAAAAATATTTCTAAAGGAAGAGCATGGCCAGTAGATGCTAACTCAAAAAAAATTAATATAGTCAAAACAAATTACATTAAATGTTAAGCGATTAATGGTAGATCATTTAAAGGACAGTTTGACATTTTGGTAAATGTCTTTAGGCTTTTCGTCACCATGAGGTTGCCAGACAACCAGCAAAGATATCACGAGGTCAAGAATCTTGGCCAATAATTAGTCTGGAACATAGCCCCACGTGTAAGAAGAAAGTCGGCCCAATTAAAAAACTGCCATCTAACGTGTATTAATGATTTTTTTATATTTGATGAACTGTTTCCCCTTTTTGAAAATCTTTGCTCGATACTAAGCTAACTGGCTCCTGGCTATAGCCTAACATTTAGCGCGTGGATAAGGACAAGGCATCACTCTTCACATCTAAAACTCATGGCAAGAAAACTAATTAAAAGATTTCCTGAAAAATTAATTTTCTCTATGTGTGCTTTGGAGGAAATTCTCATAATCGCTTTTCCATTAATTATATTATACAGCAGCCTAAAGCTTAAGACTGTAATGTTTTTTAATTAATATAGTAGTGTTTTATCTATTCAAACTGTACATTATGGTGAAAACCTTGAGAAAGTAAATTTACTGTGGCCTGGACAGACTCCCTGTTTTGGGGCGCTGGTCATCTGGCTGCCAGTGCTAATAAAAATCAAAACTACTTTATATCAGGAAATATTCACATTTACGTTACCTGATTGTTTGGTAATAGTGATGTTTGGTAACATCCAAGTAATCCAGAATAATCCTGTGTTTGATGAACTGAGGGTGTAGTAATCATCACTATAGTGTATCTTCTAATAAACATTGTCATATTTTTCTAAAACGGATTTAAGCGTAATTACGATGCAACACATGAAGAGCGTTGCTGAAATGAACAATTTTACAGGAAACAATGTTGGGAGTGTTGTTTTTAGTCTTTTAATCTGAATAATATTCTCTGAAACACAGAGGATAATACTGGACATAATAAAAGATTAAATTAAATTAAATTAAATAAAGAAGCGTGATTTTACAGTGACTCCTTGAAAAGCTCATAGCTACCGACAGCAGGGTAACACTCATTACTTTACAACCACTCCCCTAGTTTCTGCACCTTGAGACACTTTTTCTCTCTGGAAGTTCAAGAAGATTGTAAGAATCTTTTTATTTATTTATTTATTCATTTATTTTCGGTTTTAGTCTTTAAAAAGCTGATGGTAGAAGACAGACCACCAAATCTACAGCTGGAAAACTAAACTGACAGTAAGTGTGGGAAAGTTAAACTCTACTGACTGAGCTATGTCATATCATTTATTACTGTAAATTGTAAAAAAATATATATAATAACACGAACCACATCACTTTTTCTCTCTGTCATTAGTCCTTATTTGACCCCTCTCTGTCATGCTCTCTAACACAGATGTTAATCTTGATGTCCCTCAGGCTGAAGAATCATTGGCTGTTTATCTCTTTCACCTTGAAAGGAAACAGAAAGACATCCATCAGATTCAACCCACATTTTTCAAATCCAGTTAGTGACTGCGTGTCTAAAGCACACAGTAGTTTCACATGCACAGGGAAAACTACTGTTGCACAGGTGTTGTTGCCTCACTATTTTTCTAATCAATCATAGTTCAAAATAACAACATTATCATTAAAAACAGCCTCCTAATTACAAGAACAAACATATTATGAAGGTGGGGGGACAACAGGTGTTGGTTATGGTACAAATGTGCAGCATTCAGCCCAAGACTGGAAGCTAACACAGACTGAGTGAAGGGAAAATTTGATTGAGATTGAATCAGCCAGGGTTGCTTCACTTATTATTAGCTCTTATTATTTCAGAATGAAAAGGTCCAAGCCCTCAGATGCACAAGGACGAAAATGTTGAAGAGAACAAAACCAAAGATAAATACAGATGTTTCATTTTGCGTCTGCATTAAAATGTTGCAATAGAAACAATAAAGCTAAAGCAAGATAATGAACAGCCCAGAAATAGTGAAGCAAGATTTCACGTACTAATTGTACGTAAAAATCCTAAAAATACAAAAGAGCAACATGTATATAATTGAAGATTCAAGTGAAAATACTGGTTTGGTACCTCAGACTGATATTTAGCACTGTGTACACATGTATGTTACTGGTGTAAATATTATCAAATCAATCTGAGGTATTGTGAAAATATTAATGGGAATGGAAAAGTTAAACTGATACACAAATTACACAAAATACATTTCCACTTTTTGGACGTTTTACATATGAAACTGTAAATCCTGATGTCCACCAAAATAGAGGGAGCTGGCCTAATCTGAAGAAATGTATCGATATTTGTTTTATTCATTTGAATACCTAAAAATTCAGATTGTAGGTTTTAGAGGCATCTAATGGTGAGGTTGCAGATTGCCAGATAACACTGAAGAAGAACCTATAATGGCCTTGATTAATGTAAAAATGTAAATTTTTATTTAATTAATGTAAAAAAATGATTATTTGACCATAGTTCACTGCTGAAACGTGGCAGAATGCTCCATAGAAGAGAAGAGAAGCTGCAAACTACATAGAAGCTAAAAAAACAATGATTAAAAAAATAATAATGTTTGATAAGATTCCATTTCTGTCAACAAAGTGCAAATAGTATGTTTCACAGCTTCTACACTGGTAAAAGATAGCCTAATGCTTTATTGATTTGAGAACAGACATAAACAAACAATTAACATGACAAAACTAACTTACCTTATTTGGCACACACACACACACACACACACACACACACACACGTAGTAATGTAATAATATAGTCATTATTTTTCTCATAATTATCAACATAATATGCAGGTGGTCAGGTGATAAAAAGAACAATAGCAGGTCTTTCTTCCAGACTATTCTCCATTCTTTCTATGACATTTTTTTCCAAAATGTCTGTGTTTTGGGGTAGTACAAAAATAGACTATGGTCACCAGCGATCCTTGATATCTAGAACATATGTTTTCCCAGGCATCATTACCCACAGTTGTATTCAGCTAAAGTTCCTGTAGATATTACATTTTATAACTGCATTATATCACAGCTACAAATTCTAGCTGGACTATGAAGCTATTCAGCTGAACATGAGTGCTGAAGTGACAGAAACAGGAAACATGATACACAATTAGGTCTGTGTAATTTTATCAAGAGACAGAACAAAGCACAGTGTGTCTGTGTTATAATGTGTCATAAAATACTCACATTTTTCTAATGAGTGAACTTTTGATAATTTTACCGTGTTGCAGCTTAAATTAAACTATAGCCTTAAGACACATCAACACAATATAGCTTCATAATTAACATCTTTGTCACAGAGAAAAAGCAATTCGACCAAGTCAAATAGTCAAATACACTGGCTTTTACTGACTTATCTGGACAAAAAAAGCACATAAACTCTTTATACAGTATACAGGACATGATGATAGATGTCGTTACAACTGATCTTGGTTAGTTTGCCATATATCATTATTATCAATTATAAATACACAGTTTCCTTGAAAAATAGCCATCAGCACCCCTAATTAACTTCAGTCAGAGATTGCTGTCCTCCTGTTGTCTTTTCATAATTTGGATGATGAAAATAATGAGAAAGGAAAGAAAGTAGAAGGAAAGGGTAGAGGCTACGCTACAAGGAATGAGGTAGGATGAGACAAATGTGATAGCACGACAGAGGTCTATGTTGGTGACAATAAAAGAGAAATGAGGTTGAGTTACAAGGGTGGAGGGGTCGTGGATGATGTAGAATAAAGTTAGTCTGACTGACTCTGATGTTGTACACAGGTCCAAAAGCCAGATTATCCTATTTTATGCTCACATGAACAAGGCAAATGGAGCGAGGAAGATATGCAAATTGCTGTCTAATTGGCCTGTCAGGATACTGAAGCCCTGTCAAACCACTGTCAGAGAGCGAACGAGCAAGAACGAGAGAACACAGAATTACTGGATTAGTTTCAGCTGCCATTCACTGCACATTTCATTAAGTAATTTCAGCTCACATCACGACCATGGGTCAGTGCTCTATCCTTGAAGAGCAGCTTCTTTCAGACGTTATTATTATGACAAAAGAGAGGCAGAACTTCTCATCGCCGCTCTGCGTTCCACCTCCTGTTTGTCTCCTGCAACCGAAAACAGATGCTGCCAGTAAACAAGCTTTCACTAGCTCCCCTCCTCTGCAGATGGCACAAGGAAACCATGTTTGAATGCAGAGAAGGTGAAAAGTAACTACTACAAAGCAAAATATTAAAACTGAAGTTAATCTCTTGCTTTTTTGTCATGGCAGAACATATAAAAATCTGAATTACTGCTTGGTGGTTGTCTGCTTCCACCATCTAGTACTTTTACAGTTAATTAGTGTGTAAATTCATGAGCTATGGAGACATGGACACACACCAGCAAACTCTAATCAGTTCATCATTGAATCTATGGGGACATTTGTACTACATTTGTGAGGGATTCCCTTGAGGCATTCCTGAGATGGTACATAACAATCCCATACACGTGGGTTGCTGCTTCAAATTGACCGTGACCTTCAACCACAGAATTACTATTTCAATCAGGGAAAACATTGGATGTTTAAATAAAAATGCTGTAATGAATTAGATGATATAAGTATGTCAATGAAACCATAAAATATCTGGATATTGTCACAACACAAATAGTATTACACAAACAACAGTAAATAATTTGCTTCAAAGCCACAAAGTATAAAAACAAAAATAGGACGACCAGTTGGACAAAGTATTTTATGCATATGTTTATTTAATAAACAAGCAGCCACAAACAGCAAATCACATTTTCACATCATAACTTCATAGACAAAACACACACGCTCAGCCTTAGCTCATTACGAGTGGACACACACACACACAGAAAAGAAATAGACAGCGATCGAGAAATTGAAAATCATCACATAGTGTCAAGAACTGAGGGACAGATGCAGTGCAGAATAGAAACACGGGGTAATAGGGTAATAAGGGAAAGGACTTGGTCCTCCAGAAAATCAATCTAAAGGCTAAAAGGTTGTTTGACGCTGTGAGCAACTTGACAATACATTGATGACAGCGCTCTAGCGGAGCATTACTGAACATGTAATTACTCAAACCATCTTTATATGGATCAAATTAGCTTAGCCCCAATACAAGACAGGCACAGTGATTCCACCACATAAATGGCTCCATTTTGATTTTCCAACTTTTTTTTTTTTTTTTTCTAGATGATTATTACTTTGCATAGTGTCCTCAATTTTTGGGATGATTACAGGTATCTGTACGGTCTGAGATATGAAACATATTAGATGTGAAATTTCACATCCAGAGTGGAAAATCCCTCCTCTCTGTGTTAAATTGCCTTGTTACTTATATAGTAGTTTCACTAGAAAGAAGACAAAGACTCAATCAACCCAGTTCAGAGAAGCTCAACTCAGTAATACAGAATACAGGATGACACAAAAACACTATTCAATTAAGGTCATATATTCTATCTAAATCAATAAACTGAATTATTTAAAACGTTAAACAACATACAGGGTTGATGGCTTCTGCAGCGGAGAGAGCGCCATCCATTATAGCCTGTTTGTGGGGGTGTAACAGTACACCAATATCACGGTCTGGTTCATCTTTGGTACAGTAAGGGGAAAATTGCAAAAGATAAAATCATTTATCATCATTTATCATCGTTTATCGTGAACTTTTGTAAACAGAAACAGTTCATATGTTTTTGTAAACTTCTAAATGAAACAGTTTTTAAGAGGTTTGAGCTCTGACTTCCAGCGCTGTTCAGTTGCATTCAGCTTTTATGTTTTCTGCCAGAAATATTAACTTGTCCACAGAAAGGGCAGTTACAGTGTCTCCAACTGTAGTAATAACCCTCTCGCTGTACCCACTACCCATGACCAATGAGACAACAGGATATGTTGACTCACTGGTCCTCCACCATGAAATTGGGCTAGAATCCAGTGAAATGCATCACCTCATATACAGCAACCGTTTCCTTCACTTCACACAAAGTGGTCCTCCTTCCACCAAACAGTTCAGACACAGCTTATATTGGAACAGGAAGAGATGGTCCAGATGGATATTTAGTCACAGGAACATTAACACAATTGTTCCAATCTCTGGGATTAGCCTGTTGTAGCCTGTTGATTTGATCATAACAGGAATCATCCACACAAGGACGGACAATTTAAGTATCTTCAATATCTCCTCTTGAATTCTCTCAACTGGTCCGTCTTTCTGATTGGGTTCCAAATAGTAAAGTGCTGCAGTTTGGAAGGGCAGGACTATCGATACAGAGGGTGCTCATCAATGTTGGGAGGGTTCTTAGTGGTTAAGTACCTAAATTACCTCCTCTTGCATCCTCACGTCCTGATCAGACGTGGTGGTTATATCTTTGTCCTTGCTGAGGGCCTTGTTTTTCAGTGTTGAGTAGACAGCTGCCTGCTGTTTAAGATACCTCTACAGCATGTCGTAACTGGAGTCAACTTCTCCACCTACATCAACGATATCATGTCTGTTATGATGAAAATTATAGTTCCTGGTCTCTCCAGCTTCTACTCCAACACTGCCTCCTGAAGTTTCTCTGCCAGATTTGTGTTTGTGTGTTGCCCAGAAATAGAAGGACTTTGCAGTTGCTTTACCGTGTTCCACCGGGGGTGATGTGATGGGCAGTCAATGTTAAGTAGTTCTCAATAGCTTTATACCCGTCTATTAGTCAGTCGTGAGTGCTACAGCAGATTTCTTGGACCAATTATGGACAACAACAGCTTTTGCTTGCTCATAACGGGCTGGTATGACTTGGATGAGACGTGGATGAGAATGAATTCCCTACAAAATTCAGTCAAGGCTCATAGTCTCCAACTCATATTTTAAGCATGTTTCACATGCAAAACAAACCTGCTGTTAAACCCTGTTAAAGATTGCACTCGATACAAATCTGCATGGTACGAAACGACTGAACGCTACAAACCCAATGAAAAATTCACCATCTACACAAGCAGTGCACCACCACACACACAGACAAATAAACAAACACACACAGACAAATAAAAGCACATACACAGACAAACAAACACGCACACCAGCGCGCACACAAAATCACCATCAGGACAAATGGGCTGTGTCACTAAGATGGAGGCTTCAAGCCAGAATATGTCAACACTAAAAACTTGATGATGATGTAATCGTTCTGTATAACATTGAGTAAAGACATAAACATTTAATGAACCTGGTTGCTGCATAGTATTATTCATTCAATTCATTGCAGGTTGCATCTCATTACAATGGTCAATGATTGAATTCAGAGGTATTTTTTTTTATTATTATTATTATTATTTCAGCTCCGACTTTGACATTTTATTTGCTCATAATGTAAACGTGTGTCCTATCTCTGATATTCCCTGTAGTAGCTGACGAGAGGCAGGCGTACAATGACGACGTCATCAGGGTTACGGGAAGTTTGTTGTTGTGGTTGTCACTGTCACGTTAATAAATGTCGTCACCTTGGTCGAGGGGTCAAGGACAGAGAAAAATTTTAATTGAAGTTTTTGATGTCACCTGACCTCCTCCTTTGTTCAGGTCATACTTACTAAGGTCGCTAGAGGACGTCTATCAATAAAACACGACTATAGGCTGTAATCAGATATTACATGACCTATGAGGTTCTTTTTTCATGTCTCCCATGGCTAAATTTAAGCATCGTCTACCATGTGATACCATGTGAAGATTTCCCTTCCCATTAAATATTTAAGAATTGTGCAGCTGCAGCATTCAAACAAAGACAATCACTATATACGTAAGTATAATTCGTAATGTGTTGGCCTGTGCATCCTGGTTTTCATCTTTATATGTACTAATGCTTAAACTTTCACTGACTAATTTACTGACTGAAGGAGCTACAATCACTGATGGAGAACATTTTCCTTTTATATATTTTATAATGTTCAGTTTGACAGCAAACATGCTTTACCTTGACATTTCATTTTAGAATATCTAAAAATTTTTCTAAAATGAATATTTTGATGTTAAAATGTTATTCTCATTCTCTATAATGATTTGATGAGACTGTTTTTAAAAGTGATTCATGTATGAGTAACCTGCAGAGAGACAGGAGGGTCAAATGTGTAGGTCAGATATGAGGTCAGGTGAGAGCAGCATCAATAAAATGGACAAATGACAAGTAGCAAACATGACATTGTACTTGTCTGTAATAACTGTCACTGTCTCCAAAAATATGATGATGAAGTTTAAATGAGAATATACTGCGATGAGTGGGGGAGGGGCAGTGAGAGAGAGAGAAGCGAAAAACCAGAAAAAAGGATTAAGAGGACTGAGAGGGAGAAGAAAGGGGGATGTATCTGTCCTGCTGAGAGATGAGTGTGGAGGCGTAGTACTGAACCTCATGTCCTAAGGCAAGGGGGTGATATCAATACACACACTTAGACAGTTCACTGAGAGCCGCTCTCCTGCTCTAGACGGGAAAAAATGGAACAAGATATGGTATCAGGAGAAATGCTTGCATAGACAAGACTGTGCTACAACTCCAGAACAACAGAGCACTTGTGTTTCTGGGCCGTACACAGGGTTTGAGAAGTTGCATCCCTTTTTTTTGAAATTTACATAGCATTGCAGGATGTATTATATATATAACAAAGGAAAAACACGTAGTATAGCAAAAATATTGTTTTATATTAGTAGTAGGTATTTAAAAAAGGAATTTACTCTATTTCCAGTTGTGTTTGTGGCTACCCAATAAATGTAAATCTACTCCTCTTGTAGGTCTGTTTTAGTCTCCGCCTGCGAGAAATAAACTGGCCTTTGGCCAAATTCATCAGCTAGTTGTTATGTTTGTATGTCTGCCATTTGGTGATAGGCAGGTAGCATCCAATGGGCTTATCAGACATTTTTCACTGAAAACAGCTGCTTGCTGCAGGTGGAAATGTAGCTGATGAGAGCAGCGGGAGTCAACCATAGAGGCACAGTTATGGTTCACTAAGAATAAATAACAAGAAAACTGCAAAGGCTGTCGATAATATTCTGTGGGTTGGTCACTATTACTTCTTTCATGCAACACAGGAATTTTTAGAACAGATTTGATATTAAAATGTGGTATTCACACATACAGACAACGATACTGGCAAATAATATGTTTCTATAGTTCTCATGTTCTAATCATCTGTTTATACTGATTGCAGCCGAGAAAGCTGGTCTGTGGCTTGGTGTCTGCCCTCTAAACAGCACACAGAATCTTTGATGTTCTGCATCTGTTTCTTGTTGCAGACCTGCCTCGGTGTTTCCTCACAACTAAGCACCCGCTGCAGAAATTAACAGCAACACAAAGGCAAAGAGGATGGGACAAGAAAGAAAGAAAGAAAGAACGAGGCAGGCAAAATGGTATGTTCCTCTTCTCCTCGGGGCAGACGGTCAGACACCTGTGTGGTTTGATCAGACTGTCCCTTCAATATCCACGTTTATCCTTTGATGATCCATCACATCGTCTCTTTCAATTCCCCCTCGCTGCCTGTCTCCCTTTCTCATACGCGTGCACACACACACGCATCATATCCTTATTTCCTAGATGTAGCTTTGTCTCTTTCATCTCCTCCTCTGAACCCCACCTCCCTTTCTTTTTCTCTCCCGCCCTGTTCTGCTTCCACTTCTGCCTCACCTCCTTTGAAGTGAGTCATTGTCTCTGCTTTGTTTGGTTCTACAGTTTAATTTGCACTTCTGCTTTTGTCACCTTGGTGCAGTTTCTTTCACTGTAGGTAGATTAGAGATTTGACAAAACTGAAAGTGATTGTTGTTATGGTTGAGATGCTCGACAGCAACACCAGCCAAAACTACAAGCATGATCAACAGTAAGATTGTATGTTCAATCATGGTCTCTCTTCCTTCAGTCTTATTTTCCATTCTCCTCTTAATTTCCTGTCTTTTCTTTTCCATACGAATACGATAACCTGAAGTTTCTGAGTTGATAGAAAAAAATATTTGGGTGATACACATGTACAGCATATCAAAAGCTGTTATTGTCGTGGTAGCATTGTTTATGAACAAAGGAAAAGACGATACAGCTGGAAGCAAAAGAGCATCATGAGAACCAGCCCATCCACACTGCAGTTTTAATCATGACTGGAGAGAGCATTGCAAAGTTATCAGCCACTTCCTGTTTGTCTCTTCACTGCCTCGACTGCCAACAAAATGTGATTGTTCCTGGCAGAACTGAAGGAATATTACAACTTTTCACTCACAGTTATTCAACTGTCCATCAATGTGATTCATTTAAAAGCCAGGTACTATAAACAAAGCCTCTTCTAAACTCAAATAGCACTGGCTTTGAACTTATGATAACGAATCCTATATTTCCCAAATCATACTACAGCCAGTAAATGGGTTTTGACCGTGTCCTTTGGAAAATAAGATAAATTGCATTGACAAAAAAATAAATTATGTATTCTGTTTCTTTGATGTTCTCAAAAAAAGTTAAGAGGAAACTTCCATCAATGAAAAACCTATGTCACTTGGAATATATAATGACCTGGCGGCAAAACTTTGACTGATGTTATAACAGCAGACTCACCATTATAAATAAGAGGTTTGGAGTACTCAAAACATCCTGTTTAATAGGCATGGAAGGGCATCTCAGACGTGATTGTATGTATAATACTGAAAATCTTAAAATTTAAATTCATGGCTGGTTTTACTTGACTTAAATATATTTACTAAACCTTTCTGAAATGCTGAAAACGAGAGGCAAACTTTAGAGAGTTTAAATTTCATTCCACTAACAGGCTCCATTCAAACCAATGAGGGGGCTGTGTTTTTCATGAATGTTAAGTTGCTTTGAAATCATCAAGCACAAACATTCCTCTGTTTATATTATGGCAAAGGTTTGTTAAACATTGTTAGGAGTAAAGAATGTGTTACATACAACAGAACCCACTCCTGGAAGTTCACAAAGAATTACAACTCAACATGTTTTACCTTGCCCGCTCTTCCTGGATCGAACTTTAGCAGGTTCACAAACATCAGATGACAAATACACTTAGAAATGAATCAATTCAGCTGTTGACACCAGCCACGTAACGTAACATAAAAACCTCAGGCATCTTGTGATTTCAAGTCTACCAATGCAAGGCACAATAAATAAGGAGAATTATTAGAGTTGTGCAAAAACTGCCATTATGAAACACTCTCCATTTCCTCAGACTACTTTTGTTCATTTCCCCCCTTGTGGGTTCTGCAGAGAAAACAACCTACCACAGTACATTATACTGGTACCATGATGAATGGAAAGAATCCGTGCGTGTTCACTGTGGCCTTGAGATAAAGAATAGGCAAATGAAACTGCCTGCCTGCCTTGCAGCACCCCAGAGTCAACTGCCACCATTCCTCATGCTAATTTGATTGAGAACGCTCGATCAGCACATACTTCTCGACCCACACACCTTTGCTCCGTAGGAGGTGTTTGGAGGGAGGGTGTTAGGAATAGAGGATGCCATCATGGCATGTGGTAATAACAATTTATCTCCAGGATTCCTGTCTCAGCGTATAATGTTCAAGTTGGGCCCACTGTGGGTAGTTTACATCAAAGTGAAATGTGGTGCCGCAGGAGAATGACAGAACGAGACAATGGAAGGAAAAGAGAAAAGTAGATATAGTTAAAAAGGTGAAGTGGGTGTTAAAAGTGAAAATGAGGTAACATATGAGGCATTCAGAGAGGACACACAAGTGATGGAGGGCTGGTGGATGAGAGAATAAAGGATGATGGTCGAAAAGAACGAAGCGAGGAGAAAACAAGTACTTAACAATCCTGGTCTGTGTTCCCTCACTGCAATTAATGTGGAGCCAGAAGGACAGCCTACTTCTTCTCTGCAGTAAAACAAAACCAGGATTGATGAGAGTGTCTGTGTTGCATAAGTGACTGCCTGTGTATGGGCTCGCTAGCGGCGAAGCAACAGAAGAGAGAAAGGATAGCTAGATTGAGAAAGAAGCAATGTAGCACTAGGTGAAGATGGAGTCACAGAGGGAAACAAAGATTTGAGAGAATAGTTAGATTGTTAGAAAAGGTTGGAGAAAGCTGTAGTAGCAGACAAATGCAAAGGGAGATAAATTGGGCCAGAACTGCACCTTTGATGACCATTTTTTTCACAGTCTCCTTGGTAGCTATTGTATGGGTTTCATTCATTATACCACATTCAAGGGGAGAAATATCACCAGTCAGCAGCCAGTGAACAACTATCCGTTTTCTTCTACAGTGATATTCCACAAGGCTTGACCTTCTCCAGTCAACAAACAATGTGTTAATCATGGAGAAAAGCAATCAAAATAATTTCCTCTTTAGACTGCTGCCTCGTTGTGGTGTCATTAAGCTTTTACTGCCTCATGGCTCTGGTTACTACGGAAAACTATGTACTGTAAATCACTGTAAGTAAGTACAGAGAAACGTAACAACTGAGCAAAAAAAAAGTCTGCGAGGAGCATCTTCAATATCTCAGCTTTTGTGATATGAATAAAAGATGAATAAGTTTCTATTTTTGCATAATATATTCAGTTTTTTTCTCACATTTTAAATAAGTAAATCTTCCTACACCCATCCAAGGAGGATTAAATCCTCATATACAGTCTTTCAACACACGCCATAGTATTTGAGCTACCCTTGTAGTAGATGTACATTACAAGGCTATTAGACGCCCTAAGAGGAGAATCAGGAAAAGCAGGGGGCCTTGAATCCAGGTTGTCTTAATATCAGCTTGGTTTGTCTATTACTTACAGAACAGTTCACACATAACACTGAAAAAGACAAAAGTATGGCTGTGGCATCAGAGGAAGACACATAAAAAAAATGAAAACAGCAAAAGAAAAATAGCTGAGTATCAGTTTTCCATGGTTGTCAGCGTTGGGATTAATAGGAGCCATTTCGCCATAATGAGCTGTTAAGCGTTAGCTGCCAAAAAGCCTCTTCATTTGCCTTTGAGTCTCAGAATACTTTGTCTAATTATAACAGCTCCCTCTGTCTCCTTCCTTCCCGTCACTGTCAGCACAGGTATACTGGTGTGACGGCTGTCTGATCTCTGCTGTTGTTAGACAACATAATCAGCTACAGAAACAATCTTCCGGAGATGAGGTTCATAATGATGTCGCACTGGCGTTATTACATGTGTACTGTACCTGTTCTGTGATGCAACCAGGCAATACTTGTCAGCGCTACACTCCCAGCGCTCAGTTTAATGGGAACCATTAAAGTGATGTCCTGGAGTTTTTTTTTTATGGAATATTGTGGGAATTTTTACAGGCTCCAAGCCTAGAGCTGAGATGAACAATATACTAAACTGCAGATAAGACAAAATCTTACTTCTTACATGGCAGATTAAGGTTTATGCCAGAAAAAGGATAGTGTCATCATGAAAAGCTGACAGGGCTTAGGCAAAGATCACACATTCGTCCACTTCTAAAAGGAATCTTTTGGGTAAGTTAATGACGCATTTCAGCTAAGCTTATGAGAAAAAGAAAATGGATGACATATGGCTTCAATTAGTAGAAACAATGAATAGAATCCTGTCAGGGGGAAGTGAAAAAGATGATTCTTTATGCAAAACTTCAGGATGATGTGAAAGCATTAAAGTAAATGCATTTCCATATACCTAAAACTTCAAATCCTGATCTTAGGTTGTATATAAAGAACGGTGCTAAATAAGTGTGTGTGTGTGTATATATATATATATATATATATATATGTGTGTGTGTGTGTGTGTGTGTGTGTGTGTGTGTGTGTACACACATACTTCTCATTGTAAGTTGTTTATGAAGAAAAATCTTGCATTTCTGTATCAGTGTATGTTAGTGTATATTAATTCTATATACCAATGATAAGAAACTGCATTTAAAAAAACAAACATTAAAAAAAAAAAAAACATTTAGTTTTACATTGCTAAGGGTGATAAATGGAATTCAGTCTCCATGACAAATAGTGAATGCAGAGAACTGTTGGATCATCTGTTTTTGTAAAGTTGCCACAGTTGCCTGCACACAGTACTGAGGCATCCTCGCCTTGGCCTCTACGCGTGTGTGTGTGTGTGTGTGTGTGTGTGTGAGAGAGAGAGAGAGAGAGAGACAATGTATGTGTGGGAGTGTTCGTTTCATGTGTGTTTCCCTGTTCTTTCTAATTGTGTGAGTACTTGAGTGTCCTTGTGCTTCCTACCAGCATAGGGGACCGGGGCGTCCTTGTCTAGAGCGACCAGAGGCGGGTCCAGCAGGACGGTGTCCATGTTCTCTGTGATCACACCATGATAAGACGTCTCTATCCACGGCTTGTGCTTGTTCACTGTGGAGGACAAGGAAAAAGAAGATTACCATAAAAGTTAGTCCCTTCTTTTGTAAATCTACTTTTTAAGTTATCATTGTAAAGATTGTTACAATAGTCCAGATGCTCTGTTGTTTCTTCTGTACGTCACTATATCTTAATGTGCTGAGTCACTTCAACAGAAACAAGAGTGAGGAGACGGAATCAAGGGCAATCTCAAAGTTTTTTCCAGTTGATAGAAGTCAGAGCATGGAAATTGCGAAAGGCAATAAGTCGTGTGTGTTGTATAGGTTTATATTGATGATTGTCTTGCTTCAAAAAAAAAAAAAGATCTATGTTCTCTAACAAAGCAGAGAGGACAGGGCAGGAGAATTCTTTATATACTGCACTGCTTGGACCACACCTTACATCCTGGCAAGCATAACACAAGAGTCACTGCTTGTTTCAGAAAATTTGAGATTTGTTGTCATTTTCCCATCAGCCGCCCATGTTGCTTAAATGGCAAATGCACATATCTGTGCACCAACGGCCGTGTTGCTCTTACAATGAGCTGCTGTCAGGTGCATTGTTGGTGCATTGCTATCTTAAGGCAGCAGAAAGCAATTTTGACCAACAAAAACCTTGCCTCGTCAAGTCAATGCCGCAGTATTTCACTGTTATTTTAAGGGAGCATTATTAAGGCAGTAAAAGGCATATAAATAAGCAGGTGCACCACTTGGTTTTATTACAAGTTACACCCAATAAAACCAATGAGGAAGAACAACCACATGTGTGTGTGCTCTTCTCTGTTCACACACAAACACATATAAGCTCAGATCTCTGGTGTACAAGTGTCGCTCCCTGGGATGTCGACTTGACCTTTCAATCCACTGAAGAGGAACATTTTGTCTCATGCCAATGAACAGATGACATGTCCAGCTGGCAGTGATTTAAAATGCATCAAACTGTTCCTAAAACATTCTCGCGGCTTTTCATCTGCTTGGACGAAATTCAAAAGTTTTGTCCTACTAGTCTGTTTTCTCCCCCAGCTTGTCACTATTCTGAGTTGAGAGAACAAGGTCAAAGTAAAAGAGTAAATGAGAGTGAGCCCTGTAGAATGGAAATGTGTCTGTTTGAAGCAGTAAATAATCTGTTAAAATGAAAAAAATGTAAGTCAGACAAGGAGAGAATTATGTATAAGCATTTATTAGCGTATACTTAGAGATGTTGTTATACTGATGAGATTAATTATAGTTCACACAGGAGGTATATCATGCCTGATTATTTCTCTATCACATTTGATTTCAATGCATTGACAGAGACCTGCTGATCACTCTAGATGGGACTGTTGCCATGTTGAGACAGAAAAGGGAGTGGATTAAAGAGAGCAAGAGAATCACAAGGGAGGACATTATTCATACGAGGCGTCTCATCTCATGCTCATGCAGGAGACATAAAGCACTGCAGCACACAGCAGGACTCTGCTCTGCTGGAAAGTGGAGAGAGAAGAGTGGAGCTCTGTCTTCCAGCGTGTTTAGGCATCTTAACACCTGGAGTATCAAACATGTAATGGTGGAAAACCAAGGCAATAACCCACAAACAACACCTTTATGGCACACTGTAAGCATGGTGGAGCTTCCTCCTAATGCTTACAACTTTCATCAGATTTACGCTTCTGCCTTAGCAAAATTTCCACCAAAAGCAGACATTAAATGAACTGAAACAATCTTATAAATAGACTCTTCAAAGCCAAGAGGATATTAGACTGAGGTGCTGAGGTGACTATAAAACAGACTATAAAATGAGTATTATTGAAGTAATTCTTCATTCCAGTGTGCTTGCAATAGCCAATGTAAATACATATTAATCCATCATGCTCGCATAGCATTTCATTTACATTCCAAGATGTCTTCAGTAAGTCTAATAGCAGCCCAGAGCTAGTGCAGTTTACTCATGGATGGCAGGTTCAATTTCTGGCTCAAGGTCTTACATTTATCCCAAACAAATTGGGTGGTGGTTGAGGCAGCAGAGCTGTGACTTTTTAAAGGGAGTCTAATATAAGAGCTGTTTTGTAGGAAGCGCACACATCAAACCATGGAAATGGGCTATTTCCAAAATGGCTTTCATTACATGTCGTACTGTAAAGCCATTAGTGATGCGTTTAAGGTATTCATCCTTGACATTGTGGTACTGAGACCCGGCAATGAAACAAAAAGAGAAAAAATCTCGGCAGCAACTGAACAGACGAAGAAGAAATGCACTGTGTCGCAGCTGTCCGTAAGAGCTCACTTCTGAAAGTAACACAGGTCTACGAGTCTCCAGGCACGTTAACAGCTCCATGACACTGCTCACACTGTCACAGCTACATGCTAGTCAGCCTGACAACGTGCTCGCAATGACAAAGTTAATAGGCTGATGTTTAGTAGGTGTTACGCTTATCTAGTTCAACTTCTTGGCTTAGCATGTTGGCATGACAACATTTGCGAACATGGTGCTAAGCGAAGTATAAAAGAGATCAGCACTAACTCATTAGAATTTATCCTGTGGTGACCATCAGCCCTTGTTCAATAATTGTTGCAGAGTTATTTGAGTCTTGATGAAGGTGTTCATCAAGACCAACAGGTAAATACTACTAACGCTGGAGCCATGCTGCTAGTGTGGCTAATAATAACCATTTCTTGTAGCAACTGATTCCTCCTTTAATAAGCTTACAAGTGTCACTGGCTGCAATATACATGGCATCCTGGCTTTTTCCTGCAGAACATCTGCAGCCATTACAGAATTATACTCCACATTAAGGAGGACTAATTCACTTAGTGGAAGAAAGAGTCTAAAAGTGGATCTAGTACAGGACTGGATAAAATCTGAGTTGACAGTAATATGACCAAAGAAATCCAGAAACAAGATTTCCTGTAAATAACATTACTGCAGGGGACTGTCAACTTGTCCACTCTGAAACTAAAATCAGAACATCAGTTAGTGTCTCCCCTTGTGGCTGAGGCTCATGAAAGTGTATTACTGTAGGGACACAGCTGAATGATAATTCATATTTAATTTGAGTCCCAAATCATTTTCTGAGAGACGGCAGATTACTGTGTTATGTATTGATCAGTATAAGTCATGTCAAATTTAACTCTTCTGAGCATTTATTTGGTTACAGTGAGGTCATAGAGGAACAGAGTCATCCCTTCAGAGAACATGCAGAGGCAAAACACCAAGGCCAGAATAATAACGCAATAACAGGTAATAATACATGGAAAAGTAAAAAGACAAAAATCATTTTTCTTTTTGAGTTTTTAGAAGAAAAATGTTCTTTTCTGACCTTTTCCTTTTTGGTTGTCTAGTTCGAACTTCTAAACAGCCATCTAGACTAATGCATGGGGTAATGCATTTATGGACCACAGCTGGCTTAAAATAGTAAAAGTACATATAAAAGTACAATTTGGTTGGAAACCTTTCTGCTTTTCATGCAAATTACATGAGGTTTCTGACAATCCACAAGTACACGCACCAACACAAATGGATGGAGTGTTATATATACTGTCCCCAAAAAGCTACAGCTCTGCAATAATGGTTTTGTGCAACTGTGCACCTTTAAACCACTGCTCCTCAACACCAGGGACAAAAGTAGATCATAAAGATGGATATTCTATATCAGCAGAAAGTGGAAACACAAGGCAAAGTGTGAGACGACATGATGAATGAACAGAGGGGAAAATAAATGGTTAACCTAGAGATAAGAGGGAAAGGGAGGAAGGGGAGATAAAAGGTAACCATACTGGAGGCAGTAGGGTGACTGGGGTGAGGAGGGGGAGAGAACAGTTGAAAAGAGTCAGAGGGAAAATAGTGCAATCAAGAGGTAAAAGAGAACACAGGAGTTAGTATCACCCCCTTTATGCTGCCTATAGGACCTCAGAAATACTTTAATTTATTTTCCTAGTAAGAATATTAAATTGAATTCCTATAAGATACATTACCAGCAAGAGATCGTACATGATTGAAGCAGAGCACTGATCCAAGGACGCGTCCTTCCTCACATAAGAAGAGCGATCTATCAGATGCTTTCAAAATGCTACTTTAGGGCCAGCTTCAAAAACATGCCTCATAGTAAACCCATCTTCAAGGCACAGGAAAGAGAAGCATTGTGGCAGTTAAGTGGAGTTTGTATTATTACTTTTCTACTCAGTCCTTGTTGTGTTAGAAATACAATAGATAGATGTGTTGCTGATGTGCGCAAATTCACTGTCACATGTCATTTCTCACATTCACTGTGTTTCCTGTGTCTTTTGTTTAAAAAAAATCATCCCACATGGACAAAAGGTCATGCCAAAAATCAAGAAAAATGATAAGGGAGCGGGCCATTTATCATGTGTTATCACTCCTTTTTATTTCCCTTTTACTTGTCACTCTTTACTGACAACTAACAAACTAGATAAGTAATAATTATGATAATAAACACAGAAACGATACCCTGGTGCCACCAGACCTTAAAAAGTAACTTTAAAACAATTAAAAATCAGTGAAGCATGTGTGATTAGATAGTTAAAATGAAGGTTTCTAACAATTGTGTTGGGGTTTGCAAAATACTCTCTATAAAAACTCTCTATATTCATCACTTTTGGTGCCGTTTTCATGCAATATAACTGTATAAAGACAATGAAAGTCCAAACATGCAGCCCAGACATAAAGCCCCGCTTTTCTTTCTCTGGCTCACTTCGTTTCCGGCTTCATTAACAGAACAGGAGTAAAGAACTACTGACTTGCATTCATTTGTTGCTAATTAACTACATGTTAATCTTACAGAAATTCAAAGCATGAGAGAGAATTTAAAATAAGTTTAATTATCTCATAAAAAGATTACACAATAATTTCCTTTTTGAGAAAACAAGAAAATTTCGAGTCTCCCCGGCACCATGACAAGTATCACAATATTAAACAATATCTTGTTGTTATTGTTGGTTTCTCTAATGAGGCAGTTAAAACAAATCATCTCATCCTAGACTGGTGTATAAGAGTGATGTGTCCGTGAGGGAAAGTGCTTATGATGCTGTTAGTTTAACAGTAAAAGCAGCCAGAGAATTAAAACTGCAGATTCAAAGCCATTCAGCTCTGTTAGGAGGTGATAATTGCTTCAGTGGCGAACACTGAATCTCATTATATCACAGTTCTAACATTAATTGACGGCTACTTGATATCTAAGGTATGGGAGTTAATTATGTGTTGCGGTTTTAACACAGCGTGAGCAGACGTTATGGACAAGTTCAATCCAAGTCATTAGTGTGTCTGAAAATATCCCTGACATAAGTCTTTAGAAGTCACTGTTCACTGTCACACAGCAACGTAAACGACTGCAACGCCTCCACACAGATGATAAGATTTACAGCAGGGGGCAAAGATCATCATTATATGAGGAAAGATACCAGTGGAGGCTATCAATTAAAACATTACACAACTGTACCTTATTGCTGCAATTGGAACTGTGGGAAAAGCAACATAGTATTGTTTTTGACTGTTTTTGAGATGCTCTGATCAATATTTCATAGTCAAGGCAACTTTATATGTATAGCATATTTCAATAACAAGCCAGTTTAAAGTGCTTTATATAAAACATAAAAGGCATCGGGCCACATGACAACATGCCAAGCACTGAAATAGTGAGTTTTAAAAAAGAAAAAAAACAGTGCAGCGTAAGAAATCAGTAATCATTTGATTTAATTAAAGGCAGTGGTAAAAAGAAGAGTCTTTAGTTTTGATTTAAAAGAACTGGGGATGGCTGCAGACCTGTACATCTATCTGGAGTTCCAGATACGTGGAGCATAAAAACTGAATTCTGCTTCCCCATGTTTAGTTTTGATTCTGGGGTAGAAAGCAAACGTGTCCCACTTGACCTGAGGGGCCTGGATGGTTCGTAGCGTAGCAACACATCATAAATGTATTTTGGCCACAAACCATTCAGTGCTTTACAAAGCAACAGCAGTATTTTGAAATCAATTCTCAGACAGACAGGAAGCCAGTGTCGAGATCCAAGAACTGGAGTGGGTCCACTCAAGCAGCAGCTTTCTGAATCAGCTGCAGCTGATTGATTTTTTTTTTAGAAAAACCTGTTAACAAACCATTACAGTAGTCTAGTCAACTTAAGATAAATGAATGGACCAGTATATCCAAAAACTGCTCACACATTAGTCTCGCTATGATTTGTGACTGGGTTTGTGGTTTTTAACTTTACCAAATAAATGATCCATTATATCATCAATGAATCAAATGTCTGGAAGTCAACTGAAAGAGATTTTTAATAAAAACAAATCCACAGAAAATTACTACCCAGCTCTCCAAAATCTGCAGTTTGCCTCCACTGAGCATTTCAGCATCTTTCAGCTTCTTTGTTTAGTTTTATGGCCCACGTCTTTATTGTTCTGGGTATCAGAATGTCTTAGGACTGGTGAAACATTGGACTGGATATCAGGAAATATGCAAGTCTATGCACAAATCAAATACAAGGAGATGAATTAATTAATTGTAACAATTCTTCTTTACTGTCTTCACATGAGGAAGAAGATAATTTTGGGTAGACAGTGTAATGTTAGCTATAAAAACAATATTTTACACCTAAAAGGCTGGGACGAATACTGTTTATTTGGTACATGAGCAATTTTTAGTTAAATTGTACAGATTGCGCCATGAAAAGATGCTAAATTTCAGACAGAGGATTAGTAGTAACTAAACATTCAGATTACAACACTTGTGTACATATAAGCGCTTTATAAATACATAACAGTATAATACATAACAACTAAACAAAATTCGACTGATTGTGATTTGACAATTTGTCAACAAGAACAAAGATACAAATCACAACCTCTGGTCAAGACATAAAATCAAATCAAAGTGAAAACAGGATACAGAGAGTCATAGTATTACCCTTAAGTTTAAGTGACTTTTATGTCCATGCAACTGTGTGAACAACTTATCATGTCAGCTCAGCTAATCCTTAGACGGGGAATTATGACTCAGCGTAGCTCATGATTCTAACCAGGAAGATGGAGATATGATCTTTTTGGCAGATCACTAAGAGTAACAGGGTGGTGTGTCATACATGATAGCAGTCATATCACATCTATGCAGGGTTAGCAGTAAACAGCAGTTAAATAGTTTTTTTTGAAGCAGTGGTATTCCATCAGTACTCAGTGTCAGCTAACATATGAGTTCAGGTTTTGGAATCAGTGTTGAGATGGAAAATATGGTACCTCTCTCCCCACTCCCATAAACCATGTTTCCATCCACAGCAGGCAGCTGATAAATCCACTTAATAGTAGGTATAAGAAATTTAAAAGGTCGTGTCGAGCCAGCGTTCAGTCAACAATTCCCACAAGCTGAACCCCCCTGGAGGTCGTTTGTCATTACCCTCTGATAAGACTCCTGATACAACACCTCGACAACAGGTAGACCAGACATTTATGGTTTTGATTGCAACATGAAACACACATTTGTCTGGGTTTGGGTAGGTTGAGGCACAACAGTTATTTGGCTGGGTTCAACAATTATGAATTGAGTTTAAATTAGTACCTTGTTTAGGTTATGGTTGGTGATAAGCGGCCTGCGCAGATAACATGTGATACAACATTTATTATTTCCTTATTTTCTTTCTCAGAAAACAGACATTGATTTGTTCTTTGTTTGAAGCGCCTAATCAAAGTACAGTATTCAGTCCACATGAACTACATCCGTTTCAGAGAAATTCATTGATGAGTTTACCGACAAACATTAACATATGCAGTCACACAAAAGTAAAGTGCATTTACAGCAAGAAGGGACCAACTACAACAGCAGCAGATTAGCCATTAGAAACTCAGACGCCCATGAGACGATGTAACCTAATGTAAAATCATTACATTAGGACCAGAAGTACCATGAGCATCAAACCTGGCTTTTACAGTTCCAGGAATGATGTGTAAGATGCAGTTAGCAAAAACAGAGTAATTAGGTATATTGGTTGCTGTGCAAGTCCTGCACTTTAAGCAAAACTAGGTTGCAGCTGACTAGTGGGTCATTTTCACAACATTAATTCTTCCCACTCGATGTCTCCCAGGACCTTTCCTACCTGTACAGCCAGATTTCTAGACAGTATGGCGTTTTTTTTTTTTTTTTTTTTTTTTTTTTTTTTTCCTTTTTCTTAACAACTCATTAAAAGGGACATAAACTCTGATCCCCACCATCCACAAGCCATAAAACTCCCAGTAGTTGTGAAGACAATTACTTTGCTAAGATTTTGATTTAATTTGGTATTCCCATGAAGATAATTCAGAGACTGCATTCCTATCTGAACAACAATATGTGAGATACAGATGTGCTATAATTGCTGTGCGGCATACACCTCCCTCCTATTCTCTGTCTGTTACTGACTGCATCAAAACAAACGGAGGAGGGAAATAAAACCTGTTTAATTAGCATTAATATTTTGAGTATGCCAGAGTGTTTTTTTTAGAATATTCTTAAAGATTTTTTTAAAGGAAATAAATAAAAAAGTCAAATGGTGAGGTGAGTGAAAGATATAAAATAATTGATTTTTACCTACTGCTGAAAGAAGAGAGAAATACATGTAATCACAGAGGGAGGAGAGGAGGAAGAAAGGAAGATGTACAGTGGGGTGGGAAGTTAATGGTCTGTGGTGGTACTATATTACCTTGTGAGCATAAGATGAAACTCTGCAGGTTTCTAATTTTGGTGAATCTGTTGAGTCAGGAGAATCCTATGGAGACTAAGTAGGGTGAGCTGGGGTAGTAGTTACAGAGAACAAAAACAATTTCAAGCTGAAAAGAAATCGATATTTCTGTCAAAACTCAGAAATGTGCGATTTACACTCTTCTGCCTGTAATACATGATATACAATAAGCATTTACTAGGCTATAGGCTAATCAAGGAAATGGAAAGGCTGCCATGCATCATAGACTGAAAGCTGCCTTGAAAAAAAAGACACATAAGTAACTGCAAAGATATATAATGTGAAACAGGCTAGAAGTTCACATCATATAAACATCAGACGGCGTTCATCTGAACGCACGTGACACTGCACGTGTCTCCTTCTACATTTAATACACCAGTAATACTATTTGCATCAGCAATTGAATTCTAAAACAACAACAACAATAATCATTGTCATTACAGTTTTAAATAAACATTGTAGTTTGTTCCTCCCTGATTATGGTTTTCTCAGCTGTGGCATTTCTTGATGCCAAAGCTAAAACGATACCTGGGGAGGCTCAAAATGTCAATTGTTCGCCATTAGAGCCCTTGGCATTCACTGAAAAGAAATACTGAGTCTTGCTAAAAGAAAATCAGTCTGTCTGCCTTTTTAAATTGCACAAAATAATACACTCTATTTGTTTTTCTTCCATGTCTGCCTCTTCTACTAGTTATGAATCATTTGTTGATTTACAGGACAATGAAAGAGGGAGGGAGCTAATCTTGGACAGGCAACAATGACTCTGATTAGTTTCTGCAGAAGAAAAGATGCAGAGTGCTCTGAGTGATGGCTTACTGTCGATTAGTTTCACTGAGTGGGCCAATGAAGAGGCGCAACAGAGGGATTTGAAAGGAGTGAAGTGAAAGTGGAGTGGAGGGAAAAGGACAACAAAGCAAAAACAGAGGAGACAGGGAGGGAGGTGATATCTCCATTAACAGAAAGCAGCGGGCGGCAAGAGGAACCGTGGTGAGGAGAAATGGATGGGAGTGTGACGGACTGGATTGAATTAAAAACTGTTCCACTCTGCAGAGTTGGCCCTCATGTGATGATCAACGAACGTAAACAGTCAACCATTTGCACTTATTTCAACTCAATTCGAATACTACAATCTAATCAACGAAGAAAAAAATGAAAAATGAATGAAGATGAATTTTAAAATGAAAATTCCACGCTCTGTCTGACTGGAGTGAGCGATTCCTCCATCTGCTCATGTCGGGATTTTTACATTCAATGCAAATCAGACTTACGTGGGAAGGTGAGAACAAACAGTCGAAACAAAATTAATGTTGTGTACGAGTTACATTCTCCAACATAAAAAGGCATGTGTGACACCAGTAGAAATCAGAATTAATAGCCCATCACATTAAAAGAAGGTGAATGATTATAGGAAAAGGAAAATAATTTGTAATGTATATGCAGCTACTATTGTGTTGCTGAAAAACATTCAGTGTAACTCATGTTATCCATATCCATAAACTACTGTAATTCATTTCTGTTAGCCATTTATTGCTGCTTCCCGCCGAGGATGACGTTTATTTAATTAACTTTCTTTAATAAACTTGTTTCCATTGATGGATGAATACCATGTGTCATTCTTATTGATCACAGGGGGGAAGAGAGATTTGACTAAGTCCATTTAGCCTCAAAGATCAACACCAAGAGGAAGGATCTCCCTAGTTTAACATTTAAAGCACCATGCTGGGTGAAAGACACATCACTCTATCCACTCCACTCATGAAAGTTATACTGTGGTAGACATCTGTTTGGTTGCAGCTCCTCTTATCCTTTTGTGTGGCTTATTCACATCTCAGCAGTATCAGCTGTGAATCTGACTGTCTCTAACTTTCCTCGCCGCCTGTCTCAGATCTTCTGTCTGTCACTGTCTGCCATGGCAAGTCTGTCATCTAAACCCACTTAACTGTGTCTTCCTTTTGCTCTGTCTCCCTCACTCCCTCTCTACCTGACAGAACAGGTGTTAACTGCCAGTCTGACAGTTCCCTGGGACATATTCCTGCTTTCCCAGTGAGGATCGTATCAAAAGGGGGTCAGCTGATGGTCATCCTGATTATATTAATATTATAATTACTATTATAAGTGGTGATGTGAGTTAAAATACAGGTTACAAGGAACTTTTAAAGTACTGTAAATATATTTAAACACTGAAATCCTCTACTGAAACTAGTTCTCTGATCATATAAATCCAGTCTACTCAAACAGGTAAAAGAAAACCCCAGTCAGGGAAACATTTTTTCTTTTACAGCAAAGTGTACAACAATTCATCTATTCCAGTTTGCAATGGATAATACCAAACATCTACAAGCCTGCGAGATGAATAATAGTCTGAAAAGACAAGGAAGTCTGTTATATCTGCTCAAGCTGGAAGATGTCTGATTCAATTACAGCACAAAATCTGTTCCAATAGCACTCTAACAAGGAGAGAGCAGGAAATTACTTCCACTGTGGTGTCCTCATAGCTAAGCACAGTCACCACATCAGATGGTCTGAAAATGGCTAACCTGTTTCCTTTGTGAAGAAAGTATCATAAAATATGTCCTGAATTACCACTTTCACTCTTTGTGAAACAAGAATGCACACATAATATATTTTAATACAACCAATGTAATGCACATGAACTGAAATATCATCATCTCAGTTCATTACAAAAACTGCTGTGTAAATATGGATATTTTTTCCAGAACTGCTGACTGTAGTCAAACATACCTCCAACAAACGCACCACTGTCATCACAATTAAATATGCTGTTACAGGTCATGTGGGTGTTATTGTTGCTATATTAAAGCTACCACACACACAAAGCACAACAAGCCTTTTTTTCCCTCAGTTAACAAGTTCTTTAGCTGAACTTGAGAAACAAGAACTGAGAAAATACTGTTCGTTCACAGTTCAAATTATTTGTGGCACCAATAGTTTATCTACTCTGAGAAGCATTTATCCATTTCATTTGTTTAGGTAAAAATGTGCAAAAGAAATTTTTCACATAGCAAAAGTGGGCTTAAAGAACTTTCAGTATTAAGGTATAACATATGGGTGGAGAATAGTTGCAAATCCATGCATGGTACCATAGATAAAGAGTGAGAAATCACTGCAGGGAGGTTAAAGTTGCTGGCAGAGGAATTTTCAAAGCAGGAGAAAAGCTTTAGTCATGGCTGAAAGGGCCTTTAAGCCCCTCTAGAAAAGTATGAGTATAAAAAACAGTTACATTCCACCGAGGGCTCATTTGGTACACACAAACGTGTATGCAAACACACCAACACACAGTCACCCAATAGCATTGACAGAATTACTAAGTACTACACCACTGGGAATGAGAGTTTAGAGCTTTTAAGTACCATTTTAGTTCTTTTTTCTAAGCGGTTCTCTGGTCACAGTGTTGTGCACAGCTCTTTGTCTCTTACTTGAACACCAGGGCTCGATAGAAAAGTGTTCCACCACCTGATTTTGAGAGATGAAGGTGATGGAAAGAGAGGACAATGTCCCCCTGTATAAAACAGCTCCATAGGTCGTCTGTGCAAGCAGTTTATTATCACTTACTTACATTTTAGTGTCAAGTGATCTCTAGCTGGTGTAATAATTATAAAGGGAGTAAACGGAGTCCTCAGTCAGGAGGAGTTTAGTGTGGATGGATGGATCAGTCAACAAAACACAGTACAATCGCTTAGGAGGCTGCTGATTGTTTCATTGTTACTGATGTGTTTCACTACCTGGACGCTGTGTTCAAGGTACTGAACCCTGTCATCTTAAGGAAGTACATATTCTTTCTACTAAATATATTCACACTGTTGAATATGCTACAGCGATTACAATCGGTCCTTATGTGTGTGTTTCTTTATTGTAATTCACTGCATCAGCAACCGTTTTGAAGAAAAATCACTATTATTTATGGAAATTGCAAGCTTTCATAACCATAACATTCAGACTTTAGCTCACTTCAGCTCACTGTTAAAATGAACAACACATCTTGCCCCTTACTGGGTGTAAAGAGAGAAATGAACCAACAAATCAATTCGTGAAACACATTATGTCTTTTGGCACAATCATTATGTTTGAAATCCATGCCCATAATGACACCATCATAGTCGTCTTAGACCTAATCAAATGAACATTTACATTTTCTTTACTTTTATTCTATGTTGAATTAACACAACTTGCAATGAAAAGTGCTCAAAGTCAAGAGTTAAAACTATTTACAAAACATTAAGTTCCAGTAGTAATGACGTTGCCTGAGAGAATAGAAACTCCAGCCACATATATTTATACAACAACCCTCATCTTACATGAAATTGATTCAAATTTTAAGTCCTGTTAGATGAATGAAGTACATTTTAGACGTGATGTTATTACATATAAAACTCAATGCACAGATGCTGAATGGAAGCTGCAGGCAGAGAGAAATGGACAAATTGCTGCCATAACAGTTGAAAATGTTTAAACCTTAGTGAAAAATTGTACTTACTGCAAGATTTTAGAGCATCTTAAATGGTTATGTTGCTAGTTAGGTGAATGCTGACATTTGTAGAGTAGGTTATTGTATACTGGTTGTTTGGAGTGAGTAAACAAATAAACTGTCAAGTATCACACTCTAAAATCATCTTTTCGAAAATCTGGAAATATAGACAAAATCTTTCAACCACTCATCATTCAGAATTGTTCAAATACAATTAACAGAGAATCGAGCTCTAATCGACTGTAACTCATAGAATTTCATTAACTTCCCCGTCATTGAAAAGACATGTCCAGGAAAGCGGATACACTCATTTCCCTGGGTTGTCTGGTATTTAATGGGAGTTATGGGTGTTGATGTGAAAGTGCGTTTAGCAAAGAACTGTGTAGAACTAAAGACTTTTTTTTATTTGTTAGTTTTCGATGCCACCAAACTGATGGTCACTTGCCAGGAGCTTCAACCATCACTGCTTTTATAATACATCATCCAAGCTGTGTAACTTCAACACAGACAGGACATTACTATGACTTGCTGTCAGAAATTGACAAGACAGGTCAGCTGAGTCAAGGCTAGCTGGTTAGCATGCTAACTTTGATAGTAGCAAAACATTAGCAAATCGCTTTCCACTGCTATGCACAGGTGGTGAGTAAAGTAATAAAGTTTGGTAAGAATTTGATGGTGTTTCTTTTCTTTTCATTTTTTGTCCAACAATCATTAACCAAGAGTGAACTTGTGCGTCAACACTGTAAATGTTTCATTTTTATTTCAACTTCACTTGTTCTGTAAATGGTCCTTTTCACCACAGTCTGAAGATAAACACTGTTGATAGTAAGCCTGTGTGGAGCCATCAGGACTGAAATGAGGCTCTCACCATTGGAAAACTATTTTCTTGATCTGTTAATGAAAAGAGTGCTTCCATCACCTTCTGTCTCCCTGTATCTTTCGGTCTTTCTCTCTCTTTTATACCTGTTCATTTTATGCCCCCAGAATCACCAACACACTCACGCACTCACACACACACACACACATATACACACAGCCTGAGGCTACATCCAAACCACCATGCTAGAGAGAACCAGGGGTGATGGACTATTGACTGAAAGAGTTCAAGCAGTCCATGTAACTCCTGGTGGTTAGCCAGTCATTTCAGCAACGGCCTTGGGCAACCTCCGTCTACTCACTGTGTATGTTTGTGCATGAGGATTTGTGTGTTTGTGTTTTGATGTGGAATTCCCAGTCTTTGAGATTGACTAGGAGGATGTCTGACAGGTGAAGATAAAGTCGACCAGCGGCCAACAGCGTGGAGGCAGTGAGCTTCATAACCATAACATGCCAGTCAGAACACATTGTCTGCTCTGCATAAAACTTGACTAGGTCTGGGATTTAGAGGGATGGGGTGTTGCATATGTGTATGTGACGGGGTTGCCAAAGCAGCAAGGATGTAGAAGTGTGTACAGGTTATAAAACTGTGTGTGTGTGTGGTTCAGTGTAAATGGGACTAGATGGGAGCTCAGGGAGTAAGTGCAAGAGAAAAAGAAAGAGAGGGTCAGAAAAATCAAAGTGAGCGTAATTGCAATAAGACAGAAAGATAGATGAATATATTGGAGATTAGTAACGGACCAAGAGGTAGAGCAGTAGATGAATCACCACCACCTCAGGGCAGCAGGGGAGGAGGGGAGCTCAAGGTACCCCTCATGTTTTTAGAACTAATCCAAAGGAAGTGGTTAAACTACATTTCTATAGCAAAAAGGGACATGGGAAATGTTACAGTGACATAACCACAGACACTTGGATTACACTGATACCACTGACCCTCTAACCTGAAACCGCAACTGATCGGGTTAAAAGACACTGTCAAGTGGCCACGTGGAAGAAGGTAGAGAGCAGGGACATAAAGCGGAAATCTGGCCTTAAGCTGCAAGTGTCATGGCGCTGAGAGACTTTCATCTTTTTACACTATCTTAAGTAGACACCCTGATACATTTAATCAATACTACCTAATGCTACTGCTCTGCGACTTCTTCCTTTATCCTTAAGTACCAACACAGATAAGAGCAGACAGCATTAGGGCCTCTCCCTCAATAGAGCTTCACACACACACACACACACACACACACACAAGTGCACACAGGAAATCCTAATAGGCTGATGAATCTACACTGCAATGTCAGTAGTAAAAGCGTATGCAGTATAAGTGAAATGTGTTTCCACGACATATATGTGTCATTTTCATTCCCTCTCTCAGCATGGTTGGCCTTTGATGGCTGGATAATCTTGGGTATGAAGGCTCAATTAGTCCAAAAGGTGATCGAAGCAAATCTACAGCAAATGTAATGGTTCACATTGTTGTGAAATATTGATTATACAAAAATCTGTCTGTCATACCATATTTTCATATCAAAATAGTCATATTCTCTACCTTAAAGCATTGTAAAATAATAAAAAGGTAACCACTATTACCTATTATTACTGCATGGATTTTGAACCTCACAAATCAGTGAGCAAAACAAAAAGCTTTCATGTAACATTTCTATACAGTCACTATGTATGGTGAGGCAAGAGCATGAAGGTTCATTTTGACCTTGGAAACAAAGGCTGTGATGAAAAGATCTTAACTCACACTTCACTTATTACCTCTGCTGTTAAATCTGCTGAGGAAGACAGTGAGATGTGGTGAGCAGCGCCACAAAAAGCCGATGAAACTGGACCTTAGGAGAAGATTTTTTATAGGCTTTAATGAAGCCCACTGAATTACTTTTAACACTCAACACTTGTCAGTTTTCAATTTTTTCAACTTCTAGTTTCTTATGAGCCTGCAGATGTACTGGCCTAGTGTGTGAATGTGTGTGAAAGTGTGTGTGAGTGTGAGACAGTGAGAAATCCAGGGGAGAGGCAGGGAGGCTGGGCCGAGGAAGAGCCAGCTAAGATCTATGTGCTGTCAGTAACACTAATCAGGCTTTGCCCAGCAGCATTCATCTCTGGAGCAGCACCAAGAACTGGGCACTGACCAGCAGCCGGCCAGCCAAGTAACCACAGGCTGCCATGGCTACAGCACTGCTTCAGTGCCCAACGATAACAATGGAGGAGACAGATTCTTTTTAAGGAATGACATTCATATCAAGAGGCAATAACCTCCAACTTTTGTCGCTTCTGCCCTTTGTTTGAACTACTAGGTAAAATAATTAATAGATAAAAATCAATAAAGCACAATATGAGCTGACAGAGATGGTGTACCAAGCATGAGACAAGTCATGAGAAAATATAGACAGAGTATCATGTCAGCTATGTGAACCTCCAGCTGACTTCAAGGGTAAAAATGCACTCATCAGTGCCTCAGTAATGCAAAGCTAATAGGATCTGAACCCTTTTCATTGTTGCTCTGCTGCTGCTGTGCCATTTCCAAAGCCTCTACCTCTTCCTGCCAGTCTTCTGCTCTCTTTCAATCCTCTGCAGTTTGCATCTGACTTTGTCAAAGTTGTCCGCATTACAACTGAAAGAATATGTCATTGGAATAAAAAGGCTTGAGGGAGGAGGAGTGGGGGCCAAAGTAATCAAGGGAGCTGAAAAGCGTGAAAGTACCATTACTCATAATGCCATATACACATAGGAAAGATAAATGACTGCAATTCAATGGCAGTCCTCTAATACTGGATCCAGTAAGGCAGAAAGAAAGAGAAAAAACCCTTCCCTTTGGTTACCATCCTACCATTGTTTCAAAAAAACTGTCAGAAACTTATATGAAAACCCATCCTAAAAGCAGCGAGGAACAAAAGGACTGTGAGACAACAGCAACAGCGGTCTGGGACTCTGTGAACCAAGGTCAGGCTTACTGCACATTATACACTCATCAGTGCATCAGTTTTAAGGATGTGCCGTCTGCCACTGCTTTGGTGCAGCTAGAAAAGCCAATGCAAGAAAGGTAAAGCCAACAGAAAGACAACAAATCCCCTCTCCGAAAAAAAAAAAAAAAAACCAGGTTGAATCTCCGGCAGACAAGACACAGCCTCCTCCTTCAACAATCGTGGTGGCTTTACAGGTGCCAGTTATCTTTGCCTCAGGCTACAAGTGTATCTAAGACTAGGCAGCACATCAGGATCGACAACGTGCTGGGAGAAGCTGACCAGCTGAGGGAGAAGAGTTCAGGCATAACAATACATTTCACTGCCTCAAGGCCTCCTCTTACATATTGTGGAAAAATGATACCAGAAAGTGAAAAACAGCCTATTCTGACTGCTCTGTCAAAAATGTCAGGTCCATTTGTGCAAATACGCCACTACAGCAACATGGTAGATAAAACACAGTGTAAATTATACACAGCTTTAACGCAGCCTCCTACAAACCAATAGAAAGTGTCCTGGACCCAGATCACTAACATGTCCATGGTCTTGTTCAGGACAATGTTCATCTCCAGTGGTTGGAATGATAAAAAAAAAATCTACATGATCCACTGAAATTGATGTTTCTGTGAGCACAGTATTTTTTTCAGACACAGAAATAGGTTCAGTAAAAATGGCCAGTATTCCAGATTGGACTCTAAACATGAACTCTCTTTGTCATGCCTTGTATAACATTTATCAACAGCAGCGCTTCTTGACATGGACATATGACACATTCACAAGCCTCCCAATGAGATTTCACTTTCCTGGCATTTTTCAGAAGTTGTTTAGATGCTCAGAAAACTGGGGGAGAGAGAGAGAGAAAGAGAGAGAGAGAGGAAAACAATTGCCAACAGCAAGAAAGAGAGAGACAAGAAAGTAAAAAGACTTCAGTAGAAAGGAACGGAAGGAACAGAAATAGAGAAAAATGCAAGAGTTAATTAGGAAGCCCCTACTTGGAGGAACCATGAGTTTCACATAATATGTATTGAGAGGCTGAATAACACTCAGCTGAACTAATGTCATATACTGAAAACAGCCTGCAGTAACAGTGAGAAACATTTATGCAGTGTTACATCATGTTTCCTCTGGGCTCAATACAAAGGTTTCCATTGTGCCACAGAAACGCCTGGCTAAGGGTTGCAAATTAAATTCTGACCATGAAATTCTTTTGGTGGCTTCAAAGCTCAAAGATGTCTACCTGAAAATTTTCATATTGTATAAAAATGCTTTACTAGCTTAAAGGTAGGCTTAAAAATGGTTATATGCTTGGAGCAGGTCTAAAAATAACTACCGTAAGGTAATTTTCAAGGGCGGTATCCACATTAGTCTGAATGTTATTCACACCAAAGAAAAATCAATCATTTGATGCTGCTCTTTTATTCTGGAAAGTAAATAGAAAGTAAAGTATCTTTAAACGTAAAGTTTAAATTAAAAAAAAAAAAAACACAAACATATGTATTAGTATTTAGGTTCTGTTCCTGCTTCATTCTGTGTCATTACCCTTCTAAGGCTCAGGGATGCAGAGGTGTTACATTCATAGAGGACTAAGGTGACAAATTTAAGTATTTTTCTTTTGACAAAGAGCGAAGAAGATTATCTGCTAATAACAATACAATGGAGCAAAAAGGATGAATACTAAAATTAAATGAGATGTTTTTTATCTTGCTTTTCTGTCACACTGACAAAGGTTTTATTGTCCCTCGTTCCTGACTACACTCGGAGATAATCTCCATTTCTGCCTACTCCATCATTCTCTCAGTCTCTTTAGCATCATGCCATGCAGTATTCAGTATTTTAACTCTGAGCACATTTACGACTTATCTGACTAATTACACCGTCTGGATCAGTAACATGAACCAGAGGAATAGTGGGACATTTGCAAATTGATACGCACAAACACAAAAAACCCAACACACAAACGCATAACTCCACACTGTTGAACTATTATAGCAGAACTATTTACTTTTTGTAAAATGTCTTACTCCATCTCACTCTCACGTACACACTCACACACACAGATGGACACATAAAAAACACAGATACTCAAAAACATACACACAACCTCCAGTGGTTATCTATCTTCTCATGAAACTTTTAGTAAGAACTGCGTTTTCAAACTCCACCCCTCAGGCAGAAACAGTCTTGCTTTCCCCATCAAAATGTATTCTCAATAGTGAGGACATGATGTTTTCAAGGAAGAAAATACACTGACCTGACACAAAGCTGACAGACCTAGACGCACCTAGAGCCGTGTTCCAGTCAGCCAGGTACATCACAGTCAGATGAAGCACACCGATTCATTAGTAGTGAGACTTTGCCTTTCACCACAAAGAAGCTCAGAGATTTTTTTTTTTCCTTCACAAGATAAAAGACACTTATGGGTCAAAGTGCATATTTCACTTGATTGATCGTCTATGACCTTGTCTCCAGACATGTTAAACACTGTCGTTATAATGAGAATTCAATTGATGGTTAACAAGCTGTTATTGATACCAAGCTTTGCTTAGAGCTGCATTGCTCAATTGCTGGTCATTCACCGGCGGGAAAAATATTAAAACTTAAACACACAAATCAATTTTGAATGTCAGAATTGATCTACACCAGCTGAATGTTTTATATCTGTCCACATTATGAATGAACGTCCAATTTTAGCTTTGTTTTGGTCTTTTTCTTTCTCCTGTGGAAAATGTCTGGCTCTTTAGTTTTCTTAATTCACCACCTATTTAGTAAGATAAGAGCAGAAAATACTTCAATTGTCTCACGGTGGACAATTTGCAACATAATCTGTAGTTTGGTGCTGGGCAGTGGTTTTTTGTTGGCATGGCAGAACTTCAGATTTAATTACTGAATGTACTTAGTTTAAAGTGTCTAAAAAAAATCTGCTGGCTACTTTACAGCTAAGCTTTTATAATGCAATTTTAGCAAAGAAAAAAAAGAAAGATTAAAAATGATAATTGCAGCTTTAAGTGTCAATAAGATGCTTCCAAGAAATGAACCTGCTGATATGCAATTTTGGTTGAGTTGTAGTGGATTTTTTTTTTCTAACAAAATGAAATTTTAAAACAAAGACTGTCAAAAGGTTGGCTATTTATTTCAATATTTTTGGACACACACAATCTGTCTGTTTGAAAGGCATAGATGAGGTTACGCTACAGTAAAGCTGGAGGGCCCATTGATTTTCTTGCTTCACCCCTCTACTTCTCTCAACCAACACCCCTCTCTGTGCTTCTCACCTACTTTTCTTCCAAATCCTCACCCTTCAATCATACACACTCTCTCACCTCCTCTCTCGACACACAGTCTCAGCACGACTGTGTCTGGACATGACAGTGTCATGTTTGAAGAAATATTTTGTCCAGATACAGGTACAGCTCACTGGAATAAGTCTGGAATGACTAATGCTGTTTTTGTGACATTTTGTGAGTACAGCTGTAAGTTCATTGTTTGGTACAGACCACCCACCACTGCTTTCTCCTGACCTGACTACTTCAACTTCACTGTATAATTTACTACATTTCCTTTCAACAACCTTCATTATCCTCATTATGCACTCACAGTATATGGTTAGAAAAAGTGACTACTGTATCCCTTGACTAAAAATGTAACATGCTGCACTGGTCTACTGAAACTATTCTTATTGTTCAAATTAAAACTTGTGCTTTTTTAGAAACTCAATTTTCTGTTTATGATAAATGAGTTTTGTAGATGAGAGTGATAACTAATGAATTCATACTTCTGTTGATGTTTCAATTATTCAAATTTAATCTTCAAATGGTGTTGTTCAGACAAACAGATACAAGTGGCCAACCATGGCTATGTACTCTGCTGACAGACTAGGTTGACAATGGTTGTGTCTGGATTTACAGTGTCTGGAAATGGTCCAACAGCAATTTTGGCCAACACCTCCTCTCCCATGTCTCTACTCTCTGGTCATTAAACCTACAAAGAAGCCTTTAAAGTTTCCATCTGGCTGTGTGTCCTCCAGTAAAAGGTGTATATAAGTCTTTGACTTAAAAAAATGAGTTGTCCTGCAGCCGTGTGGTGGCAGTTACATAGTACAAGGGTGTAGAAAAACTACAGAGGTTTGGGGTGTTAAGGTAAGAAACAGTTTTTCTCTACTCAGACTGACTTAAATACACCTCCTTGAAGAATGTCATTACTAACTGAAAAATAGGAATGGACGTGCATTAAAAGTCTGTGGATATGACCTTGGAGTTCTCAGCAGTAGCTACAGCTTTGGTACAATGTATGAGAGTAAAAAGAGGGCGCAGCACAGTATGACGACCATTCAATAAGCCGATAATCAGAAGGACAGACGAGACAAAGTCAGTGACGTGTGAACTGGTCACAAAGAGGCAGTGTTCATCACCACAGAGTGCTTTATCCTGGGGAATTACAGCACTGAGGGGAGAAGAAGTGTTTTGAAGTCATTGCATTTCTCTTTGGCACAGCAGACTCAACTCACACTGTGGCATCAGCCAGCTCTCAGCTTGCAGCCGCTGGTCACTGACTCCTTCTCCGATCTTTTCTATCAAATTCTATTCACTTCTCCTGCGCTCAGACAGATGCCAAGAGGGGATCAGCCTTATAAAGCGAGGATGTGAGAACAAAGAAGTTGGTAAGAGGAGACATACTTTTTAAGTGATCAAAGAACAGGAAACGCTGTCGTCAACGCTACACCTTTTGCTAATCTGAGCTCTGATCAAGAACATTGGAAAAATGTCTCAACGCTTGATCTCGGGCAAAACCACAACCTGAATAAAAGAAATTCTTAATTATTATATAATACGGTTGATGGATTAATTATTTTACATTTACACTGTGATGTGAAAGAATTAATTTTCAAATTAATTATATAAAATATAGCCAATAAATAACAGTGTCTTGACATGCTGTGACAAGTGAAAATTTAAGCCTCTTGATTTCAGCAGCAGCAACAACTGTTACTCATAAATATATTGAGCTTTAGCTAATTAATGTTTGCAAGTTGGCAAATCAAAATTTAAAAAAAAAAAAGGAAATCTTGGATGCTATCCACTCTCTCTCCTTGCCAGTGTTAGAACATTATCTCTTGACCTGCATTGTATTTTTTTTTTCTCAGAAGACACACTGCTGTGAGCTGTGGGCTGTGTTTGCTGTTCAAAATAGGCCAACAAAGTGACAAGTATTCCTGTAGACACTTTAGCTGATCACCTCATATCAGTTTCACTCAGGCATCCAAGTGAAACACTCACACAGCTCAATCAACCAGTTAAGCAAATTATATAGTTTAGATCTCATCACCATAAAAGATCTGAAGTGAAAGCACCATAATTCAGAGCTACACAGCAATTCTATTAACCTGTGAAGCTCAAATTAGTTTGATCTGCCTCAGTAAAGAGCTCACATACTCATTCACTTTCACTTACTTTGTCATTTTTACTGAATCTTACTAAATGTGTAGCCATGAAAAAATATCACACCGGTATTAAATATCATGATTGACAGCTAGTTATCCCAGAATAACACAACATTACTTTACATCGCTCCGAGTACATGCAATGAATATATTCAGTCATGTTAATAATATTTGTATTGTAAAAACAATGTAACAACCAAACTAGGCAAGTTAAGTTGAGTCTTCTGACCTTCAAATGACCTCAACACATTTCTTTATTATTGTACATGCTGTCGTTCTTCCTTCATGCCAATTCCTTACTCAGGACACTATATCTGCACAATATGACACAGAGAAGTGGAAAAACATAATTGTTGCAGATTGCTGACTCACTGCATCACACATACTTGGCACTTTAATAGGCCACTGCACATGAACTGGAAAGAGAAACAACAACGTGACTCAAAACAAAATCATTTAGCTGCTACCATTGCAAAGTTTTAGTATTACACTTGGCCTGCTGCTTCATTCTGTACTCCTGACACAGCAGCACAGCGGCTGTAAGTTAGTCATTAGGCCTTTGTGCTGGTAGAGACTACCCAGCATCACTGCATGGCAACTGCTTCACAGCCACTTGATAAAGATATCAAGACCTGAATGCAAAACAGCCATAAATAGAGCCGTAGTTTTTCTTCAAACATATTTCAGTTTGTAATGCTGTGGACACTGATTGTGTGTGTGCTCGCCTTCTAAACCCATAAACTGAAAAGCTGACTCACAAGTCTAATGAGGGGCGGTCAGCCTCGTGTAGTAGTTACAGGTAAGGATTAAAGTTTGTGGAGCTTGACTGTGCGCATGTTGATAGAAGGTTAAATTTAGGTCTTTTAAACAAGACTATTCCCTTCTCTGGGGAACTGCATCTCAAATAAGTGCAGAAGTGGAGTCACTCAACACCTGCTCACTTGTTTTAATACTGCGCCTGTGAATCAAGATTTTAAGTCTGAAATCTGTGTTTGTTTTAGTCTCACAGCACAGCGTTCCTGAAATCCGTCTCTGGCTGCCTTCAGCTTATGCAAAGTTAGATGCTGTGTAAGGACTAAAGCCAAATAAGAAAATCTGAATTATGTTTGACTTCACTTTGAAAGAGATTTAAAATAAAAAACAGCTAAGAGATTCAGCTAGATGAGGTAACACTATTCATTGCATTATATTTCATCACTCCCTGTCCATCTTTGCATTTAAACAGGCACCTAAAAAAAAAATTTTAAAAATGAACGCTTTTGCTATTAAACTGTAAATGTTGGCACCTGGATGGCCGAGTAGCTACAGCGCACCACGTTGACGTATATACCATGCAGCTGTTCGCCAGTTCAAGTCCCAACCGAGTCGACCTTTCCTGCGTGTCCTTCCCCCACTCTCATCCCTGTTTCCTGTCTCTCTACACTGTCTCTGATTAAAGGCAAAAAAATGCCCAAAAATACTTAAAAAGAAAATAAAAAAATAAACTGTAGATGTCAGACACACCCTAATCACGCCTATTACCTAAGGGGCAAACCCCGACAGTAAAGAAAAGCTGTTCAAATGATTAAAAAATGATTGCTATGTCATGAAAGCTGAACTCCAGGCTAAATACCACACACGGAATTCCTCTGAAATGAAAATGAAACTGGATGAAAATGAATCCAACAGCGTGACGAAACCATCTGATACATGTGAGAAAGGGCAGAGAAAACACGAGGCGGAGGGGGAAGGGAGCTTTTGACCAGCCAAGGTCGAAGAACAGGGGGGGGAAACTGCTTAATAGGCAAACCATTTAGGTGGTAAAAATGTGTATGTGTCAAATGGAGAGAAAGAGAGAGGCAAAAACCAAACTAAAAATAGGAAGACGGAGAATCAGCAGCAGGAAGGGGGAGAGGAAAGCTAGAGTGTAAAAAGATGAAACGGGTAATTTTAAGTTTTCCGCACAAAATTCCACTGCCTAGTCCGACTTCCCCTCCTTCCTCATCCCACCTGCACTCCGCCCTGTCACATTTTCCCTGGCTTTTAGCTTTTGATTTGAATTTAGACTTGGAACAGTGAGCAGTGAGCAGAGTCCACGGCTGAGGTTTACAGCAGGTGATTTGTCCTCCCTACCCTTGGAGTCAGCCAGGGGGACACAGTTTTATTTAATTTTTTTTTTTTTTTTTTTTTTTTGCAGTCAGTCCAGGAAGCAGGCAGACCAGACAGAGAAACAAATGTAGAGGTGAGGTTTGTGCATCCAGGTGACCTACTGGTTTAAGACGCTGTCAATGTAATCGCAACATGTTCCATCTGACAAAGGACCCTGGTTGTAGCTCATCTCCATTCTCTCCTCACATTTCCTATCAGCTTGACTAAAAGGAGAATGGTGTGTGTGTGTATGTGTGTCTGTGTGTGTATCTCTAGAAATTATGCTAATTTTGCAAAGATCTGCAGGGTACAATTTACGTCCAAGGTCAATGTTCAGCGGTAATTCATAGAGTAGCGAGTCATTAATGTGGCAAAGAAAAAAGTGAGGGCGTGGTGTGTAGGTGTGTCGCACATTAGACTTTCAGGCAGATTATAAGAAAACTGGGTCTAAAACAATGTGTTGGTGAATGGCGTGGAGTAGAAAAACAGACAGGCAGGAGGAGACAATCAATGAAAAATTGCACTAACAAAAAATATTGAACTGCTAAACTTGTAAGTAACGGTTCTTTAGGCATCTTCAGCCAGTCACACAGAGCTTTCTGTTTGTGAACCAGAGGTTTTATAATTGAGGATAAAATAAGAGGTTTGTTCTTCAGTGCTATGACGACAGAACAAGAAATAAAACATTTTGTTGTCTGTTTGATAGATTACCATCTGCCCACTATTCCCACAGCATGATTCTTCAATCAGACACAACCATAGATCTTTCCAGATAAATCCCTCTCTCTAATACTGTAAGGGGTAGAGGGGAGGGACAGAGAAAACAAATCTAAAATCTAATTTAACTCACAAACAGTAGAATGTGTTCATCAGATTACGATCAAATTGAATTTCCTACTCCCTGTCTCCGAAGTTGCCTTTTCTCTACATCCACTCGAACACATGCACCTCCCTCAGTTTCTGTGTTTGCGTTGTTATTACAAGACGGTTGGGACAGCCGGTCGCTTCCATCAGCCCAAACTGAGCACCCTGATGACGCTCTGTGTGTCTTCTGGCATTTTCAAATGGGTGGGTTCAAACGCTTGCGCAGCTGCAGCATTCATGAATACAACAGACACTAATCATCTGCAGGTAATTTCCCAAGGTGGAGAACTAAACACAAAGATTTCCCCTGAGGTGGCTGTGTAAAAATGCTCCCAGTTCTCACGGTTGCTGTTTTACATCCTAGCTATCTTTCTCATGTTTACATCGTCCTCTCTTTACTGCTCCCAAACAAACTCCAAAAACAGTCGGAGAGTGTTTTATACTGGGGTGCAGATTGTGCATTAATCATTCAAACAGGTTCATTTTTTTTTTACACACATACTGTGTATCTTCTATACAATACACCAAGCCAGAATTTGGCAGGGCAGCCCACAGTGAAACATTAATACCTCTATTATATATACAAACAGCGAAGAACGATTCAAGTTGTGAAAATATGAGCTTTTGAAAGTATGAACCATCTATAGTGGGCTAGAACAATAAAAGTGTGACAACAAAACAACCTCTACAACTACAAAACCTCTCCCTGCTACACTTCATTATACTGTTCGGTGGGTTAACTTATCTACTCAGGACTGAAGACGGCATTAAGTGTTAGTAGGTGTCCTTCATGTGGATACATAAAAGGTCACAAGGTCCTATAATAAGAGTGCTGTAAGGTTGTAACCTACTCATATAGGCCTTGTGTTTGAGTGTGTATGTGCATGCCTGACAAAACAGAAGCTGTATGCCAAAGGATGGCCCTGAATACTAACACCATCACATTATGCACTTGTTATGGGATGTAAAACCACTGTGGAAGCTCATGGTTCGACACTTTCTGCGCTTGGGAAAGTTTACTTTAGTCACGAGCCAGCACCAGCTACTGCAGAGCTGTTATCAAGTGTAGTACTTGTGTTGTTAAATTAGCTGGAGAATTAGCTGCTTTTTCTTGAGTGAGCATTAACTTTTGAGACGAAGTCAAAAGTGTCATCTTTAAGTTGCGGCTCATCTAATTTTGTGTAACTTCTTCCATTTCTTTGTGCCCTTTCTCGCTCTTATGTTGTGTTACCCATCTAGTTTTATATCTCTTTCTACTGTTTCTCTCTCATTTTCCTACTTTAAGTACGGTCACATTAGGGAATCAATTAAGTGAAAACTAAAAGGAGAGGAAAAGCAGCTAGGGGACAATCTGTTAACACAGCAAGGTCAGCAGATAGCTATCAGACTGCTATCAGGAAAAAGGTCACAGCTATAATGCTAATGTGTGTGTCTGTGTGCGTGTGTGCGTACATGTGAATATGTGGTTAAATTAACATTTAAGGGATGCATGATGTAACCTTACAATGTAAGGGATAAAATTACATACTTACAATTCTCTATGACATTGTTTACTAAATTTTGTTCTTCAAATAAAGCTCTACACTATTGTGTTTCTTCACTTTGCATCCAGATGAAGTAATACAATCCAAGCTGTTCACAGTCATGAGGAAGGATGTTGCTGAGGGACACAGCCATTAGCAACCTGTCTTTATCACACTAGGTCCCCCAGGCTTGAAACAGACGGGACAAGGAGCAATCCTGGAACATCTCACTGTGGCTTTAACAAACGTGAGTGAAAATGACAATGACTACACAAACACTTAAATCATACAATATAATATAACTGAATTAGTCCCTTAACTGATGTATTATGGGACAAATACTGCCATCACTTGCTTTTTGTTTGTTTGTTTGTTTGTTTTGGTATTTTTATCTATTACTGATTCATTTCAAAAATGACTAATCCTCTGTGAATCACAATTTTTTTTTGTTATATTTTTTTTTTTTTTTACTTTTAAGAAACAGAATATTTTGTGCCACGAAAATGTAAGTGCATCAAATTCCCACTAAGAAAGTGTCAATAATGAGCGTACTGTACGCTGAAGGACATAACTGATGTGTGTGTGTGTGTGCTGTGAAAGTGTGGACTGTGTGGCCCTTCAGGCTGCACATCTGCTGCATCCATGGCCTTAGTTCCCTTACTCTCATTCTGTGTTTTTATCCTCTGCTTCCTTCGTCTGTTTATTGATCTATTTTCAGTCTCTTGCTCGCTCTCACACTTCTACAGCATCAGCATGGGTGGCAACCTTGCCATCTGTCCTCTTCACCCTCCTTCCCAGTTTGTTGCTTGGTAATTTGCTGGTTACTTACAGAAATGCAGAATATCAGCGCAGTTTCATAAAATAGGTTGTGTTTATTGTCTTTTGGAGAAGCTGACTCTAATTAAATGATCAAACATTTGGCCTGTAAGCCAGTCAGCCAGCCTCATAGTCAGGGAATGGATTAAAGTGTGTACACATTCATAAGCGCCTACAGTGCAGATTCTTCACTGTCAGCCAAGCAGGCCATTTCCAGGGAAGATGAGTAGCTTCTGTAAAAGTGCTTGGGCAGCTGAATTCCAAATTGGTGTTGTGACGCTAGTTAGCTCATCTGTAAAGTCCTACATATAGTCCAAAAGCATGCACTCTAATAATGCAGTATAGTGGGTCCTGTCCTCTACCCTTTGCAAAGTATTTTCTCAGACTCTGCAGGTTTACAGCCCACAAGAACAACATGTTTCACTTTTTTAATTAAAAATGCTTCATATAACAAATCTAGTTTTTTATTGGACCCTTACACAACCATCATTAAATCTGATTCCACGGCAACACGTGTCTCTGTACTCTATTTGTTTCAGAGCAGATTTCTTTGTTGAGTGTTTTTCACTGATGTGTTTTCTGTGACAAGTTGTATTAGTACCCTGACTAGCTGACAACATCAGCTCAACAAATAATGTTTAGTCCGGTGCAAGTTTTTTAGATGAGTACAACTGCTTCGTGCAATGAAATGAAAAGGAGGTGATGTGGTTGACTAACGCAAAGCTCCACAAAACATGTCTGCACTGGACATTCATCTGTAAAACAGTGTAAAGACAAATTGTAATTATTTGTGGAAGGAAGGAAATGTCCCAGACTTCAGAGGAAGAGAGGAGACACATTTGAGAGGGTAAGAAAGAAATTAATGGGAAGAGGTGGTGAAGCAGGTGGAAATTTTCTGTTCCCATCAGCTTTTTAGTGGAAGGAATATTATATTCGGGTGCTGTTGGCTGATTTTAGGTAACGTTCTTTTGACTATAAATGATTTTCCTTTAAATTTTGCAAATATACAGTAAAAAAATTGAAACAGATAAGAAAGGAACAAGATTCAGATAATGTTCTATATAAAAGTATTGAAATGAATGTAAAATATTTTTCTTTAGATTATTATAATTAAATGCAATAGCTGCAGTCTCAAATAAACATTTGCAGTGGTGTGTTGTGAGACTCACACACTGACTTTAGTGTGTTGTTGGCAGAGGACGGCAGTGACACAGTCAAGCTGCTCATAGAAACCATCAACACTGGTGATGCACAAGACCCCTCCACTTCCCTGGGGGAAGATCCACTCCACCACCACCCACAGCAGCACCACAGTCATCATACAACACATCCTCCTCAGCATCCTGTTTTCTGTCAACTATGCAAATGTCACAAGCAACGCGGTTGCTGAAATCCAAATACAACAGGAAATATTCTGTGTCCTCCACCGATACTGGCACCTGTAAATCACAAAGAAATCTGGCACCAAATCGGCCGTGAAAGAAATAATCAAGTCCTTGAATACTACACCGCTGCACTAATACTGCACTTTAGAAATATTTTCACTAACTGTAAATGAATATGTTAATTTGTAAACTAACTGGTGACTAAATAGTGAGGAAAAAGTACAGTAGTAGGGCAGTAGCATGAGAATTAAAATACTCCATTTTGAATCTCTGCTTGTTAATGTTAATGCTGGTAGTTGCAGTCAACAACTGAGCTGAAAATAGCTGACAGGGAAATGTTCTGGGGACCCCTCCTAACAATAACATCTTGCCACAGAACGTGTCCCCCGTCGATCCGCTGTACATGTTTAAAACATGTCCTCCAAGCAGACTATAAAGCACTAACAGCTACACTTTCATGGTGGCCACCGCCATCACCATCACCATCACTGTGCACATGCTCGAGGGACATGTGCACGAACAAATGTTTGAGATATGAAGCAGTTTTAAAAGCCACAATGAAACGGGGCGCCTGGATGGAGTGGCTAAGGTTGGTGTATATGCCATGCAGTTGTTTGCCGGTTCCAATCCCAACTGGGTCGACCTTTCCTGCGTGTCTCTTTCCTACTCACCTCCCTGTTTCCTTTCTCTGATTAAAGGCAAAAAAAAAAAAAAAAAAAAACGCCCAAAAACTAATTAAAAAAAAAAAAAAAAAGCCACAATGAAAAAATTGGGGGAAAAAAGTTCATCCATTAAAAATCATCCTAGTTTGTTTTATTCGCTCCCATGAAGAAATCCTGTAATTCCCCATCTACAATAACATTTTTGGTAAGCAAAAATTATATATACAGCTCATTTCCAGGAAAAACAATAACACAAAATCAGATTGAAACTGCCTGGAAACAGTGTCAGTAACTAACAACGCTATATACCATAAATAGCTATAAATTTACTGATTTAGGTAAACTAATTGTTCTTTCAATATAAGTGGAAAGAGGAAAAATGGAGGCTGGTGTAAGAATACAGAAAAAGCAATACTTTCTCAGACATTTCTGTGCTGTAGCTGAGGTTATTTAGACCTTGGGTTGCAGGTGGGATGGCAGATGTCTGACAATGGAGCTAATCAGACTTCCTGCTTGGTCTAATGGCTGAATAATTGTCCCAGGCTTAGCTGTGGTCTGATAACGCCCTATCAGCCTGGAGTCGTCTTACAGAGCTGGCAGGGAATGGAAAGTAATGCAATAGGGAGAGTGGGCAAATTTTATTAGAGATGATAAAGAATGGATTCATAAGTATGGATGGAAATAGCGAGAAGCAGAGAGCTGCAAAGCCCATTGCTGTGAAAAAAATGGCTCTCATCCTCTGACCTTTCAGACACAGTGAGAGAGAAAGAGGATCTCATTGTGTGTGAGGAAATGTTCCCGTGTGTGATAAATTGTTGTCTCACCCCCACTCACATATAGACTCCACCATGATAACAAAGCAAGGGGGTCTCAGTGAACACAGAAGCAGAGAAAAATAGAGCAATAGAGTGAACGGACTTCTGCTAACTGCTAAATTAATTGTTTAAGTGAAACCATCCTATTCCATTTGTTGTTTAAACAACTTAAAAGACTCATTCTTCTGCATGCAAAATAAATTTAGTCAGTAATGTACAATGTGGGCAGACCTCCGTCAAAACATTTAAATCATCCACTACTTAAATTACTGTACATTTCAAGGGTGGTGCTTGCTTTTTTTTTTTTGGACAATAGTGGCAAGTTACAATATGGCCACAGAGATAAAAATCAAATCATGGTGATAATATGACTAACACTATGACAGCCAAGCTAAAGGTCAAGGCTGTGTTTAATCCTGTGACAATATAAAATGAAATATCATTCTTCTATTTCAACATTTAATACATTTCTATCTGAGCACAGGTTTATATTCACTCAGATTCTCAAAGAGACATGGAATAATAACTTACCATAGCCGGTTAATAAGTACATTTTCTTTTACTTTCTTTTCCTAAGGTCATAAGAAAAATGTTATACAGCCAGGATATCTTAAGATGTATCTTAGAAATACAACAATATACTCTGATGGGGCTGAATAAAAACATGATGCTCTGATCAGGAGGTTTGGGACTAAAACCAATCAATTCAGTCATGATTTGAAGTCTTCTCATTATTATTATATACAAAGCATTATTTATATATGTCTAACAACACTTTAAGTGGTAAGTACTACTTACTTATAGCGAGTATTAACCTGCTTGGTATGTATGCCATTTTTCTCTTCTTGGTTCTCCTAGAAACACAGCCTGTACTTCAATGTCGATAAGTCAAGAACATCAATTTTGATTGGTCAACGAGATGAACCCAACTACAACCATGACAGATCATTACAGAAAGCGTCCAACACTTTTTCCTTTACTTCGTTTACAAAGATTCTAAAAATATGATCAAGTCAGAGGGACTCACTGCTCCACTTCTGGACCCAAAGCAAAGAAGAAGTCTCCAGCGCAGAGTTGGAGATATTCAGTGTGTCGTACACAGCATTGAGCTGGCACTGTTGTGACATTACGAGATGAGAAAGTATCATGAATTGAGAGCTGTTTATATATTAGAACTATCAAACTGGTGAAGTGAGTGTGGCCATTTTGCATCGTGTCATATGATCGACTTATCTGATCTTCCTTCATGAAGACTGTTGATCATGCTACGTAGAACAAATGTTTCCCAGTAACAACCGGTGGCCAATTGACTGTAGCGCCCTTGGATGTTTTCATTTCGCTCCTTTGTTGTTGTTCTCATTTGTAAGAGCTTATTTGAGTGAATAAATGGCCTTGCCCCCTATTTATTCTGCCAATTATGATCAAAACGTACGATAGGGGAAAAGCAGTCACAAAGACAGGGGCAACAAGTGGAGCGTCTCAAGACACATTTGGTTCGTCACATTTTTGAAATAAATGGCCCAAAAATATCGAACGTCGTACCACCTTAATTAAAAACACAATGAGAATGTCACGGCTGATGGAAGCAACATGGGAGGGTTGATTTAAACGCAGACACAAAGAGGCAGGTTGACGCGGTGAAATAACTATTTAAAGAGGTAATAGAAACTTTTACCCTCCAGCATTAACAATGACGTTGCTGTTGGAAAGACACTTTATCAGCTCCTTAATAACAAAAGATTACAGTAAATTTCATCATTGTGTATCTCAGAAGGGCCACCACTAGACTGAAAATGATGAAATGATGTGCTCCTCCATCATCTCTTCAGCCTAACCAAACTACAAATTGCAGTTACAAACCCAGCCTTTAACCACAATATATTGTTTTGTATTTTTTTTTTTTTTTTTTACAAATAAACAAAGTCTAAAAATAAATCTTTCAATCTAAAATTTCAGTTGTTTTCTCTTCACTGTTTACAAACACACAATTCAACATATGCACTAGTGCAGCTCAGAGCAGTAGCTCAGTAGAGCAGGATTCTTCCAGTGTTCACAAATAAAAGCAAACATATTCTTACAACCTTGCAGCACAGCTACTTGATTCAATAAAATGTTACTTTAAGAGCATCTTGTTCAAAAGCCTACAGTGGTTTTTTTCTTTACATTTTGCATACTGAATAGCAGATTATAATGTCAAGTTGTGTGGCTTTAAACTTTCTACAAAAACATTAAGAAACGTTAAGTTTTAACGTAACCTTGGCACGCTCACTGAGAACTAAGCTCAGTCCACTTGACTATTCTTGACAGAGTTCAGTGTTCAGTGTTGACTGGCTGCATTCCTCACAGCCATGAGCAATGATTTTTGCATTTTCCGCATAGTATCTCTCCCCGCCAGACCAAAAATCAGGTTCTCCGATGTCTTCCAGCACTTCCAACCTATGTCTTTGGAATCTGGATATTTTTTTTTTTTTTTTACAATGCACTTTGGGATATTTCAGTGCTGTGTTTTGGTGGCGTGATTGTAAGCAGCTCTGACACATGACTGCAGTGAGGATTCATGCACAGACTTATCATCAGCTCATATGGTCCCCCCACATTGTCCACACTAGATGAAATGGACAGATATTGGATGTGCAGGGTTTCTTTGTCTCCATCTGAATTTGTTATGGCTAGCGTGAGTCATGCCTACCAGGGAGAAAATACTTTTTTATTCTCACAATATTTTACTTTTTCAAACCTTGTGTTTTCTCTGTGACATTTAAAAGAGCAGATATAAAAAAGTAGATCTGTGTGTTTGCTTTTGATCTACTACTTTTAAGCTGTAGACAGATGTTGAAGCGCTGTGTAATTCCATCCAGGTTTAATTAGTAAACTATAACATCTGAGCTGATATTTTCCAAGCTTGTATTTTCTGTTTGTCAGTTCATTAAAAATTATTAAAGTAATTCTAATTTGAGCAGGATCACACTGAAACAAAATACTGCATCTAATCAAAGTACTTCAAACATGATATTTGTCAAAAGATTATTGCACTTCTGTGCATCTCATCAATGCTGTGAAATAGCTTTTAAGTTTCATAGCCGCTAGAGAGTCACTGCAGCAGAGAGCCCCATTCTCCCTCATGTACCTGGGGTTGGTTGTTTCAAAGGTTACAGATATTTATGGGTCTTGAAATGAGTCTTCCTCAAAGAAATGCTGGAGGGCAAAGCTACTTTGTTTAACATGATGCTGCAACTATTTAGACCCAGATAGCTGCCAACACATTGTTGAATGGATCAGAGATTCTTGCAGCATTTTTTTAATGGAGAGCTTCAGAGAATATCAGATGAAACAACTACATTTTTATATGAGGTCACTTTCACATGTTAAGCACCAGGGAAAACAAGGAGACTCACTACACCACCGCACACAGGACAATTATTTAATGGGTGGGGCTAATTTCTTAACCATCATCAGGTAACTACATTGGTAGTGAAAGTGGAGAGATCAGGATTTGTCTGATTCTGCTCAGCAGGTGATTAAATAACTAATCAATTTGTATGTTCGCTGCATAGCAATTAATAAGAACAGCATGTCACAGAGTTGGGTAAAAAGACAATTTAGTGAGGTGTTGATAGTAGACACAAACACCCCGATCAGTCATGATAGGTGCTAATGGGTGAAAGAAAAAAACTCAGCAACGGATTGTGCTTACACATCCGGCTGAAGTTAGGTTGATAATTACTATTTTGAAGCATTATAATTATATATATTCTACAGTGGCAGTGGTAGTAGTAGTTGTATTATCAGGGATTTAAGGCTCTGCTCAGATATTATGCTTAATTATTTTAGACTTTATGCTGCAGAGCAGTTGAGTGAGTTTTTCAGATTCCTTGTTGGGATAAAAACTGTGGAAGAGAAAACTATAGTAGATCAGTTGTTATGTTTCATGGAGCATGATGATTTTTTTTTTCTCTCTACCTGCCTTTGTAGCTCCTCTTTCATGCAGGGATGTTACTTATAAAGGCTAATGTTCCAAGACATTATCTTAAATACTACGCTATCAAATTTTAAGTCTATGGCTGCCTGAGGCATCGATGTAGCCAATTTTCTCTCTCACTCTCTCTGTTTGTTTAATAGAGTAAAAAAAACATATGAGCGCCAGAACTATCCAAGTAAAGCTCTATATCACCAATGTTTTTTTTTTTAGTTTTAAATAAATTCAAAGGCTCAAAGTAAAATGCTGCTACCCCTAATAACATACTTTAAAAAATTACAGCAGTTTGGACTCAAATAAGCCTGCAAACTATGTATAATAATTAAAGTTATGCTGGTCAGACCTGTAATCAAATTTTAATTATTTATTATTATTTTATTAAATTAAATACTCATTTGAATTGAATTTGTCATTTCATACTATTTTAGGCAAACCTATACCGCTGTATGTGTTAATAGAGCCCGAGTTGCTCGTATTATCTTTTATGGATTACTATTAATTATAGTTGACACAAATTTTAATTGTAGCCATATATATATACACACACATCAAGCCTAAATGAAGGCTGAATGTGTAAGCAATAATATTATAGAGCACAGAGGACCCTTAAGTCAAAAATGACAACTGCAAGCCTTTGCATATGCAAACACAAACACAAATGCAAACACACAGAGTAAACAGTGAAATGTGACAAAAGCAAATGTGCACAATTTGCGCCACCTGTACCAACCATTCTTATACTGTATGTGTGAGCAGCCGTGAACTGCGAAATCAAACAAAGGCTGACACAGATTCCTCAGAGGATTGACCAAGCTGTTTTCTGCTTTTGTAAACATTCTGCGAGTATACGTGCTGATAGTCTTTATCGTTGCTGTACCGCTGCTAAACCCACTTTGTCTTGTCAAACAGCATACCTTCAAAAGTCAGGGCAACATTTAACAGAGTGTGACAAGGTTGTAGATAAAAGACATTGGGTAGATGGGTTGAGGAAATAGTGTGTCATGTTTCTTTAACAGTATGAGTGAGCGTTTGCGTGTGATTAAACGAGTATTCCCGAGGGCAGAAAGAAATAAGCTATCTGGTTCTTTTAAGAAAATTTAGAGCATGATGTCACTATCAGCAGGACACCGGACACTTTCATTATGAAATGACAGTTCAGAAACTACAGAAACAGCTGGGGCTGTAAAAAAAAACTTAATCTTTGCCTAAATCTCAGTCTGCAATGCCAAATGTAGTGATATGAAAAGATGGGTTTGGAATAAAATGTATATTAATATTACATGAGTTTTTTTATTTTCATTCAGATACAAGTACAAACTGTTGTACAGCCACATATTTCTGTTTCCATCCATCACACACAGGATGTGCCACGTACTGAACTGAAATCAGGTTCAATAAAACCAATTACATGAGAGATTTTTCTGACGCACTGAATCTTTGATTGAGAATCTTTCCTATGGACGCAGCCACATGAAATTAATTTATTAGAAAAAGAAATTACAGCAATGATTTAATCCACAACCAGTCAGTCACCGGCCAAGTAATAGATGAAAGAGAATCACTGAACACACATCATATCCCAAAAACAAATCGACACTCGATTTTGATTACACATGGACACGGTCTTGGCACACTGCAATTTTCACTTCCAGCGTTTTCCACATGCCTGCTCCTGTTTGTTATTGTGGTGCCACTGTGTGCGGAAGAGTAACACAGTAACACCGCAAGTGGACACTAAAATCTAGCTGCACCTCACACTTCTCATGTCAAGATCACTCATCTTTGGCGTTGTCCCTCACACACGCACTGACCATGAAAAAATATTATTAGTTCTCATCCACCCACTCTCCATCTGCATTCTACATGCACCACTTGCCTTCAATCACAGAGATACCCAAAGTGCACCTCAACTTCCTCTGAGCACAGTGCACTCGCCTGCACTTCATTCTCTACTTCTTGGTTCAAAAGAAATTCCACTCAAGTAGTTTTTAGTTGTGAGCTAAATTTCTTTTTTCTTTCCAAAAAGTTATTTCAGCATGTCCATTTTAAATCCCAAATCCTACTTTTTAAATCTTTATCCTACAAAATTCAAACCCAGTTAGACTGTATATTATCTAGGTGAGTGTAGACTCTGAGTTACTTAGACCAAGTTACTCTAGATGTTCTTTTTGGTAAAAGAACTCCAGTCAGCCCATGTGTATAAGAGTGTAAGAGAATGTTATTCAAGGGATAATTGGCAAAATAGTTAACAATATCATCAGAGGCAATAATATTATCTGGATCCAGCTCTGTATAATAGGAATATATCAAAAGCCATAACCCTGGTGGGTACTAAAATATTGGCGTGTCATACATGCTGCAGCGCATTCATTTTTATTGGACTACTCTGTGTGTTGTTATAGTCCACTGTGATGTATTGGGGGTTCTGGTAGACTAATGGAGTGTATGGGTGACTCTGAGTAAACATCCTGCAGATGATAAAGCTCCTGCATCCAGCAGTGATCTATTCCCAGATAGGAACACATTCTGTTTCTACTGGGACAATGCGCGCGCACATACACACAATCACACACACACACACAAGCACACGCACATACACACACACACACAGTTATTCCTGGACACACAGCCAGACAGAACAGTTGGCTGTGTCTGGCTGGTAATACCAGCAGCTGACACTGCAGGTTGGGTGTGTGTGTGTGTGTGTGTGTGTGTGTGTGTGTATTTTGATGTTTGTGAAGACCAGTTTGAGTTTTAAGCTTTGAGAATAAGAGTGAGGGTGTTTTTGGAAAAGGAAGACTCTTCACTTCTTCAAAAGATTCTCGGTGGATTAATTGTGAGATCTGGGTTTTAGGATTAAGATTAGAAAGAGGTTTTGTTTTGAGTGTTCAGAGGTAGGAAATACAACAAGAGAGTCAAAGAGGGACTTGCAGATACACATACAGCACAAAGGTGTGTATGTGTGAGCATGTACTTCAGCTTTTGTTTCCTTGTTATATGGCTCTTACAGTGACTCCATGGCCAGGGGGTGCATTGGCCTAGATAGCGAAGGTGTGCGCAGTCTAAGATGCATAGCTCAGTGAAAAGTAAAAATGGAGCACAGCTTTCTGGGGGAAAATAATTCAAATTTTAATGAAGACAGAAACCTTACACTCTAATGAGCAACGGCTCCATGCAAGTTGCAAAACACGTTCTACGCAACTCTTCGACACTCAGTCCAGTCACAGAATCAAGACAGAGTTGAGGTTTAAGGACAAGTTCAAATCATAATTAGTAGGACAACGTGCCTTTTTTCTTTCTACATCCCAGCTGAATTTGAATATTTGAAGCCGTTGCCAATATTTTGTCCTTCTATCAGAGAAATACTTTGTACTCTTTATAAAATACAGTGAGATGTTATTAGTTTCTGTGAACACAGGCCTATTTTTGTAGTTGAGATGTGACTTTGGTGGGAAAGTTAAAATAAACATTCATTCTCAATTATTTGGTGTCAGTGGAGCAGCGTCAAGGATTATCTCATTATTTTTGTAAGACAGCATGAAGAGAGAGCGTGAAGGTACGCAAATGAAAATGATTCTGATATTACAGTGCAGAGGTGTCGGCGCAAGTTACTGCTATTTACAGAAGTGAGCACTCCTTTGTCTAAGAGGTAAAAAGTCAACAGCCACATGGTTTGTTTTTGGTGGTGCTGTATTTTATAATTGCTCTAGAATATTAATTAAAAAACAAAACAAGGCAGTTGGTCTAAATATTAGTTAGAAGCCAGTTGTTGTGTGATATTAAACATGATGACATTATTTTCAATTGTTTAGTTTCGTCAAAGTGGAACACGATGTGTAATACAGACAACAATTACTCTTTTGATGACAATGTGCTGAAGAATGGGGGAAAAAAAATGATACAACGTGTCACAGTCGAAGCCTGTGACACTTTATTACAGCAGTGGAAACTCACATCACGCATGAATGAGATCAATCCAACAGTACGTGTCGTAATGAGTTGACGTAAAAAAAATAACAGCTCCCGAATCCGTACATTTCTTCATTGTGAAAAAAAAAAAAAAAAAAAAAATCTTGTACTACGGCAGCTTCTGCGTCCACTGAAATAGAGTTTGGCAGGAGGGTTATGTCACTCACTTAATTAAATTATGTGAAACGAAATGCCACGTCAGTCTGATGTTCAGGAAACCACAGTCGTACAACTTACAATCTGCAGTCTGTGTTTCTTCATGACCTTGATATGCTCTTTATCTGTCCCTTTGGTATTTTGGTGCCTAGTGCGCATGATATTAAGGTGGAAAAAAAGGGCACAACAAGATGGATGCTTCATGCACAGGTACACACTACCGCACCATAATGCAACATGGCTGAACTTGGCATATCTGCATGTTCATTAACAACAAACTTGTTTTAAAACTGGTCTCCAACTTGATTATTTAATGAATCGCTGCCTGTGTATCACAGGTATGAGATCGCTAAAGTGGCCAACAGTATAATCACTATAGATAAAGATGGAAGTGGAGAAATAAACAGAAGAGATGGAGCAGAGGAGAGGAGGTGCTGTAAGGTAATGTGGACAGATTGTCAGATACTCCTCCGGGCATTCAGAAGTACTCCTTTTCTTAAGTCCACCACTCAAATCTAGCCAAGGTTCTCAGACATTTATGGGCATCAGGGCCACATGACTATGGATCGCCACCTCAAGAGCAAGATGCAGCTCTGGCTGCAATAACCTCACAGACGCTTCAACCTTGCTGAAGCGTCTCCTCCATTCACTTTAATGGAAAGCGTGGAAATGCATTCAAGTTACTAAAGAGTACTGTTATCGAATGGTTCAAGATAAGATGCAGCAACATTTCTGATACTCTACTACAACTCTAAGTAACAGCCACCGAATTTTACAGTAAAAAGCTAAATGTGTCTCACCCTGACTATGACCATTTAGAAATGATTATACCTTGTCAACCAGTGACACTTGTGCTTTCTCAGAGCAAACAAGTTTAGAGCAACTTAAATTAAATTGGAAGAGGGAAATTATTGGAGTGGAAGGAATTGAAAAATGGTGCATTAATATGTCAAATGTGTAAAAGAGAGAGAGCTTTCCATTTTGGCACTTTAGTGAATCAGGAAAAAAACTATGTTTTTGATGACGGGAAAAAGAATCGAGGTTGCAGGTCATTTTAGAAACTAGTATGAATTTAAGAGGCACAATCTAGAGATGACTTTGTTCAGAAAGAAAAAATATTTACAACACTGAAAAATTAGTACTTTGAAATAAGCACTTTATTTAAATTACTTCTTGACAGCGAAATAATTGTAATAAACTATTATTATTATATTATGCATTAATTTTATTCCTAAAAATATTCAGACTTTGGATTTATGTAATGTAAAAACCCTTTCATTGATAATTAAAACATGGTCAAAATATTGGCCTTTTTTCTAATAATATTAATATATTTGTTTTATAATAATAATATTTTAGTGAAAATCCCGTTGTTTATTCTGAAATCATGTTAGAAAAAATGTGTGTGACACATTTCCCCAGTAAACAAACATGCATGTAAACACAATGAGGTAGAACTGAGGTAAGTAAAAAGATCAAGGTTACGTTCATTTACTGCATGATGAGTTGATAACGTAATTATCGACAGGCCTATTTGTTATTTGTTAGGCCTATTGATCATTCATTTCTGTAAACTGCTGAAATGACCAATGGCTCCGCTTTAATCTCCCGCAGTTTGTGTTATTCATTTTCTCGCTCCCTCCTCAACCTTTCGCTGTTTCGGATTTTGGAAGCGTCCCAATTAAACAAACCTGTCATTTTAAAATGAACTTTTCCAGAGAGAGAGAGAGAGTCGAGAGGAGGCTTCATCAGGGTGACTCAGACATCCGGGTAGAAGCAGAATGTTAAAGAGATTCGATCAAAAGATCGAATTAACTTTTCCACAACAGATTGTCTGACAGCTAAGAGCAAGTTAACCTGTCCGATGTGGCAGCCCTCCACACTGTCAGTCATAAAGAGTAAATTCATTTCAATAAATGGACTTTTTCAGTGAATAAGGACTAGGTCTAGGAATAAGACATCTGATTTTAAAAATATCACATCCTTAGAGTCATTTTTTGAGTTTTGACAGCAGGTTGACTATATACGTTTTTAAATGTCAATATATTATTGATTTAAACCTTAATTTTACCATTCTTACGTTAATGTAAAATCGCTACATTGTTAAGTCATTTATTTAATGTGTTAACAGTGAGAACTAAAGATAATGTGTTATATTGTATCTGGTTAAATGTTACAATACAGCAGCACAGTTGGACCGAAACCATTTTGAAGATTTCTATCTTTATCACAAGGCAATTTCTTCACTTCACTCTTCACTAACCCCTAACCTATGATCCAGGTCTAAACTGTTGATTCTGATCTGAGGAGTTTTCAGTGATCAAGAGGAAAATTAGCTCCTTTGATACAGTCTCAGACTTCTGCATCCACCATCAATGACTTGTTTTGTCTTTTTTTTTTTTTTTTACAGTAATAGTTCAGAGCTTTGTGGATTCATTAGTCAGACATTTAATCACTCTTAGCTCAAAGCTGTATCGACATGGTCGTTATCTTTCCATCAATAAGATCAATACGGAACGAGGAAGTGAACACTGTGAACTTGAGTAGACTCAAGGTGTATTATACCTAATGTTGCTATGCTTTCACACCCGTTTCTGCTTTTCTGTCAGAATGTTAAAATCAAGCAATCAAGCAACATTTATGTTGTTTGTTTCATATGAGTCATAAAACTCTGTGATATTAGAGGCAGTAAAAAAGATGTAATGCAAAAATCTATACTTAAACATCTATAATTAAACTGAAATACAGTTTGATTCTGAAGATGTATGAATTCCAAAGCAGTCCGTGTGCAAGCAGACAGTTATGATTGCTTACAAAATAGTAAGAAATTAAAAATGTGTTCACAGGAGAATTTAATGAAATTCTCTTCAAGCTCTCACATGTTTTGTCACACTGGAAGCTGTCTTTGTGCAGCAGACTGCTGCAACGCATCACAAAATTTCACATCACTACATGCACATTCATACATAAACAGAGGCAGAAATTCATCAATTTCAACGCCAACCATCTATCTTAACAAATGGCACACAGTGTCACTCACATCCATGAATAAAAAACACACACACAAACAACTTTTTTAAAAAAAAAAAAAAGAAACGGTTATTTACCCATTTCAGAAGAGATAAGACAAACTGAGAGGATGTTGGATGCAGAACAGAGGGATGATGGTGAAAAATCTCTGTCTGTCAAAAATTGCAACCAAAGGCAGTGCTCAAATCTTGGACTGTGCAAGAGAAATGTTACTAATACCATGCCGATGGCTTAGTAGTCTAACCATGTAATCCAGTTAAAATTTAGGTTGGACCTCACTCCACTTCCATACTCTTGCCTCTCCTCATTTCAACCCGACTAGAAGGGAAAAAAAAAAAAAAAAAAAAAAACAGCGGCATCGTCAAGAAAGAAAAAAAAAAAAAAAAAAGAAAAAGTCAAATATGTTGAAAACACTCAGCTCTCACCTCTTAACTGAGAATAGTAACATCCTATCATTTAGCATCACTGAGCATATGTACTTGTGAGGAATTTATTATTTAATCTATTGATGCGACACAACCTCTCATAGTAGCTCTGAACTAACTGAATGATGTCAGTTTTACACTTTTTTCTAATTTCTCAAGTGATGAAAAGAGAGGCAACTCCTCACAAAACATGATTAAACAGACTATTTAAGTGTTGTGTTTACATAGCACATTAAACTAGAAGCAGGAGTGAAATGAAACCGAGCCTTAGGGGAAGATATTTATCACAGAAATATGAAACGTGACAAACCATACGCACTGCTCAAGCCCTCGTCTTTCTTTATAGGAACAACGAGATGAGGGAAGTTTAGGATGAAGAGACAGAATTAAAAAAAAGAGGGAGTGAAAGATTAGCTCTTTCTCCTCTCCCAGGCGGTTTTGGTCTGCTACGCTCATTCTTCCAGGAAGTGAAATCAAATCAGAAATCACTCAGTTGTCCAATAATGTGTTTTACTCTTATCTTGTGTCCAAGTGGAGAAAGAGACAGAGAGACTGAGAGACATTAGAAACCCTGAGGCCTGTCTGTTAAGACGACTGGCCTTGTATTAACCTTAGTATATTATAAATCTGCCCAGGTGGCTGTTTATTACCTGTATTTTTATTTCATTAAGTTTCTTTTTTTTTTTTTTTGCAAAGTTGTTGATTGCCAACTACCAAACGATGAGCCCCAGGCAAGTCGGAAAGAAACTCCTATTTTCTAAACGATAACACTAACCCAAGAAAAACCAGCTGCCACATCCAGTAATAAGTAAATCAATGTCATTATCATCGATAGGCTGTGTCTGTGATTCACACCTACTGATGTCTGTGAATATGTTCCTGTTGGGTATTCAAAAAAACTACACATAGAAAGTAGGATCTTCATTAGTGATTTACTCAGGGGCTGCTACATTTTTCTCAGCAGAAAAAAATAACTTGTCACCTTTTTATTTGGTACTGGATTAAAAAGAAATTTAGGATTAATGTCCACCTTCAACAAACACTATGCAGCAATTAATTTCCAATTTCCCATTATCCATGTGTACTGAAAGCAATTACTGCCCCAAAATCCCTCTAATGGGAATACTTTGCCTTGAAGCGTGCAGATCTTTGTTTCTGTGCATCTTTCATCTGCGGGTTCCTTCACCGTGCTTACTGTTTGAAAGTCATTTTCAAACACTGGCTGTCCTTCCCTCCCTCTGAGTTTGATACTGTCTGTCTTCCTACCACCTGCTGGCTTGCCTGTGTCTGTCAATCTGTCTTTGTAGCGGTCTGGTATGTGCATGAGTATGTATAGACCGTTTGCATAGTTTGGATGATGTGATGTGCAGTGATGGTATAGATACTTTCAATCTTATCCAACACTGTCACACAAAAAAAAAATGTACTCTAGGGAGGATTTATAAAAGATCAATGTCAGATTCCTCCCTTCCTCTGCTGCTACCTATGGACATGTAATTTAATACTGCAGGACAGCACTGTAATCCCACAGCAAGGAGGCAGAGTGAACAAATACAGCAGCAATAGTGAAGTCAACAAACGATGTTGGAGATTGTCCATGGCTCAAATCTTATGGTTACATACATAATCCTGGTTCTTTGAGTAATACGAGTTATGTCCCCTATTTGGGGACAGCAGTACCATTTACTTTCACATCTGTGGCAGTGTGTGTTTGTGAACATGAAGCCAAACCTTCTGCAGCAATATCCCTCAAAGGTAAGCAGTGCAAAAGGTGTTAAAAGCTGTGGCGTGTCGGAAGCAGCCTGTGGAAAGCTTTTCTGCTACACAGGTGAGGAGGGAGCTGGGGCTTTTCAAGGGAGACAGAGCTGGAGCACCTCATCTTCCTCCCTACTGGCCTCACACCATCACTGCATCGAGGCCCACACAGAGCTAGAGATGCAACCCATGTCGAGGATGTCCTCCCTCTCTGTCAGACGGGTTAGCAAGGTTACGCCACCGTGCTTGTACCTGTAAGACCTTCGTTCCCATCTCTTCCATTGTGATCTGAACTACGCAACACTGGACATGTGAAGCTGTGTCCTCTCATACTCATCACATATCTCTGTGTGGAGGGGGAGGACACTGAGTGCTCTGCCATTCAAATTTACAAAGCAGTATTGGATTACAGGATGACACTGGACAACCATGGATGAAGGTGTGCCACAGCCAGTAGCTCCACTGTGGCCATAGGCACAAGACCCAAGCTTTCCATTACACACAGTCAAGGGATGAGGTGCCGGGAATTGGATTCCTGTTCAAGACGAGCCTCCAGCGATTCCCTTCTCTGTGGGCTCAGCAGTGTGGTCGCCAACAAGGAGACGAGGCTACCCTCAGGGTTTACTGGGTATGGCCCAGCCCTGAGCAGCCTGACGACACCTGGTTTGTGTTCTTGCTGAAAATCTTTTTTCCACAGCAGCAGGGACGAGTCTGCACCGTGACCTGGTACAAGAGGGGTACAGTTAGCTCATATGCTAAGTAGATAAGCAAGAGATTTGTTCACATGCTAATGGTCGACAACACTTAAGCTGCCGTGTAAAGAAGTTGAGGTGTTATCTAAGTTGTAGAGGATGAGAAATAAACTGCAATGCCAATCTGGTGCATCTGCAGGAGAATCAAATCAGCCAGTGCCCAGCAACAAACACAGGTTCTTGATTCATTTTGGTTTAATCCACATACACTATCTATGGTGTACTACCTGGTGTGAACAAACAACCAGCCAATCAGGATGAGTGTAATGAGACAATAGCCTCTAAGGGTCACAGTGAAGCTCATTCCCATAGTGAAACACAGGAAAAAAGCTCGGATTAACAGTCAGTGGAGAGAATAACAGTGAACACAGTTAATAAGGACACAGTTTCCTGTACTTTGTACTTAACCAATCACTGATGTGCACAGAGACTGTATCATGTTATATTAAGACTTTTAAATTGTTTTTTACAAAAAGTAATGATGTTTGACAGCAGCCTTGGTAACGGGCACAAGCTTACTTTAACTTTTACTCCATAAATCATTACAAGGATGCACATGCTCTTCATAACACATCAAGCTTCCAAAGAAGTGCATTAACTCATGCTTCATGCCATTCAAGAGTTAATCTCCTTTTAATTCCCTTTTAATCAAATAAAAATTAATATCGTTTCGTTGCCCGGCCCACTGGGAAACTCTGCATTAAAGCTTGGAAAGTGAAGGGAAAGTCATTTTAGTAAAGAGTTTTACCTTTCAGACTAATATGAAGTGCAGACCACTGTTATGTATCCGTCTACAAATGACCTTGCTGCAGTGAATGAGTGTTTGAAACAGACAGATGGGCCATGGGGTCAAGCAAGAAGAGAGTGGGAGACTCAAAGTATACTGTTGAATGATGCGACATAAATTCACTTTTATTTTTTTTCTACAGCTAAATTTGAGTATTGTGTCTGTTGTATTTCTTTAATGATTTGCCACAATGCAAGAAGAATAGCACAGTTTCCCGTGGTTGATGCCAAGAGCCTAATTAAATCATTTGTGACTCACAGACACTTTATATCTCCCAGGTCATTGACTATGCAGAATGCAGTGAACAATATTTAAGTGATTATGAGCTAGTTATCTGAAAGCTGTCACCCCCTTCACCTGAGCATTAGAGAAAACTGGTTCCATTAATGCCTCTTGTTGAGCTGATACTCTCAGGGGAAACAGTCTGATATTCTTCAGTTAAATGCCTGTGATCGAGGTAATCACAGATGCTTCCCTTTAATGCTCCACAACAGTTCCCATGTCCAAATAACCCATTAACCGTTTGACATGAAATGATGCCATTATCAGTGCAAGAAAGGACAGTGATTTTTTTTCCCCTTATGTTTACGGAAATAATAGCAGTAATATGGCAGTTTTCTAAAATCAGCATCTGCTTAAATTATGACTTCTAGGTTGTTTCACTTTTTTCTTTTTCTTTCTTTTTTTTTTTTTTTTTTTTTTTTTTAAACCACAGCTTCATTTGATTTCTCTCACACTGTTTTGCATCAGTAAAATGCAGCATGGTGTTTGAAGCCTAAACAGGGGTGAAGCACGATGAATAGCTAATCAGTTTTAGACACTTAAGGCAAATGTGTTTCATCTATTAAAAACTCTGATAAACTGAGACCTTTTCATGGTCTAAACTCGAAGAGAAGCCTATGGCTGACTTCCAAATACTCTGAAGTGGTGAATTTGAAGTCTAGGGAGGATTTCTGAAAGCATTTAAATTAAATTAGTCATAATTTACTTTAAACACTATCCGTTAGCCCAGGCTTCATTGCAGAGCCCCACACATCAAGTGTTGGACTCCTCACATCAAATTTTATGACATTTTATAAACTGGAACACTGGTGATGACAGAGGAGTGTTGCACTCAAATAAACTAGAGCAGTCATATTAGACCCTAACCATACTGAAATAAATATATGACAGCCGCTATTTATTTTTTAAACGCATAATATAAACAAACAGCATCCGCCTCTACCAGGGCTCTATTGATAAATCGGCCATGTCAGCGTATCAGATATGTATCGGCATGTGTGTCGGCTGATAACTGTGAATAAATTGCTGTATGCAGATACGCCAAGGAAATGTTTAGACTAATTTAAGAACATGGTTATGAACACATATCTATCATCTGTAAAATGTTGGTCACAACTCTTTAACAACTGAAATAAAATTGAATATGTTAATTTTGTATATTTGCCAGACACATGATTTTCAGACAAGTGTAACACATAAATACCATTTTCAGCCCACTGATCTACTACTGGTTTGACTCTACCATCCACCAAAACTACCAAACACTGCAGGGCAAGAAAAGTCCTATTAACAAAACTGGGATATTGTTAAAAAAAAAAAAAAAAATATTGCAACAAAGTCTGTAGAAACTACTGTGCTATAAATATCATCACAGACAACCTAATTACAGAAATAAATAAAACTTCTCACAATTTACATATAATATAGGCTCTAACTAGGCCACTGAATCAGTCTCAAAAGCCCAACTGCAATATTTGTGTTGATTAGAACAATGTGTCATACATCACTCTCAGCCCTTTGACGTATATTAAGGATGGAAGTTCTGAGTTGTTCATTATTTCAAGTGTCATCCAGAGATGTATGCAAGCGAGCGCTCTGTAGGTGGAGATGAAAGTATAGGGCCGGGTGAAGAGGTGTTGATTACGTTCGTAATGTGCTTCGGTAATGCAATTAAAGACAGAAGCGGCTTAGACTGAATGCAATTACTGTGAAAGGGAAGAAAATTAAGAGGAAAATTTAGCAAAACACAGAAAGCGAAAACACACAGAATGCATACATGCACGCATATAGCTCTATCTGTGCACAATATCAGAGTTTCATACAGAATGCAAAGGTTGCTAAACAGCTGTGCACGTACACCACGTGAGGATAAAAACACTAAATGATGTTGCGCTCTGTTTGTCTCTAAGACTGTGCTGACAGCGTAAAACTACAGATGGGTAATCATATTCAAGAGCTCCTCAGGGCACATAGCAGCTGGCTAACACCCTAATACTTTCCAGTAATATCCGCTGCAAACTTAGTGATTATAGTAGATAGATGATGACTTTGACACTACTACCACAGTTTAGGCACATGGTTTAATAGACACTGTCAACATTAAGTGGCAGTTTGCGTGTCCTTCTCACCTTTAGTTTCTTTGGCAGAAGTATGCACACACCTTATTCATCAGTTAAAAACAAATCTTTATACAAACAAATAGTTAATGGACTGCATTTATAGAGCACTCTTCAAGTCATTGTGACCACTCACAGCACTTATTGCTAGTTAGATTCACTAATTCACACAAATTCATGAAGCGCTTACATGCTCAGCTACACACACTCACACGCTGATAGAGGAGCCAACGGGGACAATTTGGGGTTCGGTATGTTGCCCAAGGACACTTCAACATGTGGACTGGAGGAGCCAGGGATCAAACCACCCTCTCATTAGCAGACAACCTGCTCTGCCTCCTGTGCCAAAGGTGCCTAAAATCTTTATACATAAGTGGTCTTAAAGGAGCATTACAGGGAAAAAGTCATATGTGGCTATGAGAGGACTTTTCTGAGAGAATGAGGGAAAATAACCTGAAGATGTCACTGGGGTTGTTTCAGTTTAGGTATGAAACATTTTTTTTTCTGTCAAGCCTTTTAACAGAAGGGTTGACAGAATTAGACATTTTGGAGGAGTAATGAAAGATGCCACGAAGATGCATAGTGGGAAGTGAAGACTAGAGACAAAAACTCAGGACATGGTGGCCTCTGAAGCTTCAATTTAAACTGTTTTTTTTATCTGCTTTTCACCAGCCCTAACTTTATGGTAGTGTGGAGATACGTCATGAACAATTGGAGGAAACAAGCTTATGTTATTCTGTTTTCTCATTGTCAGCCAATCTCATAATGCTTATTATATAAGCAAATTGTGTTTGTTTTGGTGTTTTCATTGAATCTGTTGACAGTTAGAAAAATACTAAATATCACAAGTCTTATTCTTTAACTTTGCCTGCCGGGCCATGATGATTATTGCTGCTTATACTAACGATGCACTTCCCATTTCACAAACAGTTATTGTTGTTACTGCTGGAAATCTAAAATGCAACACCGTCCACTAAAGGGTTTGCCCAGGAAAGATTTCTAAGAGCAGACAGTTTAAAAAAAGACGGGTGTAGCTTAAGCTAGTAAAAGCTAGAACAACTCTAAGAAAATGTTTTCTTGTAAGGACTACATCAGATAAATTTAGAGATAAGATAATATTTGTCTTAACAATTAGATGGATTAAAACATGACCGCTGGTGGGGGATGGACAGAAATGAACTTACTTTTTGAGGCAAGCCAGTCCATAAGTCCAAGACCTATACAATATTCATGGAGTGACAGCAGTAAGAGAGAGCGACACTGGTTTTAGCTGCAGCCTTGGCAGACACACCACAGAGGTGATCATTAATCATTTAGACTTCCCTCCCACCACACTGTGCATTAGGGACTCGGTGCACAGGAAGTGCACATGACATTAAACTATGTCTATATATGTGTATGTGTGTGATGTGTGTTTGACTGCTCCAAAAACACCCACCCACAGTTATGTGGAGAACAGAAAAAAAGCTGCACATCTACACACAAACACGAAAAGTTGCACAACTCCACAACATCAGGTTTATGTACAGAACTGCTGACAGGGAGACAAATAAGCGCAAGGGTTCATCAGTGCAATGAGAGCTGTTTAAACGGTGCAAAAGTTGACTGCCTGGGTAGGATAAAAACAGAAACATAAAAACAAATGTAAATGATCAGGGTAAGAAGTGACAGCAAATGCCACAGGAATCAGAGAAACGAGAAGTGTAAAGATAAACAATCACAGGGAAAAGGTGAGAAGGAGGAGAACTTGAGAGAGACGGAGGTGAGGAAGCAAACAGATGGAGTCAGAAAGCAACTTTTGACATTTAAAACATCTTTAATGAGCCACAGTAGCTTCCTGTGACACGGCAGGCAGTGTTGGGTTGAAATAAAACCAAAAACATCAACGTAGAGAAGCTAAAACACACCGTCAATTTGTAAATGTTAAAGCAACACGTCATGCAGCCTTGTAGAACTAACAGCACTACCCACACAGCAGACATTTTCAGTACACCAACATAAAAAGAAAGGAAATACAAAAAGAAATGGGAAAAAAAAAAAAAAAGAAAAGAGACATCCAGAGGGCACAGCAGAGACGCAAGCTGATGTCACCAACTAGATCCTGGCTGGCAAAGACAGATACCCAGAAATAGCAGCAGCCTCCACCTCGGGTATGCCCAGCCCTGCCTGCTGTGACATTACCTGCCTACCACCACATAATCATGATGAATCGCTATGGGGCTTGCCACCGACCGCAGACTGCTCACGCCGCCAAACAGTGAGTGGCAATGGCAAACATTACCACACAGCGTAGCCGCTCTCCCTTTATCTTCCCTCTTTTTTTTTTGACACGACGCTCTAATCTTTCCCCCAACCCAATTCTTTTCTTCATCTCTGCCTCACTGTGTAACATCTCGCTTCTCCTCTGTACCTTCACCACATTGTCTCTTTCCCCACCCTCCTCTTCTTTGATTCTTTTCTCCCTTTTGTATCTTGCAATGCTTCATTGTTCACCGTCTTTTCTTTCAACTTAGTCAGGCAGATGTTATAGAAGGAAAGCAGGAGGTTCAATACAAAGCAGGACACTGGAGGTAACTGGGGTTCAGGACAACCGGTATACACTCAGTGTAATAACAGTCAACCTGGTGATAATAGCTATTGTACCACCTCAACTGTGTATGTGGATAGTTAGTGAACTGAAGATTAGATGGCATATATCATCCACTGCAATATGAAATCCATAACACAGCACATCAAACCGTATTCAGTCGATGTCTTTAGCTTCCAAAATGTTTGGCCAACAGTTGCACATTTGCAAAGTTAAGGCTCTTATTCTATTTTCACAATGAAACACGTCAGATCTGTGTTTGACAATATGAGACTCACACTACTGTCTCAGCACCTGGGCGCGTGCTGGAAATAAATTTTTTCTGATTTATTCAATATTAAAAATGTCAACAGGACATAAGGTCAGGGCAGCAACACTTATTTTTAAAGCCTTCATATATCAGAAAGTAAAGAAGAATGACAAATGACAATGATATTATGAATCATCTGAGACGGTGGGAAAATCTTTCAAAAATCTGTCGATTCACTGTGGAATTACCATAACTTAGAGGACCACAGAGGGCATTTTCAGAATTGAATACTCAGCCAAACCATATTACTCTCTGCAGTTTGTTTTAATCTACCATGGGGATCGGGTGAGAAAGAAAACACTGTTTATCATCACTTTTCTCCTAGAATCAATATCTGACAACAGGGATGAATTACATATTCTGCAATAACAAAGAGGGTAGCATCACCACCTGGTATTTTTTCAAATCAACTCATTTCTCAAAGTAACGCAGTACTAAGAGAAGCAAGTCTGCTGAATATAATGATACTACTGCACTGAACGCCTAGAAGAGCTGGTAAAATCCAAGATGGTGAATCTCTGTCATGACTTCCCAAGCAATTACCAGTGTTCCCCCTTCACTCTGCTCCTCCGGGCTACTGTCTAAATAAAGCAATGATGCTTGAGAGGCAAACAGCACCTTGAGAGGTAAAGAGTGTAGCTCTTTAATATTTTATGATGTCTCAACATCGCTGTTACCAGCGCGAGCATCTTTATCGTACCGGTCGACCATGTGGCCAGGAAGAGGAAAGAGTGACTAAGAGTCAAGAGTTAACAAGACAAGTAAGCTGGCCATCTTCTCCCTGATTTGTTTCATCCACAAGCATCTGTCTGATCCCTTGTGGAGCTGCCATCTTGGACCACTCCACTCACAGCTGATCCCTATTACTGAGGAGGACAGCAGCCTTATTACAGAGGCTGAGGAGCTGCTAAGTGAATGTGTGTGTGCGTGTGTGTGTATTTAATTGCGTGTGGAAAGTGGAAAGTGGAAAATAGAAAGGATGGAGGAGGCCCAGTGCAAGGGCCATGGGGGAAAGGGCAGCTGTGGGAGAGAAGGTATGAAAGGAGGTAGGTGGGGAAACAACGTACTCTAGTCCAATAAAGGCAAACGTCCATTACATCCCTAAGTTGCAAGCTTGGGGCTGCCATAGCTGCTAACAGGAGCACTTTCCATTCTGATGACAACTCAGAACCATTTTCTGGCCAATTACTTTAAATAAAGTATAATGGGCAAGCGGTCACAGAGGGAGAGAAAAGGGGAGAGGAGGGGAGAGGATTGATGATGTGTTTTAATGCTAATATATCCCAAACCAATACATCAGCAGTGTGACTAGTGCTGTCTTATTCACTTCCACACAGCTGCCTCTGGGGATCTGAATTTGCTTTATAAAACCACCGAGGGCTTCTCTCACTAAATACCTATTTTCTATGACATGTAATAAAGTGTAATCATAGGTTCAAACCACCACTCATCTAAGCACAAAAAGGTGACTGATAACTGATATTCAACACAAAGTAACAGTCTTATAAATGACACATTTATCATTGCAATGTGCTCTTACCCGACCCATTGCTTTATAAATGTACAACATAATATTTCAGCAACACAGTCGCTGTTGCCAGTAGATCGCAGAAATGGCTAAATGAAAGCTGTAAAGTTTTTATTGCCAGTAGAGTTGAATTTACTCATCCAATAATCTGGAAGAGAAAAACACAATTCTAACTATAGTGTTCTGGTGAAGTAAATAATTTAGTCTCTGGAGGATATGAAGAATATGTTGCCATAGCGCTGAGGCTGACTTTCAAGTATTTCCATGTTTCAACTTTCAAAAGTCATTTTTGCACCCCACTCTGATGTGTCACTGTGGTGACGCCGTCTTTTCAACTTAGCACAATAAAGTTATTGTCTCCTTGTGAGGAAAATTGATTATAATTACAGAGGAAACATGCCACGGAGATATGTGGGGTGAGAAATCTGCATACAAAGCTTTGGCATTTTAATAGAAATTTGGCAATTCAGCTGTGGGTTAATTGTGACAGGTATACACTGAAGAGGACGCCCGTACGTTAGATATGTCTTCTTGCCGGGCTTTTTGTGTGCCAAGACAGCCATTTTTTTGATCCGACTGCCTACATCTCTTGAAAAACACCGTACAAAAGTTTATCTAACACAACAAGGGAGTCATTTCACTGTTTCCCAAAAACATTATACAAAAGTATTTGTCAGCTGCCTCTGTCTTGTAAAACTCGCAAAGATAGTAGTGAAAGAAAAGTTATCTTATTTTTGTTAAAACAAAAAGAGAACCTGAGTAATGGTGGTCATCAGGATTGTCTATATCTAGACACAACAGAAAGCAATGACTCCAGAGACAAAGAAATGTGCAAAGATTGAGAACCAAAAAGGATGGAGACGCATAACAACAAACTTACACAAAGAGAGAATCATCTGAAGCATACCCTTACAAAACAACACTATGTGCTGTTAGCTTCAAATGACACCCTCTTCTCAGTCTTTCACTGTCACCTTGTAGGAGGAAATGTCACCTCAGACAAGACAGCAATTGTCGCATATGCGTTTCAACTGGAGTGTGATTTTCTACATAAGAATACACAAAGGCCTAATCAAGCTCTGGATGATAAAAGGGGTGTTTCGTTTTGCGTCTAAGATGACGAATGTCAATCGATTAACCATAATGAGCTTGAAAAACCTGGGTAAGCACCATTATCAGTCGGTACAAAAACAATGCTGAACCCGCAGAAAGATTAATAGGATTTTTTGCTGACAGAGAACAGAGTTGTAATAGCAAAATCTGTGGACCATGAATAAAATAAACAGAAAATGTCATTACACCAGAGTAAGTAAAAATTAAAACTCATCTGTTTTGACATGGACTTGATGGGAAATGCTGTTGTGTTGACACGAGATTGGTGGGTGGTAAAACACTGCTCAGTCCTTCGGGACAAAGACGGAGTCGGGTAGAGTGCGAAAAAACAAGCAAGGCGCTTGTGTGCGAGTCCGAGTTAAACAGCTTAGTGGAGAGCGAACAGCAAGATGAACTCAACAGTCCGGTTTTGGTCGAAGGTTAGATGAGCATATAGGAGGGAGGTGGAGGAGGAGCAAATGACTCAGAGGGCAGCAATAAACCATACATCAAAAACACTGCAAATGGAAAGAAACTAAGGCCAGGGCGGAGAGTAAATTACAAAACGGAAATAGGGGTACATTTCTGACACATCTAAATTATGGATCAGGGAAACAGGCAGGGAACTAGGTGACTCACCGTCACTCGCCTCCTGCAGAATCCAGTGTAAATGGCCTCATAAGCCCCTGTGCCCGCAGTTCATCCTTCATTTACACACGCGCACAACAAATTACACTTTGAAAGCATTAAAAATTATGGATAACACGAATGAGGTCATTACATCCCTGGAGAACACTTCCTGTTATGGTAGCCAGTGACTCGGAAAAGTCAATATTTGTGCAGGTGCTCATCTACAGCGGGACATGTTGATCTGCTTAGCACTAAGAAGATAAATAAGAATGAGTCTGGGAGTATGATGTGTTTTATATGGGGAAGATACTTGTTTAAAGTCACAAATATTACTGCGTTCAGTGTTTGCTTTTCATTTCATACATAGAGCCGCGTGACAAGCTATGCAGGACAAAAGAAAGAAAACATCACACAAAAGTGGAATGAAGAGCAATTGTTTTTGTCCTTAAATAGACTTTTTTAACAACCCAGAGTGTTTTAGAAATAACAGAAAATAAACCAGTTTGTCTTATTCCCACAAGTCTCTGACCATCGTTTTTAATTAAAAAACAAACATATCCACACAAGAATATTTCAAAAGAAATAACACACATATCTCATTACTGCACATGATTATTTATTTATTAATGTTAAAAAATTTGCCAACATCAGTGCAGATTTATTAAGTATGCCAGGGACATGTTTTTGCGCCTGACAAGACTTTAATCAGTGGAAATATGTTCCTTTGCTACTTCACCTATGTCATCATTTTTCAGGGGAAAATTGAATTTGAAAAAAAAAAAAAAGCTAAATACGGTTTCTGCTTAGATTGTTTTTAGAAGATTTCTATAGCAATATAAACTCTGTTCTTGGGCATGTAATCTTATCTACTTTTAATTCCTCTGTAATACAAACAGTCATTATTTTTCAATACAACATCACATTAGAAATGTAATCCAAGCCCATGACGTCCTGCTATTGTCTCAGGTAGTTTTGTTGCTAAAAGAGATTTTACTCGCACAAAAAAACATAGATAAATACGACACACATAAACACAGATGTGGATGCAGCAATGTCACTTCAGTTACACTTCTTCACTACATTATTTAAATGCTTTATAAATATGCTACTAGAGAAGACTGAGTAAGTAAGGTGAGGGGTTGGAAAGCAGAGAAAAAGGACAAAAGGAAAGACATGAAGGCAGAGGTGAAGATGTACTCTCTGTTGTGAGGTGAGGCTCAGACCTGGCAGCTTTACAAAGGAAAGCGAGGGTGACAATATGAAAGCGATCTGTGAGGAGGAACTGGGATATTTGCATTGACACACACGCATCCAAAAGCTCATATCTAATGTGCTACCGCCAGGAGGGGAAAAGAATAGAGGCAAAGTCAATGACAGAGACAGAGACAGGTGGGGTGATAGAGCCGTAGAAGACGACGCAGGAAGACAGACAGAGAAAACTCGACCGGCTGATGACTCATGAAAATTAAAAACCTTTCTCCTTGAGGACATGCTTTCATTTTCCCTCCCCGCTGCGATCCCTTTCTTCCTGAGCAGTGATTGTAGCATCAGTTAATCCAGGTGCATCAGTCTGTATATGCATGAAGATGTTGCACTCATAAATCACAACACACTCATATATTTAAGGGTATATTGTGTGATTTGTTGGTTGCTGTTCACAAACGCGTTATTTTGAAGTTCACTCTTCATATGGCTCAGATCAACACAACCGCAGCTCTTTATACATCCATGACACAATCCAGTCCAAACCCTCACACCCTGCAAACTGTTATTGGTTCAGAGCTACAAACCCTCTGGCAGAAAAATAAGAAAGGAAACAGAATTAGTAGCTTGCAGCTGTGTGAACTTTGACCTTGCACCACAAAAGTTTAACTCCTTCATCCTTGAGGCCAAGTGAAAGATTGTACTAAATTTGAAGAAATTCTCTCATGATGCTAATGAGATATTGAATTTAGAATAATGGGTTTATAGGTAATAATGGGATTCATTTTGTTGTTTTTATAGGAGCATCCATGATCATATACCTTTAAGAAAAAAGTGAATATATGCGACGCTGGAAGAATGAAGGAAGATGAACACTGATTTGGCCGGTCTACAGAGGCTTTACTAATATTCTCTGGTGTAAACGCCAACTCGTCTGGCTTAAAACAAGGTACAACATATGGCAGCAATCACAGCGCTGGATCAAAATCACAGTATCCCAAAGTAATAATATATTCTGAATAAATGCATTTAAAATGATTAAACTGTGAGAAATCCAACAAACACAACGTCAGCTTATATAATTAAGTATTAGCAATCATTAATTCTAACATATCAAAAGGTATTAAAACTCATTCTCTGGTTTATAATTACTATGACTAGTATATTTTTATAGTGAATGAGGTTCATTCATTTAACAGTGAATGAATGCCAAGAGTACAATAAATTCAATTATAATGATTACCAGTTAAAATCATTCCTTTTCCTTTTTATCTTTAAATAACAGGTAAAAATGCATTGTGTTTAATACACAGATGTATCTTCTCTGTATTTACAATGTAACCTGATCTTTTCCTGAGCGCTCCATTCATGTTCCTTACTTTCACTCATATGTGAATATCTACAGTGGTATGAGTGTTATGAATATTTGCTAAGTCAACAAGAGACAACTGGTATTAGCATATATTAGCTAGCTTACCAAAAGCATCTGAATAACAACCACCAACTACCAACATTCATACCCCTCACCCACCTGAAAAAATAAAGAAAACAAAAGGAAAGCTCACAGGGATTTAGTGATATGGTCAACAGTGGCTTTTACTAGTAACCTCTGGATGTAACTGACTTAAATGCAGCACAAGCCCTCAGGTTATATAAACCAAAGCTGTGCTCGTATGTTTTACTCAAATCTGAAAGGCCTAAATTGAATACGGGGTTTCTGTAAAGACGTCAAATAAAGTGAATAAGCTATATGAAACAATACAAACCTACAAGTGAGTGGGACAGAAACCATACGAGCCACATAGGCATGACTGCAAACCACAAAAACTCTCACTCTAGTTCATTTCACACTCACATACACACATGTTTAGTGTCCTCTCGGGGTATTCTTTTGTTGTCCTAAAAATGATTTATTTTTCAGTCACACTATGTGTCGCCTTGTAGGCAAAATATTAGAGGACTTAAAAGAATTTCCTTTGGCATGTCTTGCTGCAGCACCTATGATGTTACACCGTGTAGTTTTACTTTGTAGCCTACCTCTCCAATATTCACGCAAACCTGCAGTTGTAAGACATCTCCAGAATCATATCGCGCGATGGAAAATACATTGCGCTTTCATGATTTTCTGCAGGAGGGAATCAGAAGCAAAAAAAAAAAAAAAAAAAAAAATCAAACATAAAGCCATTTCAAAGCATATAGACAGGCTTTGGACCGACTATACGAGGGACCCACACAGGACGACTTGAAAGGGAGATGAAGGAGATGACTCAATCGAGTTCGGGGTAACATGAAAAGAGCTTTGTGTTCGTACGCGAGAGTGTGTTTCTCTGTGTGTTCCGTATATTTGGTTGGAACTCAACACACACTCCAATGTTAACACATTTTATTAGGTGTACAAATACACAGCAGGCTAATAAGTTTGTATTGGAATTATAATTAAAACAGTACGCAGTGGCGCATGTCTTCATAACTTGAGGCTTTATCATGAGTCACAACAGACTGCGGTCTATTGTTTAATAAAGGATTGCTGGGCCTGTGTGTATAGAGACAATAGATAACACTTCAGTGACACCAGCTCATGGGACACGGCCACAGCACAGCTTCCTCAGTCAAGTCTGTAAGTTGCTGTTGAACATTCAGCAGAACTCTGAGTGAGGACAAGTCATGTTAAAAATTGATAGTTATGCATGCTTATCTGAAGACTAAAAAAATATATCTCACTTCAAGGCAACATTTTCCACTAATGCAAACCTTCAAAGTGGCACCAAACCTCCTCCTTATTTGCCCTAAGATCTTCTCTGGCTGCCAACACGGAGGCTAATTTTCATGTTTTTGCTTTAATGTCAGTGAGGTCAAACGCTCTAAATTTAAACAACTGAAACAGTGTGTCTCTTTAGTTAAAATGTATTAGATTTTACTTCAGAGAAGCCAAGATTTCCTTTAGAGGAGTTAATGAAACTAATAAAAAAATTATATCTAAGGCAACTGTATTTATGTATTTCATAATGAAGAAAAATCAGTGGATTTATTATCAAAACCAGTTTGCACTAACTTGTTTTGTTTCCTTGAGCCACAAACACAAAACTCCTGAATCTTCCACAAATACAATAATTTGAATGAAATACAACTACCAGCTTTATGTTTTGATATAAACACATAAATTAAGCTGAAATATTAAACAAACAAAACAACGTATATCACAGGATTCATATATATCCCTCACAGTTTTTATTCTAGTCGTCTGTATCTCATTTCAGGCTCACGAGCAACTCTATTTTAAAACTCACTAGTGAATTGGGGATGTCATGATTTCTAAATTAACTTTGATCAAAAAGCCCCATCCATTCAACCTTCAAAAGAAAAAGTGGGATGATTGATTCTCCAATGTTTTGTTTCACTCTAACACTGCCTACCAACCAGCAAGGCTGGTTGCTATCATTCATTCCCCACACGTTAAAAATGAAGCCACAGTTTATAGGCTCTGCTACACACAGGTAACACACACCACATCAGATAACACGACATATATGACAAGACGTCTCGACAGGCATCATAACGAATCAGATTTAAGTGATTTAAAATCACTGACACAGGTAACTTTGGAGCCTTAAGAAACTTAAGAAATAAGAAATAGCAAATACATTGTAGCATCAGACAGTGGTGGAGAATACTGGATTTAAGAAGTAATAAGCAGATCAGGCTCAGGATTGAATAATAATAAGAAGAAAGTTATTCCCAAATTGTTAATATAGCAAAACTTTCTTCCTGCTTGTTTGGATCACTTTTTAAAGGGGAGCAAGGAACGCTTTATGAACACGACATGCCAAGATTTAAGTAAACAACTGAACCTTATTTATCAGAACAAGCAATAAACATGTGGCCTATTTGACATAAAATGCCAGCCAAGGGTTTCATCACAATTAGAGAAGTGATTGCTTGAGAACAGGTTGTTTGATGATGCTTCACTTCGCAAACAGACATTTTAATCAAAACAGAGACACGATGGCGCTTCAACACACCTGGATTATGACGCAGCTGTAACGGCTGTTGACACAAGAGGTAAATGAATTGAATGTGAAATGAAACTAGTGCTTCTCACTGGCACCAGGTGTATTCTTAGCTGGTGCTGACTGACCCATGCACCCTGTCTTATGATGTTGTAGGGTCATGGTCTGGGAGAGCTGCCTCATCCTCTGTTACTCTAACCCTCTGGATGCCTCATATGTTTGTGCTCTTAAAGCACACAGGGACAAGCAATATAAAAAATGAACATAAGAAGTTGTGATGAAATGATTATGGAGGATCCACATACGCATTATACAACGTTTATAAAGTATGTATCGACTTTAATGCCCCTTTCCTCCCTAATTACCGTTTCTCCTCCGTCACAGTCTGCATCTCCTCTACAACACCACCTCACTCGTTTACCAACAACCTGCCACCTGGCAAGGCTTCAAGGGTAAACTATGCATCTGCATTTATTAAGAAACAAAAAAGTGTTTGCTCGTATGGTTTTAAAGTATAGATGGCGGCACGTGGGTGTGTATATGTGTGCAGGCATTAGCAACAGAGGGGAAGAGTGCGAGTGTCTCTCAGAAGTCAGCACTGCATGCAATGTTTATCCACCACATATTGAGCAGTGCTGACCAGAAAGCCCCACCGGGGCCGTTGGAGCAGCTGGTGTAATAGTGGCGCATACACAGCTCTCAACACAAACACCTCTCTCCCTCCCTCTCACACACACACACACACACACACACACACAAACAGTCATTCTCTCATCACCATACATACATCATCCTATGGCAGCTCTTCCATTTTACTCTTCTCCTCTACCTTACGCCTCATCAGACATATTATAATTAGCAGTGGTGAGCAATTAACACCCAAATTAGGGCATTCATTTGCATATACGTCCTCATTTGCATACACTTCTAGTAGCACACAGACCAGACATTCCTCCAGATACCACTGCCTATTGAAAAGCACAAGAGTACAGGGTTTGCCCACTATCACAAGCCATTACAAAACAAATACAGAAAGAGGAGCAGAGGTGGAGAAGTGAAGAAAAGCCAGAGCAGCAGTAAGAGACAGAGAAAATCACAGACAAGCTATAGAGGAGAGGGGACGTAAATGGAGCTGAGGAGGGGGCATTAATAGAAGTAGAGAATGTGATTCTCTCCAGATGAGAAAAGGCAAAGTAAGACAGAAAGAAAACGGCCTCACCATTTATTCATCTCACTTAGACCCATAAAACTTTGAATTGAGTCCGCGGCTATCGAGAGGGAGAGAGAGCAGCAGCTCTGTAAGCCAGGAGAATGACGAAACACCTCACTCCCCCTCTGACATTTGCCCTCTGAATGGCATCAGCTCATCTGCGCCGAGCAGCAAAGAGTGATGTGGCGTCAAAGGAATAAAGAGAGAGAGACAGAGAGAAAAATCACAAGTGAGAAAGCAGAGGAAAGAGAGGAGAAAGGGCATGAATGACAGTAAAGAGGAAAAGAGCGACAGGACGGCCGGAGTAGTTCCCGCCAGACATTGTTTCACCAGTCATTGCACAGAAGAGGAAAACCTGAGTTATGCTTCTGTGTTCCACATCGCTTTCACGATTTATGTTCCCGCGACGATAATGCAGCTAGACGGCTCTGTTGAAAAGACACCCATAAATCTGATCTTGTTTTCGATTTTTTTTCCCTCCCATTCTTTCTCTTTCAGAGCCCCTGAAATCCTCTCAGTCTGTGTTCTTTGGCATTCATCAGTTCTGGTCTATTTCCCAACTTCTTATGTAAAGGTATTCAGCAACAAGCCTTTGTCTCATGTATTTACTGTATTCTGCTGAGCTCGTCGAGCTTCTAAATACTAAATCTACACGCACAAATGAGTTACGCTCTGAGTCTAGCTCGTATAGCGAGCCAACATCAACCACCACAGAGGCCTTGATCTATTCCTTTCAAACATTAATAGGAATCGGTTTTACATAACAATACCAGGTCTCTTCAAATCAAACCAATTACATTGTTGGTTTTTTTTCTTACTGAGTTCAGCCATTTCATGAAAATAGACCAGATTATGGTCTATGTGTGATGGCAGAGTCAATAACACCTGTGAACATATGGGACTGACTGTACATGTACAGGTATAAATCTATTTATTTATTCACATAAATTATTCATTTTTAGTCCACATATCACAGTAAACCTCTAAAAATCTTTCACTGAATCCTCTGTAGGATGCCAGCTCTTCTCTGGAGTTAATCTAAACCTAGTTAGCCTTGCTTCTGGCTCCTGGCCATATGAGCATCTTTTATATACAAGGAAAATAATGATAATGTTTGCTTAAGCGCAGACAGGCAGTCAGCTCAGCACTCTGACTCCAGAGACCCAATTAATACCAGTGTAAACCACTCCTGCCCTTCATAAGCAAGAGAGAGAGAGAGGAGATGGAGAGACAGATAGACAGAGAGGTGTGAGGAAGACGAAGGGGTATCACAGGGTGAGGATGTGATTGAATACACCTCCCTGACCATGGTTGCCCTCTCCGAGCACTAATCGATTATCATAGGAAGAAATCATCCTCAGATCACTGCACAGCCAGCCAGTGATGACCAGCGCTGTAACCGCTGATACCCTGATAAATGTCCTGTTTATGGCGCTAATCACTACAAAAGCAACCGGGGCACGTGCGGTTTCGCCTGAAAACAAACTACAACGTGTTAAAGAGTTTCCAATTAAAACTCAACACACTGAGGGAAATGACTGAAATCCCGGCGATTCGTTGTTTATCATTAGCGCTGCAATGATCAATAATTCAAGTCGAGATAAATTTCAAATATTTCTTAGTTTTAGTTTCTACTTTATTTATTTAATTCCCTCCCTGATCTGTCACTGTTAAACTCCGTGTCGTTACAATGAAGCAGTAACTTCCCACCGAGCTGATCACCTGTCTCATTAATTGCCCTGTCTGCCATTACCTGAACCTCGACGACTGAATCATTCCCACAAAAAATAACAAACATTTTCCTCATAAAAAATCACCAGAACTTAATAAAAAAAAAAAAAAGAAGAAGATTTTTTTTTTAAATAATTAAAGTAAACGTCTGCTAAGTTGTCGGACGAATCATCATCGCTCTCCTTGGCAACTTATACAACTCAAAAGCGAAAAACATTTCGAAACCAATGCGATTTTTCTTCCATATTTTTCCTTTTCTTTCTTTCTTTTTTTTTTTTAAGATACCTACCTTTTCCTCCGACAGCGCATGAGTGGCCCCAGATAAGCCAAAACAGCAAGAAAGGGACCCGAAGTGTCTGCATGGTGGCGGAGCAGCTGTGGGTGATGTCTCCCCGTCCTCTCCTCTTCTCTCAAATCCTGGATCACCTCCCCAGCGCGAGGATGTTGGGCCGGGCGCGCGAGGAGCAGCCGATAGATCGAGAGACGTTCACTTTGTACTGTCAGCGAAGAGAGAGAGAGACTGACGTTTTAACGGCGTGAATAAAACCACATTTCCGGTAGCTGCTTTTCAAAATAAAACATACTCGGCTGTAAATGTTGAATAAAGTCAGACAGCGGCACCAAAGCAAGGGTTTATTTATACAGTATGAAACTCAGTTGTCTTGAAATACACATTTGAACAATCTAGTGATTATGAATGTACCGAAAAATGTTTGCACCAAGTCTGGCATATTGTAGACTTTTATTTTGAAGAGTAAAAACCCTTTTTTCCGATATGATCTGGCTTTATTTGGCAACCTTGACGTAATAAGAGAGCAGGAGCAAGTGATGGACGGGAGGTGTGGGGAGGGGGTCTATCTGAGATGTGAGTGAAGGTGTTGCTAGTTTGGTGTTATAAGAGTGGCCAGGATCAATGCAGCAACTAGAAATTTGCTGCCAATGATTGCGTTCCTGTGGAGGAATATGGCTAGAGTTATTCAATCAATTTAATAAACCCTGAGTTATGTTGAAGCAGGATACCACATCTTACAGTTTACCACATCCCCAAAGATGAAGCAATGGCTGATTTATTATGGAAGCTTTGGGATCACGATGCTATGTGCACAGAGGGACTATTAATACTCAAACGCTTTAAGTTCAACACTTGAAACAGGTTCTGATTCAATGATTCTGATTTCCAATACTTTTAATTCTCTAGTGACCCCTTAGATTTATCTTGCAACCCCATTCAGGATCCCAAACCCCCTCAGGTACCACAGTTATAAATTATCATTGCTCTTATATTTATAATGACAATTGTTTACATCAGCATACTGAATGATACAAGACCAGATCAGATCTTATCTCAGGTGTCCATCTCCTGGCAGTTTAGGTATTTAGATTAGTCAGCAAGTCATGTGCATCCTTGAGGTAGTTTGTTTAGCTGTTGCCCTCAATTAATTTCCTGTGTAAGTTAGGCCACATTTGGGAAATGTACGAATTTAATTAACGAGTAACATGAGCTGTGGATTTTTGAATGTTCTTACAGCGATATTTTCTTTCATAATCGAATGAAGCAGCTGCTACGCTATGATGTGTTTCCAGCTGTATCCTCCTAACAAGAGCCAGAGCAGCACAGCCATACTCCCCCTCACAGATTTGAGTCTTTCAGTTTTCACCCTGTGGCAGAATCACTGTTTTTCTCCAACGGCCGTATGTTCTTCAATTATTCCCCTGTGTTTCTTCTTCTGTTGGGTGTGGGTGTGTGTTCTGAGGATTAGAGAGTGGGGGCAGACCTCAAGTGAGTTAAGAGGATAACAAAGACAGAGCACACACACACACACACACACACATGCATATGCTGACAAACACACACAGGACCACATTTACATGTATCCCCAACCGGCTGTTACCATGGGTAGTGGCAGCTAAGTTACAACAGAGCAGTATCAGGGGAAAGATGGTGCAATGAGTTCCCGTTGTCCCTTTACCTTTACTCAAGCCCTTGGTAGCAATTCCACCTGGTTACACATAATTAGTAATTCACAATGGAACAACTAAGATATTGTTACATTATTGAAAACACATTTTAATCTCAACATCCCACACAGGTTAATATAGAACAAGCTTGTTCTCTTTTTTTTTCACTTTTTGCCTTTCCATCACCGACAGCATTTACCCGCAAGCGGAAACAGTTTACTGTTAAATTATTCATCTTACCAACAAATTGTTTTATCCTGATATGAACTTTAAAAGGCTCATAACTTATTTTGATCCTTATAGTTCAATCAGTGTGTGTGAACATGCAGACAAACAGACCTCTGAACTAATGATGCTATCAGGAAACACTATTTACATCTTGTTGTTACATCCATCTGACTCTTGTACCTCAAAATTAACTTCATGTCACCGTTACTGTTTTCTCCCAAACCAGAAAAATGTTCCTCCATCTCTAGAAAATTAATCTAGGGGGTTTTTCGCCGTCCATCTCAGCTAAATGTGGTGCAGCTTTACAGATTATTGGGGAAGACAAACTCCTCCCTGCTGGTATAAAGGGCAGCTGTAGATTTTAACTGATACAGACTGAGCAGCCAAACAAATAATGTGTTTTAGCTGAGAAATATAATGGCATTCGTCAGTGCATTTCTTTACACACACAAAAAAACAGCTCACATGCTCACAAAAGGAATGCACTAATGAAGATTTGAAAAACAAAAGGCCTCTGTAATATATGTCATAATATTTAAGATATTATGAAATAAAGTGTGTATTAAATTAGCCATATGCTCTCCTTGGATAGGGTGGACTGTTTTTTTTTTTCTCAGAAATGCCATAGCACCTACATGAACTTTCATATTCTTTAATGTTAGCCTTGTTCCTGTGCAACAAAGCAGAGTCCCTGGAAAAGGCATTTGCTGTACACCCATTTGGAAATTAGTTGCCAGCTCCAATACAGACAGTCAATTAGTGTTCAACAAAGCTTCTCTTTTTCATCTGACAAGCAGTTAACAACAATGCAATGAAAGGTTACCAGGAGCATCTCTGTAAAGGTCAGCTTGGTAGCTTTCCTCTTTTCTCGGAAGTTGTCCTCAGGCACAAGAATAAAGCTAATAATAACCAACACAGGTCTCAGACAAGTTGCTGTGTATTACAGCTGAGATTTTCTACTAGTTAGTGAAATGTGTCTCAGTACCACGGACAGCTCTTTCCCCTTAAATCGCCCTCGTCTTCCTCCACCAGGAGTCGCACTTCAGTCAGGTTTTCTGTGCGGAACCATTTTACAGCAGCGCCTCAGTTCCGGGGAGCAGAGAGAGTGTGACACACGCTGCTAACCACAACAACAATGTTACATAAGGTAATGAAATGCATTATTATTCCAATATACAAACATTGTGTACTTCATAAATGGTTGCTTGAATTTCTTACTTTTCAGTCTGACACGCCGAGCGTCCATTTTAATGTGTTTTTTCTTCTCCGTCAGGTTAACTGATGTCAACCACTTGTTCAATGTCATTACCACTGTAGTGTTGTAATTGTGTCCTTTGACTTAAATCGATTGGTCTTTCATTCATTGGTCACAAACTGCAGCAGCTCTTAGTTACCACGTCTAATGGGATAAAACATATGATCGTAAAGCTCAAGTGTGAAAGTCAGAATCAAACCCACACCTGTCACATGAACGACCAACCCAGTGTCCCGCAGGAAGTTACCTTTTAAAAACAGTAATCGTTTTACACATGCACACACATGCATCCTTTTTTCCTCGCAGGAGGTTAAAACTGGTCAAAACATTTAAATGCAGTTTGTTTACAGTAAACATCATTGAAAGATTTCACCTGTTTACAGTAGATGTTAATTGTCAACAAAGCAGAAATTCAGAAATCTTTGGAGTAGTGACATTAATATATCATAATATGTGTGCTACTGAGGGGAAAAAAAAGACAATAAAATTTATACACACAACATTATAACACAGACATGCCCTGACATTCAGTTCAGTTTAATTTGGTTTTGCTAATATTTTATTATCACAAAATCCATTTTTCTCAAGATACATCGTACAGTCAGGCCAGTACCTTATAACATTATAAGATTTGACATAGATATGTCCAGACATGAAATGAATTGAGATAATACAGTGTCAAATATGTTCAGATGAACCAATCAATCTGATGGTATGATAACAGAGTCCTGTCACATGACCAGTATTATGTCTAGCGAGTGGAGACGAAGTCCACAGAGTGAAAAGTCCTTACTGAAGGACCCTTACAAAATGGGCTTCATTAAGTTTACCAACAATTAACTTCACAGATCACATATTTAAATCAGCTTTTACCATCAAAGAATACAGAGTATAGGTAAGAGATAGATGGATGTTTAAAGTGATTTGTTTCAAACATTGACTGAATGGCTGGATGAATCAAACATCTCTTTAACATCACTTCATGTGTAGAATGAGGTGATGGCCTGTTACACACACACACACACACACACACTAAAACAAAATGCCACAGCAGCAGCAGACCCTCATTTCCAGTGTCTGACTCAGGTAAAATGCTGCTTCATTTTTTCCTGGCCAGTGTTTCTAAGTATATTCGGTGTCCTGATGATAAATGGGCTGAGAATGGGTGCGCTACAGGTTTACCTCTCACTGGGGCCACCTATACTAATGCTGTACTCATAAATTGTACAGCGCATTGGGATAAAAACTCCCAGCTATTGACAAATTGGTTGTTAACATTAATATAACTATACCAAACCTCTTCAAAATGCTATATAAGTCCATATATGGCTGTAGTTAAGTTCAGAATGACTTTTATGTCGTCACCGGTGTCTCAAAGTCTGACTCCCACGACAATAATATCATAATAATTTTTTCTGCTTTCCTTCAAGGTTCTCTGAGCATGGCATGAGGAGATATCCTGAAATGGCCAACCCCCGTATTCCACTGGTGTTATTAGCCTGCGGCTCCTTTAATCCCATCACTAACCAGCACATGAGGCTGTTTGAGCTCGCCAGGGACCATATGCACAGCACAGGTCAGATTCAGCCCTCCCAAACACTGTGTGAAATTAGGTTTCAGACCAGTTTAATAAAAAGATGATATCGTAAAGAACAAACATTTAAAAATCTGGGTGTTTGTTTTGTTTTACCTTTATAGATAACCTACACAATCAACGCATCTCCTGTAAGAGCAAACATACAGCTCAGAAACCAATAAAACATCCGGATTGATTTTTTGAAAGACAATGCAAAATGAATGCTAATATTGCTGTATGTCTTCCTGCTATGAATGCAGACTGTTTGCTAACACGTTAGCAATATGCTTTTGTTTTTCAGCTTGTTTCAGAGTTGTTCTATTCACTAGTGGCCACAATATGAATTAATGCAGCTTTAAACACTCCACATTCTTGACTTACTGAATTATACAATCTTAAGTCCAAAAAAGTTTTGATGCTGTGTAAAATTTAAATAAAAGCAAAGTGAAAAGATAGGTTCCCAGCAACAAAATACACAGCGACTCAGCGCTTATTAGACTTGGTGTTGCAAATGCAAAGAGGCATCATATAAAAAGGAAAACTTTCTCCATTTTATTTACTTTTTACTTCTTCTGGTCGCTTAACGTAAATATATACAATAATAACAATATGCTGTATTTCTGAAGCTGCACGCACCTAAAATTTTCTCCTCACTGTTCTCCTGTTGCACAAATAAAAGGCTCTTGCTCTCACATGTGCTGCCTCAAAGTCCCATGTACCACTGATGTTAGCAGACACAGGCTCCTTATATAAACCCCAGACCATTTACATCCCAGAGCTGCTCTAAATGGGAGCGCAGGTCTGGTCACATGGTCATAACGACACCATTGTACCTTAAGAGCTACACTGGTCCTGAGTCAGCTCTCTGAGTTTAAGATGCTTTCTGAGTCTATAGGAACAAAAAAGTAATGCTCTTATGGTTTTCATAAGACATCAGCTGACTAGTTTGAGAGAAACCATCAGGAATGACTGAGCTGAACACAGGAGCTGTTTTTACTTGTGCACATACTTTGCTTTCACTTCATGATTCAACATTTAGTCTAACTCATTGTTTGAAGCAGTTTCTAAACCTTTAAAATCAATCACACACATCTAAGCTATAATAATTATAGCTTAGAGTGTCCTAAAATGAAAGATGTGATAAAGAATTCTGATAAGATCTGATAAAAAATAGATTTTTTCTCTGGTGGTTTATATTCCATTTCTCTATCAGCTGTCTTGACCCAGAAAAAAGTGTATTAATCTTCTCTCCCTTCAGGCCAGTACCAGGTGGTTGGTGGTATCGTGTCTCCAGTGAGTGACGGCTATGGAAAGCAAGGCCTGGTGCAGGCTAAGCACCGCATCGCTATGGCAAAGTTGGCGCTCCAGAGCTCAAACTGGGTCACGGTTGATGAATGGGAGAGCCAGCAGCCAGACTGGACAGAGACAGTGGTCACTATGAGGTATAAAAGATTTTTACTGCTACATTAAAGGTGAAATTGGTTCTTAATTTTAAAAAGGAAGGTTTCCAAGGTCAATGTAGGAACACATGTAAGAAAATAAAATGGTGGTCACCTTTTAAAGCGAATTGCTGATTATTACATCCTCCATTACACAAGTTGTTTATGACAACTGCAGTAGTTTCATTTCCCTCTCTGTGTAGTTGAGTAGAGTGGTTCAGTGGTTAAGGTTAGTCCCATCAAAGTAATAGTGTGTAGCTGAATCAAAAAGCGTGTCATGATACGACCTTTAAATCTACCAAGCAGTAAACATTTGTGTGTTACTTAATAGCTGTTCAATGTTTCCATCAGCTTTTGCTATTTTCTGTTTCTTCCATCTTCAACCTTGATCAGATATAAGACAAATATTTTATCCTCTCTGACATGTCCTAGTTTCACCACAGCTCCAGCAGAGTTCACTGGGATGTTCACTGCTATGCTGCTCCGCTGCCAGCCCTTCTTAACGCCAACTTTGGATGTTTATGTAACAGAGTGTTGCCAGGTTCCCCGAGTCTAAATTACAGCTCGCAGTCTCTTGACGGCAGCCAGACGAGACTGAACCTGTGGCGTCTGGGTTTTTCATGGGGTGAAATCAGAGACACGGGCTGTTGGTTTCATTGGCCCGGTGGGAACAATGTATTTACAGAATGATGTCTGTGACGTGAAAATAGGTGAGGATAGGCAGGTGGGGGTGCTGCATTCATTATGAGAAGATGTGAATGAGGGATGTCAAGGTGTTGTCCCACTGCTCTGTACTGGGCTCCATCTGAATTAATCAGCATCTCGTGATAAAACTGTACCTCACACTGTACATTTCAAGCCAGTACATTGTATCTTTCTATAGGCACAGTTTTACTTAAATAGTGTTGCTCGTGTTTTATCCACTCCCCCTCTTTCCTGCTCCCTATTTCTCACAAATCTCCTTATTAGTGAGAGGGATTTCTCCCCCTGTCACTTATTATGTTGTGTTTGTGCAACATGGATTCAGATCAAGGCATGAAGTAGCCTGTTGTCTCAGGGCTACAAGCTGCCCATGTCACACGTCATCTCACTCATGAATACACACACACACGTGTTACATCGCCTTAAGAAGATTAACTTGAAAACAGAGAAGTTTTTCAAGGCTACTCTTTGAATCTTAATTTGAAATTAACTTCATGTTTACACAAGTTTTGGAAGAATATTGGAAGAATATATTGTTTCAGCACAGAGAAACAGAACAAAGTAATAAATCAGAATACACAAACAGATTAACCGTTATGGGCGGCTCTGGTGGATTCATCCCAGGCTCCTCTAATCTACTTGTCAAGGTGTCAAGTTGTCAAACTATCAAACCCCAAAATTTCCCCTGATGTAAAGAAATTAATTCTCAATCTCTCTCTCATACATATGTTTGTCGGGCAGGTATCATTATGGGCGTATTCTTAAGGAGTATGAGCGCAGCACAGGAACGCAGGATGCCAGCGGTAACACCACTCCTTTCTCAAGTAAGAACCATTGATTCTTGAGAATGATTCAACCTCTTTCTGTTTTCAGATATTTTACATTCACTTTTAATTTGCAGCACTAATGGGTTGGTCTAACATATCTCGGTGTTTATTTGATCGATTGGCATAACCTGTTGTACAGGCTCATATCTATCCTAGCAACTTTGTTGATCACCTTGCTGTTCATCTAGCACCACCAAGAGGTCAGAGCTTTACCTTCCCAGTGCTTTGGTTTACAATCAAACACCTCTGTACTTTGTGTTTAGTGCTCATTAGTAAATACCAGCAGGCACAACTTAGATGAACCCACCATGGAAGCACGCTGACATTAGCACAGCTCAGTGTCTCAGTACAGCACACTCTGAGATGAATGTTTTTATATACAGTAAATATATTCTACCTATGTGTACTATATTCTAGCTTGATTAAACATTTTTTACCACATTACTTCATCAGATGTTCAATAAGTACTCTAACAGTGTTAGGGTAAAAGATTTGCAGTAATGCCACATAACATGTCTGTGTGTAGCACGTGTATAGCAACTTAATTGTGTGTGTGTGTGTGTGTGTGGTGGTTGTATAAGTGGAAGCAATCCAATCAGTATCCAGGAATGCTTTCATGGATCGTCATTGATTTATCATAATTATTTACAGGGATATCCTTTTGGGTCCTGGTGATGTTTTTTACATGCTCTGCATAAAAATGACCAGCTTGAACTCCTATAATACTTTGTGTTGTAAAGATTAGCTTTAGCCTCCAGCACCATGAATATCTGAGCTGTGTAATTTGTAGACATAGCAAGTCAATCTTAGTCATGTTCTGCTTTCAGTTCATCTGGTCCACACTCATCCACCAAAGCCCACGGTTTTTGAATTTTGCTCTTCATATCAGCTCTCTCTCAGGGGACACTTCAATCATGAATTATTGGATTCACATTTTTGAGAGCTATTGTAAACCAGCCAATTGGCCAACAGTGACTGGACAATTTCCATGTATTCAAAACGAGCACCACTTGAGGATTATGATACTCTTTTCCATCTTTACTACTCAGAATAAAACCACATGAATGGAGACTGAAATTTGACACATGATAGTGAACAGTCCAATCACAATGGTCCGATGGTTAAGGAATCCCCAGTAATTTAAACCCTGTTATACTTATGAGGCTCTCTTTATATCAGCTCCATAAACAATCTTAAAGTTGAATTATTAATCATAGATAATGTTTCAGAAGCGTTCCAGTCTTATCAGGCTGTAGTTCTATCTCAACTTCTATAAATTTCATCTTATTGAGTTGTTTTCCTGAACATAATTTTCTGCATCTGCCCTCAGGTTCCTCTCTCCAGCTGAAGCTTCTGTGCGGAGCCGATTTCCTCGACACTTTCAAAGTCCCAGGCTTGTGGCGAGATGAGCATGTGGAGGAGGTGGCCGGGCATTTTGGCCTCGTCTGCGTGAGTCGAGGCGGGCTGCAGCCCGAGCGAGCCGTACACGAGTCAGACATGCTCTCCCACCACCGAAAAAACATTTTCATTGTGAAGGAATGGGTGAGGAACGAGACGAGCGCCACTGAGGTGCGACGGGCTCTGAGACGGGGTCTGAGCGTGAAATACCTGATCCCAGACTGTGTAATAGAATATATTCACCAGCACAACCTCTACACAGAGGACAGTGAGAGGAGAAATAAAGGCAGAGTGCTGAGGCCACTCACCAAGCAAGCACAACAGCCAGTGAAGAGTCTGGATGACTGACAGATGGACCGCCGCAGCACTGAGCTGAACATGGGAGTCCTCTCGATAAGAGAGGAATCACTCACAAATCACTGCTTCTCTTCAGGGTCTGGAAGCTGTTTGCTTCCACTGGACTGCAGTATGGAAGAGGTTTGCACAGCCTGCAAATGTCTGCAATGAAACACACTAGTCTAAATGAATTGGCAAGCATCATCACAGCAGTGGGCTGTTTGACTCATACACATCAAGTGTTGCAAATACTGAATCCCATCTTTGTTCCACAGTGTGAATGAACATTTGGCTGCTAATAGTTTTCTGTTCTTTGTTGTTTTTCATATTGCACATCATTGCACTTGGTTGAGCTCAAATAAAATTCAGTATGTATGATTTATTTTTGTCTGACTGGTGACTTTTTTTTTTTCCAGAAAAAAATGTTGTTTAAATGTATAAAATCATAAGCAAGATGTGGCCAGATGCAGGGTTGTAGAAATAATGAGGTCATAAGGGCGAGACCCCAAACAACTCAACCCAAATCCCTCTCACTGTATCACACCGTGAAGGCATTTGGTTGTTCATATTGTTCTAAAATAACTACAATAATACAAAATATCAAACTTGTCAGTGACAGAAAGATCAAATCTTGAACTTTTCATTTCCATCAACGTCTGTCATGTTTACACAGACCATCAAACCTTATCGAGACAAAGACACGTAATGTCTCTGACAATCAGATGTATTTAAAAATAAGAACAAGAATTGGATTGAAGCAGATAAGCGAAAAGTCATCGTAAAATAACAAGAAAGACCTGAAACATAGCTTTAAGATTCAAACATCAGAGAAGGTATTTAAAATTGTAAATTCATAAAAACTGACCTGTTCAGATACATTTTCTGTCAAGTCTGTTTTCTAACATGGAGATCTTAATGCTTTTTGACAGCTGCTTCACTTTGCCAGGACTGAAATATTGAGTCAGTTGGATGAATACTGAAGCCTACATTTATGGATGTGTTTGTTCATCTTGGCCTCTCACCTAAAAGAAAAAAAATCCACAAATCAATCTATAAGATGTGTTTTTCTGTGGTGAAGAATTTACAATGAATTTAACAACTCTGCTTCAACAATGCTAACATACGTAAATTCATTACATTTGTGAAATGTAAACTGTTTTGTGTTGTGAATTTCTTTTCATTAAAGAACATTGAGGGCGTCTGAATCTCAACAACAAGTCACTGTGGATCTACTCAGTTTCTCCATTATCATCCACACACTATGAGTCTGCAGGCTGCTGTTTTTTCCACCCAGGGATTTAAAGTAATCCTGACAGTTGCTCAGCTACTGGAGGTGTTTTCTCACCGAGGCTGATGGCTGAAAGCATCACTATGTCGCTGATACTGACTAGCATCCTTTGAAAAACGTGTTTGTGTGTGTCTTTGTTTGTGTTCCAGTCCGTAACGGATTTAAACAGTGGGTTGTCTGAATATGCGCCAAAAGAGAGATTATCAAATTAATTGAGTTATTTAGACGAGACGGGCTTTTTGTGCCACATTTAAATGTTGCAGCTGAATCATTTTAAGCTCAGGTGATTCTGTTTTTGTACCACATTCAGCCAAATCACACACCAGTCAATGTTTTAACTGATCTTTGTATGAATCTATTCCATTTACTCTTAATGTCAATGTCTCTATAATCCTCACATAAACATGATTGGAGCAGGCCTCATCTTATACAACAGAATCAGCCCAAATCTGCCACACGTGGATTCACACACACACACACACACACACACACACACACACACACAAATGTGCCTGTACCAATTAATAAAGGAAGTGTTTTCATGTTAATCCCGCACAGGCAGAGTAAGCACTCTGCCACATAAAGCATACAAGTGTACTCTACATTATGTATGCAAGCCACATGCTCCCAGCATGCATGCAGGGAAAGCACGGTGAAGAATGTGGGGTTACATGGTGACTGTGGGGGGGGGGCGTGGGAGGTCCATGAGGCAGGTAATCGGATTATAGTGAATTTGGTTCAAATTGAGGCTTTTGACAGCAGGTTCTGCACTCCATCACAAGTAGCCGTCCACAGCAGACCTCCTCACTGACTGGTAAAGGAACCATCAGAGACACAGCCAACATGCCTGCTGATCTGAACGGATATTGGAAAATGATTTCCAATGAAAACTTCGAGGAATACTTGAAGGCTCTTGGTGAGTTAATTGAGTTTTAAACAAGTAGTTGAAAGACTTCTCTCATTTCATTAGAATAATAAAATGGATCCAGATTTAAATGTGAGTCTTGATATTTGAATAAATCTGTAAATATTCCATCTCTGGTAGAATGGGATCATAGCCATCTGACATTTTATCTCACATGTCAAATAATATTATTACCAAAATAACAGAAGTGCAAATTTGCTGTAAAATTTAATATCTTCTAATTATTTTTATAGAAAAACTCTAACTATTAACTGGAATACAAGGCTGGTTATAGCACAAAATAAATGAGATAGATGGAAAAATGTCACATAAAACTTCTTCAAACTGAAGTAGTTTTTATGAACTATGTGCAATATTTTTATACTCAGTGACTGCACTGAAGTGCCTTTTTTTTTTTTACTCCCCCTGTCTTCTTTCTCTCTCATTTTTCACCTTGGGGACCTGCCACAGATGTAAATGTTGCCATAAGGAAAATTGCAACTTTGTTGAAGCCCGACAAGGACATCACCCACGATGGGGATCACATAATCATCAAGACTCTCAGCACCTTTAAAAACTACAACATGGATTTCTATGTGGGCAAAGAGTTCGAGGAGGATCTATCTGGAGTGGATGATAGGAAATGCATGGTGAGTGTTTGGAGCAGTGGATCCATGGGGAATATAATACATTTTAATGAATGTATATACATGATGCATTACTGTTCTCAGCTTTTGGCAAACTCGTTCAGTCACAAGTTTGGTATTAAAGTTAAATTACACTGCTGCAGTTGTGGTGATTTGTGGTGTTAACACATCTACTATGACTGCAAAGCCTGTAGGTGTAGAAACTGACTTTTTTGTGGCTCCTCTCTGGACATTAATGAGCATATGGAGACCATATAAAACTTCCCACCTACATGTAAAACTTCTCAAACTTCTCAGGCTGTCATCAGTGAACTGATGTAATACAGCTTGATGTCAAAGTACTGCAGCAAAAATAAGTGCAAAAGGCAGAGAAATAAGTCAAGATTCACATTTATTTGATCGGATTGTGCAACTGAATACTGAATAGGCTCAAAGATTATCTGTGCCCCCCCTTGAAAAACCTTTTTGTATGCTGATAGGCTGATTATAGATAAGCTATAGGCTTATCTTAGCTGTTGGAGGGTGGCAAAGAGAGAGGGTCACGCGTGGCTATGTGTGCTGATTCTATCTGAGTAATTATTTTTAAGGAGGATGGAGGAGACCTGGGCCTCTCACAGCATATCTTATAAGTTTAAATCTATATGTTTATAAGAGGAAACATTTCGTCTCATGTGTATTTGATAGCAACAGATGCAGTATACAACATTTATTCAAAGCAACACATCACAGAATTTCTGGCTCCTGAATTTTTAAAACATGCATCTACAATGTTAAGATTTGAATAAATTCTCCACTGGTGCATCATGTATTATAATCACACACATGTCTCACTCTGACCTGTGACCTGTGATACAGACTACCATCACTTGGGATGGAGACAAGCTGGTGTGTGTGCAGAAGGGAGAGATTGAAGGAAGAGGCTGGACGCACTGGGTGGAGGGAGATGAGCTTCATTTGGTAAGAAAACATCTGCTCCTTCCATGAATATTAATGTCTACAGTTTGGTCACTTAAATTCAAATCCGAGATGCTCCTCAGCTCTGTATGTGCATTGCATATATTTTCATATGTGACTTAGGAGCTCATTGGCCACAGCAGTAGTGGTATCATGCTGTGTGAGGTGAATGCACAAGTGCAAAAAATGTAGACCTCCAGTGATCCAGCAGACAGCAACATCAACCACTGCTGTGTTTAATCTTAGCTGTGTCAATGTAATTTCAGTCGGTCAGTAACTTTTTTTTCTTATGCTTCCTTTGTCAAATTCATTCATTCATTCCCAGAGTGGCCTTTAATGAAAGCATTTGCATCTGAAAAGAATTTAAAGTAAAGAGCAGTACATTACTGTTTTCATTAGCTCAGTATTATCAAATTTCCCTCTATATGATTTCTGTTATTGGAGCTAAGTAAAAATAATCAGGCACATTATTTGGTTTACCTGGTGCCAACAGATATTATTAGTGACCAGTTCTTGAAAGCTAAACAAGGGGTTTGAATTTGGTGCAACAGTGACCTCTGGTGGCAGAAAATACATTGCAGGGGAAATATTGAAATCCATAAAGCAAGAAATAACATTCAAATTCAGCAAATCAACCAATACCTAAAAGATATAAAAATGTATATTAGATACCGTTCTCCTTGAGGTTTTTCCCGTCAACCAAATCTGACTAATATGATTTTTCCATCATCATTTCTTCTCTGCAGGAGCTGAGAGCTGCAGGTGTTGTTTCCAAGCAGGTCTTCAAGAAGACCTAAGCTGTCCTTCAGTGAACAAGGCAGTGACCCCTGTTGACCTCGGCGCACAGAGACACAACAGACACATCTCATTCAACTTCCCTTTGGGTTATTTCTACATCTCTTTGTATAACTACCAACATATTCCATATCTATTCCTTGGTTGCAATTGCTATTTATGCAAGACACATATATTAAAATTCCATCAGAGCTGTTGCCTTAATCTGCCAGAGCCATTTCCTGTACAGTAACATAACAAATTGCAACTCTGCATACATGTGTCTCAGGGTGCCAGCTCTTTTGATTAACATGTTTAGATGTATTGGATGCATATAGACTACGTGCTATACTAATAACATAACACATGTAAATGACCAGTGGTGAGGTGAAGAGAATACAGTGAAGAGAATATTAATATAACAAGTTAAGAGGGTAAATCCCTTGAATGATTGTTGTGACTGTAAAACAATCTGATCTGAGTTTGGTTATGGACTGAAAGCTTCTTAGCTATTCATGCTTAGTCTCCAGAATGGATATCAGATATGTGTATATATATCTCTCCCAATTCCTTTGGGATTGTGCAATTGATAGTAAAATGAATCAATCAATAAATGAAACAGTGCTCAACAATGTCAATTGTCTTTTACTGAGTTGTTTGTCATGGAAGCCTATTTTTATTTTCTTCGATAGACTTATTGGAGATGAAATAGTTATGGTTGGCATGTCCAGCTCCTGCAGTTCAACCATCCCTATTTAATGAGATTTGATGTCAGAAGCTGCTTTTATCTGAAAATGCCTTTCAAGACAAGCACTGAGGGCCTCTACTTGAGAATTTCAAAAACGAAAAAAAAAAAAAAAAAAAAAAAAAGTGAAGCATGCGGAGCCTCAGCCGGACAATTTGAGCCACGCTGTGTTCTGAATCAGCTGATCTGTCAGCTCACTTTGTGCACTGACATTACCAATCTGCCAGTCTACATGAGCTCTCCAACTCACTTACTCATTCTTCACTGCTGCTGCTGCTGCTCACCCTGCTGCTCTGCCTCCTGCTGTTTCTTGTGAATTCAGACCTCACTGCCACCCAGGCCCTTCTACCTGTGGGTTCTGCTTATTTGTGGTTCACTGGGGGGTTGTTATTGATCGCTCCCTGTTCTTGTTTTGGCTGGTGAAAAAAAAATTATGCTGTCAGGGAGAGGTCCGAAAAGAGTCTGATGCCAGAATAAAAATCTACATTTCCATTTATTCTCAGTAAAATGTTTCGGCTGAATTTATGTGGTATTCATTTGGTTCAAAGTCTGTTACTCGGCCCTCATTATCATCAGTAATAAACAGCTCAGGGTAGAAGATGATTTTCTTCCAATTGATTAATCTTAAAGTACACAGACACTGATAATGGATTGTTTGTCTTATTTTGTATTAATTCTTAACTTAGTCCTGGTGGATTTGGCGACACCTGTGGTTATTGATGGTGACACTATGAGGACTGGGAATATGTGGAGCAGCTATATTTGTGAATAATGTGGACTACCACTGAAAATGCAAACCACTATTTTATGGGTGCAGCAAAAACAAATACCAGTCATACATAATATTGAGATTATAATGTTTGGAACAAAAATAACTTCATACTCATGGATTCTGAATGAATACCATGAATGTGAAATTCAAAATGAGTGAGAAAAAGTAGCGAGGCATTTTTAGACTTTTATAGTAGTCAGTTTTGCAAAAAAAAAAAAAAAAAATCAGACACAAATTAACATTCAAAACAAAGATTGTATGTATTAGAATATACCTGGAAGATATCCCTCAAAAAGTATTTATTGTACCTAAAAGTAGTAAGAAATACTTTTATACTGAAGCCAACATTTACACCACTACTGAACTTTAATAACCTTTTCACGTTCAAAGTTCAGTTTTTCCAGTTTATTTGGTTTTGGCAGAAAAAAAGATCAAATAAAGGGGGCAGATGTTAAAAGATAGCATATTCTGTCTGTACATTGTACACTAACCAAGGGTAAATGTGTAAAAGTGCATATGAAGGGAAAAAATGGTGCTCAGTGTGCAATCCTCTGTGTGTGTGTGTGTGTGTGTGTGTGTGGGTGGATGGGTGGGTGGGTGGGGGCACCCAGACATATGCCCCCAGTCACCTCCCCTCATGACAGTGTAAAGACTGAAAGAAGAGAGAAAGAAGAGTGAGTCGTCACCCTCCCCCCTCCAAAACAGCCACCACTGCCAATCCCCTTCAAGCCATAAAGTCACTTATCAATAGCCCCCGGCCCTGATGTCCTCTGACGAGAATAAAAGCCAGAGGACACCCTGCTCCTTCCCCCTCTTTACGCTGTCTAAAGTCTAAAGACACCAGCTGCCACCATGCCTGTAGACTTCAGTGGGAAATGGATACTGGAAACCAGTGACAAATTTGAGGAATATTTGAAAGCATTAAGTAAGAAACTTTTAATTTCATTTTGGTTAATGATGTTTTAATTACATGATGATGTAGTGTTAGAAGCAGATGTTGATCAAGCTGCTGATCCAGTCTGCCTTAGAGTTACCTTGCAGTACCGTTTTTACAGTGATCTAACCACAGATTCCTGTTTATCCCACCTAGATTAGTCCTAGATTATCCACCTAGGATATTATTATTATTGTTATTATTGTTGATTATGACTTCAACAGAATTAGTGATCTCTGGTCATTTTAAAATATTATTTGTGCAAAGTGATCTTTTCCTGCTCAAGTTTCTCTGTTGTGGCTCCAGATATTGACTTTGCAACAAGAAAAATTGCCATCTCCCTGTCTCAGACTAAAGTGGTTGTCCAAGATGGAGACAAGTTTGACTTCAAGACACTGAGCACCCTCAGGAATTATGAGCTCGCCTTCACCGCAGGAGTGGAGTTCGATGAATATACCAAGGGACTAGACAACAGAAACGTCAAGGTGAGTTGACCTCTCACATGTGGAGCTGTGACATTACAAGAGCCACAGATAGTTTCTCTAATGTGTCAATATTTACCATTATCTTTGTGGTTATGTGATAACAGCAGCTGTGTTATCTAAGTGTGTGTGTGAAGATGATTGTACTGTATCTTAAAAAGATTGCAACAGTTACGTGGCAATGATGAAATATATATATATATATATATATATATATATATATATATATATATATATATATATATATATATATATATATATAAAAGTAATAACAAGTGATGTGTGGTTACATTAAGTAACAATGAAATAAAGTCATTTTAAAATCTAGGGCAAGGGAATGCCAGAATATTTGGTTTATATTAGTGTCCAGATCCAAAATGAAAGAACTAGCTGCACAAAATGACCTCTGATAGTTCACCAGTTTACCCACAGGCACTTTGACTTTATTACAAAACTGCAAAAATAAATGAATGACATTTGAGACAATGGAGAAAATTAAAACATAGTATTTCAACATTGCAGCCAAAATGACTATATTGTACTGAAACGGCAGTCATTAACTGATAGTGCGTGTTTAATTACTGTATAATGATTAGAGGTAGAAGCTGAAAGTTAATCACATGCTTACTTGAATGGAAAATTTCTTATCACAGTGTTGTGTCAAAAATATATCACGGAACAAACAATTGAGTTTATTGTTGCCTGAATTTATTAGTTGTTGCTTTGTAGAGTCTGGTGACCTGGGAGGGAGACAAGCTGGTGTGTACCCAGAGGGGAGAGAAGGCCAACCGTGGCTGGAAACACTGGATCGAAGGAGATAAACTCTACCTGGTGGGTTGACAGTATTGGTCATGGTGATTCGATTTCTGTGAAATGTTTCAACCAGAACAGGAGCTAAATAGTAAAAACAAAGAGAAGACTTTGATGGATCAGTGGGATGTTAGACTGCTGAATGTGTATCTTTCTGCTACACGATATTGACAGATTCATTTTCCTCTCCACTGGCAGGAGCTGAGCTGTGAAGATGTAGTTTGTGTTCAGGTGTTCAAGAGAAAAGAATAAAAGGCAAATATCTGTTTTTGTTTTCATGTACTCAGTCACAGTCTTTGTTTGCTCACCATTAACATGTTTAATGAACAAATGAATAAAGATGCTTTTCAGACAATATAATGTGAAGAGAGAGAAACCAGTAACTGTTATGAATTTCAAGTGTTTAACATCAATGAGAGTTGACACTGACAAGTCACAGTATTTCAGTAAAACACTCACACTGATCATCTCCGTGTAATGAAACTGCTGGGAAACAATGGGTCCTGACATTTGTTAAGGTTACTTTGACAGTACAACCTACCGGCACGTTGTTTCAAAACAAACACACACCCACGTGGTTATAACACACAACAACAGCACCCCTCCACCCAGCAGGACAATGTGTCCTCCAGGAGAAACTGATGGGAAATGGTTTGAGGTGTGTGACAAAGATTCAGAAGTGTTGACCAAACCTCTAAATTTACATCTGTGAGATGTGCTGTAACAAGCCAGGTCCATTGAGGCATGACCCATAGGACCCAGAGAATCTGCTGCCAATGTTTGAGTACCGGAGCCCTGCTGTTGTGGTGTGGTGGTACAGGAGGGAGCTCTTTTAATGTTATGGCTGATTGGTGCAAATAATCCCATTGATATTGATGGATTGATGCTGATACAATTTTTAACCAATGTATAACAATGGGTTTTTGGTTTGTATTTAATCCAGTAAGAAAGAAATCATTCTATAACAATAACTAAATTACTTTAAAGTAATCCAGCCCATCACTATACTATATTACATAGAATGAGCATATACCCATGAAAACAGTTTAATGACTTCATTTGTCTTCAAGTTGACATGATACTGCAACATTTTTCTCACCTTGAAAACAGTTTTATGCAAACACTTCTATCTGCATATGTAGCTACTGTCGCTACTACTGTCTGAGTCTGAACATCCAACTGTAAATAACCAGATCGGCCTCTAACACTGGAAGATTCTCTGGTAAAAATCATTTACTGAAAGGCCGATTGTAGTCAACAAGGGGAATATGAGCCAATATTGATTTCACTGATATAATGGTGCATCCCTACATGTAGTAGCATTTTTCTTCATGACAATGTCGCAGCATATCTAACAACTACTGCAGGAAAGACAAATGAACTGACTTTAGGAGATTAAAAAATTTCTAACATTACTTGCTCCAGTTAATCACATCAGTAGATGTAAGAAATAACACCTCTGGTATACACAGTGGTTCATACTATCACCTCACAGCACGATTGTCCTGGATGTTGGTAATGGATGGTTAAATAAGCCAAGTCTTTAACATGCGCAAAGTGTTTGTTTGCAGCATATTTTTGGAAAACAGTTGGTATGGTTAAGAGCATTATCTGAATCATCTCCATTCATCATCACTCACTGACAGGACTATGATGAGCTCACACAGATGCTTTGTGAAGTGATGAATAACAGCTGCTTTGATGACGCAGTGTAGCTTTTACTGCTGGAGAGAGTAAAAGAGTACAAAACTCTTCAGCATTTTACTTTAGTAACTCTGTGTAAGTAAAATAAACATTTGGTGGTATAATATATCTCATCTATCTTCTATAATCACAGATAATGACTAATGGACAGATGGGTCAGAGATGGTGAGGCCCTTGGCACAGACATGTAAAATGCATCACATCTCACATAAGAGTCCCAGATTTACGCTGACATGCTTACGTACATGCAGCTCCTGTTGCAATTGCTCCTTATGTCTGTTTTCCCTCTGGGATTAATAAAATGTACTTCATATTCTGATAGACATGTTCATGGTTTGTAACAGCTTCTTGTCTCATTTTGTGTGTCTTTAGTCATTTTACATCTCTCATTTCTTATGATTTACATCTTTTTAAATTTTCTCTGTAGACATTTTGCATTCTTCTGTAATTATCATAATGTCTTTCTTGTTGTTTTGATGTGTTTTGTTTTGGTCTTTGAAAGACATTTATTTCATTTTATTGTTGATGAATCAGTCAGATAAAGCAAGATAATTTATTCTCAACAGTCATTCAAATGCTAGAAACGTTTGTTTTCAACAGACTTTTCTCTGAACATTTATATGATTATATGGATCAGTTGTGTTCAGAACAAATACAAAGCATCTTTTCTGTTAAATACATTCAAATATTATGATAATTAATGCAATTATTAATTACAGTAATTATTATACACTGATAATTACTGTAATTATTTTTTACAATAAAATTGACAACATGTTTGTCAACAGTTGCTTGTGGGACATTGGTTGGTTGCAGCTGCCAACATCACATCCAGTAACTTTAACCTTGTTTACTTGGTGTGATGGTCTTTATTAGCACAGTTCTGACATCATATAGTTCAATCTCGGATCTTCTTTTTTCCATCTGTGATCCATCTTTTCAATCTATTTATAACTTTACTGGCTGCAACAATGTATCTATGTGTTGCCATGGGAACCAGATGTATCTGATAGTTCCATGGGCATGTTAACATGATAGCGACATTGATTTATCATCGTTGTCTTTGTGATGCCAGGTAATGTAGTAGACTACTCAGAGTGAATATTGACTGAAATGTAGCGAAGTAGATTACAAACCATTGTTTATACTCAATAACACAGTTGAATAAATACTCAAAAACATAAAGTACCCCAACATTGTACTAAATTACAGTAATTTGAGTAGATGTAATCCTTATTGTTACTGACAGTGACAATAAGGAATGGACACGCTTACTATTACAATGAAATGAAGCCAGATGCCCAAAGAAGATACTAAAAATGTGACAATATTTTTTAAGTTTCACTATATAACAAACATCACATTTTCAGTCATTTAATCCAGATGATGAATAGAATAAGTGTGTGTTGTGGTTGTGACATTAAGTTTTAGTTGGTATTTATAAACAGTTAAGTTACAAATAGTAATTGCAACAACATAACTTCTTCGAGTGATTTCAGAAGCTCAAATTACCATGTAGGTGAGCCGATATGCATCCAGAATTTTAGCAGAGATATTGATGCCTTATCCACCAGAATGCTGCATCAATACACCAATAATTGTAAACGTGTTATTACAAGGTAAACTACAAAATACAACTGAGCAGCTTAAACCTGGTAGCTCAGTTCAACCGGGTCCAAGCTAATTTCATAGTGCATTTTTTCCTTCTCTACAACCATATCCTGAACTTCAGCTTTGAATTTAAATATTTAATACGCTCTCATGTGGCATTTTAGCAGACTCTCAATTAAAAAAAAAAAAAAAAAAAAAAGCTGTGGAAAAATTGCAGTCTGTATACCCTTACATCACCTGACGACTTGATCAGCTCTTTTCTATCATCAGAGACAAAGAAGTGGGAGAGACATTAATACCACGTTTAATTAAAAGTTTATTCAGATCTGATCAGGTCTGGCACCACTGCATGGATGAAGACGCCTTTCTCTGAATGAAGTGTCCTGAAAATAGAGACAAACTGACAACATTAGCACATAACATAGCATACTGACCATGAAGATGCTAACCTACTATCATGTTAAACATAATGACTTTCTTAGTTTATATATCTCTCTCTCACTCTCGCGTCAACCAGAGCAAGACCCAGTCTTCTGTAGAGAAAAGGAAAAACACACAGGTTCAGTTTATTTTCAACCAGCAGAAAACCTTCAGTGTATAATCGATTTTTCTACTTTTATCATGTGTATACACACTGAAAGGCCACTTTTTTCAACACTAGGGGCATTACATTAAGCTTTAAACCAAAAATGGCAGGTGTATGGTGCCATCTGCTGGACAACAATAAGACATAATCTACCTGTTTTGATTGGAGCCAAGTGCCGATGAAAATTCACACCAATGACATTATTAAAGTAATTTCTAACTGTAAACCTTCAAAAAAAAATTTTGTTTTAAATCAATGTAAAGATAAAACAACAATCTAAAATAACATAATATATAGAGATACAAGGAAATACTATAAAGTGACATAAGTCATGATAAAAAGAAACAAATTTGGTTTGTTTGCATAGTCATTGTCCAGCGGAGAGGTCTGCTGTTTTTCGGCAATTCTCAGTTTTCCACATTATTTCAGTACATCCACAAGTTTATTGTTTGCCGTTCTGTAAATCCAACAATTCTACAAAATGAAGTGCAAAATGAGAACGGTCTGCTGACCTTGACCTCAGCTGCATTACTGCTGTGTTTCAAACGGTGACAGTGACATCAACAAAGTTTTTGTTCTTTGTGTTAATAAATGAAAACATGTCACTACACACATCTGTTGGAGTGCTGGTCAAGTGGTTAGAAACATATTTTAAAGGAATCAAACATAAATCCATAAAATGTTCAGTGTAGGTAAATGACTATGTGACGTCACAGATATCTGCAGATATCAGATGTCAACTTAGTAAGTGTACCAAGAGTTTATTAAAGACTGTTTTACAAAGTTACCAAGTTATTACTACTTCAGTTTATGTGTATGGACCCTATTCATGTTACTGCTGAAGTGAAGTGATAGTTTGAGCTTTATCAGTGGTTAAGAAAATGTCAATTTAGCTACGTTTGGGTGACTGCCCCACTTACCTTCATTGTTAACTATTTTGTTAAAAACAAAAAAATGGTCAAACTCGATATTACTTCAACCAATGTAAAATATCTCTTGCGGGGGTGTTTGACTTATATATATGGTGAAATAGACCCTGGCTTCACATTACTCCAGACCATCACTTTAAATAAATAAATAAATAAATAAATAAAGTGAGGTGAAATCTGAAACGGTCAATGGTGCTTGCTGCTTTACAGACTTTCCAATACACTCCTGGACTGTCCTGATCACTGAAGAGGACCGGTGTGTTTCCTTAAAAATACGACACAGAAAAACACATGATGAGTAAAGAAATCAGAGTCAGGGAGTCAGAAAGAAATCTGATCAACTTTCCTAACATGAACCTACCTGACAAAATTGGTTCCAAACACAAATAGTTGCAAAGAAAAAGGGAAACTGCTGTAATGTCTCAAAAACACCAATGGTTTCCACCCTGGCATGAGCTTCACCTACCTGGTCCCTCCAGGTCGCTCATGTTAATGGCTGGCTCTCAGTAAATGTAACTTTTCACACAGCATACTTACTCAGAGGAGTCATGTGCCCAGACAAACTCTTGTGCAGAACCAAAGCTCTTGTTCCTCAGAGCCATGGCGGTGTAAATGACGTATTCTCCATCAGCTGTAGTACACATTTCCAGTTCAGAAACATCACATTAAATCAATGAAAGGACTTGATGACAACAAGCTCTCACTCTGAAATTAACACACTCAACCACTAGATGTCTATGTTGTCTGTATTAGTTGTAAACAGACTGGTACTGCAGCTGTTACAAAAGCAAATATATATATATATATATATATATATATATATATATTTAACTTGCAAACATTTAGTCTCTACTATCTCTTCCTGGTCTCCCTCTTTTCTTCCTCCTTCCTCCCCCGTCCTCCTCCCCTCTCTTTCCTCTGTCTCTTCTCTTTATCTTTTCTCTGTTTTCACCTCACCCAGCCGGTCGAGGCAGATCAGACAGTCCACTCTGAGTCTGGTTCTGATGGAGGTTTCTTCCTGTTAAAAGGGAGTTTTTCCTCCATTGTCACCAAGCGCTTGCTCATTGTGGAAATGTTGGTTTCTCTATGTAAAGAGACTTGAGATAAATGTTTTTATGATCTGGCGCTATATTAATAAAACTGAATTGAATTGAATATATTTGCCGTTGCAAGCTGTTACATCTTGCTGTCATGTTAACTAATGTGTGACATATTTCATCAATAATAAAAATAAAATAAACACATAAAATAAAATTTTTAAACCAGTAATATAACATTTAGCTTCACTGGATGGCCTCAAATTTTCAAATTTTAACCTAAAGAAGGACTTGACACACTATAGTCAATATTTACAAAACTAAAAAAGTATTCTTATTTTTGGAGTCTTATGCTTTATGTAGGGGTCTGTAAGACACAGGTCATTTGTCTCCAGTTTGTCACATGCAAAAGACGTGGTCACTCATACGTGGTCATACTGTGTTTTGCTGCTGCTCCGTCAAGGTCTTACTGGTCTCTGACTTTAGGATGCCTTCAGTGTAGATACTGAAACCTGACACTACTCTGTGAACCTATGACCTGGGTCATTTGCATACTAGCACAGTCATTGGTTGTTTACTGAGGACTGAGGGGAGGTGTGTGTGTGTGTGTGTGTGTGTGTGTGACTCTGCAGACAGACACAGACAGCAGGAAGGATCTGATACTGAGTGTTTTTTCCTGCTATCTGGCGAGCTTGTAAAAAGTTATTGTGGTGCCATTTCGCCATCATACGAGATAGCCACAATTCCTTCGACACAAGTTGTCAGCACTGTCCTGCCATCATGTATGACAAATTTGAGACGAATCGGATGATCAATTTTAGAGAAACCAATTATGTGATCAAACGCAAACAAACGCCAATATTTCACTTCCTGTAGGGTATAGCTGGGGTCACACAGCACGAAAGTTGTTCATCTGCTTTGCGGCAGTTCTGATGTGTGTGCAAATTTTGGTGAGTTTTCGTGGATGAGAAAGGCCTCAAACGGCCTGGAATGCGGCAGAAGGAAAAGAAAAATAATAATAATAATAAGAAGAAGAATCTGAGCAAAAGCAATAGGGTCCTCGCACCGAGGTGCTCGGGCCCTAATATTAAGAATCTGAGCAGAAGCAATAGGGTCCTCGCACCGAGGTGCTCGGGCCCTAATATTAAGAATCTGAGCAGAAGCAATAGGGTCCCCGCAACGAAGGTGCTCGGGCCCTAATAAGAATCTGAGCAAAAACAATAGGGTCCTCGCACCAGAGGTGCTTCAGGCCCTAATAATAATAAGAATCTGAGCAGAAACAATAAGGTCCTCGCACCGAGGTGCTCAGGCCCTAATAATAATAAGAATCTGACCAGAAACAATAGGGTCCTCACAACGGAGGTGCTTTGGGCCCTAATAATAAGAATCTGAGCAGAAACAATAGGGTCCTCACACCAAGGTGCTCGGGCCCTAATAAGAATCTGAGCAAAAACAATAGGGTCCTCGCACCAAGGTGCTCGGGCCCTAATAATAATAAGAATCTGAACAGAAGGGTCCAGGTTTTAAGTGTCAGGCTCTAAACATGCAACTTTTTACAAGTCTACCTGCACTAATCTCTGACATTATTCACAGTAAGTGTTTGTGCTGTGACAACTGTTTTAAACTCTTTGTAACTTTCCATCAAAATAACCTGAACCCCTTTGTTTGAGTTAAATGCATCTGATTGCTGAATTTTGTGCAGAAGAAGAGTCACATTACCTCAGATGGTTATTATTTATATAAGTTTACCATATCATTTGGAGAACAAGTTTCAATCTGTTGGTAAAGGTGAGTAAATAATAATCTGTAATTAAGTGTTTTTGAACAAAATATGGTGAAATGACAGTATTTGCAATAACAAGTTGTCATGTTGCTTGATTGGTAAAATGCTGTTTGTTTGTTTTTTTTGTTTTGTTTTTTTTTATCAAAATAACACTAAACTTCACAGATGTGTCAGTAATTTCACCTCAACAGCCACTTCAAGCTGTGCCACAGCCAGGTAGTAGCAGACTATTGGCAGTCTAACATCACATTTAGCCTGGAAATGTAAAAAAAAAAAAAAAAAGAAAAAAAAGTAATGCTCCGTTTTAAAAATAATTTCAGAACTTTAATCAAACACTAGTAAATGTACATTTAAATCCAAATATTATTTTGAAAATATATATTCAAAGAATACAGGAAATTATAAACATTATTTGGTTCATTTTTTTTTCTGTTTCCTAAAAAAAATTAAAATATTTAATTTAAATATTTTAACAAGAATTAAAAACTGATCTGCAAACACGGTATTACTATGAGACCACTATTTCATGTGGAAAGAGATGTATTGTCATTCAGTTTAAAATAAGATGTTAAATTGTGTTTGTCGCTGAGATTCAGTCACATACAACGCCTGGCGGTAGAAAGCAGACATGACTATGCAGCTGCAGCGGATCCAGCTCTGGACCAGCTCACCGACCTATGTGTCACGTCACCACTTTCAGAGACCAACTCACGCGAGATTACGTTTCAGGAAGTTCCACGTCAGTATCCAGTGTCCTGTTCACTGAAATCGCAACATTTGGACCCGACTGCAACATATTTACTTGATCTTATTGCGGCATCACGGGGATAAAAAATGGTAAGCGACATGTGATCTACTTTCCCAGCATGTATATTTTCCATATGTGCCGTACGGTTTTCCTGGTTCATTCTAAAACGGACTGAAAAACAGAGTCAAGTAATAATACGTTCTTGTAAATAGCTTAGCGGCTAACTAGCTTGAGTTAGCTTGTTGCTAAAGGGTATTAACGTTTATTATGTGCTAATTTTATATGCCCTGACATTTGCTTTGTGTCAGTTGTCGAATGAATTAACTTTATTCGACAACTTTATTGGAATTTAAAAAAAATAGTGAATATATTCGGCTCAGAATTGATATGCTACCGGCTTTACTACCAGTTCTGCTGTAACGGGTCTATACATCATTACATACGGTGTATCTGTCTTTTACCAGCTCATTAAATATCCATGTAAAGTCACATACACCGAAAGTTTAAATGCTGTAGAAAATATATTGATGTCATTTGTGCTTTTAGCCTCTGAGGCTGGACATTAAGCGGAGGCTGACGGCCAGGTCAGACCGAGTGAAGAGTGTGGACCTTCACCCAACTGAGCCATGGATGCTGGCCAGTCTGTACAACGGCAGCGTCTGCGTGTGGAACCACGAAACACAAGTATGATCACCTGTTGGACTGTTCCTAACACAATATGGAAAAACTGCCTCCTAAAGGTTTTGATTATATAGTCAGTCAACAATAAAGTGGACAAACGCATAAAAGCGGTGATGATGGTGGAAATCCTTAACAATATTCTTTTTTTTTTTTTTTAGACTCTGGTCAAGACTTTTGAAGTGTGTGACCTCCCTGTCAGAGCTTCTAAGTTTGTGGCGAGGAAGAACTGGGTCATCACAGGAGCAGTAAGTAACATCTTTCCTTTGTGTCTACAACTCAGCACCAGTAGAATAAATGGAGTGTGAGTTGGAGTTAGTTTGGTGTAAGTGTTATGTGGTTCTGTGCAGGTTGTTCTTGATGTCACAAGTTTTGAGTTTTAATGTCTCATCACTGTGTGTACTTTTCTGTACATTTACATAATGTCTGACTATCTTGCTTAACTTGCTGTTTCTCATTTCATATTGTTTTAGACTCATGTATCGTATACAAAGTGCCATTTTTGTAGTATTGATCAATATTTTGTGTATTTTTGTGTTTGTAATTGTAAATGTTATTATTATTATTATTATTAAATCTTTTTATGTTTTTCCACCCTTATCAGGATGACATGCAGATCCGTGTGTTCAACTACAACACCTTGGAACGGGTTCACATGTTTGAGGCCCACTCTGACTACATCCGCTGCATCGCCGTCCATCCAACCCAACCCTACATCCTCACCAGCAGCGGTACGTTAGTAAATTTGTGATGCCATGATCAATAATGTTCAGAGCCTTCCTCCACCCTCCCCTTACACCGGTGTTGTCAGATGTAAGCATAGTTATTATAAATGTCTTTCTGTGTCTGTTCAGATGACATGTTGATCAAACTATGGGACTGGGACAAGAAGTGGTCGTGCAGCCAGGTGTTTGAGGGTCACACTCACTATGTCATGCAGATTGTCATTAACCCCAAGGATAACAATCAGTTTGCCAGTGCCTCCCTGGACAGGACAATTAAGGTATCTTGCAGCGCTGCAACATATGTGCAGTTTAATTTCTTTACTGTACATTTATTAATTCTTTGTTATATACATTGTGTTGTTTCAGGTTTGGCAGCTTGGCTCATCGTCACCCAATTTCACTTTGGAGGGCCATGAGAAAGGAGTCAATTGCATTGACTACTACAGTGGGGGAGATAAGCCCTACCTCATCTCTGGGGCAGATGATCGCCAAGTCAAGATCTGGGACTACCAGGTTAGAAAACAATATGCTCCTTCACTGGTTCTTTTCATTCATTCTTCTTATGAAAGTAATATCCACTAAAGCAGGGCATCTTGTCAAAAGATATTTAGTTTAATAAAAAATAAGAACTGATAGCTCAGGGAAAAATGTTTGTTCACTTAATTGATGTACCACATCCTCTCTGTGAGTATACTGTCTTTATATGAATGTTTCAGCTGTAATTTTTGTGTGTTGTAGAACAAGACCTGTGTTCAGACTCTAGAGGGCCACGCCCAGAACGTCTCCTGTGTCAGCTTCCACCCAGAGTTACCCATCATCATCACTGGATCAGAGGATGGTGAGGAAGAATCCCACATGCTCTCATTTAAACCACCAACACATCTTTATCATGCCTCCACTGATCTTTTTTTTTTTTATGTTACGTTACCTCCCCACCCTACAGGTACGGTGCGCATCTGGCACTCAAGCACGTATCGTCTGGAGAGTACACTGAACTATGGCATGGAGAGAGTGTGGTGTGTGTGTGGCCTCAGGGGCTCCAACAATGTGGCACTGGGTTATGATGAAGGCAGCATTATAATCAAGGTGAGCAGAAGAGTCATTAAAATCATGTAAATTGTAAATAAATTGATTGTAAATAAGTCTTGAGTCTGTTTTCTTTCTCTGAACATCTTTTTGGTTTTTTTTCCCTCTGTCCACTGTGTAGGTGGGTCGTGAGGAGCCCGCCATGTCCATGGACACCAACGGCAAAATCATTTGGGCCAAACACAGTGAAATACAGCAGGCCAACCTGAAGGCAATGGGTGACACTGAAATCAAGGATGGAGAAAGGCTGCCACTGGCTGTCAAAGACATGGGCAGCTGTGAGATTTACCCCCAGACAATCCAGCATAATCCTAATGGAAGGTAAACATACACAAGCTGAAATGAGCATCAGTGTCAGTAGGCAGAGTTGTAATGAATAGATAATAATAATTCAGTCAGAGGTGCTCTGTCATTGATTTGTGTACTTTTGTGCGCACCAGGTTTGTTGTGGTGTGTGGAGATGGAGAGTACATCATTTACACCGCCATGGCTCTGAGGAACAAGAGCTTTGGTTCTGCACAAGAGTTTGTCTGGGCACATGACTCCTCTGAGTAAGTAAGCTGTGTGAGAAGTTACATTTACTGTAAGTGAGATACTTACTGCTGTATTAGAGGGTTGAGAGCTAACAGTGACACTTGTTTTACAAAAATTGCAGATATGCCATTAGAGAAAGCAACAGCATCGTCAAAATCTTCAAAAATTTCAAAGAAAAGAAATCTTTTAAGCCTGACTTGAGCTGAAGGTAATGTGAACACTTAATGTACAGTGGGATTGTGTTTTTTGAAGTGTGTGGTTCTCATTGGTTTCCTCCCTGGATACGTTCCTATGTCGATTCCAGGGATTTATGGAGGCTTCCTGCTTGGAGTAAGATCAGTGAATGGCCTGGCATTTTACGACTGGGAGAACACAGAGCTGATCCGGCGCATTGAGATCCAGCCCAAACACGTAAGACGGGCTTACCTTTCATTTCCCCCCCTTCTGTTCTTAACAATACAATGTCCAACATTAATTTTTTTTTCTCATCTTCACCACTTGCCCTTTCTTCTCTTGTTCATCATTTAAATAGATCTTCTGGTCAGACTCCGGTGAGCTGGTCTGTATCGCTACAGAGGAGTCGTTCTTCATCCTGCGCTACCTGGCAGATAAAGTAGCTGCCTCCCAAGAAAACAATGAAGGAGTAACAGAGGATGGTATTGAAGATGCCTTTGAGGTGGGTGTTTGAACGTGGAAACACATTTCTTCTTGAGAAGAAGAAATGTACTCAGCAGTCAAGTAAAGCTTCATATTAAACATCATTTTTCAGAGGAAGAAATAGATTCCTCTCTTTACTTTCTGTCATTACAACGTTTTATATTCTTGTTGTTTTGGGAACCAGGTCCAGGGAGAGATCCAGGAGATTGTGAAGACTGGACTCTGGGTAGGAGACTGCTTCATCTACACCAGCTCTGTGAACAGACTAAACTACTATGTTGGAGGAGAGATTGTCACCATTGCTCATCTGGACAGGTAAGAGGACAGATAATTATTGTCATTTAAACTCTTGACAGTCACATGCAAAGTCTCAAAAATGCAGACTGTCCTCTAAAGGTTGTGTTGATTGTTGTGCCAGATGCTGCATCTTTACCATCTGTTGCCTTCTCCCCACAGGACCATGTACCTTCTAGGTTACATCCCTAAAGATGACCGCCTGTACCTGGGAGACAAGGAGCTCAACATTGTCAGTTACTCGCTGCTGGTCTCTGTCCTGGAGTACCAGACTGCTGTGATGAGGAGGGACTTTGGAATGGCTGACAAAGTGTTGCCAACAATCCCTAAAGAGCAGCGGACCAGGGTGGCCCATTTCCTGGAGAAACAGGTTAGAAAACAGTAGCACTTGCTTTTCTCTTTTGCTGAATTACTAGCAGTCCTATTTAAAAAAAAAAAAAAAAAAAAAACAAAAGATGCTTTTCCAGTATTTTTCCAACAAATATGACAAAAGACTGAACTAGAAACTCAAATTCATTATCACCAGAATTTTATAATGAGCATAAAACAGTCAGTGATTATGATATTCTCTTGTCTTTTCAGGGTTTCAAGCAGCAAGCACTGGCTGTTTCCACTGACCCAGAGCACAGGTTTGAATTGGCCCTGCAGCTGGGAGAGTTGAAGATTGCCTATCAATTGGCTGTGGAAGCAGAGGTGAGGCTATACGAGCTGACTTTTGAGAACTGTCTAAATTCACAAAAGATCTCCAACAGCCCATTATTGTTCATCACTAATTACTTTTTCTATGTCACGTACATTTCTACTATTGTTGTGATTTTTCTGCAGTCGGAGCAGAAGTGGAAGCAGCTTGCAGAGCTGGCCATCAGCAAGTGCCAATTCGGCCTGGCCCAGGAGTGCCTGCACCATGCCCAGGATTACGGTGGCCTGCTTCTTCTTGCCACAGCCTCTGGTAATGCCACAATGGTGGGAAAGCTGGCTGAGGGGGCAGAGAGGGACGGAAAGAATAATGTGGCCTTCATGACCTACTTCCTGCAGGGGAAGTGAGTATTGAATGTGTGAGACAAACACGGTGAACAGAGTTGGGGAAAAGTTTTGTTTGGATTATGACGTATATGTGACAGCTGTTAACTGGTCCTCCTTATCATCTCCTCTGCACAGACTGGATCAGTGTTTGGAGCTCCTGATCAGGACTAACCGCCTGCCTGAAGCCGCCTTCCTGGCTCGTACCTACCTGCCCAGCCAAGTGTCCCGTGTGGTTAAACTGTGGAGGGAGAACCTGGCTAAAGTCAACCAGAAGGTCACTTCTGTTAGAAACAAGATCACTACAACAAACAATAGTTTTCTTAAAGCCATGAAGAAGAAAAACAGTTACAGTTGCTCATTGTTCTTGATAATGACACTTTGTTTTAAATTTTCACTGCAGGCGGCCGAATCACTCGCAGACCCCACAGAGTATGAGAATCTGTTCCCTGGTCTGAAAGAAGCCTTTGCAGCTGAATACTATCTGAGAGAGTCCTGCCTGGGAGCCTCCAGGCCTGCTACAGATTATCCTCTTGTCACTGTGAGTTGCATGACTTCAAAAGTGACACAGTATAATATGATTTCCCTTTCGCTTATGCTTTTAGCCTTTTTATTCTTAATTTGTTTTTTAATCTTTCTGTCCATTTCTTGAGTGCATCCGTTTTGTAAGGTGCAGTTTGTTTTTGGATTTTTGTGTTTGTTTTCAATTTCATGTCCTCTCTCCTATATTTGAACAAACTCAAATGTTTTTCAGCCCAACGAAGACAGAAATATTCTGGAGGAAGCTCAAGGATATGAGCCTAAAGGAACCTTCATTCCCACCACTTCACAGGTTTGTTTGCAGAGTCCAATATTTTCTCTTGACTAAAAGTGTCCTTGTTGCATAATATTTGCAGCCAGTGGTGTCTCGCAAGCACTTGTACACTGTCTCTGTATGTCATAATCAGTAGAAAATACAATTTTACAGAATTTAAGTAAAGCTAGAAAGAAGAAATTCATACAAATGATGTTGTTTGATTTTGTCCCACAGACAGAAGAACCTGAAGAGTCCATCTCGGTGGCAGCTGTTCCTGTTGTTGCAGCCGCAGCTGTAACACCTTTACAGCCTGAACCTGCTGCTCCTGTGGCAGTGGACACAGAGGAGCAGAACATACCTGCGTTTTCACAAAAAGATAAGGCAAGTCTTTATCTTTAGGTATAAGTGGTTGACCAGCCTTTTCTGTTGATAAACAGCCAAAGCAATATTTCACCCTCTGTGTGTGTGTGCCTTTATGTAGTGTCTGGACGACCTGGAAGTGGACCTGGACAACATGGAGCTGGATGATATTGACACCACAGACGTCAACCTTGACGATGACTTTCTAGACGATTGAGATCTGCTGTCACTCTGCTCCCCAACACTCAACAGAGCATATTTAAAATAGACAAAGAGACCAAACTCCCCTTTTCCCTACTTTTTTGTATTTGTATGTAAAAATGTTATATTGGCATTTCCACCCACTGCAGTGACAGGATTTAAGTAGATGATTATTATTATGATGATGATATCATTATTAAAGTTTTATTCTCAGAAGCAAAGTAGACACATCATGTCTAGTTCTGTTTCTCCATTTTTTACACAAGTTATTGATGAGGAACTTTCACTAACTGTCCATTGAGCGATGTTATATTTTCTCTTGGTCGTGTCTCTCTTTGTTGTGTCTAATGGCAAATTGAAATTCATTCAGTCCAATAAACTGCAGTTGCTGTAAATATTCACAGTTTCATGTGTTGAATAATTTGAAACAAGGGTAAACCACAATGATGCTACAGTTTTATGTCCACATTTTATGATGACACAAAACCTTCTAAAGCATGTTAATGAAAAATATGATAGGAAACATGTACAGGTTATTGCACACTATAAAATAACTATTAAAGTCAAGAGTGCAGTCATTTTAGGCCTGAACACAACAGTCATTGTTGATGCAATTTCCTGCATCTGTGCCTTTTACTGCAGTGACGAGTCAGCTGATTAAACAGTACGACTATAAGAAAAAACTTAAACACAATATGAAGGCAATGATGTATCCCCCAACTATTAAGTTTCATCATATTATTGTTAGTGTCGTGCTATCCATTGAAATACATAAATCACATGTGGTGTAAACATGTGCCTATCCAGGAATGTTTAAAGTGATAATTAGGGTTGAACATTTAATTAAACTGCTAAGTTAATTAAGTCAGTCTGTGTAATTGGTGCTGTGGATATATGAAAATAAACAACAGTATGTTGATGCTAATGCGGTAACTGACACTTTGGTGTGACTTGCAGATGGGAAAACAGGCAATTTAGACTTTTAGTGCCAAATGTTTTCACTTTTTGTGACCAATTAGATGTCTCCTCAGGTCCAGCAGTGTTATGGCAGGAAAATCAATATACTAATAAAATGGTGAAGTGGTCATTTGTCTGCTGCGACAGCTGCAGGGAAACTAAAAGGAGTGAACACAGTCTGTACACCCCCACACAATCCTGATGAGAGATGTACTCAAATATATTAAACAAAACACTTAAATTTATCAAATGTGTCTCTTGACCTTAAGTTTTTCCGGTGCTGCTTAAAATACTTGTGGATCATAACATTTAGCCTTTTTCTCCATTCAGCTGTGGTGTTTTAGTGAAGTAAAGTTACAACATTATTGAAACACCCAATCTGATCGTTTCATGCTTTAGGATTCTGAAGAATGTTGTTAGGACCTCCAGTGGTTTGTCTCCTACCTCCAACACTGATCAGCCTCAGTTAATATTAAAAACGTGTCCTCTTCCTCTGTACCCACCCCCTGTGGAGTACCACAAAGCACTGATTTGTTTTCCATATTTATGCTCTTTTTAGAAATTGTAACATCTCCTATCATTGTTAAACACATTACTTTTTTAAGCACCGAATAGCACAGACTGGCAGCAGGTTATATCTCTGACCTGCTGATCGATCACTGCTTCTCATTCATAAAGCCACTTAAATTCAAAGGGTGATCGACCATTTTCTGTTGTTAGCCCTAGATTGTTGAATAGTTAAAACCCATTTTTACTTTAACTTTTTATCACAAAGACATGCTATTACATTTACGCATATTACTTTCACATCGCTCTGTGGTAGTGGATCTAGTGCCACTACCACTTTTGTTTTAGAGAAATTGTGATTCATTTTTAGGTCCATTTAATTCCATTTCTTCTTCCATTTCACCTATTGTATTTTATTGTATTCTTATTGTTTTGTCTATGCCTTTTTTTCACAGTAGCATCAAACATTGACAAATGAACAGAATAATCAATGTGCAACGTCTTTTTAGTGTGGGTGTCCCCCTCTGACCCACCTCTATGGCCGCCCCTGTTGTTTTATGTCTTGCAGACGAAGAGGTGTAGTTCTCCTCCTCCCCTGTAGGCGGCGCCCCTCTGAGACAGGCTTGGACGATTTAATGCAGTTTCGTGTGCAACAAAGTACCGAGCTTGGCAGCTAGCGAGAAGAGAAAACCGACGCTTCTGGGATTGTTTATCTTTCCTGCTTTTACAAACTGTTTCCCAGTTATTTGAAAGCTTTCGGTGTTTTGTTGGAAGTTAAATACACACGGGAACTGTCGTGATTTAGCGTTGGGACGTCGTTAGGACGCTTTGTGGAGGAGCAAGGTGCTTTTTTTGAATAGAAAGTGAGTCGTAACGTTAGCGAGCTGGCGTGAAAAAAGAGAGAACCAGGGCTACGCAGCGAGTCGGTCAGCCACGGAGAGCCGGGAGGATCACGGCACAACCGCCGCCAGCGCCACGGGGAGTCGGGGCCCGAGAGGGAGCCTGCCAGGCCCTCGGCTTGATGCACCCTGCCTGCCTCGCCTCAGCCGCAATCCGAGATGGGGGAGACCAAAATTATCTACCACCTCGACGACCAGGAGACACCGTATCTGGTGAAACTGTCCGTGCCGGCGGACAAAGTCACTCTGGCAGACTTCAAAAACGTCCTGAAGAAACCAAATTACAAATTCTTCTTCAAATCTATGGACGATGACTTCGGGTAACCATCAAAGGGTTTATTGTGTTTAACATGGAGTCAGCGCTACACCGCTGTGTTTTCTCTGCGTTATTGCAGCTGGATTAACATTAACTTAGTCGCTCCCTGGTCCAGCTGGCCTGTCATCGGCTTCAACGTTACCTGGCTGTTGATCATTAGCTAGCTCCTTCCATTGCTGCTCCTTTGTTAGCTGCTAGCGACCAGCTCGCAGCGTTAGCAGGGTCTGTTCAGCGTCCAGACCCCGTTTGTTTACATTGCTTGTGTGGCTAGCATATGTGTCTAGTGTGTATCGACTCCGTCTGACCAATTTTGGTATTTGCCAGTTTCATGAAAGTCCTGGGTGACAGTTATCTCTTATTTAGACAAAGTGGAGTTATAGAGGTAGTTGGCTAAACTGACATTAACCAGTTACTAGTTTTAGTAAGAGGCTAATGTTTTGAAGGTTTTTGCTAACATGCCAGTGTCAGGAGGTAAAGGGCTAGTTTCAGTCAGAGTCCAGCAGGGCCCTGCTGTTGTTGTCTGTTTGCCCGAGGAATGCAGAGCTGAACACAGGAATGCCCTGTTCATCACCGTGGCAGCTTTATGAGCATGTCCTTTTGTGTTTAAACATGGCTGGAAAAGTAGACGCTTTATGTTCCTCTAGACTCTGCTTTCTGCAGAGGTAGAGAGAGAAATAAAAGTGGGATATGTACTATTTTGTTAAAAACAGTTCAGCCAGGTTTCCAAAGTTGTTTTTGGCTAAACTCAAACCAGGGTGGGGCAACAACTTCTGAACATTTGCAAGTGGGAAAGAAATATTTTTGAAAGGACCCAAAGATCATGTTGTGAATAGTGGACGGGTATTCTGTTAATAAACTATTAAAACCTTTACTCTGGAGCCTGTATTTACCAAAACCCTCACTGAAGATAATCTCTGTTACTTCTTCTAAAGAAAAAAAACTAATCCTGCCATGACCAGTAGTATGAGGGACTTGATAAATGTATGTCTGATTTGTCCCCCAGACTGTGTGAATAGCTGTTGGTATATGACATTCAAGCAGTCTTTTGTGGTTTGATCAACTGCAAAGCATTGCTGAAAATCCATTAGGTGGGATTGGATAAATATATGTGGGTTGAACTATGTTACCCCAGGAAATCTCTACATGTCGGTCTGTTATATTTTTAATTCAGACCCAAAAGATTTCCTGTGTTGGACTCTTTCATGTATATTCAGACATCACACTCTCAGTAGGTAGAAAATAGCTTAACATTTCCTCTCTGGTAAATGCAGTAATCAGTTTTGTTTTTGATGTTTTTTTTTTTTTTATTGTTGACCTGCTGTCACACCATTTGTCATTGGACAATAATCAGTACTCTCATTCTCTATAGGCACTTGCAGTATAACAACAGTGTAGTAAGTGCATCATTAAATCAGCATCGGTTGTCCCAGTTGTCATTGTATTTCTTCACCGACAGGAGTATTGCCCATCACCATTGCCTCTAAATGCAGCCTCATGTTTTATTGCCCCAAGAGTGCTTTTTTGTTGGTAAAGGTTTACTGAAACAAAGCTTTGTTCTCTTTACAGGGTGGTAAAAGAGGAAATATCTGATGACAACGCTAAGCTGCCCTGTTTTAACGGACGTGTGGTGTCTTGGGTAGGTTCAACATGCGTCCTCTTGTTATTTTTCTGTTTTTTTTTTTTTTTTACTTAATTTGTTTGTTGTTTTGTGCTCGTGTGTTCACTATATTTATGTGGTTGAGTGCTTGTGTGGCAACTGTGAGCATGCATGTATAACGATGATTCCCATCTGTCAGCCAGTGACCGCAGCCATACTCCATCTCAGGGGAGAGGCCCTATGCATCTGCGTGATAATAACATTATCACATAATGATCCGAGGAGCAACGCACACTTGAAAACACCAAGCTCCTTTTTTCTGCTCCTGTGTTTCAAACTCTTTTTAAGACTATGTACTGCAGTGATTTCAGAAATTTTATAAGCTAGTCACCACATGCACCACATACATACATACGTGTACTTGCATGTAGTGTCTCATTTAGAGGCTCTGAGCAATAATTCTCCTGTCTCCACAACACAAGAGACATCTGGTGCTGATGTACAGCCTCCCTCCCTCTCTTCTCCACATTGAAATTGGATTAAGAGCAAGTGAAATCACAGGATAGGAAGAAAATACCCCCATAACAAAGAACCTCACTGCATGTCATCTAACAAGAATATTGAATCTCACAGGGAGGAGAGAATAAAGTTCAGAGAAAGTGCTCTCTGTCTCGCTGTGAAAGGTCGATGCATTTGGTTAATTTCATACAGTGTGGTCACAATTATAGATTGTATTTGAGAGTCATCAACACAGTGTTATTGCTAGACATTTTAAGTGCATAATCGAATGTGCTTGTCCCCGTGCGTCTCTCTATTGTGGTCGTTTTTATTAGACAGTGTGGAGATTTGGTTGGCTGTGGTACAAGGCCAGTTCCTCTCTGTGGAACTGGCGTGCATGTGTGTGAGTGCACACGTGTGTGTGTGTGTGTGTGTGTCTGAATTTGTTTGTTATCTCTTGGGAGTTACTGAAATGTTCCACGTACAATGAAATGTTATTTCTGTTACAGTCTGTCCATTTGTTTGTCTCCACTGTTCATCTGTTGTTTCAATGGTCTGATTGATTAATCTCTGGGGTGCGAGGGCCTGGCTCACTATTATCACACCACAGCATCACAACAGGCCGGCACCCTGAGTCTGTCCTGTTGTGTTTTATTGTCAGCTGATTTAAAAAAAAAAAAAAAAAAAAAAAAGATTTTGTCTATCAAATTATTTTCTTACACCTTATCTCTGTTCTACACCAAAGTACACTGCAAATCTAAGAGTGAAAATACTTTATATAGGTGTAAATGAAATAAGGTTAACAAAAAAAAAAAAAAAAGTAGTAGGGCTCATCATTCCAGCAATAAGTGCTTTCATTGAATTACTCTAGATGTCTATAGTAATCCAATCATTTCTATACACAAGCTTTAACATGATATTATGTAACTCTTATTAAATCAGTTGGCTTATTGCAGAACATTATAGTTACACTGTTCCTCTCTGGTACTTAACACGTCACCCTTTCCCTATAAAATGACTTTAATTGGTAAATTCAGTTAAAATGGAAAACTTCCAAATATTTTATGGCTTTTAGCATCTCAAAAGTGAAGATTTACCGTTTCCCCTTGACACAGAGTCAAGCAATCATGGTTTTGGTTTTAGACCTAGGGGTGGGCTGTGAATTATTTTGAAGACACCACACTGGGTTGCTTGAAATGTCTTACTTTACTCGGTCCAGATGATTAATGGGTATTGATAATGAATGTTATTTAGTTTACCCTTGGGAAAGGTGCAACTCAACAACATGTAGAAAACAGATGATGTTTGATTAACTTGATGGATGTGGTGGTGATAGCATGAAATGTGACTTAGTAGATATGATGTGATCGTAAACAGCCTGTGGATTCTGTGCTTTTAAAAAAGCAAACAAGATTGTTTCCTATCCTACTACACAACATACAAACTATATACTTGACATGATGTTAGATAATGTTCATAATCAGACATTAACAGCTAGGTCATTTGAACTGGTCAACTAACCACAGGCTGTCTTCTTTTTGCCTGTAGATCACCCTAATTTGTGCTTAATATCTAATATGGACAATATCCAAGAAGCTGCAGATCTCCAGGTCTGCAGCTGAGTGTAAAAAAAAAAAAAGAAAAAAAAAAGCAAGTGATCTTGAGCAAGCAGAACTAATGCTCACAGCTGAATATACTAAAACTAATATACTGATATTGAAATTTACCAGTGATCCAACTTGCCCCTCAAAGCTCTGTCATGGTCCATTGAGCCCACTTTTTTCCCATACTTTGGTAACTAAGGCAACACTGTCAGGTAGACAAACCACATGTCTTGACGCAGTATTTTTTTTTTTTTGTTTAACCACAGCAGCCTCTGGGCTTCTTTCCTCTTTCAGTAGGAAATTAGGAGAAGACAAATTGAGTTTTCTATTTGAGGAAAATTCTACTGTACTTTTGTAGCCAGCGGTTTTTGTTATTCTGTAGTCATGGTTTATTTACCATCTTTAAATGCTTGTAAGGCACATAGACAGTGTCAACACAGCACAATATACCATCCAGCCTGTGAATCAGGTTTAGTGTAAACACAGTATTTCTGTGACGTGGATCTGCCGCCCACTTGTTCTGTGTCTTTGTGTGTGTTCTTCCTCTGAATCTTTGTCTCATCCCTCTGACTGACCTGACTCTCTGTGTGTTGACAGTTGGTCTCTGGAGATGGGGCCCACACAGATGCAGGATCAGTTGCAGATAGTTTAGAGCCGACACCCCCTTTGGAGAGGACCGGGGGCATTGGAGACTCACGACCACCTTCCTATCAGTCAGTATATTTAGTGGTGTATTTATTTGGTGTGTAACACATAGATTTGGAGAATGTTTGACTCTGAATGTATAAAGGAGACAAATGTCCTGTGTTTGTGTCTTGAATGAGTTCCTCTGTGTTTTCTAATAACTGCAGTAACAGAGGAAACGGCAAATTGAATAGAAAAAGTATGACATCCTGTGACTGCTTGCCTCCTACCCATGTATCATTGTGTTATCTCAATTCTGAAAATACATCAGACTCTTCAGTTTGTCATGTAGTGGACAGATTACTAAAGGGCTGTTACCAGCCCTTTAGTTCTTTTATATATTAGTTAAAGGGTGTAGCGTGCCTTCAAACCAGTTTTTACTTTTATTGTTTATCTACAAGTAAAGCAGTATAAAGTATGTAAAAGACACATGATAGCAATAGAGGAAGAAATGCTCACCAGACTGAAATAAGTCAACCAGCACAACTGCAGTTCCTGCCAAATGTTCAATTCAAGAGTGCAGCCTCAACTACACTGAGCCAGAGATGGTTTTACAGTCAACATAGTTTGTGATGTGATTATAACAAGAAGCACTAATTATAAACATTTGTTTAAGTGGCTGTTAAATGAACTTAACTGCCCTGATAATGACATGGTGTAATTCTATCCGTTTTGAACGCCCATGCTCTCTCTCTCTCTCTCTCTCTCTCTCTCTCTCCTGTGCTCCCCCTGTGTCTGAAGTGGGAAAGCAGCAAGCGGTCGGGACAGTTTGGACAATGACACAGAAACCGGTTCCATGGTGTCGCAAAGGAGAGAGAGGGAGAGGCCAAGACGAAAGCACACTAACGACCACGGTCAGAAAAGTCTCTCTCATCTAGTGTTTTTAATCAGAATTAGAATTGGTTCTTTTCCTGTTGTCAAGAGTTTTGCAACAACAACTTAATTTCCATGTGTCGTGTGCATCTGTCCCGCCACAGGTGGGAGGCAAAACGGCTACTCGTCGAGGGGAATGGGGCGCGGGGCTGCAGAGTACGACAGCTGCTCGTCCTTCATGAGCAGCGAATTGGAGTCCACTTCCTGCTTTGACTCAGAGGACGATGACGCAACCAGCAGGTCAGATGTTCATCTTGTTCATCAGTGCATCCCCCGCTGAGAAAAGGCTGTTGGCTTGAGGCATGCATGTAGAATTACAGATGATGGGTTTTGGCAGAGATTAGTACAGTCTAATTGTCTAGTGGTTTTTGTGGATGCCCCCCCTCCAAGTTTTCTCCTCCATGAGTCGTAGAAATAATCTGCAATCCGCATTAGAACGTCAGTTCTCAGTTTTATGGCATCTCTCAAGATGTTTCTGTCCACAGCAGGAAAAAAAAAACAGTTTTTTTTACCTTAACAACATTTCAGGATGCTGGTGTCAACTGATTCTTTGTGAGTCGGGTCATAACTTCAAAACAAAGTTAGCTGGATGCCATTTACAAATACTTAAAACTTTAAGGATATTTTTTATTCACATTATGGCCTGTTCTGGTTTAATTTGCTTGATTTAGATGGAAAAGTTTTATATATCCTATTGCAATAACCGTCTCTTGTCCCTTCAGATTCAGCAGCTCTACTGAACAGAGCTCCTCTCGTCTAATGAGACGACACCGCCGTCGCCGACGGAAACCTAAGGCCTCCAATATGGACAGGGTGAGATCACACACTTGGATGTACAGGGCTGCAAAATAAACTGAGGAGCTCTCTGTGAATATCTTCTTTCAGTTTGTGTTTTGATTCTTCACATTTCTTTGCCTAATTCCCATTTTTCATCACTCTACCCCCCAGTCTTCGTCATTCAGCAGCATCACAGACTCCACCATGTCTCTGAACATTATCACTGTCACTCTCAACATGGGTAAGTGACTCAACCCTGTGGAAATCACACACAGAATGCGTCTACATTTGCTGGAATAAATAGAGCTTGCACTTGTTCCTTAATAAAACCTCCTCATGAAGTCACACACTGAGTCAAGGTTAAAAAACTCCTGTCACAAGACAAGAAAACAAAACACAATTTACTTACTGTGTCCCTGCTTTGGCTTCGCTCTTGAATACACATTGTCTGTTGTTGTTCACTTCACAGAGAAGTATAACTTCTTGGGCATCAGTATTGTGGGTCAAAGTAATGAGAGGGGAGATGGAGGAATCTACATCGGCTCTATCATGAAGGGAGGAGCTGTGGCTGCAGATGGACGTATAGAGCCTGGGGACATGCTGTTGCAGGTGTGTGTCTGTCTGTGTGTGTAGCACAGTACGTAAGACCAGAAAAGAGAGTGTGTGTAGTTGCATGATGTGTTTACCTTTACTACCAGCAGCTGTACTTGAAGTAGACGTGCTCAATGATGTCAAAAATGAAGGGTTTTTTTACAGGTCATATACATTAATGCATCACATATCATTACATGACACGTGATTTTGGATTTTCCTCCATTTTCCTCTAATACTTTACTCTTTTCCTGCTCAGTTACTCAGTTATCTCCACACCTGCCCTGTTATCTGAGTCATTTTAATATGCTGTATAAATGTTGTGCTTTATAGCAAGGTACTGACACATTTATTGGACTTTTTATATCTCTAATGTTTATTTTCCATTATCATCGTAATAGGGCACCGCATGTTGAAACACTGCCAGTCCACCTAATGGCCTTGTGCAGTAGGATTTATTGGAATGTTTTTGAGGATGTGAAAAGTTTATACCTCTTTATGTAGGAAACAATTGAGTGTCCAGTGTGTCATAATTTGAATTTGTTAAAATTTATGTTACTTTCGTATGTGTTTCACCGTCTGAGATATTGTAATAATGTTTTTGTTTCATTTTTCTTCCTGTAGGTGAATGACATCAACTTTGAAAACATGAGCAATGATGATGCAGTTCGAGTGTTGAGAGACATCGTGCACAAGCCAGGGTGAGACTCACTTTAATTCACATTAGTACGAGCATTTCTGTGTGTTTAAAATTGGTGTTAACTGTATATAAATGCTGTTCTTGTGTTTATTTTCAGCCCCATTACTCTGACTGTGGCCAAGTGTTGGGACCCGAACCCTCGGAGCTGCTTTGCTCTGCCAAGAAGTGAGTGTTTGTCTCTTTTTCCTCGTTCTGATTTGCTTTGATGACATCGTCACCACTAACTGTTTCCCCTGATGTCTTTTCAACAGGTGAACCAATCCGGCCGATCGACCCAGCTGCTTGGGTGTCTCACACGGCGGCCATGACCGGGGTGTATCCCCCGTACGGCATGAGCCCCTCCATGAGCACTGTTACCTCCACCAGCTCATCCATCAGCAGCTCTATCCCTGAGACTGAACGTGAGTCGCATGACCCCCTGCAGCTGTGTGTTGTGGCTTTTTATCAAAACAATTTTATTCAAATCATCATAACCATCCCATCTTTTTTTTTCCCCATTTCCTTTCATTTGGTCGTAACATATTCTTTTCTTATGTTACTCTCACTGTGTTTCAGCACCACACCCATTTTCTGTTGCCTTTTTTTAACATCTCTGTCTTGACACTTCACACTGTTATATTATGTGGAGTAAATTCGTTCAGGATTGTTGATATGTCAAGATTTCACCTCTCATGAGCACGCTTCGACCTCCAAAAATGCAACAAATATCACCGCCTTCCCCTGGTGTGTTAGTAAATCTCTGTGTTAAGTGTAGCCCTGCCCTTTCCCTGCATTCCTGCGACTTCTCTCTGTTCCAGCTTTTACAGTGCTCAGCCTCACAGCTTCCATCTGCTCGGTAACTCTTGTCAAAACTAAGCTCATAACTCACGACTTTCACCCTCCCTGTAATCTTTGGAAGGACCGAAATGTTTTTTCTTTCTTTCAGGAGAAAATATTTTCACTCTCTTGTCACTTTCTTCAACAAATTGATCCACATTTTTGTGGAATTTCCCAACGTAATTTTCATCATGTCCTGAAAAACCCTAAATCAGTTAAACACTTGAAAACAATGAAAATAGAAATAGGTTTTTGCTGATACCATTTCCATGTTGCCATTTTCCGAATTGAATGGTATATTTCATAAGCTTTGGAGAATTGGTCAACTGAATTGTGTCAGGATTTATAATCTGTTGTCTAGAATGTGAGTGGAAGGGTAGTTTGGTTTGGGTCCCTCTTAGAAATAATAATAAAAAAAAAAACAGCCCATAATGAAATGGAGTCAAAAAGTTGAAGTTAGGTGAGAGTATTGTTAATAGGCCATGACGACAATAAGTAAAAGCTGTAAAAATTAGATCCAATCACACACTTTTATATGGTTTTAATTTGATCATAAGACATTCTGGACAATAAAGAAATCATTGATTCAAAGCAAAGAAAATGGGGCAGCCAAAAGTAAATTACTTCTCTTTATCACAATTTCTAATCTTGGAATGCAACAAACTACCGCAGATGATATATAAGATATGTTAGGGTTCTGGACAGGACATTTAATTCATTATGATCTGCTTTTTGTTCTGGTTTTATCAAGACCAGCTCAGTTGTAGTTGTAGTAAAGATGGAGCCTGTTTCAGGGTCAAGACAGAAAAGGTGTCAAATTACAGTCCAGACCACAGGAAACCAAATATTATTTGTGGCAAATTCCAAAACAGGCCAACATTTTTATAGCTGTCCAGATAACAGCACTCAACTGTTCTTTCTTTTAAATGTTTAGGACTAAATCAAACAAAAAAACAGAATGAAACTATTTTTATCCATATGTTTGTCCTTTAAACAGGTTTAATGTTAAATATCTTAGATGGGAGGCTGATGAGACCTGATAACTTCAAGTTTAAAAGAAGGCTGCGGCTCAACTCTTGTGTTAACTTGTACATGTGTCCTGTGTTTCTCAGGATTCGATGACTTCCACCTCTCAATCCACAGCGACATGGCAACCGTCGCTAAGGCTATGGCGTGCCCAGAGTCGGGGCTGGAGGTGCGAGACAGGATGTGGCTCAAGATCACCATCGCTAATGCCTTTATCGGTAAGTCAGTCAAAGCACAGGGCACAGTCCAGCATTTACTTCCCTCTTCTGTATGCATACACATCTTTTTATGCTCAGCTCAGTTTGTAGATTGGTTTGCTAATGAAAACATAAAACTTTTCATACAGTTTAGAATCATTATTTGCCTTAATGATACAAAGTCAACACCAGTTGTCATCGCAACATTTTGAATCTTTTTAAATGTCAATAGATCTCCTGGTTTAACTGTCTATAGTTCCTGTATTTGTAAAGGATCATGATTGTTTCTAACTAAATCAGGAATCTGATCAGCTGCTACACATATGAATATTCAAGTAATTGCTTTGGATGTTGTGTTATATAATAGAAAAGTGTAAGAAGAGCCTCTGAAATATGTGCGTCTTTGTGTTGTCAGGCTCCGATGTGGTGGACTGGCTCTTCCATCATGTGGAAGGTTTCTCAGATCGCAGAGAAGCTCGTAAATATGCCAGCAACCTGCTGAAGGCTGGCTACATCCGACACACTGTCAACAAGATCACCTTCTCTGAACAGTGCTACTACGTCTTCGGAGACCTCTGTGGCAGTAAGTGCATAACATTGAGAGTAACATTTGCTATAAGTCTTTTGTTGTGGCAGCAGTACAATGAATTATCTATAAAGTTTCATGGTTCATTTATTTTTCCGGACATGTTTATATAGTGGACTAGAGGAAGTCTAAACCTGATTTCTTCTTCTTCCTCCCTCAGACATGACGCACCTGTCCATCCATGACCATGATGGCTCCAGTGGCGGTGCCTCAGATCAGGACACTTTGCCCCCTCTGCCCCATCCCGGTGCAGCCCCCTGGCCCATGACTCTGCCCTACCAGTTCCCCATCCCTCACCCTTATGACCTGCCACAGCCTTTCCACGGCGGACCAGGCGCTGGCAGTGCAGGAAGCCAGCACAGTGGTGAGTGCTGAGTATACCGTACCGTATATGTTTATCACAAACACATTAGAAGAACAATCAGTGGAAAGTAGTGCACTGGTGGAAAGATATTTTAATATATGCTTAATATAACAGAAGTGATGTGATATTCCACCCAAAATCTTTTGGCCTGTGCAGAATTAACTGTGGCTGAGCAAAGTTTCCTGCTTCACAAAGAACAGATGTGGGAGTAAAAAAGAAAATCAAAATATCTACAGAAACCTTTCAAACAGTTGGGTATTTCTTTTCTCTCGTTACAAACACCCAAAGTGTTTTTCCAAAACATTTTGAAAATACTTTAAAAATAATTCTTCTGTCAGAGCTTCATAGCTTACGGAATAAAATTGTAAAATTATTGTAACTAACGTGAATTTGTGCCTGTTGCAACTGCTGTTGAAGCAAACTACATAAACCTTTAGCAACCACAGATGAGATTTTGGCTGAAGTGTCAGTTTGTGCAGAGGAGTTTTAAAGGAGGACGCCAGCACTTTGTTGTGTTTGACATTTTCTTTGGCGTCTTATCCAGAGCCAGGTGGGAAAAAAAAAAAACGATACATGCAAATGTTACCTGTGCACTTTCCATGCATGTTTACGTGCATGTTTACATTAGCTCACTTCAAAGACTTGAAGGACACAATCTCGCTCTGTTGAGAGTGAAATATATTCCTGCCAACATGTAAATAAGGAAGCATCAAAGTTGCCTTATTTACATGTTGTACTTTGTGTATTGAGCATGTGTAGAAATAGAAAACCAGACATTGTGGTTTTCAGAGACGTTTGCTTACGCAATTGAGATGTTTACTGGCCAACAACATCTGGGCCCACCGACTGCACACAACATCTCAGCCGTCCTGTTCTCATTTCATAACTGCTTACTACCATTTAAATCTACCGGTGAAAACAAATGAGCGCTAACAAGATACAACACGTAAATAACAAAGTTTGGGAGTTGTAAGGAGTGTTCTGTCACTTTTGATGGAGGATAGATGTTCCCCTGGCTTAAAATGTTTGTACTACGCTTGACTAACACCCCACACCTCTATCTCTCTAAAACACGCCAACCACTAAACTGATACAGATCTTTCCATCTGTCATTGGGTTTCTTTTTATCATATAAATTGTTATGATTGGCTTTAAATTCATCACACTGAAGAACTCGCTGGAAAAGCACCAAGGTTGTTTGTGGTAATAAAATGGAAATATGTAGTTGTCTCTGGTAATGGCTGAGCTGTTTGGCCTGTGGTGGGCAGAGAATTCTCCGTGAGCATGTCTGTATTAGTCATGAAGCTCTCCTGAGAGTCTCCCACAAACTGGGTCAGTACTGTCTGCATCACGTCACCGGCACCCAGATGGTAGAGAGTGGCTCAAGTAGGTCAGCCAGATGTTTTTTTTGTTTGTTTGTTTGTTTTTTGTTTGTTTTTTGTGGTATCTGTAATGTGCATGTATATAACTTGAATGATAAACATAGTCTGTTTCACTCTGTCCACAGGAAGCAGTGGTTCAAACTGCAGCAAGAACGAGGGTCGGAAATCCGGTGGCAGCGGCAGCGATCAGGAGCTCAGGAGCCATCGAGCTCCTAGTGAGCGCTCGGTAGCTCCACCTAGTGAGAGGAGCGTCCGCAGCTCTGTTAGCCACCGCAGCACCAACTCCCACTCCTTGGCCTATGGCCCCGGCCTTGTGTATGGCCCCCCTGGCCTGCCCCCGCAGCCCCCACATCTATCCACCGCTGCACCCGGTGCCCCACCAGGCAGAGAGCTCGCCTCCGTGCCGCCTGAGCTCACTGCGTCACGGCAGTCTCTGCGCATGGCGGTGGGCAACGCCGGAGAATTCTTTGTTGATGTGATGTGATACAGGTCGTAGGCTGATAACAGTAGCAGATTTGACTTTCTCATGTCAGTATGACACTGAGAGAGACAACGTGATAGGACAGGAGGGAGGGAAGATTGCAAAAAAGCTGTAACCCAAGGCCATGATTCCACTTTTCTAAAAGCATAAATGGAACCAATCCTGCTGTGTGTGCTGAGAGAAAATGCTCCTCCTCTGTTGTGCTTTTCTTCCCTAGTAGTGGTGGCCATACTTTCTTCAGTGAAGAAACCCCCTCACTCAACATGGAACCAAAGCACCTTTCTCATTTTCTGCTCCTCAGTGGGGAAGAGTTTGTGTGAGGACAAAGAGTGAGCGAGAGAGAGGGAGTGGAAACAGACAGCTGGGGAAGATGACTCAGCACTTTTCTACATGGATGTTTTTCATTTGTTCTTCTCTTCACTCTTCCCTCCTCTCTACCTTCCTTATCTGACATTCTCTGTCCTCCCCCACCCCCCGTCCACGTCCAAACTAAGAGAGAAAAAGTAGCCTCTTCCCTCCTCCTGTTCTTTCATTTCCCACTTGCTGACAAGAAAAAAAAAAAAACTGAGAGAAAGCTGAAATGTTAATTTCAACTAACTTTTAACCTTATTCAGACTTTTTAAATGTTTGCTTGACTTAAAGAGAGAAAGAAATGGAAAAACGTGTATGTAGTGCAAGAGAAATCGCAGTCCTTCTTACTGTAAGAATGCATTTGTTTTATTATATATGTAGTTGGTCACAACTAGTTTCATTTTCAAAACGCTAAACATGAGCATCCAGCTTCGAGAGTCATTTTTACACTACACAGCTGCATTTTCATCTGTTAACCAGAGCATTTTCAGACTCTGTCTTGTGATAATGTATAGTGAAAAAAAAAAATTTCTTACCATGTCTTTCACACTACTCTTTTATCAAGGAAAAATGTCTTTTTATTTATAAATATAGTTTTATGACTTAACTGGGCTGCTCTGTGTTGTGTTTTTATTTGAGTGTGTGCACGTTTGCAAGGAAGAACTCTACAGCCGTCTCTCACTTTCTCTTTTTCCTCCTCGGCACCTGAGGTCATATTTGCATTTAAAAGCAGTGGAGTCCAGACTGTCCAAGAGCAGGAATGTGAAGGTTAGGCAATCTGGTGCACAGATGTGTGTGTGTGGGCTGAGGGTGTGTGAGAGATCAGCCTGTGTACATTTGCCTCAGAACTGAATGACCCTATGCAAAATGTTCCCTTTGCTTAGAGGGAAAGAAATCTCCTGTTGAGAGGTGATTTAATTCAACTTGAAGGGGGAAAGCTGAATCAGATGGACTCCGCAGGACATGATAAAATAAGACCACCCACGCAACCATTGGTTTAAAGCACAAACATAGTAGGATATTATCTAAATCCCCACAGGGAAGTTTGTTTTCTACTCTCATTCACTGGCGCTAGTAATAAATTCCACTGTTATTTACCAACATTTAATTAAACAAGTTGGGTAACTGCCAACGTGCTCCAGAGTCTATTTAAAAAATAAACTCACTCACTCACTAAAATGCTCCTTGCTTCTTTTACACTCACAGCCGTTAATTAACGGCCATGAAACTAATAATAATTGGTCAGTAGCCTGTGTAGCTTATCATAACAAGGCCTGGGTGCGGTTTACACACCGCTCCAGCCGCGCCTTTTCCTGTCACAGCGGAACGGCTGTGCGTAAGGACGGCAGGTCAGCTGACAGCTATCAGAGGACCGGGAGGAAGGAGCGGAATTAACGGGTGTGTGTGAACTGGGAACCTACTGAATCCCGACACAAGCGGTACCAAAGGCCGAGTGGGGATCGCAGACTGGTGGCGTTCGTGAGAGAACAAGGGTAAGGTTATCAAAGTCGAAATAGTAAAAGTGTTTTTCGTCAAAATGCGTGGATATAGCGCGGTAACCGTCCCGAAAAGCCGGCGAAACGGCTTCATTCTCGGGCGATGCTAATATTAGCAACATTAGCCTCAGCTCAGCTAGCTAACATCAAGCTAGCAGCGGTAACTAGCTTGAAAACGGAAAAAGAGGCGTTTTATTTTCTACAAAATAAAAGCACACAACACTTAATTGTATGCATTATGTAACGAATAAACTTTATCTAGGACCGTCTGCGCCACATTTTGACACTGTTGTTTTCTAAAATGACAGTAATTGTGTTGCGGGTTGAGTTGACATAAAACGGTCCGAGTATCTTTTCACCGGAAGTCCACTGAAATTGCGCACGGCTCGGCGCTAGTTCTGGGAGCGTTACAGACAGTTAGCCTGCTATCGTAAGCTAAATTAGCTAGCAATCTCACTCGGTGTATTCCACATCACTTTGATCATAGCTGAAGGTCAAGACTCCATCTGTGCTGTAGCTGCTTAAGAATAATTTAAACTAAGCGTTTCAATGAAACCCGTGTCTAACCGATCGAAGAATTATTAAGAAAATATGAAAAATGTATGAACGTTAGGAAATGGCCCGAGTGAGCAGACATCTTGACTTCGGCCAATAAAAGGGCGATTGGACCCGCTCAAGTCTTGTGCACGGTATATTCAGTCACGACTCGACGGTGCCTTATTGAAGAAATCGTTTACTAATCTTGGGTTTATATTTATTTTGTATCGTCCCTCGGAGCTCCGTGTGTTTAAGGTGTCTGGTTTCTGTCTTCGAGGAATTTCAACCGTGTCCTTCATCCTCTGGATCCCAGAAGCGTCATTCTTGAATCTTGAATGGAGTCAAATTCCTATGATTCATTGGTTTGAGACTGAACAGCGGACACAGTTTCACTACGTATAAATGATTTATTATATCCTTTTATTTTAATCTTAGTTTGGATTTTATTGGGTTCGGTCTGATCAGATCCAGACAGCATCTGGCAGCAAAAAGGAAACCAGTAAGAGCAACAGATTTCTTGCTGGCTACCTAGCGGCATCCTGCTTCTAACTGGTGGCTGCTAATCTGCTGTTAATCTCACTTTGGAAGGAAATAAGGAATTGCCTGTGATGACAGCGTTAGTAGTAGAATATTTTAACCTACACTGGAGTAGTGTGGCCTTTAATGCAACATATGTATGTGCACATACACGCAACACAAATGAGTCACCACAGTGGGGCAGCTGCAGGGTACATTCAACTGGCACTAGAGGGATGAGCCTGTGTGTGAGAGAAAAGAGAGGGAGACGGACAGAAAGCGACAGAAAAAGCGGATGTGAAGGACAAATGCCTCCCTGTACTGTTGGTCACTCCCTCTCTTCTCACTGCTTTCACTTCTCTGTCACCCCCTTTTCCTTTCTCTGCTTCCTTCCTCCAATCTTTCGCTCCATTTCTCTCTCTTCTCAGGCGGGGTTTGGTTTCACCATGGCCAGTTGGGACTGAGAGGCTGCCACAATGATTGGAGGTCTGTTCATCTACAACCACAAGGGGGAGGTCCTCATCTCCCGAGTCTACCGAGATGACATAGGGTATGTTTTACTAGCACAAGTCTGCTGTAAAAAAAAATTTTTTGGGCGGGCGGGGAACATAGGTCAGTAAGAAGGTCCTGACCCAGTGGAGGAAGTCATGTTGGAGTTGATCCTGAAGGGATGAGAAAGGATTATGTCGCTCTCCTTGCTAAGATGTTTACATTTGAAGTAGAAGTTCACAACCTTTACACAAGAACTCGATCTGGTATCAGAATATGTTGTTTATCAATATTACATTTAAAGTCATATTTAAAGATTATTCCAGGAAACAAATGAAAATATACAGGTGACTATAAGAAAAGCACAATTACTCACACTCAGGAAAAATACTCCCATGTTATATGAGACAATGATTTGGTTTGTTTGTGTTCATTAAATCACATCTTGTGTTTACACGGTTAGGTGTAGCCATTTGAAAGCATTTCCAAACTGGATCCCAGACACAAGTTACAACAACATCTACAAATCATTACCATATGGAGAAGAGGCACTGCTAGGAAGCATTGTTATTTCCATTACTGGCAGCTCCATTTCTTAATTTTCTACACATTGCAGTGGTATGCCATTGATGAGAAACTTTAACCTCAACACCTTTAGTCAAATGACACATTTTGGATATAACCTCCTTAATCATTTATAAAAAATGTTTCAACTATTTAGTTTTTAACAGCATTTCTGGGCAGGTTGATGTTAAATATGTAACATAATGCCAAACATTTAAATAAATTAAGTCTATACTAAAGCAGGTACAAGATATAAAGGTTTGGATTTTACACAAAATTTATCCCAAAATCTCACATCTGCATGAATTTGTCAATTTAATTAAGACGCATGGCTGTTGTAAGATCACCCTCAAGTAACACATGGAAGCTGTCATACATGAGTCCTCTGATTTGCCACACTAGACTCATTCATTCATTCACATTGTAACACTCCTGAAAAGTCTAATACTCTAATACTCTAATGGAACCTGAACATTGTCATTAACGGGTAAGTGAGCATGTTTGTGTCTTCAACTTGGACTGTTGATCATTTCTTTTTTGTTTGAAGTGAAACATGGTTACTGTATCTGGGTTGTAATGGCTCACTTTAAATGTAAAGCGAAAAATGGACTTTGATCAAAGTAACTAAACATAAGTAGAGTCCTATGCAAAGCTGCTGAAGAGCAGGTGAAACTGACATAGTTCCTCTGTGTAAGATGGACAACTAAATACGTGGCTGATTTGTATCCAGTGTCGACTGTGTAGCTATGCTGTAAAACACCAGCAAGGTTTGGTACCTCGTGTCAGGTTAAAATATTAATCAAATACAGTTTATTATGGACAGGAGGTCGGGTTAGTGGCTAGATGAGTCTAAAAAGGATTTTGAAAAATTTGACTTGTACTCCTCATTGTTCCTCCTTTACTGTCCCTTACTTGTTTGCATAACACTGTGGGTGTGATGGGTGTGATATGATATAGCGGGTCCTCATGCCTAAACCCAATTATCACCCTCTGTTTTGCATAAACCCAGTTGCATCTAATGTTTGGATTGAGGTCAGAGTAGGATGTTTGCCAGAACAGACACCAGTTCAGTTGCCTTGTACTTTTACATAGAGAGGGTTGCTGGCAAGGCACGGAGATGGCACGAGGGCAGGAATAGATTTCCCGGTGCTCTCATAGTGTCAATTATATGGGTGCACCACAGCAGTGCTAGATCAGTAGATTATTTCTTGTGCAGACCCAGAAAGAAAGGGATTTTCTGCTGTAGTTGCAGGATTGGATGTAAAGTGAAGACAACGCAGAAGTTCAGAAACGGACTGGTGTGTGCTGGATTTCAGAGCTGCTCAGTGTGACATGTAACATCAGCAGACTTGACTACTGAGACATTAACATGTCTATTTGAATCAGGGACATGCATGAAAACTTGTGCTGGAGGATTCCTGATCCACAGCTTATGTCCTGTCTCTATGCAGCCATCAGTCATGTAATTGTGGTTGCTTGATTTGTATTCATGGGTCCCTCCCTGTCTTAACAGTGGTACATGTAGAGTCCAGCTGCCTCCTCGCACACAGCCCAGTGTATATTGTAGAGCAGCAATGAATCCAGACCTTTATGACCATCGCTGATTTTCCTAAAAGCAGTGAAACAAGGAAACCGTCGGTTGTTACCACTGATACAGAGCTCATATTATGAAAAACGGAAATTCCACATTTTCTTTCCTTCTCAACACATTTCCACTGTGATCATTTGTGTTTACATCACTGGTATGGGTTGTTTTGTTGATCCCCCTGTCGCTGCAGCAGTGCAGAGTAAAGCAGACACATTATGTTGCTCTAATGCCTGCAGTGTACTATATATACTATAATGTTATAGTGTGCATATTAACAGGAGCTTTTAGTCACAACTTGAATAGAAATTGATCCACTTCAAATAGTTGTGCTTATGATGGAGTGTTATAAATTAATAAACACGTAACATGCTGTAGAATATAACACACGACATGGATTGAAGAGCAATATAATGCTGCTAAGCTATCTTACGCATATTTGATTACAAATATAGCGTCATATTAAACACCATGTTACTCACACTATGTACATGATGCACGAAAATGTCTCTTGTGCATTTTTGTCTCTCTCCTCTTTTACCTCATCCTTGTTTCCTCTCTATCCTCTGTATCACCATTTTTCTCCATCTGTCCATCTTGGCCCCTGTAGGAATAGGTAAGAGACGCTCCAACGTGACAAGCATGACCCTTTCCCTCTCATGGCCACCGATCAATGACCCCCTGAAACCCTATAAACTGCATGCCCACTGATATCCACAGCCAACTTCCCGGTACCTCAAAGCATGAGTCACCTGTCATGACATTACAGCCTTAAACAAACCTCCCCCAGCTACTCAAATACAACAGCCAGTCGATCGAAGCCAAACAGTTGAGCTTCTACAGAGCACCTCGGTGAATATTGTTGTTCACTATCAGCTCAACCCAGTGCTGAAGCATGTAGTCTGAGCATGGAATATGACTGATAATTTAGTGCTTTTATATAGAGATTTGAGAGATGTTTTTAGAAAATGTAAGATTTATTATATCTGTATCTATATGATAGAAATTGTCTTTGAATCTAAGCTTTTAGACTTAGCAGTAGTTTGTGCCTAATTTCAGAAAGTATCTTCAATATTTCTTGGTGGTGAAGTTGTAATTCTCGTTGGTTATAATAGAGTCAGAGCTCAGTTTAATGGAAGAGACGGACGCCATGGCAGCCTCTTTTGTTAACAGGCGTTCAGCTCTTACTATTTAGCTATTGAAATTTCTAAACTTGCAAACATAGATGTTGATGTTTTATAGATTGCATTTTCCAACATAGCAACACAGGAGGCTGCCATATGTATGAGTCTGGTCCATTTACTCTAATGGTATCCTTTAAAAAATATAAATAATAATAAATACTTTGAGTGTCAGAGACTGAAGTTTACATAGGAACCTTGATTTAATTTGTTTATTCCAATGTTGATAAAGTAAACTATAAGAAATTATACATATACAAAGGTAGATCCACAGTTGTGTGGATTTTGGTAAGTTTACAGTTTGCGTGTGGAATTAGACTTTGAGATGTTCTCAGGCGTTTCTCAGCCGGATTTGATCTTCTTGTCACAGCGTGCTGCATCCTCTGCACTAAGCCCTGTTATTTATAAATCCACATTAATCAGGGCTGAGTTTCCCCCGAAGCATTGTGGCAGTAAGCTAAGGTATACCTTGGCTTATTTGTTATAATTCACATATAATTTACATATCCCTTTCCATCTTTATAAAAGACAACAACCAAAGGTCTAGATAAAGATGATGATCAAAAACGAGGTGAAAAATGTTTTGTTCCAACTGAGTCCAGTTAATTATGATGCTGCTGCCTGGGTGTCAGCTGAAACTCTCAGCCTTCTTGTGCCTCCTGGTAATTATCGCCATTTACACAACACAACCTTACTTTTATCCCTGTCGAGGTGTCCTGTTTCACTTGGTAAGAAAATGTTTTGATAATTACTCATTCTGTGAGATGGGTGGATACGTCATTGAGGTCTGAAAGTGCTATTTATTTTGACTCAAGCGTGGAGCTGTATACCAAACTGGAGATCTTATGCTGCAACGTTTTCACATGATGTCACAGGGTGGGATAGTTTTAACAAGTCAAATTGTTGTGAAAAGCATGGAGCAATTCTCTCAACTCTGTCTCTTTTTTTCTCCTCCTTCCTCTAATCCCAGGCGTAACGCCGTGGATGCGTTCCGTGTGAACGTAATTCACGCCAGGCAGCAGGTTCGATCCCCGGTGACCAATATCGCCCGTACCAGCTTCTTCCACGTGAAACGATCCAACATCTGGTTGGCGGCGGTCACCAAGCAGAATGTCAACGCTGCCATGGTGTTTGAGTTCCTTTACAAGATGTGTGACGTGATGACTGCTTATTTTGGCAAAATCAGCGAGGAGAACATCAAGAATAACTTTGTTCTCATCTACGAGCTGCTGGATGGTACGAGACAGTATTAGTAATATTCGTGTGTGGAATTGGTCACAATTTCCAAAATATAAGATTAAATGTAGACATGGGTAGTGATTGTAGGTTGCAGCTGTTCTTAGTTTTTGAATTCTTCATTTAGAAGTTACACACACATTTGTAGAGTTGTATATAAAGTCATTCAGCTTTGGTGTTTTCCATTGCTACATGTTTTCTTGTTTTCTTCTTTGTCTTATCTCTCACTGACAGTTATCTCTTTGTTCATACAGAGATCCTGGACTTTGGCTACCCCCAGAACTCAGAGACCGGAGCTCTGAAGACCTTCATCACCCAGCAGGGTATTAAGGGACAGGTCAGTGAATGAACCTAACAATAGAATGATTGGCTGACAGAATAAGGACAGTTTCCAGTTTGGTGAATACACCTGGTTACAACTAATGGAGTCTAATTCACCATTTCTCAATTAATTTTCCCTCATGAGGGTTAAAACATTTAATTTTTGTTACCATTAATTCAGTTTTATAGCCATATAGGAAGCAGTAGTGTGTGGTGCTTTTAGGGCAGACTGCACACAGCTAGAAACACACCTCAGTATAAGTCAGGACCTGGAATTACAACTTGCATTTTTATGAGATGGCCTGAGGTAGAAGGAGATGAGTTACACAGCTCTCCTCACATTATTCTGTTCCGTTTATTGAAATTGCAAGTCAGCTTTGTCTAATAAAATGGCAGACGTTGGCCTTCGAGCAGTCATCAGCTACCTTGAGACTTTTCCAGAAGTTTGTAGCCACGGATGAGACCTGGTTTCACAACTTCCAACCAGAGACAAAAGAACAATCCACTACAGGCAGATGTTGCCAGTTTTCTCAGACAGTGCTGACTTACTGACTTGCAATTTTCAATTACCCGAAACAGAAATACCACAGAAGTGATTAACTTTAAACTCTGCACAATGGTTCATAGAGTTCGACTGCATGTGGAACTTATCAGACATCTCTCATGTTAATTCTCCCCCAGTTCTGTTCTTGTTGCTGTCACAAACATTCAACACTATATTACACAGGAACTTATTCTTTAACTCAAAGTGCTGCAAACAATAACTAGCAGTCTGATTTAATGATGTCCAGTTAGTTGTGCTAGTTGTACGATATAAACAACACTGAATATAGAATAATGAGAGCCAGTTGGATAAAGCATAACAGCTGATATGTTTCCACATCTATTTAAAGACCAGATGTTGCCTCCGTTGAATTTGTTTACACAGGTTTGAATGCAGTTGTTCTTTAATCTACACTGTTTGTTTTGCAGGAGAATAAAGATGCAGGGTTCATAAATATTTAATGTTGTCATTCAGGTTTTACCATCAGAGACCAGCTCCAGTTATATGTGACTTATGTCAATTGAAATATGAATTAAACAGTATTTTTCCTTTTTTCCCTCATTCTTTCCTCAAACCACCGACTTGGACACTTCATATATCAGCACCAGGTAATACACAACACGCTGAGAATGTAATGAAATTAATTTTTACCCATGTCCCTGTAGTGCTAATGATCCCTTTTCATCCCTGCCGTTCTTTTGTCAGTGTGTCAGCTCTCTCCTTTTGTCAGTAGTGATACAGTTTCTCTCTCTGTCTCTCAGACAAAGGAGGAGCAGTCTCAGATCACCAGCCAGGTGACGGGGCAGATCGGCTGGCGTCGTGAGGGCATCAAGTATCGCCGCAATGAGCTCTTCTTGGATGTACTGGAGAGTGTCAACCTGCTTATGTCACCACAAGGTTTGTTGTTATGACCTCTCTAAACTAGGTGGTGATTGTTGACATGAACCAGCACTAAGCACTCAGTGAAGCGCAAACCTCTGACAAGGCCAAACTGTCTTACACACGTCTGTCAGATCTGGATTAGTGTGTGGTTCTTAGTCATACATGTAAACACTATAAATTAACTAAAGGTAAAAATGTAACCTTTTGGGTATAGGTAATAATATAGAGAACAAGGTTGCATTTCTTTTAATAAATATTCATTTGTCCATAAAACACTTATGCTTCGGTCTGGTAGCTTCACAGATTTAAACAGATTTAGTTCATTGGGTAACTGCTCAGGAGCTTTGATAATATCACAAAGTCTTTTGTTTAAAAAAACACATTAAAGTTTCTCTTTTTATGAGCAATTTGATAATTTCCCGTCCATATTGGCATTAATGTTGAATTGGTTAGTTGATTCTTGAGCTTGGCAACTTTAGTTGACAAAACGATCTCACCACAGAGTCCATTTAAACGGCCTCGCTGGCGCTTTAGATCATATCACACGTCTTACTCAGCAGCTGGAACTGAAGAGAGTTAACGGTTTCAGCTCCAGATAGGAAAAGAACCACCACAAAAGCAGAAAAATCTTAAAAACAGACTTTGTTGTTGTAATAAATTTTTACGATGCAAATTCCACCCTCCACCTCTTCCATTTCTTCCCCCTCAGGTCAGGTCCTCAGTGCCCACGTGTCGGGCCGAGTAGTGATGAAGAGCTACCTGAGTGGAATGCCTGAGTGTAAATTTGGCATGAACGACAAGATTGTGATCGACAAGCAGGGCAAGGGAGGAGCGTCCGATGACGCAGGGAAGAGGTGAGCGACACAACAAATAAGCAAGTTGAAAAGTTAAAATCAACCATATTTTGACTACGAGGCTGAAAATCATTTAGATGATCTGCATTTTTTTAGCGTCTTGAGCTTTTTGAGAGTGGTGACAAAGAAGTTGTGTTGTTGAGTTAAACTTAAAGATGCCACCGTGTCTGTTAGCCCCCTGTCTGTTGTGAGTGTTGTCTTGTTTTCTACAAGACAGGCTTTACAATTTATTTTTAATTTTTCTTTCCTTTGGATGCATCTCTCCTTTCTTTCCCTCTCTTTCTTTTCTATGTGCTGTACCTCAGTGATTTAGGGGGAGGAAGGTACTGTACTGACAAGTGTCCTCACCCTTTGCCAACTCAACACACACACACATACACACACACTTGTCTTGTCTGAGCCCTTTAGCACATCAAACATCTCATGCACAGTTGCTCCCCACCCCACACACTCAACACAAATCACTCTGTATCAGACATACCTTGTTAATTCCTCAGTGTACTGCCTGGTGGTTGTTTCCCTCATTTGGCAGATTGGTTGGTTTGTTTTATTACCCCACACCCACCTGCTTGACTTTTAACCCTTTACCCAAACACCTAACAATGATTATTTTTTCTTTATTTCCTTTATGTTTTCTGTTTCTTACTGCAGAATAGCAACATTAACCTCAACCAGGCTCATGTCTTGCTACTAGCAGTCGTATCCCCATACCTACCCATATGTTGATGTTCCTTTTGTTAATCATGTACATTAATGTAGGGAGAGTAGTAGTTTTATCTTTTGGATGCTATCATGATTTTTAATATTTGATTGATAATAAACAGGAGGACTAATGCTCTTTTCTCTCCTTTGTGTGTGTCTCTGATGTGTTTTCTCTCCTGGCAGCGGGAAGCAGTCCATAGCCATCGACGACTGCACTTTCCATCAGTGTGTGCGCCTCAGTAAGTTTGACTCCGAGCGGAGCATCAGCTTCATCCCCCCTGATGGAGAGTATGAGCTCATGAGGTCAGTAGATTGATGTAATAAAATCTTGTCAGAGTGTGACAGAAAGGCTGGGAGGTTATGGGACTGAAGGAGTTTTAAAAGCATGTAGTATGTAATATATATGCTAGGGATGCATGAATGTGAAAACATTGGCCAATATTGATGTATGTAAAATTTGTCTCAGCTTTTGTACAGATTGGAAAAACATTATGTAAATTTGGCTCTTTATTTACAGAAAGAGCCACTGTAAAGGACTTAATGATCCTTTATAGTGTTTGTACAAGTTTGTGGTCCCAATATGCAAGTCAACAACACAGACTTCAACAAGTTTGCTTTACCTGTAGAGTAGCTGTTATCATGTGACACAGTGCTGTGCTGCGCATGTCTGAACAAGTTCCCCGTCCTCACTGCCCACAGGCCCATGTATTTTAACTTTACGTACGTACGTTCCTAATGTCAGACCTTTTATACTCCCCATATGTATTTTACATTGGAACGGTTGTTAACCATGCATCCACTAGAGGACAGTGCCCAGCGCAGAACTCCATTATACGTTTCAAACAATTACAAACATGGCGACGGTGAAGGAGATCACCGTGCACGTTCTAAGAGAGATAAAAAGAGGCGGCGTGGTAGACGGTGGTTTGTGCAGCCGCCAAATACATCACGGTCGGAGATTTCTGTTGTCTTCTTTGTACCTCTCGCTGGTTGCACATGAGCCATATTGCGCAACATTGCCCCAACGATTTCCGGTGGTATTATTCCGTTGGCTGCGCACTGATACAGATCAGTAAACTCCCTGAAAACAGACCAAATTACGTGCGGAATGACGGACGAAAGGCTCCGTCCGTCTCCGTATGTGTATCTTAACCACACAGCATTTATGCAAAGTGACCCAACTAAACATGGCGGCTAAAGTCTGCAAATTTGTTGACATCGGGCTGATATGAATAAGTTAAAAAACGTCACATATCGGCCAATATATACCAGCAGGCCGATATATTGTGCATCACTAATATATACTTTACTGTGCTCTACTGTACTGTGAGAGACATGGATTAATTCTGACAACTTTCCCCTTCTTGCAGATATCGCACCACCAAGGACATCATCCTACCCTTCAGGGTTATTCCTCTGGTGCGGGAGGTGGGTCGCACCAAACTGGAGGTTAAGGTGGTCATCAAGTCCAACTTCAAACCCTCACTGCTGGCTCAGAAGATTGAGGTGAGATCTTATCTCAGTTCATTTACCAACCTATTTTCCATACAAGAGTAAGACCCAAACAAACATATGTGAGGTTTGGTCTCTTTAACATCAGACGCTTTGTTCAACTCCACAGGTTCGTATCCCAACACCCCTCAACACCAGTGGTGTGCAGGTGATTTGTATGAAGGGAAAAGCCAAGTACAAGGCCAGTGAGAACGCCATCGTCTGGAAGTGAGTCATAGCTCTGCCTGTATACTCATGACTTAGAGGCACTCTTCTCTTTAATGCTCTCATTCTAATCAATGATTAACAGCCTCTTCTCTTTTGCCTGTTTGTTGAACTTCTCTCTCGTTCACCGTGTCCTCTTTTCCTTTGTAACCCTCTTTTACTTTGCCCTGGTTTACTCTGCAGGGTTTTTTAACGGGGTTCCTTGTTACTGAAACCTGTAACAACACTCACAAAGCCCACTGTTCATCTGTGTGTGTGTCTGTGTAGGATCAAACGTATGGCTGGGATGAAAGAGTCTCAGATCAGCGCCGAGATCGAGCTGCTGCCCACCAACGATAAGAAGAAATGGGCCAGGCCTCCCATCTCTATGAACTTTGAGGTCAGAACACATTAATAGTTGACTGTGTGTGTCGTCACTCTGTCAGACTGAGGTCACACTTCTCACAGTTTGCTCTTTCAGGTGAAATACTGAAGCTTTGCTGCCTGATTAAATATGTGATAATGTTTGCTAAATGCATAGCTAAGAGTAACTTTACACAACGCTGGCAGTTCGACAGATAGACTATGGATTAAAAGTGATCCCAGTATCAGTTGTGCAGATCTCAACAAGCTTCCTGTTAACTCGTACACACACACTTCCTGCTTGACTTGATATTTGTTTTGATGATTAACAGGCTGTATGGCCTACATCTCCCAGCATGCCCCGACACGTCCTAACCTCCCCTCCTCTGTCCTCTGCAGGTTCCTTTTGCGCCGTCTGGTCTGAAGGTGCGCTACTTGAAGGTGTTTGAGTCCAAGCTCAACTACAGTGACCATGACGTCATCAAATGGGTGCGGTACATCGGCCGCTCCGGCATCTACGAAACACGCTGCTAAAGTTCCACCCCGCCAGGCAGCGAACTGACCACTTTTTCCTCCCATTTATCCTGTTAAGATTTTTTTCTCCTCCCTCTTCCTACTTTGTCTCTCTGTCCTCCCCCTTGAGCCCTCATAGCTTCTCTCATACATCCCTCCCACCACCCCTCACCCCTTCCTAACTAGGTGTTGGAGATTGAATTTACATCATAAAAAAGTAAATATGGTATAATGCACAGATATATGCAAAATGTGAACCATTGTATCGTATATATCTCGTAGTGATGAGTAAACCTGTAAACCAACTGGTGTCCGAAAGGAAAAGACAAGTGATGCAGGGGGAGGCCAGGGGGAGACACCAGTGGTGTCTTTGAGGGTTGCTCTATTGCATCTATTCAGTGTTATTGATGAAATATCTCCTCTCCAGTTACTTTAAAAGCCCCACATAATGTAGAGATAACCCTGCTAAGATGATGTGTAGCTGTCGTGGCTTAATGAATCCTGATATAGTTCCTGTATATGAGCCTCTGTCTCAGTAGAGTCTACCCTTCAAATTGAGCTGCATTGTCTGCTTCTGTATTGTGAACCGATTGATATTTGATCTGTGTGTTTTTTTTTTTTTTTTTTTTTGATTTCCATTACTTTCTCTTTGCCGCTCAGCAGGATGAGAGTAAAATAATTTTCATCTCACAGTCTCTTTATGTGTAGTCGGGAAAGGGAAGGAATTCACAATGTCAAAGCTGTTTTTGTACTTTTCTGGAGAGTGTAGTGTTTCTTTCCCCCTGCTGCCTCTCCACTAATACTTTTACCAGCATTCAGCCAGTAAAGTTATAACATAAAGGAACATTCCAGGCGGTCGAGAGGTTTCAACCATCGTCCTTATCAGGAGCTGTCACTCCGATTTCCTGCCCCTCTTAAACACCCAGATCAACTTATGTCACTATAATCATTTAAAGATCAGGCCCTGGCAGTGTGTGTTTGCAGTGAGGTGAGGTCTCCCCCTGGTGTTTGCCTCATCGCTGTCTGCTTCTTCATGTTTGTAGCCCTGGTGACCGTTCTGTCCAATAAAATCTGACTGTAACCAAATCCAGCCTCCCTCTGTGTCTGTGTGTGTATTTTCATTTGACTGATATTATTTTAGCTTATCTAAATTCTATTGTATCCCCGTTTCCTCTCCACATTGTCTGACATGGGGATGGGGTGGAGTAGGAACAACAGATCTTGGGTTAAACAGGTTGCAATTGTCACAGACGAACAGGATGAAACCTGCTCTGAACTAAACAAATACAGAATAAATCAAAACATGTTATTTTCACAATGTTTCAAAATAAAAAGCTAATAAATAGTTAATCCAGAAAAAGAAAGAAAACAAGTGAAGAAATGCTTTGGCCAACATGTTTAATACATTTTTCCTGTCTTGCTCTTCCTCTACATCCAAGACGTGAAACAAAAATAACCCCAAACAGTAAAATAATACATGATTAAAACACTTGCTGTTAAAAACATTTACATTTTAATCTTTGTAGAAGTGGCTGTTATTGGCTTTGCCACTTGAGTCTGTCAGCTTGAGCTCTTCGCGTGGACGTGCTCTTACTGAGAAGTTCACACTGATTTAAAAGAACAGATTCCACAAGAATCAAGGCGAGGCTTCCCAAAAGTAGCTTAGCACCAAAATCGAGGCTGGATTTCTTCTGCTAATTATACTGTTTTTGTACTTCCAGTACAAACAAAAATAGAACAGTTATTTCCAAACCTTAAAATCTGAATATACCCACAAGAATAGCGGCAGTCATTTTCAATTGAAGCCACAGGTTCTTTTGGGAAACCAAGCCCCAGAACAGATCGATCCGACATCTGTCAACATTTACATTAGTCATCCAACGGTATTGCATTACATCTTCAGATCACCTGTGTTGTTTCATTTTCATTTATATAGGAGACATAACACATGCTTTAATCACTGGAGATGCAGGACGCACGCACACGCAGGCCGAGGCCTGAAAAACCTCAGGTATTTGACCAGTCACGTTGCTTCAGTGCTGGAACAATGGCTCTGTTCAGAAAAAAAGGAAATAAAATGCTCATACTTTGTGCTCATCTTAGGAAAGAGAACCAGTGAAGAAGGAGGTAGCTACATAAATGTTGATCTGGAGTTTCACCGATACATAAACCTCAAACTTTGACCCATCTCATGACACAGTGGTGACACAGTGGTGACACAGTGGTGACACAGTGGTGACACAGTGCACCTCAGGCGACCAAAATCTATTTCTAGAACTAACTCAGTGCTAATCCTGTAGATTGGGTTTTTCAAAATCAGGCACCAAAACCGTGAATGTATTTTCCCGTCAGGTGTGTTCTACCGATGAAGAGGCCTCAGCCACTGGAAAAAAAACTAAGTGTTATTTTGTGCTTGTGACTCCTACAAACCACAAGAGGGCGATAAGACTGTACTCAGGTGTTTTATGATGAATGAAAACCTAACACTTAATATTATCGTCGCACGTATAGATGAAAATTATTACTTCCCTAAGACCCAGATCAGCATTAGAAAGAAAAACAAAACAAATCCAGCTTTTCTCATGTTGAATTTCTGCTCAACATGAAACAGCACTTCTTTAACACCAGATAAATGATTAAGATCTTATCTGCGAGAGGCTACAGAAAGGAAAAGAAAGATGAAATCTACAAAAATACAAATTTCTTCTTCAACATTTAAATGGGTCACCCTTGCAATCTTTTTTTTTTTAGGTGTCCAGTTTGAAACTACTCTTGTCCACCGACAAAAAATGTATACGCAAATTTATTACTATGTGCAGTAAAAGTCAAACTGGACCCAGATCTGCCAACAGGACAGAATCGTGACAGAAGACATTTCAAACATGCCGACGTACTTCAAGAGCTTGCACGCAAAACACCACATACACATGCACATACACAGACACAGACACACACCGCTCCAAAGCAGGCAGACAACGTGAGATAAAGCTGCTGTTTAGTAGAACATTGAACACTATAAGTCTCAGATTCAGCTCTGATTTGATATAATCTGGATTTTTTTTTTTTTTCTGTTCTTTAAAACAAAAAAGCCTGGTTGATGTTAGTATGAGCAGAATAAAGTCTACCCCAACGTGTGAGCAGATCGTTTCAACCCTCTGTTTCTGACCTGCTGTGCAAAAGTTCCTCACAATAATATTCACCAGCGTCTCCATGACGTCACACCAAAACAACATGTGCTGTTTCAACAAGTGTCCAAAACTGTGTGAGCCCCACCCCCCCCCCCAAAAGTCATGACAAAAACAAAAACACGAACTGCTACTGCACTACAATGCCTTAAAAATACCATCATAGATGGAAGAGTGCGCTGAGTGTAACACCTGCAAATATTCCTACATGACAGTGAGTGACTAATGAAATCAACATCAGAAGTGACAAAGTTTAAATGAGACTAAATTTCGAAAGAACTCAAGTGACTAGTGGTAACTTGACTGTTACACAAAGACCAACAAGGACAAAATTGGCTGTTAAAAAACAAGATTTGAGGAGAAACTGGCTGTTACAGTTAACGTGACTCTGAAATGCTAAACATCAAAGTAAAACCGAAAACAAAAATGAAAAGAAAACACAAGTGGAAGCAGGAGCTCGATGAAAACCACGCCACTCGACAGCTCAGTTAACTTAGCACTGACTGCGGGTTGACAAAGCGGACGATCGGGACGCGCTCTAGTTTTCGTCGTCGTCTTCGTCGTCGTCGTCCTCGCTGATGAGGTATCCGCGGGCCGCGCTGTGGTGCGGCGGGGGTGAGGGCGGAGGGGAGGTCTTGGTGAAGAAGGGGAGACGGAAGGTGGGAGAGGGGGAGCGCTCCTCGCGGGTGGGGCTGCTGTCGGGGCTCTGCCTGGGGCTGATGGCCTGCAGCATGCGGCCTTTTCCTTCCTTCAGCATGTGTTTCTGTGAGGGAGGGGGAGAATTTAGTAAAAACAAATAACATCTACAGCTGTTTGATTTGTTCTGACCTGGAAATCATTTCAACTTTGTCCTTGAAGACATATTGTCTTTTGGACTCATTCGAATCTGTTTAATATGATAACTTCAATGGAGTCCCTAGAGAAAATGATTTAGCTGAATCAAACATATTTAGTGTAATCATACATATGTGCTATATTTGAGTTATCTGTATAATTAATGCTGCTAAAACTTTGTAATTATATGTTAACACATATGTATGGAGGTGAGCCAAATGTTTTTCCAGTTCAACGTGTCTCCCAGGCAATCAACAGTGTACGTGAGGACGTGTTCTTAGTCACACTGGCTGATTAACCCGTGATTAAAGAACAAACAAAACCAGCGTCCTCACCAGAGCTCCCTCAGGGCCAAACATCTGCAGGAAGTTGCCGATAAACTCCCTGGATTTCTCCTCCCACTTCTGAATGAGGTCGATGCTTTTTTCCTCCACCTTCTGGACAAATTCCTTGCTCTTTTCTTCCACGTCACGTACCTTCCTCTTCACCTTGTCCACACGCTCCTGCAGGTGGTATTTCTTTTCCTGGTGTGAATGAGGACAACAAATGCACGCATGTATCAACTCTCCCGCACACACGCAAGCTTTGTCAACAACTTCCTTTTTCTCTAATAAAACCAAAGCTGAGAGTTTCATACATTGATGAAGCTGACGTTGAGCTCCTTGGCTGTGTATCCTCTCTGTAGGTTGCGTCTGACGTACACGTCGTAGTCACGGACGATGCGCGTGATGATGTCAGAGGTGGAGATGCCCTCTGTCCGCTGAGTTGGAGCAAACATGCCTAAGAAACACAAAACCAGTCAGGTAAACTAAAAAAAGACAGTGACGATGGACTCCATATTTTCCTTCTCTGGTTACTCAAAATTGGCTCAGTGTTCGACCAAGAAGAATAGACACATCTACAGATGTGAGATGAAAACCACAGCTAGAATTACTGCAGTTTATAAAGCTCCAGGTCTCAGATCTCTGATTTATTCAGTGGTGTGTGGACTGTTGTGAAAATCAGTTAAAAAGAAGATTGGAGGTACGTTTTATTAGCAGGAGCCACAGTTACGAAAAATTCCTGTTTCTGCGGCAAAGAGAGAAGTTTTGTCATCTTAAGTTTGAAGTTTGCTTCATCTTACAGACGGCTGTTTCATTCAGATGTCAGAGTGACAACAAACAGTCTTACACAGAAATTCAGGTGGTTACTTGTTAGATTTAACTATCTTTTTTTTTTTTTTTTTTTGCAGTTGTGTTTCCCTTTTGTGTAAACACATTCTGATCTATGCAATCCGGAGGAACAGGTTATCAGGAATCTATTTCCAGGTAACAAAAGAGTTCAGTGTCTCTGTCTACTACTCATACTGTTCACCACCAGAGCAGCTGGTATCCACACTTTGTAGTGTATAAATACAAAACTAGTCTTTGTAATCAATTAAATAATCTTTTTTTGCAGCTCAATTTGAAATGTGATTGATTTACAGGAAGCAGTATGAAGCATTGAACCATAACGTGTCATTTCAATACCACAACAGCACTCACCGGCCTCTTTAATGTGTTTGTACACATCATCACTGCCCGCTGAGGAGTATGGGATGTCGTCATGGGCCACAAAGTCGATCTGGAGAAATCATTACATCATATATCAACATGTTGGATTCAGATGTATAAATTATACAAAAGCAGTGAGGGTCTCTGTCCTACTCATTCTCTCTGACTATTGTAGACAGATAGATTTTAGAGCGTCTCTAATTATAGTGTAGCTTTTCTTTTCTTTCTCTTTTTTTAAATCCACTCACGCGATGTTTTGCGAGGAACTCCGGCGTTAGCGTCCACGGAGCATTTCGCACCACTTCATCCACGTAGCGGCAGTGTGTGACGGCATCATAGCGCTCGTCCTCGTTCATCACTGTGAAGCCCTTGTATTTGTGGGTCAGGTCATCACTGCACACTGGGAATGGTTAGAAATATTTACAGAAATTATTATTCAAAGAACCTATTACTATTATCATTATAATTCTAAGCATGAGCTAAGTTTAAACACCTCTTAAATGATGAAATAAAAGAAAAGCAGTGGCCACCATTACTACTGACAGCTTACTATTTTTACTATGATGCAGTGAAGACAATATATAATTTATGTTTTCTGTTTTATAAACAGACTTACTGACATCCAGGAATGTCCCAAAGCTAATTCTGGGCACTTCATCAGAATTGTAGTCCCCCCACACACACACACACACACACACACACACACATGCGCTCATATTTACCTCCAACGATGAGGTGTGTGTTTGGGAAGAGGCATTTCGCCTGCATGAGAGCTCTGGCGTGACCTGAGTGGAAAACATCAAAGATGCCATCTGCATACACCCGCACTGGTCTGTCAGCTGGAAGGAGGCAGGACACAGGTACAGATGAAAGATTCATGGCGAAACTAAAATTGTCCGTTAAAAAACGAGACTCCGCTTAAGACTGGGAGGAAATGTAAGAATTTCAGAGGAGAGAGGGGATGAAAGATAAAAAGACAGACAGGTAGTGTCATAGGTTTAAAGACTGAGATAATTTAACATACGTGGTGTTCCCCTTTTGGCCTCTTCCATGTTGACTCTCACATAGGGTTTACCATCAGCAGGCTCTAGCTCATCTGCGAATGGTGCCGGGTGCTTCAATCCCTAAATGACCCAAACCCACAGAATGAAGGGATATCATGAAGTTTTCTATTACCGGTAGGTATGTCTCTATTTTGTTACATTATTTCCTGGACTCTTACAAAACAAGCTGATGTGGAAACATGTTGCTACTGCCGCTGCTATTTTTAAGCTTATTATATCAGCCAAATTTGGAAATATTTTCAATCTCTGTTGCTTGGAGTTCTTTGTGTTCACATTAAGCTGTTTTTTTTTTCCCCCCAATCGAGCGCGATAACAAACGACCAACGTAAAGTCTGCTTCTTGATAGATGCAATTTCTGACCTAAATAACTATATTAATCGTGCAAACTCTGGGATAAGTTTTAATCTTATCATTCACTGTAAATCTATGGGTAGATCACAGGCATTCACATACTGTTCATGTATAAACATGGAGAGTGGCCTATAGAAACTGCTGGACAAATGCGCTGTGCATTAACAGCTGCCTCACCACAGTACATCTGGGGATTTTCACAAGCCTCTCGCCCTCATCAGTCTCCCCGTTGGATCCATCTCTTCTCCTCTTCCTGGGCAGCAGTAGCCCGCTGGAGCTTTGGGCCTCCATCTGAGTCAAATGCCAAAATAAACACAATTAAAACACTGAATTTTTTTAAAATAACACACAACGCTCACTGCACTGATCTTGTAGAATGACGTGCAGACACTCACATTTACTTGGACACATTTATCTCTGTTACATAATTAGAATAAGCGTTATATAGCATACAGCGCAGACTGACTGTAACTCTAGACAGCTCTGAGGTTATAGTGGATGACACTTCCTCAGTCAACTTTGACCCAGTAACAGAGGCTGAACGCTGTATGTGCCTGAGCTCAATGAGCCACCAGGACGCTCTGGATAGAAAAATAAAAACAGAATTGCTTTCCTCGTCATAATACAGTACATTAAAGGTCAAGTGAAAATTAGGCAAACACCATCTGTCTCAACATAAAACATTTTGCTCCTCAACGTACAGAAAATGAACCCTTTCCACCTCCCACTTCAGATTCCTGCAACACTGTCTTTTCCAAATATCACGAGTGACTCAGATCATTTTCATGTCACATTTTGATGAAGTCATGCCAGAGTCAATAGTTCACCACAAGTGGGCATAGTCAAACTTCTTATAGACTTCCTAACAGGAGGTGATTGATTTCAGGTGACTCTGGTTTGGACAAAACCTCCAGCTGAGTGACTTTCCGGTGACACAGTTCATTACCAGGCAAACTACCATCAAAAACAAAACTTAACGTCAGGCTGCAACTAATCAATAAATCAACAAACCATTTGGTCAATAAAACATCAGAACTTGGTGAAAACTTACAGCAGCGTGTCTACAGATGTCTTGCTCTGTAAAGATATCTGATTGTCAGTCAATCTAAAGCACAAATTTGAGAATTTTCTTTGTGAACAATGACATAAAAGACACATCAGTATTCCAAATAGTATTAAGCATACTGGAGTATTAATAGTATATGTTGATAGTATATGTTGATTTTGAGTCAATCTGATGGTGCAGAACCAAATTAACCCAGAGGAGTCTAACCACAGTAAGTCAGTGTCTGGGTGGAGTCTAAAACTGTCTTGTGTATCCTGGTAGAACAGAGCTGGAATCTAAAACAGTCTTTTCTTTTTAACATCACACTACTTTCTCTAAGCTGAGTTTACAACAGTGTTAAAGATCCACACCCACGAGGCTGATGTGACTCCCACGTTATCGGTCAGAACAAAGCAAAACAATAGAAACTAACACAGATATCCCATTACACAGGATTCCTGTGTAATGGGTTTAGGCTCTGCCCCATTCCACACATTCCATCATGCCACCAAAAATGACACCACAGTTGATCAAAAACAACGGCCGTTATTTCTGAAAAGTCTATCCTTGAAGCGTCTATCACTTCATCAGCTCGCAATGAAGCCATCATAATCCTCTGGTTTGATGTTTCCTGTTGTGTCTGTTATGAAAATGTGACGCAGTGTGAGGAGTGACTGACGTGGCCATACATGTTCCTGGTGGTGGCAGCTACCTGATCCAACGCTGGGCACTAGCACAAGGAAATGGCAGCAGCTGAGCACTGTGAGTGAGAAACCCTGCGGGGCTCTCCCATACACACACACACACACACACACACACACTGACAGAGATGATTTACATGAACAGCACATGTCATCATAAATAAAACCAGCTGTTATAATAAGTAAGCAACAAAAGGACAGTGCCAAGTCTTGCTGTAAAACAGAGGTTCATAACAGACCCTGTGAACCCATTTAATAACACAATACCTCAAAAGACACCAATATCAAGGCAGCTGTTTGATGAATAAGACTACAGCAGAATTACAGCAGCTGCCTGCGTGAAAAGCTGCAACAAATCTACTCATTTTACAGACTAATCATGTGTAATTTATTCTATAAAATGTTGAAATAGTAAGAAATGGCATCTTTAGTTTGACCCACAGTCCAAAACCAAAATATATTTAATGCATTAACACAAAAACAACAGCAAATTCTCATATTTAAGTCAGTATAACCGGGATATTTGACATTTCATCAATGATCAATGTAGTTCAGATTGATTCAGTCAATAACTACTCAGTGAATATAACAAATCACTTCACCTCTGTAGTATCTGTTGAATATCGTAGTTTATGATCTAACAAGGTAAACTCGGCCCTCCTGAAGTAGTCAGCTGTGTTATTATAAATTCATTTTTTACAGAGAAGACAAGAGGCCAGTTTAACTTTACGGCTCAACGATCCAGTCCGGGCCTCACGATGGTCCCCGGACCAAACTTTGAGAACCACAGGTTCCAGCTGAATTTCACACAATGTTCCGATCGTCTGCTTCCTCGCTGTTTCCACTATGTCACTCAGACAACGTGACAGGAACGGGCAGAAATAAACCAAAAGTTACCTGAAGTCTGTACGAACCGCACCCAGCTTGTATTAACAGTGACAGGAATAAAACCAGTGACACAGACAGCTGACAGAGGACTTGTACTGGTGACACTGGTTGTGGGGCTCAGCTGTCAAATCCCCGGCTTACAGGACGCCTCTCCCTCCGGCCAAAATCTTTACAAGCATCATGCTAATTGTCCCACAGAGTAACGTTACATAACCCCAGACCGCTGCTAAAAGTTTGTGCTCACCTACCTTCCACTCTTGAGTCCGGAATGGCTGCTTTTGCAGGAGTGGGCGGCTTCCTCCCCTCCTACTGCCGGCAGCCTGGCGAGCTAACAGCCGGAGAGCTAGTTAACGGTGCTAGCTGCCTCGTCGAATACTAGCTAGCTAGCGAGCTAACTGTCAGGCAAGTTGTTGGGGCTTGTTAGCTAACGTTAGCCGTTAGCTCGCCAACTAGCTGACAGCAGCGGCAACAGTGAAAACACACGGCGCTGTGAGTCCGACGCCACGGTGCTCACAGAGCTGCTGAGAGAAAACTGCAGTTACCACAAGGATGGAGAAATAATCAGCAGTGACAGCTTGTACTACAACGCTGACAGGTCAACAATACAGGAACTACAAAACTGGGACATCCTTAAAGGAAGTGACATAAAGAGGCAGACATTTCCAGGGTTGTCTCGAGATGTCTGCCACCCAGTGGAGGTACAGCAGAAATACTCTACACGCGACAAGATGTCGCGTGTACAGTAAGGGAGTTAATAGGCCTCTGTTGGAAAATACAACACATGGACAATCCTCATCTCACATCTGGGCCAAAAACCTATTTATAACTTTATGCAATCTTCACTTTTCCAGATTGTTGTCTAAATTATTCCACATTTATCTGTCTCAAGCACAGCACGAGCCTTTTGCTAGTAGTTGAAAAATTACTAAGTAAAAGTTGCACAGTCTTATTAAAAAGTAAATTAAGTGACAAAAGTATTAGCAGGTTTACAAAAATAAATAATAAAGCATATATAATTATATCTTTGAAATAAAGGCCGAGTGGAAAAATGCCACTTTTTTCCTTTTACGTTCTCATTAAGTAGCATTACATGGAAATACTAAAGTAAAAATATTTTTCATTCTTTACTTGAGGAAAGGTTGGCCTGCTGTTGATATTTTGACTTCACACAGTAGGAAAAACGACTGAACTGTAACAAACGATTTGACAACAAGATTATAACATTTACAACATACTGTACTTTACAACACATTGTATGACTGTTGATGTTTGAGTTGCTACATCATGTTAAAACTGCCTTTGAATAATAAAAGCTTTATTTATAGATCATAAATTATAGCAGTTGTGACAGTCCCTCTGATTCACTGTGTGCCACAAAGAGTGTTAGTGAGAGTGTCAGTCTGAATCTTAAGTCAACACCTCCTCAGTCCACAGAAATGCAGCCTTCTGCTCTGTATGTAAGCAGACATGCTGGTGCAAGATAATCCCAGCCCTTTTGGTTAAGATAAGCTTAGTGAACATCTTATTCATTTTGTTTTTAAGGAAATCATTAAACGCTTGTGAGAACGTCAGAGTCTTATCATTTGTAAATAGCCTTTGCCCATCTAAACTCAAATGAATCATTTTTGAATTTTAATTTAAATAATTTATTCCCATAACCCATCACATACATGAGCAGGGGTCAGCTGATCCCGTGGAGCGTGTGCAGGGACAGTACCTTGCTCAAGGGTACCTCAATGGGATGTTGGCAGTTGGTGGATTTGAACCTGCGACCTATCTATACAAAATTCAGTCTGCACAGGAACTAGATGCATAAATGAACATAACCATAGTCTGACATATCATCTGAAAGATGTGGGTTCTTTTTTACACCGTTTTATCCAACAATTGTAAATTCTCTGCAAATATCTATAATAGTGCGATGAGTCCTTGTCTTCTTTTTTTGGGCCATGATTGCGGCTAAATTTCTTTCAGTGTAAGAGCGGATATTAGAGTTACACAGCTTTGGAATGAAGGGTATAGAGCTGAAAACATTTCTCCAATGCTGATCCTCTTGTTTCCTGCAGAGAGCTCCATGACAAGGTGTAATTTCACTTCAAGATCAGAGGGGCACACGTTACGATAATTGATACCCTGAAGGTGGTGGTAAAGTTGTGCAACGAAAGCTGTACACCACCACAGCAACACAAATACCCCACTGTCTCCATCGTAGAGTTGAACTGAAATAAAAAACTATAGATATATTATATTAAAAAGACTCACGATGATATAGTATAATCATAATTCCAGATGTAAGAGTTTTTTCTATCATTAAATAATGAAGATATAATTCTGGATTATTTTCAAAGATTAACTCCCTGGTAACATTTACTGTTACTGTACTGTTGTTGCTGTCATTGTAGCATAATGTTCACCTGTTTAGAGTTTGTTTAATTCACTGTTAACCTCAGTCCATTGGTAATAGACACTATACTAATGGATCTGTTTATTGTTTTCAAATGATTATATTAAACAACATATTGAAGCATTAGTCCAACATACCTGCAAAAGATAATGAGAAATATTGTCAGATTCCTGAGGGCACCATATCATTTTCTGCCCCACTCTTGCTGTTAAAGTTTGATTTATATTGTAACTGTTTGTCTTTGTGTTCGAGTAAAATAAGTGTATATGATTTAAGAGTAACAGGTACCCATACCCTTCTATTTTTGCCATGTGCACAGAGCAATTATAGTATGATGTTCACCATTAGCCATCTGGCAGAGCTGCTTGAGACTCCCTGTCTCCCTCGTGTCGTCTCTGATTGCAGCTTTACCTGCTGGTTTGTTTCAAGGATAGAATTTGCTTCACTGTTGAAATGACAAACACCGTGCAGACAAACTGAACACAGAGGAAATGAGGAAAGTCACAAGTTAGTCAAAAGATGACCTGATGTAATGAAGCAAATCATACAAAATATTTATAGATCACCTGGCTGAGCCAAGGTGGACATTTGGCCTGATTCAGTTTAAATAGAGCACGTCCACTGCATGTTCGTATTTCATAATGAAATATTGATTAGACAGCAAAGGAAACAAATGCACACACACATAGAAGCCACCTCTCTGACTCTAGTGAGTTACGTAGCTATTTTACAGAGTTTGTAAAAAATATCTCTGTCATTTTTGTCATTTATTCATTATCAGTAACTCACATTGCAGCCTCTTCACACATAAAACTACAGTTTGTGGTTAATAATAGAACATGTTCTTTCACACATTTTCATTTTCTAATGGTATGCATTCGATTGTATTTATCAATTTTTCTCCTTAGAAATATGTTTTGAAGTTTCTAAACAACATTTCCCAGGCTGTGTTACAGTGACATGGTGTTTGGACAAGTTAGCCCATAATTCTGCATATTTCTTGGGGACTTAAACAGCAGTTGACGCAGCCCCCCTCTATTCTCTGACTGGCCGGGACCAAAGTTAAAAGGACACATCCAGCTGTTTTGGCACAGAGGGCTAATTTTTACCTGCTAGGCATGTTTTGTCAAGAATTACTCTACAGTAACATGGTGCATCACACTATTTTACATACTTGGTTGATAAACCAAACTGAAAAATCAATGTTTTCCAACTATAGATTTGTGGAAATGTTCTGTTTTTGAAAGTAGGAATTCTGCCTCCACTGACGGCTCCATCCGGGACTGTGATCCCTGTAGTGACTCTGGGTAACCAGGCAGTCTGTGCACCCAGTGGGTGCCCTGCTGTTTCCTATGGCTTTACAAGAGGTGACATTTCGTTTGAAGTTGATCTTTTACTGCTGTTTCATCCGCAGCACACTAATGAGCTCTTCCACGTCTCAACAGAGAATGCATGAGGGGTGGAGTTAGGCCTACTCGCAGCTCAGTGGCCAACGGAAAGAGCCCACGGTTAACAGCAGTATTTATGAACAGATATGTTGAGCAGCACATCAGACCAGGACTGGGGAGATGCAACAGCAGGTGAGCAGGTTTACGTTTTTTGCTGCATTCACCTTACTGAGCTACATTTTATTTCTTATTTTTATTTTATTTTCTATTTTTTTATTGTCTGCTATGAGGCAGATATATCCAAGGAAAACAATTTTGAGACAAATTATCTATTTTAACAGTTTGAAAAGTCACATACAAACATTAAAGGTATAGTAGCATGAAGTAGCACAGAAACATTATTACCAAGTCCCCAACTGGAGTTTATAGGAATGGTATTGGTAGGTGATATTTTTCTTATTGTGGTTAATTTTTTTTATCAGTTGTCGTTAGTGGTTAATGTCACTGAATATGACACTTTGGACACTTTCTGTACTCTTTGTTCTTTTTGAGTGTTTTGAACTGTACTGTGTATAATATTGCAATTGCAGATGTCAAGGATGGTTTCTCACATGTCCCCGTTGAAGGTGCTATGCTGCCTGCTGTTAACAACAGGTTTGTCAGAAAAAAAAGTAACATGCATGGAAATGAATCTGGCCTTTATTTGACAGTTATAGCTCCTCTGATGATTCAAAGTTGATTCCTGTTTTGTTATTTACTGTGTGTGACTAAGACATTGTCTGCTTCCCTTCAGGTTTGCTGGAGGCAACATCTCTTATGAAAGTAAAGAATCCCGGAGGTAATTAATCTGATGCGTTTTTGCAAATTGTAATATAATTAGATTACAAGTACACTCATTAAACAGAAATAACTATGCTCTTCTACAGGGAATCCAGTGAGCATTAATTCAGCTCAAGCACATGATTTCTTGACTAATTCACGACCAAAGAGGAACATTGACCCAAAGTGGTACCGAAGCAGCCCTGATTTTCAGTCTTACTACCGCTTTTACAACAGCATTGGACATGTTGAGGGAGTAAGTTGAGAAGAAGTGGAAATATTCAGTTAGATCTGACACATGTAGCTTTACTCAGATGAAGATGTTCTTTGTCCTGTCTGACGTTATTCTGTTTGTCTCCATTAGATCTATGAGATTGACAGGATCAGGATGCTGTATCAGCAGATGCGTCACTTGGAGTTGACCTATGGCCCAGATGCCTCCAGTTACCAAAGTGTTATGGGGGTAGTAACTACGACTGCTGCGCCAACTACAACCACCAAGCCACCTCCACCTCCCACCACCCCTGCTCCTACACCAGACCCTTTGGCAGACGCTCAGAAGATTTACCTGTGTAACCCTAAAGACCCGCTGTGCAAACCTCAGATCGTCTACCTGCCAACAGGAGCTGTTCCAGTGCTGTGCGACCCACGATTCAACCCCTCCTGTAGGCCCAAAACAGAGGAGGAGATAAAGGCTGCAGCTCCTCCCCAACCACCTGCACCTCCTCCTGCTCCCAAAAAGTCTGCCCCACCTCCACCTCCTGTCGTCACCGCCAAAGGTATGGAGTACGACTGTGATCCATACTGGGATCCCGACTGCCTCATCGACCACCCTCCCCGCCCCGTCCAGGAGACAACTGCACCAGAGGCACCTGTTGAGGAGAAAGCAGTGAAAGAGGAGGTCGCAAAAACTGAGGAGAGTGCCCCAGCAGCACCAGCTGCCCAGAAACCCCTCTACCCTTATTTTGATCCTTATGATTTCAAACGTGAACTTTTTGACCCCCTTCAATTTGCTGATCCAGCTCCAGAAGAGTAAAAAAACAAAACAAACAAACAAAAAAGCTTGTGAAATTGTAGCCTTACATGCAGAGTTGACTGTAAAATGAAATCACAAGGCTATATCAAGACACAACTGTGAGCAAATCCCTGCTAAAAAACAAACACAAATTAAAAGAAATAAAAACTCAAATTATGCAAATCAGCACACATTTTCCAAGACAGACAACATCTTTTATGCTCATAGTTTTTTTTTCCAAATAACAAATCAGATCACGTTCTTACTGCATGTGTGTATGGAATAAATACAATGAAATAAATAAAAATGACTGACAAATAGTGACAAATGTGTGACTGTTGAATTTCATTTCACAGTTATTTTAAGTTATTTGCATTTAAAAAAAAAAAAAAATGATATATCTATTTCCTGGCTACCATTTGTCTTTATTCACCTTCACATTTATTTAACAACCTAACAGGTACTTATTATTAATAATAACACTTAGGTACTTTGGTATAAATCTTATGAACTTATTAATTATTTTCTTTAAAAACATATTATTTATTATTATTTGACTGAGTAACAATGAACACAACAGATTAAACAATATGATGTATACCTATGATGTAATGATAACAACAACAACAGTAACATAGTTCTGCCGGTAGAGGGCGGTAATATTCTGCTTCCCCAGTTCTGACACCGACCGCAGAGGAAGACGACTGCAGCGGAGCAAAGTGCCGTCTCTTCCAGCATCATCAGTCTCCACCACCATCACTTCTCTTCACGCCTAACGCACACAAAACTGGACTGTGTTGTTATCTGTCTGCTTCCGTCAAACATCTGACAGCAGGTATTTACTTTTACATTCATAACCGTGTGTCTCTTGAGCGTGTTAAGACACAGTAAGCGGAAAATCTTGGGCGTTGCTTTGCGACGTTAGACGTGTTAGTCGTGTATTGTATCGGTCGGCCCGCCCGCCGGCTGCCATGGAGATTAGCATGCTAATACCGCTAGCTAGCTAGCTTAGCTGTCTCTTAGCTGACAGTTCAGCCGTTAATTAGATTATTAACACGACTGACAAATAACAGACTAAATAGGAAGCATTAATAACACGAATCTTACACCTAATTATCAAATTATGATGAAGAAAGGTCAGGTGAAATAGACACTATAGTTAATTTTTTTTTTAATCTCTTATCTGCAGTTGTGACAGTGGGTGGAATGAGAAAAACAACTCGGTTTGTCTCAGTTAGAAACAATCACGACTCACTTTTAATAAAATTACCATCTGAATATGACCAGTTTGTAGTTCTTGTTTGTACTTGTTGACATCACGGCACAAATGATTCATTTATTACTGTTAACTCTGTAATAAAAGAGCGTTGGGAATAAACTCTAAGGGGTAAATAATGGATTCAAATATAATAGAGATTCATCATTTTGTAGTGAAACGCTTATGTTTAGTCTGTCTATTTTTTTTTTTTTAATATTTATAACCAATCCCAGTCATTTATGATTAACTGTGACATTGTAGAGAAACGGGATAAAGAGAACATTGTGGCTGGCTGGTGTTCACATGTTCCCAGTGTGACAGGCTCAGGGCTGCTGTGTAGAGCTGCACAACCACGAGTCACAACGATACAACTACAGCACTTTTATGTGAGGTTTCTATACTGGAACAAGCTTTTTTTTTTTTTTTTTAAATTTTATTTAAGTCACAAGGCAAAGTACAACCTGCAAAACAGAACAGAAACATATTCTAATGCTGTAGAGAACTGAGCTTCTAAAAACACTGCATGTTTTAAGAATCTCAGCAATTAAGGTTTCTAATAAAACAGTAACAAAGAGGGATATGAAATTCAAATTATTATTTCAGGTAGCTTTTTTAAGTTCCTCCCTTTAACAAAATAAAAGTCGAATGTGCCGTGAATGTGTCAGATTTTTGTTTGAAAAATGAGAGGAACGGTGATCTTTTTGGACCAAGTTTTGAGGTTAGATCTCGTCACTCGTTTCAACTCAGTCTTCTTCCCGCAGCATGTCTGACAAGAGCGAGCTGAAGGCTGAGCTGGAGAGGAAGAAGCAACGGATCGCCCAGATTCGAGAGGAGAAGAAGAGAAAAGAAGAGGAGAAGAAAAAGAAGGATGTATGTGATTGAAACAGTAATTTCAACACATTAAGTTTCATCCCTGCTGAGATGTCTGCTTTGTTTTTAGTTCAGCTGTTTGGAGTTAATGTACATTGTGATATGTTTTCATGCTGAGGTGAAGTGGTCTGTGTTCTGTGCTCCGTAGGGAGAGTCAAAGCGTGAAGTGGGTGGTGGGTCTTCTCATGAAGACTCTGACCTGGAGAGGAAGAGGAGGGAGGCAGAGGCGCTGCTGCAGAGTGTTGGCATAACCCCTGACATACCCCACGGTAAACACACACCGCCTGCATGCTTCTATTTTTAACTTTCACCCCTACTTATCTCCCATCATTTTCTGGTTGCGTGCTCAATGGATTTGCTGTGTCTGTAAAAATCATTTCTAACTTTGTGGTCTGGCCTGATTTCATCTACTTTGCTTTTCCCCTTTCCCTCAAACGGTATCTGAATATTTTACATAACTGTTTTGTGCATGACACCTAAAACCTGCCTGCCATTTATTTTCATTCTCTCTTCTCTCCCCTTTGTCTGTCCTTTTGTGTTTCGCCCTCCTTACTGCATGCAAACCCATTCACTCACCCACTAATTCACATACGTCTTCCATATCTCGCTCCCTCACACACTCATTCATCAACTCACACACTAACAAACACACATGCACTCACAGCTCACCCCTTGAGGGTAGTAACAGAAGATACATGTCTGTTTCACTACCTAGTCCCTGCCCCCATGTCTCCCTCCAACAAATCAGTGGGCAGCGATGCAGGAAGCCAAGATTCTGGAGATGGAAACGCAGGACCGAGGTTTGTGTGTGTGTGTGTGTGTGTGTGTGCGTTTGTGAGAGTGTGCGTTGTGTGAGAGAGAGAGTGAGACGATACAGAGAGAGAAGTGATGCGTTGTTTCTGGTTGGTTTGTGTATGAGTTGTATGAGTTGTACATGCATGCTGAGTGTGTGTATTAACATTGTAATTAAACTTGATGAATTCTGACCCGTCTTCTCCTCTTTGCCTCTTCACCGGCGCGCTGATATGTCTGAATTAACATGCACTCCGTTCTTCTTCCTCTTCTCTCCCTGTCCTCCTCCTCTTTCTGCTGTCTCTCCCGTCTCTAACGTCTCTTATATGGTGCACCTGTTGCCTTTTTGTCTTCTACGTTTTGGTTTCATCCTCTTGTTTTCCTCTTTCTTTTTTCTCTGTCCCATCTTTCTCTTACTAATACTATCTGGTGGTTTGGCTGTATAAGGACATTGCACTGGGATCCTGACCCCTCTACTCTGCAACTCCACTCCGACTCTGAGCTGATGGGGTACTGCTCCTCCTCTCACCTTTTGCTTGTTTTCCAACTTTAATCAGTTTTTGTGGTTTCATCTTAGATTTGTCCAAATGTGTTAATGATATCGCCGTACATTGTTATTTATGTTTCTTCATGTAAATGTCGCATTTAGTTCCACTTTGTACTGAAAGCTGTATGCGTGTATATATACTTATTTCCATAATGGTGTGTGTCTGTGTGTGTGTGTGCGCGTGTGTGTGTGTGTGTGTAGACGTGGAGCTGTGAGACTTGGCATGTCCAAAGTGACCCAGGTGGACTTTGTCCCAAAAGAAATGGTGTCTTACTCCAAAGAAACACAGACACCCACCGAGGCTCTGACACACGCTGATCAAAAAGCAGGTAAGTCAACTGAGACAAACACATTTCACCTCCCTCCAACTTCTTATTTTTAATAAAAGTCAATCAAATGTGTTTGGGTTCCAGATGAGGAAGAGGATGAGGAGATAACTGCTCCACCACCAGCGGAGGAGAGCCAGGAGGAGAAAGATGAACAGGGTGAACAGCAAGAGGAAGGTAAGAGTAGACGTTTGAACTTGTAAATAACAATAACTATGTCAGGAAATGCTTTTTAATAATGTTGCTTTATAGAAACAAGCAGTTTTAACAATTTTTTCTCTCGTCTGATCCGTTTTTTGCGTTAGTAATAATTTTGGGCTCATTTCTTTCACAATTTTTATGTGAATAAAGTGATACTATTTTTCCTCTTTGAATATTAAACAATATTTGAGCAGACACTCCCAAGGAGCTGACAGAAGAGGAGAAGTTGCAGGTCTTGCACTCCGAGGAGTTCCTGACGTTTTTCGAGAGAGGCAGCAGAATCGTTGAGAGAGCTCTGTCCGAGCAGGTGGACGTCTGCTTCGACTACAGCGGCAGAGACCTGGAGGATAAGGAAGGGTGAGCCACACAAACAAAACTGATCTAAATGGAGTAGTACACAGTAGACGCTAAACTCAGTAGAGAGATGCTCAGGGAGGATTGATGAACATCTTCATGTCCCTTCCAGTGACTTACAGGCAGGCGCAAAACTGGTTCTGAACAGACGGTTTGCAGATGAGCGCTGGACTAAAAACAGGGTGGTCACCTGTCTCGACTGGTCTCCTCAGGTATTGAATGTGTAATGAATTTCCGCCCATGTTGAGTGTTTGTTGATTCATTTACAACTCTTGTGTGCCCTGTGTCACTGATTCTTCTCTGCCTCTAATAACGGCTACTGTGTTGCTCTCAGTACCCAGAGCTGCTAGTGGCCTCATATAACAACAATGAAGATGCTCCTCACGAGCCTGACGGAGTGGCCTTGGTCTGGAACATGAAGTACAAGAAGGCCACGCCTGAGTACATCTTCCACTGCCAGGTAAGGGGGGAATTGACATGGAGCTTCCCCACAAGCCACTTGTTTAAAAGCAGTTTTCATCTCTGACTAATTGTTTTATGATCATGATGAACCTTGTATTTTTTTCTTTTCCAGTCAGAGGTGATGTCAGCTGGGTTTGCAAAGTTTCACCCCAACCTCGTAGTTGGTGGGACGTATTCTGGACAGATTGTCTTATGGGACAACCGCAGCAACAAACGCACCCCTGTTCAGAGGACCCCTCTGTCTGCAGCTGCACATACAGTAATACGAACAAGTTTTCTAATATCTTCTAATTTGCAAAACTGTGTGTTTTCTGTCTTCTATCTTAACATGTGGCTGATTTTTCTCAGTGATTAAGTTGTGAGTTGTCTAACTGTGCTCTGTTGTTTTCAGCACCCCGTCTACTGTGTGAATGTGGTAGGAACCCAGAACGCTAACAACCTGATCAGCATTTCCACTGATGGCAAAATGTGTTCCTGGAGCCTTGACATGCTCTCGCAGCCACAGGTACCATGAGCCTTTATGGACGATGTACAGTTTAAAAATGTGAGCTGGTTTGCCAGAGAGGCTGACACTGAGTGTTTTCCCTGCAGGACAGTCTGGAGCTGGTCTTCAAACAGAGCAAGGCGGTGGCTGTCACCTCCATGGCCTTCCCTCTAGGTGATGTGAACAACTTTGTGGTGGGGAGCGAGGACGGCTCCGTCTACAGCGCCTGTCGTCATGGGAGGTGAGGTCTCCAATACTGGAAAAACCTGCGGGGGAAAAGAAAGCACGTAACTATGCTCATCACTTATATGTAATATGCGTGTTACAGTAAAGCGGGTATCACTGAGGTGTTTGAAGGCCACCATGGTCCAGTGACCGGGCTGAGCTGTCACAGCGCTGGCGGACCTGTTGACTTCTCACATCTCTTCATCTCCTCCTCTTTTGACTGGACCGTCAAACTGTGGAGCACAAAGGTGAGACACAAACACAAACATGTGCTTTCAGCTACACCGTGAGTTGTGTCTCTTAACTGGAATCCATTTCTGCTCCTGCTCTTCCTCAGAGTACCCGTCCATTGTATTCATTCGAGGACAGTTGTGACTACGTCTATGATGCGATGTGGTCTCCAACACACCCCGCTCTGTTTGCTTGTGTAGATCTGTCTGGACGTCTGGACCTGTGGAACCTCAACAATGACACTGAAGTATGTACACACACACACACACACTACTCTGAAACTTAAGATATTAATTTGATTCTCTTAAGATTCATTTACATTGACATTTTTGGGAATAGCTTTTTTTCTAAGAGTTAGTTGATAAGACTCGTATCACTCTCACTCTCTAAGATGGTAATATGAAATTACCACCAGCAGATGGTTAGCTTAGTTTAGCACAAAGACAGGAAACCGAGAATACCAGTAACTTTATGTTTATTTAATCACAACAGTTACAAATTTACACTCACTGCAGATCCTTAAAAACTGAACCGCCGATGACATCATCAGGTGACAGGTCACTGGAATTATACAGTGGGACCAGCCTGTCCTTCAACATGTCCTTAACATGAAGACAAATCAAACCAGTTTGATATATCGTTACATGTGCTTAGATTGGGATCATCGATGACCTTCTGTGTTTTATAGGTTCCCACTGCGAGTGTGTCGGTGGAGGGGTCTCCAGCACTGAACCGTGTGAGGTGGGCTCACACCGGAAAGGAGATTGCCACTGGGGACTCGGAGGGACAGGTGCAGGTCTATGATGTTGGGGAGGTGAGACGTTATTCATTATTATATTCATTATATTCATTTTTTGTTAACTTCCGCCATTGCTGGTAAAACCAGTCAGTTTTCTGTCCAACTCCTTGTTTGACGTACTTTTGGACGTGTCGTTCTGCAGCAAATCTGTGTACCCAAGGCCGACGAGTGGACGCGCTTCGTCAGGACGCTGGCTGAGATCAACGAGAACCGGGATGAAGCCGAGGAACTGGCTAACGTCTGATGTTACAAACCCACCACACTGACAGCTACTCATGAATTACTCTCCTGTACACTACACACCTATAGCACACTACATGACCCTGCCACAGGGGCCTCCTGCTTTTCCACTTACAACTATATGAACTGGCCTGAGGAGGTGTGCAGAGCTAGAACGGATAGAAAAGACAGTTTTTAGACTTTTTAGATGTGTTTTTAAATGTGTCTAAGGGTTTTAGAGGTTATTTGTAGGAACAATGGATGTGACATGTAGCAGTAGTAGTAGTAGGGAAACCACAGTTAGGTGGTTGAAAGTTTTCACTGAGAGGAACACAGGGAAGTGATTTTCAGGATAGTCGTGGCTGTCCACTCTCTAAACTTCTAGCTTTGATTACATCCTCAGGGCTCCAGAAACTGCTCTTTTCCTGAGGCCTCAACCAACTCAGCCCTTTTTTTAAAATATGCAAACCTTTGTACTTGCACCTTTTTATTACCATTTTAGTGTTTTTACATGTTTTAATATTTTCTGGGCACGCTTGCACACACGGCTGACAAAGAGTGAAAAGTGAATAATTGACATATCGATATCATTTCCTCTCGATTCTCGGCGGCACTTGAATTTGACGACTAAAAACAAATAACGTGCTGAATCAGAAACATGACGATGTCTCCGGCCTGTGCAGCAGCGTATCGTTCTTAGATTTTAACCACTACAATATTTAATATTTATTCTAATGGTGGCACTTATTTAAATATTTTGTGTATCGTTTGAAAAAAAAAAAATGCTGCTTTGTACTAAAAGCTTAAGGAGAACATTCCTAAAATTAGCACTACAGGCTTTTTACCAGGCAAAATACTATACCTGCCTTGAAGTTATTGACATTAGTACAGTTAAAATTTTATGTTTTTCTGTACCAAAGGTTATTGTTTTATACTCTGTATCTGTCTATAATCAGTACAAAACACTTTCTGGACTTGTCCTCTTTAAGAAGACCTAAATGAAGTTTTAAAGCTGACGTTAGAAACAAATTTTTACTTTGCTTTTTTCATTTTTCATTCCTCCATGATGCCGCAGTCCAGCCTCACCACGCTGGTGAAAGTTTCAGCTTCAATGTTTAAAGTAAAGCTAAAAGAAAAATGCAGTGTAGCAGCCATGTTTGATATAACATGATCAAAACATCAGTATTCTACATAAACCAGTTGTACTGTAATCCTCCCTGTTACTGATACAGTTCATGGTTGCACTTTTCCATTGGAATAAAACACAAGGGACTTGTTGGTAAAATTAAACCCATATGGATGATTTATTTCAATAAAATACAATGGTTGAATTGAGATACATTTAATTTATTAATACCTAATTCTCTGGTCATGATTCTTGTTTCATCAAGAAAACACTTAATTGAAAAGTTTCTGTACATCAGTAAGAGTGATTCTCTGAGACCAGAACCATCGGCCTCACATTGCCATAACATTACAGTTACTGTATATGATGCTGACTGAGTGTTACGGAGCTTTGTCTTGTAACGTTTTCTTCACTGCAGTTATACAATATGTACAGTACGTAGCCTCCTCTGCGAGGACCAATTGAGAGCGAAGCCCCACACACCGTGCTGACAAATCTAATATTTTCTATGCCCGCTGTCCAATAAGAGAAGTCCTACTCAAACTGAGTATTAGACAGAAAACAAAATACAAATCATATCAGCTACCCATGAGAGAGAGAGAAGAGTGCCCAGGGCTCCATTTTATACAAATGTTGGAGAGAAGAACACAAAGGATGAAGATGCCAGGAGTGTACAGCCACCCAAGATACAACATAGTCAGCGCTCTGGTCCTGTCGCTGTCTGCTCTGTTACATCCACAGCTGCAGCCAGCGCTCTACCTTCACAACCTACTGGGGACCAGTGGAGCTCACCTTCACCCTGGAGAGAGCAACAGGCTGGTGTTGTTTGTTCCTAAGTTAATGGCCCCTATTTCTGGAGTGTTAGTGTGTGTGTGTTTGTGTTAACCGTGTGCGTTTTGTTTGTGTATCTAAGTGCCTGGCTCTTGGTAGAGTAGGAGAGGGATGGCGAAGTGATATGGAGATGCCAGACCTCTATGGGGCCTGAGCCGGTGTGGCAGTGACTGGCTCACGGTGATGTATGGAAACCACACCGGACGACTTGAATTTAGGAAGGTGGAGGCCGAATTTGTTCTCAACGCCGGCGAAAGTGGCTGCAGCCAGGCGGTAGCCTCCGACGTGTTCAGCGTTGATGGGAGGAAGCTCTGAAATGCGAGACTTGGGTGTGGGATCAGATCCTACTGGACGACTGTAGAGAAGAGAACGGGAAGACATTTGTGAAATTGTAAGGAAAAATTGTTCTTCAGCATTCATAGATTAATGTATACAAATATATTTTATACGCGAGCTGATCAAGAGTACTTACTGTCCTCCAAAGTCAATGTAGAACCACCGCTGCAAGAGCTCATAAGTCACCAGAGTGACACCAAACTGAGGAGAGGATCGGCACATACGAGCTGGAGAAAACAGAGGCTCATGTCAACATGGTTTAAATACAAAAATGTGTTCGTGCAGAAATATACACAGACGGACACACACCTCCAGCTCCTTTCCACAAAGCCCTGAACCCTTCCTCTCTCATGATCTTCCGGAAGCAATCGATGACTCCAGAGTAAGATGTTTGTCCTGCTCTCGCTGCAACTTGCAAACGGGTCTTGATCACATCAGCGGGCGTCACAAGGGAGGCCGCAGGGATACCTGGGAAATGGAGTCACAAAGAAAGTCAAATGAATAAACTGGATCTCCACAACTCGACAAAGGGAACGTAAAAAAGCAATTACTTGATCGGCATTCTTTAATTCTGATTTTAACTATGAAATAAAGGTGGAGTCATTGGATCGTGTTCTGAATTAGAGCTGCTGTTCTAGACCAAAACCTGAAGTTACCTGCAATCGCTCCGGCTGTGAGGAGCTGCAGAGGTCCCACCCTGCCTTGTTCATCAGCTAGCTGGGTCTTGGTGTGGGCGTACACGGGGAAATAAATGGCTGAGAATGGGATGTCTCTCAGGAAACATGCTTTAGCACCCTGGACAAACAAACAAACAAAAAACAGACAGATGTTGGGTTATGTTGTTAGACTGAAACAAAAAGAGACGGGACGCTCATGAACTGAACAAGGATCTGAAGACAGCGGTACATCCTGAGATACTTTACCTTGTAGAGGCCAAAGAAGCCGAGGTCACGGACCACACTGAGCGCACTGACTCTAGGTCCGGTGGTGATCTCACCTGCCACCTGCAGGCGAATCTTCACAATCTCCAGCGGGTTGGTAAAGATCACCTGAGAGCCTCCAGCCTGAATGGAGGAGAAGAAGAAGAGCTCGTTCACAGACTTAAAACAGGAGACACGAAACAAAAACAAAAAAAATCACTTCCTGCATCTGTACGCAGCTGACGTATAGGAGCCATGTCTTTCTTATGACTAGTATCAAAAGTAAAAATTAAATCCTGATCAATCATTTACTTTGCCATTTCCTCGGCCGGTAAGAAGGAGTGCTGGGCCAATGTGTGTAAAGATGAACAAGGCTATCAAAAACAAAAACAGAAGAAAAACACATGTTGCATTGGACACTGAGAACTTCACTCTGGATGCAAGTTGGTATTGCAGTCCGGTGTTAGTAATGTCATGTGGATCTCTGCAAGCAAGTTAATACAACAAGTGGATCACTTGCATGCATGTGTTACTTTTGTCTGGTTTAAACAACCATGAGGTGTGCCACCCTGATTGCAGCTGCATTGTTTTCATGTCAAGTGTTCGTTCATGCATTCGCAAACAAAAACATTCGGGATCCGGGACTTACACAGCCTCCTGCCATAATCTCAGCCATTAAAGGAATTGACCCGTCTTTTTCGGTGAACTTGTCTCGCACAAAGTCATTCACCTGTGGGGAGACAAACACACACAGACATGAGACTAATTTGCTTTTGTAAATTTGTCCCTAATGTTAAGTTTGTTCTGTTCTACAGTGATTTCATTTACTCTTCATTTGTTGCGCTAACGTGCAGTGAGCTCTCGTGGTAGAAGCTGCTATAAGAAAAATGATTTCAGCCACATCACTAACAAAAGCGTGCGTGCAAAGTGAATGAGGTGGGCGTGTACTCACTGTGAGTTTGATAGCCTTCTCAGGTGCCACACCTATAAGCTGAGGGACCAGACCTGTGGGGCATCGTGGGGGATTGAGTGACAGGAGAATCTCATTTCATTAGTAAAACTGGGCACACAGCAGCAGGAGAAAAATCAAAAGGAAATAAAGAAGTGGAAAAGAAGATGAAGTGAAAGACATAAAGATGAACAGACCGATGGAGGTTTTAGTGATGGTGATGATGTAAGATTAGAGGAAAAGAACAGACGCATGCAAGTTGAATGGTGAAGAAAGATGCTGAGTCACTTCAGTGACAAACAAGAGACAGGTGTGTTAGATTTGGCTCATACTGAAGTGTCACAGGAAAAAAAAAGTCCTTTAACTGAGACAATGTTTTTTTATATTTAAACAGAGCCGCGCCGTAAAGTCAAGGGTATTATAAAAGCTTTTTCAGCTCATATACGTTTAAGAATTGAAGAGCATGATGAGAAAAATAACACAAAAATGGAGAGAAATGTCACAAACAACCAAGATCGATTAATAAAATAAAAAGACAGGAGCCTAAAGCCCCTATCATTGATGTTATGAATACAGATGAGGGATGGCTCCGCCTCCCTAAATCACCTACCTCTGTAGAAGCCAAAGAAACCCTCATAGCGCAGCACTTTCTTAGCACAGTCAAAGCTGTTCTTGTACATCAGCTCTCCAACGAAGGATCCTGTGGACCTCTGGTTCTGCATACGAGTCTTCACCAAGTCGATGGGGTACACAGCCGTGGCTCCCGTGGCTATGTAAACACACAAATTCAGATGCAGTACAATGCATTAAAATTAAACACATCCTGGTGCTGCTGTGTATCCATCAGGCAGCCGTGTGTCTCCCTGCAGGTTAACTCACCTCCAGCGATGGAGCCCAGGGTGAACCTGTAGGCTGACTCTGCAATTTGGAGCCACACAGGCCTGGAAGTGTCACCATGGGTCTGATAGAAAGAAACAAAAAAAAAAAAAGGCACATTTACTGATGATGATGTCAAAATCCTGCAATCACAGTGTACTAGAGGTGTAATACAGTACATACAGCTCTGGTTTCAAGGGCATTTAAAAGTTAACAGTTAACTGCTACATGGAGATTTTAGCATCGATAAAAGACAGACGGACACAAGCATCCTACCTGTTTTTGACTTTCAGCCAGGTGGTAGGGCAGACATCCTTCCTCTAACGGAGCTATCCTCTCGATGTCAGCAAGGTTCAGCCGCCTGAAACACGCATTCATGTTCAGTCAAGTACATAAAGATGAAAGAACTGTTCAGTAAGTGTCAGTAAAGTGCAGGTGTTTGAGGTGAATTAAACTGAAAATCAAGTGGCAGAGTGATTTACCCAGAGGGGGAGTGTAGGCCTGATAACTGGTACAGGATGTCAATTTCCATGGGAGTGATTTGACCAAACTTGTTGGCAGCATGAACAAACTCCTCTGTTCAGTGAAAAAAAAAAAAAGGGAGAATTACTTTTAACAACGACATGGACATCCCTATCACCCGTGTGTACGTGTTCACTGAAAAGCAAAAAGACAACACGACGGTAACATAAAACCCTGCGCACCTTTGGTCACGAGCGTGTCCTTCCTTGTGCCTGCCAGTGTGCTGTAGATCTTACGGATCAGCTCCATGTTGTTCAGGAGGGAGTTGAAGGCGTTGAAGTAAGAGAAGCTGACCATGTGAGAGGTGCTGCCACCTGCAGCCTGGTAGAGGAAAAGACAGAACATGTCATTTTGACTGTAAATTAGGTTTTATTCTTGTATTAAGGTGGAAATAAAGGCCTGGGATGTGTAGTTGGGAATATTATTCAATTCTGTTTTATGTACTTTTTAGCTTAATTAACTAGCTTAACTCTTATGGACTAACACATCTCCTTCACTTTAATTTTCATACTGTAGTGTCATATTTTTAGCTTGTCCGTGTTTAGAAATTTAGCACCACAGAAGATATGTATCAAAACATTTTAACTGCACACAAAGCCTTTTCTCACAAAGCAAATCTTTACAGGATCTTTGGCAACTCCGAAGAGCCTGAGCAAAGCTTAAAAGATTACTTATAATTAGAAATGCATCAGGCACAAGTTCAAAATGACCATTATTGTCCATTAAATGGGAACTTTGGCACATTTGAACCGGTAATTCTATGGTTAGAGGTGTTTGAGTAATGTCAGTTGCCAAAAAATGAATCAAAACGGAGCGGAGACATGGCGTAGCAGCGTTGGGCTTGTATCAGCAGCAGATTCAACAGCTCTGATACAGCTAACAACACCTTCCCGCTGCTGCTTCATGTTAAAAGCTTCACATCGGAAAACTAGCTGGAGGCTTTTATTGTGAAGTTCGGACAGGAAATGCTCTGGATCTTCAAACATCGAAAATCAACAGAGGCATGTGACAGCCTGCTGAAACACTTGTTTTATACTGTTTCTTCACCACTACTGAGTTAAACACACATGTGTTATGTTGGTGAGACTCCTGACTGTGTTGCACGAGGCTTAGAAAGAGATGTTCAGCCTCTTTAGTGACACGACACCACTGTTTACTATGACATTAGAAATTTTGCCCTATCACTTAGCAGATCAGCTGCCTGGCCAGGCTCAACGCTACCACCAATCTCCACTAATGTAGCACCGATTTGTTTCGCTTTTTTGGCAACTGGCAGTACTCAAAGATGTTTCACAGTAGAATATCAGTTCAAATGTGCCAGTGTACCTCTTAAAAGCTAACAATTTCAAATGTGAAGCAAGTGAGGATTTCCTAATTTCCTAAGTGTCTGAATTTTCATAATCCCTCAGGTCAGAAAACAAAGTATTGTTTTTTATATTCTGAGGAAAAAGAGGAACTTATTATGATAGCTTTGGATTACTAACATAACTTTGACACAGATCAAAATGAGTCAACATTAAATGCAAACACTCACAGAGACAAGGTTCTCCTCCACAAATGGAGTGAGCATGTGGTGTCTGATGGTGGCCATAATGTCACTGAAGTCCATAGCGGAGATGACGCCATTCTTCCCTTTGTCCTTTTGGGCGAATGCCTGGCGTGCATGCTCCAGCTGAAGCTCCTAAAAAGAAGACGACGCCACAAGGTTGAGTGTAAATATAGCCCGAGTAAAACTCACGTGCAAAGTGACGAAGAAAGAAAGTAGAAAAAACTAACTCAAGGATACACAGTGTGTATGTGTGTGTTCGTCATACCTGCAGGAACTGGGTGAACTCGAGGTAGCTGAGGCATTTCTTGCGGTCGTGCCCAAAGTGCAGACGAATGAACTCACAGTCCCAGTTGAAGGGAATGTGGTGATGCACCGTGGTCTGGCTGAAAATGTCCCGTACATTTTCTGCAGCGCAATTACACATTAAAGAAAGGAAATTAATAATCGCATTGACATGAGTCAATGCTTCCTAACAGGAAGCTTTGTGTGTGACATAAGTAGAAATAGCGTGTGAGTGTGATTATACAAGTCCTGAGATATGTAGTGAGTAATGAGCTATAATCCATCACGTTAGGAAATTCTTTCTCTCAGTTCACAGAAGGAAAACGTGTACACGTGTGAATAAGAAGGGATAAAAACTGTTATTAAATGAGAAAATTGATAGTTGAGCTCATGTAACAGAATGCAGTGCTGACATCCCACATCATGTGGACTAAAAAGCTCATAGAAAAACATACAAAACACAACAGCCCGTACCAAAGGAAACAGCTCCTGTCCCGTTCTTGTCAAACAGCTGGTAAGCTACTATGAACAGAGCGTCAGGTGCACACAGCACCGATTCAAATGCAAGAAACTCCTGGAATGAGATCAGTCTGAAGAAAAAGGTTTAAAAAAAAAAGATTTTGTTAGACAAAAACACATCAAAGATCAGGTCATTCGGTGGCTCTCGGAGTCACACAAGATAAAATGTTTCCTCTGTTCCTGAGGGCAGTTTGTCTTTTTTTTGTTTTTCAACATTTTACATAATGACTGCCATAAACAAACATATAGTGTAAGAAGTTTTAGAGGTTAACGGAGGTCAAACAGCAAATGATAAGAGCTACAACTGTCAGGTTAACAAATCAGTTATGAGTTAAAAAAAAAGTACATTTATCTGTATGTTTTTCTTCATGTATCAGTCTGAGCTGAGCTGAGTCAATGGGAGTTATCTTATCTGTAAGTGGTAGTAATGATAAATTCTAATCAGACGTGGCTCAATAAACTGTAAATTAGTGCTGATAAGCTTCATGCAGATGAGTGCCTGCGTTATGGTTCAAGTACATACCCGTCCTTTGTGGTGTCGGCCACAGCAGCAATGAGCTGTACAGTTTTGGGGTTGTGGTGAATCTGTGTGTGTAGTCCAAGATACTTCTGGACAAAGTCTCCTGGGGTCATGAACCTCTCTCCATCTTTGTCCACTTCACTGGCATACTGAGAAGACAAACGGGAAACAACATTTTCATTGATACCTGACTCTTTCATGGATGCTGAAATTTACATAGCCACAAGTCAATCCATCGCAATAGCTGCTATCAACAAGTTTGTTGACCTTCACAATGACCAGTTTAGTCAAGAGTTCAGAGGCATGACAAGCACATCGTTTTAGGTGAGGTCAATAGTGCTACAAGCTATTTACAAGTTATTTAAAGAAAAGTCCAAAGTCAGTAATATGAGGGACTATTTTGAGGTTGGTGGTTGACAAAATCATTGGCTCTTTCAACAAACTCTTACTCAACTGTGTTGCTGATTCATGCTACACTTGGACAACCAAGGTCAATGAAATTGCAGTTGTGGCATGATGTGTCAGACTGACACGCATGAACAGCCCACACACTTCAAAGATTTTGGCTCAAGCTCGTAAACTATTTGACCTGAGTGTATGCGCATGCCAACAACTACTGGCCCGTACAAGTATCACACAGCAAGGTCATACACTCATCACACAGGAGGCAGTTGAAAAGGTGAAGGTTAACCAAGTTCACTTTTGATGACAGTATCTTGTGGTGAAATAGTGGCCTTCATTCTGACTCCAGAGATAGTGCTCGCTGACCTTTCAGTACAAGAATAAGCAGCTGTGGACCCACAGATTTAAAAAAACAATGCTTTACTGCAACAATCCTGCATATTCCCCCAACATCTGATGCTCATCAAAACAGACCGAGGCTCAGAAAACAGATGTGAAGTGCTGCTCCAAACCGACCGCAGCGAACAGCCACCGAGTTTAAGATTCACATTCTTCAGATCCACAGATTCAGATTCACAACAATGTTAGATTTACTGACGAATATGATCACTGACAAGCTATTCACTTAAAGCTTGAGATTAATGTAACAGCAGCAGTCTCTGTGTTGGACCTTTAACTGTGGCTAATGCTGTAATTTAAACCCCGTGATACAACCTTACAAGCCAAGTCCCCCGGTGAAAACAGTCGTCAGAGGCTCTTTACTACACATGTAGCTGTTTCACACATACAGAGGGAAGCACATATATCATCATATATATCCATAGTCTGACGCTGATCATAGAAACAGTTCAGGCTGATTTAAGACATTACCTTCTGGAAAATTGACTTCAGCTCACTTGGGTCCCCGCGTTTGGTAGATTGCACCTAAAAACAACAAAAACAAAACAACATATTGTAATTGTATTGTATTGTTATCCGACACAAAAAAGATGTGTTATTGACACTTACAAAAAAGAAAACAGCTGATTAGAGCAAGTTTTAAGCGGTGTACTGTACATGACATGAAGCAAAACAAAGCAAGCAGCTTTGGGTTAATGTCTCCTTGAAAACGTCCACAGCTACGAAGGAGAAACAACCCAATGCGACAACAGTGACACACAATCACAGAGGAGAACACTACACCCTAACACACACAAAGGAGTTGAGCAAGTTAGCCTGATTGCCATATAATTAGCAGCCAAGTGAGAAAACCTCTACTGAGTCTGAACTAAGCCTACAGCTGTGTAGCAGCTAGCAAGAACAAACTACTCAGATGAAGAGGACACGAACCGTAGCAATGACACGTTTAGCTTTAAACGGAAAAAAACGACAGGACAAGAGCAAACAGATAAAGAGGTGAAAAGATGCGAGTACAAATAGAGTTAGAGATGTATTTCCCTATCACGGCGGGCTCAGAAGTCACGATAGCTGTTTAGCATTGTCCCGCTAACTTCGAGGTTGCGGATGTTTCATCAAGGCCAGCCGCCGCCGGGCGGCAGCTAGCCTCAGTGATGCTACAGCCTCGGACTACACCGCCCCGACACGACCTGCCCGCACTGGATCAAGGAGACTAACCTCAGTCAGCCCTACTCGAGAAAATAAACACAATACATGCACATATGTTACAGTAGAGGTTTGAAAATCGCTAAGAGAGCGATGCCGAAGTCACCTTGACCGCCATGCTGGTTTGACGTCACGTACAGTGAGCGAGCGCAGCGCAGTACACGCCCCGTATGTATGTGTAAGTAAATGAAAGGCACGCCCTCGGGTCTGAGCGTGACAGCACACACACCGCCTGCCACAAATACACCCTCACTTATATATATATATATATGCCCAGAAAGATAATGATTATATGTACACACAGGAGGATGTTTATCCCGTAGTGATGTGAAACTACCCATTTACAAGCTCGTGTAGGAAATCATCTATCTATCTATCTATCTATCTATCTATCTATCTATCTATCTATCTATCTATCTATCTATCTATCTATCTATCTATCTATCTATCTATCTATCTATCTATCTATCTATCTATCTATCTATCTATCTATCTATGTATCTATCTAAATAAATAAAATCTAAATTCACACAGATGAAGGAACCTCACATCAAAGTCGTACTATTTGGGTTTGTATGACAATACCAGTATAATGGAATTTTAATAAATTGAATAGATGTCTTTTTTTTTGGTTATATTCATAGAAACAAACAGGGTAGTGTGATATGTTCGTCAAGACATGAAGCTCCTCAGTCAGTCACAAGAATATAAAATCAGGTATTTTAGGATACGTGTTGGTTTCAGCACATGAAGGTGTAGAAGGGAATAAGAATGTGAAGGGGTTGGCAGTGGTAGTTGGCAGAATGTGGCACGAGTTCCTGAAAAAAGAAAGCACATAGGAATTTACAGTACTGGTAAAGCATGTGTTAAATGTGTAATCTGTGTTGACAAGGGTGGAGCACTTTGTGCACTAAAAATCAGTAAGATTGACTTTAGTTAATGAGTGTTGAGTGTTTATTTTCATAGTGATAGATGAAATGCTGTGTGCCTTTAGACTGTACTCCAAAGATGTACACTTTATGGCTCCTGAATTCCTTTGGATATAATTTTTACAGATATACGTGCTGTTTTCTCACATTTTCTGAGAGTATGATGTTTATTAGAATGGTTTTAACCATATATTTGTAACTATGTTGCTACTGAAGTTAATAATGACCAATTCAAGTCAAAATGGGACCATTCTCTGAAAGGATCACATAGACACACGTCAAATTTAATTTGTTCCTCTAGTTCAGTGTTTCCCAACCTTTACTGAGCCACAGCACATATTTTATATATATCATTAGGAAAATCCTGCAGCACACCACTAAAAATGTAACAAATGTATATATGATAAAATACATTTTTAGTAAGTAAAAGTGAACAATTCCCACAGCACACTGATGTGTCATGGCACAGTGATCGTGAATCACTGCTCTAGTTATACAGGATTGGAATAGGCTATATTGTTAATATACTGGTACCAAGTAACCAAGTTGCCACTGACAGGGGATCAGTGTATTCTGCAAAATATAACCCTTAACCAGTGTTGTATAGTAACAAAGTAATAATACTAGCCAACTACACTACTGTAATTCAGTATATTTTGGGAGTATCTGTGCTGTATCTGTTTGTTTGTTTTTTTAATTGTCAACTTTCACTTTCAACTTAATAACATATTTTTACTCTGATACATTTTCATTGTTCAGTGTTGTTACAAAAATCAGATGAAATGAAATGTGGCGTTTTCTCGGCCGCTGTAGTTCACTCTAAGTCTGTGACTGTTTAGACTCAGTACTATGTTTAAGAGTTGATATAGGCTCCGTCTTAAAGGGTGGATGGATGAAGAAGAAAACATTTCAATATCAAAAATATCAATATCAATCTGATTTTTTAAAGGGAAAAAGAACAGCTTTAGTAGTTTAGTTTAGTTCAGACTCAAGACATTGTCTATGAAGATTGTTGTCGGCTCCATGTTTTAAAGTTCTGGATAAACTTCATAATATACTTCTGTTTTTATAAACATGTACTTGTATTTTTTATTTTCATTACTTAAGTACATTTAATTATAGATTACATGTCATACTTAGTACAGTAAATACTAGATACTTTAAGACTTTTACTTGAGTAGTATTGTAGTTGGTGACTTGAACTTGAATTTTCTAGTCGCGTATCTGTGCTTCTAGTCTTGTGAGACTTTCACATATGTCATACAACACTGCCTTTAAGACTAACAATACTTAACCAGATTTCCCCCTAATGCCTTTGTAAAATTATCAGAGTAAACTATTGTATATGGGGCATTTGTAAAGGAGCATTACGATCCAATATTTCGACTTTTATTTTGAAAATATGTGAATTCTCCTCAGTGACAGCAGAATACTTAAATTAAATCTCTAAAGTCAACTAAATTTGTGCAAATACTGAGCAGTTTCAATTACGTTAATCATGTTTCCTGTTTCACTGGCAAAAATGTAATCTGCAAAGGAGCGTTGCGTCATGCGTCACGTGACTCCCGGATCACGTGACCACAGTCAACAATCAATGGCGGCGCACTGTTCTGCTGGACTCGCTTCAAGATCAGGTATGTCCTGAGATAAAAGCCGCCACAGACTCCAGCAGACACACAGCGGCCGCTGCGCATAAAGTAAAAACAAACATTAGATGTTTATCAGACAAAGTAAAACATGTCAGCGGCTTTGGTATATAACAAGTAAAGAGCGGTGTATTGTCAACTCCCTAGGTTTAGCTAACAGGTATATCGAGATGTGTTCCCCTTTAAATACATTAGAAACATAGCATCATATGCATAATAATTAAAAGGCTGACTGAGCAGTTTCACTGGACTGTTGACTGAATTGTACAGATTTTCTTAATAAAGTGGCCTCTGCTGCTATGTTGCATATAAAGCCTCGTCCCTTATGTCACACACCTGCACCTCACAAGTATTTACATGTTGTAGATGTTGGATCCTCAAACAAATCAAACCAAACATTAACTCAACAGCTCCACTCAGAGGCTACATTCAGCCTCTACCACAACATCATAACAATCATACATTACTGTGAGTGACTGACAGTGACTTCTCAACCTTATGGTAGCAGCTATGGTTTGAACTCAATGCAAAAAAAAAAACAAAAAAAAAAAAAAAAAACAGTGGTCTTTAATGTAGCTTACATACTACATGATAGTTTATAAAATGTATATAGTTGCGTAATTGACTTAAAAAAGAACAGTTTTCCTTTCTACCATTTATTATTCTTGGCAGAATTGCGATGCCCTCTTCATTGAGCCGATATCCTTTTTTCCAGGACTGTCTGGTTTCCTGAGGAGAGTTTGCAGTCAGAGAAGTTGTGGTCTCCCCACAGCTCCTCCGTGTCAGCAGCATCGGCGCTTCTTCTGGAGGAAGTGGAAAAGTACTTACAATGTAGTTCGCCCAGCAACTGTGAAGCCTGCATATGCAGTGCCCAAGGTACAGGATCTAATGTTCCCATACTGTTACTTCATTTTTTCTTACACAACTGAAATTATTACATTCAACTGTGGGGCGTTTTAATGATTGGCACCTTTCAGAAATGATGCTTAAATTATTGGGTGATGTACAGGATTGTAAAGCTGTGACTTACGGCCTCAGTAGAGATAATGACAACTAAAGCATTGTTATTTGTCGTTTCAAATTAGGTGAAAATGACCAATAATCAAATTATGATGTGATCACTGTGTTGATTTCAGGTCATAGGTCATCTTTATATTAAAGCTTTCCCATTAGAATAAGGATTCTGATGGGAAGGAAAGCTTGAACATGTTGTTGCACTCAGATGAGGCCTGTAAACATGGAGGTTTTTCCTCTAAATGACATTTTCTGTGCTAAGTGAATCAAGCTCTTCTTGAAGCTTTTCTGTTTTAATGGGTCAAATAAACTTGGCAACACCAGAGGCTCTTTAACTCATTAACTCTGCCACACATCGTCTCAGTCTCTCATCATTTTCTAATGTAGTTTGATGTTTGTCTCTAATGTGTTACACTGTTTTTAAATGTGCCACAACTCACATCCAGTCTTTCCTATCCTCTCTGACTGTAGCACATTGCGAGGCCCGACTATGTTGGGACTGGACTGGTCCCAGAGTGGCCAGACTACATAGAGATCAAAGACCAAGAGCAGATCGAAGGCCTCGCTAGAGCTTGTCAGTTAGCCAGACATGTGCTGCTCCTCGCTGCACGCAGTCTGAAGGTAAACATCTAATTGTTAGTATTGTTTGTGTTACTGTGATCTGAAAAATAACACCAGTAACAATTCTCACCTTTGGCTTCCAGGTTGGTATGACAACTGATGAAATAGACTTCATTGTGCACCAAGAGACAATCAAACACAACGCTTACCCATCACCTCTCAGATACGGAGGTTTCCCCAAGTCGGTGTGTACGTCTGTGAACAACGTGGTTTGTCATGGCATCCCAGACAGGTCAGAGATATTTACCTTCTTTTTTGTTTTTACAAAATGAGATTTTACAGCCACTGAAAAGATCATGTAACACATATTGGTAAAACAAATAAAAAACATTTTACTCATTTGGTTTGTCAGATTGAACTTAATGAATATGGTTGAAAAGTTTTATATTTTTTCTCAGCACCATAGGAACAGAGTTCATTATGAGAAGGTTAATACAGTAAAGTTTATATTTTCTGTAATAAATTGGTGAGTTATTTTGGTGATGTGCAGTATTGACTTTTCTACAACAGAAAACCTGAAAGGTTAATGAATTCTCTGAATACACCATTCATCTTTTTATGTGGCTGTGCCCTGCAGTCGACAACTTCAGGATGGAGACATCATCAACATTGACGTCACTGTAAGTTGTTGCCTTATTAAACACAAACTAATCACAGATGCTCAGACGCTTTCTCAGAGCAACACTGGTCCTGTCACCGACCCCTGTCTGTTTCTGATAGGTGTACTTGGATGGTTACCATGGTGACACATCAGAGACCTTCCTGATCGGTGAGGTGGACGAGGCTGGGAAGAGACTGGTGGAGACGGCCAGGTGCTGCCGAGATGAGGCCATTGCTGTCTGCAAGCCAGGTGCACAGCTCTGTGTTATAGGAAACACTATTAGGTACACACACACACACACACACACACACACACACACTGTAAAGCTGCAAATAAAAGCCGAATGGCAAATAGACGGCGGTATCTTTTATTCTGATAGCGCTCACACCACGAGTCTAGGGCATGTACAAGGCTACACGCGCTTTTAAAAAGACAGGGCTACACTGGGCTGCGTGCATTTAAAGGCCGGGCTGACAGCTGATGCACCGCGCACACAGACATGCCTGGTGTGAATTACACACGCTCCCGCATCGCTCACTGCTCACCGTTGCTCTCCTCGCCATAGACTATAAGTTTCCATTCATAAATGGCAATGAAAGACTTAGAAATGTAGCGATACCGGAGCACCACATTACTACCTACTTTACCTTAAAAAATTAAAGGCCTGTCTCATATAGACGCCTGACTCAAATAAACACAGGGTCTGTTGAGTCATTTGGAAAAATAAATGCTCAGGCTGTTATTTGCAGCTTTACGGTATACACAGAATAAATACACACATAAAACAACTATGTACCATGTCTTAATTTTTTACGTGTTGACAACTTATATTCTTTGTGTTGCCAACAGTGAAATAGCCCATGCCAGTGGCTTCCATGTGTGTCCTTATTTCATTGGGCATGGAATAGGATCATACTTTCACTGTCATCCTGAGATCTGGCATCATGGTAAGTTCTGACATCAGATGACTCTGAACACTCCATAATTCACCAAACTGCTCGTTTCACTAATTTGCTGTAGTGAAAAGAACTTTTGTGATTTCTTGATGAGCTTGATGAGAGTCACCTGAGTTTTCATGAAGCTGCTTGCTTCACACCATTTCTTCCTGAAGAAAAGCAGCTCATGAATGCAAAAGGAGGTCAAGATCCGTGTTTGACGGTACACAAGAGAATATTGTAACCTACCTATTACAGTATTACTAATTGCTGTGCCGAAATATGCCCAAAAAAACCCAGAAAATAAAAAAAAAACCCTGATCTGGTGAGATGATGATGATGATGATGTTGACTTTTACAGGACTGTTAATTTTGAAGTGTGTTTTAGTTTTTTTCCCTTGTAGTGAAAATCCTTCTGTTTGTATAAAATCACCAACATGTCTTGATTCATTAATTTCACTTATAAAATGAAGGAATTCAACAAATTGTCATGAATAATGAAACCTGCCTACATGTGGGCCGTGTGTGTGTTCATGTACATTTGTCAGAAATACAGTGGGATTCAATTTAAAAAAAAAATAATAAATAGGATACTACAAATATTAAATATAGAATAAAATCACATGTTTTGTCTGTGTATGACATTCTGAAAAAGTAATGATAATTAAAACTCTATCAATCTGGGGTATCGATGTCTTTGTGAGCCAGAGGACTTTTAAACTATCATCACAAGACAGAGAAATTAATAATTGCTATAATATAAAACCCAAATGCTCCTTTTCCATATTTCATGATTATCTTTTTCTCTTTATTTTCAGCTAATGACAATGATTTGACCATGGATGAAGGGATGGCTTTTACAATAGGCAAGTCACATTTTGTGTAGTTTTTTTGCGCGTACATCTGCCCTGTGTGTGAGTGGAGCTGATGTTGTTAATGTGGTTTGTTCATCTGTAGAGCCCATATTGATGGAGGGGTCTGTGGAGTTCAGAATCCTGAAGGACAAGTGGACTGCAGTGTCTTCAGATAATAAGAGGTAGGTGGTGGACAAGCACAAATATCTCATCTATTATACTAAATTCACTGACACCTATAAAAGCACAAGTTTAACATCCTTGTGAGTAGATTTAACAAAATCATCTACAATGTGTGAAGTTAAATTGAGCTATTCCTTTAAAATCTTAAAGTCTAACTGTGTGTTTTTTAATTGAACTTGTTTCAGGTCAGCTCAGTTTGAACACACGGTCGTCATCACGTCTGACGGGGCAGAAATTCTCACCAAACTACCAGAGGAGAGTGACGTGTGAACTGTGACATGGAGTCGAGCTGCTGAGCAGGAGTAGACTATCCTCTGTGATAACAAAACACTATTATATAAACTTGAAGTTAAAGCCTTTCTAGTTTCGGTATTAGACATCCATCATCTTCCTCAGTCTTTTATCTGCTCTGCTCCCCCTTCAGCTTGGTAGCACTTGACTAACTTATCCTTTAAAGCCAGCACAGTTCAATGGAGCCCATGACAGTTGAAGGGACATTTGTAATGTAACAGTTAAATGGGAGTTTAAATGGATTTTAGAAATATGGAAATCATGAAACCAGACTCATCCAGAGCAGATGTTAAAACTGAATGTCAAGCAGAACTTTGAAACATTTTTTGATTTCTAAATAAAATCCCTAGATTTCACTTTATTTTTTTCACTTTTTCATTTAATCATTTTACCACTCAGTTAAATTGTCTGCAAAAGGTCAAAATGCTGGTTCAACACATCCTCAACATTGCAAGTGTGCTGTACTTTATCATTTTCTGCTTAAAAGCATATAATAAATAACGTAAATCCTTAACAGCCCAACAGAGCAGGACCTCTGTCCTCAGTGGCAGCTACTTTCCTGAATACAGTCTCAAAGGGAGTTAAAAATGTTGTGCAGCCTTTAAAATCATGACATTCAAACTATATTTTTGCACCTTTTGTGTCCCACAGTAAAGATATATCCAGTACCCAGTAGATGGCACCATATGCTCCATGAAATTAATTCACCTGCACACTTTAGCCAACAGCATTTTATTTGTGTCCACCATGAGCTGTAGCCTCATGGTGGACACAGCTGTAACCTCAGCAGGTTTTAATCCTGACTCCTGATGTCAAGTCAAACACTGACTGATCACTCCCAACCAACAGCTGATAGTAAATCGCTGACCACTGGACAGTATGACGTCTCCGTGTGATAGATTGGATCCATTCACACTTTAATAACGAACTTGTCGAAGAGTCTTTGCAGAGTCGTAGAGTCTTGAGGCCAATAACACTGCTTAGGGTTATAAATTCCAGGCATAACAACATACTTTTGTTTGTCCAATTAATTTTTAATTTACAGGAGGATTTACTGAGGAAGATCATAGACGATCACGCAAGGATCGTCTATGATATTACCACGTTTCTCACGTCTTAATTTTAATTTACACAGGTTTGGTTTCTGTGACAAGTTTGATTAAGGTCTCACACTCAGTGTGACTTTACTAATGAGAGAATGGTGAAGTGAAGATGCCTCAGAGAGAGAAAAAAAAAAAAAACACAGAAATTGGATTCCAGCCTGTTGGAGGGTGTGTTTCCACTTCCTGCCAATGTACTTTGGGTGTGTGCACGTGTGTAAGCTTGTGTGTGTGTGTGTGCGTGCGCTTTTCTGTGTTCATGCCACCGCCAGTTTGTGGGTGGGTCTGGTTGAAGCCAAACAAAGGTGGGTCAGATAATCTGCAGTCTGATCATTACCAGCCAGGAAATGATTCACATTTTAGAATTTTGTTTTACGTAAGACGTTCAATGCACGTGCATTCGGGTTTTATTAATTATGACAAGCAAAATCTAAATTTAAAGTAATAAACATATTGAACTGAAGTAAACTCCATTTTCTTTTCTGCTCAGCATGCCTTTTTATTTAATAACTGCACTCTGTTGAAGTTCAGAAGATGAAAATATTGGTGCCAAATCTTTATTTTATTTTTATTGTTGATGCGATATGGATTCTGAAATTTGATTTTAGGGCAGGGTGTGTGTGTATGTATGTTTGTGTATGTGGTGAGACAGAGTGTGTCCTGTGAATCAGCACAACAGTCATGTAAGCAACTGTTAAATGACTTCCTCCAGCATATGATTCACTACATTTCACAACATCAAAATAAAAAATGTGATTAATATTAAGAGGTTTGTCAGTGAGAGGGGCAGAGAATGAAGGCGTAGAGCAGAAGGTAGATGTTATGAGGAGTAGAGGTGGGTAAGAAGCTATGCTTTGGGAGGAGCAGGGAGTGGCAGGATGAGGTATTGGAATGGGGATCATGAATTTTTTTCTCCTGCTTGTCATTTTTTTCCCAGCATGTTGGGACTCGTTCCTGCTCTCTGTTCACTCTGCAGTTCTCATTTGAATCTTTGCCTGTTAATTTTCATAATGTGGTCGATTATAAAGGATTATGTAAATGCTGCAATTTTTCTAACAAAGTAACTTGTTTTTGTCGAGCTATTATCAATGCTAATAGAAACTCCATTAGTGTATCGTTTTCCTTTAATTTGGTGTACACAAGCCTTATTTTATATTAACTGTCATAATGCAAATGCATTCTCTAAAGTTTGACTCCAAGATGTACTTTGATCATTTTTATAGAAGCTCGATAATCATGGACAATGATGTGTTGACCTTGACCTTTGACCATGCTGTGCCATCATAAATCTGCTGGACTCCTTTGCCATTCTCTAACCCTGAGCTAACACACCTTTAGGTTGTCTTTGACTCTTCTCTTCTCTCACAAAGCAAAGAGGAGAGAACTCTGAGTGTATGGTCTTGTTTTCTTAAGTGAATGAGTTGAATCTACGTGTGAACGTTAATAATCTATACCAGCATCCACTTGAGCACTTTTAATCTGTAAGGTGCAGGAAAATGAAACATAGTAACAGAACGATAACCCCCAAATAAACTCAGTGAAACAAAATCACAGAAGATCAACCAAAAGGTAAGTAACGCTATTTGGCCCATACATTTCCGGCCCCTAATTGTTTATCACAAAATCACTTAATAAACAATTATATTCAATTACATTGCACATTTGAGATTTTTTTTTTTTTTTTCTATCTTAGGGCTGCTCGACCAGCAGGCAGACCTTTGTAATAGGCCTGATGAGTTCACTGGTTTTAGTCTTTACTTTACTCTTATGTCCATGTTCATCTGGAACGACCTGGGTGATTCTGCCGACAACCCAGGAGTTTCGGTCGCCGATTCATCCACTAGCAGAATAATGTCACCTAAAGAAAAGTTTCTTTTGGTCTTGGACCTCTACTGGCATAAAACAAAATCACAGAAGATTAATCAAAAGGTAAGTAACGCTGAGCAATGACCTAAATATCTTTATATTTCTTGTCTATTCAGGTTAATAATAATAATAATAATAATAATTTTTTTATTTGTAAGCACTTTTACAGATGCTCAAAGACACTTTAACCTCTAAAAAAGTTTTTTTTTTTTTTTTATTTAAAAAAAAACAGGTTAAACTACAGTATCTGATCCTCTCAGTTGGGCAAACTCTCAAGACACTGCTGTTTCACTTAGTCGAAACAGTGACAAGTATCCAGTATCCATAGCCACAATAGGTTATATTCATTTCTGCATCAAGAACAAGCATCATTAGCTAACAGCATACTAATTAATAAGACTGTAGCTGTCATTGGTTACTGCTGGAACAACCATTCAGCCATTATGTTAAGCTAACTAGCATTCTAAAGTGACTGTTAAGCTCATTTTAACGCTGCCTGAGTGACTGAATATTACTGTAATATTACACTACAGTATTATATAACACAACACTGTTCCTTGTTGTCCTTGTATAAAGTCAAATATCTCTCAGCGTTACTCAGGCACACTTCAATCTCAGCTCAACCTTTGTTTGTCGTCACTTTCTATTCCAAATCAAATAGCATCACAACTACTTAATAAAAAGTGGTCCAGCCCTCAAAAAAGTCAATGTGGCAAAAGATATAAACTAATAATGCATGGCATGTTGTTTCAGAATTGTATTCCTTCATGAAAATGTATGTTTTTGATTTTTCTCACTGTTAATCTTCAGTCAGTTTTCTTGCTATTGTTAAAACTGAGTGAAGTTTTGCTCTAGTACATTGTGTTTTAGTGCTTTCAAATTATTTTTCCAACATATCACCCTGACTACAGACATGACATGTTACTCTCAACATGGTGTCATGGTGGATTCTTAAACATCAGTTGGTGAAGCACAATGTTTGTGACTATGATCCCACATATGCTGATGCACAAGATATGGACCAACCCTGCTTTGGGCTAATTCTCTCTGTTAACCTTCTACTATTCTAGTTGGTCTGAAATGACTGGATAAGTAGATGAATATATTGTTTTTTTCCCCCACAATCCTATATTCCAGATGTGGATACCTTCAACATTTTACGTGTGTGATGTAGTGGAACTGCGATATATCACACTTACGTGGGACTTTACTGGGGAACACCACAGGAATTCATGGTTTCCTTGACTACCTGTGGAAGTGTTGCTTTAACAAAGTGATGTTTCATTTTCAGACTTGCAGAGGCAGATCTCTTACACACACTGATACACACTTGGCATGTACTGAGTCTTAGCACCTGAAGGCCAAACAAGAACAGCTGAGTTTGTTATGTGGAAATGAACATTGACTGTAGTGGGACGTGTAGCTGCAGGTTGACGCTGAGTGAGCAGACACATTTAGTCATAAACACCACTTCATGACACTGTAAGAACCGGTAAATAAGGAAAAAGGAAAACGAATTTACACTAGATAAGATGAGAAGGAAAGTAATATTGGATCTCTTGTCTTCTCCCGCTTTATCCAGTGGGTCCGGGTAGTGGGGGCCTTGGGAGGGAGGCCCAGACCCTCCTCTCCCCAGCCGTTTCCACCAACTCCTGTGGGGGAATCCCGAGGTGTTCCCAGGCCAGCCTAGAGACATATTTTCTCCAGCAGAATGGGCAGGCCCAGAACACGCCCAGGGGGCATCCTAACCCGATCTATTCCTAGCCACCTCAGTTGGCCCTTCTTGACGTGGAGGAGCAGCGGCTCTACTCTGAGCTACTCTCGGATGTCCAACCTCCTCAATCTACCTCTAAGGCTGAGCCTGGCCCTGACCCCACAGAGGATGCTTATTTCATTTCCACTTGTATCCACAATCTCGTTCTTTCGGTCACTATCCATAGATAATATAGGATGTTTTTTTTAAAGATATTTGAGAACTGCATACATTTTTTTTACAAAGCTTCATGAGGGCTCATCCAATATTATAATGTTACTGATTAATTCTCAGGCAACCGAGAATATGTTCATAAATATGTGCCTGTCAATTCAGTAGTTATTGAAATATCTCACAGAATAACTGGAAAAGTCAGAGGATCACAAAGTTCATCAGGATGTATCCTCTGGGAACCATGAATGCCTGTAAAAAATATTATAGTAAAATAATCATTAGTTCTTTAAGACTCTTGTTCTGGACTAAAGTGGTGGACCAACCGACTGACCAGCTGATTGACTGTGATTGTTGTTTCTCAGACCACGCTGCTCGCGTGGCTAATTATAAATCTAATCTTATGGTTCCTGAGAATAAATGAATGAGTGGTTTCAGTGAGAAACTTGATTCATCCTTTGTCAAATGACACCAACAAATACCTGGAACAGATTACACTGATTACTGGAATCATCCTGAATGAGTCGGAAGTTAGACATATTTATATGACAGCTATAGCTTTGGATTTAATTACAAGTCAGTAAGTTACAGGTCATCAACAAGAATGCATAAAATGTGAATGTGTGTGTGTGTGTGTGTGTGTGTGTGTGTGTGTGTAGAGGAGGAGGACTGTTGTAAACTCAGGCCACCAGACTGGTTCAGGGAGGTTTCCCTCTTGATTGACACTTACTAGGGGGAAACTTTTCTCTGTTGACCTCTCAACTCTTTTCTGGTCAGGAATGTCTTTTGTCTTTTTAAAAACAGTGGAAATATTTTTGGAGGAGTGATCTGGCGCTGTTATGCAACAGATAAGAAATAAAGCTATCCAAGAATTTCTTGATGCCTGGGTGCGTATCTCTTTGGCTTCTGTGCGTTTCTCTCTGTTCGTTTAACACCTTTCCTGTGTCTCAACAACCAAAGCAGACTGTCAGCGTAAGAGCAAGGTTGCACTTTGTCATTCTGTGGATGGTATGCATCGCCTGAGGCAGTTCTGAAAGAGCTCAGATGAATGGTGTCTGCTTCTGTTGACACATAGATACACTCACACTAACACACAGTGGGGAACACTGCCCTACCCCTCAGTGTTTTGTGTCATTATTCAGCAGAGAAACTTCCTCCTCCTAATTTTCCTTGTTTTTGATCTATTTAAAGTGTCCTGAGATAGAGCCTACACAAAGCCAATAATACTGACTTTTGCTAATATGTTTTGTGATAATACAATATGACATGTGATGTTTATATTAACCTGTTGTCTCTCAATTAGAAGTATGAGTGTTAGAAATATATATTTCCTGCTTTTACAGTTCTCCTTCCTACAGACCATAGACACTTTCAACAGGTAAATGAGCTGTGTGTGTGTGTGTGTGTGTGTGTGCGCACGCGCGCGCTCGCATGTGCGCGTGCATGTACAGTACAGTGCAGTGAACAAAAACAGAGGGAAATTCTCTCCGTGGAGCCAAAATGATCCAAAATATATCAAATATCAAAATAATCCTCATGAGTTTGAGAGTCCCCACAGGAATCCTCAATGTACCAATAAAACTGCTCAGAGCAGCTCAGTGTTTGTGTCTAAGTGTGTGTGTGTGTGTGTGTGTGTGTGTGTGTGTGTGTGTGTGTGTGTGTGTGTGTGTGTGTGTGTGTGTGTGTGTGTGTGTTAACAATTAGTTCCACCCATTAATGTAAAGCTGTCTCTAGCTGTCGGAGCAAAGCATTATGGGGAAACTTTTGTTTAGCTGCCGACTTTGAGTTATGTGCATGTTATTGTATGTAGCATGTAGTTGTGTGTGTGTGTGTGTGTGTGTGTGTGTGTGTGTCCTGAAGCAGAATATTAATGGGTGGAGAGATAAATTGACTGCAGGGACTTTTTTCCTCATCACACTAAGTATTTCATAAAGATCATAAAGATTTTTATTTTGTATTATTATTTTAATGTAATATATTGCAATGTTATTATATTATTGGATACTATTATTCGATACTTTGTCTCTATTGTTTCATGAAATTCAATTTTCAAATGTAAGATGTAAGATTCAGTGATGATGATGATGATTAAGACATGTTTACATGTGTAAAGCCTTAACTTTTTTATTACAAAAACGGTAAGAATAAATAATTTTATTTGCATTGCACTTAAATTAACTTGCACTAAATTAACAACCACATTGACTCCACATCACTGCTCTAGGGCTGAATGCTACCACCAGCATGCTTACAGTGACAAATATAACATGAATACAGTCACAACAATACATATTAAGATAAAAAGATGAACTAAAAACAAGAGCAATCCTTTTAGTCTCGTAAATATCACTTTCACAAGAATAATGCGACTGATATTTATACCCTGGTCATATTTTTTCCCTGCCAGTTCCTCATCTGTCCTCTCAACTTTTTCTATTATTGCCTTGTCAACCATGGAGTTTTTGAAATATCTATCATCAAATATATTACACAGTTTTGCTGTTGTCAGAGAGAGGGAATGGTGTTGTTTGTGGTGTAATACAACATCAGTGTGGCAGGTATTAAATGTTTCACTGCTGCATGTGACAGACGGCTAAAAGTTACATTAAGGACTTGAGACATTCAGCCAAGAGGCACTCACTTGCCTTTATCATTGAATGACATTATGATTAAACAGTGACTGTAAAGTATTTTTTTTAGACCTTTAAACACCTTCACCTTCACCTTTTTGCAGATTCAACACCTTCAATCTGCAAGAAGAAAATACTGAAGTTAGTAGTAGTTAGTACCATCTTTTTGAAGCACACCTTGACCCTCCAACTCCGCCCATCTCATATTGCATCCTCTGGCCACACACACACACAAAACCTGTTTATTCCAAAGGTAAAATGTTCAAAAAGGAATTAGTGACTATCCCAAGGGTTTTACTGCAATATGGGCAAGAGAAGATTGCTGATTGTAATCAATACACCCATCAAGATAGGCAGATGATTTGTTACAGCCTGCATTGTATTTGTGTGTGTGTGTGTGTGTGTGTGTGTCTTTATGTTTTAACCATGAGAGTTTACATTCTACTAAGACATAGGATCAATACTGTGGATAGGAGATACCACAGAATGTAAATAAGACATTTGTCCTTACAATGTCACTCGACTAACTCTCTGCTTTTATTTTGATTTACACAGTACAGTACCTTACAGTACTTTCTAGTCTTATATTATAATACTATATATAAGTACAGCTCCCAAGAAATAAAAGTAATAATTACAAAAAGTGTTTTTTACTATTACTATTACACTTTCTCATGATGTTAAGAGTGCATTAAAATTTACCAGACCAGTAAATTCCTGTCCCTTTAAGATCTGCTACTGTTCACCATTTACACTGACACCTAAAAGACCAAATGTAACCTGAGAAGAGTTTGGTCTCAGCTCTCATAAATCCTCCTTCTCTGTTGTTTTTCAAGCTTTTCTAAGTTTTCAGTTGATCGCTGTTTGATCCATTTCTCTGATCTGAATAATCATTAAAACAATAAATTAATTTTGAGATGAGCTTCTGAGTATATTAAGGCTTACATAATCAATAAAGCTCAGAGAAAGTGCAGTGAATCCCTGTGTTCCTGTTGTGAAAGATCTTATGTTTAGAGTTCAAAGTGATTGTGAAACATGTTGCGCATGTGTGTGTGTGTGAGTTTATGAATATCCTAAGGCTATATGTTTCTGCAGTTTCAAGAACCAACACCCTAGCTCACTGTGCCAAAACTTCAGGTGAGTGAGTGTTAGTTCATACCTAGATGGAGCTGTACCTTTAAGAACAAACAGGGAGATGTAGCTTGGGCGAGTCCAGACGTTGTGTTTGCAACGTGAGCATTCGTCAGAGAACATTTCTTTTGTCTGCCATTCCTCTGCTTTGGCACCATGAAAAGTTTTTTTTTTCTCCTTTGCTGTGGTAACACTGTACATATTGAACACAACAGATCAATAGGAGGATTCAGTTTTTACTTCTGCACAGAGGAAATGAACATAACTACAGAGTGCGGATACGTTGATATATTTTATCAAGAGAATGTATATGTATTTATTGTTGAAGATTAAAATCTTTGAAATCAGTGACGCTGTGATAGAGACCTAACTGATATAAGCTTGTCCTTTAGATTGTGATTCATCAGTTAATCAGTGTGATTCATTAAAAGTAGTAGTATCTTTATCACGTGAATCATATCCTATTAACATTTTGTTCATTTGCAGTTAGTTCCTTAATCTTGTTATTCTGTAACTATTTCAGACTGATGCTAAACTGTAGCTGCAGTGGCTTTTCACTCTGTTTATGTGTGGACAAGATATGTGACCTTTAATTCCCAGGTGGATAACAGAGATGAAGAGGAGGAAAAAGGAGGTAACGATTCAGGCCGAGATGTGATTTGTGAGATTAGACAAGTGAACTAATAACACAAACATACATCAGAGATTGAATCTGGACCGTCGTTAAAGGCAAAACATTCTGCGATTGGAAGTCAGAAAGAGAAGGTGCCATATGTTTGTTAATTGATTGCCATCTTTATGTTGTTTTGGTGTTTTTCATCTCACACCTATACAATCCAAGGGCAAGCTAAGCTAACACACCTCGCCACACTTTATACTCTGCTGTTCTTATCAGTCGTAGCGCTGATTCCTGTTTTTGATCTCATGCAGACAAGGTTGTAAATCACCAGTGCTCTGAAAGCTCGAACAAACAAACAGAAGCACACACAGATACAAATTCTGCTATATTAATTAAGTCTTATTGAGTTAGGCTATGGTGACCTTTAAATTCATATGGAATGCACCACATTTCCCCCATTAATTAATTAGAAATCAATATAACAGATCATGAGTGAACTTGTTTTTTTTTTTTTTTTGTCCAGTTCCAAGAGGTATGGACATGGATAAAAGTCTGTTCATGAAGACTTCAGTTGATAACAGATCTATATAAGCACCACATTCTTCTCCTGCCCTTTTTTCCTCTCTGCACTCCTCTCCCCTGTCCACCATTATTTATGCTTTTTATACTGTATGTGGGCAGTTTCTTTCTCCCCTCTCCCTCTCTGTCTACCCTCTCTCTCTCTGTGCAGACAATGCCAACTTTGTCTGCAGAAACGCTGTGTTGCGAGGACAGGCTTCGGGTCAGCGTCTCATGGAATGCCTTGGAAATCATCAAGTTCAGAAGTGTGTTAATGTGCTGATCTGTATTCAATCCTGTCTCCGGTTCCTTCTGTTCCTTTGTAATGACTCATCTCTTGAGTCATTACAGAAGATAAGGCACTGTGATAATAACATTTAATGATCTGAGCACAAACACCTGAAGGATTGTAATTCTACATTCTGACATTTCTAGCTCTGGATTTCTGGCTGTGGAGCACTTGTTGGCCAGCGTGCACTGCAAACACACATGTTGCTACATATTTACTAAATTCCTTTGACCCAAGCTTGTTTCTTTATCTGAGTCTGTGTCTTTGTTCCTCTTTGTCCATTAGTGACTCCCACTCTGTATTATTTTGTTGCCATTGTTGTCTGGACTAAACAGCCAGTGCCAAGACAGAAATTTGGTATTTCTGGCAAAAACACAGTGCTGACTAACAACTGTACCAGCATACTTCTCTCGCCCCCAGCCTGTTGTTGCTTATTCTTCTGCATGGATGTATTTATCATCGGCAAACATGATTTCTTGTAAGACGACAGAGCAAGTGCACAAGTTGCATTCTTATGTTTTCTCTCCTGTAAGATTTACAGGATACGTTTTGTTTACTCTTGTCTCCGGGGGAGTTTAGCTGCAGCTTTTATTATAGTGTTATTTTGTTTTGTGATCTGCTGCAAAAGCTGCCCCTGTAGCCTCAGGCACCAACTTTGATTTGCAACAAATCTGTTTTGATGCAGCTTCATGCTCCATGGATGCAGTTAGATTAGATCACAGCAGTGGTGCTGCAAAACTGACAACACACTAACGAGATATCAGTTGTTTCCGACTGAAATATCTTGTAAGATTTCCTCTTTGAGTGTGTATGTGTGTGTTTGAGAGAGAGAAAGAGGGAGGGAGGGAGGGAGGGCTGCCACTTGAATGGACATCCAACCCCGGAGCAGTCAGTCACGCACTCTCCGCACCTCCTACTGTTAAAACTCAGCTCTGAACAGTCCAGGGTTGTTTGTGATTGTGTATCATGGAGGTCAGATTCACCTGTGGGCTGTTTGCGCTCGTCCTTCTTTCGGGATGTGGCCGACTTTCGGCTTTCAACCTGGACACCGACAATGTCCTGGAGAAGAGCGGGGATCAAGGCAGCCTGTTCGGCTTCTCTCTCGCCCTGCACCACCAGCTCCAACCAGAGGAAAAGCGAATGTAAGATCTACCGTTTTTTTTTTTGTCCCCCGAGGGTCGTGTTTCCACTTTTTTAGACCTGAAAACACACTTTTGATACCTTAAAACAAATTACACAAACAAAACCATTTAAACGCGGTGTTTGATTTCACACTGAGGCTGCTACAATCATATTTATTTATTTTTTTTAAAGTTTAAACTTACTGCGTAATCTGAGGTCAGGTATGTCGCAGGTAAATGCGTAAAACCTTCGTCAACGTTATAAAAACTGTACTGTACTTCACTGTACCAGTTGTGAGTTGAACAGCAGGCCTACTTCGTGTTAATCTTTGTTAAATCTTTCTACTGAGGTTACGTATTTCTGAGTTTTTGTCAGCCAAGAGGTTTTTAATACACTGGCACGAGCAGGTGCACGCGCACACCTTTTTTTTTTTTCTTTTTTTGGCCGTTTCAGTGAGACCATAGAGTGAGACTGTGTCTGGGCGTTTATGTCCAAAACATCCACTTGAATCACTGCTGGCATTTTAACAGGCGTTGATTCAGAGGCATCTGTCGTTCTACATAAAGGCCTGAATGGTTACAAATGGTCACTGGTTTGAATATAAACTGACCTGAGATCAGAGTCACATTCTTTAATCTGGGAAGTTGTGTGACTTTGTTACACAGAACCACACGGAAATAAACATGTTTGTCATTCAGACAAAAGTTATTTTAGTAAAAGTTGTAAAAAGTAAAAGGCCAAAGTTGTGCTCAAGAGAAAAAAATAGCACCAAAATTATGTGACATACAAAAAATAACCATGAGGATTGTTATTTTGTTAAAACATATTTAATTTTAATAATTTTGTAGATGATTGCTATTATTACCTGTTATTTTCTATAATGCAATATGTTTTATGGGCTTATCACATGTTTTACATGTAAAACCAGAATTAAATGAAGAAAAGTAAGTGATGAACATCCTGTCAATTATACGTAATGTAATAAAAAAAAAGGTAAATTTGCATTTGAACTGTAGTGGGGTAGTGTGGGTACAGTTATAATCCATAAAATAGCTCACGTACCAACAAGACTCACCTGGTAACCATGAATTGATGTCTGTGCTACTGTTACCTTTTTACAATAAATGATTAATACACAGGGTTTTCTTTCTTGCTAGTCAAATAGATGGGGTAAAGCCGCACTTGTATTTGCTCAACTAATTCTTAAAGGTCACTACAGTGTGTTTACTTATTGCAAGGTATTCTGGGCAATTAAGGTTCCGAGTCATTAAGCATCCCCAAATCTTTAACCTCCTCCTCAGAGGTTAAACCCGGTTCGTAAACTTATTAACACTTTTCTTCTCTACTACTGCTGCGCATCCACACACACACACACACACACAGTGGTAGTTTGTGTGCCGGTTTTAAACTGTGTCTAAATGAAAGACACATGGTCATTACCATGGGACCACAAAGTTAAACCCTCCTTCAGATCCTAAAGTTGAATACAACAAACATTTAAACATATTAATGATGACACAGAGCTAGGAACAATATGAAAAGTTTTTTTTTCTTGTGTAGGAATGGATCAGCTTGAACCATCAAGAGCATGCATTACAAGTCTGAATGTGCATGTTTGAGCTGGACGCCATATTTATTTTGCAAGTGATGGTGCACATGCTGCTGTTACAGAGGTGGAATGTGCTGTGTGTGTGGGTGTGGATGTGTGTTACAGTGCCGGTACAGTGTGTTTTAATGATGCTGATGCATGTTGTGGCTGAGCACTGAGGCGTTGCCTTGTCAGTCATTTTGAAAAGTGTTAGAGAGTTCAGTTAGCTGCTTCACTCATTCCTAACCTGAGGCAAAAAAAAAAAGCAGAATAGACAGATAGGTGGACAGATGGACAGATAGGCAGACAGATAGATAGATAGATAGATAGATAGATAGATAGATAGATAGATAGATAGATAGATAGATAGACAGATAGACAGATAGACAGATAGACAGATAGATAGACAGATGGATTCCATGCGCTGGCACTGATTTTCATTTCCAGTGAGAGTTCATTTTCGTTCATTGCATCAGTGTGTGCTGCAGTAAGCGCATGTGTGTACTTGTGTCTGGGTGTGCGCTGTGAGTCAGTCCTTTGCCTGACACCTTTTATTCAATCAGTATCTTCATACCCTACGTGGATGATTTTAACATGTACCTGCAGGACAGGGTGTGTCTTTGTTTGTGCATGTATCTTTTTACGTGTGTGTGTGTTTCTATGTATGTAACATTCCACGGTCGGTTATAATTACCAGATGGAGCTGTCTGTAATAAAATCAAGAGGGTTAACACAAAATGCATGAGTGAGAAGAACCAGAGGAGACGGAGACTGAGATCTAAGTTATAAGTTTAAGAGCTTGGATTGAATGTGAGAAATGTGTGTTTTTAACAGATAAACTGGTTCTGGGGTAATATATCAAGAACACAAAAGGTTATAGTGATATGGTATGAGAGAGAGGAAAGGAAGAAATGCCATGTGAAGCATATTGTGAAGTCATATTGTGTCTAGATTCTAGATCCAGAAATGACAGAGGAGATGTGACTGTGAAGTTAAACACTGAAGTCGGATTTGTGTGTGAGTGTGCTGAATGAGAATCAGATTCAGTCTTAGGCTAGTTGAGGTTATCCAACATCAAAGACAGAGAGAAGGGAGCAGCAGAAAAGAAAGAAGTGATGGTTGAGGGAATGCTGAGAAGAGCATAAATCAGCTTTACATCTGGGCACCACATATAAGCTGTTATTCAACCAATAGGCTCAAACTTGGAGAAATAAGTTGGGCAACACATGACGTGAACCTCTGGATCTGCAACTCATTTGGATTTGAAGTTGGTAAGGTGCCACTGGCTGTTTCCAAACTACAGGCTGTGCCCTAGCTCTCAGACAAAAACCCCAAAGACAAAACAACACATCTCTCTCTATGGGATACTTCAGTAATGGTCACTCTACCCTAAGACAGACAGTCTGAGAGTGTCACTGCCAGTTTGTGTGTGTCTGTTTTACAAGTCATTACACACATACAAACAAACTTGCTTGCTCTCTCTCTCTCTCTGTTTGTCTTAGTCCCTTCTGTAGACTGAGCCCGTGTAGAGGGACTTCCTCTGCTGCTGGTGAATGTTAAATCAACAGCTGGGTCACTGTGGTTGTCACTTTGATAGTGCTTTTTTTTAAAGATATATTTTTGATTGACAGGTTAGTGAAGATAGACAGGAAGGTGGGGAGAAGAGTGGGGGAATGATATGCAGAAAGGACTGACACAGCCGGGATTCAAACCTATGGGCCGAAGTGGTGCGCCTTAACGATGCGGCCAACTGAGCGCTCCACATTGACAGTTCTCGACACAACATGTTTATTTAGACTGTTTTTAGACTGACAATTTAGACTGTTAAATAAACCATACATAAATCTTGATACAATCTGCTGTTTGACCATCAAACCTTTGACTGACCACAGTGAATCACGACTCTCACAGTGTAGAAACGATAATATCTATTCTCGGTCGATGCAGTAGACACCCCAGGATGTATTGACCCCTTTCTCTGGAGTCCATTTGTCAAGGCGGAGCTCTCTTTGTCTGTTCTCCCGACTTTCTTTGTCTCAGAGGATGATGGGAGTGGAGATGTGGCCAACAGTTCACTGTTAGTAACAAGAGTCAACTCATCTGAATCAGACTTATGAATCATCTTTGATAAAGCACATGCCCTGACTATTTCTCTCAGTATAAAAACATGTTTTCTGTTCAGCGCAGTGGAGGATGTTAACATAAAATAAAACTTGATTGGACGCTAAATGGGTGGGATGACTTGAGAAATTATAGTGCTCTGGTTTTTGTAACAAAGCCAAACCAATCCAGTGGTTAAAACTGGATAAACATTGCACACATCGTCCATCATGCAGAGGGTTACTGTGTTGATGAATTCTCCTTCTGCAGTTTATAGTGGAGAAATTAAACGTATGAGTGTTTCCTGCAAAACACATCTGAACTCATTTCATAATGGCAGCATTTAGAGACTGTGGGTAACTTTATAAGCCAGTTTTTGCATGTCACATAAATAGATTTATTGTCTTTTGCTAATCCCCATTATGCCTGCTGAAGTCAATATTCATAGTGATTTACGGTGTCTCAAAAGCGGAGCCTTATAGTTTAAAATCTCGTCTCACATGCAGTTAGTATTTGCAGTGCTGACTGGAGGTCTTCCCTGAAAACATGCCGATCACATTAGGCGTCGGCTCTTCCTTCTTAACTATATGTCTCTGTAAAGTCCCTCCCAGATGGTGTGTGCATCTGAAAATGCTTTGTATTGCAGCTAAAATTTGCTTAATGTCAACTAGTGATGACAGTGTGCTGTGCAGCAGTAACTCTAAAGGTCATCGAGTAGTCAAAGAGAGTAAACCTGCATAAATGGTCCATTTAAAGATGACATCCTCGACTTGTTTGATTTACTCTAAAGGAAACCCTGGAAACTGGATGCCCGTCGTCAAGGCTTGAGTGTCTCACTTGCCCTTGTCTTCAGCAAACAAAGGCAGCCTCTGTGTGTGTGTGTGTGTGTGTGCGTGCGCGCGCATAGAGATAGAAAGCCTGGTTCAATCAACCACAGCAGGCATTTGAAAGGGGGTCTTTGACACAATTGGACCATGAGGATATGGAACATCAGTTTGGTGGCAGATGTGTCTGTGTGTCATTATGGCTGCCGTTACACAGTAGACTGGAATGTGTGATAATATAATGTTCAAGAGGAAGAAATGTTGCCGTGACAGAAAAATGTTACTGAATTTGTGTGTGTGTTGCAGGGTGCTGGTTGGTGCCCCAAGAGCAAATGCCCTTGGAAAACAAAAGGCTAAAGTGACGGGAGGACTCTATAGCTGTGACATGAGCTCTGCCAAAATATGCAAAAGAGTTGCATTTGACCAAGAAGGTGAGATACCTGCTAATATCTATACATGTTTTTTTTCTATTTTAGGTGCTTTGTTGTCAAGATGTGACTTAAAATATCTTATTTGTGTGTGTGTGTTTCTGTGTAGAGGACACCAACAAAGAAAGCAAAGAGAATCAGTGGATGGGAGTGGCAGTGAGCAGTCAGGGGCCAGGAGGCAAGGTTGTGGTAAGTTTGTTAATCTTTGTATCTGACCATGGACAACTTCATCTCATTATCTTGGTCATCATTATTAAGGTGTCTAAACAGTTCCCTTTAAATCAGAAGAAATGTGTCATTTTAATCAAGAGAATATTTCCCATAAAAGTCAACAGATCACCATGGTCACAAATAAATTCTTGCTCTGAGGTTGAAGAGGTGATTGGTGAAAGGGTAGTGATTTAAAGTCAAAACTCAGATATAATCTGCAACCGCAAGTTACCATGGTGCTGTGGCCACGTTTGTGACAGGAAACTCTGGATTTAGGCTGAACATACATTGTTAATCCACAAATCTCATAGTACAGCACTCTGGAAAAAGAGATCTCAGTGTCATCGCCTGCCCAGAAAAGGACTTAAAACTGGATAAGATTCATAATCTGTTGATGGTCACTCCAACTGCAGCTTTTTCCCTGTTTGTCTCTGTTTCCCTGGTAGACGTGTGCCCATCGCTACCAGCGCCGGAGCAATGTGCTTTCAGCACTCGAATCCCGTGATATTATTGGCCGATGCTACGTGTTCAGTCAGAACTTGGAAATTGTGTCTCCATATGAAGATGGAGGTGATTGGCACTTCTGTGACAACCGGCCCAGAGGCCATGAGATGTTTGGCTCCTGCCAGCAGGGCGTCTCTGCCACGTTTGACAATGACTACCACTACGTTATCTTTGGGGCTCCCGGAGCATACGACTGGAAAGGTAACTTAATGTGTGTGTGCGTGTGTGTGTGTGTGCGTGTTTTACAAGGCAAATCTATTTCACCTAATCTCATTTTATCTCTGATCCTCTCTGTAAGGCATCGTACGCTTGGAACAAAAGAATGAATCCTATTTTGAGCTTGACATTTTTGACGACGGTCCTTTTGAGACAGGAGATGAGAGAGAAAAAGACCCCACTTTGGTCCCTGCTGTTCCCAACAGCTACTTGGGTAACACATTTGGTTTTTCACTGACTCCAGCTCTTCTATTTACATAAATAATTCTATTTAAGTATGAGATAATCCTCCAAACAAGCATTTTTTTCTTTCCCTCAGGTTTCTCTTTAGACTCAGGGAGCAGTTTGACCCATCAGAACCAGCTGACAGTGGTGGCGGGAGCTCCTAGAGCAAACCACAGTGGGGCAGTTGTGTTGCTGAAGAAAGACCCCAACAACAACCGCTTGCTGGAAGAGTACACCCTGGAAGGGGAGGGGCTGGCTTCATCTTTCGGCTACGATGTGACTGTGCTGGATCTCAATCGGGATGGGTGAGAAATGGAAGAGGCTGATAACATGTAACTTCTTCTTCTTTGAAAAGTGCTATTGTTACTGCGTACTCACCAGCAAGTAACTGTTTTGTTTGTTAGGTGGCAAGACATAGTAGTGGGAGCACCTCAGTACTTTGAGAAGGATGGAGAAATTGGTGGAGCTGTCTACGTCTACATCAACAAAGCAGGAAAATGGGATAAAATCAAACCAACCAGGATAGATGGAGAAAAGGACTCCATGTTTGGCATAGCTGTGGCAAACCTGGGAGACATCAATATGGATGGTTACGACGGTGAGGCTGCAGCATTTCTAGGTTTACAAATATATCCCGCCGTGTGCTGTTTAGTCTTGATGCCCCTCTGTTAATCCAACGTACAGCATGTATTTATAAAACCACACTGAGAGTTACTGTTGTTCTTTTTTGTCAGATTTTGCAGTGGGAGCTCCTTATGAAAAAGGTAGTCAAGGGAAGGTTTACATCTACAGTGGATCAGCTGCAGAATTCTTCCCTACAGAGGCTGTACAGGTTTGTAATAAACTGATTAAATAATGATCTCAACATCAACAGTGTTGTGTTTTCGTTGTTGTGTCTGTCCATCTTGTGCTCTTGAGCAAAACCTGTCAGGAAAACACTTAGGAAGTCCCGACAAATTCAGTTCACTTGATTAATCTGTCAGGGTTTGGGAAATTCTGGATAGTTTTCCAATATGATGTATTTTTACGCTTTTGTTTTAGCTTTTATAAACTGTATTTCCATGGCTTTAGGTGTTGTCTGGCCAAACCGGTGTGAAGCAGTTTGGCTACTCTTTGGTAGGCAACATGGACCTGGATGGGAACTCCTACCCCGACCTGGTTGTTGGATCCCTTTCTGACTCTGTCTTTATTTACAAGTGAGTAAACTGGTACATTAATCTGATCATGTGTCTGCCGTCATGTTTATTGAGATATTAACTAAGTTTGGTTTCCCCAGAACTCGTCCAGTTATTAACATCAAGAAGAAAATCGAGTTTTCTCCAAAGGACATCGACCTTGAAAAACCAAACTGTGATGGTAACTTCTGGTAAGTCTTGGCTTTTGTGTAAAATATAAATTATTTTTCAATGAACGAAGCTAATAAAAGATCCAGTCTGTGTGTGTATCTTGTGTCTGATTATGGATGAACTGCACTGTGTCTCCAGCGTGACTCTTAAAGTGTGCCTCAGCTACACAGCGAACCCTGCTAGCTACACTCCAAAACTGGGTAAGCTCAACCATATTTTTCTTTATTGAAGCTAAATGTAATCATTATAATGTTTTCTCCTCCCCATATCAACAGATCAAAAACAGATCTAACAGGAAGAAATGTTACTTAGTAATAACGATCATACCCAATGATAGTGAAGTGAAAGCCTTATATCTGTTCTTCTGTCCTATCTAGCGGTGGAGTACACTCTCGCAGTGGACGCTGACAACAAGGAGAAAAATCTTGCTCCAAGGGCGACTTTCAAAAACCCTACAGACAAATCTACCGGTGTCATCAGCCTGAACAGCAAAGGGCAAGAAATGTGTGATACACGTCAGCTTGTCATACAGGTTGTGACCCTCGCTGGAAATTTTCTACCTTCTCTTTCGATCAAAGTGCTTTATGAGTGGTATGTAAAGATGTGTGATGTTATCCTCCGTGCAGGACAATATTCGAGACAAGCTGCGCGGCATCCCTGTTGATGTGTCTGTTGAAATCAAGGACAGCAAACGTAAACGCAGGCAGAGCTCAGATGCTCCGGCACCTGTACTGGACCCCAAGTTGACAAAGATTCGAAAAGAGGTATGCATGAATGATACCCAGTGTGTGAACTTAATGAAGGATAGACTTTACTGACATGCAGTAGATGTTCTCACTGTCTCTGTGTGATCCCTTCTGTGTATTCATGTGTAGCTACCTTTCGTGAAGCTGGGTTGTGGTAAGGACAATGTGTGCCGGAGCAACCTGCAGGTGACATATCGCTACGGGCAAGGGGACAGCCCAAAGAAGTTTGTGCCACTACAAAAAGAGTAAGAGATATTTGTATACACACAGAGAGATTTGTGTTTCATTAGTGTCTAGTTTTATTAGTAGTAGTTTTATAAATGTTCATAATTTTCATTTTTTGTTTAAAGTCAGAATGGTGTGCCAGTGATCTCACTCACTGATCAGAAGGACATCACATTGGAGGTAACAGTAATGAATAAAAATGGAGATGGTGCTCATGAAGCCTATTTGGACGCCACCTTCCCGCCGTCTGTGACCTACTCTGCATTCCGTTCTGAACCTAGCGTGCGTATCTCTGACATGCCTTTTTCAATCTCTTTCTTTACATGGACACGAATACATGTCAATTTAACAATATAAACTTCTTACTGATTTCAGAAGCAGCCAGTGAATTGCCTGGCCAATAACAACGGTTCTAAGGTTGAGTGTGAACTTGGAAACCCTTTCCCAAAAGATGCAGAGGTGAGAGAAAATTATCTTTTGGTTTTGTTCACGTCCTCTTCGCAAGACGTCTTCTTGCCAATCCTTAAAACTTGTGTCTGTCTGTTTGTACATACAGACGACCTTCTACGTTAATGTTAGTACAGCGGGCATCACACTCACCACTGCTGATCTGGAGATTGATCTTCAACTAAGAACGTAAATATATCTAAGCTTGTAATCCTGCAGTACAAGTGACAAAATGACATTGAAGTTGATATGCTCCTGGACTACTCACTTAATGTTATGTTACCTCTGATTTGATAGGACAAGTAAACAGGACAAAATAGCTCTTGTCAAAGCAAAGTTGAAGGTGGCCATTGGGTTGCAGCTGTCTTTATCAGGGTACGAAACACACACGCATGCACACATATGCAAGAAAGAAAAGTGTGCACAGATTCAACCACTAACTGTTTATTTCTGTCTTTCCAGGCGAGCCCAGCCATCTCAGGTCTACTTTACAGGAAAGGCCAAAGGCAACTCAAACCCAGAGACTGAAAATCACATCGGCAGTGCCGTCGCACATCACTTCACAGTGAGCACATGAACTCTCGAACAAAACGTATCTTTCTGCTTTATTGGGAATGTCATTAATGCATGATACTTTGCGTGTATGTGTTTTAGTCAGATAATTCATACGTCACCTGAGGTAGGACACTACTCTTGTCTGGTTTCACAGATACTCAACCGGGGAAAGAGCTTGTCGCAAGTTGGCACCGCTACACTCAACATCAAGTGGCCAAAGATCACAAAGGATGGTCTGGGCCTGCTCTACCTGATGAACATCAGCGCCACAGGGGTGGACAAGATCCAGTGCACGCCGAAAGAAGAGAACTTGTTTAACGTGGTCAGTGGTAACATCACATCAAAGTGTGGTGGTCACCGTATCTGTACACGTTTATTTTTACCAGCAGAGGCATTTGTTGGAAGAAGTGGACAATTTTACATTAATAGATTTGTGTTTGACAAATAGACAAAACTTTGAAGTGAATTTAGTAGCTGAATGTTGCTTTTCTTCTCTGCCTTAAGAAACCAAGTAACACCAGGTCAAGACGAGCAGTGAGCAACACCGAGGGAATTGGACAGGGCACATTCTCCTATTTTAAAGACAAGAAATCAGCATCTCTGGTAACACCACACAACCACATCCTGTTCCATTTCATAGTTTTATATTTTTATTTATTTATTTTATTATTTAGCTTTTATTCTACCAGAAAATAAAATCACGTTGAGATCAAAATCTCTTTTACAAGTGTATTATGCTTTGTGCATTTTCAGCCAGTAGGTATGCAATAGTAACTGTGAATTCCCTTTTTTGTTGACAGTCCTGTGACAGTGATTTGCAGTGTGCGTCCATAAAGTGCCCCCTGCGGGGCTTGGACAGTAATGCAGTCATCACTCTACACTTTCGCCTTTGGAACAGCACCTTCGTCAAGGTAACAAGTAGCTCTGTGGTTCTGTGTCAAAGAATTAGAATCACTGTCCTGAGAATAAAAATCAAATTCAATTTGTAAAAGTCCAGACACAGAACTCAGATAAAGAATAACCAGTGTTATTGTCAAATTGAAGGAACAATAATTATTGTAGCAAATGAATGTTTATTTTTACGTTTTCTATTGGTTACTCTCAGCATCTTCTAAACTTGATCTTCTCCGACTTTCTTCACGCAGCATTATTCTGACATGCATCACGTGGAGGTGGTAGTGATGGCTTCTCTGCACGTGGACAGCACAAGGCACACAAAGTTGGAGAAATCTGAGACACAGGTAAGGCACAACAGAGAAGAAGATTTTACAATAAGTGACTGTATCAGAGCAAGAAGAGGATGTGACTATCTATGGCATGACACATCATTTTATATATCAGATCATGAATTTTTTGTGTCATTGTGATCAATAATAACAGCACCCCAGCTGGTGCATGATATAAATAGAAACTTAATTTGAGATCGATCTTAACACTAATGTTGTTGTTCCCCAGGTGAAACTGACAGTGTTCCCAGACAGACGTGAAGCTCATTATGGAGGAGTCCCATGGTGGATCATTGTGCTGTCCATCCTGTTTTTGCTGCTGTTGCTGGGTCTATTGGCTTTCCTGCTCTGGAAGGTAGGATTGAAAGTTACAGCAAAAAAAGTTACAGTTAATTTTAAATATCTACAATTTACATTATGGTTGCAGGTATACATGATTGCAGTAATGCACATTTTCTAACAATTTTCCTCTCCTCAGTGTGGAGTCTTTGGAAAAAGAACAAACAAAGAGAATGCACCTGAAAAAGAGACACTGACGTCAGATGCATAGAACAGACAGAGAGAGAGGGTAAAATTACCCGTCCCGCCACGAATGACTGAAACTTCTTTTCTTGCTCCTTTTTGCCTCAGAGGTTCTGCTTTCTGGTTTGAGAGGCACTGGGCAATTGTCACACTGTGAAAGGAGCAGTGTTATAAAAACTGGCCAACTATTCAGAAAAAAAAAAAGATTTTCACACATGATTACATGTGTGGATTGGTACAGTTTATCTGCATGGCCCAGGGAGTTGATGGCTGATGAGGAATGACTGTTATTTTATGTTCTTACACCATGGGGCCTGCTCTGCATCTTTTTCCTCCTCTTTCGTTGCACATTTAATCACTTGGTCTGAACGTTTCTTTCTTTTTCTTTTCTCTAAGAGCGGTGCAGATGTCTTTCTGCACCTCTTAACATTCACCAAATCTTGGTTCTTACCTGTGAAACAGACTGACGGTGGCTCATCGACTTCCTTTGCTTTTCTTCCTTTAAATAGCCTCCTCTCCAGTGAAATAGTGATTGTATTTTCCCTTTCCTCTCTCCAGTGTGGCTTTTTTAAGCATGCCAAATATGAAGACAAGGTTCCCAGTTACAATGCAGTTCGGATCAAACGGGAAGAGAGAGGGATAATTCCAGGAAACGATACCAGGGAAAACCTGGATAAGAAGCCCTGGATGACAACCTGGCATGACAACGAACATTATTCTTAACAACCAATGAAATCTGACTCCACACACATTACTGTTGCTTACTGTTGAACTCCTGATTTCAGATTTTTCCTGCTCTGTCTTTGCAAAGTTTGGACTGTAAATATCTACAAACATTTTAAAAAGAAAAAGAAACATTGTAGAACTTCAGGGGCTGATTTAATCTCGGTTAGTCTGTGTGAATCACTGGAAGGAGAGCTGGTCCTGCACAACTACTGTTTGCATTTAGAGCTTGTTTTGTACATCGTCTACGATCAGTGTTGACTGGGGGGAGGGAGGGTGGGGGTACAGGAGTGTTTCTAGAGGTTTTGTATATTTCCTTTGAATGTTTTGCAGAATTGTTTGTATTTATTCTTTTTGATGAGTACTTACTGTTATGTGCTCTACAGGCCAAAGAGTCATACAATGCACACAAAAAAAAAAAAAACTAAAATACATTTCTACGGTGCATCTGCCTTAACTGTTGATCAATCAGTTGTATTTCACGTTCAAGCTGCCTTCAGGTTGTACATTATTGAAGAGCTACAATTTATCCAGTGTTAAATACTCAGTTTGTAAACTTACTACCAAGCCTTTTGCAGAAATGTTGATTTATTGGCTCTAAAACAGGAAGAAAGTGAATATTGAATTTTTGGAATAAAATTGTGCCATATTAATGATGTGTTCTGTGTTTTATTGTTATCCAAAGATTAAAGCAAGAGCGGGATGTTAAAAGCATTATTTATTCATACATAAAAAAGCATTTACAGCAAATACCCGAGTGCTTCAAATCAGCACATAGTTAAATATTAAAGTCATTCTAAGGATAATTTAAGGTTCACGAAAAAAACAAACAAACAAACAAAAAAAAAAAAACATTCACACGCTTAACAAATGACATGTTTAGAGATACAAAGCTGCTGTGAGTGACCTTTGGTGCTGGAGTCAAAGTCTGTTGTGGTCTGAAGATCTTTCTATCTATTACAACCAACGTTCTGTATCCTAAATGATCGTTATTAATAGCTAATCTGTTTCCATCAAAACAGATATTTGTTCAAGTTTACTCATGTGTAAATGCAAACACACCGTCATGCTGGTGTTGTATCCGATGTCACCTCTTCTTTCCTCTATAAGAGCGACTCAGTTCTTACAGTTTTGCCACCGTGCCTCGTGTCTATCACGGACTTCTCCATCGGCGCCCTCGCCTTCTCTTTTCCTTCACTCTCTTTGTCTGAAACTACATTCTTCTCTTTCTCCCGCTCTTCTCTCAGTCTCTTCTCTCCTTTCCTCTTTTCTTTCTCCTCTCTTTTCCTCATTTCTTTTAGCTTTCTCTTGAGGAAAGACCGGTCGCTTTGACTGCACACGCCCAGAGCCTGTTGTTTGAGAAAGGAGAGGGTGAAGCAGAAGGAAGATGAGAAGTCCTGACAAAACTGATTTATTTATCTTCTTACATTTCTTCTTTACATTTTAACAGTAATTGATTCCAAAATATTCTGCAACAAATGTGTTTTTTTAATGCACATTTTCTATGATGATGATGTACTGGATGTCACTGACACACAAAGATCCCTATCAGTCATAACATGACAACCACTGACGTAAAGTGAATAACATTGTGTTTTGCAGTGGCACCTGTCAGTGGGTGGGATACATCAAGTTTATTCTCAACATTTTTGCGTAAGAAGCAGGATAAAGTGGAGCAAAGAGATGATGTGAAAGCTGTGATGGTTTGACAACTGTGTCAGAGCATCTGTAAAACTACAGCTCCTGACGGATTGTTTTTGGTCCGTAGTGGTCAGTACCTACAAAAAGTGGTCCAAGGAAGATAAACGAGTGAACCAGTGACAGTCATGACTCAGTGACGTGTGTGACGAGCAAATGACATGTGTGGTTGGACCCAACAGAGGTTCTACTGTTGCTAAAATAGTTAAAAGTGCACTATGCAAATCTGGTCACTTTTTCTCTAAAGTGCCCCCCATATAGTCTTGGAGTAAGGCAAAGTTCATGGTGCTCAATACAACAGCATACGTTGCATATGACATCACAACTACTTATGACAGCTTTTTGACAATGTCAAGGTTTATATACACACTAATGCTGATTGGGTAACTCCTTGAACACACCTACCAAACGGGAGAAAACTACCTCAAAAGCCTGTTGCAAATAGTTGTACAATATTGTACTGCTGAACTCGCCCTGTGTGAATTCAACATCACTGGGTCATAGACACTGATCTTGCAAGTGTGCTTTTTCACCAAGAGACGCACTGGCAGTAGAAAGACCTTTTATTCATTTAACCATCACAACGTCTACGAAGCTGCTGCATTAACTTAAAAACGTTACTGGTTCTGATGGAAAGGTGCCAGATCACACGGCCTCTTTCAGGAGGGTAGTGCTCCCACCATGCTGCATAAATGGTTCAGGGATTGTTTGAGAAACAGCAACAAATTTCCTATGACAAATTTCAGATGTACTGGACAAACATGTGCCATCTGAAGAGACCATCTCACAACTTACGACTTGCTGCTGACGTCTCAGTGCCAGCTACTACAGCAGAGGTCGAGGATGTCTGTTGATTGGTCACGGCTGATGTGGAGGCAGACATTAGACTTACAATATATGAGGCAGGTGGTTGTAATATCACAGCTGCTCTGTGTATCTGTCTGGGGTATTTTAGTGTGTGGACATGACTGTACTGGCAAATGTTTTCCTGTGAAAAATCCCCTCAAGTACATTTTTTTTTTTTTGAGCCAAAATATCCTCTTAGAACCTTTTAAACAATCAGCTTCATGTTTTATCAAAAGTATTTTCAAACATCATTGAATTTACAAAGACATAGATACGTGCTTAAAGCTTCAGTTCAGATTTCAAATAAACAGAAAACGGGGTGAAAAAAAAAAAAAAAAACACGATTGTGGGAAGAAAACAAAAAACAAACACATACAAAAAGTATTTGACTACCTGTTATGATGTATATAATCTAAATCTCAGCAGCTAAATAGACACGGTCCTGTGGTTAAAATATTCTGAAAGTTTTACCTTACCTGTAAATTTAATGCGACAAAAAACAAGTGTCCAACATCTGATAAAACACATTGCAGCATCATAACAACTACTCACCTTGAGTTTCTCACTGTCCATGTTGAGCAGCTGTGCTCCGTCTACTCCTCTGGCTGTGAACTCAGATGTGTATTGATCCATGTTCATGGTGACTAACCACAAACACACCTGCTGGTTGTTCCACTCCAACACTGGTCGACTTTGCCACTGGTTATTGTTATTGGTGGATACTGGGTCATCATCCAACGTCTGACAGGACACCGGAGACAGCAGCGGGGGGAGACAAGGAGATAGTGAAATGAGAGGAAACTGTGATTAAAAGGAGAGAGTAGCTTGGGATAAGAGATTTAAAAAAAAAAAAAAAAAAAGAAAGAAACCGACCAGGAGTGCTCCATGTAGTCTCCAAGCTCTTTGTAGTAAAAGGTAAGAAAAGAAAAAGAAAGGAAGGATAGACTCACCTCAGTGGAGGAAAAGGTGAGAGTGTGAGTTTCCCCAGAGAGGGAGTGATCAGAGACATGACCCACCATGCTGGAGCTGCGCCTTGGAGAGCCAACACTCTGAAAGCAAGAAAAACAGACCTGGGCTGCCCACACACTCCACATCTACTGCATGCTTATCCATATAAGAGCAATCAGAAAGTTTAAAGAAGGAAAGGGTGTCACACGACTCGTCTTTAACGTGTATGTGAATGTGCTTAAAACACCATAGTGCATATATTGTTGGTACACCCAAGCAGATTTTTCTTACATGGTCTCTTCTGCCTGTGGTGGTCAGATATGGCAGACTGCTGCTGGACACAGAACGAAGCCTCTCCCTGCCTCTCTCCCCCTGCTCTTCTTTCTCTCTGCCTCTTTCCCCAAACCAGGAGAAAGGCAAACAGGAGGGCATGGAGGTGATGGAGCCCGACGGAGAAACTCCAGCAGGCTCGTCCACCAGATCACCACACGATGCCCTGGTAGAAAATGACAACTTAACACTATTGATGAAATCCAAGTGAGGTTAAAATGTTGACATACACCATCTGCATTTCACTTTCATAGTATATTTTTGTGTTTTTTCTGGTTGAACGGACAAATGTAAAGCATTTATATCAAGGACAAACCTTGTCAAGTAATAGAAAATCTGTTTCCATCAGCCTGGACTTTATGTCCACATAAAAACTAGTGTGCATATTCCTACTTTTGGACATCTCTGGCATTTTCCATCAGGTTTTTCGAGCATAAAATCCAGAGATGCAAAGGTAAGTAATGAGTTGTGATTCTGTCAAATGAGGGCGTGTGCAACTAAAATGGTGCAATAGTTTGGATCAGTTTTGAATGGCTTTCATTCATGTCATTTTTTTGTCAGGGCATTCAACATTAATAGTTAATTTTTGCACATGATAGAAACAGATGCCCAGTTCATTTTTTGTGCATGGTGACATTATTTTACCTGTTGGTCACAGAACTCCTGCTGTGTCTTTCACTTCTCTTTTTACTGAGAGATTTGCGAATGCCACTGAAAAACAAAAGAGATCCTAGTAAGTAAAATGTCTGGTCAGTGTCTTTACTGAACCAACAAATAACCAGAATTTTGAGACTCTTCTTACCTAAAGTCTGGAAATTTCCTTTTAGACTTTCTGGAGGCTGAGGATTTGCAGGGAGAAGGAGTGACAGTGTCAGTGATGAAGATGGGGGGGCTGAAGACAGAGCCGGGTGGAGGATGAGGACTGAGGCCTGAGAATGACGAGGTACTAGACATGTCACTTCTACTGCTCCTTTGTAGCATTGTGGAAGCAGACCGTGATTGGTTCTCCTCTGGTTTCTGGACTTCATCTCCCTTAAAGAAACAGATGACAGGTTTAAGCTTTAGTTTCACAGTTTCACATGGCACCTAGTTTTTCCCACACTCCATCTCTCACCTCTTTTCTGAAGCTCTCTCTGAGTTTGTCTCGTGAAGGTGGGTGGCGTTTGGATTTCTGGGCCAGCTGAGCTCGGGCTATATGAGCACTGCAGTCTAGACGAACTGTATTAGGGACGGGGATATACCAGTCGGGACCTAAGAGAAGCACATTGTCATTAAAAAGATTGAATTACATTTTACTATTACTGTTTTATAATTCAAATCAACAATACAGAGTAATGTAGATACATACCCATGACTGAAGAGTCCACACTGTGGTTCTTCCTCTCAGCTACAGGCTCTCTTCTCTCTAGCTGTGTGATCTGTGACAAACAGTGTGAAACAATGGCTACAGAGAAATGATGGACTCCCCAAAGTAAATCCATAACAAGATGTCTTCTCTCACCTGGATTTGCAGCCTTTCAACAGTGTCTCTGTGCTGCTTCTCTCTCTCCTCCATTTCTCTCCTCAGCTCAGCTTCTCTTTTCTCCTTCTCCTCCTCTCTGAAACATATTTAAAGCATTTAATTCCAACACGGTCAAGAAATGTAACAAGTAACTTTATATAATTGACAGATTTCATAAGTACCTGTTCTGGTACTCTCTGACCATTCTCTTGGCTTTGCTGTATTTGATCTCCAGGGTTTCTGATTGGCTCTGGGCATCAGCCAGTCTCTGGCTCACTACCCTGCACAGTGTCTGGGCCTCTTGCCAATACCTGATAAACAGTGGTGGGGTAGGGTGTGAGGGTTACTACTCAATTACTACAGTTTGAAAAATCATTAGTTTAATATTTCTCAACATGATAGTTTTTTTTAGGCTTTATGCTCCCACATAATCCTTGTAGAATTGTATGTACTTTAAAATCTGAAATCTAGTGCAACTAGAATGTAAAATGGAATAAAATATATACAACTGTAAAAAAAAAAAAAAAAAACTATCACAAAAAGGAGGTATAGAGTCTGTAGCAGTTTACTTCTCTAGTTTGTCAGCTTTCTCCTCTCCATCCTCTGCCCTCTGCTCCAGCTCAGCCCTATGGCTCTCCCAACACGCCTGCTGCTCCTCCCATTGCTTTAACTGGGAAACAACAAAACAGATTATGTATGCATGTCTTACAGTTACTGTATATGCACAGGGGAAAGACAAAGCCCCTCCCCCTTCTGTCACAAATTTAAGACTATTCTTAGACCTGTGAAACCATATACATCTTCAATCATTTTAAGTCACGAGTTTTAACACAACAAAACAAAGTAATCTCTCTCATCTAACACAGTTGGACAGAAGAAAAGCCAGATTTGGGTCTGAAAGGCTTTTGCCAACCCAGTTATGTCACTGTGGTGATTACTTCAAGGCAAAAGGCAGAAAGGCAGAGAGGGCTGACATGGAGTAGTGTTGGAACACGGCCCATGTCCTAATAACTCCACACCGAGCCATCTCATACACAGTTAAATGGGTCAGACTGTTCCAAATGTGGATGCAAAAAGGTAGTGTATTAAAGTGAGTACAGTTATTGGTTTGTGTGTGTATGTGAGAGAGATCTCAATCTCAGCTGAGTGACCTACCTTTTCTCTCGCCTGGTAAAGCTGAGCTGTTCTGCTTTGTAGTTTGGACTGAAGCTACAGAGATATAAAGTGAGAGGGGACATATATATATAGATCAGTTTGGGTGTATTAAAATGTATATTAAAGGTGATAAACCAACTAGTTTTATAGGTTTAATAGGTAAGAGCAATGCAAATGTAATTGTGTTGGATGTAAACTACCTGCTGGTATTTGAGGCAGAGCTGGTAGTGGTCCAGACTGGAAAGAACAGACACATCCTCCTCCTCATCTTCCTCCTCATCTTCAACCACTGAGCCCTTTTCTGACAAGTTGTCATCATTATCCTCATCTCCACCTCCATCTCCAGCTCTTTCCCTCTTCATATATAGACACACACAAACAAACACACAGTTAACAGTGCAATAAAACTGAAACTCCACTCTTATTTAAAAAGAAAACACACCCTTCTGGAAGTCTTGTCCATTTCAAGACTTTCATTGATCAGTCGTGCCACCTCACTCTCCACGCCCTCTTTCTCCCGACCAATCAAAAACCTGCAGCCAAACAGAGAAATCAGTTACAGCTGTGAGCGATCACCACACTCATAATGCACATGCACAGATTGTGTTGTAGGATGGGAAGACATTTTGTCTTGTCATAGCAACTAAAGCAGGTGTTAGTAATACCATCACTGATGGTCATGACCATGAGCCTGAAACTCATTCAGCCACTATTCATTTCATTATTTACATCTGTGCTTTGTCTACTGAAACATTTCATCTAAGAAAAAAATATCCATTGATTTGTTGCAGTATCTTGTCATTGCATATAAATGTAATTAATCATGGTGCTAAAAACCCTGAATTCACATATTCATTGATGGAACACTAATCTGTGTTCACTAGAAAAAGCTCATGAAAATGTTAAAACATTTTTTTTTACTTCTGGTATTAAAAAGGCAACTTTGAAATCTAAGATGGTGAAGTATTCTTGTCGAGTGTCGAGTTTCTAGTTGAATGAAGTCATGAATCAGTGACTGTTCAGTTGGACAGGTGTTTATTTTAATGACAAATAGTGATCCTTAGCATCTAAAACATGAATGAGCCTTTCTCTAGCAATGTGGTATTAATGAGAAAAGTAAAACAGCACAAAAATACATGTAAAGACTTGTGTAGTGTCAAAAAATTACACACATGGACGGTGGACTGGAACATGGTAACTTACTTGACCAGGCCTGATGTATTCTTGAGGACTGTGGCTGCAAACAGCTGGGAGACTCCAACCAAACTCACACCATCCACCTCCACTATCTGATCATTCACCTCAATCCTAACACACAGATAAGAGAGCGTTAAGTTACTGGAGCCACGCTGAACCCTCAGTAAACAATACATGCTACTAAATGCACCTTCCATCTTTCTGTGTAGCTCCTCCTTCAGTTATTGTCTTGACAAAGATTCCCAGTTTTTCCAGTCCCTGGTCGGCCCCTACACCCATTCCTATGATACTGATACCTAAACCGTCATCTCCTAGAAGAGAAAGACATTAGAGATTTACCCTTAAATGAACAACATTAATCAGGGGAAGCAAAAACTCTAATGATAAAAGGTCATGAGAAGCTTGGTTTGTCTTGGTAACCTGTTACATGTCAGACTTTTATCATTTTTGACACACAAATCAACTAAGTTGTTTGGATTTCAGGGCTCTGCCTTAAATGGTTGCAACAATGTTGAGGAAAATTGGTTCCAGTGACATAACTGACCCAATATATCTCTATGCATAAAAAGATACATAAAAATACAACTGTGTCAAAAGTATACTGTTTGTCATGTCCAGTTACATGAATTCATTTTCCGGCTTGGTCCTGAAATAAAAAGGGACAATAAATAAATAAAAAAATAAAAAATAGGCTAATACAAACCCTTTTCTATCTCCACTGGAAAGACATCCATCCTGTCCACTCTCTTCTCCAGCTCATACTCAGCCGAGGCGGATACTGGATCAATATCCTCATTGTGTCTGTCGTACTCAGCGTTAGAATAGGTGTTGAACACCTGAAAGACAACAAGTATGTTCCCTTAAAATACATCGATACCGATCATCATTGAACAAGATTAAGACTTAATGAAAAGCCTGTTTTATGCACTGATGGCTTGTACACATGTTCACCATAGGACAGAAGAGAACCATCTGTAGCTATTGACACAGAGACACTGTTTATGTTGGCAAAACTGTCAGTGAGAGTGTGGGGCAATCAACAATCAGAGAGCGAGAAACTGAGGCGGTGCAAAGACTTGAGCAAACTGTACAAACAAAATCTCTCTCACACACACACACACACTCTCATGTGTCAACTACTGATACAACACTAAACTCTGCCACACTAGTTTGTCATAAATGGGGCCAAATTGCTGCCGTACGTAACCACAGGAATGTTTTCTGTGCATTTATATCCTGATCACTCTGAGCTGAGTGTTGACAGAATGGAGCATGTGGGAACTTGTCTTTTCTCCTCCTTTAATGGCTAAGAAAACATTGCTTTAGGCTAAAGCTTCTCTCACTAGTGTAGGAACTGACAGATACACACAAGTCTACGAGAAGGAGCTTCTTCAAATGCAGGCCTGTCAATACAGTGAACAATATATGCTTTAATTACGAGTCTTTTTCTTACCTTGATTGGTGCTGAGGAGAACCTGACCTTTCTCTTGTCTGCTTCTGATACATCCTCATCCTCCTGATCAGAAATGCCAGGAATTTCCTCATATTGTAATAAAACCTGATTTCCTGCATGCAGAGAGTTTCCAGAGTCTTGTCTTGTTGACGGTGAATGCTTTGGATGACGCTGGGATTCCTGATCATACACAAAAGCCTTGTTCTCAATCCCACAGATTACTGTAGATCCTGTCTGGTCAGCTTCGCCTCCTCCTCGAGTGTCATCTTTTCCATCACTACCTTCTCTGCATGCCACGTGCTTCACCTCCTTGTTGACATTTTCAGACGTTGTACCTTCTTCTTTCTCATTTTTTTCTTCTTTTTCACCTCTTTCGATCTCTTGATGTTTACATTCTTCCTCTCCACTTTCATCTTCCCTCTTTTCCTCAACCAGCTTGTCTACATCCTCCTCTTGTATCATGGTCTTCTCTTTCCTTTCAGCATTTTCTTCCACTCCTGCATCTGACTTTTTCTTCTTGTCCCCCTTTTCTGTTGACTTCTTTTTTGCAATGAACTCTCCGATCTGCTCCTCCCTTTCCCCCTCCCATTCTTCATTCACCTGCTGATACTTGTCTCTTCTACTTTCTTCGTCATCTTCAGTCTCTCTTTCACTTGGCATGCTGGTGGATAATTTCCTCTGGTGTTCTTCTGAGGGATCAACGTCCCCACGTTCTCTTGTTCTTGGTTCAACTCTGTTACAAGGACTTTGTATCGTTTCCATACTTGCTTCTTCAAAAACATCATCCACCAGAGCCTCCACACGATCACTAACATTTTGGTTAATGTACTTTTCCTCATCATCCTCAATCAATTTTTGTTTTTCTTGTTTTTCCTTTTCCTCATCATTCTCGTCACTTTCGGATGACTCTGTCTTTACATCAACAAGTTCAGCTCTCACAGGTTCAGGGGTCAAACAGGGGTCAGGATTAGTGCTTCCTGCCCACTGTTCTACAGCCTGTGTCTCTGTGGTTTGGCCATGTTTGTCAGGATAAGACAGAGATTTGTTGGATGCTTCAGTGAGGTCATCAGATACAGGAGATTTAGGGTCCCTTGTTGCTGGAGGCTTTGGTGAAGAAATATTTATGACAGGTAGGTTTATGGTTTTCTTTTCATCAACGCTGTCCACCTCTGTGAGCTCGTTTTTTCCACTTGCTTCTTCCTCTTTTTCCACCTGGTTGCTTCCTCCTCTCCCATCTGCCATCCCTTTGCTCCCTTTGCCAGCTACAGGTTGTGAAACTCCTCCAATCTCCATCACCTTCGTTTCAAACAACTTCCGAGTCACAGAGAACTTCTGAGCCAAAGCAGCTCTGTCGATATCTGTTATCTCGTCTGATCTGGAAGGTTTGTCTTGCACAGAGTACTCTGGAGTAGAAATACTGGCCACAGTGCTTAGGATGGACAAGGAACTCAAGACTTGACGTCTGGGTCCAGAGAAAGGTGAAGTTTGAAGCTGCAGACTTGGATTTTGAGGAGAAAGGAGTGGTGGTGCGCCAGAAGTCAGCGCTGTACCACCGTCTTGTCTCAGCTGCTGGCTGTCCATTTGAAGGAAGATGTTGTCTCTGATCTTGGTCCCCCTGGTGCTGTGGACCCTGCCTCTGCTGCCAATGTTGCTGGTGCTGGAATGAGGCATTGTGGGATCCGACAGGCTGTATGTCAGCCTGTTTGGATGCACAGTAGAGCGCTGGGCAGCAGCAGCTTTAGTCCCCTGTTGTAGGCTAGTCCCAGTGTCAAATGAACATTTGATGGCGTGGAAGTCAGACTTGTAGGTTATTCTGTGAGGAGAGGCACTTCGGCCTTTGCTGTCTGTCCGCATCATTTGAGAATTGAGGTTCTCTGGAGTGAAGAAAAAACTGTGAAGGAATCTTTTCACAGGAAATAAAAGCACCTGAATGAGTGTTGAGCTGGTAGATTATGTTTGAAGATTTGCTGGTACAGTAGAGTTGTAGCAATAAGGCAGAAGTGCTGGGATAATAGGGGCTGGTGTTTTAAGAGGTTACTGCATTTTTTGGATGACAGCAGGTGACAAATGCATGTTGTTGGTCTGTAAACTTCATAATCTTCAGGTAGCGCTCTGATATTTACTCAGCAAAAGCCTCCTGGAAATGCAGTTTGAGAAAATGTACAACTTTAACCATCATCTATAAACTCAGTGGGTTTAAAATACAAACTACACAAAAACAATCAAGGATCTTACTCATGACTCGGACCACTACCCGCAGTGATGAGGATCAGCTATTTGCAGACTTGGTACTCACTCTCTCTGTGCAACTGGAAGATCAACTCCCATACAAAACCAAAGGCACGAAGGCGTTTTGATAACCGAGGAGATCGACACAGGTATTTATGATTAACTTATTTGCAGCAGGAGCGCTGCTTTCAGGGACTATCGAAAAAAAGAGGACACACAGAAGTGATGGATGGTGAGATGGAGAAAGGACTGACTGGGGTGTTAAATAAAGAGCCAAAGATTGTGTCCAATGCGCACTTGTTTTGTTTTCTCAACATGCAAAATTAATTTCAACTTAACTTCGTCTAAATGGGGGTTGTGTTATGTCTTTCTCTTCACTTTAATTTAAGTATAGTGGACATTAAAATTACCGCCGTGTGCCCAGCAGTCTAAATCAATTTTGCGACATTAGTCTTGGCTACTTGTCACTAAAACGAGCAGACAAGGGTGAGAGTTAGAATTTACGACAGCACGTGAAGGCAACAAATCTCACCGACCTAACCGGTGTGCGCGCGCAGTTTAAAGGTCGTCACCAACGTCTGATTTGTCGTTTTTCAATAAACGAGAAAAGTTAACCGTATAATTAACCTTTAAATGACAATATTAGCCTCTAACGTTGCCTTTAGCAGCCTCTTCTTACCATAGACGCGCTGTCTGTTCGCCGACGGCTCCCTCACTGTGATAAATACAGACAGATGGCGACTCATGGCTCTAAATACTGTAAATGGATTATCTCCCGGTAATCCTGTGTAAACTACTCCACTGACTGAAACACTGACGGTGAGTGGGTACCAGCACTGGTACCAGAGTTACCCAGCCTTTACCTTTACTTACATCTGTCTTGATTCAAAAACAAAAAGTGTTCCCATACTGGAGGAAGTCTCAACACTTTGTTTACTTCAGCTTCTCACGGACCTTTAATGGCACAGTGTTAAAGAGCCAGTGATGTCATCTGTCATCAAATGTTGCATCTCCCTCATGATCAGTAATTGACATTTTGGTATCATTAACTGCATATTATCTAGTTGCATCCTCACTATTATCAAACATGCACATTGCCCTTGCCTCCACTTACCTTCACCTGTGTTACAGCATCAGTGCCAGTGTTGCCATCTGCTGTGAAAATGGATGTGACTGTGGCAGCAACTGTCCTGAGCTCAGGGGTAAGCTCTGTGTGAATATTCACCTGTGTGCATGATGCAGCCAGATCTCACACAATCTATCTACCTGTGAGTGTGAGTGTGAGGCAAACAGGAGCAGTGATGCAGCACCTGCTGATGTGTGTGTGTGTGTGTGTGTGTGGGTACCTGTGTGTGTGTGATGCCAGCGGGTGAGTCGGTGCAGTACCTATGTCTGTCTGTGAAGCTGGCTTGTGTGGCAGATGGACTGGACTTGACTGGACTGGACTGATCCACGCAGTGCCGAAGAGCGGTTCTGCTCGCTGTGACCTGGATCTGACTGGAGACCATTGTCCCAGGTGGCACTGGGACCTAGTTGATATAAATACTGTCCAATCACAAAAGCCGTCTTCTGAACGAGGCTAACCAAGAGAGGAGTGGAGAGAAGAGGGGGGAGGAGTGGGGGAGTGAATTGAAGTAAGAGATGGAAAATGAGGGAGTGATGTCAGGGTGGGTGGCAAAGTAAATTTAGAGAGGTGGGGGTTGCAAGAAAGTGAGTGAGGGAGACAGAAGAAGACAGAGACAAAGGATGGAGAGAGAAAATTAACCTGGATTCGTTGAGCCGGTTGAAATATGAATGACTGAGGTGACAGTATCAATTGAGAGGTACTGGTGGTGAAAATAGTAAATTACAGGTGTGATAAATGTTGTGGAATAATGATGCATCCCCTTTATTTAACTCAGCAGTTGTATTGGCTGTTGTGAGCGGATGAAATGAGAAATACAGGGATCTGTGTGTGCTGACATAATCCTCAACTCCCATTTCCCCCTCCACCAGCAGGTCACCTTGACTTTCACAGAAGTTTGTGTTCCTCCCTCTTTAGGCTCACAAAGATTTTTTTTCCTCACTTTAGACACAATGACATTCGTGTCTACACACACATGAGTTGGATGTGTGTGTTGAGGTTGGAAGTAGTGAGTTTGCAGAAACTAACTTATCACGTTCTGCTAAGCCACCATCTTTAATCAGAGCTAATAAACCTGTGTTGGTACCTCTACAGAAAGCTACGAGACTGTAGACATTACACAGTTTGTCCACCAGAGAGCACTTTATTTTAATCTGTCTTTGTCACTAGTCTATATCTAGGAAACCAACACTAGTGACTGACTTTAATTATAATAAACACCCACTACATTACCACTGTTAATTTAAAGAGAAGTACATTAGGTGTAAAAGACAGATACTGTGTTTATCCTGTCAGACAGATACTGTTTATAATATAAGAATGTGTGTTAGTGTGTGTGTGTGTCTCATTTAGGCTACATTTGGCAGACAGTCATGTCCCATATGGTTATCTGTTTAGTCGACCATATTTAGATTTCCCTGATGTCACGAGGGAATTTCACTCAATCCTCTAAACGTTTAAATGCAGACACACACATTTGACCCTTGGCTGGGATGACGAACACACAAGTCAGCATTTTAAATGAGCGATGAAGCAGCAATGAAGCAGCTTTGCAGCCCTGCACAGTTAACACAGTGAATTACTCTGATGTTTCCTTTAAATAGCAGTTTTTTATGGCTCAAGTGTTGATGCATTAATTAATCCATGAGCAGTGATACTGCCACTCTGTGTCTAGACGTGTGTACTGCAGATGTAGAATATTAACATCAGTGTTAATGAGAGTAATCCTGTGTAGATTAATATGTGGGATTTGGCACAACAGAGGCATGGATTTAATTTGTACCAGGGCAACTCTATGTATAGATATTTCTACGTGTAGGAACTTCACATGTACATATGGATTTATTTGTTTAAAGTTACTATTTTAGTTTTTTTAAATTGTACATCAAGATGAAACATCTTTTATTCCTGTTGCCATGAAATTCATCGCTCTTATGTTCCTTTTTCATGCTGTTGTACATTTTTAACCATATAAAAACATATTCAGCTTCCCCCTGAGGTGTCATTTAAAACAGATGTTGTCAGGCAATTATTAACATCCACACTCATAGTTTCAACAGGTGTCTTCACACATTCACACATTGTAATTCACCCGATGCAGTTGAACTAACAGCTCAAACCATGTCAGTGTGCCAGGTGAGAGGAAAATAGGCGCCTAAGTTGCCGTAATAATTTTCCTCCCCCCACAAGTCTCATCCATCATGTTACAAACAGTCCTTGCTCCCCTCTATCTGCCCTGCCTCACTTTTTCAGAGCAAACCATGAACACAGCATATATATCGCCCTAATTCCTCTCACCAATCTTGTTCTCTCGGTTATTCTCTCTATTTCTCATGCACTTGGGACATAGGTTCCAGTTGCAAGCAAGACCAAAGGTTTAACACACCCCTGTGCCTCATCAACTACTCCCTGCCCTCCCCTGCCTCCTCCTCCTCCTCCTCTTTCTTCCTCCCTTTGCTGCGGTGACTGCGGACGTCCTGGTGACAGGCTGAATCTCTGCTGCTGCTGGTGCTGCTACTGCCTCGCTCTCATCATTTGGATTGAAACAAAACAAGTGAATCTAACGCTGCTCTGCTCTAGTTGTTGCTGTACACGTCATTTCACCCGAGGAATCCTTCTCAGCCACAGCAGCTGCCTCTTCTATTGATCTTTATTTAGTCTACACAAAACAAGATGTTCATATACAGCTTGTGTATGCTGTTATCATCATCACAAGACATTTGGCAAAAAATGGAAAAAAAGGAAATACAATATTGTGTTATATCGGTATACAATATAATTGGAGATCACACATCTGGCAGATGTGTCCAATCATGATTTTTCTTTTTCTTTTTTTAAATCTGTATTATTGTCCTAAATTTGTGACATCCCACAAACACACTCCGGACCAGATGTAGGCAAGTATTTGAATTTGAGCTTCAGCACATTTAATTTGAATTTGAACAATGTTTCAGCTTTAATTTGAGTAGGTTTACATCACTGTAAAAATATGTGAGGAATATACCCCTTTAAACACACAGTGTAGTGTAGAGTATCAGGGAGCCTTGACCACAGCACACACCCACTAGGCCTTTTTTCAGAACAGACATTTTGACTCGCCACGGCAGGAGAGGAACAGAGGATTTGTCCCTCTGAGTCATGACAGCATGACAGTGAACCAGCATACAAACACCCTGAAACTGAGGCAGCTCAATGGATGATAATTAGTCATACGTTTGACTGTCAGTGGTGACATTTTGGCACTAATAAGACACTACACAGCGTGTAAGCTAATCAGGGGGTGTCTCAGGCTCATCAGTGTGTCCACGCCTCTGTGCTCCACCATCCTCTAACACCCATAGTGTTATCACAATACTGTCACAGTGAAGTTACTGATGACAACATGTTTTTTTTATATTTAGTGAACACAACAGGTTTCACAATAAAGGTTCACCGCAACTGATCTGTTATATGAGTTGGTCAAAGTCAGTAAAACGCACATTAGTTTCGAGCATGCTCTGCACTGTGTGGCACTGCTTGGCCTTATAAAGCTCATCCGTATGCATTGATGAAGGCAGCATCAGCAGCAGCATCAGCCTGTAGTGGCGTGAGGCGGCTCGCAGCAGAGGGGCGGGGAGGGGAGGGGGCGCAGTCAGAGCTCACACTCATTAACGACCACCGACAACCGGGAAGCCTCCTCCGCTGTGTAGCATCACACACACATACACTCGGCCGGGGGAAGATGGTAGCGGTGCAGACGTCCCCTAACTCGTCTCCGTCAGCGGAGTGGATCTGCTGTCTGGATAAAAGGTGGGTGAGTCCACTCCACGGACACGCGTCCATACGCTTCAACGCCTCGGATCCACGCGCGGCCACGATGATCGTTGTTTTCTCTAAACCTCTCGTTTCATTCATTCGTCCACGTAAACGTGATGAATGTGAACCGGCGATCGTGCTGCGTGTGCAGTGTGAGTGTGCAATAATAGCGCGATGCGCCTTGTTTATAACATTACAAAGGTTACTGTCTTTTTCCACCAATGCGCGAGCTACTCATCATCCCGTGGTGGTATAGGCTGCAGTGCACAACAATACACATGCTTTTCTTTTTGTCTTTTTTTTTTTTTTTTTAAGAAAAAGCCTGTTATTGTATCTCCTCGGTCAAAAAGGCGTTGGTGGCTTCGAGGTTCACCGGGATGTCTCTGCGCCGCATGAGCTGTGAGAGATGGATAATTAGACGCACATGGTTTATGTCTGTCTGCTGAAATCAAATAGCTTTGCATTGTGAATTTAGCACCGGGCCGCATGTGTTATAGTGATGAGCAGATCCTGAGGATTAGAGGCAGGTCAGCGCCTTGTTTTTTGCCACTGTGCTGCATGTGAGGCTGGATCTATCTGAGCAGAACAGGTTAGAGTAACTCAACAGTCAATTCAGTTTATTCTTTAACGCCTCTTATCCTCGTGTGTTAAGGTTTAAGTTGTGTTTTAAACCCTCTAGGCCACTTTACTTGTACAGATGACATAAAGCTGCTGAAAAAGCAGAGTCACCAAGGGAGAGGGTTTAAATAAATAAACAAGAGGAAAGGGCATCTACAGTCTAATTACTGCAGCTGACTATGATACATGATATGATGATGCAGCTCACCCTTAAAAAAAAGAATAATAAGACATGCACCCAACGGCTTATACACCCACACATACTGTACACACCTCACTATGACACATCCTCATGTTACCATTGGCAACCTGAAGCTACCATCTTGTCTTTTCTCATCCTCACCTGGATGTATGATCTGAATGCACTGCTTGTAGTCTAGACTTTGTACTCTCAACTCAAATAACAATATTTTTCACATTTGTTGATTTGATTATTCCTCAAGTAATTGTTTGTTTTATTACATTTTAGAAAATAGTCTTACTCATTCCAAATGACTCATTCACTGGCAGCCCAATGACCACAGATACTCACTTTGCTGCCATAAAACACTCTAATCACTATTTTTTTTTTCCCTTGAACTGAATGAAAATGAGTTGGTTAACTCTGTGATTATGCTTAATTTGTTGTTAAATATGGATCATTCTGTGATCATTACTGTGCCAAAAATGTTGACTAAAGTGGTGTTGAGGATAAAAACATCCAACAAACTGAAGGCTAAGATGCTGAATATGTTAAACTAAATGTAGCAATGAATCAGTGGTATGTGGGTGTCAATAAGTCTAGAGAGTAGACAGGGACAGGATCTTATTATGGAGATCTGAGTGCTCCTCATCTTTACCCTTTTTATTCAATCAATATCCAGCAGTGTGTGTGTGTGTGTGTGTGTGTGTGTGTGTGTGTGTGTGTGTGTGTGTGTGTGTTTGTGTTCGGGAGCTTTCGTCTCCAGTAACTGTTGATGCGAGCGAGTGAAGAGTGAGAGGCATGGAGGGGGTGGGGGTAAGGTGAAAAGAGACAAGAGGTTAAGATATGACTGTCTCTAATATATCTGTCTGAGGACATTTACTGCCAGGGAGTGTGAAGTATGTGAGATAAGATCTGATTTGTTTTGTTCAGCGCAGCTCCAGGCAGGTAGTCAACACATACACACACACACACACACACATGAGACAAGCTTTGTTTTAGTGTCACTGCAGGAGAATAGTGGCACAGATCTTTGTGGGCAGCTCATGCATTCTCAGATGACAGTAAATAATCAGTCCAAGACAATTAGACCTACTGTCTCCTACATAGGTTAATTAGTAAATATAACCATGCTATGTGTGTGAATTGTAAAATGAGCCATATTTGCTGATTCATATTCAGTGTTTCTAACAAGATCTCAGGTTGTTAGTGGTGTTAGAGACGGGTGTTGAAAGAACTGTGTACATACAATTCAAGAGTCTCAGCTACAGTAACATATTTATCTGTCAGCTCAGGAAATCCGTGTTGAGGCCATCTGATATTTTTGGTTAGTTGCCACAAATCAACCTATGATTTATTTGTCTGGAAACAGATGGATGATTCCTAAAACAATCTGCAGAACCTTCTGGTGTCTCTCATGCAGGGCGATCTGTATATATCCTCTGTGTGTGTGCACAGGTTTAGTTGTAATTTGTGTTTGAAAGCTGAGATCTTTGCTGACATGGATGGGGGTAGGGGGCAGCGGCAGCAGCTGAGGAAGGAGTCAAGACAAGGAGAGGAAAGGGAGATCAAAAGAGGAAGAGTGAAACGAGGTGAAGAGCTCTCAGGTCGCATCCGTCGCACACTGATGCCAGATTCCTCTGGACAGGCAGGAACAAGTGAGCATGAGAATAAGATAAAGAACAAGAAAAAAATGCTTTAACCTGGGGATTATACATGACAGATCTTTACAGTTTCACTGTAGACAAAAGGGTGAAAGGTGGTGTCTGAATTACCCATTTAACCCTGAAGAGTTAACCTCCCTGTCTCTTCATGTTGCAGTGTGTGGGAGTCCACCTGTCTAAACCATTAACCCGGCCTACGCTAGGATATGACGCTCTGTTGGAGTACCCAGGGCTGACATGCAGGCAGTAGGTGGATGATGGGAGGATGAGTCAGACATGAAAAAAGGGAGTGAAAGACAGAGTGAGCAAGAGAAAGAGAAGACCTGTCTGTATTCGCTCTGAGCTCATGGCAGATGTTGTGGGACCGAAAGATGTGTAGTGCAGTGCAGCCCTTTAGGCGTAGTCTGTGTTTATCTGGGAGTACCGTCCTGGCTACTGAGGACAATCTACCGCTTGGGGACACAAATATGTGTGTTTATCACTGTATGCGCATGTGTGTGTGTGTGAGTGCATGTGCGTGTGTGTGTGTCTGCATGTGTGTGTGAGAGTGGGTAAAGAGGGAGTCATTGCTGCCTTTGAGCTTACAAAGCAGAAATACAGGGATAATAATGAGATGATAGTGTGTGAGGGTGTATTAGTCGTGGGACTTAATGGATGGAAGAGAAACGTGGTTTGTGCCACTAATGGAGAGGAAAAAATGGAGAGTTTAAAGAAGAAGAGGCATCATTTGTTCTTTTCTATCTTGCCTGTTGTGTTCCTGGGAGACACAGGAGAGTCTTGAGAGGGGAGAGAAGGAAAATGGATGGAGATTAGAGAAATGTTTAGTGGAGACAGACAAAGATGAGAGAGCTGGGAGCGAGGGAAGAAGGTGAAGGAGGAGGAGAGGGGATAGATAGTCTCCTGTCTGCGAAGGAAGCCCACGGTACATTAGTTATTCTGTTTGAGCACACACATAGACACACACGTGTAAGGATGAGTCACTAGAAAAGTGAAACTATGTGAATGAATGGGCTGAGCTGTAGTGTGTGTTACTCTGAGATGTTTCCTGGTTCTGTAGTTTTTCAGCACCATGCTGCAAAGCAGAAGGTTTAAACTTTCAGATGAAAACCTCAGTGCATTCTTGTGTCTGTGTGCTAGCATAAATGATGAACAGTGATGTGTGTGTGTGTGTGTGTGTGTGTGTGTGCGCATGCCTGTGCGTGTGCATGTGTGCATGCATTCAGATTTAAGCATATTAGAAATATCTCCAGCACAAATAAGATCTTACATCAACACCCCGTGGGGGGTCTGAGCTGAGAGAAGTAACGCCTGGAGCTCTCTACTGTTATCACTAAGACACCAGGCCCAACAATGGAGCAACACACACACTCACCCATACACACATACAAATGTGTAGATAATACCAAAACAACAGTGCTGTCTTTTAACTTAAAGACTAATGCCACTAATGTTTCATGTTTTAGTATATTACCTTAATGACAAGACCTTACCACGGTGTAGATCTTTGATTGATTTCCTACTCTTCAGGATAATCCATCACATAGAGCAAGTTACATCATGCAGTTAATCATCATGCAACCCCTCTTATATGCCTATTGAACACCTAATTTAAGAGGTAATGGTGAGTCTTCTCTGCATAGGCCCTCTGAACGCTCAGGAGAGGATGTGGATATTATTCTGACCAGGCTCAGAGAGGTCAAAGCCTTTCAGAAGTTCCCGTCTCCGCTTTTACTGCAGATCTGTGCCTGTGCCTTCTACGAATGCCTGGAGAAAGGCATCACATGTATGTACACACCACACACTATTCACAGAGAGCGGCTCGCTTTATATTGTATGTATACTGTATGCATGCTGATAGTGATGCTGCAGAACATCTTAGCTGTCCTCTTAAACCTGTTTGAAGCATGATGCATTGAAATGCAAATTCACATATGCACATAAGGAGTGCAAATATTATATTATATAACTGGATACAATTATGTTCTTCAGAGCCTTTTCAGAGCAGCAGCTAAAGCATTATCTTTATCATTATTAAATCATTATGTTGATGAGTAATCTGTCAGTTATTTTCTCTACTAATAGTTTAGTGCATTAATCACTAGAAAACAGTAAGATGCTTATGATTATTCACCAGAATTTTCCAGAAAGGAAATATACTAAATGTTCACTGAGAAATAAAAAGAAAGAAACACATAACTGAGTAAATCCTCATATCTGAGAGGCAGGAACCAGTAAAGATGTGGCATTTTCCCATATTAATGAATGAATTAATTTCTCAAATTGTTTATGATTAATGTTGTCAGTCAATGTGATGATTAACTTACTAATTATTTTAAGCTTTAAACCTCAGCAAATACTTTTTAAAATCATTATACAGTATCTACAAATTCTTTAATTTTATTTTTGCAGAATCAAGTAACAACATAAATTATCCTCTGGCAAATTAGAAAATAAAGTCTGGACATTACGGTGCTATAGACAGAAAGCCAACAGTTTCCACAATGAGCAAGCATTTTGAGTCAAGAGAAGAACCTGTCTCGACTGGTTGACATGGGGAGAGAGTATATATGTACATGTAGCTGTATATGTTGTCTTTTGATTATATTAGTTATAATAACATTATATTAGACAATAATAGCAGCGAGATCCATAGGTGTAGTGTTGTTGTAACCACAGCAGCACCAATTAGTTAAGAGTAATAGTGGTGAATAATAATAATAATTGTCTCAGAGGGATGTTTATATACTCAGTCACATTTAAACATGTGTGCGTGGCCCTGTCAAGCCCAGCATAATGTTTTATGAATGAATCAATAATCCACTGAATGAAATGTGTACCCTATACTGTACTGGATGTGTTTTGACATTCTGTTACTCTGTTGTGTTTTCAGTATTTCGACAGGGAGACATAGGCACCAGCTGGTACGCTGTTCTCTCTGGGTCCCTTGATGTCAAAGTGTCAGAAACAGCCAACCACCAGGTATCAACAAGTTCAACCTCATGAAGTAGAGTTCAGACTGGAGCATATAAACACATATACACATACATAATGAGTTTCTTAGTTGTGTTTTTTTTTCCTGTAAAACCTTTAAATCACGAATGAATAAATAAATTATGCATTGAGTCTTAAACATAGTTGTCACATCTGCTGTTGTCCTTTTTGCTCTTGTACTATTTCTATAATAACCTTCTCGGTCAAGATGCAGGCTGCTATATATAAGTGCCCTTCGTTTTAGAGAGCGAGTCCTGCATGGCTCTCCTCAATACTCACATTGTTCTACTACATTAGCTCATGTCTCCCTGCTTAAATATGCTGGAGAAAAGCTGCCACAACAGAGAAAAAAAAATCCACTGAGAATTGTGCTTTCTGCTACGCATTTTATAGCCATTATGAGCGTGGAAATGGGGTTATACTGTACATACAGAGCAGAGGAATGACGTGGGAGAATACAGAGAGAGAGAGAGAGAGATTTGTTTCTGAGTGAAAGATGGAGATAAGAAAGAAGCCTCTCCATTGTGAAATATCCTTTTCATGTACTGTATGTAGCCCTAAAGTGCCATCGCTGGCCTAGTTTCTGTGGCTATATTTGAAATGCCCGTTTGGACAGCTGAAAAGGTTTCCATAGCTTACAGATTATTTGTCTAAATCAGCAGGGAGTGTGGGTATATATGTATGCATGTGTATTTGCTTGTCTTTAGCTTGCCCATTTATATCCAGAATCTAGGGATCTTTTTTCTCTAGGCTCTCTAGGAGACTCAGTTTAGCAATCCCTTATATTTGAATTGATTTGCATTAATTATCATGCATCAGTCTGCTGCATCAGTCTGCTCTCCATGTCTGTCCATATTCATAAATAAAACCTTGGACGGGTTGCTCCTTATTACAGCTCCCAGCACCATTACCACTGTGTGGCAGCAGTAATTTAAACAATTATGTCGTGTTTGTGCGCAGGATGCAGTCACTATCTGTACACTGGGAATTGGGACGGCGTTCGGGGAGTCGATCCTGGACAACACACCACGCCATGCTACCATTGTCAGCAGAGAGACCAGTGAGCTGCTCCGCATCGAACAGAGAGAGTTCAAGAGCCTCTGGGAGGTGAGACACAGCAAGAGAGAGAGAGAGTGTGTTTAAGAGATTCATGATTCAGCACCAACACTGTCTTGGTAGTTTACCAAATGGTTTCCATTGGGGGAAGAGCTTCCTGTTTGAAACTGAAAATTTTACAGATATTGCAGTTGTGCTGTTAACCACAAGAGGGCTGTGCACCATAACACTGCCTGTTGCTCCACAGCTAAATAAACATCTGAGGTAATATAAGGAGAGAGAGGTGTAACTGATAGCAATCCGGTTCTAGTTGTTAACACACATTAACAGTATTATCTGTGCTTTTTGTGCAATGAAAAGTCGAAATAAGTCGAAATAACAAAAACATTTTATGACAGTTTTATTTTTAAGTAAATTTGTTTAAAGAACATTAGGAAATTGGTATATATTATAATATTACCAATAGTAATATAGCGAAATAATGATATCTACTGTATATAGCTATAGATTTTACGATCTATAGATATATAAATATTAAGCAAAGCAAAATGCACAAGAAGTGCAGGTAAGCTTTGCAGAAATCAAGTCATGGAGACTTTACGATAGACACAGACAGGTAACATTTAACTAATACTGATTAATGTCACATAAAAATTCACATTCAGCAGACAAACAGATGTTATATCATACAAAGCTCTTAGTATAAACAATAAGCCTTCAGTAACATGCCTTTGCCCTGGACACTGACACTGGACTATCTGGGAGGTTGGCATTATAGTAGCTGCCTCTCTGTGGGCCTCCTTGTTGAGGTTAGTCTCTCCATTTACTAAGAGAGGAAGTCCTGGCAGAGCAGTGGGGCAGTGTATTGTGGCTTTTGAGTCAGCACCCATAGACTACAAGTGTCTGCTCGACGGGTTCAGTCAAGCAACCTCAAGCAAACTTCTCACTGTCCCTTTGTTGGACAGACTTTTATTTCCATCCCCTAATGTGTTTTTTTTTTTTTTACAGTAATAAAATAGTGTTTGTGTGGCTTTAGTTAGTATGCTGATTTGTATAAAGTATTGAATAAATCATGCAGCATTTCTACATAGTAAAGGCTTTAGTAACAGTATATTATGAACGGCTTTAAAATGTCTATGTTGTTGATAATGATAAAGAGTGGAGGTCATAACACTTTAGTGTGAAAATTGTTTTTCCTGTGTACAAACCCTTTCTGTCTAAAACACAACTCCGAAAAAGAAATGCTGTTTTGACAGCTCTCTGCCGTTTGTGCAAAACAGATTTGATCTATTCATCTGTGAATTTATCAGAAAAACATTGACCTTTTCAGAATATCTGTCGCTGGATGATGATAAATTGGGTTAATGAAAACGTGATATTTCACTTTTATGCCACAGGAAAATATAAAAGCGGGATTGATAATTGGTTATTAAAGCATGTGTGCTGTCGTGTTATTGGGCTTGTAGTGTTTTGTTTGTCAACTAAGTGCACTCAGTCTCCCTCTGTGCTGTCTATTTTAGGACAGCAGACATAAACCAGAAAACATAGCCCAAGGTTGTCCTCTTTTCAATCTTATTCAGCTTGTAGTGAAAGGATCTTTGTATTTTATGTTTGTGAATGAGTGTGTGTGTGTGTGTGTGCGTGTGCATGTGTGTGTGCGTGCATGTGCACATGGGCTAATTTGTGTGCCTGTGTTTGTGTGTGGTGAGGACTAGAAAGCTACAAGATGAATGCAGTCATGTGTTTGATGAAAGGATGAAAGAAAAAAAGCGCTGCTTCATAATTCTAACACCAAGATGAATAAACAAGCTGTAAATGTAAAACAGCTTGAGGTTTCTGGCTGATACATGTAAATACACATTGTATCAAACAGCTAATGGTTATATGGCTGTGGATTATACCAACCTGTAATTGTAAGTCTTTACTCTTTTCCCCCTTTGCCTCATTTATTATTCTTCTCTTTTCACCATCACTACATTTCTCTTGCCCACTTCCTCTCTCCTTTATTGGCCATGTTGTGTCTTTTTTCAGCCTCCTTCCTTTCCTCCCTCCCTCTTCACCCTCCCAACTCCTTTCTTTCCCCCCTCTGGTGGCTTTCTGTGTCTCTCTCCATCGTGCTCTGTCCTCCACTGGAGTATCTCAGTCAGTCACACAGAGGCTGAGATCACCGTGGTAACCTGTGAGGGGAGAGTGCTTTGGCTCTTGGCTCAATTGCAGCGAGAGAGAGAGAGAGAGAGAGGCATTGAGGCGACTGACTGTGTGTGAGAGGAAGAGAGGGAGAAAGGAGGAGAGCAGCTTGTTTTGAGCAGGATGCTATCCGCTGGCATGTGTGTGAGTTGTAAAGGAGCAGAGGGCAGCTCTCTGGGGAATCGGTCTCTCCATCTTTAGGCAGCAGAGTTTGTTACCACAGGTGAGTTTTCCTCCTTGACCATGCCTCTGTATCATCTGTGTGCGCGAGGGAAAATGATTTTGTTTTCTTTTTAACAAAATGAATTTCAACTTTCAGGGGTTGGTTTTGTAATATTAATCTTTAATTTTGGGATGTGGTTAAATGGTTACATGGAAAGGTGAAGTTTGTGTCTTTGGGTCAAAGGGATGCTCTCTCTGTAGCTCTCTCCCTCTCTCTCTCTCTCTTTGTAAGTGTGTGAGTTGGAGTGTGTGTGTATGTTTCTGCCAGACCTCAGAAAACATGGGTTGCTTGGTAATGACCTTGCAGAAGAGCCATGTCACATCAGACCCATAATTATCTGCTGAGTATATTTCAGTATCTCTGCTATAGAATTGCAAACACAGTTTATTGTTTGTAAGAACTATACACATTTAGCAGCTTTGGCAGTTCCTCTTAACCCCAGTCTGAATGCTGCTTCAAGTGTGTGTGAGTGTGTGCGAGTGTGTGTGAGTGTGTGCAAGTGTGTGTTATATAATGTAAGTTGTTGTGCATGTAAATGATCTCGGTTGCACAAAGGGCTTTGTATTGAGGGGCACTTGCACTGTGTGTTGTTTCAGAGTAACACTATTTATGTACATGAGTTCGATGTGAAATAGATGACATTGTGTAAATGATTCAACATAACAGCAGAAGAGTAAAAGTTTTAAGATTGATGCTGACTCTGATGTGTGCATGTTTGTTTTTTTCTTGTAGAAATATCGTCAGAGCCTGGCTGGACTGTTGGCTCCTCCTTATGGAGCCATGGAGAGCGGATCGAACAATGACAGTGAGTAGACACACACACCAACACTAGAATGAAAGAGAAGTCAATTTTACAAATATAGTTAATAAGAGGTGATAGAGATCTAAGTATACTGTTGTATAATAAGAAACACATTTTGTAATCTTGTATTATGTAAGAGAATTTTTTTCTTGTCAGTCTATGAAATTAAAACTGTGCTACACCTCTGTCATCCTAAAGTCTCTGCTTCCTTTTGGAGACATAATACTTGTTCCCCACCTAATGTTTATCCAAACATCATGGGCAGTAGAACACGCTTCCCTGCATTTTTTAGCATTTACAATCCAGGCTACACAATGATTCAATTGTGTTTTGATGTTCTGTGAATGGGAAGTATTTGCATCCTGTAGAAGTCGATCAGTCCAATGACGGTTTCTTCTCCTCAGGACTCGCGGACAAGGACAACATGAACTCTGACTCTACCAACAAAGCTCACAACAAGGTAAACACTCAATCTAGCTCACATTAGGACCAAAAGGTCTGTTGTGGATATGAATATGAAGTTAAAAAAGTGAGCTTGATTACTGAAATTAACTTATCGAATCAACAGAGAACTATTACTGGCAACCAGTGAACTGAAGCCAGGCAGCCTCAATGTGTGTTGGCGTTTGTAGAATATCTGTGTGGACAGGATATTTAGAGTTGATGTATTTAAATCTTGCAGAGCTTACACGTAGCTGTGCTGTAGTTAATATTTGAAATCAAAAGGTATTTGATTCTTTACAAACAACTAAACTGCTCTGTGTATCGTGAACAGCACAGTAAGAACTTAGAGTTAAAAGATGGGCAGCTGCTGCATACTTTCATGTTTGTGAATGAACCAGGATGCCAGAATGGATTTTATAGGTGTGTGTTTGCTCTGTGAAAAGACGAGTGATGACTCACAGCTGTGATCCTCTGTAGTTATGCTAATGCATGCACATAGAAGAAAGATCCCATCTGCCCAATTACCATGCTTTCCTTTGTTGTTTTCAACAGCAGGTTTGTGTTTTTGCGCATGTGTGTGTATGTGTGTGTGTGTGTGTCTGTCCTCTCTCTCTGAGATGCAGGTGTGATTTGTATAGGATGTATTTGCTTGTATGTGCTGTGTTTGGATGCAGTTTTACTGGTATGAATGGTGCTCTTTCTACTCACTCATTTACATGCATCACTTTTAGTTTGGGTTTATTGACATTTTGCTAACAGGTTTACTATATTGGTGTATTGGTTTGAATTATCCATCATAAGATGAAGCTTAACTTGGTGATATTAACTTACCTAGGTCCTAGGATCAGTACTATAAGAATAGGGTCTATTCCACTCGTCCACTGTGAATATTATATTAAAGTAGCACATGAAACTGGATGCAGGAAGTATATGTGTTGCATATGCAGCCTCTTGGATCACAAATAACCTTTTTTGTCTTTGTCTCCCTGGTGGCAGATTCCCTCAGAGAAGCTGCAGAGAGCGGGGAAAGTTCTCCGCAACGCCATCCTGTCCAGAGCGCCGCACATGATCCGAGACAGGAAGTACCACCTGAAAACATACAGGTAGAAGTATATGTTTGTCTGCGGCTCCTGCTGTATGTATATGTATAGAAATAATATGAACATGCTGCAGTTTGGGGAATGTTTCTGGGTTGAGGTGATATTTTTAGTTATTGTTAGAATAATGTATTTCTGTGTGTGTATTGTAGACAATGCTGTGTAGGTACGGAGCTCGTTGACTGGCTGGTGCTGCAGAGTGCATGTGTTCTCACACGGTCTCATGCTGTTGGCATGTGGCAGGCGCTACTAGAAGAAGGGGTGCTAAACCATGGTAACTATGGCTTTGTAATAATTTGTAATTTGTAATAATTGTAACTATACTTTAACTTTATTACTTTCCTATCATAGTGTATGCTTTAACATCCACTTATTTTTTTTTATTACATAGCTGACAAAGATGGGAAAGGGAGAATTAATTTCTTCATGTTATCTTGTTTTACTGTGCATATGATTCAAGACCAATTAGATTTTAGTGCTCTTCAGAGAATGAAATGGAAGCTGCTGTGGACACACTAAATTTAACCTAAAAGCAAAGAGTCACTGATGGACTTTGAGTGTGGGTTTTGAATCTAAACATCAATCACAGTGAGTGTTCGTATGAATGAGTGGTAATTAATTACATGTTTTTGAAGCATGAACATAAAATATAGATTATATACTTCAAAGACGATGTCAGAAAATACTGATCCCTAAAAAAAAATCACTCATGTTTGTGTGTTTAAATGTTTTGACTTGTGTCTTTTGACCCATTGTGTGCTTGTGTGCTGTTCAGTGGACCAGGAGCTGGGTTTCCAGGACAAGTACCTGTTCTACCGTTTTCTTGATGATGAGGAGGAGGACACGCCGTTGCCTAGCGAGGAGGAGAAGAGGGAGAGTGAGGAGGAGCTGCCTGAGACCATCCTCTTCCTCGCTCAGATCGGCCCTGATGCACTGCTGCGCATGATCCTCAGGAAATCGTCAGTCAATCAATAACAGTGCATTATAGTTTACTATATATAATAATTAAAAGTAAATCAAGACAGATAATTTCATTCAAGCTTATTAGTTCAGCATTAGAATGAGTCATAGTCATTCTGTTGTGCTTTGATCAGAGTCATTCTGACTGACCTCTGTGTGTGTGTGTGTGTGTGTGTGTGTGTAGGCCTGGTCAGAGGACAGGGGACGACCTAGAGATCATCTATGATGAGCTGCTTCACATCAAGGCCTTAGCTCACCTCTCCAACACTGTGAGTCAGAAGATCCACCTCTCTTTAAAAAGGAACAGTACAGGTTTTCAGGATAGCCCTTAATTCACCAGAATAACATGTTTAAGACTAGATGGAGAAGTTGTTGTTGCTATGGTCAATCCTCCTACTACTGTAATGAGACACAGCTTTACGCACAATCTGTTCTGTGTTGGCAAACATCCTCCATGTTGAACAGGTCCTAAGTCTGTACTGGCTGCAGAAATGTTTTGGTTAGTCTTTTTAATGCCCTACTTAGGTTTCCATCCAAAGGGTTTAAAGGCTTAAATCAAACTCTTTAATTTTTTTTTAATTAGAAGTTCCTCTGACGTCTGCTATCCTTCTGTAAATAGTGGTTACACATGTAAATTACACTACTAAATGAAAAATCTTGCAATTTGTGTTTTCATTCAAAGAAGAAAACATATTATAGTGTGGAATAGTTAACTAAGTCATTATTATGAACAAAAATCAGCAAGGTAATTTATTTTATACACTGTAAACATGCAGAACAAGCAGAGACATCAAGGACAGAAATAGTGGAACTAGTCCTCATGACGGGCTATATGGACTCCTGAGTCACTTTAAATAATCCTTAAAAACCCTGATGTGTGCATTTTCCTGTTCTTGCACATATTTCTGCAGTGCAGCTAAATCCAATATGGCTTGTGCTTTGAAACTGTATTCTGGTTTTGCAGGTGAAGAGGGAACTGGCAAGCGTGGTGATCTTTGAGTCACATGCAAAAGCTGGAACCGTGTGTGAGTCTTCACCTTGTCTCAGACTGTGTTTTTCTTTGTCTGAGCAACTTTTTTTCCTTCTGTATTTATGTCCTCTTGGTATCTCAGCTGTAACAATGTGTTTTCAGGTGTTTCCCGCTAAAAAAAACAAACAAAAAAACAACAACAGTTAACAAATTGGCAGCACAGTGTGTTGAATAAGCAATCACCTGTCATGACCTGAGGTATAGTTAGCATCTTTACTCTATGATTTCTAAAAGGATTTATAGACATTTATTTGTGATGGACATTTAAAATAAATAATTATATCCTCAGGGAGCATAACTCACATTATCAGGTCTCTGTGTGAGTTATTACTCCAAGAAACACTATAAATTTTAACATGGCAGATATCTCACATCTTTCCCTTCACACTTACCCTTCAACTTCCACTTCTCCACCAGTGAGCCACGCCTCAGTATGAGAACCTCTGGTGTACACAGTGGGGGAGGGGGAGTCATGTATGTTGGGGTTAATGGTGTCTCTCTTAATCTTCCAGTGTTCAACCAAGGAGAGGAGGGTACATCCTGGTACATCATCCTGAAGGGCTCTGTCAATGTGGTTATCTACGGGAAGGTGTGTCTGTGCTCCATGCTTCTATTTTTTGTTTTGTTTGACACATAGTGCTGTTTATAGTTTTGTCTGTGTGGAGCAGAGCAGCAGGATGTGATGTGCTCTGTTTGTCTGGGAAACACCAGCAGCGAAGTTTGGCAAACTCTGCTCAGCTCACTGCGACTCATCATTACAATGAAGTGGCTAAAAGGATTGTTTGCGTAAATAAATTCACACCACGCATCCATCATACAGAGATGTCCTGCACATATTCACTCGTGTGCACACAAATGCTCTGCACATAGACACACACAGGAAGGTACAGATGATTCATCCCAGGCCTCAGTACTCCTGCTCCTTTTCTCTTCAGGGCATAAGGTGACCAGCAAATTCTGTTTGTTCCTGTGCTTGTTTGTATCTTGGTATTTGTCCATGTGTGCAATCATGCATATGTACTTGTGTGCGCGTGTCTCAGGGTGTGGTGTGTACACTCCATGAGGGTGATGACTTTGGGAAGCTGGCCCTGGTTACAGATTCACCTCGTGCTGCCTCCATTGTCCTAAGAGAGGACAACTGCCACTTCCTGCGTGTGGACAAGGAGGACTTCAACAGGATACTCAGGGTAGATCAGACTTTTATTCCAATTCTGATGAGTGTCAAGTGAAGTGTAGTGACAAAACACAAACTGTCCCAATGACACTGTTATTAACACAGTTAGTTAGTTAATTCCAACCAATTAAACACCATCTGAAGGACAATAAAAAGATAGCATTGTATTTATTATGGTTGTCACTATGCGTCTGGTGATGCTGACTGACGATGATGTGTCGCCCTCCTCTGGCAATGAGTTGTATTACATTTGAAACACCACAGCTTCTTATTGGATGTACAGTGATGCTGTGATGTGGTTTGTGTACTTGGAGGATGTGGAAGCCAACACGGTGCGTTTGAAAGAACATGAACAAGCGGTGCTGGTGTTGGAAAAGAGTCCACGAGCCTCCACCCTGGGAAGCATCAAGTGAGACATATCTACATAGTGACACAGCTGGAAGTAAACTAAAACAAAAACATACAGTGCATGCTAATTACTCTTCTCACCTTTTGAAGGTACACTGTGATATCAGGAACACCAGAGAAGATTCTTGACCATTTCCTGGAGACAATGAGAATGGACATACATCACAGTGAACCAGGTATCCAGAGAAAACTGTGATATCAACAGGCTAGCAGACCTAAACTGATCACATTTTCTTGAAGATTGTTACTAAGATTATCATGTGTTAAATACTGCATATGATAATGTGCTTGGAGTTGGCAGTGCCTTTTAATTGTATCTGGTGCATCATTTTTTTCCCCCTCTTAAACAACATTAAATTATTATACATTTGTTATGTTTGTTATGAAGGTTTCTTCTTTTCACTCTTCAAGTATAAAAGGGTGGACACAGTGTAGAGTTTATTTTATCCTCTAACTGCCAAAACATAGATGTGGCAATTGATTGTACAGAGCGTACCAAGATGATATATACCTCATTATAATGAAATAAGGAGGAATGGAGCAACAGCAAAGCAAGATAAATTAATGATGAATGGCTTTTTCACAACCTTTGTGCCTCTTTAATCTGTTGCACATCATTTCTTCCCTTTCCCTTCTGACTCTGCTCCCTCTTTCCCTCTTTATTCTTCCTCTCGCCTGTCAGACCCAGCAGTGGATGATTTTGTCCTCATGCACTGTGTCTTCATGACCAACAGCCAGCTGTGTCCTCTACTCATGGCACAATATCCTTTCTGCCTTCTCTCTGTTGCTTTCTATGCCTCACTGTTTGGTATTTCCTTCTTCTTGTTTTTGTTAACTCTGTGGTATCTGTGATACCCACGTGTCAGATGCACTTACACATTTATTTACACAGTTGGCAGCATGGTAGTGTTATGTTGACAACATGTTTATTGTTTGCTGTGTACTATAACAGTGCTACTAGCAGCAACATGGATTGTGCAACTTACAGTTCTGCTTATGGAAGCGCTGAAGCAGCAGTTGACCGTCCAGCACTAATGAACTGCTGACTGAGTGCTCACCTCTTAACACCATAGTATGAAGTTGTAATCCAAGCTGACACAGTCTTTTTCTTATTGTCTTAGTCATTGTAGCACAAGTGTTCAGCTACTTGTGTTTTACCACTGCTGCGCCAATGATTATACATAATAATCAGTAGCCTCATTTAGTACCAATAAAACCCAGTGAAGAGGATTAATTACAGCCTTCAGTAGATTCTCTATAAGTATCAGGTCTATTTTCAGTAAAAGCGTTTAGCAGTAAGCTTGAGGAACTACTCTGAAAATAAAAAATATTCTTGGATTATGCTGTAATAGGTTTATACACCACTATCTCCACTTCTCTTCAACAACTCAAGATTTTATCTTTAACTGCATAAAAATATGAATCTGGCTGCAGCGACACTGTGTTTAGATTCACACTGAGGTCATAAGGTTTTAAATATCAGATCAGCGACTGACAAGCTGGATATCTTTGTCTGCCTGAGTGTTTATCGTGTCAGAAACCTGAGATCTACAGCTTCGTCTTTATCTTTAACCTTGTTTGCACCTACCATGCGGCATCTCCTCCCGGCTCTGAACAGGAGCGGCTAGAGTACGCACTCAACAGTAAGAGGAGGGCTCTGATTCTGGCCCTGCGCTGGGCTAACACACACACATACCTGCTACAGGAGGAGCCAGCTGCAATTTCCTTCCTGGAGGTAAATATGAACAAGCTTTTAAATGCACTTACTTACACGGCTTACATATGCGCCGTGCTGTGTTTGAGTGCACTTCTTCCTCTTTGTCCGTCTGCAGGAGTTGTATGGAAGTTTGTCAAATGATTCTCGGACACTGAGAGCTCTGAAAGACTTGGTTCCTGACCTGGAGAAAGTTGTCAAACTGCAGTATGTCTCTCAGCTCCTATACTTTCAATGTTATATCCCAACTCTAGTTAAATGTATTTATTACACAATTTCTTGTACACTTTTTTCACGTTGTAGCTCAGAAGAAGCCAAATCATCAAAAAAGGTATGAAAAAGATTATTGTTTTTTTATGTTAGATGCATCATAGTGATGTGGAAACTGACATGTTACCCCATGTAACATAACAGAAAACCCTAATACGACAGTTCAGTAATGGAGAAGAAAGACTGCAGAAGAAACAGCCCATTAGGAATCAAGATGACAGTAAGTGTGTGTATATATATTTACATGTTTGTGTGTGTATCATCATCTTCTTTAGCTCCAAGTTGAACTTCCCAACAAAAATTTTCATGAAATTGTGATGTGTAATCTCCAACCCTTCCTCACATATTTAATACATGTTTATAGTCAGATATCACTCTGGTGCAATTAAATAGGCAGACTGAGTATGTATGTAAAAAATATAAAATGGTAAAACTTTAATGGGTTTTGTATGTGGACATATTATTTTCCTGCCAGTCACTCATGCCATGTGCACACAGCAGCTAACCAGACGCATGAGATGGACACTAATGGTTATGCTCTGAAATGCACAGAGTGAAAGCAGAAATAACTGCTGTGGTGTAAACATTTGGTGAAACAGCTTGGACTAGATTCATTCTTCAGATTCATCTGCAGCAAAATCTTCAGATGGATGCTGATTATATAACAGTTTTATGTCTTGGTTGTACAGCTACTGGCTTCTAGTCTTCTAGTGTTTGTTCTGGACAGATGCATCTTCATCTTGAACATTTTCATTTTAAATCAGATGTGGTCACATTGTTTTTTTTTTTGTTGCCTGTGTCTTAGTCCTATTGAAGGTGTACTGCAGCGATCACACCTACACAACGATCCGGATCGCCGTGGCAGCGTCAGGAAGAGAAGTGATCGGCGCTGTGGCTGACAAACTTGGCAGCACTGACGAGCTCCTTTTGGTTCACCTCAGTTCTGCTGGTGGTAAGAACACAACATTACATGCAGTTAGATCATCAGCTCTTCTTGTGGTTGGGATGTATCTGTATTGTACAGTTCAACTACTTATTTGTGTTACAGAAAAACAAATATTGAAGCCGAATGACGTGTCAGTGTTTTCCACTTTGAGCATCAATGGGCGATTATTCGCCTGTCCTCGAGACCAGCTCAACACTCTGGTGAGAGGAGAAAGTTTCCTTTGTTTATTTGGAACATGTTTTTATGAAACTGGTTTCCAACAAATCCTGGCATGATTGTGAATACACAGAAACACAAACATTTTGTGACAAATCCTTTAAATAATAAATGCTTCCTTGAAATGGATTTGTAAAACCAGTGGAAAACCGGTCAAACCTACACGTGTTAATACCAGTACTAGTTTTGTATGTCCTTATGAATTTATGTGCGTGCATCATGTGGTTTGTGTGTATCAGACTCCTCTTCCAGACCAGGAGGGTCCCTCTGCAGGCTCCATGTCCACATTTGAGCTGATGAGCTCTAAGGACCTGGCTTACCAAATGACCATGTTTGACTGGGAGCTCTTCAGCTGTGTGCATGAGGTATCACACAAGCACAAACTCTAAAAACAGCCTGAGACCAGTATAAGAGTATAGGTATAAGAGTACAAGACCAGAGTACACTCTGTCAAGAGCCTTGTTTTACACAGGGATAAAGAGAAAAAAGTCCAATAACAAGGTTGTTTGTTGTTTTGGCTCTTAAGTTCTGCTGGTGCTTTCTTTTTTATAACAAAAACCCACAAGAATCATTCTTGATAGATTCACCCTTGCACTGGATTAACTACCCCACACCTGCTTCTCCTAATGTCTCCTCCCTCCTCTCACCAGCATGAGCTGCTCTACCACACGTTTGGCCGTCAGAGTTTCAGAAGAACCACAGCTAATCTGGATTTATTCCTGCGGAGATTCAACCAGGTTCAGCTTTGGGTTGTCACTGAAGTCTGCCTCTGTGGACAACTCAGCAAGAGAGTCCAGCTCCTCAAGAAGTTCATCAAGATCGCTGCACAGTGAGTAGGACCTGTTGATGTGTGTCACTGAGAGTTCCTTACGCAGAATAAGAAGACGAGGCTGCCTTCATTTATCTCATTTTATTGTTTAACTGTAGCTGTCGAGAGTTTAAGAACCTGAACTCGTTCTTTGCCATCATAATGGGGATGAGCAACCCTGCTGTGAGCAGACTGAGCCAGACGTGGGAGGTAAAACATCTTTTTATTAATACCAATTAAATTACATCTAGATCTTCATGAACCTTGTTTGTATTCTGCTGTTGCTAAACAACATTTATGTCTGCTGTCACTGAAATGATATCTATCTTTGGCAGAAACTCCCCACAAAGTTTAAGAAGTTCTATGCCGAGTTTGAGAGCATGATGGTAAGCTGCAATTTAAAGTCTCTCACATTTAAAGTGGCTTTTGGTTATATCTTTAATAGGTCAGTTAAAGTTGAGAATTTTCAAATTCTCCAGTTATCTCTGGACACAGAAATGTTACATTTCTTGCGAAAGTTTAGATATCCATCTGAGATTTTGTAACGTTTCCAGTCATCACCATTTGATTGTTTTGGCAACAGAAATCTCAGAGACATAACTAAAAAACATGGCAAATCAAAGCATAACTAACGGCATGATTAGATATGGGCAGTGCTAATTAAGAAAAGCGTGTCGTGTTTTTCAGGGTGAACCAGCCTTGTAGTGTATGAGGCACTGACTCTGTTTGTTTGTTTGGTGACAGGATCCATCCAGAAACCACCGGTCCTACCGACTCACTGTTACCAAACTGGAACCTCCAATCATCCCCTTCATGCCCCTCCTTCTCAAAGGTATGAGTCAGTGTGGAAAATATTCACACGTCTTTATGGGAGCACATCAGTCACTGTTCCACATAGGAATTAATTGTGGGATTAACATGGCTGTTATTAAAATGTCATTAATTTCTTTACAGATATGACATTCACACACGAGGGCAACAAGACTTTTATTGACAGTATGGTCAATTTTGAGAAAATGGTGAGTCTTTGTGCACAGTGAAAATGAAACTTATTAACTTTACTGACAGTTTTATAAGAGTTACAACATTTCACTTTTAATTTCTTTATTTCCAGCGTATTATAGCGAATGCAATTCGTCAAGTGAGGCATTGTAGAAGCCAGCCGTTCAGTAAGTGCAACATTATTTACCACTGCTCTTTCTTTGTATTTGTCTGCTGGACTTATTTGTCTGATTTCCTGTTTTTTTTCTTCCTTACTGTTAGATCCTGACATATGCCAACCGAACAAGAATCAGGCCGAGGTGCGGGGCTACGTCAGGAAGCTCTGTGTGATCGACAACCAGAGGGCGCTGACGCAGCTCTCCTACAGACTGGAGCCTCGGCGGACATGAGCTCCACAACTTCCACCACCATCGCCTTCTCTGTGACGTTAGCATCAGAAAAACAAAAAACAAAACACAAAAAGTACCTGGATAAAATTACTCAACACAGCTGGACCTTCAGTAGCAAATCACAACGGTCAATGACTTTAGCACTATTATGGACTCTAATGGATCAAAGACTTATACTGTGCCATTAAAAGCCTCTTCTTCTGGACAGACCAGTTGTTCAGCTGCTCTTGTGTCGCTGTGTCTCAGCTCCCAGACTGAGGGGTTTATACCATACTAGCTGTTACTGTTTGGGACCTGTTAGATAGAACTGTAATGTATAGAACTTGATTCGATATCCTGCATGACTGAACTTCATAGGCTTTGTGTTCTATACAGTGGATTTCTATCAGAGTGTCCTGTAATGTTGTGTTACTCCAGAAAAAGCCCTAGTTTACAATATATTACTGTACCTGCCTGTAAAGCAAACTTTACTCTCCTGACAGTCGTACTCGTAAACAGACAACACAGAAACGCCCACAAGTTGTAGCAAAATTTAGACTCCTCATTTTTCCTTTTGAATATACAGATGGATATAAAATCTGAAGTACTTATTTACGTCATTATCTACATGAGTATGTCCAAGTCTTTGAGAATCTTTAGGATTTGATGTCCTTTAGGTGAGTATCAGTGTCCCTTAACTAGTCAGACACTTTCAAAACTACTTAACAGTGTATTAGTTGGATTAAAGCCCTAATAGTATTTTAAACAGTGTTCAAATTTGTCAGTATACCACGGCATTTTAGTTTTGCATTGGAGGAAAATTCCAACTGCAGAAGATAAATCATTCTAGATAAAGAAGTTGCTTGGTCGGATCAGTTCTGGGGTTGGCTGTATAACCAAACTGCACTCCTTTTGATTTGGAAGCACTGATTTGTGGATGTGGAGTCTTAAAAAAGCAACTTACACTTTGAGGGGAAATCTTGTGATCTCCCAGTCGTGTTCGGTCTGTGTAATTTTATTTTTGTATATGTGGGTGTAGATTTTTCAGTGTGTTCTTGACAAGTGTCATTAATTTTCCTTTTGATCTCAGGAGCTTTTGATGTGATGGCGTATGTCGAGAACTGCCGTGAGGCTGCCTTTCCCTGCAGAGCAGCCCGTAACTGTACTGTATGTGTAGTCTGCCTTGTAAATAAAAAAGAAAACGCTAATTTAGCAGCTTTAACGCTTTGACATCCTTCAAAATGTATTTTTGCCTTCCTGTCGGTGGAGCCAGAATGGTTTCAACACTAAGATCCAGCTGTAAAATTTGTGTTGATCTCGGCTGTAGAGCATAATTACATTGTCATCATTTCCTGAATTGAGGAAAGAGATACTGACACATCTGGCTTGTCTAATACATATGTTTGATGAGTCAAGTCTGAGGAAATTACCCACGTGGCCATTGTTTGGGTCGGAGGATGCTTTTTCCCTCCTCAGAAACTGGTTGTGGAGTTTAAAAGACGAGGTTATTGGATGTTGGAGGATGTTGGGGATAAACCTCTTCACCTTTTCTCTGGTGTCACACATCACTTTGGCCAAACTCTCCTACAGTTTCAACTAACAGGTTGATGCCTCCCAGAGGAATAACCCTTTTTGTTTCGCTGGTAGCTCCAACCAGCTGCCTAGCGAGTATCCGGCCTTTTTAGTCATGCTTTATTTATTCAGTGAATCATGACGAAGTCTACTTTTGCACTCGATTACTGTCAACAACTCAGATTTGTCCCAACTTCCCCCGAGCTGATCTCACCTGTCCCCCCTTACACAGAGTGATGTCAGCGTGGCTTTCCTGTCTGATGATGTCACTGGGTCATTCCTGTCAGGCTGAGTAACACGCTGTCCCTGCCCGGCTTCTCTGCTGAGTGTGTGTGACAGATGTATCTGTGGCAGTCAACCTCGTTGCTAACTGATTTAGTATGTCTGACACGCTACAGTCCAGAGCTGTATATCTCTGTGTGTGTGTGTGTGTGTGAGTGTGTATGGGGTGTAGTGTATGGAGAGCTTTATATAGACACAGTTATCCAGGAAGAAGGAATGCCCTGGATGCCAGTGACCATATTTGAACAGTGTGTCTGCTACAGGCCGTTTGAACACACTGACTGCAAACTGTAACTTAGACGCACTAAAACACTCACCTCCCCTTCATCTACTCCCTCCGTGTGTGTGTGTGTGTGTGTGTGTGTGTGTGTGAGAGAGAGAGTTTTGTATTGCAGTTCCACTGGATCACCACTATCAGGCAATGTAATACCTTTCCCAGTAGTGACAGAGGGGCTTTGACTTTTCCTGACTCACGGGGAGCTAACTTCTCTCTCTCTTTCCAGCACTTTCTGGGTTCTTCTCTGACAATCTCTTCCGCCGACTGACAACATCCACACTCCGACCCTGTGGAGGAAACTACTCCGCCTCTCTTTCATTTACTTCTTCTCCTTCCACTTGCTCGGCGCTGATCAGTGAATTGTGTATTTACTGTTTTGTGGAATTGGCAGTGGTTGTCGTGCTTGAGCGAGCGCGCGCCCTTTTTGGAGTCTCCTTGCGCGTGTGTGCGTGTTTGTGCGTGTATATATGTGTGCGTGCGCGTGAGTCAGTATGCCATGTCGTCCCCTGGCTCGTCGTTTGTGCAGATAAAGCATGAGGACCTGCTCTTCTATGAGAACTGTGGAGGAGGAAGCTTCGGGAGCGTCTACAGAGCTCTGTGGATTTCCCAGGACAAGGAAGTGGCTGTGAAGAAGCTGCTCAAGATTGACAAAGAGGTAAGGGAGGAACACACACACACGCACACACACACGCACACACACACGCACCACTCCTGCAGCAGAGTCTAACACACAATATATTAACATCCAAAGCTGCTGTCAGCTTTGGATTTCCACTAATTTCCAGGATTGTCTTTGAACTCCCCTATCCAAAGCCCCCCGCCTTCCTCCCCCTCCTCTCCTGTTGTTGAACATGTGTTTATCTTAAACATACCTTCTTTTTTGTCCCCCTCCTCCTTTCACTCCTCCCAGTCCTTTGTGGATGGAGCAGTTTTATTTATGCCAGCACTCCCCCTGTTCCTCCCATTGTATGTCAGGAGGGCGAGGTGTGTGGTCATTTGTGGCTTTAATACTCAACAGTCCAGGGCCACCATGACCCCCGAATAAGATTTCCTTCCATCTTATTGAAACTGGACTTGAGTGGTTTAGGTTCACAAGTCAGTGTCAGAGAAATCAGGGCGACCTGAGGGTGAATCGGGCACAGTGTCACTGTTGTGATTTCTTGTTTGACTTATTTTCTCTCACAGTCACTTTCTCACACCATCGCACAAACACATGCAGGGTGGGCAGACGTGTAAAACTGTGCGTGCGGCTCAAGTGTAAATACAAATTTGATGGATCATTGGATAAATTACTCAACTGTAGCTGAGTGGATTGTTTGTGGATCTTCTCCTGCAACACTTCATCTCAAATGGAGCTGAAACATATTTCAGCTGATCCTGGACATCTGCACAAACACTGTGGTGGAAGACGCGTTCATATCACTGTTATGTGCTTCAGAAAAAAAAGGCTTTTTATAAGAAGCACACATTTACAAGTAAACGTCCTGCTAATCAAAAGTTAAAAGTTTTAAAATAAGAGTTCAGAAGTTTTAGCACCAAAATGTTATTTGATTATTATTGATCATCTATTACAGTAAAATGTCCGTCAAGGTAGAGTACATGTTATAATTTTATATAATAAATAACATTTATGAAAAGAGGCTTTATTATAGATTTAACAATAGTTTATGTTATTTTTAACTATTCATCTGAAAAGAAACTACTAGATAATCAGATAAGATATAAATAGCTGATTATAAATCTCCCCAAAATACAGTGGCGCTGTAGCTTTAAGATCGATATGTAATTATATTAGTTTAATTCAAAAATGATACACAATCAGGGGAGTGTGGTGAAATAACAGTTACAACATCATGTCAGTGACATCCATGTACAGTGTTGCAGAAATGTCAACTGAAATTAGCATTTTAACCAACAAGCTACTACATCTCATCTTCTAATGTCACTGTACCTCATGAGGTGATGGTGAATTACTGTAGCGTCCAGTCTGTCCTCAGTGACATCAGGAAGTAGTAACTGTGAGGATGCAGCCACTCCTCTTCTTTCCCCCGACTCAGTTGTTGATGCTGCTGCTGCTCCGTCTCCTCGATCTCCCTTTGCTCATCCTTAATATCTGCCAGCACCACATCTTCCATGTTTGTCGGACTGGGTTTGAAATCAACACAGTCAGTCCAACAACAACCGATAAAGACATTTTCCCAGTCCATGTCAACACTACATCAACCGAACGTGAGGGATGAAGCTTGATTCTGTGTCCTGTGAGCCCAGCAGCAAACCCTAATGCACACCCAGGTGACAGGCACACAGAATGTGGATTTTTTGACAGTGTTTGTGTTGTCCAACAATCAGTCTGACTGACATGGAGTGGTTAAGACATGGGTCAAATTGAAGGGAGGAGGAGGAACCAAAGGATGCATTTCCTTGTTTTTAAAAAGAAAGGACACTACAGCTTTCTGGTGACATACTGCCCTCTATTTGTTTGGAGTGTGAATACAATATTTTGCCCATTTATATTCATTGACCCATAAAAATGGAAACCACAGGTAGCTCAACATGTTGTATTGTGTAACTGTACTGACATTACATCAGTGTATTTACAAATCTAAAACTGAACTGATGTTTATACTGATGACCTCACACATGGAGGAAACAATGGGAATCAAAAAGAAAATAGTTTGTTCAGAAAATAGTTTGGTGTGGACTCACAGTTTTTGTGTGATAATATCAAATCTATGATTTGTTATTATATTATGTTGCTTGGCAACTGTTACATATTCCACATACGCAGAGGTTGTGACCTATATGTCAGTTCAGATTAATGGCGTGTTTGTTGCAGCAGTGTGAAAAGTCTTTGTTTGGAGACTCGACCCACGATATGAAAGAGGCTCAGACCTGAGTTCAGACATGTGAGAGACACCGTCAGGGTTTAGTTTAAACTCTGATAACAAGTTAAAAATTCTAAATTTTACATTCTCAACCTATCAGGGATGATTATTCTCTTAAAGGTCATGTTTCCTTGGCAGTGTCAGACATTGGAAAAATGAAGTTGTTCATATATCCGTCTGTTTTTCTTTTTCTCGTCTCCTCGTCCAGGCTGAGATTCTCAGTGTCCTGAGTCATAAGAACATCATTCAGTTTTATGGAGCTGTGCTGGAATCTCCCAACTATGGCATTGTCACAGGTCAGACCCCGTGTGTCTTTGTATGTGTGTGTGTGTGTGATTTATGTGTGATTCCTTTCAAATGTCCTCACAAAAACATAAACCTGCAACCATAAACATGATTTTTTTTTTCTAAAAATCCTTATCATTCAGATAAGGGTTATCTTTAAGAAAAGTGCTCTACAAATAAAGATGTGTGTTGTTATCTATGAGGTTACAGTCTAAATTAAATAAATTACATCAGGTTGGGTCAAGATTTAAGTCAAGTCATGGAAATATTACAGTCAGAGCAGTTTGCTCTCTCCTATAAAAATGATACAAGTGGTGAGTGTATCTGCTTTATTAGTTTGTATTTGATACTACATGTGCCACTTACAGACGCGTTAGCACATGCTCTGATGGCAGACCGGTGTTTATGTGTGTGTTTTGAAGTATCAGTGTGTAGTCACAGCGCTGCTTCTTGCTGTGTTTCCTGGCAGGACATTTGTAACTGAGACCAGCATGTTTGGATGTGGTTGTAATCTTGGATGGGGTCATATGATTAAGATAAAGCACCGACACACAACTACAGTCTTGTCAAGTAATAGCAGTTGAGTCCCACCAAATACAAAGATGACTAAAAATAAAAGAGGTACAGTAGGCATAACTGAGAATTGGTTCAGGAATTGTATTTTGGACTCAGTGAACTTGCAAATGGCAACATTTAGTCATGAAGAGACAGATTTTTCCATTTTCTACTCGCTGGGCTCCACAGACCTTTCATTGGACAAAATCCTCTGTCTTCCACTCGTCTCCTTGAATAACCAGACGTTATAGGAAAATGGGAAAGGTTGAAAGTTCAGAGATAATCTGCGTTGCAGTCAGCGTGTGAAGGTTGTGAACTTTCCACTGTTTTGAACTGGCTTCTCTGTGTTTAGTCTGTGTCTGTGTAGTGTGCGGCACTTAACTGTGTTTGATGTTTCTCACACACTGTCATATATCGAGGTAGACTATAACTGCACGGCAGAAAATGTCCAAGCCAGTGAGAAAATAAAAACACAGAGAAAATGCTGTGATGCCTGCTGTTGCTTTTTATGAACCGCATTATAAAAGCTAATATTTACTCTTTCAACAACCAGTGTTTAAAGATTTTGAGGATCAAACTGAAACAGATTTGTTCACTCTGTGACAGGAGAAATACAGTAATACTAATGCGTCTGTGTACATCCATTCATTCTGCTACAAATAACACAGCTGTGTATGCACTTGTTCACATGCTTTCTCTCTTTATAACTGTTCTCTTCTGCTTCTGCGTGATTGTGTATGACTTGTTACAGAATATGCCAGTGGAGGGTCTCTGTATGAGTACCTCTCCAGTGAGCAGAGTGAGGAGATGGACATGGAGCAGATCATGGCCTGGGCCATACACATAGCCAAAGGTACAGGAAATGAAACTAATAACGAGACATTTAGTCTCAAATGTACAAGCATGTTCTTGGTTATATATTCTACTCATCATGTACCAGAGGTGATAGGTTGCTTATCTGCTGAGTAAATTCATGTTTATAAAGAGTCAAGAAGATTTTCCCTTTGAATAAATGAATTCATGATTTCTTAAACACCTTGAAGTAAGAAAGATTTATGTTTTCAGATGTTCCTGGAGATGAATTTTCAATAATAGTAATAAGTCAAAGACGGGATCTAAATTCTTTTATCTAAATTCAAATGAGCTTGGTCCTGATTAACCTGATGACGACAACGCTTTGTTTTTTTTTTTTTTTTTTTTTAAATCTCTGGTCTCACAATATGCAAATTTGATATTTGACCAAATTTAACCTATGAGCACGAAATTTCACAAGAAATCGCAAATTAAATATTAAAAGGTTGTAGTTTTTTATTTATTTAATTAATTAAATGTCATCTTTGATTCAGGGATGCATTACCTCCATGCAGAGGCTCCAGTCAAAGTCATTCACAGAGACCTCAAGTCACGTAACGGTAACGTACGGTCTCTCAAACTCTTTTCTGTTTGATATTTTAATATTTCCCACAGATCTGAGTGTTTTCTCTGTTCTCTTGTTTACAGTGGTGATGACCGCAGACAAAGTGCTGAAGGTTTGTAACAGTGAACCTCTGACTTCTGACAAATATGCGTTAGTCTTTCAGCTGAGGTACGTATCTATTGTTTGAGTTGTCCTCAGTGTTTCTCTCTATCTCTCTTTCAGATTTGTGATTTTGGGGCGTCTAAGTTCCTCTCTCATACCACACACATGACAGTGGTGGGCACTTTCCCCTGGATGGCTCCTGAAGTCATTCAGAGTCTTCCTGTGTCTGAGACCTGTGACACCTACTCTTATGGTGTGGTGAGTTGGTTGTGTTGTATAAATATTAGGACTGTAAGAAATCAGAAATCAATCTTGGCTATTCAGACATTATCAAAACTTCAATTCCACAGAGAACAAATCAGAACCAGATACACAGTGTGTTTGTAGCTACGAGCAGCTTGTCAACACACTCACGTCTGTTTGAATGAACCAACAGTCTGCTCTGTGGACAGGTGCTGTGGGAGATGCTGACTCGGGAGGTTCCTTTCAAGGGTTTTGAGGGGCTGCAGGTTGCATGGCTGGTGGTGGAAAAACAAGAGGTAACCCCTACACACACACACACACACACGCATACACACGTGCACACATGCACACACGTGAGGACACCGTTTTGACAACGACTAAGCATGTTGACCCACCAGAGTTTGAGAGTTTGAGAAGGCTGGAGGAACAATGCGATGCTCTCATGGTTTCCACTGTAAGCTGGTGAGGCTGAGGCTGGGTATTTTTAGGCCTGATGTCAGTTCCCTGCTCTTGTAAGGCCTGGATACACAGCAGTGGAGCTCAGCCAGACCCCCCCAACCATCCCCATTACCCTCCTATCCCCCATCCCCCTAGCTACAGCCTTTACGAGAGAGAGACAGACAGAGAGGGAGATACGTTGAAGAAAGACTGCAGCGTTAGGAGGGTTGATTCAAAATGTTTATGGGTGGTGATGGTTACACAGTTTCAGTTATTGACGTGTATGAATCCTCCTCCAACACACACACACACACACACACACACACACACACACACACACACACACACACACACACACTGGGCCAACAAACAACTCAGAGAACATGATTCCTGCGTAGCTCCTGGCTAATCTCCAAATACTCTCCCTAAATAACTCTCTCTCTCTCTCTCTCTCTCTCTGTGTCTTTCCCAGTCTCCCTCTGATTTTCCCCTCCACTTCTATACCTCTTCCTGACCCTCCAACTTGCCCTCTCTCCCCTCACACTCAGTGATATTTTAGGATTAATCCCCACAGAAAACAGTTTCCATTTACTGGTCTGTACTATGGAGCTGTCTGGATCATCCAGGCCTGTGGCAGTGCCAGGGGGAATGTTTAATGCTGGAGCATTAATCTCACTGGCAAAACACTACAGTTTACAATTTTACACAAAGATAAACAACACAGACCCAGACGCTTTTATATTTTCTTATTTTATGTCAAACAATTTGACTAATATCAACAGTTTCAGTGTATGTTTTAAATTCAACAGATGACCGAGATAAAATACAAGTTGTGTTAAGTCTGTAAACACGAAACAGTAACACTCTCTTGAAGATTTCATGTTTTAGAGACTCCAAAAGTGTATTTTATTAGTTTGTTATTGTGGGTGGAGGAGTTTCTTCATAAAACCATTATTGTCTGTTTTATTCTCTGTGTTCTTATCAGTGTTTGAAGTGAATTTTGCCTAATACAAGGATCTGTTGAGTGCTCCTGAGAACCAATATGGACTTAGCAATATTTTTTTAATATTTTTTGATTCTATTGTATTATATTATTTTCTTGTTAAAATGTTTCTGCCTTATATGATTTATTTGAGTTTTCCACATGGGGATCAATGAAGATATATCTTATTCAGTCATATATTTGATTTGCAAATCAATTTTCTGTATTGTGTTTTCTTTGAGTGTTTCAGTCTCTTGCCAATATATCTGTGACATTTTAGAGTTTTAGTGAAGTCTCTTGCAAAACATTTAATGGGTCGCCGTGAAATTTGGTACAGATACTCATGCAGCATACTGATAATAGTGTTAAACTCAAAGATCAGCAAACACTGCTTCACTTTCAGTTTTATTTTCCCTTTGACAGCTACTAATGAAGTGATGGATATCAGATGTTTTACATATACTTTTAAGTTTCGGTTTTCAGGGGTTTGCTTGTTCATTGGTTATGTGGCTTTTTAAAAAAAAAAAAAAAAATAAAGGTGTGTTGCTTGGTGTGTTTGTGTGTCTACGTATCCAGAGACTGACCATTCCCACCAGCTGTCCGGCCAGTTTTGCTGAGCTGATGAGGAAATGTTGGCAAGCAGACCCAAAGGTAAGCTAAAGAAGGAGTCAAAGATTATCTTATTGAAACTCATACTGTGCATCACTTGTATGTTGTTAATAGATATTAAAAATAGTTGAGACAGGTAGTTATTATTGGCCTTGTGTGTGTGTGTATGTATCTTACAGGAGCGTCCACAGTTTAAGCAGGTGCTGGTAACCCTGGAGACCATGGCCAATGACAGCAGACTACCAGATCAGTGTAACTCCTTCCTACATAACAAGGACCAGTGGAGGTACACACACTCACACTTACACACGTGTTTTTGTATCCAAAGTGAAATGATTGTATCTGCATTTGCATCTGAGTACAAGACAAATGCAATCTGTTGTTTACTTTACTCTAAATAAAACTCAATATGCAAGCACTGACACATACACACACACACACGCATACATACACAGCTCTGTGGACTCTAAAGCTCAGGAGAGAAGTTGAATGTGTGACCCTGTACTCTACTTCAGTCTATAATAAGCTCTCTGGAAAGTGTCCATGGAAGAGATTCCACTGCTCCTCCACTCTGCCCCTCGCTCCACCACGGGGAGAAAGACACACAGGGGCGGGGAGCGTGGTGGAGAAATCGAGTGCGAAGCAAAAGAAGAGGAGAAAGAAGTTCAGGGAGGAACAGAAATGTATTGGGTGTATGTGAAATCTAAAACAATGAGGATAGAGGGGGAAACAAGAGTGGATGGATGACGGGGGTGAGACAGGGTAGAGAGAGAGAGAGAGGAGGGAGGTGGTGATGTAGCAGAGGAGAGAAGGTGCGAGATTCTGTGCATATTTAACATGAGTACAGTGAGGCAATCAATTCTGAGTGAAGTTTTGGGTACGGGTGGAAAAACTTGGACAAGGAGAGGAGGAGGAGGAGGGAAAGTGAGGGAGGTGAAGGGGAGGGATGAATGAATAGGGAGGTATGGCAGGAACACAGGAGGAGGTATGGCTGTGCGTCAGATCTCTTGTCTATATTTAGTTGCTGTGAGAGCTGATTGTGTTTGTAAATGCAGGTTCACTGAAACACTCAGTCACTCCCACAGTGACCTCTTGTGGAAGCAGGTAGTAACTGCAGTCAAATACTTCTCACTGACACGTGGATGGATTTTTTATTGCACTCTGTAGGGAGAGTAAACTCATGTCAGATTATTAATAATAGATAATTAGTGTAATAAATATTGCTGTACAGTCCATGCTGTAAGAAAACACAAAAGGGAACTTTAAACATATCAATCATGAGTGATTTCAAGAGTAGATTTCCAAAGGGTAGTTTATATGAACATATCGGAAGCTTATAAACGTTTGTAAATGTTTATTTGTTTGTTTCCTTGGTCTCAGTAGCTTTTGGAACAAACTGTCATTTGTTATTTTGTGACTGCAGTGAAGCAGCTAGTCAAACAAGGCCACACCTGCATGTAAAAAGTCACAACAGATCACTGATATTCTGTTTGTGGGTGCGCTCTGTGTGGAAATATCTCAGGTGTGAAATCGAGTCGACTCTGGAGCGCCTTCGCAAACTGGAGAGGGAACTTTACTCCAAAGAGAAGGAGCTGGAGGAGAGAGAGAGGAGGCTCAAACTGTGGGAGGAGAGGCTGATGGAGAGGTCCAACATGACTCCCAGTCCTACCTCCTTACTCATGGAGCGCTCTAACATCTCACCAGTGAGTCAAAGTGGAATCAAGTCAAATCTGTCCATGTAGTTGAAAGCAAAATCATCTCACTCTCATTCTTATGATTTGGATCTTTCTTTCATTCCTTCTCTGTCCTCAACAGTTCTTCCCACCAATGTCCATCGGTTCCTCCGGTTCCTTCTTCCGCTCACACTCTCAGGACTCCAACAGTTCAGGGCTCAACAGCGCTGGTGTCAGTTGTCTCCTCCGCACCCTCAGCAACGGGGACACTGAGAGGAGCAGCAGCGCGGTGCTGGAGAGGGGGATGGGTTCACTGGACAGCGGGAGGTTTCACACCATGCTACGGGGGTTGCATGGGAGGTTCGGAGAGGAGGACGAGGAAGACGAAGGAACCCTGGAGGAGAAGAGCTGGGGGCAGAGGGAAAGAGATGATGGTGGGAATGTGGAGGGAGGAAGAGTGCAAGTGACGCTCCGGAGCTTCCCGGGTGGTGTAGTGGAGAGGGAGGAGAGGACGTGGGAGGAGGGGGACAAGGAGAGGGGTGGCATGCAGAGGAGCAGAGTGACGACCATAGTCCGGGGATTCTCAGGTGGGTTTGGGGAGGCAGAAGGAGAGAAGGAAGAGGGAGGGTGGGAGATAGAAAAACTCGGGGACAGGCTTAATGAGGGAGGGATTGAAGGAGGGAGGCTCCCGACCATGTTCAAGGGTCTCCACGGGAGTTTGGGCGGTTTGGGGGACATGCTGTCTTTAGACATGGATGACATGGGGGAGATGGAGAGACTGGGCGACATGGACATCAACATGAACATGGGTGACCTGGGGATGAAGATGGTAGGTCACGGAGTCAGGAGTGAGATGGTGGCCAGGGGTCGCAGGAGTGACATGGGAGTCAGAGGGGACCTCAGCGAAGCCATCAGCCAAAAGATTAGAGGTGAAGTGGGCGTCATCGGCCACTCGGGGGTGCAGGTGAGCATGCGGGCTTCGTCCAATCAGAACTCTGTGAAGAGCTGCAGCGTGCGGCACGGAACCAAGATCAACATGGCTACTGCGGCCATGGACATGATGGAGCTTGAGTGGCCCGACAGCGACTAGGAAACACATTAGACACACACACACACACACACAAACACAGAAATACACACAGAGGCCAAACTAGAAAGATTTTGACTTGTTAGCACATACAGTATCTGAGCTACAGTATGTGCATTAGAATCTCCAGTTGAAATCAAGCTGGTATACACACATTTCTTTTGTTAATTTTTTTATTGAATGGATGAATACTACACCCATGTGTACTGTGAAGTAGGAAGGAGCAAAAAGACAATTGGAGGTTGTCTTGCATTGTTAACAGAATGATTTCACCTGTGTAATTTAATGCGCTATTAAAACTGCTGCATAACATACTGAAAGAGGTACAAGTGTTACAAAATAACACACTCAAACGCAGCTCTAATGAGGCAACACTGTCTGATTTTTTTTTTCTCCTGCTTATAGAGTCTCTTGTAGTTTGTAGATTTGATTTGTTCAAAACAAGCTTTGACTTTATCAGTTCTAACTGTGATCTAGTGTGTGAATTTTTGGCATTTCTCTCTGTATATTTTATCATTTTTCAATAAAAAGAAAAGAAACACTAATTCTGTTCCTGTGATTTTGCTTGTGCTATGACTATCCTCAGTCCACCAGTAAAGTAGTTATATTGGATTTCAAGTAAATTTTTACGACATGAACAAGTAAGAAAGCTGAGAACTGCCATTATTTTTTTAACACATGGTACACATCCATCTCGTTAAAAAAAAAAAATCCCACTGTGCAGTTGAATCTGGACTTCCTCTCACACACTAAGCAGCAGAGCCACTCCAGCCAGAACCCATTTTGCCGGCCGCTCCCTGGTTTTGAGGCTGAGAGTCCACACGTACGTGGGTCCTCTAATCTTGGTCTTGTAGAGCGGACACTCGTAGATATTCCTGGTCTCCTGGCGGTCGTTGGGCACAGCTCGGACTGAGATGACAGGCATGGCAGGAGTGAGGTCCTTTAGACGTGCCTCAGTGATCACCCCGGCCTGAATGTCCCATCGTGCACCTGTAGAGGGACAGGGATTAAGAGGAGGAAGCAGGGACAAAACCGGAGAAATGAATGATATCAATGAAAGACAGCATTGGTTTTCCTACCTTCCATGTAAAGTCCGTAGACGAATGCACCCTCCCTGGCAGGTTGGTTGAACTCTTCTTTAAATTTCTTGGTCACATCCACGGTCAGGTTCACTTTATCCAGAGGCCACTCGTTCTTTCTTGCCAGAGACTGCATCACCGCTGCAAACACAAAGGGTTAACGGTAAATCGACTTGGAATGAAAGAAGAAGTAATACAAACAGATTTAAGTACAATATCACCACATAATCTTCTCATCTTTCTGTGTGTTTACCAGTGAGAAAAGACTGTGGGTTGAAAAGTCCAGCCAGCCAGACGACACTGGGCAAAGAAAGGTCCTGAGTCCAGCTGTCGAGCTCTTTACAACGCTGCAAAACATCGTTATACCTGACACACACACACACACACACACACACACAAGGAGAGACAGACTTAAATCTAGCATCTGTATTTGCTACAAGTAGATGCTTTTATATGTATTCACACATATTGAGATACACAAGTATCTCAAATAGTAAATATATTATTTTGAAATATTATTATTCTCCACAAACTATACATACTACAATACTTTCACTTACTAATAACTAATAAATAGTTACGACACTAAATATAGCAATGATCAATTGCATTCTCACTAATAATAAAAATATATAACCCAACACACACATATATACACACCATACCATATAGACAGGCTGTAGGTGGAGGGGTAAGCCAGCTTGGTCCAGCTATCAGGGACGTTGTCAAAGAACAAGGCTGTCTGCAGCTTCTCCATCTCAGAGGAGATGGCTAGCTCACCCTTAGACAGACATATTAGACTCTTACATCACTATGAAGACGCACACATCTAGTCCAGTAATTGAACATCATCAAAGGCCATATTTTAGCTTCTATATACATACACACTAAATCATTACCTTGAGTCCTAGGTCAAGCTCTTTGAGTGAGCGTCGTATCTCAGAGATGAGCACGTTCATGCGCTCACACTCCTGGAAGCAGACCAAGATATACGGGGAACGCTCAGCTGTCTTAGAGGTGATGTCGGACATGTTGTATTCTTCTGGCAGCTTTTCCAGAACTTCATCTAAAATAGTTTTCACCTGAAAGTAAGAATTTATGAAGGACAATGACCAAAGTTGTTGATTTGTCAGTTCAAACGTAATGTCTTTTGATTCCAGTAAAAAAAAAAAAAAAAACAACAACAAAAAAACAAAAGACTATAATACAATTGAACATGTAGCAGTAGCTACCTTCTCCTCCAGTGTCTGGGAGGCTCCCTCCCCCATCACAGCATCAGGAGACTGCAGCTCCAGCAAAGTGTGAAAAAGATTATCTGACGTCACTGTCAGAAACTCTATTTCAGCGTTGGGGTGTAACCCATAATGCACTGGGCTCTCATGGGGCAGCATTTCATCTATGAAGTCATGGTAGCCCTGGAGACATGGACGGAGAAAAATGGTCATTTATTGGTCATTTGTAAATTGTATTTTAAATACTGTGTTTTACAGTCAGATATATTTAATGTATCTAATGTTCGTTAATAAGAAACTGACTATGAAGGTTAAACTTTTCCAGAAAATGTTCCCTCAAACTGTATCTGTTTTCAGTTACCTGATAATCCAGGTTGGAGGGGACGACAAATCCTGGCGCCAAAGAAAGCTTCCTGTCAAACTGGGAAATGGGACAAAACCAAGAACTTAAGCTTCAACTTCTCTCTCACTCTACAAAACATAAAATTGTTGCAATCCAAGCAGCCAACTTTACTTGGTCCAACAGTGGCCTCAATCTGACACCTCTGGTTGCCAGACACTCTTTAGCTCGCATGTGCAGTCTCTGGCTCAAAAAGTAGCACAACGGATGCAAAGTGGAGCAGATTCTCGGCCCAAACTGTCCCACGACCACATTTTCACAAGCCAAGTTAAATGGAGGGGCCATATATGCACCAGAGCCAGTTCACATTTGGCTCACTTATGATTGAACACAGTGTGCTGCCATTGTCGGCCAAAATCAAACTTTAAACTCATGTTTCTTTCTCTTTGTCTTTTTCTCACTGGTTTATGTCCAGACCTGGTTGGGCTGCATGTACTCTTCCAGGTATGTTCTGCAGAGACGTCTGTCCCAGTCATCAGTGATGTGTCCTCCATACATGATCTCCCCAAACAGATACCTCAGGTCCTCCCACGGCACCTTCATCATAATCATAATCATCATAATCATTATGAAAATCACCGCCAATACAACCATCATCATAATCATCCTCATCATGGCTCATTGAACACTACAAACTGACAATGCAAATCACTCAATCACCGATACCAACCAGCAACAAATCACCCTACCTGTGCATTAGCCTCCAGGTAGTTGTAGAGGACGTTAACTGATATTGTCAGGTCTCCAGTGTTAAACGGATACTTTCTGTTCCAACCCTGAGGACCAAACTTTCTCCTCTCTGCCACACAAGCGTGAAAGTAACACAGAGAGAAGAGGATGGTCTTAAACTCCTGCTCACGGCTGCACTGGTCCAGAATGTCCTAGAGAGAGTTAAGCAGTTGAATAAATCATTAAATAGAGAAGAACTTAACACAGTGCAGATGGTTGTAGGAAGCTAACCTGGTCAAAGTTATCTAGAGCAGCGTGTAAATTGGCGTGCATCCCTGTTGGAGGCTCATTGGTGATCTTGATGGCGTTTTCCAGAATTCCCTGAGTTGAAATGTATCACACACAACGATTCACATTTGTACACATTTGTATTTGTAACAACGTAACAGAAATACATATGAGGGTGCAGGAAAGACAGTTGAGATCACGTTATTGATTGTATGTTGTACCTGTGGAATAATGTGTTCCTGAGGTGTTGGTGCAGGCTCTGCACTCATAAACACTCTGTAGTCAGGGTGACTGTGTTCACAGCAGCGCTCCAGCAGTTTCTCCAGTGAACCCAGCCAGCGACCAACCAGGTGGATGTTCTGCAAGGAAAAGGAGAGGTTCCTGTATTTTTTTTTTTAAAACTGCACAATCCCTATATTCAAATTTAAAGGGACTGATGAAAAGTTGACATTCAGAGAAAACTCATTTTCCTTGCAGCCACACCTGCAATATAACCCAGTGACCCTCCTTGGCAGCCTTCTCCATGGCAACCTCAGCCACAGCTTCTTGGCCCTGACCCAAAGAAACGTTGTGAAGTTTGCCAAGGTCGATGGTGAAACCCAGCTTCCTTCCTGAGAACACACGGGTATGATTAAAAAAAATACTTGACCTATTGTGATGATGTGAAAACCAGCTTTTACTTTTTTCAATTAAACATCTCTTTTCCATATATTATTTCACTTTAAATGTTCTTCTAAATGTCAGAACTCAGGCATGTGTGTATTAATACTTTACAACACTATTGTGTATATAGACACATGTTTACAGCTACTTATCATGCAGTACCCAGTGATTCCACATCTTTAAGTGGGTCCACTCCAGGAGACAAGATGAAGAACACAGGTGAGGCTGGACCACTTTCTCTGAAAGACTTTGCAAACTCTGTTTTCCGGCCTTCTGTGTATTTAACACCGAGCTTCTCCTCCACAAAGTTCCTATATTGTAACAACAAAAGGATATTTTGTAAAAACGGACATTAGCCAGAATTATGCAACTATATACTGAGGTAAACAAGAAGATGACAAAAGAAAGAAAAAGATTCTCTGCACCTGAGAGCATAGGTCATACGGTCAGGTCTCAGAGCTCTCATTATGATGAGTTTCTGCAGGGAGCTTTTCCCTTTCCACTCCTGAGGAAACTTCTCCTTCTCTGGACACTCAGACTCTACCATTTTCTTCCAGCGCTTGGGAGACCCTTCGATGTCTCGATCCAGACCACGAAACTCATCAGTGAAGCTCATTACCTAAGCAAAGTCAAGATACAGCAGGTGGTGAATTATAATGTGATTTATTTCTGTGAGCCAACTAGGATAACTTCAGTAGTTGTGTGTGTGTTTGGACCTTGATGGCGCTCCACGCTGAGTTGGACAGAAAGTCAAGGGGGCTGATGTAAGTGTGGTCAATGTTAAAACGTAACAGGAAGTCCAGTTCTCGCACATCTATCTCCCTGCTCAAAAGGAGCAACTGAAAGGAGGAAGAACACAGTCAGGGACAAAACAAACACGTTCTTTAACACAGACACAGACAGATACACACCTGGAAGGCGAGCTGTGCAGTAAAGGTGAGCTTGTCTCCCTCAAACAATCCCCTGCTGATATAGTTAAAGGTGGAGTAGGTAACACAGTCTATGAGGGTGTTTACTCTGCTCTTCACATCCTCACAAGTCTCCGCCATCTCAACTGCTTTGTGGAAAACCACATTAAAGGCCTGAGAACAAGAGAGATAATGGATTTGGAAGTTATAATTGATGATGCAGAGCAGAGTCCTGCACGTGTCTAATCTGCACCTGCCCATACCCGTCATACTTAAACCTGCATCCGACCCGTTTTCCGACAGTATCGCTAATAAACTACTGCACCTGAACCGATCTGGACCCGCGCCCGAATGTCTACCAGATTGTGCCGTCTTCAGTGTAATCTTCGGTGTAACTGCTGCACACTGAGAGCCAGCTAAACTCTCTCCAACACATCAACACTCTAAACACCGTTTTCTGACGTCCACAGATGTCATATTTTTTTCACCTTTAATAGCAGACATTTTCTGTCACAAAAAAATGTCAAAAAAAAAAAAGAAAGAAAAAAAAAAGTGGTGTGAATTGCAATTTACACCGGCGCTCTCATCGTGTCCAACCCGACCCGACTCCATGTCCGCCACAGTACAATATATTTCACCCGTTTCATCAATATGAGTGACCACAGTGATACGTTTGCTGTGTTAGATTTGAGCGTCTGTGTCTTTGTTACAGAAACTGTCAGTTTCTCGACTATGAATCAGTTCTTAACTTCCCCCTCTGATTACCTTGAGGCTGAACTGGTACATGGGGTTTATCTTGTTGAGATCATTCATGATAAAGTAGAGAAGAGATGCTCTGACAGCAACAGGACGATAGTGTTCTCTCGCTTCGTTTATCTTCACCTCGTTAACTTTAGCCTCCAGGACCTGAGAACGAGGGATGAGAGACAGAAGAATGAATGGGAACAAATAAAAGGTGGTCGTTAGGATCAAATATTGAGGGGATTTGGGGGAGTATAAAGGAAGAAAAACAAGTGAACTTACCTTGATATTAAATCTATGATGTAACAAATAACTGTAAGTTTCAAATCCCTGTTACCTTCATCTCAATCTCAGCAGCAGTGTGCTTGGTGGTCTCGAGCTTCTCCACCAGCACATTGTCTCCTAGGAAATTACTCTCAGCAGCAGACAATCTTGTCAGCAGCTCATCCTCCAGCAGTTTCAGCTCAATCTTAAACATGTTCTGCTGTTTGGTCAGTTCACTCTGCAGGAAAGAACATTATGTTGTAAGAGAGGGCAACCAGTTGGTCTATAATGAAAGGAGACTCTTGTTTACCACACCTTGAGGTGTTCAAGGTCAGGCCTCTCCTGATTCACCACCTGGGCCAGGAGCTGGTCCTCCAGTCCATCCCTTGTCACAGTAAAATTAATGAGGGTGGTTTGGGCCTGAATCTCTGGCTTGTAATGAGGATTGGCCAATTTAGTGTGTAGGATGAGTCTGAAGCCTGGGTGGAAGAAGCACTCCTTGTCCCCGACCTTTATACAACTGCAAGGGAGTGAAACAGAAATGGAGAGAGAAATGCAACATGGTTGTAGGTTGTGAACAGATGTTTCTGTGAGTTACCTGCCCTTCTTGATCGTGTGTCGTCCCAGCAGAGGATCAATAACGGGATCGATGGTCTCCTCAAGGTTCTCAATGAGGACGGTGTCACCTGCCACTACAGCCTGCTCTATCACATCCACATAACTGCAACATTTAAAATTAATGAATAAGAAATCTATATTTACACAAATTATTCTCTCTGATAGAACTAATACAGCTGCTAACAGCTTTGCCACAAAGAGAAATGAATATACTTGTAGTATTATATAGAAACACGTTGTCTCAGACACTGTAGAGGTTGATGGTAAAAGTGAGTAAAACTAGAATAAGAAAACTCTCTCACCCTCTCTGACCGAGGCTGACAACCTTGAGGCTGCTGCCATAGCGACTCTTGAGCCACTTGATGCCCTGCAGCTGAGGGTCAATGAGGAGAGGCCAACGCTCACCTGAAACAACACACACACACACACGTCGCCCACATTTTTCCCTCACATTGAAGCAAACTCACCTAAAATCATGGTTTGTATTGTCTATTATCACCATGGTGATGCAATATAGTTTATTTAACACCACGACTCACAGTTAGTGAGGATGGTCGCATTCTGGGTGGACATTTTGTCTCCTGGTAAGCCTTCATTATTCCACTGGGCCACCATTGCATCATCAGTCAGCAGTGACACAGGATCTAAGCCCTCTGTCATAGGAATTGGCACCTGATGGAAGATGGTGTGGAAACATAAGAACATATGAAATCCCCAAAGGAAAGATAGAGGGAGAGAAACCTATTTGGAAAAAGAGTGTCACAGATAAGGGCGAAAGATAATCAAAGAAAATCTTTCAATTTAGAAAAAAAAAAAAATTTCCAAAATAGAGAGTCTCAGGAGACAGGCTGTGAAGTGTTTTTCAACCTTCTGGCTACGGAGTAATGGCATCCAAAGGTTGTCCAGCAGTTCTCTCCTGTACTTCTTGGAAAAGGAGCCAGCATAAGAGATGAAAGCTGCGGTTAAGAGGATGTCTCCACAAAGTGTTTCCTCCTGTTCATGGTAGTGAGCCACTGAATGGGCCCAACGCACATTCTCACTCTGAAACACACACACAAACACAGAAAATCTTCTTACTGCCAAAAACACACTTCGCAATATAAAATACCAAACTTTACAAATCAAACTAATCTCCTAAAGGCTGGTACCTCAAGCCCTTTGACCAGCCGATTGGCCAGTTCTATCGTCTTGTTTGTGCGGTTGACCTCCTCCTGGAAGCGCAGTTTCTCTGACGTAGCTTTCTCAAACGCTGTTGTCAGAGTTTCCAAGCTGCCGTCCAGCTCCTGAGGAAAAATGGAACAGGGAAAAATAGGATGACTTGTAGCTGTTGATACTGCCAGTGGTAGTGTATAGATTTTCCACTGGCCTGTAAAAGTCACTGTAACGAATAGCAAAATTATGCAGTCAGTAGGATACGTGCCAAGAAAGGAATAAAGCAAGAAAACAGACAATTATAGAACAAAGAAAGAAAGAAAAAAAGAAAGAAGTCAGTGATCCGAGCAGCCTTACAGCGAGTTTCTTTCTGATGACCTCTAATTTCTCAGCAGCTTCGGCCAGATCAGCATTGGCCTGACACAAACACATCCTCTTCATCTCGACCTCACAGGCCACCTGGTGAGATGAAACAGACATCAATATTAGATTTAAAAACCTACTATATGTTAAACAAAGACAGTAGAATATCTCATTTCAAACAGAGAGAGTAGTGAATAGATACATCATATTTAAAAAGTGTACTTACAAAAATCTGTCCAGGGCAGCAACGTTAGTTAAAGAGACAGAAAATAAGCAGAGCATTAAGAAAAACAGTGGCCTAGCTTGCATGATATAAAATATCAGTGACAGCTGATGTAAAAATGTGAATACCTCATGGAAGCGTACGATGTTGATCACCCAGGCACAGAGCCCCGCAGCAGCCGAGGACTTCTGTCGTACAAACTCAGGGTTGAACTCCGGGTCACTGAGGTACTCGTCTCTCACACACCTCACCGTGGCCTCGGGGATGTGCTCTTTGTCAAAGTTCACCAGAGCCTGCAGGAAGTCATCCACCTGCATTTGTGTGCAGAAGTGTGTGTGCGTATATGAAAAAAAAAAAAAATCACAGCAGCTATATGTAAAAAAAATCACAAGTGGGAAATGACAAGAAAATGCACAAGTCCAGATCATATTTGAATGCAACACTTCATTTCCTAAAACTTCTTATTTCAGTTTTATATAAAACCATCTTTAACCAGGAAAGTGCCTCGCAGAGATGAAAAATTTTAATTTATAAAATGTAAATGTAAATTCATCTGGGCCAGAAAAGCTTCAGCAGACAGAACATAAAGTATAAAGGTTATAAAACCTGTAACACAGAGGTATTGTAAAAAAAAAAAAAAATCAGCAATGCAGATTTTCAATTGATAAAATATTATGGGTCAATACATTTTGAAATATAGGTAAAAAGAACATAAATATTAAATACTCAGTTATGTTGGCAGCTCAGATAAAAGATGAGTAAAAAACAGCTATAAGTTATTTTAAATGTGAAACAATATTATTTCAGTGAGGGAATTTATCTGTGATGGATTTTTTGGCTTTGTGGGAGCGAGCCATTAATCTGAGAAACACTCAGGAAGTCTCTGTAAAATATCACCTTGCTCATAACCATCTTGGAAGCTTTCCAGCTGCGATCTTTGGGGACTCGGCCTTGGGGAGCCAGAAGCACCACAACAGCTGCTGAGACGTTGGTGACAATAGCTGGAGGGTTGGGAAATGTCCTCAGCTCTGTCAGGTTCAACTGGATGAGACACACCCACTCATGTTTTTATTCAGAAGGGGCTGGGATATCAACATCCCATTCTTTGTTTGTTTTCACTGCTCACAATGGGCATGTAAATAAAATATATTGAATTAAATAAAATACAGAAATAGTGAGATGTGGTTTTTATGTGCGTTCCTGTGATTTACCCTGTTTAGTGTATTGAGGGCTGCATTAGCTGCCTGTAGGGCAGGTTCAGCCTTGGCCAGGTCGTCCTCAGTCTCCTTCTGCTGCTTCGTCACTTTATCTTGAATTGCTGCCACCTGAACAATAAAAAAGTCATGTTGTCACAGATTTGTGTCATAGATTCTCTCCCATGTTATTACTCTCCTCACTGCTCTCACAGGAAATTGTATGAAAATGTGTTGTAATTTTGATAATACAGGGCTCTGCGATCACACGCAGTCTTTACCCTCTGCTCCTCAGAATCAGCCACAGCCCTTTCTTGGTTCAGCTTGTCTGTCTGTTGCCCTATCTTAGCAATGAGAGCTTCGATGTCTGAGTTTCTCTGCCACAGCTCCACCTCCTGCACTGCTAGCTTCGCTTTCAAATCCTCCACCTGAAAAAAAAAAGGTAAAAACATTGGGTGAGAGACTTTAGTGTGTAAAGGAAATAACTTTGGCAGGACAGTGGACGTTATTTAACCTGTGAGGCAGTCGACTTCAATTTCTGGAGGCCGTTCTCTAATCTTTCCATCTTCTGGGTCAGTTCTGTGCGTTTTTTACCCAGCAGGTTGCCATAGAGCTTCATAAATTCCAGGAAACTCTTTGGGGTGGTGTAGTTAAAGTGTTTCTCGTTCTGCTGGTACTTGACACTCACCTGGACGGTTTAAGGTAAGAAGGGACAGAGGGATGATGTAAGAGGAGATGTCAAGTGTGGTGATTACGCACAGAGCTTTGGAGTAACTCACCTCATTGACACTAGTGTGGGCGTAAGAGATGAACTCACTGATAGATGCTCTCACTTTTGGCTGCAGTAGATGAGCACACACAAAGATTTTCGGATTTATCATGTTGGCAGCCATTGACTAAAGTACATTAAAGGACATTTTGCTAATAACCTTAATAACACTGGCGATGGCATTGACTGGCGCACTACCTACATTTCCACAATTTAAAATACAAGTTTTTTCTCTTAATCTCCAAAAGAGCAGAGGAAGCAGTTTATAGATGAAAAGAAGTGAGTATGAATCCTGTATTTGCAATTACCTCCAGTCCAGGTATCTTCTCTATGAAAGTAGAGCTGACAGACTGCAGGGCGAGCTGAGGCCATGGGTGAAACCAGTCTATTGCCGTACAATTCACCAGCGCCGGAAACTTTCGCGCACGTGTCCGCAACGTGAATCCAACCGGAGAGAAACACAGGACGACCTGGAGGACACAGAGGCAGGCTGATTTCACAATCCATCATGTGGTAAAATGTGTTTAAATGAATCCAGTATCATATTATACTTTGATAAATAATAAATGACGTTTAAGACCTTGAGCTGTCTTCGTATCCTCTCAATAAAGAAGCTCCAACAGTTGTCTCTGGTGTCTATGAGTCCCAGTCCTCTGAGCTCCATACGGATAGATGTCACAATCATATCCACATCCTCATCACTAAACAGGTCTGGAATATCCCCTAAATAAAACGGACAGTGTAGACTCAGGGGATACACATCCTCTTCCTTATAATACCACAGCTTCTTTTGGTCTTTCAGTTGTTGATGCCGTTTAATACCATTTTGACTCAGTGAGACATAAAAGACAAGACACATTAAAATACATATTACAATTCAGAGATTGTTTGGCTAAAGTCTAAGAAGCATATGAAACAAAGTCAGTTTTTCTTGTATCCAAACCTGAAGCCAACATGTCGTTGATGAGCACCAGGAAACGTTCGTCTGGAATCTGAGCGTCTGTGTGAAGGAACACTGTGCCAATGTTCTTCACCCCCACCTTTATGTACAATGCAGCTATATCACTCTGAGAGGTTTGAGGGGTTGCAGAAAAGGGACAAAGGATATATTGATGTCACCAAAGAAATTGTGTGAAAGTAGGGAAAAAAACAATGCTACAGTGATTTCGAAGAGTGCAATGACATTTTGTATTATTTGAGCACATGTGAATAAATGCATTTACCTTAAGGTCACTGATGCCGTAGCCTTTACGCAGAGTGATCTGGAAAACTTCCAGCATGCTGAGAAAAGCAGCCAGCCGACAAAGACTCTGCTTCCCACTGCCCCCAACCCCCACCAGCAGGGCGTTACCATAGGGAGCCTCCAGGATTCGACTGATACGACACCTGCACATTAACACCAGAAAATACTGTGTTCATGTGTGTGTGTGTGGTCTGTGATTTAAGTATGTGCTCGTCTGCGGAAATCCTCCCTTGTGTGTGTTCTCAGACAGTAAGTGTTTGACTGCAGCTGGTGTTAATGTGTCTTACACGTGCTGAATAGCTTCTTCAAACAGCACCAGGTCCATGACGGCATGCAGCTCATTATAATGCTCCAGAGCGTCAGCCAGCGTCTTCTGGAGTTTCTCCCAGTCTGAAGCCTGACAAATGAATGAACTTGACTCTCTCAAGTACGGACAATGGCATCCAAGTCACTGTGTGGCTACTTCCAGATTTGTAATAAAATTAAGTTCTTATCAAGACACGAGTCGATTAACTTTCATTCAAACCCCATAAAGAAATGAAAGGTAATTAGTTTGCCAATGACAGTGCATTCATCCTCATTTATTTCTTGACAGATGAGACATGGCAGCCGAATTTGCGCCATAAGGTCTTTGAATATATGAGCTACAGATAATTCACACACTAAATTGATTTGAGTCAAAAACAATTATAGTCACCCATTTTTATTACCACAGTTAATAAAGAATAAATGGATACTTGGAAGGAGCAACGTGAAATCCAAACTTTAATGGTGGTGATGAGCTTGTGTATGAATGAATGAATGTGTCTACCTGGTGGTAGCGAGGCTCCCCTACTCCCTGGGCAAAGTGACAGTACACCAAAGGCTGGTGGATAAAGATAGACTCATCTATCCCCTGGGTAAAATGTCAGAGAGATGTGAAAAAAGATTCGTGCAACAGAAAAAGTACTCTTCATGATGACAAGCTCCACAAAACAAGATGTCACTGTGTGCTTCTTGTTTCTTACCTCAAAATATCTTTTGCCTGTGTCCAACAAGATTTTATTGAACAGCTCTACATCTTTTTCTTCCATCAGTTTGTCAGAGTAGACCCTGGAGCTTTCATGCAGCCACAGATGGACCAGGTCCATTGGGTAACGGATACACTCTGGCAGGGCAAACAAGATGCCCTACACACCACATCACACAGAGGAAGCACAACATGAGGATGACACATTCTAAGCAATCATTAATTGTTCTTTGTATGTATGCTGTGATATGTTACAGCACATTTGACTTAGTGTAGTTTGTGGTTTGAATGACTATGCAAACAATGCATTAGTTACCTGGAAGATGTTGGACAGGTCTCGCAGGTTGAAGATGTAGTGGAAGCGTATGGCTGTAGGAAGGAAGTTCTGACTGATTTTCTGGTGCAGACAAATAGCTGCCTGGATGAGCAACATCAAAAGACAGACAGACAGAGTAGCAGTGTCACAAATATATTGGCTGATAAATTGAAAGACCTGAGTGTAATCAGGCTTTAATGTAGACAAATGCTGCACCGCCACTGTTGACGCACCTGTATGAGAGTTCCCACTGAGCGAGACACGCCGTAGCTGAATCCTCCCTGAAGGAAGTGAGCTGACAAGATGCTGGAGAAGATAGTGGCTAATGCATCAGCACTGGGGAAATGGACGGCAAACACTGAGAAATGTCTCTGGAATGGAAATAGAGAAATATAAAAATAATTGGTCTTTTAATGGCTTTGAAATCTGACTTTTAACCCTGCAGTGGGGAACTTTCTGCCTTTTCTGGAAGTGAGTGTAAATGCACAAACATTGACAATCATTAAGTAAAGCAGTTGTAATAGCTACATAGCAAAGTCTAGATTTTTTACAAGAGGTAATCTGTCACGGAGTATTAAGATATGAAGATAGAGTCCCGTTTTTAGCACTAAGGCCTAACAGCAGGAAGGTACAGGGTTTGATCCCACCCTGGGGTCTTTCTGTTTTGAGTATGTAAACTTCTGGATTATTTTTTTTCTCTGGTTTCCTCCCAACAACATTCAGGTTGGGATGATTGATTACTTTTAAGTGCATGTGAGTGGTTGTTTGTCTATATGAGTTGGCCCTTTTGTCTGGCATTATGTCCAGGATGTACCCCGCCCTCGTCTATAATCAGCTGGAATTGGCTCCAGCCCCCCATCTTTGCCTGTATGGAAAAATTAATGGATGCACTTTGAATGACGGTAAACTCTTGTTTTTCTAGTTTTGCTTACTAATCATTTCTGTGCTTCTTGTTTTTGCAACTGTTCTTTGTTTACATTGATTATGGTAAATGCTAACAATGTTTAAAAAGCAAGAAAAAACAACAAACTATTTTGATGAAAGTCATAATGGAAAGTTGTTGCCATGGAGACAGAAATCCTGATGATATATTCTGTCCTTACCTGTAGTCTGGGGTTGATAGAGAAGCTTCCAGCTGTTGGGTTCATACAGGTAATATACTGGCAGTTATGGATTTCCTTCAGCACCAGTCGTTGTCTGTCATACCTACAAAGTTTCATTTTATTCACATTCCACTCGCCCAACAAATTCTGTACAGCCTGTGTTCACTCTTAAAAGCATGTTTTGACAGAAAGTATTACATTTCAGCAGTATGAAGGCTTTGAATGTCTTACCAGTGGTTATAGTCAAGGTGCTGGCGTATGAGTGTGTGTGGCTGGACAGTCCCATAAATATCCACCTCAGGCATGTTGAGGTCGTCTATGAAGTAGATGAGTTTCTTAGCAGTAGGAGGAGCAAATTTGCGGCCAGCTTTCTTCTCCAGGGGTTTCTCTAGGACACCTGAGGTTCATGTAATGAATAAGACGGTTCATGACAATGACAGCAAATTACTCACTTAACACAGAAAATGCGTGAACTGCAGAGGAGTGCTTCTCCGTTCTGCACCTGGAAAAGAGAATTAAAATTCCAAGGATAAATCAAAGAGTCAGAATGAAAAGCCTGTGCTGCAGTGAGCGCTGTGAAATTTAAAAGCTATTAATAGGCAAATGCAATAAGGAACTATAACGAGATGTAATCCATTGTGACACATACAGTAGCACATCCAGGGTCAAATTCTTATTTCTAGCCTGGCTTTTGCCATTCATGCAGTGTTCAGTAATATATTTGGTATGTAAAAAAGATTTTAAGCAGGGCAAGGACATACTCTATTAAAACAAGAACATCCTGTGCTTCATTAGAGAAGCAGCAGTGCACAAATGCTTTGGGTGCTTTGGACGTCAATAGATAAAGTCAAGAGGTAAAACTATTCAACTTTTCTTGTCTTGCACTCTCTCTTACAACATATGAAAGACTTTGTAGATTCCTGTAGACTTTGTAGATACATTTCTCACGACATCCAAAAAGTAATTGCTCTCATTCCTGTGACTCTTACGCTGCAGCATAGCTGATGTGGTGTAGTAGTTGAAGGGGACTTTGGCCACCATATAGTCCTCCTTCAGCTTGGCAACTTTATCAGAAACAAGAATGGTCTTGCCCACTCCTGCGTTGCCCACTAACATGATAGGTTTGCCTCTCTGTAGCAGCAGGTCCATGAAGTAGGTCAGGCAAATAGTTTCTGGGGTGTGGACCAGCACCGTCTGAAACACATAGCCACTGGTTTCACTGAAGGGCTTGTCCAAGTGTAGATTTAAATGTACTGTATTGTGCTGCTCCTGTTAGTACACACCTGTAAAGGTACATCAGGTTCCAGCTCAAATGGCAGCACCTTCTCACTCCAGGGAGTAAACTTTTTAGTCTCAGAGTCGATGTAATAGTCAAAGACGGTTCCTTGTGAAGGAAACTTCACTGCTCGCATTTCTTTAGACCACCAGCGGCTGAATTCAGCACGGTAGTCATTTAGCTGAAGCAGATGTTTGAAAGACATATCATATGAATTAATTAAATGCAAACAAAGTAAAATGGCAGTATCATACAGTAAACCTCAGCACATACATGATCCTGGAAAAGAGCCCCGCCAAAGGCCCAGACACAGGCAAAGACAAAGTAGATCTCATAAAGTTCTCGGGGTGAATCTGCTGGAGTGTTGTCCGCAGTCAGTAGACAATCCAACAATGAACACAGTGTCTGATTGAGAAAACAGCATGGTAAAGTAGGTGACACGCTGGTTAAGACTTTTTGGAAATAAAAGAAGATGCAATATAAGCTGTGTGTCCTCACCTGTACCATGCTGTTCTCTGGAATGGGAGTGATGGTTTTCAGGTTGCAGCGCACTTGTTCCAGACAGTATGGCACATACTTATCAAAGAGGATGGTGAGGTTGGCTCGTTCTGATTGGGCTTGTCTAGTGTCTATCCAGCTCGTCACATAACTGAGCAGAGAGTAAGGACAGAAATGCTTAACCTGAATGTCAAAAATGTGAATTGACAGATGCACATGATTTTAAATGTGTGTTTATTTGTGTCGTACGAGCTCCAGCCAAGATCCTGTGGGTTTACGTAGAGTATTCCTGCTCTGGACACAGTAGCTGGAGTAGCTGCCCTTAGATGAGAGATCTCAAACAGCAAACGCATGGAGGAGGACAAACTGATCCTCTCATTACTGGCAAGAGTCAGGACCTGGACAGAAGAGAGGATCTGTTCGGTTTCGTGAAGTTCAAACAGTATTTGCTTCAACAGAACAGACAGACTTCGGCATTAGACGAATAATAAACAGGCGAATATCAAAGAGCAAAGAGGTGCATTTACCTTGTTGTCATCCATTACTGTATTGAGTGACTCAATCCACATTGGGTCAATATCTCCATCCAGAACAATCCATTTGGGTCCATCATGGCTCAGTGAAGTCAGCTCTCTCATGGTATGGGAGAACAGACCTAAAAGTAAATGGAGGGTAAAAGATTCACTGGTTTATAAATTGTATTTTCTTTACGTACCAGACCACCACTTGGACAAAACTACAATATAATAATGTTCTTGTAAACAAAACTCATGGGAGAATCACAGTCAATTTTTTTCCATTTTTAACTATTCAAATGAGAAAAACACTTCAACAAATTCTAATTAATTCTGAGACTAGGCTTGGGAATAAATTATGGTCTTGGTACCAAAATAACTCCTGCTCGACAGCGACCTAAAATTAGGAGGAAAAACTGGTTCCCAGTATCATCATTTATTTCTTATTCATTTCTTCTATAATCCTCACCATCCTTCCACTCTCTGGTAGCAGGGTGCAGGTAGCCAAACAATTCATCGGTGGTAACAGCTTTAGGGTTGATATCGTTCCACGCAGGCTTCATCTTCATGTTTGCATAGGTTCTGTGGAGAGTCTTCAAGATCTGATGAACAAACACATATCTTTGAACACTGTGTCCCTTCCCAAACACTAATCTCTCATTATCAGTCTAGAGAGTTATAAATATGTGAACAGTGAAATTAAATTATCTGCCTTGACTGGAGCTCTGGGTGACTCTTTAATAACTCTTGATGGCAAAATTCTGCAGTTGTAAAAAGTGACTGTGTAGATATTGGATTTATTTGGCACCTATGTTTTAATGAAGCTATTTTTTAAACCAAAAATGTGTGATTTGGGTCTGACAACAATAGTTAGGAGCCATTTGTTACAAAAAGAGGTTTTAAAGACAAATATATTTTGTATGTAGTTTCATGATACAAATGATGTAGATGTAAAGACACGAACCTGGCTCTTTCCCGTTCCCGGTCCACCTACTATAAACACAGAGTGTCTGACAGCCAGCAGCTCCTCCAGCTGCGTCACCTATAGACAAATATATCATTTGCTTTGATTTCTGATCATATAAATGCTGTTAAGTACATATCTATAATTTCTTGCTGATAATAACAGATCACCTTATATGTACTCTTAAGCCTCTTCACTGACATTTCCATTAATACTCATGTCAAAACTTGCAGTTCAGACTAAGTTCAGTCTGAAGTATAAATGACTGTAAACACATTGAGGAACGACCATGGTTATTACTATATCTGTACATTTACCTGTCATCCTTTGACAGCTTTTTTGTCTTCCTACATTTTTTTTTCTTTAAGTGAAAATACACACAAAAGCTCTTGTGCAAATACAGAAAAGAACATTTATCATTAATTTCAATTTCAATATAACGTTAAAAAGCAACACCTTCAGTATGAAGTTCTCTTCAGGCTGCAGACGCAGTTCACTGACTGACTGGCGAACAGCGTTCTCCAGCACGGGGTCTCTCTTCCTGGGCACATCGAGCTGAGGAAACAGGTCGCTGATGAGCCCGAGGAATATGGGAACATCACTGGTCACTATTTTAGGCAGATTGAAGTCCCTCAGAGCTCGCATTAGCACCTGCGGAGCCGTGACAGGTTTGATATTGAAATGCACATTCATTTCTTAATTTATTGTAAAACTATAAGAGGATTTGGTGTTGAATGACAACATCAGTGACAAAGACTGATTGATACCTGTTCTTCAGGCCGGCTACGATCCTCTCTTTTTAGAGATCCTGCCACAACCAGGACTGATTTGATGGCCCTTAAACCCCAATCATAATGATCCTGACAGATACAGCAAATAATGTTATGTAATGAAATCAAACAAGCATGATAATATATGATTTTTACAGTAAAATATTTTTTGTAAAATGGAAACTGTTTGTGAAGAATATCAATGTGTACTATGCGCACTGTTGAACTCTGATATAAAATATCATCACCTTATATTTTCATCCTCATATGCATTTTCCTTGTCAGAACAGTCATTAATTTCAACCTCAATTTTAGACCATGTATGCTCAACCTAAAATAGTCCTTCTAATAAATCCTTCTGTGTCTTAACAAACTGGTTTTATGTACACACCTGTTTGGACAGCAACTCTTTACAAAGTGTGTAGAGGCTGATGAATTTGCGTGCCAGCAGACGAGCATCTATGAATCCCTCTGCCACCAACATGATCTCACAGATCAGTTCAAAGTCTGGGATCACCATGGCACAGGGTCTGGACAGTTAACAAAACCATTTTGGTTTTAGTTAGTCAACTTTACCACTTGTTAACTCTTGACTTAAAAATCTCCTCATTCCCTTTGTTTAGATCAGACCTGAATAAAGCTTTGAGATTCTCTGGGAGCTCAGCTCTGCCGGCATAACCAGGGTTCAGAGTGATGAAGATTCCTACTGTTGGCTTCAACTCAATCTCCTCTCCCAGGAAATGAAACCTTTAAAAAAACAGGAACAATTACAGATTATTCAATCGATGTGGAGAAATTACAGATTGGAACAATGGAAAAAAAGTATGTGGATAGTTTATAATGCAAGTCATTATTTCCCATCTACCTTTGCTTCTTGTTGCGAACAGCATCCTGAATAGTTTTGACCTGAACCGCGACCACAGACAGCACCTCCACTGAGATCCTGTTAAACTCATCAAAGCATCCCCAAACTCCTGTCTGAGCAAGACCTTTATAAATGTTACCTATGGACTGAAGAAATGTTTTTGAGACAGAGAGAGTGAAGGTGGAATTAATATCAATGACACTATAAATCACTGGTTCTCAAACTGGGCATAGATCCACCACAGGAGGGCGTGGATGACCAGAAGAAATTTGTTGTTGAATGATTTATGTGGAGAAAACAAACAAACATGAGTTTGTTGATGCTATTGCTCTGACCTTTATTTGATTAAAATTCAGTTTGGATCCTTTTTTATTACTTGTGTCCTGTATCATTGTTAATGTTTGACGGTTGATGGTGCGCTTTTTTTTTTTCGGCCTCTGAAGGGGAACACGCCAGAAGATGTCTGACAACCACTGATATAAATCAAGTAAACAAAACATATGCAGACACTATGGAAACCATCTGCACAGTCTATGCTACCTTGTAGTCCATCTGTTCTGAGCAGTTGAAAACATAAACCATGATGCCCAGGGAACGTCCAAGGTCCTTAGTAGTCTCTGTCTTACCGGTGCCAGCTGGACCTGAGGGGGCGCCGCTCATAGTCAGATGGAGGGACTGAGTCAGGGTTATATAACACCTTACAAAACAAAGGTTGAGATAGAAAACATAAAAAACATTGTACTCATTATTCCACTTCATTGCAAACATTGTGGTATAAAAGAACAGTGTGATAGTGAAATATGTCAAATACAGAACTTCAGTGTTTGTGTTTCGATCACAGGATTCTGATTCCTCTTTACAGACACATATTTACAACTACCTGTATAAATGGGAGATAAATGCTTTCAACATTAACACCACTTCTCTTATGTGTTAAGTGTGGTTATGACCTTGATCACTGCATCTGAAGAAAGTGACTCATTCACAAATAGCTGGTTCTTTCTCAGTCCAAAGGTCACATGCCACCACTTTCTTTAAAGGACACCTCTTTAACAACGTGCACAATCTGTCTGTGCATGTACTATCTGCACTTTGCGCTATATGTATGTGCACCTGTCAGTGAGTGGGGTGATGACGAGCCTGTTAGTATTCCCCAGGTATTCATAGCTGAACTGGAACTGGGCGTCACAGATGTTAACGTAACAATGTCTGGTTTCATCATCCCAGCGGTGGCGTAACTGGGACAGCCATGCAAACGCCTGTCCTGTTGTCACCTAAAAGACACACACACACACACGGTGACATCAAAAGAAAGGTCCCAATCAAAATCCTTTAACGAATCAAGGTTGTATATTTAGCTTTACCTTCTGACTTATGAGACTGGCAACCACATCTCGAGCGTGGACATCGATGGTACAAATGGTCATGATTTTCTGTCTGTCTCCAGGGGTTAAATCTCCCAGCAGCATGTGGATCAGCAAGTTTAGCTGTGTGATCTAGAAAAACACAATTCAGTCAACATAATGTATGTTCAATAATCACTGTAACAATATCTGACTCTGTTTGACCTGACCTGTTTTCTGTTATAATCTTTAAGGGCTGTCTCAAATCCCTCCTCCACTCTCTCAAAGGCAATGCCCACATCTGTGGCCCACCACACCTGGCTACCAGTCAACCCTACCTACAAATGCAAGGAAGACAGATACAGACAGTCAATTATTTACATCTTTGTGAAACTGAAATGGTGGCTCTTAAATATTTGCACCTGAGCAGGGTAGTCAAAGAGCCACTGGTCTCTGGGTTTGTCCTCATAGGCAGCGACGGCCTCCTGGATCTCCTTACGAACTGTGCACCGCATGGTGTTCTCCAAGGCTCCTAACCAACACTCAGCCTGAAGAAAGAAAATTAAATCAATGTATGGTACACATATACACAAACGGATATATGTACTTATAATTAACACCCACCCAGCCACCACCTCCCACACACACACATTAATTAACAATGCAGTTATTATAATTATTGCACTTTGTATTATACCTACACATTTTATACCATTACATACCTGTCCCTCACAGACACATGGTTCAGAAAACGGAACATATTCTCGCTCTCGGCTGTACATCCCTATAGCAACTGTCTCATCCTCCTCCCCACCATCATCTCTGTCTGAGTCCTTGAAGCGAAGATCTGCTATGTTGTCAAAGAGCTTCAGTAAATGTCTTGTCACCTGGAATCCACCAAAACACAGACTATGGTTATGAAATTATAGAAATCCAAATAAATATAAACAACAACAATCTCTCTCAACTCTCCGCTTTGTTTTTCATAATTTCTCATGTTTTTCAATAATCTCTGTACCATAAACCTAAGACACAGAACCGAAGAATATGTTGAACTTGGTGATTTCCTAATACACTCTCACTTGAATAACTTAATTCACTTTCTGTATATCACCTGTTTGGGCTGTGTTCCCTTGGAGACGATCTCCAGCAGGTCTGAAGCAGAGACAAAGTAAAATCTGGGGAAGGTGAGCCTCTTGGTCTCCAGGTACTCAGCCAGAGCCTTCTCACACACAGACAGTCGCTGCTGTAAAGTCTCCAGGCTGTCCAGGAAGCCCAGCTGGTTAGTGACCTCTACCACATTACTGTTCTTCACCACCTCAGTCATCAAGCCCTGAGTGAAAGAAGAGACAATGAAAATAGGAAAAAATTGATAGGTCGGTCAGCAGGGGCCTTACTGTAAAGCACGAGTTACCTGGAGGTCAGTATGAATTCCCTGAAAGCGTTCTGCGTCATTAGCCAGCTGACAGCGGATGTCGTCGCTGTTAGTGAAGATGCTGTTAAGATGAGCCCAGGTCCTCTGGACAGACATCCAGGAGGAGATGACCAGATCGGCCACCATCAGCTTCCTCTGCCATCCACTCACCTCTGCTTGGAAATACTCCACGTACTTACTCATCAGGATGTTCTGCAGCTGCACCTGAAGAGAAGAAGAAAAAACAAGAAACGTCTATAATACTTTTGTCTCAATAAAAAAATAAAATGACAAATATTCACCTCTCTACCACAACGTTTTGGTCTTACTTGGGTCCATTTGTAATATCAGTGAGTCCAAATGACCCCAGTAACCTAAAACCTGTTTCACTCTAAAACGATATTATGAAATATCAGGGTGCAGTATATCTACTGAATTACTGAAAGCGAGTTGATATCACATGTTGTACAGAAGCGGCACAGTGACATTAGGATCACCTGGTTGTCCTCCAGTGTCTCTATCAGATTCTCATCTGCTTTGAGCAGAGGGGTCCCTGTGCTGTTGTGAGTCTCATACGACAGTGACATAACACTCCACGTCTGGGTTATCTCTGCTAAAACCTGAGCAAAAGAAGAAATATTTCTTTCAAAAATGTAATCACAGGCATTTAAAGTATAATAGAAAAGATAAAAAAATGAGCAGAAGTGTTTTGTAAGTCTGCTTCAGTTACTCACTAGTTGGGCTCTTCTTACCTTCTCTATAGCCATTTCTTTCACTGCCTTGTCCACTATGTTTTTGACCTCATCCTCAACACGGTGAAGCTGTAATTCCAAAAGATCCCCCAGGGTGGTGCCCTCACCCATCACAAACCTGACCTGAAGACCAAAAAAACAATACATAGCAACCAGGAGTGTGGTCAAATTTCACATCAGGATAATTGGGTTCACTGAACTGTGCTGGTCATTACAGGCCTGGATAGGAGTCTGAGGGGCAGCTGAATGAAGGTACAGTACATGAAGAGTGGATTAAAAGAGAACAGAACTAAACTCAGAGTACCGCAGTGCAGAATGTGATCAATGATGAAATGCTATTGAAACAGATGGTATCAGACGTTGTGAAGCAGCAGAGATAATCTCATACCCCGGTGGTGTTCATAAGCTGCTGCCAGTGTCTCTCTCTAACAGCAGAGTTTTGCAGCTCGTTGATGGCTCTCAGAGAAGTCAACAGGTTCTTCACGGTCGATTCCAGACCCATGTAGACGTCCCACACCCGCACCTCCTTATCCAGCATCTTCATCTCCTTTATTTTGTAACAGAGATAGTCACTGATTATGAAAAACATCATCCTTCTCTTAATCCTTGCAAAAAAAGTATGACTATGTCTGTCTGTCCATGACAGCTTGCCGTACTTTGGCAAATCGTCTGAGTTCCATATCCATCTGCTCTACGTTGATCTCTTTCCATGGAGTCTTTGTCCAATCCTCTATACTGGTCTGGTACGGAGAGAAGAGCAAAAAATGTTGCATTTTGATTCTGTGATGATCTTAACAGAGATAAGCTCTTTGTCCTAGAGCCTAAAAGAACAATACACACCTATAGTTATGCTATGATGCTGTGTGAAAAGTCACAGTCCAAGACTGAGCTCCTTCTACCTTGTGTTCATCTTTTGAAGTCAATCATAGCTAAATAATTATTTTTACTGTGATGATTAACGTGTACCTTGACAAAGACAACCATGTCCCACACCACTTTGACCAGTATGATGTCGGAGCGGCACTGACGCAGCTGCTTGTAGTCTGGAAAGCTGACCTCAAACAGATCAGCTGTGTCCTGCAGCTTCTTCATTTCAGCCTCCATTAGTGCCACGGCTCGGTTTGACTGAAGACAAGGACATTTGAAAATGCTGAACATTACAGCAATGACCTTTTGACTTTGAATACATATTTATCTACATCTTGTATCTTTTCACCTTATCAATTAGTTTATATGGCTCCTCCACATTGATCTTAAAGATGGATTCAGTACGAAACTGCTCTCTGAATTCGTGCTGTTTGACCTGAAATGTGTGGAAAAAAAGGACATTAAAACTTTATAGAAACTGTAGGTTTTAGGCATATCAGCCTCCATCTCTCCATCTAAAACTAAACACACTGGGGAGGGGGTGTCAGTCATATATAATGCAGGAAAGAAAGTGAGATGGTTTGTATGTCAGATACTGAGCTCTTTGTTAGGGGCTGTCACACTGACATCCGACCCTGCTCGCACACATACTCACCTCAAACCGGACACATTTCCTGCGTATAACTGAAACTTCATTTGATTGTAGAGGGGCCACTTCATGTTTGACTGTGAAGGCAATTTTCCTGAGACTCTTCCACTTCTCTGGCAGCTCCTGTGTTTTGTTAAGACAAGGTGACAAATGTAGTGAACTGATAAACATAAATGTTCTGTTAATATCACTTAATGTGTGTATCTGTGCCATAGTAACACACTTCTAACTGTGTGTAGATGCTCTCAGGCAGTTGCTGTCCATATGTCTTGAGGAGTTCAGCAGTAGACTTGAGAGGTTTGAAGTGCTGTTCGTTGCTGATCTGTCTGTCGCGTATCGCCATTAGGTGTCCCATGATGTCCACAAGACCTGCGTAGTCACCATCTGACACCTTCTTGGAAAGACCGTGGGTTGTGTCCAGAACAAAAGAGGATAATTCCTGCACACTGTGTAATATAAAGGAAGGAGGAGGTGTTAGAGGTGTGGAGGAAGGAAACAGGAAAAAGCATCTTGAACTATGGTCAAAATTAAAGGATGACTAATGCTCAATTTTTGCTTTTCTTAATTTTACATAATTTGTATTAATTATCTTCCATTTTTAAAGTTTGTGATGAATATGTATGTCTGTTTGGGCTTTAGACTCACCTCTGGTTCACATGGTTCAGTAGGTGCTCCTTGAACATCCAGCTCCACCTCTTGATGACATTCATCAGTGTGAGCTTGAAGGGTTTGATATCAAGCTGCAGCCAGCCACAAAACACCCTGTTGTCCTCCATCTTGCTCACTCGTACATACAGAGACTCAAACAGGTTTATCTAGAATGACAAATGAGAGGACAACTCAGAGAAAATGGACATGGTTGCACTGATCAGACCCATACGAACACTTAACCGTGATTAAGTACGAGAATATTCACAGATAGAGTAGCACACCTGCTCTTTGAAGTTATCAAGGGTGGGTGGGTTCTTTTTTAGTTCATAGTCGGCATAAAGCTCTGCTTCCTCTGTACTTAACACATGACCATAAAGCAGAAACTGCCTCATGAATTCAGACCTGTAAAATGTTGAGAAAAAAAACAGATCAGCTTTTTTTTAAATTCTATTCATTATTATTCAGATAGTTAGGAAGCAAATTAAGAAATCTGGAAAATTAAAACAAACAGAAAAGCTACATCTAACCTGTCATCAGTCCAGAGGTAGCGAAAGCTGGCAAATGATCCCTGATATTCCCTTACCTGAAAATCATCAGACTTTCTATTCAGAAGCTGGTACATATCATACATGTGCCTTTATCTGTGGACAAACTACAAACACTTACTTTAGCGATGGCTGCACGTGCCCGTGAGCGGACTACATGGCACATCTCTGACAAATCTTCCATTTTATTAATGTCACTCTGTAAGATGTGCCAGGGACAAAGAGGTCTGTCAGCAGGCGAATATATCTTTATGTATGTATACACACACACACACACACATATATACATATAGTAAAAGTATATAGCCTTATAATCTAATCTGTACAACACCTGATAGTTATCGAGTTGTTTATGTTTTGCCACTCTGGGAATGAAAGACGCCATGTTAGTGATGTTGGACACCATCTTATCCACAATATCATAGAAGTTTCCACTTTGGCTGAAATCCAGTGAGGGTTCAAAGGTCATCTCATTGCTGTTGAGCACCAGCTGGACTTCAAACAGAGGTGTAATACGCTGGGCTGAATCTGTGTTGTCCATTAGGTACTGTAAGGAGCAGCGTACTGCACTGGAGAAGCCAGACAGGATCATCCGATCCACATACTCTGTGTAGGCCTGCCACTCACTGCTGTTCAGGTCTGTCACATTGAGCAGAGACTGGTTTTCCTGGAGCACAGAAATAAAGTGACATTAAGAGGAAGTTAAAGGGGATAAAACTGGATAATCATTGAGATGAAAACATCTACAATATGTAAATATGTAACATCTTCTGCTCCAGAATCAAGGATGAAGTAATTAAATATACCTGCAGCAGTTTGTGTATCTGCTCCCCTGTACTAGTGATGAGACCGTGCTGTTTGGAAACACTCTCTTCAATATCAGAGAAGATGAGGAGGTCAGAACCACATCTCTTCCTGGTGATGAAGGCCCGGTGGCTAAATTTACCCATAAGAGCCTGGATAGTTTCCACATTAGCTTTGCTCTGCTGGACACGACTGGAGATGTTCTGTTAATGGTAAAAAGACAGCAGCTAATGCAGCCAGCAATAATGGTCCCCTTGCTTAAACGCTGCATTTTGGTGTCTTTTCTAAAAGTGTTTTTGAGAAAAGCTGGCAAAGAGCACATGAGGAGATTGCCAGGTTTTATACTTTTACACTTGATAATGTTACCAAATGTTACCTGTTCTTTATATAATTCAGCTCAAAATGTATCTGAGAATAACTTTAAATAGAAAAAATGTAAACAGGATTCAAAATAGTGTCAACATGCGAGCTAAAAAAAAACCACTCTCAAACATTAACGTCACATCCAGAGGAAAGAAATGGACATTACCTTGACCAGATCTCGTGTGCTCTGAATGTAGTCCCACAGGTCATCCTGAGCCCAGGTAAGTGCATGAAGAGCCGGTTCTAACTGTTGCTTTGTCTGATCCATCTCATCTTTAACCAAACCCAGCTCTACAGCCAGGATAGTGCTTTGGAGCTGGTTGTACCACTGGGTCACCAAGGTCAGCGTCTGTGTGTACTACATGTACATACCAAGCAGTGTATCAGACGGGTTGTGACATATTTTACAGGTTTAAATGAACCACTCACTGTTAAAGGAAGTATCCTTGACTGTTACATATAAATTCAACTGTGACACTGTGCCCAAAGAAATATTTTTGCTACATACCATGTAAAGTGTCTCCCGTTTGGAGTAGAGATGCAGAGCTGCTTTAGGAATGTTTTCGTTTTTCAACATACCCAGATACTTCACCTCCCTTAGCACTGATGTCAACTGAGGTGACAGATAAAATATTAGTGAATCAGAAGTTAAAGTTCATGGTTTGTTCACAGTGACACATTGCAGCAGAAATGTATGTATATTTAAATTCTACCTCTTAATGCTAGTGTAACTTGAATATATTGAGTTTCATAACAGTTTTAAATTTATAAAGTATCAGTTAAAGTTTTTGTAACAATCTCCATCAGAAAAACCCTCAACACTCATCTATTTTAATTACACATATCAACATATTCCCAAAGATTGCATCTTCTTTGTGCTTACAGCAGGACTGAAGTTGACCTGAAAAAGGCCTGTGTCAGTGTCCAGCGTGAGCAGCGCTTCCTTCAGGTGTTTGTCACAGATTTCCTCCAAACCCTCGGTCCACTCTGAGAACAGCTCCACATCATGCTGCTCCAGAACCTCCAGAACACGCTCACATTTCTGTAGGACGCTGTCCGATTCAGCACATCCCAGAGGCCTAGACGAGAGAGAGAGAGAGAGAGAGAGAGAGAGAGAGAGAGAGAGAGAGAGAGAGAGAGAGAGAGAGAGAGAGAGAGAGAGAGAGGAGGAAGGATCTTGTGCATTTACTTTGATATTTTGATAAATGAACTGCATTCTTAAGATTAACACTGTTTTCAAAAACCTGTTTCCTTCTTTAATACTGATACTGATATTAAGTCAGTTAAGTATTGAAGTTATGAGATAAGATACTGGAAAAATAAAGTTATATTTTAAACTAGAATGTTTAAAGCTTTAAAAGGACTGTCTTGTTTTATGGATCTTAATTGTGTATATATATATATATATATATATATATATATACCGTATTTTTCGGACTATAAGGCGCATCTAAAATCATTTAATTTTCATCCGATGCGCCTTATGTGTGGACAGTGACAGCAATTGACATGTTAATTGATACTGTGCCTTATAATCCGGTGCGCCTTGTAGCCCGAAATATATGGTATATATATATATATATATATATATATATATATATATATATATATATATCGATGTATATATGATGAACACAACAACAGATCTGTCATTGTACATGTGTGTGTGTGTGTTCATATGAACGTGGTTGATCCATACATATGGGCCAGCTGGTAGAGGTTACTCCTGTTGGTGAGAATGTGATTCCGAAGCTCCTGTGACCATTTTAAGTTTCCAGCAACAGATGGCATATTTTTCCCAAGGAGTGCACGGCCTGACCGCAGCTGAAAGAACAAAGGCTTAATTAATTTAGTTCATGACTGAGTCATATTCAATAATTTCAGTAAATACTTTTTAATATTTAGCTAAGTGTAAACTGAGTTATTGCAAAAATTCATTGTGGTTATTGTCTGTACATTTACAGTAATCACTTCTTACCTCATCTCTGTGTTGATCAAGCATCAACTGACAATTGTCTATTTCCTGGTTGAACATGGTCAACAACATGTTGTAGTTCGGAGAAAACAGCTCGTGGATCCTGGGTCTCTCAAGCAGGGTGCCGAAAATCTTTAACAACTAGATGGGACAGTTTTAAGACAGCAAACAGTTTAGACCCTGAATGCAATAAGAAACTCAAAAATGTCTGAATTATCTTAAAGACTTTCAGTTTTATTAAAAAACACAGACAAACCAGAATTGAATGTTTCTCAGCTGAAATAAATGCAGTGCGAACTGTTCTCTATATGCACTCTTGACCCTAAATGATGTGAAGGTACATTAGTGGAGAATTGTGAGGGAGTTCAGATGTAACAGACATACCTTAAAGGCTGACTTCAGGTTTTTAGAGTGCTGGAAGGCCACATTGAGAACAGTCCCAAGTCTCTGGTCAAAATCTTTGTTCTGCTCCATGAAACGTCTGTACTGATGCACAAAATCCTGGACACAAAAGTTAAACAGTATATTGCCCATATTTCTATTCCATGTCCTTTTATAGAGCTTTGAGTCCATTTTTATTACATTTTTATTATTTTATTTTGAGTGCAGTACTTTAAGTTCCCCTTAGCTCAGTTGATTAGTATTTGTTGAAATAACAGACACAGACTCTTGCAAAAAAACATACAAGACAGATCAATTCCTGATTGAGTTCCAGTTTAGATTGGCTGACTCGCACTAGAAGATGTTGTAAAATGGCTGTAAAATATCTAGTAAATTAAATATTGATGTACTGTCAAATAATGACTGCTCTCACTGGCTATTGTGTGTTGCTTAGCAACTACTTTGCTTTGCTACTTTTCAATTACTCTACTGCTGGGCAGAAAAATAATATCTAATTGTTATTTTTTATTATTTGGCTGTGCCTGACAAGCCTATCCACTTATAAATGACTGTAAATCACAGCCCTCTCAGGCCTATTAGTTAAGTAGCAGAGTGACACCCTAAGAAAAGTGCAGCAATCTCACTAGGCCTCACATCGCTGGTGTAATCCAAGGGGTCGTATTTGCTTTCTCTGAGAGCTCGCCAGCGGTCGTGAAACTCCTCGCTCATACTGAAGACCATTTCACCGAGAACTTTCCCTCTGGATCCACCCAGTTCAATCTTCTCCAGCTTCAGAAAGTCTAGTGCTGTGGCAAAAAGTTCCTAAAGACGAGAGAAGAAAAACTACTAATGGGTCAGGGTGAAGGGATGAGGGCAAAGACAGTAAAAATCACAGTAAATATATCAAAAACTTGCTTTTAAAATAAATATACAACAGTTTCTTTAATGTAAGAAAAGAAAAATGTAAAATTTCTTGCTCTATCGTCTTTTCTTTGGGAAAAGAGTTGATATTTAGCCAAACACATGTGCAACTTATGCACCTCGATCATGAGCAGCCTTTCCATGATGCAGTCTGAACGCTCAAACACAAGCGTAGCTGGAAAATCCCACAGCTTGATGTTCTGGCTGTGTCTGTAGTACTTAGGAATCTGCTGACAGTGAGTATAAAACAACTGTTTGAAAGTTCGCAGAACTGAGATGGTTATCTGGACTCTCTCAACCCCCTCCTCAAGCTCCATCTTAAACAGTTCCTCTGGGAGAAGGTAGGCGAAGGCCTGAAGACAAACACAATAATTTGGATCAATTATTAGACTCAGCTACATTCTCTTCTTTTACCTTTTTCACCCAAACAGCATCACTGTACCTTTTCAATTATCAGGTTACAGAACTCCTGCAGGAGAACCACCATGCGTTTTGGAGTGCAGTAGTACTGGGAACGGCTCCAGATGAGACAGAGTGTGTGGAAAAGAGGAGGCAGCAGAGCGTCTACTTGAGGGAAACTCCTCTCTTCTAAACTGCTGATCAGTCTCCTCAGAGGACGCAGATAAAGATCTATGTCCTCTGCTTCCAGCACAGCTGTAAATATCACATGCATGTAATGATGTATAACAAGGCTTTTATAGGAAGAAGATTTAAAATAATTAAAATCTTACAATGGGCTGTTAGCAATGTTTTCAGACTGATACTTTATACCAACAGAGGCGATGTAATTGTCATGTTCCTGCCAAATCTTAATAAGCATAATGACAAGCAAAAAAGGTGTAAAAAGTAAAAGTTGGATTAGAGTATAAATATGAAAATCCAGAGGCAGTAGTCAGGCTAAATATAAATCATGTTTGCACAGAAAAGAAACACCCACAAGCAATTTGCATATTTGAAGAATGAAATGTGTGTGAGTAAGAGAAAATGAAAAATGAGAAAATTAATCAATTAGCGCTAATAAATAATGAGTGATGCTCATCTACCCTCATTGACTTTGAGGCAGACGTCCTTAAAAGAGAAGTAGTAGCTGCTTTTGACTCTTTTCAGGATTTCCATGATCTGCTCCACTTTAGGGCTCTGGATCTAAAAAAAAAACCAAGTAGGATGGATGTAAAACACCTGGACTGACATGGAAAGATAAATACTCCATTAGTGGGTCTGTGATTGTCTAATAACGCCGTTGCTGGGGACCAAAATGTGAATTAAAAATAACTGCTGTTTCAGATTACATTTTGAAATGATCTGCATCTGCAAATGCATCTCATCACATACTTGTGAGTGGATGCCCAGCAGGTTTTCTCTCTGAGTGGCCCAAAACTGGAGCTCCACATTGGGGCCTGGGTGGTCCCCACGGAGAAGCACCATACCAGAGTCTTTCTTCAGCACGTTCCATATCTGTCCAGACCACTGAACAATCAGAGTTTCTATAGAGTATAACAAGCCATGGTCCAGTGGCCAACCAGTGGGGCTGATGGGCACAGAGAGAGGAACAATACATTTTTTTAGAACACATTTTCTTACTTTTATTAAAAGTCTAACAGTTCAAATTCGAGTGAATAACCTCCCTAATTCAAGACCTGCAAATATATAGAATGTAACAATACATGCACCTAATTAAATCTCATTTTCAAGGTTTTACAATGGCCAACTAATCCTATCTATTGAACCAAACTTTCTCAAACTCTGCAGGTTAATTGACAACACTTTACTTTGCATTAAAGACCATGTGAGCTAATATTTCATCTTATAGTATTTGTGATGCCAAATATTTTGTCTGCTGCATATAAAAATACAGCTGAATTACCAATGTGTGTGTTGATTATATAAACAAAGATGGTGCCCTGAATGACCTTTGACCATTTTTGTTCATTAAACATCTTTTTGTCCATAATCATACCTGATTTAAGTGCCTGTCTTCCCAAAGCGTTATAAGTCTAAATAAAGACCAGTGCATCTTAAATTGTTAGCTATTAATAATGCTATTTAGCTAACTTAGCTGCTTAGACAAAGCCACATTGATTTTACAAGACTAAACTTAATGATTAAATAATATTGTACTCTGTTACACACTAACTCTGATAATCACACACAGGTTAGACGCACATAGTCCTACACACTGACCTGAGCGCTATGTCCTGAGGCCGGGCCCGCTCCACACACAGCGGCAGCGGCAGCAGTGTTCGTCCCTCGGCGCGGCCTCTCAGAGTCACCATCCTGCTCCTCAGCTTCTCCAGGTGCCGGTGGATGTCATCAGACACCACGCGCGGCCAGTCCTCGTGGTTCAGACCGTTTGACAGCACACACACCAGCACCTGTACATGCAGAGGCCACACTATTTTGCTCTAAAGGTAACTATGTACACAATGTACATACTGAATTATATGATCATGGCGATGATTAACTTTTGATTAAGTCTCTGATGATTAACTGTTATTTTCTATATTTATTTTAACTGGATTTAGCTGCAACAATTGTAACAAATTCAAAATGCCTCAAATTTGGGATCAGTGTTTGTGATTGTGATACTCCAACTTGGACAACACACACACACACACACACACACACACACACACACACACACACACACACACACACACACAGCCCACCTCTGATATGACAACAGGAAGGTGCTCCATGGGATATCCAGGCACCTCTCCCAACCGGAGTTGGTGTCTGAATCCCTGGCGGTTGATTCTCTTTACGCCCTTCTTCAGCACACACAACAGCTTGGTCTTCCATGGTGGGGACGTCTTCACAGATGCAAAAACAGTAGGAATGCTTTCAACAGCATTGAAAGCACCAGAAATAAGTAGTGACTTATTTCAAAAAATGTATATGTTAGATGGGCAGTGCAGCCATCAAAAGCCAGGAGTTCTTGTGAAAGTGTTACTCGTCTTGTTTGGGAGCTAAATACACTTTTCAGTATGTAATTGTGAATGCGTGGCAGTGTTGATATAAATGTCATGAGGGTGTGATGAATTTTGTTGCTGTGTATTCTTTCTGCCAGACAAACAGATGTATGCCTCAGTTATTCTGAAAGTGTACAACAGTAGCTTTACCTCAGGGATATTATAGTAAACAGAACTTCTAAGATACACTGTATGCAGGAAACAATAGCTGAACCACACTATTAAATATTTACTCAAGGCTATAAGTCATAATTGAATTTGCCAACTAAATCGTGTTTTGTCGAGATTGGGAAACAAAATAGGAAATGACACAATGAAACTTTTTAGTTCATGCCTGTGTATATTCATCCCTGGATGTGTATGTATTTCTTACCTGGGCGTCTCCGGCGTGGAGTGTCCCTCCAGGTCCAGTGAAGAGCACCAGCCTGTTGGTCCAGATGTGGTCCAGGAAATCCAGCATAATCTTCTGGTTTTCCTCTGCTCCGATGAAGCGGTTCCACTTGTCTGTCTTCACCCGCAGGACACAAAAGGCCTGCTCCCGAAGGAAGTCCACTCTCTCATCTGACAACACCACCCCAGCTTTGAGAGAGGGCTCCTGGGGTACACGAACTCCTCCAGCACTTCCGCTCCCCAAACCACCAATTTTACTGCTGCTGCCTGTGGACTCAGCCATGAAGTCTCAGCTCAACTGATGGGAAGAAGAAAAGAATAAAGGCTGCTACTACTTCACTCAGTGTGCAAAGACTTAGAGTGATAAAAAGGTACAAACTCACCTCAGTCCTTTTTGTCAAAAATCAGAAGCTTCAAATTGACATTTCCACATCTTAACACTGCTGAACTATCGTTCCATCCTTTTGTTTCTTCTCTCTTTTTAAGCTTAGAGGGTCATCAACAGGAAAACTGATACACACCTTTAAAGACAGGTTAGCCTGTGTGTGTGTGTGTGTGTGTGTGTGTGTGTGTGTAGCCTGTGTGGCCTGCAACCCTATCCTGTTACCTGAGCCTTCAGAAGAGACCTTAATACACTGACACCTCCAGGACAGGTAATGATATTACACCTATAACAGTGGTTCCCAACCTTTTTAACTTGTCACCACATTTCAGAGACTTTTTTCCCCCTAGAATTATTTTTGGATCATGTTTGTTATACTGTGTTGCAAATACAGAGTAGCCAGATTAGTGCACAAAATTACATTTTATTTTTCCTGATCACAAGTACAGTTAGGTGATCTTGTCTTTACAAGGCTAAAAAATTAACACTGAACAATCTCTCAAACAATGAATTATGAAAAAAGAGCTACTGCAGCATCTTAAACAATGAAGATCTGAAAGATGGAAAAAATTACAGTGCTTCAGTTTCAGCTTCAGTGTCATGTCTTTGTTTTTCTTTCTTGTTTCCTGTATGCGTGTGAGTTTAAGTTAACAGTGCTGTGTGTGATGGAGCTTTAATTATGGAGAAAGGATAGAACAAGGTGAAAAGCTGAATCTTTGGTTGCAAAAAATTTATTGTGGAAAAGGGATAAGATGGTGTTAAAATGTTTTTTCATGAAGGCAAAAGATGATGAAATTTGATATGACGAAATTTTTCACGACTAGCGTCGTAGCATTGTAGCATCATTAACTGCAACAGCTGCCTCAAAGTGACAACTCCATTTATATTCATGAAAGTGAAAGAATACAGTTGTTTAAGATTGGGTGTGGTGTTTTTAATCATACTTTTAAAAAGAATAATAATTAGATGAAAAAAGTTTTTATCAGTAATTTTTTTGATCAATTACTAGACATTTCAGGTGAACCCATTTGAATTCCCAGCGACCCCACATGGGGTTGCGACCCCAAGGTTGAAAAACACTGACCTATGATACACAAAAGATTTTCAGGGATATGGCATAAGAAAAAAAAATATTTGGTGACAAATTTTAATTCTTTTTAATTCTCAGTGATTTCAGATATGACTGATTCTGTGTGTGTTTGATGGTAGTCTAACAAGGCTCATGTTTTTCAATTTTAATGCAGACGAGAGATAAAGCATTTCAAGCTAAATCCATTTGAATACTGCAGATGAATAATCAATGCACTGTGTGTCCTCACCACACGGGGGCAGTGTGGTACAGAGCTTTTGACAATATCATGCAACTGTAATCCAAAGTGACCCTAGCCATGACATCCTATTAAACATGTTATGCCATTTATGTAAAAATGTGGAAAAATGGGACATTTCTCTAACTGTGTTACTTAAAATACCAGAGCAATGATTACCCTTTTAAAGATCCTCTCTGACTCTAACCTTAATATATGAATGTAATCATATCCCAGTTTTAAAACGGACTGACTGGATGAGGGCAGAGCTGATCTGCGATGTCTGACATTTGAGTGTGTTCCTAAGACGATCATATATTTGAGCCATATATGCTGCAGCATTATGTAATACCAACAAGGAGATAAAACATCCTATAAACAGCAGGCCTGTCAAAACCAAGTGATTTAACGCCTGACAGATATCCTCATCTCATCTGTTTCTATATACTGCATAAATGCAATTCAACCTCTCTACATTATATTTGATTTCTTCTCTAGTTTTCTATAATCACTCCCCTTAACGTTCACTTTTCAACATAAGATATGACTGATGGAAGTGATTTTTCACGTATTGATGTACTGTACACATGCTTAATGGATGTACATGACCTTTGGAGGTTTACATCTTTATTTTTAACACAAGCGCTTCACATTCATTTACAGTGAATATTTCCATTGTTACAACCATAGCTATACCGGCCAATAATCCATGGCAGCTCTCCAAGGGAATTTGTCCTTTCTGAAATCTGTAATTCCATGCCTCGCTTTCATTTTGTTTGTATAAGGGAAGCCAAGCATGTGTATATATTTCGTGTGTGTGTGTTTGCATATGTCTTATTTAAACATATTCATTTTGTGCATGTGTGTCATGCAGCTTGAATGAACGTCCTCAGTTTTTGTTGGTGTGTATGTATGTATGTGTGTGACTTTCTGTCATTATATGCCAACAAAAGTGTGTGATTGAATGTGTGGGGTTTATGTGCGGATGGCTGTCTGGAGCTCAAGGCTAGTGGAGTGTCCCCTGGGTGTCTCCACACACACTGTATCTAAGCCCATTTGAGTCTGCTGCCAGCAGGAGCATGACTGCCCATCTCTCTGACCTCATGCCCAATGTCAGCTCTGCTCTGCAGGGATGGAGGGATGGAAGCCAGAAAAAGAGATCTTGGGACAATGGGGGTACAAGAGGAGAAGGAGAGGAAGCCAAAGGGGAGACAAAGGGGAAAAAAGAAAGGGTGTATGCTGGGGTGGAGAATGAGGATGTGCGACAAGCTTACAGAATACAAATGAGACACAGAATAGAGTGATGAAGGAGCAGAAGAGCAACAGCAGATTAGACATTGGACAGAGAGTGACGATAAATATTTCTCTGTAGTTCTGAGCAGAGTCATTGCTGGGTAACATAAACATGAGTAGTACGAGAGCAAATTGAAAAACAAATCTTCTGGCAATATTTAAGTGGCTAGCTTTTGACTGTAAGTGAAACATCACCTGTAAGTGGATGTAATATTCTGGTCCAACGCAGCAAAGCACAAGCTAAACTCTTTTTTCTTTAATCTTTCAGCAATATAGTTTTAACCCGAAGTGTCTCCCTTATTTCTTTTTCTTCTCTTCTATTTGCTGTCTCCCATTTGCTGTTGCCATGACTACGTGTTGCTTGACGATCAGGCTGCTGCTCTTGAGTCCAGAGCCTCAGCCTGGCTTGCTCTCCGTCTCTCCTCAGCCACTCCTCTATTCCTCTCATCACCCTTTCCCTGTCCTCAGTCAGGGGGGAAATTACATGTAGATGAGCTCGAGGACTTTGTATCTTTCAACCCCACACACATACAGACTATGATGACCATCATCTCCTCAGGCAATGGGTTTCTCGAACAAGTCTGCACTTTGGTACCTCTCACCATGGCCTTTTTCATTTTGTCTTGTAGTCTCCAGGGAAAAACGACAGATTCATGTATCTCTGAAGCAGCTGGACTCGGGGGAGGCACAGAAATGGATGAAAAGGAGGGAGGATGGAGAAAAAAGGAGAAAAAAAAAAGCAAGAGGCATGATCATTTCAAAGCTTCCCTCCTGTTGCTGGCTGACTACACATGAAACCCCACCATGGCTGGCAATTGCCATGTATGTGCTGTTTGTCTGTGTATGTGTGTGTGTCCAGATGGTGCTGACCAGCCGTCCCTCCCAGGGTAGATGAAGTAAATGGAGCGATTACAGTAATGACCGACTCACACATCTGTCTCGTACCTCCGCATGGCTGCCAGCTCTTTTGGACACACACGCACAAATGTGCAAAGTATCTTGGCTGAGATCTGTAGAGTTGGTTAGAGCAAGCAAACTCATTTATAATGTGCATTTTATCTCACGTTAATGAGTTCCACAACTTTGCAGTTTCCTATTCAGTTTAGGAAGTAAATGTGTGAAAATATAAGCAGCTAGTTGATGTAGGCACCTCACCAAGAGAGTGAGTTTGGATTAAATGTGATTTCTCTTTTCAAGGTTACCATGCTTAATCCATCTCAGATGCACAGTCTAACCCTCTGTTACTGTTATTCCCTTTATCTCTTCTTTCACACACCATTCTTAAACCATCCACCTCCTCCAGTCAGCTCAATCTGACCCATTTCAGCATGGCTCCCTCACCAATGCTTCCATTTTTTCTTTTGGTGTTTTTCAATTCAACTTGAATTGAGTCAAGAGAGAGGGACAATCCGTAGGAGTCATTGGGGGTCGAAGGTCTCTTTGTAGTTAGGAGAAAAGGCAGAGTGTCACCAGCAAGTTCTTCCTTATCAGACCTCTTCTTTGTTCTGTAAAGGTCTTCCTCTTCTGTCTGGACTCAGTGATATTTGAGAGGCAGGTCTGTATACACAGGAAGGGGTTAGAGAGCATGGCCAGTTTCCCAGGATGTGTGTTTGTGTATTTAAGTCCTGAGCTTGCTCCCCTCTGAGTATATCAAGTGTGTGCATGTGCACACATGCATGTTTGTGCTCTCAAGTTGAGGGGACCCCAGCAACTTGTGATGAGAAACGCTGAGTCCATGCTGACCACTTCCCCAACGTTGTTCACTAAGTCAACACTCTGTGTAAGAGAACACCCTTGTTTCACTGGCAAAGTACTGCAGCGTCTCCCTCCTCCAAAATCTGCAGATACAGTATTTTCTGTTTTTTAAAAAAAGGCCAGCATTGTTCTGTGCTGTGGCAGACATAGGTAGTTTCCTCTTACAGCAAGTTCACCTGGGCACAATCTCAGGAGGCTCATTAAGCTTTGCTGAGACAAAGAGATGCACTGGAATTTAAAGTTAGGTACACAACCCTCCCTCTATGGGGGCTGTGTACTGAAATCCTGTAGATGGGGCTGTTTCTCTATCAGCCTCTAGCGAAACTCCTTAATTCAAAATTTCTCCCTTGCCTCATCCATCCTCTTGTTGCTTATGAATAATACCCATACGCTCTGGGGAGATGTGAATTATATGTCCCTTTTGTCAATAGCTGAGTTGAATTTGGCGTAACACTATTGCAAGCATATAGCAAACATGTTGCTATATGTATTCACACAGATTCTAATACCACAAGCCAATAAGAAGCATATTTGTACAGATTCAAGCTCAGACGCAAACGCTGAATGTTCCCTTGGTCTTTGACGTAGACAGAGAGTATTATTTATATTGATTTATCATCATATTCTCACCTCAGAGATATTAAGACCATAAAACAATAAGGCAGAAGTGAAATACACCTTGGTAAACTCTGAACAAATACAAATTATATATACCCTGTTGGATAACACTTTAAGAATGTTCAAGGTTGGAGAAGTGATGGGGGAGAATGACAATTTTAAACGTTCATTTTTTCGGTAAACATCTTAGGAAAATCTACACAACTGAAGCTCTTACTTGTCTCACCTCAATGACATTTACCCTCCTGTAGAAACTCCTCTCATCTTTTGAGTAGATAAAGGGCAATACCATACATACCTATATCTTTTTCGTGCTCAGTGGTTTAGCCAAATGAGGTGAAAGCAGCCAAGCTTTTCCATTAAAATATGTCAGAGAACAAAGCGGGGAATTAGACACACTGACACACTAACTGTACCACCATCCCCTTTAAAATGAATACACTACTTTGTCTGATTGGCTGCCAGTGCTTGGCCATTGTGAAGACGTGCTAATGAAGGTAGACAGAGGGGAAATGATAGACTGAGGTTTCACTCCGATGAATAAAATTGTAGGTCGCAGAGACTGATTGTCTGTCATTTTGATGCCATTTATTTGCAATTATTGCAGTGGCCAGCAATTAGTTTAATGTTGCATATAGGTTAACGGAGTGCCGGCCAATGTCTTAATTAGCAAAAAGGCAGTTGTTCTTCCTTTGTTATTGTATGGAAAGTGGACAGATTTGCACTGAAATGCTTAGGGAAACTCTGAGTAGTTGTTATCTGAGTGTAGAGTTGAGGCCACAGGCAAGGTTTTCTGGTCACGAGAACAGAGCTTCAAGCTGCCCTTCACACAGTTTTCGTGTGTGTGTGTGTGTGTGTGTGTGTGTGTGTGTGTGTGTATATACTCTGCTGCAGGGACCGCTGGGATGCTGTTGGTCAGCCGTTGTATGCTTTTTATATTCACTAGACTGACTTGCAAATCACACTTTTAGCCACAGCACGATGCAAACTGAAATATCTAAACATGACATCTGTTAGCATTGTCATTTTGAGCATGTTATGCTGCTGTATCATGTTTATTACAGCAAGTAGCTCAAAGCACTGCTGTGCCTAGATTTAGTCTCATAGGTCCCTTAGCTAGCACGACTGTAGATTCACAGTCTACATTAAAGTTTGATGGTGAAGATAAAGCCTAGTTATACAATATGAGTCTAAGAATATTTATGCAACTAGAAAGACGGAAATTAGGATGATGCATAAAAACACGCGCACACACATACACACAAACAAACAGATTAGTCATTGATCAGGGTTAAGCCTTGATCTCTGTGTGAGAGCATGCCACAGCTGATCGATAACTTTAATTCAGCCTCAAGCGTGTGTGTGCACGATTCTGTCTCCTACAACTCTCGACCCTCTACATTTGTCATCCACATGCACGAACACCCAGTCATATTCTCTCTTTTCTCAAACCCACACAGGCAGAATTAAAGACGCACGCACGTACACTGCAACCTGATTAGGTGAACAACAGGGGTTAGGCCTAATGACAAACAAACTCAGCGTGTGCACAAACACCTCAGCTTCTCAGATGAAATATAGATTTTCCTCTGTCCCAAAAGCTGATGAGTATTAGGTGAAGGCATGTGTGTATGTGAGTGAAGTTGTGTATGTGTGTTTGTGTGTGTATGTGTGTATATAATCTTGTTCTCCAGATTGTTTGTATGGAAAAGAGGAGGCACCAGGGAAAAGCAGGTAAGTGATTGGACTCTGCTTTGTTACTGTTAAAGACCCTCTCTCCAGAGATATAGTGGGTTAAATAAGTGTTTTCTGCTTGTGTGTATTTGCTGTAAGCTGTATTTGGCTGATAGATGAACAGAGCTGCCCATTTTTTTCTCAAGGGAAATGCATTGGTATTGTTTTTGTTAATGCTATGTCCATCAAAATTACTCAAAATGTGCATATTGAGTGTATATCTGTAGAGATTAACAAGACAGGATTAACAACCCTTATATATGTCTCTCTCTGTGTGTGAGAGTCTGTTGTGACTGATTAAAAACTTTTATTGCCCACAGGAGAATTGCCTGTGCACAGTGGGACCCTAAAACCTTACACACGCACATACACACTGAACTGACACATTGTATAGTGACATAAATTTATGAGTGTAAAAACTCATCTTTGATTACGCATTAAGCTTATTGAATGCATTTAATAATTCCTTAAGTGGTAATGTTAACAGTCAAAGGCAAGAAAAGCAGTTACTTTCCTATAGTACTTTATTAATTAATAAAGTTAATGCACATTCAAAATGCTACTGAGCTGTGGTCTTGATGCATAGGTACACACAAGAAAGAGAAAGAATTATCTCCTGAATATATATTTGAATATATTTTAGCTCGTTGTTTTAATTTTTTACAGCCCACAGCTTAACTGTTTTAATCACACCACTAACAGCAAAAACAAAGCACTGATAAAACCTTATTGCTCGGTGCCAAATGGCACTTCTAGTGATCAAATAAATATATACACAGTGCAGCGTTTAGCAGCTAAAGAGCCCGGACCAAAAACAAAACTTTCTGTTTGATGTGAACATTAAAAAGGCAGCTATTTCCTAACATAATGCCACATTTAAATGTCAGCGTTGTGTTTACATTGTGTTGTGCAGCTTAGTCAGCCAAAAACAGATCAGTTACCTAACACACTGCTGTTACCTGATCAAATAATAACACACTGCTTAAATCTCAATCAAACACAGCAATACTGCATCAAAGGAATATGATATAGATGTTCCCTCATGTTTATTGAAATCAAACAAACTTGTTAATTGAAGACAAGGATCAATAATTTCCCTCAGACACAAGAGCTTAAACTCGTGTTGGAATATTGAAGATCAATTGTCTTTTCTCATAGTGTATGTAATTCATCAAAAGTATTGCTATTAGTATGTAAAGTGCAATATAATTTCCTTCTCAATCAATGACTTTATGATGCCTTTCATGCAGTTTTATCTGAAATTCATCAATTAACATTTCATCCAACCAAATGATTGTATCATCAAAACCACAACTATTTTGCAAGCAAAGAGATTAAGATGACTGCTAACTGTAATTATAATCTATAATCGGCTTTTACTTTCATGCCAGAAATAAATGTGTAGTAGATTGTCAGTTTTACTCTTGTCTTATTTTGGAATGAAACGTCTTAAAATTGTTCCAAACCCTTCGGTGATGGTGTTGTGTGGTGTGTAATCTCTTGTAACTATGTGTGTAAGTATGTGCTCGTGTTTGAACAAACTCAGCTCACTGTAGGTTAAGCTAAGTGACTGTCTGGCACAGGCACCTTTGATTATGTTTATTTATCCCTCTCAACAATTGTTTCTCTCTCTCTCTCTCTCTCACACACACACACACACACACACACACACACACACACACACACACACACACACTCCCTTCCTGCTAAAAAGCTAATCTTTTTGTGCTAATGAAAGGTATTGGGTTTCCTAACAGGCTTTTAAAGGAAGGTGATGGATTGAGGGATAGATAGATGGAGGGAGGAGAGAGGGGACACGAGGAGGGGAAGAAGTGCGCGGGAGGTGAGGTGTCAATAAGCACATCAACCTGATCCCTTTCAGACTGTGAGGTGTGCATATGCCACTAATGTATGCATTCATACATACACACACGCCTTTACTCACTCGTAAATCTCTGGGCAAAGCATAAAAGCAAGTCTTTTGGTGCCAATAAGCTCGGAGATGGATTGCTGGAGATGTCTCCACCTTGACCATTGCTGTGATAAATGCCTGAGGGTGTGTATGCCTACACTCCAGTGTATTACATCAGATGGGAGGTGTAGGTGTGCTCAGAATAGTGCAGAACCAGTATTAGATGTATTTGTTGCAGCCATGTGTTCATTATGTGACACTTTTACCAACATTTTCAGACATTTTCTGGAAGAACTTAAGGACAAATCATAACATACAAAGCAGTTAAATGTGTTAAGTAGCAGTGGCATGACCTTTGCTGTATTATTGATGAGATGTGCTTTAAGTGCTGAACTAGATTCAAAGAGATGTGACAGTAATATTAATAATATGAAGATGATAAAAAATAACAAGACTTTAAAGACTTTGGTGTGTGGCCAGAGTCTTAAAATGATTTCCTCTTCCGTTATGTCTCAACTTTCCTCTTTGTCCTACCTCATCCCACTCCAGGGGAAACAGTCATGTGGTGTCCTGGGGATCATGGGCACTGGCTCTCGCCTGCTCTTTTGCCCTTTCTAATAAAGCTGATAATCATTTGTTTCCCAATCACATTAGCATGCCAGTAATGAGAGGGGTAAGTCAAGCATTAGAATATGATCCATAATTCATTGTTGACTCCCGTTCATTACCCCATCCTCACTCCGATGAATCTTTAATAAGTGTGTGTGTGTGTGTGTGTGCCTTTGCATCTCTGTTTGTCATCTGGGGTGCCGAGCAGTGTCAAACTCCGATGGATTGCTTGTGCTGATGGAAATTTACACGATGGACTTTGTAATCTACCTTTTTTCCATATGCATTACGTAATTTGGGGATGACGCAAGCAACAACTTTAATTGGAAATATATGCAAGGGTGCATTACTGCGCATCTGTTTTGTTCTCCTTCTCTCTCTCTCTCTCTGTCTCTGGCTTTCTGTCTCGTGTCTCTCTGGTGAGTGAAGCAGACAGCTGTTATCAGTTGCTGACAGAATCCTCCCATCAACCCCCTCCTTCTGCTGTCAATCACGGCACATTGTCACCAAGTTGCTATTTAAATAGTCCTTTCTCCTCTGTTTACTCAGGAAATACATGTGCGTGTGTGTGCATGTGTGTCAACATGAGTGAGTCATATAAAAGCCCTGTTCTTGTTGTTCTCCTCTCTCCAGAAAAAGACAAACACTGCAGGTTGATTAATACTTAAGAATTCCCCAAACACCTTTATCAGGTTCCCTACACCACAAAATTATTCCCTCAATAAATAAATAGTTGTTAAAAACCAGCTGGAACATCATTAATGTCCGGCTCAGAGCCAGAAGAAAGTAACTTCAACTCACATGTGTTTGTGTGAGTGTGTGTGAATGTGATATGTGTCTTTTGGCAGCCTCCTAATGAGATGCCTGTGTTTCCCTCCATTAGTAGTTTATTAGATAGCGTAGGTCGCTGAGGTTTGTAAAATACAGTAAGCTTAATTTAGCACATTTGGCACAACAGGGGCATAGGGGACTTCAGGGAGTATCAAGGGCATGGGCGACCAGTGTACCTTCAGATGTGAATTAGTGTTGCCAGCAATAATAGGTAAGCTGTTGAGCACAGCCATCATGCGCTTTAACAAAGCATTTACTTATTAAACTGCTCTAGAGGTGCTGATGACTGTGAATGTAATTATGTGTAACCAGGATTTGAACCACCTGGCAAATTCTAGTTATTTTTTTAGCTGCAGCTTTGATGGTGGTAATCTGCTTTTCTTTTATTTTTGGCTGTGGTCATTAGCGCAGCGGTGCTACACTACCCATAGATCACCTTGCATACAAACAGGGCCACTCACACTGAAATCTGTTTTTCCCTCTCTTGTTCTGTTAACGTAGTAAACTTTGTGTAGTTGGCAGTCTTTCATTCTGAAAAAAACAATTTCCCCTGCTCTTGAAAATGTACAAAATTATTTACTTTCTTAGAATAGTGCTTCAAGACACAGACCTACCTGACAGTGGATGTGTAAAACAGTGGAGGCTACACAGGCTTTGATGAATTGGGTAAAGGTTGTATCGTTATAGCGTTGTATTGTTTAGAGAAACATCGAAGCAAAGTGGATACTTATTTATTTGAAAGTGATGTATGTTCAACTACGAGGTAACCTACTTATACAGTGTATGTTTGTTTTGCATTTTTTGTTAAAAAAAAAAAAACAGTTTTAATATAAGGTGACCTATGCATTATAGTCTGTATTACAGCTCTGCCTGATATGCAGCACCACAGAAAACATTTTTTGTGTCCTTCAGCTGAGTATGAAGGAGAAAATATATCAACTGATTTTTTACAGAGAACAATTTATTGTTAATGTTCTCGGGGTGAAAGAATGATACACCTAGTTTTCTTCTTTGTTTGTTTGACCCCAGACACAAACGCACAGACAGAAACACACACACACACACACACACACACACACACACACACACCATCATTTATAGCTAGCTGGTAAGTGACAGATAGACCCATTTTCTCTACTGTTCATATAACCTTTTCTGTCTGGGGTTATCAAAGGTCACTCTGTCAAGCCTGATTTACTGTAGGAGCACTGTGCTCTCTCCTCTCTCTCTCTTTCCCTCCCACTTTCTCACTCTATCTCTATCTTAATCCTCTTACAGACATGCACTGTCTGTGATTCATAAAAGCTCTGTCACGTTAATATGCTCTTGTCAAGTTTAAAAAGGATCCTGAGTCATTTATGTATTAAAGTCACTCTAAAGACAGGTTGCCTATGTAAGACATGGTAACAGGTTTCATTTAATTTTCATAACATTTTCTACACAGTGAGAACAAAGATGTCACATTCTTGCAAAAGTATGAGAATACATTGACTGTACTCATGATGTTAGTATCCACACTTTCTCTGGTAACTTTCTTTATGTTGTTTTTGTGGGTCGCACCACTATTTTGATTCAGACAAAAACATATTTCAGCGGCTACTAGTCGACTATTGTCATGAAACAGACATTTACGATTCATACTGTGTATCCTAATGGGCCATTCCTTGACCTTTTCTGGGGACACTGACTGTCTTAACAAAGTCTCAATAACCATTAGATGCATTTCCACTTGATGTGGTACAAATCTCTGTGTCAGGAAGAATATTAATAAGATCTGAACTTACTATTTTTTCATATACTGCACTGATTAGCTCAAAATTTTAATTTGTCAGGATTAATTTTTAATTTTGACAGGACACATGCAAAACTAATGAACATCTCATCGGCATCAGCTTTACATCGTGTTTAGAGCTAATTAGTAACGCTGATCCATTGAACCATGTTAGTATGCTAACTAAGATTATACCTGCATTTCCTTCTCCTTATGTCTTTCTGTACTTGTAATTATTTTACTTTATTTACACATTATTTATCTTTCCTTCTATTTGAACCTTTTCTATCCCTCACTTTTTACTCCTCTCTGTCATGTGTAGAGAGTGTATTCTCTTTTTTTTGACAGTATATTCAGCAGGAAGATTGATGGGTATGTTGCTGCCATCTATAAACAGCAGAGGCAGACGGAGACAGGATTTCAAACCAAGATCTTTTATAATTGTAATAGTTGTATTCGTGAAGCGAGCTAGTTTGATGATTGCCACTGTGACACAAAAACACAATTGACACGTCATTGCGTCGTCGATGACAAAAATAACGCTCCAGCTCAAAGGAATGCATGGTTTGTTCATGCACAAAGCTTGACAATGCTTTCTGTCACACATGATGTTTGAATATAAAGATTAAAAGTGGGCATCAATTTGATAGAAGAACAGCGGCTGTGTGAAGACATTTTTCTGGGTGAGGTGGAAAGATAATGGTAGTCATGTCTTCTTTTCTTCTCCAAAGGTGAATAAATCTGCTGAATTATTTCTTCAGTTCTGGGTTGGAGGGCTGGGGAGGGGATGTGTTTGTCAGTCATCGTGTTTTGGCTGAAGGGAGAACAGGAACATTTTAAAACAAAGAATTCATGCAGACAGATACTGGGATTATGAAACCGAGAGTGACCCTACAAAATGCGGTGTGTGTGTCAGATAGAGAAAGATGACTCAAGCTGTGGTTTGGTTTGATCTAAATACCTTTTGCTTCTGACTGAGCTATAATAGTATATCTGTTTTAAATGACCTCATCTCATGTTGATGGAGAGCTGTTTGCACTCTGGGAAAATGAAGAGGAGTTAGACAGAGTAGATGAAGGACAGGAATAAATTTAACATTACTCATCCTTTGATGCCTTTGTCTCTCCATCTCTCTGTTGCATTGCCTTCTCTGATGTCATGCTTCTTTGCATCTCATCTGCAACCATTCATATCCCATTTGTCTCTTTTGACTCCCCTCTCAGGTTTGCAGGCGTCCCATGTCCTTGGATTTTCTTCTTTATTACCTCATTTCATCATATTTCCTGTCCCGCTCTTACTCCTTCTCCTTTTTTGTGTTTCCTCTCCTTTGTGAGATTGTTATTGCAAATCCTGTCAATATTCACAAGGTGTGGCTACTGCCTCGAGAGCTTTAATCTCTCTAATTAACTCTGTGCCTCATTCTTTCCCATAATGTGTTTTTGTTTGTGACAGGGACATATTATTTTCTGTATTTTGGATATGTGTCAGCAGTGTCGCATTAAAATGTTCTCCCCAGGCTTTATTGGGAACCCAGCGTTCACTTAGCATATTGATTCATTAGCTGGATCCTTACGCATAAAGTCTGGCTCTTTTCTTTACATTAGAGCATGGAGGCAGTTTCCTCTGAGGCTGTGTTGGCCACCGTTGGTGTATGTGTGTGGGTTGGCGTGCTGTAGTGTGACTGGGTGTGTAACTGTCAGTAGCTAAGTGCTTTGAAGTTCATCATGCTGTGTGGTGTTTAGAGAGAACAATAAAAGAGTATTAGACTCTCTTGTTAAGCCTTCCTGGGAACAAACAAAAGCAACAATAGAGCACTTGTTGAGTCTTTTTACTCCTCAAAGCTCCAACACAGAGTTGCATAAAATTACACACTGCTCTTTTCTTTTTATGCACATTTCCTCGATTGCGGTATCTCAGAATATTGATGGACCGTGTGCATCAGTGTTTCACATGTGCCTTTCTGTGTGAATGCGTTGGTGTTTATTTGCCAGTGGGTGCATGTGCTCTGGATTGTTCATTAAAAGGATATACATGTGACATTTATAAAGAGCTAAACTACTTAACAGGCAGCAATACTCAGCCTTTCTCTCCCTCTCTCTCAATCTTCCTATGAATTATTATCCCTCATGGGTTGAAGTAAGTCTGTGAAAAAGCAATATTGCAGAAACGCTATATTACACCATTTAGACTTGATACATTTATGCCTAATCTATGAGACTGTTTAATGTGAGACCTGTCCCATAAATAACTATCAATACTTCTGTTCATTGTAATTATTATTACCGGGAGTGGTTCTTGTCAGCAGGCTACCTTTGCCAAAGCAATCCAAGAGGCAGAAAAGGACAATCTGTCACTCTGCTTTACAGCTCAGCCCCCTGAGATTTTGTAAAACGAGCACCGTGTCCCAAAATGCAAATATGTGCTTCATGCACAAAAAGTGAATAGATATACTTTTTCTTTTCCTTGAAAGTATTACATGAAGGAGACACGTCTATAAACAGGTTACGGTTTGACATTGAAACAGTACTGGAGAAAGTTTGGGTTGTGATGTTGAAATAGTGGATTGTCACAAACATTTGCCTTCAACTTTGGCGACCTGAGTTTTATTGCAAATTCAGTTCAAAATGGTTGCCATGCCATTCGATTTCTGTCATTATTATTTGACTACAACTCAGAAATTGTTGGTTTTAGAATCTGTCGGTGGGTATTTAATAGGTTGCTGTATATTTCATATTTATTATTATCTAAAACTGTTGTAACCACTTTATGTATTGTAATTTGGAGTAATAGCAGCTGGACCTGTACCATTTTCATATAAAAAGATATTGTAGAAGCTACAGTATTTCTCTTGTTTTGCAATGTGCTCTTCATTCCTTATTTTGTTGGAGGCTAAACTGCTCTCAGCTACAGAATTGACATTTTTGGAAAGGTGAATCAGAAGAACCTGAATTTATTCAATACAGTTGCGAGGCCTGAAGGAATTGAGTTAGTTAGGAGAATCAGCCCTCGCAGCACTTAGACACACGAACATGCACAAAAACGCAGTGAACAGTCTGAAAGATGCACGGGCAGAAGATGTAAGATGCTTTCAGTATGTTTAATGTGGACATAATGCTAAAATGAAGGTCCAGAGGAGACCTGGTCTCAACTTCAGGCTTCATGTTGTGGGAGATAAATTATCCATTATTTCATATCAACTTTTTCGTTCTTTATCATTCACAAAAATGCTCATCTGCAGGTTTTGTGTTGCTTCATCAGTAACCTCTGTTATGTATTTGATGAATTTAAACACTTTAAGAGCACCGCAGCACAATTCATTGTCACTATATCTCTTATGCTTCATAATCAACATCATTTTTGAGCTGAAAGTGGAGCTTCCAGTGTCTGAGCAGGAGATACAAACAGAGATGTCCCATAATGCCTAAGGTGACTTCCCCTACTTACACTGCTGCTTCAAGGTTAATCTTTATGTCAACACCTCTGTGTCTGTCTCTGCCTTTCTATTTTTCTCTCCAGATCTCTGGATCTCTTCTTTCTTTCTCTCTGTTCCTGCCTCAGATCAATGAGTAGAGTAAATCTTAATGGTCAGGGTGTGTGTGGCAAAGTTAAGATGTTTGTGTGTACATGTATGTGTGTGTCTCTAGTGCAGGTGAAGTATTGCTCACTCAGCACTGTCCTGCCCCTCGGGCACCACCACACGCCTGCCTGCCTGCCTCCTGTCCAGCCACAATCAATTTTACTGTCCCACTCACCCACACCCTCCCACCTCCCACACACACACACACACGCACACAAATACACATCCAAACATGCACAGATACACATAAACGGGAAGTGTTTTAGGGAAATATGGCTGGCTATGAGATCACACAACTATAGATGTATTTTGTTCATAAACAAAAAGCATCATCTCATGATTTTAACCATATTAATGTGGTTAATGTAACCAGTTAACAATCTGGTTAATCAGTAGTTAATGAACCTATCACATTTTAGATGAATCACCACTGTGAGCATGAATTGTATACATGTAAGATTTTTATTTCAATGCATGTCTCTTCCGTTTGACCCAGTTTGATAAATACTCACATTTATTTTAGTTTCATGTGTAAACTGCTGAACTGACATAGTTTTGTTAAAGGGATTTTATTAATCCCCAGGGAAAAATTGTATAACAATTCAAGTTCCCATGCTGGGAGAATTGAACCCAGGCCACCTGGGTGGAAACCAGGAGTCCTGACCACAAGACCATGGTTTGCTGTATGTCCCCAAGTGAGACTCTGAGTATTAGAAAAGTAACCCAGTTTAATTACAATATTCCTGTTATGTATTTTATCTTTTGTTGGAGCAGATTGGCAGATTGACATTACTCATACAGATAATTAAGAAAATATTCAGACCCTAACCTATTACGTTGTGCCCAGTTTATTGTTTTGGATAATTTAATTTAAATACATAAAATGGCCACTCAATCCCCACATCCACAAATACAACATTATACCCATCCTTCCTGTCAGATTGGATGGGAAGCGTTTGTATACAGCCATTAATCTTCAGGTTTCTCCACAGATGCTCTGTGAGGTTTAACTCTGAGGTTTGGTGGGCTTCTAATGGACAATGAATGACTTTCAGTCTTTCAATCACTCCAGCATTGTCTTGGCTCTTTACTGTCAGCATGGTAGTGGTGAGGTGATGAGCAGATCCTCCCAGTCTTTAGATGTACATTGTTGTCTCATCACAACAGGGAATCCTTTCCTTTATTCTCTGGGTGCTGTTTGGCAAATTGCAACTAGACTGAGCTTTTAACTCAAAGTGGTCTCTGTTTTAAAGATCTGATTGATGGGGCGCTGTTGACAGGGTCGTCTATTGACATGTTATCTCATCTCTGCAGAGAACTTCTGGAGCTCTGTTAGAGTGACAGTTGGGTTCTTCTTGGCTCTTCTGGCCAAGTTACTCAGTTTGGCCAGATGGCCAACTGTACAAGAAGTCCTGATTGTACCAGACTTCCTCCATTTCACACTGTGCTCCTGAGAGCACTCAAAGCTTTAGAAACTCTTTCATACACCACAAAGAGTTATTTTACTTCATAGCTTCGTGGAACCTTATACACACATGTTTTTGCCTTTCTAAAATGTGTTCTGACTATTCAGTTTGCTGCAGGTGGACCGCATACGACTAATAAGTAATTTACAGACAGAAACGGGTGCAGAAAAGGGTCTGAAAACTTTTGTAAATTCAATTGCTACTGTTTTCATAAATTTGCAAAAGTGTCTAAAATCACAATTTCTCTTTGTTAGTGTAAATTGTGCAGACTGATGTAAAAAAAAAAAAAAAAAAAACAACCATACCATCTTGTCGCTTTAATAAGGTACAGATCTCACTGATGCTCTTGTTCTTTGCTTTGATTCGACCCTGTCAGCATCTTTTTGAATTTGTAAATGAACAATAATGTATTGATAGGGCTAGAGTTGGACATGGGGTTAAATACATAGTCAAGTTTCAGCATACACTCCTGGATCCCTCAGTTAACATTTGATTTCAGTGTTTGTTCAAGTAAGTGTGCAAGTGTATGCAGCAGGGCAGCTGCAGCATCTCACCTCTGATTTTATGATTACCGCATTTCATGTTTCCTGCCCATAATTGTAGGCTGTTTCTTTGCATATCTATATTGGTTGGTGAGTGTGCTCAGCATGGGCCCTTATTCCAATCACTCAATGATTTTAGCGTAGACAGATCTTCATCACATGTATGCGAAAAAAGCCTGATGAACTGTAAATTCGCCTCATTTAAATGGAGAGGGAGAGACCCCACTGTGCCTAGATGGCATAGGGCAGGTGGTGTGAGTGAGTGCAAAGTGAGATGAGTCCAAAAGAAATGTGTGTGCACGCGTGTGTGTGCATTGGTGGGGGCGGCATTCACTAGGCACCTGGTGCTGACAGGCTCTCATTGAAACTGTGATCCAATTCAGATTCAGCCCTCCTATACTGCTTTGAAGGGCCTCGTGACAGCTTATTCCCTCTCTCTTCTCTTCCCCTCGCCTCTCCTCTCCTCTCCACCTCTCTATGGGGATCCCATCATTACCTGCTGATTACAGAGCTGTCATTTCTTGCATCTGACAAGCTTGCTGATTGGCGGGTGCATGTGTGATCATGTGGTTTGCTCATGCCCATGTGTGATGCCTTTCTTATGTGTTATGCTTTCTTGAGTCTGATGCACGTGTGTTTAGCCATCTGTGTGGGCACCTGTCTGTGTGTGTAGGTGTATGGCTGCACCTATCCCTTACTCTGATTATGACTGCAGTGTGAAAGAGAACTGCTGTTCCACAAGCGGAGGGGAAAGAAGAGCAAAGTGAAGCTTTTGTTCTTATGAAAACAACCTCTGGGAATACCAGCACGAATGAGAACTTGCACTGTGATGTCTAGATTTTCCGTTCATACAAGTCTTTCACACAAGTATCATGTCGTATGTTATGAATTAATTGTTTTGATGTTTTATAATTATCATACATATGTTCCTCATTCAACATGAAGCTTGTTGATTTTGACAGTTGCCACCAGCTGACTGTGGTAATTGTTCCACTTGTCACTTTTAATGTGAAATGCACTTTAAGATGCTGTAGCATAGACTTTAGGAAACTAGAAATCTTGTCATATACTTAAAGGGAAACTACCATGTCGATATGATTTATTAGTGAGGAAATGGAAACAGAGAAATGTATAGGGAGTAGAGCAGTTGGAGACGCAGAGGTTTGATACAAATGCAACATTAAGTATCTTACAGGAATCCCACACATACCCAGGTCATCAGTGCGTGCAACAGCAAGGTCATTAAAATGGGCCAGTGAGTGGAAGTGGCCTGATTGGCTGTTTGACCTTTAAAGGGTAATTGCCACTTTTAAAAACTAATAAAGACTCTGAGAATCTGAAAGCAAGCCAAAGCAATTTTACTGGAAACAATAACCCCAAACAATAAAGGTATGTTTCTCCATAAAAACATGGAGCGAGTTATTGGGAAATGGCTCTTAAAAGGAATCAAAGTGAAAACTGCAGATTTCTTATTCCTCTCTATGTCTGCTTACCTTTAGCTCTTAAATATTTCAATCATATAAAGTCAACCTCCTGTATGTTGTAATCTGTACTGTTCTTATTAATAGCAGAGGGCTGCTGCATTTTTGTAAAAGTTAACCCTTGATATGCGTCCAGTTGTGTTAAAAGGACTCCCTCTTCAAAGCCTAATATCCAATTTTTCCATCTGCTAAAAAGGGAATGGGAGATTTAAGTAAAAACTTTATGACAGCTTTACTGGCTCTGAGTTAAAAGGTGCCCTCTATTCAGATAGTTTGAAAGTCTGACTTTGAACAGCAGCATTTTGGAATATAGATCACTTTCATCACCCAGACTATGGTTGCTGGTCGCTTCAAAGCCACCCGGGTTCCTCTTTGGCTCCCCGTCCTTAGAAATGGTTCCTTGTGGAAATGGAAGAATAAAAATGGGATGAGATTGGAACCAGGGGTGATAATGGGCTGAAACTAGGAGACAAGAGGAGAAAGACAAAAATGCTAGTGAAGCAAGAGGCTAGAACAGGCCGATTGATGATTTAAGTTAGATGACTTGAGGGCACCTGAACTGTGGTAGACCACAGAGTGTGTGAGAGAATACACAAAACAAAGGACAACCTGAAAACATAAAAAGCTCAAGAAGATGCAGACAGATGAGGAGGTGCACAGAGAGGAGCAGACAGGATAATTGTTGACTTGTTGAGCTTCAGTGAGCAAGGACAGATAAGGACAAAAGTATGCTGAGTGGGTTAAAGACTGAGGTCAAAACACCCACAGCAAAAAACAAAGCTTCTAAAAACTCCAGACATTTATGAAGGGGAAAACAGGACTGCTGAATAAGTGAGAAAAATGTGTCATTCACTGAGTACCGGGTGTCAGTGTGGTCTCCATGGCTGGTGTAACTCCTCAATGGCATTGCTGTGCTGTGCCAGTTCAATAATTACCATCAAGTGTTTCTCCTTAAATGTGCCCATGACAAACATCATCACCACTGACACCACCATCACCAGAGTGAGTAGCAGACACCCTGTGGTGGTGATTCAACATCATTAGTGAACATGACTGGGTGTGGGCATTAGAGACGCAACATTACACCACACCATGCCGGGTACTAATGACCTGGAAAACTAGATACCATCTCTTCACTTGCCATCCTTCACTCACTGAATCCCTGGCAGGAAAAGACAAGACAGAGAGGAGAGGTGTTTTGTATAGATGTTCTGAGGTTTTTGAATTATGTGTGAACATGTGTTTTAAACACATACAAGATAAAAATGAAAAGCAGAAAACCAACACATACTTTTGTATTCAAGTAATTCATGCATGCATCCAGTCTTCAGCATTTTCATCTTGTATGTTTGCTCTAAGCCCACATCCCACTATCTCATCCTTGATCCTTTTCAATCATAATACATCACACAAAGGTAGTCTCCCATAGTGGGTTTGTGAGCTCCACAGCAATAGGACTTAGCTTGCTATCTGATAGATCTCTCTTTAAAGTTGCTCCTCCCTGCCACTAAATACAACATCTGTGAAATAGGGGAAATGGTGGAAAATCCTATTTTCAAAAAGACATCATAGCCAGAGCTCACACATCTGTGAGGACTGATACAACAAGAGCATTCAAGTGTGTGTATGTGTTCACGTGCTTGTGAAAGTACATGTGGTTGAATTTGAGGGTGCTCTATAATATTCATAGGCACCAATCGATGGCATCTTGTCTACATTTTGCATGGGCACGGGCATGTTTTGCACCCGTTTGTGCGTTTATGCATGTGTGCATATGAGCATGCCACAGTCAGCATTCCCACATCAAGGCTGTCATCATCTCACTTCCTGCTATTATCACCACTTCTGACAGCCCACTCCCAGCAAAATTAATTTCCCCCTCATTCCAAATGTTCAGCCTCCATCCTGCCATCACCACCCTGACCAAAGCATTTCTATGGCATTTGTCCTCATCTTCTTTTTTCCCTCCCTGTGTCTGACAATGCAAAGAAAAACTGGTTTTCAGCTCCTTTTTTTCGTTTATACATCCTAAGAAGTTGCCATGCTTTACTGAGATGTGTCTGTATCCAGAGCCTAACAGTAGCTGCTCACCCACAGAGACTAACAGGGTAAGAAAAAGCCAAAATAGAGAGAAAGATTGGACGGGAGGTGGTGATTCTTTTCAAACCATTTAGTTGTACTGGCTTTATGGAAAACCCATTTGCACATCATTTCCATTATAAAGCAGTAGACAAAGACATGGATGTTGGCTACACAGTGGCTTGAGCTTCTATAATTTACATTTTTTTTTCTCGATGTTTCTTTGGACTAGGTTTTCATTTCTGTCACATGCCTATTCCAGTGGAAAGTCACTCATGACTGTTACACATGCGATTCTTAAATAAAAATTAAGTCGGAGACAGCTAAGAAATGGAATCCAGCTCAGACAATTAGATGCACCATCTGCCTCGTCTTCCACCAGTCCCCTGTGTGACAGGAGTAAATACCAGCCAAGTTAGTCAAGTAAATACCACCGACCCACTGGTTTGTATTTGGACTCAACAGCTGAATATTAATATAGTTGTTTGTGCTAGTATTTTTATGTGAAAGAAGATGACATTAAGTATTGTTTAACAAGAAGGGTGTAGGGAATTGTTTGCTTGATTAAGCTTGGCCATATGCTCCAGTCACAGCAGAGAAGCCAAAAAAACTACAAAAACACAACAGCAGCGCTGAATCACAATGAAGATGCACTCATTTGCCTTCTGCTCACAGTGGATTCACTGGACCACATAAGGTCTGTCTCCCTCTTTTTGTCTCGATACATAGGCTCTATTTTTGTACCACCACCTTATACAAGCTTTGTGCCGACAAAGTAACATTTTCCCGAGGCAGAGCAGCGCTCGCCTTTACCTGTGTTCTTTTCATATTTTGGTGACTGCTCCAGATTTGAGAGAAGAAATACCGGAGGGGTTGTGCATTGACCAAGATTGACCACGGCATGCCTGCTTGGAGCTGGTCAACGGGGTATAGCACAAAGTGCACTCTTGTTTCATGCTGTTTTCATTGCCATCGGAGTTGACCATCGTCACAAGTGGGACTGACGCCGACATGGCGGGACAGGCTGCTGCATTAATGTGTTACATGTCATTTCTTTGATTCTGAATTGTTTGGATGACAACATTAACATCATTAACATCAACCAACTGTGTCAGAATTTGCTGATGTTTGGAACCTTGAAATGTGCAAAGAATGTTGGCGCTGTATTATGTTCATAAATATAACACTACTGTCCCTGAACACTAACTTGCGTCAGTTATTTGGAAAATGGGATGGATTGTTGTCCCACAGTTACACCAGCAGTGGAGGTTGTCACGTGGTAATGAGGGAGCTGGCAGTGCAGGCCAGACGCTGATGCTGTTGCGTAACATGTCATGCCTCTGATTTTGGATTTGCTATGTAAAATCATACACTGGACTGACTTTGTTTAGTTAAGTGTAAACAAGCAAAGACGGCGTAATGATGGGTGTTTTAATGGCTCTGATCTCTGTTTAAAAGAGACTTGTATGTTTGAAACTTAAACTTTAATTTGAGCAAAGTTTAAATTACACAGCCATTTTCCAGCACTACAGAAGTTCATAATAAAGGCACTCTCTCTAATGTTAGTGTGGAATATATTCCAAAGACGGGGGAAAACTGGATGGAAACTTGTGAGGATTTAGTCTGAGTTTTTTGTAGCTATCAGCTGTCTGCTGAGATCTTAAACTTTTTTTTAAAGGAGGTTATAAGGTTTGTCAAGTAAGTAAACACATTTTTAATAGAATATATGCTGCAGTGCTTACACTGGGCTCATGCTAATTTTTTTTATATCTATTCCTCACTTATGGATCAATGTGCTTTAAATTGCTTTAAATTTTTAAAAAAAGTTATTCTAATGTGATTGACCGTGACTGACAAAATACCCACAGATAATTTATTCCTCCTAATCCAACCTACCTGTGTTACATCTTGTCTCATTTTGTGTATTTATTGCTGTCCACCTATTGACTGATTGACCCCTTTCTTCTTTATCTCTCAATTTACCTCACCTTTATACAATTTATGTACCTCCTTTCCACCCTGTGTATTTCTGTACTTCCTCCTCCTGGCATTTTTCATCTGTTCTCTCTTTCACCTCCCTCTCTCCCTTCCTCCATCAAAGCATGCTGAACTGGGATGAATTAACCTTTCCGTGGAACAGTGCCATTACAAGCATGGATGCATCCCTTTATGCATATGTGTGTGTCCGCCAGTGAGTGCCCTTGTGTGAGCGTGACACACAGTGACTATGCGTACACAGTTGCACAGACTTTTCCTTGGGGAACACAGATGCAGCCTTTTGTTTTTGCTCTTGTTTCAGATTACAGTTTGTTTTATTAATGTTATGGTAATCTGGCTTCCCCTCCTTCTCTGGTCCCCGTGCTTCTCAAAATGGGGGGAAAGCTCAGAGGACACCCATTGATCTATGCGGCTCCAGAGACCTCATGCCACTCAGCCAGTCTCTACCGTGTCAATCTTTCATGAATGCTGCTGCAGGAAAGTGGCCGTTAGGGAACAGCAACAGACAATATGCTTGAAACAAAGGGCTTTAAACATAGTGGGGCCACCGGTGGAATGGCCAGGCTCTTGTGTGGATGCATGGCCAACTTGTTTTTCATTATACGCTTATTTATACTCCTGTTTTTCACTTGGATGACTGATTGACACAAAACACCCACGGCTAAACATGTTGCAGAATGAGATAGGTGGAAAAAATTTTGGTGGTTGCGTTGTTGTCCTCATCATGAAGCAATTTGCTGCAAATATCAATCAATTCATGACCAATTTTACATGCTCCACTGTGAAGACGATTTAACCCAAATTGACAGTAATACATTTAACTGTTTATTTGGCTCATCTCAATGGTTTTAGCTGGGCAAAAAACATATAGGATGTCTTGTTATTGATTACCAGTTTAACCTGCACATTAGTAATATCCTTACACACATGCATTATCACACAGGTGCACATTTAGTATATGCATTCAGTGAGCACAGGCATATTTGAGCAGGCATACATACAAAAAATGTTTGTTTATTTGTCTGCCTTTCTCTACTTTTATCTTTTTTCTTTCCGAGTCTCTCCATCTAGTCCACCTGCAAGAGACAGCCTATGAAATATTAATTACAATGCGCTATCAAGACTGTGTGCTTAGTTTACTGAGAAGCCCTGTGTGTGTGTGTGTGTGTGTGTGTGTGTGTGTGTGTGTGAGAGAGAGAGAGAGAGAGAGAGAGTGAGAGAGAGAGTGAGTGCATGCGTCTTTCTTGGGGCTTGTGTTCTGCCTGCTAATGACCACTGTTTTTGAGACCTATTGCCCTCTTTCTCTCTAGTCTTGTCAGTCTCTCTCCCTTTCCCTGTCCCTCTCACCTCTAATGTTTTGCCTCAGCCTCCCAGCCCCCCTCTACTCCTTTTCTCTCCCCTGCTGCCACCCAGCCCCAGATGCAGGTTTAAACAACTAGCCTTGAACACCGATGACACCTCGTCAATGCAAATTGAATCTCCTCCAACTCCCCGTCTCTCTCATTTCTTAGCCGTCTTTCTCTTTTCACTTCCTCTCAGAGATTATGTGGTAATGAGGGTGTCTTGCTTGTACAGCGAGACCTTCCTAACCTCACTTTCTTTAGCTCTCACATTTGCTTTCACTCTTCTTTGCTCTCATGTGTCGTCACTTTCTTGTGCTGTCCCCTCCCTCTGTCTACCTCCTGTTTAATTAATTGGAGTGTACATAGTTATGTGTGTGGACCAGAGATGACCCGTGTGTTAATGTGAACAGAGGGATAACAAGACCTGTGTGTCTTGGTCTCTGCTGTGGCTTGTCAAGTGTCATTGCAAACCATTGTGCACTTTTACATGGCTGTGATTGGGGAAAAAGGTAATTTATACTGAATGGACAGGCAGACTGAAAGCTTCGCAGAATATAGTTGGAAACCAAATCATTCAGCTATAATGGAAACATCCATACATTTGCTTACCCAGATTTTAATTGACTATTTTTACTAAAACCACTGACACTTCTGAAGAAAAGTTTTATGTGATGCGAAAACATTTCTGGGGTGTGAGTTGCTTTTCTTTTCAGCAAATAAGTGAAATATTTCTCAGATGAACCAGTCTTTGTTTTGCTTTGTTGAGCCTAAAGCCAGAGTTTTCACAAATGTGTCCCCACAGTAACTTGCTGCAAATGTAACCTGTTCTGGGGCAGATTATAATTTGGCTTCATGTGTGTCATAAAAGATGATGCCAATTCAGAGATGTGTTCAATTTCTGTGAAAGAAAAGTCCAAAAATGCCCTTTGTTATGAGAACCCACAGAATAAAGCCTTGGTTAATAAAGAGAGTTGATAACTACTTTTGTGAATCAAGTTGTAATCACTGGCTGTGGGTTCAGTGTTTGGCGAACAAGCACACACAAAGCAAGCCTGGCTGTGTCGAGCATGCTTCGTAGCACACCCCTCTGGTCTCATTTCCAACAGTATGACCATTTGCAGAGAGAGATTTTTCTCTTTTCCCATTACCTCATTCAAACCTGTATGAAACCATTTTGCATCATAACTCTGCCTTCCATTACTCCCTCCATGTTTAACATGCAAACATCCATGGCATTCACCACAGTACTGAAAAGATGTCTACTTGTAGAGTGTTTTTGAGTGCACACAGAAGTAGACGGTCTTTTTCAGTTACACTCTATTATCCTGCATTTGAATTCTCAACAAGAGGCTGGCCCAGCATGGTAGAAAATGTCACCTGTCACATTAGATGATAATTGTACCAAGATGAAAGAGGCAGAGGCCTTACTATGCCATTCTGCTCTTATTTTCAATGTGGCTGCATTAGAGATGCACATGTTGTATGAAGGATTTTGCAATTGGCTCCTCACACAGAAAATAAAACCATAATTCCATGTGCACTCACGAGTTTAGCTCTGCATGTATCTGAAAGAGAGGAGAGAATGACAGCAGTGTGCACAGTGTAGTGTGTGTCTGTTGCTGTGTTTGACAGACAGATCCATGTTGCCCTTTCCATTGTGGAGCCAAAGATTCCCATGGTGCTTAGGGTCAACTCGCGGTCACTGACTTGTGGTGACAGCCAAATCTGAAGTGTGTGAATGTTCAGTTAATTCAGGCCATAACCATCGATAGAGAAGCTGTCACATCATATGAATTGCAAAATGAAAAATGTCTTTTTAAACATGCATTCATATCTGGGTCCTCACTCCTTCCTGTTCTATTTTTAAAATGCAAAGTAGTAAATCAACACATGTTGTAAATGGGCAAAGTTTAGATGAGAGGTACAAATCAGCAATGTGTCTCACTGCTCGCAGCTGTTTTTATTTATTCATCGTCGGTTACAGTTAAATCAACAAACTAACCTCTGGCTGATTGCCTCAGGGTTTGTGTGTGTGTATGTGTGCGCATATATGAGAGATGTTGAGTATGGGTATTTTTGTGTGTGCACAGCATCACATACGTCCACATATCCACAGGCACATTCATTGTGGGCAGCAAACTAAACCACCTACATTAAGCAGTCCCACTGAGGGCTCTTAACCTGCGGTCTCTAGGCACTTAGGCTGGATCCAACATCTTAGACAAGGCAAGCTGCTGTAATTATAACACTCACCTTGTTATCAAGCTCCTATATGGTGCAGGGACAGGAAAGCAGTCAGAGGTTATAGTGGGTGCATGTACTTCATGATGCTTCCCTGTACAGCAGATATATGGGACATGATCTCTACATCCTATACATTTAAAATAAACAAGGCTTATAGAGTCATGTAAGCTGTGCAATTCTAGGTTTGTTCTAGATTTAAAAACACTGTAGAGCTTGTTTGACTAGGATTGCTCTTATGCTCTTAAACATTCAGTTTTACAGCACATCTACACGAGACAAGGAAAAAAAATCAAAGTGACCATAACTGAACTCTTCTCAAACACCTCAGTTCCAAAATGCATTTGTACACAAGGGTATCTTGAATTGATCTTTTTGCTTTGAAAGCTTTGTAAAGCTCACTTTATACTTCTAACTCCTTTGTATTTGGCTGATATTTCAAGATATATAAACATGTTTACTTGACTTTACTTGTTATTGTCTAGCCACAGCTTTCATAAATCTGACATATTCTTGCTGTCACAGTGTCATGGCTATACACAGCAAGGAGCTCCACCAGGGGTCTGTTGTCATACATGACTCATACTGAAGTACTGTGAGTAGTTTTTGGACCTCTTGATTTTGTTTTAGAGTCCTGCTTTCTGTGCCATCTCAGCTTCTTGATGTGTTTTTTTGGAGATAGTGCTATTTTGGTCAGACTCAGCAGGGGCTCTGTTGGATTGGCGTAGTGGTTGGCTCAGTGATGGGCAGCCCTGGAGCATTTCTCCATTATTACCACTGTACTGAGACAGAGAGCATTACACAGGTTGTTGAGTTGTGAGCAAAACATGCAGGGAAGTGTGTATCTGTTGGCTCAGTGTTTACACTTCAACCTGGCAGTTAAGAAAAGGGGAGTCAACTACTAACCAAGTTAGACACAGGGAGACAGAGAGATGGAGAGAGATCTCATACGGTTTGTTGTAATGACTTTAACATGGTTTCTTTCTCAGTTCAAAACAAAAAAAATGCCCAAACACACTCACACTAACATGTATACACATTTATTACTTCATGTTTAAGTCATGAGGCCCCACTCCTCTTTGGCCAAGTCTATAAACACACTGATGCCAAATCCACTTCACTCAACACCCGCACCCCCATCACCACCACAACCACCCACTACATTGCATCTGAAAATGTCGTCTCGTCATTTTTTGGAGCAGACACAAGCCGCAAACTCTGCGAGTGTAGCATTTCTTTGTTTGTGTTTGTAGTCAATTTGATTAATAAAGGCTGTCAGATCAAAGTGCAGGGTGTGTGTACATACCCAAGCGTACAAGCTGCAGCTATTTACTGTTCATACTCAAACACTGAAAAACTTAACACTTAAAAACTTGTGTTTTTATAACAACTTTTCTAAGAATTGCCTATAAATTCTGCAGATCACAAATATTTCCTAATATACAAATATGTTCCATTTTCTGCAACTCCATAACGATAAAAGCCAACGATGTTGCCAGTTGAATGTTTCTATTGTGAATTATCCGCAGTAGAAAAATGCTGTATTATCAGTAACTTCACCTTTAAAGTTTAATATCTGTAGTAGCACTGTGGAGCTGTGTTTCTATGAGTCAGGGTCACAGTTTAATTTTTTCTTATGGACACACACAAGGACAAAAGCACATATGTGTTCGCACACGAGTTACACAATACACATGCGTACCAATAGCGTCACATTATTCAACTGATCAACAGATGGTAACAGTGTGCCATGGTATGCTGCAACATGAGGAAATCAAGCTAGAAAACATGGATGTAAACACGAATGTGTTCATAAATGTTTTATGATGCAGGAAATGCACTCAAAGGGTTTGGTAACTCAAGGATAAATGCAGTGTATTGGTGTGTAATAATATAATGTAATAAAACTGCTGTTTGCCTTGAAGAATATTCCACACATCTTCTTCAAAACAGCTCCTATACAATAGCTAACAGTAAGTGACAAATAGTGAGGCTGAATTAACCATGTTGAATACTTGATGCATGTTAAAGCCATATGAATCACAAGACTACAGTATAGTAAATAAATACACCAAATTGTAAGTTACTTTTTTAGAAGTTGTTATATTTGTAGTTTCTTCAGTGAGCACAGTATCATTACTACAGATAGGAATGATGGTTGAAACTGAAAATAGAAATTTTGTTGTAACAAACTGAAGTTATCCTTTACGTTTAATACTATTCCATATTAGGTATAGGACAGAGAGAAGGACATTTAAAATGAAATTGAAATATCCCTACTATTCTTTTGACCTTTTGCCTCACCGTGGAATGACGAACAGATTAATCATGCAAATAGACTGAAAACTAAGGGGAACTAACACACCCGCTCATGTGTGAGTGCACACACACACATATGCACATTCATGTTCACACACAAACAATGCGCTTTGCTCCTGATTTTATGGAGGGCCAGATAAGCACAATCAATGTCAGCCAATTATTCTTGCTGCTCTAAGTGATTAGCTGCGCATCTGCGTGCCCCTCTCTGCGTTTGTTTATGTGATTTGCTTTTCTGATAGCTTTATACTGAACCGTATCTGCATAAAGTGACCGTCAGTAGTTTTGATGAAGGAGCTTTGGTGTGTTTTTCCGCCTGCTTGACGAACTGTCCACAGTTGTGGTGTTTAACACCAATGTGCTGACAAGCAATCAGACTAATGCGTCTTGTCTTTATATGGACATATCAGGGTTAACTGTTCACACTGTGATAGAAGAGCCACTTTGAGGCAATAAACATGTGGCAAGAGTGCCTTTGTCACCCTGCTTTTTCAACAACAATCTTCCATACGGATTTCTGTTATGCTTCCATAGCAGAGCAGAAGATTATAAGATAAGAGAACTTGCAGTCTTAAGCCTCAATTAAACTCCTTTACTTCAATGCATGTGCAGACAGCTCTTGACACCACAAGAGCACATTTGTTCTTATTATACATCTTTCTACTCTGCTTGGAGGAGTCCATGTGTAGTTGGTGCCGTTGTAGCATAGTCCCAACAAATTGGAGAGCTCACAGATGTCCTCACATACATCGTATATCATATACATTGGATCATATTGCACTTGAAGGTGGGGACAGTATTAGCACAATAACCTAGTGGTTGGTGTAATTGGAGGTCAGCAGTTCTAAGCGTTTGAAAGCACAAGAGTGGAAGGTTTTTTTTATGGTGAGGGATGTTCAAAAGTTTACTCTGTGAATCTGTGAGAAAAAGTGGAAGTTGTGAAAATTGTTATTTTGCAGCTGTTCCAGAGAGAGAGAGTAAGAAGAGAAGGACTAACAGGAAAACACACGAATGAAACAGGGTCATCCCTCTTTGGCTCCCTTAGCTTGGGGTGATTCATGAGTCGAACACCTCGGATCAGGCCTCCATATTTAATAACCTTGAACACCTCTCCTTTTCTCCCTCCCCTTCTGCATTAGCCCACATCCAATCCCTCTAATGTTCAGTGAATAACCGCTTTTACTGCTAGTTCAGGTGTGATACAGTGTAGGAGGCGGTGAAGGCTAGACCAGGAGGCCAGGCGATGAGGCAGGCAGGAGGAAGACTCTCATGAATAATGGATGGCAACAGAGGGGCCGTGTTAGGCTTGAATATGAATGGCCTCCCCTGCAGTCACCTGGCTTGATCATGGGCTCATACTTACACCTCCAAAGTGTGCTCTGAATGTTAACTCCCTCTTTCTAGTATGAACCCTTTACACTGACTCTGATCACTTATTATAGGTGACTTGCTGTGAAAGACTATTGCAAGTTGCTGTTAGTTGTTTAGTGAAATAGTGTCCCCTGTGACTGATATGTATTCATTTAATTCAGTTCAGTTCAACACAGTTTTATCCATATAGTACCAAATTATAATAGAATGTTTCTCAAGACATTTTACAGAGTGAGGCTGCATTTTCGCAACATCATAAAGAGAAACTCTGGTTGAGTTGAGAGAAGAAAAATGGGAGAAAGTGAAGGAAGAGACCAGTTGTTATAATACTTATATTGTTATTATTATTATTAATAATAATTAATTCTTAAAGGTGTAATAATAATCAATGATAGCCACTGCAATTGATACAGCTCTGCAGTCAGAGTTACCTGCAGAATGAGAGAAGACACAAAGTTAATGAGATGCAGGAGCGTGATATAAATGCATGTGTGGAGACAGAGAAGTGCTCAGTGCATCACGCCTCTCACCTGAGTTAGCCTTAACTACAAGCTTCATTACAGAGAGAAGTTTTAAGCTGTAAATACAGAGAAGGTGCCTGCCTCCCAAACTGGGAGCTGGATCCACAGGAGAGGAGCCCGATAGCTGAAGGCTCTGCATCCAGTTTTACTCTTGGAAACTCTCAGAACCACCAGGAAGCCTGCATTTTGAGAATGAAGTGTTATGTTAGGGTAATAGGCCACTATGAGCTCTTTAAGATAAGACGGAGCTGGGTCATTATGGGCTTTGTATATAAGGAGGATTTCAACCAAATGTAGTTGAGGGTATTACAGGGCACCAAACAGTGAAGCTAATATAGGAGAAACATTACATTTCTCCAGCTGCTGTCAGTACTGAAATTGCAGCATTTTGGATCAACTGGAGGCTTTTATTGTGATGTCCTGATAATAATGATGACATGACAATGAATTGCATCAGTCTAGAGGTTTTCTATGAGCATAGGGAAGACAGTGTTAACATGAACAAACAGTAACACATGGCATTATTGATACTCATTTCCCAGGGTATAAGCAGCATTTTACTGTTGTAGCGTATTTACATTTTATACATGCAACCTAAATAAAAAAACTGCTGGAACTGCTAAAACTCAGGATAACTTTTTTGTGTTTTGTGTATAAGTTGAGTTACAAACCAAAAGCATAGACCACTGATGAAACAGTGAACTGTTCATATTTGTTTCATGTCATGTAAAACCTGGTCTTAATCTTAAGAATCAAATATTCCCCTTGGACTACTGTGTACTAGAAGTTACAAAGTAATGTAAAATAGAAATACTAAGGGGAATAGTTTAATGAACTCCATTGCTCACTGAAACAAATATAATGAACTTATACTTACCAATATGTTATGAGCAGCCTTAGGCTTTCTATTAGGTCCATAAAACAACGGAACATCTTTCTACTCCACACAGTCATTTATATGGCTGTGAATCACTGTATGCATAATATGTAGACTCAACTAAGTGTTGAAACTTTGAATGTGATATAATTGCTGGTAGTTAGATGTGTGGGTTTCATTTGCCTCCACCCTGACATTTCTATACACAGTGCAGGGTTTAAATTGAAGAATATGTGCTGTGGTGTTACACACTGTTTGTGAAGAGGTCAGAAGATTTTTACTGTTGTACTAGACTCTTGTTTGGCTGTGGCTTTGTTAAGTCTGAGACAGAATAATGAAGGTAAATAAGAAAACACCAGTCAGTCATGGAAGTTTTAATGGATTATGTGAAGGGTAACCAAGCCAGAAAATATCAGGTACTGTTGCTGAATTAAGATTGGAGTTTAATGATTTAATGATCCAATTATAGTTAACTGATCAGTCGAGTGTCAAAAATTTAATGGGCTTGTGAAATGGAAAAAATCACAACAACAGAATAAAATACAGATTTTTTCTTTTTTATTTATCGTACATTTTATGTTTTTTTTTTACATTTAAAAAGGATTTTTTTAAATGTAAAAAATTTAAAACGAATGATCATTTGAAACTGATTTTATCAACTTGTCTGCAGCATGGTAAAATGGCTGTTTCACATTTTACTTCAAACAGGGTTCTCGTGTGGTCAGAGGAGCTGATGATACAATTTTGGATTTATGAGGGAAAAAGAAAAATTAAGACAAAACGTGATTATTCATATAGAAAGTATTTTAAAACCCTAAAAATGTTATATCACCATAATCTGCTGTACTGTAAACATCATTACTCTAAAACTTGCACTTGGCACATTGGAACATTGGACCATATTAGTCGACAGTGAACAACCCAAACAGCCGTTTGAAAATATCACAGTCTCATTTTTGTAAATCAGCGAGGCTCTGTTTTCAAAGTTAAACTCATACTGCATGAAGAAATAAAGCAGCACACTGATCCCGTGTTCCCGCACGGTGCACATACAAGTACACAAACACACAAATAAAACACATTCAGACACGGGGATTAGGTTCTTTTGGTCCGAAGCTGCTGATTACAATATGTTTATTACTCTGCAAGCCAACTGCAGAGCTCTTATCAAACACGCACACACATGCACACAGTTTTTGCGCTGCTTGTGAACTGCTGAGTTCTTATTAAAAATTGATCTGCAAGCTGTTGTGTGTCGCTGCTTCGCTGAGGAATTCATTACCTCTTTGCCATGCACCACTGTGTCCCACGCGCACGCACACACACACACACACACACACACACACACACACACACACACACACACACACACACACACACAAACACTCACACAATTTAAGCACACGGCATGCCTGTAAGCAATCCCAACCTGTCGAATAAAACAACACCCTTTCGTTTAGAATATTCAAGATTCAAACAAACAAATGTTCCGGTGGGAGACAGAGGGAGAAAGACGGGGGCAAAAAAGCAAGACGGAAACACTGAGAGAGAAACAGGCTTGAGGAGAGCGAGAGAGAAACACAACAAGAAAACGAGGTGGTGCAATGGTGGTGATGAGAAAGGACGGATGACAGAGAAACATCGTGTGAAGAGCAGCACAGAGTAGAAAGCTTCTCTCTGAACCAGGTGATTGTTTGATGGTAGCCATTTTAAAGGCGAGGATTGCCACTGTGTGACGGTTTATACTCTTTGTGCATTTCACCCTCCTCCTCGTTCTTCAGTGGGCTCCTCCTCTTCTTCTCCTACTGCTCTTTCATCTTCTCAAACCCACTACTTCTACAAATCATTCCTCCATCATCTGTCTTCTCTTCTCTCTCCTCTCAATCCATTTTCTGTCTCTGCCGTGACGGCCTTCACCTGTGTGTTGTTGTTTCTTTATTTTTTTTTATTTTTTACTTTCAAGCCATGATTGTGTACAAACATGGCACTAGCGGTAGAAATTGAATTCTGGTTGAGTGATTTACTCCCATCTTTACTGTCGGTTCTTGGGTATTAACTAAGGCAGCAGTGATTGATATGCAGCACCACGTTTCACAACCTGCCAAGTGTCCCTGAAAACCTTGTTCAGAGTAGAGTGCAGATGAAGACACAAAGAGAAAGAGATAAGAGAAAGAGAGAAAATTAGGAAAGATATCAGCCATTTTGTCAGCCTGTCTGTTCTCCTGTCATGTGTCTGTCTCATTTGGCTGCGCTGACCTCTCAACATGATCAATGCACCTCAGAGAATAGCTGTTCACCTTTTCCTTGCCCTGTCATTTTCCTACTGTCTGCCACCATTTTAAAGTCACTTTTTCCATATATCTTTGTAAACACTCCCATCTCTTCCCGTTTCTCTTCATCATCGTCTGCCTTTTCCTGAGCCGTACCCCCTGCCCCTGTTATTCCTCAGTAGGCCACATTAAATCTGACTATATCTGTAATTTCTCTTCATCTCTGTCTATTTCCTTGATTTTTGGCTGCTGCTCTGCCTCACATCTCTGCCAATCTGCCAAACTCACCGTCATCTCTTAAGATAAAGTTCATTCATTTTAAACTTTTAAGGAATAATTCGACGTTTTGGGAAATAACACTTATTTGCTTTGCTTCTGAAAATTTAGATGAGAAAAGATAGAGCTTACTTACTCACCACATCTGGCAAATAACTTTTCCTTTTCCACACACTTTTCCTAAAGAGTGTGCTGAGCTGTGTATATGAACGCTTGTGTTTGTGGGAGTTGTAGACACAGCAAACATTTGCATGAATGTCACATACACAGACAATATAACTACTGGTTTATAACCATTAGACAAGGAAGCAGCCGTTGCTACCTTCTGGATTCATTCAGGGTTTTCTCTTTCCCCATAGAACATCCATTTACATACATAAAATTCAGAAAACATAGTGTGAATTCAATCTTATTTATAATCACTCTTGGACAAAGCAACAGTGTTCAACAAGTGCTCAGCCAGGAACCAACTGCTCAGCCCCCTTTGTTAAAATGATTACAATTCTGGGTCGCACAACTGTGACTGAACCTCGGTGCTCAGATCTCATTTTGCAATAAAACAGCTTTGTAAATTTATTTTGTACAAGATAAGCAAACTAATCTTGATCACAAGCATATTCCATACTCCCGCTAGATTTTCACACCATGCTTTTGATTTTGAGCTGATTAGAAGATTATGAAATGGATGTTGAAGCTCTTTGGTATGCGTTATTGTTACACATTGATCTGTGGTGCTGCCTGCATGCTGCATTAGAGCTGCTGCTTATCTACAAAGCCAAGGGCGTGGGAAAATCTACCAAGTCAACCTCCAGCTGACTTCCAGGAGTTAAGCGGTCTACAGTACACAGTTCAATAACGACTCAACACTCATACTAACTTGAAGGGTATTGACTTGAAGCTTGCTGCTTGCAATGTCTTAATGTATAATTTATATGAGCAACTGCATGTATGCTTGAATAATTCATGTAATGGTTCACATTTCTATATTTCAATTACCAGCATTACCAAGTAAAACCTAACAATAAGCTGTAAAGTTTTCAAGTGCGTTCACAAAGTCCTAACAAGACATTGTCTGCACCAATCATTGTCTTCCTCTTCCTTTTCTTGGTGCCAAGATTTTTGCTTTGCTACCTTTTCACAAAAAACTTTGATATGCAAGATTTATGGCAGTGAATATACCCAAATTTTGTGAGGCAGCAGGCTCATAAATATTCCACACTGTCAATGATTTTAATTTCACAGAGTGTGAAGTGCCATTTAATGTTTTTATACACAGATGAAAGAGCAGACTTTGTGATGTTTTTTAGACTTTCTTTCTTCAGTAAACAAAACAGTTCCAAGTCCTTCACTATCTCTTAATGAGAGATGGAAATCACCCAGAGGAGAGGCCCTGGCATGCTAAGATAATAGGATCTCGATGCTGGTTTTTGGTCCTCAAAAGAGCCAAACCTGCCGCGCTAAACACTTCTGCCTTTTCCCTCTCATGAAATATGGATTTGTGTACAGGCGGGCACAAATGCTAATCATCGTGCAAGAGTGTAAGTGTGTCTTTGTGTGTGTGTAAATTCTGGTGACGTTGTGTTAAGTATGTGTATGTGTGCACGTATTGCATGTGTATGTGTGTATTTTGCCAGGCCGAATTAGATTTGGGTTCCGAGGCGAGAAAGGGAAGAGACGCATGGAGGAATTTAGCTATGAGGCTCATAAATAGTTTAGCCACCCAGAGCAGATTCATCAAGTAGCGTGAGGGATAAATCATATTCCTCCCCTCCTCCTTTACCCCTCCTCTCTGATCCTTGGCTTCTCTCTCACCCTGAAGAGAAGGATGTAATAAAAGATCTTGGCTGGTAATCTTGAGACTTCAGAGAACCTAATACCTACCGACACTTGTGCTGTGTTGATCCAAGATATGCATCTGCACGCTCCAACCTGCTTAAACCCATGCAAACACACCAGGAGAAGCAAATACAAGCTACACATCCACATATATACACATGCTGGACAAATAGGATCGGTACACCTTCTGGCCTTGTCAGGAAATGAGATCAGACAATATTGCCAGTAATGAAAAAACAATACATCAGCATGTTGGTTAATTTATTCCCCTTTCTTCTCTCACAGAGACATTTGAACTGACATTCACACAACAACACCCTGAGCTGTATCACAAACAAAACCTGAAACATCCAATCGATAGTGATCTGTTGCTCTGGATCGTCCAGTGACGTGACAAATATCCTCGTAGGGCGCCGTGAGCAACAATTTCCCCCAAATTGAAAGGCCCTGAGGCCCTTCGAGCACTGGTGTTATTTGGCTCCTGTTTTCCCCTCATGGCCATCCATGAAGGATGAACCACTCTATATCATCTCTGTCTCTTTGGATAGAGCCCAAGCTCCATCACCATAGCAATGGGTGTTTAGCCTACACCCCAAGAGACAGTCATTCTGCAGATTGCCTGAAAGAATGAGATTGTGTGTGTGGATTTCAAAGCTTTGGAAATGTGTGCCCAGACGTGATCTTGTGTTCTTACTGGTGTCACCTCCATTTGTCGTTATGAATTATATATCAGGGTTGCCATGGGATTTATCATAAAAGCTGAAGAGTCTCCCGGTCACACACCTGAGCCCTCTCTTCTATTTTGAAGCAAGTAGAAACAACTTTGAAGCAGCTCGCGCCACAGCAAACTGCTCAAATGGCCACACGCCCTCGCTTCCAAACAAGATCTCGCTTTCCTGTGACTCTTCAGGTACCCTGCCCTCCTGCTTTGTCCTAAATGTGTAATGCATGCAAATGTCTTTTCATCCATCATGGCTCCTGTCTCTCCACTGTCTCCTCCCAGCTCCCATTGCTCTCCAAAACCCATACTCTCTCTCGTCTTTCTCTAGTTTCTACTCTTTCTTTAGCTCCCTGTCTCTGCCCCTCTTCCCTCTGCCCCCCAGAGACACCCCTCTCTCTAAAGTGCGAGCCTCTGAGGCGTTTGCTCCTTCAATACTTCATTACTTCACTCTCTCGTCCCCCCTCTCTTGCTCTGTCTCTCTTAGGAGGGCTGCAGTGGGTTTTCATTACTCAACAAGTCAATCTTCATCACGCCGTCCTCTGTGTGCTCTCATTGGCTCAAACACACATCGGCTCTCACAGACACACAGACACACACACACACACGCACACACACACAGGTGAACACCGCCTGTATCCTCTTATATTTCACTGTGTAGTCTCAAAGGCAAATCTTTACACATTGTCTGTTAATGACTTCATTTTACTTTTTGATTAGGAGCAGAGAGAACAGAAGAAATGGCAAATTGATGAGAAAATGGCCAGTTTCACAATTTGAGCACCACAAGGAAAAGAAAACAACAGTGTTATCAAGCCAAACTGGATAATATAATAGATAATATGCTAATATGGGACTTGTTGTCTTTTCCCTGGAACCTATTGTTAAGTTGTAGTTGCAGGCTTACTCATCTGCTATGAGCCTGTGGGAAGGCAAAGCTGTCACACAGAATATTAAGTAGGGCCTCAATCGTGTATATACTTTTTCATCCCTTTTTTATCTGCCTACAAAAAAGCATCATTACACTGGTATATAATCAAGTAGCAGATTTTGAAAGGCTGCATTATCACACATGTGTTCAAGTTACCTGCAGTAAAGCATCTTTCTCTGCTGGTTGTGTGTTTTGTGGTGTCTTTGCACACATTTTTCCCAGGCTTTGTGTGTTTGTTTAATACCAGCATTATTTTCCTCTTCTCTAGCTAGCAATTACTAAAGTAACTAGAGTAAAAAAAAAAAAAAAAAATCATACCTAGCAAGCGCCTCCAAATTTTCTCTGTTCTTGAAAATGAAAAGAGACTGAACTCGACTACCTACACACACACACACACACACACACACACACACACACACAAGATGCACATCAATTTTATGTCCTCTTGTTCAGTGCCTATAGAGAGGAGACAGTCTGCAGCCAGCCAGCAGTTTACTCCTGAGACAGATCCTTGTTTAGCATTTAGATTGGCTTGATCAACCACCAGTTAGCCTGTGTGTGTGTGTGTGTGTGTGTGTGTGTGTGTGTGTGTGTGTGTGTGTGCATGTGTGCGTGTGTGTGTGTGTGTGCGTGTGTGTGTGCGCGTGCGTGCTGATTGTGTGCACCTGTGTATGGTATATTTGTTTCAGTATGCGCACAAGTTTGTGTCTGGTTCTGTATGTGTGTGTGTGTGTGTGCGCGCACATGTATGCTTGTGTGTGATGAGCTATGACTCATAGCTCCAGGCCAAGGTTGCCAATGAGACTTAGTGAGGCAGCGAGCCAGGGTCACACAAAGTTACACATTAATCTTTTAGAGGGAACCCCACCACCATCACAACCACCATCACCAGGATTTCTCCACCATCAACTCCTCACAGCGTCTTAAATCTGAATCCAAACTCTCTTATACTCTTATATGTGATTAATATTCTTAATGTTAAATAAAAAAATGATTATAGAATTTCTTCTCCATCAAATTTGTGTCTGTGGCCAAATGTATGGTCGTGTATCTGATGTTTAAGGCAAATATGGTGGTGCCTTGTTCTCTTCAATTATTAATAGAGGATTTCAGAAACACTCAATCAGTCAAACTGTATTTAAGGAGGGAGGTCTCAGAAGGTTAATGGGATTCTGACTGTGAGCACTAACGTCGTGTGTGCAAACACACACACACTCACACACAAAGGCTCTGAACCAAGTGTGCGTTTTCTGAGCTTAGCAGATATAGATTAAGATTACATCAGTCAAGATTATATTTGTCAAAACACCATATGTACAGCGTTTTCAAGCACCTTGTATACCTTTGTAGTCAGTCAGACAGTATTTGTTGTAATACTAGTTGGCGTGTGTACATGTCTATCCATCCATGCATGTGAGTGGCACTGCCTCTCACCTCTCTTTTACCCTGAGTTCACACAGAGTTCACAGTCCCCCTACGCTACTTAATGTGTGTGTTAGGAAGGGAAAGAGAGAGAGAGAGAGAGAGAGACAGAGAAACACACACAGAGTGTGTGTTGTGTGTTGTGTGTGTGAGTGTTCAGTTCTCTGCCTGGAGTCTCCCCAAAAGCCACTTATGTGCTCACAAAGTTATGACTGTGTGGAGAGAGACAATTAGTTTGTGTGTATGTGTGTGTGTGTGTGTTCACATGTGTATTTATGCCTCTTCTAAGTGTGCACGTGTGCGTTTGTGACAGATGTGCAGCCTCTGATGACTTGGGGTTTTGTGCGTCTTTTGGCCCTGAGCATGTGTTTTATCGCCTGCTGTGACATTATGGCTTCAGCTCTATTTCCAGCTACTTCACAGGTGAAAGATGTGTGGTCTTTCTGTGATAGTATAACAGCATTCAACCTGCTAACTACATAGAAATCACATACCTTCTCTCTTTCTGCTCATGTAATGTTTTGCCACTGGGTAGTGACACAGAAATCGCTTGGACAATGCATTTACTCTGTGTGCATGTGGATGTGTATTGGCCCTTAAATAATTCAGCCCACAGGTGATGTGCTGGTAATGGGGCACCCGATAGCAAGCTACTTTTCTCTTTCTTTCAGACAAACACACCTCAGCACAGTCACACGGGTGCACACCTGTTGTGGTCTAAGAGGAGCCAGACAGTGTGTGTTGATGTGTGTGTGACAGCAGCAGCGTGGAGACAGGACAGAGAGCTAAAGCAGATTTGACAGGCTGTCCTAGGCACTAACACTACAAATGGCTGCCTGGATGGAAATATCTTCATCATCTCCAACAAATAGGCTGTCACTCAGACCTCCAAAACTCCTGTTGACTTAGTGCCAACTCTCCTCTTTCTCTGTGTGTGTCTATATCTCTTATACACACACACAAACACTTTTTTTTTTTTGCCTATGTCATCACATATTTCTATTCTGATGTCATTTTCCCTTTCCCTCCTCCAGCAAGAGTGAGAGTTAAACAGTGGGAGCGTCTTTATATCTGTGTGTGTGTTGTAATAAGTGCATGTGTGACGAAGATCATAAATGAGGTTGACGCTTGGCCTTTGTTTGAAATATGAAACCGCTCTCAGATGTATAATATTACAGCAATAGAACAGCAATCAGACTTTAATTGAATCTGGGTTATGACTTTTCTGTGTTCTCGCACAGCTGAGTGTCTCTCCCGTGTTCCCACTCTGTCTTTTCCTCCTCCCTCCCATCTTTTTTTTTTCTCTCGGGTGACTCTCATTTTCTTATTCCTCTCATATCCCTAACTAACCCACTTTCCTCTGTGTTATGACGGATCACGCATCTTTCCCATGTGTTTATTATAATTCTTGTGTCAGGTTTCACCTCACTCAGCCCACCGACCCCTACCAGCCACTTTCTCTGTTGCAGTAGTATCCCCCCCATCTGCTTCAGTTACACTGTTCACGTCTCATTAAAAGACCCTCTGGTGAAATGTCACCATCTTAACTACCCTTCGACACGGGACACTGACTTTCAAACGTTGGAAAGTGATGTGCATCTTTGTGTGTGGAAGTGCACATGTGAGTGCCCTCATGCGTGTCACTGAATCTACACAACCACATTACCTCCTGCTCTGTAGTTATACATGTGTGTCTCTTACGAGGATCAAGCTCACCTGACTAAAGGGAAGACATACATTTGCTAGTCACTGTTTCTTCTGATAGTAAGGATTTGTGTTTAGGTATGAAGTTACAATCAGAAATGGGCTGGGGTTAAATACGTAGTGGAGGTTGTTAAAGCCAGGTTTAGTTGTAAGTGACTGAATACATTAACTGGGTGTCCCCATAAGCAGTAGTAATGCTACTTACTGTGTGTGTGTGTGTGTGCGTGTGTGTGTGTGTGTGTGTGCGTGCGCACTCCCCCTCCTTCATGAAATGGGAGACTATCTATCCAGCCTGACCTTCTCCTTAATTGCTTGGTTTGGGTTCTGTCTCTGCTCATTTCAGGAACAGCGGTCTCCCTGAAATGAGTGCTGACTCCCAATTGTCTCTGGCAAAACCTCACTTTACTTGTCGCCGGTGACAACCCGCAGACCCACATTTGGAAAATGCACACATTTAAGCAGTGGTGCAAAGACGCATACATGTGCGTCACAAAATGATTGTTAAGGTATAATTTGTCCTTCAGTGTCACTGAGGTTCAAATGAAAGTGTACACCACATATGGTGTATATCTGTCCTGATGCGTCACACACCCCTCGTCTCTGCGTTGCTTCACTTCAATCTTTGACAACTGCAAGAAATAGAAGAGAAGAGAAACTAATACTCCTGAGTGGTGAAATTTTGGTGATTCCAATAATGAATCCATCTTATTGCCATCAAAGTTACATTTTGAATGAAAAGTTTGACGTTTGGGGAAATTCCTTCAACCTACTCTCTTACCAGCACCTTTAAAGTTTGCTAATTAACATGGACCATTAAAATTAACAATTAAGAATGATAAGACGATGAGAAGTTACAGTCCCCAGCCAACAAAGAGTCAAATAACCGATATACAGGCTTTGTCTGGATCAGAAAAGCAAAATAAAGAGATATGTTAATTAGTAAATTAGTGACCACACTGTGATAGCTCATACATAATTTCCATCCATTTGTTGGAGAAAATGGATGAAAATGGATAACTAACAAAGCAAAATAACTAAAGATGGCAGTGCTTGACTATACACCTCAGACATTAAATGTCTTTAAAAGAAAAAAAAAAAAAAGAATTAAAAAAAAAATAAAATCAAAAAATCAAATGCAGCTATAAGTTTATTAAAATGAGCCATTTAACACAACACCAATACATAAAAACAGGGTTCAGTGAACGGGCAATGAAGTCTAAACAGACAGAGTTTATCTAGTGGTGATTAACAGCGTGCAGTTCTTCCATTATTCAGTTTCTTGAAATATTTGGGTTGGTGTTCTGCTGAATCTTGCCTTTTGTGGAGGGGAATTAGGGAAACATTTTCCAAATATTGCTCGGAGGAGCAAGTAGGAATCTCCTCGTCAGCTGCTCTGATGCTGCAGGGAAGAATGTGTAATTAGTGAGATCACGGTGAGACACACACACACACACACACACACACAGAATGACAGACAGACCGCTGATTCAAGTAACATGGTCAGTTCAATCAATGGTGAAAAAAATCTAGATTATTTCATTTTTAATTCCTGCTCCCCTGCTCATTGTTTCATTATTATATGCCTTCTGGCTCCTATCTTCTCTTATCTCTTTTCACTTCCCTTTATTATCCTGTTGGTTTCAAATTCAAGAGGCAACTTCCTGCTCGTTCCCATCATTTAATAAAGTATGGCTAAAAAACTAGCACTCTTCTTAGCCCACAGAAACTGGTCTCTGATCTGTTGGCTCTTTATTAACCCCATTAGCTGCACCTGTGGCTGCTGCCTCCAACTCTTGGCATCGACAGCAACATCTTAGCAGCATCACGCCCACAGAGCGGTGGTGTCATGTTGGCCGCCAATGATGAGGTTCATCTCAGATTATGGGCATTAATCACAGGCTGAACTTCTGCCAAAAATGTAATCAAGGTGTTATCAACAGTATTTATTTATTTTTTTTAGCAGAGAGTCTTCTCTCCTGGGTGAAATAAATACTATTATGTTATATATATGTTATATTGTGAGTTTTCTTAATAACTTGTCAGTTTTTGATGTTTGACTAGATTGCGAGTATTAAAATTTCACCTTACACTACAGGCTGAAGATAATCTGAGCAGAATGTGGTCACAAAGAACAACACAGCTATGTCTTGGGCATATTGTTTAGGCTTTGGTTCGCTGCCCTAAATGAGAATTTCAGCACTGCCAACTTACCTGGGCTGTGTTCACTATCTCGTCTCTTCCCGTTCCTCTGTCTGGCTGACAGTCTAATTGTCATGTGGGCAGCCTCTGCTGCATGGATTTAGTGTCGCGCTTGCCTTAATTTAATTGAAAAGCTGCAGAAAGGAAGGAGGAGGTAAAGGAGGGAGGGGATGAAAAACAGATAAATAAAAAGTGGAACCAATCTTTGCTGGGTGCGCTGGGTGGTAAAATGGCTGTGTGCGGTGAATAATGCATGTGGGAGATGGATAGGTCTGCGTGGTTAAAGCCCAGGACTGCTGGCGCTTCATTACCGAGGTGTTTGTATGCTGATGCTGTGATGCCGGCTCCGTTGCTCTGTGACAGGGAAGTGGCTGCAGAGGTCCCACCTTCCTGAGCTATCTCATATTTTGCTATTCATTTTCTCTTTTAAGCTCCTTCTCCCTCTCTCTTCCCCTGTACGTTTTTGCTTGAAACCCCCAACACACACTCTTCTCATATCTGTGTGTGTTTGACTCATCTCTCCTGTGGTATGATAGCTAAGCTCAGGCAGATGGTATTTAAGTCTTAGACAGAGTTTCTCACAGAGCTGGTTTACATGAGAGACAGACTCATGTGTTTGACCTTTGACCCATGCTGCACCTACCATCTCTATCCTGTTAATCCGTAGTTTCTCTCATTTCTCTAGTAGAAGTCCAATATCAAAAGGTTGGTTATATTTATTCCAGGCACAAACCTTCTGATGTATGATTTAATTAAGGATGTGTAGACTGGGTAAATTTGCTGGATGTTTTACTTTGTCAGTTGTGAACGTTCTATACAAAATTACTTTGTTTAAAATGTCACAGTGTGTTGAACCACCTGCTGGTAATATCCTGAGTCTTAGTGAAGACTCTATACTTCCAGTGCTTTAACTTCGTACCTTGCTGCAGTGATGCAGAAATGTACTCCATGGTGTTTCTGAACATCACATAAGAAAACCTGTCAGTCATGTTATTTTATAAAATGTATTAATATATAACCTTAATTGTATAAAACATATGGTGATTTGAAATAAGGATTAGCTTTATTTAGATTTGATCTGTGCTGTTCGCTGTACTATTACTATTAACTTTTACTATTTTTAATGACTTGATGCAAGTTTTTCTCAGACAAATAAAATAAACCACTGAAAATGCAGAGTACCCATTATAGAGATTTCTGCAGTTGAAAATACAGGGGCAAGGTCTCCCACTTAATTTGCTTTTCTTACATGAAAGGAAATTCCAGGGAGTAAAATGCAAATTTAGGTGAGAATGTCGCTTTACTTCTTGCTCTGATCACATGATACGTTGCTTTTAATTATCTCGGGTGATGGATCAGTTTGTGTGTAGCTGCCAGAAGCTGAAACAAACACGCACAAGTTGATTTTTTTTTTCCTTCTCCAAAAATTATCCAGAGAGCAGAACAAGATAAACAACATTTTGGGCTCACTTGAGGTGGTAACTCTGATTGTTGTAAAGGCACATGTGAATTAAAAAGTCAATTCTGTCATTCTAATGGCACCAGAATTTCATGTGAAGCTGTTAATATGTAATGTTAGAATAGCTGGTCGTTGAAAGACCAGGGCTGTGGTGTGCCGGCATCCAGTTATGTATTCTGTTTCATTATATTCTACCTCCCAGCTTGCTCTCATCAGTGGATCAGGAGTGTGCCATCTCGCAGGCACACCAAGATATAATTACTTTCTAACACACGGGGAGGAAGGGGAGAGAGAGCGGCAAAGAGACAGAGAAAGATGAAGGAATGAACAATGAAGTTTAATTATGCTTTATGGCAACAATTAGAGAATGAAAACAGAAAGTCAATAGGCAGAAACATTGTCTCATTTTCTCTGTTGAGGTGGACTGGGTTTGTACGTGGCCTGAGGCAAACCAAAATAAGAAACAGTTGTGAGGAAACAAAGAAAAGCGAGAGAATATGCCTGATCATATTTATTCGAGAAAGAGCGGAGCTGGTGCAGCTCCAACTCCTTCTGTGATTTTTTCCGCTCTCGTATTTCTTCATGCAAGCCCAATACACTACTGCACTAATTGCAACCTTTGCAAGTAATTAGCAGACTGTAATGGATTCCACTTGTACTCTCTTCACCTTGATAATTGTAGATGTATAGTTTCACTCTGCTGTGTGTTTTGAGGTCAGTGAAGAAGTAGAATTAAAGGAGCTCCATATGCTGCGCCAAACTGAGCCTGACAACTCTGTTTTCTATCACTCACTCAGAGAATATCAGGATCACTGGGATTAGCAGTTTGATTATTATGCCTCACTGGCGTTGCTAGGCACACACACACATACACACACACACACACACACACACACACACACGCTCAATCAAGGACAGATTAATCAAAGGGAACAGTCTAATTAGTGTCATTAAGAAAGGAATAATAGAGAGGCTTGTACATAGGGACAAGAACTGAGAAAAGCTGTCATTGTGTTTACACATACCCACACACACACACACACACACACAACAACAACAACACAACAAGTCATTCACAGATGTCCTTAAGAAAGAATAGCGTCTAAATTTATTTGGGAGGGGTTTAATGGTATTGGATCAATATTTGTGCGTTGAACACATTACAAGGAATACAGTCTGCCTAGGTTTATCTCTTTGTCTTCGATCATGTCTTTTCAAGTTGGAAAAGAGCAGGCAAAAGTGGACACAGCTGAGTTACCATGAGCAACAAACCCCTCATGGTTACCCAGAGTTACTAAATCACCAAAATATGCCTTGGGTAGACTGTTGAACTCAAGAGCCAAGGAGCTGATGTGTAATTGGCTTAAACACACAACGAGACAAACCTTCATGATTGCACAAACATATAGATGAATACACATGCACGCACACACACACACACACACACACACACACACACACACACACACACACACACATGCTGTGGAAACGAGCCAAAATTTATAAGAAAGTAAGTGCTTGGATGCCCTGCAGCAGAAAATCTCTGAATACCATCCTTTTTTTTCCACTCATACTCCCTCTCACACACTCAGGGCACAGAAAAAAACAGCATTGCACATACGCACTCACTCACACACCTGATTTTATGCTAGAGGCTGCATAAATATGAATCAGGGGTGACAATGGCGTGCAGAGGGGAGCCCTGTGCATCCTATTTTCATCATTTACCTTAGGCAAAATGGATTTGGAACACTGCTGGATGATTCACCTTTCACACTGGTTTGCCTACTTAAATGTGAAAAATGGTACAGATCCAAACTCAGCCTTACGTTCCTTCATTATTTTCCCATTCTCTCACTTGTCTCTGCTTCAGTACTCACTACTAGAGACTCAATGACTCTTTGTAAAACATGGACCGAAAAATTGCAAAGGTATTATTGCTACAATAATAAGCATTCACTCTGATGGGGGTGGTTGGCTAGCATCCATTGTACTTGGAAATGGAGTAGAGACGAAATGATCCGCTACCACAGAGAATACAAAAACAAAATGATATTTTCCAAACTGTTTTTTCATTAAAAACTGATTCAATGTTGAATGTTCATTTTTCATTGGAGCTCACAGCGACAAATAACCAAAAATAGCTATGAAAGTTTCTGGTCTTGTTTTGTGCACAAGATAAATTATAATGACGATAATGATGATGTTAAAGAGCTGGTTCGTTCAAATGACCGAAACCATCTTTTCCCACTTATTCACAGAAATCGCTTTGGTTTGATTTGGTTTTATTTGCTCAAATTTTCAGATATCAGTATCTGAGATTTATGCCTTCACCTCAATGCGCTGGAGGTGAATGTAATTCCATTTATATTGCCCGTAGCACTCTAAAAAGAAAAAAGAAAACAAATTCTGTGTCTGGAGTCAGTGAGGGGATTCCTCCTTCTTGATTTGACTGTGATCATCTTTAAGTGGAGCTTTTTCCCTGTTACAATCCATATGAGAATTGTTGACCATGAGCTCTGAGGTCTGTGGATTTTCTAAAATGACAGGAATTTTGGGTAAACTGTTGCCGTTAAATATCTTAAGACCAGTAACCCCCACTGTATTAGCAAGAATTCAGAGCAAAAGCAGCCGTTAGTGAAAACATTGCAGCAGTGGGGGGCAGGTTGCTTCAGGTTTGAAATATGATCCATAAAATCCAGTTTGAGTTGCAGATTTATTTTCTAGCTACCGGCTAGCCCTGCAGAGTTTCTCTTGTAGTTAAAATAGATTAAAATGGCCCCAACACAGCCGAATACGTTGATTTGTTTCTGACCAGACCAAGATTATTTGTAGAGGACTGATTTATGTAGGGACGATAAACAAGAGTTTGCTGTTGTGTTGACCTTTATTTCTCCTGAAATTCAATTGTTATTAGTTGCTCTCTCATTCATTGTTAAAGAATGATAAAAATTGTGAGTTGGTGTGTGTGAACTTTTTCCATCTTCTGAACGGGGCATGCCAGAAAAAGTTTGAAAACCACTGTTTTAAAAGGGTCTTGGTATGGTTGTTTGGTTCCACGCCCGAGTAATTGCTGGGTTCAGATCTACTCTACAAATGAATGGTACCGAGGGGGAAAAACAGCTGTCTGATTCATGTGGACTAAACAATGCAACAATGGTTTGAAAACGCCCTTAGAGTGGCCAGAGAGATCTCAGACAGGGAGATATCGCTTCAGGACATAAAAAAACAAAACTCTCTGCATGGACAGACACCACTTAAGATAAGTCAGAAAATATGTTTTCCCAATTTGGGTAAACTGATCCTTTAAAAGCTAATGCCCTTGACTCATTATGTGCCTCCTCTCACTCCTCGGTTTCTCTCTCTCTCTCTCTCTCTCTCTCTCTTTTCTCTCTCTCTTACCCCATTTCTACCAGCTCCCATCTCTCCTCTTGTCCTTTGTCCTCACTCTTTACCCTTCTCTCTCTCTCCCTATCTCTCTTTCCCCACATCTCCTTCTCCTTCAGTCCCTCCTGATGGCAACATGTTTATCCATTATTGATATTCTGACTGGGCTTGCTTCCCACCCCCCTGTCGCCCCACTTTCCTTCAGCCTGCCCTACTTCACCAGAGTCCTCACGAGACACTCGCACACATACATAGATGCACAAGTTTGTGCGAGACAAAAGTTGTGACAACCCTGAGTGTTTATTGAGATGTGTGTGTGCGTGTGTGTGTGTGTGTGTGTGTGTGTGTATTCAAGTCAGTGAGACTGAAAGAGACTAAGTGAGAGTCCACACACAGCAAGTAACTATATTTAGATCCATATAAGAGACTGTTCCTAGCATCTAACTGCAAACACAGGGCTGAGCAAGGCATTGCAGTCTCTAAGGCATTCAGTTTCTGACTGTACAGCTTGCAGGCGCTGTTTATGTGCACCCGTGGTTACATACACGTTTTAAGGGACAGCAGCTATTAAACAACCGTTTGCTGTGTTTTACTGTTGATTCCTTGAGCTTTGTTTTGCAATTCTAATGAGATTTATGGTTCACAAAATGTCCTTCGCAAAGCTTTTAGAACATCAAGTGTTTTTACTTTTCTGCTTTGTTGTATTCAAGCCAATTAGCTTCTAATACGTTCTTTTTCTATTACACTTGAGGTCCCCCTCCTGCATCACATATTCAATAATATGTATGTATGTATGAGTAGTCGAAGAGTTTATATGTATATGAGGCTCAGGAAGTGCATATTTAAACATGCATCACAGACAACAAACATATTAAACACATAGTGACACGTGCGTATACACACAGAGTTTGAGAGGTTTGATTAGGGAGACTGGACTGGAGACTGGAGGGTGTTAACGTGTGATTCTTTGAAGAGAAAACACGAAAATATTTGTTGTGCTCAGAGCAAAGGTTTGTTTGGTGCTGTCGCTCGATTTGGCTCCACGGGGCCCACACAGTAGTAGGCTGTTTTGAAGCCGTTATCAAATAAGATTTCTCATCTGTTACTTTCCTTTAGTACCAGAATGGCTTCAAGCTGCGTTGAATCTACTTTCACTTCATTATGTGATTAGGTTTCTCCTTGAATGTCCTCTCATGTGTGTATTTGTGCATGTCTGTTTGCAGAATATGGTCATTAGTCTAATCCATACATCTGCACACACATGTTCATGTCTGTAAAAGAGCACATGCGTGTTGAATAAGCCTCTTCCTGGGCTTATTCAGGTGTGTGTACGTGTGTGCATGCACATGAATATATCTGAGTGTGAGAGTGTGCAAAATTTTCCCCTGTGTTGATTTTTAATTGTTCTGTGCTTCTGAGAGTGTGTGTTCAGTTCAGTCCACAGCAATTGATCTAGAGAATAATGGTTGGTGGAGAGTCCCAGGTCTCCACAACCACTGTCTGAAACTTCTTGTAATTACCCCTGGGACCACTGGCAATGATAATGGCACGCATGCACACACACACACACACACACACACAGAGAGAGAGAGAGAGAGAGAGAGGAAAGAAAGAAAAAAAGAGTTAGAAGAAACTGACAGAGAGATGGAGATGTGTATGTTAGCAAACCCAAATATTTGTAAAGTTCATCACTTATAACATTGTGAACATTTGACACTGCCATTTTAAAAAGAGCAGCTGTTTTCAGTTTTTATGAAACTGTATTTACACTGTGTTGTTTGTCCCACTTAAGTACTACACTGATCACCAAGATAGAAAAAAGTCCTCACAAACCACCATGAAATCGAATTGTTAAATTACAGAATAAACTAAAACAAACTAACTTTAATGAAATGATATACTGCAGGTAGAAATGAAGAGATAAGACAGGTACCTAACCTTTGATACCAATCTACAGCAATCAAAATGTATTTTAAAATTAACTAGGGCTACTAGTCTATTCAAAATCAAAATAAGCACTGATCATTGTCAGATTGTGGCTGTGAGTCCATCTAACAGCACAATATGTTTCCAGAGGCAGCCTATCATTCTATTTGTGCCATTTTCAGCTTAAGACAATTTTAAGATCTGCGGTCTCTCGTTAGTTGTTAAGTTATAAGCAGCAGAGCAGCTCAGCCCATGTGTGTACGCCTGTGTGTTTGTTTGTATGCATCTGTGTGTGTAGTGATCCAATCAACAGGAGATATGCTTGTGGAGAGCAGAGACCAGACACAAACACACATGCTTCAGAGTTATCAGTGCTAACAAATACAAGGCTGCAGTGATCTCCCAGAGGCCTTTGGAAAATCATTTATGGCCACTGTTATTTCTTTGTCAGAACATTTCATTTTCATCCTAAGGGGCAACATCCAAATCTGAGCTGAATCAAATCGAATAGATAAAGGTGAGAAAAGATTCAATGTTTCTTGCAAAGTGATGATGCTCATTTCAGGTGTATACACATAAATGTAGTCACCTTCACTCGCATGCACATGGTCATACACACAAAAGCACATACATATTTTCACCTGCAAATGCTGGGAGATGAACACCATCAGTAACTGCAGTGGTATAGCAAATAGCTTTGTGTTGTTGTTAAGATATCGTCATTTCTCTTTCTCTCTCGTTCCATATCCACAAAAAGATTACATCGGAAAGAGCGTGCAGATGAAACTAGGGACCAAGAGAGCAGGGGAATAGTGGGATGGAGGAAGCGACAGCACTGAAATGAAAATAGGAGATTACTGATCAACGGGTAACACAGGATGAATATTTGATTCAGCCTTTTGTAATGTTTTCTTATCTGGAAACACATAATGCTGTTATATTGGTGTGTTAAGAACATGCAGAGCTGGGGTTCAGTGTAGGTGTGAAGGATTATTGTTAGATGAAACATAAAAGCTGGAAATTCTCAATTTTGGGGTCCTATTGGTGGTATCATGGTGAAATTGCATTTCATATAACAGAGATTTCAGTTACTGCTTTTGTTCCCTTTTGAAAGAAAGAAAGCCTTTTGGGTGTTGCTGTCACTTAATGCTGAGTCTTCTAAACTACCAGATTGTCCCTGGAGCTACACAATAAATAACGTTCAGTATAAGAAATATCCAGAAAGTCACAAAAAAAAAAAAAAAAAAAACAACTCATGAATAATAACTGCTTTATTGTTTTGGAAAGAATGTAAGGAATTATGTGTTCGGATGACATTGGATAGATTATGTCCTTATACTGCGACCATCAGTAAGCAGTGGTCCATGTCCAAAGGCGAATAACATTTTAAACATTGATGCAACTTTGAAAATAACACATTAAGAGTTTATTGGCTTTGAGAGCTAAACGCTGGCAGGTATGTTTTTGTGCGTGTGCATACACACGCAGATACATAAACAGACTAGACACCCCATCCTTGTAATTGCTGCTCTCATTGCCCTGAGGCAGCGTGAGCTGGCATATAAGCTATATAATAAAGCATATTATCCTGGCTGGTAATGCATTTCTGCCTCCTCCAGCCTGATGACAGCTGCAATTGAGCGCTGCGTGTTGCAGAAGGTGATCCATACTAAATTCCTTCAGGCAGCTAGGAGCTCTGTGTCATAGTGCTGACCTTCTCCTGACAACCAGCATAATGAGTTTTGGAATAGCAGCATCTTCCATGAATAAGCAAGGTTGCTATTCAGGTTTTACTTTAATCTCTATACACTGAGGATGGTGTCTGGGATTTTAACCAGCAAGTGCAGCTGCTGTGGTCCAGAGTCCAAATTCAGCTGAGACAGCTGCACATCAGAAGCTTCACTCCTCTCTACTTTGTATTCAAAGTGTGGATTTTGTTTTTCTTTCTTTAGCGGTGAAGCATATTTTGTGTAGTCACTAAATTACTGCCGTAACTTCTAATAAGAAGCAGCAGCTGCCAGGTGAACAAAGTAATGTGCCCAACTTCGTTCTGATAATTTTGTTGTATGAAAAATTGACGCCAATCCACCTGTCAAGTTGTCACGGGAGCGGTAAATAAAGTTGTCCTGCCACTCATTCTGAATCCACCCGTGCCACCGCTAACACAGCTGTGCTTTGACACAATACAGTACTTTTCCAGTGAAGAAGAGTGCCTGCCGTTTGGTGATTCTTTGATCTGACTGAAGAAAACTGTCAGCTGTGCCAGGTTGAGGTCTTTGGTAGTGTTATAACTGTGAGTCAGGTGAAGCCTGCCAAAGCCAGTTGGAGTAATGCCATAAACAAAGTAATAATAGTACTATCTGCTGAGGAAAAAGAATAAAATGGTGTGTGTTTAAACCTTCCATTCAATACAAACACACAAGTCGACTAAATGCGGGATTTGTACACCTTCTGACTTTTGAGCCTCCAGTGGGAGTATTGCTTCTTATTATTTTAACAGATTCAGGAGTTAAATCAACAACTGACAAAGACGTAGTGAACAGATAGATATACACTGTTTCTTTGTTGTAGATACATGTAGATGATTGAATAAGACATTCTCTGATGAAAAGAGAACTAATATCTACATGTCTAATGAACATATTGAGTAATATTTAACAGTGATGGCAAATGTCGTTCTTGGGTGTAGGTGGCTGCTTAAATGGCTTTAAATTTCTTTTTAAATCTGGTGAGTAAGCATGAGTTTCAAGTTTGAAGAGTCAAGTCCAGGTCTCTGGTCCTGAAGTGGAGAAAAGGTGCCGATCAGTTAGATGCATCCTTGCCCAGATTCTAACACTGATGGATAAATCAGTCAAGAGCATGGGGATGATCTCTGACGGTCCCCTTTAGGACAGCTGCACTCAAACATGACTGGCTAACCTCAATAGATAAGTTAAGACTCCCAGCAAGATTTACAGCCTGGCTGTACCAGCATGGACTCCTGCCAAGGCTACACTGACCTCTTCTAGTCTATGAGGTGCTGCTGTCAACAGTTTAGACCCCAGAGAAGACAGGCAGTCAGTTTCTCTGGAAGCAGCATATCCCCCTATATGGGCATTCAACCAAGCGGCAGTTCTTCATCAGCAGCCCAACAGAGAAATTCAAAGTCAATCAAGTAAGGGGGATGGGGGCGCGTGGATGGCCAAAAGGCTAAGGCGTACCACGTTGGCGTATATGCCGTGCAGTTTTTCGCCTGTTTGAGTCCTGACTGAGTTGACCTTTCCTGTGTGTCTTTCCCCTACTCTCCTCCCTGTTTCCTGTCTCTCTACACTGTCTCTGATTAAAGGCAAAAATGCCCAAAAAATTAATAAAATGAATAAATAAATAAATAAAAGTAACGGGGACGGTATGATCGAGATTCCTCTGATGTCTGAATCATCTTGGCTGGAATTCTTGTAAAGATGGGAGGGAAATGGAAGAACAAGACGCTGTCGTCAGAGTGGAGAAAAGTATGAGGCACAGCAATGTGGGTGGCCATTGTGGCTGTGGGGTGGGCAGGACTGGGAATTCACAGCTTTCCCAAACAATTAAACAACAAATCCTATCGAATCAGCAAATCCTATCTGTGGTGTTCTTCAGTTAAACTGCACACCCAGGGCATGGCAAACACTCCTGTTTGCCAACTGTGTCAGAAAAGGGAAAGACTAAAGCTTCTATTCAGCTGCTGCCTGAGGGCATTTGGGGAACAGTGTTTTTGCCGTACACCAATACAAAACAGCAAAAACCAACATGTCTCAGGAGGACTCACCACTGCACAGGACTGGAAGCTTTAAGTCCACCCATGAAAACAACTTGAGCTCCCAAAAGAGATCTGAAAAGGCCTCATGGTGGCTGTGGACCTCCAGGGTGATCCATGGAGTGATCCATGTGGACACTCCTTGCTGGATCTGGCGATTTAATATTGAAACAGACTGTGTTCATCGCTGAAGATTTGTCCAAGCAGAACCAGAGGGTGTATTGTAGTACTAAGCAGACCATGAATCATAAATGAACTAATGTATTCAAATGGTTACATGGAATATTCCCATGACATGTCTCACAGGTGGTTATGGTTAACAACCTACTGCAACTATTTAACCCTGGAGTGAAAGAAATTAATATTGTCTCTGGAATGTTTCCTTCTAACAGTAACTAAACATGTTAGAGGGAAACCACAGGCTTGCTGGTTCACCAGCATTCATTATTAGCAGTGGGAGGATGGTAACACACAAGGTGGGGGAAAGTGTGTAAAAAAGTCTATAAAAAGAAGTGTAGCCCCACAAGTCTGCTTTACTTTTTAGAAGTTGTGCCAAGTGTGTCTCATGTGTCATCATACGTTTGTGTCTGTGAGCGCTATAGTTTGAGTTACACTTGTGCAAACTCGTGTGTTGTGTGTGTGGTGTGTGTGGGAACCGGAGGCATATTATCAGTCCGCATAGCGGGAAAAGTGTTGGAGTTTTCAAAGAGAGATGCGAGCATGAGAGAGAAAATGTGTGTGTATGAGAGAGAGAGAGAACAGGGGTTATTTAATGATCAGAGCAGTGTAATTACCTCCCAGTGAGGTTCAGCCTTTTAGACAGATGATTATTCAAGGGAGAAATCTCATTTGCATCTTGTACAGTATTATGTAAAAGTGTTCACTCTACACTAAATTAAATTGCCACATTGATTTTTTTCTCCTCACTTAAAGTACATTTTTGTCCTTTTTTCAGCAGAATTATGGTTTTACATGTAGATGAATTCCTCCGTGAACATAAAAGAGAAGATGGCCTCTCTGTGTCCTGCGAATCTTGTATCCAGTCATGTCTCTGGGGTTCAGCTTGAAGATCATTAACATGGTTTTAGACATTATACTCTGTGCTCTATAATAAGGGGCTGAGAAAGGAGAGGCCGTGCAGTGAACCTGTGTTTAGCTCCTGAAACAAGGCAGGGAGTTTTACTATGAATGAAAATTGCTTGAAGTAATTACTCAAATATTTGTAACACTTTACTCTGCATGATCGCCTCTCTTTTTCTGTAATGCTAATTTTTTTGATAGATTTCACACTCACCAGACTGTTATATACACACATACACACACACACCTTTTCCTTTGGCAAGCACTCAGCTATCAGTATCTTCAAAGTATGAAATCAAGGACCTTGCTTTCATTCACAGCACCTCCAATTACAGTGGGAGTGAAATAGCATGGAGCGAGTGTAATGACAGCAATCTAAGCTGTGTGGGGGAGAGCAGAAGAACACCTGACTGAGCTCATCTGACATTTGCTGCTGTACCACCTAGGGACAAATGGAGAGCTGGAGGAAAAAAGGAAGATTTAGGAAAGATACAAGATTTATAACAATATATTGGATTGTCAGGATGAGATAAAGATGAGTAAATTAAAGTGGAGGACTGAGAGAGGTGTTGCGAGATAAAAAAAAAAAAAAAAAAAAAAAAAAGCAGGTGATTGACAGAGAGCCATCTGTTGATCTTCATGCTTATTTGCATTGCTTGGAGCCTCTCCCCTCCCAACAAGCCCCCCCGCCTGGCTGACTGGGGGTCAGCTGTGACTGATGGCCCATGCTCCTGTTTTCGGCTGACAGATGGGTGCATGGACCGACTCTGGTGCAGCCTGAAAACGGATTCTCCATGGCTCTGTGTGCTGCCACAGCCATTTTACCCAGCTGTCAGTCACAGACAGCATGGTTGACGTTATCAGCTGTAGCCTGCTTAACAGTGGAGGTCTGTTCACAACTGCCACTCGGTTGGAATCAGACAGCAAAGGAGAATGAGGAAGGGAGGGGACGGGGAAGGTGGAGGCTGTAAGTAAACTGACGGAGGTAGAAAAAAAGAGGGGAAAATGGAAATCTTGCATGTTAAAGACATGAAGACGGACGGCAGAGAAGTAAAGGAAGAAGAGCTGTGGCATGTAAGATATGAGTGCACGGTAATTACAATGACATCAGATGGAGGGGCTACTAACGTCGTCTCCCCCAGTAGATGGACACATAATGAAGATAGCTTCCAAGGCCCCTGGCGCAGCACCAAGAGTGGAGAGGTTAAAGATGAAGTACAACAAGAGAATCAATTCTCTCATCCCTCCTCTCCCCTTGCACTCAGACAGAGATTTACAGGCCAAGTTATGACAGCGCACAATAACGACAGCCATATTTTTACTCCTGCAGTCTGACAACAGCATCCGCGGCCAATCAACAGAACAAAGTTGTTATCTGTAGTGTGTGGGTATATATGTGTGTGTTAAAAACTGCTTGTCATCGCAAAATGTAATTGTGCTACACTGAGTCGATCCACTCAATTTGTTGCTGTCAAGAGATAAGAAACTCTGACGATAAGGAGATACACTTTTATGGGAAACGCATGAAAAAAAATAAACACCCATAAAAGAACCAGTTTCAATCACTCAGAGATGAATTGCATTGAAACATGATCAGGAAATACTGTATGCTCTTAAAAGTTCACCTAAGTCCTAAAAAGGGGCCAAGGGAGGTGGAAAAAAGAAATATGAGAGTGAGAGAAGAAAATATATGGATACTTTAAGCCTGGACAGGCATAAGAGAATGATGGGAAAATAAAGAATGTGAAGAGGAGATGCAGAAAAAGAAAGAAGGCAACCAGAGAATTACTTAAAGCTGGATGAAAGTGTGCATGGATCAATAGATATGGATGTGAATAGGGAGACTTTTAAATAAGGTTCTCGCTCATGTCCTCAGATCCTGTTTCACAAAGAAACTCAAACTCTGCAGATCAATACAGAGCTCGTCCCTCTGGCCTGAGTCCTGTACAGCCTGTAGCCACTGGCTCCTTAATGCTGCTGTCTGTGTGTCTGTTTGTCGTCGCTCACAGCATTTGAAACCCACTCAAACAGCCTTTCCAACAGCCTCTTTATCTCTGCAGTCCCTGGCTCCCTCAGCATCTACACCACCTTTGCTTTATAACGGCTTGTTTGTTTGATTTACCAACAAAGAAACCATATTCCACATAACTGCCAGTATTTTCATTTCCATTTAAAAAATTACAAATTCTGCCACTCTCTTTTGCAATATGATCTAACAGTTGCAATACCCAGAGGGATTCTGTCTACACCAAAACCTTTGATATTTACTGTTTTGAACATCTGGTACTGGTTAGCGCTTTTCCCCAGGAGAATTTTTCTGTAAATTTTTTTGTTTTTGGTTTTACATTCCAGACCCCAAACACTGAAATGAAACTATACCAAACACAAGTTAACTTTTGAAAGAATAGCTCAACATTTTGTGATCAATCCTTATTCATTTTCTTTTAGAGAGAAGATCAACACAGCTCTGAGCTGAGAAGTGATTAGTATGAAGACTGTTTGTCAGGAAATATGTACAGCATGCAGCTCACCATTAAACTATGATGTGACACCGCAGTTAGATTAATGAATTATACAAACATTCCTGGTCCCTTAGAGTGAAGCTTGCTGACACTGGTAATCCTTTGATTTGTTGGTTTTTTAGTGTCAATATGTCAACAACCATATGATGGATTGCCGTGAAATCTGAGACAATCACTTATGCTGTGCTCACAAGGGACTGAAATAAGTTCATTATCAGGTCAAAATCTCTAATCTGTTCCATTCTTTGGGTCATGTAAAGTCCCCTTTTCCTTTATACACAGTTTATGTTTGATGCTAATTAATTGGTGGTAGCTTGCTAACACTTCTCATTGTTACTGTGAGCATTTTAGTAAGTTGCACTGTTGTGCCCATAGACCCACCAGCATAGTGCTTGTTAGTCTTGTTTGTGTGCGTGTGTGTGTGTGTGTGTGTGTGTGTGTGTGTGTGTGTGTGTGTGTGTGTGTGTGTGTGTGTGTGTGTATGGATTTAATAAATGTGAGACATTGTGTTAATTAGGTTAATCGCCTCTTGGCTCCGGCTCCACTAAGTATTTACACAGACATGAGAGCAGTATCAATCTTCTCATCTTCTCATCTCATTTTTGGAAAGAAAACAAATATGCACATTCCCCCAAAATGGAAGCTTTTTTTTTTTCAACTTTATCAACTGAAAATTCAAGAAAGGAAAACAAACACCAGTTTATTAAGGACGCTATCTGATTGCCAAATGAACTCAGCAAAGAAAAACACCAGAAAATAGCTCAAGAACTGCTGTAAGCCAATTACCAACACATTATACAGGCAGAAGACGATCCCTGATACGATGCAGAAAGGACAATATTAACTAAATTTTAATAACACTTGTGTACACTCACACTTATGCATTTATGTATAAACACATTCACACTTTTTATTAATTCCTGTCCAGCCAGCGTGAGTCATCAACAGCCCCGGGACATGTGTTATTAAGAATCAGAGAGACTGCCAATGGTTAGTCTAAGCTGTGACTGTGCTCCACTGCTTCACAGCAGCCTCTGGTGTGTGTCAGTACATAGAGAATGCTACATTAGAGTTTTGTTTGACCAGAGGGCTTTTGAATTTAGCCTGGTGGTATGTTTGTGTGTATTCCCATAAATGCAGGTGTATGTATCTTTATATATGTGTGCACTGTCTCTATACTAGAGACACGGGATTGAATCTCCATTTATTATGTACATCACTCAGACAGAGAAAAAGACTCTATTTCATGGTCAACTTGAATTCATACATGTCGTTGTGTGTCAGACCAGCTCAATTTTCACATCCTCCTTGTTTTTCTCATTAGTAAAAGCAGACCTTGCTTGTCATTATGCCATGATGGTCGGTTCCCACTGTGCAAATGTCGCTAGAGTCTTCTCCATGTGTCACCTCTGTCTGCTTCCTGCTGTCCCCTCTGACACCTCCGGGACCCTCCCTGCCCTTTCTCTGACAAGAAACCCTGTTGATTACACTCACACTGACACACTCATGAGCACGGGCACACACACACACACACACACACACTTATACACACACACTGAATTGTATAGTGTGAACACAGAGGCACGCAAACACAAATGAAACATGGACACACACATACAGAGACAAAGGCAGACAAACTCTCATAAGAGATGCCACCGTGGTTCTGTGCAATATAAATACATTGAACATAATAACCATATTATATCACATATTATAACCATAATATGTGAAAGGGAAACTTTCACATATTATGAGAAACTGGCTTTTTATGACCTCAACAATCACATCCTACAATATGAAACTGAGATGTTGTATCTTACTGTCTCAGATGCACATAAGACCAGATCAGTAGCTGTTCTAGCTCCTTTAGCTACATTCTATAGATATGCAATGCGATAATGCTCTGCACTATGAAAGCCTCCTCTTGAGCATTTGCATTCTACATAGAGGTAATCTGTCAGATGCTTGGTACCTACCCTTTCTGCTGATGCTGTTGTACTTACTACAGTTGTTACAGTGTTAATACTGACTTATATTTACTTGTATGCATCCATGAGGAAATATAGTCACAGCTGGAGAACATCAATAATTAGGTTAAGGGGGAGAAGGAACGACAGACTGATCAGTTAGAAGAATTATTACTACCCTCTACACTCTGTATAGCTGAATGTCAAGTATATTTGTGTAGCTCTTTAATACACTTACAGGCTCCAAGAGCTTTACAACAACGCCCACGGTCTGATAACAGTAAATGAGAATGGCACCACTGATGTTAGACCAGCAGTGACAACACGGAAAATAACTCCCACGACAACCTCAGTGAGAAATAACAGATCCTGCTCTCTGATCTTCATGTGGAGAGGGGGGGAGGAGAAAAAACTGTGAGGTTTCTTCTTTGCAAAGCTGCAAAACATTAGTGGTTGATAAAAAAAAAAAAAACATTTTTTTTTTTGCAGTTCTGATTATAGGTTTCGATACAATAATAAAGGTGCAGGAAAACCATTTACCGTGTTATTTTCCTTTCAGAATTGTTCTTATTGCTGCAGTCTGGTACTGAGAGTAAGTGCAGAGTAGGGGGGAATACACCTGGGTCGACCCCCACTGGTTGCTAAAGGGAGTTAAGTGTGTTTGACTCAGAGACTTGATCAAAGCCTAGCTCCTGGGCAGCATGCCCTCGCAGTAGTCTGGTTCTTGCCTTGTATCTTGTTCATTGTGGCGGTGAAGCGGATGCTCAGAGCGGAGAACTGAAGACAAGACAGCAGTGGATGGAAACCTTGCTGAGAGCATTCAGACTTGCAGCAGGGTGTAGTTCAACTGAAAATGTAGATATCGGAGAGGAAATTGCCACAGGCTCACAAAGAAACAATTGAGTGATTTTTTGTGTATTTCTAAGAGCTGGAAGTCTTGAATGATTGGAATGAAACATGCTTTGTCTGGTAACAGCCGCACGGAGCTGTAAGTCTGAAATGGTGGACACTGATTCAATTACACTTATAATCATTAAACTTCTCTCTTGTATTAGGTCATGCAAATGTGCCAACTTCTAGTTTGCTGAAATTTGAGTGCAATTATCATACAGCTGAACAATAGAGAATATAATACCTCACTAAAGTGGGACATTAAAGCTTTTAAGTATAGTTGGAACAAAGCACAACCTCATTTCCTTAAAGCTGCGCTTATCAATATTTTCATAGTAGCAATACAGTGGTTCAGATGAGGATGTGTAATTGGAAAGAGGTCCTTCATAATGACAGCACCACAAAGCGTCCACTCACAGAAACATCCCCTTCAGCGCTGCTGAGCCTGGCATTAGACAAAAAGAGTGGACACAAACATATGTAAACACTAAGACAGGTATTGATCACATTTAGAAGGATACTCTTAAGAGTTTACAATAATTAATCAATAGTGTTTCCTTTTATATCCTTTGTATTATGTTATTGGCCTACATGGTCAATATTGTGTGTTATCTATGACAATACCAACCAAATGACATTGTTGCTAGTCATTTATCACTGTGCTGGAGCCCGTTGCCCTTAGCTGTAAAGGAGTATAAAGAAAGAATGCAGTAATTACAAGCTGTGTGTTCAGGGTCAATTGAACAGTAAACATCGGGTAAAAATAACAAAAGAACAAGCCTTGGATGCATTTAATGCTCATCAAGATTTTGTATAAGTCATTTAACCTTTCACCTCCAGGCAATTATTAATTTCCCGAGCATGTTTAATCAATGCTATCGATCGCTGTTGTTAAGTCTGTATTAATTAGACTTGTCAAAAGCCATAATCCTGGTCACTGTGTGGCTGTGTGTGCCCAGGAGAGGTTATCATCAGGATCAGAGCTGAATGGTAATGAGGGCGTATGGGTGTAAGAGATAATGCTGGTGTCGTCTGTGTGAGTGTGTGTGGTGCGGAGGTGAGCGTGTGTTCAGAATATTAATGATGTCACCAGTGCACTATTGTTCACAAACACAATACATCCTCTCCGCGTTTTTCTTTTCCCTTTCTTCCCCCTTTGAGCGTGTGTGCTTGTATTAATCACATAGTAAAGTGTGTCGGGACGAAAAGCTGATCCCCTCAAGGTAAACCATTACATTCAATGGTTCTTACTCTGCTTTTCATCCAAGCTGTTACTGTATAATCGATATTTCTATTAACAATGGATCACACCTGTGTGTGAAAGGTATTGCTCATACTGACACGCCTGTAGAGAGATATCACCCTCTCTGCACTCACCATCAGTGTTACGGCGCAGTTTAACATCTTTCAGTTCAATGTTTTGGTTCCTGGCCTAAAACATTACAGTTCTAATTCATTCTCGGCACTCTCAGTGCAGTTGTTTGTAACAGTAGCTTTATCATCTGTTTTCAGTAAAAAAGCCCTGATAAACTTACAGCATACTGCCTACACAGTAGTCAGTGGATGGAAGACAAGTTAGTGACTACGTAGTGAACATACATAATAGATTAATCATGATGTCACTGCATTTTGCTGCCTCAAACAGCCAAAAAAAAAAAAAAAAACACAATTAGTGTATGTTTTTGGTTATGGTTAAAGTTTGTTTAAGGTTAAGAAAGGGTTGGGTTTTGGTTTACACTGGTTATGGTTAAGGTTAGGTCAGATTCCACAGTGTTGGTGTGTGCCTGTGATGAATAAAGACCACACACATCTGCTGAACAGCTGGAGTTTTATCTGTTTGAGCTTACAGTCTTAGCAGGCATACTGACCACATACAAGTTGTTATGGAGAAGACAGGAGAGACACACATGTTGAATCTTCAGTCATTTGCTGTTAGTTAGGAACTGATACAACATAATGAACAAAGCCATCTTTTGCTGTGTTGAATTAAAGAAGTCTTACAGGCTCAGAAATGTTATAATTCCTTCCTTTGTGTGAAAGAACATTGTCAATCTGTTTGTAGTTTTATCTGTTGATGAGCCACAGGTTAGTCATTAGAAGCTTTTCCCACTTTACTGAATTAACTCAACTGAGAACCATTTCATCTGCTTTGGTGTTGCAAAGCTCTTTTCATCTCATGTGCACTGACAAGTCTTTGTCTGTCTTTACACAGACACGCACACGCTCGTCTACACACACATAAATTGTGCACAATATTGCACGTACCTGACTGAAATTTGATCAGGTGTCCTCAAACCAGAGCTTCAGCTGCGGGGCCCTAAAATCAGCTCTAACCATCCATCATGGTTTATAGCACATCACACATTATGGCTTGACAACCAACAGAAAAGCAGAGAGGAGGGAAATTCTGAGACAACCGAGGAGGGAAGCAGAGTATTAAAATGACCAAACATCAGGAAAGAGAGAGCGAGTGAGGGAGAGAGAGAGAAGGGGGTGAGAGATGGAGGGAGTGTAAGAAAAAAAAAAAAACATGTGGGGAAAAAAAGCATCAACCTTTTCTAATCAATATCCATTTCCCGGGCCTGTCATGTTGTTGCGAGAGTGGCTGTTGCATTGCCAAACAGAGAGCGTCTGATCCTAAATAAAATATCACCTTCAGTCCAAACCATCGCATTCATCTTCATTTAACAAACACTCAGCTTTTGGCAATACCTTTTATGCAGCCTCTATGCTTTAGTCAGAATGAATATGTCAGGATGACAGCGCTGGCACCTGCATACGGGAACGTTTCTCCGCAGAAAGGCACTTGACTGTTAGTGTCATTGTTGCAGTGCACTATTTAAACTTGTGATCCAATAGAAAGGGATTGCAATTTGCAATTGAATTTACTGTTTATGACTCACAAGCCTATGACTGGTAGATTACAAGGGGGTGGCAGTGGGGAGTGGGGTTAGGATATGTGACTGTGAAATAAATTCAAAAAAGCAATAATGGAAGGGAAAAGTGATGAATCTCTGAAATTCTGGCTTTTCAGAAAGTGTGAGTATGCTTTCATGTTAATCATGTTAATGATAATAGGGTGTGTCAGGTGCGCAAACACGTTTTTATATTTATGTATACCTCTATGTGCTATAATGATGCACAATCGCCTTAAAAATGAGTTTGTGCGTACAGCAGCGCATGTGTCTGTTTGTGTATATCCACTCCTTTAAATAAGTCTAGACTGACAGCTGACCTTATCAGTAGAAAACAGGACCTAATTTGCGCGATGATAAGTCTGAGAAAAACATGTGAATGCACAAATTGGCTCTCCTCTCTCTATCTCCCTCTCTCTTCTCACTCCCCCTCGAGCTCTCTTTTCTTTTTCTCCTCCTCTCCCTCTCTGTCTGTCATTAGTGTATAAACGGCATTAAGTAAATCATCTAACTGTGTATCACATGAAAAAAGAGCAGTGTAATGTCATTACTCACGCACTGCTCATTTCCCCAATTCTCACAGCTCTCTGTCAATGGACTTTCTGAGTGTGTGAGAAAAGCGAAGTCGAGGCTGTTTTGTGTTGCTGTGTTTCTGTGAGTAGATGTTCAGTGTGTGCTATTTATTTGTTCTCTCCATGTTGACCTCTAAATCTTAAAATGGTTGTGGTGGAATTTGGTGTGTGATATCCTGATGAGAAATGAAAACACTAGCTGGCTCTATTTCAGGTTAAATTATGAAATCATTACAAAAGATTTTGCAAGCTAACAAACAGTCACTTCAAAAGTATTAAGCTGAGTGGAGACAGAGACGAACTTTGTCCCCCCTGGCAGGGGAAACTGTAGGGGTCCATGTTTAATAGTTCAAGTGCAGACATTTGTTCATTGTAGACAGACAAACCAGACAGATAAACATGTTTTTCTGTTTTGTTAATCAGTTTTAAGCAGGGAAAATGCTGACATACCAAAACTATGATTCAAGTCATAAGACAGAAATTTCTCTTGAAACAATGATCTTCCATTTCACTGAGGATTAAGAAAAAGGAGCTTTTGGACAGTGATGGGTTTCCTCTGACACAGTCAGCAGCTGGGTACCTCCAACAATATCATTTTAAACCCAATTGTTGTTATTTCCAGCTTTTATATTTTGTTTTATATGGGAGTTATAAAGTATCTCAAATAATGAAATGTAATTAAAATCTAATCTCTGTTATTTTTTTTTTTTTGTTTGTTTGTTTGTTTTGTAACAGAAACAGAAAAAATTGGTAAAAGACCACAACTCAATCTGGAGTTTGACTGTGTTAAGACTATGTCGGTAGTCAGACAGCAGGAGGGAATACGTTCGTTTAACCAGAAGAGACTCAGCAAAATAAGAGGATTGTTTCTGTCCCACTTGTCGACAGATGCTGGTTCTGATGCACAGTGTAGTTTGTCAGCTGTAGAGGGGTATTAGCTGTATTCTTGTACTTTAAGCATCTGCTGTTTATGATGATATTTATTCAGGTGTTCCTTTGCAGAAAAAGAGCAGATGAGAAAATAAAAAAAGAGAATCTAGTGTGGGAAAAGTCTTCTGTCATCTCATTTATCTGCCTTTGCCCTCTCCTCCTCTCTCATGGCATCCCGTCGCTCTGTGCTCTGATCTGTGGAGCCGTGACAGAAGCCTGATCCTCGGAGCTGCATCTCCACTTCAAACACGGAGGCAAATGACCCGCTACAGTATCGGAGGTTCACTCTCACACACACACTCACACAGACACACTTACACATGGAGTTATGTGTGCTTGGGACGTCTTAACTCGTCTTTTGGGTCTGCCTGAGACGTCATCTCCTCCAGCAGCTGCTAACAGTCCATTTCAGCCTCTAACCCTGCCTGGGGCCAGTGCCTTACAGTGGCGTACTAATGATCTCTGTGCTTCAGTCTGTCTCTCCTTCTCCATCCATCCATCTCTCACATGTTTCTCACTGTCTATATGACTGTTTCTACCTCATTTACTGCACTGCGTCTCCTTTTGATTGCGTCTCTGTTTATAATCACGCCCGTCAGTATCTGCACTGGTTTAGTATTCTTGTTTGTGAGCATGTCCACAGCTGTGCATTTGAGGCTGAGCACATCTTTGTAAACCCAGTGTCCATTAACATTGTGTTTACTGTCTCTGTATCATTAAGAACTGTAGACGTGTGTCCTAGTAAAAGACTAGGACATAAACTGAAGTGATGTAGGCCCGGTCAGACTCACATTATTCTCTGTTCTATTTCCATGACTGCCTGGGAGCCTAAAAGCCTTCATAAATTACGCTGTTATTTGGGTCAAACCTCTGTTAGCGAGCACGTGGCTGATTTAGAGCCTCGACTGCCTACCCTTAGCTCCATATTTGTGCATTATACGCGTGCATATAACCACACACACACGCACAAATAAATGCTCTGATGTAATGACATCAACAATAACCATTCATTCTTATCACAATGCGGTGACATAAAGATGTAGTCAGAAAGAAAGTCTTTTTTGCAACAAAGAGACCACAAGGAGCGTTTGACTCAGCATTTCTAGTAACCCAGCTTGTGTGGCCAAACATTAACTGTCACAATGTGTGTGTGTGTGTGTGTGTGTGTGTGTGTGTGCTCTCTTACTGCAAGTGGCTGTGGATCATCTCTGTATGTGTGTGTTGGTGTCTCTCCAGTTGCTGTTAGTTTTCCATGACATTTTACAAACCATGTGATGATGGTTTTACACTATAAAAACCCATCTACTTCTTTTTTTTCCCTCTTAAACGTATAATTTGGCCGCTCCGCTGGTTTTCCCTGTGTATTTTCAATGTTTATTTTATCAAGTTCTTCCCAAGCAGTCTCAAGACTGTGTTTATGTACACATTTGCTCTGTGTAAAGTTTGGACATTTTTATTTATTTAGTAGTCAGTGTAATCCTAGATAATACTATTGTTATTGTTTTAAACTATTGGTCTTTTCTTGTCAGAACCTTTGAGTTGATCATAACTTTAGCTGATGGATCACATTGTTCTGAGGTTTAGAAATAAAGCTGAAAGTCTGTAGCCACGCTTGCAACTCTGAAAAACACAGTGACACTTGAGAATTTGGTTTGTCTCTAGTGCAGCAGATATTTAGTCGTTTAGTTACGAAACTCCTGAGATTGTCCACTTCAGTTTGATGGGAGTCGTTCACAATTGTCTCAGATATGTAATTTCGTAATTAAACCCAATAAGAATCAAACAAATGAACACAATTACTAACATCCTTATTTGCAAGTGCCTCAGATGGTCTTATAGAAATGCATATGAAGAATCTAATGCCTTAGATACGTTATTAACCCTTGACCCTTGAAAAGGGAAAACATTCTCTTCAACTTCAATTCATTGACAAATCTGTCACACGCCCCCTTGATCCCTCATTTTATCCTCCTACAATACTTTGTTAAGGAAAAAGTTAGTGTTGACTATTTGTTATGAGTGAAGGGTGTTTTTAAAAAGCACAAGTCCACTGTCTGAAGTCTTTTTGTTTTTCTGAACAATGGGAATTTCCCTTACTTGAACCCTGTAATTTTCCAAACACACCCACACAGAGATGCACAACCAACAGCACCGCTTACCCATGGTCCATTGTCTCTTATGTCACTGCTCATATCCCCAGAGGCCACCAATCAATGCCAAGTAGACATGCCCACTTGTCAATGGTAGCCATTATGCAGTTGACAAACTGACTAGCGGAGCAGTAGATCTGGAGGAGGAAAGGCACCAGTGAAGTTAAGTTAGTCCAACATGTTCCTGTCTTTTAGTTGAATCCCATACAAACCCCCTCAGCTTTTATGTGTTTCAACAATCTAAGTTCCAGACATAATAATACCAGAATGATACCACAATATGGAGGGATTTCTTGTTTTAACCTACAGTGGCAGTTTTTCTAAGTCTAATGAGGTTCAAGTGAGACATTCAGTTTCAAGTCATTCCAACCCACCACTAAAACATTCTGTGCTTCTCATTTTAAAAGTATGGAAAAAAGACCACCCCATATCATTGGAATATTGTATCATAATGGTCTGCCAAACTTTTACTTCTGAGGCATGGTCGCTATGATGAAGGAATGGATATGCTTTTATTTAGTTAGTATTTTAAATATGTGTAATATATCTACGATGTTTCAAGTTCAGTTTGATCCTGAAATTAGTGACTTGCTTTTTAAGTTATAATTATACATTATATATGTGCATTTGTCACCTGTAATTAGGAATTTGCTTCCTCTCTTGCTCATACAGTGGCAAGAAAAAGTACGTGGACCCTTTGAAATTTCATGGTTTTCTGAATAAATTTGTCATAAAATGTGATCTGATCTTCATCTAAGTCAAAGCTATTGACAAATATAATGAGTCTAAAATAATAACACAATAACAATAACAATAATTCTGATCTTTCATGTTTTTATTGAGAACAACCAAAAAAAAACAAACAAAAAAAACAACCTCATAGTGCTTGTGGAAAAAATAAAAGTATGTAAACCCTTGAGTTAATGACCTCAAAAAAGTTAACTGGAGTCAGGTTTCAGCACACCTGGAGTTTTGTTAAGACAGTGAGTTTGGAGGTGTGGACTACACCTACTTTTTTACCCCTCAAACTTTTGGAGTTTGCTCTGCACAAGAAGAACATGCTTATGTGAACCATGCTTCACCAGAAAGAGCTTCCAGAGCATCTATGAGATCAAGAATTTTTGATTTACATAAAGCTGGCAAGGGTTACAAAGTTATTTCGAAGACTTTTAGAAACTCGCCAGTCTACAGTTAAGCAAACAATCTATAAATGGAGACACTTTGGGACTGTTGCTACTCTACCAAGAAGTGGGCACCCAGTGAAAATGACACCAAGAGCACAACAAAGAGTCATCAATGAGATAAAGAAACAACCCTGAATTACAGCCAAAGATCAGAAGGCATCATTGGAGCTAACATCTCTGTTCATGAGTCTACAACAATGCAGGGAAGCCACTGCTTACTAAAAAAAGCACATTGCTGCACACCTGAAGTTTGCAAAAGAGCATATAGACACTCCACAGCGGTATTGGTAAAATGTTTTGTGGACTGATGAAACTAAGATTGAACAATTTGGAAAAAAACACACAACACTACATCCGGCATAGAAAGGGCATGGCATATCATCATGAAAATATCATCCCAACTGTAAAGTATGGTGGAGGAAACATCATGATTTGGGCCTGCTTTGCTACATCTAGGCCTGGCTAGCTTGGAATCATTGAGCGGGAGATGAATTCCCAAGCTTATCAGACAATTTTTCAGGATAATGTGAGAACGTACGTTAGCTGAAACTGTGTAAAAGGTGGGTGACGCAACAGAACAATGACTCAAAACATCAGAGCAAGTCCACAAAAGTCCACAAAAACAAAATCTTTTGGAGTTGCCAAGTCAGAGCCCAGACCTCAAACCAATAGAGATGCTATGGATTGACTTGAAGAGGGCCATACACATGAGATGTCCAAAGAATATGACAGAGCTAAGGCAGTTCTTACCCTTAGTTTCCTGATGATAATACATACAACATTGTAACACAGGTGCCTTTGGTGTGAATGCATGTGAATAGTAAAAGATATAACATGCTCACTGCTGTACAAAAGGATTTTTTTTCCCCCAGATAGTTATTCTGTCTAACAGATTATGTTATTTGATTTGTATTTATATATCCTGCAGTGCTGCTACTTGGTGTTTTAAATGTTGCAAATCTCATTGTTTTATAAGCTCCTCAGATGAGAAACAAATACAGGGAAAAGTGTTGTAGCCAATAATGAAGAGAAAGAGTAGGATGATGAAAGGAGAGTGAGTATGCAAAACGATGTGCAGAATACAACTGTATTGTTGTGATGCTTTGATGTTGAACAAAACCGTGCTGATGTAAACCATGGAAACATTTATTTTCACTAGCCAAGTACCCTGAGATAACCACATTTTTTTGATCAGCTACATAATGTGCACAGTTAGACCCAGGCCCCTGAGTTTCTGTACCTACGTTTGTTTGAGAAAACATTTCCTCTGGATCCACCAGCCTCAGCACGTAGAGGGGGGTTGCTGTGATTTCTAGATCCTTCTCTGAAACATCAAAGCTTGATGGATGGCACTTGACGAGCTGCGTTTGATTATACGGGATAGGAGACACACATGAGCGCGTTGTGTACAAAGGAACACTCAGGTCTCCCTATTGTTCATACACATGTATACACACACGGGCAACAGGCATAGGAAATCATGCAACCTACTGCAATCAGCTGTCACACAAGGTTCATAACGGGATTTCACAGAAAGGAAGAACCAGGCCTGTATATTTCTGAGAAAGACAAAGACATTAAACCATATTATTACACTTGGATAAATAGAGCTTCTACTCACGCTATCACCCAAAATGAGTCACTGAGACCTGGAAAGATATACAGTCTGTGTGTATCTCTTGGTGCAATTTATAGACCATTTTTTTCTTTAAGTTTAGATTTTCAACATTATTTGAGAGAGAGTGAGTTTGTCTTTGGTCAGAGTCCCTCTTGAGTCATCCAATAGCAGTTCAGCATGTCACGTCTGCCAGGCATTAAACAGTGATTTCCACATCTGTAAGGGATTATGTGGTCAATATTATCTCAGTCCCCTCAAACCCATCCAAGTTTTTCTTCACCTTTTTTTCCAAACTCAAACACTATTTATTCTCCTCTCCCCTTACTCTGTTCATCCTCTATCTGCTTCTGCTCCTTTTTGAAATATGTTACTGATTGAAGGTGGTGACAGCTGTCCAATACAGGAAGGATTTTTTTTGCTGACTCACTTTGTCTAGTTACCTATTTGACTTGGGTCAAGTAGCATTTGGAAATACCAAGCTTCTCAGTTCATTTAGTGCCAACAACCTTGGCTGGATTATGAGACAATGGGCCCCCGGGCGCAGTCTGTTTTTGATCATTTTATGTTGCTTCATCGACATTACACATCAGCATGTGTTTTTCTTGTTGTTTTTGTCTGTTTTTGCTGTTTTGTGTCGCATCTTATACCTCTTCTGAACTGCAGGTTGGATGGTCAGATAGCTCTGGGACTCCCTCTACACACACACACACACACACACCTTTTCATTGTTGGATTGGGGGAATCTGTGTCTGACTGTTTCCGAAACCAATAACCTGACATCCACTGACTTCACACTGTGATTGAGCAGCTGTGTGAAAGCGAGAGAGGAGCCAAGCTTTGTCCGTCTCTGTTCAGGGTTCTTCTTTCATTTGTTGCACAACTGTACACATTTGTAAATACAGTTTTTCTCATTTGTTTACACACATTTTCTGAAAGCATGCCTCATACTCTCAGACCTCTACACACAAATCAAAAAGCAGACACACAATGGGCAAAACCCCTCAATTCTCATGTAAAATGATACTTTACATTTAAAACAATGTTATTTCTTCTCAAAATGGTGTTTTGTTTTCAAATGACAAACATAAACCATCATATGAATAGACATTTATAAGAACCAGTTGAATACTGATGTGCTCAATGTAAAACACTATGATAAATGGAAAACACTTTTCCATTCATCATAGTAACTTAGGCCTTTTTTTGTTCAGTGTTACACTTACTACAGACAGTATATACACAAGTGTGTTGTAAAATATTTTAGAATATTGTTTTTATACTGAAAACACACAAATTCATGGTAACAAATATATTTTAAGTTTCCCACAAAAAAAATGTACACAGTGTATATCCCAACCAACGCAAAGCTGCACATACAGTGGTCTACATACAAAACAACAGAAGAATTTACTATTTACAGTTCCAGTAAAACAGAAAAACCTATACTGCATCCTCTCTTTTGTTTCATTTTGCACAGCATCTCATTCACATCACAAGCAATGTTTTCCTTGGCCAAGCAGCGGGGGAAATATCGCCTGTTGCCCTTTTATGAAAAAGCTCTGATTGCTAATTGTAAAACTGTGTGACAGGCCCATGTGATGAGTCACTGTGCATAGTAGGGCAATTAACTTTAGAATTTTGAATGACAGTATGTTCCTTTTGAAAACAAGACATTTTCTTCATGAAAATTGTGCCAAATGTAGAGAATTGTGTGTCGTGTTTTGTAGTGTAGTTTATACACTTTTTATCATTCAGATTACTAACTGTTTTTATCTGTTCTGAAATTTGCTCCAGATATGGGTGTTGCATCATTAGCTCACTTCCCAGCTCCTGAGGTGACTGTCAATGTCCACCATTGTCCCAGGAGAACAGTCTCATCTCAGCAAACCCTTTGGCAGTTCACAGCTGCCTCAGTTGACTGTGGTGTTTTATGATAAAATTCCTTTGGAAAAAGAAATCTGGTCTCAGCTGAGAAATATGGTAACGTGATTTGTTAAGCAACAGTGTTGTCTCTGTGGGTTTTTATGTAAAGCTACACCACCTCATTTCAATATGGTTCCATTAGAATATAGTTTCATTTTAAATAAACATTACAGTTTGAATATCAAGTGTATCTTTCATAACTTTCTTTTACAAAAACTGCATAAACTCTATTTATGGACCTTTAGGTAAGAGATGAGATCATTCAGTTCACTCAGGTACAGTTGTGTGGTGTTGTAATCTGATCTGAGCTGCTGATATGCCGCTGTTCAATTAGTCCTCCCACCCCATAGAGTTTGGACTCCAGAGTGGAATTTGCTTGACCTTGGGAAGTATAATTGTTCTCTCTGGACAAGAGCGGACACTGAGCCAGCCAGTCACTTCACAGAGTAATGATCGGCCAGTTTTGCCCGGCAGGTGGGACTTCACTTTTCTAAAAACACCGGAGCCAGGGCACTCGGTCATGACATTACAAACATTAATTGGCTGTGTCAGTTGTTGTCCTGCTGTTATTGTACAAAATGTTGGTCTCAGGACAGCAGCTAGTTGGAAACTGATGATCTAACATAACACTGTATATGACATTGTGATATATGCAGGATGTGCGTATTGCATCCGATCTCCCCCTCTCCACCACAGCTACCTTATCACTCTGCCTTCTTTTATGTCCAGTCTGAATAACCATGAACAATTTTGATTCCTGGTCAAACAGTACATAAAGTAAATATGTAAATAAAGACTAAAAAACAGGCATTTTCTATCTCCATGTAGTTGATTTATATTGTTTCAGTGACAGTTTTCAGGTGAATCAGAACCGTGATGCTGCTGTTTTTTTTTTTTTTTTTTTTTTTTTTACAAAAACTGCACTTGAACATATCTAAAACTTCCAGCTACAGCAAAATCACATTTACTTTCCTCTGAACTTATTCCAGGCTTCTGGAAGTTAAATAGTAGAAAGAAAACTGACAAAGGAAGGCTGAAATACAGGTTGAAGTGTCTGACCTCTTGACCTATGATTGGTCGGCCCATTCAGTACTAACAAAAAACATAATTTTTTCATTTTACCTGCTTTATCACTGATACGAGCTACACTGATGAATTTACTCATCTGGTATTCAGCAGATACTAAAACAAATGCCAGGGATTATTTCCACATACAATCGGACGCAGGTGTGTTATCTTTACTGTCATTTTACTATCCTCTACCCTTTCTCCATTATCTCTCCTAACAAAAAATTGCATGGATCAAATCACAGTTCTGTCAACATCCATTTTCCCGATCTACTGCAAACACAAGAACACACACACACACACACACACACACACACACACACACACATAGACCAAGATGCAGACATACACTCCTGGTGGCGTCTCATTCCTGTGGCTGATGAGAGCAGGCATGATGGGAGTGAGGCATGTAATGTGATTTATAGAGCTGGGCTCACTTTTCAAATTCAATCAGGAACTTTGATTACTGATGAAAATTTGAGACAGGAAATCGCTTTGATAGCAAACTAAAACCTCATGAGACAGAAAAGGACTGATGTGTATATGTGCATGTGTGTGTAAGAGTGTGTGTGCCTGTGAAACAGTGAGCCTGTCTGAACTCGGCCATATTTGATTAGAGAGGACACACGCAATGCAATCAAGAGCGACAACGCAGGAACTCCAGCAAATTTTAACCAATGACTGATGAAATCTTTCCAGTGGTTCAGATTTTATCTACTTCTCTTTTGCTTGTCTCGGCTTTATTACTCATGCTGCTCACTACTCACTTACACAGCAGCAGCAGCAGCAGTTTTGTTCTCACTAGCATTACAAACACACAGAAATAACAGTTTCATTTCTGAACAAACATACACCTATGGACACATATGGACACATATGGCTGACCCCTGAGGAGGTCACAGTGGCACTTTGGTCTCTTGTATTATTTTAACGTCTACTGTTGCACATGAGGAGACACTCAAACCCTCACCTGACAGTATGATAGAGGGGCCCAATTACTGTTCCCAGGGGTGTGAGTGTATGTGTCTGTGTTAAAAAGACAGAGAGAGAGAGAGAGAGAAAGAGAGAGAGGAACAGAAGAACAGAGAGAAAGAGACTGAGCAAGAGGGTGTATGTGTATGTATGTGATATAAACATGACAGGCTCATCAGTCACCAATGGCCTTTTAAAGTGTTCTCCATAGGGACACCTGACCTTTTCACATGATGCCAATAGCAGCTGCATGATGAATCAATCGCCTAAGCCTTTGGCTCCTGGTAGCCTCCATGTTATCCTGAGTAAATACGCAAGATGACATTCTCCCTGTTGAGACACCAGGAGACAAAAGCCCAAAGTTATGGATTGGCCTTTAATGTTGTAGGGTAACCCAGTGGTGATAGCATTGAGACAGAAAGAGGCAACAGACCTCAAAGAGAGGGCTGCATGTGGAGTAAACCTTTGGATGGATGGGTGGATGGGGAGATGGATAGAGGTAGGGGAAATTAGAAAGCTATGAGAAGAGGGAGATAATGGGGTATTCGAGGTCAGATGAGTAGCCGCAACCTCTCTGTCTGTCGGCACAGGATGGATAGGAAAGGGGTGGAAAAAATATGGGGATGCATGAGGCTAGCAGAAAGATAAAGAGGAGGGTAGTGGGGGGAGGAAGAGACTGAGGAAATGGAGAACAGCCCTGATTTTTGTGTGTGTGTGTGTGTGTGTGTGTGTGTGTGTGTGTGTGTGAGAGAGAGAGAGTGTGTGTGTGTGAGTGAACTGTGTGTGTGCCTGAGAGCGAGCAGTAGGGGAATATGGACCCTAATATGATGGGCTAAATGAGGTGTAATAGCGGTAACATAGAGTGACAGCGACTGGGCCAGTGCATTAAGGGGTTAACCAAGGCCAGGAGTCAATGACCTTCCCTCTCCCCTGAGACAGAATTATCTCTGAGTAAGGAACACACACACAGCACAGATGATGAAGATGTGGTTTCAGACCGGCCATATTTTGCCATTCAAGAATATCATGATGGATATTTAACCATCACTATCACCAGCAAGGCAGAGCAGGGGACAAATGAGACTACCCTTGAATTTCCCGTTCATGCAATAATTTTCTGCAACGCTGGTCCCACTCTCACCAAAACACAACCCAATGCCTTTGGGGTTTGTTACACAGCAAAAAAAAATAATTAAATGAGGGCTTCATAACACTTTCATGTAAAGGCAGTTTGAATTTTTAAACTATCATATTCTGCAAGTCCTTGTGTAATTGTACTGTGGAATTGTGCAAGTGAATATTTCTAGTATGACTACAAGTGAAAGATAGAAAGAAAAATACAGACGATGAGTGAAAAGAAAGAGACGCTGCAGGCTTCAGGTGAGAAATTAGAAATATTAGCATATTTATTACAGCAACATGAAAGACATTAGAATGCCTACACCCTTTACAACAAGCAACGCAGAGGAAACTGGCATGGGGACAAATAAGCACTGTACGGTGGCCAAAGAAAGAGAGGAGAGACAGAGGAGGTGGGGTGTTGGGGTGTGGGGTCTGAAAGTCTTAAATTAGAATCACTCATGAACATTTACAATACAGACCGGAAGATAGACGGAAATGGAAGATAGACGCCATATTTCAGATCAAGCAAACCAACCCACATAGCTAACCTTGATAGGGTGAATAGTGGCACAGATGTGGGATTTCGAGAGTTGAAACTAAAGCATGGGTACTTCTGTATTCTTAAAATTTCTAAAATGCAAGTTGAATAAGGTTATGAAAAAAGGGGAGAGAACATTGTCATAAATAGCACATGTTTTTTTTGGTTGATATTTGATCTTGTTCTAACCTTGACTTTGTACTTGTACTTGTACAGACTTTGAATTTTGCACATGAACACAGTTTTGCGACAAAAAATATCAAAAAGTAGGCCAATCCCAGCCATAATTTGCATTTTGTTTTCATAACTAAATGTTATCATTCAAATAAATATCAATCTTGTCACTGTTTTCATCAACTTGACTGATGATCAACTTTCAGATTTATTAGAAGCTTATTTGTAATAGATCAGAACAAAATGACTTTCTTCTGCGTAGAAAGTGAAGGTGCTTTGAGGATGTTACAAAACCAGGGTGCTGATGAGGTCATCTTAAGAACACAGATAAATACTACCTGTACATACACTTTACTCTTAATATCGCCTCTGAGGGGCAACAGAAAAGAACAATAGCTCAGTAAATAAGGCATCTAAAAGGCCAGCGGTCAAGGGTTGTCCGCTAGAGTGAAATCATAGAGTTAGCAAGAGTAGAATGAACAGATTTAGACTGACCCAATTGTATTTTTTGCTTGCGGCTTATTTGACAAAACAGCAAAGTGGTTCAGAGGGAGAATTCAACTTTAGATGTTATTTTAGCTGTAAATATATCTTCATGCCTTCTGTATTTTAACATATTTTTCATGCCATTTATTCAACCAGTCCTGAAACAACAGGGCAAAAAGAAACATGGAGAAAAAAAGCTTTATTGTGTCCCCCAACCCCACCTCACTGATCACTGTTGCTAGGCCTGTCAAGCTTTCCATTCTAGCATATATAATTACAGTGATAATAGTGGCAATCGTAATTCTTATTAATTTTTTAAACAATGGTTGCTTGATTTCAGTTGGAAGCAGATAAAAAAGCAGTTCTCATTTATAGCTGGCAACCACTGATTGTGTCAGTCGAAATGACTGTGGCTAACACATCTTATCAGCCAAAGCTATCGAGCTGCTTAAGCAATCATTCGTTCAGTGAATGGGCTGAACATGCCATCTCTGACTATTCTAAAATCAGAGCCCTGCAAGAAAGAGTCTTGAATATGCACTTGATGGCTACATACAAGATATTGTACATAAAGACTGAGGCTAAAGCTACATGTCCCAGAAAAAAGTTAACATCCAGAACTGTGGACAGTCTACATAGACAACATGATAATAAACAGCATTATTCTTGTATTGCCATGTAGATTTACTTGTTCATATACTCCAACAGTTTGTCTCACTTTTTACAAGAAGAAAGGTTTTGGGGCTGAGCACAAGCCAATTTGTTTAACAAGCTGAACACTATCTCAGGTTATCATTGGCTGAAGTTGCCTGAGCGTAAATTTCCTCAAATTGAATAAAGAGCAGGACAGCACTGACAATCCTATGTGATAATAACATCCAGAAATACAACATAGTGGATGTGCTATGTTACCCAGTCTCAGAAGCACTAGACTGGTTGCCACTGTGAGTAGAATGAAGAATAGCCACACATGTTTACATCTGTTAGCACACTGTTTCATTTATTTCTTACACTTTTGCTCATGTGTTCCTGGCTTTGGAAGGCAACAAAGACATTACCCCCCCAAATTCACTTCGCATATGAAGAAATTCAAAGCTTGACAGGTCTGCTATAATGAAGTACAATTGCAAAGCTACAGTTGGACAGTTGCTCTTTTGGGGGTGGGGGATAAGGAGGTGGTATAACAAATGTTCAATTTGAGTCGAAATTTGACCTGTGGATTTCTCTTCTTGACCTCAATCCTTCCCTCGCTTCTTTTCACCCAAACAAGCATTTTCAAAAGTTATGCTGTATGCAGAGACAGGCTTAAAATATGCATGTAATTACTGTCTAAGGTGGGTGTGCAAATTAAGCCAGTGTATCAATAAGGAAAGTACATTCTACTCATTCTAACGCTATGGTATAAACTGCAGTCACTGTCACCTGTCAATCAAAGCTGAAGCTTCGCACCATGCTACATTCCTTTGTTCAGACCAATGAATCACCTCCCCTCATTTTTCTCCCATACGACCTGCCCCTGAACGAGTACTTCAGAAATCTCTTTTTCACAATAAAAGTACATCATAGTCATCATCATCATCATCGTTATCATTACAAACATTCTAACATTGGAAATCAACACTGTACAGAATTTACACTATGATACAATCATATATACTGTACTTTATGCCACTGTTGGTCCTATAGAGTACCACATATATTAAAACTGAGTTTGGGGGATACACTAAAAGCAGGTTCAGTGCTATTAATGAAGTTCACGCAAAGTGGGTCCCATCATATATCATTTTGTAATAGTTGTTATAAGTAGCGGTTTTCCTCTGATATGGGATAAACAAACAAATTAATTCATTTGCATTTGCCTGTAAACATTATTTTGGAAATTTGGGATGCTTGAAAAAGTGTGCATGATTAATAACAATAGGCTGAGAAAGCACAAAACACACATGTCCTTTTTTTTTGTTAAGGAAAATTTACCCTATGTCGGTGGCACAGTTGAATTTTAACACTGCATATATTCAGTCTTGCAGAAAAAGGATCCATTCCAGTGCTCCTTTTCATCAGGGAACCTATTTAGACAAAACACTGTAATTACTGTGGCTGGCCTCGTGGAGCAATTCAGCCATGGGAACCGATGAGAACAAAGAGAATAGTAGGAGTTGTGGTATGTTGCCCAGATGAACATTTCAAGGTTACTGGTACTTTACATGGCACAACACTGGAAAAACAAGTTACACGTTCTTGACAGTGTCAACTCTATCATGACCTTTGCATCACCTTTGCTTCACACAAAACACTATAAATTTCTTAACACACCTGAAACATGGGAAGGCAAACTTTAAGCTGAAATATTCCCTACAACATCATACTGTAATGACTGAATATGCAATGTTGTTTGGAATAGACAGTTATGGAAGAGTAAAAATTTCTCTGTGCTGTCTCTACCTTCAGCAGTTTCTGCTGTTCCTTTGCACCCAGTTACATCATGAGTGAAAGCAGACGAGCAAACGTGCACTGGGTGTAGTTGCTATGGAAGTGTGTCTGAGAGCAGTCATTAGGGAAGCCCTTGTCCTGGTCAAATACACTATTTAAATAAATCACATTTTTATCCTACATGAGCTAGCAAAGCTTACACCCTTCTCTATCTCTAAAGGTCCAGTTTTCTCTTTCCCTCACCCCACACATTCATGTCATTCAAAATCTCAGCTCATTCATTGGCTTTCTGTATACAGAGAGCAATGGAAGGGGACGAACATCTTCTCGATAATAACTCCTATTAAGGTTGAGCGATATAAACCTCACCAACAATACAAATGTTAGGTCCATCTCTACGGTTGTGGGACACACAGCCCATATAAACATACTGTATATCTACACATATACATATCTTCTGACCCTTTTAAACTCTTCAAGGTGAAAACTCAAAACAAACAAAATGACTGTAAAAACGAACTGTACACCTCACAGACAGTGATAATTATATTCTAATTTGTTTTTGTCATTTCGTTTTGTTAAAAATCTTTTTTTTCCCCTTATTTTGTTGAGCTGATATGATGTGAAATGATCTGGGATGCTCTACATGTGGCCTTGTTGTTGGACATGTGTCTCTCTGATGCTCCTTAATGGTGGTTGTGTTGCTGGGACTCTTGAGTGCTAAAGCCGGTAGTGAAACTGCGAGAAGGTGAAGGAGTCAAGTGTCCATGTCGTCTCCATCTCAGTGTGTCTCAAAATCAATGGAGGCTCGAGCACAGAGTAGCCATTGCAACTCCATTTCAGCGGGGAAAACTCTTCACAGGAGCATCCATTTTGGCTCTGTCTCGCTGTGTGAATATGTAGAAACTGTTATACTTGGACGTGTGTCCCCTGGGTCTGCAGGCTCTGCACACCGGACAAAATCTTCTTCTGGTGGCCGGCCAGATTCACACCCATTTTAGCCAATTCACTACAAGGAAGAAAGAAAAAAAAATTTTTTAGAAAGGATTTATTAATCATATTTTTAGAGAAATAAATCTACAGTCCTTCAAATCCCAGGCAGCTGGTGAGATTATTGTCAGAGATACTTGTGTAAATCCTCTGCTTTAATTTCGAATGACACTCAAATGGAAAGTAATACATTTTTTACTGACAAGCTCGACCTTTTGAGATTTTCATTTGACAGGGATGAGAAACCAGCCGTCTGTACCTGATACTGATGTAGAGGATTGAGTCCAAGCTGACATATCCAGCACTGGAAAAGTTCTCCTTATATTGGCCCATCTTGATGGCATCCAGCCAATCATCCACTGTGCTCACACTGAACTCTGGGGTGGATGGGTCCTCCCTGCTGGGATACAAAACACACTCACAATTCAATGAAGTTTTGGCTCGTTGAGTGGCTGAATAACAGTTTCCAACTTGTGCTGAGGTCATCTGTGTCCATGGGACTGTTATTACATGCAACTATTGTGAGAACATTCATAATAATTAGAACTAATGGCAGCACATTTAAGGAGTTATTTAATGCATATTCATGGCACTGGATCCGGATTTGAAGAGAATAGTTTTAGTTTTGCAACAGCCACAGCATGACAGACTCAAATCCACTGTGAAAAGAAACCATAAACCCTAAACTTTAAACCTATCCATTAGTGGTAAAGTATGATTAATGATTCATCCCCTTTTTGCTCCCCTCCAGCACAAGTGCACGTGGTTTGAAACTCTTGGACTTATTTGCTTCCTTTTGTTATAAATTGTTATAAATGATATGTGAGTTTAATTAATTGTCTTGATTAAACTAAGTAAACACCTTGCATACAGACGACTCAGTGCATTTGCACTCACATATAAAAGGCACTTTCATGTACTTCATTTAATGCCAAGCCACAGTCTATAAGTCCTGTGTATAAGACTCTTCTTCCTTGTCACGTTGTTCATTCAGTTTACAGTGCGACCGGAGCGCTTTTAAGATTCTGCTGTCTTTTCAGTTGTGCTGAGATTTTATATTTTCTGATGTCCACTGTTTCCTCTGGATGGGAGTGAAACATTGTCTGTTGCACACTTTGTTGGTTCAGAACATCAGCTTCATGCCTGAAGTGAAAAATGTAAATGTGAAAATAATAATATTCAGTGGATGTGAGCAATACAGCTGGAGAGGAAGTGGCTCTAAACTGTGAGACTATGAATGTGCCAAACCGCAAACCAATATTTATAGCTTTTCACTGAAAAGTTTGACATTGTTGGACAAAAGATAAGAATATTACACCTACTTTTTTTTTTTTTTAATTTTCGATGCTGACAAAGTACATTTATAGATGTATGACTGTGTTAATGTCTTCAATGCATGTACCATAACATAACCTAATCCAAGTATCTCATGCATATGTCAATGTGTTGAATTCACAGTTTTAATCTATAGTTTTCTCCAACTGACCATACTGAGCTGTTGGCCAGCTCTCGGAGGCTGCCTGGGTTTCTGATGAGCTTGTCCAGGATTGTGACAATCTGTCCAAACTTTGGCCGGTCACTGCGTCCCTTCTCCCAGCAGTCCAACATGAGCTGGTGCAACACCACAGGACAGTCCATCGGGGCAGGGAGACGGTAGCCCTCATCTATTGCTTTGATCACCTAAAGGGAAAGAGAGGAACTGATATTAATTTTTGTAATCACAAGAAATTGAGACAAAAATGTCAAAGAAAGAAAAACATGTCCACAGTTAAGAGCTGAGCTGAGAGTTTGATGGGAAGAAATCAGTTGAGTTAAGGGTGAATTTGTGACATGATGTATGTGTTTGTGACTCACATCCTGGTTGGACATCTCCCAGTAGGGTCTCTCTCCGTATGAAATCACCTCCCACATGACGATACCGTAACTCCACACATCACTGGCTGAGGTGAACTTCCTGTAGGCTATGGCCTCAGGGGCCGTCCATCTGATGGGAATCTTTCCTCCCTGTAAATGATTTACATAGCAGTCAGCACATTCTTGGCACACCCATGTAACCCTCAACCTGATGTTTTTTTTACTCTGTAACAGTGTAAATATTTAAAAGGTGGTTGTATATTAGTATCTTTTTTTCTGAGTGTTGTAGTAAATTCAGAGTAGATCTGACAAAAGAAAGTCTGGTGCCATCAATTTCCTTGTCTTCATCTTCCTTGTTGCTTCTGCCTTTGTTATTGATGTTCAGATCAAAATGAATTCATACACAGTACAATAGACAGTGAGACCCTCCCGCCCTTCTCTTGTCTACACACAGGCTGTACCTCTATAGGAGTCCTCTGTTCAGCTTTTTAACATGCGCCAGCTGTCTCTGCACCACCTAGCATTCCTTGTCTCCGTTTGGTCAAAGTCAAATAAAAGACAAAGCTGCCAAGTCACTCAGCACTGTACTTTTGTTTCCACCACTACACCATCCTCTCCTTTTTTCTCTTAACTGCCCTCAGTGGATCTTTCCCCTGTCTTCGCTTACTCTCTCTCTCTCTCTCTTAGCCTCCCTGGATCTCAGTCTTATTTGATATCCACTTCTCTCTCCCTGTCTCTTCCCCATCTCCGCCTCGGCCTCTCCCTTTCCCTACCCCCTCAATGCCTGCAGCTCTCCATCTCAGTCTCCTGACATCAGTCGCAGTGTGTGTGTGATTGCAATAGAGCAGTCAGTAGCTGATACACTCCTCCCAGGGCAATGCTAATGCCATATTAAAAATAACATCCCCAACACTTCCTATGAATATGAATAATGCCATCTCCTTGTGGGCATTTTAGATGAGTTACTCCGCAGTGGTTTAACTCACTGACGTTTGAATTTCTTCATTCTCTCAGAGCACTGTGAGACGGTAGTGATGTTACCAAAGGCTTCTTTGATTTGACTATATAGTCAGAAATATGAAAGGGTGGAGGGGTTTGTGTGTATGCATTTCATTTTGTGCCTCCAAAGTGCCTCATAGAAAAGTGTTTAGAAAACAGGCTGCACTGTGTTTTACAGTGAACCTTTGTCCAGTCATTACTGGAACACTGTTTACATACCAGAGTAACACACAACATGATGCTCTAGCTCAGATCTATGGCCGTTCAAACTTGGCAAGTTGATCTGATCAGCTCAATGGTTTCTTTAACACACATTTTGTATGTGCTGTCACATACTTATTTTGAGAGCTGGGGTGCTAGCTGCCAAAATGACTGGTTGCCTATACCTGGCAAGTGGGTCTTTGTACATACAGTGTGCAATATGGTAGTGATTTGTCAACATATTTGAGTATTTAAATGGCTAAATCCTCACCTGTAAAAAAAAAGAAAATCATAATATTACATGGTGACAACTGTACAACTAAAAACTAATATTTTTTACTTTGGCTCAGAGACTGTGCCAGGGTTTGATGTGAGAATCCAACCAAGGACACAAATCCAAATTATATCTAGTCTACTCAGGTCATGCAAGGTCCCTGCCAGTCTCATTTAAAACCTGAGTGGACTCACTATCATGTTTTATTATTTGATACACCACAAAAGTCACAGGAGGTTTTTGAGCTAAAAGGACTGTGGACTTTGTGCCAGGAAAAATAACATATCAAATAACAAATTATTTACAGGTATATTTCTGGAATTGGTTTTGGCTGATTTTGGGCCCCCAGTGAAGTAGATCTTTTCATTTAGAAATTAATTTATGCATATCTGGTTTAAGTAGGGACTAGACCGGTCTGTTTTGAATCAGGGACAATGATGTAGAGGACAATTGGTGGATGAACTGTAATTGGAGGTAATATGGCAGGTGCTGCCTGTGAAAATGTGTCTTACCCTTGTAGTGTAAGCAGCCTCCGGGTCGTCCTCCAGAACTCGACTCAGGCCAAAGTCCGACACTTTACACACCAGGTTGCTGTTGACCAGGATGTTCCGAGCTGCCAGGTCCCTGTGAACGTAGCTCATGTCTGACAGGTACTTCATACCCGAGGCGATGCCGCGCAGCATGCCGACCAGCTGGATCACCGTGAACTGGCCGTCATGTTTCTGGAGAGAGAGACAAGGAGAACAATGAATTAATAACACAGTACACGGTGTAAATGCTGACATTAAGCTGCAGCAGGGGTGGCACAGTGATTAGTGCTGGGTTCTTCAGCAACCTCAGCTGGAAGTGAAAGTTCAAGTCAGGATTCAAGCGCCTGAGATGGCAGGAGACCACACTTCTGAAGTGTCCCTGAGCAAGAGTCTGAGTCACTTCCAGCCCCCGCTAACTCTAACACTTCTGACCGCTCTTTGGAGGGTGGCGGGCAAAAGATGAATTTCTCCTTCCACGGATCAATGACGGATCACAAAAAAAACCCTAGTTGTAGAGGATTGGATCTGACAGAGCAGACTAAACTTTCCTCTCTAACACTGTCCGCGTGCCCAAACAGAGCTCACTGGATTTCAGCTTTGAGCTGTCTTTGGCAGAGAGCAGAGCCTGTTGATCGATGGCGGTCCAGCTCACCTTCCTCTGCCAATTATTTTTGCCCTGGGCCAACGGTCCCCGTTAAAAAGCCATCCATGTTATCAGTCACCCTCTCTCCTTTACATCATCTCTCCTTCCCTCTGTCTCTTTGTTCTCTCCATCCATCTCCGTCTATCTCTAGTCTCTGCCTCAGAGAGAGGGAGAACTCTGCATTACTTTTATTCAGTTTCCATCTATCCATCTATCTATCTGCATCTATGCGCCCCCTCCCTCTGACTGTACTCCCCTTCCTCTATCGTTCTCTCTCTGTCTCTCCCTCGGCAGCTGTGGAGTAAGTTAATTAGCCGGTGGTTTTGTGAGATGCTGATTGATTGGACTGTCTAACAAACCTACAGACTTCCTCTATCAATCTGCCCACCACATTGCTTTGCCAGGAAGGAGGAGGAAGGGTGGGCAGGGCAGAGAAAGAGAGGAGAGACAAATGCAGGGCAGAGAGGTTAGACAAGGAGATGACGGAGACAAATGAGAACAGTGGAGAATTAGACTTTTTTCGGCAAATTCTGGCATATTACTTGCATTTTTTGATCTAAAATGGAGGGACCGGAAGAGCCGAAGGAAAATATGGAAAGGATAGATGGAGATAGTGACAGGAAGATTAAGAGATTAGAAGCCTCCCTGACAGAACAACGCTTTTGTTGTTTCTTAGGGAGAGCTTCTTGATAAATGATCAACGTAATTAAAGACACATATGAATACCCGAAGCACGGATGAGCTGTAAAACCCATAAAAGTGATCTCGTAATTATATTGAGCCACTGCGGACACTCTTCATGACCCTCATTATAATGCATATAGTAACACACTGCATGTGTGAGCTGTAACTGTGTATGCCGCTTGTTGTGAGACTGTTCCTGCATTTGTATGTGTGTGTTCTCGGGACATTATGCTTTAGTAATTTTTTATCTGTCAGATTTCATTTTATTTTGCTTCAGTGTTGCTGATGAGATTGGTGTCTATTTAGCAATGGGCCTATCATCACAGGCTTAATGGCTTTGGAGCACTGCAGTGATTTTACTGGCTGACAAACAACTCTGAATATGAATCAGGGTGGCTTTCAATGTGAAGCACACAAGAGCTGGAACAATCTATTCATCTGGGTGCATGCAAAACTCAATTCAGGGCTGCTCAGCTAAATAAATACTGTGTGTTTGTCACCTCTGCTACATAGTGCATATAAGCAGGAACCATAAATCATACATCTGTCGTATTTCATGTTATTATATCCTCATGTTGTTGCCTTTCCTGTCAAATGAAAAGCTGTTCTTGTGTTTGTGTAATTGACATTTTAGGAGACGCTTCTGTCATTTGTTAGAAAATGCATATACAGATTTCTTAGATAAACTAAATGTGTGTGAATGTGTTTCACTTGAAGGACTAAGTCTTAGAAACCACCAAGTCGTGTTAAACTGTTGAGCGACAGGCTCCTTTAACTCTGCTAACAAAGCTGTTTTCAATAACAAAGCAAAAGCTTTCCTCCTTTGATTTTTAAATCTCTTTATTGATAAGAGGTTGTGTAACAACCTCACATTTTTGTTATAGTCTAGCATGAATTTAAACAGTTACATTACTTTCTCTAAAAAATATTTATTTAAAACATTATCTTTATTGATAGTATTTTCAGAGGTGTGATCAGCATAAAGATGTCTCTAGGAACATCAGTGCTGACTGTGCTCTTGCATATTCATTCATAATAATGTTTATTTGTTTAAAATCTCTTTGGTATTCTGAGGGTGTTTTTCCATATTTCTCTCACTTTCTATCGTGACTTTTAACCATATAACTTTGATGATATTATATTACATTTGAAATGAACAGTTTATTTTCATTTTCTCCTAACAGAGCAATGCACTTTCTTTGTTTTATTGCCTGTTTATGAGCAGTCTGCTGCTGTTTTCTGCTCAGGGATAGGGACACTAAATGCATTTCATATACCCAGTATCAAACATTATGTAGTGAAAGTGTAGGGATGCCTCACATCCGACTGAATGTTTCTCACACACTCTCTGTCCATACTTAAAAAAGAAAGTTTGATGTCTGTATGAGCACTGAGCATATCCATGACTACCTACGTTTTTGTGTTTGTATCGATGGCATGTTTCTAAAATACAAGGCAGCTGTTCTGTTCAACCTCCCAATTATTCCTCTACCTTTAATAAGAAACGTGCTGCAGTTTTTATCTTGAAACTGTCTGATGTGTTGCTCCCAGCAGTGCATATTTATGTTTTAAACATTAATGTGTGACTCTGAACATCGAAATGTATCCTTTACCCTCTTTATTTAATGATTACATATGAAAGTTGTGATTCAAAACCACCTCAAATTGAAACTGTTGAAACTGTGTTGTTTATTTTGGAGGATACTGGTTAAGTTAAGCCCTTGACAGACTGAACTTAAAACCTTGGTACACTCTGTAAAGTTTTATAGACTGCATTCTTAATATTTGAAAGACAATTTTAGTCAGGTAACTTTAAAAGAACATACCCTCAAGTTAGGCACTTTGGGGTAATGAGCTTGGCAGTTTTACACACTTTACAGCTGGGACATCATTTTCCACATGGCCTTTGTGAAGACTCTCGGCCCTGATCTTGTGGGGCGGATGTGAGTGCTGTGTTCTTTCCAGCTGAGCTGTGACTCACCTTAAGGAAAGTGTCCAGAGATCCGTTTTCCATGAACTCTGTTATGATCATCACTGGCTTACCTACAAAGAGAAAGAGAGAGAGTTGTTAGTTAGTTGGCGCAAAATTATAAGGAAGAAAAGACGCAAACTATAAAGAGACGAGGACAGAGATGTAGTGGAGTCCGCAGCTGTGGCCAGCCTTCCTCTCTGTCTCCCTGCCTCTCTCTGGGGGATAGCATGGCATGTCGTCATCAGTCACACTGACAGCTTCTAATCAGCCTTCTCCATAAACGGCAGGAGATAATTAGAATGGACCAATCCACCAGAATACGTGTGCGTATGTGCATGTGTGTGTGTGTATGTGGGGGCCTCCTGAGATCTCATGAATACTAATCAGCCTCAAGGGGAAGGGGGTTGTGGTCGGATCGCTGTGCACCTGCACCTGAATGACTGTGTGTTTGTGTGCATGCTTATGTGATGAAGGGGTTTTTGACTGACAGGCCCAGTGCACTATGGTCCCCTGCATGGCATCTGGTGGGGCTTACAAATGATTAACAAAGTACCTGCAATCATGTGAACATGCGCATGCGCGCGCACACACAAACACACACATATATATATACATATGCACACACACACACACCTACACATATGCACACACACACTTACTCACACACCAAAACAGCAGTTGTCCCTGCAGGGTTCTCCCCTGGTACCACCCCCTACAGCTGAGCTTTGCCAATAACAAACAAACACGTAATCTGCAGTTACATATGTGTGTGTGTGTGTGTGTGTGTGTGTGTGTGTGTGTGTGTGTGTGTGTGTGTGTGTGTGTGTGTGTGTGTGGCTTATAAACACAGACTATGTCAGCTGTGATGAATAGGTCACATTTCCCCAATCAGACCTCAGAGATGCTGGAAAAAAACCAGGGGGAGGAATAAGGACAGCACGACAGGGAGAAGGAGAAAGTGAAGAAGTGGAGACAGAAGTCTTCTTATAGAATGTGTTTTCTTCATGAGAATATGTTGAAAATGTGAAAAAGGGTGAGAAAAAATATTTCCAAACAAAAACCCAGTCTTTCTTTTATTTAAACTTTTCTTATATAGCACATTTTCATGAAGAAAAACACGTTTATATGTTGAGTTCATGTCTCCTTTCTTTCTCTCCTTGTTTGCCTAATTTAACATATAGTGATGTATTTATAGGAACATTACCTTTATCCTACATTAACTATGTTTATGTATTTGCTTCAGAACATGATTAAAATGTCATCAAGCCTAATTTGAGTAAACTGAAAAAGACAAAGAGTAGCGTCACACGATGAAAAGAAAAAAATTACTCAAGAGAGGCAAAAGGAGGATTGATCTGAAAGGATGTGTGGCACACAAGAGTGTTGGGGAAGACACAGAGGCAAATGGTTGTTAGAAAGGGATGAGAAAAGAAAGAAAGAAAGTTGGATCAGAGAGGATGAGGGGAGGAAGGAATGAGGAGGGGTCAAAAGCTTGTCATGGACAGGCAGGAGCAACACCACTGGGGCCTACAGTGAGATTGTAGGTAAAGACAGCAATACATCACCTTAAATGAATTCACTATCTCACTGCAGCAAACACACACACACACACACACACACACACACAAACAGAGTTGCCTGGTCTCTGGTGGTGGTGTCTTCTTTGACAGTAACATTAGTCTCAGGGATAAAAGTGAAAGAGAATTGGATTTTCTTCTGCTGGGGGTGAGGACTGCTGGTCACATTTATCTCCACATGGGGCCTGTGTTGTGTGGGGTGCATCGCTGTGTGTGTGCATTTGTGTGTATGTATGTGTGTGTGTATGCGCGTGTGTGTGTGTGTTATTGAGAGACAGAGCTTTTTTCAGGGCATGGCAAGCCAGGCATCATCAAGACACGATGATGACCAGCTGATTTTAGCTCTGATCAGAGGTAGAGAATGAGTGGATGCTGTTGTGTGTGTGTGCGTGCGTGTGTCACAGTAGCAGATAAAACAGTTGATGGCTGACTGACTGGCTCTCTAACTGCAAGGTGGTCTGACTCGTCATAGCCTTCTTTCAACCTTGTAGGTGTATGTGTTTGTGTGTGTGCATTTAATCATGTCTTGGGTAGCAGACCCTGTGAATGCGAATACATGTATGTTATTCTGTGTGTGTCTGTGTGTAACCGTACAGAACAGACAGGCATAAATGTCATATTATACAAAGTAGACAGCCATGAAATGGAAAAGAGCTATAAAAAACTACCTCTGAAAGCCAATTATATCTTTGAGTGTGTTTGTAGGTGGGCTGTGTGTGTGCGTGTGCGTGTGTGTGTGTGTGTGTGCAATCCAGGGTATGTTACTGAAGGAAGGAGAATATTACCTTCAGGCTCATGGTGTTAGATGTGGTCAAGAGAGAAGCACAATGAAACACATTCATCCTGTGGTCTTGGCTTAGGAGACCATGGGAGCCTGGCACGTACACACACACACAATATCACTAGCCATCATCTGGACACCTGCCATACAGAATTATCCTTAGAAGTCTGAGAGATAACAGAAGTTACCAATAAATGCAACCACACGCACTCAGATGCTGTATATTAGCTCATTCTGTTTCTTTTGTCAGGTACACACACACACACACACACACACACAAATTCAACAATGCAATGAATTCATGTCACCTCTTGTTGTGACATCATCGCTTGCTACCCATACATGCATATACATAACACATGCGTATATTGGCAAGACGGAGCCCCTCTAGCTCTCCACCAAACACTTGCAAGCGCTCCTCAATTTCCTCAGCACAAAGCACATAATTAACTAATCACATTCCAATTCATTTGAATGTATTGCCTTTCATCGCCTGTAGAAATAACGCTACTTGCGAAGCTAAAAACACCGCGGTTGTGTGTGGATGTGTGCAGATTGAGTATTGATGTTCTGCCAGGTGGAGAGTGTTACGGGACGGATCAGAGAGAAGTTTGCTCTTTTTTTGCAGCTCTTCATTAAGTCAGAGCAGAAAGTGCCATCTCTGCTCTCCCCAGGATGAAGCTGGGATTGTACATGTGTGTGTGTGAATTTATGAATTGCAGTGTGTGTGTGTGTGTAATAGAAAATACTTGTATAGAGTATATCTGGGAAATTACATTATCACAGCCTGTGTCTTTTGTGTGTTGGTGTGAATGTAAACGAAAGTGATAGACTGTGTACATCTGGACAATTACATTATGAGTGGCTATCTGTGTGTTTGCCAGTGGGCCACATTACCACATTATTGAATGAGACGGACAGAGGTACAAACGAGAAAATGAAATAACTGCTGTATTGATTAATGTTAAGGGTCTGAACTAAATGATACAATGCTTTTAACACAGGACAGATCTCTGTTCTGGGAAGTGCCGTATGAGGATGCGGGGGTGCATAGACAGAGAAAGGCAGAAACTCAATAACCTTATCTCCCCTCCCCTCCTCACCTCTCCTCCCTCAACCTCTTCACTTTCTCATCTCCTCTCATTTCCTCACGTTTGTCTCCACAAGGTCTTTCCTCTCATCTACTCACCCCTCTTTTCCTTAAATCTCTTTGCACATCTTCCCCCTGTCATTTGTTTTAAAGCCCCATCTTCTCTCATTTCCTCTGCTCTCGTATCTCAACCCCCACCCCTTTACATCTCCCAACCATTGTCACCTTGTTCCTCCACTTTCTGTTCCTGTCTCTCCTCTTCCTCATTTGTCTCCAATTCTGCACACACGTTGAAAATGTGACTAATTTCAAACACTTTGACAAGAAAAACTGAGATGCTTATTGTGTTGCATGTGTGTGTCTGTGTGTGCAATGTGGGCAGATGAGATGGAGCTTGGTAATTGAGGGTTTTCCAAATTAGGCGATTGTTGCAGCCTTTGTGAAACGCATAAAGGATGGATGGATAAAATGAGGGATGGGGGAGGTGGAGGAGGGGACGGGGGATGGGGACGTGGTGGGAGGGAAAGAAAGGGCAGATTGCTGCACTTTTCCTGACGTGTTCAGAAAAAGATAGAGAAAAGACAGATTTATATTTTTTCCTCCTTTTCCGCATGTGGAGCTCTAATTAGCATAACAATAGCAACAATCAGGTGACAGACAGCAGAGTAGGTTAGTGGCACGCGGCAGGGGCTGGAGGCTTATGAGGTTTTAAGTGGCAAGAACACACACACACACGTGCACAATCTCTCACACACACATGCATAAATGAATGGAACGGGAAAATCTAGACAGCCAAAATAGACACATACCCGATGTAAAATACAGCTGTGAGAAATGTTAATTACGCCAACACAAGCATTAGCACCACCACAACTGCAACCATCACTACCCTCCACTCCACCATTATTAGGCTGTATAACCTCCACTACTATTGCTACAACTAACAGCACTATCATGCTGACAGTGTTACTTGTTGGAGCTATATTTGTAAGTGCTACAACAAAATCTATTATTGAACTTTTTCTGCAACATCAACAAGAACAATAACACATATACTACTAGTGCCAACTAGAATTATAGCCTCCTATGCTGTTGTTCCGTGGTGCTAAAGTGATTAGATTAATTAAGTAATTTGTTAATTGCATTGAATAAAGAGTCGAATGTGGTTGAGAAAACATCACAGTGTCCTGGACTTTTTATTTGTTGCCACAGACTTGACATTTAACTGATCTGAATACATCCAGTACTTCACAACCACAAGCACCATTAAAGCTCAGTCATCTAAACGTTTAATTTTGTGGGTTATGTACTTAATTATGTCTTGGCTCGGAGCAGTGTTTTCCAGAAGTTTTTTGGACAAAGCCTGGCTACAGTACAGATATGAAGGAGGTATTTAGTCTCCTCATTAAACACTTGATAAGAAAGTGATTTATCAAAATGTTCAACTATCCCTTTCTCATTGTACAACTTCTTCACTGAAAACATTCATTTTCATTGATATCATTGCATCTACTACTGCTGATTTTACTACAAGACTTACTTCTGCTACTGTTGATGCCTATACTACTCCTTACACTGCTGATTCAACGACTGCTTACACCCACGCAAACCAATCTAACACACCTGAGCCCAGAGCAGTCAGGGTCAGTCTGTCTGATTAGACTGAGGGTGGTGTGAAGGGACCAGCTGGTGCTGGAGAAAAAGGCCTGAAGGAATTATTGACCCATCTCAACTCTCACCCCCTCGCTCGCACATACACACCCTGTGCTGTGACCTGTGAAATTACTCCTCCACTAGTGAGATTTGTTTCTGAGGGGCTCTATCAGCTTCTCAATGTGCCGTGAAGACAGGTGAGAAGAGAGACACAAAGAAACGCATGTAAAAGAGGATGGATGCTCATTACGTGCATGCGCAACCAAAAACAACATGCACGCGCACATTTTCATATTCACAGAACACAGAAGAGCATGTTATTACATTATTGCAACTTGCTTGTTGAGCTTGTGTTTCACTGTTTTCACTGTCAATTATGCCATTGTTCTCTGTCACAAAATTTCAAGGATTTGTCATTAATTCTTCAAATTATTCTGGTATCTTAAGTCAGAATTGCGTGTGGCACTGGGGAAAAAAAAGAACAGAAAGTACCATAATTACATGTCTGCCTGTCAGAATAAAACAAACACATTTGATTCAGCTTGTTGCTGTAGTACTTTTGCAAACTGCCTCAATCCTGCAAAGCAAAGGTCACAGTTATTATACATCAAGCGTTATTTAGACAAAAATAAGAGCCAAAATGAAAGGGAGAGAGAGAGAGAGAGAGCGACTGAGTAAAAAGAAATGAATAAGAAATGTAGAGGGGTTTCACTCTTAATATGCATGCTGTTGAATATTCATGAGGCTAAAACACATCCAATTAACTTTATGAATTATTAATATTCATGATAAAAGCCTATACATATGCATTTGCTCTTTTGTTGTTGGCCTAAGTGCCACTGAGCACCGGTGTGTGATGGACTCAGGATCATTATGTGTATGTCTCTATGCGAGTGTGTGACAGAGGGAGAAATGGGGGTTTATTTGTTCGCCTGCATATTTACAATTCTATTTCTTTTTGCTTGTATGTACATGTCATACAAACATCTGCATAACAAGGCATCAGAGCAGAGGTGTAACAGAGCAGTGGCACTGAGGAACATGAATATGAGATGTGAAGAGACGAGACGAGTGTGATACCTCTATTCCACCAGGTCTGTGATGGTGCAGGCTGCTTCTCAGATGGAACCAGTTCTTAGATGGTTTTTTTCTAAATTTAAAGCCAATGCATCTAAAATTAGAAGACATCTTGGAGCTGCAGCTGTCATTCATATTTTCTCAAAATGCTGGCGCTTACTGACGTCACAGTTAACAACTTTTCAACTAGCCGGGCGTCTTTTTCGGTGGAAATGCATGAAATCAATTCTAGATTACGCAGCGTCACCATGTCGGTGGAATAAGGCTATGAGACTATGTCCACGCTAAGCCAGTTGATATGAAAACACATTTTACGCATGAAAAGGTTATGTGTCCACGCTAGCGTTTTTCTGTCGTCTGCCATCTGAATGAGCAGAAAAAAGGTGATTTTGTTGCAGGTTATAAATGCTATCTGGTAATGATGCTTTGCTGCACAAGTTCTGTTTCTAAATGTATATACATATATTTACATTTTGGATTTATTTTAACATCTTTTTTTTTACAGTCAAAATTGTATCTGGCATTGATACTTTATGCTGATGATCATGTTTTGGTTGCAGGAAGAGTGTATTATCGGGCTATAAAGTCAGAGATGTTTTGTTCAATTCCTTAGAACAAAGAGCTCCTCAGATTCTAGGGATGAGGATTGTCAACAAAATTGTCAAACCAAACCAGCCGAGCAAGCTAGACATGCTGTGTTAGTGTGGCCTCAGGACCAAAACCAGCAAGAAAAGGTGAAAATGTGGCTTAGTGTTGATGTGCTCTGAGATTTAGAGAGGCCAAGAAAGAGAGGGAGGAGAATGGGATTGACTGAGTGAGACAGAGAGGGAATGAAGAAGAGAGAGAGAAATAGGGAGAGATTGAATGAGGAGATTAGACGGACACTGACAGAGGAAGCGGGAGAACGAGATAGGGGAAAAAAGACGAGAGCAGAAGACTAGATGGAGAGAAAAAACGTGTGTGATTAAGAGAGCGAAGCCCAGCGATAGCAAATCAGCTCTCTTGTTGAACTAGGCCTGTGCCTCACCTACATGAACACACACTCACTCTAATTGCCTAACACAATCATGTGAACTAAACAGGTCGCTGTTGGAGCAGAGGACAGTTGTCGTTCACATGCACACCGCCATGCGTCATCGGTTTGTTACCATGGTAATGGAGCTTTTATCTGATCCAGGGTCACTACCAACATCATCAACAGCTCTGCTGTGTTTCACACTAGGTTTTCACAAACACTACAGTACACAGAAAAGGGAATATGTGACCGAACAATCAAACACATCATCCACCCACACACACACACACGCAGGATGACGTAAAGTTTGTATTCATCACTCACATCTCGTGACGACACCCTCCAGCCTGATGATGTTGGGATGGTCGAACTGTCCCATGATGGAGGCCTCAGACAGGAAGTCCCTCCTCTGTTTGTCAGAGTATCCTGCCTTTAGACTCTTGATGGCCACGTAGATCTCCCTCTTTCCTTGCACACGCAGCCGACCACTGCACACCTCCCCAAACTCTCCTACAAAAACACACACACACACACACACACACACACACACACACACACACACACACACAAAGGTTCAATCAAACTATGAAGCTCGCAGGGAAAAGATAAGACCTTGTACTGATGACTATCTGAACTCTCTTACCTGAGTTTTTGGAAGTTTTCTAAGATTTTATATTGACTCTAAATTGCATCTAGATTTACCAAAGTTAGCACAGTAAATTTAAAGTACATTTATTGTACAGTTGCCAAACTGTCAATACGTTCATTTGACTCAAAGGTATCGCTCAAAATGAACAATAGTTTAAGTTGGTTGAATTCACTCAAGTTAAATTTTTGCTGCCTTTTCAAATTAATACAGTCTGCTGCTGTTTTACTGCCAACTCACCAGCGCCAATGACTCTCTCTATGCGAATATTGGAAGCATCGATCTCTTTGGCAAAGTCCCTGACAGCCTGGTTGGGGTCTTCGTAGGTGTGAGGATGGATGTAGGTCCTGCTGCCTGGAAGCTTAACTGCAGGGGTGGAAAAGTGGAGAAATACGCAGATGAGACATGAAAACTAAATGTATTGTAACATATTCCCCTTTGGCTGGGTATGCAATTTAATTATTTTTAAACAGTTAATAGTTTTTTGAAGCAGGGAAATAGTTTTCTCTTGGAGCTGTTTTCTATTTGGACATTTGTGTGGATGCACGGCGAAATGTGAAATCGAGCGTGGGTGCTCTGTCTGTTTACAAATTATTACATAATGAAACACACAAGTACTTTGTTAGCAATGGTGTTAAAATGACTCATAATTTTAACAGGAACCCATGAGGAGCCTCACTCTGCCAGCAAACATTTGTGCAAGAAAGTGTGAAACAATGCGGTTTATTCAGCTGAGAGTGCTACAGAGTTACAGACTTGTGTGGCTGTGCGATGCTGCGCTAACTGTTAAAGTTAATGTGATACATCTGAGGGTGTATAAACAAAGCACAGGCGATATATGCGAATAAATAAAAAGTAATTTTCAGTGTGCTGCCACTTCACTGTGCTTTTAATCCCAGAGAGTTCAGCTGACAAAATATTTGTTTGCCCTCATGTTATTTGCAGCCATAAATACAATGATGTGTTTCATTGTTAGTAGGTGTGAAGTTGGGTTTAAAAACATGTTATGTGCGTGGGGAGTAGCTTGCATAAACATATATTTATATTTCAAAAATGAATCACAGAGTTTGAAAAACAAAACAACAAAAAATGCATGCACTCGATTATATAATGTTAATGTATTCAGCGGTGAGTCTCAGCACAGCATCATGAGGACAAAATCACACATTTGCGTGTCTGACTGCGAGAAATGGCTGTTTTGTGTGTGAATGTGAATGTGCCCCATGTTTCCATTTCTATGGACGTATGTATTTGTTTACCTCTGCCGTGCTGGAACTGCATCTTCTCTTCATCAGGGTCCTGCTTGGCTTTGATATAACCACAGTGTCTGAAAAGAAACACAAAGCTGGAGTTTGATTCTGAGCAGAATGAAAGTTCCAACACATGGACTGATATAACTTACAGCACATCTATGGAAAAATCATACAGTAGGCCTACTCTGTAGTGTGTACGTGCAAGTGCACATTTGTGTTTGATACTTTAAATCTATAATATTTCAAGCCAGTAGTTGTGTGTATGGATGACTTGATATCTCTTTTTGTTTCTACTCTCCGCTTACTCTGTATAAGACGAGGCTAGAGGAAAAAACATTGCTCTTTCTCTGTGTTTATACCTGTCAATTCCATACAGTGCTCTAAACTGTAATGCTTGAGGTTGAATGTGTGTGTGTGTCACACACAATGTGTGTGTAATTCCCCTATAGAGGCAAATCCCTGCTTTAAAAGACTCCTCTCTTTTCCTATTGACCCCACTGACCGTTAACCAACGGCTTTAACATTATCATGGGTCACTCAAACACACACTTCAGTGCCTTTGCCCCCTCAATCCCCTTGTGCACACATGCACACGCCTTGCAGCGTGGGTCAGTTCAATGATCAAGACAAAATATTGACAAATTGATCAACTCAGTCCTGCTGCCCAGCTGTGAGGAAGTGTTGAACTCATTCCCTTTTACCGACCTCATGGGGGGATGCAGCCAGTGTGTATGTATGTGTGTGCGTGTTTTCGTGGGTTGCTGGAGTGTTATATGTTTGTGTCAGTTGGTGTATTTTCTCTCCACTTTGCTGTGCTTTAGCCTCAGACAGTGTTTAATGGCCCTAATCACCCACCACTAACGTTGTCTGTGAGATTAACTGTTCTTTTTAAATTCGGCACAAAACTTTTGAGCCAAAAAACATAAAATGTATAAGCAGTTTTATATAATAAGGCACTAAACATGATATAAACACCATGCCTCCTCTCCCCTGTCTTATCGTATCTTCCTTGAGTGCTGCACAGGTAAAGCAGCAACCAGTCAGTGTGTCTGTCCATCATGAAGACGAATTGATTTGGGCTTTGTGCCAAGAGTAACTGGGAATCTGCAGGACTGACTTTGTGTGATTTAAGGAAGCGGTGCAGAGGAGGACAGAGGAGGAGACAGAGGCTGAAAGAAATAGTAAGAAAAGCTTTGATAGAGAGAAGGAACAGGAAAAATAGATTAAGATAAAAAATAATATAAATACTAAAAGAGAAGAATAGGGAAGGCAGTATTATGAGGAAGAATGAGACACACAAACAGCGACAGAAATGGAGAAAGGTGGGGTCTCAGCAGGCTCAGTAAATCTCAGTCATTTGGTGTTTAATCCTTGTGTTGATTTTACACAGCTGAATGAACGGCATAACCCAGACATCAATAGGCTGTTTGGGGAATACACAGACACACATGTGACAGTAGAGACTGGTTACTGGTGTTTGGGGATAACGAGGAGGGGGCATAATATTCTTGTGAAAGGGGAGTCGGGCCCCACCTGGTTATCAGCTGGGCTCAAACTGGGGACACAAACGTCAAGGGACTATCATTACCCCCTTGACACACACTCTCACACACATACAGTGATTTGGGGCATGTGTTTAGAACATATGGGGAATGGAGACATAGGTCACACCTCTGCTCTATGTGTGATAATCCCGGGGGGGGAGCCAAATACCCCCCCTACAAACACACACACACACACACACATGCACACATAGATGAAGTCTGCACTTTCTGTAAATCACCAAAACCCACATTTAAAACACTTCCCCACTGTGATGTGTATCATTGTTGGTGTGTGTGTGTGTGTGTCTGATGGGAAATGAACACATTTCCATAGTAATTACAGAGCGACTCATTTCTCCTCTCCAGTTAGAAGTGTCATGAATCATTAGCGCTGCAGTCTTAAGCATGGTACCAAACCTGACATGACTGTGGCTTTTGTTTCCCCCCGACAGCTCTGTGTGTGTGTGTGTGTGTGTGTGTGTGTGTGTGTGTGTGTGTGTGTGTGTGTGAAATTGATATCTTATTATTTTTATTGCTTCAATGCCACAGACCTGTAATTCAGCACAGGACAACGTGGAAGCCATTTCCTAAAGCCACAGGTAATTTTTTTAGGGCTTTAATTTTTTTGTTATGTATGTTTGGAACTGGTAACATGGCAATAGTAAAAAAACAACAACAACAATAAAACAAAAACTACATAAAAGAACAAGTAGTTACAATAGGATAATCATGTTTACAGTTATTTCACATTTAAATACAACACCTGCAAAGTTTGATGCCTGTAACTTGAAGTGAATCCATCCACAGACTCACTGGATGGACACAACTGGTTAGAATAAAGCTGTAGTTTTCTAAAGCTACAGAAAACATGTAGCCTATCTGGTCACCACACAGCCTTGCTGAGTGGCTTGCGGCTATTGATTTGAATTCTACAGGTTTTTACTTTACAGTACAAAACATTCATAGGTTCTTGAGCTGTAACAGCCTTTTTTAATGAGATAGTCCTCCTGCATCGCCGCTAGCTGTTGTTTTTTTTTTCTTTATCCTTGTGTGCTGCAGTGTGAAGTTGGCACTATCTATCACAGTAGGAGAGATCATTGTTCCATTTAGCAACCATCCAACTGCAATATACGCTGCTGCGTCATACAGTTGGTACACATCCCACCCACATGGATGTATACTCATGCAGATTTAAATTACACACACCTGCACCAATCATGCAAAAACACAAGCTAATGGACTTCAGTATCAGTATCACACCCGGGCTTCTACCTTTCTCTCTGCTTCTCTCTGTTCCACTTCACTGAGGACAACAGGCTATCCCTGTCCTCCAAAGCCACACACTCCACATTTGCATATCAATTTACTTTTTAATATAATGCTCTGTCACTCGAGACCCATTTGTCATTTCGCTAGCGAGCCTCCACCTTCATAGAACTCTATCCATATATTATTGTCACCACGGCCCCTCCCCCATTTACCCCCTCTCTTTCTCTCCCTTGCTGCCCTTTATCTCCCGTGGTGGTTTATTCTTTCTTAATTCTTCCTTTAAGTGAAAACATTCCCTCTTCCGATAACCCACATATCCTCTTTTTCTTCCTCGTGTTTCCATCCATTTATCCGTCCCCCCACAGGCCCTATCTCCCTCTGTATTTTTCTTTGTACTTCTTTTTGATGGAAAGAGTGGACACTAGGAGCTGGAAAGAGAAATAAAGAAACAGAGAGAGGGGCGAGGGGGGAAAAAAGAGAGTGCTGACAGGCAAGAACACACAATGGGGGTCCAAGCCTGCATACCAACTAACAAGCAATCAGATGGAGGGGAAGAGCGAGGAGAGAAGGGGAGGCAGCCGTGGGGGATAGAAACTCGAAGGTTAACGTGTGCGATGTAAAAAAGAGAGCTGGAGTAGTGTTTGTACTGCAGCTACAGGAGCTGAAGGTAGAAAGAGAAGAGATATTGTAAAAAAAAAAAAACAAAAAAAGTAGAAAAAGAGTGAGTAAAAGTCGAAGCAAGAAGAGATGGAGATATCAAACACTGGCTTAGTGGAGTAACAAAGTATCAGCACACAGCTCACCCTGAAGGACAGAAGAGAAGGATAAGAGACTTGACAGACACATGACAAAGAGAAGTCAACAGTGTAGCTGCGGGATGCGTCTTGAGAATGAGTGGGAGAAAAAAAAAAGAATGGTTTCTACAAGGTCACGGCGTAACCACAACAATAAGCTAGAAAAACAATTGCAGTCCGTGATGGTTAGAAACAATCACGCCGTCATTTAATCGTTCACATCATTAATTGCCTCTCATCATCAACACTTGCCTCTCACGCATGCTTCAAATAACCTGGATACCAAGAAAACACCTCTGGCAGGTCGTCAGTCTATCACAAAGTCCAAAGCAAGATTAATCGATACATTCAAACTCACTCAAGCAGACAATTTAGAGTATTCAGTCCACTTGACACTGAGGAGAAACCAGAGCACACACAGGTCAACTCACTCCAACATGGGTTGAATAGTGAAGTGATGGCTCTAACCATAATGTTATGCAAATGTTACTGTGGGACTGTATGAACATATTGAACTTCCATCATAACATATCTAGTGCCTACATTGTCTGGGAATCCTTTGCACATTTACTTTTTGCACTCAGGCATGTACACTGTGTCAAGTAAATCATTATCCTTTATTCTTGATTTCTTTACTCTTATTCTACTTGCTGCTCCGTGCCTCACTGCACATATTGTATGAGCACGTGACCATCTCAGTCTTTCACACAGTGACTATACAGTTGTCTGGTAGCTACTTGACACATAATAACACACTGTGAATCTGCCTGACTATACAAATCCTCTTAAAATTTTACAAAATATGCGACAAATCAGGCCTCCTCTTTTTTCCTGGTGTTGTCAGAATTATGTCAAGTCTTCATTTATTGGACCAGTAGCCTCAGGCTTGATTGCTGTTTCCATTTTCCCTCTCAATCTGACTCTCGGCTATAGAGAGTAAGACATGAAACCAGTATTGGTTTAGTCTGCTGCGGCTCCTACAGCTTGACAGAGCAGTGTGTAATTAAGAGAGCCACCCCCTGTCAGACATATTCATATTCTCTGATACAACATATTTAAAGCTGTTAACAGCCCGAAGTTCTGAGAAAAGTTATCTTATCTGAAACGTCTGCTGAGCCACGAGTCTGTATCTGAGCCAAGGAAGGAAAAGAAGAAAGAGAAATTGAGTGACAGCAACAACAACAAAAAAGAAGACAGAAGAGACAAGGAAAGCAAGCAAAGAGTCCACATACACAGTGACAAAAGAGGAGAGGATAGAAAGACGAGATCAAATGAAACTTTGGCAGGACAGAATAAAAAACTTGATTATGCAATAAAGTCAGAGAAAGGTTGAAGAAATAGGAGAAAGGCAGGTAAATATGGACGGTGGAATAACCTTGAAATGAAGTGGGACAAGACTAGACTTGAAAATAGTCTCTGAGACACAGACCAAAGACAAACAAGTTGCATGCGGACAGAAAGACGTTGGTGACTGAGCCATAGACAAAGAGACACGGTTTATCTTCATGTAAGTGAATAACCTTGGACTGATGCTAACCTGAGACGTGAACGGGGCTAATAAAGTGTCGCTCTGAGCTGGTGGTATCGCCCAGTTTGTTTTATATGAGAGGCCTTTTATAGGATTAGAGACCGGCTGCTGGCTGGAAGACAAAAGTAAGAATTGATACACTCTGAGACGAGGGTGAGTCAGAGGGGATCATTCATACAGAAACATAGGATATTGTCCACCTTTGCTGTCCCTTCATGTCTCCTCTCCTCTTCTCTCCCTTCCTCTCCTCTCCTCTTTCATTTCCTGTCTCTCCACATTATTTTTTCCCCACTGCTAATCAGAATGACTAGAAAAATGAAATCAGTAAATCATTAGTCACCCCTCTGGCATGACACAATGAAATGACACATCTATCCTCCGTTCTCCATCACCCCTCCTCTCCCCACTTCACACACACACACACACACACACACTCACACCCGCTGTGGGTATCTGCTCTCATCATTACTCATGATAATGGCGATTCCATTTAATATCAAGCTATTAAATAAAAAATAATTACTGCGAATGAAATCAATGGATTAAATTCACTCTTATTATTTCACAGCAAAATGAAACCTCGTTCTCCAACCTGGAAAAACAAAATGCACTCACTCTTGGGTGCTAATAAACTATGAGGTTTCTAAAAACTGATTGTTGATAATTAATTAAGAGTGAAATCGGCAGGGTTTAAAAAAAAAAAAAAAAATAAATAAAAAAAGTACGGCTGACGTAACAGAGTTCTCACAAACAAAAGTGAGTAAGATTTCTTCATCTCTCTCTCACTCTGTCTTGGCCATGTCTGGCACCGGATCAGCACTTTCTGACCACAGTATAAAAAGATTTACTCAGCTCGGGCTAATTATTAGGAAGGGGAAATGATTAGCTGAAGAGTTATGACTAATAAATCTGTCTTTTTTCATTAACACCCTGTTTGGAAACATTTCATTTAGCTGCCGCTCATTAAAGAGAGTGGTAATGAAAGAGGAAGGAAAAGGAAAGGAGAGAAGAAGAGAGGATAGGAAGGAGGGAGAGTGGTGGGTGGGGGGCACTGAGGCCTGGAGCTGGGCTGTCGTAATTGGTGTAATGTAGCAGAATTTTTTAACAACCTGGTGAAAAGGTCAAATGAGAGAGGATGAAAAGAGGAAGAGAGGAGAAGCAGAGGAGCATGTCATCTCTATCATTAAGAAAAGTGTATCTTTTTATTTGCTAACAGATCAGTGTGAAAGTAATTCCCCTAATGATACTACGACACCAACACAACTTGATTAGGTCATGATCATAATACATGCATGCATGTGATGGTGTGTGCCCATCTGCATATGTGTGTGTATGTGTCTAATAAATGAGCTATAAACTTTAAAACCACGGCCCGGAAACACTTTTTGAATTTGTCTGATGTTTATAGGACATTTGATCAATCTCACTGCAACATCTGCTCATTTGCATAAAGCCTGTGTGAAATAGTTTTGCACCTGCGGCAACTAGCTGCTGTTATTGCACCGTTTTCAAGCTACTTTCGAGGCATTTTGCAGACAAAGCTGTATTTGGTTACTTTGTGCTGCTTAGCTCCACTTCTCTCCGCTACTTCAAAACGCCAACATCCGACACAAATCTGTCTAACGACATTACACACATCGTCATTATCATTGTCATTGCCTATATGCTCCCACACCTCCTCATACTGGCCTGTTTGGATTCAGAGTGGTTTACACAGAATGTTTTAACTGCTAAATCATTATTTCTGCCATTTGGCAAACATAAATCTATTATTTATGCCTTTGTTGGTGATTTTTTTTTAACGTTATGCTTCTTTCCCACATCTGAGCTTTAAAAAAAAAAACACAAAAACCCACCAATATTTCTTCCTTGTCTCTGGCTGTTTTTAATTTAAATTACCCTCATATTTGTTGGAATAAAAAATAAGCAGACTCACAAAACATTTTCACTCAATCAGTGTTTTTCACAAGTCTTCCTCTCACTACCTCTTCACTCCGCTCTCAACAGCATGTTTTCATCAGTGCACCCCCCACCCCCTCCCTTTTTTTCATCAGGCTTCCTCTCCTCTTTTCTGTCATTAAGTTTTTAAGAATAGCCCATGGCTGCACAGCAGATGCTGCGGAGGTAAAAGAGCTTACGTGCGCAAACACGACACATCAACAGGACGTGCTATTGTGTTAAGAAGGTAGAGCTGTTACCGCTCTCTATTAGTGAGAAGTCTTTCTGCTAGAGTCAGCCGCGTAATGACATCTCACTCTTCTTTGTGCTTTTTTCTTTCGGCCTTTTGCACTTTATTATCCAAAACTTCTGCTCAGAAAAGGTTGTTTTTCTCAGCCTGTATTTGTGGGATCTATCTCTGGAAAGCCAACTCTTTCTCTTTTCTCCTCTTTTTTTTTTTTTTTTTTTTTTTTTTTAGCTCAACTGAAATCTGAACCACCTGCAATAAAGTGTGTTTGATCTTACCTCTGTGGAGAAAATAGTGAAAGAACTGTGTGTAATAAATAATTGTACTTTTTTTTTGCAGCATCCGATTAATAGCTGCTTATTAGTTTAAGATTTTCAGACATTTTCTTCGACAGATTGTAGCCCTTGACTCCCTGCTGGATAAAACCAGCTCTGGCAACAGATGTACTCCATAAAGACAGACTTTGAGACGCATAGATTAAAAAACGGGCATCACATAGATGGAACAACTTCACGCAAACTGCTCAACATAACCCCTACATTAAAAACACGAACATAGAAAAAAGTACACAGGGATCTGGCATACAACCAAAGCCTGCAGCTATCCAGACAACGAGATGGTTGTGAGGATGGAGAATCATTAGACTGCAGACAAAACACAGAACTGAGCGCTCACGCACACAAAGATACACACAGATGCTGGGAGGTAGAAGCTGTAACATGTTTAACAAGGAGTGAGAGAAAGTGAGAACCAAAGGGGAGAGAGCCTTTTGAGTGAAAGGCCATCTGCTGAATCCACGGCTATGCCAGTCGCTTGCTAGCCTCCCATCGCTCGCACCTGCCAGCTTGCCAAAGCACCCTCAGGAGGACAAAAGCACCAATTTCACACACATATACGCACACACACACACACACACACACACACACACACACACACACACACACTTGCACACATATACTCACAAAGCAATAATGCCATGCGCACACAGACACACACACACACGCACACAGCAATAACTGATGTGATTTGTCAGCGCCGTGCTGCGTCTGAGGAGCTTTCAGTGTTTTTTCATGTTTTCCCTCCTGCGGTAACAATAGCATAACAGCACTTTATTAAACGAGAACAGGACAGAACAGAATGGCCTGCAAATCAGCCCGTTTATGAGCCATGGCTGCTCAGTACCCTGCCAGCAAAGGCTGCAGGAAGTGTGTATGTGCCTGTGTGAGTATGTGAGACGGAGGCTGCATGGGACATTGTTGCTTTACAGTTCAGAAATAAAAACCTTCTTTCGCGCTGTTCGAATTATGATCAAGATTGTGGATTCAGTAGGTGAAGTAGGTGTAAAAACTCCAGTGCTTCTATCCGGTCCAGTGATTATTGGGGATATTATTTAAACAGCTGGCATTTAGGAGGGGATCAGACCCTACAAATGTGCAGTGGGAAATCATTTCAGCCCTGACTGACTCTTGGTATCAATTTCAATTCCAGTTTAATCACTGTCCACATTGAACTGATCTCGGCAAATACGTCAGAATCTTGATACATTACAGGGGTTTTTCATCCAAATGTAAATTTTCAAGAAGGGAACAGGAAATGAAAGCTGGGGAGCAAAATGAAGAGAAAATCAGGAGCAGGAAGAGAAAGAGAGAGAGTGCTGAGCAGAGTGAAACGAGAAGAGGGAGAGAAAGAGATTTGAACTGATTGACAGATAAGATGGAGCTGATGAAAAGAAGGGGGCTGCGGACAACACAAGCAGGGAACGACCAATCCTTATTTTCGGGCCCGAAGCATGACGCTCCTATTGCACCTAACAGTGCAATCAGCCACCCATCATCATCATCGCTCATACCCTTCCTCCTCCACCTTCTCCTCATCCTCCTCGTCTGTCAAACACACTTGTAATCTCCTTTTTTCATCTTTTGCTCCTTGGATCTCTCTCTTCTTCCCACTGGCTCTCCTCCTCCTCCTCCTCCTCCCCCCATTAATCTTCTTTTTCTCTCCATCTTTCTCAGACCTCCTCCTCTTTCTCTCTATCTTTCACACCATCTCAAAAATTGTAGCTCTCTAGTGGCGCAAACATACTTCAGATGTACTTCCTTCCTCCCTTCCTCGCTGCAGTCTGTCATTCCCACTGCTTCTCCAATGTGTTCTCATTTTATCCTCCACTCATGTCTCTCCCTTACCTCGCTTCTGTCCATCTTTCCCCCCCTGAGCTCTCACTTTCTCTTTGATCCTCACTTCATCCTTCAGTTACCAATGCAGTGCGCATACACACACACACACACACAGTTTGACAGATGTACAGATGTTGTTTAATAGAAAGCAGTAATCAACACCACTTCCTACCCAGTGTGCCCACCTCTAAATGAACAAAACACACATAGAAACGGAGACAGAGAAAGAGGAAGAGAGAGGCTTGAAATTGATGGCAGTGCATCGACCCCTCTGTAAAACCTAGTTAACACCTCCTCAGCCTGTGAAACCTGATAAGTTGAGTGTGAGCATTTGTTTGTGTCGTCACGTGCGTTCATAAGACGCGATGTTTAACAGGTTGTTTTGCCTCGTGCACTCACAACCTCACAACTCTCCTCTGATTAAAAAAATGTTGACGTGCTCTGGTTTACATGCTTTGTATGTGTGTGTGTTTGTGTGTGTGTTGGTGTGTGAGAGTGTGTGTGTGCTCAAACCACACAGGACAGTCTCCACTAATTACATCCCTCTCAGTCAATAGTGAATAGAGCACTCAGCCTGATAAGCAATCACCTGAATCAATACTAATGTTTTTAGTGTGCGTGCATTAGTGTGTGTACGCGGAAATGTGTGTGTAGTTCCTAACATGTTGCTAATCTAGTTGGAGCTCATAGAGGATAAACATTTAGTTACAGCCATGGTAAATCACAGACGCCTGTCATCCCTTTCTCTCCTCTCCCTCTCTCGCAGTTGTCCTTTTCCTCTTTGTCCGAGGAGTCCTCTCCTTACCCCGCTCCTTTCATCTTCTCGCCTCTTACCAATCGGCATTCTTTTATTTTCCTTACTCTCTCTCATCTCCTTCTCCTCTTTGGCCTTCTTTGAGATAGAGCATTAACGGCAGCCTAACCTTCAAAGCAAGTGATCATAGACAGTCCATGCTCCTCACATTTGCAATAGCGCAGCCTTTAGTCGGACTTTGGCAGCAGTATAAATGTCAAAGATAGAGGCCTGGCTTTGGCACACCCACATGTAATCCCTCAAAGAGCTATGACAAGAAACCAAGTGGGAGATCTGCAGCTTGTGATGTGTGTATGTGTTAACCATTGTGTGTAAAGTAATACGTATGTGCGTTTCCAGTCAGGCTCTACATATATGATTAGTGGCAGATTTGCTTTGCGACAACATGAGCTATTGTCCTCCTATGGGGAATGTGAAGATGAAGTTGTGTTCTCCAAGTTCAGTCAGTTTTGACTTTTTCTGTTGGTGAACCTATAATTATTACAGCTGTCAGCAGTTTAACCAGAAAGCGGCTTTTTCTATTTCTTTTTTTTTTTTACGATTTCCCAAAACTGTACAACAGCAACTCAAAGAAAAGAGCTGGCGGTATTCTCTGTTCTTGTTATTGTCAGCAAATCCAATGAACCGATGTGTTTGTGAGTCTCTCAATACTTTACACCTCCCAAGCTGCTTTGTTACTCTCAGCCTGAAGCCCACTCTCTCCCACTGTGGACATAAATCTTCATAAAAATACAATGAATATACTTTATGTTTTACTTGAAAAAATGCTGACTAAATACCAAAACAGGTGGCCGCTGTAGTTTTGAACAAACATGACACAAACAGTTTTAAATAGTGGATTTGTCTCGGATTATTTTCCTCTGAAGATTTGTCGTGTTAGTGAGGAGTTTTGGCAGGAGAGAATGACACTCAATATCTGATACTCACTTCAAATAGTAAATAACAATAAGTTTTATCACGTTCATGCAATAGTTGTTCAGAGGGTTAAAGGCCCAAAGGATGAGGGAGCCCAACTACCTACACCTTCAGCCACACGTTGGTGACATAAACACTTCACTTTACACCTGCCCTGTGCTCTCAGATTTCACAATGCAGTGCAATCATGAACACATTGCCTCAGTGTGTCTCCAGTTTTGACCTTACCTGCCGCTGACGATGAAGCAAGTCACCAGGAAGATGAGGAGAACGATTCCCCCGGCGATGGACACAGCCAGGATGGTAGATTGGTTTGGATCTCCGATAGCCAAAACATCTGTGCAGGAGATGAAGAGAACACAGTGAATTTGTAAAACAAGCATTAAGAAAGATGCAGTGAAGCTGAGGATGTTTCTTGCAAATGTAAATTGGGGGATGAAAAGAATAAGGGTGGCTGGGAGTTAAAAAAGACAGCGATGGAGACAGTGAGTGTGGTGGGGAGGAAAGAAGGAGATGAAATATGATAACAACAGAAAAGGAGATAAAAGACAGAGGTTGAATGAGAGGGAGAAAAAGAGAGAGTGGCAAACGCGTAAAAAAGGGAGGTGGGTGGAATAGTAAGCAAGGTCCTTGATGAAAAGCACTCTCCCTTCTCCCTCTCTGCATTGCCTCTGAGGGTATGAGAGTGGACGTGAAAACCATTCCCATTTGGCCGCGCTGTACAAATGGATATGTTAACATTGCACATAACAAGGCTACAGCCGAGAACTTTCTGCAAAGATGCATCGATTTTTACGCCACACCTATCGAGCCATTACTCAAAACAAATACCCCATTTATCTGGCTTAGCTAAGCATGAGCGGATATGTGTGTGTGTGTGTGTCTGTGTATGTGTTGGAGGCAAATTAATGCCTCTAGGCAGGCGTAGATAAGCATTGATCTCCTACATTTACTGGCGCACACACACACACAACCTTTTTTAACAGTCAATAGAATTGATCTGATTAGATAACCTTGATATGATTGCTACGGGGTCAACTCAATCTGGCAGATCCTGTATTTTACAACACTGAACTTGGCCGTGAACCTCCTGGTTAAAGGCTCAGTAACACCTCTATACCAGTGATACCTGACCTGAGTTTTGACTTCCTCAGTGTAAACCGCAGACACACTGTGTTTCACTGTCTAATTACAGATATTTTACTATTGCAGGACAAAAATAGAAACCCAGCTTTGAATTACTTTTATTGACTATTGAATGATTAGTAGGCTAATGTGTGCCTGTTGTATACTACGTGGACAATCTATAGCACAATGCTATACATTAACTGATTTATCCCCCTCTGCCTGCCTGCCAGTCTGGGAATCAATGCACACTTTGAAGAGCACATTACAGAGCCTTTAAAGCAGAAAATCCAAGAGCTCATGATGAAGAGATAATGAAAGTGGATGACAGCAAACAAAGGCGAAAAGAACGAGTGACAGAGATACAACACAGTTTGCCCTGAGCTGTTTGTCCCTGCTGGCTTGGATTGAGCCCAGCATAGATTTCTCTTGTGTCCCCTTTTCCCAAAGTCTAAGTCTGGAATAGATTTCTAAATAAGTTGCCACCTCCTTTAAGTAAACGAAGAAATGAAAACAGATGCTGCTCGACACAGATCTGTGGAAGAGAGAATGCAGTCTGGTGAGTCACCCAGGTAGTAAGTTGTCCAGTCAGGTTTAAATTAATGCACCAAATGGCATTTAAGTACCTGAGGAAGCCAAATATTGCTATACTGTCAGTGTGTTATAAATGTGGTTTGTCAATCTGAATATCCATGTGTATATCCAATATCTCAGTAATGTCATGAAGGAACCCCTCCACCTGCACTCAGGGTTGGTCTGATTTGATTTTGTGTTGAAAGTTCAGAGGTCAAGCTTGCAGTGACTTCATGTTCAACAGTGTCCATCTTCATTACATCTGGTAGCAGATGGTCACTCTGACCTCACAGGGCACATTTTTAGCCTTGTAAATATTTTCATGTACAGTAGATGTTTTGCAGCTGTATTTCTAAACAGGGGAAGAAACCTTTGTCTCTACGTTGTTTTTTGCTCACAGGCTGTTTTAATAAAAGTGTTTGTGACATCTTACATATGGCATTGACTTACAATTGAACATTTTTCCCACTTCATAGAAAATATAAAATATCAGCATTCGGTCCAAAAATACTGAAATACAATTGTTGGTCTGTATCACCGGCCCTGAGGCTCCACAATCCACTGACACAACTTTGGCAGTTCTGTTTCCTTCACAGTAGAATTAGATTGTCCCCTTTCACCTGAAATGTACGTAGACAACCTGCGAAGTCGCCAAGGTTTCTTTTTCTGACAACAGTATTGAAAAAGCCATTTGGAGGAAAAGTGAGCTATTTTACAATCATCCAGTGAACTAATTTATACTGCAGGAGGTCAAATCAGGCTTGTAATACACTTGATATAAAATGCCAGCGCTCTTGACTCTGCTGTTAATCTCTGTGCTTCTTGTACACCTGCACTATTCACCACTAATATAGATCTCTTGTGTGAACGCTGTGGACAGGCAGGTAACTTATTTGCAATGCAGTCGCTGCCTGCTCTGACTGCCAACTGAAAACCACAGGGAGTTTTTTTTAAGAGGAAAACTGATGAAAACAAAAAGAAAAAAAGGGAACTGAAATTACCTTTACCTTCATGACTGGTTTCCAATTCAATTTCTCCACCATAGCTCCCATAGCCGCCGTCTGTTTTAGCCCTGACCCTGAACACGTAGGTGGTCCCCGGCTTCAGCCCGTCCACTGTCATCATATTGGAACGAGTCTTCAGGACTGTGTAGTTCTGGTCCCGCTGGTTCTGAATGAAGAAAGAGCAAGAGGAAGAGAGAATTAAATACTTAGTTTAGTCGGTAATATTAAGAAAAACTGCTGAGAATATAGATATACTAAAGAGGAATGGACTGTGGTATTGGGAGAGACAGAAAGAAAAACAGGAAAGTCTGAAAATAATAGAAATCTTTAACTGTTGAATTTAAATGTCTCCCGGGGCCAATATGCCTCACTAAGTTTTCATTTGTTCATCACTGGACCATTTGGTCACATTTATACATGAGCATCTGTCAAGTCCCAAATCTTATCCTCTGTATGCTTAGGGGCAATATGCAGTTACTCAATTCCTGCTACGCTTCAGTCCTTGACTAACTTGTAGGTGTGTGTGTCTGTTTCTTTATGTGTGTGCGCACTTAAAAATGTGTGTGTAGGAGGATGAAAAAGGAATAAGTGTGTCTGTCAGTAAGCTGATTCCCTGCAGAGAGGCTGATACTCTACCTAATGGAAGACACTCTACAACACGGATTAACACTATTTTACTGCTAATGCCTACGAACACGCACACATACACGCAAGCTTAATTTCATCACCTTGGCTGTGTTTTACAAGGTTTGTTCAACAGATGTGTAGCTAATTGGCTTGGTGTGAGCAATAGGGGGGATGCGAAGGATAAAGCAGCGGAGGCAGAGAGATAGAGAGATTGAAGGGAGGAGAGAGAGAGAGAGAGAGATGTTAGTGATGTACATGTCATTACTGCCATGGCCTAAAGCTAAACCCATTAACCCTACAAGCCTAAATGACATGTAGATGAAGACAACAAGAGGAGGAAAGCACAATTAGCATGTTGTGTTAAAGCATTTACAAGGACACTCCAGTGAATTGGTGTTGCACTTAAAGGAATTGTTTGACATCTCTGGACAACAATTAGTCAAGAATTAGATGAGAAGATTGCCATGCATCTGTTCAATAGAAATATAAAGACATTACCAGCAGCCAGTTAGTGCAGCTTATCTTATAGACTGGAAAATAAGAGTAAATTAGCAGAAATTTTGTACAGAAGTACAAAATGAGCTTTGCTGATTTTGCCTTTGAACACAGCCAGCATAGCTGTTTCTTCCTTTTTCCAGTCTGTGTGCTAAGATCAGCTAACTGCTTCCTGGCTCGAGCTTCATGCTCATCAGGAAGATGTGATGGTGGCATCAATCTTCTCATCTAATGCTTGGCAAAAAGCAAATAAAAGACCTTCTGGAAATGTCGAACTATTCCTTTTAAGCCCTCTGTTCTATTTGACTGTAAACTGATCATCATACATAAAATAGGAGTAAAGTGCCCCTAAAAAGAAGTGAGTTTGTGTGTGTGCGTCTCACCTTCTCATAGTAGATAACCTCATACTCCACTATCACTCCGTTGGGCCTCTCTGGACCCTGCCAGGCCAAAGTCACGCTGTCCTTGCTCCTCCTCTCTTTTAACACCACACTCACTGTAGACAGACAAAGAACAAGAGACTAATGCATGAGTGACAAAGGGACGGCAAAGTTCGATGATGAAAAAAAAAAATAGCTTGAATGTGTGGGCTGCGGGGGTGAGGAGAGATATTTCAGATGGAAACCCTCTGGGCTATAATGAGACAAATCATATTTGAAATGCATGTCATGTAATTTTGCTAATGAGGGAGCTTACAAGGTGTCTTGTACATGTGTGATTACAGTATTCTGTGATGTACGTATGTGTGATGTGTGTGTGATCTGCTTGTAATATTAGTGTGCAAACCCAAGCGCTACAACTTCATTTCCCTTCCTGTGACTTTCCACACTAGGGCTTGGGCTTGTGTGCATTAACCATGTGTGTTTGCATGGGCTTGTGCGTACATATAAATTTGTGTGTGTGTGTGTGGGTGTGTGTGTAACATACTAGAGTCAAGGGGAGCACGTGTGACATGTGGAAATCTAAATGAGGTTAACAACCTCCTACACTCTTTTCACCCCCCCCCCCCTTGTTATTACACACACACACTCATATCGCGAGGCCTATTAGTCATCACCACCCTGTCAAACCGTCTTCTATTTCGCGTCTTTCCCACAGTTCCACACCGAGAAAAATGCACATGTGATTATATATGCACAGGCAGCAGTGCAGAAGTGTCATTTCGTGGTGTCAAGAGTGATGCAGCACAGTAGTGATTTTTGTCAGGTAAAAGCCTTGTACTTTCTCTGAGGACACCGCAATCAGGAGACAATTTTGAAAAATACACACTTCGCTCATCCTATGAATTCTGAGTTCAGACTGATGAGTAGGTTCTTCCCCAGAGGATTTTTATTTTCTTATCATCTTTTAAAGTTGGATATCACTGAAATCATGCAGAGTTCTTTCTTCTAAAGTTTTTCATGCAATCTAAAGCTGAAAATATCTTGCCACACATTAAAATTATACTGTGAAAGGTCTGCCTAAGTCAACAAATTCATTATTTGCCACATTCATATTTACAGGTACTGATTTTTGTGGTTTTTATGGGTCTTTTTTTGAAGGAGTGGTACTAGTTTAATCTCACCTGTCTGTGACGTGGTGACATTGATGACGACCATCCCTCTGGGTGTTGGACTTAAGTCCGACACTCCATTTTGGCTCTCAATAGTGAAGCTATAGTTGGAGTCTGGCTGCAGGTCAGTGACCAGCACGGTAGCTGAGGAGAGACCAAACTGTCTGGGGACAAAATGGATGCTGCTACCACACGGTGTGCACTTCTTGCCATCACCAGAACACTTCCTGCAGTGGAGGCTGTAGGTGATGTCTCCTCGACCTCCCGTGTCTCTTGGTGGCGACCACTCCAAGGTCACGCATGTCTCATTCACGGTGGAGATAGGGTTCTCTGGAGCAGATGGAGGACCTGAGGTAAAAAAAATAAATAAATAAAACAAAACAAAACAAAAGATGCTTGTATTATTTCTGAAATTAAGCATATATTTGTTCTTGATTAAAACAGACAAAAAGAACAAATATTACTCTACAGCATAATCAGTGGTCAAAAACTCTGCATGGCATCTTTAATGTCTGAGAAAACAAAACAATGGCTCATTGTAGCCACTAACACCATGTTCTCCCAGCATGTATCTGGTGAAAAGCATGTTCCCACTCATCAGTTCCAGGACATGAAATACTTACTAATGGATGTTTTTTCTCCAAACGTTTATTCTATAAATGTGTATTTCTTTCATGTTCATTACCAAATTAATAACAGGTTCTATTAAGAACAGAATTCACATTGATTAAATTAAACATGAATTAACTGACTCCAGCCACAGGGTGGACAGCTAACGCTCGATTAATGAATAGCTTTAAAATGGACTCTGACATGATTAAAAGAACTTGGCTAATTGTAAATGTGACGCTATGACAATATATTACATGTATGAAGTTTAAATCTATCTTTAAAGAGATTCTCCTACTATTTAACATGATGTGAAATAGTAGACTGTCCAGAGGGAATTTTTTATTTTTTTTTTTTACCAGGTGAAGTTAACTGATATCACCGGAGGCTGCACCGCAGACAATAAATAGCGAGTGGACAGTGATCTATAGAAAGTGCCTTGAGTAATTTTCTCATGACTCAGGTACATTCTATGATTTAGAGCAGTTAATATAACTCTGAACTTCAGCTGAAATGATTAGTGTATCACAGAGTCACAGTCTAACAAAGTGTGTCTGTACTTATTTTCAATGAAGTAAAGTCATGAAGACGCACGAATGTCCTTTCTTATACGTTCAGAAGCAGTGTGTTAATGTTGATACATTAATTAAAATGTCTTGAATTTTTAAATAAGACCTAAGAATCATTTTTGTCTGAAAATAGACCTGAGAGGTTAAGTTCCTTTTTGTCTCTATTATACAGACACAATTCTCATCACACAAAATTAAATACACACATCTGAACTAGATTTTTTTTTTTGTGTGTGTGTGTGTGTGTGTGTGTGTGTGTGTGTGTGTGTGTGTGTGTGTGCATGTACATGAACCAAGAGAGAATCAATCTGCCAACCCTTTTTTTTTCTTTTGCTGGGGTCCACTGCATCACGATCACATGGATGAGAGTGCTGCTTGTGTTTTTCTACACAGTGCTGTCATTTCTCTAAACAGCTTGTGTAACTGCTTGTACAGTAATTAGGTACTAATTAATTAAGTCTTCATTTGGGCCTTTTCTGTTTTTTTGCTCATTGTCAGATGATTTCAAATATTGCTGGAATGGACATTTTCAGAAAACTACAAACCACGGTAAGTGTTAACCACATTATTCTTATATGATGGTGGTAAGGGAACTACTGATTATGGTTGTTCACAGCACAGTATGGTGCAGGTATGTCAACCATATGGAAATGTGGCAGTAGATGCTCATTCAGCCTGATATCTCATCAGACTAAGGCTGAGCAGTGAGTCCCAGGGGGCCTGCTGGCAGAGCCTGGGACTTTCCTGATTAGACTTCCCAGTGGCGAGTCTCTCCAAAGTGCAGGAGTTATGGGACTGTGCTTGGGCGCCAGGGATGGAGGCCATGCTGGGGATAATTGAGGCTGTCGGTCATAAATCTACTGAAAGGGCGTGCTGACTGAGCCTGATAATTCTGTCTTTTTCTCTTACCCATACCCACCCCCATTTCCCTAGGCCACACTTAACTGTCCATCATCATCACTTGGACTGATCAGCCTTTATGACATTTAGATTATATGCCTTATAGTCCACTATTTCCCCCCACTGTTCTATTCTTTGCCTGTGTCTTAAGTGTCATTCTCCATGTCTCTCCATGACTAATTCTTTCACCTTTTCTCCTTCTTTTCTCATTTTCTTCCCTCGGTCCCTTAGTCTCCTTAGTGCTCTCCACCAGCCAGAAGAGTGTGAGTGTGTGTGTGTATATATGTGTGTGCGCGCCCCATACATATTTGAACAAACCCTTACTCATTTCCAGCTGATAACACCTGTCACATCTCACCTGCTACAACGATTAATGAGTGTAATCTACCATAACCTGATAATGGGTTTCGGTATATGTGTGTGTGTGTGTGTGTGTGTGTGTGTGTGTGTGTGTGTGTGTGTGTGTGTGTGTGTGTGTGTGTGTGTATGTGTCTGTGTGAATATATGTGTATGTGAGCGTACTTCCATATCTTTCTAGTTTCTACTTTCTAGTCTCATTCTCTCGCCATGTCACTGTCACTCTTCCCAACCCCCACATCCCTCCATCTATCTCAATCCATCTCTTTCTGCTCCTGTCTTTCACTCCATCTTCTCTCTTGATCCTTTCCATTCTCCCTCTCTGTTCATGAGAATGTAGTCTGATCCCCCTGGGTCTGTGTGTGCTTGTGTGTGTGTGTGTCTGTGCATGTGCAGCAGACATAGACTACGAATCATCATCAGCTTTCTACCCGGAGTATCACCCATATCAGTGTTCTCATCTGAGATATCTGTGGGCCGTAACCACACAACTAACAGACATACGCCTGTGTGTGTGTGTGTGTGTGTGTGTGTGTGTGTGTGTGTGTGTCGCATGTCTGAATCTCAAGTGGTGAGTAAACCAATAGCAGATGAGGAATAGAAAAATACATGGATGGATTATAAATGTATAAATGGAAAGCAGCTGTGCTATGTAAATTCTTACAGGAATACAAAACTAATCAAATAAAATGTAATCCAATCACACTGCGAGCCATGTTACCACATAACATCCAGATTCTAATGTTTGAATATGTATGCAGCCCGGTGTGAAATTATCCTCTATCTTTATAACTTTGTTTGTGGCTAATGTGATGTATGCGTGTGTTTGACTTTGTGCCAGTGTTTGCATCACTCACGTGTACAGGCCATGGAGCGGGGGTCGGTCTCAGCGCGGTAGAAACTTTTCTCGCAAATGCATTCAACCGCTTGTTCCTGTGGTGATGAGCTGTGGGGAGGACATTTGGTGCAATAGGCATCGGTGGCTGAGGCCTTGTAGGTACCAGGTCTGCACGCTGAGCAAGAAAACAGATAAACACCGGATTAGACGATTCAATAATGCAGCCTCACACGTCACTTTAATAAACTTCAGACGGAGTAAGCTGTTACAAATACTTTACAGTGGCACAGCTGTAATAGATCAATGAAAAGTTCCTTGTAATACATTGTATAATAACTCCTCTGGGGTCCACAAGCTAAAATGCATTGGTCCTAAAGTAAAAATGTACTTTATACTACAAACATTGCTGGGTTTTTGACCTTTTAAGGCTGGTTGCACTTTCTATACACCTTGAAAAAACAGCAGTGAAGTTGTGCCAGAAATCTATGCTTTTAGGGATAATCCTCGTTAATAACAAAGCCGTTCTTATTTTCATAGTTCTGGCTATAACGCTGTCGATTACTATAACTGTTATTACTATATTGCCAAAGTAAATTTTTGAGCGCAGGGAATACAACATTGCTATGGAGGGAAAAGAAAAGAAACTAGAGTAATCACTTGATCAGAACAGATTTAAACAAACACACATTCAGACGTCACTACAGGAGGTCTAAATTATTACTCAGACTGCCCATCCATCACAAGTATCATAGTGCACCTACTTTTTCTGTGCAATGAGCGGTTATTACTTTAGGTGGGTTAATTACTGTTTTACTTCCAAACAATGTGGTTAGTTGACTTTTTTATTACCCATTTAACCATCTGACTGGTTGTATTTCTTGCTCCATCTGACTCGTCTCTGTGTTTCCAAATCATGGAAACTAGCCGATAAGCACTTTGTTGTCATAACTGACTGAGAGGACGGCCAAGGCTACAAACATAAAACCAGTTGTGATAAATCAGATTTATTTTTTAAGCACAAGTGATTATCAAGGTGAATGTGAAGAGTGTAAGGGGGACTCGAAATGGTAGAAAATACAAGGAAACAAACTGACACATTCAGTTGTGTCACAGTAGGAATGTAATACAGCTACTGATGGGTCATGGGATGTGCCATGCAGCACCCATTGGCAAAGAACAAGAAAACAAAGTTTGACTTAATTTATTGTGACATTCAGTCTACATGAGATCCTTTTACATCAGGCTGAGGGCCCATGTAACCACAGGGTCGTGCAGTGCAACAGCAGTTCAACTGCCATTCCTGTTATATAAGCATTAGATCTTCAGGCAACGGGGGAAACAAAAATACACAGGCTCATTCACAGCAATAGTCACAATAACATAATATGACTATTGCTATGGTTGTTACAGTGGCTGCATATTAGTCATTATGAGGAGTAATAAAACTGGGGAAGGAAAACCATGCTACCGCTCAAAAGCAGTGGCGTGCTGAAATAGACTGGGGACTTGAATGATTTCCCTTTTGCATCCTACACAGTAAAATGGAATTCCTGACTTTCCCTTTAGTAATCTGAATATAGATTACGCATGTATTTATTTATACATTCATAGGCCTGGTATTCCCATCCTTGCGAACCTTTTCTGCCATGGTGGTAAATAGTATTGCAGTGCACAAAGGCCCATGTAAGGAAATGAGTGTGTCTCAAATGCAATTCAATAGATGCCCCATGTATGTGTGTATGTGTGTGTGAATAGGCTGGATCAATGATGCGATACAATCCGCCAGGTGCTGATTGCATGTTCGTATGCTGAGCGCTTGTGTGTGAGAAGGTGTTAAGTATGCGGCGTGTGCGTGTGTGTTCGCTTGCTGATTGCTTGTGCTGGCAGTGAAGGTCACGGATTTAATCAAGCTACACGTCACTTGTCCCAGAAAGGCTGTAAATTATCACACTAACACACACACTTGCATTTGTACACACACACACACACAAAATTTCAACGCTGTTGTTAACCTACGGATAGAGGAATGTAAAAGTGGCCTAAAAGTAATGTGATTTCTCACTGTGGAGGTAAGTTCTTCCACCTGGACGCTGTGCTCCCACTCGTTCGCGTACAGACAGTATTTTTAGGCAAATCATTCATCATAGGGGAGCAAAGTCCACTAGCACAATCCCCAAAAGACCAGAAAGAACACTGGAAAAGGGGTGTGTGTGTGTGTGTGTGTGTGTATGTGAAAGAAAGAAAGAAAGAAATAAAGGAAGGAAGGAAAGAAAGGAAGGAAAGGGGGTGATAATTCTCAAAGGGTTTCTGCTCTCTTTCCTCCTTGCTGTCAACTTCCAAGGTAATGGGTGCCTATGTGCTGGGCTGGTAAGTGTGTGTGTGTGTGTGTGTGTGTGTGTGTGTGTGTGTGTGTGTGTGTGTGTGTGTGTTCTTGTTGGCTGGGTTGTACGTGCATGGTGCAAAAGCAGCTTTTCTCCGGGGACGTTTCATCCGGAGAGTCCTGGCTCCCGGCACTGGCCAGCCACAGTGGCACAAAGGACCCTAGGCGCAAGAGGACAGACAGAGCGCCTCATGCCAAGCCTGGCGTCCGAACAACCGCCTGATCAAAAACTTTGTGCAACAATGGGGGCTTGGCTGCTTCAAGTGGAGCTTCCTTCTCGATCTGCTGCTTGCTGCTCATTCTCACTCCAGTTTTTTCTTTCTCTTCCAAAGTTCCCCTTCTCTCCCCTCTCTCTCTCTCCCTGTTTTTTTTTTACTCTCCCTCTCCCACTTTTCTTGCCTGTTTCTTTTTTCTCAAGCTACTCCCAGCGTCAGCCTCATGGGAAATGTGTTACTTGACTTGGTTCCCTTATGATTAATGATTTACCTTAGGTATGAAAAAGGGACAAGAAGCCTGGAGAAGTAAGACTTTGCTCAGATAAACATACACGAACAAAACAGACACGCAGGAGAGTAAAAAGTTTAGTCATAAAAGCTGAGATGTAGAACTATGAGCTAACTCCAAATTTGCATAATTTTCAAAGTTGATAACGGTTGATGATGCTGTATATACCGTGTGTGTGTGTGTGTGTGTGTGTGTGTCTGAGTGCATGAGAGATGCGTGTGTGTGCGTTTCTTCTAAAAACAAAGAGTGGCCTCAGATCCAGTGTCTTATTAAATATTCATCCGGTCACCAGAGAGACTCAGTGTATTTATGCCAATCGATAGCTCTTAGATATGATATAGTACTGCTACTCAAGACACACCCTCAGCCACCACGTACTGATTGAGAAGGGAACAGCCAAACTGTCTCCTCTGGGAAAACACGGTACACTATGAGCTGATTGACTCCTGTTCTATTGCATTTTTTGTTTTGTTTTGTTTTGTTTTTATTGTTTTTACTGTCACGACTACTGATTATTTTCTACGACAGATTACAAAATGTTGAAATAAAATTTACAAACAATTAAATTAGCTCATCATCATTTGCTAAAGATACAGACTTAAAGCTGTGCTAATCAATATATTTACATTAACAATAGGGGAAAATGACTTTGTGTTATGTGAGGGGTCGATAGTACTAATGAACATACAGAGAATTCTCACCTGACTTTGGGGCTCCCCCAGCGCTATAAAGCTCATTAGCATCCAATGATGCTTTGTTTTGCACAGCTACTACTGTTTTTGGTTCTTTTCTTCATTTTCTTCTTTTTTTTATTTATTAGACCAACACTGCAAATCCCAGGTTTTTCTGGGACATAACACAGTGACATAAAACAAGGAAGAGCAGAAAATCTTTCTTGTTCAGAAACTCGGGACTCGGGATGAATGTTTTTCAATTTTGCTCAAAGTGAATGATTTAATGAAGCGTTTCAAACTTCTTGTTAATTGGCAGATATTAGTGTCTGCTCTTTTCTCTCCCACTCACTTTCCTCCATCTAAATTTATTCTATAGTATGAAATAAATTAGATCCATCAAAACAAACCCTATCACCCACTGTGGGAGGAGTACAATGTCTATTACTCACACACGCACACAGTTACAGTGCAGTTACACATACAGCCTTTACATTTAATGTAAATATGCTGTTAAGGCTTCATGTAAAAGTATGAGACCAAGTGGCTGCGATCTAAACAATAAAGTGCACTGCTGTTGTCGAATGTGTGAGGTATTCAGCAATGAGCTGCATGTGTGCACTTGTGTGAATTATGGAAGCTGCTGACTGTATGGGAAGACTTCAATAAATGTATTCAGTCAGAAAGGACCTGTACAGATTTACACAGTGTGCACATGCAGAAACACAAACCCGATATCTCACAGTTGTAGTCATTACTTTTTAATTACATTCAAGCAGGCGGCAGCTACGTACATAAGCTGAATCAGATCAGCTGCACTTTTTCTTACAAAGAAAAAAGAAAACACTTCCTCTGTGTAGCTGTGAGCCTTCTCCTTTCCTGCACTTCTCTTTCAGTCGCTCTTGCTGGTTCAACTATTAATTGCTCTGTTCTTTTGCTTTCTGCTGCACTTGGTTCAAGTCAAACATTGGATCCTTGCCGGCTTTACCATAAAGGGCAGAAAAAGGAGGAAATGTGTGTGTGTGTGTATGTGTGTGTGTGTGTGTGTGTTCTTTTCAGGGGAAGTTTGTGTAAAGCTCGCTGGCCCAAGGGAGATGAGCTCCATAATGGTCACCATGGCAACAGGCTTTCAAGATGGAGCTCTTCTAGTTCCCCTCGAGTGCCACAGCTCCTGGAGCACACAGCAGCTTGTTTGTATGTGTGTGTGTGTGTGTAGCTGAGGCCAGCTACTTAAAAATTGATACATCAAGCGTCAGTGGAGAAATCTGACGAGATTGAATCTGACATCCTTTACGGCCACCAGGGTCGCATCTGTATATGTGTGTTTGTGCTCGTGTGTACATGCCCGTGAAACATGCTTTTCACTTGAAGTGACATGTTTTCATGCTAAACAAACTTAGGGGGCAAGTTAAATAAATAATGTCAAACCCTATAGTTGAAAAACACACGTATTCAGGTGTGAGTACATCATTGTCTGTTATACAATGCTTGGTATAATTAGTGATATTTTCTAAAAGCTGCAGGACATTACACTTGAATCAATTAACAAAGACTGTGTACGTGTCATCGACAATTTCCCTTGTTGATAAGAGGAGGTAATATGTGTGGGTGTGTGTGCAATATGAGGTTCTGTTTATAGATTCGAGAGCAGAGCAAAATGCATTAGTGTGTGTGTGTGTATATATATGTGTGTGTAGTGATGACGAGGTTTGTGTGGAATAGAGATGTAAGCATCAGAGTCCAGCTCCCTGCTGAGTTCCTCTAATCCCTAATCAGAGTTCATAACAACCTTTAACACCATAATATTCACCATTACTACTAATCCTGTGAAACACACTCACACACACACAATTCCTGAGCAAGGCTGTATGACTTTCTTTCTCTATTTCTTTCTCTCTTTCCATGAATTTTCATCTTTACATTATAATATCTACATATCATTAGGTAGGTAGGTAGGTTGTTGGCCCATTTGTAGTTTTCATTTGTAAGATGAAAGGTTCTGCTCTGTGTTTTATTGTTTCATTTCACCTGCCGAGACACTACAAATACAAATTAACTTTACCTACATGTGATACAAAGCATCTCTTCTCTTTATTTGAGATCAATTTTCCAACCTTTTTCTTAATTATTCGACCGATATTTCGGTCAGTTTATATATTTACAATCTAATGTAATCTAATCTATTTACAGTATCTTTCTAAAATATTAAAATGTAAATGTATATGCAGTGAAAACTTTAATGTGGTTATTTTAAGTATTAATTTGGAAGTAAAAACACACGTGGCCACGCTGAGGTTCATTACCAATTATCACCTGTAAATTGCACTGAAGAGCCTCTTGGCATTTTACGTCTTGGGTGCATATGCAAGTTTGCAGTGCAGTTTGATTATAATGGACAGCAATCTACTGGGGACATACAGTATTCATGATTTTCAGTGCTTCAGTTGGGCTGCTGCTCACTGGAACAGAACGCCAGCACTTTGGGTGTCTGCCTACCAGTCTACTGGGATTCAGTAGAATACAATCAAAGTTGAACTAACTTTACTTTGGCGACTAGTTCTAATATTTGTGAAATATTATCCATATTTTAGCTAAGGCATTTACCATTTCCACTAGAACTGCATACCTGGCAGGAAAAAACCTAGTGCTCTAAAAAAAGCCACATGATTACAGTAAATTAACAAGTATCACACGCTCAAAATATTTAATTAAAATGAGCACACACTGTGTTTTGATGTCTGTCGTGGAGAAAAAAAAAATCCTTCCAACTAAACAAAAGGTCTGGAAATACCTGCAAGACTAATTATCAGTCAATACTTTTATTGTGAAAAGTATTCAGCTGCTGTGGTATGTGAGGTCCTCTGTGGGAAGCTGTTTATCATTCGGGTGAAAGAAAATTGCCCCACGTGTCGTAATTAATCAGAGGAATTTTGATTACCATGCTTTAATAATTAACATTTTGTGTATGAACATGAAACATGAGTGTGGTAGTTATTTTATACAAATCCAGCCACTGCTCTTCATCATGCGACAGGCAACACAACAAATCATTTAATACGAGGAGGCTACATTTTTTCCTTAAAAACAGATACCGTCTAGCAGCAGTTACTTTGGCCTGTGAGAGCTTTTTGCTTGTGAAAGATAAGAAAGATTCACATGGTTGCAGACTGGACGTGAGGTGTGAGCTGTGGCCACATGGAGGACACAGGCCTCTGTGATTGACACCTCAGGACAGACTCTCACTGTGTTTATCAAGTCTTATGATTTCTCTTCCCGACCAAAATACACACTCACACACACACACACACAAACACACACATGGTCAGACCGGATATGAAATGGTTTGTGATGTCCAGTACATGAAGCACATGAGTACGCTCAGGCTGCTTTCTGATCTACTCTCTGTCCTCTGGATACCAGCCAATTACTGAGAGCGGCCAAGGGGAACCACGGGATGAAGCTCCTCTCTTCCTCATTCTGTCCATATCTGTCTTTTCTCTGTCTTCCCCGCTTCTGTTTCTCTCTTCCTCTCTCTGTTTTTCCTCCTGTCTGTCTAGTTGTATTTTTCTGACTTTGTCCTCCGATTCTCTCTATGTCTTTCTTGCTCTCTCTGACCATTTCTCCTTTATTTTCTCTTTCTGCGCACAAGTGTGTGTGTGTGTGTGTGTGTGTGTGTGTGCAAACGCACGTTTGTGAGACAGAGGGTCTGCTTTAGTATGTGTGTCTTATTTCCCAGTGGGCTGTCTGTCATACGTTGACCCTGACCTTCTCCAGAGCCCCTGCACAAATATTTACTCTCTCACTGACAGGCACACACACATACACAACCCCCTTCTAAAAAAAAAAAAAAAAAAAAAAAAACACAGGGATGGATTTCTCAATTTCAGTCCAATTAAAGCAAACACACATCCACACATACACACACTCTTTTCTCGTGGTAATCTAAGATGATGGCTCACTAATCTTGAGCTGGAGTGATCACACCGCAGTCTAAAAACAGATTAAATAGATACCAGGTGCATGTGTGTTTCTGTGTGAAAGGGGTCATAGACGAGGACAGAGGGAGACAGAGAGAGAGAAAGAGTGAGAGATAGAGAAAGAGACAAAGAGAGAGAGAGACACTATGAAAGGACTATAGAGGGAGTCTGTTGGGAGTTTGCTTCGCAGTCTGAATAACTTATTCTTCTGTCTGTCTGTTATGCCATCAAGATAAAAGGCCAGAAGAACACAAGGATTCACCATCTGCTTTTGAACATAGCCAGACACACCTATACGCACAACAGCGCAACACACACACACACACACACACACACACACACAGTTTTTTAACTTTCACTATAACGGCATACATTTCTCTCCCTTTAAACAAACATGTAGCTTAAACATCGTCTATAAAACAAACCAAGGAACTTTAACTCACTATAAACACCCACTTTGCAGATCTATGTATTGTGCACAGATACACACACATGCTCACTAAACGTGCCCGCATCAGCCTGCCCCGTGACCGGTAGAGTGTACGTAGGAGGAGCGGTGCATGTCCTTTCCTCACCCACGTTATTTTCAGTTCATCACTCTCAATAATTCATTCTCTCAGGCGGAATTGGAAAGGAGAGCCCCGTGCCTTTTTCTCTGTCACTTGCACACAAACACACACACACACACACACACATACAGATGTGCCTGTGAAGTGGGAGGTCATATTCTCATTTTCTTTAATCTGTGGGTGGGCAGTAGTCAACTTCGTAAGGAAAAAAAAGCTCACAGTAAAGTGATGATGGCAGGAAACGCTGCACTGCTTTGTTGTATATTGTCATTTCAAAGCAAACAATCACAATGACTATATATATATATATATATATATATATATATATGTGTGTGTGTGTGTGTGTGTGTGTGTCAAGTCCTTTCACTACTGTATAATGAATGAAGTATTCTGTAACACTTCCCTGTAATATGTCCTTGACACCCCTGGTGTCCATTCAGCGCTGTGCAGGAAGTCAAGGGTGTCACATGGAACAGAGACCCCTCTTTGGAAAACTGTCACTGCATGTCTCTTTAATGCTCTCCATACTAGAATCAAGGTCATGGGAGCTTTTCATCTGACAAATAAATGTTGATAAACCAGTTAGATCTATGCAAAGATCAGTTTATGAAGAACCTTACTCTCAGACCTTTTATCCAAGGAATAAATGCAGTCAAGGCAAGCATCCGTGAAGGAAAAGGGTTTTTCCTCACACAAAAACTGAGAAAAACTGCTTCACATTTTGGCAAACTGGCTCAGTTAAAATGCGCTGAAGTAGCTACTAGCAATTCCTGTTTGCAGTGTACATAAGGATATACAGACAAATATCACTGGATTAATGTGATACCGAAGACAGAAGTTAGAGACTGTCTTTGTTGATTCATTTTTAATCATTTTTACTTTTATTCCTGATTGGTATTGAGAATAATGATATCTTTGGAAAGTTTAAGCTACACAGATATGAAATATGTATGTGTGATTTCTGTCTCAGAAAGTAATTAGTAATGACTGAGGTGTGATTTTTGATTTTGAAAAGAGGCTAAAATATTTCTGGAGTGCCAACTTACACCTGTACCATTCATCACACCAGTCAATGTTCTGCTGCTCCAGCTGTGCTAAACAGCCATATTTATAAAAGAAACATAACCTGGCACATCTCTGATCAGGTTCTGTGTAACTCAATTGCTCTTTGTTCTGGCCAGCGCTGGAGCTGAAAAATCTTTTTTAATTTTCTGAATGGTTCTTCTTGGTCTTAGGATAATAGTGCAGCTGTACAGCATACGAAAGCAGAGACAAATTAGACTTCAACTGTGGCTACATCTGTATGTCGTGTTTGGAGCTGTGCAATAGCGCAATAACGGTGCAACGTCGGCCCAATCAGTCTGACAGACCCATCGTACATCTGGAAACCATCCATAGACTAGAAAGGGAGAGAAGGAGGGGCACGAGGGGAAAGGGTCAATGGCTGCTTTCCTGTTCCCGTGTTTCCTGGCTGCCTGCACGCCTCCTCTACTCCCTCCTCTACACACACTCACCTCTCTTGAAACCTTTAGATCTTAAATGGAGCAAACTCAACACGGACTCAGCACTATAGCAATGTGAAAATTATGAACTTTCCCATGAGTGCACACATGTTTATCCCTAACTAGAACTCAGCAGCATATGAAACAGCCAGTTAATGACAACTGTACCCAGAGGAGACATACACACATACAAACCCTCCCCTCTACACCTCTCTCCTCCTCCCTGCCTCCGTCTGTAGGGAATAGTGCTATATAAGGACGTGTAGAGTTGAAACATGCGTTAACAGTTTCTCAGTCCTTGGCCTGCTTTTCCTCTTTTTCTCTGCGGGTTTGTTCACACAGCTCAACCCACTGCACCAGACTCTGCTGAGCTGTGCGAGGTCCTCCCGAAGCCATCTTAATGCCCACAGGTTTTATTGTGCCCAACTCTTAAGCAAAGCAAATACCATCTTGGTGCTATGGCAGGGTTTGGCAACTCGAGCTTGCGTCTGGCAAGTGAGCCTTCGTAGCAAGAGAAGAGGAGCTGTGCTGTGCGCTGTGTGACTACACATTATCTGGGTCAGAGCTGTGTGGGTATGTAGATGGGGACTACAGTGTGTAGAGGATATAGCCAGAGCGCCTAAGCCTTTGTGATTTTGTGTGTCATTTATTCAAACACAAAAGAGACGAGATGAGAAGAAGGAAGGGAGAGGGAAAAGAGATGGAGTTTAGGACGAACACGTGAGGTGTGTGTGAGTGGAGATAAAGGTGAATAAAGGAGAAATAAAGGCAAAGGTAGCTGTCATTATCCCAATAAATGAAAAGTGAAGTCTGGCTGGCGGAGCAGTAGAAAGACAAACACTCACACAGACAGGTAGAGAGACAGATGACTGGCCTTTAATTTACCCATATATCCGTTTGTCCTTTACAAACATCTGGCTGGTAATAACACACTGCTGTCCAATGCTTAAACAGCTTAATGGTCTAATGCCTACAGCAGTGTATATTGTGAGGACTGTATACACAAAAAAAATCTCTTTACTTGCTGTCTAAATCCTTTGGTTAGCCGCCCACACCTTTCCTACCCACACCTCCGTGCTCTCAAGCTCCCTGAGCTGCCACCAAGAGAAGAGTAGAGAAATGAGAGAAGTGTGAGTGTGTGTGTGTGAGAGACTGACCAAACTATATGCAGGAGGGAGCCCTTGACCTTCAAAAGTCTGTATGTGATCAACATAAAAATGCTCACTTTACCCACGGCTTCCACTGTCTACACTGCTGTAAGTGCAGAGGCAGAGATCAAGCTCTGTGTTGGAGAGGCAATAAAGAAAGGCAGGTTCCCTACTGAGCTTTCAATACACACAAGCACACGGACTGCAAATGGCAAATGAGCTCAATCTCTTTCACAGGTGCGAAGATTAGCCTTTTCCTACATCTGTTCCCTGCTCAAGCCTTTCATTATGAACACAGACTACAATCCTCTTATGACATATAAAGAATAAAAGTGTATTGTGTCATGGTGTAAGACCATTCAGTCTTCTGCATGGTCATAATTCTTCTTTCATTATATATTTCAAAAACATCTGAGTACATACTGTATCTTGATGGCGCCTATGCAATACACATATCATGTAACTTCCACTACCTGTGCAAAGTGTTTGTTTTCTTGCTGAGACCAAGTAAAGGCTTTTTACTGTAAAGCCTTTCCTGCTGTGCCGTGGTCACAGGCCAGGTCTGATCGACTGAAAGGCTGAGCGGGAGGCCTTTGTGTGCTATTTGCCACTGGGTAGACAGAATCTTGAATTCCCCTTCACAAGCTGAATAGTGTTTTTCCAAAAATATCAAAATGCAGGTCTTTTTTCTCACAGAAAGGCTTCACTTATCCCTTCCAAAAAAGAAAAAAAAGTTGTGATATCATAGTTGTGGTCAGATACAGTGGTTTAATTCATGTGAGCAAGAGGCTGTGAAGTGGCGTGAAGTGATTTTTGCTTGGCTTTAAGGTTACGTGGTTGGCTTGAAGGAATAATTCAAAATTGGAGCTATTTTGTGGCAGACAGCAATATTTAGGTGGATTTTGTTACCCAACCAACCAAACAACCAACCAACCAATATTTAACCAACCGAATGGTTTCAATCTCGCCATCATCTCTCAAAAGCATGACAGAAGGGAAGTAAGCATGTTTTCCAAAATGTCAAACTATTCCTTTAATGCACAGACATGAAATATGAATCACTGTCAGAGAGAAACTGCCTGAGTGTATGGTCCAAATATGTGTTTCTCCAGATGTTGAACATCTGTATTATTCAGTTATATAGCAGTGCAGAAATCGCGAGTGTTAAAATCTATAGAGTCTTGAATCTGCAGGGTTTTCAAATGAACAAATAGACGAGACTATTCACACCACAGTAGATACACATTGGACTTTTCCCTTGTCTGTGATTCACACTTTAGTTTGAGTTCGTCTTGAGAACTGGAAGTGAAAAGAACAGCAGGAAAGCTTCGTAGAATCAGTATGAAGAGATTGGTGTGACTTTGAAAAGTTCCTCTTGTAAAATAAGTTTTTGCTTCATCATGGCAGCATCAAACAGACAAATGAATAAGAAAGAAAAGAGAAGAAGGGAACCATTAGACAGCCAGCGCCGGCAGAAAGACAGACATGTCATGCTGACCTATATTACTTTTGCCTGCTGAGAAGGAGAGAGGGGAGATGAGAGCAAGAGAACTTGTGTTGAGGTGACAGGTGTCTGTCCTTCTCCACGCTGCCTCCTCCATCTCTCAGGCATCTGAGGCAGTAATTGGTGCTGTCAGACACACAGAGAAGGACAGAACACACACACACACACACACACACACTTCGTCACAGCCGCGCGCACACACACATACACACTAACACATACTCCTGCCCTTCAGCGTGTACCCCTAGGGCTTAAAGCAGGAGAGGTTTGAGAGGAGAATTCACTACACCCTCCACCAGCTGTGAGACAGAGAGACAGCAGGAGAGGGCAAGGGAGTACAAGGTGGAAATGGAGAGGGCAGAGGAAACAGTGGCAGGCAGAAACAGAGAGGCAGAACAGAAACAGAATGCACAAGAGACAAAGACACAGAGAGGGAAGAAAGCACAAGAGCGAACGAGGTGGGGGGCTTCAGCACTACAGACAGAGTCCTCAGCATGGGGTAGGGAGACGGAGGAGAAGTGACATGGCTGTGTAAATGTATGTGGCAGAGAGACAGAGAGAGATTATGCAACTCCAGCGGTGACAGCAGATGAGTGTGATTTCATGTGATTAAGCAGCAGAGCCACAGCCATCGAGGCAGCAGCGTGTTTACGTGCACTCCTCGATGCACACAAAAGCCAACGGAGAAGATAAAAACAAAAAAGTGCACACTGTAAAACAATAGCTTTGTTTCTGTCACCTCTGTAAATTACAATTACATCCACCTCACTTGGATTTACATCTCAGTCATTACTCCTATTATATTTGACAAGTTCAATCAAGGAAATTCTTCTGGAACTTTATTGACTTGAAGAAAAATATATAATTAACTGCAACTCCATCCTTTAACAACAACAAAATGTCAATATGAAAATGTCAATATGCCATTATTGTCAAGACGACTGGGAGTTTCTGTCACTACCTAGTGGTTTAACGCTGCGTGTGACCATGAATCTTACTTCTTGCTGTCAGTCTGTTTCTACTTGATGTGTTCTTTCTATGTGAGCAACCCATTTTGTCAGAAAATTGTTCTGAAGATTGAATCTAATCCGGTGTCTGACATTAATGATGTCAAAACATGCACACGTGTATAAACACGCTTTGCAGCTCACTTTAGGGAATAAGAAACCAGCGTGGGGTGGGAAAAATAGAAAAAGAGAAAAGATGAACTCAAGATCTATAAATGTTTAACAAGAGCAGACAGAGGAGATGAGCACTGCGAGGAGGAGAGAGAAGAGGAGGAAGACGGAAAGAAAAATGGTGAGGTGAAAAAGGAAGACAATATCAGAAGAGAGGGTGAGGAGCAAAATGGGGGTGGGAGGCTTGTGAAGGGAGCGATGTGTGAGCCATTATAGAAGCAGACACCAGAGCAAGATTAGAAAATAGCAGTGAGGACGGGAGAGAGCCCAGGATTGAGGGGAAAAAAGGCAGTAATTGGAGGTGTCTGGTGTTTGTCTAACACAGAGAGGCTAGTAATGATTCCATTAGCGCCTCACACCAAGAGAGAAGGACAGAGCGAGAGAGAGAGAGAATGGAAGTCAGAGGGAGAGGGAGAGTGACAGAGACAAAAAGAGGAGGTGGTGGAGCCCAAAACACTGTGAGAAGATTCACACAGAACATCAGAACAGGAAAACAATGAGCGTCGGAGCTGCTAAATGGCAGAAAAGAAGAAAACTGATACACACAAAAAGAACAAGAGAAAGAGTATTCAAGGCATCCATTAAAAGCCTTGCTCACCTGCACATTGATGATAATTACAAATGCCCCACCACCACCACCGTAAAGTCCTTTCTCCAGCTCTCTCCCCCACCTCACCCCTTCATTTCTTTGTGTGACAGGGAACGAGAGAGGGTGATTTAAATGCATTAGCAGAGTGTGTTTTCCCTATGGACGACCCTCAGACTGTCAGGGCAGGAACCTTTTGTTTGGAGCTGATGTTGAGTACTGAGAGGACTCTTTAAAAGCCTGGCCCTTGTTCTCTCTGGGACACATTAAAGTGCAACACACCAGGTTGTTGAACATCTCTGTGTCCTCTCGTCTTTGTTAAAAGCAGGCTGATTACACATGCAGTTTCATTTGTTGGCTAAGTGAAATTTTGACGCGAGGGGAAGGAAAGAACATCAGAACACAGGCATGTGCAGGCACCAAAGTCATTTTAACAAAAGAAAGCTGGCTTCCAGGATGCCAATTTGGCATGATTTCGCAAGTAACAAACAAATATGAATCATGTTAGGCCGACATACGTGGGACAGCGAATTCTCTAGCTCATTGCTATGCAAATCCTTTCCAAGATCCCACAAAAATGTTTTTCCTAATACTGAGTAGGTGGCACAGACAGGCCCGCGGCAGGGAAGCTTCAATTCACCACAGAGGAATTAAAATCTATTGAAAAACGCTTTTGATTGTTTCCAGAATAATTGTCACAACAGAAAATTTGCTTTTCTTGGCTCTCCTTCCTGCGCAAAGAGTCTTTTTCCAGGCACCCCACATCTGTAGTGACCATATATTAGACGAGGGACACATATATTTCCTGCCCTCTGACCTCATGCTGTCAATAAGACTTCATCATTACCTCTGCACACGCCTATAGCACACATGCACATACACACAAGCGCACAGGCACAGTGTTATTGAGTTAAACGCTAGCTTGTTAAACGCGCTTACATTGCTCTATTTATTCTCTGCGGAGCGATAAGGCTCGGAGAGAAGACTGATGAGGTCATGGAGATCACCGAGGTCAAACACTTTGCTGCGTCAGACAGATTTTACATAAAGTTTCGATGCGGGGAATGTGACATAGACACTGTAGGCAGTGAAATCCTTTAGAAACCTGTCAGCCAGATCACCTCTCAGATAAATACAGCCGGTCATTTTACAAGACAGACATGCAGCTCAACATGGTGTTTGATGATTGAGATGCAGCCAGAGTTCTGCCACAATCTGTGCACACTGCCATTCTGCAAAGTACAGCTTGTTCTTATTCACTTGTCTCTAAGGCCCAACTGCCAAGTTTTTCTTGGTTGCTTTGGCTGCTTCTTTTCCAAAACAACTGAAATTGCATTATGCGCACCGATTCCAAGTTTGCAGCGATGAATATCTATGATTCCATTTTTCTTCTCGGGGGGTAAGGAGGGAGCCCGTGGGGACAGGTGAAGGCGTGAGCCTGATACAGCTTTCTCACTCAAATGAATGCACACACGGTATACAGGCACATACTGCACACACCATCTGTGGAGTTTTACGACTCAGTAATCTGCTTCCTAAGGCATACCCTTTCCTTTCCTCCTACAACACAAACACATATCAATAAGCACTTTTTCACACACCCTCTCCTCTACTCAGCAGGGAAAATGAGATATTCAGTTCTGACAAACACACACACACACTTGGGGTATGAAAACAAAAAGAAGAAGAAGATGTCTGAAAGCAACTCCTACTCTTTCCTTGGCGGGAACTGTCCTCTTAGTTTTGGAGCTGTATAAGAGTCACTCGGGAGTTATGACACCCATGCTGACACACACACACACACTCACACACACAAATATAGTGCTTCAGTAATTGTCATTCCATTCACATTTTTACCACAAAATTCATGAGAATGTTCTCGAAAGACACACAGGCATCCACACACACACACACACACATAGTCACAGTTGAGAGCAGGATGGATCTGATTGCAGTGTCTTGTTTATAAGAGCTCTTTGTAAGCTGCTGCTGAGTCTCACATACTTAGACACGCAGGTTGCTCAGAAGGCCAACCTTTATGAGACCCATGTTTACGCTGATACAAAAATGCACTCAGGTATAAATTGTGCAATAATACTCACTTTCCATGCATGAGACTTGAAAGAAAACACTTGACAACATTTCTTTCTTTTTTTCTCGCTCTTTCAAACATACGCGCAAACATTCCCACACTTACAAACACATCTCACACATGCCCCCTCCACCCACCCACCCACCCTCTCTGACCCCCCAACTCCCACCCCACTCACGTTGGCAGATGTCCTTGTTCTCCTCAAAGCCCGGTTTGCACACACATCTCCCGATGGGAACGAGCCAGCCTCCGTCTGCACTGCAGTACATCTTAGGAGCCTCAAACTCCTCAGAGTCATTCACACAGATACCGTGGACCTCCACCAGCGCAGTGTCGCCGCCTGTTATTGTGTCGGGGAACTGGGCCAAGTTAAGCACAGTGAGGGGGCACTTCTTGTAGAAGACCCTGACGGAGACCAGAGCGATACATGCGCCCAGGTCCTGGAAAGCCAAGTAAAACCCCTTTTTACTCAGGTTGCTGATGTCGCGCACCTCAGTGTTTAACTTCATGACACGGTCACCGACATCCACCTGTGGAAAAACAAGATTTTAAAAAATCTTAGCTTTTTTAAAAGTGAACCCATTTTTATTTTTCAATCCAAAAACAACTCACACTATTTATGTAAATGTTGCCTGAAACTCAACTGTTTTTCCAAGACAGAAATAATTATGTCCAAAGTAAAAATCCTGACAATTTTACAAGCAAATGAAATCAGATAAGGAATTTTTAATACAACCCACATTCAAAATGTGATTCATTTTCTAAGGATATGGGGAATATTGGTGTATATATCTAATTCTGGAATGCAGCTCTTCTATTTGAGGGCCATATGGCTACATGCAATCAGAGAGCAGGGATAGTGAAGATAGGAAATCCTTATTTCACTGCGTCTTGCATTATTATGTATTTTCTAATTTTATGCTGTGCATGTGTACACAATACACAAGTATATGTTTGCATTTTATCCAGACAATACAAATGCAGCATGTGTGTTTTATGTGTCTGTGTGTGTGTGTGTGTGTGTGTGTGTGCAGTACCTGTGTGAAGCTCTCATCTGCAGCGATCGTATCAATCTTGACGTACTGGGTTTCCTTGATGAACCACAGGTTTGGATTGTTGGACTCGTAGTAGTACATGTTGAATGTCTGCAAAGCAAACACAGTGTCGATCAGCTCTTGGACTGTAGAAATGTAAATTATCAATCAAAGCAGAATAACACAAAGCTCAGTGACAGATAAGAACAAGAAAGTCCATCCAATGTGAAATTTTAACAAGGCTCCCATAGTCTCTGTCTCCATGGCCAGTCAGCAACACTGTTTGCACTCCTATGCCGCCTCGTGTTATCTCCACTATTCATTCTGGAGATGTAATGAGAGTGAAAAAGGGTGCAGGGTGGCAGACAAAGTACAGAGAAATGAAAACAGAGGAGCAGTGATATCAGGTTGTTATGTGAGAACGAGGGGACTGTAAAAAAAAAAGTTTACAAAAGTTAAAATATATGAGGAGCCACAAATTCATTCTGCAGCTATCCTCTCATGTCATTCTGTTGCCGCCTCTCATTTATTTATTCATTTATCAGCCATCAAAGTGCACTCTAGTCTGTGTGTGGCTGTGACTGGAAAATAAAACAATAAAAAAAAGATTAAAAATGCTCTTTTGCTGCTAATGCGCACAACGAGCATCAATCAAAGCAATGACAACAGTAAAAATACTTCCACTTTTTTCAGGTCTTTTTCAGTTCATTAATATATATGCGACCATGAATGCTGTGAATGCTTCCATATTTTTTTTAAATGTGGGCACAAATGTCCTTGCCTATAAAGTTAATGTTCATTTCATAAGTACTTGTATAAACCAGCACATCACAAACAATAAATCAACCTTGTCTACGAAGAGAAAAATACATTTCTACGGGTTTGTTTTACTTTACTCCTACTCTCTGTGTTTAGAGTCTACATTTCCTGCTGCAACAAAAGCAAACAATACAGTGAAACAGATCAATGTTCACATCATCCATCCATCCATCCATTTTCTACTTCTTTATCCTGCACATGGGGTCGGGGGGCTGGAACCTATCCCAGCTGCTTATTGGCAAAGGCAGGGTACACCCTGGACGGTCGCTAGCTCATCACAGGGCCACATATAGACGAGCAACCATTCTCATTACAGTACACACACACCACACCTATGGGCAATTTAGTATGCTCAATTCACCTATCCCCCAATGCATGCATGTTTTTGGCTGTGAATGTGAAAATCAAGAAGGTTTAATTCGAAAAGCAGAGATCTTTGTCATTAAAGTTAATTTGCTGACTTTGGTGATTAGCAAGGCATTGTAAATGAAGTTACTATGTTGTGTGTGCTTTAGGGTGAATTAGCGCCAATTTGTAAGTGTCTTAATTTGTGTTCCAATTCATCTACCGTTTTCATGGCAAATACAATATGTATGTACTAAATTATATGTTTGAGAAGTGAAAGAAAACACTGATCACATTGGTTAACTCAATTTTATCCAAAAGGCTAGAAGTGCTGCCAGTCAGGGAATGTATGTAGGAGGACTGGGAGGGCAGGGGAGTGATTTCTCTGAGACAAAGCGCAGACTGCACACAATTTCTGCCTCCACTGTGTTTAATATAAAACTCACTCTTACACTGTAGCTCAAAAAAAGATAAAAGAATTTTTTTTCTTGCATCTCTCGAAAAAAAATTCAGAGAGTAGACATCTATACAATAGCAGCCACGGAGTTAAGTCAAAATCTACAGCACTGCTGAACAACAGTGAACAGAGACGAACGCCACAAGAGGCCTTATACACATACACAGACATGCAGGATTGAACACGTGGAAGCTTTTTAACGCATGGCCAGCATGGCAATGCACAACAAATATGTGTGTGTGCGTGTGTGTGTATGTTTGAGTGGGTCTTAAGTGCTGCAGACCTCTTTGCAGGTACCAGGGACACCAGGCAGGCTATTACAGTCCCTCAGGGTGAACTTGATCTCAATGTAGACGCGCTGCGCTCCCTCTCGGCTGATGTGACGTGTCCTCAGCCAGTTATTCTGGTTGGCCTCCATGACGTTACACACCTGGTAGGTCCTCATCGGTGTGTTTCTCTCATCCATCACACTGATCTCTTCCCACTGAGGATTGAGAGGTGAAGACAGAAAGGGAAAAAAAATCAAAGTGAGCCCATTAGATGACAAAGACAGTATGTTTATTTAATGAATCTGAACATAGTCTGTTTATATTCTGAACATATTCTGAGGCAGATTTACCAGATGTAATTTTTGTTAATGGATTTCAAGAGAAACAGGTAGAATGAAGAAGAGGAAAGTGGCGTAAAGTAGAAAGGATGAGTGAAGGATGCTGGAAGCTTGAGAAGTGAAGACAGAAAAAAGGCAAGGAGGTAAGAAAATAGAAAGCAGAGAGGAAAAGGAGAATGTAAATTTCAAATCAGTGTCGAGGTGGATGTGCAGTTGGAGTTGAGTGACACTCAACTTGACACTAGGACCACTCAGCTGGAAGATAATCTTGTTTCATGTGTAGTCAATGGACAAAGGAGATTTCAGTCTAAATATTGCTTCTGGGAAACTCGGCCCAAGTTCAGTGAATTGCGGTTTAGTGCAAACCAACACTGAGCCATCACGTTCTGTTTTCATGTCTGGGTGAATATGAGTGATGATCTGTGTCACGATGAAAGAAGGACCATCTTTGTCTATGTTGCACGTGTGCAAAGAGTATGCATGTTTTTCTAAAGTGAATGGGTGATTTAGCGCTTAAGAGTCTGCATATATGCGTGTAAGAGAGAGACAGAGAGAACGAGAAGGAGTAGGTAGGACAGAGCTACTTTGTCTCCCGTCATCTGCTACCATCTGTTTCCACTTCTGACTAAGGCAGTAATTGAGAACACTTCTCGCATGAGCAGGAAAACATTTCTATCTACACACACATGCACGCGTGTGCACACACACACAAATGTATATATATACCATCCATACACACACACACAAGAGAGAGAACATTTTTATTCCTTAAAGAAATGGAAAATAAACCAATGTGGTTTCAGTGTCTCTAGATATCTGATCCATTCAAGGGGAAGCTAACTGGATTTGCTTGAACATACACACACACAACCCATACACACAAACTGAATGAGTCCTAGTTTGTGGTGAGAGATGAGAGGACCACCATCTTTGTTCTGAGCTCCTGTCATCATCTTAATACTGAAGCTTTAAGCTCCTGAGTGATGAGCACATATCACCTTACAGTAAGCCAGCCATGTAAACACATAATACATGGTATGAACACATACTGCGCACACACACTCACATGTGCATATACACATGCATGCAAGCCAAGACCCGCAGAAGTAACTACCTGTCATCCCCAACGTGTCCCAAAATTCAAATGAAATCAGAATTGTAGATGAAGCAAGAGGCAAAGAGAAAGAACGATAAAGAAAAGAGAGAAGACGGGCTAATAAAATGCAAAGAAGGCTGCAAAAAAGGCAAAGAGAAACTTTCAGACAAGTCCAAGCTAAGGCTGGACTCTTGAGGCTAATCTGATGTGACGGGCCAACAACCCGGCAAAAGCTTGACGCATTTCACCTCTGAGTCCTGAGCACTAAAACAGATCCACATAAAAAAACACGCGGTCTCACATAGACTTTCTCCAGCCTTCTCGCGCACTCAGATGCTTTTAATCTCCACAGCTTCCACTGAAATGTCTACTATGTATGAATTGGAGCTCAAACAAAACCGGCTCTCTCCTGATCCTGACCCAACAGTCTCTCAACTATAAACCGGAGGAAAAGAAGACGAAGAAGAAGCAGGAGATTGTTTAAGCTGCTGCCGTCAATGAACACAAATGTCCCTGACAGTCTGTTCAGAGTCTGATGTCAATTAAACATAAGAGATGTATCGGTGCTTGACATTGTGTGCGCACAGCGACTGTGAGTCATTGTGATCGTCCACTCTCGATTAAATTAAAAGAACTAAACGCGAGATGGAGGGAGAAGGAGAGAGAAAAGAGCAGAGAGGGAGAGATGAATGAATGTTGGTAAATTACAGGCTCGCCTGGCAGCTAAATAGACCCATCTGTGCAGAGCTGGGACCAGTCGGACATCACAGGACGGTTGCACACACCCACCCACACACACACACTCACAGACGCACACATACACACAGAGCCGAGTCCCCAGGGAGTGGTGATTAAAGCATTTATGGGAATAGTCATTGAGGGATAAAGAGGGCTTTATGATGTCTTTGTTTATTTCTTTGTAGGCAGAGTTTGGAGTGGCTGGATTACTGCCACTTCCTGGTGAGCGACTTATTTCCCTTGTCGGCAAGTTCTGTTCATTGTCACTTTTGCCCGGTGTAAAGCACAGGTGTGTTTATGATCTTGAAAACAACCTGCACACCTCTATATTTGGAGAAAGATACACCAGCTGCTTGAGAGCAAAAGTACCAAAAACAGAAGAGGGAAACTGTTTGGATAGGATGAAGAGTTCAAGCCCACGCTCCTGCCCTCCAAACACACACACACACGAACAAAATGAAAACTGTTGCCTGTGTTGGTTCAGGATGAATGCTAATTAACATTCAGAATGAAACCCTCCTCCCTGAACCCTCAATCACCTCGGACAATCAGCACGGAGCCTGCTTGATTGCTTTGAAGTGAAGCAGAGACGTCGGATCGGGGTTTAAGTTCAACCATTCACAAGCTTAACATAATATCCCTCGTTCTGCAATCATCTGATGGGTACACCTACGAGGACATAATTGGCCTTCAACCTCTGGAACAAACTCTGGCTTAGTGAGGGGGTGGCAGCAAACGAGAGGGGAGAGAAAAACAGAAATGGAAGATGAAGAAGAAAACGAAAGGGGGGTGGTTGTGGAGGCTCTGGGGGAGGCAAAGATGCTGAGGGGCCTCCCATTATCAAACATCATTAAGATGTATCTGTTTTTTGTCCTTCGTGAGGAACCCATCACCCCCCGTCTGGTGACAGAAGTGGGTCGCTCCGCTCAGTCTCAGGCACATCCGGCCCTGAACGGCTCGGATTGAGCCTGACCTTCAGGGTCAAGTGTGGTTTTGGACTAATTCCTGTAGACAGTGACCTCAGATTGTTGGGAACTGCTGCTCACTGAGTCCAATCCACAGGTTTAAAGGTCAAAGGTCAACTAGATAATCCCCCTGATATGAAACATAAGAACTTCTCACAGCTCTGGCACCTTCCCCCTCTCAGTCTGTCACTCTTTTCTCCTTTACATTACATCCATGAAGCATTTCTCTTAATAAATCTCCACCACATTAATGGTGACACACGAGGTATTCATATAATTACACTAAACAACGCTGTTGCCAAAAGGATTAGCAGCCTCTACTGATCTTTATTCTGTTTTTATGGTATATGCCGCAAGGATAGATTCAACTAGGAATTTGCTGGCCTGTTTTATAGCACTAAAGAAGATGCATTAACAAGGCTATTATATGATGATATAAGAAGGGCTGTCTGTCTTGAAATAATTAGTAGAAGGATGATCTTTAATTTCTTATAACAATCATCCTCTGATGCTTTTTTTCTTGTCATCCTCAGCCTCTCCAGATCTAACAGCTCGCCATTTCTGCTTTCTCCTACTGCAGTATTTAAGACGGATTTGTGCAGACCTGTTTTTAATGAAGAATAGCACTAATAAAGCTCGGCCACCTCAGTGACAAATACATTAGGTAAGTGTGTGACTAGCCCCTGTGTAAGAGCACAGGGGAAATGTTCACAGCTTTCTGTTGCTGTGTGTGATTAAAGTAGACTTTATGCTCATGTAAACAGAGGATTAAAAAAAGTGTTGAGCCCAGCAGGTACAGTGTGCGTCAGACCAATGGCAGAAGAGGTGATGTGTGCAGATAGTGACGTAACTTGTCCTAGCTCCAAACTTATTTTTATAGTAACAATTATATGGCGTTTTAAAATGTTGCAGTTATGTTTAAAAGATGGCTGGCTCTATCATTGCTTTCTATTCGTCCTCTCCTATCTAGCTATGTTGCCTCAGCTGCATTTGCTTTGTGTTACATCGAGCCCGTTTGCCTTCCGGCACTTTTATGAGAAACACACCTTTTGTTTTACGGCATAAATGTATCAAACTGAAGGAAAGCGTGCGTCTATTTTAAGAAGCGGAAGCAGCTTTTGAATTTCATTCAATGTAGACGTTTGCATTTGTCTTGTTAAGTGAAAGTGAATTTAAAAAAAACGTGGTGGATCATGTTTATCTGGGAGCGAGATAACATCGGCTTTGTGTACGAAAATGTCCACACAAACGAGAACAACTTTGAAAGCAAAGACTTTACCAGCTTTAACCAATTTATTAATTTCCTTTGTCAGATGAAGCAGCTGATAAAGTCTGTACTTCTGCCCAAAAGTAAAGGCACTAAAACAAAAACTTTCTTCTTTTTATAAAGTCTCAGATGACTCTGTTTATTTAACAGAGGAGTTGTGTGGAGGCCGCTCCCCTCGAAGTTTCTACAAACACAGAGAAGAGACGCCAGATCCCCACAACGCTGACAGTTTGTGAAAAAAAAAAAAGATATACAGGATGGAGTTTATTATATATATTTTACTCTCTAGCCAACACATTTCTTTGAGGGTAAACTAACAACACATGTGCTTTTCCGGGCCATGATGAAGCCACCCCAAACTGAACCATATTTCCAATAAAACTAACTTGTGTACTCTGGTTTTCAAAATTAGACTCAACCTTTTGGCTCAGCCACAGATGGAACACATTCCACTCTCCTATAAGGACCTCAGTGAAAAAAAAACATACACAAACATCCACAATATGGGCACACAATCAAAACGTTTTAAATACGTGAACTTGATACCCTTGATTGCTTGAGAAAACAACCTTGCTTAACTGTGCGCACTTCAGCTGCCACTCCTCTGCTGCGCACAACCATGAAACCGTGTGTGGCATCCTGCAATTTAACACACTGATGCTGAATAGTGGAGAGGAAGTGTGACTCAAGGGGAAATAGAATTAATTCAGTGCCATTCAACAGCTCTGGTGCTGGAGTGACATACAGAACCAGCTCTTATTTCTTTATTGAATCAACGTTGTCGTTCTTCCTCTCTCTAAGCTCTCACCCTCTTCCTCTCTTCTTGCTTCTCTGTTGTCATTTTCTGATTCATGCTGGCTGCACTCCAGACTCCCTCGGTCCCTATACCTGCAAAAGGCTAGTTATGTAAGCCCCCTGCACACATACATATACACACACATTCAGAGGGCACCAACATCTATACACCATGTCCTTTTACGTAAGAATAGGTTATTTACCCCCTCCGCCCTGTCTCCCTTCACTCCATCCCAAAAATCACAACCCCGTAATAAGTGGAGGCTCCGGTGCCACAGCGTTTGCAGCACAGCAGAAATAATTTGTAAATTCCCCCTGCAGACTCCTGATTTAGCAAGGAGTGCTCAAGAACCGAGTGCTCTCTAAGACATACACTTCAGTGCTGCTGCTAGTTCTAAGTCCCTGCCTGTTCCCTGAAAATAAAACATGTCAACACAGACCGCTGGTTGTGATTAGATTTATACTTTTGGTGCCAGCTCTGGCACAAAAAAGAAAATGATTTTTTGTTTTTGTGTGATTATGTGTTTGTGTGTGTTACGCTGCATATACTCACCCCTTCATTAGGGTAGGCCTGCCAGCCGAGGTCAGCCAGAGCTGACATAGAGTCCAGCAACGTAACTGCAAGAGCAAAGAGAAGCCGAAACAAACATGTTAATTTGCACATAGTGAAAAAAAAAAAAAAAAACTTCAAGTCAAGTTTCATTTCTTTCTTCAAGTCACAATAATATTTCCACTATCCAGAATGGAAATAAAAAATCCCTCTTTTATGTTGTAAATCTCACATATAAAATGTTTTCATGTTTTATATGAGGGTGTCTTTGTTGTGTTAAAATACAACAGCAGTGGAATCACAAACAGTGGTAAACCTATAATTTCAACTTCAAGATTACTGTGGTTGTGCTGCAGCTGTTACGGTTCAAGGCGACGCAGAACGGGTCAGTGAAACGGCATCAAAATACCGAGGCAAGAGTATATTTTAACAGTTACATTTACATTTTAGACATTAAAGTGACACTCCACCCAAAACCTCTCTCTCTTTTCAGTACATAAACCCCTTGCCCTTCTCTACGCAGGGCAAGGGGTTTATGTGTGTATATGTGTGTGTGTGTGTGTGTGTGTGTGTGTGTGTGTGTGTATTCATATCTATATCTATATCTATATATATATATATATATATTGGTCTGAAAAATGTTTGCTGACTGTGGTCAAGATGTATTATGTTTTATTTTTAAAGATGAGATATAGGAGTCACACACACGCATATGTGTGTGTGTGTGTGTGTGTGTATCTTTAAAAATAAAACATACAAAAAAAGACACTGGAGATGAATATTTCAAAATTTGGACACATGAAATCCATCTTCATGAATGGATGCCATAATGAGTGTAAGAAAGTTTTTTTTTTTTTTTTTTCAGCTGACTCAGACTCTTCAGACTCTTTCATCAATAAAATTCCAAACTTTTTACAACAACTTCCAGGCCTAAAACATGTTTAATGTTTTGCTATCAAAAAGATCTTTCAATATCAGTGCAATAGGAGAATGTCGTCGGGACAGAAGTGTAAAAGTAGGATGAATGTACATACTGTATGATTTGAATTGCACATGTTTCCTGTGAGCAATCTCCTGTGTGACAGGAGGAAGCGGAGGGAGGATGCAGGAAGGTGAGAATGAAAAGTGAGGAGAAGGAGGTGGCAGGTTGACCAGTGGGAGGCATAATGAAAACCTGCTCAGACTCTGGAGCAAGCTTCTCCACCTGTATTGTGTGTGTGTGTGTGTGTGTGTGTGTTTGTTTGTTGAGGCTTGGTTCAGTCAGGTCCTAATCAAGCCTTCAACACCGCTGACCATCAATATTTAATCAGTATCCATCTGCAGACTCCTGCTTCTCTCTTTCTTTCTTGCTTCTCTCTCACACACAATCACAGACGTAGATGTCGCTCTCACAGGTTTTCCTTCCACTACTGGAATCTATGATTTCAATCCACGGATCCCAGATCAAACATTTGAGTCGCTGACCTGACACAATTCAAACCGACTGCATCACTTTAAAGCAGCACACTTGCAATATTCCCTCCAATTTTTAAAAGGTACCAGCAGTGACCTGGAAAAACTGTTCAAAAGTAAAAAAAAAAAAAAAAAAAAAAAAAAAGTTTTGAGTTTGCCCTCCTGAATGCAAATGAGACTAATCACTCAATTGAAAGAGGTAGAAAGAGCCTGTTTACAAGCTCCTCTGTGTATCCATACTGCCTGTAGGTATAACAAAGGGACTGTAAAATTGGTCCAACCTCCTCCTTTTGCTATCTTTCCCTCTCTTTCTCTTCCTCTCACGCTCACGCTGTTCATCAGCTCTAACTGAATCGCAGCCGTTCTCCTCAGCTCAGCACACCATGACAGCGGGGAGGCATGTCATGCTGCATTAGTGTGGGTATACGTGCGTACGCGCGTGTAATAGCACACATACCTGCGCGTTTCCGAGCACGCACGCATGCACACAGACGGCATCTGTGCAAAGAGAGAGAGAGAGAGAGCAGCTACAGAGAGCAGCTCAGTATAATGAAGCAAAGAGAGTGAGGCAGCACAGCGGAGGCGAGGTGGGGAAGAGATACTAAATGAGAGGGATGAGACAGAAACAGTGGAGGTGAGATGCTGAGCAGCAAAAGGTCAGAGGCAGCCTCCAGCCCATGTGTTTATTCACAGAAACTAAAGACCATTTAGACTGCCTTCCTCACTTCATGAGCATTTGAGTGGTGCACAAAAACAAGACATAATAGTATAATAATATGTGATTTCAGGACCCGACACACACACACACTCTTATTTCTACTCGGAGATAAAAAGCACCTATTAAAAGGTGAAATTTAGTATTGTCTGTTTCAAATACAGTCAATTACGCCAATTATACTCTCTGTGACTCACTTATTGTCTGACTTATTGACTCAACCTTTCATGTTTTCATGAAAAAGTATAAAAGAAAGAGTATAAATGAGAACCGACCTGTTTTTTGTTTGTTTGTTTGTTTGTTTTTAAAGGTTAGTTCATTCAAAACACACAAAAACCATATTTTCTCAGTTTCCTATTTCTGTTTACAATTATTGACAAGGACAAACAAAAAGTAACTTGTCTGCTTTGTGACGCTCCGTCAGCTTTCGTGTTTAACGCTTGAGGCTTTGAGTGTGAATGAATCAGAACTGGCAAATTTGAATATGACTGGTTTAGTGCTTTGGTTGAAATGGTTTAATGTGCTGCAAATACTTGCTCTTTTATAATTCATTTAGGCTCACGAGGCTGTCAGCTGGAGTGCAACCAATCAGCAATCAGCAAGTACAAACAAGTTTAGACAACCAAGATTTTTATTTTTATTTTTACATCTTTGAAATGGCAGCGAAGCTTGCAAATATAGATATTTTGATTTTTGTTTGTTTATTTGACTGATTAATTTGATTATTCACACAAATCACACCGCAAAGTCTGATCTTCTTCACTCTAAACAGCTTGTTTCCAGACTGTGCAAATGTTAGCTGTAGCAACATTGACTGTGTGTGTGTGTGTGTGTGTGTGTGTGTGTGTGTGTGTGTGTGTGTGTGTGTGTGTGCTCTGATCTGGTCTCAATCACAGACAACATCAAGCTCTCTCTTTCCCAAACTTTTTTTTTCTTTTCTCTGCATGTTTGTCATTAAACTACTATTACGTTTGAAACACACATCCTAAAAAAAAGTCAAACTATTCTTTAAAGCGTATTCGTGAACACAAATGAAATTCCATCACCCTGTCGTATCAGAGATAGAAACGCAAATCTGAAACCAGAACTATCTGCACAGACACCTCTGGAGACTGCAGAGAAAAATGTGTTTAATGGAATTTGGGGAAACTGATCCACCAGGATACTTTTTTCTGCAGATGGAGTTACTCATTATGTAGAAACTTGTCTTACAGAAGTGTCCAGTAAGCCAAACTGTTACTGAGTTCATTACATATTCTGAAGCCATTTTACAGCCCACAGGGAAAACACGCACATACATAAACCTACACACTGACACTTTTTCCTTTCTCCTCACACCTCCTGTCAATACCACTTATCACTTGTAATCAATGACTGGACTCATCAATTATGTATTAGCTATAGTAGCTTCCTGTGTGCTGACACAGCCGCTATAGGTTGTAGGTGTGTGTGTGTGTGTCTGTTGTATGTACTTGTGGCTGTGTCTGAGAAATTATTCAAATACATAACTTTCTCACCCAAACGCACACACGCACACACACACAATTATCTTTACACACTATCTATTTGTTCATCCATCTCTAAATACCCCCACCCACCCCCATCCTCTCTTCTCAGGGGAATTGGCTAAATTGTGTGTGTGAAATCTAAGCCTTGGCCTGGCCTGCTCAGACCTGGAATAAAAACACCGAGCTCATCAGTCAGTCACTCATGCCATTCTCATGTTCGATCTAACGACCAGTTCCTCTCTTACACACACACACATCTGACACTGACACACACACACACACACACACACACACGCACGCACTCTTTGGCTGACGAGCAGCAAAACATGACATCTCATACTCACAGTGGAGCGACTTCCAAATTTGAGCGCTCTCTGTGCTCAAACAATGGAAACAAAAAAAAAAAAAATCTATCTTCAAACACGTCTGCCATTTCTTTTCTAAATTTAAAAATACCACTTCCACAAAAACTGATAAATTCATGGATGCTTACACTCTGTTAATTTTTTCATTTTTTTTTTTTTTGCCAAGCTTTCATCACAGGAAATAAATGCACAGGTATGAACATGTGATCTGACTAGTGCAAGAGTTGTTTGGTTACACAGAGACATGTTGTCATATTGATTTTCAGCACCAAACTGTGAGGTTTACATTTAGAAAATGAAATGTGAGGAGGAAGCGTGGGTGGATGGTGTGTGGGGATCAGAACTTCCTGTACAAAGTGTTGAAAACCACAGCTACTTATAGAAGAACATATAGAAAACATAAAACATTTTTCAGTGTCTGTGTCTCTCCATTTCCTTCTGTGTCTATTTTTCTTCCCACTCCTGTTTCCTCCCTCTGGGGTGTCTGCCTGTCTCTCTCTGTCGTCCTCGCCTTTTCTTTTTCCTTCTCCGCCTGTTCATTGTTTATGTCTCTCTACCATTCCTCTCTCTTCTCTCTCTCAGTTTCCACTGCTTTAGCTGGGCTGCGAGAAGCTGTGATCCACCTGCCAAGAATCAAACAGCGCTGCCAACAGCCAGATTGGCGCACAAAGAGATCGAGATGCTTACAGACAATCACGGTCGTACACAAAACTGACAAACACACTCCTTCAGATGGTGCCAGTGCCACAAAGAGAAAAGACTGCACAATAAAACCAATATAGAGTACAATATGGGACTACATAATGAGTTCATAAGATCTTTGTTGCTCAGAACAGAAGATATTAAATTGAAAATGGGCAGAGTTGGTAGATAATGAAGGGTCTTGCTGACGCTACGTTCAACATGCTGATCCTGCATGTGAGCCTCATTGTTTTTGTTTCTTATGCACAAAACATAAGCCCCAGATTTTTTTTTTTTTTTTTTAAGATCAGCTTGAACAAATTTCCCCTCAGGTTTTATGTCCACACACACACACACACACACACACACACACACACACACACACACACACACAAAAGTTGTTGTGTATTCTTGCTTTAAAAATTTGCTGACAACTACACTTTACTCTAATCCCCTTTACAGATTCTCATGTGACAGAAAATGTTCCAGTAATAGAAAGTGAAGAGAAAAGAGGGAAATGCAAATGAGAAGCTGATTTTATAATGCACATAACATGATCAAATGTTGCACTTGGTATTTTTGAAATCAGATTTTTACCTCAATTTTTGTATTTGTGAGTTTGTATTTTTTTTTTCCTGGCTTTGTATCCGATTTCTTGCCTGTTCACTAAATGAAGGCAGCAGGTTAGATTAGCTTAGCATTAAGACTTAAAACAAACAGGGGAACTACTAGCTTTCCTCAGTTATTTTGTTCAGCTGATCAACTATGTTTCCAGTCTTTATGCTAAGCTTCACTAATCATCTTCTATTGCTATATCTATTTATCTATCTATCTATACACACACACACACACACACACACACACACACACACACACACAGGAGTGCTTCAGTAAAGCAAAGCTTCGCAGCTTAGAAAGCTTTGCTCGAGACAACTTACTCTGCACACAACTGTGCCCTCATACACACAAAAAACGTACACAGCCAATATCTCAGTATTACCACCACCACACACAGAGCTTCCCCTGCTTCCACTCCACTGAGAGTGTGGTTCAACGAGTGAGAGTGTTGTCAGGGCAACAAACGGCCGATGGAGAACAGGATGATGTAGTGGGAAGAGTTGAGCTCTGAACTTTAGGAACACACTGGTGTCGTATGAAGACTGCTTCACTTTCTCTCTCGCTGTCTTTTCATCAGTCCTCTCTCCACTCATCCACAAACCACCAGAGGCTCTCAGTACATTTTTTCCTCCCCTTCTAGTTTTTTCTCTCCATCTGTCCTCTCATCCTCTGTTCATTTTTATTGAAATTCTATGTTATCCTGTATCCACTGGTTTTGTATGCAGGGTATGTTTCCCCTGTAGCAAGCATATCCCAATCTGCAGCAATTTTTAATTTTGCTTTTCACTGAGATTTTTCTGGGACAGGATGAAGCGTACTCTAGAATCATTTCAGACTAAAAATGTTATTCCTCCTCAAGTGTGATAGCTGTCTGCAAACTGGCTGCATCTGAATAATTCAACAGATTTAAATTAAATTCTAATCCCAGTTCTACTTTGATTTAGTTCCATTGTTCCTGCTTCTTCTCGCTCCCCAGTCTGATCAGAGAAATGTTATTTCATCCTTTACACTTCGACAACCACAAAATTAAATTCCACTTTGGGCTTGGACTAAATCACACAGATTAAAATCAGTTATATTAAATATCCTCGATTCGCATAATTACGCAGTGGCTCATAGCTACACAAATGAGTGAAAGACATGAACAGATCACTGAAGGTAGAAGCTGATTCTGTGAAAAAATGGGGAAAAAAAATCAATTAGGTGTTGACATGCATGGTTAACTGGTAGTTAGAAATCCGGATCATCAGTTGTCTGACGTACTCAAATTATATTATAAAAACAGTGAATTAAAGTGAATTAGAAATATAATAGCTATATATTATTTGCCGTTGAACTGAAAAAGCAAGTTAATACAACTGTAAGTGATTAATCTGCTCTGAAATATTAATGAATAACTTAATAAACAACAACAAGTTTAGTTTCATAATCGTCTTCATCATTCAACAACTCGTAACAGTCATATATCTATAGACTAATGTGCTGGTTAGGATCCGGTTTGTGGAATATTACATTAAAGTATTTGCACGTGTAAACATCGGAGCACTTATCCTCATTCTGAGGAACAGAAATATGTTGGTGGGAGGCACAGTGAAATAAATGGGATAATGTGTGATAAACTTGTGGTTGACTGATGGGTTTTCAATGGCTGATGCCGATATGTAGAGAGCAGGGCAGCTGATATATAACGATGGTGTTATGGATTTTTTTTTTCATCTGATAAAACACAATGTTTTTGCTGTATTTAGAAAAACATTTATTCAACACTGATATATGGGAACACAAATATATTTTTTTTACATAAAAAAAGATTTAAAAAAAGAATTATAAAACCATTGCCAAATTAATTCAAAAATGTTTAAATGGTTATTTAAATTTCTGCAGACATTTTTTGTTTTTCAGTCACAGATATCAGAGGATTATCTCAAAATGCATATATGGTTTTTACGAATGGGTCTATCACTAATGTAAACACATCATTGATGCTTCTGATTCATGTCTGTGTGTGCCGGAGGTCTTTAACTTTAGTCACGTATTTTAGTCTGGAAAAAATAATATTGTCATTAACGGTGATCTATGCGCTGACGTAAATGTGTGACACTGTAGCACAAGAAGATAAAGTGGTTATCGTCTGCTCCTTTCCTCTTCCATTACTTATGATAATGATGGAGAAGTCAAAAGACATCGGAGAAATAAATGCAGCAGCGCCCATGACACCAGAAACTGAAGCGGGCAAATTCTCAACTGGCGACTCAGTTGGGACAGAAATAGAAAAGAAGGATAGGGAAAAACTAAAGGCACAGACAATCAGAAACAAGTTTCATCAATCATGTACACAGAGATATGAAATGGCCTGTTTATTTTATGTTCCATATAATTATGATGATCACATAATTAAAATATCAGCTGCTTTACAACAAAATATGTTGAAAGTGCGATGTTGAAGTTAACTGTCGTGTTAATTGGCTCATCGGCCATGCGCTGCCTATGTTAAATGGGAAATAGTCACACCATTGAAAATGTGTACAACACTTTGGTACGAGAGTTGTGATGAATGATTAAGATATTTATCACTCATCTTTAATAAAAAAGCAGACCAACAAGTAAATATTCTGACATATTTACTCATCAAAAGCTCTTACTTTATGTCTAGCGAGGCTGGGTTTTCATGAATAAGACACCTCAACCTAAATTCAGGTAAAAAAAAAAGGTCACCCAACAGCTAAGATGCCTCCTACGCTGCAGTCACAAATAGGGAAAAACATGATGATGGCTAAGATGCTCTTTTTCAATTTTCTGCTTTAGTGAAGTGATTTTTTTAAAGGGATGTGCATGGTTTATTGAAAACCTTATTGTCTACGTAATGCCTTGAAAAAAAGTTCTGGAAACCCAAAAGGCAGATGGTGAAAACTAAAAAAAACTAAAAAATGTTGATAAAAATATTCACACACGTGATTAGCTGTACCGCGTTGAGCTTGCTTTTTTGGACCTCCCTCCCTCTTCCTTCTACTGCTGTGGCAGAAGGTACATTAGCCTACTCTGCTATTTCATATACACTGGCAGCACTAACAGAACAGAAAAGATGCCATCCTGACAACTATGACAAGAGTACTGCCCTAGTTTGTCGCTTGAAGAGGCTCCGGAGTGTGTGTGTGTGTGTGTGTGTGTGTGTGTGTGTGTGTGTGTGTGTGTGTCTGCATGCTGGTTGAATGCTTACACTGTTGAACTGTGACACCCAGTCAGATCCAGACACTTGTTTTTTTAATAAGCTTCTTCCACCAGCATGCTAACAACTCATCTAGGGCAAAGAGCAACACACACGCGCACACACATATACACACAGATTTTTGCTTTTGACAATATTGGGGAAATTAGATAAAATTGCATCCCTGGAGGACTGACCCTAACCTTGACCTTTAACACTGACCCCAAACTCAGCATTTTCCCTGATCGGTGACAGCTTTTGTCCTTATTTAACACGTCTTTAGTCAGATATTTGTCCCCTAAAAGTAGCCAGATGGAGACACACACACACACACACACACACGCCGCCACACAGAAACTGAAGACCTTGAGAATTCAGAAACAGCTTACAGTACAAACCACAAACACATACGCCTCCACAAACACTCGAACGGTGACGCATCCCACCATTCACTTGAAGACATCAGTTAAAAAAGGCAGAGAGGAGTGAACAGGGTGAACAAGCAGTGACAGATGAAACTCCTTTTTCCATAGTAAGACACAGGACATCTAATTCTTCATGACTGTCTTCCCCCTCAAGTGTGTGTGAGTGTGATTCTCTTTGTTGGCCTTTCTTCGCCTTTTTTGTGCTCTGTTAGTTTTTAAGACGTTTGTCCTGATGGGATAAGAACACACACACATACACACACACACAGAGCTGTCACCCAGCCTTGTTGGTCACAGGAGGGTAAATTGGCCTGGAATCTAAGGATGGAGCCACAGTAGTGGAGGTGGATAGGAAATCACATGTCAAATAAAAAGTGTGCTTAGACAGGTGGCTACGGTTGACACACACACACACACACACACACACACACACACATGCACGCATACACAAACACACCTCAGTGCCTGTCAGAACCACACACCTACAATAATTGTCTGTCTAGCAAGTTTTCTGTCTGTGCTGCTGCCTCCATCAAGTCAAACTTAAACCAATTTGCACTAATGTGGTCACCATCAAGTAGTAAATACAGGGATGGAACAAGCTTAACTAGCAAAACAATAAAGTTAAAAAGGATAAGTAGAAGGATGTAATGCAAGAAAAAATTCACAAGGGAGTCACGCTAACATAACCTCCCCAAACAACAGGCAAATATTTGTTAGCTTGGCCCTGTTTGCTGCTGTTCTATTTTGTCTGGCAAGCTATTAAAGGATTCAGCTAATATCCATGCATCGATAACACACTCTGGTCTCGAGAAAAAAGGCAGACAAACATCCCTGAACCAAAAATGATATTAATATTTTCCAGCAGTTTCTAAGGTGTTTTGCGTTCGAAACATCTCGAGAAAAAAAGATCTCATGGTCATCAAACACATCATACGTATCTTCAACCGGTCTAAATTCTGGGCTGTCTGTTTGTAAAGCTGGCTAATGCAGCCTTTGAGAGTCACAGCACGAGCCAAACCCGCAGAGCAAACAGCAAAAGAAGAAAAAAAAAGCAAGAGGGAGAGGAGTGGAAGTAAGGAAACAACTAAATTCAATTTAGCCAAATTAAAGGTCAGGACAGGGGGTGCAGGGCTGGGTGGTGTATGTGAGTGAGGAGACACAGCGGGAAGAAAAGAAGAAGTGAAAGAGTTGATGTGTGTGTCTGTGTGTACGCGCGTGTGTGTGTATAAGTGTTTCTGTGTTAGGGTGATGTGTAGACAGTGGTCAGGGCCCAGTGATCAGTGATTTGACCAACAGCTAAGGGCTTGTTGAAAAGGGGGAGGGGGTCAGCAGACATGGTGGTGATGGTGGTGGTGATGGAGGGAGGAGACCCACTTATACCCCAAACTTCAGTACAGCCATCAGACATTGCACACTGAGGGAAGACTGCCTCTGACATTAATGAACTCTGCATCTGACAGGAATCATCCAAGCCTAAAAATGGTTCAAGTTCTATTCTGGCTGGTTAAGACAGACACATGTTCACCCTGAAATAATATGGGAGGTTAAAATTCACTGGCTTTCTTGTGTATCAGCTTGTAGAAAAATGTAAAATGAATTTAAATGCACAAAGAACTACAATACAAACCATAACCCCACTTCTAACGCACAAAAAAAGCAATTAAGACAGTAGATAAGTAAGACAAGTCTGTGTTTTATGTCTTAATAGTTTCAACACACATTGCTTTTTCAGCCTTTAAAGGAATAGGTTGACATTTAAAGGAATGCATTTTTTTTACTCTCCTTGTCAAAGGTCAGATGAGAACCACTGTCATGCCTGTCCCATAAATGAAGCTACAGCAGAGAAACATTTAGTTTAGCTTAGCATGAAATTTGGAAGCAGGGCTACACAGATGCTCTGTAATCACTAAAACTCATTAGTTTGTTTAATCCACACAAAACCAGACTGTAAACAACTATATGTGGCTTTATAGAGAGTCATGTGTTAGACTACTTCTTGGCCAAGTGCAGTCATTTTCTGAAGACTCAAAATTGGCGACTTATAGCATCTTCCTGTGAAACCACAAATAATATTTTTTTAGAATCTGGTTTGTGCACCAGTGAAACTGACAAGACCTGGTGTATTAATCTGGTGAGCTTTAAAGATGCTAACAGGTCGATGTTGTTGTTTTTGGAAAAAGTCAAAACTAGTTGTTTTCCTCTTTTTACTGTCTTTATGCTAAGCTAGGCTAAACCACTGCCAGCTATAGCTTCACATTTAGTGGAATTGTGGAGTGGTATTGAATTTCTCCTTTAACTCTTGGCAAGAAATAAAGAAATAAGGAATAAAGCCAACGTACTGTATAGTATCAAATCAAAAACAAATAGAGGTGAAAAATACATAAATAAGTGAATTTGAATTGGCAGTGTTTAATATATTAGCCATATTTAGCAACCACCAACTACTATAGTCAGTGTTTGTTAAAAAGATGGAGGCTGAAGTACAACACAGTGGCTCTGTGGGGGCTGATATGGGTGCAGTGCTCAACAGAGCAAAGAGAAAATGCTTGTGTTATTCAATTTGTCCACAGCTACGTCTCTTTCTTTGTTCTATTTATCCTTATCACTTTTGCTTTGTCTCACAGGTTCTCTCCTGAGGATCTGTCTTTTTGTCTTTTATTTATCATTTCTGCTGTTCTTCCTCTCTCTCTCTCTCTCTCTCACACACACACACACACACACACACACACACACACACACACACACACAGGAGGCGAAGCCTTACAGCAGAATCATTCTCTGTCACTGAGCTGTATTTATAACCCCATCTATCAGCCAGCCCCGGGAATACGTGACACTATTCTCTGGACCAAGACCACCAAACTGCCCCCCAGCCATACATTAGAGTTGAATGAATGTGTGAGGGTGTGTGCATGCATGTGCACATGCATGTGGTTGTGCATGGACCTGTGTTAAACAGACATTGGAGCTGCTGAACCTCCCTGCAGAGAACATACAGTGGCTCACAGCTCTGGTATAACTGCTAGAGGTCAGGAAGAGAGAGAGGAAGGGGACGAGAAGAAGACAACAAGAGAGGAAACAACCATGGAGAGAGTGATAGAGAGCGGCTGATATAAAGTAGAAAGGAGCAGACATGAAAGAAGAGGATTAGAGATGGAGTAGAGGATGTAGAAAAGAAAACAGGAGGGTGCTTGCGCCTGCTGTCTCTCTACAGAGATCTATATCCCCTTCAGTCCAAGGTCATGGCTGTTACATGGGAGCAAAGTAATATCTTGGACTCTCTCTCTCTCTCACACACACACACACATACTTTTGTGAGGTATGGCTCTGCCGATAACTACAAGCAACCATTATAGATTAAAGCAATTAGAGCAGAGGCGACCTTTAACCTAGCATTATACCACAGTCAGGATCTTGTGTGAATCATAAGATGTGCGGGAGTGTGTGTGTAAGCAGAGGGCATGTTTTACATACACTTAGCTCACAGCTAACCCTCACTGTAACCTTACAAAGCAACACAGCAGTTTCCTTCACCATCAACATTTAGCCAATAGAATAAAAAAACTTAATGCGTAGTCTCAAGACCAATTACGGATTACAGTAAACCTCAAAACTATAATATAAACCGCAGTTGAGTCACAGTTTCCCATGTTCTGTTGTTTCCCCCTTCCCTTGCCCTTAATAATTCAATTGTATATCCATTTGCACACAGATTTCAGACAAAATTTTGGGTTAAATCCTTCATTTGGTTCCATTAGTGTACTCTCATCAGCACTCAGTTGAAGTAGAAGGGAGTATAAAGCTCCATTCACATCATTACATTTTTCTAGGATTGAGGAGGTATATTTAGAAAGAAAGGGAGGACGCATAAACAGTGATTCTACTCGAGAAAGGGTCTGTTAAAAAAAAGGTAGAGGGAAGAGAAGGCACATGGAAACAACAAATAATGGGGGAGATGATCGAGTTAGCAAGGACACAAGAGAAGCGTGAAGAAAGGATGAGGACAGCTGGACAGAAAATGATGATCTGAGAGGAGACCTGTGAGCATCCACCCAGCTGTTACATCAGCGTGGCCCCAGGGTTCAGACACATTGTGTGTTGGGCTCCCTCTGCTGGTGCACAAAAACTCATCCACTCCTCCACCTATTAACTCCTGGTGACAAAAGACCTTTGGAAGATGCTCCTCATGGCAACAGCTTATGAATGAACGCATTTCCACAAATTGCGCAAACCAGTCCACAGTTAGCGAAATTTCAAGCAATTCTATCACGTTCTGCCGGAGTCCTGTGTTCCTCCATTCCACCCTCGTAACTGTGCTTCTTGTAAATGCCAACAATTTTGAAGCAGATCAATAGTTCTGGTAGTAAACTAAGCTTGTTGACAGCTTAACACTATTTTCCTGCTAACACTATCAGCTCTATCAAAGGGACTGTGTTCTTAATTGAACCTTGAGAGCCGTATCTCTCCTTTTATGACAGCCTTGCTTCTGCTACTAGACATACTCAGAGGGAGGATTTCCTGGAATAACATGACTGCTGAGATGTGTGGGTGGAGAATATGCACACTCATAGACAAACACAAGGTTCACACACACACACACACACACACACACACACAGAGTGGCACAAAGAAGAGCAATCCCTCAGCTAAGCAAGCAGTCACAGTCGGAAAACTGGCAGGCCAAAAGGTAAAAGCAGAGCATGGAGCGTCTGACAAATATGGCTTCATTTGATTACTCGCCCAATAGGGAACATGCACACACCCTTCTCTCTCTCTCTCTCTCTCTCTCTCTCTCTCTCTCTCTCACACACACACACACACACACACACACACACACACACACACACACACACAGGCACTGTGCTTAAAGTCACCAATTAGGCCAATTGTCTAAAACAGCGGGACAGAGAAACGACCAGAGTAAGAAAGGCCAAGTGAGTCACGCGCAGATATTAACACATACTCTTGGCAAATTATTTGAAAAGTGCGTGTGTGTGAGTAATGAAAAACCTTTCGACCTGTCAAAGTTTAACACAATCCACACACACACACACATCTACAAATACACCACAACTCACAGATGCCCCGTGTGCAATTATCTAAATCAACAGGAGTTTCCTTTGGCTTCCAGTTGGTTTCATCAATCATGCTCATTTTCTATGAATATTTTAACAGTGTGTTAGTGTCTCCCTCACATGCATTGTCTCCTGCTATTAAAACACTCCTCCTTCTCCACACTCTGCCTCTCTCACTGCCTATCTAACCTCCAGAGCTTTTGTTCTGTGTGAACTCTACGGGGCTGTGACATACATCCAGCGCATACATAGAGGCAAAACGCAGCCTATATGTGCTGTTAACTCGGCCAGAGGCAGAAGGTCACATCAATTTAAAGCGTGGCCTGTCGTTGTGTGTTTGATGTGAATCATTTGACTGTTTAATCTGCCCGGTGAGCCTGGAGTTGATAGTTTTTTGTGGGTGAGACTGAGACAGTGAAAATATCAATGAGAGACAAATGATACGGCTCATAACAGGGATGCAGAGCTTTGTTGAGCTACAGAAACAGGACTGACTGGAGCTTTGGGGAGTATTGAATGAAGTGATTCACAGAATGACAATCACTGTCACAGCTGTAACCTCTCCACAGACAGCCGACGAACAAACCAACACCACAGATTCTCCCACTTTTGTTCAAAAGAATATACAACCTGCTTGATGAATACACTTATTTTGAATAACAGCAGTTGTTTGCTGTGCAAGTTCATCATCCCTCATTTAAAAACATGCCAGCTCCCATGTTTCAGCCCAGCAAGCAGTCAGGAGTAGTTACTAAGTAAATGCATTGGCTAATTTCAGTCTGAGCATCGATGTTAATACAATAACTGAGAGAAGCTCGGCAGCAGCGTGTGACAAATTTAATGTAATTGCTGCTCCTCATGTGCAGACCGAGGTACCAGGGCTACAGTCCAAAGAGGAGAAAAACATCCATCAGTGTGTTATAATGAAGATTTCTGTAATTAAGAAGGATTTTGACAGAGATGTCAATGTTGTTTTGGCATAATTATTATAAGTTAGGCCACTTTAATGTAAGAAAAATAGTTAGACAGATAAATGCAACGTGAAGAGGCTTTTTTCCCTCCCGATGTCAGAAAGTGAAATGTCCACATAAGCTTGAATGTATCTTCAGCCTGGCACAGCTGCCTGTGTGTATATGTCATACAAATTTAATATCAATACGCTCGAAAAAGAAAAACGTGACAGTCCCCCCACCCCACCCCTCGTCTCTCTCCAATCTTTCTCATTCCTTCTTTCTCTCTCCGCTTTTCTTTATGCATGATTCATAACCAAGCCGCGCACTTAACGGGAGCCTCCGCCGCTCCGCATCTCTCTTTCCCCGGCGTGTGGAACCGCGAGGCTCCTCGTTCCGCCAACATCGGCGCACCAAGTCATCTCCCTCACTCCAATTAAAAGGTTCACATGGACACTCACCTTCATTCTCCGGGTAATTCCTTAAGGCCTTGCACAGCGACAACGCGTGAAAAAGAATCAGAGAGGACAGGAGGGGAAGGGATGGATAGATCCACAGGACGCGTGGTGGTGCCATTCTCAGGCTGCGCTGCGCCCTCGCTGCATCCCTGTTGGTGGTGTCGAGTCGGTGAGCGCAGCCTTGCGATTGAGGAGGGAGAGCGAGAGAGAAAGAGAGAGAGAGGGAGAGTGGGAGAGAGAGGAGGAGGAGGAGACGTTGGGAAGGAGGGTCCACAGTGAGCCATATCCTGTCAATCAGATGCCTGGCTCAGGGGTTGTATGACGGTCTTTGGAGACTTCTTGCACTGCAAAAATCACTCTAAACAAGCCATTATAGTCTGATATTGAATGTCAAAATATTATTTGTTGTTTTAGTTTGGAAAACAACATGACATTCAATTGTGAATGCTTCTAGTACACAATGAACATTTTTTAACCTCATCCAAACCATCCTAAACTGAAAGCAGAGCACAATGGCGCTTCAAATTGAATAATAGTCTAAAAATGTCAGAGTAAACCAAACCTCTTGTGGGTTTTGATTTTACTTCTGCTTCTACTTCTACTTCTATTTTAAACGAAATGCATATATTGGTGAAGTATAGTTTATCTATTATTTAGTTCAGTTAGATTCATGACAAATGTTATTTGACATCAGATAGTTGTGTATCCCATCCACCCTCAGGAACAGTGACACTATTGACCTTTTTTGTGAGGCACAAATATTTATTATGTGTATCCACATAATGTGTGTATAAAATTCCAAGTGAGACAGTCATTCCACATGGTTTCATTGGATTTTTACCCAGAACCACATTTGTGGATAGAACAAACCACCACAAAACCAGCCATCTCATTACAGATCCAGAGTTGTTTGGATCCACAGTCAATACTCTTGGTAACACCAGGATAAACACTTCTATCTAACTGTCGAAAATACTGTCAATTATTTTGATAAGCGACACGGGCACATGGCAATTACTGGATTAGTGTCAGCTGCATCTCTCTGTCTTTGCCTAGTTGTTGATATGGTTCCTGCAGATGCTACCAGCAGTAGACAACACTGACATGCACAACAGATTCCAATCAAACACTTTATGGAGATTTATTCAGCCTATATTACATGTATTTGACTGCGGTTTGGACGTCAGGAATGCAAGTGTAACTCCAGCATGCTCGTCTATGAATAAATAATATGTGCAGTCTGTCATATAAAATGTGCGAAGAGAAGCTGAGAGTGTGCAAGGTCAACCTCTCAATCTTCCACTTCTTTAACACAGCCTCCTGACAGGACTCATGTGGCCAAACCCTTGCCCCTGACGGGAGTAAATGCCTTTAAGCGGAAACGTGTTACCTCTCTTGCCTAACTGCTTCGATGTGAGTTTGTGTATATATGGCCTTGCCATCCCTCCGGTGTCAGCCTCTCCATCTATTTTGAATAATTTTATCACTTTTATATAGGGGTCAAGACAACGGATGAATTAAACAAAGAAAATATAGCTTACTATTTAGCAAGTTTTAAAGGTTACCCTTTTTTTTTGTACTGTTAGACAAAGTCTTTTACCTCTTGTTTCTAGTCTTTATGCTAAAATAATCTAACCAAGTGCTGTTAGTAGCTACATGATAGTCTAAACACTCTGCTTTTTATATAAACTGGGAAAAATCTGAACCAATTTTCATATCTAAATTGGCATTTTTCTTCTATCACTGACAGAATGCGGTACAGAGATCCCATAGGTCACCTGATGCGCTGGGATTTTTTTTTTTTCAACTGCAGCCCAACAGGCAAATGCGATGTAACCACGCCATGATTTATGGAAAGATCATGACCACAATTATATTTACCACGAGTAACGTTCGTCTATCACGCTTCTGTCCCAAATGAAGCCCCTGAAAGAGCCATAAAACTGTCAAACATACACTGATTTATGCTGAAATTCTGTGTTACCCCCTCCCTGCCATGTGTGTAGCTATAGAAGTGTGTGCATCAGCTTTTGTGTGTTCTTTCTTATGTGTGTGTGTGTGAGTGTATATGTGTGTGTGTAAAGCAGCCACCTCCACAGATTTGTTAAAGGTCCAATTATGATGATGATTTGCTCCCTGCAATGGCTTTACTTGGATGACCTAATTTCCTCATTGAGTGTAGGGAGAAGAAAAAATATACTAGTCCTCTTTTTCTTCTTCTCATCCTTCTTCTTTAACCCTTCTTCATTTTTTTCTTTCTTCTTCCCCTTCTTCTGCTGCTATGACGCTGCATTCATCCGTACAGCGACAAAACATTGCTGTCTCACATTCCAGAAGTGACAACGTGACATGGCCCCTTAAACCCTTGTCACTCCCTCTCCCCTACACACACACATGCATGCATGCATGCATCCAAACACACACATCCTTCATGCCTCGTGGAAGAGTGAGCTCGCCAGTGTAAAGCATACTTTTGCATAATGACACTTCAAGGCTACACACACACATGCAGTGACAATCCACAGGCAGAGCTGACTGACAGCGGCCTACAACAAACACTCAAAATGTGTCTTGTTTTCCTTTATGCCTTTGTACAAGTGACTATATCTGTATGTGCCTCTGTGTTTTTGCACCATTTTCTCACTTGACTAAACCACACAGAATTCATTTCCACTTGGCAGTACTGATCTTTTCCTATCCTTTATATGTTTTGAAAAGAATGTCTCTCGTACCTTTTCCCTCCTCTTTTCGACCTCATCATTCTCCCCCCTCACCCTGCTTGGCCTGGCAGGGTCAACCATTCACTTTGTTTGCATTACTCCACTAACCAGCAGCGTTACTTCACTTTCTTATTCCCTTACGAATGCTGCACTGCATATACACGCAGAATTCTTCCCTCCAATGAAATAGAGGCCAGTACAAACTTGGATAAGCACAACAGTCAGCGCAGCAGGAGTGTGTGTAAGTGTGTGTGTGTACCATACATGTGCCATCGGCAGCGATCACTTGTTTGACAAGGGGCAGAGGTGATGACAGGGTCGTCTGCCTTGCCAGCAACTCCCCCCATAGTCACCACACTCTATATACACACACACCCTTAGCCCTATTCAAAGCCACTCACTCATGTGGTAATGTCTCTATTGTGACAGCCTGAACGCTTTATGGGCAACAGCTTGGTGCTGGCATTTGGGCAGAGGCATTAGTGTGTATATGAGCATGTGTGTGAGTGTGTTAGTGCGTGCCTGTGTTTGGCTCATCCGCTGCAAAATCTGCCCATCTAGTGCTCAAAGCTTTAAAACCTTGACTCCTCTGCTCCTGACTGGTGACAGGAGAGCAAAGAAGTGCCGGACAGGGGATAGGAAGCGGAGGCAGTTACAGGGACAAAGATTAAAGGACAGGACCGAACACACACACGCACACACATATACACACATCATTCCACTTCACTCCACACTTACTTTCCTACTGCCACCGTCTCAGCTAAGCAGGCAGAGCGATTCGTCATGTCAGAGAGCCCTGGTGCTGCCATACAACAAAAGGTGAAAGGGAGTGTGGGAAAGGGCTGGTGCACAAAGCCCTCCCTGCCCCCGTCTGTCTCCCTGTCTCGGTTGCATACGCAGACCGAGAGCTCCTTCAACATCCCCCACCCTGTAGTCTCCAAGGCCACCATCTGCAAAAACACAACCGTTCTCCCCCTAAACCTAGACATATACTTCCACATCCAAAGTTTACTTATCAATTTTATGGTGCAGTGTACTTGAGTTCAATGTATCATCATGACCAGGAGTTAAGGTATGATTTTTACCATGGCTACCAATCTTAAAATAAATGAGTTCATAGATATCATATCATACACAGAATATCTCAACCGTATTTCAGGTCTCTTGAGCCTCAGAAAAAAAAAAAAAAAAAAAACACTCCAGAGTCCAGACAGTCATTCAGCCAGGGAGATAGAGGTAGGAAGAGACAAAGGGACAGAGGGAGAAAGAGATAAAAACAGCTATTCAAAGAAAAAAAATCTGCCAGGTTCTGCCAGCTCTATCCACAAAAAGAAAGCGGGAAAGAGAAGGAGGATCTTCTTGATACTGACGCCAGCTATGCAGACAGTGGAACAAACAACAAACACAGAGAGGGAAACAGACAAACAGTAGAGCAGAGACAGACAGACAGAAGAGTAGATATTGGTGGATATTTTTCACCAGTATCATAAGTGTCTGTCTCATTTAGGCTGTTTGTTCACCTGATTTTCTCTGGTTATAAGATGCTGTGGTGCTACACACACACACACACACACAGACAGACTCTCTCTCTCTCTCTCTCTCTCTCACACACACACACACACACACACACACACACACACACACACACACACACACATATATATATATATATATATATATATATATATAGACAAACTGCTGACTCGTAGGCAAAGTGAATGTTGTCTGGCGTAAGTATAGCTGAGCCCAGAGGAAGGATATTTACTGTAAGTCAGCTGAGTAGGAGCAGTCAGTGTCTTACCATCTCAATCGTGTCCTTCTCAAACAGAGGAGTGATTTAACAATCAATGAAAACTGACCTTGTCTTCCTGTATCACATTCCTGCTGGAGCTGACCTATTAGCCAGTGATGAGAAAACGTGCAGATTCACCAAAGGGGCAAGGTGAACAACGATGTGAACAGCGTGGGTATTTGCAAAATGTTTTTCCAGTAAAGAAGAAAATATCTGTCTTTATAAGCCTCTTATATTTATCTCGAGCCTAATGGAGACAAATGGGAGCAAGTTTGGGCATTTATGTTACTTTCCTTAGCCAGTGTCACATCATATCAAAGGTGTTAAAAGAGAGAGGGATGGATGGATAAAGGGAGGGATGGAGTCATTATGAGTAATTGGAGTTTGCCCAAACAGTGACAGTCTGTTGGCAGAGAAAGTAGCAAGAGATGCCCAGCTCAGAGCTCAATCATTTCCTGCTTGCTTAATGCCTTATATCGATAGGCTGGCTGGGATCAAGGAGAATGAGAATAAGGATTTAAGCTTCACTGTCATACATATGGAACACACAGAGCTGCTGTCATCAGATTTCTGGCCTTATTATGATCAGTAGTTCTTGAAGCCTCACTGACTAATGACTGATTTAGTCCTTTGTCCAACAGCGCTCAAAAGGCAGGGTAGAGGGGTTAGACAGCTGCTGAGGGGAAATCTCACCTTCAACAGGAACATTGTGATGTGTCATGGTTGGAAAAGCACTGATTTAATGATAAAATTAATGATGGCACAATTCCATTTAAACTGTAGGTTCAATTCTTGGTCCTTGCACTAAACACTTTATAGCCTCTGGGGAAATGTTGCACAAGGGTCCTAGATTTCATCCTGGTTATAGAACAATGGATCAGCTCTTTTCTCTTGTAGGTCTTTGTGAGGGGTTTTTGGAGTTTGCTCGTCTAATTTGTGGACTTTTTTTTGAAGGAATTGCAGGAATATCGGGCTCTAGAGGTGTTGGCATGAGCCACACAATCCTTGTAAGATCAAACTGAGAGTTGGTACAAAGTCAAGCACATTTTCAGTAGGTGCCGGCCTTTGTCAGGGTTGCCCCTTGTCACAAATCCTGTTGTGACTTTCATGGACAGGCCAAGCAGCCAGGGGGAGGAGTGTCTCTGGTTTGAGGGCATCAGAATTGCCTCTGTAAGTTGCAGATGAAGTGGTTCTGTTGGCTCCATTAGACAGTGACCTCCAGCATGCACTGGGATGGTTTGCAGCCAAGTGTGAAGGAGCTGGGATGAGAGTTAGCACCTCCAAGCCAGTTGCCATGGTTCTCTGCCCAAAAAGGGGTTGATTGCTCTCTTTGGGTTGGGGATTTGTTGACATATCCAGTGAAAGAGTATAAGTTCTCCAGGTCTAGATCACAAATGAGGCCAGGATGGAGGGAGACTTTGATAGACGGATCAGTACAATGTCAACAGTAATGCAGGTGTTGTACTGAACCAAAGTTACCACTTTCAGTTCATATGGTCATGAATGGAAGAATGAGATCACGGATACAAGTAACGTTAATGAGTTTCCTCCAGTGGGTGACTAGGATCAACCTCAGAGATAAGGTGAGGAGTTTGGATATCTTGATGGAGATTAGCATAGAGCTCTGCTACTGCTTCATGTTCAGAAGAGTCAATTGAGGTGAATCAGGCATCAGGATGCTTCCCGAACTTCAATATATATATATATATATATATATATATATATATATATATATATATATATATATATATATATATATATATATATATATATATATATCCATCCCAGGAGGAACAAGAAAGTGTCCCTATGGAGAGTAATACCTGACTACCTGACTTGTCCTGCTGCCAACATGACCTGACCTGGATAAGCAGCTGAAAATGGATGGATTAGAGTTCTGACATTGTGCATGCTGGCTCAAGGTCACACCAAGGTTGTTGTCCATTGGTCTCCATGGTTGTTGGCCATGAGTATCCTGGTTATAATCAGGTATCTCGAGTATCCCTGACATGTTTTTTGATAAGCCCTTATCTGGATTTTGAGAGTCTTGGCTATCCTGCCTGGATTGCTGTGGTAATCTTATCCACATTTCTGATCCTTTTCTGCCATGTGTGCAGGTAATAATGCAATGTAGTTCATAAATTGTATTATCATTCTCAGTTTCCATTACTGGTGGCTGAATAGAGAGGCCGACTTTACTACTGAGTTATGAGAGTTAAGTATGTGCTGTGAAAGCAGCCTAAAAAGAGTTAATGCTTTATAGTTCATGTCATAGAAACTATTCTGAGTGAAGGTATGTAAAGATCCAGTTGTGCATAGAAAATGTTAATGATACCCTGGTATTGAACAGACAATGTGCATTAGTTTCAATAAATCAAGAATAACAAAGTAGTTAAACTAAACAAAAAAGACCAAACTAAAATAACACAAAGCGGGAAAAAGTAAAGCACAGCTGCATTAAGTGCATTTTTCCAACTTAATGGCAGCAAGTAGAAAAAGTAGTTAGTTATTGAATTTACAGGTACAAAGGCTGCTGAATTTCCTGCTGTGCCGAGTTAATTCAATGAACGGAAATGCAGGTTTGGACAACACTACCTATTGGCAAATGTCAGGTTGAGTCTGGTAGACCAAAGCAACATGCACAAAGTAGCTGAGAGCTGCAGAAAACTTTCACATTATGTAACATTTGATTCAAAGCTGAAATAAACAAAATTGCTTCACTGTATATAACAGTTTTCTAAGGAGGTATAGGTCCCTCTTTCACCTTTCTTTCACACACACACAAACAAAATTGTGTACACAGAGCATATACACATGTTGGTGTGATTTGTCACCGTCTCTCTTGGCACAGACAGGCCTACACTAATGGATGGACACTCTTTGTGTGCTAAACAAATTAGCTCCATTACTAAGAGACAGACAGCGAGGGTGGGAGAGATAGATACAGCTAGAGAAGCAAAGGTTCAAATAAGGGATGCAGAGGGAGATAAATGTTGTGAAAGTCAAATGTAAAAAGCAACAGGAGCAGCATAGAGATTTACACATGGTATAATGTGGATTAGAGAAGAGCATCTCATCAAACACAATTTTCTGTGAGAGTAAGTGTCAGTGTGTATGTGTGAGCCATGCTAGACATCTAAGCGCTTCGAGCCCTCGTGAGAGAGTAAATGTGCATTATCGTCCATCCATCACTCACTCATTACTCATTCACTTACTTACTCTCAGACACACACGTACACACGCACACACACAAGGAGCACATACATGAATGCTGATAGGCCCTAATACGTGCACTTAACACCAGACTGGATGCGAGTGAGACACATTTATCTCTATGCAGCTGTGAAACGATGCTGAGTGCATCTGTGAATGTGTGTATGTGTGTCGGAGCGAATGTGATCCTCCAGGTCTCAGGTCAAAGCAATTCTCTGTCAAATGATTGGCTCATAATCTGATTGACAGGCAGACTCCCTCCTCTCTTCTGTCTTCTCCTCGCCTTCTCATCATATGCCATCCATTTTCATTCTTTCTCATTATCCCTCCCTCCTCCTGTATACATTTCTCTGTTCCTTTCACACTCTCTCACCTCCTCTTGTCTGCTATTCCTTTCAATGCTTCCAGCCCTTTTTGACGTCATGTTTGTCCTCGCCTCCCTTTCACTCTTCTTCACCCTCCATCCATTCTGTCTCACTCTTGATGATATAAACACATCATCCTGTCTGCACCATGATCGCATTACCTGTGGTAAAGCCATGCATAACCACAGCACCTCTGCCATCTGGTATTGTCTGTGTGTGAGTGCGTGTGAGTGTACAAACTCCTCTATACAAACAGTGCAAAGACTTTCCCCTCTGTGATGGTGTTACTATAGTGGCCTTGAATGTTTTCTCTGGAATTACTGCAGTCACATAAAGTTTTGCAAAGGATTGTGATGCTTTTCAGGGCTGACATGCTGCACCAACAGAGAGATATCTTCTAGACCACCCAGTAAAAAAGGACTGTTGAGGTTATACAAGGTTCACATGCTCAATGTGGAATCAACTCGATTTTTGAAAGGCCTGACTACAAATGAAATTACCATTTGTATAAAAAAAAATCATTTTGTTTTGCCCTTATTTGTAAAATCGAGCATTTCAAGGGGAATGAAGAGTGACCTGTTGGGTATGTCGTGCAATGTCTAAAAATGCGGTACGTTATACCACGGACAAGGCACCAGGCTATCACAGTGTAAACATATTCTCAATGAAGCCATTTCATCTAATTCTCATGTTTTATCTATGGATGTCTGAAATATCTCAACTATTTGAGGCTGTTTCTATATATATATATATATATATATATATATATATATATATATATATATATACATACACACACAGACCTTCAGGATCTCAATGAAAGTCTGTAAAGAAGTGAAATGTTTTAGCAACATTTGGATGGGTTGCCATGAAAGTTGGCACACACATTCCTGCCCCCTCCGGATGCAGTAACCTTGATGATCTTTTCACTTTTCATCTAGTGCCATCATCAGGTGAAAATTCAAATTAGGTTCATTACCAAGTGTCTGCAAAAGTAAATACTGGTATGTTCCCTTTAGGCTCTGTGTTTGAGCATGTTTTTAGCATGCTAACATGCTAACTTACAATGATGAACATGATAAACATTACACTTGTTAACTTATACTTGCTAACTATCCACATGTTATCATAGTCATTGTGGACATGCTAGAATAAAGATATTAGCATGTGGCCTCAAAGCACAACTGGGCTAGCCTCACAGAGGTCCAATCTCCAATGTCATGCTTTGATAAAAGGGACTGCAGTACTGACTTACTCAGAAGCAGTGGACTGTACTTTATTTGCAAAGTTGCAGAAAGCTCCTTTAAGAAAGAAAAACATCAGAGGAGAACAGTGAAGTGGGAGATGATTGTATTGATTCTGTGCTAAAGGCTCTTCTCACCGGCACATATCCAATGAGAGCCGTGAGGAAACATTTTTATCCTAATTTTGACTGTTCTGTTAATATGTGCTGGTTTCTGGTTGGTCAGGTTGAAATGTTGCTGAGAAAATGACGTGGGAGTTCAAAGTGAGCATTGCCTCCACTTATAAGGTCAAAGCCACTGTACCATAATCAAATAGAGGGTGATCGATCTGATGATCCTCAATTAGAGCCAGGGCTTCCTTTCCTCTGGTCGACCAACCTTTTACCTTTATATGGAAGTATTTACATTTACAGAGCAAACAGACAAAGAAGAATGCAACCAGCAATGCAATAAACACACTCAGTTAAGGTTGAAAAAGGAAACCAATTTATTTTACCTCCTTTATCACAGAGATTTAATGATATACCACAGGCCTCATTTAAACTCTTAGCAGCTGCCGGGGATCTATAGTGCCATGTCACTCAACAATCAATATCTCTTACATACACTCTCTCACACACACGCGCACACACCCTGGGAGGAATCTTGCTTATCGGGAAACATCAGATCAAGCAGATACACTTGAATGGCTATTGGGGCCAGATTGACTCATAGTGAGGCGACTCAGGATCAATGTTTTTGCTTAAAAACCAAACTCATCCTGTTCTGGTGTGTGTGTGTGTGTGTCCAGGGAGTGCTTTCCTGCCCAACCAGCTGTCTGCTTATTCATGCCATATTAATATTAAGATGGTGGTGGCAAGGATCACAGGGATAGACCAGCAGACCAGAGAGCAGGCCGAGTACATCCATGGGCTCGCCTGACAAGAGGCCCTAGATCGAGCTCCCCCGCTGGGCTCAAGAGACAAAGACAAGTGCCTGTGTTTCCAAACATGGGCCCCTCTCACCACCCAGAGGTCAGGAACTTAGAATAATCTAGCTCAAGCAGGAGGGACCATGCTTTCTCATGCACACACACACACATGCACACACACACACACACAGACACACACACAAACTCACACATTTGGGGATTAAAGCTTTGATATGACCCTGCTTAACCCAACAGAGGAGCGAATAGTGGGGTGTCACAGAGGGAAGAGAGGGTTGTAGGAAGAAAATTTCAAAGGGTGGGGGGTCTACATGGGCATAAAGACAAGAGAGTGGTAGTGGTGGTGGTGGTGGGGATAAAAAGGGCAATGGCGGGACGTGCGCTTGACAGACAGAGAGCTTGTGTATGTCCACTAAAAGATAGAAACAAGAAGCAACAAGGGGTTGAAATATGGACTAAATGGACTGTATGATCAAAGCAGACAAATAAAGAGAAAGATGAAGAGCGAGGGAGACCTTGCTGCAGTGAGTCGTGAATGAGATTGGTGGGCTAAAAGGGACGCGTGTTCTTTGATCCTCTCCTCGAAATGTTTCTCAAGCACAGCCCTGTCTGAAATGCCACCACCAAGGGCACACGAATGACTGACGACCAGACACAATAATCAATCTGTGGATTCAACCAGAAGACACGCATCGAGATTTTCAGCACTTCAGCTTAACATCAAACTAGCAGTCTATGTTTGGACGGTGTAGTGTCTAGGATGGGAAGTCTAAATTATTCAGGGCCAGCTGACATTTTATCTCTTTACCCTCACAATTTACTGTATTGCCATGAAGAGCAGAATAATGTCAGCTATAGCCTAGGGGTTGCAGAAGTTGTATTTTTGCCCCTCTAGACTACTAGGCTAAATTTGGATGACTCTCTCAGAGCCTGTCAAGCTCACGCTTCATATTCGCTCACTGCAAGGGAAGTGCGCCATCTAGTGCACGAGCAGTGTGAGGGTTCACAAAAGCCAAGAAAATACAGAGCAGCAAACCATGACAAGCATTACGCAAAGTGAAAGCAAGTGATGCTTGACAAAAATGAAAAAGGTGTTAATCATCACATCTTTCAGCACCACGCTGTCTCAAACACTTTTAAAATACATCTGGTTTCACTGGAACAGCATAAAACGGTAAGCACGCAAAACAAGACAGGAACACAAGATTAAAAAAATTATATAGGACCTGTTTCACATTGTACTTTAGAAGTGCAATATTTCTGCTCTTCTTAGAGCTTATAACATTTAATCTTTTTTAATATCTTATTTCATTTTAAATGAAATCAACTGCAGCAAACTTGAGTTCAAAATAGCTTCAGCACGACTTTTTTGTTTGAGTCTAATCCACAACACAATAGAGAGAAAAACAGCCTCCACCTCCCGACTAATCGGACCATTTTACCAAATCTAAGGAGAGGAGTGGACAATTTGCTGTCTATAATGGCATTGGCCAAAAGAGACAAGTTACTGGGGCGGTGAAAACCAACTCCATCTGAGACGATCGTGCTGGATCAGCTGTGGCATTGCTCGTCTTCCAACCGTGAAGAAGTGCGTCGCTATAATTAAAGCGCTTATTGATTGGACTCCTCGCGCTCCTGTGTCCCGTGGACCATGAGCCGGAGGCGCGAGGCGGGTCACTCACTCTCACAGACATTCAAATCACCCCAGAGCGACGAGAGCAATGTCTATGCTAATGTGTATGGTAATATCGCCCCCACGTTTTAAGTCGATTATTGACGCTTTCCCTAAATGGACGGTTGATCCACAATTGAAGCTTTGTATGGAGGCGTCAATAAGAACCAGATTGATACCGGACCAGGAGGTCAGTTTCATTTCAACTCCACCGGTTTCAGGAAATGAATTGGTAATGACTCAGTTAATTGAAATATTAATTGAAAAGCAAATGACATTTCTCAACTCCAAGTGGGATTTCTGTTCATCTCCTGGTATTGAACAGAAATATAAAGGATCCATCTACAGAGGCCCAGAGGGAGAAGGACAGAGACTGTCATTTGTTGAGGATCAACCTCTCACTGGTTTCATTTCAGCATTTATATCTTTTTTCATAAGTTTGCACAAGCACAGTGTGTGTGTAAGTGTGCGTGTGAAACGATCAAATGAAAGCAGCATACCACAATAAAAATCCTTGAGCAGAGAGAGCACAGGACTGTCCATATTTCGCTTGCTGGATCAGAGAATAACAATGACTGATGGCTGATGGACCTCTGGTGGGTGCTGGTGCTGGGGGCAAAGCGCAACATCATGCAATCAGTCTAAGAAAGGTCAGAGTATTGATCGGCTTGTGTGGCTCCGCTCTTACATATCAAAAACATCTCTGCTCTTCGCAACACTTCTCTGGCTCAAAAAATGACCTCAAGTGCAGTGCTCTTTACAACCGTCCGTCCCCAGACAGACGCTCGACCTGTCACACAGAGGCACCGGCGTCTTGCAGACTCAAAGGCAGACACATAGCTCTCTGTTACAGCATACCTGGCCTTTGTACAAGATATCTGCTTGTTTTTCTTACTCGAGATGAGCTTATCTGAAAGTAGGGAGTGAGTTAATCACACCGTCTGATCCTTACAATTCTACAAAAATACAAGACAGAACCACACATCTTTATCTTCTGAAATGAATCAATAAGATTCCTAAGAGTTAGATAAAAAAAATTAATAGAAAAAATTAAACTTTGATCTGTCCAGAGCTGATTCTTTATTAAACAGACACAGCAGACACAGTCTGTGGTGTCTGTTTAATAAAGATATATATGTGTATATACATACATATATATATATATATATATACACACACACACACACACACACACATATATATATATATATATATATATACACACACACACACACACACACACACACACATATATATATATATATAAAACCATCTGATGAGACATTTGCTTAATTACTGGTCTCTTTTTACTCACTACACTTCCTTTCACTCACTGATGCCCCCACCACCGACGTTCGTAGTGTTTCGTATCAGGAAACGCTGCCGCAGTGTGTTCCAAAAGTCTGGTCCTTTTCTACTGTACTGAAAATACACAGATGCCACAATCACAACGTAGCACCTGTGAATCATGCATGAGTGGTTGTGAATGCATCTGAAACTTGTGGTTTGATGCAGAGGTGTTTGGTTTTCCTTATTCATTTTCTCACTGGTGCTCAGTACATGACAGTGAAACAGGTTAGTCGCATTTCAGCTCAACTTTTGTGTGTGTGTCCATATGTAAATGTGTTCTTTAGGATGCCACCATGTCAAAGTATAGGGGCTTGACTTGTGCCTCTCATTCCCATTTGTGGTCGATATCGGATGAGGATATGAGAGTCAGTATTGATTGTAATTTCCTGCTACACTACGTCCCACTTTCTTGCTTTATCAGGAGACTAATTCCTATCAGCTACGCTGTCAGCAAACCAACAGCCCTGGCTGCTGCCCAGGACAACAACTAATGAATAAGAGAGGAACGAATAATCTGGTGAGGTATTTCTCCCCTGACAAACAGGTTGCCACGGGGATGGTAATGATGAGACTGGGATATTGGGTGTGGAGAAATGTGTACGTGTGCGTATATGAGCGCTGAGTACATCAGCGCAGGCAGGTCATTATGCGTTTGCTTGCTAGCTTGTGTGCCTGTGTGCCTTTGTGGGTTTCTGTATGTTCTCCAGTTTGTGTGTTTGTATGTACTTTGTGCTTGGTAAAAGTATACAGCCGCTAAGTTTTCACTGATTTTAATGACTGGACGTTTGGGATGACAGGCATTTGTGTGCCTTGGGATTTGCTGTTGTTGACTCTGGGAGTCAAGGGCATGAAGATAGTGTTTGCCTTCCATCCTGACAGCAGGTGGATGGCCAATCAAGTGTTTATTTTTGCTGTCATTCTCAAGCTGGTATAATGATGTGCTGACTGAGTCTTACCAAAGAGCCCAGATATATACTGAAGGTTTCTGTTCTCTATTTTCTCTGTGATTCACACCTGCTATGCCTCAGCTTATTCTCAGCACTTTCTTCAATGGATTTTGATGCAAATTCTTTGTGTTGCTGTTTATCCTTCTGCCTCTCACTATGCCCATTGCTCTTGAACCCTCCATATATCCTTTTCACTTTCTCCTGTTTGGTTTCTGATTCAATCCAGACTCTATTTCTTCTTCATTATTTCTTAAAATTGAATGCATTATGCTGCCAGTTTGCTTGGTTTTATGGTTGGTTAAATGCAGTGTTAGAAGTAGAGGATTAAAGTATGCCTCTTTCTGAATGTGCTATTCATAGCCCCTCTGTCCTCAGTGTATGTGCTTAAACTACTGGACAAATCATTTTCAGTGTTATATCCTCACTCTCTCACCATACATTTTCAGTTCTTTCTTTTTGAAAATTCTAGTGCTGTATTAAACTGTTCTGTTGCCATCAAAAGAATAAAAGCACATCTTTCCTCAAAGGTCATGCACATCCATAAAAGGCCACAATCATCATGAGTCTCATTTAAATCCTGACCTATACTGACTCATTCAGGCTGATACCAATGTGATGTAATATGATGGTAGATTAAAATTTGAGAGATATTTAACATGATCATATATATATTATTATAATTCACTACATGAATAATAAGCACTCTCTGCAGCCAATCAGCTAACCAGTTACATGCTAACTAGCTGGTAATTCTGTATGCAAGTGCTATCCAGCCACTGGGGTCAATTAGTTAGCTCTGCTCTGACAGGGCAGGGTATAGCAAGGCTGTATATGAAACAAATACAAGTTTAACTTTCAAGAAGGTCAGTCAGTCAAACTCACTTGAATCATATGACTTCAGTCTCGTGCATGTGCAGAGGCATCAAACAAAATGTGGTGGGGAATCTTACTACCACTGATGTATGTGTAGTTTACAAAAATATATGTAAATGAGTTTGAGTTAACTTGATGTACGGTAGTTTTAAGAATGTTCTTCTGCAAAAATGAACCACAAGAAATTTTCCTAGGGCTAAATTAATATCTAACACGATTCAAGCCCCTACCAGCCCCCCAACTCACTACGGAACACTATCAGTGAATCTCAAAGAAGCAGCTAGTTGTGGCTTTCAGAGTGAGTGTAAAGGAAACTGCATGCATATTTGTGTACATGTATCTATGGCAGTTTGTACTTGTGAAGCAACGTGTGTATATGTTTCATTGTGGGGAGAACTGTGGTTGAATCGTATTTTTTTTCTCTTTTTTTAATCATACAAGGAAAACTCATTGTTTCCTCGCACCGCTCTGTGACCACAGCGGCTGTCCTCCATACGGGGTGTTAAAAGTGAGGTGGGGGGAGTGGAAGGGTTTTATAAGAGCAGAGATCGAGACTTGAATGTGCAGACAGAGAAGTAGTGAAGGTACATGGTGCTCTGTGACTCGGACAACTGCCCAGCCAAGCAACAACATCATCATCTGAGAGTGATTCCGATTGAAAACGTACTGAGAGATACTACGCTCACTACTACACGCAGCCTCTGAAGCACAAAGCCGCAGTGTATTTTGAAGATGATGCTCAACATGTTGTTAGCCACTCTTCTCTGCTTCGTCTCTCAGATGAGCCTGGTCCAAGCATGTAAGTACTGAACGAAATTTTAAACTGCGATTGAATACACAATCTGAATGCTTTTAAAATTAAATGTACTTAATCTTTTTTTTTTCCCCGTTTGTCTTGTTTAGTCCATGGAGAGGGGTCAAGGTGTCCGTGTGTTGGGGTATCCACCACCAGGGTCCCTTTCAAGAAAATAACGAAATACACCTTTTTCTCTGAACCCGTCTGTTCCACCCCTGTAGTAGTGTAAGTATTTTTTTCACACTATTTCACACTATAAGTGTCAGTTTAGACAAACATGTTCAAATATTCTCTCAAATTATTCCTAAAATTAACATTTACGTGCTCAAAGAAGTAGGGGCAAAAATAAAAGACACATTTCATTTATATTTTAAAAATCCAACAGCAATATCTTTCTATAAAATGTCCCTGTCATTCTGGATAATCCAAAAACCTCAATGTAAACAGTTTGTATTGGAGCCCATGTCTACAGGGAAATATAACTGTGCATCATTCAGAGTAACAGTAACTGTGAGAAATTATTAATATTATATTATATATTTGATCAAGATCATGAAAAATGCATTACAGTGCCACTAATAGCTCTCTTTCTATTGCAGGTTTGAGACAGTCAATAAAAAGAGAATTTGCTCTGACCCTGACACCAACTGGGCAAAAAGAGTCATCCAGAAGATTGATGAGGCACAAGCGGTGATAGAGAGTGAACAGAAAGAACTTGGATCAGCAAGTTACGTCACAACAGCAGCAGTACCTACTGCACCAAAAAAAGCACCAGGAAGGAAATGCAAGGGAAGAAAGAAAGGACAGAGGAGAAGGAGTGGGAAAGAGAGGAAAGGGCACAGAAAAAGTCCCTGAGAAATCACAACACATTTAAGTTACTATTTTCAGCAAACTTTACTCTTTCCAAGTGCATTTCTCCTGCTTTATCACATGAACAGCACAAAACCCTGAAACAAAAACAGATTTCTTTATATTTTTGTATCCATGATCCATGAATAAAAACAGAATGTATACTTTAATATATTTTATCTATATGTTGTTGCTGTTGTGTGTGTGTATGTCAAACTACATATCTGGACCTTCCCACAGTTAATTTTCAATAAAGTCTGAACCATATCAGAGCTTTCTGTGTTGTTGTTATTTTTGAACAAAGAAAACATAACCTGGATTAGGTTTGGCTGCATAAGCTTGACATTTTCAAATGTGTTTCAAAGCACAGAAAGGAAACCAAAGCAAACGGATGACGAGAGATAAGAGACATATCAAAAAAACATGATGGGTACAGCTGTTATGTATAACACAAAAGTATCACCATTAAAAACACTGGACAAACAAAGCTACAAATAAGATTTCTACTGATTTTACTGTTGTGATCTGGTTAGTATTTTTATAATTCAAGTGTTGCATGACAGTGAAAACAATAATTGTCCTTGTTCTATATCTGAGGAGGTTGACTATTAGCCAAAACGTGTCTTTGTCTCAGTTCATATTGAGTCCAACAGTGATGAATGAGTGGACTCAATGACTTGTGTGATCATTTAGTCATTTGTCTTTGAAAATGTGCCATACTGTTATAGTTACACACACACACACACATAAACTTTCCTGAGTGTGAAAAAGCTATGCTTGTAATGATGTATTGTGGGTATGTACTCATTGTTTCCTTCCCACCAAGCACCCACAGTGGTTAAATGAGAGCGAGGCAGAAAAGCGGAAGGACTTGTGCGTTATAAGAGCAGAGATCGAGACTTGAATGTGCAGACAGAGAAGCTTTGAAGGTACATGGTGCTCTGTGACTCGGACAACTGCCCAGCCAAGCAACAACATCATCATCTGAGAGTGATTCCGATTGTAAACTGAGAGATACTACGCTCACTACTACACTCAGCCTCTGGAGAGCAAAGCCGCAGTGTATTTTGAAGATGAGATTCAACGTGTTGTTAGCCACCCTTTTCTACTTCATCTCTCAGATGAGCCTGGTCCAAGCATGTGAGTACTGAACGAAATTTTAAACTGCGATTGAGTCCACGATCTGAATGCTTTTAAAATTAAATGTACTTAATCTTTTTTCTCCGGTTGTCTTCTTTAGTCCATGGAGAGGGGTCAAGGTGTCCGTGTATCGGGGTATCCACCACCAGGATCCAAAAGGCCTTAATTACAAATTACACCCTTTGCCGCACTGGAATTGTAGTGTAAGTATTTCTTCAATTTCATACTTTATAGAAACTGTATGAATTTGTATGTGTTCTAAAATTTTTAAAAAATATATATTTCTACATTTACCAACACATGCAAATTTATTTAGTTTTTATTTGTCCAGGTTTTCAGATACAGTAAATTATACATATTTCTTCAAACTCATCAGGAATGTTTCCACCATTTTGATTGGAACTGCTCCCTGTTGGGGAAAAAAAGTCTCTTTGCAAACAATCTACAGTGAAAATCTTTTTATTATTTACTTTTATTATTATTATTGTTGTTTATTTTATTATTTTTACAAATAATACTGTCACATAGCAATTTTTCAGCACAGCATTGTTTCAAAATCTGTGAAAACCATAATGATTTGATTTGAACGATGACCTCAAACCACATTAAACATTGATTACAATGTCTTTAATCATTTATTTCTCTGTAGGTTTTACACGAAGGAGAATTCCAGAATTTGCTCGGACCCTAAGAGCAAGTGGGCAAAGATGGTCATGAAGAAGGTGGACTTGGAGACAGAAGACTTGCTGGAGACAGGAGAGAATGAACAGGGGTCAGCGAGTGACGTCACAACGACAGTGTCCACTACACAAAAAAAAACTCCAGATATGAAAGGCAGGAGACAAAGGAGGTGGCTGCAGTTGCACCCCTGAACAATCAGAGCAAAGGAAAAAATTATCACTGTTAGCAAACAGTACTATGTGCAATTACATTTCTCTTTCTCTGTTATTTTAACAGTACACAGACCTGAAACAAAAACAAATTTCTTTATATTGTTGAACTGAAGAGTAAATATTCTGTGTATATTCTAATATATGTTAACTATATCTTTTTATATAAATGCATGTATACCAAATGTTTTCAATAAAGTCTATCTGAGCAGATGATGTGTTGTTGTGAATATATATATATATATAACGAGTGTCTGAAAGTACAGAAAGGAAACCAAAAGTGACACCAAGATGAGCAAAATCTAGAAAAAGTTGATCATGACGGTTGAACATGATAGATGCACCTGGTACAACAATCATAACAAGTTCAGAGGGGGAGCACCTGGATGGCCGAGTGGTTAACGTGCACCATGCTGGCATATATGGTGCACAGTTGTTCACTTGTTCGAATCTCGACCGAGTCGACCTTTCCTGCGTGTCCTGCCCCCCCTCTCCTCCTGTTTCCTGTCTCTCTACACTGTCTCTGATTGAAGGCAAAAATGCCCCCCAAAAAATATTTAAATTAAAAAAAAAAAAAAGTTCAGAGCACCGTCAGAAGGTAGAACACTGTGTTTGGACTGCGTGTGGTCAATGTGCGTAATTGACAACGCAGAGGAAAACAACATGATGTTGTCGTGGGGCAGAAACATTGGTACAGTGGTTTATATGTGACCTCACAGCGGCATGGTTGTGGTTTTGAACCTGATCATGCCTGGAGTCTTTCTATGTGGAATGGTGCATGTTATCCCTGTGTCCGGGTGGATTTTCTCCCAGCATATTTCAGCTTTATCCCACAGTCCAAAAAAAAAAAAAAAATGCAGTTTTGATTGTGAGTGTGAGTGAGAATGTGAATGTTTGCTCATCATTAAATAAAAAAAGCTGTTCTCATTTCCTTTTTTTCTGTTTTTAATGTTTCTATTTAATTATTCAACAGTTACTGAAAAAGCAGCGATTAGAACTACATGTTCCCCAGCACTCATTTCAAAGCCTTTTTCAAAATGCTTTATAGCTGCAACTGACAAAATCATCAGACACATTAGTGAAATTCAACTGCATGGCTGTGATTTCAGCTGTATTTAAATGTAAGACATGTATGTCCATATTATGCTCTTCTGCTACAGCCAATCTTATATTCTTGTATGACTTGTCTTGATAATGTCCATCATGCTTAGCTGATGAGCAGTCAGTTGATAAGTGATGTCAATATGACTTGCAACAGACTGCTTCTCTGTCATGTTTCTGGGAACGCCACATGTCAGGTGACTTGTGACCAGGCTGTGGGGTTCAGCCTGACAGGGCAACTCTGACAATGCTCTTCTACACTGAGCAGCGAACACTTGTCCAAGAAGTTACTAAATGTGTCGCTGGTGCCTTTACTGAAAAAATAATGTCACAGAAAGGGTCTGAAAATGTGGTAAACCTAGTTTAAGTTAATTTATCTAAGACGGGACAATGTATATTAATTAACATGCTCATTTACACAGGTCCTGTAAATGTACCAGATTTAGCCAGGGGCTAATTTTCATCTGTAGACTACAGATGAAACACAGACATGTACACATATGAAAACATAAAAGCAGGGCACTGACACTACATTTCAGACAATAAGAACAAATAGCTTACCATAGCAAAGGCAAGACATACAGTATGCCAGAGGTGATTTCTCTAAGACTGCAAAGGAAGCTCAGCTTCCTCTAAAATGTCAAAACTTAAATGGTCAAATATGTACGGTTGTGTTAACATTTCATTGACTACAAATGCATCAGAACACGTTCATCTCAAAGACGAGTTCGTTCAGAATCAGCTTCTTATCTCACTGAATCGATGTTATAAACTTCTCATACATTCCCATAGCGCCGTTTTCTTATATGGTCTATGGTCAATGCATTTGCCTGTAGAAGCTGAGTGTCCATGCACTTCAATGGAACTGGATGGAAGTTTTTTTCATTGCCTTGAAACTCAACAGTCATTGGATAAATGCCACGATTTTGTCCCACCCCCGGACACTCAATGTCTGTGGGGATGACTGGAGCTGTGGGCCGGCCTCAGCTGGCCTGGACGCTGAGCTTCCGCATGATTATTGGAGGATCAGTCGAAAGGCTGAATCCCATTTTGATTGACAGGTATTTTGAGATATACACCGTCACTTGACAGCTCAGCTCAGTCCCATCGCAGATTTTACAAGTGGAAAGACAAAGTGCAACCCATTTGTTGGTATTTGCTTGATGAAATTACTTTCATTCGTTCATTTCTTACACTGTAAAAGTTGCCTACTTGGTACGATAGGGTCACAGACCTTTTTCTTGAAAAGGAATGGAGGGCAGCATTTACATATAAATAAATTGAAAAATTTTATGATATAAGCTGACAATGAGCTTCCCCTCTTTGAAAGACCAGCAGCCACCACTGCAGTACACTGAATACAATGTGATTAAGACAACAGAGACATAGCCACGCTAAGATACAGAATAGTTGCGACATTGCATTCAAGAACAAAGACGCAGGAAAAAGCACTTATGCAGAACAAGTAAAATCAGATTAAGAGCAAAGGAAAAATTAATAAAACAAACACAGGTATTCCAAATGATGACACATTTGTAAGTCCAGGAGCCATTGTTTTATCATGACAAAGTTTCAAATGAGGGCTGCATCCTTTGAAGGATGGACGTGTCCACTGTTTGCACCATAGGTTGGATCCTTGAGAAACAAACATAAACCAAGATTCATTGCTCACAAGTGAGTTTTACAATGTGGATGTGCAAATGTCAAGGTTGCTAGGTGACATGAGTAGTGTGCAATGTTAATACATGAGGGAAATTCTCTGTAGGTTAGACTGTGTCATTTAGGGATGGTGGGTTCAGACATGAATGCGGTCTCTGGTCTATGTAGGTCAGACCTTCAGGATCCAACTTCATAATTGGGACACAATTCTAATCTGTAAACAACCTTAGGATGACATGGCTGTTAGTGCAAATTTATTCAGTAAGAGAATGAGTCTTTGTCATGATATCTCGTGGTATTTAGTTGACCAGTCATATGATATGCTTTATCTTATACTATAATTTGACGATGCTCAACACTGTCACTAAGTGTGTTTGACTTTGTGCAGTGCAGTGCTGTGTGATGCACATTGAGATTGGCTTAAAGCTTCAGTGACTCATGTATGGTATGTGTTTATTCTAAGAAATTAGTATTTTAAGAAAAAAAAAAAAATTTAAAAACTTTAATTAGAATTTAAATTAAAAAATCCAAACAAATGTAGGTGACATACAAAATGTTTAAGGTCAACATGTAGATGTTTTGCAAAAGCAATCTGGCGCATTAAGGGTGTGAAACAAATAGATATAGATAATAGATAAAAAAAAAAAAAAAACCCAAACAACCCAACAAACCACAAAATACCAGTGAATGTCAAAGTGATAAGTTTAACCTTTAATTTGGTCATTTGCTAAACACATACTGTTTAAATGCAGTAAGGCAACAAATACACACAACGCGCTTTTTGTTGTTTCTATTTTAGATTTACTTCATATGATAACACAGTGATAACACAGAAGTTTTAAAATCCCAAAATCTACCCAAAAAATGTCTAAAACTATTTCTCAAGCACTGTCAGTTCAATTATCTGTATCAGTTGTATCATATTAATACAAAATTAAACCTTCAGCCAAAATCTTTAATATTGATACTAAACAATGCGCATGTTATTTCTTATTATGTCCTTAGTGCTGTTGATGTTCATTGTATGGTGTTATGTGAAACTGACATACCACTTTAACCACCACTTCCTGGGGGCTCATTTGTGCACCTGTATGTGTGAGTATATGCGTGTCGGTGCCTAATTCAACAGAATGGTGTTAGCAGAAATGTATCCTCTCTTCTAAGAAAAAATATAAATAGTGTGACAAAATCTTTCAGCAGCTCCTCTTTACTAAACATGTGTGACACAAATGTAAAATATTATGTGGGTCACAGGACATATAAAAATACAATTTGAAGAGTTACACTGATGATTATATTTATAATAAAAACAAAAAAAAAACTGACCTTTGCTATTTTATTGACTCACTATTTTCATCTGCCCCGACACAGCTGCTTTTCAACAGAAATACTTTATGCATTTTTCTACCTGCACAGCATCACACACCATGATGATACATATTCCACCTGTTCTATTTTGTTGAGACCGAAACAAAATCAAGTGGCCAGACACATGACTCCGAATGATTGCTCAGGTCACTCCGTGTTTGGTGGATATTTAAATGACAATCCTCTCATGTTATTGTTTGTTAAAGAGTTACCTGTAAGCTCAGTCAGCTCTTGCCATTTTAGTACCTAAGCCAAAATTATCATTTACCACTAAATTTCTTTCTTTTCTTCCTCCCATTTGCTCTGTTTTCCTCCTGGACCTTTCCATTATGAAATAATTTGAGCTAATGATAATTGAAGCATCCTGCTGGATGACCAAGTGTAGATTCTGCCATTATGTTCTAGTCTTGAGCCAAGTGATGCATAATTATGCATCATGCTGTAACCATTAACCCCCACTTTCAATGCACAGTGTCTACTAACTGACAGTGTAGAGGGTGCAGTAAGCTTAATATTGTAATATTAAGCTGTTGTTGACAGTGTTGTTACTGAAATCATGATTGATAATATAATGTTGGTGGCATTACTCTAGTGACTGCCTGTAATGTCTAGAAAGAAAGAAAAAGAGTATAAAATTCATTCACAGAGACTCTTAAAGTTGAAACTTTTCCTGTTAAATGGCCATTTCACGTGATGCATAAAATCCTTTACTGATAAAACTGTTTGTCAAAAGAAAGGTAAGTCACTGAGTAGAAAATGTGACACACTGAAATAACCCCAAGCCAGACCCCCACACAGGAAGTGTCATTTTTGGAATTAGGGTCAATAGTGTGCTCACATACATACATATATAAAGTAAAAATGATTGTGAGAGAAATGAATGCGTAAACTGGAGATGTTTTCATGTGGTCTGATGCCACACAACATCAAAATGAACCCAAAACACCTGATAGGAAGGAAAACACTCCCACCCACACACACACACACACACACACACACACACACACACACACACACACACACACACACACACACACACACACACCCACCCACACACACACACACACACACACACACACACACACACACACACACACACACACACACACACACACACACACACACACTCCCACCCACACACACACACACACACACACACGCACGCACACTTGCACACTATTATATATTGTATTTATTTATTTATTTGTTTTTTTAAATGACATCATAGTGACACATACTGTGGAAAATATGTGAAGCAACAGAACATCGCCCAAGGCAGAACAAAGGTTTCACGTAGTAGGTTTTGGTTTGATATTCAAAGCCTAATATCACACTTACAGGATATTCATGCAAATATTTACAGTAAATATCATTCATATTCACAGGTTTTATTCACCTTTGATTAAAAGTAAGTATGCAAAGTTCAGTCATTTAACTTACAACTAGGGGTGCGCCACTAAGAAAAGGAGGGGGGAAACCCATTACACTGAGGTTTGAGCAAATGTTGCATCAACCGAAGACTCCACTCTCAGCCCCTCACACCTCCCCCAGCTGTTGCACATCAACTATGAGCTGTACTTTCTCTTTCTACCCACACGTACTATGACAGTTTTTTTTAGCGCCACCAAATGATGGAAACATGTGAACTGAAAGCCCCTAAAACTTCCACCTGGTCAGCCGAAGCCCACGACGTAGCAACCTCACACAATGGGGGGAGGTGGAACATTGCGGCCGTTAAAACAGAAAATGAATAAACTGTCTACACCCTAAATGACTCACACATGGTCATGGTGTTGAGGAGTTGGATTACATTACCTTTATATATAAGTAACATTTGTGCTGTTGCGGGTGTTGAAGTTTTATTTGGTGGCTTTAAGTATATTGAATGAGAGCAGCATTAAGAAGTTGAGTACACTTCTGAGTGACAATGATTTACCTTTTACCTGGTTTTACTGTTGTAAAAAATTCTATAAATAATAATTTTAAACTTTTCATATAAAATTAAGTAATCATGGAGATGTGTTATGAATGCAACTTCATAAGGAGCAGACAGGCGTATTTAGCAGCTATATATTGGATTACAATGTTTCATACAGGTTGCTGCATAAATGATAACAACAGCAGTCTTTGGCTAATAAACATAAAATTGTAACTCAGACACCAGGGTGTGTTGCAGGAAAGCTCACATCTTTCTTTTAACACCTGTAAAGGCTCAGTTAATGAACTGTTTGTTAAAATAATCTGGGCACTGGTGGAACATAAGTAGCTACTTGAGCGTCTACATGTCATGTTGTCACCACAGTTATATAACAGAGCTATAGTTACATATAATGCACTAATAAAATACAATGGAATCCCAGCAGTATATAAAATATTTAAAAGGAGCTTTTCCTTACAACAGTGAAATGCTAATTACACGTTATAGAATAATGATACGCTCATTATTCATTATTCTGCACAGTGCTTTTATCTGTTTTGATACTTAAAGCACATTTTGCTCATAATTCATAAGTAACATTTTCATCTTAGGGATGTTAGCAGTATTTTAAAGTGTGTGGTATTCCTATATAGTTAAAGCCTGATAATACTTCCTCCACCATTGGCTCTGGGCTCTTTTTCCTAATCCCACTAGAATTTGTTGTCTTTTCTCCCATGTGAAAATATCTGCCTTCATCTTTCACTCAACTAAAATGTCTCAGCTCTTAGACTCAACTATGTAACCATAGTGAATATCTTGATTATCTTTTTTTATAGTGATGGAGTACACAAAGAAATGAGATAAGGTGCTCCTCCATGTCAAGATTTTTCAGCATACACACACTGAGGCAATAAGTTATTATACAACTCACAGACATGAAAGCACAGAAATTATGTTATGAAAAGTTTTATTAGCAATGTTGCTCAGTATAGTTAAAGTAATAAGTTATTATCATGAAGAACATTCATACAAAAACAAGGCTAACAGATACAGAATAGAAAACCAAATACAATGGATATTTAACTTCATTAGCAGTTTGTAGGAATTTTTTTAGAAAAAGTAAAAACATTCAATGTCTATGGATCAGTTGAAGAAGTTTTTCAAATGAAACAGTTGAAAAACTTCTGATTTCTGATTTCAGTTTCAAAAGTGTTGTATTTTTGTGTGAAAATGGATGTTGTGTCAGTGCTTCCGCAACATTTGTTGCTTTTGCCAGTTTTTTCCATCGAGAAAGGCCATGCTTGTCTTTGCCCACAAGTTGTCCAGGTTAGCGCAGATTCTTTTGCCTGTAAATGTGGTGAATCTATTGAAAAACACAATATGGAAAATAAACCATCAGTGACATGTTGCAACATTTCTGAAAAGAAGATGATTGTTTAAAACAAAACTCTGGTATATTGTTGAAATACAATATACCAGAGTGGGTACATTTGACTTCTGTTGCTTTGTAAGGACCCATGACAAACAATACACACAAATCTGATACTGAGAAGTGCTGCTGACTTACACCACTGCACGCAGAGGGCACGGATGTTGTTGTTGTATGTAATAACTCTCCAGGCTGACTCGGTGGACTTGCGTGTTTGTAACCTTGCGACAGCAGTTTGCTATCCTACCTGTAATAAACACACAAGACCCTATTATTATTATCATCACCATAAGCTAAAATTATTACAAGAAAATGAAATATGAATAAATAAACAAACACACATGCATAGAAATAATTCATTTTTTCCTTTACCTTGAGTTGAGGCAGTAGACAGCATGGTTGTTAAGAGCAAAAGCGAGACGAAGGCAAGACTTGTCATTGTGTGTGTCTGTCTAAAACAGATGTGATGTGCAGCTTTCACTACAGAGTCTATTTAAGGCCACCAGCATCGTCAACACATTCCTTTATGCTATCTGCAACTGTGAGCATTCATTCTGCTGCAACCCACAGATGCACACACTGGAAAGTCAGCGACAACGTTTCCTCCCCCAGCAGCTCGCTGGTTTGTGCCCCTCTACTCATTTCTGGTGGTCTGAAGGTGTCAATATATTTTCCACTGCAGTAAAACACAGTCCATACACGTTTACATACCACTTAAATAGTGGAAATACCTGAGACATCGGAGCCTCACTCACCACATGATCAAAAACCTTTATCTATATCAGGGAAAGATCAGTGAAAAAGATAAGATTTTTATTTACAGAGAACAGGTTTTCAGATATTGTGTTTTTAAACTTACATAATTAGAATTTTGTTGGCCACAAGTGACCAGTGACATCTGTTTTTTTTTTTTTTTTTTTTTTTATAAATGGTCACTGTAAACAATTTTGTCCATTGATAACTTGTAAAATACGAAAGGGAAACCTTTAAGTGCGGCTGCAAATGTCTCACTTTCTAACACGACAGCTGCTACTGCTATTGAGGTTGGTGGTTCTTTGCGCTACTGGCGCTGTTTTCATTTCTGCAACCACAGTGCATAAAAGCACAGTGACTATATGCGTATTTTTGTTGGCCTCATTGCATTTGTTATACACAAGGTTATACACACCAAACATGTACGCAAAACACATGGTTTGTGGTGACTCCTCTACATTCATGCAGCAGGGGCTTTTAATGTTCTTAAATACTAAGTGAATTACTCTATGGCTTCTTATGAAGACATTCAACGACCTTACACATGTACTGTTATCCACAACAGGTGGACAAGAAAGTTGAACAAGTGTTGAAGACCTGAACAAAACTGTATCTGACAGAAAAAAAAAACACACAAACACATCAGGCAGGAGTGAGGCTCTTGTGCCAAAAACATTATTAAACGCTTCATACTTCTCATTTGCCATATCATGACCTCAACATTAGATCACCCTGGCAAATTTAAAACGGTTGCGCTTCTCCTAACTGCCCACAAGGGGGCGTCAGCTCTTTGAAATACGCAGAGCGGTTTAGGTTGCAAGAGTGGCGACACTCCCATAGACTCTTTAGCCAATATTGGTAACAATTATGAATAATGAATCTCAGACAAATCACTAACTAACTAACTAAACTATTAACTTTGACTATTTTAATTTGAGAGATAATCTAACCCGCTCTAAAAAATACGTCTTTCCGCACAGGTGAAGAAACGAAGGCGCAAGATCAAGACTTGTGAAAATGTCCCAAAAGTTTTGAGCATTTTGAGTAATTTAGTAACTGTTACCATTTTACGCAAACGTTTAAACATCAGAGTTGACCAGGATCGGTTTTACTGCATTGAATGATACCGTGGCCCATTTATTTATCGTATTTTCAATGAAAATTCATCTGGTGAGTTTGTGCTTGATGCTAATGTTAGCAAGCTAGCTAGGAAACGTTTCTGACCGTGACAGTGATGTGGAAAACATCACGTAGTTGTGTTTTAAATACTAATTAAGGCTACAGCTAATTGTTATTTTATCAAATAATAATCATTTATGTACTAATTATTTTCTGGTTATTGGATTCATTATTTCATTTCTAAACACCATAAAATAAAATAAACACCAAGATTACATTTTGAAGCTTGAAGTGATCTTTATTCCTTTCCTGTCAATCAACCAAACTTTCCGTTTTATCGTGATCTAAGGTAGAAAGTCGCATCAGATCTTCAGATAGACATTGGCTCCACCTAAATAAAATATAAAAATCACTACAATATGACTTTATATGTCATATTGTAGGCGGGAAGTCAGCTGAAGGAAGATGGAGAGAACCAGTGATCGTTGGATTCAGACTTCAACTTGTCCCATTGACTTTGATTCCTTTGAGCTTCAGAAACTGAACATGGCCCTGAAAATATGCTACAGTGAATTGACTGAGGGGAAAAAAACTTCACTGAAAACACAACAGAATTTCACCCACAAAAGCAAAAGTAGCCTGAAGAAATTAAGTTTTCAGAAATGTGTGAAAAACCCTGAAAGGCAAGTGAGTTTTTTCTAATTTTTTTTTTTTTTTTCATGCTGGTGTTCTGGAGAAAGCTGTAGCTGCAGGCTTTATGTTTTCAAGCTGTCTGTCCACCCATGTGTTGTTTAAGTTTTGCACAAACCTTCTCTTGGACTCAAAGATGAATTGATCAGATTTTCAAGGACAGAGGTTGTTGCGACCTCATGAAATGTGTTTTTGGTCCTGTGAATGTGATATCTAAAGACTACGATGAACAGATCTCTTCAGAATTTCGCACAAATATTCACTGGGACTCAAACATGAGCTGATTAGCTTTTGATAGCTAAAGGTCAAAGGTCACATTAACCACACACAGTGTGTTTCTGGTAGAATTTTTGTAACAGTTACCTCTAACTGGACAGGTTGGTTGAGGTGTAGTTTCATATGTGGCAACAAGACTTAAGAGGAAATCCTAACTTAAGTCAAAAATAGACTCAAACAGTCAACTGGTTGTCTGTTTCACCCGTTCATCCACTTGAATCTGCGTTATGTGTAGATTTTTTACTTGACTAACTAAAGTATCTCTGGAAGAAAGCCTTTATGGATTCAAATATATTTCTATCCATTATGAGTGCACTGGTGAAATCACAAATGCTTGTAGTCATGTTTAGACTCAGTGGTGTCTCAGTGGTGCAGTTCACCCTCTTGTGGCCAAAATGCAAAAACAAACACTTCACATCACAAGCAGAGCTGTCGGATAAAGTTTTCCTTCACCTTACTCGGTGGTGAAAAGGATATTTTTCCACCTGCCTGCCAGAGAATGTTTTTTGTAAAAAGGAAGAGACACTTGGCGGGTTTGGGAAACACTTTACTTGCTTCTCAGGCCTCACAGTGAGAAGGTTCTGGGTTTGAATCAGATTTGATCAGATCTGTGTGGAGTTTGCATGTTCGCCCTGTGTCTGCATGGGGTTTCTCCAGTGACTCTGCTTTCCTCCCACAGTCCAAAGATGTGAGTTTTTCTTTGTTAGCACTGTAGTGGACTGATGACCTTGTCTACAGTCATCAGGCTTTGGCTCTGGCCTCCCATGACTCTCAACAGGATAAGCACTATAGAAAATGGACATGCTTGGCAGTAAACAGTGATATGTCTCCATATCTGCTGTCATGTTGTCTTTACAAGTAGTTCTGACACAAAAATCTGTTGCTGCAGGTTTAACGTTAAGGTGTCTAAATGTAGCTAACTGCAGAGTCTGACTGTACTGGTTCATGTTTGACTTGTGCACCAGATCAGAAACGGCTCATATGTAGTCTGAGAGCCATGTGACCTTTGTTACTATGGGAACAACTAATAAGACTATTTTGCAACATAATGAAGAACATGGTGTGGATAATCACTCATGAAAACCAATCCTGCTGCAAAATTAGATTAATGTAATAAAGTGGGAGAGGTGAACACAGCTAAAATACAAGCAGGACTTGAACTCTCCTGCAGCCACATTGTCTGTGTGGAAGTTATCTCATAGTCAATAAACAGGGATGGAGCAGTTGTCCTGTCGTTTTTAAAATGACAGTGTAAGTGGATTTTTTTTTGAATTGGTCCATTATGTTTAATTGACTCTAACCTGTCCCTCCTCAATGACAGCCCATTATTACGGCTCAGGATTAATAGCTGATATCCCTGAGTTGTGTCGCAGACTGCTGAGGTCGGTGCTGCAATGCATTTCTGTTAGATTGCCTTTCAGAATATTGTTTCATCATTTGGCAGCAAGTTGTAGCCCGTAAAGATAATGATAAGAGAGAAGTCATGATGCAGTGGAGCGCCCGGCCAGGATTGTTTAATTTGAAATATCATCATAATAGGAGCTTGTAAATGAGCTGCTTAAAAGTAGCTTTTTTAGTAGCTAGTTTTTTTTTTTTTTTTTTAGTCAACGGTGCTGTTCCTGTTTTGCAATTTTATTTTCTATTAAGTGGACACGGTCACACTTTTCATGCCTCCTTCCTCATTTTGAGTTATCGTTTCTGCTTTTCACCAACAAGGAAATTTAATGTTTCATTCAGAAAAAAAAAATCCAGTAAAGTCAAGTTTGTGTCATCAACTGACTGATAACTACCAACACAGACTAGTGTGTGTGAGGTGCAATAGATCACATTTGTTTTTACAAAGTAAAAGATAGTTTTTTTTCAGATAATCAGTTAATATGAATATAATGTCACAGCGTTGGAAGCACTGTCACTTTTACGCAGAAGCAAATTGAAAACCAGACTCTTAAAGAGCATAACAACCCAAACCCAGCCTCATCTAAAGCCATCAGTTCTCTAACGCTGCCGAATGAGCAAATCAGTGGCTCTGGATCAGGAAGAAGGATAACACCTGGGCTCTAAACAATATTAGGTTGAAAGGGTGGAGGCAGAGGGAGGGGTGGGTGCACCTGGGATGCCAGATGTTGCCAATTTAGCTTGTGGAGGTGTTTGGACCTGCCATCGAAGCACAGATGAAGTAGGGTGATGACCCCGATGAAGCTTAATCCTCTACAGGCACCCCCTCATTTTTTAGTGTAATACCTTATGTGATAATTAGATGTCTCAGTTGTTACACTGAATCTTTGGTGTACACAGACAGTGTACCTTGTCTCTACTGCAACATCTCTAACAAGTACAGGATTAGTCCCGTATTGCTCATATTAAAGCTGCTGTATTATTAAGAAAAGTTCTGCAGCAGCAAACAAGCCTAGAAAGCCAAAACTGCATAATTTCTTTTTTCTCCACCTCCTTTCAGAGAAGACTCTTTACTGTCCCGATTCTGTGAAATGAAGTGGAAATGAGTACTGTAGCGTCTCTTCTAAAGGGGTCATCATCCTTAAAGCATTCTTGTGAAATTGAGCTTTGAGCATCATCAGATTATCCTGAACAAGTCTGAGGTCACAAGTTCTGCTTTTTTGACAGTCAGATTTTGATTTTATTGCTTACAGACACAACCTTAAAACACAGCAAGACGCTGCCGTTGTTGGCGTTTTAGTGTCATTTATTGATGTGAATCAACTTCACTCTGGTTTGAACCTGCAGTTGACTGACAGCAGTGACAGAAAAATATGATGGGAACCTTCTTGGCAATCTTCATATATAATGTAATTCACTGGAAATTTAGGGAAGCTCAGGGCTGTGATCTGTCTTGTGGTTCTATTACAGCTCTTGAGGTAAAGTAGGCTGCATACCAATGCGGTCTTATTCTTCTGCTTTAGGCTTTAATCTGAGTCCGGTGTAGAGGTGAAAACGGTGCCAGGGACACGTAGGTGGAGATGAGTAATGCTCTGCAATTCTTACAGATCATGAATAGAGGTCTGCAGAGTTCACAGATGACTTACTGACCCTAATTTAAGTCGTATTTAAGAAGAGAGACGGGGAGAGTACGAGAGTAAAACATTGAAAATGTTCTACTTCAATAATAAATTATATGAAAATAAAAAAAGCCAGACACAGAGCAAATTAAATACCAGTTTTTGAACCAACTCTGTGTTGTGTGACTATTAATAACTGACAGCATTGTTTCACTGGCAGCAAGAGCCTGAGTCTTGCTCTTTTTTGGCAGTTACCTGATTTTTTTGCAGCTTTTTTTTTTTATTATTATTAAACTCCAAGTTAAACTGTAAGTGGAAAAACTACAACCTCGAAGTCTGAAATAAATCAGATTTTCAGTATATTACACAGTACATTATTACTTGATCTGGTTAACTTATAAAGGCCCCACTGAACAAGTTGAGACATGACAGACCATTAGAGGAACATGACCAAATTTGGGCGGAGGATGTCCGGAAATCTCCGGTCAGTGATCGGAAACCCTGGCATCTCCTTTCTTCCCCTTTTCCTGACTGATTGTCAGCATTAAAAAAGAGAGAGAGAGAGAGATGACACTAGTGACTCCACCACATGACTATTACTTTCATATTTTTGCTAAAAATCAGCAACAGTCAGTAACATACTAGTACATAGAAATCATTTGGGAACAAATAAATGAAATCTATTCATTCTATTCTCTATTCTATTCTCTCTATTCTCTGTTTCATCAATATCTTGTGTGTGTGTCTGTGTCTGTGTGTGTGTGTGTGTGTGGTACTTTAAGAGTAAAAGCATACATAGCGACTTCTAAAGAATATCTGCTCTGTAGTCATAACTTATATATGTATATTCCTTTGTCAGCTCTTTTGATATGATGAAATTTCACAACCACAGTGTCACCCGGTTGAATTGCTCCCACCCTTTAAGAAATACACTGTAGAAAACTCAGAGACACAGTTCATCCGGCCAGCTTTCCCACTTCCTCTTATTATGATATAAATGTGGAGGTCAGTCCTGTGTAGATCAGTCGTCTCCACCTGCCAGATCCTCCCGTCAGCTTCTGCAGAGAACCTCTGGACCATCTCACACCATAATCATGCAGCTGTGCATCAGAAGACTTGTGAGCCTGGCTGTGCTGATCGGGGCTCTTGCAATGGCAGCAATGGCCTCTGGTAAGTTGATTTTTAAAGATCTTGCACCATATTAAGCTGCTAATTTGCTCCTGCACAACTGAAGCATTAGACATACGGACATTTGAAGTGGCTAAATTGTGACAAAATATTAAAGACTTTATGCTCATAACAGCAAATACTTGTTTGTTTCCTCACACAGACAGGCAGAAGCCACACAACTGCTGCACTGAGGTCAGCATTGCAAACATCACTGCTCCCATCATCGGCTACAGAACACAGAGGAAGAACCTGCCCTGTGTCCGTGCTATTATGTAAGAACCACCTCTTTATTTTACAAAGAATGATGAGTCTTCATGTGATAGTACAATCTCCTTTTTCTCCAATTGACCTGGACATTGTGACTAAACTTTTCTTGTTTTCCACAGATTCGAGACCACTAAGGGAGACGTCTGCAGCCACTGGAAACAGGACTGGGTGTTTGCCAAGATCAGGGAGCTTGAGTAAGTTGCTCTTCTCCATTATTTACTATTTATCCTCATTTTTTCTCCAAACAGGAGGTGTCATGTCAAACAACATTTTGATCATGTGAAACTGTCATTTTAACTGTTATCTCTTCTGTGTGTTTTACAGACAGGCCCGCAGAACAAAGACCAACTCAACCTCCAGCCCATAGAAAACACTGATCACTACCATAATTATCTACAGCCACTTGCCTTCAATTAATTTAAAATATTTAAAATGCTTTCTGTAATTCCTTGATATTTAATATTTATTATTAGTGCTGTTATTTGTTTATTTGAGTCAACATAGATAAAAGACATAAACCATAACTATGATCATCTGCTGTTTGCTACAAGAAAAAAAATGTGCATTTATGTGATCCACACTTGTTATTGCTATTGTTTAACAGTAGAAATTATCTCATGATTTATCTGACAGCGGCACAGATCAATTCTGCCATCTTGTGGGAAGTTGAAATTACTGCAGTGCGCCTTGTTTGAAAGCAGTGTGTCATTGTGGGGGTCACCTTGACTGACTGGGGCACCAACCCCCTCGGGTTGTTGACCTGAAATAGCACCAGAGACTGCTCAGAGGGCAGAGCAACACAACGTCTTCAGACGCCTTCCAACAGATATGCCGGTTACATCCTTTTCTGAGATTTTACATCATCAGCAGTCAGTCGTAGATCTGCTGCCATCGCATGCTTGGAGCCTTTTTGTTTTTTTTTTAATGTTAAAGACTCATATTATGACATTGTACTTGAAAATGATATAATAATAAAACTAGCTGAAAGAAGTAATTGTTGTTCGGTTACTGTCATTCATTTTAACAGCAGGTTAACCAGCTACATTGAGCGTTACACACACTTCAGTGCGATCGTGTTGTAGTTCAATTAAACAAACACAGACAACAGTGTTTCAGTGCTGTGGAGTAAATTTATTTGTCTGCATTAGCTGATTAATACAATTAAGCAGATTCGCAGTAGGGAGGGAAACAGTACAGTCAGAGAAGCTTGATTTAACAAAACAATTGCTCACTAAAACACGCTGTAATGGCTAAGCACTTAATCTCTGTTGGTTGTTTCAAAGCTGTTCCTTTCAGGTTTTCCTTTAAGTCATGATAATGAAGTATTAAGGCTGATCCTGAATATGTTTAGGCAAGTAAAAGTAATTAGCAACACTTTCCCATTTCAGAGATAATATTGCCAGCATGATTTGATTACAGTAGGACCATTTTCTTGCATGAACACCAATGTGATTTCTTGAACTGCAGTTCTTTAAGGCAACAACCTGATTTTGCGCTAATAGAAAGCTTCAGTGTTGTTGGAGTAAGTGATAGTGGTGCTGTGGAAAGATCCGCTTCCATCTGTATATGAAGGATGTCTGACTTTCTTCACACCTGCAGCTGAGCGGGCCTTCGCCATCTTCTTCAGTTTGGAGCTGTAACAAACATGAATGAATATTTCATTTTACTCACAGTTCTCCCCAAAAAAGAAAATCACACACAAAGCGTGTCCTTATTTAAAGATCCGTGTCTAAACTGAGACTAGTAGGTGTTTAAATGTCAGTGTCTCACCTTAGTAACACCAGAGATTTTCTCACCCACTCATCGTTCCCGTTTGCACATACCTGATGGTTCCTCAGCGTGTAGAAACTGCAACATGGAGACAAACATATTGCTGTTTAAAGTGAGTGGTTTATATTTGTTATCATATCTTCTGTGGGTTAGTTACATCAGGCTCATTCCTGTTTTTTTTTTTTTTGTTTTGTTTTTTTTTTTTTTTTTTTTTTTTTTTCTTAGTGAAGATGATCAGTTTTCATGCTTCCTTCCTAGTTTTGTGTTACTGTTTCTGCTTTTCATTTACAAGGAATTTTAATACTTCAAAAAAAAAAAATAATCCAGCCAAGTCATGTCTGTGTCAGTATCAGATGACCAATATGTGTCAACAGCGCCTGGTGTGTGTAGACACCATAAAACAGATTCATTTTTAGTTTTGCAGTATATAAATATTATAAAAGTGTTTAGTTTACACTAAATTATTTTTTATTATACTTTTAATACAAATAGAGAGATTCTTTATGTCCATTTAAATCCAGTTTTTCAAATCTACCAGTGATTTATTTTGTCTTTCTGAAATGTAGCACAAATGTAGATAAAATGTCTAAAACAACATGATCTGAATCGTTAAATATCTGATTATAATACTTTGTAATACATGTTAATTTGATTCAGTGTGTGTTGAGGTTTGACTCCCAGATATATTTGCGAAATTGTGATTGGATTTTTTTTTTTTTTTTTGTCAATATTTAAAACCAGGCAGATTGAGAACAAATAATTTATGACCATAATTTATTGAGACATGGAGCATATCAAACAGCTGCCTGTTCAGAGTTATGAAAGTCAGATGATTCTGGCTGACAGGACTTGAATTATCAATTCCTCGTGATTATTCCAATTTATTTAGAAATAAATACAATCAATAAATATAATCAATAGTAATTTTAGAGGTGCTTGTTTGAATTCAGATGGGTGTTGTGATGGTTTAGCAGAAGAGAGTCTTACATGATCGCCTTGATGCGACAGTTCTCCCAGTCGTTTTGGACCTTGAACCCTTTAATCTGCTTGAAGGGCACTGGCTTTGTACTGTAGCTGGTACAACAGCTTCTGGTTTCTCTGGAACCAACTGCACAGAAACACACACCACATTATTGTTAATAGATGAGTTCAGTTTAAAACGTTTAAATGTTTCTATCTAATTGAGGAGTAGCTAGATATGATTAAATAAACTTACGCGTAGTCGGAGTTGGACCGAGCAGGACCAGTGAGAGCCACAGGAGAACACTTGTCATGGTGAAGAGACCTCTGGGAGGCATGTTGACAGTATGGATAACCAGCAGAGAACTTACTGAACAAGTAGTCTCCGTGTATATATATAGTTAAGGCACTACGCAAGTTTTTTTGTAACCTGTCGCTGCTAAATTGAGGACAGGAAGCCCACTATTACATCATGGCAGCTAAAGTTGCAGACTAGGCGCTTTGATTACAAATTAAGGCTCCACTGTGGCGTTATACAACGACGAGTTTTGTTTATTGGGGCCTGTGAGAGTATTTCTATGGAACTGGTGCACTGATGCATTAGGTTCATATAATCTCCTTGGGCTCTCATCTATATTTATGCTTTCTGGGTTAATAATCACGCTGTGAAGTTCTTTATATACAACACAACAGATTCTAATCGTTACACATTCTTCGCTTCATTTAGATTTCTCCAAGGCTACAATCTACTGCGGCACATTAAACTCTCAGTGCATATGGCTGCGTAACTACGCTTAAATGACACTGAATATTACCTTTATCTTGTGTTACATGTATTTTTAAAGATGATGACAAAATTATTGTGATATCCATTGTCTTGATATGGTATTATATCTTAAAGGTGGAGTGCGTCAGGGAGTTTTACATCATCAGCCGTCTTGAGGTTATTTTGTGGTAAGAGTTGATGTTGTGAGAGGCTTGTCAAAAAACCCCCCTCCTTGTTAGCATGACCTATTTAGACTGCAGAAAGCTGACAACTCCAAATGTTGCTCAGCTGACCTAGATTGGCACGAAATCTGAAGTTATAAATGCTCCATAGCGTCCTGTGCATCTTGACAACGACATGTACAAGCTTTTAGGTGACTGGTAATGACGTTCAACAGCACCCTTTTACACAGACAAATACTGCGAAAGCTTCTGCCGCATTCATGAATGAATGTGTGGCTGCTGAACACAACATACTACAAGTGATTCATTCACGTCTTTATTTAGGTTTATTTATCTTGTAGAGATGTCTCTCATTGGTAACGATGTGGAGACACAAAGAAATATACAGTTGTAAAGCTCCAGAGAGAACAATGCTCAGTGAAAACAATGAGAACACTGAAAGGAAGTGGTTGGAGATAATGATTTTGAATTGCCCACAGGTAGTGAGAGTGTCAATGTTTTTTTTTTTTTTTTTTTTTTTTTTTTTTGTGCTCGCAGCACAGAAACTAAAGGCAGTTTTCCCATGTTCAGAATCAACCTGCCAGGACTAGAAGCACCAGACAGTAGAGTTTGTATCCTGATATAAACTGTTGCAGATTTTTCTTTTCTAGTGTTGAATGAGAAAAAAAGTCATTCTGCTCCTTTTGAGCTCAACTTAAACTGATGCCTGGAGGAGAAATTTATTTTGTGGCTGGCCTAGAGTGTGAAGGCCAGCAGCAGATTAGGATGACTAAAACTGAAAGTGGTCCAGTATCGCACTCAAGGAAACTCCAGAGGTGCATGTTTGTTTTCATAGCATTGAGACAGCGATGTGTCACCACCACCAAAGACCCTAGCTATGATTAATATGTGTACAAATAAACATTAACTGATTACCCACGCTGTCAGACATTTAACTGAGATGACTCAACTTCATCGTAAATTTTTCCTTCTACTTAAATTAATAAATATCTAACTTTAAATGGAATAAGTTCAGTTACTGCTGTTATTGTGTTTATATAGTGTTCATATTGTCTGTCTTTTCGTGGGAATAAACATCAAAAGCAAACACACCCTGACCGATCACACGTCAGGATTGCTTTCATGTGTCACAGTTTAAATACCACCTTGTCTGATTTTGTATTCTGAAACTGGTTTTGACCCTTCTTCATGAGTTCGTCATTTCGTGAAAGTTTAAGATCATGACTCATTATGTTCTCGTTATGACTTGTTCTGGCCTCCTCGAAACCTCCTCTGTCTTCCCACTTGGTAGTCGGGCCCACACGTCTCGATTTAGCATATCTCACAAACTCATGCTCACATCTGATGATGTCCAGTGGCAGTTTTTGCTTCCTTCATCCATCGGGGGGCACTGTTGGATGGATGCAAAGCGAGACAGAAGCCCAGTGAGAGACAATGTCTTCACAAGATTAGAGGCAACTTTTAATATCCTGACTGCGGTTTCATCAACACTGCCTTTGTGTTTGTGTTTTGCACTGACAAAGGGGACGGTAATGTGATAAACTGGACAGTCGTTTCATTTGACAGCTTAATCCCAGCTAATCCTCCGTGAAACACAGTCTTACAGTTGTCCTGTCTCTTTCTATGAACACACAAAGACACACACCTTCCTGTGAGGCTACGATCATGTTGCTTCTACTAAAACTACGTTTTTAATCAGTTTATCCTTTTCAAACTGAAAGATTTCAGTCCATTTACAGAAAAATAATCAGTAATCATTTGATAATCTCAACTGTAGAAGTCATTCACTCTGGACTAATGCCACATATGCAGTTGCAAAACTTAGTGTTTTTCTTCTACAGTGTGGTTTAAACAATCTAAAGCCATCTGAAAATGTCACCTTGGAAAATAGTGATGAGCTTTTTTTTTGCTCTCTATTTTCTGTCATTAAACAAGCCAAATAATTAACTGATAAAAAAAAACAAAACAATGCAGAAATCCCAAAATTATTCTTGCGAAATGATTTGAAACAGAGAAATTATAATTATTTTAAATCCACCACTGACCTAAATAGTCTGTTTTTGTCTGTCTGTCTGTCTGTCTGTCTGTCTGTTTGTTTGTTTGTTTTGTGGCCGCTTGAAGTTGTGTAACAGACCATAAACACAACACTGACAAATGATCAGTCATCAGCTTGATTAGCTAATGTGTGAGCAAACACTTGCTTATTACACATCCACCAGTCGTCCACTGTTCATGTGCCTTTCAGCTGCTGAATGCTTCACTATGTTCACAGCCTTGTCTGTGTACTGTTCAGTACTGGGCAGGTATTACGCAACGTGTTAATCAGAGGGTTGTTGCCACTGCTTCAAATTAATCTCATATGGTCACAATGAACCAAAACGGTAAAGTTGCAGCCTGTAAACCCCAAAACAATGAACTGAATGAGGTTAAAACGAGGGGAACAGCAGAGCCGTGTTATAATTATCTGTGGGTTTGTCACACTGCGGCTTCATTCTCACAGATAATCACGAACCTTCACCAGAGACTGTTTTCAATTTTATTTTTTGTCTTATGACCTATTTGACTTATGATTAGTGCAGTTTAAGCATTCAGAACTTAATCCAAATAACAATGACTTGTCATCAAAGGAATTATTTCAATTCACCTTCACAAGAAAAGAAACTCTCATGCTTCATCTTTTATCTTTCTAATTGCTGCGCCTCTGTGGCATCTATTCTAATAACATTGTCTTCTTCAGCTGTAGGTTTCTGGTGGTTGGAAATTGTTTGGCCAACGTGTTTGCCTGAGGGTGGGTGTTTTTCTCTTCCTGGCCCCCTCCTCTTCTTTGGAGTCATACTGATGGACGGAGAGTAAGGAAAAGGAAAAGGGGAGGGGTGAGAAGGGAGGGTGAGGGTAAAGAGAGGGGGGGTCACCATTGAGTTGTCCACCCACACAAGGCCCCCCTCTGGTCACCTGCGTGGGTTTGGGCCAAAAGAAAGCCGAGGATGCACTCACACACAAAAAAGAACAAAACAACGACAGCTCTCCGAGCCCAAATGTCAGATGTGGCAGAGGAGCCTCGGATAAAAGCGTTTTAAATTAGCAGAAACTTCCTCAAAACTACAGAAAGGGGTATTGTCAGTATCCTTGAAAGCACTTCGCGGCAGAGCAGAGTTAAGGCGGCGAAGAGGGAGGCAGTGGAGAGATGAGAAAGATCGCAGAGCGCTTGGCTGTAGCTCGATTTTCAAAATAATGCCTAGTTTATCATAATTAGCATCGTTCCAGACTGTCACACCCGTGAGGCACTGAAAACAATGCACTCTTCAATATTTTATTAAGGAGTTATGGTAAATTACTTGATGTATAATTATGTGAGCCCGGCAGTTTCAGTCTTCAACGTCTCCTCCTACATCCCATCTGCCCTGTGTGTCCAGAGTGTGGGTGACTGAAGTAATTGCGGGGGGGTTGAGGAATTATTGTGGAAAATTATAAGAAAACTTGTGATGTAACAGTCAGAGTAGCTCTTCTGCTGTTTAAGCCGACGCTGTAACATCCGTGGCCGACAACAAAATGAGTAGTAAAAGACGAACAGAGGGGAGGAATGTAGAATTTGAAAGACCTCTGTGTCTTTAGGAAGTGCCCAGAGGTATTTCAGTCTGGCAGAGGTAACTCCAGGCCAGGGAGACTCGCGAGGATACGGTGAGCCAGAAGAAGTGAGGAGAACAGAGGGGTGGAGAGTAGAGCGTTCAAAAGAGGAGTATTTTTAGGGTGGTCTGTTATCTGGGAAGAGGAGGGCTTGTGGTATCACAGCCGGGTCACATCGCTGAGGGGAGAGACAACACGGGCTCTCTGCCGAGACGATAGATAAGGAGGAGCAGAACAATGAAATCTTTCTCTCTCTGCCCCTCAGACGCACGCTTGAGCATCCATAAAGGCACAAACACACATTTAGAACATGGTAACCACATCCACAGGAAGACACGCTGCAGCTTCACTCTCTCACAGCGTCTCACAGGAACTCTGAAACCCTTCAAAGATCACATGAGAACACAGCCCCAGAGCTCCACAGGTGAGCTGAGAGCGTGTTACCGGTCCTGTGACTGGCAGACAAAACCAACTTTATCACACAATCTCTTCACAACTTCACTTTTTTGTCCATCTTCCTCTGTCTCTCCATCCCGCTCTCATCTCTATTGTAACCCTCTGAAGATGTAAATGCCAGCAGAACAGATGGATGAAGAGAACATCTCATCACTCTGACACCATGTTTATGCACATACACACACACACACACACACACATATATATGCTGTGAAGCAAGATGCTGATGGAGATTTTTCCAGTCATCAAAGTGACACACACACGATGCATGACACACTCAAACAGATACGCATGCACGTTTGGTGTTTTGGTGTTTTTTGATGAAACCTTCTGTTCGCTTCTTCCTTTGTTTGCACTGAACACACGCGTGCATAAACATGGACATGCACACACACACACACGCACACGCACACACACATGAATCGAGTAATCGCCAGACTAGCAGCTGTTATGGAGAGAACTGGGTACAAACGAAACGCCTCTGACATGCTAATGACGCTTTGTCGACCCAAGGAGATGAACCACACACGCTCACACTGCACAGTTTTAGAAAATATGACTATTATCTGTCGCATAACCAGAAGATTATCAGTCTAGTCATATGAATATTAAGTGGTTTGAGCTCCCAGTTTGGTGTAAGCGCTCTGTGTTGGACTGCAAGCCAAATGAAAGCCTAACTCGCTCCAGGAATATCTTAGCGAGGCTTTGAGGGAAGATCCTTTTTCAACACCCAACACTCCCCCCTACACAACCACCACCCACCCAATCAAATCCACACTGGCAATGCGCTGCTCCTCATCTCTCTTCTCTGCTTCTTTTGTTCATCTCTTAGCCGCCCACACACCTACCGTCCCTCGGGCTTTTCTCTTTACACTCTTGCACACATACACGCATTTACATTTGGATACTTTGTTTGTACTTTGCTTTATATCTTCCTGTCTTTTCTATTTTTCTCTACACTATTAGGCTCATGGAGATGCTGTACATGCATAAATGCAGGTTCACATTTGGGACATAAACTAACACACACACACACACACATAGGGCCTATATTTAGTGCTTCACAATACAGATGTGTGGGCAGCAGCCATCTGGGGCCCCAATCGGAACAAAAAGTGTGTGTGTGTGTGTGTGTGTTTTTGTGGTGCAGGGCGAAGGGCCAAACTTAAAGTCAGGGTTTGAGGCTGGGGGCCCGTTGTGGAAACCCCCTCACGAGAGCTGGGAATCTCAGGGGAGAGTGGGAAAAACATCCCGACGGTCATCAATCAAAATTTCGGTGACACAAATGACCAAAAAACAACGGACTGTTCTCCATCCATGTCATCGTGTCACCTCCGCCCCATGGCCATGTCCCGCCCAGCTGCGTCTCTGCCCCATAGGCCCTCGCCGTATTCCGCACGATGCCATTGGCTCGTTGGTCCCCGAGCGAAATCGTGATCCCATCACGGCTAATTGGGTCTTTGTGATTGCGCAGTCTGTCGTGGCGCTGGGGGAAGAAAGAAACGTGAAAACGGTATTGATGGTGGATGGGGGAAGAGTGGCAGGTTGAAGCAGGGAGATTCGGTTTTGGCGTCTCAAAGCGCCAGATGCTCTTCCTGGGTCCATTATGATGCCTTACAGGGGATCGAGATGGTTTCGGCATAGCAACTGCGAAGACACAAAGCGAGATGGAGACCGGCCCAAGATGGAGACTCACACAAGCACATACATGCAAATGTGGGCGCGCACACACGCTCACACATGTACACACATATACTCTCCCATTTCAGACAGCTCTCTTGAAACCGGCCCAACACTTGCAGTTTAGAGCTCTTCTGTTGTTCTTTTTCTGCAGACTTTATCAGAATCTATCTTTGGAGTGGTTAAACAACAACCAACTAAAGTGGAGCATGGCTGCGTTTCATCCTTTGTGGCTATAATGTACATCAGATGGGGGAAAAAACCCCAGTGGATCAATGAAAATGAAAGTATTTGCTTCTTCAAGCTGTGCCACCATTGAAAGTGACTGTTCTCTCCGGTCTTTAAGAAAGAGAGTGTAGGAGGACGGGTCATGAACCTGCTCTTTGTTTGCTCCAACACACTTCAACACAAGGAGGCTACTCCTGCGCCTTGTTGTGTTCTTTACGGGGGTTTCTGGATAAAAATCAGAAACAAAAACTGAAGCTGACAGATGGTGGGGGATTATTGGAGCTTCTTTTTACCGGATCTTATTAGGCTTAATATATCTAACAGCCTGTAGTGAAATATCCCTCATTTTTCATTGAGTTTCTCTTCCTGTCCTCAACAAGTATCAACAGGTGGCGCTGTAGTCCCATTCTTCAGTGTTGACGATCCTCAGGACAAAGAGCCTCCGACAGCCTCAGTTGTTATGAAGGCATCTAAATTTAAAGCTCTGTATCAGGAAACTGACACATTATTGTTTGTGAAACTCACATCTGTGTGATTTACATTCATGACCTGGGGCCTGCTACTGCTTCACTGTTATCACTGTTCAATGTCACTTCTGACTATCTGTTGGACTTGTATTTTCAATTGTGTGCTCCGTTATTTACCTCAGATCAGTAGTTATAAAGTGATACAGCTGGAAAATCAAACTATCTCATCATTATTTGATCCATTTAAAGTTACAGAAAAGTGTTTTAATGCTTCCCTTTTTAAATCCCTGAGGCCAATAAATAAGTACAGAAGAATATATATAAAAAAATCTCCTCCAGTGTTCCTTCATGTCCCTGTTTTTGGACATTAACACATATATAATGATACACTGACGCTGATTCCAGGACGACAGTACTGCGTGTCATTTGGCTCATGCCATTTGAATTACCATTAAGGGAAGCATCTGAGTGGAAGAGCCCGCCCCAGTATCTGCTGCTGCATCCAACTCGCTTTTCACACTTGAGTTCATTCACACACACTTTTCCCACCGGGATGGAGCCGCTTCAGCCAGCGCGCAGAGCCAGAGGAGGACACACGCGTTTCCACAAGGCACACATGGCTGCGAATTTATGGGGAATAATTTACACCTTCGTCTGGATAATAACGTTAGTTTCGAGCTCAAGGACGAGGATTTATCCACCAAACGAAGGTAAGTAGAAAGGTGAGGGAGGGAGAGGAGGGAGTGTGGGGAGGAGGAGAGACCGTCTCGGTTTCGAAGCGGTGCGACGCATTCGGGTTTTCAGCGGAGGAGAGACGCCGCCGCGTGCGCCTAGTGCGCGTTCCAAGGATGGGAAAGATCAGGGGCCAATGTGAAACTAGAGAAATCCAAATAAGAAAAGTTGGATTATGGGAAAATGTCCACAGTTGTTGTTGTTACTGTTATTACGTCTCCTGGTTTTACTCAGAGTTATGAGTAACGATGTTCTCTCTCCGGCGCTGTCATGAAAACCTTTTGTTTCTTAAGTATTTTCACATGATGAGGTCACAGTTTAAAGTGAAATCCGAGTAGATAAACCTCAGAAACTAATCAATCTTATTCCCTATTGTATGAGGCGTATTTTACTTTATTTAAATGCTGCAATAAATTAATAAAAACCGAGGTAGATTTTCTGTTATTTCCATTTTCCCACTGTTAGTAGCCATTCCTCTGGTTCAAATCTGATGCTATGGTTAAGTATGCCAAATGTAACAAATTTTTTATTGTTTCACAATTGCACTTTTTGAAGCACCGAAGTCTTTTTTTTGCTCCTTAAAACCTGTGTGTATGTGCATTTCAGTGACCCTGCTGGATACCAGGACAGTGCCAGGAGAGCTGAAATGGGCAGCCAGTCCTTCAGAGGGAGGGGTGAGTGGGAGCCTTTATTTTTTATTTTTTATTTTTTTAATTTTACAGATACACCATTTACAACCTGTTCTCTCTTTGGAAACACACTATCCCCCTCTTTCTCCCTCCCTCTCACTCCCTCTCTCTCTCTTTTTCACACACACACACATACAGACTTGGTCTGGAAACTGTAAATAATCATCCCACAGATTTTGAAATGTGCTGTTGTTCACCAAGCCTAAGTGCTAATATGACTGTGCTGGCGTTGTGTTTGGCAGTAGAAAAGGCATAAACCAGCTTGGTGGTGGGTGTCATTTTTTAGGGATTTTTACTATTAGGCATTTGCCAGAATGAATCTTGGAAATATCTATTTAATGCCACGTCTTCCTTCATCTTTCTGAACTTTTTATTGCTGGCACATTGCGATCTGTCATCTATATGTCCTCTCTTCCGCTCTCTCTCCCCCATTTGCTCAGTGTCCCTCTCACCTCTTTGTTGGTTTAAGAGTTATTGGTGAACTTGACTCTTATTTCTTCAGTCACCATGCTCCCATTCTCTCACAAGCTGCTTGATTGACGGGGTCCTGGTCTGCACGCACTGAGCTTTTGATTACAGGCACCCCCCACCTTCCGCATCCCTTAGTTACACACACATACACACAAAACGCTATTTCTGAGCGTTTGGGGCAAGTGCAAAGCTTTTTTTTTTCCTCCTCTGACAGCTGTGATTTCTGTCTGCTGACAAAGACTCTAAAGAAGACCAGACAAGCAGGCATCATACCCCATGACAGTTTCTTTACAGCTCCCGTCCCCAATACACACATACCCCACAAAGAGACACACATTTAATAAACATGCAACTACACAAAGACGTAACCATGCGCTAATGCACATGCGTACATCCTCTTATATTCATGTATTGTACTTAGAGAACGCAGTTACGCTGCAGAGCTGGGCTGTTGCTAGAGTTTAGAGGCTGATATATAAGAATAACAAGGAGGTGATAATGATACAACATCCACAGTTTAAATTAGAATGTCAAATCAAGACATTTTGACCAGTAAATCACACTGGAAATGAAAATATCAGAAAACAAGAAGATTAATTCCAATAAACACAAATGATAAAGGTCAAATGTCTGTGAAAAAATTTGCATATAAAACATTTACTGCATTAGAATATATTTATGCATCAGTATCATTATATCAGTATATGTGCGATAAACTGTTATCAGCCAATAAGATCATCCCTGATGACATATCGATCAGGTCCAATTAGACACACACTGACAAAGACCCTCCTCCTCCTCAACACACTCACACGTCCTGTCATCCTCTGCCTCTCCCTCTCTTTTTCTCTTCTTCGACACGGCGCATTTAGTGTGTATACAGCTCGCACTAGTAGCGAGAGCAGATTATTATTCAGTGGCAATAAAAAGCCAATTTGGAGTTGGGAGGCTCAGCGGTTATTTGAAGGGTCACAGTACAAGGCAAATTGTCAGCTCCATTGAGATGAATGGTGCAGAGAAGCTTGAACCTGTTTTCACTCGTATGAAAATCTGCCTGTAAAAACCTTGGGAGTTGCAACAAATCTGAACCACGGTCCAGCGCAGAATATTGATTCAGGAACGGACGTTAGGCTGTGAGGCTTCAAACGACAGCAGTGAATTACAGGATGTTCCGCAGCATCTGAAATGTACTTGAAACTGTTTTTCTTTATTTATGAGGACAGGAATTTTTTAAAGTGGATATAAAAACCAAGAACATGGTTTTCTGGTGACTGCTTCTGTAAAAGCATTTCTGTGTTTAAACTAGAACTAAAGAGTTTGTTGATGAAGTTATGATTGGGTCAAACTTTCACAGCATGGAATTCAACTTTTAAAGACTTTGCATCAATCATCACAGTAAATGATAGGACACCTTTTTATAGAAATAAATTATCATCTACAGCTGCCACCAAGCAACCATTAAACATTACAAGATGCTTCTACCGTCGCGTTTCCCTTTTTTGCCATCTATTTGTGTAGGATTTGTTTCCTGACAGTGTCCCCTGAGAGCGTCGCGACTTGGCAGCAGATTATAAGCAAAAGTTTTGTAAAAAAAAAAATTGCTCTCAAGGGCTTTTACCACATGATAATTTCACAACTGAGGCAGTAATTGTTCACTGATCAATGATTACTTTGATGGAGCATCTGCTTTAGTAAACTGTCAAGTTGATTTTCCTACTGTTGGTGTGAAGTGAAAGCTGTAGGTGCGAGGAAAATAGGGAATCCAAATATTTATGGAACATAAATTGGTGCAGTATAATTCAGTGTGCACACAAATAGGCAGAAACATACTGCAGTGTAGTCATGTAGCTATATGCCATGTTCATGTTGTGTGTGTGTTTTGTTTTGCAGTGGGAGGAAGTGAGTATCATGGATGAGAAGAACATCCCCATCAGAACATACCAGGTCTGCAATGTCCTAGAACCCAATCAAAACAACTGGCTGAGGACGGACTGGATCCCACGGTCCGGAGCTCAACGGGTTTATGTTGAAGTGAAGTTTACACTTAGAGACTGCAACAGCCTACCGGGGGTCACTGGCACTTGCAAGGTACGAGAAAACACTCCTAATTATCCTCATAATCTGCGACAGGGTGTGGAGGTCATTGTGTGGCTTGAATTTAGAAGATACTTCTAATAACATGTGACAAGGATTTCTTTTGATGGCTTGACTTTTTTCATCTTGTTAACTTTTATGCTAATTAGTCAACGGACAGACTGCTACTAATGGAGCTTTATTATATATTACAGCTGCTGGTTATTCAAGCACAAAGCCCCCCGTGGCTCATTATCATATTAAGAGAAAAGATGAGCCCTGATGATGATAAATAGACACTTTTTTTGTTTTTCCTGTCGCTTTTGTCTTTTAGGAGACATTCAATCTGTACTACCACGAGTCAAATGATGACAGAGAGAGTTACATCAAAGAGAACAGCTTCATTAAGGTGGACACTGTCGCAGCAGACGAGAGCTTCACCCAGGTAACGCCAAACAACTGAGTCAGCCTTGACTTCTTTATCCTCCCTCCTCCGCTCACTTTAATTTGCTCTTATCTTGAAAATGACCCCCCTGGCTCTTAGCAGTAATTTCTTTATTTGTTTTACAAGCATTTTTTTATTTCAGGTGTCCATTTTGCCACACCATGAATTTTGGCAGGGTGGTTTTGCTTAGCCCTTACTAAAATGACTCCTGTTTTTAGCACTGTATGCATTAAGCTTATTTTACCTTTGTAGTCAATAGCATCTGGATGAGAGCCAGATGCTGAAAATGTGAAGATCAGCCATGGCTCAATCGCAACTCACACTTTAGGTTAAACAAGCAAATTGAATTAGAGCTGACACAGTTTACTGAACATTGGATTCATGTAACTCCTTCTCTCCATCCAGGTGGACGTCGGTGACCGTATCATGAAACTAAACACCGAGGTGCGAGACGTAAAGGTCACGACCAGGAAGGGCTTCTACTTGGCTTTTCAGGATGTTGGCGCCTGCATTGCTTTAGTTTCCGTCAGAGTTTTTTACAAAACCTGTCCGCTCACTATCCGCAACCTGGCAACTTTTCCAGACACCGTCACTGGGGCCGATACGTCCTCCTTAGTGGAGGTTAGGGGGTCTTGTGTCAACCAATCAGAAGAGAGAGAGGAGCCTAAAATGTACTGCGGTGCTGATGGAGAGTGGTTAGTTCCTATTGGCGGATGTCTCTGCAACCCTGGATATGAAGAGAAGGGAGGATCATGTAGAGGTAAGTGATCCAACAGAAATACATTAAAATGATTTGCTGTTTTTATGAAGGTCTGGCTCATCTGTTTTGGACGCCTGCAACAAACTCTCTCCGCTGCCTTTGTGTCTTGACTTCTAAGTCGCATGTCTCGATGAGTAACAGTCATTACTGCTTGACTTCACAAGCTACTTGCTAATGATGGGAAACGCTGACAGCGTTTCGGTTTGTGTACTAATTAACACCTGCTTGAGTTTCCTGTCGATCCTTCTAATTATTTTCTTTTAATATTTTTAGAAAATCTGTGATAAAGGAACAGTCTTGTTTGGGAGCTGGTAATAGCAGAGTTTAAATATGCAGAATATGCCATAACACAGTACCACTGCAAAACCTTTAAACCTGATGTATATCTTCATTGATCGATTGAGTTTATCTGTAAACAAAGTTTTGAAGTCGTCAGTAGAAGCTCTCAGGTCTCAGTGTGAGGTGTGCTGACATAACAACAGCCATCTGGACAAAAATGTCTTTCTATCACTTACAAATCTGGTCTGAACTTTATGGCAACGAATATGCAAGCTGTTCACACCTCTCACCAACATACATGTGGCATGGATGACGTGGACTGTTTGGAAGAGACTGTTGTGATAGTGAGGAACACTAAATGTGCGTGTTTTGCGCGTGAGAAAGTGGGGTGAACGTGGGACAACAGACTCAGTGGAGACACTTACAACTTCACTCCCCCTATTCAGTCACATACACAACATGTCCGCTCACACAGGCATACGCAGATGGACATAGACCAATAGAGAGATGGGGGGAAGCGACGCACTGATCTGCTCCCTCAGTTTTATTTATGGTGCCTATCCCAGCAGGCTAATTGTATAACAAACAGACCCATAATTCAAAGAGAGAAGAAGAGATGCTGAGAGAGAGAAAGACAGAGAGATGGACATAAAGGGAGAAATGCTGGTGCCAGTTGGCGATAAACAGGGGAAAAAAAAACATGCTTTTTTTTTTGCAACAGGAAAAGCTGTAGCCAAAATTCTCCATGTGACAAACGCTCTCTGAAACCTTCACCCTGCTTGCCCCGTTTGTTTCTCCTGAAAAGAGGAGGAGGTTTGTGGGGTGGTCCCAGAGGCCTGAAAGATGTTCCTCTTCAACTAGATTTAGGAGAGACCCTTGACTCTGTTGAACCTCCAGCAGATGTGAAGTGCCATCTATCTATCTGCTGCTCTCTTCTCCTTTTCCCTGCTCTCGCTGCCTGTCAGGTTGTTGGCCGGGCTCAGCTGCCTCAGTGGAAATCCATCAAAGTCTGGATGAATACCGAATGCTGCTCGGCGAAAACTCTGACCCTGCAGTATTGGATAGACGCCTTAACGCTTCTTCCATTTTAGTTTGAAATTCGCAGAGAGCGAGTGGGGGGAGGGCGCAGTGTGATGGAGGGAAAAGCAGATAGATTTGTCAGGAGATTTAGATGATCTGCCTCTCCTCCCGTCACCGAGGTCAGGAGGTTTTTGGATCCTGTAGATTCACTGGTTTCATTCACTGAGCATTACAGACATATGCAGACAGACAGTGAACATAGTTTGGACAGAGATACTTGTCTTTACAAGCTGTGCTGATTCTGAACAATAAATCCAGGCAAACGACAGAATCCTGCTGCTTTACTTTATGGAGGAAATAGGAATAGTGCAACAATTTGAAGAGTTGAGGAAATGACTGCTCGCTGCCAAGAAACTGCTCACAGTTTCTGAGACAATAATAACCCATCATATTCTCAGTTTTACACTTCGGTTTTTGTATAGATTAACCACACAAGATGCCACACGTTTATCAGTGAGTCTTTATGGTGCTGTTAGGTGAGTGTTGTTGCCTTTGGACACAGCCAGGTTAACATTTTGCATCTTTTTCCAGTCTTTATGCTGAGCTAAGCTTATCATTTCCTTGTTGCAGCTTCATATTTAAAGCACAGATATAAGAACGGTTTGAGTCTTATGAATCAAGAAGAAGGAAATGCACATATTTCTCAAAATATATAGAAGCCAAATCATAGATAATGTTTTTTCCTTCTTAGGTGCTGTATAAAATCTGTTATAAATATTTAGCTGTTGTCAGTTTTTCATTTCTATAAAAGCTCAGGTTCAATAACCACAGTTTGCTTAATTCAGAAATACTTCTGCATCCGTAATGTGTTTTAACAGCTCAAGAGAAAAAAACTCCTGGTGAATTGAAGTGAAACAAGAGTAGACTTAGCTAAAGCAGGGAGATGTGAAAAGTTCATTTTCAGTGTTGACACAGGGTAATGAGGATGGAGAGGATGAGAAGAGAAGCTCTGGAGAGGAAGAAGGGATTAGTTGTTGAATGGGGCGAGAGGGGGATTGAAAGAAGGCCACTGACAGCAGAAGGCATCAATGCACAGCCGCCCCTCCCCTGCTGGGGGTTCGTCATCGGGTGCAAAGGAGACGAGTGGAGACACACAAGAGAGAGGGAACACCCCCTCTTTTCTAAGCCCCTGGTTAAGACCGAGGTCACAACTGGGCCCGATGAAGATGTCAAAAACTCTGACTGACAGCCACACACACATGTAGATAGAGAGTTTAGCTGCAGAGTGCAGGGTCATGACCGAGGTAGATGAAGACGTCAAAAGTTTGACAGCTGCGATCCGTCTGGGAGGATCGGAAACAAGGGAGGAGAGACAAGAGGCAAGTGGAGGAGAAAGAACAGAGAGATGTGAACGGCTGGAGAGAGGGAATGACAGAGGAGTCGGCTACGTTTTGTTACCACGTCTCTCCACCGGCCCCTTTTTCTCTGTCATCTGATTCTCTTCAGTTCTGCTCACTGCCTGGGAGGGTTGGAATGTGTGTGTTTCTGTGTGTGTGTGTGTGTGTGTGTGTCTGTGTTCCCTCCATCCACAGAGATTTCATGGTTATGTTTCTTTCCAACGCACCTGCAGTGTCTCATCAGCAGCAGAAAGCGTTTGGATGGGAAGGATGAAAAGAGCGAGAAAAGAGAGAGAGAGAGAGAGAGAGAGAGAGAGAGAGGCTGAGGGAAAGACAGCCACAGTGAAAAAGAGATGACAGAAAGAAAGAGTGAGCGGATGGTAGAAAGAGTGCGTAATCGCTGTATTCAGGCCCTCTAATTATTGCATCGCATTTCTGGACTCTGAACGTGTTGGATTGGTTGTTCAGTGTGTTTGTGTGTATGTGTGTGTGTGCATGAGTGCATATGTGTGTGTGTACTATATCTCCAATTTTGTGCCTAACAAAGCCTCCTCTCCCATATACTCCTAGTTTGGAGCTCTGCCCGGGAATGCCCAGAGATGAGAGTGGTGGGGCAAACAGAGAAGGGGGGAGAGAAGTATGTGTCTGTTCGTGCGTGCACGTGTGTGTGTGTATGTATATGTGTGCGTACGGCAGGTGACAAAGCAGGCAAAGACAGTGGAATGGCACAAGTGATTGTCTGAAGCAAGCCAAACCCTGGAGGGGACGGGGGTGGGTGGTGGTGGTTTGCATTCCTCCCTCACAATCACAGTGTGTGTGAGGTATTGTCTCCTTCTCCCAGGTTGCTCTTAATGTAGAGGACATTTGCCAGCTCCACCAGGCTGTCTGTAGCCTCCTGGCATCGGAACAAGCTCCGCTCTTTCTCTCTCTGTCTTGCTCTCATTATCCCTCCTTTCTCTTCACCAACTCCTCTCCCTGATCTGCGGTTAGAGGTGGGGGAGCTGCTGCCGCTGCCGCTGCTGGTGGCGGGGCTGATCTGAGTGTGATGGGGAGAAGAGGGGGAACGGGGGGTTATTGTTGTAGAGCCCCTTTCACATGCTAATGTTGGCACTGTTGGCTTTGGGCAGAAACACACACACACACACACACACACACACACTCACACACTGAAATTCACTTACATCTCTCTAAAAACCACCAGTTTTTCCATGTATTTAAATTTAGGACCAACATAAAGCTGTGGCTTCCTCTAGGCACATTCCTAAATGCAAACAGACTGTAAAGTGACATAACATATGAGATGACTTCAGCACCAAACTACAAAGCAGTGTGTGTTTGATTTTTGCGGGAGAAAGGCCGCTCTTTGAATGAAGGCATACATCAGTAGAAGATAAGAATCATGTCTTCTCTCCAGCATTTCTGTGGGTTTTAATTAACAGGGCATGACCCCTGTGATTAATAGTGTCCCGCCTTCTCGCGTGACAGTCTATCAATCCGTCCATCCATCCGTCAATCCGTCCCTCCCTCTCTCCATCCATCACAGAGACAGGTGTCAGACTGAAGCAGTCAGGGGTACTTCCTTCCATCTACACCCCTCTGCTGGGAAGGAACAAGGGATGATGACAGATAACACCGGGTCAAGGAGAATACACATACTCTCACACACACACACACACACACACACACACACACGCATGAATACAGTGTGCCGACGAGGCTCTTAGCTGGATTTGCACTGAGTTGCATTTGCATTTTAGGTAGCAGGAGAATGCATATGCAAATGCCGACAATGCTGATAGTAATCAAAGGGCACCTTCCCCTCTGTCTCTGCCTCCTCCTCACTCGCTCTTTTTTTCTCCTCTCCTCTTTATCTCCTGCTCCTTGTCAGTCTTTTCCACTGGTTTCACTGTTTCTCCGACTCTCCATCCTTTTAGATTATGTCACTTTCTCTCAATTGTCTCAGACAATCTAATGGTATTTATTGTCCTCATAACAAGCAGAATGCGAATGTTCCTATTCGTATCCACACATATCTATCTGAGATTATTTCACAATCTTATCAGATCTTATGAGTAATGTGTGAATGTTTGTCTCCATAGCCACTTGCAGTTTAATGTTTGGGCTCAGGCTCTTGCACGGTCCTCGGTAGCGTGGGGTTAATGTCGGGTTAATGACACCCTCATGAGCTCTTATTCCAGGTCAGTCAGCAGCTTCTCCCCCCCTCCAGTTGAAAACCACGTCCAAAAAGACACAAAAGGCTACAGACAACAGAGAGAACAGAGACATGAGAGCGCACTGAAGGAAGTTTATGGCTTCAAATACTCGCTCCTTTATTTCTTCCCTCTTTCTGTCCTCTGTGCGAGAGGATAGAGGATTGGGTGGGACGCAGACAAAAGCAGTGAGCTCCCCCTCCAGCAGAGTCTTGTTGAGCCCTGTAATCAGCCTCCTTAGTCCTTAGCAGGTCAAATACTTTTCTGTGTTTTTGATTCCCTCGCTTTCCGGTTCATGCCTGACTTAACTACTTTGATGATTAAAGACAAAGGAATGTACAGAACAGCAGGAGGATGATAACACTGTTTTATCAGCTGATAGACTATGATTAGCCATTCACTAGATGAAAGTGGCTCCTATCAGCTGTAAAGATGTTTATGAATTTACAAGGTTTCGACTGCAGGTTTCAGCCAAGCGTTGTGCCAGTATCCAGCCATAAATGCTGCTAGCCAGCTTTAAAGGCTTTTGTCAATGTTTGGCACTTAGAGAGGAGAAGGATCCACAGAGATATGGCAAGAGCAAGCACAAACACACAAAGCTGTGGAAGTGGAGGTCGAGGAGGAAGTGCACGGGGAGCGAATGAGTGAGGCTGTGAAAAATGTGAAAGAGGAGGGCAAGCGAGTGTGTGAAAGAGCAAATCTATGGAAACTCATGCAGATGGGGCAGGATGGTCGTGTGAGTAGATTACAGAGGAGACTTCCTCTCTCTCATCTACTGATGAGAGTGTCATAAAGCATACTGACACACTCACACACACAAACACACACACACACACAAACACACGCACACACAAATCTACACGCTCACATCATTCCCACATTCCTACCCACTCCCACTGGGATGTCTTCATGAGTCTTGGAAATGTAAAAGGGCTGAAAAAAAGCAGAGAGCTGGGAAAGATGGTGGGATTGAGGATGGAGAATGAATAGGGTGTGATGATGAAAAAGAAGGTGTTGAAAAAAAATGATTGCACTTGAAACAAATGAAGGATTTCCTTCTAAAATTAAAGGGAGAAAAAAACATCTCTAACCAGCCACGCTTTGCCATCTCTTTTGCTTCACCAGTGGATGTCAAGCAGTATAATTATGCACTCATTTATTGTATTGTTGCTCTGTCAATGCATGAACTCTTCGGTATACAGAGAGAAGATGTCTCTCCCTGCACCACCACCGTCTCTCCCTCACCCTCTCTCTTTCTCTGTTTCTCCTCTTTCATATATTTAAATGTCAATTATATTTGTGTGGGCTGCCGGCGCTGTGTGGAGTTTTGATGTATTCAGTTTTAGTGTTTCTGGTTTCTGTGTGTGCGAGTGGGAGCTGATCAGTAAGGGTGCGCCTTTCTTTTCACATCAAAAACCAAGATAAAAGAAGTCAAACTGCCCCGCCTCCTCATGCTAGATCCATTTCTCTAGATTTGTCTTTATATGCGCTTGTCGTGTTTTTTTTTTTCTCTTTCTTTCTTTTTTAATAAAGAAAAAAAATGTTACTCCATGTGTTGATTAACTTGTCTGAGCCTAAACCATCAATACAGGAGACAGTAAAGACTGTATCAAGGGTCAGGGGTCGGGGGTCAGCTAATCTCGAGTCACTATTGACCACACTGCCTGTAACCTACATCTGGGTGGTCTTCAACTGCAATAAACTCAATTATTATGCAGATCTTCTAAACATATAAAGTCATGCATTTCCCATCATTAAATATGAGCAAACTTTGAAATATTCCCACTGTTTCATTAATGGAAACCACATCTCACCACAAATATTAATCATGTGACATTATATGCTATAATTTTCTGGATTAATTGATCTTTTAATTTGTGAGTTTTTTTGTTTTTTGTTTAGCCAATCACAATGTCTCTAAACATATTCAAATGATATATCTGTCCAACGAAAAAAGTCCAAATACAATACTGTTTCAGTTAACTGCTTATGTATTAAGAGTTTCAGTTTTAGTAAACACATAGTATCTGGTCCATCAAAACATTACTCCACAGCACCCCTACTGGCTGAAGGTACTACAGTGCATCTTTAAAGAAGTTCTGTTCTGTGTTCAGCTTATTGTCGCTTCCTACTTTTACGTGATGAGCAGTAAATTGTAGCTTAAAATCCTCCGTCTCTGTCTCCATCTTTCTGCAGCCTGTTCTCCTGGTTTCTACAAGGCCAAGTCTTCAGATGCAGGATGCTCCAAGTGTCCTCCGCACAGCCACTCGCTCAGGGAAGGCGCCACTGTCTGTGACTGCCACTCTGGATTCTTCCGCGCTGACAGCGACCCAGCTTCGATGGCCTGTACCCGTAAGAACACACACACACACACACACACACACACAGAGCATTCACACATACTTGTAAGTCAGTGCATGAGTGAAAACACAGACAATATGTGTGTGCATTGCTTGCAAATAAAAGCAAAAAGCACATTCATTGTTTCCCAACCTCTCTATCTCTACCAAACAGAGGCAGACACAAACTTGTCTCAATGCCACCCCTGTTTCATGATCCCATTACTTATGACTAAGCCACCATCTACATCCTGTCTGGGAGTGATAACTAAAGAAATTGAAAAGTGAATAAATGTCCTCTCTCTCCTCTCTCTCTCTCTCTCTCTCTCTCTCTCTCTCTCTCTCTCTCTCTCTCTCTCTCTCTCTCTCTGAGTGTGTGAGTAGGTTAGGTTGTGTGTGACAGACCTCAGTCTGTGTGTCATAAACTTAATTATGCCTATATACAGCACATGGTTTCTTTGGCCTGGGAAAAATGAACACACACAGACACACACACACATACACACTCACATACACACAACACAGAAATGCCACAGAAGAAAACATCCAACCCATCAAAAACATATCTGAACAGTATGGTTTTCAGTCCAATGCCAGATGTCTGTATTTCAACACGTGCCAACAATTCGCTAAGGCCTACACACCCCCACCTCCACCCACCCCTTCCACTTCTTCTTCCTTATGTGTAGTGTATAATACGCAATATACTGCGGCCGGTTTTGGTCACACTCAAGTTTATCCCTGTCTCCTCCTCAGAGCCGCCCTCAGCCCCACAGCAGCTCATTTCAGTTGTGAATGAGACCTCGGTGGTCTTGGAGTGGGCCCCTCCTCGCCGGCTGGGAGGAAGAAGTGACACCAGCTACAGCCTGGAGTGTCTCATCTGTCAAACAGGCAGCCACAGTCAGACTGCCAGTAAAGCCCTCCCCAGGAATCGCAGCGTCTCACAGCCTGAGGCTCAGCGCAGTGGCTTGGGGATGCAGTCAGACCAGGGGATTGTGGGATCTGAAGTGGAGTCAGGAAGAGGTGTTTTCCAGAGCGGACCAGAACCTGAAGATTACCAGAGACCAGGGTTTGATTCCACCTCCAGTTCTCAATCTTGCCTTCCCTGTGACTCCGACGTGCTCTTCTTCCCAAGCCAGACCGACCTGAAGAACACCAGGGTGGTGGTGAGCGAGCTGAGGGCCCACACACACTACACCTTTATCGTCCACGCACGCAATGGGGTCTCCCAGTCTCGGGGTGCAGGGGCAGCCCAGAGTGTTTCTGTCACCGTAACAACCAACCAAGCAGGTGAGAGGGAGTGCCGTTTGTGTGTGATAAATGTGTTTGTCAGACTGTTGACCGTTGCATTAACACAAAGTGTGTTTGTTGGTCAGCACAATACAAACTGCTGCTCAGTGCATGTGAGTCCAGAGGGAAGAAAGGCCCCATGAGGACTGTTTGAAACTGTGGAAGCACAATATGAACAAGCTCTGCATGTAGTGCTGATGTATATCATGCACGACCAACGGTGGTGTCCAATGTAAAACATTTCAGTGCTGCAAAACAGCCACTGCTGATGCATATATTATCACATTTTCTTACATTTATAAAACACAAGTTATATAAACACCATGTGACTATAATAGAAATGGACACATCCATCATAGAATAGACAAGGATACAGAGCTACAAGATACATTTCTTGCTGTCTCTCAACCGGAAGCTCTTGTTCTTACTATCACTGTCATAGTTGCCATAGTTATTACTCTGTCCTCCTACACCACAACAACAGTTGAATTAATTACAGGATGTCAGAAAGCATTCTTGGAAATGTAAATCACTGACTTAAATGCAAATAGACAAAACTGTTTGAAACAAAAGATACAATAGATAAATAGATACAATATATATTTTTTTTGTCATAAAGCTACTTATTTATTTATTTTTACTTGACGCTGCTGTCAAACACATCAATTTCCTCCTGGGGACAAATGAAGGATTTCTATTCTATTCTATTCTATTCTACAAAGAAAAGTTGGTTACAACAACTACATACGAGACGTAGACGCCTGAGTGTGGGCTTTAACTCTTGTCAGCTCTTGACCACGGTCATGTTTTAAAAATCACTCAGATTTTATGGTGTGTTTCATTATAGCTACGAAGGTGTCAGCTGGTGTGTGGCGTTTCCTCGCACATGCTCTCCATCAGTGTTCGGCAACGCTTTCCCTTTTTCCCGCGTGCTGCTACATCTCAACTGTCATTGCTTTAAGACTTTGTGTTGGCATTTAGAAACCGGCACACCTGCTTAGTTCCAGGTTTCCCCGAGGGAAATAACTTTGTGCACAGCATGAGAGCGTGTCTGGGATGTGTCACATCCAACCTGCACCACCATATGGCCAGATATCATATGAACAGCCACAAAGGAGGACAAGCACCATAAAGGGATGGAAAGGGGGGGGTGTAAGAGGGAAGAGAGCGGAGAATGGACTTGGTCTCTGTGGACAAGGCAGGAATGAGATCTAGGTCAATTCTCAGGTGCACTGGGTCAATGGGATTGTTGACAAGAAGCCATCAACATCCCTTTGGAGCTGTTCACAGAGCTGTGACATGTTTATTGGTGTTATCTCATAAGCAGCATAGAGAGTTATGCTATTGTGACTGAATTATTCCTTTTCTTTTATTCCCCCTCCCTTCTCAGCTCCATCTCGAGTATCGTTCATTCAAGCCACTGATGTCACCAGGCACAGTTTGTCATTGTCGTGGCAACAGCCTGATCGACCCAACGGGGTCATCCTGGAATACGAGGTCAAGTTCTATGAAAAGGTGAGTCACCTGCAGGTTAATGCAGCTCAGGCAGCTGTCTGGAATGTCAATACACGAGCACGCTGTTTGTGTTGCACTGATGGTAAAAATGGATTTGCAGTCAGGCTCTGAAAACAGACATCTCTTTTTGTCCCGTCTAATCAGGATCAGAGAGAGCGCTCCTACCGCATAATGAGGACCTTCTCTCGTAGCGTCGATGTCATGGGTCTCAACCCCCTGACCGTGTACGTGTTTCATGTGCGTGCTCGCACGGCTGCCGGATATGGAGAGTTCAGTGCCCCGTTTGAATTCTCCACAAATTCAGGTACAGCGGCTGTAACGTTGAGTAGTTTTAAAAGGATGCATTAAAGTTTAGACGAAGAAGTTTTAACTTTCTGGTTGGTGACTTTTGTGTCCTTTCCTGTTAGATCCCTTCCCTCTGATTGGAGAAGGAGTTAACTCAGCCTTCCTGCTGCTGTCTGTCAGCGGGGTTGGAATTTTACTGCTGATATCTGCAGCTGTCTTCATCATTAGCCGCAGGTACACACACACACACACACACAAACATGCACGCACACACACAAACAACATACACATATATAAAAGCATCATATAGACAGGTGTTCTCCCATATAGATTTTTTGTTGCATCAGCTTGAAGTTTCCCATCAATGAATCGACTTGTGCGCCGCCTCCATCTTAACTACTGCTTTTGACCAACCTGCCACAATGCACACAAACAATACACATGGTTCCCCCTGCTATTGTGTGGCTAAATAATGTGTGTGTGTGTTACCTGGAGCTTTTAAAGGGGATTAGAGTGGAGACAATGATAATCCCTTTGTCCCTGACTTGTCATTACTGTCTCTTCACCAGCACAGCTTGTGTGTCAGCTTCCGCTGGCGAGCACGCTCACACACTCAAACACTCACAGTCTTGTGCGGGAGAGCTCACTCACACACACACACACACACACACACACCTGCGCGCACAACACAAAGGTGTTTTTGACAGTTTCTTTGTTTAATGGAAAACACCTTTTATCTTGCGCTACCTGAGGTGTCGCCCCTCCTCCCTCTCTCCTTTAAATGCTTTCATCTGCTCGCTCTGTCTTTCCCTCAGCCCGTTGCTCTGTGTTCTCATTGTTGTTGCTTTCTATTGCGGCAAATCCTGAAAAACCCTGTGAATGCACAAGTGTCAGTGGAAAAAGAAACACATCAAGTTAAAAATAATGAGACAAGTTTGCCCTTATCTGTAAAAAAAAAAAAAAATCACAAACAAAAACATGCACAAAGCGAAGCGGAGCGCTCCGATGCACTCGCTTGATTTCCACATCTGTGTGTTAAACGTCTATCATTTCTTATCTGCCATCAGGAGGAGCAAGTACAGTAAAACAAAACAGGATTCAGAGGAAGAGAAACATCTTAATCCAGGTAAAACACACACACATACACTGTGAAAACGACAGAGACAGATGGATGCTCTCTCTTTTCTGCCTCCTCTCTGATCCACCTGCACACATCTTATACACACACTGCCAAAGACATTTACATAACATGTATAGCAGTTATACAACTCATATTTCTCACCTTCCTCTGCATCCCTCCCTCCCTCTCCTCCCTCTCCTGTCCCGCCTCTCCTCCGCTGCAGGAGTTAAAATCTACGTGGACCCGTTCACCTATGAAGACCCCGATCAGGCCATCCATGAGTTTGCCAAGGAGATTGATGTTAGCAGCATTCACATTGAGAGGGTTATTGGCATGGGTAAGCCTGGCAGTCGTGCTTGTACACACACCGACACACACACATGCTTACTTGGCGCTGACTATGCTGTTCGCCTCTATGTGTGTAGGAGAGTTTGGGGAGGTGTGCAGCGGTCGGCTGCGTGTGCAAGGAAAGAGGGAGATCTACGTGGCCATCAAGAGTCTGAAGGCAGGATACTCTGACAAACAGAGGAGGGACTTCCTGTCTGAGGCCTCCATCATGGGACAGTTCGACCATCCCAACATCATCAGGCTGGAGGGTGTCGTCACGAGATGTGAGTAGTTGTAGTGTTTGAATTTTAAATTCATTGTGCAGGTTGCAACTCAACTTACTATTTAATTGACTTACTCTCTATGTGTTCAGGCAAACCACTGATGATCATCACAGAATACATGGAAAATGGATCCCTGGATGCTTTTCTTCGTGTATGTGCAATTTATTATGTCTTTCTCCTATAAAACAAACATAAATCCAAATTTTTGTGGCATCTTTTCAGTGTGCTGAAAATGCACTCACTCGTGACTGCACAGATAGATGTCATCTCCCATGTTAACCTGCTCTTCCATGTTTAAACATTTCAGAAACATGACGGCCAGTTCACGGTGATCCAGCTGGTCGGCATGCTGCGCGGCATCGCCTCGGGTATGAAGTACCTGTCAGACATGAGCTACGTTCACAGGGACCTGGCAGCTCGGAACATCCTGGTCAACAGCAACCTGGTGTGTAAAGTGTCGGACTTTGGCCTGAGTCGAGTCCTGGAGGACGACCCGGAGGCTGCTTACACTACAAGGGTAAGACGTGCTCTGAATAATAATCAAATCAGCTGGATGTGAGCTCATACACAGCTTGGCATCAGACAGGCATCAACAGTGATTGAAATAAATGAATCATATCAACAAATTCCATTATTCAGTGAACCTGTTAAACTTACAATGCTGTTATAGGAGTCCCCTGGGACTTACCTGTCGCCTGGAGGAAAGATTCCCATCAGATGGACGGCCCCCGAGGCCATAGCCTACAGGAAGTTCACTACAGCCAGTGATGTGTGGAGTTACGGTATCGTCATGTGGGAGGTGGTTTCATACGGAGAGAGACCCTACTGGGACATGAACAACCAGGACGTGAGTCATTTTTTAGCATCTAACCTACATCGAATGAGTAGATCACCTCCATCATTGTTTAATTAAATCAATCTGACTGCATCTTAAAATGATACAGTAAGAATAGTCGCTCAAAGCTGAAAGCAGGAAGTAGGTGCAAATGATTTAATGAGTGTTTACAATTTGAGTAATAACTTTCTTCCTCATTTTCTTTTCCAAATATGTGATTTTTAAGTGGGACTTTGCTTAAAACTCATCGTTATAATTACTCATGTGGTCGCCCCCACATGAGTGATTATACAACCATCCACTCTGTTGTGAAGATGTCTGTAAAATATTAACACTGAAGTTGATGATTAAATGTTATCAGGGCTGAAGGAAAAGATGGTCCAAAATATTCTTTAGAAAAAGACATGTCTTGGTTACCAGCACTGGACGCACACACACACACCAATTACTTTTCCATGAATACAGTTTGTGTGCTCTGAATTTCTAGAAAAGTCAAATTCAATTTTTACATCCATAAAGCACAAGTGCAACTTAAATGGAAGCAATTAAACAGATGAATGAGTGAAGCAGACAGCATATTTTCAGGACATTGTGATAGATACTATGATAGAAGACTTCTGCAGATGAATAAACTGCTGCATGTGAAATAGGACGTTCTCGACCTCGGCACCATAATTAAAAAAAACTGTATTTTTGCTTTAAACCATCCACAGAAAGAACAGAAAGCCAAGATTTTTTTCCCAGCAGTCATAGGACAATTCATTGAAGATAAATATTTAGTTAAAAAAAAAAAATACAAAAATGTGCTGCTTAGTGTTTTCTGTCAGCCAAGAACACATCATTTATGAATTTAGGGATAATTTAGTTTTGAAGTTTCTGAGATCTGAGACAAAAAAAAAATCCTGTTTCAGAGCAAATTTGCAATCACTTAGCTATCAAAGCTTGTTAAATTTGAGTAGGTCAAAGAGCCAGTCTGGCATATGGAAACTGAAAACATGATTGATTTAATCTGCCACACTTGTGCAGTCTTTCTCAAACTTTTCTGACAAGACATTCTCGAGACATTTTATCCATCTTATTTGCATTTTTTTTTTTTTGCCAGAGCAAATGAGTACATGGAGAGATGCTCTTCTTTTTGAATCTGATTTACTCTCAGTGGAGCTCTGAGGTTCTGACTCACAACTAACTACAAGTCAACCTCATTTTTACATGTCGCTCCTCAGGTTTGATTTAATCACATAAAAAAAAAAAAAAAAAAAACAACTTTCAAGTGCGTTGCATTTTCATATCAGATACATTCACCAGTGTGTTACTGATATACAGAACAGACCCACAATGCAATGCACACAGGAAATAGAGGAGCCGCTCACAGCTGCAAAAAATTAAAATAAATTGCATATGGTGGTGAGACTGCTCTGGAAAGATCTCAGAAAACAACAAGAAAGTAATAAATCTTTGGGGAAAGGTTTTTCTTTCTGTTTGTTGAATTGGCAGTCGTGTTTGAAGTGGCAGTTTGAATGACGTCCTCTGGCAGATTGTTTCTCGTATGAATCCATAAAGCACAGTGATTTATTCTCATGCTATCTGCAAAAACAGCACAGTGTGACAGTAAATATGTTAGTGTACTATTAGTAGTTAGTATGGTTTTGTTTTTTGTTTTGTCGCGGTTTGTGTGTTAAACTCTTACTTTTACATTCAGTCGATGAAAATATAAAAGCTCCAATTGTGTCCGTCCTGTAGGTGATTAAAGCGATAGAAGAGGGCTACCGCCTGCCTGCTCCCATGGACTGTCCCGTGGTGTTGCACCAGCTCATGTTAGATTGTTGGGAGAGGGAGCGAGCAGAGAGACCTACCTTCAGCCAGATACTCAACATGTTGGATAAACTCATCCGTAACCCCGGGACTCTGCGCCGGACAGGAGGAGAGAGGTCTGTACACGTACACGCAGAAAAACGTGTTCAGAAATATGTTTTCAACCCCACCCTCCCACATAGCCAGTGCTCACTCAGTTCTGATTCCATTCATTAATTCATGAACTCTGTATTTCCAGACCCACACCCACCATGCTGGAGTCAGGAGTGGGTTCGGAAGTGTGTGTGTCAGTCGTCCCGGAAGTTTGTGTGCCTGAGTGGTCGGTGTGCGAGTGGCTGCAGTCCATCGGGTTGGAGAGGTACAGAGACACTCTGGCAGCGGCGGGATACACCAGCCTTGACAGCCTATTGGCTCTCACACACCAGTAAGTGTACCCTCATGTGGAAAGGGATTAAAGTCACAGTCGTTTTGGTATTTAAGTCATCGCATTTCTTAAAGCAAAACCAGCTGTCGCATAAAAAACAGAATGACATTTCTACATCTACCCAACAGTCACACTGGGGACTTGCAATAGAATTTCCCTTCACAGTCATGAGAATCTGACTAAGTAGTGAAGAAATCACTTATCTTGTCCTGATAATGACAATAACACTGCCTGCGTTTTGTAGCATCACATTAACACATGCACTGCCTCTAAGCAAGAGATATTGTGTTTTTTTTTTTTTTTTTGTTGTCACATCTAAAGGCTTCACTGTGCTAAAAATGAACTAGTTTGCACACATGAAAGCAAAGTGATAAATCTGACATCATGGAGATGTGTGATATGCAATAAGTGGTACAAATGTGCTTAAGAAGGCACATCGAGCACAGGCTCAGCTCGAAGGAAATTCTCTTTATTGTCAGTTTTCATTCACACACGCGCAAAGTGATGGGAGGTAATTATGCGTAGAACTTGGAAAAAGAAATCCTGAAATCACTTTTCTCACCTCCACACACGTGGCCGTCAGTAGGCGTGCTCGTCGAATCGTGGGCTTCGGAAAATTTCTAAAATTTCCAGCTTAGGAAAGGTGTGTGGAGGAGGAGGTTTCAGACTCTTTGATGATCCAACGAGTACATGGACTCCTTTACAGGTCAACAAGATGGTACTATCCCCGTTCTGTATAAGCTCAGTGTTTGTATTTAAAAGATAACTCAAATGTTGCCAAATGTTTTGTTTTAATCAACAATCAAAACCAACACCAACTGTGAATTCATCCCAATCAGTGGATGAATTGAATCTGATGCATTTTATTGATTCGAAAAACAGTTAAAACTTATCAAGTAACTACACCAGCGAATGGGTGACACAGTCCTTAACTAAACTCAATATCACCCTTAAAGTTACATGTGAAACTACTTTGCAGCTGCATTTTTTTTCACTGAGCATGCTCAGGATGTGGTTCCTCGTTCGTGTTGCCTTCCTTTGTTGCCACGTCTTTGATGTGTCTGAATAGTTCGTGAAGACAACAGTGGTCTACAGCACAAAGGACTAAACTATATCAGGCTGTGGCCACACGGACAACATGGCATTATGGTCGTAGCTTAATTGGTAGACATGGTTGATTATTAATGGTCAGGTTCTTAGTTGAACAATGGTTCAGAAGTGTCACCGAGTAGAAACTGAACCCCTAAAAGCTCCTGATGTCTGTGGGAAAACCTTTATTGTTTCAGATGAAAATGGATGAAAATGAATGCAATGTTGGTTTTGGTTGTTGTCATGAAATCAGCGGTGATGAAAAAGAAGAAAGACTTAGAGAAGGCTTGTCCTTTAAACACTGCTTGTTGTAGCTTTGTTCGTTTAAACACGTGTCTTTGTCTCTGCACCCACAGGGAGATGGACAGACTTGGAATAATCACGCCGTCACACCAGGACATACTAATTGCTGGTGTGCAGCAGGAAATGTTGTCTCAAATGCAGCACATGCAACACACAATGGTCCCAGTCTGAATGGATACAAACCTGTTATCAGAAGAATTTCATTTACCTCATTCATGCACTTTAGAGGGACTTTTCATCAGAGGAAATACAAGGAGCGGATTAAAGTGAAAATACAAAGTGAAGCGACGAGAAAGAGAGAAAAGGAGCACTTTTGTGAACTTCCATCCTGTGGAGTTTTCTAAAAAAAAAAAAAAAAAAAAACCTGATCTGGACGAGGCCACAGATAGCATTAAGCTACTGAGAGCTTAGACTGAAGACTCATCCTCTTAGCCAACTCTGTTTTTCATTATTTGATTATCTGTTTTGTGAAGGCTGACATGTAAGGCTGTGCATAAGCAGAATGGCTTCCAACTTTTTTTTTTCTTTTTTTTTTTTCGCTGCTTTGGGCTTGACTTGAATAAAATATGTTTTGTGTTTTGCTCGTATGTCTGCGTGAGTGTGTGTGTGTATGTGTGGGCATGTGTGTGTGTGTGTGGGGGGGGGGGTGTTTGTGTGTATTGTGTGCATAGCGTGAAGCCACACAACATGGAAACTCCCTTGTTCCAAGGCATCAGCTATTGTTGAATATTCTGGATATGCAAAGTTACCAGAGAGAGTGGGAAGAGCTGGACAGAATGTATCATTACAAGCTCTTACTAGTTTCATACTGGGAGATCATACTAACAACCTACACTATGTGATTTACTTGTGTTTTTATTTCATTTTTTAAATTTTTATTTTTACCTGTATGAATTATTATTTTTGTTGAACTAGACATTTAGATTAGTATCTTGTCCATTTGTGTCTGTGTATATGTCTCTTGTTTGAAGCTAAAAATTAGCTACATGAAACATTTTGTTTATTTATGGTCTTTTTTTTTTCTAGTTTGTACATTGTAAAATAGAAACACCGAGGAGATATTGTAATGATTGCCATATTGCATTGCAATAAATGCCAAAACCCATCTATTTATGTAGGGTTTAATCTTGTTTGAACACAACATTTGCATTGTAATGTGTTTAATGGACACTATGTATTGTAATTAGACGGTATCAAGTTGAGCCTCGAGCCCTTTATGTTTATCATTTCTGATTTTGGCAGAAGAAAGTGTTCTGTGTGAAAGTTGAGACTTAGTCAGAGGTTCCTGTAACAAGGAAAACAACTCCAGAAGAACACCCAGCTGAAATGCTGCTGGTGTAATCACACGCGGTGTTGAGTTAGTGTGTGTGTGTGTGTGTAAAAGGGAGGACAGACAGACACTGAGGGAAGAAGAAGAGTAGGAGAGAAAAACTGCGGGGAGAAAAAGAGCTTGAATTAAAAGGAGAGAAAATTAAGAGTGGGCTGTCACCATGAGCGTCTGTGTGGCATCATGTTTTTTGTCGGTTAAATTGGGCTGAGTTTGCAGCGCAAACTTGTCGAATCAGCAAACATCTGTCTCCTGCTACTCCACCACATATACGGTATACACACACACACACACACACACACACACACACACACACTGGGGAGTTGATTGGAGGAAGCCTTTGATACATAAAGGAAGAGAAGAGATGATCTAGATTCTGGCAAAAAATGTCAATGTTTTTCCAGCCTAATGAGAGTTGCCTGCACACACACACACACACAGAGTGAACACACAACACACACATTGACACGCTCACATACCAACCCCCTGCATCAACTCCCAATACATCCAAAAAAAGCAAACAAAATGCTGATGGTGGTTAATGAGGCAGATGCCTCTGAGTAAGAGACAGAAAGGGGAAGACAGACATGAGGGGAAGAGTTGGCTCGGCTCAGGGCAATGAAACACGCAGCTTCTGTCAAATAATGAGACACTGACACCACAACATTTAGCAGGTAGCCTTTTGTGATGATGCATCAGACACTGAAACTGACTTGAAAAGTGACAGAATGACATCTTTTCCTGCAGAGAATAACTTTGCACAAACAGTGGATGAGCTAAATATTGACTGTTTCTACTTAACTATGTGAGTTTTAGCCATGGAAAAGTAAAACACGACAGATGATATTGTTAGTCAGACTGTCACTGTGTTTCAGACTGAAATATCTTCACAGCAACCGGACAAATAGACACTGGTCCCCAGAGTTATGATGATATTAGCATTTAATTCAACACACAGCTGTCTATAGCCTCAAAGTGTTAACACAGATACAAGCATACACCCTGCAGTATATCAGAGGATTTTTTACTGAAGATATGCCAAGCTAGGCTTTAATAAATGATTGATTATGTAATGGAAATGTGCTCCCCCTTTTACATTTCTCTTAGCATATACCAGCACCCTTTTACATTGAAAAACATGATATAAAGATCAATGTTGTGTCACAAATGGAAAATCTTTTCCATTGACACTCTCTGCCACCGAGCGAGGCCTGTAGGTATTCCAAATTGTGACAAAGGGGATCGATCATAGGGATAAAAAGGACACAGTTTAGGACTGAATCCACATTGACTGATGCTAGACTGAGCAGTAGTAATTTTAACCCTAAAAGACACTCTTGTTATATTGAGAAGGGGCAGATTAAATTGAATCCCTCTGTCTCCGTGTCTCAGTGGGAGGCGATTGTGGGTTTTTGTCCTCAGATAAGGGCGGGAATAGAGCTGGCTAATCCTGCCCGCTCTTCCATGTGGGAGTGGCAGTGGGGTGTCTTTGCTGCGCGGCCAGCCGTAATCTAATGGGTGTGAGATTGGGCTTTATACACGGGCACGCTCACTCACACACAGCCCAAGACACACAACACAAAGTGTAGATTTGTTTCAGGATTAAAGGCATCACCTCAGTGACTGACACGATGCCACAGGCATTCCCACGGTAACCCCCATGAGCATGTGCATGCGTGCATGTGTGTGTGTGAGTGAGGCTGCATGTGCATATTACTGTAATAAATGCTGAGGAATACATGGGAAAGAGAAGCAGATGAAGCAGTGCACTCACACACACACATACACACACAAACACAGCTCTCAGTCCCTCTAGAGAAGCAGCTGCCCAAGTTGGCAGGCCATGTCCCTCTCATTATGCTGGCCAGTCACTCGTGTCCCGGCGCTCTCTCCCCTGCTGCTGCTGGACAGGTAGCATCTGACACACATTAGCCTGCTATTAATGACTTCTGCTGCAGCCATTATCGCACACTTAGGGAGAAACATCCCCAGGGTGCCGTTTTTGCAGTGACACGCATTATATATTCAAAACCATCCAATTTTCACAAAGTTCTGCAAGCAAAGCAATGTTTTTGTAAAACAAGACTTGGTTTCATTTCACCAAGAACTCCGTCAAGGTTTGCACTCCTCCGATTTTATCATCTTATTCCTCCTCTTCTTTTGTTTGTGACAGCTCCCCAGCTTAAGTCCAGGATTTCCGTGAGTTGCCCTCAGAGGTAACTCCTCAGGAATGTGGATGGGTGTGGCCGTGGACCTCCCACATTAAATTGATTGTTTACCCATGATCCCATGGGGAATACCATTGCGATTAACATTAATCCTACAAGTGTGAGCAAAAAAGAAAAAGAAAAACACAAATATCGCCTCAAGATCTTTAGCACCAACAGCAGGTGTTCAAAAGCCTTTCTCTGCTCCTCAGTCTGGTTCAGTGTTTGACGTTATGTCTGTGCAGGTTCAGGCTTGAGTAGATCCAGAGAATAGTATTGCTTACAGAGGTCACAGTAAGTTGACATATTCCCGTCATTTCTTCTCTTCTCTCAAATCACACTGTGGTCACGGTGTCAGACACAACAGGCAGACAATCACAGGGTGTCAAACCATCGTCCCTCAAGAAAATTGGTGTGTACGTAGGAATTCACTTACTGAGTCAGTCTTACAGTGATGTTGTCTTACCTCAGTTTGTAAGACGATTAGGACAAGAAACTAGTCCAAACATATGTAAACAATGTGATCTGAAACACTGCAGACTGACAAACTGAGACAGCTCGTGCTCTATGGTGTGGGCTGTCAAGGTGTCCTTGGTCAAGACACTGAATCTCAGACTGCTAATTAACCGCTGAAGATGATACATTTAGTAGATATCAAGTAGAAAAGACATGTTCAATGCAGTGATGGCAAAACAATGTCTTTCTGGAGGAGAGAAGTGGCATTAATTACTTAAACAAATGCAAAACATCCTTGAATAAGCTGTCTATTATATAAAATGTTTTTGCTTATGTGAAATAAAATCATCTCGAGGCAATAATTAGTCTTTTTTGTCTCACTGGAGGCAGAAGAACAAGCTGTAAACACAACAGCAACAACTTTTCATTTGAAGTCATGTTGTGTCCACCTCATTAAAGTAAGTCCTCACATAGTGGCTAACTTTGTTAGTCTCCTGTTTGGTGGTGGTTAAGTGGTTTATCGGAGCTTTTATGTTGAAAACATCTGCTTTCAACAGCTGCAAACTAAGTCATCCAAACTAATAAAGCTGAGAGCTGCAAACAAAGACCTCAGTGACACTAAATCACCTCACAGAGCTCAGACTACCTGCAGAGCGGTGATAAGTCTCTGTAGGCTCGTTACTACACAGAAAACCTTTTCATTCCAATCTAAATCACTGATTATTGCAGCTTTAAACACAGATGAATGATTTGAACAACACCATGGTATACCTTTAATCCATAAAGTTAAGGAAGTTCTTTCTATTACCTCTCCTGGCCTTTATATCCTCGGGGTACTTTAAGGATTCTGATGTAGTTAACCTTAAGATTATGAATAGACTGTCGGTAGATTCTATTTTAATGAAATTAATTCACTTATATTCATATTTAAACCGGACACACAGACATGTTAGGGAGGTGAAGCTCATTATGTTACTTCTGAATAAACTGATATTTCAGCCTTTTTTCTGTGGTTAGTTTCTGATGATGTCATATGAGCCAAAGATAGGACACAACACTAGATATCTAGTATGTGTTTAACCTGTAGAACCCAATCCATCATCCATCCATCCATCTATACTCCTTATCCTCCAAAGGTCTCAGGGGGCTGGAAGGTAGATACTTATTCAGACAATTATAGTCACTAATTAAACTTCTAAAATCACCCTAATGATCGTCAAAACAACTTCACTCCACCAGGAGGAGACACAACGATGAAGTGACAGCACCAGCAGTAGGTAATCACTTACTACAGCTTCATTAATTTTGGTTTGAAGATCGGATGAATGAGGGAATGGTTATTAGATTCTGTATAAGCAGATAAGAGGGAAAACTTTATTCATTATCAGAGAGCATCATGAACTCAAAGATAAAGCACCACACAGACAGAAAATACCATTACTGGTGTTTGGAGTGAAACTCGATCCCCCCTCACTGTGTATGCATGAATCTGCCTCTGTGTGTTTAGTGCATTCATCCATGTCATTCAATTTCAATATTTAGGGTGAACCTTCACAGCTCTGTGAGCCTCCAGGTTTGATAAACCTCTACAAAAGCACCGGGCTGCATTTATTTTCCATTCCAGCAGAACGCCAAGTCAGTGAAAGCATCATGAGCGAAACAGACAGATTGAAATGAGAGATGAGTGGAAACAAAAAGGAAAAGTATTGTCCTTCATCAGCCCTCCATTTCTCTATCCCTCCATCTTATTAAGGGTGGATAGATGATCAATAGGAGAGAGGCAGTAGAAAGGGATTAGGATTAGAAATCGATGGCTTTGTTTTCTTCAGCCTGCCAAAGATAAACACTGCCTTAAGACACTCGCAGCGCTACAGAGAGACTTTCACAGCTTTTCATCTGTGTGTGAGAGGCCACGACATTCCCTGTGTGTGGACAGACAGACATCTGTTTGCAGCTTCTCATGCCGAGTTAAAAAGAGACGCTTCGATACCCTCACGAGATTGGGAAAAGGAGGGGGATGGGCTGTGATCCAACTTTGTTCTAGTTGTCTGCAGTAAGATGCAGCCAGGACTGTGTTGATGTTTTGCAGACGGTTTCAGTTTTTGAATTGTTGATGGTTTTGCACATGTTGAACTATGAGTGGGAGGTGCAGGTTATGTACGACAGATCAGAGATTGACTGCTAGTTCACACCGAGTCACCGTTTCTAGACCGTCTGAGAATAGCTGGAGATGACTGATGAAGAGGCAGTACCGTACCAGGCTCGCTGCAAAGAGAAGTGATGCTCTTAAAAACCTGAGTGGGCTGTAAGGAGTGAGACAAGGCATTCTGGGTAGGTGAGGCTTCACCTCCCACACAGAGATTCAAAAACATACCCCCTGCTTTGATCTCTCTCTCTATCTCTCTCCTATTCTCTCTCCTCCTTTCACGTGCACATGCACACACACACTTTCACACACACTCTGCACACTTGCCCTGTTTGTTGTGGCTTTCGCCCCTCTCTCTCTCCTTTGAAAGAACAAAGGCATTTGTTTATGTTTCCTGCAGATGAAAGCGTAGCTTTGTGATGGCCCATTTCACCTCAGGTACACACACTTTGTCAATTCTTCTGTAAATTCATGAAATATATGTCATATAAGAACTCTACCTTTATGTCCACGTATATTATATTTACAGCCTTCTCAATTTCTATAGAGCTTCTTCTTTTTTGCATGTTTGCATGCACAGCAATCATGATCATATTGTTTCTATTCAAAGTCACAGGTGTGTGATTACTACCCAAGCCTGCACTCAGTAAAAAACAAGAATAGAAGCAGAAACAGACACTGAGACACATTATTATCTATTATTATAGTTTTCAGTCTATTTGATATGCATGAGTTTGGTTTTGTTGAAAATGACCAGAGGAGCCTCAAGTGAATATTGGTTGAACACGAAAACTCCACTGAAAAATTCAATACTTTGGTTATTGACAACGAAGCAGCACTGATTTAACCTGTAGCTCTCAGTCCCTAATCTTTTGTATCTATCTGAATGTGGAAAAAATACAAAATGTAATATAAATGTATTTTATATAGTTTTTTTTTTTTAGATTCTTATTATTTGTATTTATTATTGTTATTATATCATATACACTGAACAACATTACAATACTGGTAAACACAACACTTAAAAAATATAATAATATGATATGATAAAATATGATCATTGTGTTCATGGATCCGATTCAAAGTTCTTTGTCCCCAACTTCAATGATTTGTCAATAGATGTTGTCCTATCCAGTCCAGATTAACTCCCAAAGATTCCAGCCATTTTCTTTATTTGTCCATCAATACTGTGTCTATAAATGAAACTTTTAAACAGCAACGCGCAGTAGTTTTTAATAAAGATCATTGTAAATGGAGTAAAAAGTAGTATATTATCTGGAGACTAGTTTTGGCAGCAGGGTGGTGCATGGGATTGATCGAGTTGTTATGAAGGAACATGTCAACCTGTGTAGATGTGTGCCCCATTAGTGTGTTTTTAATAGAGAAAAGAGAGAACAAGCTTCTTTAATAATTCTTTACCTCCGTCAGTCAGTTGGACCTGTGGACCAGTGAGGGATTACTCTGCAGACTGGAAATCAAGGAGAGGGAATTGAGGAGACAAGAGAAGGAGAAACAGGTGTGTGTGTGTGTGTGTGTGTGTGTGTGTGTGTGTGTGTGTGTGTGTGTGTTCGTGTTCAGACATCGAAGGACAAAAAGTAAGGGGAAAAGCAGAGAGAGGGACAATTTCATTTCAGGACAAATGGGCAGGTGGCTGCTGATCCTTGTCAATCACACATTCCATCATGGCCCGACATGGCTGATTTGTCACCCTGACTGACATTCACAACTCTGAGTTACACATAAACCACAAACATATATGAGGCAATGAATGTGCCCCCCCCCCCCCCCCCCACACACACACAAAACAGTAACAATACAGTGAACAAACACAGCTCACTGTAACGGCTCCATCCTCTGACATCAGCACTTTGTCTCTCACTTAATCGTATTTAATTGTATAGATTTGACCTCAGTTTTTCCTTCTCTGAGTGTTTGAATATCTACAGTTGGGTCTAAAAATCTGAGACTACTTTCCTAAAAATGGGTCCCTGCTGTATATGTAAAGAGAGTCTGTATTGCTGCAGATAGCCAGCAAAGATCCCAACGGGCTGTTTTGGTTAAAGCCATATTGATCCCTGTCTGTTTTATATCAATTTATTTTTAGCAGCAAGGCTTTTGCAAATAAATGAGAAAAAAGCAATTCCCAGCAAAGCAATCAAGATTTCATATCATTATGTTTGTGTGCGTTAAAACGCCAGAGTGATGTGAAGGGATGAGGTATGAGGCTTTAAACATGAGCCTCTTCTTTACGATCCATCAACAACACAATAAAATGAGTTATGACCTATAGGCAGCTCATATACTGGCATATGTTGTTGTGCAATTTAATTTTACAGTGCAACTAAGAGTTTTGATTTTCGAGGACCAAATACAGTATGAGATTTTAGACAAGAAGCAGGACTGAATACTGTATTAACTAAAACACTGTGGTGCCATCTAGTGGAAGGTTTCTGCAGTAACACTTTATAACTAAAGTAGATTCTTTCAGCAGGAAAAATACTTTTTTATACAATATAATCTTTATTTTCTTTTACACAGTGATCAGCTACAAACACTGTTGCCTACAAACAGGCCGGTTAACTTCAGCAGATTTAAATAATACAAGTTACAGCAGTGTTTATCGACACAGACAGGAAGTTAAAGTACGGTCAATCACCACGTATGGAAGTTGGAAGATACCTCCCCCACCACCACCACCACCACCACCACTAAACTGTATAGAAAAAGTTCAGTTTGTTTAATTTTAGTAATTGATGATTAATCCAGCATCTTTAAAAGACCATTTCTTACACAGCCAACATGCTTATAGCTGGTTCAGACTTTCATGGCTCATAACAACAAATGGAAGTTACATCTTTTGACGATTTGACGATAGGCAGGACAGAAAATAAATTCCCAATCACACATTATATGCATGCAAACACATGCACACACTGAGACATAAGGGCACATACAGACTCACATGCATGTGCTTAAGCACACACAGTTTATCTACAATTCACAAAAGATCATTTGTTTTAGTTTCTTTTTGCTCTCTCTCTTAATTCTGCGACAGTTTTAATCCTGAAAAGGTGTAAATACATGGCTGCTATGTTCTTTAAACTCTGCATTCAATATTTGGTATTAATGCACAATAAAATATTCTGTATGTTTACATATATATATATATATATATATATATATATATATATATGGTCTCAGAATGTTTAAAATGATTACTTGAGACTGAAATATCAAAAACAGTTATGAAAATGAGTTGGTCAATAAGGCATTTTTTGAACACAACCATTCATCGTCAGATCATTGTCAGTTTCTTGAGCGGACCAACCAAACAGCAGTGGAAAGACAGGACACTGTGCGTACAGAGCACACCAAACATTTAGTGTGTTTGAACATGTTTTCACACAATAACCAATGACAAAATAACAAAAATGTACAAAGACCCCAGCCACATTTACATTCTTAAAGTGCTAAAAATAAAATTATACACAGCTTTAACGTGCCACTAGTGAAAAATAAATGTAGGAATAATTTCATATTTGGTCAAAAAAAAAAAAGAAAAGAAAAGAAAAAATAATAAAAACAAAAAGGAATATTGTGATAGATATTTTGTGTATGTATTGCATAGCCAGAAAACCTCCATGGCACCTGACTTAACAGAATCATTCACAGTTTGTTGCCTTCTCCGCTTGATGTCAGTCAGATTGTCCATGAATAAATGATTTGAGATCCATGATATTCTTTTTTTTCTTTTTGCATAATATCAGAATTACTGTTTCTCTCTGTGCATTCGTTTGAACGTACGTCTGTGTTTGCATTCACTCCTTTAGTCTGTCACAGTTGGCAAAGCGAGCTTCCACATGCAGCCTGGGCAGTCGGCATTAAATCTTCATAGTGTCCTGGTGGTTTTATGACTGAAACCTTGGAGACGGCCTGTGGCTCCACCCGTCACTGCTGTCTCCATTGTGAGTTACTGAAGGAGAAATACGAGAGGAACAGGGGATTAATACTGGAGGTGCTAACAGGAGCAGGGCAACTTATACCAACTCATCTCATCTCTGTTGTGTGCATTAAATGTAAACCATGAGTGAAACATAAACTCACTGTCTCCTGCTCCCCTTCAGAGCTCCTTCTGGACTCTGAGCCGAAGTGCAGAGGAGAGTACACCCAGCTCCGATCCTCCTGAGTCTGCTGTTGTCACATTCAACCAGCAGAGGGCAGCGACATAGGACAGAAGAATGATAATTCAGTCAGTGGAAAATATCTGAGACATTCTTCTTAGACATATAGATCCTCTCAAGTGAAACAGAAAAGTTTTGATTATTTTAATTAGCGATTTCTGATTTTCTTTTCTGCTGCTTTAGATTTAATAGACATGACATTTCACTCTAATTGCACTGACAACACGGATCAGTTTGTCAGCTTACACATACTGCACAAGTGCCAAAGGGCAGAAGCTTGAGTGTTTACTAAAAGTGCAAATACAAGTGACAGTAAACTGCCTGCAGGTTCAAGATCATCAAACACAAGTTACTGTTTACAGGAAATTATGCATGCTCCCTTTAAATACACACAATGAAGAAGCTGCAGTTTTTGTCATAGTTTTATTTTTAAGTACCTCTGAAGAGCCATAAGCAGCTGTGCTGGTGACGGTCCCTGTGGAACAGTTACCTGCAACGCTACGATATGTAGGAACAGCTCCTTGCATTACAAGTGACTCTATCTACCTTGGTGGTGACTTACATTGTAACTTGAGCTAGAGTTTAGCTTACGACGGCCAAGAACTGGAGAGTACACCCAATATCTGCCATCTGCATACTGATGGATGGTTGGACACACACACACACACACACAGATGAACACACAGAGGTACATGATGTATAAACAGGAAAATAAAAGGAGATGAAATAAGCGATATAATGGATAACGTGAAGCGGTTATTAAAGAGGTAGAAAGAACAGGAATCTAAAATGAAATTTGAAGGCAGTAATGTAGACACATAAGCAAAATTCACACACACAAAGAAAATTAATAACAGAGAGCTGTGCATGGCAATGACAGGCGCATGAATGCAGATTGACAGATATAAACACATCATGCTGTGCAGGAGAGACAACCCCAGTGTTTTGCTGGTACATTCAAAAAGCATGAACTATGACTGGCGGCAGCTTCGTGCTTCAGAAGAAAAAGCATTTCTGGACAGCGAGAGCAACCGTATAGTACGTGCATACAACACACACAGCCTCCGCCCTCACCATCACAACTCTACCACGCTGTCCTGACTGGGCCACTGAAAGAGACCCAACACATTGAAGAGAAACAGGAAGAAAATATCTTTACTCTCTGGAAGTAGACTCATCATTTAACGGTAAAATGTGTGTGTAATTTGATTCTGTCTGTCTGGTGATCTAAAGGCAGATCAACTTTCATCTCACTTTTGTTTGTTTCACTTCTTCTCTTTGAAACTGACTCTGAACATCCTTTGCAAAAAACAAAAGCTGTGAGACATGACGATGAGAACTTACAAAGTAGATGTCGGACACTTGCACCTCCCCGTCCAATGAGTTGTGGCTGCTGGACACAGACAGCTGATTGCATGATGTAAGTGACGCCTGCTGAGGCGCCTGCGGGCTCTGGGGGACGGAGGAGGGAGGCGTTGTGGGGAGATGGTGAGAGGGACTCTGGGTAGGGGGGTGAGGAGATGCTGGGCAGATTGGAGTAAACACGGAGGCAGGAGGAAGAGTGGAGGCATTTGCTGAGGTGGGACGTGTGAATTGTGTTGCTGAATGTAACACTGGAGAAGAAAGAGCGGAAGACTGAGCAGCTGTGGGGGAGGTTAATGCTTTGGTGGACGGACGGATGGATGAAGAAAGTGTGGAGGATGAATGCCCGGCTGATTGAACGGTGGAGGCGGGCGACACAAATGAGGGAGGAAGGGTGGAGGAGGAATATGCTGAAGATGAAGCAAAGACTCTGGGCTGAGGATCAGGTGACAGGTGACCAGGAGAGGTCATTCCTGTCATCTGTGTGAGCTCCGTGCTCTTTGGGATTTTACTGCATGAGACAAAGCAGAATAAGATTTCAAATGTTTAAAAGATACAGATGTTAACCTTGTTATTTTAATGCTGTACATGTGTGCACCTGAGCTCCACTTCCACTGTTATGGTGTCTTGCCTTTCTCCATGAACAACTACCTCTTTTTGCGACCTAAAAGAACATGAGAAAACAAGGAGATGTGAAAAGAACACCTATGCGAAGTAGCAAACAAAGCTTGACAAGTAAAATCATATGTTGCCTCACAGCCAAGTCTTTTGACAGAATACTGTCGTTGTACTAATCAGATACAACGCTGCGTAGTCATACCTGACCACATTGGGTGAATGCATTTGTCTCCGGTAGCGTGGATGCTCTGGCGTGTCAAAAGGAGTGGTGGGTAAGGAGTTGTTAGAGGAAAGCGTGGTGGCAATAGATGCTGTGGTGGCATCTTCAAATGACGGAGGAGTGCAGGGAAGTTCTCTCCCTGAGTGGTGTAATTAAGCAAGAAAACATGAGGCATGCACGAGAGAGATGAAAATATACAGAAAAGGAAATAATTAACAGAACTTAATTGCTTAAACAGAAACCCACACACTAAAATTAGACACCTAAAGAAGGAGAAGTGTGTGTTTGTCACACACAGAGCGCCTCAAGTGTTGACTCAAGCTGTCATCTAGTTGTGTAACACTATAGCTCTCAGTACTCACCAAATTACTATTAGATGAGTACTGCTCTCAGATCTGTTCTGTGTGATGCTGTGCTGGGTATATCAAAACACATATATGATTAAGAAATTTCTATGTCTCTTTTCTCTTTTTTGTGCAAATCAGCACACTTAACCAACAGCAGGGAGACAGTAAATATTGTATGTTTACTTTTGCATATGTCCCTCAACTCGACTGAATTCAAGGTAATGAGGTAAGGTTGCTACCTATTTCTCCTTTATTTACTGTAGCACTATTATTTACGGTTGCACATCTCACATTATGGTGTCCTAAAGTGTTTATCTAGGCATATCTGGTCTCAATTTGTTGAAGTTTTAATGCCGTAGCTAGTGCTGTTGTTCTGCTACTGCAACTCTATTTCTCCACAGGGATCAATAAAAGCTCTCTTCATTTCATTTAAGGAGAAAATTGAGCACTTGACTGCAGACAATTGAAGCTAATAGTGTGGCGAGTTCAGAGAGATACAAGGTAACACCAGCATTCACCAATTCACTCTATTTTCTGCTATTTTCATTCAATCAGCATTAGCATAGCGGATGAACATTTCCTCACTGTGTTTGATGAGGGCAGCTAGCCTTGATTAACACTGATGAAGGCCAGAACCACAATGGCCAAACCATCCAGGACTAATGAGCACAGGGGTTGTTTTCACTTGGGATAAAAAAGTGATGATCTGAACCTTGTGGGCAACATGTTTCTGACTCTTATTCTGAGTTTACGAGACGTCCTACCGTTGTCCTCCAGCATGGGGAAGCTGCGAGCTCCTTGTAGATTCTCAACGTTGTCCAGTTTTTCCTGCTTTTCATCAGTCAGTGATGGACGCTGCCCAGCTGAACTGGTCCCTGCGCTGGACTTGGACATGGACAGGGGCCCTCGTCCTCTTTTAGATGGAGAGGAGCGCAGTGCTGTGAAAGCAAGACATACTTTATTTATTCTCTTATTTCAGAAGATAAATTGACCCTTTATTTAATATGGAGGAAAACAAACTAGTTCCTCAGTGACATTAATGTCTCCTATGTCTCATGTACATGAGTGGACTCACAGCAGCTCTTCTTGAAGACAGTGGTGCTGCAGAACTTGTAGAACCTCTCAGCATAGAAACCTGGTCTGTGAACTGATACTGTGTCCTGTGGAGGGATAAAAATAACACACATACCAGATCAGCGCCATTTTTATGATGTTGCACTTTTCATGAACAATTACAACTGAGGTAGGTAACTGTTATATAGCAACAAAATAGGGCAACAATAGTTTAGTTTGTTTTTACTTGGATAGAGACTATTACATAACAGTTGTGTGGAAGCTACTCACCCCATCATGAATAAGGGACTTCCAAGAGTGCTCCAGTTTCTTAATCAGTCTGTCAGACAAAGACAATTAAATTATTTAGCTCATTCAATGACTTACTGTGGTTACCTGGCAACTCTGGGCTGAATTAGAGTGCACTTTAAGAACAGTTTTAAAAGGCAGGACTTCATGTTAGGCCACTCACATCTCCTGTATGTCCACACTTCACTGTCTCCTCCATTTGTATTCATTATTTAAGACCGAATGATGAAAGACGTATGACATGTTTGGGATTACTTTTTCTTCATGATCTCTCTTTATCTTTTAATTTTCCTCGCAGGCACGTCTAGCATGGATTACTATCAGCCTATTTTAAACTACTTCATTAGGCTATATCATTAATACATTTATTATAATTCTTTGGATTTATTATCTTTAAAAATACGAGAACCTGGTCAGAGAACTGGCTGCCACTCAGACAGATGCTTTTTAAATTAAAACCACAGTGTGTCCTTATCCCGTCCTTCATTTTTCCTTTGGATTTAGTTAATGGTAGTGGTAATGTAAAATGGTGTATTGTGTGTATAAGACGTCTGACATTACAGGAAACTCTGAAAGCTCTGTTTATGCTGGAAGAAAAGCAGTATTATATAAACAGTTTAACATTTAACCTTAAATGTTTTGCTTGCCTACCTGTAGGACTGCAAAATATCAATAATCCCGATGAACAGCAGGAGGCGCTCTCCTTTACCACTAACAGCTGGAATACCACCCATACTGCAGAATGACAGGAATACATTAACATAATTTGAGTTACCATGGTGATAAAGGTTAACTTTATGAAATGTTGACTTACGTGTCATCATGGTCCAGTGTGTCTCTGCATGTAGAGCTTCCCTGTATAGACTCCATGGCTGTAGAATACAAGGCTCTTTGGGCTGCAGGCCTCTTCTCATCCCCACCACCTGCAGGTGAACTCTGGGACTGATTCTCTCGCTCTGCTTGGGTCTTGTTGTGGACCCCCAGCAGTAAACTGTAGTCCATGATCTTAAAACTCTCCAGGACCTAAAATAAAACATACTTCAAAATATTTGCCAAGCTTCCCAGAAAATGATGTCATTTTTTATGCACAAATTTAATTTTACAGCCAAAGGCACAGAGAAATGTGCATTAAAACTGCATAGGCCACATTATGTATTCTTTTATTACACCTTTAAATTACTCTATATTTCATCTATTAATAGATGAAAATAGTTGAATAGTTTATGTGTTGGTTGTGACGTGTTGGTTGTGACGTGTTGGTTGTGACGCTGTTGAAATAAAATGGAATGCAAAGCATATATCTTTCTCCGCTCTCTGCTCACCAGACAATCTCTTTGCAGCGTTTTGACAAGAGCACTATACGTGTCTTGGTCCAGAATAAGGCCGTCAGGAACATCACTCAGAAAGTCCAGGTCTTTAAAAGTGGGTTTGGACTTTTCTCTTTCCTTCTTGGAAGCTCGTCTCTTGTATGTGGAGCCCTTCAGGTCAAACTTGAGGTGCATGCGCACAGAACGCGGTAAAATATTGTTCATGACAACAACTCTGATGTTCTTTCCCCCACACTGGACGCAGTAGAGGCCAAAAAACTTTGGCAGCAAAGTCCGGGGGTTCTGGTTCAAGTTCTGGAATAAACAGGCACAAGAATAGAGAGAAGAGAAATAAAGAAAAGTTATATGGGAGAAATATATGTTGTCTACGTGGTTTGTTTTTGTGGAACCGTGCACCTGCCACACAGCATGATCCATCCACGGGCCTCAGCACATACCTGTGCCCGTGCTGTGTGCATGCTTAACTTGTTAAAGAGTATTTAGTCAAGGTCTCGGTCTAGAACAATCTCCCTGCTCTTATCTATTAGAAGGCCACCTGCTGACGTCACTGCTGACCAGCGCCAAAACCAAGAGGCAGGATAAAGAGGATAAAGATGAGTAGACTTTACAGCAGCTGCGCTGATCTTGAGCATATACTTATGTACACAAACACTTCTTCCCCCCTAAATAACCTATGGAAAGACTTTTGTTTTTGGGTTTTTTTCCAAGTGCACAACAGTAATTTAAAAGTAACTGTAGACAAAAATGAAAAACAAATCTAAAATCAGTATTTTATCAGACTTCTTTATACTTAATATCAACAATATGCCACTCATGCAATGAGTGGCAGGCTTTGTTTGACTTACCATATAGTATCCAGGAAGCAGTTTCTGTAGAAACTCAGCCTCTTTGTGCTGAACAGTTTTGATGATAAATTCATCATCACGTGTTACGTAGAATATAGAGCCACTTGCTCCTGGATTTGTCAACTCGATCAGTGGCTCGTTACACAGAGAATACTAAGCAGAACAGAGACACAAACATAGATTAGATTTTAAACTGCTGTCTTGCTTTAAGTCAGACAATTAGACCAACAATCTTTGACCGTTTCAACATAAAAAAGCCATAAAAGCAGATGTGGTGTATATTTTATGTTCACTTGAAGCTTGTTTCGAAGGAATAATCTGACCCTCTGGAAATGGAGGATCTTAAAAATGTCATTTGCGAAATGTTTGTTTCACAGAAGTTTTCAACCTAAGTTTAACACTTCATGTGTGCTGCAGGGCTGCACTAATAATGTTACATCCAACAGAGTTTTGAAAAAGCTGAACCAAAGACTAATGTATCCACCCACTCACACTGCACATTGAACTCATCAGCAGCAAAAAGGGAACTTTGCTCAAGGGCACAGACATTGCTCATTTCCAAAAGGCATTCTGGGTGTAAGTGGGAAGAATTACACATCTAGACTGTAAACGGCACAAGTATGACATTTATGCCCTAACAGTTAGTTAACAGATTTACTGTGATAATGCTGATTTCACTCGCTTCATGATGATGCCGAAGGCAGCGCTGGGCTACTGTCAGAAATGACTATATGTTTAATCAACACAAACATATTACGCTGCATATATAGGAGCCCATTAGCCCATTAACAGCCACTAGTATCTAAGTACTTCACTTTACATTAGATATTTAAAACCCATTAAGACATTGTCAGTAAGGAAATTGAGGTAACTTAAGATAAGATTAAATGTCCACTGCTTATTGTTGATTGGTGCTAAGTGATAACATTTTCTATGATTTAATCGACGTAATATAATCTCACCTACCCATTTATCTACACATCCACACAAACTACTGCCTGACTGTAGCCACTACTTGGAGTTTAAAAAAGACAGCTTTAGTCCACTAATCTCCCTCTGGCACATGTAGAGTGTGAGCTTAAACATGCTGCTGAATGCTCTGTGTGTCACAGTGTGTGTGTGTAGGTGGGATGGCTGTGTATGCAAAATATGTGAAGACGTGCAAATGTCATTATGTGTTTGCACAGGCATGGTTTTCTCAATCTGTGTGTGGGATTTTAATGATGATCCTGCATGTTTTCCTTGGTAACTCCATTCATTACCAGTGAAATACTCTTAGAGGGATCCTCACGTGAATCTATACTTAGTTTACGTTTACTTGTATCATATGTGTAATCTATTCAATGGATATCAAATGAAATATAAGACAGACAAACAAAACACAGATTGTAGATCAGCGTGCTAGCAGTTAGTTAACTATTTCATGCTCTTAAACAAATACTGTTATGCGTGCATATTTATTATCGTCAATGTTTTATGTACATGTAAGATATTCAGATACTCTGAGTGTATCTCAGGTCATCGTAGAAAATAAATATCCTACCAGGTAATCATCTGGTCGGATCCCAAACAGCTCCCGGAAGTAGCGAAAGGCCACGGGAGCGTAGGTTTTAAACCTAAAGTCTGGGAAATGGTGGGCTGGCGTGAGGTTGCTGCCTTCGCTGAGTGGAGCAAGGTGGGACCATTAGGAAAATTAAAAGATCATTAAATATTATATAAGATATTTCTCCTCACACACATATGCAGATAAATACAAAATACATGCACAGAAACGCACCTGGGGAAGAAGATACTTTCGACCACGTAGAAGTCCTGCATCAGAACATCTCTCTCAGGCTTGGAGCTTAGGTTGCCCACAGTGTATCCAATACCCAGCTGGATGGCTCCCTTCAAGGCAGAGGAGGTGGTCTGAAGGTGGAGAACAGGGAAAAAACAACAGAGTTAAATGTGCATGGAGTATAGTTGATGGAATCGTGACTACAAGCAAACTTACAGGATTATTTAGTTAAAAAAAACTAAGATAAACAAAGAGAGAGTTGTACCTTCTTGTATGTTGTCTCTCCAGAGGCATCCACCCTCCTGTGACCGATCTTCTTTTCATGGGCTTGGCCCGCTCCGAATGGGGATGGCATCTGTTCAGAAGTGTAAATATATATGTGGATATAAACGTGGTATATACTGTATATAAACCAAACTGATGTTACATGCAGCAAACTGATGCAGACGTCAACAGAGACAGAGAAGAAGGAAGGGATAGAGACAGGTGAGACAGGTGAGGTCTGTAATGTCAAGTAGCTTCTCACCTCCGTTATCTGAGCCTTCTTGGCTGAATCTGTGGACAGAAACAGAAACAGAAAAAAAAGGTTCAGGAGAAATAGTCTGAGAAGAATCAACAGTGGTTTATAATTCAACCTGATTTAGCCATTAATCATTTCACAAGAAACACTGACTGTCATCAGATTCACACTGTGGTTGATCACAACATTAAAGCAAGTAACTAATTTAAACTATATGGCTCATCTTTGTATAATCTACATTTTTTCAGGAATGCTCATCTAAATATCTTATCTATGACCATATAATGTGATCGGAGAGAACTCCACGACAACTGGAAAAATTCATCTGCTGAGCAAAACTGCGTATTGAAATTAAGAACTGTGACATGCGATTATAATAACACTCACATCCACATCCCCTGGCACATTTGAATTTATTTTATCACCTATTTTAGACGGAGTGGGTAAAATTCATCCATTCAACCTAAAAGTTAATTCTGCAAATGTGATACAAATTCAGTCTCTGAACCTTATTCCAAGTAAATTGATGGTTAACTCACCAAACGAGAGCACAGGGTCTACAGGTTATCAAATGACTGATTATCCAGACAGGAAAAAATCCTGGTTAAACCAAAATATGTCATTCAGCACACAGACCACTGCAGTACACACTCAGTTTTTTTCTATTCCTGGATCAGTGAGATTTACACCAAGAAGGTAAAAACTCTATTGGATTGACTTCCCCTTTAATCTGAGCGCTGTCATTGGCTGAAGTCTCTGGATCACGTCACTGACCAATCACACACAAGGATTAGGAGAATCTTCCCAACCAACATAAAGGATGTAACAGGAGTGTGTAAGTGTGTGTCTGTGTGTTGATGAGCACGAGGGAGCAGGAAAGAGGGAAGTTAATGGAAAAAGAAAGAGTTACAGAACACGAAAGTCCTACAAACAATTTGGTTTACAGCATGAGGCTGAATTTCAGATCAAATGAGGGAGAAGATTAAGGGGAGTGTTGCTGACAGACAAGGGATAATGAATCTTTAAGCCATGTTTAAGTACACACTGCAGCATATGCTGCTATCACTAAGTTGTGACCAAATACATTAAAACTTCATGTACGATATAATATATCAGTGCTCATTAATTCTCTTTAGGTGGGTCATCATCCACTTATATATGAACCTCTGCTCTGACTCCTCATCTGATTTACATGGTAACTGCATTACTGACAAGAAGACAAAGAGTCTGCAGCCATGCAGATCTGAGAGGCTGTATTTAGCTACAGCAACACCTCTCATTAAATGCAAAGATGGCTAACATGCTGGTGTTAAGAAGGTATCATTTTCACCATCTTACTTTGGCATTTTAGCAGCTTGCTAAAATGTGCTAAATAGCACATACACAAAGTACTGAGAGAGGCGGTTAGGTAAACACAATCTAATTTTTTATGGTGATCCAGCCAATATTTGTTGAGATATTTCAGTCCAACAAACAAAACAAACAAAAATTAAAAAGCCCCTTGTGGAGTAACTGGACACACTGCTGCTCACACCTGTAGTCAGATTATTGCCACATCGAAACCTGTAGGGCAGAGCAATGAGAAGGAGCATCGAGGGGCAGGCATACATACGGAGTCTCTGTGGGATTAGGGTCATGCCAGAATAATGTGCCACTGAGTTACAAGCAACAAACAGGACTAACTCAATGCAGCACTTATGATTATTAGGTGAGGAACAGCTTGCAGATCACGTGTTTTAAATGTGTTAGAATTAAAATCTCAAGCAACAACTCACTTAGAGTGGATGTTGTTGTAATGACATAATTTCAGATATTTTACATCTTAAGGCCTGTTTGTATAGTGTCATTGTAGAGAGGATTAGATCTCTCTCTAACCACGAAAGAAAATGGCGGCCTGTTGCTGTGTTATAAATGTGACATTAAACACAGGAGTAGGTTTTGATGCCCTGAAGTTCTTTGCACACAAGTACGCCTATAATCTGGTGGACTTAATAATAATCGCCTGTACACAAACATCTATGTTGCTGTGTATACATGAGCATGCGTATGCTCTTTTTGAACCTGCTAAACTGATAACAACCACATGTACTTTCTTTCTGAATGTAATGTTTGCACATAAATAACACAACCCCACCGTGCTACATGTCCTGTTGTATTTGTGGCCATTACTTCCACAGAGATGCTTGGAGTTGATACTGGCGGGGGATTAGAGAGTGGTTTATATTATAATTCCATGTCAGATTATGTAAGGCACTCTTCAGATTTAGCTTGGAGAGGATGAAGAGAAAGATGGTTAAGAATTATAAAGACAAATAGAGGTTAAGGACAGGATCAAAATAACACCTGTCTGACCACAGCAGGTGTTTACTATGGCGGATGCTGGGCAGCAACATGTAAAACCACAGCTCCTGCAGATGCTGCACATACAAACTGTGAGTTTGTTATAATAATAGCAGTACACACTGAGGTCAAGTGCAGCATTCATCCCAGTGTTGTTTATACTGATCAGGTGATGTCCGACAGTGTGTATGCAGCTCTTGACAGTGACACACCTTGTGTTGGTGCCAGCCTGCAGTCAGCCTCTGACACTTTGGGTCATTTACAGTTGAGCAGCTGTGACTTGAATCTTGACACTCTTATCTAACCAAGTAATTCATTATTCATTTCACAGCTTGGGTTCCTCCTACTGTAACGTTCCTGTATATACTCCAGAGGTTAAGAATATCTTTATTTTCTGTCTGTAGTTGAGTGTTTTGAGTTAACGTGCCTGGCTACATTGTCATATGACTGTATGTAGATGCCTCGTGAACCTGATCCTGAATGAAGCCCATCACCACACTGACAGGACTATGTATCGCCAACTCGAACAGATACTAACCGGTGTCCTCCAGGTCAAGCTGGATACTGAGGCCGGCGGCCGCCGCCTCGCTCCAGGTCCCGTCTTCCCCCGTTTCCGCAGTCTTCCCGTCCATCTCCCGGACGGCTCTTGACGACAACGAACGGCCGTTTCCTTCCTCAGCGACAACCAGATGCGACGGAATGCGCTTCCAAACAATCTAGAAATCCAGTCATGTCACCGTCTTCGATATTTTCTGCTACCCTACCGGACTACATAACTCCTTCATAACGGATAGGTGTTTTTTTTTTCTTTGCGGCTACATATTGACAAACGCTGCAAACAAGTCCAGAGCCAGAGGTGCTGATCGTCTCCGCCGCTGCTGCGTCATCACTCTAACGTAACGGCTGATGCGCGTGCAGCTACAGCATCACTGTGCTTAGCGCGCGAAGGGCCGTCAGCAAACGTTGAGCGTCTGCATACGTTATAAACTACATTTACAAACTGATTTGTGATTTTTTTTATTATTTATATTTATTATCACTACACACATACACACACAGAAACGCACAGTCTCTAATTTTTATGTCACTTTTGATTTTAATGCAGACAGCATATCTACCAAAAATCCAGAAAAAAATACTTTACATACAAGTTATAAATGGATTTGATCTGCAGACAGTTGAGTGAAATAAGTATTTGATCCCCAAGCGAACATGACTTAGTTTTTTTTTTCTGGATATTTGGTTGACATTTGGTCCCTCTGCATTAAAATAAAAGTACCATAAAAGTTTAGAAACTGTTTGCTTTTTTTGTCAGTGAGTAAATTTACAAATGCAGCAGGGAAACAAATACTTACCCCCTCCCCCACTCTATATTATAATAAACAATAACAGTTTCATAGTAAGACAGCATTTATTTTCAAATTTTAATACTTGAATCACTGATGGTACAACAACAGACTATGTCAAGTGCAATTAATATTTATCAGTAGCATTATAGAGGTTGGTGAAATGTATGGCGTTTACATAAAACTGATATTGACACATGACTACATGGTATTTGTATCAGGAAGAGGAATGGCTGTTCAGAGGGTGAATTTCAATACTATGTGTCTCCACTAATGGATGTCCTCTCATATGGTCCAGTAGGATTTGGTGTGGGTGAGCTCTGGAGGTTAGTTGCACGCTGGGGTTCATCAGGCTTGTCCTCCCCAATGCTGGGTTTACAGACAGGCCGTCACTGGTCCAGAGACACACATACAAATACCCTGAGTTCCACGTGAGAGGACAGGAGTCAAACAAATGCATGGCAAACGGTTGGATTAGAGGTATGTGGGCAGGTCCTTCTCCACCACCTGCAGAGAGAAACAAGTACAAATTCTACTATGACAGAGATGGTAAATGTGGTGCATTACCACACCACCACTTGTCTATCAAATAGAAGTTCATCTTTCCTCATAATGCTCCCTTTCCTATAATGGCCTTTTATTAATTTGTCTGAATAAATCTATCCAGACTATAAATAAATCATGATAACTAGATACTATATACACATGATAAGAAACACCTCACACTTCACTACATGCACAGCAACCACATTGAAATCACTGAAACCACAGTGAGTGTCACTTACACTGGGATCATCTGTTGGACCGTACCGCTTCACCACTTGCCCTTCTCTGTTTATAAGAAACTGTTAAAAGAAAATAGTATCAAAATATCAACAAAAACATGGATTTTAACGCAGCTGTGGTCAGAAAACTAAGCTCATTTTTACTGTTCAAAAAGGGATAGTGCCAATTATATTAGCAAATTACCTTTGTAAAGTTCCATTTGATGTTACTTTAGAGAGAAAGGGAGAGGAGAAAAAAGTTATTACAACACAACCTGCAGTCATTAACACCACGACTGGCGTTCCATCCTCATGAGGCACAGGAAGTGTCATCATTCAAGTTGGTTACAATTGATTACAACAGTAAGTATTAGCTCATTCAGTCCACTGAAGACTATTGAGTTTTAACTTTTTGTCAAGTAAACCAGGAAGTAGGACAATTACTCACTTTCCCAGGGTTCCCTTTCCTTTGGGCTGTGCCTTCATCCATTTCCACAGAGGGTGAGCCTTGTCGCCGTTCACCTCAATCTTACTAAAGAGGTCAAACTCAGCATTGTAACCTTTAGCAAACTCCTTAATCTCTGCGTCAGTCCCTGGCTCCTGGACAACACACACATAAAAACCATGTGAGCAAATCAAAATTGGTAATTAAATGTTTTTAAATGAGCTAATGGTCTAGAAATAACTATGTAGGAATGCATCTAAAATTTCTGAATATTAAAAAATAAAATATCTAGAATGTCAAAATTCAGCTTACATTCTTGTTTGAACTGAATTTTGAAAAGTTGAATAACCATTTAAATGACTGCCATCTGGACATATAACATTTTTCAAAAATGAAAGCGTAATGGAGGATATGTTTAAGACAATTTGTCAGTAGTTTAACTGTCAAAGGTCTTGAGATACTGAGTAAATAGGAAAATAAACAAAAGCTGTATATCCATTAGGTAATGCTTGTTTACCTGTCCTCCAAACTGGTTGCAGGGGAAACCCAGGATGCGTAAACCTTTCTCAGCATAGGAGGCGTGCATTCCCGCTAGCTGAGTGTAGTTTACTCTGGTTTTTCCTCATTTGGATGCAACATTTACAATGATGCACACATACCCTCTGGCAGGGAAAAAAAAAAAAACAAATAAACAAGAGAGTCAACTGGAAAAAACACTATGCAAATAACGTTGAAAACGTCCAGCATATAGACTTCTTTATCAAAACACAGTACTGCATTGACAACATTCACAGATTATACTGCACATCTGAAGTGTACATCAGTATCTTAAACCCCACAGTCACTGTTTTGAACAGTAAAATATCTTTAGCTCAGAGTACGACTGTTGCAATCTGTTGGTTTATCTTGTTCCATTAACTGCTCTAATATTTTGGTGACAACTGTTTATATTGCACAGATAAGAGGGGTGGTACCAGTCAGAAACACTCAGTGTGTTGCTCCAGATGTTTCCTTTTGAGATTTGTTGCAATACATCTTGATATGATATGAAACTATTGCCCAACAAAGCTAACAGATAACTTTACACAACTCTGTTTGTACATGCATTATTGATACACTACTAATACAAGTTCCTCATCTGCTGTGATGGGTCAGTTATGTAATGTGATGTGATCAGGCTTTCACTCGGTTACTATGAACATTACAACATAGTGTTATTTGGGTAAACTTAATTTATCTGCCATAAAATGTCACAATCTCTACACCTCTCATTAGAAAGTACATGTGTTGTCAAGATCAATCACAACTGAGATCACCCATTACTCTTGACGGTATTGCTTGTGTGTGAATCTACTGAATATTTTAGAATGAAAGTGAATTTGATATAATTGAGTAACTTGTTCCATCTAAACTATGTGTATGTGTCTAAACTATGTGTCGCCTAATATCTATTACTGCTGCTGTAAGAGATGTGTCACACCAAGTCAACATGTGATCTAACAACAGCAATCCTGAGTCCTGAGACATGATGAATTATCAACACCATGACAAATACAATCTACTCTATTTCAGTGTAGTGAAGCACACAAGTAGTACAAAGACAAACCCACTATAGCTGCCATCTATAACATCTGTCTTCCTGGGAAAGGCATAAAACATGTTTTATCTACTCAAGTGGTATGCTATCTCTCTGTCTCACACACACGTGCACACACACACGTGCACACACACACACACACACACACACACACACACAGTCATGTTTTCATACCTTAGGAGACATTTCATTGACTTGCATTAATTTCCTGGAGACTTTGCTTGAAACCTTAGATATCTCAGTTGTTGGTACCACTTGTCTAACATGTATCTAAACCTGACCCTAACCTTAACCAAACCTTTAGTCATGTCTTCACCTTAACTTTTTGTTTTTTACATTATGTGGACCTGCTTTTTGTCCCCCATAACAGAGTGTGTAGACAGGTTTAAGTCCCCACAATGTAGGAAAAACACTTATGTACGTACACACATACACACATACACATACACACACTTTACCTGTATTTCTCCAGAGACACCTCATTGCCATCAATATCATTGGCAGAAAACTCATAGATGGATTTGGCGCTCTGCCAGTCTTCTACGTGAGCACACTGGGTAAAGATAATAAATGACAGTTATTCATAGGTGAGTGTGTGAATGAATAAGACTGGTTGAGTAAGACAGCTAAAGACACAGATTTGTCGGGGGTGAAGTCTAAGAAAGTAAACCAAAGGGCAAAAGTCGGTTTAAAAAAAAAAAAAAAACTGTGCAAAATGACTCATATCTGGGAGGAAAGTCGAGGAAGACAGTAACTTCCTTTACTGTTCAGTGCACTTCGGCCTAGTTGTGTCATAAATCCATCAGATTAGACACACACACACGTTTAGACTGAAAACCACAGTAAACTGTGTGCCTACAGTGTCTGGCTGTCTAAGATAAAAATCTGTAAATAACAAAAACAACATAATAAAACCAACCACCTGACTCATTTAATACCGTTCACGTTAAATCGCATTAACTGCTGTATTTAAATCATTGAAAAATCTGAAGGATTACTCAAACAGAGGACCTCCTCCTGCATTTATATCAAATAACATCACATTTCTTGTAGATTAACACAATTATTAGCAATTATTTTAAGTCATCTACAGTCCATTTAATGATGTTAGCGTTAAAGCGCTAGCTCGTTGCGCCAGTCACGCTAACATGACAGAAAATACTAAATACCAAACATTTGACTTCAATTTATGAAACTCGGGTGAAACCAGAGATAACTCGGTAATTTAACTCCACCCTTGAATCTGTAAGTGACGACCAAATGCTGATAATATGCCTCCAGTTTTTTTTAATATAATGACACTAACGGCAGCCACAGTTTCATCAACGGACCCATTTCTCCGTTGCACCGCATTTTAAAAATAGACGTCCTTACATCTAGCTCGGTGTTACATGGTGTATAACGGGCGGCGGCACCAGATAAATTGATATATATACGCAAGCAAACATTAACAAGTAAACATGTACTGTACCGTACTGTCCCGGGAACTTACCATAGTTCTCAGCGAACCTCTGCTGCCCACCAGACCCAACAATACTGCTGCTTTTAACAGCCGCATGGCTGCTACAGTGACGTCATGTCACATGACCGGTAGCCACACCCTCTAGATGAACCTACCTTCACTGACAACTTTATTCTTTTTGTTGAGTGTTTTCGTTATAACTTCATCACAAGAAAAATGCACTAAAAGACAGGGAACAGGTATAAACACAAATATACATATGTTGCAGCAGACAATATACAGTTGAGATACAACTGATAACAAAATTAAGAGACATTCAAAATAAAAGACTGATATAAATATGTATAAAGGTTTTTAGTCTTTCTGTTACATTTACCCGCTCTGTGATTACTTCAGTCGTGAGATATACTGCGTATATGTTTTATGCATTTTATTTGAATTTACACTTGACACTTACATTTAATCCTGCAATATATGCTTCAGCCACTTGATGGCAACAAACATCTTCTGGACACAGAAGTCGGCACATGATCATCACATCACTACCCCCATCATCGTCATCTTTGAGGTTAGTGTGACAAAGTTAATGAAGTTGATTAATAACACATCCAGCAGTAACAGAGCAACATTATCAATGATTTAAGTAATTATTTTATGTCCATCCACTTTGGTCTCTTTGGCTGTTAAATGCTTCACTGTGTTCAACAGTTATGGTAACAAACTTTGTTGGTGATGCTTTGTATCAACAAAGTAGTGTACAAACAGGGGTGGATCTCCTGTGGTGGCATGGGCTACCCTAAAATAATCTCTTGCCGCCCCTAGTGCTACTTTAGTTTTGCATATAACAATATTGTTTATTAGGATAATCTAATGTTAACGCTTTGAACAAGTCTAGCTACAATTAACACTGACTATGAAATCTAAAAATGAATATATACCATAACATTATCCCCCTTTCCTAAAAAAGGGTTCAGCCCTTTTATAGGGGTGAACCCTATCACCCCTTTTCATAGGGAGCCTGATTTCAACACCAGTAGTTGATTGTTACATGGGCATTTCAGATTTCAACACCAGTAGTTGATTGTTACATGTTGGAAACTGCTTGAAGTGTCATAAGCCCAATAAATCATAAAAAAAATAGGTTTATATTTTTCTACAGTCCAGTGCAGTGCAAGTGCAGGGAAACTTTTTGCTGTGGTTTAACATCAAAAACAAAATGCGTAATCATGTAAGGTCATGTAAACTTTAATTACAGTACAGTACATTCACACTGTTATCCTTCTATCACTGCCCAGGATCCAGATCACAATCAGGGAGCAGGGGAGATCAGTTTCCTCCAGGCCAGAGTTGGTTCTCTGGTAGGTGGGAACATAGACACAGAGGCTAGTCTGGGTCCTGAAGAGTTGCAGCCACACCTTCATTCACGCTCTACTCACCCTCTTCTACCCAGCTCCACTCCCTCACTGTTGCGTCACCACTCGCTCAATACACTCACACTCATCTCACACTGTCTCATTCACAACTAGAGCTACACTACTCTAATAACAACACTGACCTTATTTAGTCCAATTGACCCGAACCCTGCAGCATTTACCCCCTCTGCTTTCAAGCAAACTTTGGACTGGTTTAGTTTTGATGTGAACACCATTTGAACAGATCACAGGAAGCCATCTTATGTCTCATTTCATTGACTAGGGAAAAAGTGGGTCCACTTTTATGTATCATTGTGAGAGCAATCAAGTCAGAATGTGTATGTAGAATGAATGAAATCACAGCAGGCCCTTTTCTCTAATATAAGCTTTGTTTTTTTATTTGTTGAATAGGCTATATAAGATACAGTGTATCTTTTGGTCACTGGATTTTCTTTTCATGAATGGGAATTAAAAAAACATTTGAGTTTTGTTTTGAAATACTAAAAACTAAATTGAAACACAAATCACTTTTCTTTTTCAGTGTTAAAAAGCGATTAACTTGTAAAAATTGGTTTGATTTCATATCTTATATATCATATGTTATTTCACATAAGAAAAATAAAATCATGAGTAAACAGAAACTGAAAAAACGGCCAAAAACAATAGTTTTTTTTTTTTTTTTTTATATTGTGACACCAGAAGTTGCCATTTACAAGGCAAGACCACAAACAGACCTGTTCAAATCTAAAGATGTACAAACTTGTTCTGTAGGAAAAAGTAAAGTTTCGAATGCAACATGGCAGGATACGGTTTTTTTTTTTTTTTCCCATGACTGCAGAAAAAGTGTCATGTACGATGCTGAAGTTGGCATCCGATTTGTAGTTGTCACGAGGTAACAAATACATTATTATACAATTAAACTTTCAACATTCGTTTGACACATAATGATTGACATAATGATCCATTCAGGAGACAAAGACACTGAGCTTTCAGTTTTTTGTTCAACATGTAAAATGATAGTTCACAACAATAAAAAAAAAAACTAAATGAAAACAAAGCTAAATGTGACTCTAATTTCTTTCAGGAGCTACTACAATCTACACAAATGACACATGTAGGTCTGCAGCTGTGAGAAGTAAGATCAATGATGTGATTGATGATACCTGAAAACAACAAAACAAATATACAAATATTGTATTTTGTCCCATTTTTAATGATAAAGACGGGGAGGAGAGCGGAGGAAAGATATTCAGGAAAGCTCAACTCTTGGGATTCGAACCAGGAAACAGCTGGTGCACCATAACTATCCAGGAAACTCTAGTCATGTGACTTGTGTTCAATCTTCACCAAAATAAAATCTTTCATAAAAGATCATAGCATTTTAACCATTTTAAATTTCACAAATGTTCCAACCCCTAACGTTTTACTTCAAACATTCTCAATCTTGTTCCTGACATCGACATATAAATAACAACACAGTATGTGACCTGAATGACTGTTGCTTTAGTGTTAGGTGTTAAGTGTTCCCAATAAACTGACAGCTGAGTGTATGTCATATAACTGACATGTTGTTGTTATATGAGTTGCAGTGAACATGTGGTGGCAACAGAGATTCTGTTTTTATAGTTTGTGCCTGCAGCGCGCACACACACACACACACACACACACCTTCCTTGTTTACTATCCTCCTACAGTGTAAGTGGGTGGGATTCCTGTGACGCTATTGGCTGCCGTCACCCGCCATACTCTGCTATTGGCTGTCTGTAGTTGTGTGTTAAATCAGAGACTTTCATAAGTGAGCACCAGTGGTGGAAGTAATGAATTTCATCTACTAAAATTGTCTTCAATGTTACCTGGCATCACAAAGTCAATGTATAGGCCAACCAGTAGGACACATTTCAATAGTGGCGGCATAAAGGACTTCCAGGTCAGTTCATACATACAGGTTTTATCAAACACATATAAATTCAGAATATTTAAGATGTTGCAAAACATCAGACAGACATATTATTCCCATTACCCGACCCATGTTATGATTGTCTTTATATAAATATCGTAATCAGCACCAATATAAAATATATATAGTCCTCAATATGGTTCTTTACAGCAAGTAACAACAAATCAATGTCATTATCACACTAACACATCAATGGAACCAGCAGACTCATCTGGTTCCCAAGCAACACATAGATACATAGTTGCAGCCAGTAAAGTTATCAATAGACTGAAAACAGATCAATAAAGCACAGATAGAAAAAAAGAAGATCTGAGATTGAACTATATGATGTCAGAACTGTGCTAAGAAAGACCATCACGCCAAGTAAATAAGGCAGGTTACTGGATGTGATGTTGGCAGCTGCAACCAACCAATGTCCCACAAGCAACTGTTGACAAACTTGTTGTCAATTTTATTGATAATCTTATAATATTTGAATGTATTTAACAGAAAAGATGCTTTGTATTTGTTCTGAACACAACTGATCCATATAATTATATAAATATTCAGAGAGAAGTCTGTTGAAAACAAATGTTTCCAGCATTTGAATATTGACAATAGATTTTATACCTCAATTTAACAAGTAACTAATACTCTGAGTATACTAATAATTTATACTTTTACTTCAGTATATATTTTACTTGCACTTGTATTTGCACTTGTAGTTGAGTAATATTTTAGTCATGTAACAATACTTCTCCTTAAGTACAGATTTTCAGTACTCTTTCAGTACTCTGAACACCAACAACGTCCTGTACTGATCATCCACAATATCACTGATCAATAGCAGAGGATCCTGTTCATATCCTGTTTATATGAGACATTGTTTTTAACTGTTCAGTTTGAGTCACAAGAATGATGAGTACAGTGAAGTGTGTGCGATCTCTGAAAGACGAATAATAAGATCACACCTCTAATGAAAGGCCTGTGCCAATGACACTGACAGACTGTCATTCTTTTTATAGCAGCTCAGGTGTGGTGACGTGTGCTCACTCACTCACTCACCAGGGAGGAACCATGTGGTAAAGCTACTTGGGGGATATGATCATTCATCGTCATGTCTTAACATGTTTCTGTTATGGAAAAATGTATGTTACCCTGGTAACACTGGACAGGAAAAGAAGCATATGTGCATCATGTGCAAAAATATAAAATGGAACTAATAGGAACGAGAGACAGAGGCAGTGAGTAAACTATAATGGTGTTTTAGTTTTGTTGTTGTTGTTGTTGGGTTAAATATGAAAGAAAGTCAAAATTTATAGAAGTGGTCAGTTCAATAACAGCTGGAAATCAGAGATCAGTCATCAAAAGTGTAGTTTCACTGTTTGTGCAACAGAGGGCCCTATCTACCCTAACAATGGTTGTAGGATCACTGTGTAGACTGTATAATCCTCATGTTTGTGGCCACAACATGAAGTTTATGTAAGAAAGGATGAGATTAGGATTACAGAAATATGCCATTGAGATCCTGTGAAGATTGAAAGCCTTTTTAATGATGTGGTTTCAGTTCATTTTGCAGCACTCTATCTGAATGCATTAATATGTAAATACTAAGAGGGATTAGCTAATCACTGCCCATATGGCTCATATTTGCCATGTTCTCTGTGTGGTTGAGTTTATGTAACGATCTGGTTTTTGAAGAGACAGTTGAACAGAAGTTAAACCAGTTTGAGGATTTGGATGCATTGTCCTCTTGTACACAAGTTAATTTAAATCCACAGCATATCTTTATTTATCTATTTATTACTATAATTGAATTAGGCCAAGATCTTTTTTATGTCCTTGTTCTGGGACATTGCTTTGAAATAGACTCTAGTGGTCTGATGTCAGATTGATACCAAAATTAAAGTCCCTGTGAAACAGCATTTTGCTAATTTAATTGGATTGTATTCCCTGGTGAAAATGGATAATGGAGTGGGACATAACACACGAAGAAATCGCTCAGGGGTGTAAACCAACAGGTTGTCACATAGAAAGAAAAGTTGACTTGCTCATTTATTGGTGGAGATTCAAACTTTACAACTGGTTCAATCAAGGAATGTAGCAGCCATCGTGTTAATTTTCGTGAGTCACAATGTCACATCACATAATCTCCATCAAGCTGTGCAAAAACGTGACATTTTGCTAATTAAAAATATCGAACCAAAATGAGATTCCTCTTTCTTCTGATGAAATGTCTGTTCCAGCTTCCAGTGAGGACACATTAACAGAAAATGGTTCCTTCAATAGTGTTTACATGTCATTAGATGCCATCACCACTGACTGAGGTTTATGAAAATATATGTTTGACCAAATTGACTTGTGCTGCACTGCAGAATCTGGATCACGGGGGCAAACAACTGCCTCGAATAATAAAGTGATACAGTATACTAGCTAGCTGTTGATGGTAACAGTAGCTTATCTGCCCTCTAACACGTACACATACATACTGACACATACATAAGCATGTTTGGGTGACGAGGAGGTCATATCTTTAGAGGAAGAGGTTTTTAATTAGGGGTATGATAAAACACAGAATCCACCGCAGATTGCCACCTGAAATATGCTGTTTAAAGCCACTAATTAAACACCTGACACATGGCCAATTAAAACTCAAATCAAAGAGGTTCTGGAGTAAAAGACATTTGTACAGTCAGTGCAGTGAGTGTGAGTGTGTGTGTGTGTGTGTGTGTGTGTGTGTGTGTGTGTGTGTGTGTGTGTGTGTGTGTGTGTGTGTGTGTGTGTGTGTGCGTGCATGCGTGCAGAGGAGGAGGGGGTAGATGCCGCAATTAGTTGCTCCTCTGCCAGAACTTTGTGTGTGTATGTGTATGAAATAATACAGTGGGTTTGCTGCACATGTGTGTGTTTGGTTTTTTTTGTTTTTTTTATCCTTAGCTGCACTTGAATTAATTATTGTGTAACAACCTCACATGAGTAGCACAGTAGAACATCTCCCTTAGTAACAATTCACTAGTAGTAAATGTGAACATGTAAAGTACACCAGTTTGAGGTCAGACAGCTGTTGAAATGTAGCTGCACCTGTTGCACACACACACACACACACACACACACACACACACACAAAATACCCACATGTGCAGATTCACAAATGCAGCTTTAATTAAAATGATGGATGATAATAAGGTCACCAGATGACATTTTAAACTGCCGCACAGTTGTTAGGATGACTTCATCCTAACAAGTGTACAACAGGCTTGAAAACGTAATGAAAAAAAAATTGTTGATTTGTTTGTTTAACTTTCCACAGCTCACTGACCTCCACTAAATGACCTCCACTAAAGCTGAACTGGGAACACACCCATGAGATGTTAGAGGTCAAATTATTGAAACATTGTTTCATGCAAGTTGCACACTCTCAGCAAAAAAAAAAAAAAAAAAACTAATGTAAACATGTGTTGACTAAATGAGCAAACAAACAAGCCCAGCGATGTAGATGTGCGTGTATCATGGTAACATCTGATCTATGTTACTAAAGAATAACTGCATATATATAAATATGCTGTGATAGATGTTTGGGGTATTTTCCTTTTTTTTCTTATTTATTTATACTGGGTTATATACCAGAGAGTCCACTGCCTAAATGATGGAATGTTGTATTCGTGGAAATGTGGACTATAATGAATAGGAAGAGACAGAAAACAGAAAAACAAACAACTTTCATATTAAAAGGAAAAAAAAAACAGTTGCCTAGAAACAACCTCTGCTAAACCTGACTCCCCTAACCACCACCACCTCCATCTCCCCCATGACACACACACACACACACACACACAGAACTATGCACACCATGGGAGATAAGATCAGTTGCTTCAAGAAAAGTTAGGGTTTTTTCTCACTGTTCCTAAGCAACAAGTTTTGCTGTTTTCCTGGATTCGCCATATCTCTGGCGGCTCCACTGGAGATTAATAGTCACAGGAGACAGAAATTAAGTTGATCGAGGAACTTTGGTAATTTCTCAGAAGTTTCCTTTACATTTTAAAGCAGAGTTGAATTTGGCATTACCAGGGCTAGATGCCTGGGAGTTTAAAGATAGATAGAGAGAGAAAATAGTGAGATGTTTTTTTCTTCTTTTCCTTTCAATATAATGACATAGTCTACATCCACCTGATTATGTTGCAGTTGCTCATAATATGAATTGCTGATTACCTATACCATTTATATACTGTTTCATTTTATATTAAATGTCCAAGTACCTATAGTAGAGTTGATGGAAGTGCAACAGTAACAAGTGGAAACTAATATTCTCACATCAACAAGTTTAATAAATCATCTAAACACATTTTATGTTATACCTGAAGTAATGTCAGTGGCAATTGAGCTGTATGAGGAGCTTGGACATTCCCTGAGAGACATATAGATGATCTCGTAATTACCTCCATGTGTGCATATTGTGCTCGCATCAAAAATCAAATTACGATCACAGGGAGAGGGACCACTGATCTCAACACCTACACCAAAGCCACATTCTTGCATATTTTAAAATATGTAACAAAAGGAGTGTAATGAAAACAGATGGCAACCTATATTTGCATTGGCAGAGAATCTTTTACATTTAACCCTCACACTCTGAGGGACTTGGTTGGCAAGGCAACTGATTCTGCGGTCTGTTTCCCATGACTGCATCTCAATAGCCCAGATCAGCCTCCTTATCCCTCTATCTTCCACGAGAGAACACAAGAGAGTCCAGGCAGGCTCGCTGCATCTCCAAACGTTCAGCGTAATGCTAGCAGGCAACTGGCAGCCAGCTCACTACATCCTACACCCATCCCTCTCAAATCCATCTCCAGGATCAGTATAATACCTACAGTTTTAACAGTCACTGCTGAACCTGCTTATAACCATCTGAGCCTTAAATAAATCAAGTATGTTCAGATTAGTTGGAAAAACCTATCTACCTTTTCAAGAATTATGTTCCTACTCTCCTGAAAAAATTCCAATCATGTAGACTCCTAAAACCTTATTTGAGTAAATCAGTGGGGTGACAATACAGTTATTAAAACATTTTCTTAATACAAGGAGTGGTCTTCAGATCACTCACATATCACTGGTGAGTTTGAAATCATGTATTTCTTTGTGGATAAGGAGAATGGTCCTACCTCCAAATATTAAACACATTAAATTGTTAGCAGAAAAGAAGACTTTTTTTATCTGTTTGTGGAAAACTGAGGTGAGCACAACTATTCAGAAAGGATTATAAGACAGGAGATGCATGGTTTTAACAGGATGGTGACATTATGCATCTGTTGCACCACTTATGTAACCCAAACATGTATATTGCAATGGGATATTGCATTTTATTTCTATCACTGGAAGAAGCATTAAGATAGGCACAAAAGGCAGTATATAATGTCTGACAGCACATTTCAGTGATCAGGTTTTTTGTTTTGATTTCTTTCCAAGCTTCCAATGATCTCACCCAGAGAAAAAGTAGAAAATGCAAATAACATGAAACTACTCATATGAAATTGATTCCCAGGCTAATTAGTGGACTAAACAGGTCAGAAAAAATGTAAGAAATGTCAAAAAGCTCTAAAGTATTCTATAGATTCACTTGGTTGTGATGACACGTAAGAGTCTGTGCAGAACTTCGTACAGTAAAAAAAACAGTAAAACTTTGTGCTACCTGGCGGCAATAATAAAAGATACTGAGCAACAGCTTGTCTGAAGTTGGCGCAGAGACAGTAAAAAAAAAAAAAAAACTCTTTAACGACAGACAAAAGATTTTTTGGTTTGATGAAACAAGAACTGAACTCTCAGCTGTAATTGAAAGTGCTATGTCTGGAAGAAAGCAGGCACAGCTCATTAACCATTTAACATGATCCCCGCAGTGAGGCAATGAGGTGGCAGCATCGTGCTGGGAAGGAGCTGGTGTGAAGCTGTAGAATCATAGGTCTGCAACAGATAGCTTGTTATAGAAAATTGTCTTCAAAGAACTGGGCTGCATCTATTTCCTAAAAGTCAATGAATGGATAAATATGGCTACTCAACAAAGGTTCTGCTGCCTAAAGAGATTAGAGGACATGAGTCATGTCAGATAAACAATGGAGAAAGTGTCTGAGTCGGAAATGTACTTGTTAGAATTCATGTCATTTTAGGCTATTAAGACACATGATGTGTCGCCGCTATCGCAGCACCACACCTCTGCTCTAGTTGTATTTTCAAAAGGGGGATGAGTGTATCAGCAATATCACAAAGAAGAGAGTAATAGACTTGTGTTCACCTGCTGCCTCACATCGAGGCTGACCTCTGCAGCTGCTTTTGAGAGATCCTTTATTTTTTTTATTTTTCATTTGCCTTTGCTTATTATTGCCACTTGTCTTTTTTATGAATCTTTCCCTCTGCATCTGTTGTTTCTCCTCTCTCCTGCTTCCTGCTTTCTCTCTTTAAAGTCCACACCCTGCTGCGTTTCCCGTCTTTACCCCCCCCCCAAGCAAATTAGTTGATTTTCCTCTGTAATGGTTTCTCCTCACCTACACAAGTGCAAAAGCACACACACACACACACACACACACACACAGAATAGCTTAATTAGCCTTGATGTATGTGTGTGTGAGTGAGAGAGAGACAGAGGGATCAGTGATGTCACCCATATGTGTCATAAGATGTGATTTAATGCTTTGATATCCTGTGTAGATATAGATTCACATCAACACATAGTATGAATATTATATATACACACACGTGTGTGTGTGTTTGTGTGTTCTTTTTGCTTCCACTGAGCCTGCACTCCTACAATTAATTTTATGGATAATAATAATAATAATAATAATAATAATAATAATAATAATAATAATAATAATAATAATAATAATAATAATAATAATAATAATAATGTAATCAGCCTCTGCAATCATCTAAGACATTTCTCAGGTATAAACTCAGTAAATATCATGTATGTAACAAAAAACCATACCAAATAATAATTACTTAATACCTCATAATGTAGAATAGACAGAGGTCTGTTCAGCGTAAAATCACATTTTATTGTAATCCTAACTCTGGAGTAGTAAGGAAGACTAGCTGGTTACAACATCAATTTTCTGTGCATTGACAAATCTTCTTTTATGTTTTCTTCTATTCTACCTTTCCTGTTACAGCTTCACTGTCACCTGTAAGTCTCTGATATGTGACACACTGAGGAAATGTAAAAACACCTTTATATGAATGAAACACAAAATCTCAGTTTCCCATTTCTGTGATTACAATAAAACAAGTTTTCTGTTGTCTTCACACCTTTGTATATGAAACCGAGACATGTTCCTAAGACTTGTCAGCAGCTCAGGTTAGATTGACGTGAAAACTGTTGTGGAAGCTATTAAACCCATACCACCATGAGACATGAGTAATTACAGACTCCTATGGCTATGAAGCATAACCAATCAGGTTATGCTTCATAGCCTGTCATCACAGAAATTACAAATTTGAAGAGATAATTGTTTGGCAGGAGACGCTGTTTTCAAGTTGTTCAAAATATTTGGAGAAGAATTCTCATAATGATAATAACAAACAACTTTAACTTTACATATTCCTTGTCGTTCTGTAACTGTCCACTGCTGGCTTTATATAAAAGACCAGGTGACAGGTGTGGATGTTGAGTTTGAACAGACACAGTAAAGGAAGTGTGAGCTGAATGAAATATGATCTTCCTCCTTTTTTGTCTCCGTTTCAGTCCAGTAGGCTCTATATAGCCATGACATTCCCTTGTTGCTTTAGCAACAGAGAAGAAAAAGTGTCTCCCACCCTTCTACTCTGGGTTAAATATCACTATAGTTCTCTTTTTGGTTACGCCCTATGCACATGAAGGTACGTGTGAAAAACAGCACGTACTATGTGCAGTATACGTATATATATAAATGTATATGTGGTTAAGTCTCTTTTTGTGATTAGTACTGGGAAAACTATGTGGGTGGTTGTTACCAATTAAGTCCATCCTTTGTTGGCTCATAAGACTGTAACAATAACAGGTCCTTTGAATCACACTCCTGAGTTTCATACAAACTTTCAGTCTGTAACAAATACTTCTTTATGGATGTGAAGGTTGTGCTTATTTGCCAGTGATTTTGGATGAACATCATTGGTAATAATAGTAATAATAGTAATAATAACAACAATAATAATATAATCCATTAAAATCACAGCTACAGCTTTCTGATGATATCCAAGTTTGTTGGCACCTGTATCCAGCGAACTGGAGGCTGACAAGTCCCCAACTGCAGTTTGTGGGAGTGTTAACAATATAAATAAACACAGGCTCTGTGGTGTTAAGAGTGGCCTGTTATTGTCTCACCACCTTAGGTCCTCCCCCATTTCAAACACCCCCACCACTAGATTGCCATTATGAACAACATTGGGTTGGGCCAAGAAACATAACTGGCAAAGACAAACAGGGATGCTGAACTTTTACATGAAAGACTATTAACAGGATAACAGAGGCCACGCTGATCATATTTATCAAGTGTGTAGGCATGTTTCATATCACAAATAAAGGTTCTCCAATGGTGATTCATGTATAATGAAGGATAAGAATTAATGTGAATGAGTCAGTGCACATCACAAGCCAGAAATGTGATCTAACTATCAAAGCCAGAGTTTATCTAGATTTGTCAAATATGTGCAGGTTTTTATTGAGCTCAGCTCTTACTTTGCAATGCGAGAGGTGTCACATCTCTCAGAGCTGACTTCACATTATACCGTGTAACAAGACAACCACTGGCGGCCTTTATGGATATCTGAAATTGCATTTTTACTAGCCATGATAGCAACTGTAAATACCTGTAATGACATTTTTACTAGTCATGATATTTTTCTAGATATTCTGGAATGGCTTTTTATTTTGAATATCTGAAATGAGTTTTTTTTTTTTTCTGTTGAGACCTCTATTGCAGATATGCACACTGTTCATTTTGGATATGAAAAAAATGGTGTTTAACCAGGAAGAATTGAATTATAAATACCTCTGACTACATTTGAATTGTAAAATGGCGTACCCTAAGATGGTCACTATGTTGTTGTTTTTCCTTTTTTTTTAATACCGTGTTTGAACAGCAGGTTGTTTGTGGCTCTGTTCACTTTCTTAGCTGTTGTTTTTCATTGTAAATATGTTGTCATGTAAATAGCTTGTTTTTAATTCGCTCGCCACAGCAGAAAAAAGCATCCTGCTGTTTCTGAATTGGTTGCTCAGTGTCAACACCAAACCCAAAAGGGGAGAAAATGGAAATGATGGGAGTGCTTCAACTCCCACCATCACATCCTGAGTTCTGCTATTGGCTGGAGGTTACGCACCCAGTGCCCTGAGCCAGCAACCCAGTAACCTCCCAGAAAATAAAAAGAATATAACAACAATAACAACAACAAAAACGTAAGAGCAGAGTGAGTTCTAGTTGCTCATTAGGGATGAATGATTGATTGCATTTGTTTGTTTGTTTGTTTGTTTGTTTTTTACAAAACCCTACATGCTTCACCTTTCAATATGCACTTGAGTTCTATGTATAGTTTCATTTTAATATACTGAGATTAAAGCTCCTAGTCCTGCAGTCCAGCAGCTAATGTTTTGCATAGAGGACATGGAAATATAAATTGATTCCAATTTAGAAACAATTGAAGATGCACGCACAGTGTTGAGATGGAAAACTTACATCATTTCCACAAGGCTGAAATAACTTCTGATTTACAGTATTTATGAATAAACCAGTTCCCTGTCAAATTCTATGTGACATGCTTTTTAAAACCCATGTCACCTTTTATAGAACAACATTAACCAAAACACCTTAATCATATGGCTCACTGTGGTTTTTGTCCTTACAAACTGTCAAAACAGGATTTAAACAGTGTTACTGATCAGCTACAGGATCATCATTTCAATTTTGTAAAAGACAAGCACAGCAGTGTGACACAATTTCCATCTCAAGCCACAAGTCTGCTCATCTATCAGTTGTCACTGAATCCTAAATTAACAACACTGATATTAAACAGTTAAACAGTATTCATCAATCAGCCTTACACGCATAGTAGCTACTGGACCATAAAAGTGGAATTAATTTCTATAGTTTCAGTGTAAAAACATCCACAGATTGAATCCACATAAAATCCAGTTCTCTTACAAGATTACTAAATCCAAAATCTCGACCAAAATCTAGTCAATTCATCCTTGAGCCAAATATGTAGAAATTCCCTCAGGAATTCCTGAGAAAACATGCTCAGGAGGCCAATGAATAACCTGCACAGCTGCAGAGCTGCCACCAGCACAAACCTCTAAACCTAGCTAAGAACCAATGTCTTTGGTGAGTTTAAGACTCTAAGGTAATGGTGGCAAATTTTTCTGAACCCAAAAGAAAGCAGAGCTATGATAACTCCCAGGACCAGCTGGTAATATGCAGCAGATATGCTAAACATGAACATTTTTTTTACAGTTTTACAGTTGGTTAATTCAGTGCCTTATGGCCTGCAAAGAACACTTTGTTACTGTTGTAAGTAGTAAGATACTTACACATGCTAATGATTACAGCTGACATTAGAGCAGATTTCAAATTCTTGAAATCCGCTCTAGATATACTTCTACTGGACCACTGAATAAGATAAGATCATTTTTATTTTCCACATATTGTTCGAGATAAACTGTCAGATTGAACCAGTTGTTATAGCCGATACAGCCTCTTTTTGTGCCCCATAATGGTTGCTAAGCTATGGCAACAAACACTGTTCAGGGTTAATGAACGGTCACTGTTATTTATATAATCACTGTTATTTTCAATATGTATGTACAATGTACAATATTCCTCCATAATGACATATAATAATTATATACCATACTGTCATATTCCTCAAACAAAGAACAATAAAGTTTATTTTTTTTATCAACCAATATGAACCATATAAAAATATCTTTTCAAATGTTTTTGGTCATTGTTTCTATTTCATTTTATTGTCATTGATTCCCCTTTAAAAAGAACAGGTGGGTAACTTCGACGTGTTTAAATGATATATTAACAGACTGAAACAATGAATTCCCTGAAATTTAAATCCTAGAATATGAATAAAACCATGTCATTATAATGTCATCTGAACTCTAACCGCCAATTAGATTATGAGTGTTCTCCAAAGCAGCACTGTTCATCTCCAGCCCTTTTACCTTTCACTTCCTCTGTGCTGTCCAAAAAATACCAGCAATCGTTCACATTTATACAGTGAAGAAGGGCAATGAGTCATCCACATGGTGCTCTTATAAAAGGCCAGTGACAGCATTGTTCAGAATGTATAGTGAGTCCAGGGAGACTATATAAGGAAGCCTAAAGGGTCCTCGTTTCATTTAATTCCTCCTATTAGCTGAGTGCCTCACTCCCACCATTTCCCTCTTCTCCCCCTGGGGCTTGGTGTTGATACTGAGCGACCAAATTGGTGGCAGCTGGATGGTTTTTTTTTTCTGCTGCAGTGAGGAAGAATTAAAAATAGGCTATTTATACAACAAAATATTTTTCCAGTGAAAAACAGCAGCAAAGAACTTATGCAAAGCCACAAACAACCTGCTGTTAAGGGCAAAGTGTTACCAGAGGTGTTAAAAATTAAAGTTACAGTCCTACTCTAAAACTCTGCCTTGTGATTCACAAAGAGCAGTCAAACTTTCTTGATCTTTTTGCTACTTACAAAAGAGGATGTGAAGAAAGAGAGGAGCGGACGTCAATAAACAGTTTCAACAACAGACATCTGTTGATTGTGGAACCAATCAAGCTGCTCTTGTCCCAGAGCCAATCAGTGTTTCTCATGATTCACTCATCGATTTACTTGTATTGGTGATGAAACCAGGCTGTTGTGTTTATCTTCTTGTCAAAAATTTACAGTGTACCATTTGGTCGTCCCTTCTTTTTTCTCTGTCTGTTTGAGAGACACTGTTCACTGCCAGCATATTGTGTAAGGATTCATCATTCTGCCGCTGTTGACAGATTTGACTGTCAAACACTTGTCAAAATGCCAGGCTGCCACAAGGGATGAAGAGAACACTCTCACAGACGCACTAACAAGTATAAATGCAGGGGGAGGAGATCCAAAGTAGCCAAGTGACTGAAGGATTTCATCTTGCCTGTCAAATAAAGTTCTTGATGGAAGCAGCGAAAATCAAATAAAAATCATTGCTGACATTTAAAATGTACAATATAAGATAATCGAGTCACAGAGGAGGAAAATCAGTAATGTTACAGAAATGATTTTAATGGTTTCAATATTAAAGCCTGATGAGACTATACACACACTGTGGTGGTTACCACAGTATACATCTTGCTTACAATTTTACTTTAACACTCGTACTTGTAAAGGTCAGACTCAGTCAATCAAAGCTACACAGATAAGATCTGCAATTCAGATCTGACATGTGTATCTCTCTTCCCAGATTTCCCATCATCTCTCCTTCTCTCTCTGTCTTTTTATAATTTCTTATTTTTTTATTTATTTATTTTTTTTTAAATTTGGTATTTATTTCAAAGATGTACAATACATCACAGAAACAAAAAGAAGTAGTTGTGTGCTAGTTTTTGCATGATATCAGATGCATTTACCACTTAATTTTGTGCCTTTTCCAAATATGTGGAACAAAGCACCATAAGAGTTTGAACATGATGAACTATGATTCATATAAGACTGAATTGTTCTTCAGTCAGTTCTGCAGTGATTGTGATTGGCTTTAATAATGAACTTTAAAGTTTATTTAGGCAGCCAGCCGCCTGTTATTTGTCTGCTAGCTATGTGGGGTTTGGCATTTATTCCCTTGCATATCTTCTTTTATATTTCTGCTTTATTGTGCTGATTGAAAGTCTGCAGGCATATCAAGTGAATGTATTTGAAAGTTTTAGAAGCTGTTCCTATATAAAACTTCACATAACCTTTAAACGTTTGGTGAATCTGCAATTGTAGCAGTTTTTCCTTCTATATTTCATGAGCACTTTCATTAAATTTAGAGCAGTAAGCTGTTGCTGGAAGCTGTGACTTTAGATGATTTTAATGATTTCGAACGGAGATACTTTTATATTCATTGCTGCATAGAGACCCAAGAACATCTGCTTTATGTGTTTACTGCGCTGAAGTGACACAAACTTCTTCCCATCCCCTGCTTGTTATTTATCCCAACTGTTTTACAGATGGTAGAAGTCCACTCTTCACTTTGTACATACTTCGTCTTGTGCTGCCTTCACCCCCTCTCCATCTGTCTCCTCTTCTTTTTCTGTTTATCATGTTTACTTCTTCTTATGCACACTCATGGCTTCTGCTCTTTTGGTCTGTATACAAATGTATCATCATAACTCTGAAGATCAATGCCGCCGCAACACAGAAACTACCCTGTCTTTGGCCGTGTGTGCTTGTTGTTTGTTTACCTTGGTGCCCGCTTGCCCCTAACCAGATGGGTCGGTTGTCTCAAAGCCACAAGGATTTCAGTTAGCAAGAGAATGAGCCTGATGCCAAACGATGCAATCTGACAGTGTGTATTCTCTGCTCACTGAGACATTTCCAAATAGGACTACAAGTGAGATCCTGCACATGTGCAGCACAAAGCAATATTGCATTAACTAAGGCAGTAATAAAGATAGACCACATTATCCTTAATATTCCTTTGACAGCATCACAAATATATGTTGTAGTGTTATATGCCGTTACACTGCTGCACTGCAACAAACACACATAGTCAACAATGCATAGGCATAAAAATTGCTTATAGTTTAAACATAATCCATTCCACCGTAAACTGCAGTTTGGTTATATTTAGTGTAAAACAACATCCATCAGGACATTTCTACAAATGTGCTCTGAATATTTCACTGCAGCAATGAGAAGTGCTTGGATTCTTTCCAAAGTCAGTCTGATCCTTCTGTATGAATATGACTCCATGACTACCACCCTCTCAGACTTAATGCAGGCCATGACTCACACTGAAATCTTTGAACTTTATCATGGAGTACTGTTTCATTTCCTCTTATATAATATAGCCTTCATTATAACAATCAAATGCATGATTGAAGCGAATGGAAAAAAATACATTCAGACTTTACATTGCTGGATGCATGGTTCACAGGAGTTTATACTATGTAATGAGGGGGTGTGTTTTGGGGCGTAACATGCAGTAACCTACTCCACCATCCTTTCCCTCTAACAGTAAAGTGTGCACACACCTCTGCGGATTGCTATATGATGTCAGATTTACCAGGTAATAGTAGCAGATCTGGTATTTTTTCAAGTACTGAGCCATTGACCTCACACTAGGTTTCTGTTGGTCAATCACATCACATCACTTTCTGCTGCCTCAAGATAACAATGTGCCAAAAATGTGCCTGATTACACCTCATTTTAAGAGCAGCACCCATGGCCATTCAAATGGACTCAAGGGCAATTTGCTGAATCAGAAACTGGCAAAGACATTTGTGCCACACTTGGCACCACTTTGCACCTGGTATAAAATCCAAAATTATCTTCACTGTCTCCTTGCTGAGGTCCATTGCCAGTCAACAATGAAGGACAAGAACAGGAAAAACTGGAGCAAAATTTGTGAAACCAGTGAATATTTGCATTTTGCAGTTTGTTTTCGGATATTCAATATGTGAAACTCACATTGAACACTTCACACTCACACTTCCTCATAATCCCCTTGGCATTTCATTTGATTTATTTAAAGTTTTCAATATTTCTGAGAAAAGAATTCAGCCACATCAATGATGTCTGAAATCAAGAGGCCCCTGTCTTACCATTATACTTACATTTGTGATCAATTTTCACTTATAAGGACCATAATAACCACAGCAAAAAGACACCGGAGGACGAATATGCTATTATGAAGGTAATTCTCCAGAAATGTGTGGGTGGACTTTTCTGCTTTTTGTGCCTTGTGTTCTGTTTGACATCACCTTTCTTTCTACCTAAGGTGAGAGAGGACAGACAGAGGTGTGCATATTGAAATTCAAAAAAAAATAAAGCCACTATATCACTTTAAGCCAATGCAACCACGGTGCTATTTTTTGAGTCAGTGGGTATTTTTAGATGAAGAACAGATCAGAAATCATAGGAACACTGTTCAACTGTGTGTGTAACTCAGAGACATGGGGTTTTATTTGAATCATGTAGAGGAAATGTTATGAGACGTGACAAACACACCAACTACATCAAATCAATAAAGATGGGGAGTTAAAGGACAACGGCAGTATTTTTGAACCCAGGCCTTGTTCTTTCATGTTTCTGGTTGTAAAAGATCAAAATGGTAGAACACAGAAGAAACAAATCCTGTGGCCTGCACCATCTGGTAGAGATGTAATTACTGTTTAAACAAAAAAGATCTCGCTCACACAGAAAGGTCCATCTTTGTATGATTACTATCTGTAATGCTGTGAGACATGTAATTGACTTGTAATGAGACAGACAGTGGCAGAAACAAATGGACTATTTTGTGCACCTGCCCATCTCGTTACACTGCAGAGCTGTTTTGCAATTTGTCCAATAGTGATTCAGTTGCAAATATTTTTGTCAAAAACATGGGGCAATATAGCTCAGGTTTTATTGATGTATTTTTTAATTTGGTTTAAAAGGAACATAAATGTATATAAAATCACAATATCTGCTTATACCACTTATAGTCAAGTTATTCATGGTGGGTGAAAATAATCACATACCAACAACCATAGATGAGACTGTAGGCAACAGGTTTAAAGCAGCTAAAAGTAAAACAAAATAGCAAAACCAGTCAACAAGGACATTTATCTGGTAGGCACAGTGGAGAAGAGTGACACATTGGAACAGAAACAGCCCACACTTTCCCCACTGTCAAATACATGATTGTGATTATTTGGATCAAATGCAGTGACGTGCATAGTTATGTGTGTCAATACAGAGAGTAAATGTATGTCCTGGAGATAACCTAACACCAGAGACTTAATTGGAGCAAAACACAATGTGTTTGATCCTGTAGGTTGGATTGAAGAGGTTGTGGGAGGAATCAGATAAGTGAGGAAAGCCTCATTATAAACAGAAGCACACCAGCACAGCAGCCAATTAAAACTGATGGAGTCACGTTACCCCACTTGTATGTGAGCGTCTCTGCACACACGCGTTCATACTGTACCTGTGGTGGCTTTATTCTGTCATCTTTCTATATGTGTGTTAGAGAGATGTATCGTGATCAAGAAATCCATTATATCCATTATACAGTATAATATAATATATTGCAGCTCATTTAATTGGAATAGTAACGTTCACTCATTCACACCATCAGCAGTATTAGTGTCAGTCATACTGTGCGGAAATACCATATCTGGCAATTTAATGAACACACTATGAATAAATTATGATACTATAAAACTACACGGCTACACAAATCTGTGGTAACACTATTACCAATATTGCATATCAGACAGTGATCCACTTAAACTGCTTGTTTTTGCTGATTGTGTATTTTCATTGTTCAAAGTAATATGTTTGTACGTCTATTTAATCTATTTTAAAATAAATAAATAAATTATGATAACATTAAAACAATTGTGTGTAAAACTCACAGCATAATTCTACCACATCTGGATTCATATTAGCGTTTTTATTTTCTATATAATATAATCATTTAAATGTTGTTGTCAGTAGATTCATGGATACATGTTTGTCGAGTCAAGTGTATTGTGTGGGTGCAATTTCTTATAATGTCTTTTCTTTGTTATTTGATTTCTTCAATAAATTGTTTTCTGTATTTATATCTAAAATACTGTAATGAAGCAGATGTTTGAAGAAAAGGTTGAAAATGTGTGATTTTTTTTTTTTTTTCACTTTTTCTCATTGAAATGAATGGGAAAATTTCCACTTTGTATCGCGGTGAGAAAAGTAATAGCACACCAGGTCGAAAACTGTACGGAAGATGAAAAACTTTAACAATAAGAAGAAACACGTAGAAGAACAATAGTTTGCAATGCAAGGCACTGTATCACTAATGACAGTAAACTACAGTATTTTTTTTAAAATTGGGCGCATGCCAAACTTGTGAGGGAAAGTTCTCCTGCCATAGCACTGGGGATGTGCTGGTACACACAAGAAGTCCTGCTTCATCTGCATCTATCGGACTGTGCATATACAAATAACATGATAATTAAAAACTAACTTATTTTTATGCCTTTGCTAGGGGACTAAAACTAAAATGGTGTTTGAAATTGAAGTGTTGCTCAGCAAGTTGTCTCGCTAGTGAGTGTGTGATTTTCAGTGTCACTTATCAGTGACCCTAAGATTTGAATAACAATAGAAATATTTTTACAAGTGATTAAAAAACTATTATTTACTATTTTATTTCATATTTTATTTTGCTGTGGTTAATTTAACATGCTGGTTGTAAGTGGCAGTCTTTCTTCTTCTTATGTGCGCCACTAACGGAGCAGGTGTTCAGCAACCAGACATGACCAAATCCAAAGACTCAAAAATCTTCTTTTTTATGTATAATAATAAAATATACAAAAATAAACTTCAAACAAAAATCAATCTAAGACAGGGTCGGTCAGAAAATCTATGTTACCTCTACACCTGACCGTCTCATAATAAGAGCAAGCACATATGTCACATGCCTACATTGCGCGTCTAAATTCAAGTGCACCCCACCTAGTGGTTTTTTAACTAAATGCACTTCACAATAATGTATTAAATAATATTCTTATGCAACTCAAAACACATTTTAACAAATATAGTAATATAAAACAATCAATATAAATTCCTAATAATGGCTCTTACACTGGTCTTTTTGAACTCCTGAAAACTCCCGCTTAGTTAACTTGACTGAAATTTGTTCAACATTATGTTAACGTAAGCTAACGTTGGTAAAACAACTTTAACATGAGAAGAAATGATTTTTGCAATGATTAGACTAATAAAATACGTTACCTGCCTTGATAATTAATTTTTTTAGTTGCTCTCCTGCATGCTACATACACACACGCACCAACCCAGTCTCATGGCAATTCATGATATAATCACAAAATTTAATCTGTTGAATCGTGCGGGGTGAAAAGAATTTCTGAAGTTTTTTGTGTCACTCAGAACAAATTTCAAACTAATGTATTTCATTTGTAAACATTTTTGTGTCTGTGCCAAGTATTTTCTTCTGTCGGGAAGAGTCACATTAACCATCATTTAATCACGAAATGTTAGTCCTTCATTTGATTTGCTGGATCTTGCTGCTGCAGGCCAGGAGCAAGATCCAGCCCTCTCCAAGGTCCACACCTGGTTGGGGGCTGGCCAACGACCAGAGTGGGCAGCAGTGTCAGCATTAGACCTGGAGACCAAGGCGTTGTATTCCTAATGGTCCTGCATTGTCGCCCAAGATGGTCTCCTATACCATCGCTGGAAATCCCCAGGAGGTCAACGTGAGGTTCTGCAGCTTCTGGTTCCTTGCAGTCTGTGAAGTCTTGTGCTGAAGCTGGTCCATGGTTCAGTGGGGACAGGGCATTTTGGTGTAAGCCAAGACCCTTCACCAGCTGAGAGGATGATTCTACTGGCCCGGATGTCGTCATGATGTAGAGCTGTTTGTACACCTCTGTGATGCCTGCACTGCTGAAAAGGGCCCCACGAAATCGCTGCAGTATTCGGTGGGGGCACCATTTGAGGGGGTGGGAGTTAACGTCCTGGGCCCATTTCCCACTACTGACCAGGGAAACCGCTATATCTTGGTGGCCATGGACTACTTTACAAAATGGCAAGAGGTGTATGTGGTTCCTGATCAGAGCGCCACCACCACTGCAGAGAAGTTGGTCGATGAGATATTCTGTCGGTTCGGGGTTCCTGAGGATCTTCACGGTGACCAGGGGCGAAACTTTGAGGTCCGGGTCTTTCAGGAAGTGTGCCATCGCCTGGGGAAAAAGAAGACCCGGACTACCCCTTTACACCCTCAGAGCGACAGCCTGGTGGAGCGGTTCAACAGGACCCTGGCTACCCTGCTCACTATTCTCTCTGACTGCCATCAGCGAGACTGGGATCGTCACCTGCCCCTGGTTCTGTGGTCCTACTGGACAGCGGTGCAGGAGTCAACGAAGTTCAGCCCTGCAACATTGATGTTTCGACGTGAGCTGCGAACCCCGTGCAGGAAGTAGAGGGAGAACTGGGGTTGGATTATTATTACCACCTCCATGAATGGCATGAACTTTTGGTTCAGCAGAAATGAGCCTATGATCTCCACACCAAAGGGAGGGACTTTGCAGCTGGCGCTCAAGTGTGAGTCTACAACCCAGTGAGGAAAAAGGGACATTCCCCCAAGCTTGATAGCCACTGATTGGGGCCCTGCACCATTCTGGAAAAACTGTCAGATGTTGTGTATTGGGTGCGGCTGCTTCAGAGGAAACCGGGTGGTGGTTCTGCACAGAGATCGTCTGGCACCTTACCAACCACTGGCCCCATCCACTGAGCAGGCCGAGAGAGAGGAGCTGGTCTCATCCCCCCTCTCATCCCCTACAGGCTACTTATGGTAGCCCACGATGCATGCGCAGGCAACGTTGGCTTCCGCGGCACCTTCGGGACTTTATAGTTGACGAGTGGATTGCTGAGGACAGTTAATCCAGCTGGGTGGGGGCAATGTTGCGCCCCTTGTGGGCTGAACACAAAGACTAGCAATACTGGAATAAACCCAGGAAGAACAACGACCAGCAAGATGACGATCATCTCTTCCTGAATGAAAAGATTCCTCTTTGAATCTTTTTAAGAGGTAAAACATAAACCCCACAAGACAATTTTAATGTAGGTAAAACTGCCGAGATAGATTATTTTTCTAAATGTGACCATTGATACGTTTTCAAAGTTCTTACTGAGATATAGGCAGCAGAGAATACATTGCTGTAAATTTAGACACTGTAGATACTTTAAACTGCCTTGAGAACACAACTCAAAAGGATTCCTCACATAATTTGTTATAGGCTGAACACTTATTTCCTCTGTATTTGTCACCTCAGTATTTAGCCTAGCTGTTTGATCCAAGTTTAAGTTCAATGTGGTAAGATAAGAAACTGTATGTATGGAAACTCACAATTTACAATGTGCAAGTTTTGTTTTATTTTTTCTCTTTATTGTCTCTTACATGCAACTTATGAATTTTAGTTTGTTTTAATTGGGTCCAGAAGACATTATTTGGCTATTTTTTTTATTTTGCAAATGTATTTTACAGTAGCAGTATTCATGTTGACACTGCCCATTTAATTAAACATTTGTGTGGTTTATATCCTTTGTAATTAGCATACTGCTTATTTAGCATAGGTTTAAGCTCACAGACCAACTTCAATTTTGATTGCATTGAATATTGTGATTTTAGATATTTAAAAGTGCTTAGTCACCATAGTATACCTCTCTACAGTAAAAAGTAAAAAAATTAAAGTAATTCCAGAATGTCACTGTAAATTAAAATAATCACTGAAATATACTGCATTTTATTTTTACTGTAATAATCTGTAAAATCATTTTACAGTATGAATACCATAAAATAACGGTAATGTGCTGGCATCTCTGCTGCCAGCACATCACCGTTATTTTACAGGAAAAATCTTTACAGTGTATCTTTACAGTGTATCTGGGGTCACCCCTGGATCTAGACAATGGTGGTGGTGGAGTGATGGAGAGATGGGATGAAGAGAATCCTACAGATTTAGAAGCAATGTGAAGTGGACTCTGATGAGTTCAACCTGTCACAGGATATGAAAAATGCCAGCGAATGGGAATGAGGATGTTGCAGCAGTACACTCTAAAATGACAGCTGAAAACACATGGAAAGAGAACAGATTTTAAGTTTGAATGAATGAATGAAGTATAAAATAAGCAATCGACCCATCAACTTTAAATGCCATTACAGTCACTTCAGGCAGTTGGATTAGAGGTTAAGGAGGTCAGTGTTTCTCTGTGAGTTTTAGATGACTGGTCGAGTCAAATAGGCGATTGTTCAGAGAATAAATCAAACCTCTGATGTACTGATCTAATGGGTCATCACTAATCTATTTTCTAATTTTCTATTTTCTAATTCACTACAATCTATTTTCGGGGAAAAAAAATGTATGAATGGATCCCATTTGCATAAACATTCTGATCTTTTATTTAGTTCTTTGTAGAGTTTCCATCAGCAGCACTCAGACTCCCCAGGATTTCTTTTCCACGTTCCTGCATTTTGAGCCTCTCAGGCTCATTTAAGTTGACTGTGCATTAGTGAAATGCTTTTTTTTACTCTTGTGATGATATATAAAATTAATACATCTTCTAAAACATCTTCCTAACTTCTTTGGCTAACTGTTTAGTGTTTGTTCAATGAAAAATTTAATGACTAGCTGATTTTCTTTTATCTGATATTTTCTCCTGTATTTAACGCTGGGGTCTGCATGAAACAACCAGGGTTAAATAAGGCTAAAGAAACATGGCTTGATCAGATGCCTTGCTGCTGTACTGAAATACCTTTTAATCAAAAGGAACAAACATGAAAACAGTATTTTAATGAGCCTGCTGTATAATGCACATTAAAAAGCAGCTGCAAACAAGATGTGTATCTCTACTTTTTCTTCTCAGACTTTTGGTCTGCATATATGAGCAGAGTTTGGTGGATGTATAGGTGTTTGTGGATCAAGAAAACAAAAATATCAAATATAAATATTAGTAATGTTAAAGAAAGTGTGGGAGACAGTAAATGTGGAATATTTGTACCGTGGAAGGATCATGTTTCCAACTGGTCCAGTTAAACGGCCTCATATTTGTTGGCTGTTTTAAAAACCCTGCAGAACACTGAACTGGTCCAAACGACTCCTACGAGATGGCTGCTCATACCATGACAGATCCACCTCCATGTTTAACACCTGGCAAACAACACTGTGGGTTGTATGCATTTTTTGGCGTTCTCTAAACAGAAAATAGTCTAGATAGAAAACAAAGACAGTTTGCCAAACAATACTACTTTTACTTTACTCCCATTTTTTTATTCTTTACTATAACATCTATCTTTGCCTTGTAAATGAATGGAAAGAATGTTTTTTTTTTGGTCACCATCCTTTTCATAGACTTTATTCTTTCTTTCTTCAGACTTTCTTTACAGTTTATAATTTATCACAGATCTGCTGTTCAAAGTGTTTTTTTAACAAGATGATCACCTTAAAATAATAACTTTATTTTACTTTAATCATAACTTTACTACACACAATTTATCATCCTATAGCAGTAAACAAACATTTAATAAGTGTTTTATAAAACACTATAATGTAGTGGTACTCACTCAGGACATTTAACCGTTAATGAATCTACAGTACATGTCCAAAATAAAAATGTCCTCAGTTAAGATATGTTTCATGTAATTACAACTGTGTTTCATTCATTATCTGATTATACAGAAGCATCCTCTTATTGGTGCCCAAAGAAGAGTTAGAATTCATTAACTAAAACATATATCTGCTTCCAATTACATTATAATGAGTTCAATTATGAATTACATTAGTTCAAATAATTAAAGAACGGATGCAGGGAGTCAAAACAACTGTTGATATTTTTAAAAAAGTGTAAGTGTAATAACTCTCCGAACTTGAGTTCAGTTCATCATATTTCTCCATCAATTAATAATTTGGTCTGCAAAGTATTTTGATGGAGTCAAGATGTTTAGATTTAGGAAGTTAAGGAGTTAGGAAGTTAAGTGAGTAGTTTTCAGTGGGGTGTTAAATGCCTTATTTAACGTTGCTGTCCTCAGATCAGCACAGAGACTTCAACTAAAGAACTTCTAGTTGTGTGTATGAGCCTCAGGACAGGAACAATGTGAGCTCCTCTGTTCCACTCATGATATATAAGCTTATGTATGACAGCTGACAATGATGTCCTGCAGTACAGAAAAGTGTAAAAATGTATATAGAACAGTAGTTCTGCTCACTGGCGCTTTGATTTAGATTGTAATTAAAGCTCGTGTTTTCCTGTCATTGTGTGATTATTTCTAGTTACTCCACTTTTTCTCCATTTATTGAAACAAAAGCTTTTTCTCACATGATAATTGGTGAATCAGTTCAGATGGTGGAAGTGCACACAGCATATTGTCACTTCACATCATCGTCAGTTTGCCACCAGGAAGTCCAATTAAGGTGCCTGTGTATTTGCAGCGCGTGTGATATGGAGAGATACGCTATGTGACAACAATACATTTGAGACCAGATCTCACGTGCACGCCAAATGAAATCAGTGACGTCCTCTTTAAAAATCAATGAGGCGTGAGATACGAAACCCACATAATTTGATGCACTATGTAGGTGATGAAACAACAACAGCCTTTAAATTAAACCCCCCACCTCCCTACCCTCTCCCCTCCCTCCCTCTGCTCAGGGAATAGTTTCATGGTAAATATCATGGGAAGATTTTACAACCTTCTCATTGGCTCAGAAGTCAGAGACCACTTCATATAAAGCGGGAGTGCCCAATCTAGCTGCCTTTTCCCACTGGCAAGCATTTTGGATCACGCTTGGACTTCACCTAACGCGGATAATACCTTTTTACGCACGGAGTGTTTGGAGAGCCTGCGGACCGAGCGCACACCGGCGATCAATTTCTTCCGAAGGGAAAGAGTTTTACAGCCAACAGGTTGGTACATCCGATGTTAGATGCGCATACGGTTGTAAATGGGTTAGGCGAGAAAGTTGTTTGGACTCGTTCATTTTGGATTTTTCAATTAACATTTAGACGTGTAAAAGTGATTTCAGTTTGAGTAAAAAAAAAAATAGTAGAAGTTTGATTTCTAGTCGCGCTTTAGAGGAGAATCGTGGTGTTGTTTTAATCTCACTGAAGTTGCGCAGTGTTTTTTCATCAAATTAAAGTGCTCTTTAGAGATGTTTTACACAGGCACGCACATTTAGTGTATAAACTGTAAGAGAAATGTGCTTTTTGGCTGCAACTCAGATGTTAAGTTATCACTCCTCGACAGAACTGATTTAAAAAGCACATTTTGACTAAGGGTAATGTTTTGTGATGAATTATATTTAGTAAATCTTAACAAATCTATTACATTTAGTTGGGTTAGTCAGTTTTTTATCATTAGAAGTGATGTCTCCTCTTCATGCATATTTTTTTCTGTTCACACAGAAACTGTGAGCTGAAGCTTCTGAGTGGGCATGTGGCTACTGGAGAAGCTCCGTAGCTCTGTGGAGAGTAGTGGGACACAATCTCAGTCCCCACCTACGACTGAGGCCATCCCCGTCTCTGTTTATGCCAATGTCCTCACTCCAGAAAAGATCCCTGATTTTTTCATCCCCCCCAAACTTATCTGCTGTCCGCCAGAAGAGTCTCTCCCCTCGGAGCCTCAGGTCTGCTCCACCCTGAGACCCTCCTCCTCTGATCATGCCATCTGCAGCCAGAGCCCCCGAGCTCGCAGCAGCAAGAACCCCTGCAGCCCTCGCCTCTTTTCCCGCCTGGGGGGAGAAGCACGTAATCTCCAGAAGTCAGCCAACCGTCATATCATCCAAATAGAGAGTGCTGATGAACCAAATGCTGGATCTGTGGACAAGGCCAACATTGAAGTCAACACTAACGCAGACCCCCAGTCACAGACTGCAATGTCTCTGCCATATGTCCCCAAGGCTCAGACATCCTATGGCTTTTCTACCCTAGTGGAGTCTCCTCACACCAGACGTAAGGAGAGCCTGTTCCACAGTGACCCCAGCAGCCCCCTCACCTCCCCAAACTCACAGAGGCGCTCCCAGGGAGGGGCGTTACTGGCCCCGGCTGACCCAAACCCCTACCGTTATTTCAGTGGAGGAGAGAGTGACACCTGCTCCTCAGCAGAGTCATCCCCTTTTAACTCCCCTCTGCTGTCCCGCTCTGCCTCTCTGCTGCGCTCCATCACACAGGAGACACAAGCCAAGGTGAGAATTTCTGTTGCTAGGTGTGTTTGTTGATTGATTTACAATGATGCTTCTTTTATTATATTAACCTTTAGCTTTTTTTTCTTTGCCACTAGGTGTCTCGTGCCAAACGCACCCTCGCACGCCACAGTTCTCTCTCCACTGATGAATGCAGCTCAGCAGATAACAGCCCCAACATGCAGCGCCGCCGCATGCGCTGCCCTCCCTCTCCCGCCTTCCGCGGATGTAAAAGTGGTGGCTTCAGAGGCTCCGCGTCACACCTCCTGCAGCGTGAGCACACTGTCAACCTCCACAAGGGGGGGACACTGAGGCTGAGCACTCACTACGACCCGGAGGCAGCTCGGCTGAGGGTGCGTGTGCTCACTGCAGAGGCGCTTTATGACAGACAGACGGATGTTAAAAGCATTAACTGCTGTGTGGCGCTCTACCTGAACCCTGGCAAGCAGCAGAAACAGAGGAGCACCATCATCAAGAATAGCAGGAATCCAGTATTCAATGAGGATTTCTTTTTTGACGCACTGCCCCAGGCCCAAATAAAGAGTCTGGCCATGAAGATAAAGGTAGTGAACAAGGGAACCAGTCTGAAGAGAGATGTGCTTCTAGGAGAGAGGGAGGTGCTGCTCAGTGAGCTGCTGGAAGGCCTCTAGGGTGATGCTGTCAAGACCTCAGTGGAAACAAGCAACTCCACAGTTTGAGGGCCCTTTCTTCTCCGGCTGCCTTTTTATCCCTCCTTACAGATCTGATAAATGCTGGACAGGTGAAAGCATGCTGATGACAAAGGAGTTACATCTTGCACACTGTGTTATATACATCAATGGACACAAAACTGTGCTCCCCGTAGAATTAAAAGTCCCACTTTATCAAGTTGCCATCACTTCAGCTTCAACTTTATCTTTCTGAAGTCAGTCCAGGTCAAACACCAACATTACCGATAAATCAGCAAAGTGAACAGTAGACTTGTGTATTTTTCTTTGAGTATTAAGTTACAAATGGTGTTGCCTTCTCTGATGAACATTGTGATGTGGCACAATATCATATGAGCTGTGTTGCAATGATGAACCTGTTTAAGCTGGAGCTGTATTTTTGTACTAATGCAATGTAATGTTACATGTGAGTTTTTTGCACGTTTCTGTGGAAATGAATAATGCCCCTGTGTACTTGAAAGAATTTATATTTGGGAATTAGATTTTAATTGCCAGTGGATGTAATGTTAATATGACTGCTGTTACGTGATATGACATTGAACTTCTGAATAAAAATATTAAACTCACAGTAGTGCTACTTTTTTTACCCTACAGCTTTGTCTCAGCGATTTTGTCCTCTAATAATTCCTTGGGATGAGGAGAAAGCCCAAGGAAACGATTATAAACCTTCCTTTGCTCTCCATTTTTGCAAACAAATCCAAGGCAAGGTCCTCTGAGACAGGCACAGTCTGGGTGTCATTTGTGATGTCGTTAATCCTGGTTCTCTGCACGCAATATTGTTTCTGTGTGCACTCGAACTCCCTGTTTAATTTTAAAAACACGTTTCCTATTCAGGCTGCCCTCCAGTGAGTTTCAAACAGTTATTAAGGATGGCAGGAGATAGAATTACAGCTAAGTCGCTCTCCTGAATCAAATGCTGGGACACACTTGTCTGCTTGAAGTAAAATTTATCTGTACAGTGAGGTTATATCTTGATTTATGTGTTCAATATTTGGGTTTGATAAATGGATATTTGTGGTGTCAAGAGAGATGCAAAGAAATACAAAGCATCCCCTACACCCATCACTAACATTTATAAAGCATGCTCCCACTGATTAATTCAGAGCAATATTCAAGTGGATCTTATGCCTCCTCTACTGGTGAAACATTAGAATGGCATTTCATTAAAGCCTCAGTTTAATTGACTGGTGATCTGCCCCAGGTGTCTACTGGTTTAGTTCTGCCCGTGTACCAGGACAAGATGCTCCTATGACCCTGAAAAGGAATGAAAAACACATTTAATCAGAAAAATGCAAACAGTCTGAGAACACTCTGAGGCTTGTAAGCTCTAGTCTGATCTGCAGCCAGCTCCATTTGCTTAGAAAGCACTGAAGTAAGGCACAACAGGCGCTCGCCTGGGACACATTCATCTGCGAGCTTATAGCGGATTAATTTCCCACAGATTTGAGAGCAAAGAGATAAAACTGGTGGAGGAAAATTAAGTAATTATTTTTTGCCTCTGTAGACTTGGTGAGGCAAATTATTGAAAAGTGACTGTCTAATAATCTTTGAATTAAGCAAACCATTAAGTAAAAGATCAACTCAATGTTGCAATCAGCACATTTAAGTACAGAAAAATTGAAAGTGATTTTTTAAAAACTCTACATTCTTGAAGGCTATCAAATCACACTTCCTCTATTAGCGTTTAGTCTTAGTGATTGGGCTCTATGTGAGACCAAAATGTTCTGCAAAGTTAGAACAGCTTTGGTTGTTTCACATTTGAGATTACTGTTTTATCTGGGCTTTTCTCAGTGATTTGAAATAGGACAGTTTGGTCTGAAGAAAGCAGATTTCAGGATATAATCAGATTTATAATAATCATCGGTTATAATCAAGACCTAGTGACAGTCGGGAGGTTGTTTGTTAACATTAATAGAGAAAATTAGATTTGTTCTGAATGATGAGGATTTTTTTCTGTTTTCAAACCTGAACTTTAATTGTTTAATTTGTTGAATTAATTGCATATTTTTAGTCACAAATGTTTGATACTATGGTCATACTACTGAGCATCGAGTCAGATGTCTGTTTCTAAAGAGAGGACTTAAATGTTATGCTTTAAGAATGACTGCCATCCTGATCTTTGTGATTCTGCCTCCAAACCAAGGTGCCATCTCATTATACAGGTATTCAAATCCCCAGAAGTTTACACATTCTTTGAATTTATGAGACATTTTAATCCCTCGCAGCACCGCTCTCATCAACAGCTTCAGTATACTGCACGCCACACTGAATTTATGCACTGAAAAAAAGGTCAGTCCATGAAATCAGTACATTTTTTCATAAATGTCATAAAATCAATTCAGTTTTCAGTTCAATTTATTTATATAGCGCCAGATCATAAAAAATAAACCATTTATCTCAAGGCACTTTACATAGAGGGGGGGCACATTATTTACAATAATGTGCCATTATTGTAAAATAATGGCACATTACAGCAGCAACATAATTTAAAGGAGGTTACATCATTAACAGGAAGAAGATTTTTAACAGTTAAAACACAAGTTTCTCTCATATAATGTACAATGTACAATGTATTTATCATATCTACATGTCTATATCTATCCTTATCTATCATATCTATCCTTCAAACTGTATGACATGTGCTCTTGTCACCTTGAACATTAGCTAGCTAGTGATAAATTAACTTGAAATGGTCTGTACAGGGCTGACAGATAAATCATATCATGTACAGTACATGATACGACAATACAACAAGTACATGAACATGTCATGTCACCATATCATTCATTGTCACTTTAAGATGTCTTCTTTCCATAGATATTTTGAAAATGATGATAAAAAATGGTTTTATTTCTAAAATTATCAAAGTTGAAAAGGTACCAATTTCATTGAATGAAACAAATGCAGGAATATGACACCACGGAAAGATGCAGGCGATAAAGGCACTCATTTACATTCTGGTGAATTTAAAGTCTTGGTGTTCATGTACAGTGTCACGTATGTCAATTTTCAAGTTAGTATTCTGGTCACTTTTTTATGAGCGAGGACGGTGTCATGTGATCACCTCAAGGCTCTGTGAGATGTGAATCCCTGCATGTTCCCTGCACACGATCTCTTATAGGATTTAGATTATTTATGGATTTTTCTAATGTTTTATGGACTTTCATGGACTCATTTTAAATTTTTAGTGTGTTGTTTTCTTTGATTATGTGAGCGTGTAGCTACTCTCTGGAGCTTTTAAACTGCCTGACAGGAACAAATTAAGTAAATTGAATTGATGTCATTCTGCAACATTCAGCAGCATGTAATGGTGGCGCCACTACGCTATTCATTACACTTTAAATGTGACAGAAGCTAGAGACTATGCTGATGCTAGCAGTGGATAGTGTGAGGCTTTTACTCACTGTGTGTGAGATTCAGGTTACTGTCATTTGACTGTGTTATTTTAACTTTCTTCAGCCTGTATAATTTAGACTGATAGCAACTAATGACCTGAAATAAGATCTGGTAGTAGCTTTTGAAAATGACTATTAAAAAAAATGTTAATTAATTTGTGAGTGAATGGTAGAATGAATGTAATAAATGTATTGTTTTATCATCGGAATCATCATCACTGTGTACAGCTCTTTATACAGAGTCGATAGACTTATTTTAATTTGAACCACGCACAACAATAACAATAACAATTCTCCTTTGTAATGAAGTGTTTTATGGATTCATAGTAATTGGAGCAAACTTCACATTCAAAATTAGTATCCTTTAAAAAGGTGTATTTGGTTTGTGAACTGGGCACCAGCTGACTCTCTCTGTCTCCACTGTATATGCTGGTGGCCCTTGCTGGTCCGAATAACCATAACAAACGAACCCATCAGCTGGTATATTCGTAAAGTCGCTTACATCATGGGAAATGTAGTTTTTCTCAAGTGATGAAACACGTCCGGTTCTTGGAATTGGAAATTCCACGGAAACTACATCTCCCATAATTCCTTGCTGAAATCGTAAACACAGACCTGTCAAACAACACACGCCATCTTGACGGCACCCTCAAAATGGCAGAAAGATGTGAGCTAGAAACTGAGCCCAGACTAAGATTCCTGCTCCGTGTTATATAAAACCAGACTTGCCAGTTTATACACAAACGACTGGTAATGGGGTTGGTGTCCAGCGGGGCAGCACAGAGCCTGTAAAATGGACATAACGACGGCGGTTTTCAACGCGGCCAGAGATGGTAAGCTAAAACTTATCCAGAAGTTGCTGAGCAACAAAACTCCCGAAGAGCTGGAGGCTTTAGCCGAGGAGAAGACACAGGGAGGTACTCCTCTGTTAATAGCCTCTCGATACGGACACTTAGAGGTCGTAGATTACCTCCTTGAACACTGTAAAGCAAATGTTGAACTCGGGGGCTCGGTTAACTTTGACGGCGAGACCATCGAGGGAGCTCCGCCGCTGTGGGCGGCTTCGGCAGCCGGTCACCTCCCTGTGGTGAAGACGCTACTGAAACATGGTGCCTCAGTCAACAACGCAACACTAACTAACTCAACGCCGCTCCGAGCTGCCTGCTTTGACGGTCATCTGGAGATCGTCCGCTACCTGGTGGAGCACAGAGCCGACATGGAGGTCGCCAACCGCCACGGCCACACCTGCCTCATGATCTCCTGCTACAAGGGCCACAAGGAGATCGCTAAGTTCCTCCTGGACCGCGGCGCTGATGTCAACCGTAAGAGCGTGAAAGGAAACACTGCCCTCCACGACTGTGCCGAGTCAGGTAGTCTGGACATTATGAAGATGTTACTAAAGTGCAATGCCCGCATGGAGAGAGATGGATACGGAATGACCCCGCTGCTCGCCGCCAGTGTCACAGGTCACACTAACATTGTGGAGTATCTGGCCCACCAGCCTCGCACCTCTAGAGAGGAACGCATTGATGCACTTGAACTCCTTGGGGCAACTTTTGTGGACAAAAAGCGTGATCTCTTAGGGGCGATGAGGTACTGGAGAAGGGCTATGGAGTTGAGACAGCCTGGGGAAAAAGCCGGATCTCTGTCCAAGCCTCCGCCTGGTCCTCCCATCCCTGCCTACGGCTGTGCACAGGAGGTGAGCACAGCTGAGGAGCTGGAGGCTTTGATCACAGACCCAGATGAAATGAGGATGCAAGCTTTGTTGGTTCGAGAACGCATACTGGGGCCATCCCACCCAGACACCTCTTATTACATCCGCTACAGGGGAGCTGTCTATGCTGACTCAGGCAACTTTGAGCGCTGCATCAGCTTATGGAAATACGCTTTAGACATGCAACAGAGCAACCTGGACCCTCTCAGTCCCATGACAGCCTCCAGTTTCCTGTCCTTTGCTGAGCTCTTCTCTTTTGTTCTTCAAGACCGCGCCAAAGGCACCCTGTCAACGCGCATCACCTTCCATGATCTGATGACTGTGCTGGGGAAAAGTGTGAGGGAGGTAGAGAGAGCTGTAGCACAAAGGGACAACCCTCCAGAAGCTCCTCAGTTTACCAAGGCTCTCTCCATCATCCTCCACCTTATCTTCCTGCTGGAGAAGCTGGAGTGCAGCCCTGAGCAGGAACACCAAAAGAAGCACACAGTGTATCGTCTCCTAAAGCTGAACCCTCGTGGTCGGAGCAGCTTCACTCCTCTCCACATGGCTGTAGACAAGGAAACCACATCCGTGGGCCGCTACCCCGTCGGCCGCTTCCCTTCCCAGGCCGTGGCAGCTCTGCTCCTAGAGTGCGGAGCAGACGTCGATTCACGTGACTGTGAGAACAACACGCCGCTGCACATCGCTGCTAACAATGGTTGTCCAGAGATTATGGCGCTACTTCTGAAGGCCGGGGCTCACTTTGATGCAACAAATGCACAGAGGAAGACAGCTTACGAGCTGTTGGATGAGCAGAGCAGTGGACACCCAGCCCTTTACCCACTGAACTACGTCACCCTTCAGTGCCTGGCGGCGCGTGCAATTGAAAAGCACAGACTGCCCTACAGGGGACTCATCTCTGAGGAGATGGAGGCTTTCATTGAGCTGCACTGACTTTCCTGATGAGGAACCCCTCCAACACTCTCATGGTGTCCTCTCATATTTTACTGACTTGCCACAAACATCATCCTCCACTTTATTATTTACAACGTTGTCTCTTTTGACATCTGCTTTGCTCCAGGCCCTACCAACCTTGTGTCCTTGTGACCAAACCATAGCAATAAACACCAGCCTCTGGGCTTAAATCTCTGGCTGAGATCTGGTCAGTTATCACTTTATTCTAACGTTACATAGACTTTTTAAATGATTGTTTGTTTTTACTGCTATTTAAAACTGGATGAAACATCACCTTAATACAGGCTTGAATGCATTTTTTTCTTCTGTTTCTTCCATTATTAAGAAGAGTTACAGTATGACGGTGCTTGTGTGTGTTGGCTGGTGGCCAGACTGAATGAGAGATGGGTTTTAGTGTTACTGACAGGAAGCATCTGATCAAAACTAGCCACTTAACATGCATGAAAATGAAGAGTGACGACGATAGCTCCCTTGTTTCTTTTTGCAGAATCATTCAGAAAGGATGTGTTTGAACAAACCCGCAAATCAGACTTGCTTACTGGTAACCGTTGCCTGAATCTACATGTTCACATATACCATCTGCTGTGCTTCTTTGGTGTGAGAAGGTGTTGAATTTACTGTGCCAAATGTCAGCCATGGAGGTATGATCTGTTACAGACTGGAAACAGGTGGTAAAATGTAAAGCAACTAATTTATTTTCCAAATGATGAGACGAAGTAATGGGGACATTCATGAAACTTTTAAGTTCCAAAAAGTCAACAACTTGAGTTGTTTGACAGTTGAGACTGTGATGTGATTTGACAGCTTGTAGAGCCATCATTTAAAAGACATTTATGACATTGAGGATGAGTGGTTGAAAAGAAAAAAAAAAAAAAAAAGAGCTGGTACCATTGTTTGGCCAACACAACCTATGCAGAAACAGATTTTACATGGGATAATTCCTCAATTTTCCATACTTATCTTAAGATGATGATTAAAATCAAATCTGAGGCTGCTCCACTGACACTGAATTTGTATCTTTCATGAACCAAGAATGTTTTCTTAAAATTTCTGCCTATGTCCACATGAACATTATCAGGCTGGAGCCTAAAACTGTGCCTGCATCTCTGAAGTTCTGGGTAATGTTATTATTAACAAAGACGCTCAGTTCAGTGTCAAAGCAACAGCTTCAGGCTGGTTGTATCCACAGGGGAAAAATCACAACTTCGCTGTCCTGAATCATGTTTTAATTCTGTTTGGGAATGATTTTCCCATTTAGTCCCAGATGCAGTTCAAAGAAATGAAAACAGTTGCCTCTCTAACCGTTCCGGCATCTTAGTCTTATTTTTAATAGTCTCTCTTTTGTTTATCTTGTGTTATCATGAACGTTTCGTCTGTCTGTGCTAAGCACCACCAAGTCCAATGCACACCAAGGGGCTCTATAAATCCTAAATAGACAATTTACATTCAGGCTATGAACTATTGCTGCCTTTTTTCTTTCTCAACTGATTCGTTTAACTGATGATAACTCAAGAACAAACGTGTTGGAGATACGTGAATAAAATTCAGTATCACAACAGGACCTGTGTGCTTGTGTGTGGGTGATCTCCGTTTTATTGTTGAATTCTTGTGAGTTTGAATTTGCAAAAAATGAGCTTAAATTATCTGAAAATTGCTAAATGAATCTCTGCCTGTGCTCAGATTCATTAGAAATTGTTTACCTCGTGCGCTGTATAATTGCAGCCTTTGCAGTGAGAGTATCAATTCAGATATTTAGATGGATTGGTATCATGGCAGTAGCGGGATATAAAAAACCCTACAACCCCACCAGGACAGCCAGGTCTATAAAACCATCTTGTTTACAGGAGTGGGACACACATTATTTTCAGCCGCATGCTAAGTGTTACATTAGCACAATATTAAAAATAATCATTGCCCATTAAATACAGCTCTTGGGCTTTCCACTGCTCTGCTTGCATAAACTTGAGAACACTGAAATAAAGCACAACAGAAACTTGATCTTTCTGAGTCCTGCACTCTTAAAGTATAAATAGAGTGCAATTAACGTCACTGCTGCAGGGCAGTGGTAGAGACAGGGCACTTACCCTGCTAATTTTAGGGGTCTTTTGCCCTAGCTTCAACTCTGAAAATGGGAATACTGTAATGCTATACAGGCAGGTCACAGGGTGACTGCCAGGGAGGGCACACGGACAACAGAGTTTACATTATTCAAAGAGGAAATAAAAACAATATGAGCCAATACATTTTAAATATGACAGTCTCTGTGGTAATTATGTGTTTTTATTACTGTTCATTGTTTTTGCGAGTGTGATAGGAGTCATGCTGCCATAATTAGTTGAAGTGTTTCTCCCGTTAAATAAGAGTTCAAATACTTGTGATAACGTGTGTCCACTAGAAACGGTGACTACATTCAAGCTGACGTGACTTCTGACATCTGTGGAGGTGGAGCCCAGCAGTTGTAGTAATCACTGTATTTATATTTGTGTCTCACATCCTTCATTTTCTTTATTTAGTGTCATAAACTTCAATCATTTGTGACAGTGATTCATCTGCCAACCACAAGACTAACAATAGACATGCTGGAATAACTGATCATGAATTCATAAGCTCTTTTTGTCAGTGTTTCCCACCTCAAGTAAAATGCAACATCACATAATAGTAACTTCCCACTAGGTGTCACTAGCAACAAAGAAAATCCATCTGACTGGTCGCCTTTGTCCCTCAAGGACCATGCGATAGACTCAAAAACTGTAGCCTCCAATTACCATCAGAAGTGACGGCAGTCGGCTAATTTTCCTGTCGCTTTCTCTCTGTCAAGCACTCTTTGTGTCAGACAGTGGTAAAGACTGAGGGACCGGAGTCCTGAGAATTACTTTAACAAGACCATTAGGCAGGGTTGTATATGCATTTGTAATGTATCTGAATGGGAAAAAAAAAACCTCGCCATAGGCAGAGTTGCTGATTCTGATCGTGTTTGCAGGAAGCTGCATGAGGGTCAGCAGAGGGGTCACAATAAATCCTCCTCTGCTCAGTTATGGAGCACCATGCCAGTCCTGCACCCCGATGCCCAACGCCTCAGACTCTGCCCTTGTGTTGGCTGTTGTTTGACCTAAATACGACCAAATCTTATAACCAAGTCCAACTGACATGAACCACACAGTATCTGCACTGAATCTCTAAGTAGCTCACAGTTTATAATGAGGTTTGTATGTCCATATACTTTACCATATACTTGTCCATATACTTTAAACTCCCATCCTAATATTTTGCACATTGTTTATGCTGCAAGTATTACAAACAAATGATATTTTTTTGTTATTTTGCATTAAAATAAGACAAAGAAAAAAGATAAGAAAATCCAGATTTTTTTTAAACCGTATTTTGGAGAAAGAAACGGTTAAATATAAAAGTGCACTCAGTGTTGACAGGTTCATTTTACCTCACTGATAAAAACAACTGATTGTTAGAAACCTCTTAACAAAATGTTACCAAACACATCCTATCCAACGCAGTACAGATCAGCAGTACTGAGTACACACAAAACTGACCATAAAGTTGTATTGGCACTTCTTTAAAAACAGTTTCAATAAAAACCTCAATATTATAATCTTTATTAAGGTAGGGTTTATTGCAGGGCAGTTGTATTACACTGCATTAGCTTTAATAGGTGAACATAATGAACTGGCAGCTGAGTGTAGTTCTCCCATCGAACAAATAACAGTACGGTCTGAGCATCTTTTGTCCCTAACAATATCAATGTAGTTATGTTATTCTATATTATTGCATTAACCTATTTACCTCCCACGCTGTCATTAATATATTCCCTTAATGCCCCACAGCAAGTTCTGTTTACCCTGCAATATTTTACAGTATCCAGCTGTAATTTATTGAGGGAGCCCTGCTCTGTAGGAGCTGATACAGGCCTCTGACTCTGTTGCCGTGCCAGCGGCTATGATTAGACACTATATTATGGGAATCTACGGAGTTTCAAGGTGCTTATCTTCATTTTAGCCCCTGGGGAGCACAGTGGAAAAATCAGTCACCAATACACAAGACCAACCTACCTCAGCAGCCACCTCTTTTGCACCAGTCAGCGATCCAGGCAGAGCTGGAGGAGGTAAAGTGTGGGGGAGGTGGGGAGATGTGGGGTGGTTGTAATGGGGGTAATAGGGGTGATGGGGGATACGGTTGCTATTGGAGATCTTGCCTGCATCACGTCATGTGTGTGGGGGGAGGTGGTGGTAGGGAGGGAGAGAGAGAGAGAGAGAGAGAGAGGAGGGGGAGGAGAGGACATGAGAGGAGAGAAGAGGGAGGGAAGGAGGAGGGCACTGAGGAAGAAGGCAGCGAGTATCAATGACATCAACCAGCAGTATCTGAGGCCGCCCGAACAGCTATGCTCTCCCGACAAAGGGGCTGAGGAGCAGCCGTGACCCGCTGCGCTCCCGAGAGGTCGGTCAACGTTCAGCCAGCACGGTGGTGTGGTGCGCGTGTGGGGGAGAAGGAGGAGGTGGAGGTTCGGGACACACACCGGCGATGTGTGCATGCATCCTCCACAAAGACAGACCTTTCTCTGAGTGGAGCTCCGCTGCCACTGGATTACATTTATCCTTTACTGTCTCCGAGGAAGCTTCCAGCTGCAGATCCAGCCACATGAATCTACCAGACAGAGAGGAAGACGGAGCACTTCCTACCAAGGTAACCAGCCTCCATCCTACATCCCTACACACTCAATGAGCGAAGCCGTGCACCCCACCCAGACGGCTTATTTTCACTTGTCGAATAGCCTTTTGGAAACTAATGAGGTAAGAGTATATCCTCAGCTCGGGTGAAATTTCACCGTTTAGCTTTTCCCGGGGAGGAGGAGGAAGAGGAAGATGGCAGGGAGTCTTCTTTCTTTGTGTTTCTTTTGTCGTTTATCACAGCATCACTCGAGAGTTTGTTTCTAACGTTTGGGTTGAAAAGCAGACCGCGGGGTTTGTGTGCAGATCAGGCTGGTTGGCAACAGCGCTGCGAGTCCGCGTCCCCTTCCTCCTCCTCCTCCCCGCCTCCTCCTTATTGTTGGCTGGGCAGCGTGAGGGACCCGGGCAGACTGGCAAAGCCTTTGTTCCTCATCCACTCTGGTTTAAAGTGGCTTTTTTTATAGCCATTTAATGCGCACTCCAGGTAAAATTGGTCTGGTGTTAAGTCATATTTTTAAAACCTCAAACAATGGCAATTAAGAAAAAAAAAAAACAGACTATAACATTGTTGCATAAAATTAAAATCCCCACAAAACATGAATACATCCTTCGGATTTGTCATGGATATTAAGAGTCACAGGAAGTGATGCCACTGTAAAGTACAAATCCCATTATGTTAATATCGTTAACACTTGAGGAAGCAATCACAGACACATTATAAATCCATCTGCTCTATTATGTTGATGTTTGGGTGTTTTTAATGTGATAGGCACCAGGTGGCAACATGGATGGACTTATTTAGAAAGACTATTTTCTAGACAATAGTGGTGGCTGCATCTGATTCCTCAAGCATTACTTAAAACAAGCCCATCTGCACATACAGGCAATGTTCTGTAGTCCATAGACTTCTCATGTGTCTATAATTATACGCAGTAGGATTTGCTGTTAACGCAGCCACTCACGCGTACAGGCAGGGTGTAATTTAATGACACATCGATTCATCCTGACACATTTTCCGAGGGCTCTGGCTTGTTTGGGATTTAATCATGTACACTACAAATGCCTGTTTAGGTTTTCTGTATTTCCGCTGTGTGGCCTTTTGTAAACTGGAAAATCGCACTGTCGTGGTGAATCTGAGGGAGGTCTTCCTCACACACACACACACACACACACAGATGGGAAATTTTCCCTGGGGCACCATGCATTTGCTGGTTATTGTTCCAGACCATTTCCACATGCCTAATTATTTTAATCAGTCATTTTTACACATGGATTCCTCTCTTTAGTAGAAGCCCAGATTTTTTTTTTTTTTTTTGTCCGCTCTTCACGTCCACTCCCTGCCTAAAAGAAGAATACACAAGGCTCTCCACCTTCAAGAAAGGGACATGGGTCTAGATATTTGTATTTTTTCGACAGGGATTCTGAGGAAGAATAATTCAACCTCCAGATTTCCTCCATCTGTCTCTGGGAAGCAGATCAAATATTCACTTTCGCGAGCCAAGAGATGCTTGGCCCCACAGGTATTCATCTCGCCTGTGTTCACAACACTACCTTATGAAATCAGTGATGGCATGTACTCCTTTAAATAGCTTTTCACAAGGTTCAACCACAGGCCTCGTTGTTTTCCTTCTCCTTCCAAGCAGATACCACTGTAAGATCCATCCAGACTTGAATATGCCAGATGACGTGTGTTCCCACTGGTGCAGCTTTGGTTTCACGTCAGAGACCTGATTGAAGTCTTCTCAGATCCTCACAGCAGTATTATTCTAAGTGCTCCACACTCTCATTTTTCTCTTTGTGTAACACGTTATGCCCGTCCGTGGATTTTGTCCGAGCTTCTGTGTTATTTCTGCAGTAGCTTTGCTGCAGCAGTCAACTGGAAGGAAGCAGAACATCAAGGTATGCAACTGATTCTGGAAGCGTAGGCACCTGTATTACAGGCAGACAGAAACTTTCTTGTTGTTGTTGAGGAACTGATATTAATTGACCTTTTCAAAGGTTTTCAAACAGTGAGCTTTTGTCTGTTTCTTTGCTCCTCTTGTTTATTCAGAGGCTGCTGAAAACAGCACGCACAATGAAGTCACTTGGCTGGGCGTAGTTAAAATGATTGTAACAGTGGAAGCACTTTTTCTGCTGTTGATATTTTATTTGACAACATTTAAATATTCAAACTCATGTCAAATGAAGACGTATTATTTACATAGACAAAAATCACACATTTCTGCACAGCAAGTGATCCTGAGACGCATAGTGGGTGAAAAGAAAAAAACAAAATGAAGCCGTTTAATAGAAAGAAAACCTCAGGAATCATTTTATTTAGTTGTCAATTTAACCTTTGTTTAACCAGAAAGTCTCTTGAGATACATTTGACAATAAATCAGCATTATTGTTAGTGGGATTTGCAGCAGAATCATATTATGATATATGATCGTACTGTATTATTATTTAACAATATTCTGGTTGTCAGTGTGTCATTCTGAGCAATTTGTTTTGGAAGTAGTCACAGCTCTAGTATCCATTTTGAGCCACAATTAATTATCATATCTGACGCTGAAAATTCAAATCTCTGTTGAATTAGTAGATGACTGTGTAAAACAAAAACAATTGCATTTAACGTAGCTTTTATGAGCAATAAAATATAGTTTTGTCATTGCAAGATAATTTTTATTCCACAACAAAATAACAATTATTTAAGAGATCACATAATTGAATTAATACAGATCTAGCAGCAGATATTTTTATGGATTGCATACCTTCTGTCTGTTTCTGTATTATACTTATCAGTGTTGTCCATAGGTATAGGTTTATTCCATTAGTCACACAATATGTAGACAGGTCATTTCGATGTGCATAAACATATATTTGGTAAGTATAGTATTGGTATCTAAAGGAAACACCGCTGAACCCTGAGCAATGACCCATCTCTGTTGCTGTTGAGGAACAGACCTATAATTATCCCTTTTTCCAGCCAGGAGGTCACTTGCAATTATGTGTGTGTGTGTTCATCATGTGTCTGTGTTTCAGTGTGTGCATGTGAGTGAAGGCTAAGAGATAGGTTGTGACTTGACTGATGCCCTTCTCCAGATGAATCAGAGATTCTGATGTGTCAGCAGGGATGAATAATGCACACTCCTCCACTACCTCTCTTCTCTTCCTCTCTTCTCCACTGCTTGTCTTCAATCGTTCACTTCTCTTTTCATCACAACTGCCACATCTGAAGACATCTTCACCTTCCCTCTCAAGCCCCCCCCCTCCTTCCCTCTCCTCCTTTATGCAAAAAGGGCATCATTTCCCCATCACTGCTGCTGTCTCGCTGTCCTCTGGTCAACCCTCCTCTCTGCTTCAACAGCGAACTCATTCTTCTCCTCCTGAATGAGGTTTCGCTGTTGTCTTTCTCAGACGAGTCTCTTCTCTGCAGAGGTTTCTGCACATTGCATGACGAGGAACATGTTTTCCTGAGGTTTCTGCTTCTGCTGACATTTGCGCTGAAAATGGCTGAATGTGTTGATGTACACAGCTCATTATCCAATCATGGGTAGACGAAATGCAGCCATTGACCTGGTTTGACAGTTACATCCTTGACTGACAGGATTCATTAGGAAGGTACCACTGACTGACAGCATGGCTGACAAAAGCAGAAGACAAAATACCTAATAAGAACTTGTAGGAAGAATGGGCACCATCCACCTTGAACTATACAGTTAGCCTACCTTCAAATACAATCTTAAACAGCAGAATATTCTATGCACCTTGCCTCTGGTGCTTGACGGGTCCTCAAGAGGATTTTAAATTCTTGAAGTGGAAAAACTCCTCCTCGATGAGCACATAGATGTTTGGATGAATTTATTTGTGCTGTTTGGATGCCAAAATAGTATTAAGATTTTGCAAAAAAAAAAAAGAAATAAGAGCATTTTAACTTGGTATTACTTTATTTTAAGGTGATTTTATGTCAATGCCGATGCAGAGTATAGCAAAAATATATCAAAATATGTACTTCTCTCTACTAACAAAGTGACAGTCAAACAGATAGGAGCATGACATGGTCGTAAATTACCGAGGAGTTTGGTAGTTTGACTCCTGGTTCCTCCAGTCCATGTGTTCAGGATTACTTGGGTGAACGGGTGAATGTGACTCATAGTGTTAAGCATTTGCAGGGGTCACAAAGGAAATGGTAAAAATAATATATAAATGCAGACTATTCATCAGTCCAGGGCCATTAAACCACTGGACAGATTATCTTAATGTGGGCATGAAAATGTGATTCATTCATTCATCAAGTACCATGATTGCATCAAAATGTCCAGTACTGTGAAATAAGACTAAATACCTACAAAGCCAATAACATTCCCATCAGCAGTTACTTGTGTCTAGCTAAACACTAGACCTGCTTAAACATTGTAGTTTGGTCCTACAATGTAGGATGTTAGCATGTATCTAGCATGTAAATCTAGTTCATGACAACCAACTCATTATAATTAGCATTTTTTTAGTGTCTGAAAAAGCGTACCTGGTTCTTCTGTCACCTATCTAAAACAACTATGCCCCACTGACGTCAGCTCAACAGATCCAAGAAAAGAAAAAGTTCTGGCATATCTCCATCTGTCAGTTAGTGAAAGATCCTGTGTTGCATCAGTCAAACAACTCTGCTCCACCAAAGGGCCTTCACCATACGGGATGGAAAAAGGGCTACGTCCAGAAAACTTACAGCTCCATTTCATCATCACAACTCACAGATAGAAATCTTAAAAGTCAGAAGATTAGAGTCCCTCTGGGTCAGTGAGAACTCTCTGCAGTGTGTGATATGTTTGTGTGTGTTTGTGTAAGTGTGTAGATGCAGGTACTGGGAACGGTTGACATGGCTCTTCAAAACAGCGCCACATTTGTTTGTGGCATTTCATGATTACTCTCTCTCCAAAGCACAGGATGCTGCCAGGTTAGATGAAGTATTTGTTTGACGGAGATGGGAGTAATCGCTGGTCATTGGTGGAAAGCGTCCATGCACAACTCCGTTACCGTTGACAAGCGTTTCTTCACTTATCCAGACACACTCGCCGTCCGATTTCAGCAATGAGATGGAGGACAAATGCAGTTTTTCTACCCCATTACTCCGGTTTTCAATTCTATTCACAGCTTTATCGTCCCTCAAGGAGAAATTCATTTGGCGTCACAAATCTCGCCTCCATCAGGAAGTCATGCAATGGCTGGTTAGTGACAGAACTGCGAAGGCTGGTCGTCTCTGTAGCACTTAAATAGGATTTGTCCACCAGCATATAGAGCCTCGGAAATCAGTCCTGCTATCGAATGGTGAATTCATTAAGTTAATGGTCCTGTAAGGCGTCAGTGATCAGCATCTTTGGCCATATTTTTTTTTTCTATAAATTGACCTTAACCAAACCAAACAGAGAGAGTGCAAGGGTATGAAATGTGTTAATTCTCTACAGATGATCTCACTGTTGTTGCAGAACTGTGTTGCAGTTGTGAGATAATGAGCTCTCAGTGGACGACATATCATGTGACCAAGCAAGACAGGTGATGCCATGGCAGCGCAAATACACAGGAGAGAGTTGGATCTCGGGCAAACACAACAACGTGTCTCCAGAAAATTCATGAGCACCTCCCAAAGGGACTGGAGATATTTTACATAAGCAAAGAATGAATTAAGGATTGCTTCAAGATTACAGCACATTTGTAACCGTGAACAAGCAGGGCAGATCAGTGCTTGTAAAACTGAGCAGCTTTGTGCCAGGTGTTGTGTTTGCATATGTAATGTATTTTGTGTGTTTGCAAAGGTGATTTTCATGCTATAAATCAGTAAAAAAATGAATCCATTTGAAGGCTGCCTGTGAAGCTCAAAACAATTAAAACAAAGTGCTCCGTTCCTCCAGGCTTCTGTTATCATTCTCGAGATTAGGTTATCAACGAGCCCTCCAATCTGCTTTACACAACCTGACTTTGTCTGACTGATGTGTAGGTTTTGCTAAACAGCCGAAACGGGGAGGAATAAATGGCTGACTGGTTGTCTCATTAATGAAACACAATTGAAACATGATGATGGCCACGATGATGACAATGACGGCCAGGAAGATGAAGGTGTTCTCTGTTGTCAGGGAGCCTTAGTCCTGCTCCAGGAGAAGCTCACTAATTGGCTGTGGTGTGTCTTCGCTACCAGTGTTTGCCTTGCATGTATGTGTGTGTGTGCTCAGTAGAATATTAATTTTAAGTGATTAAGATAGATAGATAGATAGATAGATAGATAGATAGATAGATAGATAGATAGATAGATAGATAGACAGATAGATAGATAGATAGACAGATAGATCACCCCTTTCTCATACCCATTTATTAATTTCTTAAAAATAAATTGATGAACAGTGTTTTAGTTTCACATTACTGCGTGTCCTAGGGATCGGCCCTGTAAATCATTTTTATTTACACAATGTCTCTTCTCTCATATGTCAGAGTTGTTTAACAATTTGGGTTGTACATTTAAGGGCATAAATATGTGGACATCAGTATGTATATACAGTTCTCCATCCCGCCAGGGTAAGAGTCTGTGCCAGCCTTAGATATGCTAATTGGACAGTGAGTTGACAAGGACTCAACCATCAGCCTGCGTAATGAGCCGCTTCACAGAAGATAGGCTGCCTCTGAAGAGCGAGCAACAGAGAGAGAGAGAGAGAGAGAGTTCTCTGGAAGAAATTACGAAATACATCTGGGTGTTTGTCGTTTCAGCTGACTGAACGTTGTGTAGGTGTCTCTATGTGGACATGCACACCCCTTGTTCCTCTGCTGTTGTTAGGGTGAAAACCTTCACCTGGCAGGTGAAGCTCTGTCTGCGAAATGTCAGTTTCTTGTTTTCTTTTCTTTTTTTTTTTCTGGCAAGGGGAAAAAATGGTTGACAACACATTTTGGCATTACCCTAAGGGCTTTGAAAGAGGTTTATGAGCCTGAGGGGTTGAAAAATTGACACAGCTCATGGAGGAGCAAGTAATCCCTCAACTTATTTGAAAGCATGAAAATTCTAAAAATTGAAGCTGGAAGGTTTTCACCCAACACTGTTATGTGTAGATCCCTTTTAAACCAAATTTGGGATGTGTTGGAGCATATAGACTATGGGCTTATAGACTATGGGCTGACTTTTTTACCCATGTTAAAAAATGTGATAGATACACAACATTCATATCAAACAGCACTGTGTTTTCAGAGTAATATAATAGAGATTTGTTTATCTAATGACATAAAAAAAAACTTTTTAACAGTGAATATTTGCATTTGGTTTATGAAATCAGGTGGCGTTACAAGCTGATTAAAGGACCATTAGTCGCTGGAAAAGAGGTTAAAGACTAATGTTCTGTTATTTAATGTAATGTAAACTGATATTTAACCACATGCTTGTATTTAACAGATGATATATGATCTTATGGTAGTAAATGTTCAATTTACTGAGGCGGATCCTCATTCCACCAGCACTAAGTCTTAACTTCCTGTGACCTGAGCAGCTTCACTGAGCCCATAAACACTTTACTGTTTCTGAGCCCCTCACATAACCTGCCCTATATGAACTTTTGTACCATTTCGTAATACATTTCCTACTTAGCCGGAGCTAGTCCAGCTGTTGCTGGGATCTTCTCAGACCAGTACATCCATTACTGGATGCCTCTTTCTAGCTGTTTCGGTTTGTTTGACCTTGGAGCCCTTTTAAGATGCGTGGGCGTATATTTGCAGTATCATTGTTGGACTACTGCAGCTTTTCTATGTCCCAGACATGCAGAGATTGAGGTCAAAGGGGAAATTAGTTTGGTTATCTTAGCACATTACAAACAGAGAGGGTTTTAGTTTACCTTCTCTCTCCTCTCTTCCCTTTGTTCTTCACCATGAAACCATGGTGGCTATCTAATGAAGTTGCAAACCGACAACACAAACGCAAAGCACAAACAGAATTTTAAGCCACTTGAATAATAATTTTATTGACATAATGTTACACAGTATGGAAGACAGTTAGCTTCCCCACTCCCTGCTTGGATTAGACAGAGAGGTCAGAGAGGATGTTGCTGTAAATTTGACTAAAATGATGGAAAATGTAGAGTTGAGAAAATGATCTGCTATGGCATAAGCAGGAATTTGTCATTCTAGTATCTTTAATGCGTTGTGTGTGTCTTCTACCCTGTTAGCTGCAGGTGATCAGTTAATTAAAATGTGACCTCAAGCAAAACTCATGCTCACTGCCAAAGAAAAACTAGAGAGAAGACGTAGGAGGGCAGTTTTTAAATTCTGTTTTGCTTTTTTTTAATCTTTTTTTCATGATCCCAAGAAAGCTATTACTATGATTGAAACGTCATTATTTCATGGCGATGATAAGAAAATCCTGCTGGTTTACTGTAGATCACATGATAAATGAGTGTGAAAGGAAAGCTATTATTGAATTTTCTCTCTGCTATTCCAAACATTGAAATGAAAACTTATGAATTCATTATTGAAAATAACTGGGAAAAAAGATTACTTTATGAAGGAAAAAGCAGGAGATGATTTCCACATGATTCTTATGTATTTGTTTTACCATGTAAATCCCACCGAGGGTTGAGACTTGTTACGCACAAAAGACGGGGCCAAGATGGCAGCACAAGAAACAAAACAAAACACTAGACTGTGACAGTGCAGTGATTTATGATTCCACGAGGTTACACTTAGTTAAAATAATTTCATTATCAAATAAACTACAAATTTTCAGCCTAATCAATTATTAAATGTATAATTAGCAACTTTACCCATAATTTGGTTTTGTAATTAGGAATTTCAAAATGAAAAATTAACAAACAATTCACCACAACTCAGAGAAATGCCTGAACGGTTAAAGTTGATTTAAAATGTTCGGAATATATAATTGATTGGATAAGATTACTGTCATGTGTCAGTGATGTTATTTAATGGACACATAACACATAATAAATAATCACCTATATGTGTCCTTCTGTGCCTACAGATTTGCTGTGATTTTGCTGTTTCATGAGTCATATTTATTCTCAGCAGCGCAATTTGAAACTGCAGCAGAAACCGTGTGTATATCTTTAAATAAGCTATGAAAATATTTGTATCTGGCTGGAAAAGTTGTTGTTATTTGTCAATGTTTGCCATTATTTCTCCCTGTTTGGACACGTATAGTATGGGGGCATCCACACTTTTGGCATCCTGCAGCATTAAGTAAGTCGTGTCGAGATTTAGTTGAAGCACCGAAGTCTCCGGATTCATTTATATTCAGGGCAAAGAATCGCAGTATGTGAGTGACAGGTGTGTTTTCTTGTTAGAGAGGAGCTTCAGATATTTTATTTCCACTGCTAAAAATGTAACCAGGGCGGTGCAGCTCATGCCTGCAGTAAGCCGTGCTTCATCCTGTGCCTCTGATCCTCAACGTGTGTGCATATGTGTGTGTGTGTGTGTGTGCTTGTTTGTGTTCATGCATGTGTGTCTGTATATTTGTGTGTCTGTGGGCTGTGTGTTTAAGAGAGAGCGAAGGGAAGTGTGAGAGTTGAGTGCCAATCTCCCCCATGATGCTTTGCCATCTGTCGTGTTTGTGTCTGTGTGTGTGTGTGTGTGTGTGTGTGTGTGTGTGTGTGTGTGTGTGTGTGTGTGTGTGTGTGTGTGTGTGTGTGTGTGTTTGTGTGTGTTTTGTGCATGTATGGTCCTGTGGATGTGCATGCATTTGTGAGTATCGTTTGCCCACAGGATCCAGGGTCATAGGAAACATGAGGTAATATCAGCCCACCCCTCCTTGTGACAAATACTCACTTCCTTCTCTAAACTTTTCCATTCCAGGCTGGTACACAAATCCATGCATAATTCAAGATGAGGTTATTTTTGTGCAGAAAAAAAACTAAAAACTATACCCAAAAAATCAAGAGTCACTGGTAAAATGGTGAATGGGGACAAATGACAGTGGAAGTAGGTGCATCATTCAACCATGAAACATTTTCTGCTGCATTGTTTTGTGTTGTTTTTTTAAATCTCTCCCATCATGTTCTCTGAAAGTTTTCTGTTGTTATTCCTGCTAACCCAGATCCTCCGTGCCTCACAACACACAAATTAAGGCTAAAAGTAATAATAATAATAATAATTATTATTATTATTATTACTATCATAAAGAACAGAAGCTTCCTGTCAGGTGTGCTATCTCGCAGCTAGCATGGTGGCGCAAGAAACAGATATTTATTTTTTTTTATGAGCGCTCCTAGCTGGTTGTCATGGAGACAGGCCTTATGAGACCGTCTCAACCCACTTGTGGTAAAAGGCAACACTGGTAAAAGTGTTGTGGTGGGGGGATGTAGTGGGGGTGTGGGTGGGGCTGGTGGGTGGGGGGTGGGGTGGAGTTGCATAGTAGGGACGATGTGAAAAAAACAAAACATGTCATCTTGTGAGGGCCACAGCGGAGCAGGGGGACGCTGGATGCCGCCTAAACAACGTTATTTCATCAACCTGATGGAGCACAATAACCGGTGTACATTTCACCACCTGAGCTATGGTGTCATTATCTGCTTCCCCCGCAATAAATAGCGCATGTATCCCCCATCAATCTATCTGTCTGGCTGACCATCTGTGTTGTCACGCTGAAAAGGTAATAAGACCGACCCCTGCTGTCTTCCCTCTGGATGCTGAGCCAGATGATTAGAGAGAGCAGGTTGAGATAACTGTGAGGGGGCTGCAGAGACTGTAGGTAGGGCCTGAGTCATGAGAATATCCTCGCTCACAATGCTCGGACCTTAAATCTGCCTCCCTCTGACCAGGAAAAAGTGCAGGACGTGTCAGGAGAGGAAAAGCGTTAAATGCCATTATAGCACTAGCGCAGACATGCCCCGACTGGCCTGGTGTAACTGCTGCGTCTGTGTATCTGTTTTGGCACGCTCCCTCAACATTCACAGCTGTAGGATGCTCTAAGCCCTTTTGTTTGAACTGTGTCAATGGACCAGCATCAGCTGGAGCAGCCGGTGCAGGGCAGCTGGGGAGAGGAAGAGGATTTGGATACAAGCAGGGTTTAGAGTGTGTATAGAAAGGGAAGGAGATGAATGATCGGGCGCTACAGAGGAGATGACATCAAGAGAGGTGAGGCTAACAAGGGAGGCGAGAAGGAAAGTAGAGCGGAGAGGAGACGGGAAGATGGAGATGAAAGGAGATGGGAGGAGAGGAGATTTCAGGAATATGGAGACTAATGCAGGAGTGAGATGACGGTAAGATTAAGGATTAGGCAGCGGGTGAGGGACTATAGTGGAGGTAGAGCAGACAGGGCTTTGTCAGCAGGTGAAATACAGCGGGGAGGGCTGGATAAACTGAGAATGATAGATAAGGTTAGACTGAGGTCAGAGAAAGATATAAAGGCCTCTGCAAATCCAGCTCACAGGACACAGGAAGCAGACACTGCAACATAGGAGGAGTACCTAATGTTTCAGTGGCCGTGTGGCTAGTTAGATTAACTGTGGCAAATTGAGTTTCCCTAAGAGGAGAATTTACTTAACATGCTGCCAATGGTGCTTGAATGAGCTCTGATCTGATTTTTCTTATCACATTGTTCAATTGAAAAGGGGACGCTGAAAGCTTTTCTATTCAACGTGTATTACGCAGCGTTAGATAAGACGAGAGCAGAGCGGCGAGAAAAAGAGGCTGCATCAGATAGACAGCCATGTTTTCCGATGAGCTATTTTTAGTGTTGGAATAGTTAGACAGTAATGTGTTGGAGCAGGTCATTAGCTCAATAAGTGGTTGGAGGAGACTTTGAATATGTAACTCACCAGAAATGTCTCTTCCATTTAGTAAAGGCTGGTAAGGGTCAGTCTAATCTCTGCTACTCTGTTTCTTCCAGTGTAACAGGGATGTCAGGGTGAAATTGTGTTTATGGGCATTTGCGCATATTTATGTGCCAATCACAGTATGGCCTGTCACCTGTGAATACATACTGTGTCTCCCTGAGAGCATATATGTTATCCCGTAACAGTGCTTGAAGGGAGACTTGTATGTGTGTGTGATATATGACAGGTTAACAAAGGCTCCTTTCTCATTTGGCCTCCCCACCTGCGTTCTGACACATCGGGCCGAGGGGTGGGGGACGGAGGAGCTCGATAGGACTGAGGAGTTATTGACTCCCAGACACGGAGCTTCTGCACAGCTTGTCTAAATCTCTGTAAGCAGACAGAGCTGAATTATGTTCAGACTTCCAGATGTGTGCGACTGCATGTGTTTACATGAGACAAGAGAGCAACCCCCCCCCCCAAAGGATTACAAAGTGGGGGGAATATCTATTAAAGCAGCAGTTTCTGATAAATTTGCAAATATTGAATCGCAATTTGCTGCATTCTTACTGACCCCTCAATCCTCTTTGTTTTACTGTTTTTTTATTACTGTGGCACACTCTGGATGTATTATTGCATTAACACTTTTATGTGCCACCAGAGCAGTAAAATACTGAGCGTTAAGAGGGAATTAGGCCAGAGCTAAAATGAAATTATTAGGATGTCTGAGGAGGAGAAAAAAACCTTAAAAATGTATCATTGCAGCTCATTTCACGGCTCACCAGAAAAGTAGACTTATTAATATGGAAGGAGAATGCTGAAAACTATTTTGGTCCTGGGTTTCTTGTCTTAGTTGTTGAGCAGCAGCTCTATTGTTCTGGTATTAGTTCAGTCAGAGCCGACCTGCGTGCACTGTTAATCCCAAGTCAGAAGTGCTCTTGCTAAATCAAAACCTAATCCTGCATTAGCATGATTTTTTCTTTAATTTTCTTCATGAGGATGTTTTGTCTCTATAAATTATTTTATATTTTCCACCTCGTCCTTTCAGAGCTATGAAAGCTGATTGAGGAACCGTGCCTTTCTTTTACGTCACCTGACCTTCATGTGTTTTTCTTTTTCATAATGTCTCTGCAGAGTGCCTACCCCTGTTGAGAGAAGCCCTACACGTATCTCCATCATCTCCAACCAGCCTATGGTGATGCCTGCCATGCCTTTGCCAAGGACAGGTGGAGTTTTAGCCCAGTCCAGGGGGCAGATTCTGGGGCTCAGCCTCAGCCCTTATCCCCTGTCTATGCTGCTGCTGTCGACCATCCTGATAACCAGCCCTTTGAGCAGCGTGTGTGGACCACTAGGTATCTATCTATCTATCTATCTATCTATCTATCTATCTATCTATCTATCTATCTATCTATCTATCTATCTATCTATCTATCTATCTATCTATCTATCTATCTATCTATCTATCTATCTATCTATCTATCTATCTATCTATCTATCTATCTATCTATCTATCTATCTATCTATCTATCTATCTTTTCCTCTTTCTTTCTTTTTCTTTCTTTCTCTTTATTATCAGCGGAAATGTGTGGGTGTGGGTGTGGTCTAGTTTTCCTACATTGTGGGGAATCAAACCTGTTTGCACACTTACATTATGTGGACCTGTCTTCCTTATGGGGACAAAAAGTAGGTCCCTATAATGCAAGTCAGTGAAATGTCCTCTGAAGTCATGAAAACACAACTGTGTGTGTGTATGTGTGTGTATGACGGGTGAACCCAGGCTCAGCACTACATGATCTCTGGACTGTGGCATTGTTAATGTGTTTTGATAAGGCAGGAGGTCCCATCAGCATGTTCCTCATCATCTCCTTGATTACAACATTTCCACTGATTTCCTGCCTCGGTGCACCACACACATATATACACACACACACACACACACACATGCTTAGACACACTGAGCTGTCACAGACAAAAGATAGAGCTAGTTCCTCTCACTGTTAGCGATGGGAATAGTCTGATGTATTTTTCATTTTTTCCATTTATGTAACAAATTTGAGGCCACAGTCCTTTGAGAAGACTGACGTCATATTTGAAATATTTTTATATTCAGTGAAGAGGTAGAATTATACAACAACTTTTAGTTGAGATGTGGGATTGAAGATCTCTGCCTCTGGACCACCTACAGTTTATCTCTGCAGAGCAGAACAGAGCAGAAGAGTGCCCTCTCTCCAAAGTCTCTCTAGCTTCATCTGTAAAGAAAAAAAAAAAACAAAGAAAAACATTAATTCTGAGTCGATTAACAATGTGTGTTGAAAAACCTGTGAATTAGTGAGAAAATATAGAATAAATGACTCAAATCTAATCCAAAAAACTACTAATTACAGAGAAAACTGCACCTTGGTCCAGAATCCACTGAAATATTATGCTTGCAATCCAAATTTCTTTTCCCTCAAGCTGAATACATTATTGTAATTTCTGCCCTGCCAGCAAATAGGTACATTCTGGGGTGCAGGTGTGTGTATAGACAACACTGTTTGGCTGTTGTGTAGAAATGAAGTTGACTGCAAAGTCACACAGAGACAGAATTGCTAATTACCCAAAGGCACTGAGACATTACTTATGAATAATGGTGAATAATTGTCTACACATCAGAGGGGTACCATCCGGCCTCACAAGGAACAACTGTAGTCATTAAAAACAGCTACAGAGTTGACTTGATTGCCTCTAAATTCTTAATGATTGATCTTTGTACCTTTTGTCTTTTTGACATTTCACTTCCTTATTCATTTGTAAAGGAGAAAAGAATAAACTGTTATTAGTAACTCAAATGTCAATAACAGTTCACTTTCAAATACATGATAACAAATAACAATTGAAGAACCACACAAATAAAGAATAATATGATTTTTTTTTTTTTAATTTTTGGCTGTGGGATATAAACAGATTTGGCAGCAAAGACACACAAACAGGAAGAGATGCATTATTAAAGTGGCTTAAAAGCGTGTCACACTACAGCTTGTTGGATTTATCACTTTTTGCCATAGGTGAGGATTTTAAGGCTGAATATAATGAAACTTTTCTCAAGGAGTTACACTATTAGTGACTAATTAAACCTGAATTTGTCTCATTTGAAGCAATCTCAGAGATCCATGCCTTTTTCAGTCACGTGGTGTGCTCACTACACTATTACACTGTGTCCACTGGTCCCAGGCATATCTGAGCGTAGCAGCAGCAGCAGACAGTCATCAGATTATTGTAGGTTACAAAGGTGTTTCATTAAAAAGAGGCCAGTGATACACCCGAGTGATCTAATGCAACAGAGTGGAACCTGCAACTGAAGAGACAGATATCCTCTTTAGTCCTTTATTTTCCATACAGCTTTCAAGATCTGATCATACCAACTCTGTGTTGAGTGCAAATCCATCCAGAGTCAGGGCCTTGCAGGGCTTTTCCTTGGCGTTCATAGGAGGCTTAAATTGGTAACAATGCCAGTGGGGTCGGTTTGCGCAAGGATTTGTGTTGAAGCGCATTTAAGAGAACACAGAAAACACTCTGGACTCAACACAAAGCCACTGAAACCCATGTTCAAGCACTAAGAAGCAAATGAAATTCATTCACAAGTCTATAGCCAGGAGAAGATGGTTTTCAACCATGACATTTTTGGGATTTTTGATAGCTCACATTTTCATATTGTTGGTGGGGAGAAAGGGCAATTCACTCAATACTCTGTATGCCTTTCTAAGAGTCTGCCAGGCAGGAAATATGCTGCTCTTGAGCCCTAAAATCGTGGGAATAAATTTGTTCTGATTGACTATACTGTACTAGCTTTTTGCTTCTTCTTGTTGAGGATTATGACAAGCATAAAATGAAACCGCTATATTTATGACATTCCCAGTGGGTCTTTAAGAGGGAAACCAGAGTGCGGCATGCTCAGCAGCAGTCTTTTGACATGGTGTTATTCCAGTACCTGTTAAGGCATGGAAGTGAATCTGCAAAGTGGACTGTGTTGCAACAGGAATGCAAAGTGTAAACAGCCTTTAGGATTGGCTAGTGACAGGCTGATAGGCAGGTTTTTTTTTTCTTTTTTCGTCATGTCTGTTCTGTCATCAGAGCAGATTCAACACAGCAGGACCTCATCCACCTAGACATAGGGGAGGTGGGAGGAGGGACCCAGGTTGCCATGGTAAGGGTCATCCTGACTTTACTCTGATGGATGGCAGCGATTCTGTAGCTGAGGAGGAGTTAAACTGGGCGCCATGGCAACAGGCCACAGACAGATAGCAAGGGGTGGGCACATGAAGTTGTTTGTTTGATCTGACTCAGCCACTGAAAAATATAGGTTCAGTACTGTTGGCTCAATATCGGACTTGGAAATTGCAATTATCTCACAGAGGACAACTGCTTCTCTCTCTCTCTCTCTCTCTCTCTATATATATATATATATATATATATATATATATATATATTATATAATTTAGGTGCATCATAAAGGTTGAAATCGTTATCATGAAATTCTTTCCTGAGGCAACGATGAAAATGAACACAACTAATGTTGGTGAATTCATTGTAGTCACTGTTAAGATTGTCATAATCTGCAGGTGCAAATCCTCTACAAGTGTTTGAGTGTTCAGGCAGAAAATTACACCTCCGGTATTAATACATTTAAACCAATTATATGCTGTGAATTTGCAGCCAACACTTCTCCTACCTGTGAAAACATTCATGTGTCATGACTGTATGCGGTGCAAGCAGTATGAAGGTAGCCTGCCCTGGAGAGAGAGAAGAGAGACACAGAGAGAGACAGAGAGAGAGAAAGATGTTCCTCTGAAGCCCAACCCCATCTTTTATTTATGACCCACAGGAAGTCCTTCAGCTTGTCCTCTAGATGATACCCAGGAAGTAAGCACAACGCGCAGCCATCACAACACAAGTCAGCCTGACCAGTCACTGACAGTAAAACAGGGCGTGGTCAGCAGGGGGTTGGTGGTGGATGTAGAGTGGTTTTGATGTCCCCTGAGTGTGAATTTTCATGGTGCTGTTTAGATTTTCTTTTTCCTTTTCAATATATTTTTTTCCGCATCCCTCCAACCTCTCTCTCTCTGTCTGTCTTTCAGCTTCCCCAAAGTTCACCAAGATTCCCACAGATCAGATCGGAGTGTCGGGGGGCGTGGCATCATTTGTGTGCCAGGCCACTGGAAACCCCAAGCCTGTCGTCTACTGGAACAAGAAGGGCAAGAAGGTCAACTCTCAGCGTATCGAGGTGGTTGTCACAGTGCACAACGGTCAACTCCTACTGTAGCAGCATGACAAATACAAATTTACATATCCAGTAATGCAGATATGTAATTTTATTTATAAATTATGATATATGATAAATAATGTAATCATGATAATGGATAATATATAAATGTTGTTATATAAAACTGATGTATCTCACTGTATTTAATCTTGGCAGAAAAGATATTGTTTTTAAAATACATTTTTAACATTATTTGAGATACTTTTTGACCTTGTTTACCTTGTTAACTAATTTAACATTTTGTAAAAAAAAAAAGAAAAAAAAAATCAGCTGAGAAGATTGAAGCTACTCCCATGTCTGTCTGCCCAAAAGAAACTATATTCATGGTCCATGGTTAGCATAAACACTAGACTACTCCGTCCAAAGGTTAACACATAAATCTGCCTGCCAACACCTCCAAACATCACCAGTTAACTTGCATTAGATAAACGAGGTATTGTGTGTTAATGATTTAGCTTTACTAACACACAATTGCTCGCTTGATTTTTTTATAAAAAACTTTTTCGATAGAGCAAACTCTGTAGTTAGAGCGGAGACATGAAAGGCATTGATCTTTTCAGCTCTCAGCAAGAAGAGGAACAAATATATTTCCCACAAATTGCTTTAAAATATTGATGTGAAAACAGCTCACATTTCAGACAGATGTTACAAGATTCAGTCAAAATGTATTAATGACAAAGTACACAACATTTTGCAAACACATTACAACTATGATTGTATTAATGTGTACTTGACTGTCCCAAAGCTAAGTGCTACCAAACAGGTTCATTCCTACAGCTCAGTAGAAGCCTGATTGTATATTGATGTAGTTATGTGACCTAATGCTTAGAGATATTGCATTTCAACCAGAGGCCCCAGATCCATCCCCCAATGTTGGTAAGTTTCTACCCTGCTGAAGTGTCTTTGTGACAGACACTGACTCCCCGCGAGCCCCAGGATCATGTGTACAGGTACATATTCTGTATCTGTGCCTGACCATTTCTGTTAAAGAAAGTCAAAAAAGGATTCTGTTGAACAGGTTGATAAATAATTTTACTATAATTACTGTCATGTAATTGCTTTTAAAGTGACATGATAGGTTACTGTTCTAATAGTGATCCACGTGTTTCCACGTGCTGTGCCTGATTGGTATTTTTCTTGTGCATCGGTGGCTGTTCAGACCATAGAGTTTGATGAAGGTGCCGGAGCTGTGCTGAGGATCCAACCGCTCAGAGCACCTCGAGATGAGAACCTCTACGAATGTGTGGCACGCAACAGTGAGGGAGAGGTGTCCGTCACTGCTAAGCTGTCCATTATCAGAGGTGAGGCACACAATAACACACACACACACACCTTATCTCCATCCTTTTCCACTTGAGTGGTGCTTGCTTTTCACCGGGGTTTAGGCGTCAGCCCCGGTTCCCCGGGCTGTCAGTTGTAGATGTGACAATAGAGCCGTGCCACACCCTGCCTCCACAGCAGGCTGCAGAATACTGTTCTTTTTATAGTCCCTCTGAGTGCAACAGAGCGTGATCTGGCCACAGAGACAACTAGCTAGCATGCTAGCTAACGGGTATTTCAGGATGCCAGCTTGCTGTAATCGCTGCGCTTCCTGGCCAGACTGAGGGTGTTAATCCAATGTACACTGTCTCCTCAGAGGGAAACGTATCTAATGCGGGGATCCTACATGCAATGAACTAAAGTTGCAGAGTGTGGCTCCGAGCCTGGGATCTGAGCACTGGCTGTTCGCCCAACACAGCAGGAAAGGACGAAGAAATAGAGGGGTGGCTGTTTGGGCTGTTACTACAAGAGGAAAAATCAGGGGATTAGGTCTGGCTTTGGCAAACAACCAATTTGTGCTGGGGGGGGGATTGTGGAAGAGGTCGAGGCGAGGTGGGAGGGGCTGTGACTGAGGGTGAGGAGTTTGGGGTAAGTTGAGCAACACAACAGGATGGGCTGTTGCAATAGAGATGAAATGGGATGTCAGAGGAATGGCGGGAGGGTTGAGGAGAAGTGCCAGAGATGGATGAGGATTGTGGAGTTGGCAGGACTGAGTGGTAAGCAGAAGGCTGGTAGCCCAGGGAATAGACTCCTGTCCATCTGTTACCCAGCCCATCATCACTGCACACACAGCCCCAATCTAAAGCACATTACCACATAAACTACACCTCGAGGAGGACAAACCTCACCGTGTGCGCAGCTCTCTCTCTCTCTCTCTCTCTCTCTCTCTCTCTCTCTCTCTGTGTGTGTGTGTGTGTGTGTCTTCCTGTTTGTGTAAACTTTCCTCCTACTGAGATCTGTGAACTGACATCCTTTCCTCCTTCAATAGATTATTGAACTGCAATAAATGACAGGAATATTTGACCCAAAGCTACATCCACATTCAGAGCATTACAAGCCATAATATTATGTAGATTAATATTTCAGTCAGTGGATAACGATACACAAGCAGGCTGCAGACAGAAAGCAGCAGCTGCAGAGGCAATTGTTCTTCTATTTTCTCACTGATGTATATTGTTAGAATATATAAATGTGTCTATCAAATTTGTTCTATGATATTAGCACCTTCCTTTAGGATCACTGAGTTTACACTATTACAAGGTTGAAATGGAGAAGAAGCCGGTCAGAGTTTAAAACAATAAGATAAATTCACCGAATTTCACAGAAATTGATCCAGAAACCAACAGTAAACAATTGACAGCCCTGTTCCTGAAATGAAAATATATAATTTATATGTGGTAATGATTCTGTTTGACAGTAGTCTCCCATACACATACAAATCTGCAAACTACTGTTGGCTTAGTGGTAGATTGATGGATTATATCATCCAGAAATGCTGTTAAGTGCATAAAAGTCAGTGAAAATTGTGTTTAGGTCAGTCTTTTCAAAACATCCGAAAAACGGTTCACCGCTTTTCCATTATTGGCCGAACCCGTCTACTGAAAAAGTCTTGTCGTTCCCCTGATGTGTTTCATCTAATCCTTTTTTTTGTATAATGGTTGAATGATGCTAATAGCAGTGTTGTTCAGTGTGAGGGGCTTGTGGTCAGCCACAGGATATGGACTACTACTCTACAAGCTGCCTAATGGACAGAGTTGTGGTAGATTATGGTCAGGAAGATCTTTTTTGTGTGCCTGCACCGTTATTATCACACATCACCCTTCCCATCCCATTACCTCCTCGTCTTCCTCCTTCCTCTTTCCCTCACTATATCTTCCTGTCTTTGACACTAGCAGCCTGTACTTTGGCTCACAGCGATGTCCGTTTCTAATTTCTTCGCTCTTGTTTTATTCATTCTTTCATTTTCTCTGCCATCTATTCTGCCTGACCCTCACTTTCCATCTTGATTCTCTCTCTCTCTCTCTCTCTAGCATTTTTACATACTATCTGCTGCTCCACCTCACCTCCAAAACCCACCCCAATCCTTTCCCCAGCCAAAGCTTCTCTTTTCTACGGACACTGCAGTTGTGTTGTTCTGCCTCCAGGAGATGCGAATATCTGCAGTTCTGCATGTTTCAAAACCTCTGGTGGGCGAGAGATTCTCATCACGACAGTAGTGTGTGTGTGTGTGTGTGTGTGTGTGTGTGTGTGTGTGTGTGCGTGCATGCACAACCTTGTGAATACATACACATGGATTTCTTCATTTATGGGCGTGCATGTAGCTGGTTTGTGCAGAGTAATCCTGATTATATTCACCTCCCAGTGTCCCATTTTAGGAGAAAGGGAGGCAAGGGATGGGGGGAAGAGGAGTGGGGAGGGAGGGAGAGAGAGAGAGAGAGAGAGAGAGAGAGAGAGAGAGAGAGAGAAAAGGGAAGCAGAGATGTTGTGCCACCATGGCAAACACCCTTCATATGAACAACAGAGTCAGATCAGTGATTCCCCCCAGGCGTCTGCTGCATTGGCAGGCCGGCCAGTATCATCTCAGCCTGCAAGAGGATTACACTCCTTGAGTTGAGAACCGGCTCTTTCATCACATTTACTCCCTCATCTCCACTGTTTTTATTCTCCCAGTCCTTTTTTCTCTTTCCTTACAGTCTATTCTTCATGCATGCTTGTATGTAATAGACTGTTATATGTGGGATTATCATATTTAGTGTGTTTAGTCTCCAGCTGCTGGATCTCTGAGGTGGAGACTTTGAGTTTTTTGGTTCGGATTGATCTACGATGCAAAGTCTGATTCTGCATTGTATTGTGATCTATTATCATAAAGGCCATTAGCATTTAAAGTGCTCCCCTTCAGCCCTCCTGCAGTTTATAGGAGTCAAAGCATTACAGCCTCTGTAGACTGCTGAGTGCTGGCAGATTAATCCTGAATCAGGCTCCCTCAGATCGCCTTTTATTCAGGCTTCTTTTCATTCACATGGCCATTCCCCACTGAAATGAATGGAGAGATGAATAGGCAACCTGTGTCTTAACCAGGACAAATGATGATTTTCTGTATAGAGAGGAGTGATTTAGTGTGCAGGAGTACATCTGTGTTTGGCTAACTGTGTGTGTGAGAGGCAAATACAAAGAGAGACAGGAAATAAAACCTGGACTCATGTTTGTTTGTTTGCATCATATGCATTATGTGTTTGCCTCTGTGTGTGTGCCTTTTCGCGCTAATACATGTGCGTGTGTGTGTTTGTGCACACCAACGCATGAATTGCATATTTGCCCAGATCTGGTTGGCTCCACCAACTGGTTTTGGGCACTAGGCCTGATTGCCCTTCTGCAAACATAACCAGGCCAAAATGTACGCTCTCAACCTTTTGATACACACAAACACACACCAACACAAAGCTCCAGGGGACAATGCTGCTTGGCCTTTGCCAATGTTCCCCCGAACGCTTTTGACACACACTATGTTTGTATAAACATGGTGCATTTTTCCATAGGCTGTCTTATCAATTTAACCAGGAGATGAAAAATAAGCAGTACTGTTGTGCAGCAGTGTTTGTTTTTGATAAATGATTCATTTGGCGAAAAGTGTGATCAGGGCCATGGCTGCGGTATCTATTTCAAGCAGCCGCTGACTCATCCAGGAGCTTGGCTGAGGACCTGTAGCCCCATATTTTCCTCTCCAGTGGACTGTACTTTACTGTCCAGTACTCCTATCTGTCAGCCGGTTTATCTGCACCTGCAGAGCATGATCTATCTATGTATCTATGTATCTATCTATGTATCTATGTATCTATCTATCTATCTATCTATCTATCTGTCTGTCTATCTATCTATCTATCTATCTGTCTGTCTATCTGTCTGTCTATCTGTCTGTCTATCTGTCTGTCTGTCTGTCTGTCTGTCTCTATCTGTCTATCTATCTATCTATCTATCTATCTATCTATCTATCTATCTATCTATCTATCTATCTATCTATCTGTCTGTCTGTCTATCTATCTATCTATCTATCTATCTATCTATCTATCTATCTATCTATCTATCTATCTATCTATCTATCTATCTATCTATCTATCTATCTATCTATCTGTCTGTCTGTCTATCTGTCTATCTGTCTTTGTTTCTCCTGTCTCTCCTAATGAGTCCAACAGTCCAAGGTCCACCTACACTCTATATTTGCAGCATTGATAAAGACCTGACTAGAATACAGAGCCAGTTCCCATACAACACACACAGACTTGCATACACAAGCTCACACATGCATGCACACGCCTCAAGCGCGCTGCAGTGGTGTGCTCTAATTAAGAGGCAGAGAGTCCATGTAGCGGTAGCCAGCGGGGTGATAAAAAGACCATCTGAATCCTCTCAGTAGAGGGGTGAGGTTGGGGGAGGGCAGAGGCGAGCAGATGTAGGCCTAGAATATTCCTCACCCCAGGGGAGCTTGCCTCCTGACCTACCCATCGATCTTTTCCTTTCTCTTCCTCCATGTTTCGTCAATGGTCGTACCATTCGCCTCCATTCATGTGGATCATTAGTATTGATCAGTCGGGGGTGGTGTGAAAGGGAGAGGTAGGTGATGGGAGGGGTCGATGTACCCGCCCCCCGCCCCCCATATCTCAGCTTGGGATTCCCGTCAGCTGATGTGCAGTATGACGGTATGAGGTCTGATCTCCACCTGGGTTTTAAACCGTAGCACTCAGACTAAACATGGCCTCCAGCTCTGAGTCCTCTCCCTCCCTTCCTCCTCTTAGCTGCGCCATCAGGAGGCGCTTGAAATTCCTATCTGATGGGGGGGTCTCTCCAAAGCTGATGACTGTGGAAGGAGAGAAAGAGAGCGATAGATCCTATCTCCACTCAGCCTCTCAACCGCGTCACGGAGTGTGTTGAAGCAGATGGTGCACGTCTGTCATGTGGTTAGGTAGCAGGGGGCTTGGAGGAGGAAGGGGAGGAGGAGGAGGTGGGGAGCAGAGGAAAAAACACACAGACAGTTGACATGGTTATGGTCTGCATCTCAAACTCTGTTTGGTGTCAGCTTTGTCAGCGATGCTGAGCTCAGTCTTACCAACTTTTAACAGGTTCTGTTGTGCACAATAATCAAGAAGCTCCTGTGGATTTTATTTATTAGTCAAGCAAACTGCCATCTCGGTAACTGCTTCACTGCTGAAGAAATGTAGAATATATAATTATAGTTTCAGGTATGGGGGAGGCGTGTGTGTGTGTGTGTATGTGAGTGTGTGTGTGTGTTTGCGTTTGTGTGTGTGTGTGTGGGTGTGTGTCTGTGTCTGTGTGTGTGTATGGAGAGAGAAGGAATGGTTAAAAGGGTAAAGGGAGCAGGAAGCAGGAGGGCTGATGGATGCTTGATTACGTGTCTGGCCATCTGGACCGTTGTCACCGAGATGCTTAATCCCATTCACCAGAGAAAGTGTATGTGACTGTGTTTCAGCGTGTGCGTGTGTGTGAAACAGAAAGCAACTGCTTTTCAGCATGTACACACCTTCGGTTTCTCCAGAATGTGTGTGGATGTGTCTCCGTACATTATTCCACACGTTACTTGAAATCTGTGAAGATGCAACGCACACTCACGCACACACACACACACACACACCCACACAGACAGACACACACACACACACACATCCTCTGCCCCGAACATAATCAGACATATCCAGACACACGCAGACACATCCCTGATCGGCCTCTCTAATCGTTGGTACATTTTAACAATTACTGCTAACAAGTCCTTATTACCCCCAGTGCCCTGCCCCTCCTCTTGATCCCAGCTTCTAATTGCTGCTGCTGTTTCTGAGGAGCTCTCTGCATAGTTATTAGACAGGAATCATTACCAGCACATAACACAGAGCCACACCATGGAAGAAAACTCACAGTTCACTGTCACCAAACACCTGTGTTAAGAGGTTAGGTTAGGAGTGAACTGTGTTTGTGTGTGTTTGTATGTGTGTGCACTTAAGTTAACTCCTGTTGATTGGGTGGTATGTTTATACTCCTGGAGAAACAGCCTGTCACACACACTCTAGAACCTAACCCTTTTTCTGCCCGCCTACAAGATTACCTAATGACTAGCTAGCTCTAGGAAGGATACGCTGCTTTGATGCGGAAGGATATAGTGGCTCCAATGTCCCCGTCAGTATCTCCACTTACAAGGGCCTGCAGATGTTAGAGGGAGGGAACAGTGGCTCTCACATCACCATGTGTGTGTGTGTATGTGTGAGCGAGTCTTATGTTTCACCACAGAAGACGGAAAGGAAGGATTCAGTGCATGGCAGGATTGACTGCCGTGGCTCTGTGCATAAAGATGAACCAGTCGTTTGTACTGAGAGAAGCTGCCCCATAAATAAAGAGTAAACATTATTTGTTCATTATTGTATTTGATTTGTGTAAATTATGAGCAATCCCTCTCATTATCTATCCATTGTCTTCATCTTTCCAGAGGACTTGTTGCCATTAGGCTTCCCCAGTATAGACATGGGTCCTCAGCTCAAAGTGGTGGAACGGACAAAGACGGCAACTATGCTGTGCGCCGCCAGCGGCTTCCCCGACCCAGAGATCTCCTGGTTCAAAGACTTCCTGCCCGTGGACCCCAGCACCAGCCAGGGCCGCATCAAACAGCTCCGATCAGGTGAGACAGATGTGGAGTTTGTGTCAAATGATTCCATTTGGCTGTGAGTAAACAGTAAACGGTGTATCTACAACTTAGCATGTCTATCAGGTAAAATCTCTGTTGCTCTAAATTTGGTATTTATCATGTTTTAATTATGACTGAGGGATTACATGCTCCTCTCTGAGTTTATCTGCGTCCTTTGGGGTTGTAAAACCTTTTTAGAGCCAATTTCATAAAAGGATAATTGTGCCATCCTTAAGCCAAGAGAAAAAAGGATGTTTTTTTCAACATTTGAGAGGAAAGATTATACAAAGATGACACTTTAAAGGCAGAAATCTTTTTCCATCGTTCATAAATATCAAAAGGCATTGTTCTATATGTGTGTATTAAAAGTTATTCAGGAAAGTTTATACACAGTTATAGAGTAAATCCACTTTGAATATAATATTCAATCTACCTCAAAGCAGCTATGATTCTCTTTTCTCGGATCTGAAATCAATAAGAACAGAGATAGGAGCTTCTTCACATTAAGCGTTTAACTGATGCTCCTCTTATCTGTTGACCCACCCAGACTGAAATAGTGTGAAATGAGTTCAGTGTCTTAAAATGTGAATATAACTGCGCCAGTCAGGAGAGGTGAAGAGGGAGAGGGGCTATTTTACTGCCAGATAGAGGGAGGAAAAGGTGTGTTTGTGCATACAAACAGATGGATGGATGAATACAGAAGAATTACATCTTGTGTTTAAGACAGTTTGTTCAGCTTTGTTTAAGCTCTTCTGTATAGATGATACAGTGTCTCCCAGAGAGGGCAGTAACGTATTTTCTCAGCCGTTCTCGCTCAGCCGTCCTCAGGGGGAATGAAAGTGATGGTGAGGCGAAACCATTTTGTTGTTGCTTCATCCATATTCTCTGTGCTCCTTCATCCTGCCAGCTCTCATATCTCCCTGCTGTCAGCCAATATCCTTCACTGATCACCAGTGCCCTCCGTCAACCTTGTGTCTTTGTCTCCATCAGTTTGCCAATATGCTTTTTAAACACATTCATGATTTGCACACTTTTGAATTTAGAGGATCTTTAAGAAGCGACACTTCACTTAACCTCGCCTCTTAGTAACAGTCGTTATGCTCGTCAGGCTTTTCACTCTCACACGACACAGGTGCTGATTTATCACTTGAAATTCTCGGTCATTTCCCGGTCAAACTGACTTTTGCGTAGAGGTAGGCAAAAAAGAAACATCTCCTTTCTGGCCAGCAGTCAGTTGTTTCACCAGCTAAAACGACTACTGTAAGTAGGTATTAACTACATCCAGCATGCTAATGAATGCAAACACTGTCTTCAGCTGACTCCAGAAACAAACCAGAAACGACTGAAATATGCAACTGATAGCTACCATATCATACCATATATTATGCAAAGCGGACAGAAGGTAAAACACAGACAACATGGAAATACAGGTGCATTGCTTTTATTTTTACTCCGTTAGACCTAGCTTCAGTATTATAACACAGTATGAAAAGGGAAAGGTAAGTACACACTGTTATGTCAGCTGTTCTGTTGCGTGGATGCAGGTGAAACAATAAATACACAGACAAGTAAGAACAAAAAGTAACCTGTATATTCTAAAGCTATAACATGTTTATTGAACACACCAAAACATATTGCAGATCTATAATCACAATAAACACTATACAAATGTTTTCTATTTCATTTTTTACCTTTTCCCTCTCAGTGACTATATTTTATTGATATATGTCATACATTGGCAGATACTTAGACTTGTGACTCTAAAACTGTAAATGATACAGTAATCTATCATAGTAAGTTTAACTTGATCTGCTCTGTTGGGTGCAACACAGATGTGACACAGATTCACAGTCACGGTATGTTTGTCCACATATCACATCAATGCAACGTTAGCAAGACAAATGGCTGGGTGAGATTCACTGAGAGGGGTTTAATAGGGTTTCAAATCACCAAAAGCATCACAAAGCTGAACAACAAAATGCACTGTATAATGAACCAAACACTGCAGTGAAATGACTTGGAGGAAATCAATTACAAGTGAGCTGGGTACAAAATAGCACCAAGATGTGTTATGGATGAAACACTCCTTTAAGATGTGTTTAATGGGGGCACCTTCGAAGCATTGAGTCTGATTTAGTGGATGTCTGCCAGCTTGTGTTGGACCACAGCCAGGCATCTGTTTTGGGCTGCAAATGCTTTTTTCTCCCTTGTCTCTTCTTTTCTTTCTCTGTTGGGTCTTGGAAATATTTTTATGACCCATATGGGTCAGAATGAAGAATAATGTGGAGAACGACTGTGATTCAAGTCCCACAAAAGATGACTCGCGGCTATTTGATAGCCCATAAGTATCCATCAGCTGCAGCATCTCTCCACTGCAGGTAACTGTCCAAACATTGGCCATCGACTGTTGTGAACTCCATGTGTATTATACACCTACATAAAACCTGCACACTGGACCTGAAACATATGGCGCAGTATAGAGCTGAACTTCTCCTGACATCTTTATACCTTCACCAAGGCATCCATCTCTCTTTTTTCCATGCCATCTGCTGCACCAGTTTAGATGTACGTGAAGAGAACCATGACAAGCGATCTGTCTATCGCTGACATTTGGGACTCAGATCTGGAGAGTTTACCTAAGCACTTAGCAGCATTTGAGGACCTACTCACTAACAGATGGCATGCAATATGTACCCAGCGGTTGACTACTGGGTAATGGATGGGCCTGTCTTGGCTACGAACTGTGATGTGATCAAAGGTTGCACCTAAGGTAACACACAGGTTCAGGTCACTTTTACATAAAGTAAAACAGGGGAATGATTAAAACACGAAGACGTGATTTATTTTCTTGTAATCAGCTGTAAAGACGTCATATATTTTGACTAACCACACAAACAGAGAAGCTCAAATTTAATTATGATTGTGTTTTTATTGAAGGCAGGGTTTCTCATCAGGACAGCAGGTTAGACAGCAGGACATCTCAACACCACACCAGAGATGTTTGATGGGACAATTAGGACACTGGCCAAAATAAACAAATGATGAGATTTGTTTTTCAAAGGATTTCTCAAAATGGTGATATACGAGATCATGTTTTATGTAAGAAAATGTGCAGCTGCTCTGTGGCAAGGATAGATCTACAGAGAATCAATGTAGGGCAGGAAGTAATGATTATATTCATTATTGATGAATCCACCAGTTATTTTCTAAATTAATTGATTAATGGTTTGAACCAGTGTGTTTTGGGTATTTTTGTTATTGTTAATTACTATTGTTGTTTTGTTAATTTTATTTTTTAATTTTCTGATGAAAGATTAATGGATTTACCTGAGGTCAACGCACATCATATTTCAATACTGAACCTTGTCTTGAATTAAATAAATACTTGAATTAATACCAGTTTTCACATGAAGCAATTTAAAACTCATACTTTAATCCCAAAGGTCTATTTTTAAATCTGCTAAGTTAATGTGTTGTGATTAAAAATAGGGACCATCTCTCCAGATTGTTGGTTGCGTCTGGTCCCAGTTACAAGTTAATGTCTCACCTCGTGGGGGACTGGAGTCCAGGTGATCTGTTTGACCTAGAAGTGCTGCCAGAGCTATCGGGTTAGCAGTATCTGCTGTCATCTGATCGGCTGAGTCTCTGCCAGGCAGACATAATACACCATCCGCGATTTCACAGCGGTTCAATTTACTGAAGTCACATCTCATTCTAGGTCTGTCAGCAGCTTCCAGACTCACTAACAAACTACTCTGCTTCACTCTCTTCTCCTCTCTTATCTCTCACGTTGTCTTCTCGCTGCTTTTTGTCCTGCTGCTCACTGGTGATTTTCATCATCATGTTCGTTGCCAATTATCCGTCCTCGTTGTATGTTTATGCATGTGTGCGTCGACCTTTTCATGCATGAATTTACACAACACCTGTCTTTCTTCATATATGGAAACGACATGTTTTGCATAAAAGAAGATTTCAAAATGCGGATTTCAAAGGTGCGCTGATGGTTAGCCATATGAGCTACTTCCAGCTGTCAGATGAGTTCTTGCTTGCAGAGCTCCACCTGTCCAGCTCCATCTCTCCTCAACTCTGTCTCTCTCCCCTGCTTCTTCCTTTGCCTCCACCTCTTTCTGGAGGAGAGGATAGGCTTGTGGAGCACATAATTTATTCGTGTTTATCTCCCAGCTCTACCCTGTACTGCAGGGAAATGAGAGATGGAGGAGGGCGCGAGCTGTTTTCCTTTCATGTAACTGCAGAAGACAGAAGCAAATGGATGACAGCCTCAGCTAGCAGCTCACTCCACACACACACAAAACACATACTTGTGCTCCATCTCCAGCTGTTACCAGTCAAATTTTCCCTCCTCTGAGCTTCCAAAAACACCGTGTTTCAACTCCTGCACTTACTGATCAGCTATTGTATAATTTAGAGAAACACACACATACACAGACCCACAAACTGTCTGTCTCCGGAGCCTTTTAGTGCTTAACTGGCCTGGTCTTTAAGATTTAATAAGCAGAATGTTTCTTTGCCATTACGATAACACACCATGTGCATGTGTATGTAGTGGCGGGAAGTAATTTGTGAGAACATTAACTCAAGTATTGGCTTTATTTTTGAAGTGTTCCTGCTTTTCCTTGAGCAGACAGCTGCAACTAGTGATCCTAGGGACTTTTGAATATTCTGCCTTTTCTTTTGTTAATTAATCAATTTAACTGTTGTTCAGGGTGATGTTTTTATTGTTTTTACTGTTTTTATTGTTTTTTGTATTATTTTGCCTGATTAACAGCCCAAAACAAAAACCAGAGATATTGAGTTTACAATGTAATGAAACAAAGAAGATAATGACTATGAATAATTAATGGATGATCAACCTGATTATTAACTGATTATACATCTAAATCATTATCATCTTATTAAAAACAATGCACATTTAAAGTCATTTATGCTCACACATGAATGCTTATCCTTAATTTTCTTCTGTTTTGTGCAAACGTTTCAGAATAAATGAAACTGCAGTGACCATTGGGGTCAACCTACTACTCCTTTTACTATTTTCTCTTTTATTTCCAGAGCTTTTATCTTTCCATTCTGATATAGTTTCATATGCTGATGAAGTAAACAGCGATGGGATCTTGCTGGTGGTGTATACAGCAGTGAAAGATTGTGACAAAATATTTGTAATTTGGATTAAATGACCCTTTAAATTTGGTGCCCACATCAACCGGCATCATCATCAAAATACTAGCAGTATGTTAATGCATCATTAATAATAATGTGGTTATATACATACATATATACAGACAGACAGACAGACAGACAGACAGACAGACAGACAGACAGACAGACAGACAGACAGATAGATAGATAGATAGATAGATAGATAGATAGATAGATAGATAGATAGATAGATAGATAGATAGATAGATAGATAGATAGATAGATAGATAGATAGATAGATAGATAGATAGATAGATTTTTTCCAAAGAGCATTCTGCATCATAATGTTTCCAGTTGTAATTCTGAATCCAGGACTTTTACCTATAAAAGTGTTTTTTTCGCTCTGTAAAGATCCTTAACACCACAGTGTTTACTGTGTTTATGTGGAAAAGTTATTCATGCTGTGCATACTATATCCTCCCATTTCTTTCTGTATCTCCATCCCTTACAAGCCAGATGTCTTTTATCAGTCTAACAGAGGATCTGATACGGTGCTCTTTATAGACTTAAACTAAATCTGTATGTTTGTTTGTGTGTGAGTGCATGTGATTATCTCTCTCTCTTTCTCTCTGTGTGTGTGTGTGTGTGTGTGTGTGTGTCTGACGTGCAGTTCGAGTTGTGTCTTTTTCGTCTCTGTGCAACACAGCAGAGTGTAATCCATGTTTTTTTGCTTCCTCCTCAGGCTTCATGTCAAAGTCAGTTTCACATTAGATGAATGTGAGAGAGCAGGCTGACAACAAAAAATAGGGAAAGAAAAAAACTCTGATGGTAATTCACAGGGCTGTGAATTACCAAAAAAAAGTAAGAATAGCAACCTGTGAAGTAAAAGAATACCTGAGAAGTGTTGTGTGTGATTATAGCACATTTTGGGAGACACTGTTTATCACTATGGGATCTGGGTAGGAGGAAAAAAACAGGAAGTAAAAGAGGAGCAAGTTGAGGAGTTAAAGAGGAATGGCGGGTCGTCGCTGTGGGGTAAAGCTCTGTATCTGCTGCCAGTTAACTGCTAAGATAGAAACAGGCTTTCTTCATGGCAGCAGTGAGTCTGCTGCAAGAGAGGAACCACCGGCTTGTAAAGAGGTACACAACAAAAGGCCCTTTAAATGTCATCGAAGTTTATGAAAAGTCATTTTAAGACTTGTTTTTGACTCCCAAAGTTTTTGGAAGGAATTTCTGAATTTTTACTTTGTTCACTTTTTAGGAGGCAGAGGGTAGAGGAAGGGCAGAGGAGAAAACATGGTCCTAAAAAAAATCAACCATAGGTTTATTAAAACTGAATCTGTACAAGAGGGTGTTTCACAGAAACAACAACAAAGCCAATTTCACTGGATGTTGAAACAATAGAGAAGAAGATACCAGAGTTTTCAGAGTGTAATAAAAACAGAGAAAGACCAACAAATACGTCAGGATGAAAAGTGGAGGATGCTAAAGCGAGGCTTAAGTGTTTTCTTCAAACTCCACTAAACATTTTTCCTTTCTTTACCTCTTTTTGTTTTGCAGGAGCTTTGCAGATCGACAACAGTGAGGAAACGGACCAAGGGAAGTATGAGTGTGTGGCCACCAACCCTCAAGGCGTGCGCTACTCCTCTCCTGCAAACCTTTATGTGCGAGGTAGGACCCAAGCACAAAACACGCGTGCACATGCACACACATGCACAGAGACAATACACAGAAATCACTACAGTTAAGGTGCCCTTGGTATTAATGAAGCTATTTCCTTTCCATAACTGTGCTCTTAAACAAGTATTACTAACCCATCCATTGTCTACAATATATGTTGACCCTGTTGTTTGGTATTTTTCACAACCACCTTTAACAAGTCCACCTTAAACCTTGGTGTGAGCTCCCACAGAACAATTACAAATGAATATTGAAAAATCAGGGCCACACCTCGGCTTAACTGCATGGAAACATCACTGATCTGTCTACTAAAATGGATTCTGTACTAGAGGCAGATTAAGAGGAAAATATTGCACAGCAGATTGACTGAATTGACTGACAATTTGAATTTAATCAGTTAAACGCTAGAAATAAGGATGCAATTCATTCTTTAATATGTTTACAGTAATGGCATTTGCGCCCACATGATCCTGTTAAACTGATTGTAGCCTCTGGACTGTGGGTGCTGGTGTGTCTGTGGCTTAGTGCTGAAAGACCACAACCAATGTTCAGATCTACAAGTTTTAGTTTCTGTGTTAAGTGGGATATCGGAGAAGAGTGTATGTGATATGAGAGGGTTGGTGTATGTGTGTGTGTGTGAAGGTGTGTGTGTAAAGGTGTGTGTGTGTGTGTGTGTGTGTGTGTGTGCAGTGGACCGAGTGGCTTTGCGCTGGCCGTTTTTATTCTCTCTGTGTTTCCCCGTTCTCTCTCTTCCCCCTCACGTCATTGTGTTCTGCATCAACCCCCTTCCATCCCTCAGAGCTTCGAGAAGGTTGGTGTGCTCTTTCTTTTCTTTTGTTACTCCTTTGTTTCAGAAAGCTTCACTTATTGAAACAGAGAGAAACAAAAAAGGAAAAAAAAAAAAAACATTTAAAGGACACCGGAATAGATTTTTAAGTGACTTTGTCTCCAAAATGAAGAGAGCTGATTTCTCTAAAGCTGCTACGATGATGAAGTGATCTGCCTACGCAGCAGAGTGCATTGACTGCATTGTGAGGCCTTGTGTGCAGAACCCTTGGTATTGCCTTCACTCCCCGATCAATGTTTTCTGCATGGTATGATCTTGTTGTCATGGAGACCCAAGAATTGGAAGATTAAAAAGAGGTGATGTTTGCATGGAAGGAGTGAGAGAGAGAAAGAGAAAGGAGCACCGCTTGCATGTCTGTTGACTGACGGACTGACACAAGAGCATGGCACACTGTGTTCACGCCTATTGATATGCTCGGATTGTGATATTATTGAACTTGTTGTCTTGTCATGTCTTGGTACAGTTTCATTTTTTTCTCCCTCCCTGTTGTATCACGTGTGATGTTGTGTCCCAGCTCCCATGTCATCACATCTGCTCCGATTCTGCACTTGTTGCATTGATTGGAAATCTTGCACTGGCAGTCACGCTTGTACACGCCCTTCTGTTTTGAGGTTATGTGCTGTGCAGGTTTGTAGGAGAAGCCGCAGTTACTTGGCCGAGTTCATCACATTCAAACACAACATGGTGAACAGAACCATAATGTCATCCATGATGTAAAGTAACTAGTACTTTTACTCAAATTATTATTTGACCTGCTTGTATTTATAACGAAAAATTCTATTCTTCCTTTTTTTGCAATTCAGAGAAAACATAAGGTATATATTTATTTTACAGCTGTAGTTGCTAGTTACTTTACATGTTCAGATTTTACATACAAAGCACAGGAAGATGTCATAAAATATGAGACATTATAGATTAGGCTATTTAAATAATAGATACTTAATATACTGAACATTTGCTGCATGGTGTGCTTTTATTTTTGACATGTTAAAGCTATAAAATGTAAGTTTTTTAAAGCAGACATGACATACTCTTCCTTTTAGAATTGAACTTCAATTAATAAGCAATAAAGTCCATCCTAGCTCAATCCAAATGTCTCTGAGTGTAGCTCATAGTCAGGTAGCTAATGTTAGCTGGTGTTACAGTGGTTTAGAGTTAGCTGAAGGATTTCATGACTTTTCTACTTGTGCTAATGTTGTGCTACATATTAGCATTTAGCATGTTTAGCAAGTCCCACTTGTGTTGCATTTTTGCTAATGTTAGCAAAGTGTCTTTGCTAAAATATCTTTAGATTTTCTGCTTGCAAGTTTTTTTACTTTATGTAATTTCTAAGTAATGTAGATGAACACTTACTCCAGCACTGCACACTATTCACTACAGTATATGTGTAGTTATAGTAGTATTCTAACTGTGCTATAGCCTGTGCTGTGTCTGACTTTTCTTGGCCATTGCTCTCTCACAGACACTCTCATCCACCTGTATTGACTGACATTCGAAATTAATCACCCCTGTTCACATTTTTAGATATTGAGGGGATATTAATGATTCCCTCTTATTACAGTGGTTTATGAAAGCCGTGTCCTTGAGGCAGACAGGATGGTGCTGCGTAAATGTCAGCTCAGTGAAGGCTTGAATGGGTATGTAGCTAGTGCTGAGATACAGCGGTAATCCTTTGGCTGTGCCAAGATTTCCCCAGTCTGTAGCCTCCAGACTCCCTGCAGAGGATGGGACTAATGATAGCTCAGCTAATAAAGATTGAAGCTTGTGGCTTTTGCAAACTGTATTGAAAATGGAGGAGAATCATGTGGCCCGGCTCGATTAACTTTAAGCCAGAGGCACTGTGAGCATGTGAAGGATTATCCCTTGTTATGAGATCACTTTATTGTAAAGTACTCGCCTGTGTCTCAAAGGTAGATTCTTCAGTCTTTTGTCTTTTGCTCCTGACTGAGAGTTTTTGTTTTTTTTAAGAAAAGCTCATAGTGCTCATGATCACTTAATCATCATCTTGAGGCTTCACCTTCATCCTGTTGCTGCTAACATCACCAAACTAATCAATATACTTAATTAACTGCCTTTTTTTAGTTTGTTTTGTTGTATTGATAAGTCTAAACCGACTAATTACTGACTGAATTAAACTGATACATTTGTCATACTGCATTGCACCTGCTGTGTCTGTCTAGTGCATGGAGCTGTCATGGATGCGGTCTGTCTGTTTGTCTGTCTGTCTCCAGCATGCTCAGATGAGGAGATGCCTGCATTATCATGTCTGTTTCTAACAGATCTACCTGTTTTTGTCTCTTTGTCTCTTTCTTGTCTTCAACTTCTGTATCCAATTCTGGGTATCTTCCAACTTTTTTTTTCCTACGGGTATTCCAAATGCTTTGCACTTTATCTGTTATTCATGAAATGACAGTGAGCGTCACGGCAACAACTCTTTTTAATTTGTTGAAATCATGCAAAAATGTTAACTTCTATCCAACTTCTATCCAGATTCTTTGAGTAGGGGGGATGTGGCCCATGAAGATTCCAAGTAATGATGTTACACATTAAGGAGTGGAGGTTATGCAGCAAATTTATCAATATTTAATGATTTGATTTCATTTTATTTCATCTTATTTTTTTTTTATTTTATATATTAGATTTATTGCTGGATTTGCAGATAATCTAAATAAGCCTTGCACTTTCATTGTTTTACTACTTTAGGGTTTGACAGTAACTTTTTTAATCTATTTTAACTTGCAGAACATTTGTTATTTGTGACACATATGAGCTCCGTAGTGCTGAGTTTAGATGAGTTTTTGGACAATGTTTCTGCTTTCTGTCTGCCTTCCCTTTCATTCTCTCCTTTCATCCAGAGATGTTTGTCCGTTATTCTCTCTGTGTCTTTCTGTTTCCTGTGTTGTGACCCTGGGGTATCCTCTTATTCACTGTTCCTTCAACATACAATCTCTCCTAGTCTTTTTTTTTTTTTTTTTTTCTTTACTCTTTTCTTAGTTTTAAGCATCTACTTTCTAAATGGGCCTGACTCTGGTATATAGCCGTGTTCTTAAATAGATCCATGTGTTTTCTTCTTCCTCGCTCCTCTTTTCTTCCCCATTTTCCCTCCTTCCCCAAAACCCTCTTCTAATCCTCTCTTTATCTCCACTTCCCTCTCTTTTCCCCTCCTGTCCCTTCCCCTTTTTTCTCTTCTTCTGCATTCTGTCTGCACCCTGATGTGTAGGAGCGACAGACACATGTACATAAGTTTATTAACTTATAAACATGCACATACTACCTCACATATCTCTCTTTTTGCTCGCACTCGTTCTTTCCCGTTCTGCCTCTTTCATGCTGTCTTGTTGTTCTTTACTTAATGTGTCCAATGATCACTCTGTAATTGCCACGACACCTTATTAGATCCCTCAATCCACTCCTGTCCACATTTCCAATTCATTTGACTACACACTGTATCAGTTATGAATCTTATGTATTGTACAGTATCTTGTTGTACAATGTGGCTGTCCTTTGCTACATTGCCTGTCATTGTCTGGAAGAGAAGCAGAGCTGCCTCTCTCTTTCTCTCTCTATCTTTCTATCGCTCTGTCTTTCTCTCTGTCTTCCTCTCTTTCTTCATCTATCCCTCTGTCTGTCTCTCCAGTGTCTCTGCTCCCGTCTTGCTTCTCTCTGTCTCCCTCTCAGTCTTCAGTTCTTCGTTCTCTTCTTTGTGTTTTCTCCACCATTTTTATCCCTCTTGAGTCGCCCAGGCATGCAAATGACCTATGAGTTCAGTCTCTCGCTGCATCTCTCCCTAATATATTGTCAACCAAGCTCTGACAGATGCAGAATTAGATATAACTTGCCACTTTACTTGTTCTTCTCATGGGGACACAAATAGCAAGCTGGGCCTATTGATTGCCCCCTATGATACATACACTCCAAAAGATCCCATCTACTGCAGAGGCACCTCAAGGCACAGAAATCTCACTGAAGTCAAGTCTGTCACTGACATTTCTGTTAAAGTTTAACATGTTTAGTCATTGCTTAGAGGGGGGAAATATGGTAATAATACAATTATAATCGGTAAACCTGATTCACAAAGTCTTATTTTCACACTTAAATGGATGATACAGTTAAAAAAGATGTTTTCAAAGGAGAGAAACTGACTATAGGTGTCATGTCCTGGTTGATAAGATACTCAAGAGTTTGTCACTATATTATTTTGAGTAGGCAGCTCACTCTGATTGGTTGAGCTCAACAGATTTGTGTCTTTCTGTTGGAATCATCAGTACCATAAAGTAATTGGGACTAAACTTGAAATATCCCTTTGTAATTTTCTGTAAAAACCCTGAAGTTCATTCTCCCCCTTCCTGTTACCTCTCCTCTCTCTCTCTCTCTCTTTCTTTCTCTCTCTTTCTTTCTTTCCCTCACTTCCTCTCTCAATCTCTATTTTGCTTTCTGCCTCGCTCTCTCGCTCTTTCTCTCTCTCTCTGATTCTCTTCCCTTACTCCCACCCTCCTCCCTCTCTCTCTCGCCCCGCTTTTCTTCTCCTCACCCCCCCCCACCTAATACCCCTGAACCTCCACCCTCCCTCTCCTTCTCTCCCCCAACTCTCCTCCTTTCCCAGTGCGCCGTGTGCCCCCTCGTTTCTCCATCCTCCCCTCCAACCATGAGATCATGCCAGGAGGGAGTGTCAACATCACCTGCGTGGCCGTTGGTTCTCCAATGCCCTACGTCAAGTGGATGCTGGGCACCGAGGACCTGACCCCCGAGGATGAGATGCCGATTGGCCGGAACGTGCTGGAACTAAACAGCGTCCGAGAATCTGCAAACTACACCTGTGTGGCCATGAGTAGCCTGGGTATCATTGAGGCTACAGCTCAGGTCTTAGTCAAGAGTAAGAGATGCTCCAATAAGAGCAGTTTTTCTCATTTGACTCTATTTACTATATTCTATTTTTTCCAAATGTATGCTTGACTATGGAGTTACATCTGACTTCTATCAAGTAAATGAAATGTGAATAGTTTATTCTCAGCTGTTGAATCAAATTTGGTTAGATTCATGTTTATTCTAATTGTGCAATAAGTACATGTAAGACAAGTTGCATCTAATAAGATTATGCAAAAAGGAGCAAAGTGCATATGGATATAATTACAATAAACAGATGAACAGTGTAATTGTGATGGTATGAATTATATTGTAATATTTACAAAACAAACAAATAATTATCCTAAATTAACAGTAGATTTAATTTCAGCTGCTGTATGCTATATCATTCATTTAAGCAAGTATTGACAGAAACTACATTGTTTCTCCTCTAATTCCAAGCTTTGCCAAAGCCTCCGGGTACACCAATTGTCACAGAGACCACCGCCACCAGTGTGACCATCACCTGGGACTCAGGCAACCCTGATCCCGTCTCCTACTACATCATCCAGTACCGAGCCAAAGGGCCGGACAGCAAGTACGAGACAGTGGACAGCATCACCACCACCCGCTACAGCATCGGGGGACTGTATCCCAACACCGAGTACGAGATCAGAGTGTCAGCCTTCAACAGCATCGGTCAGGGGCCCCCGTCTACACGAGTAGAGGCTCGGACAGGAGAGCAGGCCCCTGCCAGTCCTCCTCGGAACGTCCAGGCTCACATTATCTCTCAGAACACGGTGATGGTCCGCTGGGAAGAACCGGAGGAACCCAACGGACAGGTAGGACGAGGACAGAAACAGCTCTTTATGATGTGTTGTCATGGCTAAGATAAGTAAACATACATGTTCTTACATTTTGTTTTGTCTGCTCTTTCCTGGGTGTCAAACTCAGCAGCTCAACAGAAAAGCCTGAGTCCACTGAGTTTGAACGCTGCCATCCACTGAAGCTATTGTTTTAGATTTTTCCCCCTGAATCCCTTCTAAAGACAAAGCTATCGGATCTAAAAACTCTTTCATACTCAACCCTCTCTCATTTCCCAGCTTACCTCTGAGGGAAACATGCACACACATCTCCACTTAAAGTAAATTATAATTGAAAATTCATTGTTCTTCACTTTCTCCAGACTGACAACCTTTCAAAACTTGAAAAAAGCACCACATGAGGTTAAAATGATAACACTTTAACAAAATTCACCACTGGGAGCTTTATTCCAGTATAAAGGTTCACGTCCTTTTCAAGGATTCCGTCTTGCCAGAGATTTCTGTCCTGTAACTCCCTCGCTACTTTCCCCACTCTCTAAAGAAAGAAAAGATAATTGGACTGTCCGCTCCAAGTTAAGAGCAATTCCTCTTGAGACCTATTTCCTTTTCTCCAACAAACCTAACTGTACAGCAGGTTTGTAAAAGACGAAGACTGAATCGAGAGCATATGGGGATTATAGATATTATAGAGTAATAACAGAAGAGGTTATAGAGGTGGAAGGTCAGGGCACGTCTATAGCATTGGCATTACATATGCTCTGATCCTCCCATAAACAAACCCTACAGCAGAGGATGTATGTGTGTAGTGTATGAACTGCAATCTGAGGGCACTCAGTTTATATTAGAGCTGTTTTTGTTGACCTTAAAGTGAGCGTTGTTTATCAGGGTCAAATACATAAGAGCCCTAAATATGTGAGGACATCGGTTTGTGACAATGACCTCTAATAAACACTGAACCAACAAATCCACAGGACCATCTGCGCTACAATAAAACAGTAATTCATAGATGATGACCTGGGCTGTCATAAAAATCTAGTTGTGTTGAAAAAGGTATTATGGCTTACCATGCATGCAGGACAGTGAGATTAGATGGAAGATCATTTAATATAACCCGGTCACTGATGACCTTAAAATTCAGCCTCAGTCCAGAAAATTCTGTCTATAATGCTGACTCACCGTTTGCTCTTCTGGTCTTCTAGGTGAAAGGCTATCGCGTGTACTACACCATGGACCCGTCACGGCCGATGAATGAATGGCAGATTCATAACGTCCAGGACAGCGTCATCACCACCATTCAGAACCTTGTAACCTCAGAAACATACACCATCCAAGTCCTGGCCTTCACCTCTGTAGGAGACGGACCCTTCTCAGACCCCGTCCATGTTAAAGTCATGCCTGGAGGTCAGTGTTTGTGTTTGTGTGTAACAATAACTACATGTGTAAACATAGTCATTGGTAAACAGCTAAGTAATGATCTTCATTCATTTTTCATGTGTTGGAGAGTAGTGGTTGTTTTTCAGTCATAATTTGTGTGTGTGTATGTGAATGTGAGTGCTGTTGAGTAGCTCACTGGAGTGACTTATGTAAAGTCTGTGAACTACTCCACTGTGAAATACTCTACAAATAAGCATGCTCTGTCAGAAAATATAACTTAATCATAATGAGTGAAATCTACCTGCTGGGACAAAACTGTGGAGACTTAAGAAAAGTAAACCGGGACAAATTAAGGATTTCTACTCTATTCCATTAACAGTCAAAAACACCACTCCACTACCTCTGTGCTGCTGCTGTTGTTGCCGTGACAGCTGATGTGATGTCGCAGGTTTTATGAGATTATTACTCAAAAATCTGTGATGGTATTACTAGTTTAAATATTCTGTGTAGGTTGAATTAATGCTGCAGCAAGAGATCTCTAAAAAGTTTTTGATTATGTTCTAGTACGTAAAAGAGTGAGATCACAGTGTATTGAAAATACTGAAAAATACCAGGGTTTGGTGGGAGTTATGGGTCAATAGGTGTATGGCGTGATGCTGAGAATTGGCTAGAATTAAGCGGGAAAGGTCACTTGTGTTTCAAAGATTAGTTTTACAGACTTAGGTTAGGTTAAACGTGACCTTAAAACATTTAAAAAGGAAATAGAAGAAACAAAATTCTTGTTTCATCAGGACTGTGTGGAGGTGGTTCCAAAAGTTTTTGTAGCTGGTGGTATTTCCTGGTAACGTTTCCTTTAATAATAGTAATAATTATGCACTTGAATGTTTAGAACAGTTAAAAAAAAATAACAAAAAAAAATAGAGAGAAATAATACATTTCACTAAAATAAGAGAAAATGAATACTACTAATACAACAACATAACATAACAAACAACATAAATTTAAAACATTAAATGGAAGACACTGAAAATGTGTGTTGGATAAAATATAAATTGATGACACTGATAAATGTGGCCTTTTTATAAGACCTATTATCTTATACAAATGATTTTATTGTGTGCAAAGTAACAAGTGTCATTCTTACTTTATCAGATTTAGTTATAGTAGTTTATGGTTTATAGTTTTCAAAATGTTTAACTACAAAACATTTGTTCATAGTAGATACTATTTTCAGTCCCATCTGACCGTGTCATTGTTGTGTCTCTTCAGTCCCAGGCCAGCCAGGGAAGTTTAAAGTAGGTAGGATAACGGACACCAGCATAGAGCTGACCTGGGAACCTGCTTACACCAAGGAGGGAATCGTCAACTATGAGCTGCTCTACAAACCTGTGAAGTTTGGCAGTTTGGTACGATCTTTCATATTTTATTTTTTTGTAAATCCGCGTGTCGATTGGATTTCCGAACAAAGGCAGAGGAATGAAAGTGTCAGTGTCCTGTGTCCTGCACCACCGTCTCTGGTGGTAACAGTCTCTCTCTCTCTCTCTCTCTCTCTCTCTCTCTCTCTTAATGTTTTCTTTTACACTCCCCTCATCCCATCTTTCATACTGTCCTTTGCTCCTCTGTCTCACAGGAGAAACTGACCTTTGGACCAAGGAACTCTTACACAGTGGAGGGTCTGAAAGCGAACACTGAGTACTCCTTCTCCCTGGCCGCCATCTCAAACAAAGGCATCGGTGCTTTCACTAATGAACTGGTGCAGAGGACGTCACAAGCCAGTACGTCTCAATTTGACTGGGTTCACATTGTGTACCTGCAGGCGCACATGCACATTTCCCACAAATTTTAATGCTGTTGTGTTCCAATCTTGTACACAAATCTCATGCAAATATTTTGTCCTCTACACACCCTCAAAGACACACAGAGCTCAGTGTACGTTGTCCTCACCTGGTAAAACCTGTGGCCTATTTCCACATCTCTCCATCTATCTCGTTTATCAACCCATCTGTCCGACCCCCCCTCCCACCCATCCATCTATGTTTGACTGTGCCTTTCTTCCTCTGCTCAGCCTCTCGCTTTCTTACACAGCCAAAACATCATGACAGATGGAGATGGAGCACCGATTAATGTTTCACTCTTCCTTTTCTTCACCCTCCTTTCACTTTTTTCCACTCTATCAGTGTCTAATGTCTTTGAAAGGGTGAAACTGTCCGCCACTTATTGGCTAGCAGCCAGTGGTGGGAAGCATTAACGGATGGTGGCTGGCCTGCTATGTTGACAGGTAAGTGCCGACCAATCTGTATTTCATTGGATTCTCTTCCTTGTCCCCTTTTCTCTCTTTTTTCTGCATAATCAACAATAGCCAATGAGAGCCAATCAAATAACTTCGACAATTTTGCTCTGGCTCATCAAGTCATTTGATTTGTGCTTTCAAGAAGAAAAAAGAAAATGCAGAGAAAATGGTGCATGGAAAAGAATGACTAAAGTATTTGTGGTCGAGACCTCAAGTCCTGTGGTTTGTGGTGCTGCATCACTTCAGAGGTAAGTTTTTGTCAAGATTAACAATCTCTGAACAGACTCAGATTCATTTTTTGTATTCACAGTCAGATCGGTTTTAGACGTGAGCACAGGTTGCGCTTAATGCTTACTCATTTCACTTTTTTTACCCCCAAAACGAAAAGAGATACCAAGGTGTACACAGGAGGAGGTGGCAACAGGGAGGGAGGGGGGATGGGTTAAGGAAAAGGAAGGTGCCAGATAAGCAGACTATTTCATGCAGCAGAATTCATTTCCCAGGGAGGTTATGTGCGCTTTGTTATCGCCAAGCTTTGGTGCACATCTAGATTGTCCCCCGAGGCCAACAGAACGGTGGCTGTACGGCTGAGTGGATAGATACTTGAACCTGTCAGCTATGACTATTACACTCCCACACGTACACACATGCAATATACTCCTGAACTCGCACAAGCCCAGATGCCTCGGCCACGCTCACAAATGTGTGTGTGTTTTTGCTCTTTAAGGAACATTGTATAGGGTAAGTGATTCAGAAACCTGTGGTGGTGATTTGAGGTCTGTGTCTGTCTTTGTGCTCATGTTTGTTACAGTAAATGTTCCAGCCTACAGCTGATTAAATTCTTTCTACGATTCATCATTCCAGCACAACTTTCACTACCCGTCTGAGTGCCTTTCTCGCCAGAGCTGTTCTTTAACCTGATTCCTAAATCCTGTCAGCACTGTGTGAGATCTGTTTTAGTTTGTTGTTTCTTTCCTCCATGAAACCCAAGACCTTCTCCTAGTCAGCAGTGGAAAAATCTCAGACCACTCTATTATCCCAAGGACTCCACTGCCACTGTGGGGGCTGGTGTTGTGAAATGTGTATATCTGTCTGCGTTGCTGTGCAGTGAGCTGTGCATCCATACTTCAGACAGAGAGACTTTATCTGTTTTTCATTCATAAATCTGGATCCTTTGATGCCACCAGCTCTGGACAAAGGATAAAATAAAATCACTGGGTATCAGATGCACATTCTCCAAGGGTATAATTAAGTTGTCCATTCCTGGTCGATACTCTTGTCTCTGGTTAATTTCATTAGTCTCTAAGGTTAACATTATGCTTTTACATTATGTGGTTGCTACCCCTTTTTTAACCTGGATCATGTTTGATGTTATCTCTTTTGGTTCTGTTTACCTCAGTCTCTTATTGTTTCCTTTTTTATCCTTATCTCCTATCCTTTTACTTTAATTTTCCCACTCTCTTGTTTTTTCAACCCAAATTCTCTTGGGTCTCTTCCTAAACTCTTTGCCAAATGCCCTCCTTGCCCTTTGTCCAATCAGAGCCCTCAGTTGCACCCGAGGGTGTGTCCTGTGAGAGTGCCAGCTCCACCTCGCTGAGAGTAAGTTGGAAGCCGCCTCCGATGCGGGGCCTGAATGACGAATTGGCAGGTTATGAGCTCAGATACCAGAGAGTTACTGGGGCACGAGGCGGAGGTCAGGGCCAGGAAGTGAAGGGGCTCCCTGTCCCAGCTCTGCAGGGGCAGGCAGTGATAGAAGGGCTGGAGAAGTGGAGCTGGTACAATGTCACCATGGTCGTCTCCACCTCAGATGGAACTGGACCCAGCAGCCCAGCTCTGCTTTGCAGGACTGATGAGGACGGTAAGGAGGGCCGTAGATCAGACCTAAACAGTATTGATTGTTTAGTTGATTATTTACTGGCTAGACTCCTGGTCACTTAATTAATCCTGTGTGTGTGTGTGTGTGTGTGTGTGTGTGTATGTATATATATATGTGTGTGTGTGTGTGTGTGTGTGTTTTTCATGCTCAGTTCCCGGTGCAGCCCCTCGTCAAGTGGATGTTCAGCCTCTCAATTCCTCAGCACTTCGGGTCACCTGGCGATCGGTGTTGCCACGGTTACGGCAAGGCCAGATCCGAGGCTACCAGGTGCATTTCAGCCGCACAGAGAGCAGTGAATCACGCAACCTTCCCCGCATCAAAGACCTCTTATTGGATGATTCCCAGGTGACGTCATAGCTGAATATTTAAATAATTAAACAATGTTCATTTCTTTTATCATTAAACATCTTTTTTCTCTCTCCTCTGTCTCTGCTGCCTGCGGGATATGTCATGTCTGTGGGAAGATGGAGGAGGATGACTCGACTCTGTATGTGAGTGCAGACAACCCATCCTCCTCTCATTATAAATGACGCAACTATTAATACATACACCATAATGCGGTCTGTATGTTACACAGAGACAGTTGTGCAAACCTTGTTATGTCCAAAATGTGTACCAAATATGTGACCAAAATGATTTTATTATCTGCTGTAAGGTAACTAACTGAAAAATGACTAATTGTTGGTAATGGTAAATAAGGACAATGAAGAGATCTCCATGTTGTCTGAAACTGAATAGAATGACTAAGCAGTATTTGATAGTATTATGTGTTTCCCCCACAGGAGCTGATTTTGGGAGGTCTGAAAGCAGAGACCTTGTATTCTGTCTCAGTGGCAGCATACACCACTAAAGGGGATGGAGCACACAGCAAAGCCAAGCTGGTTCAGACCTCAGGGACTGGTAAGCATATGTCAAGTGTACAATTCAGTGCACTGGATTTAGTAACTTGCTCAATCATTGATCTTACAGTAAGCTGCACCAGGAGCCAGCAGTAAATAAACCACCCAATCAATTCTAATTCTTCTGCAAGATTTACATGATATACGTTTTTATATATTTATATATATTGCAATTGATTTTATGTTGCCTACTCTGTCGTTTGCAGTGCCCGGCCTCCCCTCCCTTTGGGTGCGTCCAGGATCTGGTCCATCAGTGATGTTGCAGTGGGCTCCTCCACTTGAGTGCTCTGAGTCAGGCTCTGATAGCCGGGGGGCCCCAGTGGAAATCCAGGGCTACCGCCTACAGTTTGGCCTGAAGAATAGCACTTTAGACACCACAGTGGATTTCACGAGTTTGGAAAAAAACTTCACTGTCAGAAACCTCTCCCCAGGCTCCTCCTACGTCTTTGTCCTCTCTGCAAAGAACCGAGCAGGTTATGGTGATGTAGTGCAGCAAGAAATAACAATGCCCATGTTCCCACCCTTGGTATACCCCAAAATATCTGACTTTGTTAATGCAACTTGCTGCTCCCTCCAATTCTCCTGGATGCCCCTTGCCCCAGAGGAGTCCAATGGTATCATTACAGAATACACCATAGCTTACAAAGAGGCAGCAGGCCCCAAACCCTCTACAGACCCTGGCCCCTCTGCCTCACCAGCCCTCCCTGTTCCCCCATTGCTGGTCACGCTACCAGCAAATGATTCCAGCTACACCATCCTGGGCCTCAATCACAGCACAGCCTACGAGTTGCAGCTCAGAGCTCACAACAAGGCAGGGCCAGGCCCCTTCAGTCCACCTCTGGTGTGCCAAACCCTGGCCTTTGAAACAGGTAGGGTTGGCCTCAGGCCTCAAGAACACCCATCACCTTCTAAGCACTGATTCAGCTTCACATCTTCGCTCCCCTTACTGTGGATTTCACTCCAAAACACTAAATTAAATTAAGTCTGGGCCAGTTCTTACAGGTCAGCCTTTCACTCGTGCACCTCAGAGAAGCTGAGAACTGCAAAGTCCTGGGGACCACAAGTACTCCCCCCAATCTCCTCCACTCAATCACTTATACCTTCATCACCCACCCTTCACCACCAGCGGAAGCAGACTGAGTGTTAATGGATGTTTGCTTCAAGAGCACTGCTTATCACAAACCCTCAGGTAAAAGTCAATACAGGGCATGGATATACAGTTTCTAAAATAGAAGGTAAGTGTTCAGTCTGAATTCAAGTGAGAACGGGTATCTGGTGCTGTATCTACAGGTAAGTTTTTTTTTATCTGGTAGACCTCCACTGCCACCTTTTCCGAAACCTTTGCTGACATGCTGAATTCTGAATCTAACGAACACAACCTTACACTCTGAGAATGTGGCATGTCACATTTGTACAGCTGGTCTGTCTATTATTTGTAATAATTACTCTTGCCATCCACTCTGCTCATCACCTGCCCTTCCTCCTAACCACCATATACTCTTCCCCCATAACACATTTGACTGATGTGTCCTCCATTTTCACAGGTTTGCAGTTGGAAAGCTGAGGAGCAAATGATGTCAATAAATAGCATGAAAATTACTGACTCCGCCTCTGTTTGTTTGCTTCCTAGATGTGCCGAGGAATTTTTCAGTAAATCTGGCAACTAAGACCAGCGTTCTTCTCACCTGGGAGTTTCCAGAGAGTAGCAATCCTTATCGCTTCACTGTATGTCCTTCAGCTCGTGCATGTACATGTGTGGTGACATATTCCTAGTCAGTCAGTAATAAAGTTACATAATTAAACATTTATTATATATTACAAGATCTGCCCACGAGCAAGGATATGTATTGTGTTAATTGGTGGTAGCTTGATTATTACTGTCAGATAGGGGAGTAAAACCATTCTTCTCATCTCAGTATTAAGAAGACAATGGTAGCAAATAAGTATATTTACTAAAATGATGTATGTTTTCCAATTAAATATGTCAAAAACTGGGGGAGTGTGACAGTCTAACAGTATGAGAGACTTCATTTGTAAATTAATTTCAGTGGTTTAATCATAAAAATAGGCAGTTTAAGTCTTCATGCTAAAGTGTAAAATAGTGTATCATCAGCATATAGTATGATAATATAGTATAAGTAAAGAATCTTTCTTTGGATTTCTTTGGACTTCAAAATTCTTTCCCATCCTTTAGGTGGAGTATAACAGCAAGAAGATGGAGGTGGACGCTCGTCTGAGAAAGGCAGTCATCCCGAACCTTCAGCCCGACACCAGCTATGACTTCAAGATCACTGCTCCTGAGGGGAACATGGGAGGCCTTCGCCACCGCATCACTGCCAAGACCTCCCCACCAATTACCATCCGCCGCCCAGAGATTGACCACACCCGCGACACAGAGACCACGGTCACCATAATCCTGCCATCGCTAGAAAGTCGCACTCCTGTCAAGTAAGACTGGGTGGGGCCTGATGATAGCAGTACCTGTCGTCTGTGGTGCAACATGTTGGCAAAGATTTGTGACAATTAGAAATTGTTTGAGACATTTTGGCTATTGTTTGAGTGCAGCTGGTGTTATGTTGTTTGTCCTCCTCTGCTCCCACAGAAATGTTTATGTTGTTGTGGTTCCACTAAGAAGAGCCCGAGGCGTCATCAGACAACCAAAGAGTCCAGATGAAATGGACCTAGAGGAGGTGAGAACTACAACAATGACAGCAGCCACTGATGTCTGTGCCTGGGAGGGAGAAAGGACCTGTAAACACATACACACACACACACACACACACACACACACGCACATACACACACACACACACACACAAACAGAAAATGGTGCTAAGAAATCCTGGCAGCGCTCAACCTTTTTCATTTCAATATCAGTGTTTAAACATTAGTCACGAAGCTCTCGTCTCATTTTTCTTCTGGGTGTTTTTTTCTCTCTGTCTGTGTCTCTGTTTTTCTTATCTGTCCATCTCTCAGCTGTTAAAAGACATCAGTCAAAGGCAGAGAGATTCTCGGCAGCAGAAGCAGGTGGACTTGCGTCGGGCTTACATCACAGCCCGTTTCACACCTGCCACCCTACCTGCCTTCTTCTCCCTCGGGGACCAGCTGGACTATGGAGGGTTTGAGAACCGAGCTCTGGAGCCGGGGCAGGAGTATGTCTTCTTCATCCTGGCGGAACTCAACTCCACTACTGGGGTATGAAAGCTGCCGTGTCACATCTCTTTTCATTCTGTGTTTATAACCTCTCCCTCTGCCTGCGTTTCTCTCCTGCAGGCTGTCACTATACATTGTAATCAATATGGCCCTCGCTGCTAAAACAATAAAATTCATGTCAGTCAAAGTGTTGTAAGCAAAAGGCAATAACCTCCACGTACTTCCTTCACCACTGCTAATAAAGAGTGAGTGTACCTACTGTGGCAGTAGAAGAGATATTGCCTTGTGCACGGCCGCTATATATGCGCATATCAATTGGAATAGACGTAAATATACAGTTTGAATTAGGATAGGATTTTATTTTGTTTCAAATGTTTTCTGTTAGCAGCACTTGTAGCCCTGGGGATGCTCTTCAATGGCCCAGTAAAAAGGCAATTCAACTCACTTTAGTTTAAATTAATATACAAAAAAACTAGATACCAGTAAGATTATGTACTTTCTTAATGTGCTGTCTGAAATACAGTCAGACAAATCAAATATAATCTTATACACATATGCACTTTAAACCAGTCATGTGCAGCTTAGTCACTATTACAGAAACCCACCTTCAGTTGAATGAAATCCAGAGCAAAAGCTTTGTCCCTTTGTTTTTAACCTTATCTTAACTTTTGTTTTCAGAAAATGTATGTGGCCAGTCAGTACACAGATCAAGTAATCGCCCCAGACACAGACCCTCAGCCCCTCGATGCAGGTGATGGTCTGATCTGGGTGGTGGGACCCGTCCTCGCTGTGGTCTTCATCATCTGTATCGTCATCGCTATCCTCCTCTACAAAAAGTGAGTGGGATGAACTCCCTTGAAATGAAATGTCAAATTTACAAATATGACAGAGCAGACAAAGTCAGGCTGTTGGTCAGCCCATAAAATGCCAAAGTAGCTTTGATTATTACACTCAAAGGAGAAGCCTGGATTTACTATATATTTTTCTTAATGTCAACAGATCCTGCTTCCGTCTGTCCTTTAATATGATGTGTTTGAGTCACACATTCATTTTTACTCAATGTATAGAGTTTTTGATGAATGAGTATATTTTTAAAAATGCGTCACAAGTATGTGAAATTGTTTTTAAACAGCATAGCAAATATATGTGTGTATTTATATTTGGTTGGTTTATTTAGCAGCTGTGTGTATGTGTGTATATATATATATATATATATATATATATATATATATATATATACAGAGACACGGAGACTCAAACGTTGAGCAAGTTAATAAGCAGCAGGAGACAGTGTTTCTCACACATTGACGAGACTGTGGTGCTTCGCCACAGTTTTAGAATTGGGCCGGAATTCATTGTCCACCGCGCATTACAACTACCAAGTGGTTGGTAGCCGCTAATGCTAATGCTAATACTCGCACACATGTTAAACACCGCTCCTAGAGGCTGCCTGGGTAGTGGCATATATGCAGCGCAGCTGTTTGTGAGGTCGAATCCCCATCTAGACCAGATTCCCTGCGTGTGCTCTCTTCCATTCCTGTTCCTCTACACTGTCTCTGTCATTAAAGGCAAAAATCCCCAACAAATAATGATTCACACAAACAAAAGTCTACCTCTAGATGATGCAGGCTTGCTACTATAGGTCATGCGCTCGCTCTCTAATTTTTCCAAAAATGGGTCTTCAAAAAGAGCGGTCGTCTTATATTCTGATATATAGTCTGATATTCATCAAACTTGCTCCAATTTATTATTAGTATGTTGTCCTCCAAGACTGTTATCAAAAAGCCTAACTCTGCTGTAGGCTTGTGATATCTGCTGCAAGCCATCGAGCTTTTGAATACTAATGCAAAATATTGATTTCCTCTCTAACAATCTGTCTGTTTCCTTCCTTTTCTTCCCTTAATTATTTTGCTCGTGCTCTTGCTTCACTGGAAGCAGCAAACCTGACAGGTAAGATTAAACCAATGTCACACTCTTTGTTCGTTTTAACCTAAGGCAATTACATGATACCAGAGAACTTGTACAAAGCAGTAAAACACCATATCTGTAGAAGCACTATTTACTTAAATCAAGTAGCCATGCTAATTATGTGTCAGTACTGAGTCTAGTTTTCTCTCCCTGGTTGTTTGCATGTGTCAATTGCTCTTTTGACTCATTGGTGTTTGAGCAGCAAGCGCAAAGACTCTGAGCCTGGAACCAAGAGCCTTTTGAGTAACGCAGAGATGATGGCACATCACCCAACAGACCCGGTGGAGATGAGACGGATCAACTTCCAGACTCCTGGTATGAAGCATGTACCCACACAGACACCCAAACACATACACGCTTTCTATCTGCATAATTAAAAATACTCCTAGTTGCCCATCATTTCATAATAAAATATTCATGCAGCTAATTTTAACTTTGATAAAATTATGCAGACATAATTGTGATAGTCCTCCCCTGCTCTCTCACAACCAACATATACCTGACAGCTTCCAGGCTTCTTTCTTTCCTTTTCTTTTTCTTTTTTTTTTTTAGAACAAAATGGCTACTGCCCAGGTAGTACAGTCAGTGCCTAGTCACGACTGAGTCATAACGGTGTGACAAAATCTGATCATCTCCGCTCGCCCACATTCCACATGCCACGCTGCAGATAGCACATCGAAGCAGAAAGAAATTACACAAAACAGTCTTGGTCTAATGGTCATAGTTTTTTTTTTTTTTTTTTTTTTTATCTAAAGGTGTGCTCTGGGTTAACTGTGATCTCTTGTAAAGAAATTGTCTCCCTTCTCGCCAACATACCCAACTAAAATCCTGCTGCGCGTTAACTACACACATCTTGCCGCTCCCCTCCCCCCGTCGTGTCAGATCTAACAACACAGCTGCTTTGGTTGTGGCATCAGGCCAGCGATGCTTCATTTTCACTTCTTCCACAGAAATGTAATCACCTTTCTCGTTATATTTCTGTGGTTGCGGTTTATAGACGTCTTCTTGTTGAAAAGGTGGAAAGATGTGTCACCTTTGCAACACAGTGACATCGATGTACCACAGTGAAAAGGTTCAGACTTTACTTGACAGGATATATAAAGTCAAATCATGTGCGGCTTTTTTTTTTAGATCTAATGCATAGATGAAGATGTTTTTTTTGTTCTCTGTGTTCCTGGGTAGAAAAAGTAAAACCCACAGAATAAAACACTTCAGCTCCTCTTTTCTATCATACGAGTGTTTTCACTCTCTTGTGGTAGCAACACCGAGGCTCCCTGCTCAACCACTTCTCCTCCCCCGAGATTTGTGCCTTTGAGACGCTCGGCAAAGATGAAATTTGTTTCCCACAAAAACCGGCTGATGCTATCTGAGGTCATTTTGGATGTGACAGGAGCATTTTGTTGTGATTACCTGTGGGTGTTGCAGTGCCACATTGTAGAGGAAAATAGCTGTTGATGTGAGCCTGGTTTTGATAGCTACAGCAGCACGGTCACTTAGATGCTTTTCTTTGAGCATCGAGATGCCTTACAATCCCAGAAACACTGACAGTGTATTGTGGCACTGCCATTAAATGGATTGTGTTTATTGCATGCATAACAGTGCTGCTTTGATATATTGTTGCAGCTATTGGCTTTTTGAATGGAGAATGGAGAATGGAGAATGGATCGGTATAGCTTCCTATGTCTCTCTCCAGCTGTGAAAAGAAACGACTGCGGGAGGCATAGGTTCCTTTCTTTGTGAATGTGCAAATGTGTCCATATGCAGCCCTCCTAATTAGTGTTGTGTCTGTGTTTGTTTTCTCCGAGCCGTTGCTCTTCTGATCACATAGAAAGCAATTTATCAAAGAAAAACAATTTACAAACAAACAAGACTCGCCTCACTTTGTCCTCGCACATGGATCAAAATTGATTTTCTGCCTCAGCGTGTTTCTTAATGATATGTGATGTTCTCTGATTGTATAATTATCTTCACATCTTTGCATTTGAGTGATGTCAGCCTGTGTTAATTTACGTTATTCAGCTGAAGTCTGCTTCACCTCTGACCCTTTGTTGTCATACAGGGATGATGAGCCATCCTCCCATCCCCATCAGCGAGCTGGCAGAGCACATAGAGCTGCTGAAAGCTAACGACAACCTGAGACTCTCTCAGGAGTACGAGGTGAGACATAACTTATTCCATGTGAATAAATAGATAACATCCTTATTGCTTAAAGCTGTTAAGCCTGTTAAGCTTCAGTTTCATAAAGCAAATCTTATTTAATGTTTGCATCTCTGTGTGCAGACTTCATGTTCATGATTTATTCAGCAGTGCAGTTTATTAATACAGCTTGTCAACATTACAGTGCACTCTCTTTCCATTATCCTCAAATACACTCCTAAATATGCCATCACGCCCTGCTAATGTGTGTGTGTGGGTGTGTGCGTGTTTGCTGCTTCTTCACAGTCCATCGACCCAAGTCAGCAGTTCACCTGGGAACATTCGAACCTGGAGCTGAACAAGCCCAAAAACCGCTACGCTAACGTCATAGCATATGACCACACCAGGGTCCTCCTGGCTCCCATCGAAGGTAAAAAAATTTGTTTATGCGTTGTAATGGGAGAGTCTGAGTGTTAGTGTGTTGAGACGGGCAAACGCAAAGAAGTGGGGAAAGGAGGAGAGGGGGAGAGCGAGCTGCATGATGGATGAAATCTGAAATTGCAAACAGTGCTCAAGACTGGCTGTGTGCAGTGGCATGAAACTGACAAACAGCGCAAGTGCATTCAAGTGCAGCCAGCACTCCTGCAGAACAAGAACGGGGAGAATGGATTTGATCTCGAGCTCATGAATTTACACCTACAGAGTCTTGTTTGTTTGTTGTCGTCAGCTAGTCATCCTGCAGCCGTCTGTTGGAAGCCAGAAACAAACACTTCATTAGGCTTTTTGATGTCATACATGGAGGTTAATTTATTATGTCGCCTATGCAGATTGCCCTTTAGCAAGACCATCACAAGTGTCTTGTTTGCAGGTATCGCGGGAAGCGACTACATCAATGCCAACTACATTGATGGCTACAGGAAACAGAATGCCTACATTGCTACCCAGGGGCCACTGGCGGAGACGTTTGGTGACTTCTGGAGGATGGTGTGGGAGCAGCGCACTGCCTCTGTTGTCATGATGACACGACTGGAGGAGAAGTCACGGGTGAGAAACCAGGATTTCACCTACCAGCTAACCCATATCTACAGTGACCATTATCTAGACTACTGTTACACACTAGCCATATTTATACTGCTAGGAGCTGTTTGGTTTACATTTTTGTTAAAATTATGGAATAATGAGTTTTTCTTACATCTGTGTAGATAAAGTGTGATCAGTACTGGCCGAGCCGTGGAACAGAGACCTATGGGATGATCCAGATCACCCTGCTGGACACAATGGAGCTGGCCACTTTCTGTGTTCGCACCTTCTCCCTGCATAAGGTAAATTATTTTCCTCTCGACTCAGCGCCCTGCCCTCCCTCCCTCGATTAAATTTGCTGTCACATCTACTGAAAACTACTTTGATCTCTTGAGTTTACAGTCAGGAAGCAGGAGCAACTGGAGTAATCATGAATTTCCTCCATCGCTGAATTACTAGTGCATGTGTACGCTTGGAGGATAATAGATTAGTCTGGGCTTCACGGAGTGCTCAAACCAGGCCAGCCTCCCTGTGTCAGGTGCTGAGATTTGATCACTGTTGGAGGCAGAGTGTTTTCTTACAGCACAGGGCTAATCTAGGGCCGTCAGACCGGCATGTCTCTGTGGCCTACTTACAAACACAGAAACTAGGCCAACTGTAGCTTCCAAAGTGTTGCATTGCTTCTGTAAAATTGTGTTGATGTGTTGTGAAAGGTCTAGCCAGGAGATATATCTTACAGTAGAATAAATGTGCATCAAAATATTCAGCAATGCTAGTGTTATTCTTCTGATTTTTTTAGTGTATATACAGTCTACAGGCAGAGTTTTTCTTTTTGATGTATCCATTTAAAAAGTTTCTTGCCCATACTGAAATGTAGGTCTTTTAGATGGACAGGGATGAAGCTAACACATGTACATGTACAGACAATTGTTTCTCTGCCTGTTTCTCATGTCAGAGTGGCAGCAGCGAGCGGAGAGAGGTGCGTCAGTTCCAGTTTACAGCCTGGCCAGATCACGGTGTGCCAGAGTATCCCACCCCCTTCCTCAATTTCCTCCGTAGGGTCAAAGCTTGCAACCCCCCTGATGCCGGACCCATCATCGCTCACTGCAGGTACACACACACTCACACATTAACATATACACGCTCACTGGTTTATCTTCTTTATTTAAGGCATTTCCAATTACATAGACATAAGCTTACATATACAAACATAAATAGATACACAAATTCACATTAACATAATCCGTTACTATTACCCTCCCTGTATTCCCTCCCTTGGGACCAAGAGTAAAGAAAAAAAGAAAGGAAAAAAAGATCCAATATAGTAGAAGTATATAGACAATGGGCTAGTCAGACTGTTGACAAGGGAAAGCACTTAGATAACATGAATAGTTAGAGATTTAACTCCTTCACATACTCAACAAAGGAAAACCACACTAGTGTATGAGTCATGAGAGCCCTTCAGTGTATATCTTATTTTTTCTAGCTGAAGAAGAGATAGCATCTCCTGAAGGATGGGCATTTGTTAGATTTCCAATTCATTAGAATCACCCTGCAAGATATGAGGCTACAGAAAGCTGTAGCCTCATGAATTTGTGCATTTGTGGTGCAAAATTCTGTGACTCCAAATACAGCAGTGAGCAGATTGGGTTTGACGGATGTGTTACATTAAGTCAAAAATGTTGAACCACAAATCAACTAGGGAAGGACAGGACCAGAACATGTGGCCAAGTGACACTTGGTTGCCACACCTGGGACAGGCGGGGACAACAGATGAGTAAATTTTGGCTAATCTATCACTGGAATAATGTAACTGTGAAATACTTTGAATAGTATCAGCCCATGTCTCATACATATAGAAGTGTGGATGTTTTTAAAGCATTTAACCTAGATGCATTCAACCCAGACATCATCAGGAATTAAAATTCCCAGGTCCCATTCCCAGGCTCCATGTGTTTTAGTGTGTGATGGAGGATCTATATTTTGTATTATATTATAAATCTATATTGGAAATCAGACCCCTGTTGCATGGATTTAGAAGAGCTATGTATCTGATCAAGGTTAAAATAGTTTCAAAATTGTACCCAGATTCTAATGGAATTAGACACAACAGGATTAAAAAAAAATTGTCTATGTTGCCAATGGAGCTGTTAGCAGAGAGATGAGGGATACCGATGCATGTGATGAAAGCTCCATTACTGCCCAGGGAGGTCCGTTTCGGTCAAAGAACGAGGACACCCAATATGCCAGTTTGCAAATATTTGATGCCCAATAGTAATAGAGAAAGCTTGGGAGACCCAAGCCTCCTTCTGGTTTTTCTTTCCAGATAAATCTTCTTTATTCGAGGCGTAGCATGATTCCAAATAAATGATGAGACATATTTATCCAGTTTAATAAAGAAATGTTTTGGGAGCCAGGAATCTGGGCAATATTTGCCAACATTTTGACGGCAATGCTCAGTGGTTTATCTTAAAGAATAGTTTTACATATGGGGAGAATGCCATCCCTGCTAGAGGTTTAAACATATGATGCTTTAAAAATAGACTTGAAGAATTAATCCATTTGCATTGCCAATGAATTTTCTGCTGTCTGCGGGTCATTAGGGGCCAACAGTCTTTTTTTTTTTTCCCAGGATCCCCTGCAGAGGTTAATAAAATCTAATATATAGCTTTGTGGGATTGTTGGCAGAAAGAAGTGTAAATGCTGTGAGCATTATTCTTTTTTTTTCATTGTAGAGTTTTTGACAGGGATATATAGTGAATAAATTTACACACTCAGCTGTTGAGAGACTCATATAAAATAGCAGAGGGAGTAAATATTGTTCACTAAATCAGTCTGTGGCATCAATCTTCTCACCTCACCTCGCTCTAGAAGGAGGATAAGTGCTTTTCCCAAAATGACACATTCCACACTTCTATTCAATAAAAAGTCACAAATAAAATTCTCTGTCTGTCAACTCACATCCCACTTATTCACTCATCAGTGCCGGGGTCGGTCGTACCGGCTGTTTCATCGTCATCGACGCAATGCTGGAGCGTATTCGACATGAGCGCACCGTGGACATCTACGGTCACGTGACCCTGATGCGCTCGCAGAGGAACTACATGGTGCAGACAGAGGATCAGTACAGCTTCATTCACGAGGCGCTGCTGGAGGCCGTGGCCTGCGGGAACACAGAGGTGGCCGCCAGGAGCCTGTACTCCTACATGCAGAAACTGTCAAAGGTGGAGAGTGGAGAACACGTCACCGGCATGGAGCTGGAGTTTAAGGTAAGAGGAGGGAAGGGTTTAAATGAAAGGTTTTGACAAATTTATTCTCTGTTGTACAAAACTAAAATCTGTCTGGATTTAGTCATGAAACACGAACAGTGTTTCCAAAATGTAAAACATAGCCTCGTCTGCATCCAGTCCTTCATTACATTTTTTATGAGCAGTTCAACGTGAGATTGATTTTAATTCTAAAATGTGTTTCACTTAGATAAGATTTGAAAAAGTAAACCTTCCAAGGGTCTGGCAAGAAAAAAAATTATAGATTAAAGGAAGTCAAAGAAAGAAAAAATGCTATTTCTACTTTCCTGTCTGGTTCCTGTCTTCATCATTCATCTCACAGCTCTTCAGATTTTGATTTGCAAAATCAAATCAAATCAAATTGTAAAATAATCCCCCAGATTCGGGGGTTCGTTTGTAGATAAAGCAGAAAAATCCTTCTTTACACAATAGTTTCATGCATCTTTACTTTCTTCCTCTGTCCAGCGACTGGCTAACACCAAAGCCCACACATCCCGGTTCGTCACAGCCAACCTGCCTTGCAACAAATTCAAGAACCGCCTGGTGAACATCATGCCCTATGAAACCACCCGCGTCTGCCTTCAGCCAATCCGAGGCCTGGAAGGTTCCGACTACATCAACGCCAGTTACATCGACGGATACAGGTGTGTTTTCATCACGCAAGCACTAATATGACCTGACCCCCTAGTCCTCTTATGATGGCTTGATGAGTGAAAGGGTTGGATAGGTTTTCACCACAGTGCTCTCAACTGTCACGTCCTGTCAGATCTGTCATCACTGTATACATGTTCCTGCTATTCGTCTCGCTGCGCGGAGCTTGCTTCCGCCCCGGTGAAGGGGGACGGACGTCGAAGAGCTTCTGATGATTCAGGCATCCAGTAGTGGTTGTACACACATGTTTTGACTGTTCCTCTTCTGTCCTGAAGCCTGACCCCCTTGTCAGTCTGATGCTTGATAGAGGAGGATGAGGAGACGAGGCAGCATCCTAATGTGTGTGTGTTTCTGTGTGTGTGTGTGTGTGTGTGTGCAGGCAGCAGAGAGGCTACATCGCCACCCAGGGTCCACTGGCTGAGACAACGGAGGACTTCTGGAGGATGCTGTGGGAACACAACTCCACCATTGTGGTCATGCTCACTAAACTGAGAGAAATGGGGCGGGTATGGACAAACGAGTAAACATGCACATCGCAAGAAGTTTTCCGTTCGTACACCACGTTACATCAATACTTTTGTTCTGCTCCCACAGGAGAAGTGCCACCAGTACTGGCCTGCCGAGCGCTCAGCCAGGTACCAATACTTCGTAGTGGATCCCATGGCAGAGTACAACATGCCTCAGTACATCCTTCGAGAGTTCAAAGTTACAGATGCCAGGGTGGGTTCATGTCTGTTTTGTTTGAAGACTTGTTCTCCTGATGTCTGTTGTATTTAAACGGCATTGTAACATCACACTCTTTGACTTTTCTGCCCTATTCCCAATACGTCAACGTTGTTAGAAGGCAGTGGCACAAAGCGTGTCCTATCGACCTGTAGTGTGTGTGTGTGTGTATAGTCTGTGTTTTGTATGTGGATGTATAACACAACAGGTGAGCCCTATCGACAAGCCACCCTAAATTACTTATTCAACCATGCTGTCTCCAGATTATCCTGACGGCGCGTGTGTGTGAATATGTTAAACCTTCTGTGCGCGAGAGACTGTGTGCGTGTATGTGCACATCCGCTTGTGCACACATGTGCCAGTCATAGATAACTCCAGTTAAGCCTGTCCAACACTGACGCCACATCGACAGATGCTCTATTGATCGCCATTAAAGGGGAGTCAGAAAGGCTGAGGAGAAGAGAAAAGATGTAATTGCGTACTGAGTGGCTGACAATAGCAGACGCACTGACGTTAAATCTTGAAGTTAACCACAGCCACTGATCCAGGGTCAGATAACAGTAATCATTAGAAGGAAAAAAAGGATATTGCCTGGCAGAGTCTCAGTTGTCAGTACTCAAAATAAACATCTTGATAGCTTTCAACAGACAACAGCAGCTTGCAGGTTTGCACTTAATACTTTTGTACTGATGTTATTACCTTATTGTCCTTTCAGGACGGCCAGTCACGGACAGTTCGTCAGTTCCAGTTCACTGACTGGCCGGAGCAGGGTGTACCCAAATCTGGGGAGGGATTCATTGACTTTATCGGCCAAGTGCACAAAACCAAGGAGCAGTTTGGTCAAGATGGACCAATCAGCGTTCACTGCAGGTGAGATAATTAGTGGAGATTATCTCAGCAACTCATGATGACACTATTCCAACATAAAGAAAAGTGAAACAAATTATAATCACATAATTACTGCACCAGACCTGTCAGGATGCAGCACATCGACGTGAGTAAACTATAAAAACGTGAACTACAGTAAAATGTTTTCCTTTATGCCTTCAGTGCTGGTGTGGGGCGGACAGGTGTCTTCATCACTCTGAGTATTGTCCTGGAGAGGATGCGTTACGAAGGGGCGGTGGACATCTTCCAGACTGTCAAAATGCTGCGCACACAGAGACCAGCCATGGTGCAGACTGAGGTAAACTCACACTCATTATGCGTGGCAGAGACACAAGCAAGGAAAGTGCTAGTGCTGCACTCTGTTGGCGCTGGTTAAAGCAATAAAGCTCAAATCAAACCAAATCAAACCAATATTCTATCCACTTTTATTTTTAGCATTGATATTTAGCTGATAGACATTTTTTTATTTGATTTGTATTATGCATTCCTGGATAACATAGTGTGGGATCTGTGGATTAGAACAACTGGTTTCCCCCTCCCTTTCAACATGCTCATTAATATTGAAATGAGCTGCATGCTGATTGGTTGGTTTACTAGCTAGAAACCCCATGTACCCTAGCTGGAAAAAGAATTCAGCTATATCAAGTATTCAACTGCAAATGTTCTCAGAAGAAGGTTCAGATGTAGAGGAACAACAGCCAGTTTGCCAGCGACTGGAAATAAATGTGTCAGAGTGTTATCACATAGATTTTCTAGTAATTCTGTCTAAAGTTAGCTGTAACAACGCTAGTGAACTATCCTGCACCCTATCTAGATGCTAGCATACATTTTTCTATATTCCTAGTATCAGAAGAGCATTCCCCATTACCTGGGGAAAAGTGGGTCACATCTGATATTACGGTGTGTGACGCCGGCTGTGTAAACATTAGCATGTTATATCCTCAGAAATGTCAGAATCTCAGCTAAAAGCTATTACAAACCATTTCTACAACCACCAAACACAGCTAAAACAAAAAACAAGTGAAGAGCAAGTAAACAAACTCCACAAAAGACGTCAACACAAACCGTGACCCCCTCCGTCTCCACACAGCTCTCTGTAAACAAACAAGAGATGTCTCTGCAGAGAGCGGAGGTCTCACAGATTCTAAAACTACAAGTTTCATCAAGATCCGACTAAAATTGACTGAAACAGCAGCGATAGGAAGTTAGATAACATTCAAACAATCCATAAACATAATCATGAATCCTGTCTTACCTTTGTTGTCTTGTTTACAAAATATAAATCTGATGCTATAAGACTGCTTTTCCTAAACATAGTGTATAGTCCTGATATTTCCAGTAGGCAACATCCTGGAACGTTCCATGTGTGCTCCAACATAGTTTTTCAGTTTTCCTCTCGTCCGAGCAGTCGTCAGCAGTAGCTCAAGCTAGTATTCACTGTCGTCTAGCGTACTGCCAACACAGGAAAGAGCGTGGAATAAGCAAGTCCTATGAAGACATATCGCAGCCTTGCTGAGATCAGCCATTTTACCAAGGTCATTTATAGTTTACAAATTTACATATAGAGGAGTTCGGAGATGGAGTTGAGGTTTTGGTGTGGTCCTTTAGAGACGCTGAGCTGCCTATGTTCAATAACAACAAGGTAAATGCAGTTTTAAATTCTGTGACCCCTTTAAGTCTAAGGTGGTGGAGCTGGTTTCATAAGATGAATTTATTTTACTGAGTTGTATATTGGGGGTGTTTTTAGGGATTTTTCCTCAACACACTAAAAAAAAAATTCTTGGATTATTTGAAAAAATCAACAATGTCTAAAGTTGGAAAAGAACTCTTGTCTTTGGCCAGATTCTTTTGAATATGACATGTATATTTGATAAACAGGAAATATAGTATTTAAGTTATGGAGTCATAACTTTAGTAAAGTTTATTCAGCTAACCACAGTAACACAGTCATTTGTTTGTATAACAGTTCTACATTTATCTGTCTCACTCAGGATGAGTACCAGTTCTGCTACCAGGCTGCTCTGGAGTACCTGGGTAGCTTTGACCACTATGCAACGTAAGTGAAGAGACAACTATCCATCCATCTTTCTGCTTCGAAGTCCACAAACAAAACCAACAAGTGAGTCGAGTGAAAGACGGCTTGAAATAACTTTTCTGGGAAAGAGAAAGAGAGAGATTCAAAGATGAATTCTACACCAACAAGGACAAAAAGCAACAACAAAAACAGCAACAACAAGAAATCCGTGTCTAACAGCACCCACACTCATCAGGACCTCCCCCTGAGGAGCTGGTGTGTGTGGAGACTATCCATGTGTAATCCATATACTTACCTCAGTGTTCCAGTGTGAAGGACGTATAATACATGTGTGTTGTGGTCAGCTATCTCCAATATGAACCAGTGAAATACAAAACGGCTTCTGAACAGGAATTATGATACTATATGTGTTAAAAAAAAAAATACAAAAAATATTTAAAAAAACTAAAAACAAAAACGAAAAACACAAAGAGCCTGGATATTTGCTGCACCCTAAATGGGCTTTTTATCCTCAACTTTGTATCTATTGGTTTGGTGTACTAAGGGGTTACAAAGTGCAAAGGTGAACATTTCTATGTGTCTGTGAGTCAGAGGTGTCTACTGCTACCAGAGGTAGTTGTGATTATTAATTTAAAGTACATGATGAGGTGATGCCTCAGCAGAAGCCTACACCATGGACTTACCACCCTGAGGACTGTTGGAGAAGCATGCGGATGCTCATTAACGACGCACAGTGCCAAGAGAAACCATGCAACGTGAACATGAACTGTGGCCTACACTGAGCGAAGGCTCCATCTTTCATCCAGCATCAACACAAAATCAGACCAGAGATCGCTCTCAAACGTCGGCCAAGGATCAGTTCACATTCCCCCGCTCGTGTCTTCACTGCGTAACAGCTGGCCTCAGAACAGTGATTAGAGTCCGTCATAGCCTCAACTGGGCTGAGATTTATAGTCCGACGCATTCTTCATTCAACAAAGCTTGCTTGCTACTTGCTGTAGTCCTTGTTCACCCTCCAGCTCAGACCCTCTTGATGTCAGTCCCACTGTGTCAGTTTGACAGTGGCTTATTGAAAGAGATGCTAATGAAACTGAGCTTTAGTCCCTTTCTTTCTCAAACTGAAAACAGTTCTCAGCCCATTTCTGCAAATTCTTCTGTGTTTTACTGTATGTCTTTGCCTTACGCTGACTTATTTCTTGTGTTCCAACATGCTGCCTAAAGCTCATGCGTTGTGTGCTAAACTTTTATTGTCATACAGTATCTTTACTTGAGGATGAAAGCTGTTTCCTGATCATCTTCCTCAGCTGAAGCTTACCGACTTGAACTGCGCCACTTTGCAGTTAAATCACTGAGATTTGACAATTTAAAGCAACAACGAGAGAAACCCAAAAAAAAAAAAAAAACATTCAGTGGTGAACTGCTCACTTTCAACTGTCCTCTCCCCTTTCCCACCTTCTTACAAACTCAAACTCTCTGTTCCTAAATCACACTGTACAGAACATCCCACATTAACCAGTTGATGTTTTCCCCTCTGGTACAACCGCACAAGTCCTTGATATCGATATATATCTTTTCTTGATTTGACATATAACCATAATTGGTCCCACGTGGTGATTGAAGAGCACAGCTATGTTCCAGTGTATCAGACATCTCGGGCGATTTCACAATTTTGTACATACAGTCTATCATTGGAGTCTTATACAGTACAGTTACATATGTCTGAGCACAAGATATATCATGGGATTGGATGTGATGTAGTTCTTATTGTCGCAAAAAAAGCCTTATTGTTATTGTTCACTTTGTCATATTTATTTCATATGATTTTTAAAAATATTTATTATTCTATTTTGTTACTTTTTACGTTTCTTTGTTTGTATTTATTTATTTGGAATATCTAGCAACTATAACCAATAAGATGTTGTTTACTTGTTTCTTTGGCGAGCCAATGTTAAAGTATGATATTGTCACTGTTTGTTTTTTAATTTCAATGGTCAGTTTTGGTGCTTTTTTATTTGCTTCATTATTATAAAGTATGCCCTCTGTGTAGGGTACTATTTGATACTGATTAATACTGATGTCCGAGTTAGCTAGAGATGTACATTAGAGACAGAAATAGTTTACGGCAGTGATGCCCTTTTAACGCCCTCCCTCACTCGACCTCCATAGTAACAACAGAGGCGTGATCGTAGCAACAGAGGTATGATCCACACCACCATGGTAGGTTTAAGGGCATCAGAGAAATTAGATTTATAGAGCAGACTTGTTGACGAGCTGTTGGTATTTAGTTTGCTGAAGAGCACATGGTAGCAAGTGTATTTTTGACAGAGAATGGGTAAGAACGGCCCAGTTACACACAAGCACACATACACACACACACACACACCTTCAAAGTTATTGTTTAAATCTCAAATTATTCTGATATGAACTTTATGTGTGGTCCAGAAGTCTTGACAACGTGTGACATATATGAAATATGTTATTCCTTCAATTTCTAATGATTATTGTGTCAAGAGAAATGTAAAAGGCACACACATAATATGAGATGTGTTGAGGGCCAGCTCTGATGATGCCATCCCCCTCACTTATGTACCTGTTCTTTCCTTTCAAACCATGGATGTAGATATTGTATCTTGACTTTGTATTAAAAGCAGGATGATTGGATATACAGCACAATGAGCTGTTCTGTTCCTGTCAGTTTTTGTCTGTCCTGTTGTGTTATTTCCTCCTCATCCACTAGGTGGGACTATAGTAGCTCTAATGTAAGATACATTTCTGTCACTACACAAAATCACACAAAACACACTAAAATGTCACATAGCTGGTGTCTTGGCCACACAATGATATTGAATGAAGTTCTACTGCTTAAGAGATAAAAATAAATATTAAATTAAATCACAATATAATTCATTAATTAATATCACAATATAACATCATGTGTGATGTGAGGTGTGTGTATTTAGTTCATGTTCAGGCACGTTGATGTATTATGACTAAATTAATTATCACATGGACATTGTACATTAACAATAGTGTTGTTATTACCATAATTTCAATGTGACACAAAGCTAATATTAAAACACAATTTACAGACGCACATAATAGACATAACTATGGTATGAAAGAACCTTGTAATATTAACCATGATACTTCTTTTAAAATAAAGATATACTTGAACATGAGATGATACACTCATATCTGAATGAAAAGTAACAGCTAACACCCAGTTAGCTTAACATAGTACAAAGACCAGGAACAAGGACACAACTTGCCAGTGGCAACAATTCCTGCCACAGTTTGTCTCTTAAATATATAAGATGTTACACATTCATTTGTGTGTTTTAGAGGCAGCTTTTGTTACTTTTAGAATGAGAAAACTGGTTAGCTACTCCCTGTGTTCCTAGTTATGCTAAGTTAAAAAAGCTGAGTAAGTTATGCTAAGTTATGCTAAGTTGAAAAGCTGAGTAAAATCAATCACATCCATTTTTTTTCCATGATAAATCTTTTTGATATTGTGTCTTTTTTCAGTGTTTTGTGACGGTTGCCTGGACTGTCTGGACTATATATTTCTCTTCTTCTCCTACCATCAATAACTTCCCTAATGGGATCCATGAAGTGTTTATCATTATAATTCATCATAATTTCATAATCTATACTATATGTTGATGTGACGTGTTGACTGAAAGGTGGTCACAGCATTGTTGAATGATTGATAGACAGTTACTGCCTCTTACTTCTGACAGAACCTAATATCTGATATTCACTTCAGTTTTACATGAACAGTAAAAAGGTAGAAGTGGATAGAAAAAGGTGTTTGGAAAAAGCTCAGAGACACAGCAACATTTCAATCAAACAGCCGGGGACAGACATTTGTTTTTACAGAGCCAGCCCCCGCTGTTGGGTCTAGATGAAAAAGAAAAAGAGTGATTAGCTGTTCATTTGGATGGCTCTCAAAAGGCAACAGACTCATAAGCTCCAGTTCCCTTTATAGAGCATTCATTCCCACCACTAATTTCTTCAACTTGCTTGCATTTAGATGTTAAGGCTTCAGCCTACACAATTATTATAAATAGAGAATCTTTAATCCTTTATGTTGATTTATTTTTGATACACTGATGTAGTATTACTCAGCCAGCTGCATAACTGCATGAATTATCTGTTGACTAGAAATAACAAAATAAAATACATTTTTATGTCAAAATTTTCAATCTATTGTGGCTTCGCACAACAGATCTGTACAGGAACCAGGAAAGGAAAGTCTGCTTTGTACAGTTCTACTTTATACATTGGTTTGTGAGATGATGAGGAATGTTGATAGCACGTGCTTTCACTTCAACACACCCAAACACAAGGAGATGCGATCAGCTTTAATTCACTAATTGTAAATACAACACTGGATGTATCTAATATCTAATCTCAGCATAGCTGTACAGCGTGATCCTCTTTGTCTCTGAATGTGATCACTCTGTTGATATGAAGAGCTGCTCCACCTAAAGAAGGATGTGTCCCTGTCACATGTCACCTTAACATGCTACTTCCTCAAAATGCATTTCAAGGAAGTAGTATACTTAAGTATATTAAGTATTATACTTAGGTATATTGAGTTTTAAGGAAAAGAATTCAGCAGTTTCCATCACGAGACAATTCATAAATGGTTGTTGGAAAACTTTAACTAAATGTAACCATTAATACTTTCTTCTTGGTAACTAAATACATTCAACTGTAGCAGGACCTGTTTCAGCCTGAATCAGCCACCATCTCCTGTTTAAGGAAGCTTTAGTTTTTATTCAGGTAGTTGCTTCCCCCGCTTCAAATGGTGCCACTTCACACTCACACGTACACACACACACACATACACACGTTTGTTTTGTGCCTTGTGGGGACATTTTATTGACTTCTATTCATTTCCTGGAGACTTTCCAGGAAACCCTAGAGATCTCATTTGTTGGTACCACTTGTCTAACCTTTATCTAAACCTAACTCTACCTTAACCAAACCTTAAGTCATTTCTTCACCTTAATTTTTGTTTTTTTCTCATCATGGGGATCAGCTTTTTGTCCCCACAATGTGAGTGTGTAAACAGGTTTAAGTCCACACAATGTAAAAACCAGGAAAAACCAGGTACACACACACACGTCACAAGAGTCAGTGTGACTTTGCAAATAAATACCTCCTGAGAACCGAGTCCTTATCTTCATTACATTACTGATGTTATGTTCAACAGTACGTGCCTTACATTACACATTCACACACACACACACACACACACACACACACACACACACACACACACATATATATATATATATATATATATATATATATACACACATATACATATACATATACATATACGCTATAAATCTACGCTACAGAATTTGCAATAATAATACTCTTATTTACATCTCATATTATCATCAACATCATCAACAGTTCTCAAACAGCGTTTGTAGTTTTGTGAACCTGAGTATGAGAACATTTTAAAAGAAAAAGAAGAAAAGAAGTAAAACCTTCCCTAACAAACCCACACTGCTGTCTTTTCAGGAACAAGACTCAAATACTGTTGTTCCCTGGCAAAAACAATTGACTGTTGTTTATAAACTTTTAAAATGACATCAATGCTTTTAAATGTTCAGACATGAAAATGAAACACAGATAAATTAGGAGGGAAAAATGAAATTAATGAAAATGTATTTAATAAAAAATGTCTGGTTTCACGCGGTTACATCTTTTACATTTAGCAGAAGAATAGCAGATGACAAACACATCCACTATATCATTAGATATAGTGGATGTATATATATATATATGTATAAATATATGTATATATATCATTAAAAAAAATGCAAATTGTTAAATCAATCATCACAAAATATTTCACATTTTAATGGAGTAATTTCATAGAAAATGTGGACAGAAGACATGTAGAGCCAAACCCAGCTGTGTTCCTGCGATCTTCGTTGTGTTTGTGTATCATTGATTATGTGTACATTATGATACACAAAGAGAGTCTTTATATGTCAAATCCCACCTTCAGTGTATGTAATGATTATGTATTTAAGGAGCTCTACAACTCTAAATGTCTGAATTTGTTCACATTTAATGACAATTATGACACACCTTTGATTAAATGTTGTGTCATGTGATTTTGTCTACAGTGTCTGTGCCAACAGCCATTAGCTGATATTAATCGGTGCGGGCTGAGCAGGTTGCATTGAAAGAAGCATAGTGTGACTATCATGTGTGAGTGTGTGTGTGTGTGTGTGTGTGTCAAAAGGTCAAGGTAGGCGGTGCCGCCCATAGCAACAGTTGCCACGAGGAAGAGAAGCCATCCGTTCTCACCTGCTTTGATTTAGAGGCTCCACCTCTCACATCTGATTGGTTATCTGAAGCTACTGTCATGAAAAGGCAACTAAAATATAAACCGTAAGAGCTGGTTGAACCTGAGTCTTGTGCCGTATCTATGAAAGTGTTTGCATGTGAATGAGATAAATTCTTTATTTTCCATCATGAGCTTGAAAGGCAGGAGATTCTCACTGGACAGCTATGTGTGAGTATGAATATTTCACTGTTTCTCTTGCCTTTAATTCTTCTTTTTCTCCAAATTTGTTTGAAATAAAAATCTTCACTCATCTATCAGTAATCCAGCGAAGCACGACTCTAATCACCTGGTGTGTGTATGTACTTGTTATGTTGCCAATGCTTGTGGCTGCTGGTTTAAAAAAAGACAAACCATTCTCCAGAGATCTCTGCTGTTGCCCAGAGACCGCAGACTAACCACAGGTCTAATGGGCTGACAGCCAGCTGAGCCACTGTTCAGAGAGGTTTTTCAAGGACTTTAGATCCAGTCTAACTTTTTCTGTCCACATTAAAGAGCTATTTAGAATGACGGAAATAGTAGACTGGATCAACAACTTTTACTTTTACTTTACTTTTTAGTCAGCAGCTCTGTTGACATGGTTGACATGGAGTGTTACATATGAAATGAAAATAATAATAATAAAGCTTCAGTTAATGCAAATGAACAAAGCAAAGTTTATAAATCACCATCACTTGTGTTTGGAGGAGCGTTTAGAGCAGGAGCTGTGATTTCTGAACACATTATCTAGTCTCTACTGTCTCTTCCTGGTCTCCCTCTTTTCTTCCTCCCCCGTCCTCCTCCCTCTCTTTCCTCTGTCTCTTCTCTTTTCCCTGTTTTTATTTCACTCCAACCAGTCCAGGCAGATCAGACCGTCCACTCTGAGTCTGGTTCTGCTGGAGGTTTCTTCCTGTTAAAAGGGAGTTTTTCCTCTCCACTGTCTCCAAGCGCTTGCTCATTGTGAAAATGTTGGGTTTCTCTATGTAAAGTGCCTTGAGATAAATGTTTTTATGACCTGGCGCTATATAAATAAAATAAATTGAAATTGAATTGAATTGAATTGAATTAACCGATCTCATGTGTGCGTCATGACATTTGTCCCCTGCTCTCTTGGGACAGTACTGTTGATGGACTTGGAAGCATTGGAAGAAGAGGCAGGAAATCGAGGAGTCTGGACGAAGCTCGACTTCAGATGCAGGAGCTCAATCGCAGCCTCAACTCCACCATGTCCGTCAGGTAAACTACTGCTGACTTCAAGGAGCAGGAGATGGATTGAAATGATTTATTTTGATGTTGTGTTATCTATGTATCTGACCTCTTTGTATCTTCAGGGAACACACTATAGCAGAGGAAAGCCTCGATCCATTACACGATATCACCAATAGCCACGTAAGTCTGCATGTCTTCATCCTCCTTCCTCCTACAGATTAGAGAATTAAAACGTCTCTAATCAACATTGGTATAATAACAGTATCAGATAACTGTGTGTGTGTTCGCTTGGAGGAGCAATCTTACAGACATTTATCACCTGAAACTGCAGCTCCATTCAGCTTTACAGAGTTTTACAGCAAGTATCAGCTTATTGTTTATCTGTCTGGTTCGCTTCCTTCGGTTCACTCTAACCAATCCTATGGAGTTTTAATTCATTAACACTTTTTCCTCTTACAGATCTCTGGGAAACACAATAAAAGCTTCCACAAGCTGTTCCAAGAGATTCCTGAGGGAGAAAACCTGACACACAGTGAGTTCAGCTGAGGTCCAGAGTCTGTTACTTATTTGTTGATATTGATTATGGAAATGACATCACATTGTGTCCTTTTTTTTTACCCCCACTTCATCCCTGATGCCTTTGCTGTCTGATTAAGTGCTACCTTGTACTTTGTTTGCCAAGTATTCTACAATGCATAAGGAGCTAAAACACTTTAGTAAATCATTCAGCAGCATGTGTGTGTTGTCTGGGTGACACTGCAGAGTTTTTCATTAGAGAGACACCTACTAATACCTTCAAACTGAACTGTATATCTTATGTGTGTATATTTTAGCGTTCACCTGTGCCTTGCAGAAGGAGGTGTTGTATCATGGAAAACTCTACATTTCTGAGAACCATGTGTGTTTCTACTCATCCGTCCTTCTCAAAGACACAAAGGTAACACACTCAGATGCATTAAAGCTAAATCCACACTGGTGAAATTAATTAACACTGGAGTGTCATACCAGTCGTGACACCACCTGGTTTTCTTAGATTCAGACTCACAGCTGTTTTTAATTTCCTTGGATTAGTTGGGTTGGTCAGATTCTGAATAAAAAACAGATGTTTTCAGGCCAAGCTGAGGTTGTTCTATCACATGTAAACAGCTTGTTTTTTCTTACTCAACACATTGTAGGTGGTGATTCCTGCATCCAGTGTGAGGGAGGTGAAGAAGCACAACTCAGCTTTGTCCATGTTGTCTATTCAGACTGTTGATGATGAAAAGGTAAAGACTATGTTCTGTTTGTAAAAGCAGATATATTTCACACCTTTCCTCAAAAACAGTGTTCACTTTAAGCCTCGTCCTTCAATGTTTTTCTCTAGTGTTGATCTTAGAATCAGAGGTCAAGTTAAAGCTGTTCGAAGAGTGATAAGATGTGTAGGCATGAATGATCATATCTCTGCCGAGTTACTATTTGTGTGTTGTGATTATCAAGGCAGAGCTGGACCAAAAATGCAGAGAACCGTTTGAGAGTCCAGATCGAAGTGAACAAACAGGTTTATTTAAACTCAAAGCATGCCTTAAACTACTGATGGTGCTGGGGAAAACCAAAACCTCCCAGGGCACAACAAAAAAGCCAGAGGCAGAGTTGAAGACAGAGTTAGGAAACCAATCAGAGGGAAAATGCAAATGCAGGAAGTAAAGCACCCACTAATTAATCAAGTGAAACATGGAACCTGTTCTAAAAACGAACTCCTGCAGTGAAAGTGAAAACTTGTCAAAACTTGTTGAACTCATGCTTAACTGAACTTAATTAACACTGAGTTTCAACCGTTTGATTTGATTTGGTTCCACCTTTAATCTTTCCACCTGCATCTTTTTGTTTCCTCTCACAGTACTCGTTTGTGTCTTTGAGGAACCGTGAACTGTGCCACAGACTCTTGCAAAGGGTTTGCTCACAGGCTCAGGTACTTTCGGTTCTTGACGAAATATAAACATAAAAACTCAAGTCCAATTTCAAATTTCTCAAGCAGAGATTTTTATTTTTTTTCTCTCATTTAATGTTTTTGTTTTTCTTTAAAGCAGGCAGAGAGTCCAACCAACAGTCCTCATCAGTCTGCTGCAGAAAATGAGGCTGAAAATGATGTGGTGTGTTCCTGCTTCTCATCCGCCTTCAATCCAAAAAACACAATTCAGGGATGATGCATAATAACAAATACCCATGTACTTGTCTTCTGCAGCCCTCCAGTTATTCCAGTTTGGAAGACAGCATAGATCACGAACTGAGCCGACAGAACAGCATTTGTTTAGAACACAGTTTTCCTCCGATGTCCAGTCAAGGTGAGAAAGATGGAAGACACACAGAAGTGTGGTGTATGTTTTTATTGACATGTTTAGCTTTTGTATATTTGAGATTATGATTATGATAAGTTTATCGCTGCAAGCTGAACTATTTCATCAATACCACTGAATTTGATGAGGCCTATGTTATTTTTACAGGTCACAGGAGATGGAGCTCTGCTTGTCAAAGCAGCTCGACAGATGAAGAAACCAGAGGTGTGTGTGTGTGTGTGTGTGTGTGTGTGTGTGTGTGTGTGTGACAAACTGTCTGTAATGTTTGGTTATTCATAATTCACAGAACAAAGTATCATTGTCATCATCACAGAGTAAAGAGTAAAAGATTTTTGTCTCCACCAGCTGCATCATGGATCTCAGAGGTAATTGAGAAGTTAACGTCGCTCTTCTTCCTCAGGGAAATAAGGAATCTCAACTTTCTCTTCTACATCTACATGATACTGTGAGTATTATTATTATCATTTCAGGTGCTGATACTTCTCCAGTGATTTTATGCAAAGAAAACACATTGATTCCAGTGCTGTACTTGGGCATTTTTGATTTATTTTGCTTTCATTATGCTTCATTATAATACAACAACTGCTATTTATTTGACAGCTGCGGTTGATACTTTGTAGTTTAATGCTTATTTTATAGAACGAAACCACACCTCAACCAACAACATTGAACTGCTGCTTACACACTGACACATTGGTCATAATAATATAACGACTAAAGGAGTTTTTTTTATTTCCTGGAGTAAAATGTCAGTTCACTTCCTCCACTACCGTCTCTGTCTGTGCTGCTCACTTCACATTTGAACATTTAACTGCTGTGTGTCTATAAGGGGAAACCTGGTGACAGAAGACCTTGCAGGAACATAAACATGGATGTTGAAATAGGAGGAGGAACTTTTTATTCCTTATCTCCTCTGTGTATGTAACCAAGCCTTAAGATCAATGACGTTAGTGATTATGTGAGTACAGAGCAGGACAGGGACACAGAGACTAAGAAGAAACCAGGAGCAAAACATATTAAAGTGTTTTGTTGTATGAAGAATTCTTTATAGACAAAACACTGACTTTTTGATTCAAATATGAATGAAACGCAGACCTGCGGTATGTTGACTAACTGGATTGGTTGGAAACTCTCAAGAAAAAAACAATCTAATCCTGGAGATGCAGTTTAACTCAGATATGTTATGACACAGTGTTCACTCAGATACAATTTACTGATATCTTATTGTCAGGACCGTACAGTATGTTCTCTTCTTAGACTGTAAGCTCAGTGTTGGATTCTTTCCACAACAATGCACTTTCACTTTACTGTGGGAGAAAGTGCATTGCAGTGGAAAACTTTAAAATCCAAAGCATTCAAGATTGTGTGTTTGTGTGTGTGTATTTGTAGCATTGTGTTTCTGCTGTTTGCGTCTGGGTACATTGGGCTGAAGATCATAGCACTGGAGGAGCAGCTGAACACCTTAGGAGCCCTGACTGAGCTGTCTTTACATCAGAGAGAGTGAGTACACACACAAAACATACAGAACAAGGAAGCCTGTCAATGCACACACAAAAAAACACTACAAAAGAAATTGAGACACCTCGATCTGGTTTTGGAAATGTTTAAAAGCATTTTATCGTAGATGAGATAATACTTGAACCAAGTAGTTCTGCAGGTTCACAACTGCAACAGAGACAAAAGATAACTGACTACATTCCAGCAGAGTTACGCCCAACAAGAAGTTTAAGTTTAAAAATGTACACAGACTGTCACGACTTGAACTTAAAGTCATTGAAGTTCAATGTAGTGTGAATGTAATAATATTCAATGACAATGAATTGAATAATGTCATTCTAAGCAAGTGACATACAAAAGACTTAATTCCAAATAAATTAAGGCTAAATAAACTTAAGAGCTGTCAGTTTATATAGAAGAAGCTGTAGTTTTGTAAACAAGTTATGATCAACAAATAAAATATGATGTGTTAATGCAGCGCAAACTGTATGTAAGAGAGTTAAATGATATAATAATAAATGTGGTTTTATTTTCATTTTGTTGTGGTGCCACTTTATCAGATAAATAATCGAATTCTGTTTCTTCATCTTTTGCAGGTTCCAGGAAACATAGACAGCTGTGATAAAACAGATCTTTCAAGGAACTCATGCAACACACCACCACTCTGTTAAGATCCCACACTGATCCCCGTCTAGACAGACTCCCAAAAGCATCTTAAGACAGAGACTCTGTCCGGTCGACCTACACTACATCTTACCAAAAGAGCTCCACAATATTTTGCACATATCAGTTCCCTCGCAGCAGATATTAAACTCCTGTATTAGTGCCATGTCATGCATGTGATGCAAGTCAGCAGTATAGATGCTTTTGTCTGAACCAGGCCACACATGGTGAACTGCATGGATGACTGGCTGTGCTGGCACAGAAGGACCAGGACAATATTTTGTGTCAAGCATGCACTGACTCTCTGCTGACAGATTAAAAAGCAAAGGGAGCGTCTCCTGCACTGAGCCATATGGAGGCATCCTGCTGAAGCTATGTTAATTTCCTGGCTGGTGAACAGCTGAGCTCAGCTTGCAGAGGTTGCTCAAGTCCTCAGTGTCATTTTCTTGGATTAACGCACAAACTACAGCAGTGTGAACACACGAGAGTTGAGCTCAACAAGAAGATAAAAGAAGCACTTTGTCTTTTAGATTTTGAATTTAAGGCTTAATATTGTGTAATATAACAACTAGAGTCTGGTGTTAATGACAGAAGTCAGCCAGCAGAGGGCAGTCATTTCTTTTGCTACTGATTCAGATTTTTATGCCTTGATCAAATTTCATGACTAATCTTTTAACATTTTTGAGAATTCTACATAGATATGATCTCCGAATGTCTGAAGGTATAGAAGTGGTCATATATCAGCTCTTATACTGAAAAGACATATTCACTGAAACCATTCATGTAATTGTTAAAACCTTTCCAGGCCTGAGAAGCAATTTATCTGAGCCATGTATCATATATGCACTGATTCAAGCCAAAAGGAAGAAACTATGATGAATTTATATATTATTGTCCAAAACCAAGTGTCACTGTTGAACAAGTCCTGTCATCCAAAGTTAAATGTTTAAGTTGTGTACTTTTTTTTCCCCTCTGACTTTATATGATGTATACAATCTTGTTAACTTATGCACTGTACAAAAATACAGTCTGTTTTAAAATCAGAATCATCAGTTTCATGTTTTTGTACATAAGTGATATTTTTATTATTTTGTTGTCCATAAAAAGGTCAAGATTCAGTCCCATGAATTAATTTCATTACATCATATTCTCAGTTCAAAAAAGCAACATAAAATTACAAATCATAATACAAAGAATAGAATAGGTAAGTACAGTAACCATATAAACAGCCCACTAATATTGTCTAGTCCCCCCAACCCCCCACCCACCCACCACTGCCCCACTCAAACTCTAGCACAAAACTCATAACAATACATCAGTTAGTATCAGCAATTAAAAAATTCAAATGTCCCGTTTGTTTTTTGTTTCTTTTTTAAAGCGCTTCAATGTTCCGTTGCCATGAGTTCAGCTTTCTCCTCACACAGAATACATAATAGAGATAACATCCCACCCCATCATTTGCTCGGCAAAACACAATAGACATGCATACAGTTTTCACTGTTTCACCCCCCCTCCCTCCCACCCGCCCACCCAGTCAATAAACATTCAGGGCCAGAGGATACAATGTACGTCAACCATAGTGGTGCATCAATAAAACGGCAAATTTCCGACCCGTTTCTTAAACCGAGCCCCATGAATCAAAAGTGGATCCAGTGGTTTCCCTGATAATACGACCTGTCCAGGAAAAACTGAGGCCTACTTCTTTTTTCAGAGAAAAGCGATAACTCTGTAATTCTTCTGGCAGCTCAGATCCCTGGTTCAAGATGGTAACAGATTTCCATTATTTACATATCAGAGACACAAAGCACAGGATGAGAAAGGAGAATTTCCCTGTTCAAAGTGATGATAGCAAGCGAGTGGTGTTTGTTAACCTTTCCACTGCTTACTAAGACCCTCTTGTACTCCAAAAAATAGAGTAATCAGATCAGTGCTAGTTAAGTACATGTTCCCTTTAACAAAATGCAGCAACTATCACTGAAACCGATGAGTCTCCGAGCAAACACCCTGAATGTGACGCTAGCTGGAGACTAAAAGACCAATTCATGTACTTTTCAGGTCTACACACAGGGCCTATTAGTACTTATACAACTGGGATGCTAGTATCCTTTATGCTGGCCTGTAGAAGACAGTCAATAATAATGAAGGAGACACATTACATTTACATTTTATACCCTTATTACACTTTGGATGCTTTGTACAATAGTGCTGAACTTAAGACCTGCTTTTGTCATGCTTGATCTGATATATATAGATGTGTAAATATACTGTATACTACAGTACATGTAATATGTGTGTATGCATGTTGTGTGAATGTATGTGTGTGTGTGTGTGTGTATGTGTGTGAGATGAAGATGATGGCGATGATGTGCAAAGGTGTGTGTGGTGGAACCTGCACCACACCAACAGTGAGAGGCTCAAATATGGCTTGTGTCAGACATGAAGCGTGCTGCCACCCATAAGAGAGCTCCTACATTTAGGGCCACAGAGGTTAAAACAGAGCTGTAGTAGGCATGATGTCTCGTCCTGGCACCTGATCCGAATCACACTGTTAGTCATAACATTTACACGCATGGAAACAGACAGACCATGGCCCTACACTACGACGAAAAACACGTTCGGATTAATTACATCAAGACAAAAAACATCAGGAGAAGATGTGCAGAGGGTGAATAGGAACAGGAAGAAAACAAACTGTGCTGTAAGACTACGAGTTAATCAGTATGATTCTGATGAAGCATGATTACTCTGAACAGACATAATCCTCATTAGTTTGGTGAACCGAGCAGCTGCTTTGTCTCTTAACCAAATCTAGCCAGAACATGAAGCTTTAAAAGGGTCCGCTCACCAAATGATTCTGCTAATTATTTACAGATGTCCTTGACAACCACACTTCAAACTGGAAGGAATAGTTTGACATTTGGGAAATGTGATTATTTGCTTTCTTGCAGAGGGTTAGATGAGAAGATTAATGAGACGCTCATGTCTGTATTGTAAATATGAAGCTACAGCCAGAAGTGGACCAGCTTAGCATAAAGACTGGAAACAGGGAAACAGTTAGCAGCCTGGCTGTATCCAAACATAACAAACACCGGCCAACCATGCCTGAGTGGAATAAATCTTCTAATGTAATGCTTAACAAAAAAGCCAATAAGTACATTTCCAAAATCGTCAACCTATTCCTTCAAGCCTGACTTAATGCTTACTGCTCAATCAGAACAGTCTGCCTTTGTTTTAAACATCACCCATCAGTAAACGCCAAAGGGCCTTCTGTTCTGTGACATGAAAATTACTGAGTAACCCTTCAGTTTAATAGCTGTTGACTACAGCCTAAGAAATATCCACATAACCAGAGATGTACTCAGTGTGGCTCTCAAAGACCTGTTTCCGTTTCTACCACGCCATCATTCTTGTTCAGAACATGTAGGACTGCTTGGAAAAAAGGAATACAAGGAAATGAAAACCATTCCCTGGAAGTCGCTGTGGACAGTGGACAGTAAAAGGCGAAAGCTACAGCACAGCCAGGAAATTAAATGGAAGCTGGCCATTCTGTCATCTTTTCAAAGAGTCAGAAATGAGGAGGAGGAAAATGTGACGCACCAAACAGCCTTTACGAGCTATGACAGTACTTCAGACTAGTCCTCGTGTATCTGCCGTAACTGACACCAAAGAAAGAAGATGGACCCCCAAACCACACACAGAGTAGGTTAGTGTTAGCTGGACAACTTGGGAAATGCCCTGGCAGTCAGATGGATGTCCATTAACAGGTAAACAGGTAGTGGAGGGAGGTGGGGGCACATGCTTGACCAGTGTTTGTCCACTGCAGAGAGAACTGGTCAAGCTGTGGAGGTATTCTTCATACATACACTTGCAAAAAAAAATGAAAAAAGAAAAAAAAAAACACCAATATTGACAAATCTCCACAAGCCTCCTCTACTTGCAGCTGTCCAAGTTTTCAGGATGTCCGTTTCTGTCAGCACTGCCCACTGTCTCACACACACACACACACACACACACACACACACACTCCATATATGCACACATTATTCAGGTGTCACAAGTCCATGGAGATATAATCAACTCAACATTCACATCCATGATCCACACATTCACTATCACATCACTTAAAAATTACATCTGTGTGCCTTTTAGGACAAAGCACATTGTTCTTCTTTTTCTTTACATGTGAATCAACACGTTTTAAACTGCATTTCATAATTTCTTCCCCCTATGTTAAAAACCACATTTGCTTTTTTTGTTTTGTTTTTAGCGTTTTCATCAAACTCCATTGCACAGATGAACACAGCTAATGAGTTATTTAAAAAAAAAACTTCTCACGTTTAAAACAAGATCGGTTGTGTTGAAAATTAAGGTTAAAGTGTGCTGCTTCAAAGACACACAGATGTGGCAAAAATCACACATCTAGGTCTATTTCTCACCCATACGTTGCAAACATGCTGACATCCTCATTCTCACTCACTCAGTCTCTCACATACACACACTCACAGTTTCATTCATACAAACGAAGAGAGGCTGTTGTTTGTTTCTCAGGCGTGCTGTGCAGCCAGGTCCTGGTTGATGAAGCGCCGTAGCCTCTCCAGGTACTGACTGTAAAGCTCAATGTCGTTGTGACCGGCTCCCTCCACCCACAGCGGCTCCACGGCCTTGGGACAACGCTCGAACAGGGCGAGGCCGTGAGAGAAGTCGATCACCTCGTCTTCTGTACCGTGGATGATCAGAACTGGAGACGGGATCTTTGACACCTTCTCAATGCTGGTGGTAAAAAATTAAGACAACATGAGTTTCTTCTTTTGACAAAGAAAAAAACACTGTATGTTCAGTTACAGCACAACAAGGCAGAATAAAGATGTTTCCACCAAGAACATGCTGTGTAAGCAAAACCTTATGTTATGAAAATGTGACATAAACACTATTACATCAAAATAGGACTAAATACACTTACATTTACAACAACTATATTGTGGAAATATACCGTAATAAAGTAATTGTTCATGAAATTTCACTTTAAATTCACTTTTTGACTGTAATACCTGACAAATAAAGATACTTTCTAGCAAAAAAAAACTACTGTATAACACACCTAACACTTTTGTTACATCAGTGTTGGTGTCAATGAGGAGTGAAGATATCGCTTTAGAAACTAATGGCATTATTTTGTACTGTGGGCTCTTCATATCCAGGTCAACTCACACACCTGGCAACAACCAACCAGGGGCTTAATAACAAAACATCACCTGATACAACATGTATTACAATGGAAACTATGTGAAAATGTAGATTCAATTCTATTGTGTCATACTGCCCAACCTCATTTATGTAACTTGATACTTTAGTCCAAAGTGATGTACAAGTTGTAATAAGAGACAGACATGTCAAACTGTGCATGTTTCACTATGAGGCTCATGTAACTCTTGTCACAAACAAAGCTGTGCATCAGAAAAACTTATATATATATATAAATACATACATACATGAATTAAAAACACTGACAACACAGAAAATAAAACTAAAATGTTCTCAAGCACGACACTTACTTAGGAAAGGCATCAAAACAGTATGTTTTCTTGGTGTCGGGGAAGGCCACTCTCATACCAGAGGTGAGCGGAGAGTGAAGGACCACAGCAGCGCACTCAAACCGTGATGCCAAGTCTACTGTGGGCACTGTCCCGATGCTCTGTCCGTACAGGATGATATTTTCAGGGCTGATGCCGTACCTGAGGGCACACACGCAAAACACAGATATGCAAGTGTGTAGGTAAATTTCCATATGCAGATTAAAATGGACGAGTGAGTCTGTGAGTCAAAACCCAGATAACAGGCTAACGACAACAAACACAACATATGATCGCACCTTTTTGAATATTATGTTAAGTGGAGAATCAGACTCTATGTGAGTAGAATTCAGATTTTTTTTTTTGGTACATAAAAAAAAGCTTTCTTTTTTCAGTAGAATCTGACTCTGTTAACATCTTAAACCAGACTAGCAACAAATGAATAAGAGGTTTTTTTTAGTTGTCTGAATTTTAGAAGGTGCCACATCATGGAGAGCTCAGCATGCAAGACTCAGCAAGAGCATCAATCTCTTTGATACAGAGCCATTGTTTAGCTTTGATCTGGCTGATGGTCAGAGAGGATCCCGTGGTCAGCAGGGAATAAATTTACATAAAACAGAGGCAAATAAATGTTACTTTCACAAAAAGTTACTGTCCGGTGATATAAGTTACAGTTACCGATTTATCTACTGTAGACACTTTAACTGTCGTTTGGTGCTCGTTGGCTATTAATTTCAGACCAAAAGTGTACAGGAACACAGAGCTTCTGCCAGCTTACCGGGAGCGCAGGGCGTGCCAGGCGGCATCAATATCAGCATAAAGGTTCTTCTCAGAGGGCTTGCCAGTGCTAACACCGTAGCCTGAGTAATCATAGGAGAAGATGTTGCAGTTGATGCGTGTGCCTAAGCCAATGTAGAAGCTGCTCATCTGGCCCAGGTCTACTGCGTTACCATGGGAAAACAATACTGTAAACCTGAGGGACAAGGGAGGAAGGGTGAAGAAAGAGCAAGGAGGTTAGGAAGCAGCCTGAGGTTAAGAAGAAACACTGGTGAATTGAAAAGCCTTGAGTTGATGGACAGTTATGGGATAACACCATATGTCTGAGATAAATCTATATCTGATCTGTAGAACACCAACATTTGCTGTTTAAAGCATAAGGAAAATACAATTCAGTTTCAGGTATGGTTTGTCTCTCACCTAGCATTGGGGGCACAGCGAATGTACATGCATCCCACCCTGTTCCCTCGGCTGGACCTGGTCAGGAACACATCTGTCACATCCAGCTCTCTCTGCGAATATTGAAACTCCGCTCGTTCTGTGAGATGCAGCTTCCACCTGCCTTCACTCCCACTACTGGTGCCACCGCTGGCGCTGGCACTGCTGCTGCCACCTCCACCACTGCCACCGCTGCCACCACCTCCACCTCCTCCTCCTCCACCACCACCCCCTCTGTCAGCTCCACTACCAGTTCCCAGCCGGGAACGCAGTCCTGGGGCTCCAAGAGATGGTATAGCTGCTGCGGAACTGGATCCAGTTGCAGTCCCAGCTCCAGAACCTGGATCTGGGTCAGGTAGAAGGGCATAGGTTGGCTCTGGAGGGAGGAAAGCCAGCTTGGCTGCAATGCGACTGGGGCAAGGAGGGCAGCAGAACAGGCAGCATAGCTCGCGGATGGACAGACCGTTCATGTTCTGGAAAAATGGAAAACGGAGTAATTAGGTGGCAGGAAAAACCTGATAAAAACAGGACTTTCAGTTTTGATTCAGATAGCAGAGATCCCCACAATTATCTTCTTCTCTGAAGAATTTATTACTCTTTAATGACATATCATACTTAGCCAGTTAAACTGAAAACAGGAAGTGATTATCATGAATTTCAGTGATTAACGTGAAAATTCAGTTATGAACATACCTGGAATCAAAAATCCCTGGGTCTTGAAATGAGCTGGCACACGATGGTGCCGAGGTTTACAGGTCTAGTCACAGAGCCAGCTGGATCTAGATCAAAAATAAAAGATCTCACATTAAAATGTAATCACGTGACAACAAACAGTAACGACAGCGTCACCACTTAATTGGCCTGGTCTTTTATTGTTGCTCTTTCTGGTGCTTTTGTGAGCTGATGTAAAGTGGCAGATGACAAATATCATAGCAAGCATGCTCTCATTCTTTCTATGTGACTCACAATATTAGAAAGCATAGTCAATTACAATAACAACGAGCAAAGGTTAACACGACCTGACACACAGGAAGAGACAGCATTAAGTCTAAGATTACAAAAACAACACGGACTTAAAATGGTTCAAACGTCAGCTGGTGGTGTCACCATTGTACATCTCCTATAATCACTTAATACTGATTGTGAAACATGTTGTATACATTGTCTGTGAGGCCAAGGCTGCTAAATGCAGCTCATTGCAGAGTTAAAGTGATCCTGATGCCCTGATGTGATCATGGACACTGGTGACTAATTACAAACACCCCCTCAACACAGAGCGACTGATGTGCTAATGTAGCTACATGGTTAACAACGGTATTAACCTCCACTATGAGCCGGTGATGCTGGGCACATAGCGGGTATAACGGTGTGGTAACACATCATACCGACAACAACAAATGTCGGAAAGCGATATATTAATTCGGTTGATAGACATTAGCCACCGCGCAGCCTAATCGCATCAAACGATCAAATTATCATCAGTTATCGTTAGCAAGGCAACCAGCTAGCGGCGGCTAGCACGCTAGCCTCAAAGCTAGCTACTTACCGATTCACAGTAGGTCGACAAGCAGGCTGGTGTGCCCCTATTTGTACACAGAAGCAGCACAAGACTTCGTAAACCCTTCTTGTGTCTTGACATGGATGGTTTTACTCGAGCGCGCTAACAGTTGTCGGTGGCTAGCTAGCTGAAATTCATGGCAACCAGATTTTTTTTTCTACTACTGTGCGACTAAAGCAGGAAGTGACGTAAGAGCGTATTCCTTTTTCAAAACTTAAAAACGTGCCAGAGAATAATTTATCGTTATCTTATTTACACATACACGCAGATCCATATATATCCATATATATCCATATATAAATCCATATACAAATCCATATATATAGTTGTAAAATAAATATGGGATTATAATTTGAATCATTTAATTGAAGTGTCAATTAGCATTGAAGACTGATGGAAAATTCACTTGTTAGGATCAAAAAAGATCAAATAAAACATAAAACATCAAAAAGCACATTCATTCCAACACGAATAAACCAAATATTACTAAAAAAGGAACTTTAAAAAAAAAAATCCAACAACAGAATTTCAACACTAGAAAATGGATTAAAATGTTTTTTAAAAAATGAACTATCCAGTGTAATGTGTGGTTTGAATCCACAGTTAGAGGGGAAATGAGTCTTTACTGAGGTAAAATTAGTCATAACACAGCGTTAACACTTTCAGTAATAATTCAAGTACATTACAAGTATCATTGGCAAAATATCTTCGGATCTAAGGTAACTACACACATGCTGCAAAACCAACCCTTTTGCTGATGTATTATTTAAGATTTTATTATGTATTAACATCTAAATGACATTACATTGCAGCAGCTTTATCAGGAGCTTTATGTACTGTTGGGCAGTTTATAGTGCATCATATTTTAGAGACTATCTGTAATTTCAGTGCAAATTCATATCTTCCGTTACTTCCTTCCCACCAAGTCTCCCAGACATGATATACAGACAGATATTCACATGCCTTGTACTCATAGCAAATCACACTGATCACCTGCTAAATCCAGTCATCACATTACTGCAGGTCACAGAGACAGACTTTTAAATGGAGACAAGCTCAGTTTGTCAGGAGTTTTGTTCCTTCAGACATTGTGGCCCCAAACAAACTGTCTCACTGACCCTATTTGTGTGGATCTGAAGGTATCTGCGTAATCCAGTTCATATTTCATGTGTTATGCTGCATATTAGCAATAAGTTCAAGCAACATGAAAACAAATATTTGAACTGAACTGTGCGGTAGAATAAATGTTGTTAAATAAAAGTTTTAAAAAACCACATTTCATCCCGATTTAGTGGGTTAGTCATTAGTCATTGTTACAAAGTCATAACAGGATAAAATGAACACTATTAGTTCATTTTAACAGTAATACATATACACATTATACACATATACAACAGCAATACACACATGCACAAATAGATGTATTTGTATTGCACCATTATCAAAAAGTTTTTACAATCAATTTTCCCAAATGGTTTGAGGATATTTTATTATCTTGTTAATTAATATTTAATTAATAAATATGTATATATCCGTTCTGAGATAATAACAGTTTTATTCTCGAATGCAGTCTGTGTCTTTGTCTGTCAGTCTGTGTTTTTTAGGCTCCTCTGGCTCTGTTTTGAGTCTTAACTTTCCTAAACATTATCAAACACGAATCTCTGTATCTCTCTCTCTGTGTGTGTGTGTGTGTGTGTGTGTGTGTGTGTGTGTGTGTGTGTGTGTGTGTGTGTGTGTGTGAGTGAGTTAGTGTGTGTGTGTGTGAGAGAGAGAGAGAGAGAGAGAGAGAGAGAGAGAGAGAGAGAGAGAGAGAGAGAGAGAGAGAGAGAGAGAGAGAGAGAGAGGTCCTCCATTCATCATTGATCCACTGCAGGACTGTGTTTCAGGGGGTGTGAATTATGGGCCCCTGCTGTCACTGTGCCTGCTCTGCGTTGGACATTTCACCTCGCCACTGTAAATTTAAAAAGGGGATTACATTTTGCTGACTACTGATTTCAAAGCCGTAGCTTGACCAAGTGCAGACAACTGGCCGGTTCCCCCTCCTGCGATTGGCAGAAGACTTAATACAGTCCGCAATTGCAGGATCTGGGATTTTGCAATGGTCTGAAAAAGGCTGTCGGAAAGGAAAACGTTATCGTGGAGCATCACAGAAAAGGAAAAAAAACCCTAACAGGTTTATTTATTTTATTTTTTTTTACATATTTTAAACAACGTACTCTTGTTCTCTAAGCGGGAGAGAGGCAGAAAGAAAAAAAAAGGCGTTTTATAGTTGATGTAGTTGACTGGGGCGTTTTGGACGCGCTCGGTAAACGGTGATGCTACGGCGACGCGCAAGAACCGTAGAGGGAAGAGACAGGTGAGGTGCGGCTGAGGAGCTGCTGTTATTTTCACAGACGCTTTGGATACCGAGAGCCGCCGTGGTATCCACCAGCCCCTTTTCTCCACAGAGAGGAAGAAAAGCGACCGGAGAGAGCGAGTTGGCGACTGGCACCTGCCTCAGCCTCCCTACCTGACCATCTGCTGCGGTGAGTGTGCCAAATGGTGGGATTGAGAGATGGGTATGTGTGAGGGAGACGGAGGAGGGGTGGTGGTGGTGGTGGTGGATTAGATGAGATGAACAGGTACATAGAGCTTGTGCGCAATTTTATTACTGCCACCAAATGCGATGCTGCATTATTACTCCTCCAGTGTAGTGCGTCTGGACCTGTGTGGACATGAACTGTTCTTTGTGTCTGCACCAAGTTTAATGTTTTATTTGCATATCACGTGCATATCTTTGTTGCATATCACTGCACATCGTTGTTCTTTCACGTGTTGCATATTGATCTTTACAGTGTTTATTCTGTCACGTAGGTTTGTAGTAGAGAAGGGAAAAAATGAGCTCACAATCCTCACACATTGTATCACTGCATTGCAAGGACAAGCACACAGCCTGATTGAGATTCTTATTTGGATCACGACCTGGATCATAGGTCTCATCTAAATGGTTTCAAATGTTGTATTTAATTGTCCTCCTGTGTAAATTAATAAAGTGCAATTAAATGTTTACTTAAGATTGCCTGTTAACAAGAGGAAAGGTCAGATGTGATGATTTCGCAGCAATAAAGTCAATTGATTATGTCATTACTCACTCACAGTGAACTAACAGGAGTGGCATGACACAGACAGAGCACGCAGGTTATTGGTATGTGAAGAAAAGTCCAATTAAGGACAAAGAAATAAATAGTTATTAGTTAATTAAGAGGATAGATTGACTCTAATGAACATTCTGAAATGTGTCTTTTATCCAGAATGTGTTACATTAACTTACCACGTAAACTGACTGTAACTACAGTACTCACTCAGCCCTGCCATCACCACTCTTTCTGAGGTGATTTAGCAGTTATATGCAATTTATTGTTTACAACTTCATCCTTCACACTTAAAGCTATTGAGTTCCACAGAATGACTATAACAGCTCCCAGCTGCTCCTGTTTATGTTTGTGTTCCTGTGCGAGTTGAAAGGCACAAAGAGATGGTCGGAGACACAAAACACTGAAAAGAAATTTAATGTAGGCGAGGCACAGACACAGACAGACTGACGGACTGAGAAGCGGGGGGGGCGGCAATCTGGCATATAGGCTACAGGAGGTTAGGCAGAAGATGTAAATGACAGAAAAAGACATGATGGAGCAGAGAGCACTGAGTGAACGAGGGAGAGGGGCTGCAGACAGCAGTCTGAGCGGGTGTGAATGGTCTCCCTGTTATCCCCTCTGCCCACACAGACAGCCACACAGCAGCCGTGTGAGCAGGTGCTAACCCCAACACACAGCAACCGCAGGGAACAACAGGTGCAGCCACTGTTTTCTTTAGCCTCCTTTTGGAAGAGAGTCCAACACCCACCCATCACAAACACACAGCTACGCCAAAGCCTCCTAACACCAACACACTCTGAGCTCGTATGGATACATCAGTGTACATACATACAAATCCCAGGTTTGAGTAATTCAATTATAAAATTAATTATGCTGCAAACAAAGTTGGATCTACTTGAAGCAATAATAAGAGCAGGTAAAAGCAAGAGAGCGCCTTGGGGTGAGACAACTGCCCATAGGGACATTTAATGAGCAGTATTGATCACATAGGGCCGTATTCAATCACACATGCTAAGCTGCAAACAGAGCATCTCAAGCACGGAAAAAAATTAGACCGGATTGCAGCATAATACAGTCTGCACACAAAGAGAGTAAATCAACAGCAGATTAGTGTGTTGGGGTTGCTAAGGAGCACGTTTCTAGAAATATGTCGAATGACAGTCTGAGTTCTTGTGTGTGTGTGTGTGTGTGTGTGTGTGTGTGTTAAACAGAGTGAGATGAAACAGACAGAAGATGTTGGAGAGAGAAAGATGTTACCTAACAGCTTCTCTGTTTCTATCGCCAAGAGAATACGTCAAGTGATCGGCGACAAATTGCCTCTCTTTACCTCTGGTACACAGAGAGGAGCACTGACTGACTCAAACACTCCGGGTTCTAACTCTGTTGGGCTTTAAGCTCCCACTAAACCTGCAGTCATCTATTTCTACTATGTATCAGACATTGGGAATGATTTATGCTGATTTTGACTTGTACTCAGATTTCCATGTTATCTCTCAGTCTGGAGATACCTCCTTAACACTGCTCTTATTAAACATAAGGGAATGAAAGTGTCAGCATTTGTATAGTGTTTAGATTTACTTTGATTAACCTCTAAAACTTACTGTATCAACTCCCATCTGCTATAACAGTAACCACTCCTGTCTGCCAGAAAGTACACAGGATTATTCACTAATCTGATGAGAAAATAAAGTTATGACCAGTGCCAAGAGATTTTTGAAGAAATGCTTATTTTCTTCAAAAGCGTCCAGCTACAGTATCAGTTTCACACACAGCGCAGTGTGTTTATTCAGTGGTAGATTTTGGTGTGATTCTTTTCTACAAAATCAACACTTGAAAGGAGAGTTGAAGTTCCACAAGCCCGAGGGCAATAAGATCAGACGGACCTCGCTGGGCAGGCATCTGCTGTGTGACCTATTCCAGTGGGGTCTTCAGAGCATGGACCTTAGGGAGTCATTGTGCAGGATTAAAGGGGCCAGAGGGTCAGGAGTCACGCAGGCATACTTTCTTTACTTGTCAGACACAAGCTCTTATCCCAAGACAGGTATTTAAAATAAACTCCTTCATGCACAACATTCTGTGTTGATGTGAGAGGCTTTCAGGAGATTAACTGGGCCTTTCAGACAATTCCTTCCAGATGTTTGAAAAGGAAAGCATCCACGTGATGGGTACCACACAGGCCGAGGTGTCACCTATAGCAAACACTGCTGTAAACTGTCCTTGGTGCCATAAAACGTTCACCACAAGATAAATGATGTTCAGGAGGCCAAGGTGGCTGCACCATGTGGATCAACCACCTTGTAATGATGCCCTGCGGTTGTTTATAATGTAAAAAGTCTTCATTTACGTCACAGTAAACATGCATGTTTAGTTTTATGATTCTCACTGATTCCTCCCCTGAGGTTCAGGCTCTATAAGCATCTCTCTTCACATTGTGTGGTCTCTATGCTACAACATGCTGACACATGTGCTCATTTAGCAATATATCGTTCCGTTCACTGTATCTTTTTAACAACGTCTCCAACAATGTAGGGGTGGATAATTGCGTGTGCATGATCTACGAGAGCATGAATGTTTAGGGCGCACATATTCATAGTTTATGTCTGTGCAATATGTGTTTGTGTGTGTTGTGGTGCACAGTTTATGAGGGGACAGTGGAGGTACGAGCTACTTTGTCTCTCAAATGAACTCATCATTTTGGATGCAGCTGCTCTTCCCGTTAAATCGCCAGACATTTCAGCTGTGAACAATACCACAGCAGTTTCAGCTCAAAGAGATAGGGGACGTCTAATCTCTTACCTTCTGTGATCTCATTTACATCACAAAATTGCAAAGTGAGAAAATGACCATCCCCTCCATGCTCTCACTGAGGCACTTACACACATCTGTGCACACACACAAACAAAATAAGCAAATAACCAAGTAACCTTTTCTCAAATGCCAACACTAAGGCACTTGACTTTTTACTTCTTTGCACACAAAATGACTGGAGGAGCTGGATATATCCAGTGTGTATATTCGAATTCTTTCCTGCTTTTTATATATTTACATATATATCTTCACACACTTTGCTGTTTTTGTTGTCCAACAAATTCAACAAGCACCACTTCCAAAGGCAGGCTTTAGTTATGGCAGCTTAGCCAGAGGGATTTGGAAGACTTTTTTTATTGGGAGATAAAGGTGCATTCGAGTCCTTTGTCTCCCAGCTACTCGAGATGGTTTTGTAGCCTGATGAAGCTTTGTTGTGGCTAATCTTTCACTCTCCTTCATCCTGTCCTCTCTCACACTCCTATCCCTTCTTTGCAACAAACACAACTTTTCTCTTTTAATTATGGCTTTTCATCTGGGGCCCAGTCACAACTGAGAGAAAAGGAGTAAAGCGTGGCAGAAACACAATTATACCTGCGAGGTGTAGAGAAGGCTCTCTGGGGAGGTGTTGTGTCGGTGTACATGAGTGTGGACACCGTTGATGTGTGCGTTTGTGCGCGCACACATCATGTGCTCGCGTGCACATGTCAATCTACAAGCACCTTCTTTGGCATTTTGATATCTGTTGTGCGTCGACCACCTATTGCGAGCTGTGATCCTCTTAGCAGGCTCCTGCCAAAAGAGCTATATTTACCCTTACTGGTGATCACAGCGCACATAACAACATGACGACAGTATGAGCTACCTTTCAGCCTGCGCCTCTTTCCATGCCAGCATAAGAGAAACAGCGGTAACAGGGTATGAGATGTATGGTAACGGCTGCCATGTTGAGGAATTAGCACAGCCTATTTAGCATAGTCTTTGTTGAAGTGGAAAAATGAAAAGCTGGCAAATGTTGGGTTGTGCTCGGTTAACCGTAGAAAATAAACCAGAAATGGCTGCTTTCACAGTCTGTCTTCATAAAAAGAACGTCAACTTTCAAGCAATAATACGTTTCCTCTTTTTTACAGCATCATAGAAAAATCACAAAGGTTACCTTAAGATATGGTTAACAACAAGAAAGGATGCTCCCTAGAGATAGATATCATGGACTACCTCTTACAGAATAAAGGGCACCATTAACTACTGTGACAAAACAGAACAATAACGGCATTAAATCAGGTAAAACAGGTAAAACTCATAACTGAAAAATCCTTGTCACTATTGTGTAATTAGATTGCATCTTCATTGCTTTCGTTCTTACTGAGGAGCGTGTGTGTTCGACTCTGTGCTCATAGTGTGTGTCTGAGTGTGTGCACTGCATACTCATGTGCTTGCTCAGAGCTGTGCAGTGAATGTATATGTGCTTACTGCAGTCAAACTCTGGTTAGTAACGTTTGCCCTTGCTGCAGCTTCGTACAGCACCATAAATGTGTGTGTGTGTGTGTGTGTGTGTGTGTGTGTGTGTGTGTGTGTGTGTGTGAGTGAGTGTTGTTTTCATGTGCGTATCTGTTCATTTCTGCCTCAGTGCAGCACCAAGAAAATATGCATTACCTGTTTTGTTTTCCCCAAATCTTGTTAGTTGCAAGCAAAGTGTTTGATTGCTTTGCACCTGTGTTTCTGTGCTTTGTGTTTCTCCCATTGTATGAACCTGTCCATTATCCATAAGGTGATAACTCACTGCATCCATACACCACTGTGTGCCTGACACTAGCAGCAATTTAGCTTAAGGCAGAAGGCCTGATTGGGGAAGAAGTCTGAAGGGAGATGGTGCTCTCTCTGGCTAGACTCCAGCACTGTCCATCCTATTTTAATTACCTATGGCACTACCCCAAGGGAATATCTTTCTCTTCCTCTCTGTCTCTGGCTCTTTTCCCCTTCATCTTCCTTCTCTACCTTCTCTTCTTTTCATCTCCCTCTTTCCTTACTTATTCACTCTTACTATCTCTCTCTTCTTTCTATTTCTTTTTGTCTTTCCTAAAAGCACACGGCTGCATCAAAGGCCTATGCAGGGGTAACCTTTGTATTAGCATATAAATGACCCTGTAGAATGAACAGTTTTTTTAGGATATTTAACAGTAAAAGACAGATTCCCTTAACTCTGATTAGACCTGTGCTGAGGAGACAGGCAGCCTCTTGAGGGAAGATCGCCTCCACTTCGATAAGATAAAGACTTGACATAGTGATTCCAGTGCTGAAGAGGGTGGAGAGAACCGTATATCTGTGTGCATATTTACTTCCCCATTGCATCTGCATATGACAGCATGTACAGGTCTGTGAACCTGAATAAATATCCACGTTTTCATTTCACTTCACTCCTGCTTGTTTATTTTTGATCCTGATACCATGCAGCTCCACCACTCTTTCAACCTGTTATGGGAGATTTCTAATATAACAAATAATTACTCCCACTGTAGCCATTTTGAAATGAAGCCCCAGTATGTGAAATTAACCAGCTTCTAACAGCTGAGCTAGTAATCTAAGAAAAAACACTGTAGTACAACTATGTGCAATTAAAATAATACTGAAAAATTTTGTTGAATTAGTTTACTTTCTCTCTCAGAGTTTATTTTCATGCCTGATCGCGTAGCTTAGTGCAAAAACTGAAAACAAAGGAAACAGCTAGCTCAGGTCTGTCAAAAACACCTACCAGTGTTTCTAAACGCTCATTAATTAACACATAACACCTTTGTGTTAATTAATGTTGTTTTGTCTATACAAAAAACAGTGGAAAATATCACGTAATAGCTTTATGTTCAGGTTATGTGCCAGCCTGTTTCTTAGCTGAGATTGTTTGACAGGCACAAACTCCAAAAAGTCACTGCTCCAAGCCAAGAATCAGTCCGCTACATAACCCAGCATGAAACTATTGTTTTTACTCTCTGGTCTCTTTAGACATGCCAGTAGGCAGATTTTTTATTTTGCCATGTTTGTGCTGAGCTAAGCTGGCTAGCTGCTGGCTGGCTTTATATTTAAAGGACAGATATGAGGACTCGCCACCAGGAAGCACATAAGTATATTTCCCAAAAACTCAAAGCATTTGTCTAAATATAAGGTTGAATATGAGTTATGAGCTACTTAAACCATCAAGACTAAATATAATAGATGCAGGTGGGCCATCTATAACTTGTCAGTATAAAATTGGGTATTTACTTTAGATGTATGTGTTTGTTATACATTTTATTGAACGGCAGTCTTACAATGCAGTTCCTCATCCATTCATCCATGTTGTTGAATATTGTTTTTCCAAAAATTTTGACTGTCAAAGTGAGTCAGCACGTGTTTTAGTTAACTCTTTCCACTGGTGTCTTTGTAGTGAATTAAAACATACAGTTTCTTTAAATACATGAACAGCAAGTGTCTTTACATACATATTTATCAAGGGCTGAAAAACAGGCTCATTAACAAACACTGATCTGAAATCCAAACTACAAAACAACCCCGCTCCATCCACATTAACTCTTTGTCTTTAGAGCAGAAGCTTTGAAATATGCAGCTTATGCAATATTTTGCGTGAAATGCATCTTGGTACATCAAAGACGGCAGCTAGATTATCTCAAAACCTGGTTGGTATCATGTTGTTTCAAAACTTATTTTATGAACTCTTGGCAACTTTGTTTTTTAAAGCCTGAAAGAGATGTCTGAGAGTAACGTGTTAAGTATTCATGATGCATGTCTTAGAGTTGTTGACAGATAAATCATGAGAGATTTATTTTTGTTGAGTCATAACAGTTTGTCTGAACTTAGTGTTTACTTACGCTACTTCTAAGTGTATTAATGTTGTCTGGAACCAGCGCAGTAAGAAAAACATTCTGAAATCTGTTACAGCTGTGTTTTGTTCGCACCCTTTCCATATTCAGTGAAAATCGGTTTTAAGTGTTTTAATGAAGCGATAGTGCTCACGGGGTGGAGTACTGAAGTGTGAAGGTGACCCACTTCTCCCAGTTTAGCCCGTGTCTGTGTCTCTACCCTCAGGCCATCTTGCTTTATTCCGGGCTTTAACCTGCATACTGTCCTCAAGGAGCGAGAGTTACAAATGAGAGGAGAATGTAAAGGATGTAAAGAATTTTCATGTTGATGCACTATAGCATTTTTGCAGTTTATACTTTCAAATCCAACTTTTTAAAAATTGTTAATCAATAAAAAGTCCAAGAGTCTCATTGAAAAGAAGTGCTTTGATGAAAACAGACTTATCTTTAAGTTTGTGACATGACATTGGACCTCGTGTCCAGTAAAGTCGTCGTCTTTAATGATTCTGAATGGTTTTATATAAACACAGAGTAATGACTACTCAGCTCACTCAGATATACTGGATAGATTTAGCTAAAACATTACATCATTGAGGTGGAAATCCTATGAAAAAGAAACTTTGTAGTAAGCATCTTTTCTTAATCGATGTATTATAAATGCACTTATATTTTCAGACGATATTTTCCGCTGTTGACCTATTGATTTCAAATGAGCCACACTGTCTTGCCAGGGTGTGGATAATGTGGAGACAAAATACTTGCAGCTCCCCCATCCCCCTCCTCGCTGAGAGTGGGGGGACCCCCACCTCCTTTAGATCTGTGTCCGTGTGTGTTCATGAATGTACATGGATCTGGGTTAATGCCTGTGTGTGTGTGTGAGTGTGTGTGTGTGTGTGCATCAGAGTATCAGTGTGTGTGTGAGTGTGTGTGCATCTGTGCTCACACGTATGTATGTGTTAGCGAGCGAACCCGCCCTGCTCGCTTTTTACATCTACTGCAACAGAACATCTCTGCCTGGCTTTGCTATTGGTTGCTACGGTAACAAAGGCACAGAGTGGAGTGGCTGCAGCAGCTAAACACAGAGCGGGAGAGGGAGAGGAGAGAGATTTCTGCCTGTAGACCTGTAATCACAAAGACACATTAAGAAAACAAAGCACAGATACAGTGACGAGTGAAATGTCAACTCCACGGGATGATGGGTTTACATTCGACCTGTCCTGCTCCTTTTCCTTTCAGAGGATTGATTAATCGGGTGCAGCGCAGGTCACAGCTCCAGCATCTCGCCAACGGCAGCTTGCATTGCGCTACAGTAGCGTTGGGTTCAGTTAGACTGAGGCCATTTGTATTTATGTCTCAGTGTTTTCTCATGGCCACTGAACATGGACGTCACTTTTTATTTTGTCCTTGTTTGGTAGGATGAAAGTGTATTGATCTTTGCTGAGCAGCTTTAATAGCTGAGATGCACAGTGCAAATATGAGCATGTCCAATATATACTAAAGGCCAGTGAAGCATTTTAAGATGGGTTCAGGGGTAAATATTAAATAGATAATCACTCAATATACAGCTTGTTGACTTACTGGGAGTGTTGTATAGAAATTCCCAGCATGCCGTTCACCTCCTGCCATTCCTGTCAGATCAGCTTTGACAGGTGAACGACAGCACACCAGAGAAAAAACCTGCATGTAATTGAGATGAGGTTTGGCTGATGGGGACATAACATATGGACAAAGTGATAAGAGGTGAGAGCAGGTGATTGTGTCTCTTCAGATGACCTGCTCATTGGTTAATGATGTGAGAGTTAGCAGGTGATTTGCTAATGAGCTGCCTGATGAGGCTAGATTACACCGTGTGGCTGCCGTCGTCGTCGTTGTTGCATGCATCCCATGATAACCGTGTCAGTGTCAGACCATTTAATTCTATCTCACCAACATGATCTGACATGAATAGCATAACACCCTTTCTTCTCCCCACTCGCTCGTCTCTCTTCCCTTGATTCCCTGATACTCATCCTGTCACCAGTGGTCTGTTTTTTTTTTTCATAGCGTGATGAGATGGAAGTCTGGAGCTGGCAGTATCTCTCTTGCTCTTTTTTTTGTCTTGTACTCAAACCATCTTTTATCCTCTCTTTTCTGTCTCCCGGCTCAGAGGAGAAATCTTACAACACTTGATATCCAGACATCAAAGTGTTGCCCCAAACCTCTTTTTAGAACTCAGGGTGCTAAGAATTCTGCTTTTGTCATAGCACTGACCAGCAGCAGAGCTCTGATCTGTTGGCCTTGGCCCAGATCTGATGGTTTATCTTATGGATCAATAACCTTAATCAATGTGCACTCTAATGAGGAGGCTTCATCAATGATTGGCTGCAGGGTTTTAGTATATTGTATGTGCAGTGTGTGTGTGTAAGAGAGGTATATATTCAGCTTTGAACGTCAGACAAAAAAAAAACACATACTATTTCTCTCACTTAATTATAATTGTGCACTTGAGTATAATTTTGTCATAGTCAGTGAGATTTGCTGTGAGCTACAAATTGAAACATTTTTTAGTCTTTATTTGTTTCCGTTTTGTCTTCTTGGAAACATTAAACAAATGCCAAATTAGCTATTAGTTGCTCTTTATTGCAGTGCAGCCACAGAATTACAGACAAACCTCATTGCTTTACTTTGACACTGGAGAAAAAATAAAAATGTGTTGATTCCGAGAGAAGTTCTGGACTTACATCTGGGGCCTTTTTTCCTCTGATTTCTAAGCAAATTTATGCACATTTATTTACAATGGACATCATAGGTAATAGTATCCTTTGAAAGTGTATGTCACAGTGAACAGAAAAATGTGTCAGTGTTTTCATATTTGACTTTGAGTTATAGTGTGGGATGGGGTGTGGGATTCAGCAGCAAGCAATTAATGTGGCAAAACTAGCCCATAACCAATTAATGGCTAATCACAGCAGAAACAGGATTTATTTAATCCTTTCCATCTTTTCACCCTCACAAGGAAACAGAATTTCATTTGAGGTTTAATGCTAAATTTGGGTCCCTTATGAAATGACCATAATGAAATGAGGCTGACCGTAAACCTGACTGGAGCAGGTCGACTCCAGGGAATCCCAATAGATTCAGTTGAAACAAACCTCCCACCCCCCCGGGGCTGCTTTGGTGTGTCTGATGAGGAGAAGGCTTAAAGATGTCAAACCTGCACTGCCTCTCTGGGCTACAATTTCATTTGAAGAGGCCCCTTGTGTATAGTCTGCAGCCTATATTGCCTCACTGAAGTCTTCAAACACCTTGTCACTCAAACTCATGCACAGTCTGAACGCAGGTGAAGTATATATGTGTATGCGTTTTACTTCTAGATGCATCTGAAAGCTTCAAATAGCAGATGTCATCACCTCACCAACAAACACATCTACCTTTCAAACCTGGTACTCTATCTCCAAAAACAGCAGTCAGGGTTTTATCCTGGAACAAACACGCTTAGAGATAGAAAGACAGAAAAAGGAGGTGGGATGATGGTGCTAGAGAGATGGAGGATGAATGGGAATAAGCGGGGGGTTGGGGTGAATGTTGAACATGACATTCAGGTTGATTTGATGGGAACATCTTTTTTTTTTTTTTTTTTTTTCAAAAAACCTGAGTACCACACCCTGTTTGCTTCCCTCAGTGTTTTCCTCTCTTTACATCTCCTCTTCCTTTTCAAAGTGGTCTCTCATAAAAGACAGCTTCATCTGCCATTCAAGCTGTGTAGCTCGGGCCACGGGCATTTTGAGTAAAATGCATAAGAAACCTTCAACATTTTAAACATGTGTTTGGTGGTGTGGCTGTTACAATTTATGTCTGGCTGTAACTTACGTGCAGCAGTTTAATTCCACTGCTTTGGTTTTATAGGTGCAAGGTGCTGATGTATGGGATAAGAGCTTTTTTTTGACTGTTTGACCTCTTTCGCATGACTATTTTTTTTTTTTTTTTTTTCTACGCTAGCAGCACCGCTCTGTAGATGGCAGCTTCTGTTGTTTGGTCCAGACTGAAATATCAGCATTGCCATGAAATTGTATTTGTAATGGTATTTATTGTGAGGAGATAATAGATACTAATGACCAGATCAGACTGATAGAAATGTTGTTGTGATTTGTGATATTTAGTGTTTGTGTGCGTGTGTGTGTGTGTGTGTGTGTGTGTGTGTGTGTGTGTGTGTGAGAGAGAGAGACCTTTTGTGGCCTCTTAACTTTTTAAAGACCACAATCGCCCCCCCACCCCCTTTCCTTGCTCATGATTTAAGGCATTCTTGACTTTTGACCTTTAAAGAGACATTGTCCAGCTTCCCTGAGTCACTCCCTTCATTTACTCTGTGATTTATAAAGGCCACCTCCTTCCTCTTTTGTTTCTAATTACCAGTAATATAGCCACCATATGTCCATATAGCAACACAATTAGTGAAAGGGAACATTACCACACAAAGTGGCTTTGTAATCCTGTGAATGTTTTTGTCTCTTGTTGTGTTATATGGCTGTGAGAATCCCTTTCAATTCAAACTGTTCCACAATAGATTGACATTTCTGACAAAAACTTCTCATTACACCAGTAAACCAGACAAAAGATGCACATTATCTCCCTGCTAATGCCAGGTTGGTGGCAAGAGCCACCCTGCTGCACTGCTGACCCTGTCCTCACACCACACACACGTGCGCGCACACACACACACACACACACACACAAACCTGTTGAAATTCCTCTGTGCTCAGAAATCTATTAAAATGTCACACACAGACATATACAGTGTGCCACAATGAATTTTTTCTCTCTCATCTCTCTTTGTTAACAGTGCATGTGTGCTGCTGCCATGGCGACCGTGGCTCCTCCCCTCACATTTCTCCTCCTGCTGCTTCAACTAGCTGATGGCTCATTCCCTGAGGAGCCCAGTCCACTCAGCTACGTCCCCGTAGAGGGTATGTGTCCCTCCCACTGCGAGAGTGTGTGTGTGTGTCTGTGTACGTATTTAAACCTGTCTACACACTCTGTTATGGGGACATACCTCCCTTATGGAGACAAGAAGCAGGTCCCCATAATGTAAAAAACCAAAAAAATAAGGTGAAGACATGACTAAAGATTCAGGTTTAGGTTTAGATAAAGGTTAGACAAGTGGTAAGGTTTCCAGGAAAGTCTCCAGGAAATGAATGCAAGTCAATGAAATGTCCCCTGAAGGCATGAAAACAAGACTGTGGGTGTGTGCGTGTATGTGAGTGGGTGGGTGGGTGGGTGGGTGGGTGTGGTGTGTGTGTGTGCAGCAGTGGCAGTATTGATGAATGGCTCCGTGGTAGATGTGGAAATCAGGGGTCAAGGGTCAGCGCCTGGGTGTGGAGCTGCTTTTGTGCATTTTTAGTCGTGCTAGCAGCTAGCACCAGGCCTCTTCGCCCTAGAGAGACTTCACTTTATCCCTCTGTGGTGAATTACTACATTAATAAATATGAGAGAAAAGGATTGTTATGGATGTTGAGAGGTGCAGGAATGAAAAAGTAGGAGACAGTTTGGATGAGGCGAAACAGAAAAGGTTTGTCTGGCTGAGGGCTGGAAGAGAGAAGGCGAGGAGACAGGTGGAGATGGATCGCTATGTCCTCTCTCCCTCCCCTGTAGTCAAGGACAATGAGACATTTTCCCAATCTGTCTCCTGATGATGAGGGTTCCCTGTGGAGACTGTTGTCCTCCTCTTCAAAACTTTCTCAGGGTCTGACACTGCCACTTTCTCTCCTCACCTCAGCTTAACACTCTCATTTGTCTGAAATGCAGGGAGGATGGAGGAGAGATATAGTTTTCTTTGCAATGAAAATATAACAATAGTAATTAAACACAGTTTTCTCATTATGGAGCCACATACAAAAGCACTGAGAGGGTAAAAGTGCTTGTGTCTGCTGTAAATGCTACTCCATTCATCTCTGCCCATTATCTTTGTTTTGCCAAAGAAAAGCATCAAGAATGAGTGAAGACACTATTAAAATGAAGGTTACCGGATCTATTTTATGTTCTGCAGGAGCTTTTTTGGTAAATATAGATGGGAAAAGTGCTCTCTTTGTCCTCAGCTGTCAAAGTATCCTTGAGCTAGACACTTAATTTCTAGATGTTTTAGCAAGCACTTCATTGCCTGCGTCTGTCCGTGTGTTCACGTCAGTGGTGAGGAGGTATCCGGTGTTCCTGGGCAGAGCTCATCGTTCAGCTCAGAGACAAGAGCTGCACATCCAGACGGTCCTCCAAGTCAACCGCACACTCTACATAGGAGCCAGGTAACCAACAGCAACCGCCTCCAACTGTGCCTCACTGACATGTTCATATCAATATCCTTTTTGCTTTCACTGGATTCCATCTGCTGTCACACGACATTTTCACTGATGTTGCTCTCAATCTTGTTTGTTAAATGTCAAGTAAAAGCTGTTTGTTCTTTTTAGTCTTATGCACTCCACATATAGGATAGGATATATGTATATATATGTACACACACACACACACACACACACACACATATATATATATATATATATATAATATGTATTGCACCGTTATCAAAAATGTTTTACAATCAATTTTCCCAAATGGTTTGAGAATATATTATTATCTTATTAATTAATACTTAATTGATAAATATGTGTATATTCCGTTCTGAGATGATAACAGTTTTATTCTTGAATGCAGTTGAATAGCATCACAGCATTTAGACAAATAGCTCAAAGCAGTGCTGGAATGAAAAGTAATAAACTTAAAGAATAACACAAATAAATAATATAATTCACCACAGACTCACAGACTATTTTAACACTATGGCGTCAGCCTGTTGGACTAGAACATATTCATGTCCAAAAAATCCAAACAGGTGGCATTCTAACAGAACTGAACAGAACAGAAATAACATGCTGATTTAAAAAAATAAAAAATAAGTCAAAAACAGCAGTACTTCTATTCAGCCATGAATGAAGCAGGCCACTGTTTAGTGCAACACAGATGATACATTCCCATATATGCGTCAAGCTCTGCCAAATGAGCATTAAAATAAACCTCCACTCTGTTAGCTCTTACTTACTAATGAAAGAAATGACATCTGCTGTTGGATAAAATCCTAAAACAAAGACCTTTTCTATTGAAATGAACTAAAAAGACAATATATTGAAAACAATGGGATTTGCTGTTCAACCACAGAGGAAAAATGTTGCATGTTGCTCAACCTTTGTAAAGCTGGAAATCATTAGCTAATTCACACTTCATATATTATTTTTGAATAATGTTTATATTCTACATTACACATCTTAATAGCTATTGTGATGGACTGTAACCATCTACTCTCTACTGTCTCTTCCTGGTCTCCCTCTTTTCTTCCTCCCCCGTCCTCCTCACTCTTTTTCCTCTGTCTCTTCTCTTTTCCCTGTTTTCATTTCACTCCAACCGGTCGAGGCAGATGACCGTCCACTCTGAGTCTGGTTCTGCTGGAGGTTTCTTCCTGTTAAAAGGGAGTTTTTCCTCTCCATTGTTGCCAAGCGCTTGCTCATTGTGGAAATGTTGGGTTTCTCTATGTAAAGTGCCTTGAGATAAATGTTTTTATGACCTGGCGCTATATAAATAAAATAAATTGAATTGAATTGAATTGAATTGACTTGCTGTGTTTTGTAGAGATGACTTGTACAGAGTGGAGCTGGACAACATGGCAGGTGATGAGATGTTCTACAGCAAGGTGAGACACACACACACACACACACACACACACCAGCCACACACTAATAATCTATAATGTATGTGTGCACACAAAGCAGACATATTCTGACTGGTTCATTCCTTTGGCAGAAAAGGACATGGGAATCCAATAAGAATGACATTCGAGTGTGCCGGATGAAGGGCAAACATGAGGTAAAGATGACTCTGACTCTGACTCTTAGACTATCACATGCATGGACAGACATAACATCTGCTTCAGAAACCTCATTTCCTTCGGGTGCACCTGCTTACGGTATTTACACAAATTTGATCTTGTTGATACAAAATCAGCACATCGCTTAATCATGCTAGCTGAATGAAACATTAGCCACAGTGAAAGCTGTCCACGAGGCTTGAAAGCCATTTTCATGCGCACCTGCAACATGCCAATTTTCCTCACATATCTCATTCATAGCCTGCGGGAAAGACAACGATTGGGTTTGTATATAAAGTGATGGTTGGCAGTATGTTCTGAGATTTGAAGAGAATGTGATCAAATCTTCAAAGGAGAGAGATTTCACAGGATGGTAGCCTGTTTGACAGGGTGTAACCTAAAATATAAGTTTTATTGTATAAATGTACCAGAGCCACTGGCAAAATCCAATCTAGGAGGGAAAAGGGTTGAAAAGGGAAAAAAGAGGCAACAGGAAACATTATAGAACAAACTGAGCAGAGAGAGTGACACAGCCTGAGGGAGGAAACAGTAATTGAAATCAGTTGAGGAGGGGGGGTAAAGGAAGAGATGGGTGTAGGCAGAGGAAGACTGCAAAAAGAAACATTTAAGGAGGATACGACAGCTATCAGGTCGCTAGAGACAGCAGGAGAGACAACAAAAGGAAGAGATGTGTTGATACAGAGAGTGTTGAATGAAAGAAGAAAAGGTTTCAGAGCGAAAATAGGAAGAAAGAACAAAGACAGGAGGAAAATTAGGACAAAAAGTGAACAATATTAGATAAAGTCCTTTAACTTAGACAAAGAGATCAAATCATGAAGATTGTGGCAAATGACCATTGATACTTTAACTTATTGCAGCAAATCATTTATCAGCATCTATATTTGAAATGTGAAACTGTTAAGAAAGATTAGAGTAGAAATAATCACAACAGTGACACTTCAACCACACGCTGGAATACAATTATGACAATATTTGATTAGTATGTAGAGTTGAACAGAACAATGCAAAATAAAAGCACTGTTTGGTGTAATTTGGGCACACAATAAAATGTTGCGCAAATAGAATATTATGCAAATTACACCAATCTGCAGAAATGTCTCAAATATTTGTCAACAAAACGTAATTTAATCTTGAGTTCTGGTTAAGGAAAGAAAGTATTATTCATCTAACTACTGCTACAGGTATCATTTATTTGTTTGAATTACACACAATAACAGTGTTATCAGGGACAAAGGGACTAAAGGGATACCAGTTCCATCACGTTTCAGATTCACTTGGAGCAGCTTTAAGTCTGAGTTCAATCAGCAGCCTCCACTTTGACGCTGTTATAAAGTCCCCGTCCTATTGTTCCTCCAGATGGAGTGTGGTTGAAGCTGTTATTTCCTCTAAGGATTGTTTTAAACCGCATTCCTCATACTTCACACTGACACTCTTCTTGCCCTGTCTGGTATTTTTTGAACGAAAACCATCTTTTTCATTTTGCCCTTTACCTTATGATTTCTCTCTGCTCCTTTAATCATTTTCTATTGTGTTTGTGTTCTCTACAGGGAGAATGCCGTAATTTCATCAAAGTTCTTCTCAGCCAGCATGGTGGCCTGTTCGTATGTGGAACAAATGCCTTCAACCCGTTGTGTGCCAACTACACTGTTAGTATCCATCTCTCTGTCACATGGTCAATCTCTGTATCTGCCAGTTTGTTATAGTTAAGATTAGGTAAACTTCAGACTGACCCTAACCCTCTATATTTGTCCTGTTGCAGAGAGACACCCTAGAGATGGTGGGAGAGACAGTCAGTGGGATGGCACGGTGCCCATATGATCCTCGTCATGCCAATGTGGCTTTATTTGCAGGTAGCGCTTTTGATTTTCCACATATAAGCTGAGTATTTCAGGGGTTCATCAGGATCCAGATCCAGACATGTATTTACCTTCACAATTCATTTATAATCAGCCTTCTCGCTGCATTATTGCTTGGCTTTATTCTTCCTGACCTTGTGTTATCTCTTCATTTGTATCTCCCTCCTCTTCTCTCTCTGCTCCCTCTGTTGCCGGCAGATGGAAGTCTCTTTACCGGCACTGTGACAGACTTTCTGGCCATCGATGCAGTGATCTATCGAAGCCTCGGCGACAGCCCTGCTCTCCGCACAGTCAAACACGATTCCAAGTGGTTCAGAGGTACTTTGAAAAAGAGACACATTAAAAAATTACCCAGAGCCAGACACCTTCAACAGACAATCACCATTACCTCTAACAGACCACTAAAAGGGAAATAGAACTGCTGGGTCTGGCTCACCAGTGAATAAGATAATTGTGGTAGGCTAAATAATAAGCCATATTCAGCAAAACCAGACATGATTCGGCCTTCATTTCATAGCTTTATGATAAGTGGAGCACACTCAGACAGAGTGATGTATTGAGGTTAGTCAGACTCTACAGATTCAGGGTTTGTATGAGCCTTTGATTGAACAGTTGAGTTTGTTTTCTGTGGAGGTAAAAAACAAGCTGAAGCAGGTCAAGGCTGGAGCAGGACTGGATGAATAAATGATAAATAATGTGTATCCTCTTGTCCATGATAATAAATTAAACAGCACATGAATATTTAATGAGCGAGGCTAGTGGACAGAAGCAGTCCATGTTGATGTGACAGATATTACAGCGCCATGTCAGGGAGTGTGGAGCGTTACATTTGGCCTCAGGCTCTGCGCCGCTGCTGCTCTGTAGTGTGACAGTATGGGTTTGTCCAACTGTGTTCTTCTTTTGTTATTTCTTTTCAGAGCCATACTTTGTGAGCGCCATGGAGTGGGGGCCTCATATTTATTTCTTCTTCAGAGAAATGGCCATGGAGTTTCATCATCTAGAGAAGGTGCCCTCTTCTGTTCTTTCTTCCCGGTGTCTTTCTTCTTCTTTTATTCTATTATCCCTCCATGTTTCCAAACCTAGCTTGTTTTATTTTAGGTGATGGTGTCCCGTGTGGCTCGTGTGTGTAAGGCAGACCTGGGCGGCTCTCAGCGCGTCCTTGAAAAACAGTGGACCACATTTCTAAAGGCACGGCTGAACTGCTCCATCCCTGGAGATTCACACTTCTACTTCAACCTCCTACACGCCACGAGCGGCATTATCCACATGCAGGGACGAGATGTCATCCTCGGGCTCTTCTCCACTCCACCAAACAGGTACTGGAGACTCACACACAATGTGTGCACAAATAAGCAAAAGCTCTATTTATTTCTTATCACTGTCTTCTCTCCCCTTGTCTCTGGTAGCATCCCTGGTTCAGCAGTGTGTGTGTTTGACATGCAGCAGCTAGCTCACGTCTTTGAGGGCCGGTTTAAAGAGCAGAAATCCCCAGAGTCTATTTGGACTCCTGTACCAGACGAAGCGGTGCCTAAACCAAGGTATTGTAATGCAAAGTGCAGAACTTTCAGCAGAATACTGCAGTGCTGCTGTCCTGAGCATCTGTCTCACATATAGTCTACTTACTCCCTTGCTATAAGCTCCGACTGTCAATCACACTGGAACTTCACTACTATTCAGCAGATATTCTAATACAGCCTCCAGCAGCTGAAAGAAATGAACTCCTATGCCTCTTTTCTTCTCGCTCTCACAGGAATTTCCTATTTATCTATTCTTCAGCCCTCACTTTCTCATTTTGTTTTCTTTCTCTGTCTCCAGACCAGGGGGGTGTGCGGTGCAGGGATCCAGATTTAGCTCATCTACCACACTGCCGGATGAGGTACTGAACTTTGTGAAGACCCACCCGCTGATGGATGAAACCGTCCCGCTACTGGGACACAGGCCCTGGGTGGTGAAGACTATGGGACGGTACGCACAGTCACTCAGTTGCTGGATGGCAACCATGCAGACCTTTTTATGGCATGGAAGTGGGAATCATAAATATGAATCATAACCTACAGGGAGGATAGGAAGTGTACTTTATTGACCTGCTCTATTGATCTATACATCCAGGTACCAGCTGACAGCCATGGTGGTCGACACAGAGGCCGGTCCACATAAGAACCGCACTGTTTTGTTCTTGGGCTCAACCAGAGGAACCATCCTCAAGTTCTTAATGGTTCCCACCGGAGACTCTGTCTCCCACAGCAGTGTGTTTCTGGAGGAGGTGGAGGGTTTTAACCCAGAGAAGTGAGTAGGAGTCAACTGATCTTCATTCTCGGTCTCCACATCATGAATTGTACATGTTGGCATGTTGCTACAGGTAGCAGGGTCTCATGTTGCCTGACTCAGGTTGACTGCCTGAGTTGCAGTGCTCGTCATGCCAGAATTGTGTGTAGTTATGCTTTTAAGATTATATTTGTGATTTTAAATAAGATATTTTTACATTTTAAAGGCTTTTACATTTATTTAACAGCCTCATTTAAGAAAATTGGTTTTAAGGTTGCGCTTAACAATTAATGTCATCATCACCCAGCCTGCTGATTACCCTTTGAAGCGCCACCAGGAAATCTGCAATTTAGATTTAATTACTGCCACGGTACAGTGAAAGAACATGACAATGATGCAAGCACAAAAGCAAGAAAAGTGTTTTCATCCACTTACAGTTAAGAAGTGTTCATCTCTCCACCAAACAGCTCTGGCTCTGTGTGTGTGAGGATGTGCTGATGTTGTGACTGGTGTGTGAGGTTAAGGGCACAGAGCTGTCTGTCTTCAAGCACCAACAGATGAAGCCTTTGACCCTACCACAGATTTACTTGAGGCCAGAAGAGTTGAGCTCCGTCTGCTGGCTTTTTACCTTCTTTACCATGCTTTACCTCACACCGCTCTGTCTGTCTGTCTCCAGGTGTGGCGAGGACTCTCCACAGGCCCGTCAGCTCTTGTCTCTCTCGTTGGACCGAACCAGCCACACTCTGCTGCTGGCCTTCCCGTCCTGTCTGGTCCGAGTGCCCACGTCTCGTTGCCACCTTCACTCCCGCTGCATGAAGTGAGACACATTTTCCATTCCCTCCATTCATCTTCAGCTAATAATAGTCAGTGAAATCTAGCAGCAGACATTAGCCATAGTAGTACTTATTGGTTTACTTTTTTTTTTTTGTTTGTTTGTTTTGCAATCCCAGTAAAATATGTGTTTCTGTTTTTGTTGCACTCGGTAGGGAATGGAGGCCATGCGTGTCAAACCACACAGCTTATTTGGTTTAATACTTACTCTGGAAGAGTAAGAAATTGTTCTCTTTGGAAATAGTACTTAACCTGATGCGAGTGGCTTCAGGACTGTGATTCATTATGAATACTAAAAAGGCGTTTGTTTCCTACTGCACACATGGGGAAGGTGTTTGGAAGTACACTGTACTTTGAACCTGATTATGAGCAGCCATACATCACACATGGATACAGCAATCTGAACCAGTGGCGACTTGATACTGTGCATGTGACTGCTGCGTTTGATGATGAATGTCAGATGATGTGTGAATATTACAAAAGCTTATTACTTGAAGGATCCGTTGTACTCAGCTATGTACCTTGTTAGCCACTTTGTCAGACAGATTCTTCCCTGCCTGTAGTTCCCTCAAGAGAGTTTCCTGCTAAAATGATCAAAATGGCCGGCGTGAGAATAAGGGCAAGACTCAGCATTTCTTAACTTTTTATTTCATTGGTGTGTGTGTGTGTGTGTCCGTGTGTGTTTGTGCATGTGTATGTGTATGTGTGCAGGAGCTGTCTAGCCTCAAGGGATCCGTATTGTGGCTGGACTAGAGCTGGCACCTGCTCCTTCCTGAGACCAGGCACAAGGTGATAGCAACACACACACACACACACACACACATCCCTGTGAGGAGTTTTTCTACCACAGTCATTACGACTTCTGTGGAGAGAGTTTTTCTGGCAAAATTGCTGCATTCCTGTATGTTGTACATGGAAATGTCTGGAACTGATTCTTCATTTTATCACCTGAGATAAGGAGAACAGATGCTATAAAACAGTGACTCAAGGTTCAAGGTTTTTATGTCATTTGCACAGAAATACAGAGAGAAACATGTGTTGAAATGCAGAGGGGACACAGGATCTGCATCTTTTAACCTCTTATTTCACAATGACATCTCAAGGGGATATTTGAGTCACATGTGTAAGAAAATCAAAGAATAAATGAAATTCACTGCCCATATTCAATTGTTAGAGAAGTCAAACTTAAAATTGGTTTATTGTTTAGTATCATAACATATATTTTTTTGTATTAAATATTGTATCTTTGAACTCTGAATCCACTACAGATACAATATTAAGTATGAAGTTAGATAACTTAATCCTAACAAATTGTAACATCGGTCATAAAACATCTATATGTTAATTTATGATTATCTCTGACAGCTATATAATGCAATTCAGGTCCATCTGTACAGTTTGTCTTTGTGCCAGTGAACTATAAACCATGAAACCACAGCAGTTTCTTGAGTCTCACTGTTTTTTTATTATAATCTTATTTTCAAATAATGCTGTTAAATAAAGTCATTTTAATTACTTATTTTTTATAAGCTTATTACGTAAGATAATCCCTGTCTTCAACATCTATATTAAATGCAAATGAACAAACATTCATGCTGAGGGTTTAGCATTATAATTCCTACTTCCAGCTCCATCACCACCACCTGTATATCTGACCCTGACTTCTGACCAGCAATCACACACAGAGAGAAAATCAATTATGAGATCAATAGAGCATCTCATAACACTGGATGCCACATCAATATGTGCCATATCAATTCTATTGATTACTACCAAGAAATGTCCCAATTCATGTGCACATATTTATAAAAGTGAGCATGTCTTATGGTGATGAGTTATTTTCTTTTTTTTTTTTATTGGGCCTGATGTTGTTTATGTGGTGAATTAAGCAGCTGCTAATGCTATTTCTCACACTATTTGCTAATGAGGATAAATATTTGAGACTCTGATGTGTTAACATGTCATGTCTTTGTGGCTGCAGGCTTCCTTTTCAACAAGATGTGGAATATGGAAACACCACCTCTCATCTAGGAGACTGTGATGGTAGGTTGCAGCTCTATGACATGGATGCTTCTGCTTGTGTACAGTGAATTGAAAGGAGGCGCCACCTGGTGGCCCAGTTGCTCATTACCCCTTTCCACTTGTCACTGAACATTTTGTTCTGATAAAGAAAAAGAAAAAAACTCACATACTGTAAATAGGGTAATATTTATGGAAATTTCTGTATTTAAGTGCATTTTAATTATTTTAGGTTTAATGTGTTTTCCTCCTCAGCTCAAATAGATCCAGTTCGCCTTGCTATCACCAGAAACGAGAAATGTTTTGTCGTAAATCAGGTGGGAGTAGAATTAGAGATTTTGGTTTCAGTCACATTTCCTACAGGTCAAAACGCTCCCAGCGTGAGACAGTTTAATTAGGGAGGATGTGAAAGAGGTATGACTGTCGGTAGATGAAACAAAACTGCAGGATGGGAAATGCAACATCATCCTGCACACTGGGTTTTGTTCTCTCAAAGCCAAACATCTGAGAGGAGAATAGCCAAGGGTAGCCGGTAAGCAAGCTGGAAATAGCTTAGCAGAAAATACTGATGTGACTTCTGCTGAGAGGCTCAGATGTCAATGCAGCTCCATAGAGGGCCTCTTTGAACCCCGCTCTGAAATTCACAAACTCAGTGGAAACCCCGAAAAAAGTCATTTCCTTTCCAGCAGATTCTTTCTGAACTGTTCTCCTCACTCTAGGCCAGTTTCAAAGTCATAAAATCAAAAAAGGACTTTAAAAAATAGCATGTAGCACATTCCAAGTCGTCATCACGCTCGTATGTCTCAAACTGATATATGGGCTGCTAGTTTTTACAGCCGATAACAGTAGTCTGTGATGCCAGGCTGCAGACTTTAATCCGAACAGGGACAGCACAGGAGTGTCTGAGCCAGAGACAGGCAAGTGCTGCTGTGCCTGCAGATGGGAGTGATTAAAGCTGGGTGGAAACACTGAGGTAATGGTATGCTGCTGGAGGAGAAACTCTCTGACCAGGCTGCAGGATGGAAAGTGTGAGGAGAGGAGAGTCAGCTGCTGTGGTCGGAGTCTCGTTGATGACAAGTGCAGGCCTCGCTCCGAACCTGGAGCCTGTGGAGCCTCAAGGCCAGACTGGAGAGATGTTTAAACATAATCACCACCGAGAGTAATCGTGTAATGCTGGACAGTGATGATCACCAATTATGCGTGTTATTGTAGTTATTGATTTATGATGATATATTTTATCTTGTGAGGAGGGAAGCACAAAGTGGAAGTAGCACTATATGTAATAATAATTATTTCAAACTGCACCCTGTGGACAGACATTGAGAGAGGATGTTCATTGTGCTGTTCTACTAAATGTCATCTTCATAATTGTGTCTCTTAATCTTCAGGAATTCTGCAGCAAAGTTTACTGATTGAACCTGAGAGCCTTGTTTCCCTCAACCTGCTCGTGGCCTCTGCAGTGTCTGCGTTCACCATCGGGGCGGCGCTCTCTGGCCTCGCCGTTTGCTGGATCATGGCCCACAAGCCTGCCAACCGTCGCCATGGCAACAGCTCCCAGTCCTCCATCCAGCGACGTGAAAGAGGTCTGCTAAGTAACGGCGGAGGGATGGGAGGATCCGTGCTGAGCGTAACGCGGCAAGGAGGCGGGGATCGCCCCTGCACTCAGGGCGGGGAAACCCTGTTCGTCATGCCCAATGGCTGGGTGAAGTCAGGAGAGCTCGACCCCGGTTTCCTCCCCACCCCGGAGCACACACCCCAGCAGAAACGAAGAGGCCTGCGACTGTCTGACTCCAACTCTGGAGGATGGGACACCAGCCAGACGTACCTGGGCGGAGGCTCTGTGGGTCTGGGGTCACCCTGCCGCATGCCCCCCTCCGTTTACCTGACCACCAGACTGTTTCAGCAGGGTGGAGGTGGGAGACACAGTGGCGAGGGTCGAGGAAATGACACACCACGCCAGCACTACGTCTGCCTAAGCAAGCAAGAGAAAGGAGTGAAAGGGACGCCCAAAGCCCCTCTCAGGAAGTCAGCAGGAGAGTATGTATATCCCATGACCCCCCAGGACTCGCCCGAGCGTCGGAGGGTGGTGTCAGCACCCAGTGCCCCCATGGAGTACGGCGAGCCACTGCCATTGCGCTGGCCGGCTCAGGAAGGATACATCCTCAGCAGTCATGGTATGGTCCCGGTCCCCCTGCCTCCCCCGTCCATGCCTCCCCCCAGCGCCCAGGCCTACGTGTCCCAGCAACACACCCCCGGGCTGAGCAGGGCTCTGCTCAGAGGAGCCCTAGAGCGAGGAGAGCTTGGCGAGCTGGTGGATCTCAGCCAGCTGATGAGTAAGAAGAACTGCAGCGATAGGACTCAGACTGGCCAGTGACTGTGGCTGAGGAAATGAAGGGGACGGGAGTCTCTCCATGTCCGGAGCTCTCTGTCTTATTTACATAGATCTCTCTTTCCTCCTCATTCTGTCTATCATTCTCTAACTTCCTTACATCCTTATTTCATTGTCATTCAGTCCCTCTGATCTCCTCTGTCAGTCTCTAAGCTACTCCCCACTCCAACCCCACTTCCCCATTCCACCCAATAATGAGTCTCTCCTTATGACTGGCTGCTGGGTCTGCCACTCATATCCTGGCTCGAACTAATTGGTCAGATGGACTGAGGTTGTTGCTGTGTCTGCATTGCAGAGTTGCTTCTCTCCTGCTACTCAGCAGCAGCAGGAAGAGGGAGGAGAGAGGATGGAGAGGAAAGAAAGAAAGAAAGACAGAAGGAAAGACAGAAAGAAAGAAAGACAGAAGGAAAGAAAGAAAGAAAGAAAGACAGAAGGAAGGAAAGAAAGAAAGCAGAATGGGGACAGAGAGGATGTGGACAAAGATGGACATTGCACTTAGAAGCTGCCTTCTCTGTGCAGATTAACTGAAGCTGCAGAGCCAGTCAAGTACTGCTGCAGGAGTGGGATGGTTTTTTTTTTCTTCCCTCTTGGATAACATTAACAAGACTGCCACCCATCTGTTCCCTACTATAGTACCTGTGGGTCTGAGTGCCAACAAGGCACTTCAAGTGAAGCTGTAAATTTTAAACACGATAAATAGAAACCTTCATGAATACCTTAAGCTGTAGGTGACTGAAGTCATTCTGACTGTAAACACAAATCTGAGGGATGATGAGGTGACACCAGTTCCTTCCCTCTGTTCACTTCCTTCCCTCATTTTCTCTCTCTTTGTCCTTACTGCACACATACAGCAGGGGCCTACGTGTATTTGTACAGGTGGGTATTTAGTATTCCATGTATACAAGAGAGAGAGGCCTGCGTGCCAAATGCCTCTAACCTGTCTCATAGGGATATGGGACCATAACTCACATCTTTGGAGAGCAGAGTGCAGAACTGAAATGTCAGCACTATTTCTGCCAAGCGCATGCTCTCTGTAATGACGGCATCTAGGGCTGTCTATCGCTCTATTTGTTTGACTCCTTCCACTCCACGTACTGTTTAATGACTAATGATTCCACGGTGACGGAGGGAGAGCTTGTACTACAACACTGGATTGACAGAAAAATCACAGCAGGACAAAAAGAAACACAGAAAGACAGAAAGGAGGAGGAGGTGTTACAGAGAATGAATTTTAAGTAAATGCACTGCAATATATGAACTTTGTCCTTCACTGTTACCTTAAGGTTTTTCCATACATACACAGACACACACACACACACACACACACACACACATCCATAAACGCTGTATTATAGAACACAGTCCAGTTTTATTGGGCAAATTTTTCCCTTAAGCCCAGAGTGGATCAAGGTCCCACAGACATGATACAGAATAAAGTGACAGTTACAGCAGCGATGATTGAAACCTCTGGCTTAACTCAGAGCCAATAGGGGTAATGGAAATGTTCCCAGCAGGCAAATGGCACTGTATATTCACCCCATCAAAGTGTCCAGTTCCATGAAATGGTCGGCGTTTAGATCAACACAATGTGGCTTGAGTGTGTTAGTGAGGAGATGGAAGTCATAAAAAGAGACAAGATAAAGAAGACAAAAGCAGAAACAAAAGGCAACTTAATGAAATGTTGTGCAACACCAACATCATATGTGGGAAAATAATGAGTATACGGTTCGTTATCAGATCAGGTGACATGCTTTCCACTCTTAGTTTCAAAAAGAGTGAAGTGTGGTTTGTGGCGACCTGACAGTGAGCAGCAATATGTGATTTATCTGTACATAGTAAACTTTAATTTAGATAAAGATGATAATGTAAGACAAACAGTAACTCCAAAAAAATGATATCAGGCATTAGCTTGCAAACAAAAATAAACATTTGTCATGTCATTATAACTATTAATGTATGAAAATCTGTTTTCACCTACATTTCATATCAACCTGCTCCAAGATTGAAATCACAGCGACACTAATTATTACCAGTGTCTTTTTTTTTACATCTGTATGCCAAACCCAACTTATGAATGATTTACCGATGCCTGATTACTGAAGCAAAAAAGAAAGAAATTTGTTTTAAAGTGCCATGAAGAAGACCATTTCAGTCAGCAGTGCACCTATTTCCTGTACTGTGGTGTCAGAGGACTCAGTCGTTGCAGTATACTTGTGATATGATGTATGCCTTTGACCTTACACGCTGAATGTTTCCTTTTTCCATGTAGATGTTGGCTTGTACTGTTGAAATGTTTTGGTTTTTTTACAGCTCTCTGCGTCAGCCGACGCTGAATGTTACCGACAGTGTTTGAAGGTTTGTTTATGAACTATTGTGACACATTACACCAACCTTATATACTGTAAATATGTAAGAATAAATACAGACACTTTGTCATGCCTTTTATGATTATACTGTAATGTATTCACTTTAACAATTACATGATATGTGTTTATTCCACAATAGCTGATATGTATTAATAATGACTCATAAGAAGTTGATAAACAAACCTTCAAAAGGACTGAAATGCTGCGAGGGAACACTGTGTTTGTCATTTTTGTCTTTTTCTGTAGTTGTGACTCTGTCCGTCATTGCCAACCAACTGCCATACTGGAGGATCTTGAAAATACTCGTCAGCATCCTGATTGAATGAATGTACTCATTGTTTTTGTTTGTTTATTGTCATTCTACTGTGCAGTAATAATGAAAAGCACATTTTTGCATTCTGAAAAGGAGCTGTCCTGTACCATTTGTGAATAGTGTAAATAGTCATGCTGATGGTATAGTGTATCAGTTTGGATTTTTTGGGTGGGGTGGGAGATGTCTTTCAAGCTCTTCTGAAACAGGACTGTGGTTAAAGTGTTTTTTTTTTTTCCATTTTCGGTGACAATGCTGTGAATAAGATGTATGTACAGTATTTACGTGACTTTGGCCGAGTGCTGAGTCCAGCTGTTTCCTTCCTGTTGTTAGAGTAGAGTCGCAGGCCAGATCTCAGCCAGAACTGAGCCGTCTTATTTGACTGATGCCTGCTGAGTTTTTTTTTTTTTTCTCGCAGTTGCTAAGATACTGCTGTTATAATAACCATCAATCTTTGGAGTACTGCTATTAAATGGCATTATACAATTGACTGTGATTGTCGTGTGTGGTTCTGAATGCACTCATTGAAAAAAAATGCATTGTCATGTCATTATATGTGCCCACGCGTATATGCAGCCCGAAGGAATGTGTATATCATTACTGCAGTTTATTCTCTTTGAATTAGAAATATTTTTCAACAGACTGGCATGTTGATGCTTCTCAACAAGCAGCTCCAGCGCAGAGGGAAGAGAAAATGTTCACTTTCCTCACCACAAGAGGGGGCTGGACACTGGCCCTCAGTCTTCTGGCCTCTGTGAGTCAGTTAGAGACATGAACATCCATGGACGCCCAAGCTTTACTCGGACATCATCTGTCTGTCTGTGCAGCTAATCTCTACACTGTTGTTTTGTCGAGAGGTCTGGAGCAAAGATGAGATTATACCCCTTGTTCTCTGCTTTGATATAACTCTTTGAACATCATACAGAGAGAAATAAGGTCAGCAAAAGGTTGAGTGGCTTACATAAAAGTTATTTATGCACCAAGCGTAGACACACATACACATACAACTTCAAGCACATCCTTTTGATCAGTTACGAGCTTGTACAATAGCTTGATGAGTCCAACCAACATGCTTACACGTTATGCTGACAGAATTAACAACACTTGCTAATGACTAAACTGATCAAACGGACAACAAATACATACACGTTACATAGAAGCAGTAAAAAAGTACATTTTTGCCAAGCAATACATCAACATTTGCATTTTAAAGAGTAAATCATAAAAGAAAAAACATGTCATATATCTAAAATATATCAACACTAAAAAACACTTTAATCTCAATTTCCCTTTATTATAAATTGCAAAATAACATCATGTGTTTTACTTTAAGCTCTCAAAAAATGACACACAAGCTCTCGGTACAGAATAAAACTGCTTCAACAAGAAATAACAGCTGATGCAATCAAAGCAGCAGTTTGTGGTGGCGATCCATTCACTCACAACAAAATATATATGCACAGGTTGGAGCGTTTTTTCCCAATCTGGAGGTGGCTCAGTAAGGTAGTTGAGAATAAAGGCGATATGGATTGGAGTGAAGCAGACAATGAACACAGTCATGTTTGTTTTTACGATGTCAGTCATGATTTTCTTTTCTTCTGATTCTTCATCTTCCTTTGACAGAATAGAAATGATCTGACTGGAACAAAACACAATGATCACCAGCGGAATGAGGAAACCCAGTAAGAGCAGAATCCAAAAAAACTCATCTTTCAGTGGTTGATCTTTACGTCTTTCATAACATGTCCAAAGTTTATCGGGGTAGTTCTCCTCGCGAAATGCATAGCATATTGTCACCAAAAGAACCCAAAACATCAAGCACACAGCAAAAGCTGTCTCCTTCTTCTTCCTCCATGACTTGGCCAACAGAGGGTATCTTATGATCAGGTAGCGCTGGACGCTTATGGCCATCGTGGTCATGATGCTGGCATACATGTTGATGAAATGTATAGACAGGAGGACAGTGCAGAATCTCGTCTTTGGCAGGCAGATGAAAGAATCGTAAATTCGAAAGGGCAGGAAGAGGACGAGGGTAAAATCAGCTATAGCCAGGTTGAACATGTAGATATGGGTGTCTTTCCAGGAACGCCATATGCTGATGAAGGCGCGCAGAGCTGCAACGTTGACAAAGAAACCCAGGAAAAACAGTGGAAGGTAACAAACACCCAAAGTGATGTCAAGGCTTTTCACCTCACAAGTTGAGTTGGATGTGAAGTTGCCCATATTCGTCTGTATGAAGTGGCAATGTTAGTGAGAAATCAGTTGTTAGTATAGAGGAAGGCATAATTATGGAGATACAACTCCAAACAGCTGAGCATAAAAACACACAACATAAATTTATCGAAGAATAGATTCACATCTTTCCTAATCTGTCTAAAAAAAGCACTATAATGATCTCCCATGTTAAAAAAATACTGAACAGATGTACCCATTTATTCCAGTGTTGTCAGGCTCACAATAGAGAGAGTAGTTTTAAAGAAGCATCAAAATCTATGCAGCAGAACTGGAGACACTGTCGTTTTATTCCTCACTAAAATGTCAAAACCTCAACAGACACTGTCTCAATTTATGACACTTGAAGTCTTCACATAACTCCCTCCAGAGCCACAAAAGGCTCAATGCAACTTGTTTTACACAAGCAGAAGTAGTCTCCAAGACATTAAAATATTAGAACTTGGAGCGCCCAGTGGTTAGGGTACACCACTTCGGGTCATAAGCCGCGCAGCAATCAGCAGTTTGATTTCCCGGCTGTGTCGATCATTTCGGCATGTCACTCCCCCATGTTTCTCCCCACATTCCTGTCTATCTTCATTGACCCGTCAATGAAGGCAAAAAGCCAAAAATATACCTTTTTTAAAAAAAGAACATTAAAACTTCAATGGGATTCCTGTTCAATACTGACCCAAAAATCCAACGAAAGGGATGAAATCCACTGTTTTGGATCTTGAATAATGTGAATTAGCTAGTCACAGTTACAGCTCAAAACCCCTTGTTAATGTTACTGTCTCAAATAGGTTGCACACAACCTCTGACATTTTCCTGAATTGATTTTGTTGAAATAGGTTTTAGCTAAGAATCTTTCCGTGGTGATAACAGACAAAATTAGGAAAACGTGGAAGTATGTGAGCATTATTTTATGACAGACATGAAAAATGGAAATCGCTCTATTCATTTAAAACTTGACTGAAGCTGTGAAAGAACTAGTTAAGAAGTTGTTGAGTCATCAACTTCTATATCTGGCTTATTGTGTATAATGGGAAGTAATTTAAAAAGAAAAAAGTTTCAGTGTGTTACAATGTCAAGTTCAAGTCAGATTCATCAAATCTCAGTTGGTAACTTTAACATACGTACAGTCAAAAACATTGGCGATTGTAGTAGTGGTAGTATTATAAAATTGACATGAACCGATAAAAAAACAAAACTTACAAACTGAGTGCTCCTATGCATGAGTTCCACTGAAATGGTTAGACTACTGGGTAAATGTCACGTTTGTGTCATTTCCTTGTATGCTGCGCTTTTTTTTTTTTTCAGTTTCAATGCGTATGCATGCAGTATTGTGGTTTAGGGGGATACATTTGTTTAAAAGAGAACCGCTGCTAGCTGTCTTAAACAGAAGTTGCAACTTTGCAGCACTTGATGAGTCTACTGAATGAATAAAACTGCTGTTTCTACAGTTCGGTAGCTGTCTCAGGAAACTGTAAGCAAGTAAACTTTATTTCTATAGCACTTTTCACAGAAAAAATCACAAAGTGCTTTACAATAAAAGTGCCAAGTGGGGTAACAAGACAATATAAGTAACACAACATAACATGACAGTTTAAAGGCAACCTAAGTCATCGTCCTGAGCAATATGGAGTTAAAAGCTCACAAATGTATTGTGGGGCTTGTCCATGTGCAGCTCTAAAAGTCAAACTCTTAAATCTTAAAATCATGGAGGCAAATGAGGTCAACACTGATGAAGGTGAAAGCACGAGGTCAGTAGCTGCGCTGACAATACCAGACTGGAATAAGACAAATTACAAAAAAAAAAACCTTCAACAACCAGTGAGGGGAAATAGGTCGATGTTTTGTTCTGTTGGTTGAAAAGAGGAGACAACAAAAACAAAACAGACAAAAATGGACCACAAAGCAGCACAATGGTGATGGAAATGATGTGCCAACAGTGATTGTGAAACTGTATTTATCTCGTGCATCATTTCCTATTCCAGAACAACCACACACCACTAGATTCAGCTTCTGTTGAACGACCCTGGGTAAATAACGCTGATAATTGAGACATACTGAGTCATTAAAGTCATTAAAGCATCCGCAGACCTGTCACTACTTTCATGCGGCTACGGTCAACGAGTTATTTTGTCAACGTTGGACAGATGTTGGGGGACGGGGGGTGTTGGTCTGGACACAGGCTGCCACACACACACCAGACGCTGCACAATGATGGGTCACTTAATAGAAACTAAATTAGAAACTGAGCTCCACCGGGACTTTGTGGGGCAGTGTTTGTGTGTGTTCGCGACCATCTCTCTGCGTGTTTGTATGTGAGTGCACATCTCTTGTTGTTATGTTTTGCTTTGTTTTTCCTCACAGTAACTATGTGCTTGTTTGTCTTCTGGGTTCTGATTCATTTGTTTATGACAGAGGGTATGTATTCACCGGGGGTGACTAAGCTTCTGAGTGTTTCGTGACACAAATCCTGCATATTGATTGAACATAATGTCAGAATCGGTCCATTGTGATATGCTGTTTAATGTTATACTCGGCTAATTAGTTTTACTGTACCCAAGTGTTGACAATAATAAGCAAAGAGGTGCTGGTTTGGAAGCGCAGAGGCTCTCAACTTGACGAGATGAGGTCATGGTTGCGGAAAAAAATGAGAAAATGTATTACTGATTCTGGCTCCTGGCAACATTGTGTACAATGCTTGTCTCTGTCATCGATCCAAGATGTTTAAGACAAAAGAAAAGCTTTGTTTGAGAGGAATAAATAGATGTTAAGAGTAAAATGAAGGCTACTTTAGTGAGGGAGGACATTGATTCATATTATAGATTCAGAGCTTGTCCTTCCTCTGTATGAATCATTAAGGAACATGGTTATAAGACAAATAAAAGTGTCAAAAGACAAAGAATCAAGTGTTTTACAACCAAAAGCAGCTCTGGATTTGATTTATTATTAATATGGTCTCTGATTGCAAATGTGTTTTTAAGTAGCACTTAGGAAAGAAACAGAGCTGCCAACTTTTCCACAAACCTTGGAGTGAGAATGGGGGTTGTGGGGCCCAACAGTGCTGACATCACCATTTACAAGTCCAGTGATTGGATGGTCAGAAGATGAACCAGTCAAGGCAAATGTGTCCAAAAGCAAGAAGATTTGATAATTTGATGAAGATTTGTTTTTGTTCTTTGAACAATGGCTGACAGAGAAGATGAAATTGATTTGGTTGCAGATAAACTTTCAAAGCCATTTTCAAGACAAACAATTCAAGAAAACAGAGGTGCGTACCTGTGATATGTCAAGACGACAATAAAACCGGTACATTGCCTAATTACGTAATGCTCCTGTTAGCTCAGCTAGTAAGCACATGTGCTCTGCTTACTAGTTTTCCTCATTAAAACCAGAGGTCTGGATTTGTGCCTGGATGTTGGCTGTTGGTGCTACTACGATGTGCTTTTTTTTTTTTTTTAGGAAGGACACCACTGAAGGCCCAGGTGTGAAATGCACGGTCTGCCACTGGTGTAAAGGAACTGGGGTTCTTGGCCAGTTCAGCCAAGAACAAGGCAAAAATGAACTGATTGCGAGTGGCATTGATCAGGCTCAACACATAGATCAGATTATAGATGAACAGATCTTTTTTCCGGCATTAGAAATTGGAGGTGTGGCGTGAGAGTGCGTGAAGGCAGTCAAAAACATGTGTCTCACGGTCATTGCGTGAGACCATTGTTGGCAGCCCTGAAGGAATCACTGAGATGAGCAAATATCAGTTTCAGTTGCCACCAAAGATGAAGAAATCAGCATTAAAGTGCTGGGATGAAAGTTCATCAGAAGCAAAGGAAAGGTTTGACATAAAGAGACCAAAAAGTCAATGTCTCAGGCCCTTTAAAAAATTCTAATAAAAAAAAAAGACAGGACAGAAATCTGAAAACCTGATCTGGAAAAAACAAATGTTGGACACGTTTAACGGAACAGTTGAGAATTTGTGACACGAAACCAGATGACAGAGCAGACAGGTTTCTATGAAGTTGTCCTTTTTTACTTGTTTTATGTTGTTAAGTCTATTTTTAGTTGATACAGTTTGGTTTCATAAAAGTCTTGGCGTGCCCTTTTAATACAAAACAGGCAGGTTGCTCCATTGGTCTGTGGCCTCTGAACTGTGATGTTGGATATTTGAAGCCAGAGGAAGGAACAATCATCCTGTTAGAGAAAAGGCTGAAGGTTAAGAGCAGCTGTCTGTTGGTGGAGATGTAGTAGCTTGTGAATTTCTTGTAATTAATACATTAATGTATGTGCATATGTTAATCAAACACATTTTACACTGCAAAGATCTTCAAAAAAAAAAAAAAAAAAACACTGAACAGCACCGGAAATGTCGGATTAGATCTTGTTTATTAGTAATTCCAGCTTGTATTTTTGCTGTTATTGCATTTTTTAAGAGATGTTCTGTTTTTATTAAAAGCTGCTTTAAGCTTCTAAGATATCATTCTCTAAAAAATAAAGGTCTAAATCTAATATTGCACAGGATATGAAGGGGCTTCAGTATTTCGGATGCAGTCTGTTGTTATCATTAATTTATTTCAAATCCCTTCAGGCTTATCCTGTTTTCACAGAGATATTTCCCAGATCTACCCCAATCTGGTATATCACTATGGATATATTTGTCTGCGATGGTCTCAGTGAAACTCATTTTTCTTGACTCATGTCGACTTGCCCACCCCCCCACCCTCCCTCTACATGTCTCTCTACTTGGCTATCTCTCTTTCCTGCCTCCATGCATTCATTCCTGTCTGTCTGGTACTGTTTGAAAGTGCCCTTTACACGTCAGTAGTGAGGCGGGGTGCTGGGCGGATGAGGGTGAGGTGGGGATGGAGGGGGAGGGCAGGGGGTGTGTGGGGGGGGTTCCATAGCTCTAACTAGGTCAGTGAAGACACACCCCTCTCTCCCCTCGCTGTGCCCCCCCCACCCCTCACCTCCCCTCCTGTCTCTTTTCTCTCCCCTTTTCCTCTGCTCCCCACTGTGACGCAATGCAGACTTTCTGCTCAGGCCTCCTGTTTCTCCCTTATTACCTCCTGGATCTGACAAACACCACACACTCTCCACTCGGCCGGTGACAGTGATACATCTTCCAAATCGGCATTAAGCAAACAAGCATCAGCTGAACAAAGGCAACTTGCACTTTTTTTACAAATGCCAGTCAAATTACATGACTCAGCTGCACCATATGGATCCACTAACCAGCCAGTGTTTCAGTGATTTGGTCCAGCTTTTTGTTGTGATGATGGGTTACATAATGCCTTGGTGTTGCATAATGTTTTTTTGAGAGTGTGTGTGTGTGTGTGTGGGGGGGTGTCAATCTGTGATCAGACTCTCTCACATTTGCAGGGGCAGTCAAGTGCAATGATCAGAAAGTGTGTCACTCTTACTGTGAGATTGCCTTGGCAACACATTTTTATAGAAACTCCTTCAGTGGCTGTGTGTGTGTGTGTGTGTTTGTGCGAGTACACGTGTACATCAGACATAATGAAAATCACTGCATTCACCTGCAGTTTTATAAACCAAATCAAATAATTAACTTGTGACTTATCGTGCATCTGTACAGTCCCACGACAATGATGGCCAAAAATCATGAAATATGCATTACTAAAGAGCGAACTCCAAGTATTACATAAGCCTGGCATGTTAGACCACAATCCCAACACTAGATGTCTCTGTTTCTGTTGGCTGTGCTGCAATGAGTCATCTGGGCGGTTATACACTATGTGAACTGAATTCTGAATTATCAAATCTCACTCAGGATTCACACTAAAATGCAGAGCATTTATCTCAGAGAATGATCTAAAGGAGGTGAACACGCTGTTGAACAGGTTGTGCAAAAGGAGGAGGAGATGTTAAACATGTTCACTAACTACACTTGATTTTTAGCTGATGTATTATGTATGAATAGGACATGATGATTACAAACAGATGATTTTTCCTAAGCCATTCTTCTGTTATTACATTATATGAGGCAGTTGTAGGATTAAATGAAAAAAAAAATGTCCTCTGGTGTTGTATGGAAATGAAAGAGAATAGAGGATCTGAGAAATATGAGAGGATAAAAGAAAATGTGAGGTTGAAAAAGAAGTGAAATAAGGAGTGTATAGCAGCAGCTTTATGGATGGCACACAACAAATGTAGGTCATCGGGCCAAAGATAGAGGAAACGCAAGATATGCGAGGCAGAAGCGAGAATAATCACAGCTGAGGAAAAATGCAGGATACTGGAATAACTTCTTCCACCTCACTGCGTTCGCTGCCTTATTTACTGTTGATAGAAATATCACAGCGTCCGTGTGTGTGTAGCACATGGATCTTGGTGCGTATTTGTTGTTCATTCACACTCCCTTGGGTATAACTGGGTCAGGTTTACATGGCAAAACACGTTGATTCACACTTGAAATAAACACTGCTCAGTTGCCATAACAACCTCCTTTTCACTCTTTTACCTCATCTTTGCATGTCACTTATTTGTATATGCATCATACTTCCATGTTGATGCCGACACAGACAAAGCTGCAGTTTTTCCACACTGCGCAGCGCTGTCATTTATAGTTATGAACAGGTTTGCATCAATCATGGCAGCCTTTTGTTTTGAAAGTTTATTACCTAAATTGAAGGTTTAAGTAATGGATATGTGTCAGCACAGCGGGGTCCTCCCTCTATTCAAGTGTTTGTGGGTGTGGACAACCTGGTTTGTTCAGAACAAAGATGAGTAGGGGAAAGGAAGAGGGAGACAGTGAGTGACAAGACAAGTCTGGACATACTGTACAAATTAAAACAGAGGAGTAACTCAGTGTGTGCGTCAACATTTCTGACATAGTCAAACAACCATGACCGACATTTCTAGAAGAAACTCCTGTCTGAATTGAGCAACATGTAAGAGGAAACCCTCCTAAGCACAGAACATCCTGCAGTACCTGAGGTGTACATTAAGTGAAGTTGTAATTAGAGTGTTAATGGTTTGATTTATGTGACTATTTGTAGAAGGGAAACAGAGAAGAAAACATCCTTCCTGTGTTCAACACTCCTGTGTTTTGTGGCCTTAAACACATCTTGAATCATTGGGTGTAATAATTATAAATAGCTTTGTGGTTCTACTGTACGAGTCTGAGGAATCAGTATTATGTGTTTACAGACAAAAGACACAAAAATGTATGAAACACACACACACAGCTGTTCTATCTTTGTCAGAACACATTTTATGTAGGGATGCATGTATGACTTCATACTTCATCAAGTTCAAGTTTCAAGTTTTCAATGACCTGACAATGATCATTCAACACCACAACTGTGCCGGTCAGGGTTTAGATTTGCATTTTAGCCAGTGGCTGAGTTTTGACTGTCAAATACTTCTTCCTCTATAGAAAACATTCAAGTTTTACTTAAAATATTTCACATTTAGCACAAGCTGTGAGGAAGGTCTAACGCACCTGCTGAATGTCGGGCGATAAATGGCACAAGAGCTTCTCAATTTCTCATTTCACTGCTTCACTTTCAGCAGCGTAATTAAGTGAAAGCCAGACGAAGGACACTACGAGAACGTGCAGTTTGTCGGCGCTCTTCTTGGAGGGTATGTGAGGGACTTCATTTGGTCATTGAGATGAATCTGCACCTAATGACCTGTGACTGAGCTCATATATATATATATATATATTATTACTCTACAGGATTATCAAACACAAGAGCTGTAGAGTGTATGAAAATTTAAAGCGATAAGGAGAAACTGAGCTCGAAGAAGAAACAGATGTGCTGGAGCAGAAAGAGGTAACAGGAGCTGATATGAGAAAAAAGAAATGGGGAGTGAAATATAGAAAATACAGAGATAGAACATAGATGTAAAGTGGATTTGAGTGGAGGAGGATGAGTAGTTCATGACAGGAGAGAACAGTGTTTGTACTTTTGTCTGACACACTGACCTAGTGACGCAGCAAAGCTCACAGCTCCAGATTACAGAGCCACGGCTACAGGGAGGAGGGGGCGAGAGGGATTAATGTAGCTTCTAGAGAGGAGAAAACAGGGAGATTAACTGAATGAGGAAAGAGGGAGTGAGGGATTATAGCTCTATGGATGGCTGGAGCCTGAAATAATCTCAGCAAACTGACTGGTACAGTCCAGTGTATGTGTGTGTTTGTGTTTCGGCTGTTTTTTGCATGCAATGTACAAATTAGTACAATTTAAGAAATGAGAGGACAAGGTGTAGTAAACAGACTGTGAGAGATGTACCAAATTACACCCCGTTCACATACAAATGCATTCCAATGTTTTTACAATACGCCATGTGAGAAGCTAGACTGGAATGTACAGAGTTGATGCTGCTATGTCAGGGAGATTGGCCATGGGGCCCCTCTGTAACCATGTGCGGCCAATCAGTTACAGTTGGTCCCTCATCCCTACAAAGACTCTTTGATGTGAACGAGGCCTTTAAATTCAACCCTGGGGAGTCACAAGGCTGTGCTGGCTTTGATCTGAGTCAGGAGAAACCTCATGCTATTCTTGACAACAAGACGCCTTGAGCAACAAGATGCCTGCTCGCCTCGCGTTCAAAGCGTCAGTGATGAGCACAGACGCATAATTGGATGTGAAAATTGTGTTGATGTGTCTGTACAATGTAACAGTGGTCAACTTACACTCTAACATAACCTGTAGCTGATGTGTAATAGTTTCCCATACACAGAAACCAGCCCAATAAAAAACATATTGTCTACTGTGTTTATAGTCTGTCTGACACACATGTGTCACTCTAAATGTCTGTGTTGAGAGATTTTTTTTATACATGACAGGACGTGAGTTATTTCACCTCCTTGTGTGTACGACAGCTCTGCTTGTTGTCACACAGTCTGTGATGTAAATATCCGTCCATTTATGTATCATCTCAGCGAGGCCTCCCACATCTGCCCCCTCATCCTGTTATGTTGCTGCTGGCAGCTTTCCAAAATCCTCCAGCCTCTCCAAACCCTCCTTCTACCTTGCCTTTTCTTTCACCTCTTACTTTATCATCGGGCAACAAAATGTCTGCCATACATGAAGCCATGCCGGAGACCTCCTCCCTCCTCTTCCCACTCTCTCGCTCTCGCTCCCCTTCTCGCCTGTTTAACCAAGTTTGCACAGTGGTTACGTAAGAAGTGAGGTCAAAGTGTCACTGCCGTTGTCAAGGGAGACATAGAACAGAGGGGCTTAAGTGGAGATGTGTAGGGGGTGAGAGAAGAGGGGAAAAACAGACAGAAAAAGCAGAGGAGAAAAAAAATTGTGTTGGAAAAGCCAGAAAAAATGATTGAACTGAACATGTGTGCATGAATAAAAACATCAAACTGATCGGATACGGCTAATTCTGGCTGACAAACAGGAGAAGTGGTGCACAAATAAATAAGATAAGGGATTATGTTTTGAAAAACAAGGAGTAGGCAGAGGAAACGGGTTTGGAAAGGAAAAAAAACAAAGGAATGGGAGCGCCTGTGCATTGCTGTGTGGGTGAGTGAGAGAAACAGAAAAAGAATCAGTGACTGTAGGTGCTCTGTGCTCGGCTGCTCCACTAACCTAGTTTGAGTAATCTCTGCCTTCATGCTGTTTCATAACATCACTGCCAGGACATTGCATCATAAGGCCACCCGCTGCAGCACCCCCACCCTCCTTAGCGAGCACCCGCCTCCCGATCAGCACCAACAGTCACTTACTGTCCCAAAACACCCACAATTACATCCGAATCTAAATCCTTTTTCAGTCACTAATTAATCAAGGAACATCAGCTGTACATTTGCTTTAAAGTCTCACACACACTCACAGATTCATACACACAAAGAAATAAAGATGTGACTCATATGAGCAAAAAAATAAGACATTTGGTACATTTTCTGGAAAGAATGCCAACAGTGTGACTAACATACTATTATGCACAGAGACGAACAAGATAAATAATTGAGATTCAAATATCACAGCAGTTTTTTCTTCTTTTTTTTTTCTCTGTGATGTGTTCCAGCATGTCCAGTACAGAAATACAAACATGAAACAGGAACCAGACTGCTGTGAAACAAACCTCGCAAGGTCACTGAGTGTAAACTCTGTAGCAGCTCTGCTCTACAGAGAATAAATCGAGAGATGGTGAGCAATCACTGGGAAAAAAGCCAGGGATATTTTCTGGCCTGTTCTGCCTCACACTGATGAGCATACTAAGGAACAAAGCTCATTTGAGTCAACGAGCTTGAATAAATATTTTACAACCTCACAAAGTCACTGCAGAAATCTCCAACTTATATATTATTTGCCAATAAAATTAAATAAACTTTTTTTTTTTTTTTACTTTTCTCATTTCTCTGAAAACAGGTGTTTCTCTTTGTAAACAGCAAGCACTATTATAGGTGTCATAAATGTACATCATAAAATAAATACACTTTCTAAATTGACTGAGTGAAAAGGGAAATGGTGTCTAATGTAACCTGTCGTGAATACTGCAAATAATATACTTATAGAGAAAACTACAAACCAAAGTTTTTCAAAACACCTTGTGTAATCTGGAAAACTTTCGTTTATAGTCAGCAAGAGTGATAAGAAGCTGAAGGAGTGAATTTTAGTCCTAACTGGTTCATCAGTTATCATTTAGATCTGTGTTTTTGTTTTTCTTTAGGAAGCTCACAGTTGAAATTAACACCAGTGAAGCAAACAAAGCACACACTCAAATGTCTGTGAAACGGAGTAGCTGTTAGAGAGCTTGTTGTTGCTTGTTCTTGTTGTCAATTTTAGCAACACCTAATCAGACGAGCATGAATCTTAATGACAGATTTACAGGCTTCATCGTTCTCCACTTGTTCAGTCAGGGAAGTGGCACAGAGCGCATGTGTGCGCATTAATGTCCGTTTCAAAGCAGAACTGACTGGCTGTTTAATTCCATTCACATCCTGTTAGAGGTAATCTTTATGTTTTCATCCCGTCTATGTGTGTTTGTGTGTGTGTGAAAGAGAGAGAGAGAGAGAGACAGAGAGACAGAGAGAGAGAGGTGATCAGTCGTCAATCATCCTCGCAGCCAACCACCTTAAAACTCGCTCCCGATGCGTGCGCGCCCCCGTCAGTGCTGCTGGAGGAGCTGTCGGCAGTGAGATCATGTGAGAGTCCACGCTTTGGAGAAAGTAGGTTAGCAGGGTAGACTGAGAGGAAAGCAGGCGGAGAGTCACAGCGTAGGGGGGAGTGCTGAACACCGCTCGTTTACCGCGGGACTATTCTGTCAAAAAAGTTGAGCCAAATCTATTCGTCAGTGCGCAGACACGGTTACGATGCGATCCAAAGCGACTTTCTTCACGACTTTATTTTGCTCGGATTTGACCGAGCGATAGTGGAAGAAGTGTTTCAGGTAGTTTTTGTTTCTTTACCTTTTGTTTTTTGTTTTGTTTTTTTGGTCGTGCTTTGCGAGAGCTGTGTGCAACCAGGACGAAGTTAATATTGACAGTGAGTGTACTCTGGCTCCAGCGCTTTATTCCCTCTGTCCTGTCACCAACAGTTAACACATGTCGAGTTTTCATCGTCCTGCTTAGAAGAAAAACAAAACACCAAGATGAGAGGTGAGTTGATTGTTTTATTTTTTATTATTTATTTTCTATGTCAAGCTATATCTGTGAATGTTTGGTTGAACTAGGGGGGGTGGGGGTGGGGGGTGTTGGATCGGCCACATGTGTGCGCACAAGGAGACTTGAGTGCGCCTGTTTTCCTCCCAGTGCGCATTAATTCCTCATGACTGGATTATCGCTGCACACAGTGCGAGGCTGCGTGTTCCCCACTGAAGTACAACACGCAATCCTTACACCGAGGCGTGGAGACACGGTGGTCATAACTTGACCACATGAACTGTTTATTTATTTATTTATTGTTTACTTGTTTAACGTCCTTCATGTACATTCACGATCAAACCAAAATTTACATGACGCACACGCGTGGCTGCACTTTGTGATTCCTCTCAGAGCCAAATCTGTTTGTGGAGAAATGTGTCTCACACAGCACCTGTGAGTCCTTCTGTAAATTTTGCCAACGGATCCATGTTAGAGTTATGCAATAAGGAGAGGGAGGGGCGTGAGAGGCGGTTGTTGTTAACCAAAACTACAGTTATGTAATCGAGATGTTATTCGAGCTTATCAGGCTTCTGATCAGTTGAATTAAAAACTAAAGTAGTGACCATTTTGCAGAACTTGGACAGAAGAATAAAAGTCAACTTATATTGTGTTAATAGTGAATTATCCACATTTGTAGCTTTTTAAATGCGTTTGAAAGGTACATTAGTCCTCGGGATTCTTGCAAACTTTATTTTATCTGCATCAGTAGTTTCATAAGACGTATCAGAACAGCATTTGGGATTTAGTTGTGATGTTGTGATGTGATGAGTGTGCCAGCATGGCCGACTGTGTGAGTGTACAGAGGGAGAGGGACCTGGCTGTTCCACTGACCTAGTTATGTCACCCGACATTATACAGCGTTGGCAGCGGAGGGAGGAGGGAGCGCCTGTGAGAATCGCCGTGCCGCCGGACGTGCTGCACCATGTGCGGCTACAGATGCACGGTGACGGCCGTCCTCCTCCCTGACACCGGCTGAGTTTGAACTTGAGCAGAGTGATGACTGATACTGACACTGCAGACTGTTCTGTGTACAGTCTGCACAATCCAAAAGATGGATGATTCAAAATTTGAATTATTATGTAACATTGGCATCATGAAAATTATGTTTATTTGAGGCCCGTTTATAGTGCACATGTATCACATCCACATAGTGGCTTATGTAATATGAATTTCAATCAGTCTGCCATGTATTAATTTGTATTTCACTTCTGTTTTTATGCTGCATTAAAGTTTTGGTCTTATCATATCCAACAATATATTTATTTGTTGTGTAGAACAAGAGATGAAGTGCAAGTAGTTTCTTTTTGTAGGATTTGTAGGGAGTACTAGATGCATGTTTGCACTACCTGAGAGTGAGATGGGGAGGGAGGTAGGGAGGTAGGGGTGGGGGTCACAGTAGAGGGGGCCCACTGGTGGAGGGAGGTTCCCTTTGTGGCAGGATATCCAAATGTAAACAAACTGCGGCCTTCTCTTAAGCCAGTTGCACTTCAGATGCGAGTTAGTCATTCAACTTGTGGTTTCCTCACTAGAAGAACAAGTCAGCATTTTTTTTCTTTTTTTGTATCCTGGCTCAAACATGCTCCTGTGTATTTACAATCACAGTCATTTTTAGTCCAAATGGTTACGTCATGCCAGTGGTTTATTTGGCACATTGACAAACTTTCGGAAGGCTGACGCGATGTCTCTAATAGTTTCCTCCCACTTTTACTGCACTGGATAGAAAAGTACACCTCATTTATAAACATTATGAACGATCATGAAATTCATATCATACACTCACACCCGCTACAAGAGGCCTAATTCTTAGTTCTGTAACACCCCCATCTCCCTCTGTGGGCCTCAGTTCGGTCTCCACTGGAATTTGCATCTTTTTAGAATACGTCCGTTTGATTTGACTGCACTGGCAGTCGTATGGTCAGATTGTCTGAATGCATTTATCTCAATATTTTTGTTTTCTATTTCAAGCAGCTTGTGTTTAGAATAACGACAATATATATATATTTGTTAGAGCTGCATGTCAAAGGGTGACATAGTGTGCTGCAAGGTATATCTTATACGTTATCAGTAAGACGGTTGCCTTACTGGATTCAGCCAGAGAACATGAACACAAACGAGGCTTTTGTAACTTATCTAAGAATAAACTAGAATTAACATAGCAGAGTTAATAAAATAATATAGGAATTCAAATCATTCTGGACAAACATTCCTATACTTTAACATGATTTCTAAAGAGGAAGAGGCTAGTTGGTAGGTTGTTATGATATAGCTGCTGCAGCACTGTAAGCCTACAGCCAACTGTGAGGCATGACACAACAAGTGCTTCAGTATTACTAGAATGTATAGAGCGTAAGCACAAGACCCCCACCTTTTACCTAGTGCTACCTCTCATGCTGTCAGTCATTTCTATGAGCAGGTAATGAAAAAAATTAAAAGTCAGCTCTGAGGGCTGAGTGCATCTGTCGCTCATGGGCAGTCAGCACTTGATCCTGTAAGTTGTTGTAACTTGCGTAAGAACAAATACAGAACAACCTGTACTTGTATTAAAACAGCCTGTAAAGAGAAGTAAAAAAGTGGTGTATGAGCAGTTTTATCACATATGTGACGTGCATATGTGGAGGGTCAAAATTCATCTTTTTCTTTTTGTCACACTCCTGACACACTAACACACTGACTGTTTGACTCGAGGCAGGTGTTAGAGAGTTATTGGCTGTTTGTTCTGCATTAGATACAAAGATCTGAACTGTTGGAAGCACAAAGTCAGTGATTTTTCTCTGCCTCTCCCTGTCCCAACCCTACTGAATTAGGCTTTTTTAGAGATAACATGGTTACACATTTAGCTGGCTGATAAACATACAGAGGCCAGCGTGTTTGTAGTTGAACTGTTCTTAGTTTATTTCATGAAAAGGCTTGGGTGTGACACATGAGGAAGGTGTCCTATTGCTCAAACACATTATTTTGTTTGCCATTTGATTAATTTCCTCTTGTTTGCTGTATTTCCTGCTTATGTTTTATAAGTTACCGTGTCGGTGGATGATAAATATGAAGCGCTGCATGTAGTCTGGTAAAAAGCAGAATTGGTATCGATGTTCTTGGAATGCCGACTCTCCCTGGAGAGCTAAAGGTCAGATGCCTCAGATAAGTGTTTTGGCTCAGGTCAAAAATGATATTCAGGGTTAAAGGTAAATGTTGCTTCAACAACAGTGTGGTAACTGCTGCTACTGTCACATCTCTTTAGTAGCTGTGTAATTTTCACTAGGTATGTACCTTATTGTGGTGTTGCTAATCAGCCGGCTAAGCAATTAATTGTTGCATTGCATATTAAACAATAATCCTCTAGTCACTTGTGGAACAAACATACAAGAGATAAAGTAGTTTCTGTTGGGTTGTAAACATTTCCAGAGATTATCCAGACATTTAATATGTATTTAATATGTCATCTTTGGCTCTATAGGAAATTGCAATGGATGTTTTAATCAGTGTGTTGATGGTGTTGTTTGTTTGTTTTTACAGCAAATAGCTAATTAATTAAACAAGAAATTCAACTGAAATAATTGTTAGTTGCAGCCCTTGTGTGTGTGTGTGTGTGTGTGTGTGTGTGTGTGTGTGTGTGTGTGTTTCTACCGGCTTGGTGAGGCATTCAAGATATGTGTGTTAATTTCCTGTGCTCGTTAAATCTTTGTATGCAGGTAATTGGTTTAACGGTACAGTCATTTTTTTTAATATCCCAGGTCATGAACAATGACATCACTTTGAATAAGGGAACATTACAGAGATTAATCTGGATTTACTGTCTCTGGGTTGTGTCTGTGAAGAGTCAGAGAAGAGGAGAAAGCATGCGTGTGTGGTTGTAGAAACAGGGGTGGGTGGCTGGGCATCTGTGTAATTCTGGCTCTCAGCACAGGACAAGAATAGAACGGGTTGGAGCAAAAGCTCAATGTCAAAGAACAGGGAGGGGGGTGGGGGCGGGGGGTGGGGGTGGGGGGGTAACTGACATTCAAGTTTAGAGTTTGTCTGCTTTGAGTGGACGGCAGCCAGATACAGTAGAAGCTGTTGCAGTCATATCAAATATGGTTTTCTCACGAGCAACACAACACAGTGTTTTATAACTGCATACAAATCATTCCATACAGAAATAGACTGATGGGAAACCAGAAGATCTATGTTGAGCATGATCTCAACAGATAAGCATTGTTTGTTTTATTATCATCGCTTTTATGAAGCATAAAGAATCTTTTAATGCAAAGTAGGAGTGTTCAGGGAAATGTTTTATTGTGATTTCTGAGTATTATTCAGCTCCACCTTAAAACTGACCTGCGTAGAGTCGGGAGCGCGCCTGTTTCCCTCCTCCCCCTCTCCTCCTGCAGTGGGAAAGTGTGTCAGTAGGACAGAATGTCCACATGGGCTGACAGGCTACAGCGCCAGAGTGACAGATGACTCAGCCAATACTGAGGAGGCTGGAACGCCGCTCAGCCAGTGAGAAAGACAGAGTCTGAGGAGGGCAGGGCCTCGGTGTTGCTAGAGTGAGCTCGCTGAATGAGTGTTGTGAGGAATGCTCACAGACAAGAGTTATATAATCGAGAGATGAGGGAGGGGTGGAGGGGAACCTGAGAGAAAGAGAGGAAGGGAGGGAGGGGGAAGAGAAAGATATTTTTCCATTGCATGTCTGCAGCTGCCCTGATCAGTTGGAGTATTTTAGTAACAGTTTTAGAAGAGACAGCCGACTGTGTCATTACAGGGGAAAAGGGGGTGGAAAGTTGTGTTTTCCAGTACCTAAGAGTGCAACAATTCCTCTTCAATCACTGAGTAGTTTTCCAGACATTAGTGATACTAACACTGATTTTGTAAATCGCACACTTACAACAACCCTGAGCAGCAAATATCTTATGATATAGTTGTTGTTGTTTTTTTTCCCTCAGTCAAGACAGAAGGCGTCTTTGTTTATGTGTCATATGTGCCAGTGTCATGTGAGTCCCTATCTGTTTGTGCGCTCTGTTCCCTCATGGGGGCCACATGCAGGGTGCAAGCAAACACAGTTAACGGCAAGTTATCTTCCCTTGTGCTCTGTGTACTCATTGTTGGGACAGTTTGTCTTCAGAAGTTGTTGACACCAACAGAAAAACAAAGACAAAAAAGATGTGACTTGACATTCTCTTGTGTGTTGTTGTTTTTCTTTTGTTATCATGCTATGTTGCAGTGTAGTACAGTAAAGTGTGAATCAATTCATAATTATAATGTAACAAAGTTAACAGACGAACTTTTAAAGACGAGACATAAATGTTACACTGATGGCTGCTGTTTGCCAGCATCTTTTTCCAGAGTTTCAAAGACATGATTGCCTCTGAGACGGACCTAAGGATCATAGACTCATAGGGAACTGACAAAAAAATAACTAACTTCAATCCAAAAGTCAAGAACTCCCACAGAAGGAGGACGAGGACAACAACTCACTGAAATAGAAATGGTCCAAAGCCTTGCAGCTGCGTTTTGTATCAGCTGGAGGCAGGAGATGGCCTTCTTGTTGAACCCTGGGCACATGGTGCACAGTGGTCTGACTGGGACAAGATAATAGCATAGGCAACCTTTTCAAGGACTATAAGAGGATACAAAGGACTTACTGTAATTTTGGCCAAGGTTAATAGCTGAGAAAACATGATAGTGAAAAAGCCAAAAAAAGCGTGACTGAAATATGGCTGGTTTGTGCTACCACAGATGGAGCAGCTGCCAAGATATAACTGTAAAACGCTGATTGCATTTCAGGAAGATAATATGTCTATTTACTGTAGAGCCGTATGGCTACAAACAAATAAAAGGCATTACGGGATACCCATATAACTACTGGGTAACACCAGAAGAGATAAAAGAGGAAGAGGATCTTCTCGGCAGAAAAACAATCCGTGCTGTAAAGCCTCCGTTGAATGTGTGTTATGAATGAACATATCATGTTACTCATGTATCGTTGTGTAAGTGTTTAATCATTAACTATTTTTGGCAACATTTCACAGTATGACTGTGCTGTCCAATAACACTGATCATGGACTCTTTGCAGAAGCTTTCTGACCTGTCTCATCACTCTTGTCTTCCGTCCTGCAGCTCAGATCGAGGTCATCCCCTGTAAGATCTGTGGGGACAAGTCCTCAGGAATCCACTATGGAGTCATCACCTGCGAAGGCTGTAAGGTAAGAAGGAAACACAGACAGTCAAACTCAACTCTAATTCACCTGTTTTCTTAAAAATGCGCTGTCATTGATAGTATTAATACGTGTGCGTTTGTGTGTCCAGGGTTTCTTTCGTCGTAGCCAGCAGAACAATGCCATGTACTCCTGTTCCCGTCAGAGGAACTGTCTGATTGACCGAACAAACCGTAACCGCTGCCAGCATTGCCGCCTACAGAAGTGTCTGGCTTTGGGCATGAGCAGAGATGGTAAACACACAAAGAACACACTGTACCCTTTTACACACTCCCTTTGACCACAATGTTCTGTGGAAAACTTAAAAATTCACCACGACTGAGTTTGGTTTAAGTGAAACATTCACTTACTTAAGGAAACTTTAGTGGATATGTGCATCTTCAGTGCGGCTCATTGCATGTGTGCCTTTAATTTAAAACTGATTACAGGAGAATCTGAAGCCCTCAGCAGTAATGTTTCACATCAGCTTGCAACAGGGTTCATCACTTGTTCCCCTTCTCTGTAAACAGCAGACAGAAAACAAATGCAGTAAACAGACTGACGAGGTGATGAATTGTCATAATGCAAACTGGACATAGAAACTGGAACGTACAGTACTTATGGATAAGGTTGCAGAAGGTGTTACATGTTACAATTAGATAGAGGCAACAGCTATAGATGAAATATAAAAAAATCTCTGCACAAATACAGAAAACATGGAACATGCCTCAGCTGTGCAGTAAGTAGTTGTTTTCTGTATTTTCTGTAGCTGTGAAGTTTGGGCGTATGTCAAAGAAGCAGCGTGACAGCCTCTATGCTGAAGTTCAGAAACACCAGAAATCCCAGGAGTGTGTGGGCTCCACGGGTGGAGGCTCCACAGCTCTGTCCTTACCCAGGGAGGATGGAGTCTGTGGAGGTAGCGGTGAGGATGGTGAAGAGGGTCTGAGCCGGTCCTACAGCAGCGGCGGATCCAGCTCCACTCTCAGCGACCTGGACGACATTGCGGCACTGCCCGACCTTTTCGACTTGCCATTGACCCCAGAGGAGGCCAGCGAGTATTGCAGCCTGGAGCTGCTTGGCGGAGGTGGAGGAGCCAGCACTGGGAACACGTCCAATTCATCGTCCTCTTCTTCATCTTCTTCCTCATCCTTGTCCAATCAGAATTCCCCGCAGCAGACTATACTGGATGGCACAGACAGCAACGGCATGCAACTCCTGGATCATCTGCCTGACGACTGCTCAATAACAGACCTTGGTGAGTTTAACAATGTAGTGTCACAAATCGTTTTTTTTTCCCCTATTCACTCTTTCCTTAAACAGTGTGTCACAGAGTAGCACAGGTCAATGAAAATCAGAAATAAAGCACAAGGACGTGTCTTACAAACAGGCTTGCAAAGAAAACAAATTAGAGGAGTACACAGCAGATAAAATGGCCAAACCTGACACAATTCACTAGAATAAAAAAGAAAAAGTTGGAATCAGGCAACAAGATAGAGGTAGACAATGTACACAATATCTGTTCATCCAGAAACAGTGGCAGATGAAGAGATGATGGTGGAGTGCTATTTATCGAGGTAAAGAAGCAAAGCATCTTCAGAGACATAGTAGCTAGAAACCTTGAGGAAAAATGCATTTGTATTTCATTTTACATCTTTATGGTTGCTGCCAACAATAAACTGCACAGAGGCTTTGGAAAGGTCTCTGGGGATGTTTAAAAGAAGCAGCAAGTAAATACTGTGGCTGCTGGGTATAATAAGTGCAGGACGGTGGAGATGATTCCAGCATCTGTAGAAATAAGTACAGCAGATGAGCAAGTAGCAGAAGGAGTCTTGTTTCAGTCTTGTTTGGGGTAAATGAAACAGCTGGGTGCTGAAAATGATTTTTGCTTGTAATTCAAGGTCACACCGCCATGATGTCCAGATATGTAAACAACATCTCTGTTACACTCTGCTGATTTTTCTGTTGAAGCATAAGCCTGCTACTGCCACAAATAATCTGTGAGCCAGACGACGCTGATGTTTGTGTGTTTCTGTGTTTCACAGAGCGCATTACTCAGAGTATTGTCAAGTCTCACTTGGAGACCTGTCAGTACAGCGCCGAAGACATGAAGAGATTCACCTGGGTACAATACACACCTGAAGAAACACGCACTTTTCAGAACAAGGTACAGAATAAAACCCACAACAGTGATCAGAAATTAGGTCCATATCTGACCAAACACGGTTTTGGGTATTTTTAGCAGCAATAAATATCATTTCAGTTATAAATGTAAAAAAATAATTAGCTTACTTTGTTGACATTTTGTTTGAAGTACTTCATGTTGAATTGAGTGATGTTAATGGCCTTGTTATACTCATGTGTCTTTTTTTTGTCTTTCAGTCAGCTGATTGGATGTGGCAGCAGTGTGCACACCACATCACCAATGCTATCCAGTATGTGGTGGAGTTTGCCAAACGCATTGCTGGCTTCATGGACCTGTGCCAGAATGACCAGATTATATTACTGAAAGCAGGTCAGTGCACAGTCTAAAAATCTCAGCTCAGCAGATATAAAATACTTATTTAACATAGTTAATTCTTCTTCATTAAACAGAGTCTGTAACTTGCTAACTTTACTTCCTTCCTGTTTTTTTTGTCTCCAACCTTCTACCTTTACCTTTTGTTTTTTTTACCATCCATTTATTTGCTTTAATAAATTTTACACACACTGGTTCAAACACTACAACGATTATTTGTGATATAAAATGCATATATTTGACAATTTGACAACTCTCTGTAAATGTTTTGAACTTTAAAAAAACAATCTTGGATTTTTAAATGGTTCAAAAAATGTCATATATGCTGTGCACCAATCTGGGTCAAAATTATTTACATTTTGTTGTGTGTTTTGTGCATGTTGGAGTATCTTGGACCTTCTGTGTCCCTCTCTCCTTCGTCTTCCCTCTCTACCTCTCCATCTGTCCATGTCTTTGCCTCTATCGGTTGCTACTCTTTCAGGCTGCCTGGAGGTCCTACTCATACGTATGTGCCGAGCTTTCAACGTCAACAACGGCACCATTTTCTTCAACGGGAAGTTTGCACCAGCACAGTTCTTCAAAGCCCTTGGTGAGGATCAGATGACATGCCATTGTTTAAACTCTAAAACATTCTCATATTTGACAGTCACACGATGAAGAATGCCTTTTTTTTTATGCCTTATCCAAGCTGGAAAATCTTATGCCATCTTCACACACAATGCAAATATTACTATTACTGTGTAAGAAAATGTCAGGGAGCTCAGTTCTTAATCTATTATGGCAGTTTACAGAGCTGCCTCTGCACTGACTAACGCAATTCATTATTCTGGATATCATAACCACAGTAATCCTTCTTGATTCATTTTATTTTCAATCTTGTCAAAGGACGTTTGTTTAAGCAACAGCTGTCATTGTGTTGATATAATTGGACGTGACTCTAAATGAGGAAGTAAGCTGTTTTTAAAAAGACGAGGATCCTGTCGTTTCTGGGAAGTCAGACAGACAGATATTAATGGCATAAAGCAAAACTGGTTGAATTTCATTATGGAATAATAGAAGTCAGACCACTTTTGTGTCTCTGCCATCGGTTTTCCAATTAAGGATTGACACTTAATTTCTCAATATATTAAGTTTAAGACAACTAATAAAACAATATTGTGTGTTTGCGCAGGTTGCGATGACCTGGTCAGTGCAGTGTTTGACCTTGGAAAAGGACTGTGCCGTCTCCAGCTGTCTGACGAAGAGATGGCTCTATTCAGTGCTGCCGTCCTTCTCTCCCCTGGTGATTATTTTTCCTCTCTTTGTCTCTCTTGCTCACTCAATCACAAAACCGTGTTTTGTTCAGCACTGTTCTGTCCTTGTAGAAAGAAAAGAGTAAGTGTAGGATGTCAATTTTCAACATAAACACTTGACACATGTTGTTGTAGTTGTCTCTCACACACACGTTTTGTGCCTATTATTGAAGACCTTTTCATTTTTGTGTCATATTTTCAGTACATGTCATCATTACATTCTGTGCAGCCAAAAGGGTTTTCTTTTTGAAAAGGTGTTAGAATCATTTACAAGATATTTAATATATTTGCATTTGATTGAATAAACATCTTAGGTGTGAATATTTCGCCTTGCTTCAATCCAGAGCTTACACAGAATATGTTTTGTCAAACCAGACAATGTGGAATAACATAGTTCTACCAACCTTAACCTTATTGTTTTGTATTTATATATATATATATATATATATATATATATACCATAATAACAAATGTTATATATGGCTACAATGGTATGTTCAAAATGGTGCAAATATAAAATATGAAACTATATACAACACAAGAACCTCCCTTTACCCCTTTGTTTCTTCATATGACATTAACACGATGAAGATGTAAAGATAAATGAACGCAAAAATATTTTTATCCAATTAATATATATATTATTGTATCTTAGCTTTTATAGTAGAGTATAAAGCAAGCACCTCGAAGGAAATGGCTGTTTTTGCTGTGACAGCTTGAACCAGTCACATGATTTGATCGCACCAGTGTGATTTCAGGAGTGCAAGGGTTAAAGCTGCTTAAGGAAAAACAAACTGGGAAACTGTTTGTTGAGGGTTCAATTTTGTCTTTCCTATAGATCGACCCTGGCTGACAGAAGGCCAAAAAGTTCAGAAACTCCAGGAGAAAGTCTACCTGGCTCTTCAGCACAGTCTACACAAGAGCCACGCTGCTGATGAGAAACTGGACAAGGTAAGGGCAAGAAGCTAGATCTCTTTTTCTTAACACAGTCAAATGTGTGCACAAAACCAAAGATGTACCTTTGTATCTCCTCTGTCCACACAGATGGTGTCCAAGCTGCCCATTATGAAGTCTATCTGTAACCTCCACATTGACAAACTGGAGTTTTTCCGCTTGGTTCATCCAGAGACCGCCTACAGTTTCCCACCGCTGTACCGGGAAGTGTTTGGCAGCGAGATGTCTCTGCCAGACTCCACCAACAGCTAGACAGGCAGAGAAAAAAAAAAAAAAAGAGAGATGGAGAGAGTGTATTAAGAGGTAGGGAAGTAAGAGGAGAGACAAAGAAGGATAGAGATGTTGAAGCTCAACAACCAGCAGTTAAGAGACAATCCAGGACTTGTAATACTTCGTCTCCCGTGATCCCAAAGTAGTCCTCCACTTTCCCAGCAGGCAAAGCACCTTACACTACAAATCACACATGCTCATGGTCCCATGCACAATTGTAGCATTGACATCAAGCAGCTGGTGACCATAATAATAAAACAGCAACCCACCTTAGCATGTAACAGCTCCAAGCTCTAGCACTTGTTGAAGATCGGATCCAGCGTGGATCATCCAACCAGTTATGAATGTACCTCAACGACAAGCACCAGTGCACAAGCCAGAACCCAACAACAGTGAATGTACAACCCTGCCACACTGAGACAGTTTTACACATAGTATTAGAATGAAGTCAAATTGATCAACATGTCTCAATATTAATGCAGCTCTCAGTCAAGATTTCTCTCAATAATAATAATAACACATCTCATTATGGTACACACTTGTATAACGTACTGACCATCACTTAGGGACCAAGATCATGAGTCATCATCTCTGATATGAAAAGAAACACACATGATATGACTCGTGGCTTAGGCTGACCTCCTACATCAGCTGAGAACCAGTTACACACACAATTAGACAGTGTTCGGTGCTGCCTTTTTGTAGGCTCTTTTAATGCAATGAGAAACCTCAGTCCCACACACCCCTTTCCTTGTAAATGCCACTTAGAGACAGGACAAGATGAAATTATCTTTAATTTATATACACATTTATAAACAAATATTTTAAATAAGAATGTAAATAGATGACTATATAAGTATATGGAGAGTGTTAGAATGTGTGTTCAGTTCAGTTCAGAGAGAAAGGGAGAGAAAAGTGGATAGTTAGATGAAGAGGAGGTAAAAATGATGGATGCGTGAAGATGGGTGACATTTGGACTCAGACCTTTTTCTGGACTATTTTCCTCTCTTTGACAGTACTCTCAGGTTTCTGCGGCAACGACCCCCTCTTGCTGTGACGGCAAACCCAGCTGGGTTAGGTGCGGTCATCACGCAAGCGATGGGGTGGACATTTGTTGCTGATGCGACACAGCAGGGGAGGCGGTGTGCTCAAAGATAGAGGAAAAAAAACTGAGCTGAGAACTGAGAGCTTTCAGTTTGCGATGTTGCTGCCTCCCCGGCTAAAGAGACAAGAGGACAAACAGGACAGTAAAGGAAGAAAAAAGAAAGCGAGGCAAAACATGACTTCAAGAACTGTAAAATAAAATGGGACATACAGGGTCTGCCACCCTGTTTCTAGCCAGCAGTCAGATGAATATGTGTTGTATAATTGTCTTTCACTCATAATGTTTCAGTTGGTTAAAGGCAATGGTCCATAATATGTATCATAAACCCTCCTTGCTGGTTGGAGCAGCTGTATTATTTTGTACATTTGCTGTTCTTATCTCCTTTAGTCCCAAACCCAACACTTGTCTGATACAAAGCACTTATACTTTCCTCTTTATCACTGGACACTAGTCTAAGGCCAGACAGAGCGACCAGCTGCCCCCCTGAGTTGGGCCTCAGTGCCAGTAAGACTCAACGCTTAATCCCTTTCATTCTTTTTTAAAAATTTTTTTATTCCACATCTATCACCAGTAATCCGCAACTGTTTACATTTGTCATGTACATAAATAACACACTTTCTGAAGGTTGTAAGCGCATTTAGCTGATGATAATGTCTTACCTGGGGTGCTGTGAAGTTCTTGAGCAGAGTCTGAGGATCTGCTGTCCTGCCGCTCAGGGAGATAGCTGCGATCTCTTGTCCCTTTATTACTGGTGTCGTCTTTTAGCCTTGTACTCCTCACACCTTTGCACCTAAGATGAGACCCATAACCATAATCACTGTGGACGTAAGTTCTATTTTTGTGAATGTTACTCACAAAGTGTCAAAGCCCTTCCCGTTTGTCCTAATATTGTAATGTTAAATTTTAAAAAAAATCATAGGAATCTTAAAAAAAAAAAAAAAAAAAAAAAAAAGAAGAAATAATAAATGAATCAGTTAAAGTTTTTAAAAAATTGTTTTCATTATTGGGGTTAAATGTTTCTTTTGCTGTGATTTTCATTTATTTGTCTTTTACCCACCTTTTCCTTTCCACGTCTTCACTTTTGTCTTGTAAAGGCCGTGACCTATTTTTTTAATTGAAGAAAGATTAGGAAAAGTACAAACAACATCAACAAAAAAAAAAAAAAAAAAAAAAAAAAAAACAATAGTTTGTCTCCCTTTTCTTTCCCTGTATGACAAAATGTACAAGAGGTATATTACTAGTCCAAGAGTAACTGAGTCACACAGCTCGATATATATTGTTGTCCAATGGGATATCTTATATGTGGTTTTAAGAATGTAATAAATTGTTTCTTTTTCTTTTGAAATGTTTCATTGTGTCATATTAAAACTTTTTAAATGTCATACTTGTGCTTTCACACCGTTGAATCTGTCATGCAGTATATATTTTGTTAACTAACCAGATGATCTTTAGTCTTCTCATCTATACTGTATTACTCTAAATCTAACCCCAACAGTTGGTCTGCAAATATACTGACAACATAACAGATAGCAACAATTAATTAACAATCATTAAAGTAATTTATTGATCCAAAACTTCAACCACTTTCTGATCACAGCTGCTTCGATACAAAGATCTGCTGCTTTTGTCCATTTCATATTCTAACTCAAATGTCACCACTTACAGAGATTGTGATTTTTCTGTTTTTATTTTTTCTAAATTACTTTCTGACATTTAATATATCAAACAATTAACTGGAAAAATAGCGGATAGGTTATTTATAATGACTATAATCATATTTTTATTGTTACATATGTATGATCTACACAAGTACACTTAAATATCTACTACTATTTCTATGAAATTTACAAATTGCATATTTATAAAAAACTAAGTCATCAAATTACAAATGTAATTCTATGACTGGTTATTTTGGTAGTATACTATAGTATGGTATGGTATAGTATACTATAGTATGGGATAGTATAGTATAATATGGTATAGTATAGTATAATATAGTATAGTATAGCATAGTATAGTATAGTATAGTATAGTATGGTATGGTATGGTATAGTATAGTATAGTATAGTATAGTATAGTATAGTATAGTATAGTATGGTATAGTATGGTATAGTATGTTTTGACCCACTTTATCCACCAGGATGGAGCCTCCTCCCTCGCGGAGCTGAAGCCAGGAAATTGTGGTTGCCTAGCAAGTTTCACATCCACGGTGCAAAATTTGAAGACGTGTGGCTCGACTGCTGTTTGTGTAGTAAACTACAACCTCGCACCAGCTACTTTAAAACAATTATTTCTCCCCCCGTCGAGGTCCAGGTGGCAACACTGACGGTGCAAAGATGTCCGTCGCAGGGTTTAAGAAGCAGTTTTACAAAGCGAGTCAGGTAAAGTCGCTACTTTTTTAAACATTAGCCGGTAGCTTAGCCACCTAGCTAACGTTATCGTTACTTTTATTGCGCTAGCTGCAAGCTAGCTGGAAAACTGGTATAGCTGGTTAAGAAACGCGATAAAAGTGAAAATGTGATGAATATTATTGAGAACTCTATCTTTAGTTGCTGTTGTTGTTCTGATGTTGTTTTTAAACTTGTCAACAACTGTCGCTCACAGGTAACATCGACGCTAAACTTTAACGTAAACGTGCTAACGCTAATAGAGAGTTAGCAAGTTGTTGTTTTATACGTTTATGTCAACTTGAATCAAACTAATGTTCAGCCTGTCAGTCAGTCTGGCTCTTTGAGTTGGTTTTTGTCCTGACGCTGTGTATTTAAGCTCATACTGCGCCCCAGGTTAAGTGGAGTAAGTTGGAGTTGGGATAGTTGTTAGATCTGAGCAAACTTCGCAGCCCCCGTCGTAAAGAGTAAAATGTACGACGATATAAAGACGATCAACGCTAAAACGCTAAAGTTTCTGTCGCCGGAGAAGTCAGACATTGAAGCGATGATAATCTGGTTTTATGGATATACTGTATGTTATGATGTTTGGTTTTGACGTAGTGTGTTGATATTACAAACAGCAGGTAGATACATCCATCAAGTGCCAGCGTCAATACTCATCTCTTAAAGTGGTGTTCGTGTGTCTTATCAAGGATTACACGTCGTTTCCAAAACACCTGTCTGAAGACAAATTGGGCAAAGGGTTGAGATCATAGTTCAAATCATGTAACACAGGTTTGTCATTGTTTTCAAGTGATTAGCTGAATTGATCTCCTCTCTGTCTCCTTCTGGATGATATAGGCCACAGTATTGTGAAAAACAGTTTAACATAGTTTAACTTTTCCCTCCTGCACTTCCAGTGACACAGACAAACCAGTCTTTGTTTGGGGCGGGAAGCTAAAAAAAATCAATTCAAATATTTAAACAAATTTATGTGACATCATGTTGTGTCAGTCAAATGTCTGCCAGGTTGTGTGCAGATGAACACAGTAGTCTCTGTATCAGTATTACAACCGTGTGTTTGTTGCTGTTTAAAATCCTGGGTCTTACTGAGTATGTTTGTCATGTGTTTTCAAATGTCATTAGCATTCGTTGCTGTTACGAAAAGCCATGAAACTGTTGTTGTCCTTGAAGCAGTTAAAAGTTTAACCCACCACCACAAACATTAAAACACAACAAAACAAGGCCTGCAAAATCTGAGGCCTGTGTTTTGATGACAACTACCTTGCAGCAGGCCTTTGCTTTGACCTAACAATAGTAACAGGCATGTGACCAGTTCAGCTCAGTGGGTGTGTATCTTAATTATGAGTCATGGAATTTTACCTATGTCAATACTCTTATCAGACCAGATTCAGTCAGCCAGAGGAAACAGATTTAGAGCTATATCAATAATAACAATATCAACAATAATACCATAAGAATTAATCACAGGACAGAAATCCTAGATTCCATATGCGTGTTTGCGAAGTTTTAGTAGGACAGGTAATCCATCCCTGCCCTACTAAAACCACAGTACCACAGTACAGTGTATTGGTCACCACCCACTTTGAATGCCTCAACTATTGGGACATACAGTAGAGCTGTAAACATATGTGATCTGTGTTGAACACCTGCCGTTCATGAGCACATGCCTGGCCAGCAAGTGTTGTACTTGTCATTCAGACTATGAACAGAAAAAAGAGGGTGGAGCAGGATAAGCAGTTGTGTAAGTTGTTTAACAGTGTTCATGTCATACCATCATAAAAATATACTTCATCTAAGCAATGATAAAACTGTAATAAATTTTGTTTGCTTGGTTGTAAATCATGAGCATAAAGCTTTCATCATTTATAAGGTGTATATTGGACTTTTTATCAAAGAGAAGAACTCCAAATCTCCCCTCTACTTGAATGAATCTACTGAATTAATAGCGATGGTTGGCTTGTTGGAAATAAACAAGACACACATAAAACAAGACAAAACAGGTTTTATTCTATCTTAAATGTAGCCTATCCTTTTACAGGTGCAGACGTTCATTTATGAACAATGAGGAGTAAAACAAGATGTTATTTCTGTGACATATTAAAGTTGGTTGTTGGCACTCATCATCCACATGTAGTGTACACAAAGTGAACAGGTCACACTACTGACCTGGCACGTTGACAGAAATATTCAAATCTGCTGATGGACCATCGTGCTATAATCATAACACCCTGTTAAAGGCCAGTACTGTTACTGTGCCAATAGCATTGTGAACTCTAAATATTACATTACTGCAACGAAAGCTCATGTTTGTTCTACGTAGATTAAACATCCAACTCTAACTGAGATAGACAGATTTATTGTTTTTGTTAAACAAAAACCTTTTGCTAGCAATTATGAAGCCAGACGGGGAATTTAAATTGTGTTTGTGTCTGCATTTATATGGCAAGACTTCTTATTTATTAAAATTAAAATGCTGTATATCAGACTTTGTGATTAGGGAACACTGAATTATATCCTATGAACCAGTTGGCAGTGGGTGCTTTGGGAATTTTAAGAGTCACTGAATATTTTACACATAAGAACATTGCCTAGGCCTGTTTGTTATATAAACTAGAGAGATTGATTGATCCATCTGGTTACAGAGTTTACGTGCAGTGTTTTGCAGACAGCTGCACCAAGCAGAACCAAATGAGAAAACACTCACACATACACACAATGAGTCTCTGTCCGCCTGCCAGCCACTTCCACACGACCATAGAGTTTGTTTTCTGATGAGAAACGGAGAATGTATGTGCCATGCATGAGGGAGGATATGAATCGGTCAGTGAGAGCAAGATGAAGTTAGCATGTGTGTTTAGTAAAAGTATCCAAGGAGGTGGTCGTAGTGTAGGAAACTACAGTGTTTGTGTGCTGACCTGATGGAAAAAAGGAAAACCGTTCGGTATGAACCGAGACTCCCGACACAGAGGAAAGTCTCGTTTGCAGAACTCGCTCCCTCATGCTGAGTTGAGCAGGTTCCTCCTATAATGGAAAACATGAACATGTCTTTTGTTAGCTGTGGCTGGAAAAAAGAAAATGGTGAAAGACTTTAAATATCCATTGGAGTTTGGAGGCAGATAACAGCAAGGTTTTAAAGGTCTGTTTTATATTTCATGGTCATTTAACAACAAGGTCTTGCAGAAATGTCCATGACAAAGTCTCTGACCCTCTATGAGCTTCACAAATTCAGTTCTGTAGTTGACCTTGCTCTGGGATTGGAAATGTAGAATGACACACGGATAATAAAAACATTCATAATGATATTAGAACAAATTGCCCAGGTGTAGACTGTCATCATTTGTCACGATGAGGCACAAATGTTTGTAATCTTAAAAATAAAAAGTGCAGTTCCATCAGCTCATTGCTGTTTGCTCTGTGTCACAGCTGATGAGTGAGAAGGTCGGAGGTGCAGAGGGAACCAAGCTGGATGAAGACTTCAGGGACCTTGAAAGGGTATTTCATACATCTACATATAATACTCATAATTTGTGTGAATCTTGTACTGTGAAATGATGTCCTCCACGTTTTCCTACACACATCTAAATCATGTCAATACATGTATATAATCATATAATGCGGAGTTATACAACCCAGCATTTACATTCAGGTACTGTGTCATGTGTCCCTCCAACCTTTGTCACCAGAGAGCAGATATTACCAGCAAAGCAGTGGTGGAGGTCATCAATAAAACATCAGAGTACCTCCAGCCCAACCCAGCAACGAGAGCTAAGCTTTCCATGCTCAACACAGTGTCCAAAATCCGTGGACAGGTGAATAGTCCTGGCTACCCTCAGCCTGAGGGGCTCCTGGGGGAGTGCATGACCAAGTATGGACGGGATATGGGCGAGGACACCAACTTTGGTAAGAATGGTGGGGTTGGTTAGAAAAATATGTACATGATGGGTTTTGCAATTGTGTAGTCTTTAGTTGGTGCCAGTATACTCAACATACTGTTTTTACTGTTTTTGTAGAGCCAGTAATTATTCCTAACATGACTCCTAATGTTCCACACTGATTAATGCTGGTGTTTTGCATGTATGCACTGTAGGTGGGGCTCTAGTTGACATTGGAGAGTCAATGAAGAGGATGGCCGAGGTCAAGGACTCTCTGGATATTGATGTGAAGCAGAACTTTATTGACCCACTGCAGGCAGTCGCTGAGAAGGATATCAAAGACATTCAGGTAGAATCAAGGAGGGAGCATGCTTCTGCACGTACACAGCCTGGCATTGACTAATGAGCTCCACAGTCTGTTTGTCAGCTGTAGTAGTATAAAAAAAACGTAATGACAGCCCAGATGCATAACAGCTGAACCACATGCAGAGTTTGAGTCACATTAACAGCATAACAGATTTCTCAAAAACATTGTAAACAAGTGAAAATCATTTACACTACAACACTGAATAACCTGCAAATCCAAATTCTCAACTCTTTCACTCCCTCAGCACCACCTGAAGAAGCTGGAGGGCCGCCGTCTGGATTATGATTATAAAAAGAAACGTCAAGGTAAAATCCAAGATGAAGAGATCAGACAGGCCCTGGAGAAGTTCCATGAGTCCAAAGAGATGGCTGAGGGCTCCATGCACAACCTGCTGGAAACAGATGTGAGTAGACAGTGGACTAAACCTGTTCACTTTGCATTGCTGGTGACTCCTAGTGAAACCTGCTGGACTTGTTTTTGATGCACTAAATTAATAAAAAGGTTGTCATTCTACTTTCAGTATATTGACACCTTCAGCTAAACCCATGTTTGTTATTGATGAGAGTGAACCAACTATTCAAGTGAACATTATAACCTTTGCATGAAAGATGCATCTACAGTAGTGTTTTTCAAGATGGAAAATACACACATCGCAGCAGACATACTGGAACTTATTTTGAAAGAGACAAAATATATTATTAGCATAATACTTACTTATTAGAGCCACAGCAACTTTTCATTTTAACTAATAGTAAATCTGTCCATCCATCTCCCCTCACATTTATTTCTGTTGTCAATAAAGTAGACAAAGTGATGTCAGTCTGCTCAAAGTCAATAAACATTTCTCAAATATATTCATTCATTATTGGCCTAATGAAAGACATAAGACATCTGAATCAGTCAGTGCCAGTGGAAATGCTGCATCACTGTAATAGGCGGTTGGACAGATGAGTACAGCTGACACGATGCAGATGTTTAATAAAGTTGTCTAGTTTTCTTTGGAGAACTAAAATGGATCAATGCTTCGGTCTCTTGGATTTTAGAGGAGCTGTAAAAATCTCATGTTTGCCAAGACTATGAGATGCAAGTCAAGTTGTATTAACTTTACAGTCTGGTGACAGAAAAAATGAAAAAACAAACTGATGCAATTACTGAGATTTAACAGAAAACTGCATTAGGGTCGTATGAGACGTGTTAGCTAAACTAACACACCAATGCTGAATTCTTGTAAATGTGTCTGTTTACTGAGGTTTTGATCATATTTGTTCAACTGGAAATGTTTGTTGCTTTCACCGCACAGCCACTCATTTAGCATAATATATGCTGTTAAGGACGGTATGCGTCAGCTGACGTACCTTGTCATTTCTACAGTGACTTGCAGTTCTGTGAACCAGTTAAACCTGTTGTGTCTGGTATTTATCGTTCTGTGTTGTAATGAAGTGTTTCAGAGCTTTTGGATTCTGTCAAGTTACTGTGTCGAGCAACACTGACATAATAACAAACAAAAAATAACGACGAGAGATGGAAATGCGAACTGTCCGTCAGTAACAATGCTCTGACGAGCCTGAACCGTTTCTGTGTTTGGTCTCATGTAATAGTTACTGTGTCCATGTATGTGCAGGTGGAGCAGGTGAGTCAGCTGTCGTCTTTTGTGGAGTCGATGCTGCAGTACCACAGACAGGCCACGCAGATCTTGGAAGAGCTTTCTGACAAATTGAGCCAAAGGTCAGTGACGTGACTATTTGTGGAAGATGGCGTGTCTTTTGTATGTTGAGGCTGTGTCCTCTGGCTCGTGACAAGGGATGATTCAGCAACGCCATCTTTTCCTCCTTTTACCCATGTGATTACAATTAGAGATGTTGAGCAGCAGCTGATGCTGAGCTCAAAACACTGTTACTGAAAATTTAGATAAACATTTTTAATTTTCTTAAATGGTCTGTTTTTTGACATTACAGAAACATATTATACATTTTATTTTGAAATAAAAGAAAGTGAATTTATTTTTGCTTCCTTGTGATCTCATCAGAGGTTCTGTTGTTTTCTTATTTTGTATCCAGGGTGACTGAGGCTCAGAATCGTCCAAGACGTGAATACACACCCAAACCCAGACCAGCCTTTGACTATGGAGAGGTTGAACAGTCAAATGGAGCGTACGCACCTGCTGCGTCAAGCCCTCCCGCTTATTCTGCTGGTAACCCTTTTTTTTTTTTTTTACTCTCTGAGCTGAGAGTGTGCGTATGTATGTGTGTGTGTGTGAGACCTTCACTCAAGACTCAATCTCATTTTTAAGACTGATGTATCTTTCCTTCTGTGACGTTAACCAGCCACACCACAATATCAGGGTCCAGCCCTCCAAAGAAACTCGGTCAGGAGCAGGCAGCGTGAGTGTCCAGATGAAGATCATGTCACTTACACAGAGCAAGAGTTTTTTTGTTTTCACTCACTCTGTTGCACATCCGTGTGGCAGAGAAGTGGATGCATGTCTGTGAGACTATCAACTATTTCACTAACATTGTTCAATGGCGTCTGTTGGGTCCACCATGTCCCATCTGTCAGGTTCCCACAACAAGAAGGGGCTTGTCAGAGTGTGAACATCAATCTGTCCATCCAAGGCTCCTGAAACATACAATCTTCAGCAAACCATGCTCTGTTTTGTTTCAGACAACACATGACTGTGGTATTTTCGTAAAAGCTGTTGGTCAAAACAAACATTTTAATTAAAACTAGCTTTGGTTTTGCTGACTTGTATGTATCAGACAGCCTCCGACTGAAACTTCTGAACCTCAAGAGAAATCACTGCATGCCATGTGTGAACTTGACTCATCTCTCTGGTCCAACAGATGAGAGTGCATTTGTAAAGTATTAACATAATAGTTTTGCTGTTTGACATACCTCAACATTGATTTTAATCTTGAGCTTCAGAAGGATTCTCTATTACCATACAAATGACTAACTGATAAGTCTCCTGATTAAATGACTGAGGTTTTATGGTCTATTCCAGAGTCCTTTTGGAAAATGTACTGGTGACAACTTCCTCTAATGAAATGAGAAAATACAAAACTAATCCTGTGAAAGGTCACCTGGCACCTTTTCTCTTCACAGAACTCTGACCATGTTTTCTTTCTCCTCCTTTTTGTCTCTCTTCATTGTCTCTACAGAGGCGTGCTGTAAAGCCCTCTATGACTTTGAGCCAGAGAACGATGGCGAGCTGGGCTTCCGTGAGGGTGACGTCATCACCTTAGTCAGTCGGATCGATGAAAACTGGTTCGAGGGAAGCCTCCATGGAAGAACAGGATACTTCCCCAACAACTATGTTGAAGTGATGGTGCCGCTGCCGCACTGAAAACAGCAAGGCAAGAGGGAAACAGGAGAAGATGGGAAAGAAAGGGGAAAGATAGAAGATTGCCAACTGTCAATAACCAAAAGATCTTTTATCATATACATCTCAACACAGGGATCTAATTTTTTGTATCTATGAGTTATTTGAACAAAGAGTTTTTTCATTATATCAAAATTAACTGAATTGTTAAAAACAATTAGGATCTAGAGATGTTAAATCAGAAAAACTATGGTGTAATGTGTCGGTGCATATCCCATGTCTACAGTTTTAATATTCATTCTCTATGCACCTCTGCACTTTGTACACTACACCTCCACCTTTAGGACTGACGCTGAGAGAAAGGCATCTGTAATCACACGTTCAGCAGTATCCTCAAACACTAAGAAGTGCAAATACATTATTCTTTAATTCTTCCTCTATTTTATATACTCAATATGATAGTTCTTGCTCGATATATTGTTTATATTGGTACTACACACATGCATGTGTACACATGCATTTTTTTTTTAAGAACTATTTTCTACACTCCCAGTTTTCACCTTTGTGCCTGTGGGCTTTAGTACTGTTGTCCCATGGACTCATCCGCATCAACATGGAGGACTGGTTGCCTCTTGCTGATGTTTAAAACTGTCCTCTTCTGCCATCTGGTGGTGCTACAAATTATTCACCTCAACAGTGGGTGTCTTAGTCATCCTCAATAGAAATGATCCTCCATTGTTATTATGTGTCTATACATATATCTAACTGACAAACTGCTGCAGCAACATTTAAGTCAAAGAGCTGTACAGATGTTAACTACATTTAATGTGGAGCAAAAAGTTGTGGAAGAATTTATCTTAAAGGGCTGTAGTAGGTCCATGAAAACACTTTATCACATTTATGACACTAATCGTTGCAAACTTGTCTGTAACTTAATTTACCAGCAGCTCTACAATTGTTCTGCAATATTTCCCACCTTCACGTTGAAGCTGACACCAATGAAAGGTTGCACAAATTCCCAAACTACATGAGGCTGCTGTCACCAGAAAGACACTATGTACAAATTGCTGTAAAGAGAGATGACTATGTTCAGACATGTTGTTTCCTAATAAATTTATCTTTATTTACAATTCAATATGGTTATTCCCTAACCCAAAGAACTTATAGCAATACACCAAAGCCATGAGCTTACATCCTCAAGTTCCTCTATTTTCTCAGGCTCCAGTGATGCTGCAGGCAGTGTCACTCACAATGTTTTGTGGGCTTTTACTCGACTGTTTGTCAGGGAATATTCAGTCTGTGATTTGTTTTCTTCCACGGCGTTGGGAGAGGCTTGGCTTTAGTGCTTTAACCTAAAATTTAGAGCATGGAAATTAATCTGATGCGTATTGGGAGTGTTTTTGTACCTGCCTCAGTTTTCAGGCTGAAACTGAGCATCAGACCTGACAGAAAATGTTATCTCTCAACTATTGTGTTCAGAATTTACTAATAATGAGGAAAGTCCTCACACAATGGCTGGTTTCAGTTTCGTTTAAGCTCATTACAATCACATTATAAACTGTGAGGGTTTGTGCTGTTCAGTAAAATGCCAACTTTCTCCTCTGGTCATGATCCCCTTGTTAGACCGTCCCCGCCCCGCTCATCTCTTCCCATCTCTATTTAAACTGGGAGTGGAACAGACAGGTCTTTTCAGCTGGGACGGGCACTCAGCAGTGGATTATGCCCTCCCTCCCCCTCTAGTCTTTATTCACCACCTGCCCCTGTATCCCTACCCCCTTTCTCATTATCTGCCCCTTCCTGATCCCATGGTGCCTCTGTAGCTGGGTCTCCTGGTCCTCCCCTGGAATAATCTCATTGTTATCATAGTATGTGCCTCCTAATGTAGTGTCTGCATGTCTATGTTATCCATGTTATGTATAAGGCCATGAAGTTTGGCTGTGCTGAGTAATAACACTGTGGTTCAGGTGTGCGTTCACACGCTTCATTACTCAAAATCAAAGCCCTTAGTTCAAGAGGAAAGAGGAGGGTCAGGGGCTCAGGTTGCGCTATTATGCAGCATGTATAATATTGATAATGATTAATGTCGTGGAACAAAGGGCCAAGATCAATTTTTGTGAGTTGCTGCTGTCACAGCTGAAATAGTTGTCCGACTGCTGCAGCTGACATTTATTACAACACTACATTCTGTGATGGTTTGTTTTTGCCTCCATACCCAGAAGTGTCCCAACTGTGTAACATTAATGAATGAAGTATTATCAGCCTTAAAAAGTTTTATTTTTATTATGCACAATCTTAACGGAACTTCCTGTGATAAAAATATAGCCGCTTTGCATGTGTCTTCATTACAGCTTCTGTGTTTTATGCAATGATTTATTGTTGTAACTGTGACACTGTGGGGAGACTAAAAGTGGGATTATCCTGGATTATCTAAAGGATATGTCTTTACCTCTGTACTATGTGTAATCTTATGTGTATTGTTTATTTTTGTTATTGTGTAAAGGGGAACGGATGCTGTTCATTTGCTTATTCAAATAAATGTCAAAGTACCAGTTTAAAAATATTCTTCTTTTTTCTTTCTTTTTATGCAGGAATTTCATATTAATGATAAAACATGAATGATAAACCTATTTTTTTTTAAGTATCTTTACGTATCTTACATGATTTTGATTCTTCTTTAAATTTATTCAAACACATCTATCTACACTTGCACAATTGCTCTGTTAAATCTCTATATTACAGACATTTATCTCCCGTTTCTTTTAATCACCAGTCTGCATGACCCCCCAGACACAGCAGGCTACACCAGCCAGCTGTTGGATCATTGCCACAGCACCATCTCATCGGCGAAGGCGTGTCACTCCCCCAGAATTACTCAGATCCCCTTTGTCCTCGGTGCCCAGCCAGCGACACTCATGGCGGCTGCACCCGTCAGACAGCGCTCTGGGTCGGTGGGACTCCGGGCGCAGCTCCCGCCCTGTTACTACGAAGGATACTTGGAGAAGAGAGGACCTAAAGAAAAGGTAGGTGCGCCGGGTGCACACCGAGTGCCATGTTGTTTCAGTGTTTCAGTGCGTGCTGTATAGATAGCTGTGGTCACGGACACCGGCTCATTTCCACCCTCATTCCCTGAAAACTGTCAACTTCCTTCTTGTAGAGGAATGGGCGAGGCGACAGACCGCACTGGTGCTGGTGCTGCTGCTGCTGCTGCTGCTGCTGCTGGGGATTTTTCACCCAGAAGATCACAGATATTATTGAGCTGCTCTGTCTGGTTTAGCAAGAGTGTGATAAGAAAAAGAGGCGTCTGCTTCAGTCTTAATGATTCACGGTGTATGAGTCGAGCAGAGCGGATTGCTGTCAAATTGCCGCATGTCATTTCAACCGCATCACAGGAACCATCCATGGCTATGCCCAGTATGTGGACACAGCCAGTGTGTGTTATAAACATTATGTCTGTCAGTCATTTTAATCTCCCATAATTCACTGCTGACTGCTGATTCACCGAGCTCATCTCCAGTATGTAAAATATAAAGTTAAACTAATAAATTACTCAGTAGTTATTTTGCATGTTGTTCTCATTTATAAGATGATGACTAAAAAATGGAACAACCTCTTCTTCAACCCCAACCCCCTTTCTCATTAGGCTCATTTTAATGCAATACAGACGTGTAATGTGAGCCTGGCTCAGGTGCAGGATATTTCACTGGTCACACATTGATGGCAGCTGAGCCCCGCTCTCTGTCCATCTCCTGGGACCTCTGAACAGGAAACGCCAGAGTGATAAAAAATGGAAATCCATTACACAGTGGTGGTAAACAGCACCATTTTTTCCCACTACATCTGTTTATTTCCGTGTGTGGCAGGTGTCCAGACGACTGTGGACGTGTCTATGTGGGAATTCTTTGTATTTCTTCAACAATGCCAAGGACACACATGTAAGTTTCAGATCGTATACATTTTGTTTATTGTGTATCACGGTGTGTTGACGCTGAAATATATCTGTGTGTGTTACAGTATGTGGAGAAGCTGGACCTCAGTGGGTTTGTGTCACTGAGGGATGACTGCAGCCGGGACAGAAACCTGGAGGCAGCTAGACTCATCCTGCGCATGAAGGATGGAGAAACCAAACTCACAGTAATGCCAGTCAATGCACGCAAATTATGATTAACGTAACATATTTTATTTTACGCCTCGTCTCGTCTTTTGCAGGCTCCTAACTTGGAATCAAGGGAGCTGTGGAAAGGTTTCCTCTACTCTGTCACAGATGTAAATATGATCTATCTAAATTCAGATTATCATTAAAAACCCACCTTGTCACAATCTGTAATCTGTGTCAACCTGAACTCATTTCCTTGTTGTATGGGCTTTTTAGATATAGCTTTTTTAAAGTTATTAACTCTGTAAAGTGTCTTTGAGAAACCTCTCTATAAATAAAACATATTCTTCTTCTTATGATGATTATTATTATTATTATTATTAGTAGTAGTAGTAGTATTCATCTTTTGCATTCCTGCTACACCTGCATGCCTCAAGCTTTGTGCTGATTTATGAGAAATTCTTCTTTCTCTACAATCACAGCTCAACGTACCGTCCTGCCTCACGTTGCTGCCAGGTCAACTTCAGATGCTGAGGGAGGTGGTGGACAAAGAAAGATCCAGACGGAGAACTCGTACTCCAACACGAGCTCCTCCTTCACCGCTCTCTGTGCCTTTAGTAGGAGAGATCCCAGCGTGAGTTCTCCTCTGAGCAGAGAGATCAGTCTATAGCTGCTTTTAGTGCTGGATTATTTAATAACATTTCTTCTGTGTGTGTGTGTGTGTGACGTGCAGGTGCTTTCGACCGGTATCCAGAACAGAGGCTGAAGTCCTTCTAGAGAGACACCCAGACTGTGGCAACATGTTGCTACGTCCAGGCAGAGACGGATGCTCGCTGGCTGTTACTACACGACAAGATCTCAATGGGTAAAACACCTGCTGGTCACCACAGCTGCAAATATCACAGACAGACAATGTCATTGCCATTTTTACATTATTTCCGTTTGTCTTGTCTAGATCTGTGTTCAGACATTACCGGGTGACTCAGAGGGACCAAGGTGGTTATGTCATTGATGTAGAAAATCCTGTAAGTGTATAATGTTTTTCACATTTTGTGAAATTTTATTTTGATTATTTATGCAACTATAGATACATATTATAACTGACTTACTTATATTCTGACGGTTTATAACAAAACACCCTTATTGTATTTTTATTGGACTGTGTTGGGATGCATCAATACAACTCTGCAGTCATATTGCAATGACTGAATGAATGTAACTGACATACTAAATGCTAAATTACATATGTACAACGTAATTTAAAAAAAGAACTGTTTTAATGTGGGTTGATCAACACAATTGTACAGGCTCTGACACAAATCTGGCAAACTGTTGGGTTAAATACCTGAGAACATAGAAAACACACAATGTAGCGGATTTGTTGAGAGGCAAGTAAAATATTTGATGCTACAAATCTCTCACGGGTTTGTCTTGTTTGCTGTAATTTTCATTTCTGAAATGACAGCTTGTCAGAATTGAATTTAGCTTAATCTATACATGGATTTGTGTGCTTTCACAGTTTTTCAGGGTGTCTGAGAATCTTGTAAACGCTGACAAAACTGACAATTTTGAGCAATGCTTCAAAAAAGTCAATAAGGTATGTGTGTTAATTGACATTGACAAACCAGCAGCTCGGGGCCTAAAACACACCATGTTTCCTTTTACAGATTCCCTGTGCTACACTTCATGAAGTAATTGATGCCTTGGTGGAGAAGACAGCAGGAACTCTACAACCCTTTCTACTGGAGGAGCCGTATGAGGAGAATATTAGTGAGGCAGACATTAATTATACATTTATATCTATTTATATATTCTGCATCTTAACCAGTGAGTCCAATCATGTATTTTTTTTTTTTTTTGTCTCATCAGCATATGTTTCTGCCAATGATGAAAATGGAGAGAGGATCCTCCACACTGCCCCCACTAGCCCTCTGCCAAAGCCCCCTGCCCTGCCTCCAAAACAAGGTTAGTCTCTTTAACAATAAGCACAGACAGACAGGCAGACAGCAGTAATGATCACTGCTTTCATTGTGGTGCAGATCGTTGGTCCACTAGTCCCCTGTCCAGGTCCCCTGCTCCAGACCGCCGCATCCTGACCACATCGGTGCCGGCCTCACCCACCAACCCAATGAGACGACTCATTCTGTCACCTTCGCCTCTCACACAGAGTGAGTAGATACGGGGCCAAACTTATCTGCAGTAGTTGATTTGCAGTTGTTTCAGCTCAAAGTGCTTCACTTGTCCTTCCACAGCACTCAACGAGGAACTCAAGATGAAGTTGGAGAAGAGACGAGCCAGTCAAGAGTGACTTGTAAGGGACGTCTTCCTATCACAGCGTACTCAATCTTCAGTGCCAAACCCCTTCTCACCGCAGCTATGTACACATCCTGTGCCTTCTAGGTGGAAGACAAGGGACTCCAGATACTGACACTTTCTTTCAGTGCTTTGTCCACATGCATAAAACTGTTTACAAACTAACTCGGAGCAAAAAAGCAGTCCCAACGGCACATGATTTTACTTCACAATACGATCCACAAAAACTCTGAATCGACATGACTGGCAGCTACAACCTACTGGCGAAGCACTGACACGTACTGGACTGAACTGAGCCTGATGTGTTTCCTATCTGAGCCCATGCTGCGCTGCTGATGTTACTGCTGCACCTGAGACACTTTATTATTAAAGCAGCCACTCCTTCACTTCAGCTCAGTAATTCTCCTCATTCACCTCATTACATGTAAGATGGCCATGAACTGAAACCTGCTTCTTTCAGTCCTGTTTGTTAATGTTTTGCTGATTCATTGGCACTTCTGTGGTTCAGTTTAGAACCGACTTTAACTGCTGTATTGTTGGTGCTTATCTTAAAGTGTTTCCTTACTCTCTGCTACTGTGTGTGTGTGTGTGCTACTGTATGGTGCTATGACTCACCAGTGCTAAGACCTGCCTGCAGACTCCAGGTGATTTCTGTTCATCATTTAAAAAAAAAAAAAAAAAAAAAAGAAAAAAAACTATCACTACTGTATGTGAGGGTGCCCTCTGGTGGTGTGGCTGTCACCCAAAAGGGACATAGCTCTTTTTATTATAGTCAGAGAGGTTGTTGGGTGTTAACACAAGTACCAGACTTGGCACAGATGGATACTGGCAAAGACCTTTGGGTTTATCACAGTGTTAAACCACACCCTACCTCTTTACCTCTCATAACAAAATTATGATTTACTACAGATCTGAGGGTGTTTCAAAAGCAACAATTTTGTATAAACGCGGTAAACTGGCCAGTCCTTCCTGATCTGAAGTGTCTAAGGTACTTGTGACAAAATGTGATGAGCTGGCTCGTAAGTGTCTTCTCACAATGTACAGTTTCTTGTATGTTTGTACAATAACGTATTGTGTTTACTTGATGAAAAACAGTGTTTGTTAGATATGAAGGGCATTAAATTGTTTTGCATGGACCTTAGTCATTTCTTTTGAGCTGATGCTGTCACAAAAATCAACTTTTTTCCTTATTTCTTTTAGTGGTAAACTCTTAGGGAGCATGTTCTCAGTTGTTCCTGCGATAAGGGCAGAATGAGGAATATTGAAAAATCAATACAATGAATCGATAACTAGAAACAAAGGTGGCTTGATAGAGGGAGGGAAAATGTGTTTGCAACAGTTCAGTAACATCTGTGTTATTTTACAGTTTAGTGTGTAGTTTAGGTGTTTTTTTTTTTTTTTTACTTCCCACATTATCTGTAATTAAAACTTAATATGATCTCACACATTTAAACTTATTCATACTCATACTGTTATCCTTATTTTCCTGTAGAACACAATGGACTCCAGAATCCAGTCTGAAAAATATACAGTACACAATATATATTCATATATATATATATATATATATATATATAATATTATATTATATTATATTATTTGTTATCTGCAAAATCCCGTGCTCATTTTTTAAGTGCTTTTCTCTTTTTTAGTTTTACACGAATATTATTAATACTAATAACAATTATTATTATTATTATCAATCATACACAACAGGACTGGTGTGTATGATATGACCTAAAACACAAAAATATTTTTTGAGTGATAAAACAGTTTAATTCAGTTTAATCAGATATCATTTATTTGTAATAATGTTAATTTCTTGTATAGACTGGATTGCATGATCCTGTGGAAGAACAGACAGAAACAACTGAAGACTTTTTTGAATGAGGTTATGTTGCATCCACTACTTTTATACCTGCACACGAATAACTAAAATGTAAATAATATGTTACGTATGAGGCATGTAGTATTTCCATTCATTGTGTCTTCAGTGCACCGTGAGTGTCTTTACTATATGACTCCTGTCTGGACTTGTTTGCTCTAGAAAAGAAAAAAAAACTCTGTAAACACTCGTCATCTGCCTCCATCATCTATGTTCCTCATCTGGAATCAGTTGTGGCTACTGTTGGCACATAACAAGCATGCCCTGATAGAGAAAACTAAATCTGATCTGAGATCAGCTATTCCCGCCGTTGTTTGAAGGGGGTAAAAAAAAAAACCTGACAACCTGCGGAGCCAGACCGGAGCGGCAGCCATTCAGAGGCTCTCACCGCGGGCTGAGGGGCTGTGTTCAATGACAGATGACCGCTGAGTCTTTGAGGCCACAGACAGAGACAGACGGACACAGCTCACACGTACAGACGCTTCTTGTTTTTACGGAGCGAAACTTGAGTTTAGGCGCAAACAGCCGACCTGAGAGGAAGTTACGAGCACAAGTTTCACATTTGTTATAGCGGCTGCCCTTCAGTCGAGTTGTAAAACTGAAGTCGGACCATTTATAGATGTTGTTTGTTAGTTTTGTTGCAAACTTCATAGTTAATGAACAGGTAATGATTTAACAGCTGAGCTTAAACAGGTGCTGGGACTAGTTTTAATGGAGGTCTCCGCAGCTTTGGGCGTGTCCGCAGCCAGGTAAGTGATTGACTCAGTGTTTGTTTGACGGAGTTTGAGATATTTACTGTTACGTTAGCGACAGATTTACTGATCAAATCCGACCTTAAAACTTAAATTATATAGATTTAAACCCCCTAAATTTTATTCTAAGTAAATCAAAACAACTTATATTTATTCTTATTTCTGTAACTGCTGCTGTTTGGCTAATAAGTGACTTGTGACTGGGTTTATTGCTTCAAGGTGAACTTGTATCTCATCGCTAGGGGACATGATATTTGGCGCATAAATGCAAAAGCCAAAACTGCATTGTGAGTTTGAATATAAGTGTGTGTGATGTGTGTTGAGTGAAGATGGTTATGGCCCCAGGGCCAAGTATGTGAAACACGTTCACAGGCCCACATTCCCTGACATGCCACAGCTCATCAGTGACACACACACTGTTGGGAAAGAGACACCTGAAGTACACACCCTCTGAACAGGTTGTCACTGTGAACAGGGGCACCACAATCAGTTAAAACGTCTGAAACTAACACCATATTCGTGTGTGTGTGTGTGTGTGTGTGTGTGTGTGTGTGTGTGTGTGTGTGTGTGTGTGTGTGTGTGTGTGTGTGTGTGTGTGTGTGTGTGTGTGTGTGTGTGTGTGTGTGTGTGTGTGTGTGTGTGTGTGTGTGTGTGTGTGTGTGAGAGAGAAAACTCCTCGCTCATCTTGCAGCAGACTTTGGCACTCTCTGTGAATCTCTCATTGTGTGCTTGTGTTTGGTGCTGCAGGAGAGCTGAGGTTGACATCCCTGCACCCTGCTGAATGCTTTTCATGGCCCTGCATTAACATCACTATGGCTCTGACAGAATTACTGCCGTGCTGACTTTAGCTCACGCTGCCCTTTCTGTCCATCTCTCTACTTTTCTTTTTTCTTTTTAGCATCATTTATTTCACTTTGTTTTCCAACACATCTTTAATGTTTCCCGTCTTTTCTCCTTTGTCCATACATATCCGCAGCTTTTTATCTGTCAGGTCGCACGTTTTGGTGAATTGATTGTGATATTCATCCAACCTTGTTTCTTTCAGCCCTCCTCGGCTTTGTTTCTTTGGTGTGTGCCATCCATCTCACTATGGACAGCCTGCTGAGCGGGGCCAGTAAAGGGGCCAGGGCTCTTCAGTCAGTACAGACCTCATCACGTCATAGATGCCACTCGCTGTCTTTACCCCTGTATGACTGAGCGTTAGGGAAACAATAAAACTTAATTCTTCTTAGCTCGAACAAAGAAGCCATGCATCCGCTGCTGTCCCTCGGTGTCTTTTGGCTGCTCCCTCTGGCCTTGACCCTAGAAGAAGACTCGCCTCTGAACTGTGTTCCCCGGAGATCTGTTCCGTATCATAGTGAGTCTTACTTCCTGTCTTGTGTGAACCGGGCATACAAATGTGTCAGCTTGTCTTGGCTGACGCACACTGTTTTCGTTTTGGACAGACTCATTGAGAAAGTACAGAAAGACAGTAAAATTACTCATCATATCACATTTTCTCGTCTGTCTTTAGGAGACAATGCTCACCTGTTTCATGAGGATGGTGTGTTCAACTACTCCATCATGTTGTTAAGAGAGGAGCTGGATCTGTTGGTGCTGGGAGCTAGGGAAGCAGTCTACGCCCTGGACCTTAAAGACATCTCGAAGAAACTTACTTCAGTAAGAACACCTTTGTTTGCAGTGTTAAGGTCAATTATGTCTGGGAGGCGCGGCCATCAATCATTATTCATCATTAGTCAGCTCTATGAAAGATTTCATGTTGCCATACTCAGCTGTGAGTCCAGCCTCTCAGACAGCAGTGGTGCTTAAGTTTTAATCTGATCCATAGAGAAAGTGATACCTGAGGGACTCAGTGCAGGACATATAAATATTATATGTATTTATATGTACACCCTTTTAGTGAGAATTTGAAATGTGACCGGCTGCTTCTGTTCACACATCCCAAACCTCAACTTTAGGTTGTGTGTGAGCAGACACATGAAGTAACATGAATTACATCATGTTGGTCGGGTCTGCGTGCCAAGAGCAGTGATGAAATGCCTTTTTGTTTCACAGTACACAGTATCTACTTTACTATGTTCACGATAAAGTTCCCGGATATTGAGCAGTAGCCAATTCATACTAATCTGACCTTTGTCAAGGACAATTTTACCTGTTTCCTTTTCTGTTAGTATTTCTTTCACCCACAAGTACAATAGAAATAAAATATGTGGAGATGTGCAACTAAAATTGCTTTTTTTCTTTTAGGTGAAATGGGAAGTGACACAAAAGCAAGAAGATGAGTGTAAAAACAAAGGGAAAGATCCTGAGGTTGGTCCCTATATCTTTTGTTAATTAGAACCGATTATATACTGAGCAGATGTACTCATTCATTTTTAAAATGTATGTACAGACAGAGTGCAAGAACTATATAAGGATCCTGCACAAGATGGAGGATGGCAGGATGTATGTGTGTGGAACCAATGCTTTTGATCCAGAGTGTGATTACATGGTGAGACAAATTCAGAGACGTATCTCATGATGTGTGAATTGATTTAATAAATTGCTGCATAGTTCATCCCAGTATTGAACAGTGTGTTTGTATGTGTTGTGCAGTCATATACAGATGGAAAACTGACTCTTGAGAAGAAAGCAGTGGATGGCAAAGGCATGTGTCCGTTTGATCCTTTCCAGAGATACGCCTCCATCATGGCTGGTGAGTAGATGATGACGAACAGATAAGATATTTGTTGAGATGGTTTAATACAGCTGTTTTTTTTCATTTGTATCTGTGCATTCACCATCTTGTTTCACCAGATAACAACCTATACTCGGCCACTTCAATGAATTTCCTGGGTTCTGAACCTGTGCTGTTGCGCAGCTCCCCCGTCTCCATACGGACCGAGTTCAAGAGTTCCTGGCTTAACGGTGAGATGTGATCACGTGTAATTTTTTTTAAATTGTTTTCGTTTTTGGTTTTAGGACTTATTCTTTCTGTCTTCTTGTCTCTGAGTCAGTCTCAGTGTTTTTTTATTATCTGTTTTTCCAGAGCCCAGTTTTGTTTCCATGGCTCAGATGCCTGAGAGTGACAAAAGTGAGGAGGGAGATGATGACAAGGTTTACTTGTTCTTCAGTGAGACAGCCGTCGAGTGCGACTGCCACAACAAACTTGTTGTTTCTCGTGTGGCCCGCGTCTGCAAGGTGATAAAGAGTTTACCATACATGTGTTTATTTTTTGCAGCTTCGTTTTCCTAACACAACAATAGCATTTAGACAGCACTTCCTCAGTTGCGCTCACTCTGCCGTTGTTCCATTTCCGTTGTTTGATTGTACATCCCGTTTGTTTGCCATTATGTCATCTGTCATTTGTGCTCAAAGGGGGATCTTGGAGGTCAGAGGACTTTGCAGAAGAAATGGACATCCTTCCTGAAGGCCAGAATGGACTGTCCAGTCCTGGAGTCCCAGCTTCCATACATTATCCAGGACACTTACCGCTGGTGTGATCCACAGCAGCACTGGAAGAACTGCTTGTTTTACGCCATCTTCACACCACAGTCGTACGTTTGACTTACAACATTATTTATGTGTTTGTCTTACTGGGAGGAGGATTGTTTGTTCTTAAAATGGTCTCTGGCACATCTTTGGCTCACATTTTCTATGTGTGTGTGTGTGTGTGTGTGTGTGTGTGTGTGTTACAGGGAGACATCAGACCTGTCTGCAGTGTGTGTGTATCGTGTGTCTGACATCAGCAAAGTGTTTGAGGAGGGGAAGTACAAGACTCCAGTCCCCGTAGAAACCTCTTTTGTTAAGTGGGTGATGTATACTGGAGAAGTCCCTGTCCCTCGCCCTGGAGCTGTGAGTGTCCACTATTCAGTGTGTGTGTGTGTGTGTGTGTGTGTTAGGAACAAAGCAAAATCTCAAAAGGCAACACTTTTTTTTTTTTTTTATGAGCGTCTCAGCAGGAAATCTTTTGTAGTTTGATTCCGTTGTTTTCCTTTTTCTCTGTCCCACCCCTTCTCTCCTGCCAGTGTATAAACAATGAGGCTCGTAAAGCAGGTATAAATCACACTCTGGACCTCCCAGATCGGACCCTTCAATTTATCAAAGACCGGCCCCTCATGGACCATGTTATCCAGCCAATAGGAGAGAAGCCTGAGCTGGTGAGAAGAGGACCTACATTTACTCGCATTGTGGTCAACCAAGTGCAGGCTGCAGACGGAATCAAGTACAATGTGATGTTTATAGGCACAGGTGGGTGTTCAGGGTTTTACTGGTGCAACAATTTACCACTTCCCTCATTTATTTAACACAGCTGCTTTTAAGAACTGTACAGTGTGAGTGTTACACATAAAGCTATTTATGTCCGAATGTAAATATGGCCTGTCTACATGTTTCTACAAAAGAGGAAGGCACCATGCTGAAAGCAGTAAACTACAATGGAGAGATGTTCATCATAGAGGAAACACAAATTTTCCAGTTGCCACAGCCAATCAAAATTCTGCAATTTTCTAATATCACGGTAATTTCAAATCAACTCAAATTCATGTTCATTGTTTGTTGCTGTAAAGCACACACCGCAGTCTCACTATTGTGTGGTGGATCCAACATGTACAGGGTCAACTCTATGCAGGCTCAGACTATGGAGCAGCTCAGATACCACTGGCCACATGTGAGAGGTCTTCATCCTGTATGGACTGTGTTCTAGCCAGAGACCCATACTGTGGCTGGGACCCAGTTGACAGAAAGTGCATCGTTCTCTCTTCTTCACAAAGGTAAGCAGTTGTCCCGACACGTTGAGTGAGCAGTGTTGATATTAGTTCTGTCCAAACAAATTTTTAGTTGTTGTTCTGCCATAGGGAGCTGATCCAGAGTGTGAAAGAAGGAAACGCTGATCTGTGCCCTAAAGCTGGTGAGTTGGTGCAAGCTTTAACCAAAAACAATGTGATTTTATACGGGTTTGCACCATTTTCTCCTCCTTAAAATTAGAAGAATAATATTTACAGTTGATTGCGTTGAAAATGTTCATGTGTAGTATTTTACTTTTGTTTTCAGATCCTGTTAAACCCATAGATCAGTCAATCTGGCCCGGTGGCAACCTGAAGCTCAGTTGTCCTTCGCCTTCCAAGTTGGCAAAAATCAGCTGGAAGCGGGACGATGAACCTCTAACGCCCTCAGCTCGTCTTCAGCCACTGCCAGACGGACTGCTCATCCTCAACGCTTCAGACAGTGAAAATGGTCACTACAGCTGCCTGTCTGTGGAGCGCTCCAAAGCCGGAGAGTACACAACCACCGTGGCCAAGTACCACGTCACGATCAACCCAGCAGGCAAAGGTGGCCACATATCGTTCCCACAGGCTCAGACAGACGGTCCCTCTGTGGTTGGACTGCAGGCAGTGGTTGGCCTCCTGGTGGTTTCACTTCTTGCCCTTTTGGCTTGGAACTTTTACAAAGGTCACCTACCTCTTCCCTGGAAGTGTGGAAAGAAAAACCAACAATCACAGGAGTCCCATGAAGAGGGGACTCATGTGACCTACCAAGACACACAGAAGTCTGTGGAGGACAAGCCTTTGGTGTCTGAAACTGATAACGGCACCAGGAATAACAACCACACCCGAGGGGAGGAGGCACCCAGCGCCGGAGGGGACGAGTACAACGCCCCAAACATCAACCTACCCACTCTGCAGTTCATCGACGATGAGTCAGAAATCTAAAAATGACGAGCACATTATTAAGTTTACCCTTGAGCACTGTTCAAGTTTAAAAGATGAATGGGAATGTCACAGCCATTTATTTCTAAGCACAACTGGAATCATCAGTTACTGCAGTATTAACAGCACATTGCAGTAGAGGAGCATTCCCAGGTCAAAGCCTTTGTTTTGAGAGACTGTTTAGACTGAACACGCCAACTGATTCCAAATGTTCTTTTTTTTTTTTTTTTTTTTTTAAATGAGAGATGCTTGAATTTCTGGTTTGTTTTTGTTTTAAAACAATTGGATGTGGATTTCAATTTGTGTTTTTAGTTCCTTACTAATTGTTAATGATCCTGTTTTAGATCGAAATGTAAAAACTGGGAATGCACAACAACTGAAATTGAGCCATTTTAATCGCTAACCACTAGCTGCAAAGATTTAGCTTTATCGTATTAAATCTTTTCTACCTGGTCCATGTGTTGTGTCAGTTTATCCAAATATCAGCAACAGGTTTTACTGTCTGCAAGACACAGCATGCCAAGAATGTGGAGAACAGATGATACTCTCATGTATGAATGATCTTTGTACACTGTGTACGACACTTGAGTTTTAAAGAGACAAACTCTTTCTGAAGATGTACCAAGTTCCAGATGTTGCATGTTTTAAAATAACATGTTATAGATTGCTATTGAAAACCACAGGGACGACCTGCATGTAGTAAAAAGAGAAAAAAATCTTTAATGTGTAATTTTCAAACTACATTACATTTAGTTTTTCAGATGACAGCACAGTGATTTGTAATGTTAACAAACTGTAAGAGCAGATGAAACAATACAACGATGTTGACTGTACAATCTCAACAATCCATTGTGCGAGATTAAAACCCAGCACCTGGGCCTTTGGTCTCTATCTTCTGTAGCGGTACCTCTTGAAGTGGAACCACAACTGGAAGATCCCATTGGCGAACTGACAGCGGAAGCCATGACGGTGTGAATACTCCCACTCCCTGTTCACAATCTTGAAGGCGATGTCTTCATACGGCGGGCCCGCATGGAACCTCAAAATCCCAAAGTCCTTGTTGTCGGGACTGGGTTCGAGGAAATACTGCGGCGTGGAGCGCTTGTCGATCAGATCTGGGTAGAAGATGTTGAATTTGTATCCCTGGACGATCTTGGGCGGAGGGTTGTCAAAGTCATAATGCGTCTGGTTGTATTTGTTCCACTCGAAGCCGGTGTGCACGCGGTTGAAGAAGCGAGGTTTCCTGGGCCGGTATTTATCTGCCCACAGGTACATCTTCCCAGTGACGGGGAACTCCACACTGAACTGGGCCTCGTCGTTGCCCATGCCTTCTCTCGCACGGCGTACGAAGGCGTCCTCTGCGCTCTCGTTGGCGTCGCCTGTTAAGAGAAAGAAGTCAAAGACATAACAGTGAATCAGCTGCACCACATAGTTTAAAATCAACACACATTATATTTATTAGAACAGTTCCACTTCTACAACATTTTTCCATTTTCTGAGGACACACCTAATTTTTGTGAGTGTTTTTTCTGTGTGTGCATGGTCTCATACCTGTAACCTGTAGCTGTCTGCGTGCCAGCTGCAGCCTGTGCATGTCCTCCTCCGGGCTGATGGTGTGTGTGTCCAGCGGCAGCTCAGAAGGCAGGAGCAGCGTAGGACTGTAGCGGCCTGAGTCATACTCCGCCTGGCTCTGCTGGATCAGGTCCTCCTCTGTCAACACGGCCTCCACCGCCTCGCCCTTGTCCTCTTCGTCCTTCTTGTTGCCTTCATCTTCATCCTGGTTACCTGATGTGGATGGACCAGCCTCTTCTTCATCATCTCTCTCTATGTTCCTACTTCTTGTGGAGGAGGAAGATGACAACTGTCCTGGTTCTCCTGTTGCAGCCTCATTTCTTTGCTCTCCCACTCTCTCCCTGTTGTTTTAAAAAATATAGTGTGTTATTTTCTTTAACTGAGGAGTCAACGCATGCACTGGAAAATCGGTTTCCTGCCGAGACGCTCGTCGAAAAATGTTGCCTTTTGAGATTCTGCTTTGTTCCTCACACACATACACACGCACACTGGAAAATTATGACGTGAAGTGAAACTTGAACTCTCGGTCACATGAAGTGACCCAGTCAACAGATGTGGATGTGTGCAGCATGTGGTTTCTAGGTAACTTACTCATCTTCCTCACTTGCAGGCTCTTCTTTGATGATGGGGAACAAAGGTTCACTTTCCACTCCCTGTTCCTGTTTGAGCTTGAACAGCTTCTGACGCAGCACATCTTGGTGCCGCTCTCTTAACCTTGGATAGAAAATTGGATTTTTATTTTATTTATCTTTTTTTATTTTATTTTTTTCCCCACACACACCATGTCCACCCCCATGTTACTTAATGTATTGCATTCAAATAAGGCATTTCAGCTATTTCAGTGGCCTTTCCACATGTGTACCTGGCTCTGGCCATGTAAACTCTGACTTGCTGCAGCAGACTCTCCCAGTAACCGATGTCAAGATTGGATCCTCCAGCCCGAATCTTTGACTCAATATTTAGGTGCAAGGCCTGCAGCTGGCTGTATGTCTTTCCTTTGAACACAGTCTGTACATCGGTGCTCACCGCTGTGTTGATTCCCTCGCGACGATCACCTGATGTTTGCAAAAAATTAGGCTGAGGTTAAGCAGTGACTTCCTGCTGTTGCTCTCACCACAGAAACAGAGACAACTTCATATGTAACAATGCAGCACAGAAAACGACTGTTTGTTGGAAATGGAAAGTACCTGGTCCTTTCCCAGAAGCCTCCAGTTTTCTCAGTTTGCTGATCTCGTCCTCAGTGATGGTTGTCATGTCCCTCCAGAAGTCCACGTTCTTACCTTGCTCCAACTCCATATACACCTGCCAGAATGACCAAGAGAGAGACCAAGATGAGAACATAACACGTGGTCTCTGCCATGATGGGGGGGTCTATATAATTTCCAATCAGTTCACACTTTCAAGGTTAATGTACCTGCATAATAATATGACTATTAATATTTATAAATCAATACTATTGATAGTGATATAACACTGGTTACAGAATTTGTGTCAAAATGAAAAAGAAAAACTCACACACATTAGACACACATTATGGTTATTTTTAAAAATTTGGCACCCCCAAGTGGCAGCTAAAGAAACAAAAGACGCAGAAAACTTGTACGTTCAAATCATCTGGTCACTTTTGCACATCATAAAAACACATTGTTCTTTAAAGCAAATTGCATTTTCTTTGGCACATTGATGCAAATAATTGTACGAACATAAATTCCCAATTGCTTAGAGATGCTAGAGATAATTAAAGAATTTCAAACATATATCAGGCAACTTTATGACATTTTATATATATATATATATATATATATATATATATATATATACATAAATAAAAACCTTTACCACCACATGATTTGTCTGAGTAGAAGAACATTATCTTTCACAATTTCTAATGAAATGTTCCTTCTGATCTCATCTACACCAGGCTTATTCAGAATGTGAGGTGACTACCAAACTCAATTTCAGCTACAAGTCCAAGATTGTACAAGATTAACAGACTGGACTCTAGTCATTACGTTACCTCATCCTGTGATCCTGTGAGATTACCACTAAATTTGGCTGCAGTTACACAACTTTTACCCTTAAATGTAACGTAATAACTCACCTTAATGTCCTCTAGCAGGTCATCCATGTCAGTGACTGTGAGCCCATTGAGGAATGTATAAGGTTCGTGCATTTCCACAGCAAGATCATCATCCTCTGCACTGATGTATTTTGCCAAGAGATCAATGGGTTTGGCACGACCATCACGAATTCGAATCTTAGACCTAAAAACGCAACACACAAGGATGTAAGACAAAGTATGTATGTGTATATATATGTGTGTGTATACACACACATATATATACACATGCACGCACACACACACCAACTACTGTGAGATCCTGCAACTCAACAGAACAGAAATGTTGTGGATTTACAGTAAACTAACCGTAGTTTGGCCTGATGTAAATGGAAATTGTCCTCCTGTTCTGCCCAGGTCTTGAAATGCTCTGCCTCTTTTTCTCTCTGCAGCATTTCCAGCTCCGTCTCTCTCATTGCTTTCTCTCGCTCCCGCTCCAGACGAAGTTGTTTTACCTACATTGACACATTTATAATGAGTAATGAAAGAGTTTGTCTATTACATGCTACCACAAAAATAACCACCCAGCTGATCATCTACCTTCTGCAGCTCTCTGCGGTTCTCCTCCTGAATACATTTGTTCCGTTCTTTAAGCTCTTTCTCTCCGAGATGGCCGATACCTTTCTTATCTAAAGCCTGAAAATAAACACAGCACACACAGTTTTGGATGAGATACAATATTAAAGCCAAAATACTCCAGGAAACTTCTGTGACTGTGCTGATCAACACTGATTAGAAATCTCTCTCCAACTCACCTTCTGCCATTTGAATGTTCCCAACAAGTTGTTGTCACCAAAGGGATTGTCTGCATTAGTGTACCCCATATATTCCTCACTCCATCCCATCTTTTCTCTCCTTTTTTTCTCCTTTGCCTCCTTCTTTGCGAGTCTCCTGGCCCTCTTTTCCTCTGGTGTTTCCAGAGCTTTCAACATTTCCTTCTGTTTTTTCTTCTCGTCCTTTTCTTTAACTACTTTGGTCCCACGATCAGACCCTGAGCTATCAGATGACTCAGGTGAACTGGATCTCTGCCTCTCTCTGCTCTCTTTCTTCCCTTTGCTCTTCTTTTTTCCTTCTTGGCTCTTGTCTTCATCTCCTTTTCTTTCTCCGTCTCTGCTGCTACTGCTCTTCCACCTATCTCTCTCTCTATCTCTGTCCTGCTCCCTCCTGTGTCTGTCTCTGTCAGGACTCCTCCGTCGTCTTCTTTCTCTATCGCTGCTTCCGTTACGGGAGGAAGAGCTGGACAGGGACCTTTCCCTTCTCCTCTCTCCAGATGTTTCTCTCCGGGTCTCCACTTCCTTTTTCCTCCTCATTTTGAAATCATCTGAATCAGAACTGAGAAAAAAAAAAAAACAATTTAATATATTATTTAATATATTATTGCACATTTAATGAGCGTCCATTTATTGGAGAGTGAAGGAACACACCTGTTCTATCTAGCAAAGGAAAGTCAGAGAGGAATATGTGAATTAATTGGCTGAAACATTAAACATAGTTTCTTGGGGGTTTATCAATGGCTGAGGCTTATTAATAGCTGATTCACCAGAAACATTTGACGATTAGCAAATGTGGTTTCATATTTACAGGAAAGTCGTACTACTTTATGTCATGGAGAGCATGATAACGTACAGGGTAAGAACTTGGTAAAACTGGTAAGACGCTTCAGGTCGACGATAACCGACGATTTAACACAAACACTACTTATTCGTTGAGATCAAACAGTCAACTGGTGATTTCACCCTATGGTAAGTTGTTGCATTGAACCGGAAAACTCATGAAAACCTCGCACACCCATACCAGCGATACACCATCAGACAGCGAAATCATTTACCTGGAGGATCGACCCCTCGTTTTGTTCTTAGGGTGGTGTGATCCTCGCTTTCTGTCGCTCTCAGAGTCGCTCCTGGAACCAGGACGGTCCCTGTGTTGAGGCCGACGTCTAGCGGGAGAGCCATCGCTGGAGTCCCTGCTGGCGGACCGTACCCGACCACGGGCGGTTCTTTTCGTGTCCGCGGACCGACTACGACCTCTCCTTTCATCCGGAGACCGAGACCTGCTCACTCTGGACCTGTTTCGCCGATCCCGGCTCCGGCTTCCGGACTTAGAACGAGACCGACGTCGAGACTTCGAATCCATCACGAACTTTTCTGTCAGTGCGGGGTCCGAATGGTAGTCTGTCGCGTAAATAAGAGGTAACAAAGAAAACGGCTTCTGTCCTCAGAGCGTAAATATAACACTAAAAATACAGACACAGTGTATCTGTGATATATTTGGTGAAACCAGTAGATTTACATCAACCCACACATTTACCGAAACAATACGACGAGTTGTGTGTGTGGATTAAATTACTCAGGCAGTCAAAAGGCGACCTAAAGGGGCTTTCTACAATGCGGCGCATACTCCAGACGACACGCGCACAATTTGGAAAAAAATAAAACAAATAATAACAACAAATAAATAACCTGTAAGTTCAACTGCAATTTTTACATCACAGTAAATATTTAAAACATAAAATCATATAATTGAGGTGGGAGACTGATGTAAAATAAATTGAGGATGAAAATAGGTCAGAGCTGCTTTTCAGAAACACAAACAACATCGCGTTGTCGTGACGTCAGATAACTGACAAGTGTAGTTCTCTGAATTTACTCTTGAAATTAATATCCAGGAATTAACTGTCTTGACAAAACAGTCTCCCTTAGGTATATTTGCTTTTATATAACAAGCAATTTTATACAACATCGTGTGACTACTCAGCTGCGTTCAGAAGAGGAAGTAATGATTCTAAGTTGATTTGAACTACAAGTACCAGACGACACAGAGCGCGATTGCCTGTTTTGAGGCGAGAGGAGACTCCTTTCAACAATATTATTCTTCACCTAGTCCGGTGTTGGGCTGTTATCGGCTTTATTTCTTACTCTCCCAGACAAGTGGTTGTGTTGTCTTTTCTAACCCGGCTCTCATAAGGATATAAACGGTGTCGTCGCCGCTGTAAACTCTGCTCCAGCTCTCTGAGGTAGAGCTTGTCAGGTAGCTTGCATTAGCCAGTCGCTACCAATAGATTTACGGCTTATACCCGTGGCTGCCCTGCCAGGTAGATCAACTAAAGCTGGAGGCGCCGGTCAGCCACAATGGTTTGGCCAGTTCACCAATTTGTGAGTGAGTGCATTGGTAAATAATTTATTTAGTTTGGGAATAAACCAACGCAACCTTTGTTCGGGTTCAGGTCAACCTGGCTGGTTTGGCCTGTTTCATTGTCTCTCAACATCGGAAACATAAGTTGTATCCCAGTGTCTGTAGCTAGTTTACCTAGTTAGGCCAGGCCGCGTTTGTGTAAACACAACCCGTCAGCTGTCGACTCCAGATAATCTCGAAAGCTACCTGGTCCAGTATGGCGCAGCACGACCCCTCTCATGTAGCCAGTTCACAGAAAGCACTGATGTTGGAGATGAAGAGCCTTCAGGAGGAACCTGTCGAAGGATTTAAAATAACACTGGTGGACGAGGCTGATTTATACAACTGGGAGGTGGCCATTTTTGGACCCCCAAACACACATTATGAAGGGGGATATTTTAAGGTAAGAATTCAGTAATTATCATCTATTAAAAATGTAAGAAAACACAATGGAGCAACATGTTTCTAACAATTGAGGCAGCCAGTTGTGTAGATGTAGGTGTGAAATAACCACCAGGACACAGAACATCCTTCATCATATCTATTACCAAAGTAAGAATAAAAATCTATTAGCCATTAAGTAGTTTGATCAGTCCCCACTACTACTACCCGCTACGATCAGTGAGAGTATGGCCTGTTGAATAAATACATGTGTGTTATAGCAACAGTACACCCTAAAGGTTGTTTTCTGTCCTAGGCACGGATCAAGTTTCCTATAGACTACCCGTACTCCCCACCTGCCTTCCGGTTCCTTACCAAAATGTGGCACCCCAACATCTATGAGGTGTAGTATTGAAGCATGGGTCAGCCTTTATTAATTAAAAAATATGTGCTGTGTTTGTTTGTGTTGTGTTTACGTTAATGTATATAATTCAAATAGCTATCACCCAGCAGTCACGATGCATGATGGAGTGAAAGGAGTTGATTTCCTCTGTTTTAGAATGGAGATGTGTGTATTTCTATATTGCACCCTCCAGTGGATGACCCGCAGAGCGGAGAGCTGCCCTCAGAGAGATGGAATCCCACCCAGAACGTCCGGTTAGCACTCTTCCTCATTATCCCTCCCCATATGTCTCTGTTTTCTGGATACCTCCCTGCTTTGTCCTCACGGAAGCACTTCAATGCATTACCTGTCTCATACCCTCGTCACATAACATTTGTCTTCAGCAGAGTTTCTCAGACGCTCCCAGAAACTAACATTGATTCCATTTGTAGGTATTAAGCACCACATATGTAACATGTAATGATGTGCAGGCTTTACAGCTCAGTTTATACTATAAAATGTTTTTAATTCCCATCCTGGAACAACCTCCATATCTAGAAACTGCCACATGACTGAACCTAATGTTATATAATACTCTGAAGTATTTCATTATAGCGTTTAAAAAATATTTTGAAACGAGGCTGCATTTGTATCCCGCCTACATTTTTGAGTCATTTAGTTGACATTAAACAGAGGTGCAACACGAGAAACTAACACATTTGTGTGGAATCTACACCAATAGTGACTTCACCAGGAAAACCTGTAAAAATCTGATGCAGCCAACTGGAGATTAAATGTAACTGTGCATTAATTATTGAGCTTTGAATTATGCATCACATTGAGAGGTGCTTCTCATACTGTGTCAACTGTATGTTCAAACACCTGGAAGAAGAAAGAAACACAATTGAATATAATAGAATCCAGTACAATGTGGTGGTGACATTAACACCTTTATTCAAGCTACAAGCTTCTTTACTTTTATGAGACACAGCTATTACACTGAGTTGCATTATATTAACATGACAATATAATAGAATACAGTTGTAATAAAACACTGTCTTTAGAGGAGTTCATGATTACTGTACATTAATAAACACTAAAAAAATGCCCTTATAGCTACGTACAACTACATTACAGTATGTTACTTGATTCATTAAATGTTTGGATACTGCTCATAACACATCAAGTTAAAAAACAAAACTATTAACTAGCTATCATGCCCAGTGTTTTGAGAATATATTCCAGTTTTCCTCATAATCTATGATAAAAAATTAAAAATAGACTGTTGGCTTAACAGAATGAAACATCTGAATGCGTCAGCTTGTGTTAGGGAAGTTTTAATGAGCATTTTTTACAATCAATCTATCATCAAATATATAATCTTTGTTTTAAAACCTTTTAAAAATATGGACATGAAAATTTCTCTGTTGTTGAAAAATTAAAAGCTAATTATATTAGAACATCACTGGTAAATAATTAATTGCTGAAATAATCCTCAGTCACTGTTCTAATTCACAAAGCGTGAAATGAGAAAAGAAGTAGAATGTGTTTCTGTGCTGTTTAAACTGTCCACATCAGTAATTTATCAGGGATATTTTTTTTTTCAGGACCATTTTACTCAGTGTGATCTCGCTGCTGAATGAACCCAACACCTTCTCCCCTGCTAATGTGGACGCTTCTGTCATGTATCGCAAATGGAGGGACAGCAAGGGCAAGGACCGGGAATACGTAGAAATCATCAAGTAAAATGTCAAACAGTATTATCATGGTACACCAAACCTGAAGAAGCTCTTTCTGAAGGGTCAGAGTTCTGTCATTACTGTGTATCTTTATGTATTTATGTATATTTTCCCTATATATTCCCCTCAGGAAACAGGTTTTGGCCACTAAGGCAGAAGCTGAGCGCGACGGTGTGAAAGTTCCCACCACGCTGGCTGAGTACTGCGTCCGTACACGTGTCCCGGCCCCTGACGAAGGCTCAGACCTCTTCTATGACTATTACTATGACGATGACAATGTGGAGGGCGGGGATGGAGACTGCTGCTACGATGAGGATGACTCGGGCAACGAGGAGTCGTGACATGCTTTTTGACAGCAATGCAATCTAGCTGACACATGCTATCCCCTTTTTTTCTGCCCGGGTTGCCAGATATTCTAGGTTCACAACCAAGAAAGATTTGAAGCTTCCTACTTTTAAACCAATGAAAAGAGCAGTTTTATCCTGAATCTCTTAAATATTCTTGGAGGTTTAAATCAATGCGTCGTTGAGGAAAGGTCCGACCTGGTAAGATTTGCACCAGCACAAAAGTCACCAGTTTCTCCAATCTTGCAAACTGTTTTCATCAGCACCTAAAGCTTTGGTTTGAGAGAAAAACGTAAACTATTGTTCAATCCCTTGTACAGTTAAAAGTGTTGTCGGATCAGTACTGCTGTCAACAATAGCAACATTTGCACTGGTGCAAACACTTCCAAACATTTCTCAGCCTCTTTTTCTTGCATATCCTTATTTCCCTAATTGTAACTGGGTGTTGCTCACCAGTGCTCGGTCTAAGTGACTGACGGAAGAATGAGGACTCAGCCTGTTTGTGTTGAGCAACGCATTGCGAACACATTATTTCTGATTTTCACAGTCTGTCTTGCTTCAGCAGGAGAGGACATGAATTGACACGGTATGGTGTTCCCAACGTTCCTGTGCATGCCAGAACATCTTTGGACGCTTTGTGTCTCTTTTAGTAGTGGACAGTTCATCTACATCATGATCTGTCTCCAGCACAGTAATAACAAGCACTTGTGACGATGGAGGACTCTGTCTGGACGAGTCGATGGGTCAAAATCCTCATGTGAACATTTTTGCTAACATGAAGATGATCTTTGCTGTGTTTCTTCTGGTTACTGTTGGATGTGTTTCTCATTTTGAGTGTGGGATTATGTTATTTGAAGTAGCTCAGATGTAGGAGTCATGTAGGAAAACCAGGTCTTTCAGGGTGGGGAAGGGGGGCACATCTAATTACTGATCTGAACTGTATTTCTCCTCTGGTTTGTTCTCTGAGCAGCCTGAAGGAGCCAAAGACCTAAACAGTGTAAAAGAAATCCCAAAATATTTTTGACTGTTGTATTCTTGTTTTTGTTTGCTATCTTGCAAATTTTGTTCTTTTAGTCTCCTTTCTTTGGGTAGACATTATACCTGCAGTCTCTACTTGAGAATGTTTTCTGTGATGAGATTATTAGGTTTAATTGAGGGGGAAAGCCTCTGTAGGAAAGGTGTCTATCAACAGGTGTTGCAGTATCAGTCAGGATTATAAAAAGTATTTCAGTTCTGGAAATGAAGAAGAAAAAGGCCACTATGTTTTATTTTCATTACAATTCTTTGTGTTAGTTGAGAGTGGACAGGTTTTCATAGATTGTTTTAGAGTTTACGGGTGTCTTCTAACTGTTTTGTTTATTTTGCTTCAGCAATATCAGTTGTTTAATTTACTTAGATTGGGACTTCATACTGAATTTCTCAGGATAATGAATTACATATGACACAACTGTCAAAACAAGCAGACATTTCCTCTCTGTGTGGTCTTCAGTGTTGGTTTACAGCTTCAACCGGAATCACAACTGATATGCACATGTAGCTGTATGAATGATCACCATGTTGTTTTATTCACCTGTTATTTTTTATTTTCTGCTATTTAAAAATTAAAAATAAAGATTTATTGGGAAAAGATATAAACAGTCTTAATGTTTTGAGTAACCGCTATGATAATTCCCTCTAGCAGTAACCTTTTACTGTAAGTTACAGTGACATTACAATCAGCAAATGTATGCTAGAATGTTATTATTATTATTAAGGGAAAAAGTTTGGCTCGTCAATATAGTAAAAGTGAGAAAAGTACTCAACGCAACTATTGGAAGGACTGCTGCCTTCATGAACATAGGAATTTCGACCATTACTTGCACAGCATTATCTACACAGCTTTACACTCTGTTCATATGACGCTATGTTTTTTTTTAAAAAAATAGTTTTTCGTTATTGGTTAGTACACATGGTTTCATATTTTATCCACAGTTTATAACGACTTGCAGTGCTAATAACGTGTAGTGCAACAGTGTAGCATTAATATGGGGTGTTTTTTAGAACACACATATTGAACGAATATTTCTTTTTTGCAGTTTTCTTGGAACATTTATCTTTGTTTTGTAAATTTACAAATTAGTGTAAACAATAGATCTATTCTCCGGAACAAATTATACTGGTGTGGATTCAGACAGGAGTTGTGGTGCGTTGCATTTCCATATTCTTCGAACGCAGCATACTTCGTCGCGTAGAGATGACGTCAGTAAAACGACGCAGTTGCAGCCCGCTTTACTGAAAATAAAAGAGCAGCTTTCAAAACAAAAACAAGAAAGACACGATAATAACAAGGGCCATGTCTGTGAATTATGCTGCCGGACTCTCGCCCTACGCAGACAAAGGAGTCTGTGGACTTCCTGAGGTAAAAACAAACAAACACTGCTAGTTTGTAGGGGCTCGGCACTTAGCCATTTAAACAGCTAACTAGCAGCTTAGCCGTCGGTGTCTGGGTCGTGTTTGGTCTTTAAGATGCAAAGACTTAGATTAAGATCCTATAAAATCATGGATATAACTTTTTGTTTTTTAAAGAGGGAACGTCTGTCTTCTGATCTTTCTGTCATTGTTGGAACAAATACGGACATATCAACAAGCAGCTGAGAGTGTTCAAGCATTACAACGTTCTATATGTTGTAAATTATTTATATAATAAAATAAAAATCCCTCAGTGCTCAAATAAGATCCGGATATTTTTGGAGAAGATTCTGACCATTAGACAATGATCTTGGTCCTGTCAGAAGAAGCTCATAGTGAAACACATCAACTTGACTATGAGTTCAACACACATCTTATGTGTATATAAAGTTTTTTATGTGGTGCACAACTAGTGTCCGTAGTTAACTAGCTGATGCCTTAAAGTCATTAAAACATCGTTAGTTTTCGTTTATTGTCCCTTCAGAAGTTCTCTTTGTATCTGTGGGAATTGTCAGACAAACACACTGACAACTGAAGACATTACAATTAATCATAGACAACATAAACTTGAATCACAGACTGTAGCTACAAACCGTGAATAGACACAATAACTCCACGTATCAGACACAGGAAATGATTAGCCTCGTCACATTTACTGTATTTTACTCTAAAGAGCAGAAATATGACACTGGACAGAATGAAAAAACACCAGTAACAGATAATGTACTCGAACAACACAACTAAACATCATTGGAGTGAATGGACCTTTTCATTTTCATTCATTTCTTCCACCTCTGTTTGGATGTGATTAATTTTATTTCATACGTTGGAGATTATGGTTCTAGTGCCAAAGCTGTTTTGTGTAGGAGAAATATTTCCTTGTTATAAGTAGTTCACACAAAACATTTGAACCAATGACCACTTATCTTGAAACCATATTTCTATTAAAGATTTATATAGTATATTATTTTTTAGGTCATATATCATTGTGTGTATGTGGATTTATATAATGTAATATCATGTCATTGTTCCTTCTCAGATACAATGTAATAAACCCAGCGTAGATCAAAATTGTATGAAAGCCTTAAACACACCTGCTGTGTTTTGTGGCAGGAGTTTGATAGTCCTGAGGAGTTGAAGGTGAAGGTGGAGACTCTCGCCCAGCTGATTAAAGAATCTCAGTACCTGGTTGTTCACTCTGGAGCAGGAATCAGCACCTCAGCAGGAATCCCCGATTTCAGGTGAGACACAAAGTCGCTCCGACTTTTATGTTATCGCCCTTTCCCCTAAAACAAATAGTTTATGCATAAACATATTGGTACATCTTACACCTTTTAAGTGGTGTATTGCTACTGCTTCTGTTGATGGGGGGAAAAAGCAAACTTCACACCTACAGAGTTAATGTCACTCACGGACAAAGAATTCAAGTATAGCAATAACAACATCTGTGAACACGAGGAGCTGCCACCCTGGCGCTGTTTGTAACCTTGTTTCAGTGACATATCACAGCTGCTGCTGGTTGATAGTAGAAGTAATGAGCCTCTGAATTTGCAGCTATTGGATGTCATATCTTTCTTGGCAGTCTGATTATCACATCTTCTCATTGTAATTAGCAAACCACATCCAAGGCTCTACAGGGTGCGCTGGAAACTGACAAACCGTGTCCTTTTCTTTCAGTGATTTCAGAGTTTTAAAACTGAGAGTTGTGTGAAGGTGAGATGAGCAAACACTGTGGAACAATGTCTGTGTTAGTTGTACATCTGTCAAAAGTTTTAAGTGACTAAAAAGTTGGGAAACTTTGGAATAGTGAAGTTTTTTGTGCTCTATCTTTGTGTCCTCTCATTGGTCCTCAGACAATCTGGCATCCTTGATCATTTCTGTCTGTGTCAGGTCACAAACAGGAAAATTGAGATCATTACTGTAAATACTGAGGAGGAGAAACAAACTGTTCACAGGAAGAACAGAGGAGCAAGTAAATGTCTATCTGCATAGTGTAATTTCATTTTTTTTGGCAGGCTTGGAAATGAGGTTATTATCATGAATAAAAAATCTATTTTTTCCTGGCCTGAATTTCAAAATGTTATTGTCTGCCTGTCCTGAGCACTAACCTGTTTTTCCAGTGCTTCTTTGTATCAGCCCTTCAGTAGTTAATATAATGTTTTTGATGCATTTACAAAATCATAAAATGTTACATTCTTATTTGATTTCTTGTTACTCTGTTTCCACATAGGACTGCAACAAATTTTCATTTATGTCTTTTTGTTTCTTTTCCCCAAGTTGTTTAACTTTACAGTGAATTTAGATCAAACACAATACATGAACCGTGAATAAATGCACAACAGATGAATGATAAAACTTTAATAGACTGAAGGAGTCTTGAGTTGGTTGATTCAGGTGATAATAGGCAACTGATAATAATAAGTAATGATGACATCATTTTGGGATTTGTTATTGTTTTACAGATTTCACGTAAAACAATAATTTGATGTTGTGAATCTGACAACCACCACCTAGTGTCACTGTTCATTATCCAGAGAAATATTATACTCATAGAAGCTGCATGATCAACAAGCCTTAGCCAGATTTGACAATTATTTTCAACTGAAAAAGTTCTTCCAGTGTTTAGACATGATGAGGTTTGTTTCAACTTGTAGTTCCACTCTTTGAACAGATGAGGGCGATATTTGCTTGTTATTTGAAATACATGACATCTCTTTTGTTTTCTTCCTGTGTAATGGAAGAATTTCCTTTGTTTTCATGCAAGTACAGTTTGGCCCCAAACAGCTGAGATGTTGTCCATGTAACAGAGGATGTAAATAATTCAACAGAACAAGGCATAAGTTCATTCTTCTTCTTTTTTTTTCTATGGTTCACCTTGTATGAATGACAGATGGACTTGGAGATGTAAGCTGTGGACACTTGCCTAATTAATATTTGATTGGTCTGCCTGTCAGTCAGATAGAATCGACCTTGGATGGCAATATCATTAAAGACAAGGTTTCTATACACACATCAGGCCAACTAGTGCAAATTATTTTCCCTCTGCAGCCACATACACACACACATATGCTCTGGCTGAGAGAGAAAAAAAAATCATCCCTGCAGGCTAATATTATTGACAACAACCAAACATATGAATTTACCAGCTTTACAGATCCTCCATGTCTTTCATGTCCAGCAGCATCGTTCTTGCGGTTTAATAAAGTGTGCAATAAATGACGTACGTGTCTCTGCATTAATTGACAGGCACAGACTCGGCTGGTTTCAGGAGAACAGGCAGTGAATCATATTGGTGTTGAGAGATTGGGGCTGTTCAAGTTCAGTAGAAAGGGCAGTGATAAGGATGATGTGGCTGCGTTTGAGGATTCACAGGATGCGTTCTCTTGCTTGATGCATGAAGAGAAGTTGTGTATCCTCAAAGTAACTTAACATCTGTCAGTGTTAGACGCCAACAGCACTGACAGCAACGCTGCATTTAGATATTCACAACTGACTGTTTAATTAAAGACGCTTGAGCGCAGCTTGGACAACAGATCTAATGTTTTGGTATTTTTTGTGAATTTCTCCTCTTCTTTTTTTGTGGTCTTCAATATTTTCAGCAGGCTCAGATTTGCAGCGCACAACAGCAGGTTGTCAGTTTGATAGAGGTTTGCAGAAGTCTCTTACAGAAATCCTCCCATCAGGATGTTGACACTCATACATGAGTACAAACCCACTCATCAGCTGTCGACCTGTAATGCCTTCGGTGCACCTGCTGCATTACAACTCTCTAAATCTGCTGCTTACTCTCTGCGCATCTCTGTGCTATGCTCCAGGGGTCCAAAGGGGGTGTGGACGTTAGAGGAAAAGGGTGAGTCACCTCACTTTGATACTACATTCGAAGATGCTCGGCCCAGTTTGACTCACTTGGCCCTCCTGGGACTGCAGAGAGCTGGATACCTCAAATATCTCATCAGCCAGAACGTAGACGGCCTTCACGTCCGATCAGGTTTCCCCAGGTAACTTTGCTCTGCCTCCTGTCATCATCCTATAGCACGACACATACAACCATTGTACAAACACAGCACTACCTCATTAATTCAGGTCATTGTTCTTAATTGGCATACACATTGGTCATGCATTATCCCACTACAGGCCACATAGTATTTAACATCTCTTGGAGCAGCAGTTTTTACTCCTGACACGCAGCAGAATGAGCTGTATACATCATTAATCTTGTAATAAATTTTTCAGATTATTATTTTGAGCTGGAAAACTGAAATCGAAAAAAAAAAAAAAACACAAATAAATGTCACGTCTTATTTTGTTGGCGTAGATATAGATACTGAGTTTACTTTGGTGTTATGACGAGGAAAGTGATTTTTTTTTTTTTTTTCAGTTTTGAGAAGCTAGAACCATCTAATTTGTTGTCATCAACTGACATTTCAAAATGAATGTCTGTTATGATAACAACAACAACAACAACAACAACAGTAATAATACTAACTGATAATCTATTAATTGACTCATAATGACCTGAATACAAGACCATCATGTCCATAGAAACTCTCTGTGAGTTCGTCACCATCAGCGATCACTTTATAGTGCACAGAGGCATTTTTGTTATATCGTTAATATAATAAAAATATTCATCACTGCAGCTCAAAGATTGAACAGTTAGTCTAATACAAACTATGCCCATATTTCCTGGGATTACTCATTACCTCATGGTCACTATATGCAAATATATGTTTCACTTCAGAAATATCACAGTGAAGCAGAGAGAGCTGACAGGAGAGGGGATGAATAAATGAGAAGAGGATGTGAGATGTTTGTGCAGAAGACAGATTCTCGCTTTAACTTGTTGAGAAAATCCAGTGTATTCCTCATTGAAGATAAAGCAAATTTGTTCTAGTTAAATTTGTGGCCATTTTACTAACACAAACATGCCGTATAAAGCATTGTAAGATGTGCGAGATAAGCACATTGTTTCACTCCAGCTTGTTACATGTTGGTTTGTGACTCATTATTTTGAATGCAAAGCTGCAGCGTCTTGATAACGGCTGTAATGACGCCAGAAATTAAACACTGTTCAAATAACATCAAATGATTCGCCGTGTAATGGAAAATGTTTGGTCTGAAAAATGGACTAACCCAAGGCAAAGGAATCCAATTTTTCATTTAGTACTTGTCCAGCCTTTATGTACATTGGAGGACCTACTTTCCCTGGAAGCCGTGTCTCAGCCGTCCCTCTACCTTCCATCGGTCAGGGTTTTTTTTTTTTTCCTTTTGAAGTGAGTTCAGACAGTGAAGTGGTCACTCTCTGGGGGAATCACTGAGACAGCATATGAACTGGTGAAGTAAACTGGTGGGCACTTCTACGTGCAGTTTCCTGGTGGAAGTCAGAAGTAAACACGAGTGCTCAGAATATGTATCAGAGCAAACAAATATTGAGGGGAAAAAACTGCTGAAAAATCCTGACATTAACTCTTCGGAGTAACTTCGGAGACAAGGATCCAAGTGAATATCATCTTTGTGATCTTTTTGCTTTTGTGGATTTCTCTCTCTCTCGTTCTATTAGGGATATGTTATCCGAGCTTCATGGAAACATGTTTGTGGAGGAGTGTGAGAAATGTGGCAGGTATGCACACGCACAAACACACACACACACACACACCAAATGCCCTCATTTTGATTTTGAAACTAATAATAATAATTCTCGTCACATCTTTCGTGGTTGATGGTTTCATTAATGATTTTTAGACCTGTATGAGAAAAGGCACAGTTCAGTCACAGTTCAGTTCACCCTAGTAAACACAGCAACATCTCAGATATCTTGTATCTTCTTGTTTCCCACACTTCACATGTTTCACACCTGGGTGAGATTTTCACACTCTGCAGGTGTCTACAGAGTAATGTCATAGACGGTTGTTAAAGATCACAGGAAGGCCACAACTTTACAGTTAATAGCTTAGATGCACTGACCACACAGTTTTTGAACTCTGATGCAGTTATCCTCCCACAGCAGCAGCTACAAAACCACGGTGGGTTCCTCTCCTGTCAGATAAGAAAAGGAAGTGGAGGCTGCAGCTGGAATGTGGTAGCTTACGTGTAACAAAGTCCAGTCATTGTTGATTTTATCAGTATAAATCCACCCTGGTAAAAAGTAAAAGCTGAAGGTGTGAAGTGTTTTTTTTTTCACGTTTTTATGACTATGACCACAGTCAAATGGAAACCTCAGGGGGATAATACTCCCTTTTCACTGAATACTTGTTTTCTCAGAAAGACTCCAGGAACATGACAGTAACTACATTTTATTCCAGTGACCTGCAAGGGCTTCGGATCTCAACCCAGTAAATTACCTTTGGGGAAAAAAATGGAATAGGATTGTTCAAGAACAAACGTAGGTGTAAACTCGCAGCAGGCAGCAGCTATGTGAAGTTGTCAAGTTCCTGAAATCCCTGAAGAGTTTTGTTAGAATCCTCTTAAGTCTGTGCTCTGAAAAAATTCACCCGTCAGTGTCTTGCAGCAAAAGTTGGCTTGAATAAGTTTGTTATAAAAATGGCCATATATTATATTCTATTTATGTACTATATCATCACATTTTGTGTGTAAATTGGCCTTGCTGGGATTTTTGTTAGCAACTTCATGCCCGTCTTTCTGTGTAATAAAGCTTCTTAAACGGTGTTATTTGTGGTTTTTCAGGCAGTATGTGAGAGAAAAGGTTATTGGTGTGATGGGGCTGAAACCGACGGGACGTTATTGTGATGTAGTTCGCTCCAGAGGACTTAGAGCCTGCAGGTAACACGTGGATTGTGCATTTCGAAATTACAGATTACCATCGGTGATTATATTGATGGTTTGTTTATTTTGTTTGTTTTTCTCATTTTCTTTAATACAACAGAGGGAAACTTATCAGCACCATACTTGATTGGGAGGATGCTCTACCTGACAGAGACCTGAACAAAGCAGACGATGCCAGCAGGTAAGAAACATAAGACAGGAGCAGTTTGTGCTCACTCAATTTTTATTGGCCATTAGGTTTTTGATTCAGCATTGTTTAGCAGCACATCTCTGAGTAACTTTGTAGCTCTCTCAGTCCACAATAAATGACACGAGTCGTAGTTCAAGCATGTCCTGGAATCTAAAAAATGTGAAGTTATGTGATGTAACAATGCATTTCCTTCAACATTGTGTGTAGCTCCTGCGTCTGCATTCTGCTTTCCATTTTTCTACTTTCCCATTTTTTACATTTCCATTTGATACTTCAGCCACAAAAGCTTTTTACTGTTTGACTACAAAACAGCGAGATGAATGGGACGGATGCGTTTCGTCTTGATGGACTTTCTGTGCCCCATAATTCAAGGTTTAAGATTCAAGATCAATTTTATTGTCAGTATGTGACACAAGATCACACAACACAATTACACATCCTTCCAGTCTGCTCACAAAAAAAAAAAAAAAAAAAAACCAAAACCATCGAGTTTCAATCCATGATGTTACGATAGAGATGAGCCACATCTCTGCAAAGACGTGGCTCATCACACTTAACAGACTCATGATTAGTGTTTGTATTTTTGTGTTTGTAAGTGTTACACATATAAAAGGAAATGTGGATTCCTGACCAGAATTAAAGCATTGTTTTGTCAACTACACTGATGTTTCAGAAATGGTTTCAGAAATAATGTGTGAATAGTTTGGCTGTTTTATACAGAAGAAGCAGGACGTTGCAGGATTTTACGTACAAGAGATGGAATAATTTTCCATCTACATGGTTAGAAATGTCTGGAAACACTCTCAGAACTGGAAGTGTGATTTTCTAGGGTTTTTGTCAATGATTGCCAAGTAATTATTCCTCAAAAAACTTGATGTCTGGCGCTGTGATTCACATTTAATAGAAGTACATGAGAGGCATGAAATATGAACACACTTTAAGCATTTTTTTCAATTTGTTGTTTTAACCCCCACCCCTTTCCCACACTCCCTCACAACTGTAACAAACACGTTTTTCATTATCAATTTATCTGACAATAATTTTCACGATTTGTTGTTTTCTCTGTGAAACCTCAAACAGCAATAACTCTTTGAAATATCGTCGTCTTAAAACTCAAAGATATTACATTTTCAACAACATTATGACTGTGAAACATAAAAACCACCTGGGAAACAATCAAATAAAAAGCATAAAGTGGTTTGGTATTTTTGCTCATGAAATTACAATTAGTCACAATTCATTTTATGTCAGTTGACACTTTGGTCAAAGTAATTGACTAAACTTTACACCTCTGTATTCCTCAAACTGTTGAGAAGGTACCTGTTTTAAATGCTCTGAACATTTCCTCCAGTAACAGTCAATTCATCTTAACATCAGGCCAATTGGAACAATGTCACAAGGCGTCACTGTAGCTGTTTATGTGTCACATATGTTCCTACTGTCGGCCCCCAGACGTGCAGACCTGGCTCTGACGCTCGGCACGTCCATGCAGATCAAACCCAGTGGAGACCTCCCACTCCTCACCAAGCGCAAAGGAGGGAAGATCGTAATCGTTAACCTGCAGCCAACCAAGCATGTGAGTCCCATTAAGACACCATCATCACCATCACACTTCAAATGTTGTCCAAGTCCAAAGCCATGTTAAAACAATGCTCCTCTGATGCTCTGTCCAACGTCTTCACGTCTTCCATCTTCTTCTTCTCTGTCTTTTATAGGACAAGCATGCACATCTGCGTATCCACGGTTACGTGGACGAGGTCATGAAACAGCTGATGGAGCTGCTGGGACTGGACATCCCAAAGTGGGAGGGACCGACCGTCTGTGAGAGCGCCACGGCCACCTCCGAGTCCACCACCGATGTCAAACCACCGCGAGCAGTGACTGCAAAAAAGCAGAAAATGAAAAAAGACCCAATAAAGGAGGAGAGGAAACGAGAGGCAACGCAGTTAACAGATGATGGCAGCGTTAAGGAGGAGGCAGTTTCAGTAAAGAGAGAGAGGGCAGACTCTCCAGAGGTGATAATTGAAGAGAAATAGCCTCAGGTACTTTTTTTCCCTCGCAACAACTTCACAATACAAGCCAGTCCAGAAATAAACTTTACAACTAAGGGTGCTCAGTTTCATCAGTTTCACAGAGAATGGAGGCTCCTCTCATCTACGACTCTCTGGAGCGAAGGTTTTTATTTTACTGTCGCGGTTTTGTCGATCTCAGATTCCTCACTCTCACTCGGACTGTGAAAATGATTCAGCTGAAGATTGACTATTTAACTCCCCTTCACTAGGTTGACATTTGATTCACCTAAGATCAATACACAACTTATTAAATGTACCTTCTTTCATAGAAAGGTTGAATTAGTAAAGTTATCCAACTTAACTTAACTTTACTTTTTCAGCAATGGGATCTAGAACACACTGTTATTAATAAAGCTTTTAATAAGGTGTGTGAGGTTGCTGCACCTTTATTAAAAGCTTTATTTATAACCATGTGCCCCAGATCTCGTCCCTACGGACCCAAACTCTGATGACATCTTGGTTCCATATTTCACAAGTGAATCTCCAAGTCTGTTTGAATTGTTTGAAATATTTGGTTAAATCACACTTAAAAAAAAAATATGTTCCCAAAACTGGATATTTTTGTTTTTATTTCAAGACCATTACTTTTGCAATTTTCCCCCTAAAACCATCAGACTGTGTCTCTGAACAACTAGAAAAAGCTGATGCTGTAAATGGACCATAATCACTCTGTACGTTTCTAGGAAAATGTTTTTTTATCTCAGGAAACAAGGCATTGCTCTTCAACCAACATAGTCAAGTTACTGTTTTTATATGTACAGATGTTTTTGCATTAAAATAGGTCGAAACTCCAGTGTATGTGTGCCTGATGTGTGTGTGTGGTTTTTTTTTTCGTTCAAAGGAAACATGCTCCATTTATCCAAGTGTGATGTTTGTGTGGACAAAACTTCATTAACATCTCTTGTGTCCAAATCCACACACTAAAAAAAAAAAAAAAAAAAAAAAAAGATTATGCATCATTGCAACATTAATGAAGATTGTGATTAGACTTTCAACCACAATATCAACAGGAACAGGAGAGAAGAGCCTTCATGTGTTGTTAACACATGAATAAATACCTAATAATACCTGAATATGAGACACAACCAATAACTGAATCCTCCCCCAACAACAACATCTACACCAGATGCTGCCACAGTGCAAGCAGGCCACAGGTGTTTATACAGGGAGATTATTAATGCAGCAAACATGTTGCTTGGTGTCTGATGTTGAATATGTTTTGGCTTATTAAGGCTTTGTCTTTCCAGACATCTAAGCAACAAGTACAACAGCAGCAGCTCACACATGAGTCAAACTGCCTCCTTTGTGCACACGTCATTACACAGTCCTCATTAGTGCTCTTCATCCATCTCTTTCTAAACATTAACTTTGTCTCTGAGCTAAAGGTTCTCACTTTGTCCTTGTACTCTTTTTTTTCCCATCTAGTACATTACAGGACTGTAGCTAGTGTTGGGTGGCGTGATGGTGTATATACTCTATATAGCTTCATCATATTTTGATATATAATTCATAAAGGGCCATTTTTCATTTCTCAGGTCAGTGGTTCCCAGTCTTTTTGGCTCCTGATAGCTCAAAATGAGTTAAAGTTTCTGAGTTTAAAGGATTGTTATGGACCAAAAGAGATGAAAGACCCACATGGAGAAAAGCAAAAAACATATTTTTCTGTATATATGTTATCTCTAATAACCCTTCATATTTATCTTGAAACACCCTGAGTATCTCTGATCCATCAAACATCTACTATAAACAGTTGAAACCATTGTGGGTTTTATTGTAAGTCAACACAGATGCAGTATGTTACATAAATCACACACATCATGATGTAGGGTTGTTTTATCAGCCTTATCTATCTCATCTTTGTAACATAGAAACACTTAACCCTTTCTTTGCATCAAAACTTATGATTAAAAGAAATAATTTGGTTCGATTATTTAACGAAATTGCAAAGAAACTTGCATTATAGTCGAATAATTGAATTGATTGAATTGAGTAAAATATTATTTGTATTTTCTTTTCCTGTTTTTAACCTTTTAACCTTTAACCTTGTTTCCAGGTTTAATTACTAATCAGTATAATCAATAAATGCTCTCCCATCTTCTCAGGCAGCATTCGTCGTGTCCTGCTGCTGAGTTAAAACCACAGGAGGTAGATTACATACATAGTTTCTCAGGTCTAATAGATGACAGAGCAGTTCAGAGCCATGTCTTCTTACAGGCTCCGTATGAGATTTACAGTCACAGCAGTGAGTGGGACTGAAGAACAAGCATCAAATGATTTCTGAGATGCTGGTGTTCACAGGCTCCGTCACAATAATTTGGAAACCTCACAGAGCAGAGTGACAGACTCTGTCTTCAGCTGCTCATCCTCCTCATCCCAGCAAGAGGGACATTGATGAGAAAATCAACATCAGATCTAAAGGTTGACCGTAGAGGCACATCTCTAGAAAGAGGACGGTCAGGGCAGCACTTTATTCGTCTGTCCTACATGGCAGAGCGGCCATAAGGAGCCAGTCAGCGACAGCATGCCTGGAGTTGGCACAAAGAGACTAGAAGACGGCATCAAAGATGTTGTGGTCTGATGAAGCTGGAATCAAGCTCTCAAGTTGTAATTCAAAGTGTTACGTGCGGAGGAAAGCAGGCACAGCTCATTAAGCATTTATCAAGCACCCTGGTGTGAAGCGCTTCATGTTGCTTGGGAGAGTTTCACTGGCAGTTACCAGGAAGCTTTTTAAGGCAAACAAGAATAATGAAGCCAACAGGGTCGTGTTAACCTGTCACACAGTGTAAGAAGACATTGTGGATGGAGAGGATTTATACTCCAATGTGGCTGTTGGGCCAAAATACATGGAAATCACTCAGGTAATCAAGAAGAGGTGTCTGAAGCCCTTCAGTCTTATTAAAGTGACATTTCAGTGGCTGTATATGATATCAGCCTGAGCCCGACCAAATCCCTGAGGACAAAAACTAGGCGTGGTACACATGTTTTGTACATGCACAGAAAAAGTGAAAAAACATGGACATGACAGATGGTATTATGGGAGAGATACTTCAAGTGGAATCCATTTAGAAAAATACTTTAAAACCTAAAAACAGCATTAAATTTGTAATGTTTGTACGGTCTCAGTTTCCACATGTTCCATTAGGGATTTTTTTAAAGTGTCAAATCTGTTCTGACGAGTCCAAAACTTAAAGTCCAAAGTCAAGAGAAATTAAAGAAGTCCCCTTCTGAAGGAGCAGAGTCATTATATTTTTGTTCTTGTGTCAAACTGAGCGAAAAACTGTGCAATTGGAAAGAGCAGACTGAAAAGTCCAGAAAGTTGCAATAATCCATCAGAGACAATTTTGAGCATTGAGCTCTTAGCGTAAGCTATTAGCAGCAAAAAGAACCAATAATTAACTAGAAGGGAAAATGGTTGAGAAAACTTTAAATTAAGCTGTTACTGCTAAATGCAGAAGATTTGCTCATAAGCTGCTTCTTTTCTGGGTTGATAATGTATTACAATAGGCAGCAGTCTGGCCTGTATGTACCTTTCATCCTAATATCAACAATTTTAATGACTGCTGCACTTTGGTCTCATTGAAAGAGGAACATAACATTGTCTACGTCTTTCAAAGACATTTGGAGATGCAAACATGCATCTCCAGAGAGGTGCATGTTTTTGTTCTTTCTGCTTGTGCTGCAGCACAAAGTGCACTTCAGTACACCACAAACACTCAAAATATTTACCTTCACTTGTTTTTGGCCAAAACTTAATGGTAATATCATAATTACTCTTTTTTTTCATTTCTGGTCGAACAAATAATTAAAAAATAACACATTAGACTAAGAGGAGAGAGGTGGGTTGGAGTTATAGTGTTGATATTATGTTACATATCTAGAGAAGTGAACTGGATCAGCAGGATACATTTGTGCAGGGAAATTAAAGCCACTTAATTAGCACTGCTGGAGTCCAGTCAGACAGGTTGTACTGGGCTTCAGCCTCTGAATCTGACTGTTTATCAGCTACCATCAAAAGCAACTTTAATTTCTATGATGATGATCAGCTTCAAAAGAAGGTGAAAGAGGTTAAGCTTCCAACAAATGTGCTTTTAACATCATCTCACATTTTCATTGTGATGAACGTAGTTACCATATTAATTAGATAAATAAGAGCAGCTGTGAAATTCAGATGAGCTTTCCACCACGACAGGAGCTTGAGCTTTTAACCACAGTGGTGTTGTTATGAAGGCTCTGGAAAAAAGCCTGTAAGTTTCTCTCGCTGAGTTGAGAATAACTACAAGGTGTGGTTTATCTCTCAGCTGATACTTTCAGCCACTTCTTCTCAGATGTGATCAAAATCTCTTTAAGTTAAAACAATCAGAAACAGTTGATCTGACCTTGTTCAACAGCAACTCAAGATGCAAGTGAAAGATCAGGTTGAAAATGAGTAGTAGTGTGTTCAAAGCTTTCACTGTAGCTTCACACAGTCTTCATCAGAAATGTGATGCAGTTGAAGGTCTTTGTAATCAACAGCAGGACGATCAGTTGAACGACTGCATTAAAAGGTTTGCAACCTGATCTTTCAGCTGCAGCTAATGACATTAATGGTGCAAACTCTGAGATGTGGTAGAAAGTTCTCCATGCTGAAGGCTGTTACAAGCAGTCGAAGGGTCTTCATTGTTAAGACTTTGAGAAGCAGTTGAAATTTCCTCATGGTTAAGTGTTGAATGTTGTGTTGAGAGGAGAGGATAACTGTTTAACCAAAGATTTTAATTGCTACTCATGGTTCTTGTGATGAAAACTGTAAGATAAAGCAGCAGATGATGGGCTTTCAACAACATGTCATTGTCTTCCTGATCAAGACTGGTCTGAAAAAGCCAATAAGTGGGCTATGATTCCAGATCATATCCAGTGGTAGCTTTCGTGCATTTTGCAAAACAGCACAAAATCTACCACTGGATATGATCTGAATATGATCATGGAAGCAGCTTTTTATATGTCAGCCTGCTGACATGTAAAAATGCATCACATCTATCCTGCTTGACACATCACCCCAAAGTGTGACTGATTTTGACCCATTTCTACGCATTTTTCACGCATCATTCATGCACAGCATCTCTTGTGGGACGTAAACAATTTTGAGCCTTTAACTTCCATAAACCAATGATCCATATATGGACGTACAGATGGACATTGATTCAAGTGGTTTTCATCAGTGGGGAAAACTGTTCCCTATAGTTGAAAATGAATAGCCAGAAACACGCATAAGACTGCAAACACTTGTGCCTGTCAGATGTTGTTTGTCTTGTTTGTTTTTTTTTCTATATCTAAAGCAGCTGTGAAAACAGGAAATGCCATCAGAATGTGAATGGATATTTTCTCACTGTTTATTGTTTTGAGCTTGATGAGAGCTGTCACGTTGTGAAGTGAGTTCATCTAAAAGAAAAACATTAAATCACTGAAAAAACTGTCTTTGATAACACAGTGACCGACAAAGTGTAATCTGAACAGGAAAACTGGCCTGAAATTTCTGAAATTACACTTTTGATTGTTTTCCATTCACAGCTGGATGGCGCATTTTGGCTCTCTGACCTGCTAGCTTTTCAGCAGCATCACAGCCTCCCTTTTAGAAACCTATTGAATAAATCTACGACTCCGATTGGAGAAGTAATTACTTGCAGATGGCGGAGAGACTGTGGCGAGCGTGGTACATATGTATCAGGCCTTATCGGCGGCAGCTGAAGATGGCTATCCATGCGCAGACGTTAAAGGTTACAAAAGGGCAAAGCCACAGAGCAGCTTTTGTGCGGCTGACTCATTTCCCTTCACGGTTTTGTGCTTTTGCTGTGACTTCAAGAGAGATAAACTTCCCCGAGACGTCACTGAACTTCTTCTTATATTTTATTTAATGTCACAGAACACACGTGTATTCACCAAAAACAATTTGTACACAGCAGTACAACAAGACAGTCACAGAGAGAGACATGAAGATGGATGACAGTTTCATGCTAGCATCAAATGCTGCCTACACTGACACTGACAAATATCCTCAAATTAAGGTTTTTACTCCAGATTTCTAATTTCTGGACTGAATTAGCAACAATAACACAAGTACATAGCAAATATAGCAATCTTACAGTCCTCATGATTATGTGTGGGTGTTTCAGTTGCAAAGTACAAAAATGTAGCAATCATCACCAATTGAACAGTTCACTGTGTTTTGCTTGATTGTGTAAAGAGAAAAATCAGCTCACAGTATTACTCAGAGCAGACTGATTAAAGTGTCTGATAATACTTTATGTAGGATGCAGGCTTTTAAAATACCCACATTTTAAACATTTTGCAGGGTTTTTTCAACAAAAGTCAACGGGAACAGCGTAAAATGTTACAGTTCAGGTCTGTCTGTAACAGGTGTGTGAACTTGATTTGGAGGGACTGACGATGTTGGTGACGGACATGTGTTTTTTTTTTTGTTTTTTTTTTGTTTTTTTTAATGGCACCAACAAAAATATGGCACATACATTTGACTAGTGATAAATATTAGTGGGGAACGTTTGACACTTCCTACTGTTTTTTTTCTGTTGAGAATTAGATTAGAAGACATACTCATGTCTGTGTGTTAAATATGAAGCTAAAGCCATAGCTTAGCTTAGCATAACAAATGTCACCCATGAAAATCTAATTAACTCATCAGCTCACTAATTAACAGATTTTTTTTTCTGTACACAAGTGTAAGACTCCAGGAAATCACAGGTCACAATACAGAAAAAACATGTTAATTAGTGAAATTTATTAAACAGAGACAATCTTATTGCTAAGCTAACATCGCTAGCTGCTAGCTGTGGCTTCATATCAGATGTACAAACATGAGAATGGTATCAATCTTCTCATCCAAGTCTCAGCAAGTAAACCGCAAATAAGCATGTTTCCCATTCACACATTGATGTCTTTGTGTATCATAACCAGGCTGGATGGTGCTTCCTCCACCCGTCTGCCTCTCAGAGCCATGGTGAGGACATGTTGGATGGAGTGAGACACTCTGAGCAGAAGGTCCTTCAGTCCAGCTCTGTACTCCTGTCGGATGAGGCAGTAGAGCACCGGGTTGAGGCAGCTGTTTGCATGAGCCAGACAGACAGACAGAGGGAAGGTGTAGGCCTGGGCGTTGTAGAAGGCCTTGTTGAAGGGCACCATGTCAAATTTGATCAACACCCCCCACAGGGTGAGAGCCTGGTTGGGCAGCCAGCACAGGAAAAAGGACAGAACCACAATGGTGACAGAGCGGGTGACTTTGGAGCGGCGGCGGTGGCGTCCCCTCTCACACTCTGACCTCTCTGTGACGCCAGCGCTGACCACGCTGCCTACGATGCGGCGGCTCAGGATGAACCTCAGAAGAAGGAGGTAGCACACGCTGATGACGATCAAGGGGACAACAAATCCCAAGAGGACTTTCTGTGTCTGATAGAGTCCGAGCAGGACTTGTGGATCCCAGTGGCCCGAGTCGGAGTCAGAGAAACGAACCAAGCACAGCTCATCATCAGCAGACACCTGTGGATAAAACAACTGCATCAGAGGCTGTTCATCCAAACACAAACACACACTGTAAGTGGATCAAATCAAAGATAGAGGTTCAACCTGAACTGTGGTGGAGTAGAACGCATGAGGCAGCGTAGCCACCAGAGACACCACCCAGATGGATAAACTGGCCCACTTGGCTCTAGAGGTGGCAATCCTGGGGCTGTCCATCTTCAGGGAGGTCACCAGAGACCTGTACCGAGTCACGCTCATGGCGGTGAGGAAGAAGACGCTGGCATACATGTTGAGGGTGGTGACCGAGCTCACGATCTTACACATTACCCTGCCGAACGGCCAGCGGAAGTCCAGCACCGTGTCCACGGCCCAGAAAGGCAAGGTGAGGACGAACTGGAGGTCGGTCATCGCCAGGCTCATCACGAAGCAGTCGATGGACGAGTGGTGTTGACCCCGGCGACGGGAGTGGAGCAGGAAGAGAGCGAGTAAATTTCCCACAAGCCCCAGGACACACACCACCAGGTAAACCATGGCGATGACAACTCGCACCTGTCAGAGGAACAAAATAACACTCACACTTAATGTTTCCTGGCAACAGGTTCCATCTTTTCCGGCTCTGCGTCTGCTTCAGCCTGTGTTGACGTGTTTCATGCAAAATGACTAAATTCACAGAAATATTTATTAAATTAAAAAAATAATAATAAAAAAGGGAAATCCTTAAATAAACCTACTGCCAGGTTGGCGCTGTCTCCGTGCAGGTCCACTGAAGACTCCTTGGACAGGATGTGAAGCCAGCAGCTGAGTGAGAGGTTAAAAGCAGCCAGGTTGGAGGCTGCTCCCGTGGGACTGACCAGTTTGGTGATTTCGCGCTCATCCTCTTCTCCGCAGACATTCAGGGCGCTCAGGGGTCCGGAGGTGCTGCTGCTGCTGCTGTTGCTCTGCATGATGCTGCAGAGGGAAAAAAGGGGGGTAAGTTACTTTCTCTCTTTTTCCTTTTCCTTAATTTTTAAAGGAAGTTCCGCAGGTTTCAGGCAAACGTCCAGAGAGTATGTGAGCGACCGTGGATGTACAGATCCATCCCCATCGTCCTCGCTTTGTAAATTGTTCTGAAAGTCTTCAAAGTCTCAGTCGGGAAATCAAAGTTGCACAATTTATCCGGGCGATTTCTAAAAGTGCATCGGTTCGCATTTTATTTATTTCTTTGCCCAAGCGGAGAAAATAAATAAATAAACCATATTTTAAATAAGAGTTGGCGATGTGCGACAGCTTCACTTTGGTGCGTTCAACCCGAACTCAGCCTCCTCTCAGTGATGCTGGCAGCCTCCACTGACTGGAGGCTTTTATACCCGCCGAGCCGCTCATTCACCGCCGGGTGGCGCACACGCACGCCTTCAATTATAATTATAGTAATAGTAGTAATGATGATAGTAGTAGTAGTAGTAGTAGTAGTAGTAGTGGTAGAAGTAGTAGTAGTAGTAGTAGTAGTAGTAGTAGTAGTAGTAGTGGTAGTAATAATAATAATAATAATAGAAGATACACTTTCATTACAGCTGGATACCGAAGAACAAAGAAGTTCAAGTTTAAGACTCAAATGAAGCTATTTCTATTCTATTTTTCCTTGCCATTAATTATACACTCAGTTTTATTTAACATTAAAAAAAAAATCTAAACTCATTTCATTTTTTTTTAATTCCTGCTTTCTGTTCTGCACACCATCTACCACCAAGTTATTTATAACTTCATGCTTCATTGATGGAGCCCACTAATCACACTCTCAGATGTTACGTATCAAGTAATCACCTTTAAAAATTTCTGCACATGATGTGAAGGTAAATTACACAGCATGGTATTTCCAGAAAAGGTTTCTTTAAGCCTACAGGAGATGGTTAATGTGCACATGTGAAATGCACATCAGAAGAATGATGATTAGATATCAAACAGCTTGCAGTCTTTGCGAGAAGAAAGGAGCAAGAGGTGTGTGTGAGTTTTAGATTTGCATATCTTATAGGTCACTGTTTGTATTCACATGAAGCATCACTGTGGCCAAATGTGTTTGCATTAAAGAACAGCAAAAGGATAAATTCTGTCATGTTGTCGAGCCTCAACAGACCAGATTGGACTTGGTTGGTCAATCTGTCACTTATCAGACATTTTTGCACAAGTCTTTCATTAAAGAATTTGTCAGGCAGCAGAGTGTCTGACATCTCTCCGAGCAGACTGCATCGCCTCCCTGGTTTTGTTCGAGGGACATTGAATAAGTGATCGTGTCTTTTAAAACGCCGCATCAGGTTCTGATTGCAGGTCCAGCTGAGACACATGGAAGCAATTTATTGTCTTCTATGTGTCACACTCAGCGTTCACAAATAGTCAGAAATCACTGTAATTTATAGAAAATTTCCCCTTTTGCCCCTTTTATGTTAACAACACATTGAGATGGATGGAAATGCAGATGTTGCAGTTGTCCAACCATAAAGATCTGTTTAGAGCCACACATTTTCACCCTGCTAGATAAAACATGTGAATGAAAACAGAAACTCATTTGTGTTCATGTGAAAATGTGCATTTTAACAGATGAAGGTAACAGAGTAGATTGAATTATTTGAATTTGTATTGTATTGTAAATTTCATTTAAATTAATTTTTAATAGAAATTATTATGAATGTGAATGAACTGCAGCATCTTTGATCTTTTATATTCATTCTTTATTCATTCCTACTCTACTCAGAGTCAAATAAGTCTCTTATTCTTGGGTCAGGACCAAACTAATTATCTATTTTATATCTTTTATATAAATCTATATTTAAATATATTTTAAATAATTATATTTGAATTATTCTAACAAAGCTCTTTAAACAAACAATGACCTTATTATAAATTAAAGTTTGGGCAAAATATTGAATTAATTGTCATCCATAAGGAAACAAACTTTTGAGCTGTTTCTTCAACAGCTCAAAAGTTAATCAAACCACAAACATAAAAACTTGTGAGAATCAATGATCATTTCCTCCTGTGACCTCTTTTCAACCTCAGCCAGCACACTGCAAAAACTGAAAATATTACCAAGTGAATTTTAACTCCTTCCATTGGCAGATATTTTTTAGCTTATTACAAGCAAAAAAGGTCTTGTTTTATTTTTTAAACTTGTTGTAAAAATGTTTTTCTTTCTTTCTTTCTTTCTTTCCGCCTGTTTTTGTTCTTGTTTTTGACTTTGACAACCAGAGAGCCTTTGAGCCGTTGCCCAATTGTTTCTCCAGTGATCGGCTGATGACACTATGCTGCTCAAAGATACAACTTAACAAGAGACCCCAGATTCTGGTGGAGTCAAGGGGATGCAGGGCAGGAGTAAAGCACCGTGAGGAGAAAAGACAGTACCAACCATCAATATCGCTTGTAACTATGGGGAATGTGCAATCTCTCCCTATAAGATGAAGAACTCATGGCGCCGACCCGTCTACAGAGCAGCATCATGTGTCTCATTGAGACCTGTCAGCTGACAGGGACAAACGAGACCAGCAAGAGGAAGGATGTGGGGATCGTGATGTTTATTAAGGAGAGATGGAGTAACCTGGAGCACATCAGTGTGAGCAGAGCTGCTCTGGACATTGAGCTGTTTGCTGTTAGCGTCTGGTCGTACTACATCCAGAGGAGTTCTCTCAAGTCGTCATAGTAACTCGCTGTCAGCCAACGCTACAGCTACCTGTGAACTCTGTCATGTCCCAGCTGTTAACATCGACCCACAAACCTTCCTCCTCATCTTTGGAGACTTTCCACCTTTTCTTTTTTTTTATATAAACTATTTATTTATTTATTTTTTAACTTTTCTGTTAATCCGGTTCAATATTTTTTAAGCTGTCAAACAGATAAATTTTCCCTTGAGCGACAAATAAAAATATTCTATTCTTTTCAGTGTTTGACTGGAGAATTTGGCAAGACACAGAAACACAGTCTAATGTTAGTAGAATTAACTTAAAAGAAGTCTTTCCAGAAGTAATAAGTTTTATTTCCCAAACTGACTTGGGATAACATCACGTCAATAAAAGCTCATATTAGATATCTTATTTTAAGAAATCTTAACAAGTCAATATTTACTAGTTCCACTGGCAGATTTTTTTTATTGTATTGATCAATTATTTCTTATTTTTGAAGGACAATTCAAAATTCTCTGTCCTGTTACACAATTGATATTCTGATTGAATTTCTGCTTACATCTGTAACTCTTTATCACTTCGTCGCAACTCACTGGTTAAAGCAGTCTGCTCAATAATTCATGTCTCACTGTGGATAGTGTACATACGTTTTTGGGTCAAGTTTGCTGAAATCATTCAGCTTTTAAATTGAAAAAAAGGCTCCACAATTCTTGGAACAACATAAACACATAAGTGCTCAGCAAAGTTAGTTGAAATAATTGACTCTTGTTCTGCAGGTCAACAGGATCATAAAGTCGACAGCAGAACAACATCCACCTCAGACATTCACCTGCATTATGGCTTCTCTATACAGTCTGGAGATGGATATGTAACTGGAGGAGAGCATAAAATTCACTTCACTCAAGATTTAACTTTTAACTTTTTTTGGCCTCTCCATTACCTCCTCACCGCTCCACTCCATTATTAACATGGATTGATCAGTCAGTCCACCACTTGGGTCCAAACTGAATCATCTCAACAGCTACAGGATGGATTATTAGAAACCTTAATTGTCCCCAGTCCACATGACTTTGATGTTTCTTTAGCACCAATGATCTCACTTATTGACATCCGTCAGTCAACAATCTGTATCTGGATTACTGACTATAATAAAAGTGGTGAATTTTCTCCAAGGCTGCTCACATTCATCATCATTATAAAAAAAAACAGTGTGTGTGTGTGTGTGTGTGTGTTGTGTGCTGATTATACATTCTGTCCTGTATTCCAGTAAAACACCAACACATTGAATATGTAAAGATTATGCTGATGGACTGGCCTGAGTCTCTGAGCAGAGGCTGCTTGAACACCAGCAGGTTAAAAATAAATGCGACCTCGATGTTGCCCTCATTCTTTGGCTGCAAAGATGTCAAGCTGATGCACAGATACAAAATTTGTGAGACTGTGAGAATTCCAGCTGAACCTATGCAAAGACAATCCTATAAAATAGGTAAGCTAAACCCTAACCCTAAATTGTGATGTTTTATGGACAGAAACAGAGACAAGGATGAGAATATATGTTCTGGAGAGAACATGGTAGATAACATTACATGTGCTGCATCAGCAGGAACAAGAGGGACCAGTGTTGGTGCTTAATGGATGGACACAGTGTAACAGACGGCAGCTTCAGTCATTATCTCTCAAATGCATTAGATGCAACTGGCTTTGACCCTAGTTGAAAGATACATCTAAAAATGATCTTTTCACAAATATGAAAACAACAAAAACTCTTTCTTTAAAATCCAAGATAAAAAGAAAAAAAACTTGAGCTCAGTTTACCTATGCTGACAGCTGGCATGAAAGTAAAGCTGAGATTTTTGGGTTTTTTTTCTTCTTTTTTTTCAATATTATTTTTTGGGTATTTTTGCCTTTAATCAAAGACACTCACACACACACACCCACACACACACACACACACACACACACACACATATATATATATATATATATATATATATACCAATGTGGTGCATCTTAAACATTCGGCTATCCAGGCGCCCCATGACGCTGAGGTTTTATTGAAGTGAGAAGACTTTTGCTTATAAAGGTATTTATTTTTTTGAGGGGGGAGTAAATCATTCCTGTTTTTCAAAGCCTCAGAGCTTCACAGTCTCATTATTTTTAGGATGTTAATCTCTTCCAAACTGGACATGAGAGAAACAAAACAGTTGCTGAGTAAATGTTTTACTTCTGCAACTCTAAATTCTTCTTGATTCAGTTCTGTAACATATACATTAAAGTAAATAACAAAATACAGCAGTATGTTAGTGTTTTTATACAGATCATACTGTAAAAGTCAACATAGCAGTAAAGTACATGGTCTACCATGTCCCAGAGGCTCCGTTCTTCCAGAGAAAATAAAAAACGAAAAATTTCATCTGTGTGGATGATATCCTCACCAACCTCCATTTGAGTGAGTGAAATTCAGTTATAAAAATATTTTAACCAGGTCTTTGTGTGTTACTGCGGATGGAAAAACACACCTTGACACCTCACTTGGTCTCTGTGGTGGAAAACACGCTGAAAAAGCAAAAAAGATGCTCATTTGAATGCTTCGCCTCCAAGGGAGACAATACGTCGACGCTACCGTCTTTCCCAGAGGCCCTCAGGAGATCAGTGATTGTCCTGGTGCCTGTGATCCCAACGAGAGGATAAGAAGTCCTCTGAGGTAGAATCTGTCCAGGGCCAGACCTTCACTGTCAGACTGGACAAGGCCTCAAAGAGCCTGGAGACAGAAAGAAGAAGAGGAGGAGGAGGAGGGATATCTCGCTCTTCATCGATCGACTGCAGGGAACGGGACGCAACTGAGGAGTAGAGGAGAGGTGGAGAGACGTAAGTGTGTGTGTGTGTGTGTGTGTGTGTGTGGAGAGGGAAAATGATAGTGTGCATATGCATGTCTACAGACCTTTGGTCTCTGTGTAGTCTCCCTGGCTGAGTTGGCTGTAAGGGTCAGGCTGTAGATTGGAGGAAATGAGCAGAGAGAAGGAAAGAAGCAAAACCTGCACATCAACACAGACAGAAGGACAAAAACAGGTCAGAGAGGACAGAGGCGAGGGAGAGATTACACAAAGCACATGGAAAAGAAGAAAAGAGATAGAGCTGTTAGACATAACCTACATACAAAAGATGAGCACAGTTGTGACTCAATCCTTTGACTCAATTAACATTTTAAAGGTAAACACAGCCAGCGTCAGGAGTGGGAACACAGGCAGCACTGTTATAATGATGTGTCAGAGATCATCATTAAAATCCGCTGCCTGGTTTTAGATATAGAATAGACAGAGCTGAGCCTCCTCAGTGCTGTCTGTTATACAAGTACAGCTACACCCATATCTATTATTTAGCTGTTGCAGATAATGCTGTCATAGTAAATTCTGAATGGTACAAGTTAATTGTGCTATATATCTCACCAGGATGTAGGTCCCTTTGTGCGCTGTTTTGCTGGAGCTGTTGGGGAGGAGAGCCTGTAGTCGGTTTAGCTGTTCCAGCAGAGCACTGCAATACAAATATAGACAAAAAGATGAAAGAGACTGTGTTAAATTTTCACGAGGGGCCACAGGTTCCGTCACACACTGCCATCATTCCTGATTATCACTGACAACTAAAACAACAAAAAGAAGAGCAGCGCGTAGCAGGAAAGTGTGAATGAGGCTGCTTCCCACGTTTTGTTTCGCCTCAGTCAGGAAGAAAGTGGGATGGGAAGACACAAAAAAAGATAACACTGTGTCAGGTTTTTTAAGATTTGGAAGTGCTTTGTGTTTCATATTGAGCTTCCTCAGCTCTGATTTAAAAGTAGAAACTTTTATTAACCAGGTTGTCAGCAGGAACAAAATCAATATGCTTTAATGAAACACTGACAAGCAAAGTGCAACAAGCAACAGAGGCACAAAAGGGAATAAGACATAACTCATACGGAACAAATCCAACGCTGAGATGTAGATTATATTCAAGTCTTCTACACTGATCATCAGCTGGTTAGGATACCAACTTTCCTCCTGGCACAGACAGTGTTGCAGTGCATATTCTCCTTTACCAATCATGCTCATTTAAAAACTAGACAAGCCTAGAGTGTTTTTAACCATAGAGCTAATTCAAAATCAAACCAGCCTAAGACCTGCTACTAAAAGTCATCATTTTAGTCAGGAAAATCAGCAGTTGCTGGTTAGAAATTAGAAAGTTAATTTTGTCTGTGTCTGAAATCAGGGACCAATTGTTTAAAAAAATCAGCAACATTATTATTGTAAATTACATATGTGCCGTGGGAGAATGAGAAGCTTGAGAAGCGTTCCTATCAGCGGTAAGAATAAAAGGCCTAAGATTATTTGAATCATTTATCAAATCTCGTCACCTCGGTTTTATGTAAATTGTGAAAGGCAGTTTTCAACTCTTCGTCCCGTCTTAAAAACAAAACAATAGTCAGCAATGACTCACTTGTTGGTCTCCTCCAGCTGCTGGATCTTTTTCTGCAGCTCGAGGTTGTGAGTGCTACATGCTGACATCCTGTAGAGAGACGCAGAACAAGGAAATCAGGATAAGACGAGGAAAGAAGAGTGTCAGATCATACAGACTTCTGATGGTGTATCTCCCACGCTTTCATTTCTCCCTTCTTATCTATCTGCTGAGTAATATCACACCCCATTCTGTCAACCAGCGCCCTCCTCCCTCCTCCTTCTAGCATGAGTCACCCTCAGTTGCGGCCTTTTGACGGAGCTGAACCACGACCCAAACTGAAACCCTGTTGCTCTTTTCCATAGGCAGCCTAAAAAAAAGTTTTTTTAAAAAACTTTGAATGAGACTTCGACAGCTCGCTGTTACATATTTAAAATATCTAGTAAGATATTAAACCTTGCTACAAAAACACAGTCAGTGTTGTTTTGACATTTAACCTTTTTTTTTTTTTACCACCAGCTATCCCCAGCCTTGAGACACAGTTTACCCCCATGTCTATTGATTCAGGTGTAAAGTACAGTGGTTTCTTGGTTTTATAGATTACCACACACTGGTCACAGCGTGTCCATCTTTGACCTCAGACTCCTTTGCTCTCATTTTTTTTCTCCTTCATTTACACTTTGATTTCAGATGCAACGGTGGTCCACGGCACCGTCACACAGTCTTAAACAACCTGTTTATTCTGAGGTGAACCAGTGATGGCAAATTTTATAGTCCAGCAGTGAAAGAAATCACACCTGAAACTCAGTATCAGTCCAGATCAAACAATGTGGTGCCGTTTATGAACAGTAAATTGCGGGGGATATGACAAAACAGACTCATGTGTGGGCGATGCAGGTGCCCCACCCCCCACCCCACTTTTTTTTAAGGAGTCTGGCAGACCAATCACGCTGCGTCGCTTGTGGGGGTGTGATGGACAGAACAGCCAACGTGGAGGAGGAAGCCAGGATTAACTAATCTGGTGACAAAGGCTGCCTGAGTGTGTGGTCGGGTTTATTCTGTGTAGCCCAGAGGCAGAGATGAAAAGGAGGAAGAAGACTAAACATAGTCCTGACAAATCCTGACAAAACCTCCTGCCCCTTTATTTTCAGATGCTGCATTTCTTTACTATCATCTTTTCTGCTTGACCCCCCATCCTGATCCACAGCAACACTGAACACTTGGTTGTGCTGCTGTCTGTCGGAGTATTTTTTTTTTTTTATGTGTACACCTACATATGTAGGTGTGAATCATTTGCTTTAGTTGATTTGTATCCATGAAGTCTCACTTTATGAGAATAATTACAAAGATTTGTCACCTCCCTCTGACATTTTTGGGCACTAATCTTCACATTATGATCTATTTTAATTGATTTGCAACACCTGTGTAAATTAACAGTAGCAGTATTTAGTATTTGAGTTAATGGCGTATAGCTATGGATGACAGTGTCCCTGTGTCAATCAATTCACCTCTTTGGTCTAAACTTCCTGATAATTTCATCAGCAGCGATCAAAACCCTTTGATAGAGTGTTGATCTTCACTTTCCCTCCATTGTACTTTACATTCATGCTGTCTTGTGAGATGTCTACTAGACACCAAATTTGGTACAGATTTTCACACCACCCCTCAGAATGATCTGTGATCCCTTAACATTTCATATCACATCATCACATCAAAATTACCCGCAAAACTATTAGCACTCTGATCTTCCCCAACTGTATTTTGTGTTAAATAGTCTTACATAGCAAAAGATACAATCATAGTACAAGTACATTAAACTTATCATTCTCCATTTACTGCCCTAATAACTTGATATGATAGTGTAAATTTGTTGATGATTGTCACACCGCGGTGTGGTTGTCTCGTCTTGTGTTATTGTCTTGTCATTTCCTGTTTTATTTTGAAAGTCTAACTCTCCTCTCCTTTCAGGTCACTTGCCCTTCCTCTTGTGTCACCTGTCCATCATCCTTGATTCCTGATTGTGTCCACGTTCCCCATTACCCTCATGTGTTTAAATAGTCTGCATCTCTCCTTGTCCTGTGTCAAAGTGTTTTGTCCTTATGCCAGATCACCCAAGCCTATTTCACAGTCCTGCTCACAGCCAGTGTGTCCTTGTAAGAGTGATTTTTCCTTAGTCAGTCTTTTGTCAGCCTCCCTTGCAGTGATTTTTTTTTTTTTGTTCTGAGAGTCATTAGTATAGAGTTTTGTTCAGCTTCCGCCTTTTAGGAGAGAGTTTTTGTTTCTTTTCTGTTTTCAAGTGTAGCGTTAGGATTTCCTTCGGTTAGAGTGTTTTTAGTTAATGTTTTGTAGCCTTTGATTTTCCTCCTTGAGGGTGATTTTGATTTTGATAAATTTTCTAACCTGTAGTATAGATTTTCTTCCCTCCTTAGGAGCGTGTTTTGTTTGTTTTATTTTTAGCCACGTGTTCTACCCCCGGGAAGACACGCTAGGGTAATTTCATTGCCTATTCGTTCACCCTGTCTTGAGGTTGCTTGGCTCCAATAAAGTCTACCTTACTGTAATCTCTGCATCTGTGTCCTGTCTTGAGTTCTGGCCTGACAATGGTTATGCTAGGAAATGGCCTATTTTGTCCCAGCTACTGGGCTCTTTATAGCTTCATCCATTGAGTCATCCACACTTCTCACGTGGAGCTGTCTGCTGAAACTGATAAGCGGTCCTGCATCCTAATGAACAACATTAGTGGGTAAATAAAGTAATAATCTTCAAGGCCCATGTACTTTCAGTTTGACAGCAACAGTGCCAACTCTGTTGTTCCTGTAAATGTTTTGGCACTGAATTCCTCAGATATCAATTAACTTTGTGTCAAGCTCTGTGAAGCTTTTTTCTTTTGAAAAAGTTTCTCCAAGCAACTGGTCTGTCTTTGTTTGGTCAGCCATGACAGCTACCACCACTTAGCTCTTTTTGTTCCATGCAAACCGTGGCTGTTACTGTGAATTTCCTCTGAGCCAGGGGAGCCTTTTTAAAGAAAGACCCAATGAGCACCAGGTATCAGTGGGATTTCTAGTTTGTCACTAGTGACAAATGGTCAGAGTGGTTATTTAGGTGTGGCCTCACCCTATTCATGCAGCAGTTTGTTCAAATGAATTATGTGGATGACAAAAGAAACTCATTACAAAGTGCTTGAAAGACCACAAATGACTACAGCAAAAAGCTTAATTTTCTAGTTGTAGGTATGCAGAGACAACGCTGTGGTGAGCGGAGATGCTGAGAGCAACTGGCTCCTACCTTCCCTCCAGACTATCAACATATTCCCTCTTCTTCTTCCGACTTTCTTGAGCTGAGCGCTTATTGCGGATTTTCCGCCGGATCTTCTTCAAAACCCTCTCTTCAAACTTGTCAGAGAGATGAAACACATGGGAGGACAGGGACAAGAAAATAGAAAGAAAAATGGGTGAGTGACTATGTTGACTAGTGTATGAGGCTGTGTGTCTGTGTGTTACTGTCAGAGGTTGTGTAACTGGGGACACAAATGTAAATTCAGGTGGATTAACAAGTGCATATGGTGTTTATGTATGCAGAAGTATTTGCCCTGCATTTATGCAAGTATGTGTCTTGGTTATGTACCTTGGACAGGGGTAATTTGCTGGGCAGGTTCACTCCTTCTTTAGCCAGAAGGATCTTCTCATCCTCATTAAGTACAAGCTCCTGCAGGGAGTGCTGGGGGAAGCGTTGCGCCTATGAAGCAGATGGGCAGAATATTCCAGTTAAAAAGAGACTCTTTGCAGCTCAGTCAATGAAGGAGTGGACTAGTAGCTTACAAATTTCTGCCAAGTGGGACAGACATAGTGAAAAGCAGAGGACAGTAATGTCTCCTTACTTTCTGTCCCAGGTTTGACAACAGCAGGTCCTTCACTGTGAGCGTCTGACTGGTCATCAGCGATGAGTCTTGGTTCGTGGTGAGGTAGTATGCGATTCCTAACTGCTCCTGAAGGTCACTGGACTCCCAGCCTTCACCATGAAGCAGTAAGAAAGCAAGTGATGATTTGTAAAATTACGAAAATCACGTGCCACTCAAACCAGTTACATTATGTTAAGGTTCCTGCCTGCATTTTAAACTATAAGTAGACCTCTATGGGTGCTGCTCTCTGCTGTTCTTTACAGTGCTTTATATAAAATATGTCAGCCCTCTCTGTGATATCTTTGTGTTATATTTTAGCACTGAGCCACATTGTGAAATAGGGCAATTATTCAAAAGACTTGCCCTAAAAAGACTTCCCTGTGTGATGAATGACAAATGCACAATGTTTGATCCTTTACAAATGCTCTGAAATAGGAATTTGAAAGGGCCTTTATCCTTCAGAGGCTTTGTGAATAGCTCTTATTATTCTTCAACACAATGTACAGATGGATACATCTCACGTTAAGGTCCCGGTTTTATATCTGGCTGCACTGGTTTGTTTTTGTTCCTGTAGTTTTATATATCTAAACCTGACATTTGTGTCTACTCTCTCATGTTTCCCTCTGCAGTTGTAACAGATGTTTCTTGTCAGTATGAAATGCCAGTATGTAGCTAACACAGTAAATCTAGTCTTACTCAGATCAATGGAAACATCAGCTGTTTTTTCATCAGGTGGCAGCAGATTCTCCAATGGTGGATGTTGAGGGACAGCCAGTTCATCAAAGGCTGGGAAAGCTGAGCCTGAAGACGGGTGAGGACTCTGTGTGGGATCTGTTGGAGGCTCCTCATTGATGCTGCTGTCGGTGGTGCAGGGTGACCACAGAGGAGACGTCGTAGCTGATGAAGAGTCGCTTCCGCCCAGCAGGGTGTCCAAGAAGTAATCAGCAGCGCTCTCCTCAGGGTTCAGCGTCTGAGGAAGAGGGTATGTAATATGTATACATCATCACATAATCATATTTCCACATGCATGCACAGAGGAGAACATTCAATTCCTTCAGCTCATTTTCCCACGACTCTTTGCCATATAGCAGTCAAGTCACAGTTTCAGCCACACAGAACAATACAATGAAACACATTAATATTGGTGAGGATACAAATCACATTCAAACTTTAATGATGAGACGCAGTCAGTTTGTGGTTGTGATTAATCCGACCCCTGAGTGACTTGAATCAGGACGACTACTGTACTCACATCATGAATTGTGATGGTCCACGGTTGGTTGCTGTGGCAACTGGTGGTTTCATCTGTATTTCTGATGAGGAGATCAATAAAGTCCAGCCCACCATGCTCCTGAAATGAACAACTCAACAACTGAGTGAAGCATTTAAAAGTTGAGGTCTTCCTCAGTTTTCCTTAACAACCTGTGTGCCAAAATATCTAAAAAATATAACAAAATTAAATGGTAGTCGCTCAAATCTAAACTTTACTTTGACAAAGACTCTCCAAATCAATACATGTCCTCTTTTATTTTCTTTAAAACCTTTTCTTTCCTTGAAGTACACAGCCTGAATCATTCTCTCACAAACAAACAAAACACAGATGCGCCAGTGATCCAACTACATGCAAGTCTCACCTGATCTGTGGTCAGTGTCATAATCCTGGTATTAGAGCAGCAGCTGATGAAATTCCAGTGAAAAAAGGCAACACACAACAAGATCAAGACGATCCTCAGTGTCTTGGCCTCTGGGAGAAATGCTTGAGTCTGTTTCAAGGGACAAAGTTGAAATGCTGAATGATCAGCGCAGTTCCTAAACCCAGGTGATCACCGCCCAATCCAGCGTTCGACGCAGAGCAGAGAGAGCCAATCAGCACTGAAGAATGACTCACTGACTGATTGATTAGTCAAAGATATTCACTGGTAACCTAGAGTGACCGGTGATGTCATTATGAGACTTATGATCAACTCGCTGTGAACTTTCACATTCATTCTTCATTGTCTTAAACAAGAGTTATTTTATCGCCTTTAATGGCAGAGTGTGGACAGAGTCGTGCTTTACCTTCATTTATTAGACTTAGTTTTAAAGTTTAAACTCACTCTCTCCATTCACTAGTTCACCTATGTTTGAAATAAAATAAAAAAAATTAATTATGAAGATAATCCTTTATTCCTTAATTCCTTCATTTTTCTGCTACAAATAACATAACAAATACAATACAGTACAAAAAAAGCACAATGAGCAGTGATAGTAACCAACCATTTCTTTTCAATATATCACACAGAGGGAGACTAAAGAGAAGCACAGAAGGGATTACACACTAAATCAAAGGTTTCACAGCAATGACAATGACAATGAACCAGAAAAAACATATTAATGCTACATAAATATTTTTATTCTAACATTTTATTCTAGGTCTATGGACATAAACACTGATATGTGTGTTTCTTTGGTCCAGACTGAAATATTTCAGCTATTATATTGTTGTCTACACTCGTCCATAGACACCCAGAAATAAAGTGTAATAAGTGTAGTGAGGAGCCCATCATCAGTCCTCGAATGGCCTTGTTAGTATTCTTTACTGAGAAGAATCTTTTTTGGTTCAAATGGTCACAATAACCAGTGATGATAAATCAGTATTGCTTTGTTTACACAAGCTACACAAATTGTGGATAAAACTTGTTAGTGAGTCTGTGAATCTTTTCCAAAACTCACATGTTCAAAATTACAGCCACGATTTCTCTGAATTGGTCCAGGTGGGCTGTTTTTTGTCTTTTTTTTTTTTCTCCTTTAGTTCTTTTGTTTCCATTAATGGTTATTCTTTTGGTTTGTTGGCTTGTTATTCTTAGGTCTATTAAGAGAGCTGAACAACGACAACAAAGTCTTGCTTTGCTTTAGAAGAACAACCTCACCACGCCTCGCTGTGTCTTATCTTTATTGGCATAATTAGGAGCATCTATTTCGTGCGATTTCTAAGCATATACACCATAAAGAAGTGGGATTACATAATATGTCCTCACAGCAGTAACACAAAGAGAACATGCACACTTGCAAAGATGTATCTCACCATTATCACAGAGGGGAAGAGATTCTTTCAATGGCACTGCGATTATTCTTGTCTTCAGTTCAGAAAAAGTAGAATCAATAGTCAGTCCTCTAGTTTCCAAAATGAATGTCATCACAATCCTTCCATCACTGCTTTGACTTCAAAGCATTGTTCCACCTCTGAGAAAAGACACTCAGCCTCATATGAGCATCTTTCAGCTCAAATAATTGAAAGCCACTTTCTTTTCTCTTCAGATGATTTCTTTGACATTTTTGCCTTCATCAAACAGTTCAAAGTAGACTGCGATGTGATTGTCTTTTGATTTTTTTTTTTTGGTACGTTTTTTTTTTTTTTTTTTTTTTCCTTTGGGGCAGTGTTGCCTTTACTAAACCATTCAGAAAAACTGCTAGTTGGGATGACACAAGTGTGAGAGGAAAAAGACAAGGTGACCTCACATCACAAATATCCCTGGTGAGATTCAGGCTTGAGGATTATTTTCTGTATAAACCATGACAACGGCTTGAATCTATTTCGTTCTCATCTCCTATGATTTTGTGTATAATGTGAATAAATCACCAGCTCTGGACTTTTGACTTCAGTATATCACTTGATGATGACAGACATTAATTTTACAGTTCTTGTGGGCTTTTGAGAAATTCATTAAAGAATAAAAATACGATTGAAGAATCTCCAGCCTCATATGTAAGGACATATGAGGCTATAGTATGGATGAAAAACTGTAAGACTGTTTCAAATGGAGCCCCACTGTGAGTAGTGGTTTCCTTATGGTATATATGGTATGGATATGGTATATTCTGGGCAGAGCAGGATTAGATTAATTTCTACTTTATTTAAAAAAAAATAACAGTTTGGCTTGATCACTATCCTTTACTCTTTAGAGCATTTGCCCTTTTAAGTGTACAGTATTTGTTGTATTTTAATCCTCTTATCTTTGATATGAGTGTCCACAGTTATCAGGACTGTAATACGCCTAATTGCTTGACAGTGGAGCTCTGTTATCTTTATTGTTGTTCTATCTTCAGATTAGACAGTTTCAAAGTACATGTGGATATTATCTATCCAGGACATTTTTAGGAACAGTCATGGATACCAAGAATGGGTTTCAGTCTAACACAGATAATTGCAGTGTTATTGCATGTTGTATCATACTGAAAGTACATATTACTGTGTCCATTTGGATCCATGTTACTGAGGGTCAAGGGGATTTACATGCACTCATGGGTATATTAAGGATTAAAGGAACAAGGTATATAGTTTATTCCTGGGACTGTTTCACCATATGACATGAAATGTACCATGAAATCACAGACGAGAAACTGAATTACACCTGGAGATATATGTGTGAGTGAACTCAAGTCCAACCAAAATGATCCAACAGTTCACACTGTTCCTTGACAAGGAGCTATGAAATTGAAAAAGCATGTGTTAAAATGCTACGCAGAGCTGTTCTCAGAGAAATGAAAAAAGTCCTGGTGAGGGAAAAGAAAGGTTACATCTGCTGAGATCCACCCATATATATATATTATATATATATTCCCATCTATAGGATGAGTGAGCGAGAAGCAGAGAACATGCACTATGCACGCAGTGTTATCACTCAACCAGCTGTGAAATTCACATTGGATGACTCTTGTCTAAAGATGAGCGATAAAACCGATGTGCGGAGAAAATGATTCAATACCTGCAGTTTGTGGGAACATTCCCAGTCCATCACACAAATAAGACTAAATTAAATAAAAGCAATTCTGGGCTTAAAGTGTGTGAAATCGGTTGGTAAAACCCAGAATTTGGTTCTGGGACACAAAGATTAAACACATAGACAAACCCAGCCGTTGTTTTTATTTCATGTCATCATTCGTAAACAGAAGATAATGGCCTCCCTCTCCAAATGTTCCTCCATCACCTCTCTGCTACAAGCATCAGCATAAGTAGTTTCCTGACAGCGAAACACGTGTTGAATGTAAAGATACAAGTGGGACTTCTGTGAGTCACTCAAGAGGGGGTGACCTGTAATGACCCCATTACTTATTGTTGGTCTGAATTCAAATTTATCTTTGCAGGGAAGATGTGCAAAACATATCAATGGCATCAATTATAAATACATCATTTTATAGATTATATCAAATCTAATGAATCCTTTGCTTTTCCGAACCTCTATAGTGACTGAAGGAAGCGGATTTCTCCCTTTTTTTTTTTTTTTTTTGGTGTTTGTTTTCACCTGAAGCAGCAGAGCAACAGTTGACATCCCATGGGGTGGAAGCTTCAAGGAGGAACACGCTGTACAAAAAATACAAAACGGCAATGTCATGCCATGAAACAGGTACTATTTTTGACATGAAGTAATCTGTGCTCAATGAATGACTGCAGACACCTGGAAACACACTGCATCTGCTCCAAACATTACTGTTTTAGTAGGTCAACTTCACTGGCGGAAATCACGACTCATGGCATGGTTGTATTGCAATGAAATGATAAATACCTGCTTCAGTTGAGGAAATTATCGATTTCTTTGGCTTTCAATGCAGATTATTTTTCATCTCTTCATAAAGGTTGTGTTCTTCTCTAAATGTAACTTGGTTTTTTGAATGTAGGTGAAAAAGAATCGCTCTAACATAAATACAATACATAAATATTTTTGTGCTGTAGGAATAAACCCAATGTTGGTTGTTCACTTGTTCATTTTTGGTGCTATACCTTTTTCATAATTTCTCCTCTAAGTTATATAGAATTGGGCTTATGTTTGTTTGAAAAATGGGTTCTTCTGCTGCATTAACCCATCATGTCAGGTGCACATCTGCTCTCATAAAGGCTCATTACGTGCCTGCAATGGTACAGTCATAAAGAATGTATTTTTCAGCACAGAGCCATTATTCTCCGCTGAGCATGTCCACTGGGGTAACAGGATACATCCAATTACCCATCACACACAGAGAAGTGCTTGTGTATTGGAATACATTAACAAATGCACAGGCATAACACTTGTTTTCCTCTGCACACACTCATTTCAGTGTCCCACTTCAATCAGATTCAACCTCCCTGAGATGCTTTGTCGTGCGCTGCCCTCATCTGGCAGAGGAGTGTGACAACATCCTGAAGAACAGTCTCTGCTTTGTCCACGGAGGGGAAGGGGGGTCTTCTCATCGGTTCCTAACTTTAGGATAAAAAAAAACAGCTGGTTTGTCTTTATATTTTCTTCTCTGTGTACTTCAGATGGAGCGAATCCTTTCAGATATCTCTGTGATGTTTATCTGAGCCACAGAGGAATGGGTGTGTGCAGTAGCCTGCTGCATTTATGCCCATCTGTTAAAGAAACTGGGCTGCATCAGTTTGAACATTTACCAGCTGCCTGGCCAAGATATAACTTTGAGCATCCTCACAGTTTGCTGCCTGAACAGGCGAGATAAATGTGAGAGTTAGGTTCTTTAATCTAGAAAGCAGAATTAAATTAATCATGTTAAAGCAAACGGTGGCACCTTCTTTCATCTGCTCTCTTAAATGTACTGTTTTGACATTTCTCTCTACATAAGTTTACAACTGTGGGTCATATAGATACATGTTAGTTAACTTGACTTAAAAGTTTGCTCGCTCTCTGGCACAGAGTATAATATGTGTTTGCGTCCACATGATTAAGTACACACACCCAAGGATCACTCAAAATAATAATCAATAGTGCATCACAAATTAGAACTACACATAAAAAGAATAATCAAAAATACATCTTTTTTTTTTTTTTAAATTCCCTCTAAACATTAATTTAGTGTCTTTATTCTTGTTGAGCTTTTCAGACAAAAAAAGACAAGAGCCTTTCTCTGATAAAAAACATAATTCATACATGGTTTGTAGGTTATAATGACTCTTTTCTCAGTGTTAATATAGTTAAAGCTATATAGTAAGTTATCAGTGTGAATAAATGGCAAACTGAAGGTAATTCCAGGATTATGATTATATTGCACCTTTGGTTATTATTAGACTAAATGAATTATACATAATTTATTATTATTATTATTACAACAAATAGATTGACAAGATGTCAGAGACTGATGCTCAACACACACTGCCCTGCAAAACAATTTTGTTGTGTATCTTAAATTATGAGTATATGTTATCTCCATGTAATGTAAGAAGAAAGTTTGATTGAAGTTACATTTATTTTCTTTCCCCTGTTAAATCGTGTAATTCAGCATATTAGTTTTGGTTAACTATTGAACATTTTGGTAGCTGATTTAGTTTGTTGACTTACATAAATAGAGATGAATACAGAACCTTGTCTTGTCTTGTTAAAGGAGATAATCATTACTATCAGTGTAGCAGTGATGACCATTTTAGTTTTAAAATTGTGAAATCGTATTTGTTTTGAATTTTTTACCAACTTGCCAGTAGACGATCTTATGTTTCATCAGAGGCAGAGGCAGCACTTTCAGGACTTCTAGGACTTTTGGGGACCTTCTTGGTCCTGAGAGTGCATTTCTAGGACCTTGTGTTTTTTTTTTTTTTTTTTTGCTCCAGCACCATCTAGTGAATTGTTAGGGGTCTGAATATCACCAGGTGTTGGTGTTGTTATTGGTAAATGATGAGAATAATGTGAGTTTCCTGTTCAATGGCAAAGTTGTTAAAATCCTCTGAATGTAAAAAAAACAAGTAAAAAACATTGACTAGGACATTATTCTTACATCCTGCCTGTCAAGAGTTTTTGACAGTTCAAGTCAAGATTTAAGTTGATGTGTCGAGAATAAAGACAAAATATTGTGGAAACTGATGAGAGGAGGAAAAGGTTTTTATTTCATTTTGCATGGAGAGATTAATGTCAGAAAAGTAAAAAATAAAAAGTTCATTAATACTAAGTTGATTCTAAACATTTCACACACTTTAATCTTGACATTTCAATTTAATACTTAATGAAACACAAAAAAAATTGATTCTCTTTATATTGTCAACTTTATCTTCAACATTTTAACTTATTCTTGACGGGGGAAAAAATCTTCCTCCTCTCTTTAATGATGACTTTAATTCAACATTTCAACTTATTTCGACGTTTATTTTTTATTCAGACTTTGTTTTGACATTTCAGTATTTTGACTTGACTCAATATTTCAACTTTAATTGTGATATTTTGACTTTATTCTCCAAAAAAAAAAAGACTTTTTCTTTTATGCTGGCCCTAATAAACTCTATTATGAATAAAGTCAAAACTCAATTACATTACGTTTAATATGGTCAAAATGACAAAAGATAAAGTCTAGTTTTCTTTCTCACACGCACACACTCGTTCACACCCCGTCCAGACTTGGCAGCGCAGCCGGGTGCACCTGTGCGCACACATCCACAGAAACCTGATCCGGGAGCAGCCGCTGTCGCAGCAGCGCCCCCTGCCGCTGCAGCGTCCGTCCTGCACCAGTCACACGGCAGCCGCAGCCGCAGCAGCAGCAGCAGCAGCAGCAGCAGCAGCAGCGTCTCTCCTGTCACCGCCGGGGCTGCCTGTCCACAGAGGCAGTGTTTACAGCAATAAACCGTCACACACGAACGACGACGACCTGCAGACAAAATGGTGAGTCGGTTGTGGGCTTAAATGTGCTCGTGACTGCGTAATTTAATCTGTTTGTAACAGGCGAATAACGGGACTGTCAGCCGCTTCGCTGAAATAACCTTCATGTGTAGAAATAAAGGCTCGGCGCAATAAGCTGCGACGGAGCCTGACAGGTGTATGTGTTTGTGAGGGAAATAAATACCGACACTTGGTGTTATGTCGGGGTTCCGGTGATCAGATGAGGACTGAGTGTTACATACGCAGCTGATAGAGCAGATAGAGCAGGGCTGTGGCCTTTTCTGCACGGCCCGCTCTGCCTCACTGTGACGTTCACTGCAAAGCCTTTAATATCAAGCTGCTGAGGCTCCACTGCAGAAATATCATGTGTTAATATGCCGGAGAAAGAAACGCACATGGTCCCCACAGGGCTCGTGCCCGTGTGTTGAATCTTTCTGTCACAGTAAAATGTAGATTTTCATCAAATCAGAGCAGATTGCGTCATTCTATTTCATATAAGAGGCGACTAAAATATATAATTACATAAAGGCCTATAACAAGACGTCACCGGCTAAAGAGCTGCAGTGCATTTCATTACAGCAATCTCTATTTAAAAATGGCTCAAAATGAACTGTCACCGTGATATTAAAAGACTTGATTGTGTCAGTGAACGTCTGGATAAGCAAGTATTTGATATTTTAGATATTATTATTTAACGTGAATGTATTAACCTTCTTTATTTGTATTTAATAACTCTGGATTTAATTAAAGTAATCTAATCATAGGACTACTGAAGCCCTCATAGACATATGGTGTCATTTTTTAAATATATTATCTTCACACTATAAGATCAAATTAATCTTTAATTTATATACAAACCTTTTTTATTACTAGAATTTAGGCCTTGATCTTTGAGGACGGGCCCAGTCACATATACATACATATATACACACACACACACATATATATATATATATATATGTGTGTGTGTGTGTGTGTGTGTGTGTGTGTGTGTGTGTGTGTGATATGTTATATATTAGATAATTATCTAGGTGACATTAATGTTAAGGCATGTTGAGCAACATACATTGCTTGTTTTTGCTCTATTAATGAAAAAATACAATGTAATTCTCACTTGTTTACATTTCAGTGTAATTTTTATATAAATAAACAATTTCAAGAGTAATTTAATGTTCGATTGAAACGTTCTGTTCCCTCGTGGTTGTGAAACAGCATGGCTGGGCCCATTCAGCTGCAGCATGTGAGTGGTGGTGACTCAGTAATTCCTGATCTTGTTGCTTGGTTAGAACCCAGAAGGTAAAGTCTTCATGCGGTACCCACTCTCCTGCCGGTCAGGCTGATGGATACAGTTTCAAACATGTCTTTCTTTTTATAACTCTACTTGGAATGGCTGGTGAGCCCTAGTAGTGGACATAAATAAGTAGACACATGGTGAATAAAATGAACCTCAGCTGGTTGTAAATGGATGAATGTAACGTTCCCTGAACTATCCCCCACCCCCCCCCCCGACCCCTCCTCCAACTAGGTGAACTTCACAGTGGATCAGATTCGTGCCATCATGGACAAGAAGTCCAACATCAGGAACATGTCCGTGATTGCTCACGTGGATCATGGGAAATCCACACTGACTGACTCGCTGGTGTCCAAGGCGGGAATCATTGCTTCGTCCCGTGCTGGAGAGACCCGTTTCACAGACACGCGCAAAGACGAGCAGGAGCGCTGCATCACCATCAAATCAACGTATGTGGTTCAGAAGAGTTGGGTTAATTTACAAACAGCTCCCTGTTGTTGTCCAACGCATTAAAAGTCCTGAAAACTTGGATGGATTTCTCTCACACCGTAAAAAATACATATGCAACTAAGTCTGCAAAAATTTAGGTTAATTTTACAGAAAATCATACTTTTATTTTTAGTGAGCTCAAAAATGAATCTGATGTTCATCAGGACTGTGAATGTGGTTTGATCAATCAGATTGATTGACAACATAAGGTCACCACCCAACAATCATCATTAAATTTGATTCAAATATTACCAGACCCTGATCGATCGATGCACACAGATATGGATCCGCAAGATCAAATGAGTGAGAGGAACAGAGACTGATATGTCACGTGAAATAACTGTTTGTGTGTTTTATTGCTTATAGTGTTGCTCTGACTGAGAAGTGATTGAAAATAACAAATACAGTATTTACATTAGAGAAAGAAGAAACATCTGCCATGTGTCTGTGACAGGACCTTGTTATTAATTAAATATTTCAATACTTTTACAGTTCCTGGTTCTACAGTATCATATCTGAATCTTTTGTAGCCATCGTTCCTACTTTCAAAATGACTGTTTTTCTTGTCTGTTCATTTAGATTATGCCACAGTGTGAGATTAATTCACAATTGTGATATTTGTTTGGTTTTCAGGTTGTTACTAGACTCTTATCTATTCTTATCTAGAGAATAGAACAGTCTTCATTTAAGTGAAGCAGAACATCATCTAGCGAAGTCCCATTTTTTAAAATGATGTTCTGTATTTAAATATAAATTTCAAAGATGTTTAAAGTAGACGTGTTGCATTTTTAAAAGTCCACAAACATTTTTCATAAGTCGGTAAGTTCAGGTCCCCCAGATTTTTTACTGTCCCCTCTGTTGCCCCTCAGGGCCATCTCCCTGTACTACGAGCTCGCAGACAACGACTTGGCATTTATCAAGCAGAGTAAAGATGGAAACGGCTTCCTCATCAACCTGATTGATTCTCCAGGTCACGTCGACTTCTCCTCTGAAGTCACAGCTGCCCTCAGGGTAACTGATGGAGCCCTGGTGGTGGTGGACTGTGTCTCAGGTAATTACATAATGTTTCACCTTTTTCCCTCCTCGTTTTACAAACCACTTTTGCTTTTCACACAAACTCACCTGTCTTTGTGTCCTCTGGCAGGTGTGTGTGTGCAGACAGAGACCGTTCTGCGTCAGGCCATCGCCGAGCGCATCAAACCCGTTCTGATGATGAACAAGATGGACCGCGCTCTTCTCGAGCTGCAGCTGGAGCCCGATGAGCTGTTCCAGACCTTCCAGCGTATTGTGGAGAATGTCAACGTCATTATCTCCACCTACGGAGAGGACGAGGGTGGACCCATGGGGAACATCATGGTATGACTAATGCACTGCAAACACACACTCATTTATTAAAATGTAACATTTAAAGCACCCCAATTTAAGTCATAGTTACAAAGATCACTGGACCTTTCTCTCTCAGGTGGATCCTGTTATCGGCACAGTCGGGTTTGGCTCCGGCCTCCACGGCTGGGCATTCACCTTGAAGCAGTTTGCTGAGATGTACGTGGCTAAGTTTGCTGCTAAGGGACTCGCTCAGCTGGGACCAGCAGAGAGGTGTAAGAAAGTGGAGGACATGATGAAGAAACTGTGGGGAGAAAGGTAAATAAGAGTGATTTTATGTAAAACAAAAAGTCATACCAGGCTTCAGAGCAGTGCTTCACTGCCCTCTGGTTAACATCAGTGCTACAATCATGTCAACCTGATATTTGAATGTTATGATATTCATGAAAATTACACATTTCTTTCAGATTTTTTGATCCAAGTGCAGGAAAATTCAGTAAAACTGCCACTGGTCCAGAGGGTCAGAAACTTCCTCGTACTTTTTGCCAGCTTGTTTTGGACCCCATCTTTAAGGTGACTGGAAATACACACATACATATTTAACAAATACTGAATTTAGCTGATGGATAATGTGAAGTGATATGTTACTATTTTGTATTTAATCTCTCCCACTGTCCTCCTAGGTGTTCGATGCGATCATGAATTTCAAAAAGGAAGAAACAGCCAAACTTATTGAGAAGCTGGACATCAAACTGGATGCAGAGGACAAGGAGAAGGAGGGTAAGCCCCTGCTGAAGGCTGTGATGCGTCGCTGGCTGCCTGCTGGAGACGCTCTGCTACAAATGATCACCATCCACCTGCCCTCACCCGTCACTGCACAGAAATACCGCTGTGAGCTGCTCTATGAAGGGCCCGGAGACGACGAGGCTGCCATGGGTCAGTAGAATATTTCTAAAGCACCACACATTTATTTGGACTTTACCAGAGTTTGAGCTGATTGTTTTCTCTTTGCACAGGTATTAAGAATTGCGATCCAAAGGCTCCTTTGATGATGTACATTTCCAAGATGGTCCCAACCAGCGATAAGGGTCGTTTCTACGCTTTTGGTCGTGTGTTCTCTGGATGTGTGTCCACTGGTCTGAAGGTTCGCATCATGGGGCCAAACTTCACCCCTGGCAAGAAAGAGGACCTCTACATCAAACCCATCCAGAGGTGAGCATGAGATGGTTAAAGGGTAGAACAAAGGGGAAAACTCCCTTCTCCTTCTTGTGTTTTAAGTATTTGTTGGCAACTTTAAATCAACTCATCCTTCTGCGTTTCCATTCAGGACCATTCTGATGATGGGTCGCTATGTGGAGCCTATTGAAGACGTCCCATGTGGCAACATCGTGGGTCTTGTAGGAGTGGACCAGTTCCTTGTCAAGACAGGGACCATCACCACCTATGAACAAGTGAGTAATCGCTGTTGGCACAATTCATCCTGTTACAGCAAAACATATAGAACAAGTGTGACAACTCTGTGGTTTTGTCTGCAGGCCCACAACATGAGGGTGATGAAGTTCAGCGTGAGCCCTGTGGTCAGAGTCGCTGTCGAGGCCAAGAACCCCGCTGACCTGCCCAAGTTGGTGGAGGGTCTGAAGCGTCTGGCCAAGTCCGACCCCATGGTGCAGTGCATCATTGAGGAGTCCGGAGAGCACATCATCGCTGGAGCAGGAGAGCTGCACCTGGAGATCTGCCTGAAAGACCTGGAGGAGGACCACGCCTGCATTCCACTGAAGGTCAGACAGTCGAGCAAGGACTTATGATTACCTGAAGTCAGTTCACACAATCCTCTCGTTGTTGCACTCACCTTTATTCCTAATTGTGACTTCCTCTTTTTTCATCTTGTTACAGAAATCAGACCCAGTTGTGTCTTACAGAGAGACAGTGACGGATGAATCAGACCAGATGTGTCTGTCCAAGTCCCCCAACAAGCACAATCGTCTCTTCATGAAGTCCCGTCCTTTCCCAGATGGCCTGGCTGAAGATATCGAGAAGGGCGAGGTCACCTCTCGGCAGGAACTCAAGGCTCGCGCTCGTTACCTCGCTGACAAGTACGAGTGGGAGGTGACAGAAGCCAGGAAGATCTGGTGCTTTGGTCCAGACGGAACCGGACCCAACCTGCTGATAGACGTGACAAAGGGAGTTCAGTACCTCAACGAGATCAAGGACAGCGTGGTGGCTGGTTTCCAGTGGGCAACTAAAGAGGTGGGTGAAGTTTTATTGGCTTCCATTTACATTTTCAATCATCGACTATGTTATCAGATGTAACCAGTTCTAAAACCTCGTACTCATACTTTTGAAAATAATATCACAGTTTTTGTCATCCTGCAGGGTGCGCTATGTGAGGAGAACATGCGCGCAATTCGCTTTGACATCCATGATGTGACACTGCACGCAGACGCCATCCACCGTGGTGGAGGACAGATTATACCCACAGCTCGTAGGGTCCTGTACGCCTGCCAGCTCACCGCTCAGCCACGTCTCATGGAGCCTGTTTACCTGGTAGAGATACAGGTGTGTATAAAGAACCTAGTTAGGTTATATAAGTCTCATTAATAAACAACATATCCATACAGTGAAGGAAACACTGTATTGTTTCAAAATGGTTGTGTGTGTACTGTAGCTCATGATTCCAAGTTTACACCACACGTGGTGTTTGACCACTGTGCCTTTGGTCTGTTCAGTGCCCTGAGCAGGTAGTCGGTGGGATCTACGGTGTGTTGAACAGGAAACGAGGTCACGTGTTTGAGGAATCCCAGGTGATGGGCACTCCCATGTTTGTGGTGAAAGCCTACCTGCCTGTCAACGAGTCCTTCGGTGAGTGCGTGTTTCAGTCTGTGTCTTTTGTTCTTCTAGAGGAGCACTCAAGGAAAGGATGATTCATATTTAGTTAAAAAGCCTATGGTGAAAGGACTGGAAGTCTAAATATTAAATTAGATATTTGACATATTGTTAATAATTATATGTTATTATTGTTATGCTGGAATTGATGTAGAGAAGGTCCCAGCTCTTCTATAACTCAGCTAAAAAGATTTTAGTGGTAACTATTTATAGTTATTGAGGACAAAAATGTTTTACTTTACAGCAACAATAACTTATACCACAAACCAAATATAAAGACATTAAGAAGTTGTAGATAGATATTAAGCAAATGAGACAAATATGTTTTACAAATTGAAACACTACATATGTGTATTTATTTCCACCAGGGTTCACAGCTGACCTGCGCAGTAACACTGGTGGCCAGGCCTTCCCTCAGTGTGTGTTCGACCACTGGCAGATTCTCCAGGGAGACCCCAACGACCCCGCCACCAGACCATACCAAGTTGTCGCTGAAATTAGGAAACGTAAAGGTCTGAAAGAGGGCATTCCTGCTCTTGATAACTACTTGGACAAACTGTAAACACTGATCCCGGATAAAAACAAAAACCAAATGAATCTCTAAACCCTACCCCGTGGGCACTTTAAAATCTTTGCACAGGCTTAAAGATACATCGCACAAATTGTTTTGACTTTGAGTGCGGAGCAGAAACAAAGCTTAAGCTTTTGTTGTAGGCTAGTGAAAGCAATGATGCTTTTTTCATTTCACAGCTACAGTACACCAAGTGCCTAGGGCAAAGGGTTTTGGGGAACAATTGGATCAAAGCAGTTGTATTATCAATTCCTCGTTTCTTCTATTCCTCCACATCGTCCCCTTTTCACCACTCTCATCTGCCAGGATGGGCCTGTACAGTGCACTGTGATACTGCTGCAATAATGCATATTTAAATGGATCGTGGTCAGACAAAAAACTATGGAAATCACAATAAAAGTGTTACAGAAGTCAAACTGGGTTGGACCTTTGTTCAGTGGATGTGATGAATAAAAACATTCAACTCATGGTGAATATTTGACTCCTGAAATTGTTATTGCTCCTGTCGGCAGGTGGAAGAAACAGTCTGACTCTGGTTAATTAATCTTTTCACCATCACATAGTGAGTTAGTTAAGAACCTCCACTATATAATAGTGTCATTATTGTATTTATTTAGTTGAGAGAAAATTCATGAGCAACTATAACTGAATAAACATTTAGGTTTTTTTTTTTTTTTTTTTTAAGACAAAACGTTATAAATTCACTGTTGCCAGCTTCTTGGATTCAAAAATTTGCCAGTTTCACACTTTAAATGTTTTTGACTCTGACAAAATATGCAATTACAACATCTAATGTAATACACTATGTATTAATCAATTATTTAAGAGAACAACTGCCCACAAGATGGATGACGAAGCCTCCGTTATAACTGATATTGTGCAAATGGCAGCGTTTTCAAACGTCACCTACCAGCAGCTCAAAAGCTCACTGCTTAACGTTACATAATTCACTTGATTAATCTGTAGAAAAGTCAGAGACAAATGACCCTCACTGTGTTCTAGGCTGCGTATTGTTGCCAGGAAACCAACAGCTATACCATGAAATAAATGTAGTTTGAGAGCTTTTTATAGAAAAAAATTACAGAAGCAATCATCTATCAGGAGTCTTATTTAATTGCTAGTTTTCATATACATTTATGTAAATATACAAAATAAGGAATGTGCAGTGTGAGGAGTTTTAGTTGCATTGTTTTTATTAATGAAAAAGCAGTTATGAAGCCTGTGACTTTATGAGCCTCAGAGGTGATGTAAGGAGATGCTGCATCAGTCTGAGCTCGGCTCTCTGCCCATTTCTCGTCTTTATGCTAAACTAAGCGAAGTGGCTGCTGAGAAAGGAAACAGATACAGTATGGTTTTCAAAATGTACATTTTTGCTTTGTGTTATATTTAATAAAACAACATGCACAAGATTTTTTTTTTCCTCACGCTTTAATCAATAGTTATTTCAAGTTACATATATAATGTTAATAAATGCCACTTTAATATACAACCCTTTTACCTCTGCACCAAGAGGGAAAGCTCTTCTGCCCTCACTTTTTAAAACAAAGCTAAAAAGAAACATATCTGAAGAGTCAGTGTGCATCCATAGAACAACCAAATGAACATATGCAAGGCCAAGAAGTGCAAGGTATCTTGGGTATAGGCAACTACCAAGCAAGGACACGAGATATCACAGATTGCACTGAAAGTAGAAACCCGAAAATTGCTTACCATAATCATATTTTTAATATTAATATGAAGTTTGGTTCAGATTTGCCAAGAGTTCATTAAGCCTATGAGGTCTGTGAGTCTATGGAAGTTACAAATGATGTGGAATCGAAACTGCTGGTACTGGATGACGATGAGAATCTTTCCTTGGCAAATATGATAAACTGTACATTCATACAGTTGCAACTCTCCTTTGCATTAATGCTGTGGAGTGCAGGAAGGGACAGTACAGCTTAAGTAGAATTCAGTGTCAAGCTTTATGCCGTCAATCCACAGCAGAGACATGGATACCGTGAATGATCTAAGAGGCTCCTCCCTCCCTCCCTCTGTCCCTTGTGGAGTCAGTTACAGTCATGTCTGTTTCTGCTGGCATCACTACAACACAAAGGGATTAAGGAGGCTGGTAAGAAAGAGAGAGGCAGCATCTCAAATGACAAGCTACGCCCCATGTAGTGACCTACATCGCCTCACACCTATTTGTCTTCCCATGTGGCCAACAGTAGTGCACTATATGGAGGGAACAGTATGATGTCTGACAGATTAGTCCCCAGTACGGCTGCTGAGGTGTGGCCCTGCGCTGGTGTCAGGTTGTCACATTTTATGGAAGATCGCTGTGATGTCAGAGGTGACTATGTGTAGAAGATGACCTCGGGAATCTGTCCGTCCTCTACGGAGGTGCCGTTGTTGTTGCCGGCTGCGTAGCAGAAGGTGAAACAGGTCTTTGTGCCGGTGGAGGATGACTCGTGTGTTACCTTTCTCATTCCCTTAGTCCCATAATGAGAGTCTGGACCCTGTAAGCCAAAAAAAAGAAAGGAGGCTGAATACACACTGCAACTTAAACTAAACTCTTCTAAACAGTATAATACTGTAGGTTTAATGTTGTCAAATGTTTGCAACCCTTCCCAGACCTTAAGTGTAGCACAGGCAGTGTAGTTGACATTGGGTAGTATCTCCACTGGTTCTTTGAACATGACTCTGAAGGTGTTGGCGGACCCATCACAGCTGAAGCCGGTATCGTTCTGGCCCAGCACTGTGTTACTGTCTGTGTGAATTATCTACATGAAGAGAGGGCAGGCACAAACGTCCAAAACATGTTATTCAACACGCCTACATACACTGAAACTAGACACAATATTTCCATACGGTTTGAGTCTGTACCTGTATGTTGACTTGGTAGTCTGTGGGTCCGTGTATAGAACCGTAGAGTCCAAACCCGACCACAAATATCCTTCTGTTTACAGAAAACCTGAGAGGAAACACACAGCAGCAATAGAGTAAGAAGCTTGGTACAGCTGTATGTACAGTACAGTGTATTATGTTATATGATCCCCGACATTCTGTCTAGACTATGGGTCATTCTGTGAAATCAGTACATTTTAGTACATTTTGCGTCCCAGAGAAATAATCTGTCGTAAAATCACTATAATACCTAAAACATGCATATTCAAAACATAACATCAGTGTGTCTTCTATAATCAACACCGCCTCAAATTTTAGTCAATTAAATATTATTTCCCCTGGTTTAATTTGCATTTATGTTGACAGGGCAGGGATTTTGGCCTGAAAGTAATTTTTAGCAGGTCTTTTTAAGTGTAAATTGTTGATACAATTGATACAATTTTCTCATTAGTAATGTTTTCAGTATGAATTCATCTCATCTTTCTAAAATTTAAATCATTTAATCAGTGTCCCCTGATTTCAAGTCAACCCTGTTACTGACACCAAAAAACCCTTGTAAAATAATGGCACATTCCAGCAGCAACATAATTTACAGGAGGTTACATCAAAAGAAAAAAGAAAGTGAAGAAAGGAAGAGGACTTTCAACAGTTAAAAGTAAGTTTCTCTCTTCTATAATGTACAATTTTGTTGTTTTATGAGACGGTTGGGGGTGGGGACATCACACAGTGTCACTCCTGTTACCACTTTTTAACATATTAATTACCTCAATTTCAACTGAGTTTTATTTATATAGCGCCAGATCATAAAAACATTTATCTCAAGGCATTTCACATTAACATAATATTTTTTGTATAAAACGGTATGACCTTGAACATTAGCTAGCTAGGGGCAAATTAACTTGAAATTGTCAACCCTGTTACTGTCAGTGTAACCGACAGTAACAGGGTTGTCTGTACTGGGTTGACAGATAAATCATATCATGAAGTACATGAACATGTCATGGCACCATTTCATTTATTGTCACTTTAAGATGTCTTCTTTCCATGGATATTTTAAAAATGGTGATAATGATTTCATTTTAAAATTTTCCATGGTTGACTGATTTCGTGGAATGACCCCTAGAAATTCGACCTAATGCCTGTATGTCTACCAATCAGTCCGGTTGCAGATAATTAAATCAAAAGTTATGGTCAAATATATATTTTGTGAAGTCATGTGACCTTGACCTTTAGCTGCCAAATTCTGATCAGTTTATGCTCAATTCCAGCTTGTGCCAAATTTAACAGTATTCCCTCAAGGCGTTCTTCAGACCTTGTGTTAAAATAAACAGGACAGACCATTTGAAAACAGATCGTGTCCAATCACAGCTGGCGCCATAAAAACAGGCCATTTTTACATCAAACATTTCGACTTGTCACAGCAGGAAAAGGGTGGGCGTATCTAATAACATTAACAATGACTGTTCTATTTAAATGTTTCAACAAGCCGTGACAGTGAGCCAGCCTGTAAACTGGGGCAACTAAATGGAGCAGAGAGCATCTTTAATGTTAGTGGTTTTCAACTGCACTCGTTCCTGCCTCAGCAAGACAAAATATCTGCGGCAAAAGCTTTATTAGACACAACATCTCTCATTTACAGTGGCTTTTTGGCAACACTGTCTAATAAAAATATCGTAATATTGCACATAAATAAATATAACGTCGCATGTAATACTATTCAGACATCATTTTTCCACGTATGTGACCAAAATGTGTCCCATTTAGCAGATGAACTATATTTACTGTCCCCATTTTAACCACCAACGGACAAGTCTGTTACTTTGTGTTAACGATCCGACACTGAGATGTGTTGTATTTCACAAATACAATACTTTTTGTGCTGTGACTCAATACATGATACCCAGTAATGATAATGGGTGAAATTATAGTCATTATAGATGTTCACTGATTAAACACTGTATCACTAGGTTGTGGAAACAACAAACAAACTCTGATGTAACATTATCCAGCATAATACACGTATTTGCTCTCATTATGTTTTCATTGATCAGTTTGTGACATCAATCTCTTACATTGTGGTTATATAAGGTTTCAGTAAAGCTGGAAAATGTGTAAAAGAAGCCAGTGTAATTAAACTGAAAGTAGGACACCAGTTTCTTGTTCTTGGTTTAAATTGTGAAAGTGGACTAATTGTCACTGACTAATCTTGCCAGACTGAAGTCACAGGTTTGTAAATAATTGATTAAATTTAATTAATATGACATGACATTTTTACTAAATTCAAGGCCTATTTTAGTAGAAAGAGTGATTGTAGATTGTAATATAATATTTAAAACTCACCGTATGCGATCACTTGTTCCACTGTAACCCCAGCGGCTCTCCACCTGTCCAAAACGTGTGATGCTGCATTCCTTCCCACGGAGGCAGCATCGAGGCCGGTCAATAAAATCTACACGGGGCTTTGGGTTCACTGTAAAGTGGAGGAAGAGACTCACCACCTCTCTGTCAGTAAGAATACTGGACTGGGCTGGACCTGAAGACACAAGGACCCGACCGCAATACAAAGATCAGAACCTTACACATTTTTTAGAGGAGAAAATGATCTATAAAGCACATAAGCAGAACAAACATGACACCAAACAAATAGCGTCAGTTTAGTGTGCTGTTGTTCACCTGCAGCAAACTCCTCGATGGTCATGAGTGGGAATCGGATGAGCGTGAGAGCTTTCCCCAGGACTTTGCGTTTGTTCTCAGGTGTGGGCTGCAACTGCTGCCTGTGAGCCTCAGCCTCAGCCCAACGCACTGCAGCTCCAAACAAACGCACCTCCCTCACTCCGAGAGTATCACGCTCCAACACTGCCACCAGTGTGTCTACAAGAGGGAGAGATAAAAATCAATTTCCAGCTCTACAGCGGTTCTGAAATAAAACATGCTGCAACTAATAACCTTCAAAAGGAACATTTAGGATGGAGACATTACCCAAATCTATGTCTGTAAAGCCTTCAGCAGCGAGAGCATCTCCAGTGTTCTTATCAATATTTTCTAGACAAAGACTGGCAAGCTGAGGCTCATCAAACAGTCTGGCCTGTAAAAGAACAAGAATACATCACAGTTTAAGACGTGTATTTATACATATATAGATGCCATTATTACATAGTCACTGAACTGGTAAATACAATTTACAAGGTGACAATTCATTCATTCAATTCATTCAAGCGTTACGACAAAGAAAGAAAAAAACTCATGAAAGAAAGTCATACAAACATGCACCAAGGTAAAAAGTTCAACTGCTTAAGTAGCATAAATGAAAAATAATCTAGTCTTGTTGTTAGACACAGTTCTGTCACAACAGTAGATGCATAGATGTGATACAGATCAACTCCTCAACTGTACTATGTAGAACAGTAGTACTCTGTGTATCTGACATATGCTATATATCTATGTATCTGATATAAGCCTCCCTCCTCATCTCTGCAGACTTTGCACCTAACCTTTTTTATACAAACTATTTATTTATTTCCTGTTAATCTTTCTTTTCATGACTTGTTTATACTGCCAACCAGATAAATTTCCCTTTGTGGGACAAACAGAATATTATGTTGTATTGTTCTGATATATTGTTGGACTTGCGATTGTGTTTGTGTCTCATGACAATAAAAGCGTGCTGCTGTACTGTGCACTAACAAGACTGGTCCCTAACTGGTCGACTTTACAAGTTTATGATGGAGCTGACCTGTGTGAGCAGCATGAAAGCGTTGTCAGCTCTCAGGTTTTTCTTGAGGAACTCCACACAGTGAGCCTCCAGGGCTGGTACTGCGTACTTCTTAGCTGTGTAGAGTGTAGTCATCACTGTCTCAGGCCCGATCTGGACTTCATCGGAGTAGAGAAACCTGCAGGAGGTGCACAAAAATACATCCTAGGTTTAGTGTGACTTGCAATTTATTGAACGGCGTGTCTAACTTAATCGTATCCATTCCATTGATGATGATGATGATGATGATATGGTTCGGTATCCGAGACAAATGACTCATTAACCCCCTGCTTACTTTAGCAGGGCCAGAAAAGCAGCTGGTTCCACATCTGGAAGCTCGATCTCCGTTGAGGTGGTCGCCATTCCTCCGTTGAACATCGCATCAAACACCGCACTGCCCACAGCCAGAACAAACCTGACAACGTCAACAGTCAGCAGCGTCAGACCAACAACAACAGAGGTCACGCGTTAACGCTTTGCATATTCAACGCGAGTTAGCGACGTGTTCGGCGGCGGTTAATCCTCTTACCTGTGTGCAGGTATCCTCTGGACCCCCATTCCTTTGCCCACTAAAAAATGAACGTCACTGAGCACCTCGTTGTTGAACAAGAAAGCAAACCTCTCCTTCACGGTGCTCTTTGTCGCCTGCCAGTTGTACACTGGTTCTCGGTACACCAGCACGGACGCAGCTGCCGGAGTGGCGGTCGGTGCAGACGCCTGGGAAGCGTTAGAAGCGGCCGTCGTTGCCATGTTAGACGCCGGGGTGGCCATGGCTCCGGCTGCCGCAGCACCTGCCGCAGCGGGCTGCTGCAGGGAGTTCTGCGCAGTCGGCGGAGCTCCGGTCGAAACACCGTTGCTGTCTACACCGCCAGGCCCCAGCTGAGGGTTGGGACGCCTCGCAGCTCCCGGGGCTCCGCCGGCTGCACCGACCGCTCCACCGTTGGATGCCGGCATGGAGAAGACGCTATTACTAGGCTGGCTGTTTCCCAAAGGACCCGGGCCGGAGAAATTAAGGCAAGGGGGCCTGCCGCTGTTGTCTCCAGCAGCCATCTTGAATCTAGCGTAGGCGTAAACAACACACTTCATCGTTTGGTGTTTATTTGGTAGACTCCACAGTCACAACTTTAGTTTGCTGCCCCCTGGCGTCACCAGGACTACAACCAGCTCTTTGTCTGTTCGGGAGGTCAATCACCGTCTCAAACCAGTGTTTATTTTATAGCATATACACCTGTTTATAATTGATTATCACTAAAATGTAATTTTGTTTGTTAGTACCCTTTTTAAAGTTTAAAATGTACCCTTATTAAAAGAATATCACAGGCATTTGAGCCCAAACTGGGTGTCAAGTTCCCCTGATTGCCAGTGTTGTATAAGTAGCTGAAAGTCTCTCTAGAAGTACAGAAACATTACCAACAATTACTTTGGTAGAAGTTCACATCACCAAGTCTTCTAGTATTTACTGTACTAAGTATGATAATTGATCTATAATTAAATGCACATAAGTAATGAAAGTAAACATACAAGTACATGTTAATAAAAACAGTAATGTTATGTATATTAAGTTTATCCTTAGACAACATCTTGAGTCTGAATGAAAGTACTCTAGCTGTTCTTTTTTCCAACATTTCTGTTTAATAATATTACATTTTTAAAGTTCCTCCATCCATCCACCCTTTAAGATGGAGCCTACATCATCCCTCAAACATGGTTTTGATAGTCTAAACAGTCACAGGTCAACTTAGAGTGAACCAGAGCGCTAGAGAAAACACCACATTTACTTTACTCTGTGTTTTGTAACAAAAGAGTAAAAGTATGTCATTAAGTACAGTGGTGAAGTATTATTACTTTTTACTATACAACACTGCCTATCACTGTCCTAATCATACAGACATCTGCACAAGGGCATCGTAATTTTGTTTATTTACTTTTTTTTTTTTTTTTACAAGAAATCTAACAAAATCTCAATTGTAGAGAGTAACTACATAGTATGTATTTTTGACGGTGATGGTGATAATGAGGACGTGCTCAGACATGCTTTTGTTCAGTAGCACAACAATATTTTGTCTTATTAAGCTCAGTATGTTCTCTAAGTGTGATGTCTATGCTCTTTGTATCACTTAAGTCTGGGGTGACATTTTGCTTTGGAGCAGTCAAGTCTGTGTATAACCCTTTGGAACAGAGTCTCCTTTGTTTTTGATTATTCATCATATCTCTACTTGCACCATCTTTCTTCTTGTCAGTCTCTGACAGACTCAGCACTTATGGGATAACATGTTTGATGGTGTCCATTGCCCCAGAGAGCTCAGGCTCTTTCTTCATACTATTTTCTGTCTTTGACAGTGTGGAAAAGAAACACCTAAGATATTCTCACATTGCCCACATATACTGAACTGTGCCTGTTGTTGGATATGTTCATTTGCAAATGAGATACTGGTGGCTTCAGTTTTAAACATGATACCATTTACCAGTGTTTCCAGTAAGTAGATATTTTATCTGGGCAGCCTATCCAAAAGATTTGCCATAAACAGAGAGTGATTTTCCCACTTAGAATATTTTATTGCTTTTTGCAGATGACGTGGTCCTGTTGGCTTCATCGATCTGTGACCTCCGGCACTCACTGGGATTTGCAGTTGAATGTGAAGCAGCTGGAATGAGAATCAGCATCCGAGGCCACGGTCCTCATGGGTGCAGTGCCCACTTCAGGTCAGGGAGGAATTGTAGCCTCAAGTGGAGGAGTTTAAACATCTCAGAGTCTTGTTCAAGAGTGAAAGTAAAAGGAGTGTGAGGTGGACAGGCAGATATTGGGCAGTGCCTGCAGTAATGTGGACGCTGCATAGGTCTGTTGTGGTGAAAAGAGAACTGAGACAAAAGGTGAAGCTGTCGATGTACTGGTCCATCTACATTCAACACTCACCTGTGGTCACGAGCTGTAGGTAGTGACCTAAAGAATGAGACCACGCACAGAGGTTTATTTTTGTTTCTCTAAGAATAATACAAATAATAGAATAATAACTTGTTTTCAAAAACCTGTTATCAGTTATGTAATGTATTGTTGATGTAATCCAGATGTTATTTTTATCATGAACACAATGAGCAGGAGTGACAATGAGGAATACAACAAACAGGGATGACAGCTCAGCAACAGGATATCAGTTCCCACAGTCAGGGAGCACTTGTAGAAATGTTCACTTTGGGAAAACACATGTCAGAAACATCCACCACAGACAGCTGCTACCGTCTCTCTACATATTTTTGAACAATGAAGAAAGAGATGATGTAAAACAGATGCTATTTACAGTCCGTTTCAACAGCTGGTTCTGAAGGCTATTGTTTATTGCTCTTGCAATTGAAAAAATGCTACTGATAATACAATATACTCTGTCTATAGTATACTCAATATGCTCAATATGTGATGTAATTATCTATATAGTGTACAGCACAGTACAATATATTTTAATATATTTATTATGGTGTTGTGAACAGCTCTTAATCATCATATCACCTTTGTACTGTGTTGCTGTATTACTCAAGTTATACTGGGAATCACTAAAGTCTCATCATATATATTATATACAATGAAATGAAAAGAGGACTTTCAGTTCCTGGTTTTTGTAACTTTTCATCAGCCTTTTCCACCTAAATACTAAATACTGAACAAAAAAGAAAACTCCTGTCTCAAAACTCTCCAAAATGCTACAGCTTGTTTCTGCATGTTTCTGGCTCAACTGTTTTCCTGCTTACACAGACGATATCATCATTAAATCACTGAAGTTTTCCAGCCTAATTTGCCTATAGATCCTTTGCCTCTTGATATAGCCAAACTTCCTTTGTGCTAGTAAATCCTATCAACTGTCTTTGTTAACTATAATTGACTTTCTTCTTCAGGCTCTGTGCACATTCATATGAAAAGAGCCATTTGAAGTCATGTGACTCTTCTTCTGTGCAAAATTCAGTGATCAAATTCAGTTAACTTAAGCAATGAGAATCAGGTTTTTGTGATGGCAAGTTATGAAAGAGTTTAAAACCGTTATTACAGCACAATCATTGTTACTGCAAATAATGTCAGACATTAATGCTGGAAGACATTTTGTCTCATAAAAAGTTGCATGTTGCTGAGTCACTTAAATGCTGATGATGCAAATGATGCAGTAAACATTGAACTCTGACAGATAGACGTTGAAATTACTGAGGGTCTTGTCCAAATCTTAGTGAAATTAAATGTTTTGATTTAATATCTGTGATTTCAAAAATATTGGTTTATATTATTGTTTTATAATTTGAAATGTAGCTTGATACATTTCAACAGTCGCAGCCAACAGAAACATTAACCTTCTGCACCATTTCAAACTGACAATATGACAAATAAAAACTCAAGTCCAATGGTAATTGCTTTTGTAACAGCTGCAGTACCAGTCTGTTTACAACTAATACAGACAACAGAGACATCTAGTGGTTGAGTGTGTTAATTTCAGAGTGAAAGCTTCTTGTCATCAAGTCCTTTCATTGATTTAATGTGATGTTTCTGACCAGGATGTGAAGGGTTCGTCTTTATATTGTTAGAAAACGTCTTCCAGGCTTGAAAGAGGCTCTCCAGTGGCTGATAAAGACTGCTCATCATCTCTGGACCAGCCTCCCTGTCACTACAGGACATTTACACCATCAGTAATCTGGAGGGCTCATGACATTGTCAAGGACAATCCACATCCACAACATTGTATTTTCATACATTTGTTGACAAGGAGATGCTACAGGAGTCTGAAATTGTTGGTAGTCTGTGATGTGTGAGTGTAGTGAGTGAGTGGTGAAGCAAGAGTGAGAAGGGTAGGAATGACAACATTCAACCATTGGTGTTGAAATCTGAAATGCCCACCATGGACAGATATCCACAGTGTAGTTTCCATTTTAGCTGGCACCAATCATAGGCATCATCATAGGCTGGAGCCTCAGGCTGAACCATTTTTCAAATAAGGGGGATAATGTTATGGTATATATTCATTTTTAGATTTCATACTCAGTGTTAATTTTTGCTAGACTTGTTCAAAACATTAATGCTAGATTATCCTAATAAACAATATTGTTATATGCAAAACTAGGGTGGCACATGCCATCCATGCCATCACAGTAGATTCGCTCCTGGTTTGGGCACCTTGTTAGGATGACCCCTGGCTGCCTCCCAAGGGAGGTGTTCTGGGCATGGCTTTAAACATGCTGGAAAGGTTATGCCTCTCGGCTGGCCTTGGAACGCCTTGGGGTCCCTTCAGAAGAGCTGGTGGAGGTGGCTGGGGAGAAATAAGTCTGGGCATCTATGCTGAAGCAGCTGCCAAAGTATATTAAAAAGAGACAATGTATATTTAATGTTTTCTGTGGTTTACCCTCAGTTAATTTATAAATACATATGCATACATGCTATTCAAGACTGCAAAGCGTTTAAAAGTAGGGTCATGTAGAGTTAGCAAAGGCATTAAATAACTAAATAATTAAATAACTAAATTATAGTAGGACTTGAAACAGGTGATGTCATTGTGATTTTGGATGGATACATCTTCCAGGAAAGACCTTGTGTTTTAGGAGCCAATGATGAGTCACCAGTTTGCCAACAATTGAGAAAGATAATTGAAACAGAGAGATCCCAAATCCCATAAATGACTCTGCATCAAGATTCATTCATCTATAGCTGATTTAGCCACATGAGCTCATGATTACTTTGGGAAATCTCTGTCAAGCACTAGATGGAGTTATACACTATTGAATCATTAATTTGCCAAAGCAGGCCATACGTTAATTGTATTCAGAAGTGCTGTCAACTTATCTGTACACAGAGTACACAGTAGAAATATGGCTTTTGTTCAAATGAATCAACACGAGATATTTTTTGTATTTTAGGTAGAAATGGACACTCTGTACTTAAAAATGACCATCCAGATTGTTACCAGCAACAATGATTGCTGGTAAAGATTTAATTCAACAAAGATCCCACTTTTCTCTGATTTGGCGTTGTGTATAAAAAGACTTCACATGATTACATTATAAAAAAGGAGCCTGACTTTGTATTTTAAAGGCACAGTTCCACATTTGAAATAAATGCATTCCTTTCTTTTACTTGAATCAAAGTAACAAAGTAATAATTCAGTGTTACAAGTTAAAAACCTGCAAAATCCTACTTAAATAAAGCAGTTCATTGTCATTAGAACTATCCAAAGTAAAAGTGTTCATAGCAGATAGACAATAGGAACATCTAAGAGCTAAATAATTCATCTTTGCACATAAGATGTTTTATCATTCTTACTCACATAATTATCTCTCAGCATAGCTCTATCTGTGGCCCCAGTATCACAATGAGGTATGTACAAAGTAGCATGAAGTACTAGCAGGCTTCCTCATAATTGTACTTGTGAACTCTAGCACACTGAATAAATGTACTCGTTACTTTCCACTGTTGTGTTAAATGAATGACAGCTGGGGCCTTTGGGGCCATGAATGAAAACAGTCGAGAGAAACATTTCCTCTAAGATGCTTAGTAATGATCAAAACAATGAATGAGATTCCTGCTCGTCATATTGCTCATTGAGTGTATTACACTGATATTAATTCAGTGCCATCCCCTCCCCTCCCCTCGCCACAGCCCCTGCCTGCTACTCATCAACCGTGACGTCAGCGGCGCGGCGCGGGGGAGCTGTCCTCGCGCGGAGGGTGCTGCCGCTGAAACAAGATGGCTGTGCGCGCAGGAGGAGCAGAGCAGGAGGAGAGCTGAGGCAATGCAGAGGAGGAAGGAGAGGGGGGCGAGGATTTCACTCCCTGCGCGCGCGTGTGTGTGTCTCTCTCTTGTCCTGGACGAAAGAGCAACAGCTCCGCAGAGAAAACAGACGGACGGCCGCCGCTGACACGATGCTGGTTTGTTTCCGTTACCGGTTTTAGGGTAACGGTTGGCGGTTTGAGTTTTTTTTTCTCTCTTTAGTAACCAGGAGACAAACGGGACTGAGCAAACAAATCACGGAGCACTCAGCAGAGGACAGCCGGGGACGCTCACACCGCTATCAGAGATGTCCCTGCTGTGTGTGGGAGGTAAGAGGAGCTAAACTTAAAAAAAAAAAAAAACGCCGTGTTTGGTTTGGTGTTATTGAAGTGGCTCTCGGTTTAACTGCATCGCGGTGGTGTGACAGAGGCAGAGCCTGCAGCTCGTCAGCTCCACGGAAAAGTCAGTGCAGCCCGAGCAGCGGACGGTTTGTGCTGAATAGTCATTAAATCACACACCAGCTCTGCTCAACTTAACGGAGACACGGCTCGGTTTTAACGGGGCAGAGGAGGCGGTGGCATCGGGATACTTTAATGGCACTGTTGCTGAATGACATGTGTGTTTAATTTTTTGACCTTAAGTAAACGTGATTCACCTGACAGCAGAGATAAGGGGTCCAGCCCGCTACAGGCTAGTCTGTTACTGTCAGTGTCAGTGCTATCAAGCTGTTTGAGTTTCTATAAATGTCTGTATTGAGGTGGGAAACCGCTGTTTCCAATCCTGGTGAGTACTGCTGTGTGTGTCATCCACTCTGTTCATTCATGCGTGGGTAGTCAGAGCAGGAGGAGGAGGCGGAGGAGGACGACGAGGAAAAGCCCCTGCCGCTGCCGCTGCCGCTGCCGCTGCCGCACCGCGTCCTCGCCGCGTCCTCGCCGCTCGTGCCGCTGCTGTAGTCGTGAGGGAATACTCAGCTGGCTCGAGCTGCGCGTCATTTCTCAACGTTTTCCCTGAAGCGATGCGTCACCTCCTCCTCCCACCAGACTCACTCAGAGCACCTGATGCTGACACTGTTGCCTCTCACTGCCATGAATAAGCATCTGTTGTGGTTGCTCATAAGCAGCATCACTTCCAGAGGTGCAGATCCAAGGGTGCAGCAGTCAGCTTCAATAAGAGACACGACCTCTTCAAAGATGCAGTTTTTGGCTCCTGGAGTAAAAGTTTTTAGGTCTTGGGATAGGTCATGGAATAGACAGTGACTGAGCCACCACATAGGTTTTACTGTGCAATTCATCATTTTCTCAACTAAAAAAATGTCAGAGAATAGTGAAATGTTAAGCCATTAAGCTATGTTAATGAATCAACAACTAGGTTGGTAGTTAAACAATCAAATTTCAGCACACAAAGCCAAACGTTGCTCCAACTTTTATATATTGAGGATTTGGTGTCTTTACTTGTCTGGGGTGGTGGTGGTGGTGGGGTTGTAGGTACAATTGGTAGGAAAGAAGGCATTTGGAGATGTCACTGTGGGCTTTGGGAAACAGTGCCGGGCATTTTTTGAAAATGTATTTTTCTTATTTTATAGCCAACCACTGTTGAGAAAACAATTGGTAGATTAATCCACCACTAGTTAGATTTTTTTGGATTACTAATGGCTTTCATTGTTTATCAAAAAATATGTCTTCCTTATTTTTCTGTCTGGTGAACAGACTGACTCATCCTTTTAGCTCTGTATGTGATCAAGCACTAGTCTGAGATGTAGGCATTTGTCATAGATGGGATAATGGCAATCTGGGGACAGAAGGAAAGTTAAAGGGGGGTTCAAAGTCACCTTTCATACGTCAGGCCCATTATGGATGCTACTCCACCTTATCCTGTCCCACCACGTCCACCCACTGACTGTCCCTGCTCTGAGTCAGTCCCAGGTGTCATTAAGACCCTGGGCCTTATTCATTCATAAACACTGGCTGCGGCTGTCAGTGTCGTAGACTACGAGACTTGGCAGAGAGCCCTCTTTCTGTTCCTGTTACATCATTCATGCTTACCTGACTGGAGCTATTTCTGGCCTCCACAGTACTTTGTGCCTCTTGAATAGGCAGCATTTCTTTGGAGCATCTGCCGACAAAGCACAATTCAGACACAGATACAGATTAACTCTGAAAAACTTGGCCTCTTTTCCTGCAGCTATTCCACTTACTTTCAACTTCAGTTTCTCCCTTGTCTTGATTTGGACACTAAATCAGGGTGTGTAACGTCTTTGTCAGCAGCAGGCAGGACCGCTGCAGATATATATGATCCTTCAGAATTAGGCACCGTCAATCTGGATCACGTCAGGCCTCGTTTTATCATTGGACAGCTGAACTAATCTCGTCCACTCTCTGCTTTACATTCCCCTAACAGTTCTCAAGTTGAAAGGTTTACTTGATTCCTTGTCGAGTCTCTGTTTTCTTGGCAATCCGCTTAGTTCCCATAAGTCAGCGTCTGCTGTGTCAGAGGTACTTCCTGAATGAAGGTTCTGCTAAAAAAAAGGCGCTGCACAAAATTTACTATTGGGTCTTAAAGATTGCGTTGCGTATATTCTGATTAAAGAATAAGAAACCAATCACACTTTGATTTGTTATGTCCTTTAAGTCATTTAATCAGATGGTGATAGATAGTTATAGCTTCGACCTCTTTTTCTGAAACTAGGCTACTCACCCATAACCTACATTTCAGCCAATTGATCCAGTGTTTCACAGGCTTATTGTTTATGAGTTATAGGCACTCTAATGTACAGCTTGTGTGTGTTGTATTTAACCATCACGTAGATACATTCACAGTTGTGACAGAAGATTGTTTGTGGCGTCTTGTGGACATTTCTCACCTAGTCAGAGAGATTTATGATGGTGTGTTATTATTAAGCTTCAGCTTTCCACTGTCAAAAATCCAATTCCTTTTTTATTGATCCTTCTCATGTACTGATATATTTTCCAGGGCTCTTTTAGTGTTGACAGTAAAACGCGACATGAAACAGGCTCTAGTCTGGTTTGCTTAAACAATGATAATGTGGTTTCCTGTTTTTTCTATTTTATATTCAATTATTTCATTTTCAACAGTGAAACAACACATATTTGATTTGATATGTTTGTTTCACATGGTTTGCTGACATTAGGGTACCTGAGGTATGAATGAAAAAAGAGATTTATATTTTTTAATCATCGCTGCAGGTGGATGTGAGTGAGTCATTGCAGTTGCTTGCAGGTGTGTGTGTGTGTGTGTGTGTGTGTGTGCCTCAGTGTCGACCAGCGTGGAGCACTAAAGCTGCAGATTTAGAGTGTGTATGTGTTGCATGAAAGAAATATGAAGGAAAATGGAGCGAGAACTAGGAATGAAAAAACAGAGTGTGCTGACTCAGGAAAAATTTCACATGAACTTTTCATTTTGTGGCGGTTACCATAGCGACCAGTTCCAAAGTGAACCGTGGAGAATAACGTGAGATCAGTCGTGAACTGGTGCTCGCGTCACATTTCTCCAGAGGTGATAAAGGTAAAGGGTTGGTTACATAACACTGAGCTTTCATTGGTTCTGTATTTTAATGGAACAGACCTGTGTGTATGATTATGTTCACATCTGCTGCGTGTGGTGTGTGTGTGTGGATCTTCTGGAGCATGTGACTGCGTGGTGGAGAGCAGCGGGTAGTAGAGCATTAAAAATGTATGCGTGAGTTACGTCAAAGCTGGTAAAAAGGTGCTGCAGAGAGAGCCTGAGCTTTAACTGTACTGTACGCTGAAACATCGTCTGACACTCAGTTTGATAAAGGTGGGAAATTCAGCCTTTGAGTGTTTGTACTATAAAGACATTCACGATGGTAGCAGATGTAATTGGGCCCTTACATGCTGATGTGTTAAATCCTAAATGATTAGATAGTTTAAACTCGCTTTTACATCCCATAAACAAACTCAACAGTCAAAATTACTGCCAATAAAATTTGTGTGTGTTTTTTTTTTTTACATTTATAATAAACTACAGTGTTTTTCCTGTAAGTCTGTGCTACGCAGCAGCCTGTTATTTGCATGTAGATATACTGTCCTTTCCGTTTCTGTTTGTCCCACCCCGATAAAACACAGCGGGGCAGCGGCTCACGTCTTTCCAGCACTGTTTGTTTGTATGTTTTGCCTCCACACTCAGTGCCAACATGTCTGGACCTTATGGTAAAAAAAAGCAGAGCATTTAATCCAAAATCTGCAATGTTGCAGTTTCAGTTTCCTGAGTCAACGCTTTATCAAAGCACTGACAGGAAAATATGTGTCAAAAGCACTAAATTGTCCTTTCTACACAGCAGTTTTTCAGCTTTTTGTATGTGAGTTTCATGTAATACATTAGAATTCACAGACTGTGCTTTGATTTATCTTGAGTACCATGTAGCTGTCTGTTCTCTGTGTAAAAGCCAAAACCGAGGATGCGGGAGCGTTCAGAAATTAAAACAGATGGTGTTCCTGTGTGTGACTTTGTCTCTCTCTATGTTTCCACAGTGAAGAAAGCCAAGCTGGATGGACCCCAAGGTAAGATCTGGGATCCTGGAAATAGAAAGAGGTAGATCACACAGTGGGGAGATACTCTCTGTTGTGTGACATAAATCTTTAAGCAGACTCAGGACATGTTACATGTGGGCATGAATAAAAATGAAGGGATGGCACCTTAGATAATACATAGACTATAACGTCTCTGTTACATCCGCAGAGAAGACCAGGAGACCATTATTCTTCTCTAATGCAGAGATGTTTCATTTTAACTGATCCATTTCTTTATCCCTTTTTCCTCAACAGAGAAGTTCAACACTTATGTGACTCTAAAGGTACAAAATGTGAAGAGCACAACCATCGCTGTCAGGGGCAACTTGCCCAGCTGGGAGCAAGACTTCATGTTGTGAGTCCTTCATCATCCTCTTACAAAACTCTCTTCTCTTCCTGTATCTGTCTCTCTTGCTCTTTCCTCTGTGTTCTTGTTTCATCCTTTCATCTTATTCATCACCTCAGCTACTTAAGTGCTTTTGTGTGTGTTTTTTTATATCCTTTACTTTCTATCAACCCTCCTCCTCCTCCCATCTTTTTCACTCCTCCATCCCAAGTGCCCTTTATCGCTGTATTGTTTCACATAGCTCTCCCTCCCCGCATCCACTCCTCCGCCTCCAACGACTGCCCCATCTTCTTTTTCATGTGCTTTCCCTTGGCACTCCTGCCCTGCTCATCCTCATTCTCAACCTTGGCTCCCTCCCAGCTCCTCTTTTCCTCTTATCTGTCGCTTGCTCTAAACACATCTTCTTGATCTTCATCTGGTCAGCCCCTCCTCCTTGTTTTTCTCTTCCGCCTCTCCATATTTCACCATATTTTCCCCCTAATATTGACCCTTCCCTCTCCTCTTGTTTCTGCTCTCCAGGCATCATTAACAGCTCCATTTTAAAATTACTTAGTTTGAGCTTTTGTGTTGGTGAAATAATGGAACCATTAAATCATTATGCAACACAGAGTATTTGGCATGCAAAGCGCTCCAGCGTGGTATTGACAGTGTAGTCCTGTGCATTTGTATGATGTTCGGAGGCGTTGAGCATTGTACTGGGGTTGCATCAGTGAAGTTGTGTTATGTAATGTTTGGGCTGCAGAGAAAGCCTCATTCCCTCCTTCAAACTGCTGTTGAATGACTGTGCCCCCTCAGTCACTGCCATGAATCAAACAAGCACTTTTCTTAAAAAGAAGTCACCACTGAGATGGGAAATCCAGTCCCCCTATTTCTTAATTTAAGTTCACATTTCCTCCCTCCAGGCATGAGATACAATCACCTCCTCCACTGCCTTCATCTCACTCTTCTTTCCCCTCATTCACCCCGTCCTCTCTCTCTCCCTCTCTGTCTCTTTCTTTCTATCCTGCCTCCTGCTGTCTTGTAAATGCTTCATGTCAGATTCTCTGAGGATTCCTCCCACAGAGACGTGTCTTATATTTGTCACAGTGAAGCCCACAAGTAATTAACGTGCATCTTGTGTGTGCATGAGGGCCTGTGTGTGTTTATCCTTTATCTTTCAACGGTTGTAGAAATGCTGAGATTCTTTACCAGAGTAAAAGTTAAAGTGCTTGAATGTTAAAATATTTTTATTGTAAGTCAGTGTGTAATTCAAAGATAAATGGACAGTACAGTAATCTCAGAAAAGTAGCACTCAGCTTGCATATATTATATTATTAGATCATTTTACATCTTTTACATGAAACCATTTAACTGCAAGCAACTCATAAACATCTGAAATAGAAGTATGAAGTAGTACTTATTTAAAAATGTGCTAACTGTAGTAGTTGGGAAAAATGTACTTAGTTACTTTACCCTCTTTCTCACTATAGTGAAATTAATCGTCTGGACCTGGGTCTGACAGTGGAGGTGTGGAACAAAGGGTTAATCTGGGACACCATGGTCGGCACGGTGTGGATTCCCCTCCATAGCATCAGACAGTCAAATGAGGTTTGCCACTAACCGACACCACCACCACATCTTGACAAATGCTGTACTTGAACACTCTGTACTTATTCATACATGAGGTACTTATGGTGCAGTGTTACTGGTCAGGCCTGTTTCCATCTGTGAAAACATGTTATTTTCATTTCTGTCTGAATGCAGGAAGGTCCAGGGGAGTGGCTCACGCTGGACTCTCAGGTCATCATGTCTGATAATGAGATCTGTGGCACCAAAGATCCCACTCTCCACCTGGTGCTGCTCGACACGCGCTTTGAACTGCCTCTGGGTGAGAAATCTATCTTTACATCAGCATCAGAAATTGTCAATAGGTGGGAGAGAATGAGAATATCAAACTATAGGAAATCATTCTCCCTCAAGGAAAGGGGAAAATTACTTGAATAAATTATGCCTGTCTGTATATTTTCACAACAAATAGTGATATATGAAGATTGATCATTTCTATGATTAATTAACCTGACCCACTTTCACTGCCATGTATTCGATGCTGTGTGTGTGTTAGAGAGAAGAGTGTTTGTGTCCTTTACCTCTCAGCGATCATGCTGTGTTCCTCTTAGCATTGATTAGGTGTCATTTTCATACTGTTTCCCCTTCCTCTAATCAATATTGTACACCTGACTCTTCAATTTGTGAACCTGGCCTATTTATAGGGGTTTGGCTTTAGGGCTGCAAGTTTAAAGGCCAGTTTCCAATGTCAATGTATTCTGGGTTAAATAATATTTGCAAATGTCTTATTTTACTTTATCATAGGGCTGGAATGGAAAGTTACAGGAATAACTATTTTAAGAGTTTTAGATGCAAGTAATATAGGTGGAGCTGCATTAGACCTGTTTTTGTTGCCTGAGTTTGTGTGGTTTGATGTTTTCAGATATCCCAGAGGATGAGGCACGGTACTGGGCTAAAAAACTGGAGCAGCTCAATGCCATGAGGGACCAAGATGTAAGTTGTCACCCTGTTTAAATTAATATCCCAGCATTTCCTCACATTTGAGGAACATGTCAACATGATTAATTAAGGGTATATTGCATATTAAAAGTCATACATTAATGTACATTTCTAACTTCTCCAGTATTCATATCAAGAGGAACAGGAACGCCCTCTCCGTGTACCAGGCACTCAGTGCTGTAAGTGACTGATCAGTATTTGTTCAAATCAATCATTTGTTTATGCTGAACAAGAGAATTATGTGTTTAGCTGTTGAGATGTAATTACATTACTTTAGCTCAGCGTGTGCATTATGTGTGTAACCACACATGGTTTGTTGTGTGTTGGAGAGGGGAAAGGGCCTGCATCGCTTTGCTGTAAAAGATCGATAGTGGTATCAGATGTCCGGAGGCAAGTTCCTCCAGGATGCTGCTGCACTTCGACTACTGGCCCAGTCTGCCGAGCCTGCTGAGCCAGCTGTCTGGGGGCAGGTGGAAAGACTTGGAGGCACAGCTCTCGCTCCACGCTCTCTCTCCATTCACCAGCTCCATCTAGGAACATTGAAGCATTAATAGCGTGAATGCATGTCTATGTTTGGACACCAGAGTTTTTCATAATCAATACCAATGCCCCCTTTCTGTTTCATTGCAGGTAACTGGAGCCTATGGGGAGACCAACAAAGTAAGTGCACATCCAGTAAATATTATACATACAGTGACTCACTCATGCTGAATTGTTTTGACTCGACTACAATCCATCATTTCATATGAAATCAAACAGTGAGTCTGAGAGTAAAGGGTTGCAGCTCCAGTTAGAGAGGGACCTGCGCTTACATTACTCTGCTATACTGTTTATAAACTGAATGGAATATGTATGGACATGAATCCTTGACTGTTCACCTTCACACTCTTAAAGCTGATTTTCAGCTACTGAAATGGCCATTTGCACCAGCTGTAAAAGATTAAGGTAAAATAATTTTCATTTGCTCGGAGCATTGTAAATGACATTTAGAAAAAGAAACACCAACCTCTTGTTGCAGAAACAATGCCCCGGTTACTCTGGGTAGATAATAAAAAAAACTCACCGAGGACTATTTCTTCTCCAAGAAAGTAATTGCAAAAAAAAGCAGCAAGGTAGATTATCTGTGGATTATCCAGAGTAATTTGAATGACCTGAGCATTTAATATTAGTCATTCAATTGTTTCTTAATCTTGTTCTCTATAGTACAGCTAAAATAATACACAGACTTCACCTACCATACTGCACACAAAAACCAGATATATACATACAACAGACATATGCATATATGTAAAACACCTTCCATGTGTCCCGCCCTCTTTCTCTTTCTTGTCTCCCTCTCTGCCTCTCTCTTTCTCTCATGCTGTGATTAGCAGATGGTCTTATATAAGTGTCTCACCCACACAACTGCACCAATTCATTTCATCTCCATTCACTCATAGGAAGAAGGGAAAACAGGGTGGGGGATACTTATAGACAGTGAGCCGATGAAGTGAGTGAGACAGAGAGGGAGGCAGAGGGAGTGAGTGAGACATGTGGGGACACGGTTGAAATGAGAAACAAAGTTCGATGCCTTTAATTAGTGTTTACACGCCCAGGCAGATGGAGATGAAGGTGTAAGCGGCGCAGCAGCCCCCTTCATCCGGATGCGAGAGATGATGTTGGATAATAATGAATGATTAATAGATGCTGGTTTCTCTTTTTACTGATTCAGCAATGTTAAAGTCTCTCATCACTTCCCTCTGGGATGTTAATCTTTGATCTTGGACACCACAGAAAGATAATGCATTTCCCTAGTGAGCAGAATGGATTTATGTTCAGTTATGATGATGAGAGTGTGACAGGAGCCGCTGATGATGTTCATCATGTGCTTCATGTATGGATGAACTCTGAATGACCTGTGTGAGTCTGATAGGGTTTCAGTAATGGCGCACTGGCCAGCTCATCTATATTATCTGAATTCAGTAGCACTAAAGATGTGTTCAGTGCTGATTAGAGCCTCTTCTATCTGTGCCACATGACAGTGTCCCCTGCAATCTGCACTTTTAGGATTTTCTTTTCTCCTTTAGCCTCTTGCTGTTACACTACGGACAAACCACACAATAAAAATCATCTGTCTCTCATGTCATGTCTGTATGTGTCTCCGTAGATGAAGATCCAGACAGTGCCGTGGATGACAGGGACAGTGACTATCGCAGTGAAACCAGTAACAGCATCCCCCCTCCCTACTACAGCACATCTCAGCCCAACGCCTCTGTCCATCAATATCCCATCAGCCACCAGCACCGCAGCTCCAGAAGCTACTCTTATCCACGCTCGGGCAACAGCCACGATCTCGACTACCACCATCAGAGGACTGTCAGGTGTGTGTGTGTCTGCTTCAGTGTGTTTGGGTGGGAAGTAATGTCTATTCATCTGTTAATAACTTGAATGATTTCAGGTCGCTCTTTTTGTTCAACCAAAAGCTAAACTGGAACAGAAACATGAATTTTTGATTTGCAATTTTTTCTTGATATATAGTTCAGAATACAATTTTGTAACTGGAAGTAACACAACCTCATTTTTACAAACAAAACTTAAATTCATAAACAATAAAATGCACTGTAGCTAAATATTAAAAACACAGTATCTTACAGTGGCTAATGTTAGATAATAGGTACTTGTGGGGCTTTAGGGACATTTTGATTGTTGTTATAGAAAAAGGGCTAGGTTTAGGTTATAGGCAAAGTTAAACCTTCAAAGGCCTTTTTCACAGAGGTTATTTTGACTCCATAGTGTGAAAAACAAAGGTGTTACTAATAAATAACCAATGTCTGCTTTCCATTCAAGTGTCTCAGTAAGTCAGGACAGTGTGACAGTGAGCTGTTGTCAAAATGTCTCCTGTGAAAAAGGCTCATTAGTAAATTAATACAGTCACATGAAACTGTGACAGTGTCAGTGTGTAAGTGAGCTCCTCACTGGGTCGTGTGCGCTTATTTAACACTTTTACTTTTTCAGGGTTGTTTTTGATATTGTTACATCTCTCAGCCTTTACTGTCACATTTCTCACAGACAGGAAATGAAACTATGTATCCCTCCACCTCCTGCTTTATGAATTATTCAACTGGCAATCTAATGGTCAATACTGCACATAAGATTAGCTGCTTGTGTGAGTGTATCGGACAGGGCAACTTCCCCACACTCCCGCCCATTTTTCTTCATCTCCTCCTCTCAGCTCTCCACTCTCTCCCTCCCTCTTCCCCTGCCTTCGCTCCCTCTATTCACCACTCCCTTTCCTGTCTTCACTATCTCCCCTCTCCCTCTATCCATTCTCCTTCCTCCCTGTGCCTATATTCTGTTTTTAATAGCCCCATTCATCAAAGAGTATAAATACTTTTTCCTCTCTTTGTTGCTTTTCTGGATGCTTGTTCTTTTTTTCTTTTGGCAGCTTTCTGGAGGCCTCTCGCCTTTCAGTTCTGCTCTATTTCTCGCAGCTTGTCTGCTACTCTTGTATCCACGGTGCTTTTCATTGATTAGCCATCAGCATTATTCTTAGTCACCTCAAGACATGTAGAAAAGGTTTTTAGTTGGGCTGTCCGACAGGGTACAATATGCACAGGCCGTACAGAGCTCCAAAAAAGATCTGTGTAAGCTTTTCTGAGATTAAGGTTCATAGAAATAGGTTAAACTATTTTATTAAACATGTCTACATGTTTGTTAATATACATATAACTGGGAAGAAATCATCGCAAAACAACTTTATGTTCATTATAAAACTGAATCCCTTTTTTGTACTTAAATAAACCTCTTGAGAATGTTGTTACCTCTTCTAATCTCTTCTCTTCTTCTTCTTTACAGTCCCACCGGGAGCTATGCATCATCTGCAGAGCTAAGTCGGTGCAGCAGTCAGCTGAGTGAGGAGGACTATGGCGGTGAATATGGAGAGAGGGACCCTTATGATGAAAACGATTCATACCACTCCTGTCATTCCTCAGTCAGTTATAGTAAAGGCTCTCCAGACTGGGACCCTGATGAGACCCAGGGGGCGTACAGTGACGAGGGTGGCTACAGCAAAGATGGTGGAGAGGAGGTGGCTCTGTATGAGGAGGATGACGGAGGACTGTATGAGGGAGAAGAGGATGGTCTTTATGAGGATGAGGAGATGATGTATGATGATGAGGATTTGTATAATTTGGATGGGACCCTCAGTGAGGACATGGAGCCTCCATTCACTCCCACGCCAACGTCGACCGCCCCTCCAGCTCTGGATGCACCCAGCTCCAGGCCTCCTCTAGAGAAACAATCCTCTCTACACCAACAGCAGGCATCTACTCAACCCTCAAACCAAACATCCAATCAGGCTCATCCTCCTGGTGTGACACCAACCGTTCTACCCCAAACTGGTCAACCCACAGTCCAACCACCTAAACAGGTCCCACCCCAAACTCAGCCTCAGCCGCAGCCCGCTCCATCTGCCACTTCCTTCTTCTCGATGGCCAAACCTCTAACAGCTGCAGTCACGGGTTTGGCCTCTTCGTTTCTGTCTTCAGTTCCCACAGCTCAGCCTGCTCAGTCTCATCCTCCGGCTTCAGCTGTCCCTCAGCAGCACCAGTCTGCTGCAGCCAACTCTGTCCCTCCGTCCCACCCCGCCACCATGACTAATGCAGCGTCGCAGCCTCCTTCTACCGCCACGGGCCCTTCCTCCCCACAGGTCCCATCCTCTGCACAGCCCCATCCCCAACTCACTGATCCTGACAACACACAGATAGCTGCCCCTGAGGACCAGGCTCCCCAGGTGGAGGAGGAACCGTGGCTAGAGGATGAAATGATGATGGAGGAAGCAAGAACACCTCCTGCCCAGACAGAGGAGAAACTCCCAACAGAGGAGATGGAGGAGCAGTTTCAAGAGAGCAGACCGCCGACGCCAGTAGAGTTAGACGAGAAGCCGCCTGAGAGGTAGGAGTGAAGGTCGAGGGAATGAGATCAATTAACTGATTCAAGAACAACAGCAGATTGGAAGGAAACAATACATTTATCACAAATCCAAGTTATTTGTCAGCTTCAGACGTTTTTTTCCTCTTTTAGTCCTCCTGTTGTAGAAGAACCCAAAGAGCCAGTCGATCCTGCAGTCAGAGCCAAAGAGAACTGGCTAAGACTTTACAACAAGGTCTTAGATCAGCTTCGGGAGGTAAGATCATTATCCCAATTTATCCCAGTCAGAACTCTGGTTTGAACTCCACCCTCACTGCAAATTCCAGCTCCATCCTCAAAAACAGTCCAGTGAACTCTCAGAGATGAAGGACTGATTCAGCTGCACCGTCTGATCCTAAATATACACCTGAGTTCAAGACCCTCTAAAAGTGTCTGCCACATCTTTGAAATATGAATGCGTCATAAATTATTTATGTGCAAAGACAGGGTACATGCAGAAACTTTTTGAGTTCTGCTTTGATTGTACCTGTTTTTTTCCAGACACCAGATTGCCGACTTAATGCATTTCATGTTCTATAATTGATATCTTTTAGTTTTCTTAAAATAAAGATACAGAAAACACACTATTTATCTTAGTTATGGGTGCTGCATGACACCACTGCTTGATAAAAATGCTTGATTTAGTTGTATGTAATAAGTTTTGCCTGGTCATTTTATTCATGTATTATGTTGTTGTTCATTACCATTGAATTCAGTTGTGCAGATGATTAACCACTTGCTTTGGTGTTTATGATGATGTTTGTCGACTTGAGTTTTTGTGCACTTGGCTTCCCTTTATTTGTGTTGTCTTGTTTTTTTTTGTTTGTTTGTTTGTTTTGTTTTGTTTAGTTAGTGCCAACCCACTTTGTTTTTTTGTTTTTTTTTCAGTTTTATGTCATTGCCATAGCGACACTCACATGCACTTTGCTCAGCCATCATTGGAGCATGTTGACAGGTAGGTGCCACCTACTGTTTGAGACAAAGAAGGAAATGCACGTTAAAGTTTGTTTAACTCTTCACTGTCTACAAACAGACACATTGATTCCACTCATTCATCTTCTCAACAATTTGTTTTTGCTGTTGCATCTTCTTTAGAGCTGATTATAAGACAAACTGGTTCTGATTCTCCTGTTTGATTTCAAATTATAGTTACATAATCAGTTAATGTGTTATTCTTTCAGTGCTGATTCACGTTTGCGCATGGATCATATGTGTTTTTCAAGATTTCTGCAACTTTATTTCCAAAGACGTTCCAAAGAGCAACAACTCTTTCCAACTCTTTTCCATAAAGCAGTTTTATATTTAGATAACTGTCAATAAACTTAAAATGGTCATATCCACACTGTATGTGAAGGTATATAAAAATGCTGCAGGGACAAAGTTAAAATAGCTTGTTTATTTTATTGATATTTCTTCTTTTTGTCTCCCAGGCTCGAGGAGAGACCTCCAACTCACTTTGGTTTGGTAAAGGAGGGTGAGTGTCTGCTGTCGGTTCTTCCAGTAATGAACTGTCTTTTACACAAAAGTATCACACAGGGTATAAATCAAGATAGTGCAGAAATTCAACTCAAGGAAACTTCAAGGAAAAATTTAAAATTTTCGCTGCACCACGATGGAAACCTGCCATTATTTCTTTAAATTGAAATTATTCCGGGAATCCTCCTTTCTCTCTCATTCTGATCCACGGGCTCCTTCGGCTCATGGCATTTGGCCAGTGAGTATTGAACAGCAGTAGGCTGCCCTGACTTAGCCGGCAGGTCATTTGTAGATGAGGCAGACTGAGGCTGCATACTGAAGAAGTGCTAAGGTTGCCAAACAGAAGCACAGCAATTACACGCAGGTGTGTGGAGCGTCATTCCCAACTATTTGAGACGGGGCAGCCGGCGTAATTAAACTCTCCAGTAAAGTCCTTGAAAAGTCCTTGGCTGGAGTCACAGCAGAAACATACTTAGTAACAAAACCTAATTTCATAGCAAGAAAATGTCATGATAGAATCGTTTGATATAACATTTAACTTTTCTTGTTTAGAATGGGAGGTGCACTCTACAGTATCGACAGCATGCCTGACCTTCGCAAGAGGAAAGCCATTCCTCTTGTCAGAGATCTGGTGAGAGACACATTATTTGTTTCTCTGAAAGTTGACTTTACTTGACAACTGTCTCTATTTCTGTCTCTTGTCCTTTGTAGTTAGATTTTCATCTCTAAAAAAAAACAACAACAAAACATTTAAACTTTTATTCTACAACCCAAAGTAAATAAATGCTCATGAGGTTTATTCATAATGATTTGTGACTGTTGCTCCTTCCAGTGATGTGTCATATATCGGATTTGTTGATAAATTAAATGCTTGCATATCTGTGGTGTTAATTTAATTACAGTAATTAATCAAAGTACTGACGTTGTTCTCTTCAAGAGGTTAGGACTTGCACACAATTCATCATAAAGACTTGTATTCCTAACATATGTTCACATCTGTTTCCTTTTCTGTCCTTCACTGTCTCATCACCATCTGCTCTCATCAGGCCATGGTGAGTACTTGTTTATCTCCTATAGAAATCATATATAATATCTGTACACATTGTAAAATTCAAAGATAAACCTTTTTTTCTTTACCTTCTTGTTTCCAGTCTCTAGTGCAGAACTCTCGTAAAGCTGGAATCACATCAGCCATGGCCTCCACTACTCTCGGCAATGAAGAGCTGGTGGGTTTTCCCCCTGACATCTCAACTCAACTCAAGTTTTTCTCATTTTTAAATCATAACTGGTATCAAACATACATTTCTTTTCTCTTTGTTCTTTGCAGAAGAGCCATGTTTATAAAAAGACCTTGCAGGCTCTGATCTACCCCATCTCCTCCACTACTCCACACAATTTTGAGGTTTGGACCGCCACCACCCCCACCTACTGTTATGAATGCGAGGGGCTGCTGTGGGGCATCGCCCGTCAAGGCATGCGCTGCTCTGAGTGCGGCGTCAAATGCCACGAAAAGTGCCAGGACCTGCTCAATGCCGACTGTCTGCAGAGTAAGGACACAAATGTTTAGCATACATAGCACACGTATGCACCTGTTTCCACTGAGGTATACACACACCCAGCCCTCCACACAAACCTAAACCTATTAAGCTCCTCCTCTGTATCCTTCTGCCCGATTGACATCCCATTATTCTTGTCCTCTATCCACTCTCACATTCTCCTCCCTCTTCCTTTCCAATTTATCTCCTGAGTAATGTGCTGTCATACTCCTGCCTCTTCCCTCTCTCTCTTCCACTGTTAGCCTTTGCATCCATACTGCTTTGTCTAATTCAGCTCCACAAAGGGTGACTTAAACAATTCCATACTGATTTTGGAGTCAATATATGCAATACATAATTCATTGCTCTCCTGTCTCCAAAGAGTCTTGTAAGATCTTGGCGCCAAAACATCTGCTGGTCTTTTCCATCTTGAATATCTAATTTTTCTTGACCAGATCAGTGGTTAAGTGGATACAGTTTCCTCCATAATGTTTGGAGGTTGGGGGGGGTTTGATCCCTCGCCAAGAAATGTCAAAGTGTTCCAAATTTGATCTGATGCTCTCTTAACTTGGCACGTAGCTTTAAAGAGATGGATTGCAAGGAAACAGGAGAAAAGCCGCTGGGCCTGTGGGCCATATTGCCTTGAATATATTATAAATGATCATCTTATTCATCCTGTGTCTCTCTCTTCATTCATCTGTGTCAAAAAGGAGCTGCAGAGAAGAGCTCCAAGCATGGGGCTGAGGACCGAACCCAGAATATCATCATGGTCCTGAAGGACCGCATGAAGATCAGAGAGAGGAACAAACCGGAGATCTTTGAGTTGATACAGGAAGTGTTTGCCCTCGACAAATCAACACACGGCACGCACATGAAACAAATTAAGCAGAGTGTGCTTGATGGGACCTCAAAGTGGTCAGCGAAGATCAGCATCACCGGTGAGGATTCATTGATAGATAGTGATGTGTTGTGCCAATTATAAAACCTATTAAATCTGAGTTTTGCCAAAAGTTCACTTGTTGTTTTCATTTATTATTGATATGAAAAGGGTCAGGTTCTGTGTTTTAATGTTGCTTGTCTCTTCCTCAGTGGTGTGTGCTCAGGGCCTGCAGGCTAAAGACAAAACAGGCTCCAGTGACCCATATGTCACTGTTCAAGTCGGAAAGACCAAGAAGAGGACAAAGACCATCTATGGGAACCTCAACCCTGTCTGGGAGGAAAACTTCCACTTGTGAGTTCAGTGTGAAATGCTGATTTGTAATTTTAATTCACCAGGGTTATATCATAGAAAATACATTTTCAGACACCGCATAATTGATTATTGTTTTTTGGACACCAGAGAACCATGCAGCACTTTCACAGATCACAGATGCTGACGTTTTTATTTTCTGTCTGCCTCATCTAGCGAATGTCACAACTCATCTGATCGCATCAAGGTGCGTGTCTGGGACGAGGACGACGACATCAAGTCCCGTGTGAAACAGAGGTTCAAACGTGAAAGCGACGACTTCCTGGGTCAAACGATCATCGAGGTCCGCACCCTGAGCGGGGAGATGGATGTTTGGTACAACTTAGGTGAGTTTTGTAAGATAAGCGAAACACTGATGGAGAATTAGAGATGGATGAGAGGAGCAGTGAGTAGTGCAGAGATAACAAGAAACACATAATTGAAGTCCTTGTCTATTGTAGATAAAACATATTTAAGCCAACTAAGGAGAATGATATCTTACTTTCATCTGACAGACAAGAGAACTGATAAGTCTGCCGTGTCGGGAGCCATCCGGATGCACATAAGTGTGGAGATCAAAGGAGAAGAGACTGTAGCTCCATACCATGTCCAGTACACTTGTCTACACGAGGTCAGTCTGATCTGGACATCTGGTAGAAATCTTTTGAATCTTGTGTCTTACTTGCAGTCAGACTAAAACATCAAATATGTGAGAGCAACTTTGCATTCTGAGTTAATTAGTTCAAGTCAGTTTCATTCAGGGGTTCACATTAACAAAGTCAATCACTATGTAAATTCTCTATTTCAGCTTTTGCCCTGTGAGACATTTAAATGATTTTCATAAAATATAAAATTACTAATATTAGATTTGTTTAATTGAATTAGTAGTTGAGATCATTAGCAAGTGTCTGGAATTAGTGAGCAATTTCAACCAGTGTAGGGGGATATGGACATTCCTAGTATGGAACATATGTGGAAAAAATATCATATATTAGACAGACATGAAGTCCTGTAGACTATTTCACAGTTTCATGTGTAATCCTGTTACACTGTGAGATTGTAAGTGTCAACCCTGAAATGAAGAAAGCGCTGAGAAACATCCTTGACAATCAGTTGTGTTCCAAAGACCAAACGTTCAAATAAGAATTAAACATATTTTTAGTTTCTGATTGGTTTCAACTTTTCAGTGTCACAAGAACTTTTTATCTGTGTGATTGAATGTATTTGAAGTATATCTCTTTATTCATGCTTCCCAGCGTTAAATCATTTTAAATCCCTCAACGATGACTAGTACTGCTTCTGAGACAAAAACATTTACCCGGCCTTTCTCTCCATTCAGCATCTGTTCCAGTACACCACCGAGGAGCAGAATGGTGGTGTTGTAAAGATCCCTGATGCCAAAGGAGACGATGCGTGGAAGGTGTATTTTGAGGAGACAGCTCAGGAGATAGTGGACGAGTTCGCCATGAGATATGGAGTAGAGTCCATCTACCAGGCCATGACGTCAGTCCCTCTAACATTACGCTGATGTTCCATTTTAAATAGTTGTAGGAAACCGCAATTACTTTATATAGTTTAGATGCAGTTTATTCATTCATTTTATTCATCAGCACTGAGGTGCAGGAGTAAGCAAATGTTCTTTTTTTTACTTCCACCCTGCAGACACTTTGCCTGCTTATCATCAAAGTACATGTGTCCAGGAGTGCCAGCCGTGATGAGCACTCTGTTGGCCAACATCAACGCTTACTACGCCCACACCACCCAATCCTCCAACAACGTCTCTGCCTCGGACAGATTTGCTGCATCAAACTTTGGCGTGAGTCCCTGAGAAATACTTTATTATACATTAATAATATAAATTGCTTTGGTAATATCTTATCCCTTCAGCATAGATGTGACTAAAGATGAAAAATGCAGTGCTCAGAAGATAATGTCACTCTAACAAACACATTAGACTTGACTGGCTCCTTCAGTTTAACGTGACCCTGCCTACTTCTACAAACGTCCAATTAGATGAGACTGACTCAAAGATCTGGTCTTGGATTTGTGTAGTCTGATAATAACGAGTAGTGTGTCAGCTGTGGTGTGTTTCTGAGTTTGTTTGTTCTGTTTTTTGTGTCCTTTCCTGTTTAGAAGGAGAGGTTTGTCAAACTGTTGGATCAGCTGCACAACTCCCTGAGGATCGACCTCTCCATGTACCGGGTAACGACTGATTCTCTCTATTCACTCAAACTCAAAAACATATTGTCTCCACATTACTTACTGCTATAGTCTCTTGCTGGTGACATCAGTTCATGCTAAGACTGTGTGTGATGTGTGCACATGTATGGGAACGTTTATTCTCTCTTCAAACTGAATTTCATGAATTTGTTGCAGTTTTTAATTATCAGTGTGAACATGCTTTCAGAACAACTTCCCTGCCAGCAGTCCTGAAAGACTTCAAGATCTTAAGTCTACTGTTGATCTCCTGACGAGCATCACGTTCTTCAGGATGAAGGTAAAAATGACATGTACATCTTTCTCTTTTACTTTCTTTTGCATTTTTTCTTTTATTTTCTTGTCTTGTCTTATCTTCTCTTATTTTCTTTTCTTTTCCTGAATAAACATGGTACTTTCCTTTCTGGAAATTAGCCTGAGGCTCAAACCGAGAGTCAGTATAACATTACCCTATCCAAACTGACGCTAACACTATCATCATGAAACTGTGAATTTGCGCAGCTCAGTGAGTTTATAGTTAAATCCCCACTGAGATCTGACACTGACACTCTGACACTTTGTGGTGTTTCCCCTTCAACCATATGTTGTGTAACATTTATGTTCAGGTCCAGGAGCTGCAGAGTCCCCCAAGGGCGAGCCAGGTGGTGAAGGACTGTGTGAAAGCCTGTCTCAACTCCACTTATGAATATATTTTCAACAACTGCCACGATCTTTACAACAGGGAATATCAGACAGACCCTGTAAGTCTCTCTGTGTGTAATAAAAGTACTGCAGTATTCTTGCTCTCATTGTGCCACTATGAAGAAGTTCAGTTATTAACATATGAATCCATAACCTCTTTCTGTCTACAGTCGAAAGCAGTCCCTCCAGATGAACAGGGTCCCAGCATCAAGAACCTGGACTTCTGGTCCAAACTCATCACCCTCATCGTCTCCATCATAGAGGAAGACAAAAACTCCTACACTCCTTGCCTTAATCAGTGAGTCTCTGCTCATAATGTTGGTCAACTTGCTCAAATGTGTCATGCAGAAGCAGTGGAGGACATTTTATGACCTATTTTTTATGAACCTTGGGCTTTGTGAGGCAACATTTGGTTAAATAAAAAATACAAACAATAGAATAAGAGGGAAACAGAAACAGGCCAAACAGTCAAATAGTCTTTGTTTGTTTTGAAGTCACAAGCTGTATCCTGTCAGCTGTGAAGTGGAAAATAACTGAGTTCCTACAATATCTAAGAACATCAGGCTGTAAAAAAAAAAACACAAAACAAAACGGTACAGCGTCTTGATAGTAACACGATATGTTTTCGGACTCTGTCATTGTGTAAGTTTTACTTACACACACTGACAGTAAACTCTTAGTCTGTCTGTACACAGACAAGGATTTGGATCCTATGCTTCTTTTGAAAACTGTTGAATTAATTCATATAATTACACATTTAATTGAGCTCATTGGCTTTTGTTTTAGGAAACAATGAAGATAATAATGTTTTGCTAATTTCATATTTTCTCTGATGCCTTGTTTTTTGTCTGTGGCAACTAAAAACATACAGAGGAATCTTTGATGTAATTACATGAAAATGATGTTGGGTTATCTTGTTAAATAATGGAGTCTCATTACTGGATAAAGAGCTGAGTTCAGCCTGAGTTCTGCCTCTTCTAGGTTTCCACAGGAGCTGAATGTGGGCAAGATCAGTGCAGAGGTCATGTGGAATATGTTTGCACAAGATATGAAGTATGCCATGGAGGGTAAGTTCTCCTGTGTTTGTGTGTGTGTTAGGATGTAGAGGTCACAGGTCTGGAAATGAGAAATGAGTTTTCAAGAGATTTTTTTTGATGAAATGGTGAAATGGGATTTTTCTCATTCTTTCTCTTCCATTTTCAGAACATGAGAAGAACCGCCTGTGTAAAAGTGCCGATTACATGAACTTGCACTTCAAGGTGAAGTGGCTCTATAATGAGTACTGCAAGGAGCTGCCCACTTTCCAGAAGCACGTACCAGAATATCCAGCGTGAGTATTTTCTATACAGAATACGACCTCCTGCTACATTTGGCACAAAGACTCACTTCGCCCCATCTCATCCTTTATTTCTTCTGCAGCTGGTTTGAGCCATTTGTCATCATGTGGTTGGACGAAAATGAAGAAGTGTCCAGAGATTTTCTCCACGGAGCCCTGGAGAGGGACAAAAAAGACGGGGTAGCTACTTTTATTTTCATCTTTCACATGTGAAATGCTAGCCTGCTAGCGTAACGCAAAAGCAACTCTGCTGATAGGAGGTCACGAAACGAAAGTTTGACTCAAATTAATTAAATCCTGCTGAGATAACAATAAAACACCACATGAAAGCTTAAATGTGAACTTCTACCTGCAACTTCCCAACATGAAAAAAGTGTGTTCATACATTTCTTATGCAAATTCAGGAACTTATCATGACTCAGCACATTCCAGGCTCAGATGAGCCAGCTGAAGAAGACCTCCAGGAAATCAATAACGAGACAAATGTAAAAGAAAAAAAAAAAAAAAAAATTGCCGCAAAGAAGAGAAACTTCAAGACAATGTACACTTACACACACAGATACCACACAGTGACTCAAACTCTCTGTCTCGTTCACGCCTACATATCCACAAAGCAATAAGGTCGATACAAAGCAGCTGAAAACTCTCTCAGCTCATATGTCAGAGATCCTATGGGTCCAATTACTGTCGCCTGCAGCAGATTCTGCTTTCCAGTGTCAGCGAAACAGCAGTCCCCAGACCCAGTCATTCACTATCACAGTGTTCACGTCTGGGCTAATGGTCGACCTGTTAATGAGGGACCCTCTCCTCATCATAGCACTCTGATTGCCCCCATCGTTCTCATCCAAAACCTTTCACAGAAATTGCTTGGCAAATCTTTTGATTGCAGTCGCATCTATTCTGTGATGTGTAATGGTTTTGGGAGCTTCTCCCCTAGGGAGGTAAGAATGGACCCCCTCATTTTCCAGCGTTAAGTCGTGCTCAGATCACTGCGCTGCAGCATCAGCACCATGAAACGGCTTCTCATGCTTTTCCCTCTGCTTTCCTTCTTGTTCTCCAGTTCCAGGTCACATCAGAACATGCCTTGTTCTCCTGCTCCGTGGTCGACGTGTTCTCTCAGCTCAATCAGAGCTTTGAGATCATTCGCAAACTGGAGTGTCCCGACCCTCAGATCGTTGGTAATTACATGAAGAGATTTGCAAAGGTGATTTTACCTCCTTCGCTGTTTTTACACGTGTATTATTCCTAATTGTATTTTCACTCTCATATTTCAACTCATTTTTCTCTCACAGACTATCGGCAATGTCCTGTTATCTTATGCTGACATCATAGCAAAAGACTTCCCAAATCACGTCAAGAAGGAGAAAGTGGTACGTATATGAGATGCAGTAGACAGACAAAAAGGTTTGTCATCAGAATAAATAGCAGTGACTGATCCAATAGTTTCATTAGACTTTGTTTAAGATGTACTCAGTTCCATGTACGGGGTGAGGTTGATTCATTTCAGCACAATAAACTGCTCTTCAGTGTAATGGCCACACTCAGGTTGCAGTGTTTCAAAGTGAATTAGGGCTGTGTAATTAGCTGAATGTAGTGTAGGCTTGAAGAAAAGTGGGCTGCGCTCCCACAGAGACCAGGAGCCCCCAGAGGAGCAGTAATTACTGAAAACTCCTGCTTCTCCTGCCCTGCATCACCCAGAGTGTTTTCACCAAGGAAGCAATAAAAAATAGTTAGGACTTACCTTGATTGATTACAATAAAAAACTGTGTGTGTGTGTGTGTGTGTAATGATTTTTCTCTTTCTCTGCTCAGCCCTGTATCATCATCAATAACATCCAGCAGCTCAGAGTTCAGTTGGAGAAGATGTTTGAGGCCATGGGAGGAAAAGATGTAAGTTTTCTCAGCTGCCGTTGTTGTCGCGGTTGTGCTAACACCACACGAGTCTTGTATTAATCCTCGTCATCCTCCTACAGCTCAACTTGGAGGCCAGTGACTTCCTGAAAGAGCTGCAGAACAAACTCAACAGCGTCATGGACGACCTCAGCCACATCTTTGCAGTCAGGTCAGTGCCTTTGTTCGATTCCCGTCTGGAAGTAAGAGGTGCTGTTTTCAACAGCTCCTCATGTTGTCTTTGTTGTGGTGTCACAGTTTCCAGCCGCAGATCGAGGACAACGTGAGGCAAATGGGCGACATCCTCGCTCAAGTCAAAGGTCAGACTGTACCAGCCAACGGCAGCGTGGTTCAGGAGGCCGATAACGTCCTGCAGCCAATCATGGACTTCCTGGACAGCAAGTAAGAACATCAGCGTTGTGTAAAAAAGTCAACTATTAAGATGTGTCTTAATAGTTGACATTGAATGTTTGAACATATTCTTAGTCTTTGCTTCTCTATCTTTGATCTTCTTCTGAATAAGTTATTAAATTATTCATTTTTTCATGGCAAACTATTTGAATTGCTGCTTTCTCAAAGGCCACATTAAATATTTACTACATTGAATACATTTTGTGAAAATGTTCCCAAGCAGAGCAACTGAAAACTCAAGTTTCGAAATGAAGTGAAAATATACTGTATATTTTATATATCTGCAGCTGAGACGCTGTGTGGTTTTGCTTTTCAGTCTGTCGCTGTTCGCCAAGATCTGTGAGAAGACGGTGCTGAAGAGAGTGTTGAAGGAGCTGTGGAAACTGGTGATGAACACGATGGAAAAAACGATTGTCCTGCCAACACTCACTGACCAGACGGTATGTGATAAAAAAGAAAAAAAACATTACACTCACTCATCTTTTATTTCTTCTCTTATTTCTTTTAGTTCTTCTGCTCATTGCTGCGTTTCACTGTGACTGAACATTAACTCATCTATCCTGCCATTATCCCATTCTCCCCACTGTCCTTCCTCTCTTAGGTTATTGTAAGTACGTGTGTGTGTGAGTGTGAGTGTGTGTGCAGCTTCTTTGAGCATGAAGAAACACTCTTTTTAAACAGGACTCTTCACACTACACCTTCTGAAGCTTCTTTCACTGTTTTCTTGATAATATCTATGTCCTTCTCTGTGAATCTCAGTGCACCAGAAACAACATACCCTACCCATGAGTCCCTGCAACACTTAAACCTTCTATTTCTCTAAACTCTATTGTAGATTATTCTGAATGCATTTTAAATGTATTTTCCACACAGTGTCTACACAAATCTACAAGATGAGTAAAAAAAATAGTCGTAAATATGTAGTTTTATTCTCTTCACTCTTCAATCTCATTACTTGAACGTGCAGCTGCCTGTCTTCACCACACTACACCTCCTTTTCTCACCTCGCACTTTACAAACCACCCGATGATTTCTTTATAAACAACTCTTTATAAACTCTACTCACTCTGTTCAACAGGGCACCCAGATGATCTTCAATGCTGCTAAGGAGCTGGGCCAACTTTCTAAGCTCAAGGTGATGAAAACAGAAGGCAACAGCAACTGAAAGTCTGAAACATGAATAAAAAAGTATCTGAAGTATATTGTGTGATATATTGTGTTTGAGCACACACTGACTCGTTTTCTTGATCTGTCTTGCAGGAGCACATGGGGCGAGAGGAGGCCAAAGCCCTGACTCCTAAACAGTGTGCAGTAATAGAGCTGGCACTGGACACTATTAAGGTATAGTGACATTAGATTCTTCTTTTGAAATATTTTTAACATCAGACAAAAACAACAAAAGACACAAGTTTGAGGGAAGAGAAGCTACAATGTGCTTTAAGACGATTAATGTCATGATCAGTTATAGCTTTTAATGTATGTGATGTTTGGAGTGACATGTATTTGTATCAATGAAATAATGAAATTATAAACATCTCCAGACTGTTAATATGTGATTGTTCAGTCAGTCATAGTGAGCACTGAAGTGCACACAGTGACACATCAGTGCACGTTACCAGGTGTCAAAGTTACCAAACCAGCTTTAAACTGTCATGTCTTTACCTCGTAGCCCCGAGGCTGACGAGCTACTCCTAGGTAGCTCAGTCGTCTCTCTGTCTGTCTGCTTACTGTTAATACCTGTGCTTTGTTGTATCTGTTACACAGCAATACTTCCATGCCGGTGGCGTGGGCCTGAAGAAAACATTCTTAGAAAAGAGTCCAGACCTGCAGTCTCTGCGCTACGCCTTGTCTCTGTACACGCAGGCCACGGACAAACTCATCAGGAAGTTTGTCCTCTCACAGAACGCTCAGGGTACGGCAATAACACACACACACACACACAGTAGGTTCAAACAGTTTTACACATATATGCATTTAAAGAGCTCCACTGATTATTCTTTCTGTTACTATATTTCAAGGGATTAAATGGGATTATAGGATTAAATCGAATCATTTGCATACAGTGCTCTTTTAGAAGAAAATGTTTCATTCACAGCTTTAGTGAGTTATCGTTGCACTAGCCTGCTACATTAATATCCTGTACATTTAGTTATATACTGTCTACACACACTAATCATCTATTTCATCTGTTAACGCTGTTCTCCTCTGTCTCCTCTCAGTCCATGGAGGAAAAGGGGTCAGATACTCAGCAAATGAAGACACAGCACCAGAGAAAGGTACATGTCAGTAGTGTTATATAAAATCTGCATGCCCCCCCCCCCACCCGCCAGAGCAGCTCACACTCAAACATCAGTGTGATCAAACGAAAACAAACTGAGTAATAACCAGAGGGTGCAGCCAGCGTTTGCTCTCGGCACTACCTCAACTCTCCCTCTGCTTCTGCTTCATCTTCCTCCTTTTTACTTTTCTGTTTGAGCTCTTTTTAACAACTGACAAAGGAAAGCTGTGACTCACTCATGGGACTATTTGTGGTAGATAAAGACTGTGGTAACTGTAGAGACTGGGTCAGAGCTTGAATGTAAAAAACTGCAGTGGCAGGAGATCAAAGTGAGGTTGACAGATTGTGTCAGAGCTTTTCTCCACAAACTTATTTTGCAGTTTGCATTTTTTTCAGAGTCATCTCCTTTTTCTTTTTCCTTCTGTGTCAATAGAGTGTCAAGAACGAATTATCAGCTATTACTGCATTACAGTTTGCCATTTGCTCAGCATTAGAGCTGGCACACAAGCTACTTTCCCCGGCCAAGTCCTGCTCATCTGATTATCACGGAACTGTGTGTGTGTGTGTGTGTGTGTGTGTGTGTGTGTGTGTGTGTGTGTGCGTTTGAGAGAGAGAGAGAGAGTGTGTGAGTGTGTGTGTTTGGTTTCTGCATGTTTAAATTTAGTTCACAATCTGCTGATGCATCCCAGTTCTTCATGTTGTTCTTTACCAGCTATAGCAGCACACACACACACACACACACACACACACACACAGACCAGTCAACCACTTACTTACTGTGTCTTTATAGCATCTGGAGTGGATGCAGTGGGTGAGGTTGTCATGAACGTGGATATCTTACCCCAACCTAATGGAGAACACAAGATCAGTGTGAAAGGTGAGAGGACAGAGCAAACTGCATCGCTGCCATTTTTTCTAAAACCAGTCATGTATCATTTTGCTGTTGTTTCTTCTTCTACTTTACTTCTTTGGTAAACTTGACCTGCCTCTGTCCTTCAGTGGTTGCTGCTAATGACCTGAAATGGAAAGCTCAGGGCTTCAGGCCCTTCGTGGAAGTCTACATCATCGGCCCTCACCTCAGCGACAAGAAGAGGAAGTTTGCCACCAAGTCCAAGAACAACACATGGTCACCCAAATTCAACGAGAGCTTCCAGTAGTGAGTGTCCTCTCTACCTCTCTACCTGTTTGATTTCATCGTGTCTGGTCTCAGTCATCCAGATCTGTTAATGTCTTCCCTCTTGTTTCAGCTCCTTGGGCACCGAGGTGGGTCCAGAGAGCTACGAGCTGCAGGTGTGTGTGAAGGACTACTGCTTCGCCAGAGAGGACCGCACCGTGGGCATGGCCGTGCTGCAGGTGAAGGACATCGCCAACAAGAACAGCGTCACATGCTGGCTCCCGCTGGGCAGACGCGTCCACATGGACGAGACGGGCCTCACGGTGCTGCGCATCCTCTCTCAGCGCAACAATGACGACGTGGCTAAAGAGTTCGTGAAGCTCAAGTCAGACCAGCGCTCTGCCGAGGAGGGTCGCAGCTGAGGGGGAGGAGGAGGAGAGAACGAGGACACACACGTGTGCACAAAAACACCAGAGACATGCCTGACAGACATAGTATTATGCACACATATAGTACCCACACCCTCATAGAAAGATCACCATGTGTAATACACAAGCACACACATGAACACGCTCTATTGTACATACAATATATCTGCATACATTATGCAACATTTACATTGCAATGGTATCAATGCAAACATGGAGAAATATCTTTATAAAAAAAAAAAAATTGAGTTTAATTTTGAATATTTCAACGGCTCAACTCAGTCGTCTCATTTAGCCTCACGTTCGCGAGCACTTGTCGCCCCGTCACTCACCGTTTCCTAGAACACGTCGCACCTTTTATAAGCCGTACATTTAGATGTGATGTAAAGCAACGCAGAACAGCAATGAAACACAGTGTGAATAGTTCGAGAACGGCCACTTTGCACTTTTGCTTCTCTGTGTCTTCAGGAGAGCAGCACTTTGCCTCGCTATGCTCTGTCCGTCCGTCTGTCCATCCGTCTGCTCTCCTGTCTGACTGTGTGTCGTTCTTCTAGTCCGTCACTCCCCCAGCCCCTCACCGTTTCCTCCACTACAATGTGATGTGATGTGTAAGTCGGAGTTCAGGCACAGATCTAAGATCAGCTTATTTTATGCCCCCCCCAAAAAAAGAAGAAAATAACACAACACTGACCTTAGATCAGTGTCCAGGGGCAACATCTCTGCTAGTCTGTCCTGTAATGTACTAACGTCCTGCATGTTGACCCCAGGAACACTGTGATTCACTTTGCTGTAACCATGGCAACCCCCACCCTCCTCACATAAAGATGTGTGCCTCCAATAATTAAGCTGTGTGAGCATGATGCGTACATCCCTGGTTAGGTTTTATCAGACCTGAACGATGGAGCGACGACATGTGGTCATGTGATCATATGATCATGTGATGTGCTATTACAAGCAAAAGTTGTGGCCACAATGTGCAGTTTTTGTTTTTGTTTTTTTTTTCTAAACTTGCTTCACATCACGACAAAACGGAGCAATACCCCAACGGTCAAACACACATCCACACCCCCCAGAGTGCACATTAACTCCAAAAAGGGCTACAGGATCAGCGGACTGGGATGTCAGTTCATGCACTGACACACTGTGTTTGTGCTTCTGTCGGCGAACTGACCACAAAGGTTTCCCCCCCGCCTGCTGCGCCACAGACACGCTTCGGCTCAGAAAGTCTCTTGTGAGTGACACTGTGGAGGAAATGACTCCACGCGAAGCCTGAGAAAAGGACACACGTTCCTCCTGATCGCCTGCACACGTATCTACACCCATCTCTTTGAGGCAATAGTGGTTTGTTTGTACGTTCACTGGAGCTCATGGTTTTTAATGACGAACAAACCCTCTGTGAACACTGCTGTGTCTTTTGTTAACGTGTGTGTGCATGTGTGTGTGAGTGTGTGTGTGTGTGTGTGTGTGTGTGTGTGTGTGTGTGTGTGTGTGTGTGCGTGCTGACTGTCACACCTGCAAAATGGGCTCTGAGATTGTGAGCAATATAAACACAAATGTATGCGCTGTCAGTATAACTACAGGAGCACCAACTGCAATATTCAGATCTAAGGAATGGGAAACTTATGATTCTTTTTTCCTTTTTTTTTTTAAATATGTAAATCACTAAGATATTTTATTTATGGACTCATAAAATCCCCATTCCCTTTTTTTTTTGAAAGTGTACACGCTTTTTCTCACATATTTTGGATAAGAGAGGAGGAAAGTGTTTTAATTACCATTTGCCTTTCGTAGGACCAAATTTGCACGAAACCAGAGGTCATGTTTGTTTGTTTGTTTGTTTGTTTGTTTTCAAAGAAAGAAGCCATCAGAGTCACCGCCAAGCATTTATGGTGTTCAAGTATTAGTCTCGTCATGTGATTTGATGAATCCCTTTAGCTGTCACTGCAAAAAAGAAAAAGAAAAAAGAAAAGGGAAACGGTCCGGGCTCACGTCGCGGTGTCTTTTTGAAATAATGTCGACAACACCGAGCAAACGCTGCGTGGAGCCACATCAGACGTCACTGCTGGCGTCACATGTTGTCTGTACTGAATACTGTTGAATGCTACCAAATATGAGTCTTCTGAATGTTATGAATCCTAAAGCAGAGCCAAAATTACAACTAGCTTGGGAGCGCCAACTCATGCCTTTAGATTTAGGCCTCCAAATTTAACTTCAATTAACCTTCAGTCATGTTTGATTTGTTTTTTTTTTTCTTCTTCAAAACAAAAAGGAGTATTCGACCGACATCTTTACGATGTTTTACCACATACGTTGTCGTTCATGTCTTGTCTAAGTAATCCCAGGGCTAAAGGTGAAACTTGACACGTCAGGTTGTAGCTGATAAAAGCAACTAAATCAATAAAAAAAAAAAAAAAACAGAGCAATCATTTAGTTCAGGGGCTGGTCAGTCGCCTGCTTCATGAATCTACACACACACACACACACACACACACACACACACACACTCCCATCTCTGCTCAAGCACAAAAGGGCACATGTAAGATGACACACATGCATGCATGCACGCCGACACAACTCTGTGGAGACCAATGATGCCCACCCTGTGAATAGAATCAACTTAAAATTGCATGATGGGAAACTTTATTGTGCCAGCACGTGTCTCTTCGATGTTATCTGACGTTTTATTATTATTTTTTTTTTCCTCGTTTTTTAATTTTCCGAAGCTGTGTAATGATAACTCATCAATGTTTTATTTTTTGTGTGTGTTTTTCAAAACAGCTTGTGAATACGTCTCCTGTAACCAATATGAATGTAGTGTGAACACAGAATTCGCATGAGAGAATTATTTTCTACTAAGGATGTTTCTAATTTGTTTCTTATCATTATTGATTGTTCTTTAATGAGGATGAAGTGGAACTGGAATGCAGCCCGATTGTGATCTGCTTCCTATTAAAAGGACATTTGTGTCACAATCTAAACGACTTCTTTATTATTCTTTCTGCGGCGCCTCCTTACTCTCACATTACCATGAGAAGAAACACAAATCACCCGTTTGTGTTTCAACAGATTCTGTCGCTGCTCAAACTGACAAACGGCAGGATGTTGCAGCGACACAAACCCTGAGCTGGAACAACTGGTTTCTACTCGGTCTGTTCCTTACCTGACCTGTGACCTGTGACCTCCCGGTGGAGGGGGAGGGGAGTCAGACACATCAACACGTTTCACATGTTTAGTCAAGAAACCAGAAAGTCTAGAAAACACCTCAGGATCATAGAAGATTTTCTATTTCTATTACAACACATTACAGTAACCATTGTGAGTTAATTACTGTTGGTTTGTTTTCAGCTAAAAAGCTCAAATCTGAGCAAAGCTGTTGCATGTAGATTATGGCAGGACTTGAATTAAATAATCAGACATTTTCATCAAGTAACATTTGGTCAGTAAACAGAAAATATTTAAGAAATGATGTTGGAAATTTCTAACATCCCAGACTGATGTTTTCAGTTTTTAAAACACTAAAATGTCTTTTGTTTCAATCTAGAACGAAGGGAATCAGTCAACTCCAATTAAAGAAGCTTGAACCTTAAAATATTTTGCATTTTGACGCATCAATTCACCATCGACCGGCTGCGTCCATCGGTTTATAGAATCACACAGAATCCAACCAGACGTCCTCATTTGACTTATTCCATCTGATCAACTGTTTAAAACCTGTAAATGTAAATTATTTTATTACAGAAACAGCATAAAGGACGTTAAACAGATAGATGGGTGTTTTAACCGTCTGCCTCTGTCTTCTCATTAAAACAAGATGTTTGATCCGTTGCTGCGTCGTGTCGGTTTTTAACAACCGTTCCTCCGTTTTCAGATTTGCAGAGGCAAACATGTCTGAACTGCAGATCTCACACCCCACCGTCACTGAGATGTGCAGCTCTGATGCAGGTGTCTCTACCGCCACCATGTGGCCGAGACACTGCCGCATTTCTCTCCTCCGCCCGGCAGATAAATGAAGACACGAGTCTCGAGTTCTTATTTTACAGTAAAAAAATGAAACCAAAGACAAGACTTTATTAAAGAAGCATAAAAAATAAAACTCTTGATACATTTCTCATAACCGTCAAGTCAGCTCAAATTATATGATTATACAATTTTCCCGGGTAACGGTTAAAAGGTCCATAAACTTTCAAATAAAATATATTTCAATTTTAAAATTTATTCAATAGTTTTCTCATTTTGTTATAAATTGCCTATATGTAGTACACAGGAAATAAGGAAAATAAAAAAATGGAAAATAAAAATAAATTTGAAGTAATAAAAAGGGTCACATTATTGTCTGGGATATTTAGGTAAGCAAATAAATTGTAAAAAATAAAATGTGTAAAAAGTTTTTTTTTTTTTCTTAAAAATTATTAGCTAATGCCAGGTGGCTTGAAGAACATGCAGATGGTTAACTTACAAATAATGATACATGTTTTTAGAAACTACACTTATCTTCAATTAAGTCATTTTGCTTTTGAAAACAAGATCCCAATGATTGTATTGAGGGTATTTACACACAGGTCAGGACTGAAACCTAGTTTGCTGACGTTTTACATTTTGGTTCTGCATACAAAGAGAATTAAAGCAAAAAATAGGAGAGCAGAGGCTTGAGGGGAGTCTGTCACCCCTTACTGGCGTGGCTCTCTTTGCATTCCCCCTCTAATCACAAAAAAGGTCAGAGGTCACTGGCTAGCATGCCTCAGGAAACCCTGTTTTCAAACCTTTAGGAAGGAAATGGGGGAGGGGGTACGTTTGGCTAAAAAAAAAAAAAATTATATATAAAAAAAAAAAAAATAAAATAAAATCAGCAGTCGATCTGAAAAAATTTGTACCTTTTTTTTAAACAATTAAACTACTGTACATTAAACCCTAACATTCTCTCATTGGCCAGAAACATCCCAGCGAAGCACCAGGATCAACATTAGACTCATCTGGCGAAAATACAACATTTCACTTAACACGTCGACTCGAACGGTTTGAAGATGGGCTTTGAGGTTGGCCTCGACACACTCACACAACCGACGCGTTCGCTCAGACGCTTCCGTCCGTATTTGAGCGCGACAGGGACGAAATGCGACGCTTGACATCAGAGCCCGACGAGGGGATGGGTTGCCAGTTTTGACGACAATGAGGAGAAAGGGGGTTGTCAGGTCGACGGCGCGCTGCAGGAGTTTTTGTCTGAGAAATTAAATGGCCCTCCTGCTACCAACCGAGTTTGTTTGTCACCACATTTCAGTAGGGAGTTGCACCAAAGCACCATGGGATAGCCTTTAGAAAGACTACCAGATCAGCTCTAGGGTTGATTTTTTTTTTTTTTTTTCTTACACGCATGGACACATGAATCAGTGCACTGCTGCGCTCAACCAGGACAGCTGCTTATTAGATTCTTACTGCCCCCCCGTCACCCAAGTAGCAAACAAACAGTCAAGACAGCAATTAAGCTGAAGGTTATACTGGCTGGAGCACCAAAGCACAGCAGCAACTGCCCATTTTCACTAATTACTTACTCCAGAAGAGTTACCCTTTTTTCCATTATATTAAAACCCACAACCCGTCCTCATATGCCAGGAAGGACGACACACTACGACTGCAATGTCCTACACTTCACCAACAGGATCTGGATGTGATGACTGTGTAGGGACAATTAAGAAAAAATAGATTCATAACAAGCAAAACATTCTGCAGCTGCTGGGATTTGAACACAAAGAGTGTCTGGAAGCCCTGGATGACCTAGCTACTAGCTGCCATAAAGGATAAGTTGATTCTTTCCTACTGTGTGAGCCTGAAGATGTGATCATGTGTCTGTGCGGTCAGAGGAAGCCCTTGAGAATCAGGTGTGTTGTTATTTTTTTTTTTTTGTTTGTTTTTTTTTTTTTTTTTTTTTTTTTTTTTTTAATTCAGTTGTCATGGCTTGTCTCATTCTATGAGCTGATTCCATGTTAGGTTCAAAAGGGCCACAAACAGCAACCGTGTACCATCGCCCACATCATCCGTACAGTATTAACACTATAGGAGGCAGTTACTGCAAACGCTTTTAAAAAAAAAAAAAAAACACAAACACTTAAAAAAATTTTAAAAAATGCAACCGCCTCATCTGGAGTTCAACTATGAAACACAGGACAAAATCGAAAAACAACTAAACCATATAGTGCACTACATTTGGCCAGGAGTACAGCGCTATATGGGTATGACAGTGTGTCAGAGAGAGTGCCATACAGCTTCGCTGTTAGAATGGGGTGGAAGACCAAAACTTAAACAGTAAGAGCTGTTTCTTTCTTTTTTTTTTTTTCTTCTTTTTTTTGTTTTTTTAAACATTTTAGAGGGGCTGCTAGTTACAGTGCATGGGGGAAAAAAAAAATGCTTCAATCGAAACCCCTTCTTATCGTTTCATATTTGAGGAGTGAACTTCTCTCCTTAACCTTATTGGACAAAACATTCACATGTGACATCAGAAAAGCCCTATCTTATCCTAGAGTTCAAAATATGTCTATAAGCCACACACTCGACAGTCAAGAGTCAAAAAAAACTAGTAGAAAACGCTAAATGAGACGACCTAAGTGTAACAGACAGGATATGAGAGGAGGAAACGTCCTGGTGTGGATGGATCAGAGCATCACCTTCCTGTAAGACTGAGAGTGAAGTGAAGGACAGAAACCAGACCTTCTCATGGTGAGGACACGTAATGATGCTGATGTGAAGAACAGCATGAGTGGGCATTATTCTCACACACATGCGCGCAAGAGAGTAGGTAGAGAGAGAGAGAGATGTAAAGGGATTGTCAGGCAGCCCAAACGTACAGACCTCAGATGTTTCACTAACGGTACGTTTCCGACTAATTAAAGGATAATTAATGTGAATCTATGCAGCAGCCACATTTGTAATGTGGGGCAGACTCATCCAAATTCATCCAGCATGTTATTGAGTTTGATCCAAGAACTACAAGACGTCTATTAATAGCATTCTTTTGGCGTTAACTGATGGCTAATTTTTTTTTCTTGTGTGGCAACGAGAAACAAGAATTCGTCCTTCAGACGTCCCTCGGGTGTATTGTTCTGCTAGGTGCCTGACTCACATGCTGACCTTTAAAAAAGTTCCAAGCTTACAGAAAAATAGCGACCCCGCCACTTCATGTCACAAACAACAGCATGAGTGAGAGCAGAGGAGGAGGGGAGGGGGGGGCAAGGAGGGTTTTTTTTCTTTTTCATTGGAACACTTTTGTGTCCTGTCAAGAACATTAAAATAAGGAGTAGAAAAGTGCAGGCCTCAGTGACAGCTTCATCGAAAAATATCTGTTAAGTACAAAAGTGTCAAAAGGAAAGGCTGTGAGAGCGAAAGCAGGCAGAGATCTGAAGAAGCCAGAATGAAGAAATGTCGAGACAGACCGGCGGCCAGCGGTGCAGGCTGCTCCGGGTCAAAATGAAGGCCTGAAGAGAGATAAGACACTAGTTTCCTTCCATAAGTTCACCACTGAGACACTGTCTGAGCCCCAACTGTCTGCAGACCAGTTTCAATTAACTTCACTCTGAAAATAAGTCATTGTCATTATTATTATTATTATTATTATTACTGTTATTATTAATCTTGACAATTATCAGCAATAAATCAACATCCGTATAGTATCAGCATCTCTATTAATGTATTTATTATGGTCCATCGTGTGTGTGAAGGTTATTAGTGTGAATCCTTCCATAGGCTTTGCCACAGCTGGTGCCCCACTCTAGTCCTCTTCCTGTCCACCACCCTCATATTTTATCCCCCTCCCCCCATTCCCACCCCCCTGCCTGGGGCATTAAGAGAAGATGCGGATGCACTGTGTGGCGGGGGTGTGGCAGACGGGACACTCGGGCTCAGCTGACTGGCAGATTTGCCCGGCACACTCCATGCAGAACAGGTTGTGGCCACAAGGCACCAGGGCTGCTGTCACCTCGCTCTCGAAACACACAAAGCAGTCCCTATTAACACCGGCGCCGACGCCGACCAGACCCGCAACCCCGGGACCAGAGCTGCCTTTCAGCCGGCTCAGCATCCCAGAGCTGAGGCCCACGCCGCTGCCGCCTCCCTCGGAGTCAGTGGGAGAGCCACCGGGTAGGGAGGAGGCTGAACAGGAGGAGTAACCGGTCGAAGAGCCGCCGGAACTGGAGCTGGACGCTCCGGAGAAGGAGCCGCCTCCTGCGCTGCCTGACTGTAGCCAGGAAAGAGTGCTGAGGGGGTCGCTCTGTGCACGACGGGCGAGTGGATGATCCAGAGGGCCTACGCCTGTGTCCTGAGGCAGAGTTGGAGACAATCGTGGAGTGATGGCGCCGCCGCTGAGGCCGCTGCTGTTGCGACGTAGCGGCTGCTGCTGGGAGGAGCCGGCCGTCTTGTTGCCCGTTCCACCGTTGACGAAAGGCGCCCAGATGTTGGAAGCACTGAACTCAAAGCCCAGTTCATCTGAGGAGGGTAGCCCTGGGGTGGAGTCCCCCCCAAAAGTGAATCCTCCTCCAGCGCTGCTGGAGCCTGTGCTAAAAGGGCTAGTGGGACTGCCTCCCTCGTTGGCTTTGCGGCTGGTGCTGAAACTTTCTGAGCTCATCCCGCCATTGTGCGTGTGATAGGCAACTGAGGAGGACATCTTCCGGCTGGAGGAGTGGTGCATGGACATGGGAAGAGGGGGAGGGGGAGAGGGTGGTGGAGGAGGGGGGGCGGAGTGATGGCTGGTGGCCCTGGACCACAGAGATGCTCCCAGCCCCCCACTCAAAGAGCCCAGGCCTTCCAGACTGACGTCAGTGCCGTTGGTGTGGAAGTCATTGTCTCCCTGCAGGTCTACAAAGGTTCCAGTTCGCAGGGTGATGTGGGTCTCGATCTCCTCTCTTGCTCGGTCCACATTTTCCGGCATCCCGGTCACCTCGAACACCGGGTCTTTCTCTCGACTGGGCGTCACGATGTAGGTGTGGGTCTGCTGCTGGATGCGCTTGATTGTGGCTCCTTTTGGTCCGACAACTAGACCAACAACTCTGTAGGGCACCCTCACCTGGATCAACGATACAGAAATATTTTATTATCTAAAACACAGAGCTTTACCTTTGACAGATGTTAACAGAACTAACGTACAGCAATTACTACGCTAAACAGTAGTAATGATCTCTGAGCCACAAGTGTTTGTATATGTACCTGTATGGTGGTCTGTCCAGGTAGGTGTGGGGGTCCAGGAAGCGAGCCTCCTCCACCAGGTCCTCCAGCTTTGCAGCGAGATGCTCGGATCATAGAGAAGTGTTCGGCTGCGGAGACAATTTCACGTTTGGCCATCTCCACGTCCTCCCTGCGTCCTGTCACGATGAAGACGGGATCCTCGCCCCTCACTGGAGTCTTTATGTAGGTGTTTGTTTTGGCACGTAAGGCCTTGATTTTACAACCTGGAGGATGAAGAAGAGAAGCAGCACACAGACGTTTAGGTATGTAACATGAACACAAAAACACTCAGACACTCACCTACACACTTATTTTTTTTTAATGTAACTATACAGTTGTGATTGTTCCATATAAACAAAAAACAAATCAAATAAAATGTATTTAATTTTAAACACTTTTCTAAAACATTGTTAAAACTAATGCAACCCGATGAAAAAACATGTAATAAGTAATTTCATAAATAATGTTCAGGTTTTGTTAAAACTGAGAGATGTTGATACAACTTTATAGACGTTTGTATACAGCAGTTTGTGGTTCTATTGTTTATATTTGTTAGTTTACCTTCATTGATATAGACTGAACTCAACAGCGCCAAGAAATGCCTTTAAAATGTCAATTACGGCAGATAAGCACCTCTATAGGGAACTGAAATGTAAACTAAACATCGTAGGTGCTCGATGATCAACTCCTGTAGTAGCCTGACTGGTTTAAAGTGTACATAGGAATGTATGATAATGTTATATAAGCAAATAATCAAACTGGATATTGATTCAATACATTTCTGAGCATGCAGGCGAATAGTGAATCAGCACGCTCAGTTTCACACATGTGTAATCAGGCGCTGAATATTCAGAAGCAAAATATCTGAACTCTTACACCACCATGAACAGGTGTATGTATTCACATGTTACAAGCACGTAGAATATACATGAAAAGCCTGTCTGGCTCAACACACTGCCAGTGGCTGCAGCAGTGCTTGTGTCAACTCATGTTGCCCCACCAGCTCCTACTGTGTGTTCTGTTTCTTTAAATATGGACGCTTCATTCCCGGCGACCAATAGGGCGCACAGAGTGTGATGTCATTCTGGGAAGCAGAAAGCATGGCTTTTTCAAACAAAGAGAACAATGCCGTAACGCTACCGCAGCTGCGACGTGCAAACCAAACCCACAACATGAGTCTAGATGTTCCGCGGAGCGTATTAAGATTAAAAACTAACTAGAAAAATCGCACACATGTGTATAAAACGCCGGTGCTTGTTAAGACGAGCAGCAGCGGCATCGGCAGACAGAGCTCGGTGCAGGGCGTAACACCGCCCAGTCCCGTGTTTGTGCGCCTGCTGCCCCGTTTCAGCCTCAAATCTGCTCATCAAACACAACAACACCGAAACATAAATACGAACATGACCCCAGAGTGTGAGCTCGATGTTTAAATATATCACTCAATATATATAATATCTCAAACGAGCACATTTTAGCATATTTCCTTTGTCTGGTGCAGGCTGCTAGACATGTCCAGACTCCCGACAATCTGCCGCTTTGTCTGACCCTCTCCCACCCCTCCCCCTCCCTCCTACTCATCCACCACACTCCCTCACTCACTCTCTGTCAAGACATTGTCTAAATACAGATAAAAAACAGCGTGTAAACACATCAAGTGTTGCATTTTAATGGAGTATCCGCATCATGGTGGCATTAAACACAACAGTTACAGAAAGTCAGACCAGGGCACTGAGCTCTGGCTGTAAAAAAGTTCACAGACCCTCCTCCTCCTCCTCGAGGAGCCACCCAAACAAAGAACAACCAGGCTGCATGCTGCCTGAACAAGCTGTCCATAAACATAAACAACATATAATTCACACACACTCTCTCATGCTTCTTACCTTGTCTCCCCACTATTTCAGCCACATGTTCAGAGCTGGGTACTGGTACACATTCAGTCATGTTGACACTTCTTTTTCTGCTGCAGAGGACGGAGCTTTGTTCCCCGTGGATCATGGAGTGTGAGCCGGACATGTGGTACCCGCCCGAGCCGTAGTACTCCGGGGATGGAGAGCAGGACGTGGGCGAGTCTCGTGACCCGCCTGGATGCTCCAACATCTGTAGGTCCACGTAGCCCCCTCCACCACCCACACCGTTGCAGCTCTCAGAGCCGGGACCCTGGTTCCCGTCCAGAGTGTCGACCAACCCGCCGCCTCCGCTACCACCGCCGCCCCCACAGTCCACTTTCTCCAGGGTCATGAGTGACAGCTGGTCCAGGGCGAAGCGGAGCGCCTCTTGGTGGTCCTCTTCCCGGGACTCTTGGTCCGTCTCTCGGGGCAGACCGACCCCGTTGTGCTGGCTGCTGATCACCACGTCGTGGTCCATAATCTCGGGGTGGAATAAAGGGCTCGGCATAGTCTCTCCGTGGATCTCACATCAGATCACGGATGCCTGTTTAGTTGGGAGTGAGCTCACCCTCTTCTTCTTCTTGAATAATAAAAAAAGAAAAACAACAAAGAGATCAAGTGTTTGTTTATCTTTAAACATACAAAACAAAACTGGAGCTGAACACTGGAGCCACAGATCATTTATAAACAGCTACAGACAGGACCAGTGATGATTTGAGCGCCTTGCTTTGTCTGTTGTTGCTTCTTGTCTGACAACTGAAACCATCCAGCCTGGTTGTTTTGTCAGGATAAAGCATGTCCCGCTTTAACACAAGTCAACAAACTATTCCCCCGTAACGATACGAGCAAACTTAGTGCTAAATCACTCCCTACATTCCTATAAATGCCGCCCCAGCTTTTAAAACGGAGATAAATTAAGGATATAAGCTGTTGTTAGCTTCAGTAGACAAGCTAACAGCTAGCTCCACATAGTCGGCACTCAGTCACGTTGTCGACCCCTTTGTTTGGGAGCAGCGCGGCTAACAGCTAGCTCCGTTCTGTCAGCACAACTTAGGCTCTCTGTCTAAAACAGCCGTGTTGATTTTTAAAATTAAACAAGTGCTAAAACCACATGAACTTACTTTATCTTGCCTTTGTCGACGAGGTCCTGTCGCTCAGCTCTTGAAGGAAAGATGTGAAGCAGCCAGGAGGAGAAGGGAGAGAAGGAGGTGGAAGAAGAAGAGGTGGAGGAGGAGACCAGAGCTGTGCTGTGCGGCGCTAGTAGGAGCTAGCGGGTAGCTAGCTAACTAGCAGGCTAAATGGGGGGCGTTGGAGAAAAAACGTTTAAAAACGCAAAGAGGGCAGTGTTGTTTTCTGACTGTCTGGAGAGTCAAACCGAGCTCCCGGCCGGTGTCACTGGCTCCTCATTCTGCGTACCGCCCCGTAGACCGCGCCTGAAACCCAAGGTTAGCTGTTGCCTTTTTAGTTTAAAAAAGACAGTGATTCTCGGCTCCGTGTGCTGCTGCTGCTGCTGCTGCTGCTGCTGCTGCTGCTGCCTGACCCCGGTCGGTCCGCCGCCTTTGTCTCGCCAGGCGCACGCCGCTCCGTCTCCCGCACACGGCACTGACGTCACCCGCGACACAACAATGGGTTCAAAGGCCACATGCAGCAACGAGGGAGCATCCACGCTAAGTCACTGCCATTGTGTCTACCGGTCTGTAGGACACTATCTTAATTTTATTTTTTAAAATTATATAATTCATAAATTTTTGCGTCCTTGATAAAGTGTGATCACGGCTGGGTGTGTTCATCATGGCTACCAATGAGATGTTTTGGGTGGTCCATCTACAGCGCTGAATGATGCTCATGCAGTGTGCATTTATTTATCTTCACTGGGTTATTAAAAATTAACAACAAAAGGGATCAGTAGGGGAATGGGTTCATTCCAAAGGATATAAAGCAGTTAAAGATAAATATATATTTAAAAAACTTATCATAAAATCATTAAAAAAGTATATGTGTGTGTAAAAAAAAAAAAAAAAAAAAAACAAAACATTGAGAGGGGGATTAGTGTGTTCTCGTCTATATTGTGATGGTGTGATGATAATGAAGGTGTGGGAGACTCAGCTTTGGTCACATTAGGCAGAATAGATGCACATAGGGGCATCACAGGCTGCCTTTTTCATTTTTCTTATTATTAAATCAGATTTTAAATTCAGAATTATTATTCCACTTTCTATGACACCTGGGCCCCCACCTCTGTCTCCTGAAGACATAGGGCATATGTGCTAGCTTTTCCATCTAACACAACTCCCACACCTTCTGAATCCGGTCATTACATGATGGGGGTTCAGGTTTTAACCATCTAAGTGTGACACATTTGATGGCCGTCGCTAATAGGATTTGTAAATATATACTATCTCTGCCAAGCACATTTTCTGGGAGAGCGACTGAAGGGTTTTTGTGTATCTCACACTGAAAAATTACTTTAAGAGCATCAAATACATCCTTCCAATAATGTCGGGCATGACTGTAGAATAGTATGAATGTGTTTGCCAATATGCTGACCACATTTTCTCCAACGTTTGTCTGAACCTGCCTGGGTTTCTTTTCTTTGTATTTGTGGAATCACTTTCCACCCAATTGTCTCACATTAGAGCTGATCAATACGTGTGTTTCCTCACATGCTGATTTCAGTCTGCCACTTTTCTTTTATATGGAAAATATTATTTAAGACCATAGATACAAATGTTTCTTAGTATGGAGATCATTGAGCTCTTATTATTATAGGTAGACTATATATTTTGAAGCATGCCTTCTCCAGTCATATAGGATGTTTTTTTTTTTTTTTCAAACTGAATCTTAATCCATCAAGTGTTCTTAATTACTGTAATTATTCCTCGTGTCTGTTAAATGATTCCTTCTTTGTGTTTTCTTGCAGAGCTGTGACAAAGTGACGATGTAGCAATAAAATGATCCACTCATTTCACTAAATGTAGAAGCCTCATTTTAGTCTGAATGACTGAGTGTTGGCATCTCTTCACAGACAAAGGTGCACATTGGCATGAGAATTTATTTTAGATTTTTAAACTAAAAATATGATGTTATCCATTGAAGATAAAAGAGCTAAAACCTTAAACCTTAATCGGTTTATGCATCTACTCGAGCCTACAAAGTTTATGAAGTGAAATAAATGACACACTCAATACCAATAACAAAAGAGCTGCATTTATTTGACATCAACACAGTGGTACAGGACTAATGATGAATCTTGTAATGAAGTACAGTACATCAGGTAAATGAGGTACATCAGTGTTCTATTTGTTTTGTTTTTTTTATTGTCGAAACTCAAAGGTAGTCAGCAAAATTATGCTGTCAATTCTTTTGCCAATAAAAATAACATGGTTTAACCTTTAAACCACATAAACTGGGCTTATATTGTGAGAAATAACTCCACTCTGAACTGTAAAACCTTTAATCAAACAAGTTAGATGTGATTGCTCACGGCCACATGAGTGCTGTGTGCATGTAAACAAACTGCAACCTACACAACACTACCTACAGTGCCAGCGTTCAAATATAAAAACAGAACATGTTCTTGCTGAACAGTTAACACACTAAGAGGTTTTTTAACATAAACTGATACATTATATCATTCTCTCTCACACACACTCACACACACACACACAAGGTTTGTGTTATTAACTTTGAGCTTGAATAGCTGCTAACTGAGTGTAACACTGCATTTATAGAGCACCGTCAAAAACCGTAACATATAAGTGGAGGTAAAAATGAACACAACACAACACAACAACACCCTTATAGGATTATATGGTAACATAAAAAAAAGGAAAATATATTTGTTTAGGTTAACATAATATGCACAATGTTTGCATTTAGGGTCTTTTCAGTTGAGTATAAAACAATCTTCATCGAGCCAATTAAATGAAAATGAAACAAATTTACCAGCAAACTACACGTCGATCAAGCCTGTGGGAAAGAAGAGACAGAGATATGTGTTAGGTAGGTAACAGTGTCAGATCGTCATATACCGGGAGTGGATGGAGCAATAAAACCTGATGGCAGCAATACGCTAATCATTACAATGTACCTTGGCTATGATTCCTCCTTGTCCACCAGCTCAGTGCTCTCTTCTGCTTTGTTGGCTACTGCTTCTGCAGCGGTGTCCTCTATGTGAGCCAACATGTCAGCCATGAGGGCCTCCTCAAGACGCCTCCTCACATTCTGCACCAGGTCCTCCTGCTTTCTGGACATGGGAAAAACAACAACAATGTAAAGCTGTTGCTACAACAAATCTATCAGGTAATGTGTAAAGGCCACCAAAGTACCAGACATTCAAATTTAAACCTGAATATTTTAGTTATGAGTGACTTCAGGGACAGTTTCCACCATCACTCACTGAACGTGCAGGTTTAAAACAGTAACACAGGACATAATCAGTGTGTGTCAACCTGCCACAGCTACTCATTTAGTCAGACTGTGTACATGATGGCGGGTGAGTAAACTTCAAGATTATTGAGTTTTTTTGTCTTAAAACACACAATATGTAATTTTCTGCTGCTGGGGGTCTTTCAAATCAAACAATAAGAAACAAGTTTGGTGACATCACAAGTTCACCGAAACCACTGCATGAATCAGTTTCATATTAAAAAACACTGTTTCTTTGATGCTGTTCAGCAGACACAGGGCATGTTGGAGGGGTTGTTGTTCAAGCTGCTGCAAACATTTGTTCAGCTTGTTTCTCTGGTAACTTGAGATCCAGATGTTTGATGACTAAAACATTTCATTTGGTTAAAACACATGGTTGAGATTGACCAAAATTGCATTGTAAAAATGTGGTTCGCAATTGGAAGAAAATCAATTCTGACCACATCTGATGATAACCACAATGCTGACACATGCACATCAGTGGGATGTGAGACCACTAACAGGTGATCAATTCAAACAAAATGCAACTTTGATTAAAAATATGGATTTATCCAAGTTTGCAAAATAGTTGGAAACATTTGGGATGATGCAAGTTCACAGCATTCATCTTAACAAGAACCTGATAACTGACAAAAAACATTGATTTAAAAGGAAGCTACAAACTTTGGATTCAACTTGGAGACAGTTTCTAATACATCCTTAATATTGATGCTACTACATTTGTGATGTATGTGTGAACATTTTACCTAATGTCATCATCAGTTACAACAAATGCTTTGCAAAGCGGCTGCGCTGTGTTGAGCCAGACTCCAGGATTTTTCTCCACTGCAGCAGTGAGCTGTCCAGTAACAGGTGCCGGGTTGGTGTGCAGTGCACTGGCAATGGAAGAAAGCAATGTTTTATCTGAACAGGCAGGTCCAACACCTAAGAGGATTAAAAAAAAAAAAAGCAGAAGCATGGGTCAAGCTTGTTGAACATTTTAAATCGAAATTACACATGGTGGATATGTTTTAAGTTACTCTCACCCTGTAAACCTTTGGGAAGATCCATAGTTTTCACCAGTTCCTCTGCAATGTCAAATGCATTTAACCCGCTCAACTTCCTCTCCCAAAAGAGCTGAAAGTTGAAGCAAACAAAAACAACAAAGGAAGTCCCTGTTAAGTTTTGGCAAAGTTGAGTCTTGACAAATCAGCAGCTTTCATCTCTGTAAAAATTACTGAAATAACCACTTGCACGCACAGTACTCACACATGTTTATAGTATTAACACCAATGATTTTTACTGTTTATGGGCAAAGATCGTATTAAAGACAAGAAATGAAATGCACATGTTTTCTGTTCGCTGACTTACTTGCTTGGGTTGGTCCACAGCCTTCTGCGGGTCTGTCTTCACCTTGTTGTTGGGGTGATTTGTTACCTTGGTCACTGGCTGTTTGAAGATAGATGCTGTCTGTCGAACTGGTAGTGTTGTGTTTAAATCAGGCTTGGCCTTTTAGAAAAACAACAACATGACTGATTGGAGACAATTCTGATGGTAAGGCACTGAATGCATCTTGTCCTACAGTCATTGGTCAACTAAGAAACCATGTCTGTGACATGGTTCACAAGGAAAGGAGGAGTGTCGAGATAAAATAATTACAATTGTGTAAAACCACAAATTAGTCAAAGAGAGGTAAATACTGTTTGTTCCACAGTCTCACCCTGATTTGATGGTTGGTGTCGTACAGGTTCTTGTGCCGGCTGCGTTGCACTTTGGTCAGCAGCAGTGACCGTCCGCCCCGGGACTGGCTGATGTTCACATCTGTGTGAAGGTTGCTGCTCAAACCACGAACTATTTGGGGCTTTGTGAGAATACACTTCACAGGTACACTAGAGAAAGAAAACCGGGGGGGAGGGGGATGGGGGCATCACAGCACCATTAATTTTACAGTTGAAGAACTAAGAATTAAAGCAATTTAAGGCTCTGGAAAAAAAGACATTTGGTTTCTTTTTCTGATTAATCTGAAGTCTGATAATTGTGACTGTCAAGTTACCTGACTTAATATGACTTTCAAAAAGGATTTAAATGGTGTATGTTAGTCTGTCTCTGACAGGTGCAACGACGAGAATCAGGATATGTTAATGAAGCGCGCGCACACACACGCGCACACACACACACACACACACACACACACACACACACACACACACACAATTTAAAGAGGTGTGGCTATATGTAGATGTGGCATTAGGAGCTTTGAGGTGGTTTATTAACTATCATAGGTTTGTCATTAAATCAGCGGGCTGGCTGCTTCCCCATGTGTGTTAAGTTCACTACAACTACTAAAGGCACAAGCAAATGAATCAGTGGTGAGCTACACACGAGGCAATATGGTCTTAGTCTACTGGTTATTACCAATGTTACTGTGAAGTAAATAATTGATATTTTTTACACCATATTTCACATAAACACCGTCGTGGAGCCGGCGGGGCCCCTTGCACTGCAAGTCAAGCGTGTGTAAACAATGAAACTTAGCTAGCTAATCAAGCTAGCTGCGTCGCAAACGTCAACATACCAGCAACCAGCACACCAATTACTGCTATTCAAAGTTTACTATCATAATAAAAACTAAACTATCTCAAGTATACGTTAAACTACAGTTATATTAAGTGTATATAAGTGAGCTACAGTCGCTGATTTGCCGCTGAGTGTTTCTCAACTACAACACGCATGTCTGTATGTATGTATGCATGCGTTTCCTGCACGAGAAACTTTCATTTTAACATCTCCTTACACCGCACAACGTAAAGGCCTTACCCTTTTCTTTCCATGGTCCCGGTTGTCGTGATTCTCTTGCCTTTATTTGTGGCCTACGAAAGATAAGAAACCAACTCGCCGTTTCTCATTTCAGTCATGAATTTACACCGAGTCCGGTTTGTTATCGATCCTCGCTGTCTGCACACAACTGTAGATCCCTCCGCCGTCCCTGCAACATAACGAGCACTGTATAATTCGTCCGCTACACCTCTGTAAACTAGTCCGACAGATCATCTCATAAAAACCCAGTCAAATCTTATAATTTCCGCAACTTTGGTCAATTTATATATTCTTTTAATGTAAATACTGTAATACAAATATATAAAACAATTCATTAATATGGTACAACCGACTCCACTAAATCTATATAACAGGACCAAACTACTACATAAAATAGTGGTAGGGTTAAAGCACCACTATGAACTATGATACACAAATCCCAGAAAGCATCTGTCTGCATAAGTTGTCCAACTTGTTGCTATACTGAATCAATCCATAGTTTAACTTGAGGTGAAGGCTAATTATGGAGTTATGGAAGTAAATTATATTTTCTATATAAAGACAAGAGATCTAGGGTAAAACTGTGACTCCAAATTTTTTTTTTTTTTGAGATATAAAATACTGGATTTAAAAAAAAAAAAAGAAACCCTCTAATTTCTCTCTGAATATGGCTTGTTTGAGCCATGTTTGAGGCGCAATTCAATCCCTATGGCCATCAGTGATTAGATCCAGTACATGTCCAACCAAACTCATGAACCTCCATTCAGGGACATTTACAAATAATTTGACAAAGACAGTGTCAATAATTACACACAACACAGCACAGGATAAATGTCAGCATACTTTACTTCTTCTCTTCAAACAATAACATCAAGTACAGATTTCATTTTGTGAATCAGGTTTGATCCACAGCACACAGAAGACTGGTGATTAAAATGAATACTAAGTAGGAAAAGAAAACAAAAGTCTTGTTTATGATCCCCGTTTTCATTTTCCTTTCATTTGTGTTTCCACTGGAGCAGGGAAGCTGAAACACCCAAACTCCGGTGCATTTCAGCTCAGAACAGTTCACATCTGACGGAGCAGCAGGGTGACGATGACAGGCTTGTGATGGTGTCTGGCTTGTAGGTGGACTGCAGTGCAAGGTACCGGCCACAGCGACTCCAGTTCATTATTTAAGTCTTTGTGTAAAAAAAAAAAGAGAAAAAACAGCAGCAACCTGGTGAGAGAAAACAAAACCTCATTTTGTTTCACAGCAGCAACGTGTTTTATCTGGAAGGAAAGTCTGAGTTACAGAGTAAAAAAACATCTCGCTTGTGAACACATCAGAAGATTTATTCATAGATTAAATTTGTTAAATTCAATTAATAAAGACAACGAAAATCTCACTCAACACCCAACTGTTCCAACTCATTAGAAGATTTATGAGTGAAACCAAAAGTTTAAATGCTAAATGTTTCTACTGGTTGAAGGTTTTTCAGGCATTTCTTACTTTACCCGAAGCAGCTGCATGAAGTACAACCTTAACATAGACTGTTGGTCTGACTTCTGGTCTTGTGACATCTCTGAAATGCCCAGCTTATCGTCTCTGAATTTCAGCCTCTGATCATTTCCACAGTCCTTACAGATTTTCTGAAGTGCCCTACAAGTATCTTGCCAACACAAATAAAACACTTTTAGCCAGCTGATGGCGTGTCCATTGTTCATAATCAGATGTAGCACTTGACGCTGAGGCCTTAAGTGTCAGATTATTTTACCCTGATGGTGAATAATGAGCTGTTGAAATGTCAGCATGGTGTGGCCAGCGAGTGCCTTCACGTGACCAGGTGGAATCAGACTCTGAATAAGGACTAAACAACAGATCGAACAGAAAAATCTTATTTTTTTTCTTACATACGTCTCTCCATTCTCTGATGGAAACCACTCTGATGTTGATGCTATCAATCAATCAGATAACTAAAAACTATTTCTGGTTATTTTTACTACACATGACATACATGACAACACAGATATCAAGCTGTGACTTTATTTGACATGTTGCTGTTATGGTAACAAAGTATGTAAATTTAGGAAAAGCATCACTGAGCATATAATCACAACTGCTCTGAGATTTCAACAAAGTGTAGTCTCAGAGCTGTTCCATTATAAACTACACTGGCTACATTCATTGATTCATTCAAATAAATAAAAAATATAATGCACCAAATGGATGTTATGTGTCTACACCTGCCTGATTCCATATTATAGATGATGAGAAAGCTGCTCTTGTGCATCACTTTGCATCTGTTCTCACTGTTGTGCTGTAATATGTGAAAAGACATTTGATTTTTTTTTTCCTGCCGTGAACAGTAGTGATGCCACTTTACACTGTCACACAGGAGCCGTTAGTGATTCACACTGACCGTGTGTATCTTTTAGAAATAATGAACAACACAGTCAATTCTCAAAAACGAATGTGCGGCCTAATAGATTAGAATTAGAGGAAATAGTCTTAACACAGAAGCTGATCGATGTACAAGTCAAAACTGATCTGGAGGAGACTCCAAATACAAAATATAAAGCAGGTACTAAAACAATGTTGCGTCAGTCGTCTTAACTCATCACGTCATCCTGTCTCCTCTATTGTTACTGAATGTGTGGAGGCATCTCTTACCTACACGCCACTACTCGTCCTTCTTGAATTTGCCGTTGATGTAAGGAACATAATCCAAAATTAATCGCCAGTCTGTGAAGTGAACCAGAGCTACGCCTCCTGCTGTGCCCCACACAGCCAAGGTTGGGATCCTTTAGGAGTAGAAAACATCGTCAACATTGACCTCTCTTCTATTGTTTACATTCAAGTAAAATATACAGTGAAATGATTGAAATTGTGTGAGAATATATTCAATATGACATTTATTTTTAAATTTCAGATTGGGTTGTTTTATCAGCTGTACAACACTACACTGACTAGTACAGACACTATTTGAGAAAAGCACTCCTGAAACAACTTTAGTCATGTTAAACTGAACCACTGATGGGTTATTTCTCCCTGATTGATCCATAATCCAAGAAACATCTCCAACTCTTGTAGATGAGACCAGTCAGGTAGCTGGTTAACATGGTGACAACCCTCGGATTTGTGATGTGAAATTAATTTCCTTTCACTATGATCGACGGGACGTTTACTCTATTTATTGCTTAAAAATCTGTTTTTTTTAGCCCCTTTAGCCTGAGTTTAGCTGTCAGAGCTTCATTCAGCTTGTCCCCGCAGCGATGACCTCGGCTAAGCTAATAGCTGATGTTAGCCAAGGACACACCACGATCCTGTCGCTACTGTCTGCTGTTCTAAGCTTTTACAATGAACACACTAACAGGATATAAACGCATCTTACCATGACTTGGCGATGGACACATACTTCTGACCGATCACTTTACTGATCATTTTGGATCAAAGTTGTCCTCCTGCCACCGGACGCGCCGCTGAAAAGCCTGGAAGGAAGTTCCGCTTTTAATTTTCACACTCAATGCGCATGTGCGGAGTGTACTTCCGGTTAGTCGAAAAATAAAAGTCCTTTTCACAATAAAAGCTGGACGACAACAATAAAGACCAGAGGACTGATGGCATTATTCAATGATACGCTCTCGTTTCAGCGACGTACCTCTACTGATTGTGTTAATATCGTGACTACGTGGTGGTTATTCGTTTACAATGAGCTTTTACTCTTTTACTTTTTACATGAACGTTTACTGATTCGTGTACTACAGACGTAGAGCCAGATGGACATGATCAATCATTTACCTCTGTGGTTTAGCTCATAATGGAACTGATCATTAAACTTGAGGCAATATTCAACTGATTGTAGTGTACTTTGTACAGAAAGATAACAGTGCAGCTCATTCCTGCCCCCTAGTGGAAACAACTTCAAACTACTGCTGCTGCTCTGTGTGTGTGTGTGTGTGTGTGTGTGTGTGTGTGTGTGTGTAAACCCTCCGCATGTGATTTACCTCTCATTGAATAAACTCAGTTTCACAAATAAAATCTTAAGCAGATTCTGGTTCACTTAATTTGCAAGTACAGAAAGAAAAATTCAATAAAGTGTTTTTTTTTTATTTGTAGAAAAAGTTATTGGAAAAGTGAGGTTTGTTATTAAAAATGGCACATTTATTGCTACATTACTGTTATAGACACAACAGTTCTCGGTATCTACTTTATAGATATATAAAAAAATAGGAAACTGGAGGCACTTTGAGGACATAGCCTACATAGATGTTGTCCCCAAACACGAGTCACCTGTTGTGGAGGACAGAAAGGATTTGTTAACAAATAATATCAGGTGCATGGTTTGATACTTGGATACTGCAGACATACATATCTTTCATGTAAAGAAGTCAAAGCACAAGTCTTCAGTAGCAATTTTCCATAACCAACAACACCACATATTCCTGCAGAAAGGCTAGAGTAACTGACAAAAAGAAAATAATGCTTGGGGCTAGTCCATGGGGCATGATTTGTGAGGAAATGACAGGTAGATTTAAACCAAATACTGTTTCGTATCAGTACCAGCTTACAGTGATGAAGCTGATGAGGACATGATCATACAGCTGTACATACATATCAATGCACATGCCAGTCAAGAACAAAATTATATTCAACAGAATCGGTACATAAAAGATGAGACATTTTAAGTACAGTTTTTTTTTTTCAGTGTCAACGTTGTAGACCAGATTATTAGTCAACTTGCATCTAATGACATAGACACTGAAGTCGGAGCCTATATGTGTAATTCTTCATTTGATGTTCTGAGACACTGTCAGTTGTTACTGAAGTATATATGTTTTTATACATCTGTATTATAAAAAAGGTACAACCTATAAATCCTTAAATGCAACATCATCCACCACATAGCAGAGAAGTATTCAGGCACTGGTGAGTAACCATTATCAAAACTCCCAATGTTGGGAAAATGACTAAGGCCACCCTTTTTGATTCATTTTATGCTTCATATCATGATGAAACACTGAATTATGTTGCAGATTGTGCAGACCACCCCTTCTGCCTCTTCCTCGAACTAAGCAACGAGCTCATCGCAGAGCGGGACATGAAGGAGAGGAGGGGGGAGGTGCTGAAGAGAAAACACGGTGCTTCATTCAAAGAAAAACAGTTGCAAACACCAGAACAATTCAGTTACAACTGGCCTGACGGGTTTGTGTTCAAACAGGCATTAAAAAAAAAGCAATATCACAACATGTGATGTTACAGCCAGATTATTTCGTCATTTCTAACATTTCTAAGCACCTGGCGCAAAAGAACACACCTCACTTTGTTCCTGGAATCTAAATCGAGTCGTTTTTACATTTATTCAATGTAAACAAAAAAGAAAGAGCATTCCAAATGATAAAAACAAAACCCATACAACTATTTTACAAGGTAAAAAAAAAACAACTAAAAACAAAACAAAAACAAACAAACAAACAAAAAAACATTGAAACCATTCTACAAAAGGAAGATCCTTACAACAGGCTTTGCAATTGTTCAAAAGGGAGAAAAAATAAACAAAACCCCAAATGCTCAACAACCACAAGTCAGTCAATGGCAAAGGTAGCAGTAACACACACGCCCCTTCAGTTCTCAGTTACTCAACATAACGTTTACCACAATAGAAATTGCTCTGACACTTTACGTTAAGTAAGTTCACCAGGTTGCAACAGAGTCTTTAGGTGTGATTGGATGTCGGCAGGCTGATGTGACAGCGGCTGTGTTAGAGTCGCAGGGTTTGTGCTGAGACCGAGGCTGAGTGACTGACGGCAGCAGCCTCACCGAGGGAAGGTCGAGACGTCCGGATGCACATGTGATTCGACGTCACCGTGGATCCTGCATTCGTAACGAGTCTTTGCTTGTGTTTGTGTCGGTGGTGGGTTTCTCTCTCTCCGGCAGTCTTTCCATTCCCACTTGCATGGCAGTGACAGTAACACATGTACACGACTTAAAGAGATAAGAACCAGGGGGTCCACGGTTAAAAAAAAGAATTTTCCACAACATGTTTGAGTCGCTGACTGTTGCACCTTTTCAGCCAAAGCAAGAAATAAAAAAATACAGCCAGAATTACCAGCATATTAAAAAGAGTCAGCTGTGTGATTGCCCAGTCAGTGGCTGGATGTCTGCAGACCAACCTTCTTAACTCAGTCACCGTGCCAGAGGACAGATGACTGTTTTTACCTTAATCAAACACTATGCATTAGCCCTGTTTTCAAACAGGTTTTTGTTCAGTCATAACGTATTAACTCAGGTGTCCGTCTTCGTCTCTGTAGAACGTAAGACCTTCTTTTCACATGGGAATGCCAAATTCTCCAACGATCCGAATCCCAACTCTTGATCCAAAAGTTTGATTTGATCCAAACAGGTTTTGCTCCCAACACGTAAAGCATTTTTTTGTTTTGTTTTTTTTTTTTCCTTTTCTCCAAAATGTCTTACAAAAACATGATCACAAGAACGTCCACAAGTCCAATTTACACTGTCTCCAACCCAATGTCCTCAGTTCAGTTTTGTCATGTGAAGGGCAATAAATCTTTTTTTCTCCTTCTGTATGAGTGTGCTTCTTCTTTCGTCGGGAATGTGGCCACCTGCTTTGTCAGTTATGAGGTGTGTGTGTTTGTGTGTGCTTTACAAAAGTTGATGAACACACACTGAGATGCATGACGAGGATAGATTAAGGCCACGTGTTCTAAGGGCTGTACAATCAACAGGAACTGGAGGAGAAAGACAGAAGAAATGTTTTCATGAAATGCGCTTAAAATAAGAGACGAAAACACTTACTATTCACTGTATCAACTCACACACACACGACAAATTCCACTGTAGAGAGTTTTTAAAACTGACCTGAGATTTACATATGGCTAACAGGGTTGTGTCCATCTCCTCCTAAACCAGGGTGACCCCCACCCAGCTGCATCTGGGGATCAACACTTGACACTTTCTCCTCCTCTCTCCTCTTGAGGCAGGCAGCCTTTGGGTTCAAATTACGCTCTTTGAAAAAAAAAAAAAAAATGACAAGAAAAGAAATAATTAAAAACGCAAGCAAGGAAAATTTGACTTTATCTCAACATGTTTTTCCACTGAAATCCTTGAAGTAATTAAAGCAGAGCTCTGGCGATCCAGAAGACAAAAATAGACAGAGGGAAACAGAAAAAGGAAAAACAAAGACAGGAAAATGAAAAGTGGGGTAGGAGCTGCAGGATTTTGGCAGAATAGCAGGGATATACTTCCTCCATTATTCTCCCTTTCTCCTCCTTTACTTTTTTTTTTTTTTTTTTTTTTTTTTTTTTTATTGTTATACAGGCAAATAGGAAAGAGAAAGTCAAAGTCGATGCTACTCAGTGAGAAAACCTTTCGGAAGAGATTTTCTTACAGGTGAACGACTGGCAGCGTTTTTTAAAGAGATGGTTGGTTGTTTAGGTGGATCAGACCTTCCTGTATCGGCTGACCTACCTCGCACCTGCTTCTCCAGGCCCAGGATGACCTGGACGGCCTGTTGCAGGATGACAAGCTTGGTCTGGGCCTTGTCGCTCTGCAGGTGGACCTGACACATTCTGCCCAGCTCTCTGAAGGCTTCGTTAATGTCACGAACTCGCACCCTCTCCCTAGCGTTGTTGGCTAGGCGGCGTTCGCGCTCCCTCTGCTCCTTCTCTTCTGCAGTAAGGTTTTCATCAGACACCGAGACAATGCTGCAGCCAGGAGAAGGGAGGAGAGGGTTGGAGGGGCTGATTAACAAACCCAGATCACAACCCTCACAGAAGATTAGATTAGATGTTCTCAATACAACTGCAGTTACACTGGTTTGAACATACAGTATAACACAGTTTTTTTCTCCTCAGCATTGCTCTGTTATTGGGAAACATTTTTTTCCCCAAATATGATGCTAACACAAGGCTCTTAGCCTAAGACGGATTAGATTACTGAAGAAGATCCCAGTGGAGTGGGGCTTTGTTGCAGGAGAGCGAATGTAGAGGTGACAATAGATCAACAGTATGTTAGTAATATCTAACAAAACAGTTATAAAAAAAATGAAGTGTTGATTCTTTATTCATTCAAAATTTAAGTGCTGGGCCTGAGTAAGCTCATCACTAAATGATTTCAAGTCAAGTACAGATTTAATAACCAGAGCGACCAGGTGGAATAAATCTGTCTTTACGTCGAACCAACCAACACAGATTTTTTTTTTCTTTTTGGTCACTGGAGTCCAGGATGGAAGTCGAGGGGATTTTGGTGACTGTCCAGCAGAATGAAAGAAAGTTATGAGGAGGAAGAGAGAAAGGGAGAGAGAGGAAGCAGCACCCTCTGCCAAGTGCAGCACATAGAGAGGTGGAGCTAAGGGGAGAGACCGAAGGCATCGTGTTAAATACATCAGCAGTAGGAGATGTATTTATCTGAATGTGAGGAAGAGTGCGTCACTGTTGCCATCTGTAAAAGGAAAATGACTGGGGACAGGGGAGTGGATGGAGAAATGTAAAGGTTTATCCAAAAATTAAAGGGTTAATGCTTGAAAGGCTGGGACATGCGGCACAGAGACACTGCAACAAAGCTGAAGACTGGAGGTTAATACACATTACAACAGTCAGCCCTGCTTTCATGCAATGAGATTTTGCGTTGAAGGTTAAAAAGCACATCATAATCCTGAAATGACTGATCTGAAATTAAAATGACCCTTATAGTTGTAGTTGTATAAAACATTACAAGGAAGCAGTGGGGAAAAAAGCAAACGAATAAACAAAAAGATGTTAATTCAGTTGAAGGGTGTGGCGGACAGACATGGCATAATGACAGTGGAAACAAGGCAGTTGTAAGAGGGAAACACACAGAGCATCAGAACAAACAGCTGTCCTGTATGTGTTACAAGAAGATGAACACCTTAGAGGATGAGCTGGAGAATGGGCATGTCTTAAAAACAGTCACACAGCTTCATTATCACATGTCGCTTTGATATTATTTTTAGGTTTAACTGCACCAAGTGTAAGGCTGAAATTCTCTTGAACTAAAGAGGCAGAATCTGTCAACAACCATATGGACAATAAAATCTGTAACAACTCTTGTCCTTTTTTTTTTTTTTTTAAAAAAAAAAGGACTTTAAATAAAAAGCAGAACATGTCATGAGCTGAGAATGAAGCCGTGCAAAAGGTTTTTATTTTTATAGAGCGCTTCCCCTCCTCTTCCTTCCTCCCTGGACACCCACTGACCTCGAACTTGCTGCTCCAGGTTGAGTATAACGTTAACGGCCTGTTGCAGTATGATCAATTTGGTCTGTGGTTTCTCATAGCTCAGATGGAGCTGACACATGCGGCCCAGCTCCTTAAAAGCCTCGTTGATGTCCCGCACGCGAAGCCGCTCGCGGGCGTTGTTTGCCAACCTCCGCATTTTCTCCCGCTCAACCTTCATCTCCACTGGCAGATCTTCATCGTCATCCTCATCATCATCCAGACTAGTGAGGAGTCAGTGGCAGATGAAGAGGGAAGGAAACGACAGTATGGGTACAGTTCACTGAAAACAGCTTCCCAAATTTAATGAGAAATAACTTGTCTTTGAATCAAGACTTCATCCGGGAGTACCAACAACTAAACGTGTCTCAACTTCTAAGTTTCAGTTTCATTGCATTTATTGCTCATGGTGATTAAACTTGAAACCTCAAAATCTGTGAACCACATTTTCCCTGAGTCATTGGCTCCTAAACTGTCTTTCATCTGTGATTTTACTTGATGGAACTGGACATTCTTTGCTTATTGATCTTTTCAGGCTTCAGAGATAAATTCACCACAAATAATGAGGCATTGTAGCCTTTGAAAAATCACATTCAAAATAAACTAAAATAAAACAAATTTAATAATGTGTTTTACTAATCAAGCCTCAAGCTCAAAATGCAATAATGATGCATGATTTTTGTGTTTTTACATGAGCACTTCAAGTTTTGCTCAACTCATCTGGCGATGAGTGACAATAATATATTTACAACTGATCAGTCTCTCTAAAATGCAATAAATAAGAATGAGTGTCCTAAACAGACTGGTAAAGTATCAGTATGTTAAATAAAACACTAATATAAGTATTAAATACCAATTAAACATTGAAAAGTCTTCACACATATTATGCTGAACCACTTATATGGTCGTATATCATGAGATCTTGTAAACTGGTAAATAAGTGTAAATGTCGAATGTGAAAGAAAAAATTTAAGGCACCTTGTTCGAAGACGGGACTTCATGTCTTTTTTCTCATCCTCTGACTTGTCAGTGAGAGCACAGTTCTCATCATCCTCCTTCTTCTCTTGTTTGATGTCTGCACCACTGGAGCGATTTAGGCTGCCGTGCAGTCCTGCACACACAATAGGTAATGACCACTGACATTTAGCAACAAGCAGACACATAATACTCAACAGTCCAATGATGGGAAAGTGTTTCCACAAACGCTGACGAGAAAAAATAAAACGCAAATGCAGAGAGAAACAAAGTCTCACCGGTGAAACCTTCAGGCTGGACAGATGTGGGGCCGTGGTGACTGTGCAGAAGTCCTCCACTAGAGGGCAGACCAACAGAGTCTTCATGGTGACTGGACACCTTAGAGAAGACAATGAAACCGTTTTTAATTGCATTCTTAAAGTTAATAATGTCAGTAAAAGAACAAGTAAATAATGACACCCCTCTCAGTCTGAGCCTACTTTCATTTAAAACATCTAACTTCCTTCAGTCTTCTGTGGGTAGATTCTCTGTGCCACTGTTCATTTATCTCACCAGCCCAGGCAGCCGACTGGCCAGTCCAAGAGCTGCACTGGTGAAGCCAGGAGGGAGCCCAAAGCCAGACGTGAGCAGGCTGTGCATTTCAGCTGCCCCTGGACCTCCTTGCCCGCTGGCGTGGCGCTGAAGAACATTGATGGCTTCGTCCAAACGGTCCTCCATTTTACTCTGCTACAGAGAATGAAAAACAATGGACAATGAGAAAGCAGGAGGTGATGCACAATTGCAGCATCCTGTATTAATCCCTGTGACATACACAATTAATATTTTCAGGACATGAAAAAAAAAAAAAAAAAAGCCATGCTAACTCACCATGGACTGAATTTCACCCGCAAAGTTTGGTGAAGGTGTTGCCTGACCAGAGGAGCGAGTCCACTGAGATGCGGAGCCTGGAGAAACAAGAGGATCACAAGGCTTTCATTTACTGTATCAGCTGAGCTTATATCATCTAAACTCATACTAACATTTTTGTAGAGAAGCTGCAAACCACACTCAGCTGTTGATTTGTGTTGATACCCATCTATCTAAAGGATAATCATCATCATCAGGGAGAAGCACGACTGCTACATTCATTTCACAACTGGTACTGATACATTTGTAAAGAATTATCACTTCTTAACCTTGTGCTGACAATTGTCTAAAACTAATTTTACACTTCTAACATGCGAAACTAAGATGATCAGGATATGAAACACATTCCAAAGATGTGTTCAATAATTTTGAGGTTAAAAACGAGTCATCTTGCAATTTATAATTTTGCAAAGTAAAGTATTTTCTTATTTGATATTTATAGGGTTATAACTATCATCTTCTTCTAATATTGGGCTGGCTGCAGTATATGATGCTTGGAGTGGTGATGAGCTCAATGCAGAAACAAATAAAGAAGTGACCCCACCCTCTTTTTATTTTCCCTTCCTCTCTCATAAGTTATATTTGGGTGTGTGTGTGTGGTGTGAAAGTTCGAGTGAAGGTTAAGCTGTGGATAAGAGAGCTCATACCAAGAGTTGCACTTACATAAAGTATATACACAAAAATACTGTTGGCTATGCGATTTTAAAACTGCATTTATTCGCCATAACCATATCTATGAATCTTCATAGATGAGATGTTTCTTACAACTAAATGACTAAATCAGATGACCTGAATGTTCAGTGTTGCCTGCCAAATTTATCTCCGTTCTATGTTTGTTCGGTGCCAGCACATGAAAAAGCTCTGACTGAACTCACTGACATGAGTGAGGAAAAAAAAAAACAATCTGAGTTATTTAAACTTTGTGAGCGCTGACTTCTCACACATGTTCCTAAACCGCGCTAAAATCGTTTGCAAGACAGTGATCATACTTACTTATATATACAATGCTGATATTAATGATAATGAAAATAAAGGTCTTTGACTTGTCTAACTTATTTAACTTACACTTGTAACCCAATAGATGGAGCTCCATTGTCACTACGAACCATTCATAGTCAGAGAGAATACAATACATTTCTCTGAGGTGTTATCGTCCCTTCACACAACAGGAAAACCCCTGTGCTGAACAAACAAAACTACAAGAGCGAGCTAACTTTGGGGCCCCTAGGGGAAAAAAAAAAAAAAAAAAAAAAAAAAAAAGAGCCTCTCACTCACCTGACACAGCCTGAGGAGAACCAGAGGGAGTAGATGGAGACGGAGGGAAGGCATTACTGTTCGGGTCTGACGGATAGATCTGGACATGAAAGTTGTCTTTTATTTAGTTAGCTAGCTTTAATTTGCTAGCTTAATTTTAGAAACAGAACAATTTTCTATTTGTATTTTCAAGTCGTGTGTGAAATAATATCATATCACTACTTACGGATGCCAGGGCCTTTCCGATCTCATCACCTGAACTCCCAGGTACTGCTCCCCGATTGGCTTGATGAAGTGAGGGGCACAAACAATTCAATCAGAACCAATACTCAACATCTCAACTATGTGTCAGTATCATGTGAAAACATAAAGAGCACCTTCGACAAGGAAAAGAGCACACATTAAAGGAGTTACCCATAATGGTGTCAGTTCCAGCGATAGGGGGTGTGTGGTTGGCAACTCCGAAGCTGCTGGAACCGGAGTGGAAACCAGCGGGATGAGCCCCGTTCACCTCACTGCCATGCAGGGGGTAGTTTTGTGGAGAAAGGGGCAGTGGCTGCCGTTTCTTGGAAGCAAAGAGACGCAACATTTTAAATTCACAACCAGACAAAAGGTCTCAGTGATGCATTTGTCAAAAAGTGCCAAGAACCTCATTATATCTTCATAGAAAAACGTGCGGGTTGAGCTCACCAGTCTGTCTTGGGGGTTAATGGCGGTGAAGGGACCATGCTGGCTCAGATGGGGGGAGTTGCCCAGCATTGGAGAAAAACCAGGCTGAACCATCGACCCGGCAGAGCCCCACGGATCGGAGGGCGGGTGGAGGCCTTCTGTCACGGGGCATGCAGCGGAGGAGGGGGGAGAGAGAGGGGCAAAGGACAACCAGCCACGGGAGATGAAGAGACAATGAAGGCCACATATGAGACACGTCATATTACTTTGATGACTTCATTCAACTGTGATGCACCAGTAAGCACTCATGCACCACAGACTGTTCACTAGTGAACTGCTCTTGCACTTCCAGTAGGGTCATATGACTCCGCTAAGGATATAATGGGAAAGTCATTTCACAACCATAGTGGATACCAGACACAAACAAAACCGTGAGTCATTATTTTCCATGTAGGTGTGCGATACATGTATCCATTCTTACTAAAAGTTTGTCTCAAACCAACACAATTAACGAGGGGAGGTTCTGAGAGCAAATCTTGTTTGAACTGACCTTGCATGTAGAATGGTGTTGGGTAGACGTTTCCTGCCTTGGAGGCAGCGTAGCCAGCATTGTCCCGGTTGTAACCCTCTCCTGAGGCTGATGCATAAACCTAAAGATACACAGAGAAGAGGGAAACCTTTAAGCTGCGGCATCTTTGATTTAATAGTTGTTCACTGGGAGCTTCCCATGTGCAGAGAAAACATTATCTGGAACTATGTGAGTAAAGAATTCAAAGTGAAAAATTTCTTAAAAATATGTGTTTCTTTCCCAGAAATGTGTTATTTTTAAATCTAATTTTTAAATCTAATTTGGTCCTGTTTAGCCGGTCAGTTTAAATACGATTCTGTTAAATAAAAACATGCTGAGAATGGTTTACAGATACATTATTCACTCTTTTTAAACACAGCAAAATGCAACCGCATAATGGGAGCTACAGTTGGATTCTGTGAATGTTATAATGAGTATAATGGCACCAATGTTCTCAGCGACCATATCCTTTTCAATCACGTCTATTTTAGATGAAAATCAAGTATCAAACTGTGTCTGAAAAACTCAAATCCAAATGGACCGAAGTTTTCTTCCGAAATTTGATTAAATGGAGAGAAAAAGGAGAGGAAAAAGAGGGGAGAGGAGAAGAGGCAACGGAGAGATGCACTCCTAATTACTGAACCATCTGCCGAATCCTGGACGGCAGCCAACTCCACTGGCAGCTGGGATAGAGGGATGGGGGAGGGAGAGAGAAGGGGGAGGGCTGTTGTTCGTGGTGGTGGTGGCGGGGGGGGGGGTTAAAGAAGAGGAGGAAATAGGGTGCCCAGAGAACGGGAGTGGGAGGGAAAAAATGAGGTGGAGTAAGAACCATCAAACCCCAGTATGGATGATCTCACGAGTATACTTGGCAGAAGGGAAGAAATGTGGCCATAAACTAAAGGGCCTACAAATACAACACACTATAAATACATGTTGCAAATGAGTGACTGGTTGAATGAGTGGCTTTTTTCCCCCCATTTCTTCCTTTTTTACACTGGTGGTGGAGATACACAGCTGTAAGAATTGGACGATGTGTATTGCAGCTATTCTACAGCTCTACGCCAAGGAGAGGCTTCAGATGCCAAAAGGAATGTGGAAAGGGGCGTGAAACATGAAAACACGGGCTTCAATGGACACAATGAAATGCAGTTCAGGGCTGCAGCATTTCTGGATGTTACTACTCACAGAGGAGGGCAGGCCAGGGGGCACCTTCCTGATCTTTTTTGGCTGCGATTCTGAAGAGAAGAGACAGAGAAGTCACATAAGCATCTTGACTTATTATTGCAGACGTGAACATACAACCACCAGGGAAAGGACTCATTAATGGAGCCCGCTTCCTTCTGAGGGCCTGCTGAAGCATTTATCCATCTGTCTTTGTATCTACGCACTAATGTGTAATCAAAGGGTATTTTAGGTTGATATTATTCAATGACTTTACTCATTTTCCTCTGCGATTTCACTTTCTGTTACTAAGAAGAAGCGAGACTTCTCAGATTCTTTTTTAAAACCACGGCAGGAGAAGTGGCGACACACACCAACAGAAATTTAAATCAGGACAAAGAAAACATTTTCTCAAATGAAATCTGTGACAACAGAGTCTCATTTCATCTCTATGTTCAACACTGTAAGTAAAACAGTCATTTACAGTCTTACCAATGGGGTCTTGTGCAGGCCTCCTGCGAGAGTTGTTCCCATCATATGGGGGATAAAACTGGTTTGGCTTCAGGCCAGACGGAGAGAGGGGATCAGGACTGGGCATGGGCATCTCACTGGGCATAAAATTAGGCTAAAGACAGGAGAGAAAGCAGAAGCTGATACACCGGAACATGATATGTAAACAGATACAGCTAAACAAACAAATAAAAAGTGATTTAAGAAAAGAAAACTGAGTGGGGGACACAATTAATCAAAACAGAGCATGGGGAGAAATGGGGCAATACTGCTGCACAGCACCTGCCTGCCTGATTGATTTACCTGAGGTGGAAATGATGTGTACGGTTCCCGTTCAGCCTTCCCTGTTATCAGAAAGAGATATAAAATCAGGTCATGAACGTGAAAATTGAGCTTTTATGTCGATATTAAATCACAATCCGGCAATTCCCTCGTGTCCGTTTGGGTGCCTCCCATCTGCTGTGTGAGTGTATATGATGATGTGTGGTATTCATGGTGGTGGACTGCAAAACAACAACAAATTGGCCCATTATAAATGGTTCAGGGGCAATTGTGCCCAACCTCTGTCCCCTCCCCTGACAGTTAAACAGAGGAGAGCTATAGGCAACCACAGTCCCAAGGGAGAGCCTTGTTTGTGCATGGGTGCCCTTTACACCCTCCCACCCCCTCCTGCACTGAACACACAAACTGCAACACACAAACAAAACCCCTCCTCCACATCCTCCCCGATTACCCAGCTCCATTCATCCATCGGCAGCTAACCATAAATATGGTTTGCCCTGAAGTGTTACGTTAGTGTCTAACCTGTGAACGGCTGCTCTTTAAAAACAAACAACTCATTGTTTTAGTTCAGTCACACAGTCCATGTATATAAATGAGAGCATTTCAAACAGCATGCTCTTCCTCTGTACTGTTTTATTATTAGAAACACCTACACTGAATTTCCCTCGGTCTTTTAGGGTTGAAAAGAAAGATGATATGAAAGTTATGATGTCTACGCTTCAACAGCTTAGTTCAACTACTTACCAACGATCCCTGATCCAAATATGGGGGCAGAGGCCATGCTCTCTTGATCATTGTAAATACCTTCTTCTCCATAAACCTGAGGCAAAGACAGCAGAGCGTTTAGAAAAGTAAAGATACACAAGTACACAATATATAGGCTACATCCTGTTATTACGGCTTGTTTCAACAAAAATCAAATATGTACCAAAAACACTTCCAGTCAATGGGTCAATAAAGATTTTGGGTAAGTCTGACACTGTGGGATAATACTTATATGATAATATTATGGATGAATAAGGAATACTTTAGAAGCTACACTACTTTACTATAGAATTTACAGAGAGGTGGCTGCTATTTTACGTTATTTTTCCTAAGGTGAGCAAATGACACAAATAAATCCTTGAGTTAAATCCAAGAAAACCTCAAGTTACTCCTGGTGATCTTCTTTACAGACATCTGAGGAGAAATCAGATTTGTTCTGACCTTGTCAGTTCCTGTGTTCATCTAGTAATTTTTTGTGTTCACAGATACAATTTTAACCTATTTTAACAGGTGAAAACATGTTGTTGGGTTGTAACTGCAAATCTGTTTCACACATTAAGGGAAATAATAATGTGTGATGAACCCTTATTTTATTGTTCACCGTAAATGTGTTTATGGTTCTGTTTGTAGTTCATGTGTAGGTTAGGTGCAGGTAACAGGCTTAAATAACATGAGCACCCACTTTTATTGCATATCACTCAAGCTCAGCAGCATGACACTGGCATTGGCTGTTTTAATGTAGCGAGTAAAAATAAAGCATACCCGTCCCTGGTTGAGGGATGAATTGTTTTGTTCTCCCGGTCCCCAGGGACTGGACCCAGTCCTCTCATCTACACCTGGAAGACAAAGATTAGGGACGTTACCCTCCAACAGACAGACACTTCTTACACTTTTAGAAAAACAGTTTAACTTCAGCTGACGATGACCTGTTTTGATACAGGGTTTTCAGGCTGCTCAAAGTAATCGCTGTTGAAGAGTTCGACTTCACAGCTCACACAGAGACAGCACAGTGACAGAGCCGTCACATAACGTGAATATGAGCTGTAGGAAGTTTGAATAATTAACACCCAGTATGAGGCTTCCAGAATCATCCTCGACATTCTTCATTCTCCCACTCCACTCCTTCACGTTTTCCATGGCAACAGTCATTCATTGCCCATCCACTCTCTCACACTTGCCCTACACCTTCTTTTTAACACGCGAGGTCTCAATCTCATGTGTCTGACACGGGTTATCCCTGGCCTCTACAGCTTTCAGGGAGGTGAGTGTGTCTGAAAAGAGTGATTTTAAAGACTGGTGAAGCAGAAATTCCTGCCCGTCCCCTTTCTCTCAGTCTCCTCTCGTACTGCTACACTGCATCTCTGGGGAAAAGCTGAAGCTTAATTGCGTGCTGATTTGCATAATTGTGCATATTAATGAACTCCTGTACTATGAATATTCATATTTTTGTTGTGTTGTCTAATTAAAAAGCGGAGAGAGGAGAGGGGAGGGGGGTAGAGGCGGGCTAGCATCATGACAGGATCAGCAGTTGAACAGAATGATGGGTCCACAGCGCTGAGAGCTGCGAGATTGCCGTGACAACTGTGATCTACGCACGCACGCACACACACAGGCACGCGAACAGAATAAGAGATGAAGGAGACAACGTCTCGTCCCCTCTCTATGGCTGACTGTCACTCTCCATGTCAATCAAAGACGATAAAGAAAACACAGGAACTATTCTGTTTTGTAAGTCACCACACAAGACACAGCTCTAATTCAGTGTTTGCTGCTACACTCACTTTTGTGAATTATAAGCAGGTTTTTCAATAAACTAAGCAGACAGTTGAATTCAGAGTTGAATTCACTCAATCTGTAGCTACGTTCTAAACTTAAATTATCAAGTGTCAGGATTGAGAAATGAAATGAACGTTTACAAAGAAGTGGAATGTTTTTTTTTTTTTTGTTGTTGTTTTTTGTTACGGCTACTATGATCGAGTGGCCACATACACACCATGTATTCAGAACAATGTAGTTGATAAGAATTGACCAGCTAATTAGCAAGACAGGAACATGTGGTATTTATCTCCTCTCCGGTGGCGGTGATGTTTAGAAGTCACTATAAAAAGAAAAGTAAACAGTCGCCGTCTGTATGTGCAGATTTACTACAACCACGCCATCCAGGGAAACCTTTGTTCAGGCTGATGTGAGCTTTACAGGTGTTGTGCTTTACATGGGAACCAAATTTTGTGAAATCTGTGGTGTGAAGGAAATAATGGAGGAGGATTAATGTAAATTGAGTCAGGCGCTTGGTGATGTGGTTGAAATTTGAAAAAGTTGAAATGTCTCAGTTATTGAATAACATAACTTATTAAACTTCATTCATTATACTATGCTATTATTATATTATCATTAATATTCTAATTTTAGTATCATATGTTTATGCTATTCAGACCTTTGAACTGCTCACACAGCATCCATGTAGTTGTTTAAGAAATGCGGCGTTATCACTGTGGATTTACGTCTTGTAAACAAGACAACAGAGGTAAGAGATTTTATGATCGTGTTTATGGAACGTGAACATTCTGTCGCTGCTGGTTCAGTCAATTTTCGTCGGATCTTGTTGAAACTTGTAGTTTTAGAATCTGCCAGACCACCAATCTCGCTTGTTTGTTTACGAAACGTGGCGTGGAGAGGGGGGGGTCTCAGAACATCTTTTTGTGGAATTTGTTTACTTGCTCTTTACTTTTTTTTTTTTTTTGTTTTGTTTTGTTTTAGCTGTGTTTGTTGAAATCGGATATGACCTACTTTGCATCACGGAAGCGGTTGAAATTGTAATCTGGCTAAATAATCCCCATATTCACTCAATGTAACTGTAACCTGAGTACGTCTTTTTTCTGTAACTGTAGGGGAATAGTTACGTTTTTTTGTATCCTAATTACGTAACTCCGTTACATGTATTCTGTTACTCCCCAAACCTGCCTAGAGACAGACGCCACACACCGCTGCTGCCTTATATTTATCCCCGTGAAAACATACGTACGTTGTTCCTGGCATTGTACCTTTTGTCGTCACTTCAGCAGTTCCACAAATCTACACTGCAGGTTAGTCTACTTATGAACTTATGTTTCCAAAACTTTTCCAGGCCTGGAAAATTCCATTTTCAAATTCCATGACTTTTCCAAGTTTTTTTCAAAACGTACGAACCCTGTCCTGTATATAAACTAAACGTTTATATAATGCAGTTTTACATGCCGCCGCAGCACTGTTAACAATTTTTAAGACACATTTATTTCCCAGAAGAGCGCAGAAATGAATATAGCTGCTGCTAAGTTGCATGTAGTCGCTGGCAGAGAAGAGAAACTTCCAGTCCACCACACAGCTGCTCGCCTAAATTATTATTAAGGTATTTAACTGCAAAGTATTCACATGTGTATGTGAAAATGACATAATTGATTTGTTCTGGATCAGAAAATCTGGGATCGTCTGGTTTCTCCCCCAAATTTCAGTGTTTAAGAAGCTCTTTGTTGAGCCTCGCTGCTGTGATCCTAGTCATCAGGTGTCTGGATAAACATGTCTTTACTGCTCGTAAAATAAGTGCCATCCTTGTTTAACAACCATCGTCGTCTATACATCCGTACCCGACCACAGGACCTTTATGGCGTATGAGCATAACCTATTGATCAAAACTGGAGCTGGATGAGCTTGCTTCCTCTTCCTAAGTGTCTCCAGCAGGGTTTTGTTTATTCTGACTAATTACGAGTGACTTGTTTTTCCTTTGAAGTTTTTTTTTTTTTTCAGGACATAACGTGCTGCTTTTGATTTGACCACATCACTCCCTCATCTTATTCCCATGCATTATGGTTGTCATTTTGAATCCTGATCCCAGTCCATAATTAGGTACTGCATAAATCTACAGACACATTGGGGAGTATTTGAGGAGATGCGACAGTTTAAAGGTGCTATCACTGTCACGTATGAATGAGACTAGAGACAATATGTGAAACGTCGTCACATTTTGAATGACAAAATGCTATAAAATTCAGTGTCCTTTTACCAGACAACAACAAAAAAAAAAGTTTTATGAGCAACAGGAGACGCGTGAAAGCCTTTGAGAAAAATCATGAGTAGTGCAGGACTCAGACAGACTATCAAGAGTGGAAAGGGAAAAATGAAGAAAAGGGTGAGTAACATCAGACAAATTCTCTGGTGAACCCCAATGCACTTCTCCTCCCAGCATGCAACGCCCCTTTAAGCATGGCTGGTCTATAATTACACAGGAAGAAATACTGGAAACAGACAACCAGCCTGAGTCATAAGCTTCATGAGCAAAACTCTGGCACATACATTGACCAAACTTGCAGACATGTCTTCGTTTTTACAGGAACACTGCCCCGGGCGTCTAAAACTGAGTGTGTCGTTTTGTCTACACACCTTCTTCCTTCCCTTGGCAAAGTGAGTCACACAGACACAAAGCATGATGTCAGATCAAATCTCAAGAGAGTGAACACTGTTAATGAAATACTGAACAATGTACAATAACACGGGTCTGGCAGCTTTAACCTGTGAATCACCGGAGACTTTGACACAATACCATGTGTCCTGACCCATTAACACAGCTCAGAGCAGGTTCAGACGTCTTCATTGTCACACAGCGTGAATAAACACAGGTGTATCAGATATCACCGTTTTAAACTGAAAATCTAGGTGTAGCTACAAATTTCTTCATTTTCTCACTCACCAACACATCTGTTCGAAAAATGGAACATCTCATGCAAATGTGAAACGCCTCTCCTTCTGCATTTCAGCCTATACCAACGTTTAAAAATACACCTTAGGATTCTCAGTTTCCAGTGACCAACAAATGAAAGTGCACTGAAAATGACTTGAACTGACTAGTGAAAGGGATTGAACAGGCATCACTGAAAACTTTTGGTGTTTAGGGAGTGTCCCCATAGCCACACATGTTAAACCTCCACATACCCCCAACCTTAACCATACTGCAGAGAGAAAAAAAAGGCATCTGACCGACTCTACAAGGAAAACGTGGCAGCTGCTCCATAAAAAGCAGGGATACAGCTTCAAGTCTGAATCTTTGAAACTGATCATGCGAGAAACTGAAACAAAGCTACAGTTTTACAACACAGACACGTCCATGAATCATACACTGAGGTGACTTTTTCTCTGAAATAATGCCTTAGCAAAACATGCTCAATATCTGTCAGTAATCCTCGAGTCTTTCTCACTGTCCAAATGATCTGAGGCTAACAGTGTAGTCTTGTGTTAAATGGCATCTTGGGAAACAGACTCTTGTCGTGATAGTAAGATGAGATGAATATTTGAACACAAACAGAAACGAGTAAAAACGAGAAGAATGAGGCAGTTATGGGATGCTTCTCTATGAGAGACATTTCATCCCTCTACCCAGCACTTTGACACACTATCTCTGCTGACAGCATGGTTAATGATACCAAACCTGGCAACATCACTGACAAAACTCCAGGAAGTTACTGCGTCGTCAAAATGTTCTTTTTTCCTTTTTCCGTCTGAAGCAATCAAATATATGACATATAGCACATTAGCACTGTTAATGTTCATTTTAATGCTTCTTGTTAGTTAAAAGTTTTTAAACTCTTGAAAGCAGTTTCCTGCTCATTCCAGTCTTGACGCTGTCATTAGTGTAACTCTGGAAAGAACTCCAAGCGTCTTTCCCAGAAATGTTGAACTATTTCTTTCAAGTGGCACTCCAAATAAAATATTCCCTCACTCTCTATAAGCTTCAAAGGTGGCTGTGAAGTAGCAAACTGGAAATTTAAAAAGGAGCAGTTACTGTGGTCAACATAAAAACCTGAGAGCTGAAATGAATTAATATGATGACAAGTTTTCCCAAGAGGGGGAAACTATCAAATGTCTTAAAAAAAAAAAAAAACAAACAAAACTTCTCATACCATTCCTGTATCATACTCTACTCCTCTACAGCCATATGCTCGCTATATTTCAACTGTCACTGGTTTGCCTTTGTTTTGGATAATTGGAATATTGTGGGAGGACAGGTGGTTGGTAGAAAAATGTCTAATGATGCAGGACTGCTGTAGACATTTCTAAGGACCTTGTTAAACTTGTCCTGCAGTAAAATCAACATATTCAAGCATGTTACAGTTGCTGCGCTTTGTGAAGAAGCAAACAAAACAGATTTTTTTGCAGATATTAAGGGTGGAGTGTAAGTGATACTCAAAGGATAGACTTTTGGAGTATAGTGTGTGGAGTGGAGTATAATTTTAAGGCAAGCAGACACTGCCATGGAGAGCTGCTGGACTGATAACATCTGTGTCTCTCCTGTAAACACACACCTTGCCTTGACAAAAGAACATGCAAGTGGCTCTAAAATGAACAGAAGAAACAGAGTCCCTTGTTCCCCACCCTGCCAAGACTTGACTAGACTTTCATCTTAATTCCATATCTTGTTTCATTTCTATTGTCAGATGAAAACAACAGCTACTGCTCCTCCAACGATGTGCTGTAGTACAAACAGACAGATATTTTTTGGTTATGATAGTAATACCAAAGGGCCCAGATACACTACAAATTAAAAAAAAAAAAAAAACACTTGAAAGAAGTCTGATATTGAGTGTCTCTGGGGCCGTTTGTTTCTTTAAGGTGTATGCAGGTTGATGAGGGTGGATAATAGCTCTGGGGTGAAGACGAGTTACGTTTAAATAGTGGGTTGCAAGATTACAGGACAAGAGACTGCACTTCTTCACAGACAGGGGATTAATTGAGCTGTTCCCATCAACCCCCACCCCATTGCTTTTGTCCTCGAGTGATTGAATGGCAGCAGCTGAGAAGGTGAGGGAAAGGACACCTGCGAGGCCAGGATGAGGAAGTGAAGGAGAAATGATGCTTAATATACATAACATGAAGTTTGCTCGCAATCTTTCCCGAGGTTCTTCCCAAAAATCTGTGACCTGAGATATAATTATTAACAGGAACAAGTTTCTTTGCGATTACGGTTAAAAATACAATTAGTGAACGAGGTGAGGTTGTGACAGTGGAACAAACTCATCACTGACATATTTTACTGTCAGGACATGTGCTTTATAAAACAATAAGGCCTTTATCTCTAGCTTCAGGTGAAACAAAGGACGACAAAAATAGCTTTTATTTTCTTTGTAATAAATTCTTACAGGCAATTCTTTTCTGACCCGTCGTTTTGAATTAAGCCAATCAAACCTATGAGAATAAAGCATTTATTCTTCACTCTTGTAGAAACAGAAAGCCAGAAACACTAAGAAAGACAACAAAGCCAGAAAAAACAAAGACAAAATATATTGTTAAAAGATTATAGGCACAGGAAGAGTCTGAGATTTTTATTTTTATTATTATTATTTTGGTTCTTACCTGAGCCTCCAAACTTGCTGCTAGCGAGAGTAGTGGGCCGGCTCTTGCCATTTGAAACTGGAAGGTCAAACATCTGAAATGAGAGGAATGAAACCGTAAACAAACCAGTGCAAGTTCATCTGTATCCTTTTCGCTTGTGCAAAGGTTGCTTATGTGGTATCTGAAACTATCCTATCCTGTATCCTATCCTCTTTAGCCAACAGCCACAATGGGCATGAAGCAATCTACAAATTCCAGCTATGACATGAGTGACTACAAAAATGTAAATGACTCTACAACGGCAGTGACTGATGCACGCGCTGCAGTGCTTCAAACCCTGACCAACAGACCAATTCGTGGATGCCTTATAATTAAAGTAATTTGTCATTCTGTGAGCATAGAATGAACTGTATAGGTTGAATACTCGACAAATTCAAGCAATCTTCAGAGAGATCTTACCGCGCTAAAATCCAGCAAGTCGCTGAGTTCCTTGTCTGCTTCCACTGCAGTCATTCTCTGCTGCTGTTCACTTGGCCCTTTCAGTCTCAGCAAGCGACTACAAGCAGAGGTAAGGAGAATATGAGTGTATTTACCCGTGAATAAGACGGTTAACTATTCTGACCAGCAGTTGGCACACAACAGAAGAGCTATGTGTTCCCAAAATCAAGAATCAGTACATGTCTCCATACCTTGATTCAGACAATGTGAAAATTTTATATTATAATATAATATCTAATCAAAAGTAAAGGTGCGTAATATAGTCTAAAGACCAAATACACAGGGCTCCAGATAGGTTCACAGTGTAATAAAAGACCAGGAAGTGTTAACCAATAAACTTTTAAGCAAGATTTAAAAAGGAAGAAAGGAAGGGTTTCTTTTTAATTTAACTAATAATGTCTCATTTTCATTGTGTTTCTCTTTGTTCCCATTGCTTATATCTTTGTACTCAGCAGCTACACTGCTGAGTTAAAGAGGATACAACAACACAGTCTAACAAGACTTTGCAACAACATTTACAGGAGGCAACCACACAGGAAATCAGACATCAGTCTTAAACAAGTCCAGTTTAATACGTCATTTACACCACTGACTATGTTATATAAACTGCTTTCACTAGATATCATGTCTGATATTAAAATTGCTCCGACTACAAAAGTCTCATGACTAAAGCAGAACTGATTTAAATATGAACACGGTGACACATTTCATGGGTATTTTTCACCACTTATGACTAAATGTTTAAGATAATGTGGTTAAACCGGAGACTTAATTAAGGAAAATGTTGTCATAACCAAAAGAACTACTGATTAAAAATGAAAACACGTGATTAAAAAAACAAATCTTTCATTATAACCAGTTAACTGCCACACAACATTTACACTTATATCAATCTGATAATGTTAAAATCACAACTCTGCACAACAGATGATGACACAAGTGGATGATGACTCAAAAAATGTCCGGTTTCTCAAAATGACTGAGGCAATAGTCAATTAACTGGGAATGCTGGGTAGACCAACATACTCTACGTAACCTACGACCACACTCAGCCTGACTTTTATGGAACCACGTGCAGGCACAGGTAACTGATTTAACATAAATCAACCACTAATACCTGCGTCATTAGACAAAATTAACATTCAAGTTGCAAATCCTCACCTTCGATCACCAGACTAGTGACCAAGTAATGAGAATTTTCCATGATGCCCCACATCTGACACAGTTGACCATGGTTCAGCCACAGGCCACTCTGTGCATATTGTTAGTCGGTCCCTGGGCTCAGGCTGCTTTCCCTAACTCATAAACCAACCTGCTCTGACAGCTCTTTTGAATAACTTACAGAGTAGTAACACAGCATGCTGGGCTCTCAAATAGATAGGACTAGCCTGTATCAAAGTAAATGCAAGTATTATTTCTCCATGAGGTGGACAAGCCAGCAAAACACTTTGCAGTACAAAAGTAAAAGCAGTTAATATCAGCCAGGGCTTAGTGCAATGTGACTGTGATTCTGTTTGTGATCAGATGTCTTGATCACATTCAGCACCTGTGTTTGAGGCTCTAGCTTGTGATGCCATTAAACAAACATATGATTAAATGTCTTTCAGTTTGTGATGTTGATATTTAGCTTGGGACCACTTTTCCACTCAACCACCACAGTTTTTCTGAGTACAGAATGTGTTGTGTTTATTTTGGAGATGGGCCATTTTAAACAATATGATGACAATCCTGTGTCTCTCTAACATTTGCCCGGAAAACTGTTTGTAGGTATCATTTTCACCAGACATCTACTAATAACCACTAAATAACTTCATATCATCATTCCTGGTGCATCAGTCATTAATTATGTAATGTATGTGCATGTAACGTGAAAACTGGGGAATGTAAACTTCAACTACTTCAACTACAACTACTATACATTAATTATCACTGCTCCAGATGTGTATGATCTATTGGATCGTGACATTTTGCTAGTTATGGGACCTTGCTAGTATTTAGCTCAGTGCAAGTGACCAATATGTATTATCTTATGTATTTATATTAGTCAAGACCACAAGTGAATTTTTAAGATGCTACTCAGATAATGTAACAGCTATCCATTACATAACTTTAATTTTAGTCTAAAATAATACACTAGAAAGAAAAAACACTAATTTGTTTCAGTTATATGAGTTATTTACAGCAATTACAAAAGTATCACCCGTTTTCTATTCCATTCTATTTTTATCCACATTGCCAGCCCTTACAGGAGCGCCTCTTTTATTGATGATTTATCTGATTTATTGATGTAGTGATACTACAGGAAATTTTCTGGAAAGTCAAACCAGGACACAGGCAACAACATAAACCAATAATCTGTCTACAATGTTGACTCATAAAACAAAATAACAACTGTATCTTATTTTGGTTACATGAAAGGATGCTACACCCAGAACAAGACAGATGAAAAGGCGATGAAAATGCAGTACAATGGCTAATAACAACACAATTAACAAGATGTGTTATTATCTCACAGCAAGTCAAAATATTTTGACACCAGATAATGCAGTAATTTCTATCTCCCAGTGAGCTGAGGTCAAAATGGGGGATGTGTTTAGCCCCTCCTAACAAATGGAAGTTGCACAGGCTTGTCTTGAGCACCCCCACCTTTTGGCCTGCCCATATGGAGAAAAGTTTTAAGGCAGAAAATAGCCTCACAACATGTCATACCTGGATTCACAAGACAAGGCAGCGTGTGTTGTCGTTTTTTTTTCCACAGCTTATCTGTGTGTTATAAACCCTGCGGGACGTTTAAAAGGACTGAAAACCTGTTGCCCTCACGTCGAGCAGGAGACGGAGACTGTGATGAACACAAAGAGTCGGTCCATCCAAAGTTTAGGATGAGTGATAGAAACACAACAAAACCAAAAAGAAATGTCACGACCTGTCGTCCGAAGTGGTTAAAATACATTTTAGACGATGCAGGAGGGAGGGGGAAAAAAAGCCTTAGTTGCATTATAGCTACTTGTGAAGGTGGTGGTTTGTTGTAGGTGGAAGTGGAGGTGGGTGCACACAATAATCCTGATTTACGCTGTAAATATAATGTTATTATCACTGAGAGCTACACTTGTAATTTACAGCCTCAGATTGCATGAATAAATATATATATAAATCATAATAACAGGTGTAGGAGGTTGTCATTTCAGACACGACCGGGACTGTTAAAAACAAATCAACACCTACTGACAGTAACGTTTCACGGCTAATGTTCATGCATTTGTTTCTGCCAAGAACAAAATAAGCTACATAGTGGTGGTTCAGACAGATGAATCCCGGGGGGAGCTAACTCAGTCTGGTAATATGCTAATGTGCTGTAATGTTATAGCCCTTTGAAGTGAACAAAGCTGCACACACAAGCTGCTAATACTCAATAATAACAAGCTCGTTCAGGCCGAAGGGACGAAAAATCCAAGACCCGCTTCTCCCGACGGTGTCAGCTCAGCGCAACTTGAACGATAAAGATGCGCTAAAAAACTTGACTATTACTCCGCTAACAACGTGACAGACAACTTCTGTTTGACATGCACACGTTTACTACGAATGTATATTTATCCTGGGATTTACCTGGATTCAATAATGTGGCATCCAACAGGGAGAAATGAGCGGCTGGAGTAGAGAGAAAAACAAAGTTAGGGATAGGATCCTTCCCCCGTGGTCCGGTCTGTGGGCTTGAAGAAGATGAGGAAAGGCTATGATCCACCCCTCCGCTGCCTCGGCTTGTTGTTGTCCTCGTCACGAAACTGAAAACACGTCTCCGACGCGAACCATAACTCTCGTCTTACTCTGTTTCCTTATCGTTAAATTGTAACCATTTCATTTCCCAAGTAGACATTTTAACAACCTCCACATTGTCGGCTCCAACAGAATAATATCACTCCGCCACGGCACAACCTACGAGAGGACATGGACGCTGAAACATCAGCGGTGTCCAATTTCAACTAAAACCAAGTAAATCGAGCAATGTGTGTTCCGACAGTCTTTGGATTAATACAGTAGCTGTGTTAAATATTTCAAAATGTCAATATCATGTCACTGCAGACGACACGCGAAACGTTCCGAGTAGCTGTTCGCGGGGATCTACGTCGAGCGGCGGAAGAAGACGGCGGAAAACATAACATATCTGACCAGTAGAAGATGGAATGATAATATGGACCAATCAGATGCGTCGAACGGTTGATTGGCACGCGGGATGCCCAAATATGTTTCAACATACTTCTGTAGGGCAGGATCAATTTGCCTACAGGGGTTGCTTGCGTTTAATTTGTGTTCTCAAGCGTTGCCCGAGCTGTAAAAGATATTCACACTACGTTTGTGTGTGTGTTTGTGTAGAAAAGACATGAGAGTTCACCATGCGAGCTTATTACACACGGGTAAGACTGTAAGACAGTTAAAGTGTAATATTAATGTATGTAATGTTTAAATTCACGACCAAAGACACCAGATCATGGGGTGACCTTGCTATAAACAAATGAATAAAATAAGGAAAAAAAACATCATAATAAAATATTATTATAATAACAAATGTTATGAGTACACCTTTTAAATATATTAAATTTATATCTCAAATGTATGAGAGAAATGTAATGCTGCAGCCACTTCCTGTTCTCTGACTGGAATCAGAAGTCTGAGTTTATGATCTGAAGCAGCATCTAGCTCTCAGAAATGGCCTGGTTGCTGTTTTTCTTGAGTTGTACATCAGTGGTTATGTAAACAGGGCTGCAGTTAATGTCAGTGTTTGTTTTGAGACTTTCTAGAGAAAACCTCAACTGGTTTGAGGGGAAAAAACCTAAATAACATCTGTGCTGGCCTTTACGAGAAAACTCAGCCATCAACTTGGTGGTTCACAACACACACGGACGTACGCTCTTGCATTTGTGTGGTGTGTGGTGCACACATGCAAGTAACACCTGTATTTCATTAACAGTGTGACTAACACGTTATCCTTAAGAACAAAATAAATAAAATTAAAAAGCAACAGGATATTCTGCTGACATAGATGATGTGTACTTCTACTGAATTGCACAGAGGGACGTCAACAACTCAGTCTGACATATTTTTTGCAACAGGGTGAGCAGCATTCAGTCAGTGTGAGCACATCAACCTCATTATGACAAAACTGGTCTCACGTCAAAGATTCACGCATGAGGCTTTTACAGTACACCTGGGGAAAGCTGCCGTATGTATTTGCCATGGAAGTGATCATATCGCAGCTCTACAAGAAACATCAAACAATGTTTGGTTTGTTGCTTTTTTAAAAGTAGGACGAACGACATGGAGGCAAAACAACATCAAGGTTGAATGGTAAGGAGCACGACTGAAAAAAAAAAAGTAGAAGCTATATTTAGAGTGGAACTCTTTTCCTAACCCCAAAGTGTGTACCCTCTCCTCCACCCACTCTTTCCTGGGCTCTCTTCTTCTTATAGACAAGAACTATAGCTTTGTAAATGGGTTACCCCCATGCAGCCACCCACGCATCAGGTACAGTATGAAAACCTGGGGCATCCTGTTATGACTTCTGGTTTCCTGTTTCCTGTGAAAAATACAGCCCCCCTCTCTATTTCACATACACAAACACACACACTCCACTAGTCATCATAAACCAAACAGATCTGATCTGATCTGAAACAGATCTGGGACTAGTCGTTCCACATATATAAGTTAAAGTATTTGGAGACGTATTGAATAGAAATATCATACTTCAGTTAATGATATAGTGGCATGTGTCCTCATATTTGACTGTTTTCAGAAAGATGTGATTCAGTTTTTAGTGAGTTTCTTGAAAACAAGAGATAAACTAATCTGTTAGATAAAGACAGTGGTCAGCCTTGAGAAATAAACTAATTAACAGCATTACAAGGAAGTAATTATGCTGTAAAGTGTCAAGAGCAGCTGTTTGTCCAATTTTTCACAGCATTTAATTTGTTTTTATTTCATGTATATATATTCTCATTTCACACGCCAAAGAGGAAGATGTACAAGTGTCAAGGGACCAGTGAAACATCAATAACAGTGTGTGCTCGTGTGTGAACCACAGCCCGTTTGCCAAAAAAAAAAAGAAAAAAAAAGAAGAAAATAATACTGTTTGTGACACACAACATGTTATAACTGCAAAACCCCCCGCCAAGATACCTGAGCCTGTCTCTCAACAGGGGCCAGCCACATCACTCCTAATGAGCAGGAATCTTTCTACCTTCCTGCGGTGGCACTAGTCTGCCATGCTGAATGCTCAGTGAAGGTGCGAACGGTTAATTTTCTTGGCACAAACTCACAGTCTCGTTTCCCCCCTCTTTCATGTTGTGGCTTTGTTTGTTGGTGCTGAAAATGAATTTGAACATATTTGTTTAGTACATTCGTTCACACACAATTGTTCTGTATCGGTTTTGGTAGCTGTTGTCATTGTGTTTATCCTCGCTGTGCATCTAAAAAGCAGCAATGTTCAATAATCTGTAAAAAGCAATTTCTTCTTTTTAAATCAGGCTTTTACATTAGATTGAGCCTTGTCACATTTTTCCTTGTTTTTTTTTAAGAAATCGAGAAAGCACAATAACATCCTGTTCTTTTTCTTCATTTTTAGCTCATCATCCCCTCCCCCTTTCTTGCAGATTGGAATTCATTAGCAATCAAAGAGCCACTGACAAACGCCCAATCTTAATTACCCTCTCATTTGCATATTTGCATATTAATGACTGCAGACTTTGCTGTTTTTCTGCTGCAGTGGTCCCCCCACCCCTCCCATCAACACTGCACAGACCTAACCACCCCACATACTGCAACACTATGTCTCTCTCAGAGCTCAAGGCCTCAAGTCGACAGACATTCGGGGGGGGACGTTTCGTTATCACTCCACACATGAGCCAGACAGACGAATCACTGTGCTTGAAATTCAAATAGAGGAGCTTTGTATGTCACTGATTTAGGTCACTTTCTTTGCTCTCTTTATATATTATATATCAATTAAGTTTGCTGCAACATTGTACACACATTACACCGGGGTATTTTTGATACCTTGCGTGGCAGCATACTTGAAGTTAGTAATTGAACCTGAAGACCTTTGTGCTTTGCAGTTTATGCGCTGCCCCCATCTGGAGAAACAAGTGTAAGACAGATAAGTATCATAATGGCAAATGAAGACATCCCTTTCACACATTACAATACATACCATTTATTGACAATTATGACTTTATAAAGACAAAGCGTTTGATGATTTTACCATAAAAAAGACACCTATATTTTCAAACCATTACTGAAAGGAGGAAGTACACAAAAAAGAACAAAACAAAGGGGTGAAATGCCCTAATCCTGCCCCAACACAGGATGCACTTCAATGGCAAATCCATATCCTGTTGTTTACATCATAGCGTATACAAGGAAATTACCATTTGTCTCAGCTGAGACTGCTCAGAGAGTGGCGATGCAGCTCGAGATAAAAGCAGTTGTTACAGTGGGTCCTGTCCAGGACTGAATCTCTAGTTTTGTTTTTTTTTTTCCCCAAAAGGAGCCTCTGGTCCAGCATTGCTAATATGAAGCTAGTGATACCAGAACAAGCCAAGAGAGAGCAGGGGGTGCGTTTGGTTGTAACTTTTGTTGTTGTTGTTTTTGGCTTTGACATGAGTGTCATGCTAAAATATTTCAAACACTGTGCTTCACCTCAAGATTTGTAGAAATCAGTCACATCAACAAATGCGGAAAAGAAACTTCCTAGACTCAGGCACCTTTCGCTAACACAGACACACATTACCTGACCTGTTCACTAAAATAAATTCTGACATATCTCAATGTGTTTGCATATCACACATAAAAACAAATTCATATATATATCTGTCTGTACACATGTACAGATGCTTCATGATTGTAATAACTGGGATTAACACACTCGTGCTTTAAGCCTCTTATAACACTTTGGAGAAATTCCAAAAAGCTGAACTGAATAAAGATGTTAGAAAATAGCACACAGCTATTATATCTGTTTTATGGTCAAAATAAATCTTCTAGTTTTGATACAGTATGTACAGTCTTTCTGACTGCAGGGTGTTGAGCTGGAGATCAACAAAAGCCTGAAGGCGTGTTTGTTTCTGAAGAGATTAAATTCTGAATTGAAATAAACACAAATTAACTAATGATCAGTGTTCTTCACATTGTCAACAATCATCAGAGAAATGATGTTGTAACAGATTTATGAAGACATTTTAATGGATAATCGATTCTCTGTGGACTGACTCCACAAAAGGTGCAAACTGTTTACAAAGTATCTTTCCCAACATGTGATCAACTGGCTTAAATGTCAGCAGAGTTGATTTGGTAGCTGGAGCCTTTAGGGGTTCACCTGAGGGAGGATGTGGCGAACAAGATATTTTCTTCTGTGGGTGTGTGGCTTTAGGCAGCAGTTTCTCTGTCTTTTAACATATTGTGTGCATGAGTAGTAGTTTAGTAAACTGTGTGTGTTCAGTCTGCAGTGCGTGTGGGAGTACTTGGTTGGTTCAGCCCCATGGTTTTGCAAAGCCAGCCAGCAAAGTCTACCTCCTCTGCCTCAGACCGCTTGATAAATGTATGGTTCTGCAACAAAACACAACAATAACAGAGCAATAGATAGTGAATAGAAAAGGACATTAAGTGGACATTAAAAAATTTGTCTGTGATTTTACTACAATATAATGTCTGAGTTTCAAACCTAATTGTTGTCTTACTTAGGACACTTACCATCAACATTTTCAAGTCTGCTCTGTCTGCTGGATTTTTGATGAGACTGAAAGTAACACAAGACATAGGAATCTTTTAGTAATCTTTTCCTCTGTCAACTTGGTCACGTAACACTGGATCATATGTTTACGATTACATCTGATGGGCAACAGATGTGTTGTTGTGTGTTAGGTGTATGCAACAACACAACTGAGCAATATCATCAGGGTAAAATGCTCTCTTACCACTTTGTCACAAAGTCCTGGAAATCAGAGGTGAATATACCATGTGGTAGTTTAGGAGGCGGCTGAAATACAGAGGAAAACTGAATGACAATCTGATCGTGTGACTAACAGCAGAGTGCGATGCCATCCAGATTTAGCATGGATGACAGTCAATACTCGATGGAATCAGAGGGCAATTTTTAGCTGTTCTTAAGATTCTTACCTCATTTACTATGTAGTCTAGGAGTTCGAAGATGGCCATTACAGCACCGTGACCTAAAAAAGGAGCCACGACAGACAGAGTTTTACATTCAACATTTCAAACAATGTGGTTAATTAAGATCTAAACTTCACTGGTATGTGTTTGAGTTGCTCACCGCTGACAGGTCTGCCTGGTGGCCTGGGCCTGGGTGAGGTGCTAAGCGTTTCTCCCTCACTACCGTCCATGATGGGGCGTCCAAATATGGCCTCCAGTTCTCTCGCGTCTGGAGGAGGGATGGGGTAGCGTCCAATTGAAAGCTCCACAAGGGACAAGCCCATACTCCACACATCTGACTGCACAGAATAGTGGGTCCCCTGCAGTCTCTCAGGCTGAACAGCAAACACGAACAATACACAACAAAAATTAGGCCAACCAGAAGAGTTCACACTAAAAACACAGTTTAGTGAATATTGAAATAGCAATTATTTTAGGCTGTTATTTTGGAAACTTGAAAAAAAATTGTTTTTTGAACAACTGACATACCTTAATATTAAATATAAAAACACTAAATAAAGAACATGTAACTATATAACTACATACACAGGTTTATGTAAATGATAATCTTGGCTAGAGCTGAACTTAACGAGCCACAGACTGTGTGAAAGTGAGACAAAACAAGAGCATCATCACAAAACAGAATGCAGCAAAATAATCATTTGACCACACTTCTCTTGGTTTCAGTTTTTTGAAAGACAAAAGGTTACAAACAAGTTACAGTAAAGCTGTGGTACTGAACTAAGTTCATGTTTTCATATTTCAGAGAGACCAACATACCGACATATAAGATCTCGTCCCCACAAAGGAATTGGCCATGGAGTCTATGAGCTGCCCGCTCACACCAAAGTCACACAACTTGATCTCACCACGTGAATTGACCAGTATGTTTGAAGGCTTCACATCTGTTGGTAGAAAGCATGTGTTATAAAGATCTTAAATGAATCTGGCTCTCAAAATACATCAGCAAGGCGCTTTTAGGTTGGTTAAAAAATGTAAATTAACAACACCTTGCTATTGTGACTGATAGATGAAAGACCAATTTATTAAATCAATAATCAACTTGAAGAAAATTCTGATACCTCTATGCATGATTTGATGTTTTTCTCTTAGGTATGCAAGGCCTCTCAAAACCTGTTTTAAAAAGGTGAGAAATTGCTCAAATCAATAACTGTAAATTACCTTAATGTGAAAACAACAGTCAGAAACAGGCATGAAACAAATTCATGCTCGTGGCGTGTATCTGCATAAGAACTCTGTGGTTTATTCTTAGCTCGATACAGAAAACTGAAAAAATGACGTGACAACAGCAAGATGTGACTCATGAATCATTCTTTCACCATTACCAATAATATAATATCATGTAATGACATGACATTTACTTACAGCAATGCTGACTTTTCCCAGAATCTCTTCAGGGATCCTCCGTGCTTCTTTCAGCACCTGGTCCAGAGATCCACCATCCTGGACAACAAAGAATACAACAGGTCATGAAACAAACTACTCAGAGTCACAAGTCTTTGCAAATACTGTGATAAGCACTTGAGCTGAGATGCAGTTACTAAAAAAGTACAATGGTTCTCAATTTAATTAGCAAAATGAAGTATTCTAGTAGTTTGTGGTAATACGTGTAACCTCATAATATTGATACCATAAGTTTGCAGAAAAATCCTGATTTCTTTTGAAAAAATAAATTGAACACAGCAAAAACAGGACAGCAGGACGTCAAGACCTCCAGTCAGTTTCCACACTTGATCTTCAGAGTGAGTAAACACATGATGAGCAGAAGAAATATTATCACCAGCATCGTTAAAATGTTCTGCCATGTTCTAGCCTTTGTTGCTACATGGTTCATAGTTTGTCCTTCCTCAAACTGCAGCCGTTAAGTGCTCATCACACTGACTGGGAACATCAGCAACATCCCACAAGCCTTGCTGCTGCAGAGATGATGCATAAGAGGCTATAATGACTTGGCCATTCTTAAGAGTCACTCAAGTCATTATAACTGCCCAATTTAACCTGCATCAAGCACAATGATTATAACAGACTGCATCAATTCAATCTGCATCAATTATATCCAAGACTTTGATATGAGCTGTTGTTACAAGATAACCAACTTCATTGACATCATTTATCAATGGTCATAATATTTTGGATTAGTGATATATAAGAGCACTAGAACAATGAGGCAAAATTAGATAATTACCCTGTATAGATAAAATGATAAACACAACAACACATTAGTCTAAATATCTTTTACAGCCACACACAACATTCACACCTTTCCCACTTCTCTCACCATGTGCTCCATGCAGATGCTGATTTCTCCATCACTGTAAAAAGCTCCATAGAAGCCCACAATGTAGGGAGAGTTGCACTCATGCAACACCTGAAGCTCTCGGATGATCTGGTTTCTGATGGCAGGTTTAATTTCCAGATGAATGAGCTAAACATGGAAGAGAATTGAGAAGGAAAAAATGTCTCCAGAATGATTTGTCTATACAACAACAGTTTGATTACATCTGTGTCATTAAAGTGTCTATTTGTAGCTCACCTTTCTGGCCATGATTATTCCTGATGGTTTGTGGCACTCCTTGTTGACTACACCTCCATTACCTGCACCCAGTTCACAGATACGATGGAAGTCATCATCTTTCAACTCGCCTACTTTGGCCTTCTGGGTGAGGAAAGCTTCTAATCTCTTCTTCTGTTGTTCATCAAGGTCCAACTCTTCTAATATTTTCTTAAGCGCCTCTAAATTCGCCCTGAAGACATGGGTGAACAGTAAGAAAAAACATTGTTTCAGACTGCACAAATTACTGACACGTTTCCAAGACATGACTTTAACAAAGATAACTTACTCAGATGCAACATCTGGGTTGGTGGGCGTGGATAATCCATCACCAGTAGGAGCAATGTTCAAGGGAACTGGTCTCTTTTTAGGAGCCATGTTCAATTGATGATAAACTAAGTCCTGGGGTTAAACGACACGTAACTAATCCACTAAGCCTACCCTCTCCACTAAGAGGTTTCTCTTTGATGGCAGTGCAATAATATTTATGATTTATAAGCATAAAAATTTATTTCATATTGAGAGGAACTAGAAGTTAATCCGCACAATGTCTCATCCTGTAAACGCTATATAAACGTTTACATGAACTTAGACAAGACCCAAGAAAATATGAACTTACAGCATCAGACTAACACAACACGGGCGTGGTCTCCGACTCTTACTTAAATGATCCTTTTTCTTTCTTTCTTTCTTTTCTTGATTCACAACACAACGAGAAAAGCTCCAAACTATTTGAGAAATGTTTGATAGTGAAATGCTACTGTTAGCTAGTTGGCTAACGTTAGTTAATGTTAGCTAGGTTAATTTTTTATGAATTTAATGATACATCAGTACGATAACTATCATTTTGGGCACTGGTCTGACATAAATTTTAAAACAGTCTACACTGAATTAACTACAACAAAGCGGCAAACAGAATATTTTCAGAACTACAGCCATCATTAGCAGCTCGCTAACTTCATCTGCTAGCTGTTGCGTGACAGCACCACATTAACCGTTAGCCGAAACCAAGCGACTCTTATACTTTACTTCCAGCGCCGTTTCCCCTGCTAGTTGTTACACACTAGTTTAACGGGGCTGTAGTCTCGGTAAGTTTCTCCTCGCCCCCACTCTCCGCCCGCAGCTGTGTGAGGTTGCTGCAGACACACACCGGGTCTCAGGCTCAGCGGCAGCAGCGGTGGTGGGGGCGCGGCGCTGACAATATCGGGGCCCGTCAGCATCGCACCCGGTGTGACTGTGGGGTGGTCTCGCGATATTTCAGATGTTGACAGTCAGCTGTGCAGTAGTAACGAGAATATAGACGAGATTATGTAATGACACTAACGCCGACACGGGTCTCAAATATAGGTTAGTAATAAAGACACAGATTATATTTGATTTATAAACATTTATTTAGCTATAAAACATGATTTATACTTAGTTGCCATTTTATTAATTATGTTACGTCTAGCTCATGGTTTTAATCTTATAAGAAGTTTTAAAAAAGAGCTGTTCATACACCTGATCATGATTTAAGAGATGTCTCGGTTGTCTGACTTATGTATAATTTAATATTTAATAGTGGACAAAATAATAGAGACACTAGTCTCTATTATAATAATAGAGACACTAGTCACCACAATACCATACAATGTAACACCAATACAAAAATTAGTTAGACAATTTTATCAAAAACACACATAAAGTAACAAAAATCAAATAATACTGACCCCGTATAAAACTCATTAAAATACCACATTTGAATTTCACACCAAGACCATATATTACAACAAAAGATATAAACTGAAAATCCTGAAAATGGATGTTATTTAAATGTCATTCAGCTGTTTCATGTGCACACAAAAACTGAAATTGAATGAATATTTTTGTACAGAATATAAGTCCTCTATATACTCTAAAAACTCCAGTTACATCAAGCAAAAGGTTCAACAATATATTTATTTTATAGTAATAATAATTTCACAAGTCAGATTTATATTTATACAAAATATTCTTTGTTCACCAGAATTATTCCAGCCATATAAAAAAGTTAGTAGAAGCCAGCACCTGCGTCATGCTTGTACATCTCAAGTGAGTATACGTAAAAATGAATAAAGAGTTAAGGAGTTCCCTCTTGTCTTATATATTTTGAGAACAAGCAAATAGAGCTCATGTTTCCTCTGTCTCCTGTACGCTGACATAAATCTATTTTAAACCATAAACCTTTTCTTAACCTGGCATCAGTCTAGTAGCTCAAATGTTCTGTTTAATGTTTTAATGTGTGACGACCATCTTGAAAATTAAAGATCACCACGGATTTATGTGAGGGCCGATTTTGAATGAACACCGTAATACTAACTTTTATTATTGTAGATATTTGTACTTGTACAAAATAGCAATAAACCTAATAACAAGTCTGTTTTTTCATCGAGACATTATTATGTGTAAATCACCGTTACAAATGTTTTTAAATGACATGTATTTAAATGACGTAGTTTATTCTGTACTGTGTCGCCCATCAACAGCCTCTCCAACACATCGCCCGTGTGTCATAAAACACTTTTGTCTGTGATCACTCGGCTCTTGTTGTGTGGTTTTCTTTCAGCAGGGGGCGCTCTTGCTCATTTCTTGACAGTCTCCAGTTACACCCTGGACTGTAGCTGTTTTCTCTGGAAAGCAGAAGCTTTAAGAGAACAAGAGACACAGAGGCAAACAGAAGAGAAGAACATTGAAAGTATAAACCATCATAAAACTATTGTACAGTTAGTTTGAAATCGTTTTGATTTGTGATTAAGATCACCAACACCTCTACATGAAATGCACTGAGCATGAGACAGCAGTAATATTCTTATTTTTCTGTTCCTCATACAGCTACATACCCTGATGAGGTCAGGAAGTTTTCTGTTTCTGGCATCATGAAGTTACATGCAAACAACAGCAGCCATGATGCTGATTGTGCCAAAAAAAAAAAAAAAAAAAATGTATGGCAAGGTTGTGCTGTGAACACCTGCAAACACAACAAAACACACTTCATCTTTATTTGATTTGTCTCTGATCTGTTCGATTTATTAACTTTTTATTCAGATAACAAATCAACATGTAAATTGTAATGTAGACAGACTCTGGCGTGAGGAAAAAATATGATTATCAAGCAAATACATGAGACAAATACAAAATATAAAGAAACCTAGATTGAGTTTCTCACTCCTCTAGAAGGGTTTTGTGTCTTGAATGTAAAAAAAAAAAAAAAAGAAGGTTATTAATTTAGTGACAATAATGCAGTTTGACAAAATGACATGACAGGAAAAAAAAAATCCTAGAACTTGCCAGTAACTGAAGTCAGGAATATAATATCTATATATCAAGTTTACTATGATTATATTTAGTGAAATGATGTAAAGTAGTAATATTTCTTTTATTTTGTAATTTATGACTTGGAAAAAGGTAGAATTTAAGATTGCTTTGACTCTGTTTTCCTATTTGTATTTTTCTTTGGTATTTATATTTTATTTTCACTTTCACAGGTAGAGTATCAGTTTTTAGTTAAATATGTTCTCCAGTGTAAACCAAAGAATTATGGTTTTAACACTGCATATAAATGTACTGCAAAACCAGAACGAAAGAAAAAAAACTTGCCCATGTAAACCACGTAGAGACAGGTGATGGTCCCTACTTGTGCAGCTGTGGATGCGATTCCTAATCCCATGTTTCTGACCAAAGTGGGGATCAGCTCAGTGAAGAACACGTAGATGAAGCAGTAAACATTGGACACACCCATCTTTCCTAACAAAGCTAACGCCTGGAACGTAACATGCATGTCTGAAAAACAAAACATCACACAAAAACAATAATATTAACAATAGCAACCATAAAAATCAAAGGTTAAGAATAGATAAATAGTGTCTTCAGTCAAAATTGTACTTCAAGTCAACAGTACAGACCCTCAGGAACTAGCCTGATGATCAGAAGTGTGATGCCACAGAACATGAGTGTAGAGAAGAGGAGAATGGGTCTTTTCCCTTGGTTAACCAGCAGCCAGGAGGCTACATACACCAAAATATCAATGGCCCCAGAAATGAAGCAATTGATGTAGACATTTCCATTCAGGTTACTGGTATTGAGAGAGCGACCGTAGAAAACCATGGTGACCGACATCCTGAAGAAACACAAAATCAACACTGTTCTGAACACGATACGGACAGAAGGCAAAATAAGACATTAAAGTAGTTTAAAGAAGCTACAGTTTGACTGAACACTGACGTCTGTGAAAAGTGGTCACACTGTGATCACAGAAGTAAAACAAGCTGGTGTTTTCTTTTAATTTAGTACAAATTTTTCACTGACATGAAATATTCTCATATTAATATAGTCTCAAATTATTAGAATGGTTTACACAATTACACAATTACAATATATTTTAAATATATTGTAATTGTAAGTTTCAACATATTTTCTAAATCTTTTTCAGATTGGGGTAAGTTGTGATCATTTTTATTAGCCTTACTATTATATCAACAAAGCAACTGAAGAGAAACATTTTGTAATAATAATTTAAACTGTAAATGCAAACATATTTAGAAAAGTTAAAAATAAAGTGATTTAGAGTAAAGACGTGTCCACATTACCATATAAAAATACCTAGAATTGTAATGTCACAAGTGTGTATCAGGTCCATATAAGAGTATGTCTGCTCTTCTTCACCATTATTTTGCTGAGTCAGACGCACACAAAAAGAAACAGACCAGTCGTACTGCATACAGTGTAATGTTTTCCTGCCAAAAACACAAATTGATTTCCACAGTTTGGTCCATACTTTATACTGGAGCGCAATGGCTTCTTCACGAGGGGAGAAAACTGAATAAGTACCATTAGCTCCAGACACTCTCCAGCCCTGAATATGACCTCAGGGGCGGGGACTCTGTTCCTTTTTGCAGCATTGCGTATGACCAGCTCAGCCTCCTCCACCCGACCTTTCTGCAAAAGCCAACATGGAGATTCAGGAATAAACCTGAACAGAAACACAAACAGAACTTCATTGAACAAAGGAAAAACATGCATTTTACACAATCCAAATGTTTCAGTTTGATTTTATGCAACCATGAAAAACAAGAGCTTCCATTGGATGTATTTGCATTTAGAAATGCATGAACTATAAATCAGAACACGTGAATGTGGATACACTGTATGTGCACAAATCAGCATGTGGGTCCGAGCTGAGCCATAAAACTCAAGACAGAGACGGGAAGACACAGGAATGGGAGGAGACATAAAGCTTTACTTTATGTGATCACATAAAGACTGACGTCTATAAAAGTCTCCGGGAACTGGTCTATACCAGCAATCTTACATAGCTCTGTCAGTCAAACAGATTTGTTTTGCAGTGAACTGAATCTCATTTGTTTATCTAAAGTTGAATGAACATGGAGTATCAGGCACAAACACTGCACTGTGTAGAATATATTTGACTACACCGACAACAGTCTTATCTCTCTGGACTGAGCTTTGGTTTGGTTTTCATGAGTTAATATTATGTGTTTGTTGAAGATGGTGGCGATGGACTGGATGGAGGAAAACAACTCAATAATATTGTTTTTTAAGTCAAAATATTACGTTATAAGTTTCAAGTTAAAATTCAGAATATGTGCAATTTGTTAAATGTGAAATACAGAAAACTGCATTTAACAACCTTTGTCATCCTGATTTTATTCTTGATTTAGTCTATTTTATATATACACACACACACACACACACACATACATACATATATATATATATACATATATAATATTTTTAAATTTATACTATATATTTATCTTTATCATGGACAGTGTATTTGTATGCTGGAATAAACAGGAAGCCAGGGATGGCGGTGGCGACCAGCAGCATCCTCCAGCCTCGTATGAAGAATGCAAAGATTGACAACAAGGCGTAACCGATGCCAAAACCCAAACTGTGGCCCAGGAGAGTGTAGCTCACCCTGGCAGACTGGCTCAATATCTCAGACCCTGACCAAGAGGAGGATCAAGAACATGGCATTAGGGAGAGTGAACGAAAGGGTACAAGTGACAAAAAATCACTTAATCCTACTGGTGTTTTGACTGAACATGTAAAATGGTGAAAAGAGTCTGTAGTCACATCGTTTTCTTCACAGTACATTTGGGTTTGTGTGTGAAGAGCCACAGCGAGCAGTCTGAGCCAAGTGCAGTGACTTTGTATTTTGTATTTCCTTTGTTTGAGGGAACAAACACGTCAATCCCAGCTATACTTTTCTCACAGGAGGTTACTGGAGAGTAGATAGAGATTGACTCTTTTCAGACCAATAGATGTATGTGTTGTTTCTTACCCAGTACAAGCGACGCGATGTAATTGGATGTCTGGCCGAGTCCTCTCAGACAGCTGAGGATACAGAACATGACCCAACTGACGGACGTGGCTTGGATCAAAGCAGCAACTGTTTGTAAGACCATAGTGAAGAAAAACACGGCTTCCTGCCAAACCTGTAATACAACGGACAAAAAAGGGAAAATCATATTGTTAACACACAGTAAAACTCAAACTTATCTCTGACTTTTATAAGTGAGCATCACATCTATTCAGTCTGAGTCTCAGAAACACACACATCCATGTTGTGTTGTGTAATTTTAATATGATTTCTTTTTATAACCTTTTGTTTAACAGATATTAAGTGTTAATTTTCACTTTTATTTTGATAAGAAACATTTGTTAGCTGTTGTCTAATCTTTGATAAAATAACTACTGAACAGTCATCCATTTATTTTATGAGTCTTAAACCAAATGGAAAAATATGTTTAAATTACTTTATGGGTTAATGAGAAAATGCGTGGGTTTTTTTTTTTATGGATGAAGGAAACAATAAATTCAATATTGGTGATAAAACAGAAATGTATATTTCACACCATATTCCTGAGACTCACATCAGATATCAAACTGCTCTTTGGACTTCATTGTACTGTTAACATTCAAATCTCTATCGTGTTTATCTGCTGAGGCACTGATAGATGAGCTCATCATTTCATCTAAAAGACAGAAAAAGAACAGCTACAAAAATTAATGTGCCAGTTTATTTTCCACCTTTTTATTTTACTTATAAAATATATAATTGAATTTTTACGACTGGTTTTGCATCTTATATCAATGTCCCCATACACACACACACACACACGTACGTATATATATATATATATATATATATATATATATATATATATATATATATATATATATAATATAGCAAATACAGCAGGATTTACCTGTCTGAGAGTTGACCACTGATAATGGATCCAATCAAAACTCCTACAAAGTACAAGGAAGTGGAGAAAGGGACCTTCCATGCGTAGGACAGTAAGTTAATGCTGACATATCTCAGAACCATCTGATAATAATTTGAAATGCAATCTTATCTAAAAATGTAAAATAAAATCCAAAGTATAGATAAATTTATATTATCTTTACATGTTGTCAACAGGTCACTTCATTATATAAATATAAGACTTTGAAGCAATTTACAAAGTCCAGCTATTTTATAATTCATCTCCGAAGTGTCCTACCCCAGGCACAGTGGTCGCCGTGTATCTTTACACCCATCCGTCCAGTCCCGTCGTCTCCGTCGCTTTGTACCGTGAACAGCTGTCAGGTCCGATCCAGCTGCTGTTCTCACTGAACTGAAGCTCCACATCTGTGTCGTTAGACGTGGAGCCGATCGATGACTTACAACGGTGCTCAGGTGTATCCGAGACAAAAACCACGATCAGTCCCATGTAGCCACACGGAATCGCGCTTAAACTCAGAACAACAATTATGAGAATTTGGAGAAGGCCGTAGTCTCCAATTTCCTCGAAGTCTTTTACTTTTCCGGGCGACCTGTTTGACAGCAAAAACAAAAGCAATTAATATGCAAATGACGAGCAACATCTACATCATTGAGAGTTAAAACTCACAAAACTGGTTTCTGAAGTAACTTGTAACTGCTCCCTGGCGACATGCACATCTCTTCAACATCTCAACAATTGGCATGTGCGAACGCGCCACGAGGACAGGTGGCCGCACCTGCTGCACGACCTGACAGCTGGAGGCAGCGGTGCTGCAACACTGAGTTTTCTTTTGTTAGGTTGTTAGAGCAGATTGAAGGTTAGGTTTTGCTTTTTGCTGTGTTTTTGAGTTTGATCACAGTTTAGCATCTATCAGCTCTGTTAGAGTCCTCTTTTTTTGCTGTAGTTTTGTTTGTGAATTTATATTTTGCCTTCAAATAAACAAGAACTTGTGTTTAAACTTAACCAACTGATTTTATGTCACTTCACTTTATCCCCCGGGCTTTTAACAGCTCCTACAAGACACAATTGTGTCATAATGTTGTATCTTTCATCCAATCACTGTTTGTCAGTGGGTTATATGAAGAACTGCACTGATAAGTGTTAGGACTTAGTACACAGGTCTTCACTGTGGTTAGCTAAGGTGAGAGGACACACAGAGAAGAGTCAAATATATTTAATATTGTGTTAAAGTCTAGTTAGTAGAATAAAATAATATGTTTACAACAATGGCATGTTGGAGATGAAGCATGTTTGACAAGCATCAAAGTGTTCAACTGTTGTAACAATGCACAGTGCATCCAGAGACCAATGTGTTTTGAATATTCATTGTTTAGATTGTTGTGAATGTAGGTTACTCACATTATGATGATTATACTGTGATTTTTAGTCACAATTAAACTAATGTGTAATTTTAGTGGTATGGTGGAGGAAGTCAGAGTAACATACCTGTAGAAAACTAAACACACAAACACAGAAAGACCTCAGCTGAGTCAGCAGCAATGTTAGTGATCAACTGTTTGCAAGATGTAAAATCAGACCAGAGATGGAACAATCTCTGACAATAAATTAATAAATCGATTTATTTTTTCCATCAACAGCATGCAGAAAAGGCCGTGCAGAATTCACTGCAGTAGTTATGTGTACAACTACCACAGGTTGGTGCAACATAGTGTGTCTGTGTCACAAGTTTTGATAAAAGTTTGAAAACGGTGGAATAAATATTCTGAAACTTTGTATTCTGACATATGTTTGTTGCAACTGCCAATAACCCTAGGAGACAGGTTATGATAATATAGAAAGAACAACTGTTGAATAAATAGGAGTAAATTAAGTAAAAAGTAGTTCAATATAGTTTAAGTATGAAGTATCATAGAAAGGGAATACAAAAAACTTTATTTATGTATAGTTTCAGTTGTCATACTCCATCACTGGACATGATTACACATATCAGATAAAACAACATGACATGATCTGACGATTTGACCTTTGATCACATTAAAAACATTTATTTGAAATACACGTTAAACAGTTTGAGTAGCGCCACATCCTGGCTCTTTGCATCCACACTGACCCCTCGCCTCCTCACCACCACACCTTGCGGTTCTTTGGTCAGTGTCGTAACCATAGCAACACCTCTCCGGCCAGTGCATGGTGATGCCCTCTGACCCCCCAGAGAGGTGACCTTTGGCCAGAGGGTCATCAAATGGGGTCAGGGGGTCAGCTCTTGCCAGAAGACAGTAAAAGCACTTCACTGATTGGCTATCATTTGCCCTTTCCATACCCTCATCCATGTAATTGGTGTATTGACCAACTTGCCCCTTTGCACATTGTTAGCAGCACCTTATCCAGTTTACACAGGATACAGTCTAATGTAGGAGCCACTGTACATGATATTTATGTGCCTGTTAATTATTTTAAAGCTGGTTTAAGGTGTGGGCGAACCTGACAACCTCACACGTTTTCTCAACCTTACTTCCTCCTCAAATTCTTTCTCAAACATAAAAATTAAATCAACGGACGAGGGATTTTTGAGATCAGGTCTATAACTGAGGCACTTAGACGCCATGTGAGCTGCTGGGTAACAATGGGGAAACCCCTCCATCCACGAGGACCAGTTTGGCCTGGCTCATCCCAGCTCTCCTCTACTCTCACTCCTGATGATCTATGCCTCCCAGGCCCATCACATGTCAATATCTCTACATTAATTTGAGAGACTGCATGGTAGCGAAGACACTGTGGGGGCAGGGCTGTGAGCAGGTACGGAGAGAAGCATGGGGGGGAGTAGTGGCACATAGGAGACAAGGACATGAGAAGGAGAGGGCAGGCGGAGGAGGAGAAACGAGAGGAAAATGAGGAAATGGAAGTGGGATGAGGGATGAAGAGGGCCGAGCGTGGGTGAGGAAGCGAGAACCGGACAAAGAGGCTGTGTTTTGTCCATTAACCATTCTTATACATGACTTAACTCAAATATCAAAAGCCCTCTCCATTTGTCCAAACGAGTCCTGAAGTCAGCAGGATCTACGATAATAATGGCTGTTTGAGAGCTGAGCTCTAATACGAAGAGAATCTATCACTCTCTGCCATCAAACCTACAAACCTCCGCAAAGAGAAAACACACTATAACTGTGATTCATGACAGGAAAAGTGTTTTTATTTTTCAGTGCCGTTGTATCACACACCTGCATACGAATCATCACTCCACGCCGGATGCTTTAACCTCACCTGCTGTAGTAAAAGACTTCCGGGATATGGGATCTGACAGTAAAAATGATGGCTTGTTCAATAACCATCTTCTCGTCTATTACCCTGACATCCGTCCTTTGGGCTCTGTGGTATTTTCAGGGACTTTGCGACCTTTCACCTCTCACCCCTCAACTTTGACCCCATCATGCCTGGTCCAGATACACTGGGGAGCAACGAACCTTGTAACATCATGACCTCTTTGCTACTGACACAGAAACATATACATACACACAGTGTAATCTTTCTGTGTCAACTGATTTCATTAGCTCAGGCCGCGATAGTTGTTTTTTTAATCAGTTTAATTTTTCAGACTCTAATTACCCCTCTCCTTGGCTGTGATGGGACTGTTTGTCATTATCTGATTATTTCAATTATATCTCACATCATTTTACAACTTAATGCTCTAAAAAGATAACATTCTCAGATCTGACACGTTTCCCTTTGTCATAAAAAAATCATTAAAAAAAAAAATAAAAGGAGGAACCTGTGTCTTTCTTTCTTTTCTGTTTTCGTTTGCATTCAAATTTGTCACCTATTTCTAATAGACTTATTGCAGAACATTTTAAAAGGCTTCAGGGTGAGTATCGAGTGTGGCTTGGTTGAGTGAATATTTCAGCCTAGAGGAATTCTTTGAAGTAATGGTCTGCTAAGTAACTTCACTGCATTGAGCTCAATAGTTCTTCCACACTACTTACAGAAATGATTTTTCTTTTGCATGCAGCCGCAGCTGAAAAATCGTCTGTACTATGCTTATTTGAAATTGAGAAATATTTGGAGCATTCAGTGAATACACAGGTGAATGTGTGTGTGTGTGTGCGTGTGTGTGTGTGTGTGTGTTTGTGCAGCAGGAAGGATTTCCAGATTTTCCAGCTCTCCTGCAATCTAATGGGTTATTTGTCATCTGCAGAGTAAAGGATTTTTAAAAGTCAAGCCAGGACCGACTCCCTCCCTATCCTTTCTCTCACCCCCCCCCTCTCCTTTTCCCACTACCCCCCTGACACTCGCAATGGGAGATCGATAGGTTATTGATCAACTCTCTCTATCGCCAACCCACCAGACTAATCACCTTAACACCAGCCCAACTCTTTCTCTTCCTCTCTCTCTCCTCTCCTTCTTCTTCCCTGTTGCTCTCCGTTTCTGTCTCTCGCTCTGTTGCTCTGTCTCACACTCGCTCGCAGAGTAAACACCGCTTTTTCTCCATTTGGAGCTCAAAGCCAGCTTGATGAGTGTTTTCCTCTCTGAAGCAAACACACAGAGAACCTTTAAATTACTTCAATATTAAATTCACATCCTTGTATCTCCTTTTCCAGTCGCCAATTATTGCCAAACAGAATCTATGTGGCTGCGTGCCTGGATAAAATAAGAAAATTTACCATTGTGGCAAGTGCTCTTCATCTATCTCTCATTTCTCCCTCTCTCCTCCTCCTCTCCTCCGCTCCCCTGCCTCCATCTCTCTCTGTCTGTCTTTGTTCGAGGGCAAAATCGATGCAGTGTATGAAACCAGCATATTTCTCTGCCTCCTGCTAGAGGAGACCTGAGGGAAGCAGACATGGAAAAGGTGGTTTACAGTAAATCTGTAAATTTCTATTTGTCTTTTCAATGCACTCTTTTGGCTATAGTCAGTTTTTTTAAGGGGCAGGGAACTCATTGTAAAGATTCCTGAAGCTTTCAGAATAAAAATGTTACATATTTTCATGGAGAAAAATGTGTGACATTTTTGTCACGTTCACTTTGTGATTAAAGAAAAGTTAATATATGTTTAAACAAAAAAAAAAAAAAGAAATGTTCAGCATGATTGGAACATTTGAGTTCCAATTTGACTGAAGAAACACTCAACACACATTTTTTTTTTCTATTGAAAAAAATTTGGAGAAAGAAAGTTCAGTAATACATTTGCAGACTGTGTGACTTCTCTGTTCAGGAACGACAAAGTCCGCAAAGGTCAAGTTGTTTTTGTCTCTCTCTCTCTCTCTCTCTCTGTGTTGTTTTCGATCCAGGCCAAGCAAATAAAAAAAGTCCAATGCATCCCTTTTGGGTACAGGGAGCATAAGGTTTTCCAGTGGACCACCTGACTAATAACCTGCTGCTCTGCCTCTGTATGGTGAAGATAAGAGTTTCCCTTTGCAGCGAGTGATGTGATGAAAAGCAGATAATCCCCGGAGGAGTGAAGGTGACCTGTGACCCTTGGATATAAAATGGTTGAAGATGATGTTGTTCTCAATATGATGCGGCTTAAGATGACTGGTGTGGGAAAGTATCCTGGAATTTGTGACCCACTCACACTGTAATATACTTTACAAGGAGATTTCATAAGTGAAAAAAATAAAGAGATATTTCATGTACTCTTATTCCCTTCAAAGCTTTGAAAACAAACATATATTCTCCAACCCTTTACTTACAGACACACAGTAACTGCAGAAACAATATGGCTGTGTCAACACACCAGGGCGGACACACACACACACACACACACACCTCACAGGAGAATTGATTGACTATTCTGTCTCAATACATCTCTCCTTCCGTTACTTAGCAACAGGAGCCTGAGAGGATATGAATGCTGGGGAAGTTGTACTACTGTGCATTTTCAGTTGATAAAGAGATATGATTAACAAAAAATGTTACAATTACAATTACAAAAAGTGGTGAGATGCTGAAAATAAGAGAGAAAAGAATCACAAACACAAGAGGAAACATTGTGTTTGGTTGTGGATCTTGATCTCATCTTTAAACTCTGACGACTAAATTCTCGGCTGAAAACACTCCACAGCTGTGGGAGAGTTACAATCAATGACCAGAATATTGCAGTTTGGTTTCTCACTGTTGTGCCAACTGAGTGAGTAGATTAAGTTGTTTAAATCAATGTGATCGTTTTTATTCATAAAATGTTAATTAAACTGCTTTTTGTGTTAGTAAAACAATCTTTACCATTAGTGGAATTATTTTTTATATTTGATTTGACTATTTTATAATCACAGACACTGCTGCAATGTAAGGAAGTCATCTATTTATTTTACCCCAGTTATACGGCTAAATTTCCCTTTTACCCTGACTAAATGTGTTTGACTACAATAAGACAGACCTGTTTTTTTTATTTACTTTTATTTTGAAATATCTGGTTATAGAGTATTTCTTTCCTTTCCTTTAAATAAGAAGAAAAAAAACTTTAAGACTTTCTGATTCCTTCCTACACTCAGAAATAAACTAAATCCAGTTCACAGGATGGAGACAATGTAAATGTTCCACACAATGATGCTAAATAAATCCATGATATATTTTGTATCAGATCTTTTAAAATAAGTTTTGTAATTATGTTATATATGCATGTTATGTTATTTTAAGTTCAGTTTCTGTATGAATCTGAGACGACCTTCGTGAGACACATTACACTTCACAATACATCTAATACATTTAAACCTGTCATTAATCCACATGTACATAAATTAATTCATGCAATAATTAAATCATGTGTTAATAAAATTTATAACGAGGAGAAATATAGTGATACTGCTGTCGTTTATCCCTCCATGTGAAAAGAAATAATGAGATAATGATCAAAGTGACCGATGTCAGTGTGAATGTTTGACAGTTATTTTCATGATGTAACACAAAGGTATGAAAAGATAAGTTCAGTCATTGTGCAGGAAATTTCTGTGGCGGATAAAAGATGTTTTCTTTGTCCTACTGCTGCAAATCAATTGTTAATGTCTCTGCCAGCTACACTTGAAATGGAGCATTTTAACTTCCTCTTCTTTCCTTTATGCCTCACACTTTTATTTTAATGTTTGTATTTCATGGTTCTTTTCACGTGTAGCTTGGTCATAACAAGAAAAAAGAAAAACAACAGCAAAATGTGCAGTAATTTAACTATAAAGTATAAATAGTTTTTGTGTGTTTGCATAAACTAATTAAGCTGCAGTGTACCTCAGTAATAGACAGTAGTTCACTTTAATATTTTTTATATATGCTTATATTCAAAATCTCCATTGTGCCCCAACCCATCAGTCTCACACTGGGACTGGCCTCTGTGATGAATGTTTGAATTTTTCTTACACTTTTTTTCACAACAGAAAATAACAAACATGTTTTCAAAGATGGGAACATAAGAAGATAATCACAAAAATTTAAAAAAAAAAAGTTATTGTGTATAACTGAGAGAAATTAACTTTAATTCTAATCAACGTCCAGATTGATTCAAACTCTGCATCAGCCACAGCGACGATATTAAGAAATACTGCAACTGTATCTGAACCCGCGTGTTTTAAACAAAATTATAAACAGAAAATAATAGAAAAATTAAGCGGCTTTTGCACGCACGCACACACACACACACACACACACACACACACACACACACACACACACACACACACACACACACACACACACACACACACACACACCGCATTGTTTTCAATAAATCCACGCGCTGACATAAATGCTATAAAGCGGTTGAACGTTGTGTTTAATGACTCATGTTGGCCTTTGTCAGAAAACACTGATCCTGATGATGTTAGAAAGGAAACGAAGCAGCTCATATTCTGTCTATCCCACCGCTAAAATACTGCGATCACTTCTGAGCAGGACAACAGGGAAGACTTTTCACCACTTTTATTGAATTAAATAAATGAGCTTAATATTTTGTTTTGTTTTGTTTTTTATCATAATCGAAATAACCTCTCGCTGCTGAACCGCGTCAATGTAAGACGTTGAATTTCAAGGCAGCGCGGATATCATTATTAACCTTATTGAAAGGAGGAGGAGGAAGCTTAAGTTTTTAATGGCCTTTTGCTCAATAGATAATAAAACAACACGGCTGACATTTATATACTTTTTTTCCTCCACATGATATTTCCGGTATGAATCCTTTACGTGCTACAGGTCAAATCCTAACCAGTGAAACCATCTCACACAAACGTCTCTGTGTTTAGGAAATCGCGCCGAGTGCAAATGAAGAAATCGATGATCAATGTATCGAACGAAGCGATCAATTTCTGAACTTTAGCGGAAACAGCTTAACCACGGAGCTTTATCATATTCAGTTATAACTCCTGGTGCGAACCGACACGGCGCTTTTTACTTCTTGAATTTATGGGATACACTTTACTAAAACGATGTTTGACCCACGGGGCTCTTAAAGATATATACATGTGTGATTGAAATGTGGAAAAATAAATAAATAAAAGAAGAAATGCTTCAGTTAAAAGCTTACGTTCAGATTTTATTTTGAAGGAGGCCCCGTGCTCGAGACACCTACTCAGTGTGTGTGTGTGTGTGTGTGTGTGTGTGTGTGTGTGTTTCTCCTTGTTTTTTATTTCCAAAAAAATGAAGAAGCCTCGCGTTTGAAACTTAATTTGAAAATATTTTTAATGAATAGCGTTGTTTGAAGATTTAAATTAAATTAAAAAAAATGTAGAAGAAAGACTAAAGTTTGTGTAGCACACAGCTCAGCTTCTGGCAGTAAAGGTTACATTTAGGCCTTTAACGTGTTCACAATATAAATTAATTAAAAGTATTGACTGTAAGTTGTAAAACACCCTTTTTAAAGCTCATTTAGTTTTATTCGGTAGTTGCTCTGAATTAAAAGCAGAGTCTGCACTTCTCTCTCTCTCTCCGAGCTTATGACGTTTTGTTAATCTTTGACATACAAACTCAATAATACGGATGAAAAGAATTGTAATTATCTTTTGTTTTTCGATTGTTCAGTTCTTCCTTGTGTCGTGCAACGAACTACATCACTGACAAGCACATAAAAAATCCATGAAATAGAAAAAAAGGCAAACGGGTTATTGGCACAACAAATTGACACAACTGATATAAAGCTTCTCAGATTTCCTTACACACACACACACACACACACACAAGCGCGCGGTCAGACATAACGGGCAGCATCTGCATATCGGCTGTGGTTGAAGAAGAGGACGGTATACATGCATCAATCACCCGCACTGAGCTCGGTGCCGATCTGCTGCTGAAGTCCCAGTGTCCATTTGTTTCTGTTAGTTAGTGAACACACTGATTAGACTGAGAGTCTAACACACTGAGTGTCTGCAACAGAAATCACAACAAATGTATTTTTATACGAATTTCAATAAAATGTACTACATGTATCTATTATTATTATTATTATTATTATTATTATTGCTGTTGTTGTTATTATTATTAACAATAAACTGTCCATAAGTTTACAAAATAAGAATGTTATGACCTCATCGTGTCAGTTTTTTTTTTTTTTTTTCCAAATGGCGTCATATGGAAATAGTGTGATTTTTAAAAATAATTTCGAGTTTATAATTTAGGAAATGCTGTTGATGTGACACTACAAAGTGAAGTTGGTCTTTTCTCTTGTTGAACTTCAAATCAAACCTTTGTGCTGTTCTCTCACTGGTTTGCAGCACTGGGATCCTAACTTACTTTGTGACCTCCTTCGCCATCACCACCCCCAACCCACCCACACCTCCCACACCTCCTCACCCCCCCACCGTCCTGCGCCACGTCATTAATCTCTGTCAATCAATACATCGATCAGGTTTATCACTAAGCGCATGAATGCAAAACCATACAGTCCGTGGGAAAACAAAGTTTATCTGTAAAGAACTCCTGCGTCCGGAAACTGATAGTGACTGTATTTTATTCAAAATCCACCTTCCCGACACCTTGTGCACAGGTACAAGCGAGGTATGCTCGCGTGCACACACTCAGATACAAAAGCCATATAAGCATATTAAAGTTAACCTGTTTATAGAAACTAAGTGGAACGTGGGATTAGTTAAAATCTCAAAAATATGCAACTCGACATCGTGTTTCCATCAGTTATGTTCTCAGTTCAGTGAGAGAGACTATTAAGAAATCTCTGCTCGTACCCGCCCCATATTTTAAATACACAGACGCGCGCACCCATCTCTCTGACACGTGGCTCAGCCTGCTCTTAGTGGAAGCGCTGTTGGACCAGAGATGAGATATCGCCCTGGAGAGCTCCCACATGAAAGCATAACGCGCCGAGACGCCGCGGAGTCGCTCGGTTCTGTCCCTGCATCGGAACAACAGAACTTGTCTGCACCAAACTGGATTGATCGGAGAATTTTTAATCAATGGATTGGCGTTCAAACGTAATTTTATCGCTCCAGGAGGGATAAGGGGGGAAAGAGAAAGAGAGAGAGAGCACGTCTCTGAGTGAGAGTGAGAGACAGGAGCGAGAGACAGGGGGAGAGGGTGGGGAGGGTGGGACAGGGAAAATATATCCTTTCAGCTATGGAGCTCACCATGGAGAACCTTCACAGCGTCTCCTCGCACTCTCAGGCGGGAGACCTCATGAGCTCCCCGCACGCGCGACCGTCGCCATCCCCAAGCTCCACTCCCCGAAATCTGGTCTCGCACGCTCCCAGCGCGCGGTCAGCCATGGTCACCGGCATGGCCTCGCTCCTGGAGGGCTCCAGCGGGGATTACCGGACAGACCCGTCCGCGCTGTCTGGTCACTTGCACCCGTCCATCAGCATGTGCGAAACCGGGATGAGCCTTAGCAACACTTACACTACCCTGACCCCCCTGCAGCATCTACCTCCAATATCCACCGTCTCGGATAAGTTTCATCACCCGCACTCACATCACCACGCTGCCGCCCATCAACGACTTTCCGCCGGGAACGTCAGCGGCAGCTTCACGTTGATGCGAGAGGACCACCGGGGCCTCGCTTCCATGGGCAACCTGTACAGTCACTACCCCAAAGAGATGTCCGTGTCCGGTATGGGCCACGGTTCGCTCTCCCCGCTGTCTAGCGGGCTGGGCTCTTTGCACAACTCTCAGCAGCAGCTCTCAGCTTACGGTCCGAGTGCACACCTCTCCACCGACGCCAAGATGCTCTCTCCGGTGTCAGGGTTTGAGTCCCACGCCTCCATGCTGTCTCGAAGTGACCAAGAACACCTGGCGAGGAGTTTAGGGGGTCACGGCCATGGTATGATTTCCAACCTCAACGGTATGCACCACCACCCGCACAGTCACCTCCATTCCCAGGCAAACGGTGCAGTCATGCTCGGGGATCGGGAGAGGCACGGACACGGAGCCGGTCAGGGAGTAGCAGGGTCTGGCATTCAGGCGGAGGAAATCAACACAAAGGAAGTGGCTCAGAGGATAACAGCCGAGTTAAAGCGGTACTCCATCCCGCAGGCCATATTCGCCCAGAGGATCTTGAGCCGGTCGCAGGGAACCCTCTCAGACCTGCTACGGAACCCCAAACCTTGGAGTAAGCTCAAGTCAGGCCGGGAGACCTTCAGGAGGATGTGGAAGTGGCTGCAGGAGCCTGAGTTTCAGCGGATGTCTGCCCTCCGTCTGGCTGGTAAGATAGCGTCCTTTAAGCATCAATATTTCACATTACACATGATCAGTCGTTAGTAACAGCCAGGCCACCTTCCACCTTATGTTTTTTTTTTCAAACTAGAAACAGACACCAAACTTGCGCGGGCCTGAAAGATTCAGCACCACGGACAGTTCAACCTAAAACAAAGCGCGCAGAGACACATCAGCTTCATCACTGAAATGAACTTATTTTCTAAAGCCTGAAACTACTATAGATTGTGTATAGAAAGGGAGCAAATCTAATTGTAGTTCATTTAAATCTCTAGAAACCAATGATATTAATGATTGCTTTGGGCGTGTACGTTCTTATTTACGCGGGTTGTTGTACACTAAATTTGTGGGTCTATATTTTTGATCGGCACATAGCAAATCGTCATTGATTCACAATAAACCTCGAAATAGTTGCCCTCCCCCGACGCCTTATTTCTTTCTCTCTCTCTCTCCCTCTCACTGTGTATCACACTATACACGCAGCCGCGGTGGTGGTGGGGCCACTGGGCCAACTAGTTGCGCGGGAGAAGCGGGGTGACCCCAGGCTGCCTGATCAATACGCCAGTTCCCACTCTCCCTTTTAAATGTGGCACACGGATCAATAGCCTGCTCGTACCGGAGCTGAAAGACGCAATAACCGCACGGTCTCTCCGGCTTTTCATTTAGTACTCTGTTGTAAAAGCTCTAAATTTAGAACATAGACAGGTATGAGCTCTCCGTCCCATTACTGGAGCTGCGTCTTTTTACGCAGCACAGACACGTCTCCAGCTGTGCTGTCAGTGGAGTCAGATGAGTAAAATGTGACCACAAATGTCATCAAAATGTCACTTAAATTAAACAGGAAATTCTGCGAATACAAGATTCAAACAAAACTTAAAAGACGTGGATAACACTCCTGTAAATCCAGATTCGACTCAGCCAGTATATGATCCCCAGATCTATTTCAAGGCAACGTTAAGCTGCACGAACAGTTGTGATGAAATATTGATTGCTGCTGAGATGGGGATTGGAAACAGGGACCAACGTGGACAAGAATATATAGAGAATATACAGTTTACAGTTCCTGATACTGCAAAAGGGGGTTTTGATTTTTTGATTATTTTTTTCTAAATAGCCACATTTCACTGAAAAATAATGATTTAACAACAACTCAGAAGAAACAGACAACCTGATGTGTAAATATATCACAATCCAAACACATCACTTTCATAGATTAACAATGTAGATGACAACATTAGATTCAGCAGAAACTGTAAATCTGTGTCTAAAACTAAAAGTAAAGAAAAAGACAGACAGACAGATAGATAGACAGATAGATAGACAGAATGATAGATAGATAGATAGATAGATAGATAGATAGATAGATAGATAGATAGATAGATAGATAGATAGATGAGGATCAGTAGCTGAGGCTGTGAGTGTCATTAATAGTGTAGCTCTGTCCTTTCAGTGTTTGCCTGGCTTTGCACATAGGAGATCAATAAGGCCGTTTCCCCTTCCCAACCCCCTTCTCTCCCACTCCCTCATGCTCTCCCTTTCTGTTTTTCTTTCTCTCTCTCTCTCCCTTTCTCTGCAGCATATGAACATTATATCACTACTCTTTTTAGTGGTTAACCTGGCAACAGGCAAGCAGGTTGTTTGGCTTCAAAAGATCAGCACCGCAAAACAAAACAAAACAGAAAAGAAATCGTTGACTGGAGGATGAGGAGAGGGTGAATGAGAGCATGTTTCATAAACGCAAACAATGCACGCAGCCATTTTCCATCCTCCCTGCTCTCGCTCTTATCAGAGCCATCTTTTAATGTCCATCAAACCTGCTTGTGCCATGAAAGATTAATATCAAGTCTGTTGCTTTCTCATATTTTTCTGAAGAATCCAAACGGACCAAATTGGGGTGAACAAAACTTCAGTCGGCCTGGCTTAAGTGCAAAAGCAAGAAAAGCAAAACTGACATGTGGAAAAAGAGCTGGAAGAACTGGGAGATGCCATTGATTGAGTGAGGGCAGGCAGGTTTGGGCTTTGTGTGAACAGCCAGATAGAGGCAGGGTAGTGAAAGGATCAATACCAACCTTAATAATTGATAAGTATAGGGGAGCGGGAGGAGAGAGGGGAAGAAAGAGAGAGGCAGAGAGTGGTGATGTTAGCACTTGTAACAGCATCTTCTAAGTAAGCAAAGTCAGATCTGTGGTTAACAGCTGAGGACCACACAGCAAATCTCACTGCCTAAACACTATGGCAGAGGCTGTGTTGGTGGTTTTGAAGAATGCTGTTTACACTCCAAACATCCTGTGAAGTATCAATAGCACAGATCTGACATCAAACCAGGATGGTGTAGACTTCCAGTGGTGGGAAAAATCAGATCAGAAAGTGTTGGTGAAAGAAGAAAAAGAAAACCTCCCTGGCAATTTGTAACAAAGAGATTACAATATTTCCGGTGAAATCAGGACAGGAAGGCTGATACTGTAAAACAAACATAAAAAGATCAAAGCCTAGGAGCATCTTACAGTAGACAAAGAGCATCAGAGCATCCAGTTGCCTATCGGGTTGTAGTAATGAGTGCTTTCTGCTCATGTCAGCGAAACCTCACAGCAATCCAAGGTTGTGATGTCATTTGATTTTAAAGGTTGCTATGCTTTATGGGGATTGTAATGTGTCTTTATGGAGGCATGCAAGCACATTTCACCCAGGACGTGTGTGTGAGTGTGTGTGTGTGTGCATGTGTGTTTGTGTGAATGCTTCCACATGCACATGCGTGTGTGACTGGGTTATAGAGTGTGTCTGCACTATACATTGTTCAGGCTTATCTGACTCGTTCTGAATCGGTATTGATTTCCTCTCTTCTGCTCTCTTCAGCTCTCTCATTCGCTCTCTCCCTCTTTCCTCCTTCCTTCCCTCCCTGCCTCCCCCTTCTGTCTTTTCTGGCTCTGTACCAGCATCAGCAAAGCAGATCCTTCGCCTTCCACCCTGATTTCATCTCTGCTCTCTGGTCATCTTTCTTTGTAACAGACAGGCGTGATTTTTTGCCACCACACTTGAGCTCTGCTGTGTAATATACATAATATAATATGGTGACAGCCAGAGTGAATAAGCGCGAATGTGTCATGACCTATACAATGCAACATAATGCACAAACAAGCTCCATTTAGCTTCACACAAACTGTAAAACAACCTCCAGCCAAATACGTGAAACGAACTCTGATGAAATGTGATATTTGTGGCCCCTATAAACATCAATCTCTTATTCTCATCAATCACAGCTTATTTTATAAATACAATTTGTGCAGGAGAGGCAGGGCTGAATCATTTAATTTGAAAATGAATATCTTTAATGAGATTAGGGAGGAGGAAATATATGAACCACCTGCTGGAAAATATTTGATGTTCCTACTATTTTGCCTGTAGGGATGTAATTTAAACGATTAAGATAAACACGTAAACATGCAATAGTGAAGCTGTTCATTTCTCAGTTGGAGACTTTTATTTTGGTGAACACTTACATTTTGTTTTAGAAAACACTTTATTAATGACCTGCATATCACTTTAGACAAGGTCCCATGGTGCTGAACAGACAGCTCCCTCTGATCTCACACACCAGTGGTTTGATAGTTTAAAGGTGAAAATACCAATAAAACATTCAGAGCCACAATTGATCTGATTAGCGATGGTTAAATTAACATTTATCAACTTTAACCTTATTGTTCCCGAATGTAAATTTTGTGTGTGTGTGTGTGAGAGAGAGAATTTGTATTTTATATATTTTAGCAGATCATTATTCCAGTGAGATTTTAATCGCAAAATTTCCCATTTCAGTTTAGTTATTTTAAATTAATAATTAAATAATTCATTTATTCTCAATTAAACAGTGTGTATTTAATGAATCCCGAATTTACATTTAAAATCCAATTTTTAAAATGTAAATATTTTATTATTTCTAACATACAGCTCCACATACACCGCTGTCCGACTCGGACTAAACTCGGTAGTGTGTTGAATGTAGACAGGCCGCACATTAATTAATATTTCAGGCAAAAAGCAAACAAAAAAACAAAAGCAAAAATTATACATCCATACATTATATATATATATATATGTGTGTGTGTGTGTGTATAAAATCGATCTAAATTTAACACCTCTATAATTTAACATTTTTCCCACCGAAAATAAATAAAATATTATATTTATTAGATTTTTTATATATTATATTTATACAAACCAGTAAGCCAATAAATGTATTATTTCACCCTGACTAAGACAAAGTTTCTATTATATTTTAAAAACCTTTCTTTTCTTAGCTCGTCGAAATTTATTTCAGAATATTTCTATTATTTCACTCACTGGTCCTGATTTTATTTTTAGTTTCATTTACATCGTGAGCTTCGTTTTTTATTCTCTCAAATTAACGTTTTAGAGAAAACACGTGCTTGACAGAAGCCTGCGCTCTCTCTGGTGATCCCCCCATCCAGCTGTGTTTATTGTTTAGGGTTAATAAATAAAGTAGGCTGACACAGTTTGCTTAAGAGACAAGGTATAAAAAAGTAAAGCGCAAGCCAAGCGGACTTTTATAGACTTCAAGCCGATATGTGATGGGCTGTAAAGCTGCCGATCACTCGTCTCAACAAGACAACACGGGCTTTACATTGACAAATAAACGAAAGCTTTCGAATAATCCGATCCCGATCAATTGAGAGTATTTTAAGGGTGAAGGGACGGTTTGGTTTCACCGCTGCTGTGTGTTGTTACGGCTGTGGATAATGGTGATGGAGGGTGGAGGTGTAGTGGAGGTGGAGAGAGAGAAAAGAGAAAAGGAGAGGGAGGCATTCGGGCGTTTTACTTCCCAGCAATGAATAGGCCTATAATATGATCAATATAATCAATAACCGTACATCTGAGAGGTGTGACAGAGAGTGATTGACGCCAAACTGTTTCTCGCCTGCAGTAGTCCGTCCAGGGCGGGAGAGGGCCCGTCTCACCGCACACAAAGCCCGATCTCATCCGTCCGTCCAGGCGTCGACTAGCAGCAGCACGGTGCGGTTAGTTCACCGTCTGCCCTCCCCCCCCCCCCCCCACTGTCTCACCCCCCTCCCTCCCTCTTCCCACCCCCCCACTTCATCTCTCATCTGCCCACACACACACACACACACACACACACACACACACACACACACACACACACACACACACGCACGCACGCACGCACACACACACACACACACACACACACACACACACACACACACACACACACAGACACACTTTCACACTTTTTGAGTTAAATGTAAAGTAGAAGCCTTATTAGAGGTGTTAATGTAAAGCAACACATCAATACTTCTCCTATAGCTGTAAACTATTTAGTGTGTGTTTATATTTGTGCTTCTGTCCATTTTGAGGATTAGCACCATAACCAACCTGACTTTTTTTTTTTTTTTTCATTTCACCACATCTCAGGCTATAGACAGACGGCCTTTTCCAGTGTGACTGGCGTCTACTTATTGGTTTTCATCTCCTGTTTAATCTCCATGTGATACTTTAAAGGACATCCATCTGCCACCTGAGAATCTCCTGTTTTTCCTGCTGCACATTCAACATGTCAAAACACAACACGCAGAAATGTCCTCGGACACAATCCTGCTCACGTCTGTGGTCGTGTTGTTGTATAATTCAGATAATAATTCAGCTTCTAACACAACTGCTCATATCTGACTATGAGTTTTAGGTTTAAAGTGGCACTCTGATTAAAACATATATGCTTTTGTGTGTTTGCTGTTATTTTGAGCTTCATTGTAGACATAGATGGATTTGACATTTGAAGGCTGAAAGAGGGTAGGTCTCCCAGAGAGTTTAAGATGTGTTCATAAGAGCAGGATTTGTTACATCAAAGATCGCCCCTTTACACAAATCTGATCTAGAAACAGTAAGACTGAGCTTTTCAGCAATGTAGTGAATCTTGATTCTGGTAGTTAAACTCTTGAAATTAGTAATATTTGCATGTTCATTCTTCAGGGGTAATAGATGTAACTTTAAAAATGTATTTGGTAATCAGTCCACTTTGATGAAATGTCACAATGCATGTCAATAGGGGAAGTTTGGTACTAATGAATATAAATAGCAGCAATTTGAGTCACAGAGCTTCTCTTTAGTTGTTACATCTTATCACGTACCAACATATGTTGTAATATAAACAGACACAAGTAAACCAACATTCACCTCCTGCCCTCCCTTTCCCTTCTCATCTTCACATTTAAGTGCAGAGTCAAAGTAGAAACAACAGCAGCCACTTGAGTGATAAAGCAGAGCTGCTCTTAAAGGAGGCACAAGTGCATCTTAAAATGCTGAAAAGCCAGCAAGTTAATCTTTGGATCAACCGGAGATTGAGATGAAGCAAAGTGGTATTTGGCTGATACCTTTAGCGCTGTTGACACCGGGGCCTATGAAAGAGACGACATGAGCAAGTGCCACTTGAGACCACTGAGTGTCCCCTGCTTGTCTCTTCAGAAAAGCCTGTTTGGTAATGAGGCAACTAAAGATAGCCTACAACGGTTTGGTTCTGGCCTCAAGAGAGGTCGCTTTAATGAGCAGCTCCCTCTTTTCCTTCCCTGTGGTCCTATTCATTGCTGAGGAGGGGGGGCAGTTTGCAAGGAGTCTCATTTGAAATGGACCTATTGATTATCTGAAATATGTATTGACCGTGCAGACCCAGGCCCTTCACTTGGTTTCACTTGGTTAGGATGGTGCCTGTGTTGCTCTGCAGGCCTCCGAGCTACACGGTTGCATTTGAGCTGATGGAGGAGAACCAGAGTGGTGTTGGCATTGTAAAATGGCCGGTAGCACAAGTTGTTCGAAAACAGGCATTACATATTAAATTATCACTATATTAGCACTAGCATTCAGTCATTACATTAGGGAGTATTGAGTTTAGTTTGAGACAGCACTTAGAGAGCCGCGAGGAGATTCTGGCATGGCTGGGCCTGAACCAATTGAATAAACGTTCCATGAAATGGTTCTGAAGTGCGGATCAATCAATATGGGGGCTATCAATCTGCAGGCAAATTAAAACAATTGAGAAAAACAACAAGAAGAAAACAGTTGAAGAAGTGGAGAAGGGGATGGAGTGATGTATCTGTGGACGATCTGATGTAGGGACAAACACATAACCTACTTTCTGCTGAGGAACAATGGCAATTCAAACACATGCACACTCACACACAGGCATGCATACACATGTGCACATTTATATTGATCTCACCCTCACAGTCAAATCTGTTTACTGCTGTTGTCTAAACCTGCTGTAAAGTCATCAATCATTTGCATACACCACCTTCACAGTACAGCCTGCTTTGTTCCCTCTCTCTCTTCCCTTTTCCTCCTCCACATATGTGCAACCAACACTTCAAGACTTGGGCTGAAAATCATTCCTCACTTTGTTTCCTCTCTGTCACGCACGCGCACTGTTTCTTCCTTTCTTTTTTTTTATTTTTCTGAAAAATAATCAGTGACATATATGAGAGACGTTGTTTTGTCGTCCAGAGCAGCTCTCAGACTGGATGACTGCCACATCTCCTTTGTTCTTCCACAGATAAACAATTTCTTCTCCATCTGTCTGTCACAAAGCGCGCTCTTGAGGTGTACTCCTCAACATGCGCGCGCGCGCGCGTGTGTGTGCACACACACACACACACACACACACACACACACACACACACACACACACACACACACACACACATATGCGTGCGCGCACACAGGCTCAGAATACACACACACCTCGGTCTCGCGGATCGATGGGGATCGATCGGGTGGGGAAGGGAGCCCTGATTACTGAACCACGTGTTCGGGAGAAAACCGCGGAAAATCGATCATTGCAGCTTTTTAGGGCAGCAGAACAGAACAGACTCCCTCCAGTCTCCACAGCTCGAGCCGAGCCAACTGACGGTGCATGCAGCCACGGCGCACCGCTTCTTTGTCAGCATTTCACATCACGCTCCTCCAGTTTCAACAGACACACAGGCACGCAGCTGAAAACTAGTCAGGCACCATATATAAACTCTTTCCTCTTGAGATAATTTCATTTTCATCAGTATAATCTTAACATTAACATCATTTCTTCCAAATTTAACCCCTGTAGTAACTTTAAAATGCACCAATGGCTGGTTCTTGCTATTTGTAGCTCATTATCCACAGACTGTACAGCCCACTTTACATTACTGATGACCATTCCCAAGCCTTCTATAAGTTTTCACATTGATTTCTTTTCCTCCAGGCGGCCACTGGTTTCACTTCATTTCACTGCACTTTGAAAATCAGCTTCTAGAGATTTGAAACTTGCCTGAAATCCATCAAAGTGAACAATTAGCCTCTCTGGTTTTGTTTCGAGGTATTCTCATGTTTCTTCTGTAGAACAGGGAGATACTAAAAAAAAAAGACACTTTGTGTAATGTTCAAACACAGATCAACATCCGACATAAAAACAAAAAACTGATCATGGTGGTTTGCTGGTTTCTTCTGAAAAAAAAAAGATCTTAAATCTCAAATGTTGCCATGTCCTTGAACGCATCAACAGAAGTGACCGTGTTTGCAGCCACAGCTGAATATAACTCGATATATCAATTTAAAATAAGAAACAAAACAAAGAGATCCAGATTCCAGATGATGATTTTAACAACACGATGAGATAACGGGAAAAGAAATACTGTCTGGAGACAAGAGAACTAGTCTATAAAAACGCGTCCTTTGGGTGGTCTGGTGTAGGCTGCTGTTTTTGGAAAATCTGGCCCAGGCTAGATTTACCTCTGTCTGACTTCATTTGATCAGATATCTCAGTGTTGACTTTCAGAATGTGAAAGTCGGAAAGATGTTTTAATTTGGCCTTTTTCACTGTCGATTCATTGACTTTTTACATCTTTTTCCACTTCAAATCTCTCTCTCTCTCTTGTTGCCTACACACTCTCCTGTTACATGTTACTTTGTTGCTATAATCTCCTTACTATTTAATCATTATATAAATTACAATTGGACAGTTAATCAAACGCACTTAAATGCTGCAACTCACACAATTATAATTATAAACGTTTATACGCAACAACACCTGACATTGATCCATTTTAACGTCCTTCCTTTCACTCAGATTTTCTCACTTTGATTGTCTTGATTTCTTTCTCTTTCCATTATGTTATCATCAACTGTGTATTTGTGTGTCGTAGATTTACATGTGCACAGATTATGTAGATGATTATAAAACTCTCCCCTGGTCCCCTCTTTTTTCTTTCTCTCTGTCTCCAGCATGTAAACGTAAGGAGGAAGACCGAGGACGAGAGCGCAACCAGGTGCCAAAGAAGCAGCGACTGGTCTTCACCGACCTGCAGCGTCGCACTTTGGTAGCCATCTTCAGAGAGAACCGCCGCCCCTCCAAAGAGATGCAGGTCACCATCTCCCAGCAGCTCGGCCTGGAGCTCTCCACCGTCTCCAACTTCTTCATGAACTCACGCCGCCGCTGTCCGGAGCGCTGGGACACAGAGGAGCACGCGGGTCACGGGGTGCACGGTCACAGCCACGTGCACACTGCTCACGGGAACAACGGCAACAACAACAACAATGCCTCACCCATCCAACCCGGTACCTCCTCTGCGACCACGTTCTCCAAGGCCTAATGGTGGTGGCAGGACACATCATTGAACAGATGCATGGAGGATGGAAAAGGGGGGCAGGCAAAGGGGGGGAGGGAGAGAGGGAGGGAGGGGTGTGTGTTTCACTACTCTGATTCTGCACAGCTGTAGGGTGAGCAGCTTCACAACACTCATCTGATTCATCTGCTCCAAGTACCGAGGACTTGTGCAGATGAATCGGATCTTCTCGATGCTCTATGTGTTTTCTATGAATCTGAATGTGACTAACTCGGGCTTACTTGCATCTCAAATCGTGGCTCTTGAAACCAAAGATCCAGTAGCTTTAGGGGAGTTGCCCTCAATCAATCAATCAACCACATGTGGGTCTCAATCAGTCAGTCACTTCACCTGAAAACCAAAGAAAACCACATCTACGTTAAACCACACAGTAGGTTTATGCCTTGAAAAATAGAGGAAGGTGTTCGCCTGTTGTCATGATGCAAAACACAAACACACCAAAGATATTTACTTATGACAAAGAAGCTGATCGCTATAAAACAGGGAACCTCGAGCAGCCACACGTTGATGTTAGTGTGCGGGGCCGTGATCAACCGCTCCTAGTTTCCATAAAGGACACTGAGGTTGATTGAGTGGCGCGCTTGTGTGTCAAGTGTCTGTGATTCTCTCTCGTCAGGTCCTTTGACCCGCAAACCGCGTCCAACATTGCGGCTCTGCATGTGTGGTCATGCGTGTGTATGTGCGTAATGTTCACATGCTGCGTGTGTGTGTGTGTGTGTGTGTGCGCGCGCGCGCGTGTGTGTGTGTGTGTGTGTGTGTGTGTGGTTCCTCTGCAGTGATTCAGCCTGCTCCACGTCAGAGTAACAGTGCCACCTGCTGTCCATTTAAACCACATCTGGGCATGTTGTGAGCCTGTTGGTGTTGGTGGTGTAGTTAGTAGTACAGCTCACACAACAGGCTCAACCTGTAGTGGAGATATCTATTAAACTAATAGTCCATGTAAGCATAAGTGTAGCCCTAAAAAACAACCAAAGACAGTGAGACAAGATGATAAAACATGATAATCCACACACCCTTTTATACATATTTGAATGTTTGTTTCTTAAGACTTGTTGTATGGCCCATGTAGCCACTCGAGAGGATATTTTCAGGTTACAAGAGGAGAACAATCAAAATGGGACAATGCTCCTCCAAGATCAAAAGGTATCGTCCATGAGTGTAGGGAGTGAAGGGAGGGAGGGGGGGTGAGGTCTGCTCTGTTCTAGTGGCCAAACACAGAGGTCAAATGTCACAATATAGGATCCTGAGTGCCAATGATGTTTGCCTCTTTATGATAATCAGAGAACAGGTGCAACCTGCTCCGTCGCCATGCGTCCTGCTGTGTCTGGCCTATGTCATTACAACCTTCAAACTGCGAGCACTAAACAGGCACGTAGCCTAATCCATACCTCAGAAAAACATTGATGTGATCAACATGAAACACAACAAAAATGACTGTAAATAATTTTTAATTTCATCTCTCTGTCTCTCTTGTCTTATCTATTCTCTATTTATCTACTCTCTTGCTACCCTTGCCCCTGTTGTGTATTTTCTTTATTTTTCCCTCCTTACTATTAATGCGGGTAATAATAGTACCATAGACACATGGTTTCTCTCTCGTGACTATTGTGCTATGTTGTGCTGAAACTATATGTAAAGAAGCACCTTGTCGACAAAATGTAAAAACTTAAAAGATTGAAAAAAAAGAAGAATCAACATGTCATAGACTGATCCTATGCACAGACAAGGAAGGGATACCACAAGTGACAACCTGTGCATATTTGTGAATACCTGTGATGGAATAGACGGACTGTCTGGACGTGAAGGACCTCTTCCTTGATCTCTGAACTTTGACACCTTTGACCTGGACTGTCACTGCATTCCTCTGCTGATGGTGTTTTTTGGTTACCATGAGAACCGCCTCATATAATTTATGCCTTTTTTTTTCAAACCTTTTGTGGGCAAAGCCACTCGTTGTGTAGCATCTTCTAGCGGGAGATAATCATATTAGAGAGGAGACGCAGACAGGAGGAAGAAGGGTGCAGCAGGGGAAGGCAGAAGCATCAGAGGCCTGTCATCAGACCTGTAGGAAACATCCTAGTAACATTCCTCCATAGGTTGGGGCTCTGGTCGTTATGTTGTGCACTATAACAGATTCCTTAATGGGGGGAAGTGTCAGTTAGGGCTTCTACTAGAGTCTGGATGAACAAAACTTTGTAGGTTTTTAGTGCAAATGTTTGAAGTTCAGACCCAAAGCAGAAGAGTTGTCGACGGAAACAGTCGTACGTGTGTGTGTGTGGCTACCTCACAGAATAGAGTGGACTGTGACATAGCCGTCAATACCAAAGATACTTCAAGCCTGCCATGTTCACACTGGACTTGGGACACACACACACACACACACACACACACACACACATCCAAACATTACCCACACACACAGATTCACTGACAGGTGCAGAAATGCTTATAAGTGCACATACACATTTCTGCAGAGCAGTCGTGCTGCATGACAAATATATGAATGTGTTTGTCATGTGGGAAGAGTTGAGTGCCTTTTTCCTTCAACCAGGGGTTGGACTGCTCTGAACACGCACGCACACACACACACACACACACACACACACACACACACACATAAACACACGGTGTTGAGAGTGAAGGGGGGCACACACTGGGTGAAGGGGGAGCAACACTGGAGGAGTCCTCATGACATTAAAAAGCCAATTTTACTCTGATTTAAAGAGCACTTTTTCCACATGATGAGGGGAAAAAATAACTTTCCGTCACCTTTTTTGTTTTGCACATTTTTTTTGCATGCGGAGTGCTGAGTCGTCTCCATGATACACACATGCACACACACTCCCACCAGAGATATTTTTGTGTAATTTGTAATCGGAGTGTAGGTGTGTGTTCGTATCTGTCAGTTTACAAAGCCCTCCGATCATGCATCATTTCACATTGACTCACATCTAAACATCACCCGTCTACCAAACCAAACTGATGAGCAATCAGTGTAGAAACGTTTCGTCTCCTAATCACACACCACGCCCGCCGGTGACTCCCATCCATCCAAACCCTCTTCGCTGGTCCCTCCGTCCAGGGTAGCATCACAACGAGGCAGGCACATGTAGACAATTCATCTTGATATACCTCAAATCTTTATTGTAAAGGTTATGTAGTGAAACAATAATGACAATGTTTAGCAATGAGAGTGACATTAAAGTCACAGCAAAATGATTGTTATGTTTTGTATTTCTTCAAAGGAGCGTGTGAAGTATAAGCTGTCTTATGGTTTGACATCTTTTGAGTTATTATTTGTAGGTTTGCATGTCGTCCTTTTTTGCGCTTAACAGGGAGACTACAAGGTGTTAAAAGGAAACGGAGAAGCAGAGGGCGTGGGAAATAAATGTACATGTAGGAAAAAGACATAACATATGTCAAACTAAATCAGAGAACAAGGATGATTGTGAATACGAATTAAGATGTAGTAACTGAGAAAACTGTCAAAGTCAGGACAAGAATGAGACACTAAGGACACACTAATTTCTGTTTTGCATCACTTTTTGGCTTATTTTGTGTTTGAAGATTGTCTCCTATGTGTGTTAAAGTGAATCCCATATTAAAAAAAGAGATCCAACCAAAGCACCTCTGTTGTTAGGGGTGGGATGAGCGATTCTTTTATGCATGGATACTATATAAGTGTATATAAACTGCAGGATGAACTGTACCTCTACAGGTGGAGGAGAGGGGGAGAAACAGGGAAAAAAACTACTGGGATTTGGTTTCCATATAATACCTACAACCTCTTTCTTTCTTTCTTGTTTTTTTTTTTGCTTTGTGTCTGTTTGTGTATTTGTATAAAATGTGTATTTGTGTGTGTATCAGCTTCATCACAGCGTCTTTCCCCCCATCTGTACCCCCCCCCTCCCTTTGTGTGGAGATGGTCTCCATACTTCCATGTCTGTATCTACTTTTACCCTTTGTTTCATCATATATGTGTGAGGGTGAGTTTTTGTGCGACTTTCTCTGTTTTGTTCCCGTGTTTCAGATTCATCTAATTTTAATTTGATCAGCCTGGGTGTCTGCTTTAGGAGTCTAAATATCCAGACAGCCAGGCAGCTGAAATACGATTTCTTCCAGTGCATCAAAATGGCATCATTTGCTTTTTCCTTCAAGACAGATCTCAGAGCTCTGGAAGCCCCAGTGTCGATGTTCTCTTCCTCTTCCCTTACCAATCAATCAATCAGAACCAAGTGTCTTTGTGATGGTAGAAGACAATCAATTTCAAATAGAGCAGAGACAAAAAAAAAAGGAGGGAGAGAGAGAGTGATGGAGGAAGGCAGAGAAACTGACTGGATAGGAGAGATGGGAGGAAAGGAGAGGAAGGATGGCTCTCAGAGAAATTTGTGTATGTGTGTGTGTGCGGTCACCTTTGACCTCTTCAGAGTGACCTTTACGGTGGGGGCCGAGGCACCCGTGACCCTCCCCCGCCTATGAGGGAGGTGGTGGTGGGGGATCTGACTTGTTAAGTGGACATCTAATCGAAGATGTTGATCAGATGCCTGCACACATATGCACAGAGCGCATGAACACACATGAAAACACACACACACACACACCCACATATGCACACATACAGCTGTCCTGTAGAGAGCCCTTCTTCTGATCTCCTCTCCCAGTTACACAGGGAACCTGTTTGTTCTGCCTTCAGCCTGTGGAGGGAGAATCAAGTAATAGCTGGAACAAATAATACACCAAGTGAAAACCAGTATGGGTTAATTGTGTGTTTTGACTATAACAAATAAAAAAACAAGCAATTGGCAGAGTGGCTTCTCGTTGTCTTTGTGATGGTTTCTTATTATGGTGCTCTGTTGCCATCTGGTGGCGTGAATCTTTACATTGCATGACCACAGGTGAACTTAAAACAAAGGGCTAAAAAGATGTTACAAAGCCACTCAAAGTAGTATGTACAGTTGTTAATACAATATGGATTACAGCAGTTATGAATATCATATGTATGTATGTAGATAATTCTAAATATCTGTATCATAATTTTTCATTTCATTGAACAGTTTCACATTTACACACATTTCAACAATCATTTTTGAACAAATGTGGGAAGAAGACAAGACACAGTTGACAGAATCACATCATGCTTTTATGACGAAAAAAAGGAGTTATTTTACAAGACAGACAGTATATAAAACATACATTGAAATAAAAAAGAACCCATGTGTGTTTTATAGACAAGTACATTATTGTCTTATCCTTCCCTTTGAGACCAAGCAGCCATGGGACTGAGCAAAACATGGGTGATCCCTGGAGAAAAGAAGCAGCAATTAAATCCTATAATACTATACCTACACTATTTACAGTTCAACAGTCATTTTCCTCTGTCAGACATGGCAAGGAGGTCTACAGATTGGATGACGTGATATGGCTAATAGACCTAATATGTACAGTTTCTGTTCTTTGCATCCAAGGATCCACACATCAAAAAATAGAATATGTGACAATTCAGGTGCGATCAGATGTTTGTGAGAGAAGGATTTGCTGGTCATATGCTTTAGGCCTTTCTCATTTGTCACTATCCAATTAGACAAGATAAACATCTTGCCTTTATATTAGCTCTGCATTTAATTGGAGCCCTCGGCACCCATTCCTAGGTTTCGGGAGTCAGTAACAGCCGTGTCAAAGAGGAACAAATATGCATTTGTGCAAAAAATTAAGAGTGATTGATGAAAGATGTTTAACGAGGTCGGTGCCAAGCTGACAGAAAGAGAGAGAGAGAGAGGGAGAGAGAGGGGTGAGTAGACAGAAAGAAAGACAAGAGGGGGGTGGGAGAGGACATGTCTATCGCAGCCAAATTTGAGAAATGCACCTCAGTGTTTTCCATGCAAAGGCTTCAACAAATGCAGAGCTTTACCTAAACTATGTTGGCTTCCTCTAAGGAGTGGAAGAGGTGAGAGAGTGTTACATTAGCTCAGACCCGGAGAGTAAAGTCAAAATATGGCACCATCTCGTTCTTAAAAGAGTAAAAGTGAAGTTAAAAGGTAATGTGGAAACCTAGGAATGAGTGCCAAACCAGGTCTATAAGAGCTCTGTACGCCTCCTCCTACTCCAAAGGGATTGTGGGAGTGACAAGGTTCAAGATAGATCAATGCAAGTATGCCATTAATAATCCTATCCCCATACAGCATTGATCAGTCCCACCATCCTGCTTGGAATATCAATCGCTTTATCTACAGCTTACACATCTGAGCAGATCCTCTGTGTGTGGATAGATATGTGTACAAGTACAATCATCCAGAGTAAACAAATGCTTCTTTTGTAAGATGCACACTTCTTTAAGTGTGTAGGTGATTATTAGCTTGAATGGCTTTGATTTGTACCAGATTCAAAATTATATAAATGGTCTCACTTACAGTTAGTTTCAACCAGTCCCATGGCCAGAAACGATGGCACCCTTAGCTCTCCGTACAAGTGTAGGTGAGAGTTTGGCAAGACCAATTACTGTATACAAAAGGCATGCATAGATTAAACCTGCTAAGACCACAAGAAACAAAGATTTTTTTTCTCTAGAGAGGAACCGATCATTGTATCAATGAGCTCTCAGTCACATACAGAGAAAAAAAATTATGTTGTGATATTTTATTGTCATTTTCTTATCTCATTTTTTTGTTTGTTATGTTGGTGATGAGACTGGTGGGGGCATCAGAACGTATTCGACTACTCTACAGACTGAGTCCCAGTAAACCAGGTCTGAACTGTTGCTTTAGATCAGATGGAGGCCGGTCCTGATAACACCGTTTCCTTCACTGGTGCCTGAGCAAGAGCATCTTCCCCAGACACACAGAGAGGAGAAGGAGGTCACTCTATGGCTATAAGAAAATCAGTGAAGCACTGACTTTATGAGGCTAACAGTCAGTTTGTTCTCTTTAGTGTTTCATTGTATCAACCCAGAGCTATTGGTTTATTTTGCTTCCACATACAATACTGGTACATCAGCGTCAACAGCGTGGTCCCATTTGTTGTGGTTACTCAAGTTGACCACTGGGGGTCAGTATTGCTATGTAGAAAGGAGGAAGAGGGGGTGGGCGGTGGGGGCTTGCACTTGTATGTTCAAGGTTAAGATGGAGCAGTTTATCTGTTCAGGGTGCTTTAAACAGTCCTTTAGCCATGCTCTGCCATGTCCAATTACACATGAATGTTACTGTTTGCATCATCATCTCTACGTCCAATTAGAGGAATCTGCCACCGGTAATGTTTTCTATTTCACAGAATGATAAGAAGCTAAAATAACACTGTGAATTTAGCCTCCATGACACCCTGATTTGAGATGTCCATTATGGAAATGAGACTAATAAGCCAAGTAATCACCCAATCAGCCGAGCCCACTCCTCCGTCATCCCATTACTGCTCCTCTCAGCTCTGATGATTCGGCTCAAGTCTAATCCAATCAAAACAGCAGCTGTAGGATCTGGAGTAATAGATGGTTTCATTTAGAGCTAATTTAGAGTTAGAAATGACAGGGAACCAAGGCTGTAAGATTGCAGTCCTAAAGGTCAAAACTGTGAAAAAAAAATTGAAAACAAAGCCTCTTTTAGAAGAGAATAGAACAAACCAGTCTTTGAAGTGTACCCCAGCGGAAGGTATCCCTAATAGTGAGGTTGCTGCTTTTCCTTCTGCTGCTGTAAATGGGGCGTCTAGACTATGGTACACCAACCCGAGGCAAGGACGAACCAGAGGGAGCGGGGGCATCACTCAGCCTACTTTCTCAAGAATCAGAGGAAATGAATCAGGCTCAACTACACTGGTATCTACAGACACTGGGAGTCTTGGCTCGGATGCAAAACTGTGGATGTTATTTTGAGGAGAGCTGCTGAAGAATTGTTTGGCAAAGTCTTCGTTGTATAAAATGTTAAAAATAAATATAACATTCTTGGTTAATGGATCTCTGGGAGGAGATTTAAGCTGGTGGGGACTGAATTGATTTTTTCAGGTAGCATTCAGCCTGTAGCAAAATGAATCCCTCCATCTTTCAAGGACTTGAGAAGCTTGAATAGACACAAGTGCTTTTTACCAACTCTGGTCAACACTGAAATGTCACTTTTCAATGAATGGATTGCCTCTGTGTCAAAATGACTCAATGAACCACAGTAGGCAGAAAGTGAGTAGGCTCACAGTTTTACAACCCTCAATACCCCTTTCTACATTTGAAAGTTAAAATGTGACAAGATATCAGCACAGATAATACATACAATACAGTCCATGGGTTTTTATATCCAGAGAAAGATCCCCGAGTGGCACTGTGCAGAGCGGAAAGTTCCACAGATGGTTTTTCAGGGATGGGTAGGGTGTGAAATGGGAGCAAATGTTTTTTTTTTGTTTGTGTTTTTTGGGGGGGTAGTTTTTTGTGTGTTTTTTTTTTTCTTCTTTTTTTTTTTTTTAGGAACCTGGGTCACCCCTTTCTTCTTTTGTTTCCACTGATCTGATCACTGCTCCATGTTGATGGCATCACGAGGAGCAACAAATCATAACACGACAACACTGACTCACCAACCACACAGAGCACGTGTCTACTACCACACAACCATATTCCAGCCTAATACTGTGAACAGGAACAACAAGGGTCGGAAATGTTAAAAAGACAGGGAACAGGAAGGAAGAGGAGAAGATAATAAATGAAACATACCCTCATCTACTCTTACATTTGTGATTGATGTTTACACAATAACACCATCAACAATCACTACAGACATTCTCACTGTCTTCTAAACCTAGTTTTTACTGAGAAATACTGGGGGGATGGAAACACAAACGGGTCGGCTCAGGGAGAAGGAAACATCCATGAAGGCAACGTCCTGTTCTCAAAACCACGTGAGCCAAAGTATCGTTGACACTGTTAAAGGCAGTGTAAAAACCAGACCAATTTGTTGATCTATTCTCATTCTGCCTCATGAATCTTTAACAGCTGCTCAGTTATTCATCCTGACACGGAAGCTGTGGTTTCATCATCAATCACTATGGACTAAAATGGAGTTTGCATGATTTATTTTGCAAAAGTTTGGAGAGTTTGAGGTCCTCTCCTACCTGGAGCCAATTATTTTCGAACAACACATTCACCTTTGTAGGTGTGTTTTAGATCAGTGGTTTTTCAATAGTATGAGCCCTGAAAATGAAACATTGTTGACTGGCAACCAATCTACAAACTAACCAATGTCACTGGGGCATTTAATGTTCTTCAGATGTTAAAATCTCAGGTAATCTCAGGTAAAAATGTCAGGTAATCTCTTGTTTCATTTACTCTTCAGTCTGAACGAATGTTCATATTCTAACATTAGCTGTATGAGCTAAGTGTGTTATTGTCTGTAAAGTCCTTTTTCAGGTTCCTTGAAACTTCCAACTAATTTAAACTGATTTACAAAGTTTTATCATCAACCTGAAGAAATTAGCTATTAAGCAACCTAACATTAGTAATGTGTCAACGTGTCCTTGGGAAACAGCTGTACAGCATGATTCATTGTCATTGTAGTCATTGTAGTGCCAAATGTAATAGTGATTTTGAAATGCGATCAATTTAGTTTTAAATCATTTCATGAAAATAAATCACAAACCACACTGGGTCTATTGGCTACTGACTATAAAACCTGTTTGTCTAGTCCTTGAAGCTGTTAAATAACATTTATAGAATCATTACAACCATTAATAAAACAACTTCAGTTTACTCCAGGAACCTATAACTACTGCATTTGCAGGAATATTTTAATTAATTAAAAGAAAGTAATTAATCAATAGTTGACTGAATATTTCCCATGATTATACACAACAAAATATAACGTTAATTTAGCCATTGATCTAGGTCTACTGACACATTTAAAATTTTTCCAATTATTTACCAGAAAATCATCACAAAATGCAAAAGCCTTTAACCTGCTGTTAACTTCAGTTAGTGAACTTGCTCCTAAAAGTCAGGTCATATTATGCTAGTTAACATTAACTTTGTAACCAATAAGCTATCAGAGTTAAACCTGGTTGTAATTGGTGGAAGTACTTTTAATTTTAATTTCTACATAAGAACTAGTTTGGGATAATTAGTAATGTATAACTATATAACCTGAAGAAAGTAAACCTCATATATAAGTTGTGATTTAACTTGTGACTCTACATTAATCAACTATTATTTTAGATTAGATGCCATGTCTTGATCAACATATTAAGTTGATGTGCCTGGTGAGACGTGTACGGGCTCTGTCTATTGTCAGTGAAGCTAGTTTGGTCTTGAGAACAGAACCGCCCAACATGGAGGACGAGGAGCTTTAAAAGGGTAAACAGCCAAAAGGTCACAGAGAAGCAACAGAACACTTCAAATAAAGTTTTTTGACTTTTTTTTGTTTTGCTTTGATTTTAAAACCACAGTACTACTCTCCACTATACATTGCACATGGCGTGGGTAGGGTTAACACGACTTCATTTACATTTGAATCCTCGGTCTCCAGCCAGGGACCCCTCCCAAAGGAGGACCCAGTGGGGGTGTATGGGGAGTTGGGGTAGTGAGGGGTGTGGGGTCAGGGGATGTGGGGGGGATGCACTGGGCTAGGGGGGGCAGAGACATTCGCACACCGGCCGTCTCAGACACAGAGAGAGAGCAGTCAGCGTCACACTGTGATGGTTGTGGTGTGTATCAGTTTGTGTGTTTGTTCATGTGTGACTGTGACTGTTGTTCCAATAACCTTGATGTGGGTTTAACAAGTGTGTGTGTGTGTGTGTGTGTGTGTGTTATGGTGCACAACTTTATGCAAGCTCAGCGACAGCAGATGGTCTTATGATCATCACAACAGCTTGTAAGATGGCAGTGACAATAATTATTTCTACATAACCAAATCATGCACACACCACTGTGTGATACTATGGCTTTGTTTCTTCACTCACACATTTATGGGTCTACATACAGTATTGCTGGAATGTAATATTTCAACTAAATACGTGTGGTTACACTCACTCTGTTGGCTAGTTACTTCACTTTTCCTGAGAAAAGGTGCTTTGCATGTGTTGCTACCTGTGTTTTCCACTACAAGAATGAGTGTGTGGATGTTTATGTGAACACCTCCTTAGTGTTACTGTGTGTCCTCTGTCTGCCTCTGAGTGTGACCAAACCCTCCAGGCTGCTCCCCCCTGGCAGCGTTGGGAAGGTCAGGCGTGCACCAGCACAGCAGAGAGCTGGGGCGAGGGGCGGTGGGGCAGTGGATTGTCCCTCTGCTGCTCATGAAAGAGCATGAAGGAGAGCTTGTGATCTGGGCAAGAAGAACCAGAGGTCACACTGACTTCTCTCTTCCTTCCAGTTCTACCAAGCCACCCTCCTGTGGCCACTGGCCTCATGCCCCTTCCTCTCTCTTGTACTGGTTGCTATAGTTACTGTGGCAGCCCATGTCTGGTGGTCTTGACTTCTTAACCAAACCCCCTGGGCCATGGGCAGCCATAGTAGCTCACAGCTAGTGCGCTCGTCCCAAACTCACACAGCTAATGTTGTCGCAAAATCTCACAAAGACAAGGGCCAATACCATTTTGTTTATCTGTTTATCATTTTTTGTGAATCACCCAGATGAATTAATTCGTATATTTTAATTGAAACAAATTACACACGATATGTTAAATAAAGAGTTTGACCCAATATAATCCTCTTCACTGTTCAGGTGTGGTTAGAACACTGTGGAAAATGTTCATGTTTCTTTCAAAACCATGTGTTTTATTTTGTGGTATAAATTTACAATGTAACTCTCAACTGCACTCTAATATGCACAACGAAATCTTATAAATGGATGGTAGTCTTGTCTCGCTCACTGTACATTTCTCCTAAAATCCCTGACTGCAAAGAATACAGTGAAGGGAAATTTAAATGACAAGGAAATCTTTTTCATTTTCTCATTAATGTAACTCAGAGACTACCAGTATTACACGGTTCAGTAATCATTCCAACTCAAAACTTATCTCCTATAATTCTTAACTCTATTATAGAGGACAGGTAACTCTTTCAAATATATTAATACTGAAGTTGCTTACGGTGTCATTAGTCAGCATGTGTTGAAAAACAACACATGCTGAATAATGAACCACTGAGAGGTCAGAGATCCGGGTCATTTTGTTTTCATTCACAAATCAAACCAAATTTAGTCATGGCTCCGTTTTTTTATGTGGGAATTAAATTTTGAATGGAGCCATGGACGGAAACTTTATGTTATGCTTTCACACTTCTTTGCGAGTCAGTGGCTGTGTGTGTTTGCGTGTGTCAAACACGTTTTTGGGACGTGCTCATGCCTCCCCCGAGGGACCCCTGGCTGCGTTGTTTCATATCATTTTCATATTGAACTTCCTGGTCCCTCCTGAGGAGCCTCCAGTGGCGGGTTCAGATTTCCGGAAAGAGTACTCCACTGTGAAGTTGTTCCTGCGTTGGCCGCGTCCTCGGCTCCAAACGAACAGCAGCAGGAAACAGAAGAGGACCACCCCCAGGAAGGTGATGCAACCCATTGCCGTGGAAACCAAGATGGTGGTCAGGTCCAAGGTGAACTTGAGGAAAACACGTGTGCTGTTCATATTTGTGTCGTTGAAGAACTCAGCGCTGTACAGCGATCGGTTGAAAAAGAAGGCTGAGGCGGCGTCCAGTGGTTGGCCACGCACTGTGAGTGTGGCGAAGTAGGTGTCATTGCCTCCAGCGTTACTGGCGATGCAGATGTATGTTCCGCTGTCAGTAAGCTGTGCGTAGCGGATCTCTAGGGTGCCACTAGGGAGAACAGTAATGCGCCCTGAACTCTTAGCAGTGATCCGTCTGCGCTGTGGGGAAATCCAGACAATAGCAGGTGCAGGTTCACCTTCTGCTCGACACAGAAAACTCACGGGCTGGCCTTCACGAGCAATAACCTGCAGGTAGACGAGAGAAAAACATGCTGACATGACTAACTAATGCTGAGAGTCAGAGAACAAAGAAGAATATTTACACATAAACAAAATCTGGCAGCATAATCTCACTATTCAAACAGGTAACATCTATTTGTTTAAAAGTGATCATCTTCATTACCTGCTGTAGCTTACGGTTCCGTATTTTAGGTTTCTGGCATGTAAAGTGATCGAAGAGTGCAGAATCGGTGAAGGTGCTGAAGCTGACCCCCTGCACCTCCACCGGCCCCGCACAGACCGGCACTCTGCTGTCAAAGTTGAGGGTCTTGCGTCTCTGCAGGATCCACAACAGACGGCAGTCACACATCAGGGGGTTCCCATCCACTCTGAGGGTCTCCAGACTGTTGACAGAGTGGAAGGAGCCCTCTTCCAGAGTTTGCAAGTCGTTGGAGGAGAAGTTGAGGACCCGGATCTGTCGGAGGCCTCCAAGGGCATGAGGCTCCACTGTCATCAACCCTGTGCTTACCATGATGAGTTCCTTCAGCCTCAGCAGGTCTTTGAAAGCCCATGGCTCTAGCGTGGTGATGGGATTGTAGGACAGATTGAGGTGGGTGAGATGTACTTGGTTTTTGAAAGAGGCGGAGGGGACAGAGGTGATGTTAGTGTTGGTGATGGAGAGCCAGTGGAGGTCGAGGCCTTGGAAGCTAAGAGGGGAGATGTACTCCAGGTACAGCCAGTGATCAATGTCCAGACCCCGCAGGTTGGAGAGCTTACGGAAATTCTGGTCCTCCAGGGCAGTGATGCTGAGGTGACGCAGGCGAAGATTCACCAGGCTGCGGAGATAGGAGAGTGTCTGGCCAGAGATGGATGTCAGGTTGCAACGCTCTATTGTGAGATCCTCCAGCCCCAGCAGCCCTGAGAAAGCCTGGAACAACAGGGGGCTGGTGTGAATGTTCAATTTTGATGCTAAGACAAACACATTTGTAATGCACATGTTGTCCATCCAGTTTTTCATTGGTAAAACATGTCATGTGTTGACAAGATGCCGGAGATCTTACCTTGTGGGATATGTAAACCAGGTCATTGTCTCCCACCTCCAGATGTTTCAGACTCCTTAGATCTTGGAAAGTGTAGTCTAGTAAAATCACCATCTTGTTCTCGCTCAGGTCCAGACTGGTCAGATTTCCCAGTTTGGCAAAGGCCCCCATTGGCACCAGCTTCAACTGGTTTCCCCGTAACTTCAAGACTTTAAGACTCTGGAGAGTGGCAAAGGCGTTCGGCTCTAATGTGGCGATGAGATTCTCACTGAGGTCCACTTCCTCTAGCCGTGGGTATGGTGCCAAGTCACCCGCCTGCACCCAACGGAGCCGGTTCTTGCTGAGGTCCAGGAGCTGTGTCTCAGTGGGGATGCCCTCTGGTATGTTGGTGAGCCTCCGCCGCTGGCACGACACTGACCTCAGCTGAGCCGAGCACTCGCACCGTGGCGGACAGGCCAAGCTACTTCCCGGAAGCGTCAATGTTATCATGGCAACCAGGGAAGTAGCCAGGACCCAATGCCACACCCTTGGCCATGGCACTAAGGCACGCCCACCAGGGCCAGGAGAGCCAATCATGGCCCTGGTCCTCTGACTCCTCGCCTGTCACAGGCAGGGTCAGTACACCACACACCTGCAGGACGACAGTGGAGAGAGACAAAAAAAAAAGAAGTGAGTAATGACATGAAGATGATGTGAAAGGGAAAGATGGAGCATATCATCCATCATCTCCAAAACTCATAAAAATTACATCCACATGGTTATAAATTATCTATGTGTCCTGTAGTTTAAAGAAATATTGTACTGAAAGCTGAGGAGACTTGAGACATATCATGACACTACATTAAAGTACCAACGAAGAGACCCCGTCACAAGAACACAGAGCCATTTAATATATTTAACATAATTTGTCTCTTCACTAATTCATCCATAGTTTCAATTGGAGAACTGGGGCAGTGGGAGATTCTTGCTCCAGCTGAATTCATGCATGTTGCATCTCATCTGCTCTCCTTGCAGCTCTGAGACTGTCTGCTCCATTCTGACAAACACAATGAATTTATTATCACCATGCATAACCCACAGACTGAGCTTCACGGCAATCACACTATACCCATGACTTGTGTATCCAAGTCATATTACGTGTTTGATCAGGTATGTGTTGATGCGTGTATATGTAGGACGTGGCATTTTGCTGGATATGAATTAAAAATCGTTTTTAGTCCTTCTTGCACGAAGATGAGATGAATCATTTGTGCTTTAACATTCCTTCAGGCAACCTGTCATCTCTCCCACACACTGTTTTCAACAGAGGCTGTCAGAGAGCACCTGGCATTAGATCTGCAACATAACTTTATGTCCAGCCAGTTTGCAGGAAAAAGGTAAAGTAGAATGTCGCTTAATAAGAAACCTTTTTTAAATTTATTTCAGACACAAACTAGTCAACAGAAACCCAAGATATTAAACACTTGCCTATTTCCTTGGATGCTTGTTTTTCAGATGAAGTGGAAATGAGAGTGAATATATCATCATCACCAGGGAGTATCACGTCGAGATGCACTCTGAACGCTGCCCATAAAGCACAAACCGACCCATATATTATTCATCTGTTTGGCTTTTTCTCTCCCTACTGCCAGCAGAGAGGGCGAGTCACAGTTAAAAGAGCCAAAAGTTGCCAGTTTCTCTCTTTGCTGACGGCTTTGCCTTAATTCTCTTGGTAGCAAGTTGGATTTAGAAAACAGCCCCTTGAATGACTAATCATATCTGACTGTTTCAATGCGTTGGCATCAATGGGATCAAACAGGATGAAATAGGATTTAAGCTAAATTTAACTGACGGCAGACAGAAATTCTTTGCACTTATGCACAACACTCATATTTTTTCACACTCGATAAAACACACACACATAAACAGTAAACCCCCAGAGATTGTGTCTCACCCACTAAGCCTCAGGGTGGATAAGACCCACAATTTTCGACAGACCCCGAAAACACTCTGTTTACAGATCCTGTATCTGAGGGATCTGGTTGAAATCTGGCACGATTTTCCCTTTCGCTGGGAGACAGAACACAGGCACAGACAGAAACTGCTGCACAAACTGACCCATTTCTCAGCAGCAACAGCTCAGCCTCGCACTGTCAACCAGCAACAACTCCCCATGACCACAACAACAGAGCAGCAAACCTCAGTGTCTCTATGGAATAGAGCCCAGGAGAGGAACAGGGAGAACTGAAAAACAAACATGAGTATACAAATGTTCTGAAATAACAAGCTATTTATAAGACTCAATCAGACATTTGTGTCAAACTCAGCACCATCTGGATAATTCTTTGCGGTGGTGTCATGATGACATTTGGTAATGTTGGTTGGTCAGTTTGCTGGCTGATCCACTTGGATCCAGATTCTTTGCATTGAACCAATTCATGGTCCCCTGAGGATGAATCATAAAGACTTTACTGCTCCCTGACTTTTCCTCTTGTGCCACAATGAGTGAATCTGTTAGATCTGTTAGGCTTGCCATGAAATTTGGAATAAAATCCTGAGATTTTTCCTACATTTCAACCAAGAGCCCAACTTTCCACTTATATTCAGTGAAATGCCACAACATCTGCTGAGTGGACTGGTTTTGTGCAGGGAGTCATGGCATCCAGATGATAGATCTTCATCACTTTGATGACAACTTGAACTTGAACCATTGCTTTAAAATGTACTTGTTCCAATGTTAACATTTTGGCTGGGACTATTTTAGTACAGTGATCCCTCGCCATATTGCGCTTCACCTTTCGCAGCTTCAATACATCACATTTTTTTGTGGCTAGTATATGTAAATTTAAATCGTGGGAGTCTTCATTACATCTTTTACATCATTACATCTTCATTTTGTGAACCTAAACCCTGCGATAGGAGAGGGACCACTGTATGTGGATCTTAATGTTTAGCTCGAAGCACTGCTGTAGTTAGGCTGCTAGGATGGTTATAAACTTGCAGTCTTCCTCTGAGTGTATATAATGTCTGTTTCTGTGTCTGTGTGCACATCTGGTCGGCTCTTAGGTTGTGTGATGGATACGCCCTGTCTCCACACCCCACACCCCCTTTCAGCCCCCACCCTCCCTAACCCCTCCTGAGAGTCATCCTATGGGTCAGTGGCAGAGCCACAGCATGAATCAGTGAGCTGACATCGCAGAGGCAGACAAGGTCCTCACTGTTTGACTCAAGGACAAGCGGGGACCTTTAAAACACACACTCACACTCTCTCTCTCTCTCTCTCACACACACACACACACACACACACACACACACTTCATCAAACAATAGACCCTGAGGAGTCTGTGCATCCTCCAGTGAGCAGGTAAATAAATATACACCTTCACTCTCACCGCTATGCCAAATACAGATTTTTTTTTCAACAGCAGGTGTTTTTTCTACAGCAGGTGTTTTTTTTTTTTCTGCAGCAGCCTCTGTCTGTATATTGATCTGACTGCTTCCATATTCTGCTTTAAAATTAAAGTGCACAGGGTTTGACTTACAGCATGTTCCTACACCTGGACATCTGACACACACAAAATCACAGCAGGAGTCTCTAAATCGGCACCGTAAAAATTAACATAACCCAGATGTTAAGGCAACAGCAGCGGCAAATCCCACAACTGTCCAGACATAGCCAGCACAGATGCTAAAAATAACTAACTTTTAGTGAGCTGACCTAATGAACAGATGTTGGGGAGGAACATCCCCGTACATCTTCACAATGCTGATAACGATATAAACACCTCATTGTTTCACCTGATTTATACAGTCAGGCTGGTCTAATTAAGACAGTGGTGCCAAGATAAGATGTTTCCCAAATAACCGTGGAGAAAAATAAGGTTGTGGATATCGGCTGGTGTATATTTGTGTGTTTGTGAGGCAGTGTGTCTGACCGTAAATAGGTCATCCATGCTGACTGGTAGCCTTAATAAGCCTTTATATTTGGCCAGCAGAGCGTGGATCTCCTCAACCCTTGTATCCCTCATTCCTAAGCTTGTCTGGCTTCCTCTTTTTCCTCTCTCTCTCTGTCTCTCTCTCTCTCTCATACACACACACACACACACACACACACACACACATGCACGTTTGCACGCACACACACATTTACACAAACACACACAATATAAACCTCTCAGAGACACAATTTAGAGTCAGTGATGTAGGAGCAGATGAGCAGTCAGCAGGTTATTAGAGGAAGCTTTCACGTTTTAGTCTTGCAAACAAATCGAGGTGCAAACTTGACGTTTTTACTTCCAGGAGAAAGCTGACAGTCTGTACTTTACGTTGCTAAGTAGCTATAAGTCCAATATTAAATCTGTGCTTAGTCACTGTGTTTTAAGCCAACGTCAAGTGTGTAATACAACTTAGCAGCTCTTTGGTTCAGCTAAAGAGAAGAGGAGGGCAGGAGGGACATGGACAGTCAGGAGACTTCAAAGCAGACACCAACTAGTGGGTAAAAAAAACTAATGCGTATCATTGTTAATGATTACAAAGAAAAACTGTCATCACAACATAATGGAGGAAGATTTTGAAAGAGCTTAATGGAGCAGGATCCCCACAGTGATGAGGCACAGAACGCCTGCAGGGTGAACACAAAGAAAACATATGAATTGAAAACAGGATCAGAATAAAAGAGACAGAATATAAACATATTTAATCACTTCTCCACATTATGATCACCATCACAGTGACAGACAATGACAATGTGACCACAAACCACATAAATGTTCACCAACAGAACATTTTTCATGCTGCCATCGGTTCAGTGAGCTGCAGCGTTGCAGCCTGAAGGACACTGCAGTTGTTCTGAGATTGCAAAGAGATGATACTCCTGCTATGAAATCCTACTATAGCTTCATCCTCTTCCTCCTTGAAGAATTGTGAGCCACTGAGGCAGCGAGAGTGAAGTGATTTAGACTGACAGGCTGCCTGGTTTGACCTTTAACTGATTAGAGGCAAAAACAAAAAGCTTTAACTTGACTGCTGCAGTGGAGTATCACTGTTTAAATAATTAATAAATCAAAAATGTAAAATCATGTAGTAATATAATATTCAACAAGCTATTTGGTCCCAAATTCAACCTTTAAAACAGTCTAACTCATTTCTGGTATATACTGTAGTTTCCTCTGTTTCACTTCATTTTCCAAGATTCTTCTGTTATTGGAAGAAAATAAGATTACAGAAGTAGATGTAGGTTTGTTTCAGCTCTGAACCAAATGCAAAAAGGGTATCAATAAGCTATAAGATGCCTCTGTACTCTGGCTGGTATATGTGTGTGTGTGTGTGTGTGTGTGTGTTGTGGTCACATTCTGTTTATATTGTTCCCTAATGGCCCATTATTACAGGTAGAGAATAAAAGCTATGCATTCATACATATCTATATGCTTCTGCAGAACAAAATAAAAATCAAGTCTTCATCTGTCAAAAGGACAGATGAAGGTCAAATTATTACCTGCTGCAGTGATGTAGAAGAGCAGGACCCTGTGACATCAGCCTGCTGTTAAATTACTCTTTAACGGTTTCTCCAAAATGTTGCTTTAAGCCACAGTGGCTTGAATTATCAATTTGTCTTGGCAAAAACAACATTTACTACAAGGTTGTTACTCACACACACACAAACACACACAGTAGACAAGCTGTTGAGCGGAGGATACAAGGCATCATATCCACACTGTCAGTCCCAATCCTCTCATATACTCCTGACAACATGACTCTGCAGCACAGCAAGAGGCTTAAACACACACATTTAATCAAACACACACACCCACGCACTTCATCATCCTTTGGGGAAGCATCACCCCTCTGCTGATGACTATCTTGTCGTACAGGGGATGAGGTTTCATAAAATGAGAGATGCTCTGTGACTGGAGCAGCAGGATCCTACTGTACTTTCCTCCCTCTAACCAGGTGATCCCCAAAATACTTCACAGCTCTCTGTGATTTGTCTGAGCAGATGTATGTCTGCATCTCTCCCAAGAGGCACAACAAAGTGAGACACGCCACCAGTACTGAGAGTTAGTTAGCAAAAAGTGACAAGAGCCGAGGAAGCCAAACTCCAGCCTCAGTTCTCTACCCACATCAAAGTCAGCCCAAATCAGGCTGAAACCGAACATCACGCTCCGTGCATCGAGAACGATGCCTGACAGCCGCAGAGGAGCAAAAACTAAGGTAAACAAAAACTAAGACAAGCCAAGATAAAACCCCACAAAACAAATAATTAGAAAAAAAAAATAGAAATACACATTTACTTGTTCATTAAGGTTCTCCCAGTCCTCAAATGACTTTTCCAACAAACATCCCACTGAAAAACAAGCTACTTTCATCACACTAAAAATAGTTTTAATGCTGGAACCAGTGTTTGTTGATTAATCTAACACACACACACACACACACAGAGAGAGAGAGATACTTCACAGATACTATAAATGTCTCTGAATTCAGACAGGAGCTGTCTGGGTTGCTGTGTGGGCAGGAGGTAGACAACGTTAAGTGGATTAGAAGGGAGATGAGCCCAAAAGGTCATTTCATCTGTGTGTGTGTGTGTGTGTGTGTGTGTGTGTCATGTTTTCACTTTGAACTTCACCAGTACTGAAACCTCAGTGAGGGGTGCCGGGCACAGCAGGGAGTCTGACTGGCAAATCCCCTGACACTGATAGCTTTAGTCTGTATCAGTTTCACTCAGTGCAGCAGAACTTACTTAAAGTGATTAGTCACAAGCAGCTAATCCATTAAACTTGCTGGTGATTAATCGCTGAATATTTTATGAACTAAATATAGTTTACCTTTGAAAAAAAATGACAGTTGCGATGGAGGAGGTCATCAACAGCACATCTCAAAGTTTTAGGCTTTTATTTTCAATAAAATCTGGATCGCACTTTGTGCAAGTGCTGAGAAACATGGACTAAATACAACAATATAAAACCAACAACTGCGGCTGATACTGATGACTCAGAGCAGACAAAAGTCTCAACAATGGACAAACTATATTAATTTGAGTTGAGTTCACTTTCTCTTTGGTTTGAAACTCTTTCAAGCATCAGATACTCACTTGGTGCTGATATCTTGCTGCTCCCATCATACTTTAGCTGGTAGATTTTACATCAGCTGAGATCATGCATATTGAGAAAAACAGTATTTTTTGCTTCACTTCTTTGATGTCTTGTGTGTGTTCCCTGCTTCATTTTGCTCCCACTCAATGCACCCTTTGTTATTTTCCTCTCTTATAATGAGCAACAGTCCAGATCATCAAATCTATGACAAACATCAATGAAGTGTGTGTGTGTGTGTGTTCCAGAGAGACAGAGAGAAAGACAGTGTGTGTGGGCATGTTTCAGTCATCTGAGGTGAATATATCTGCACATCCAAACATCCAAAAATGTTTTGTTATAATTATTTTCTCTGAGCTCACTGCAAACAAAAATATAAAGAGAAAGTGTCGGTGCTTCTCTAAACCGTCCACCTGTCCATTGTTCTACAGCTGATCCTGTCTGATAGGTCAGATTACCATAATTACTGGCAACTGTCAAAAATGAAAATTAGTATTCCCAATTTCAAGTGCTACATATTTTCCAGCCTTGCAGCCGTCGCGGCACTGGCATTTCAGCCCCTACGCAGCTAAAATAGATTAAATCATAATCCTACATGTAAACCTACACATACACGCACTGTTTCCATCTCTCTTTCTGCTGCTGTCTTCTGTTTCATCTTTTTTCTTTCAGGGCATAATCTGACAGCTGATGAGAGCACCATGTTTGACAGTCGTGATAAATATATACACACCGAGGGATGGGGGGGATTAAAGAAACAAAAACAAAACACTGCAGCATCCTTGGATTACTTCAGATGCTGTTTGTTCATCTATGAATTCTTCTGTGACGTCCCATCTGTTATCTTCCTGTCACTCTCCTTCATTTCTGACCCTTGAACAGACACGGTAAGTTACTCTGACCTCAATGTCAAGTACTTAATTTCTGAAAGTCTTTGATTTCTGCAAAACTTAAGATCCTCTGTGTAACATGAATATTAATATATTGTAATCCAGTAAAAAAAAAAAAAAACTAATGACAAACCGGAATATATCTTATTCCTCTGTGGCATAGAGCTTCAGAGACTAAAACCCACACTGAGTCTGTGGCTGCCCTGTTCTTTCTTTAGCATCAACTTTGACACTAAATGGGCTGTATTTATGTAGCGCTTAATTGTCTTCTTGTGATCAATCAAACGTTTTACACTGCAGTTGACATCCACACAGCGCCTCCATATCTACATATTGTGCTATTCTAATTACATTCATACACATTGGGGGCAATTAGTGCTTCAGTTTCTTGCCCAAGGACACTTTAACATACGTGCTGGAGGAGCCAGGAATCGAACCACAGTCAGTCCCACGTACATTATCCTTGTTGCTGGAAAACTGCTGGAAAACTATTTCCAAACAAATACACTGGTTTGCAAAAGGTGTATTTATGACCTTTTTTTAAAAATAATTTCTTAATAGTATCTCAACGGGAACAAACAGTTGTTGATTTTGATGTTTTAACAGATTAGATCAGCCCCAGAGAGATAATCAAAGGTTTGGTCAAACTCCAGATCCGTTCCTCTGGATCCTCACTGACTTTCTCACATCTAAGAAAAGTTATTGTCCCTATCACTCTAAGAGGAGTTATAAATCACTGTTTATGTTCTAACACAATCATATAATAACACTAAAATGATGCATGTACATTATAAACAGAATGTTGATATTTCATGACTTTCTTCAATGCTGGTTTATATCAATAAACACCTACAGTTTTGTTACAGTCATATCAAAGCCAAGGCAGAGGGTGTTTTCATTGGCTGAGACCAACAAATATTTGATGTCTTTTTACATGATCCAGTAGAGATGAATGGTTATTCTGATGACATAATCTCATCCAAAATATTATGTTTTGAAAACAAAGAGTGGTCAGTTTCAGTCAGTCGTCATATTTAGCAAACACGGATCCTTTTGTTTCACTGGAGGGCCTGGCACGTTTAATTAGCTGCAGCCTTTCTGATGATTCTCACACCCTGCAGTGTTTTGACCTGCTTCTCTCTGGCTCAAACTGAGCACATGGCTACACACACTGAGAGCACAGACACATGAAAACACACACACACACACACTAGACAAGACAAACTACACAGGGCAACCCAGGAACCAAGCTTATTATATCAGTAACCTTGCCCGCAACCATATGGTCTCTGCTCAGGTGTTACATCTTTAGGTTTTCACTCGACTCTCTCAGGCTCAGTCGTAGTAAACCCATGCACGCTATTTCTACCATGTGGCATCACACTTTCCTCCACAACCCCTGATGAAGTCATGTGACCTGGAGGTTCAGGGGTCACGTCGCTATCATAAATCTCCGCTGCAGTCATCGTTTCAGCTCAGTTGGCAGACATTAGTGGCATGCCAGGGCTAAAAGGGGAACAGATTGGTTTACATCCCAACAAAAAGTCACCCACACATTATCACTGAATCACTTGGGCTGTTTATTTACTTATGTCAGAGGCGGCTCTGACTCATATGTATACATACTCATATCATACACAATACCTACACTGACAGGTCCTCAAAGGGAAAGGGTGAGAAACACAAAAATATTGTTATATCTGGAAATTCAGCTTTTACCTCGCTCACAAGTCGAGCCAAGCACGACAATGTTTCCTTAATTGAGAGATTTTCCTTGCCTTTACAATTTAACCTTATTCAGCAGTTGTGGCAACTACAAGTGAGAGCCTGTTATCCAGGATGGGACTTTGCCTCATTAGCAAGCAGGTTGTAGCTTCTACACAGCCTGTTTCTTCTGGCTGACAGATGTACAAATGTACATCTGGGTTCAGAGTCGGCTCTGAACCCAGATATGTAATGTGTTGAAATGGCATGTGTAGCAGTCTGTATGATGCGATGTGTACACAATCTGTGTGTGTGTGTGTATATATATATATATATATATATATATATATATATATATATATATTCCCACAATGAGGAGCTTTTCTGTGCAGATCAGAGGTTTGGACCACTGCCAGCTGGTAGGCAGATAGAAGACTTACAAGTCATTAAGTCTGGTACGTGCACTGCTGAAGCTACACAAAAATACACAAAAATAAGCCAGTGTTAATACGTATATGGAGGAAATGCATTTAGTGTGGTAGTTGTTTAACCTGGGGTGTAATTAACCAGCAAGTTGAGAGATTATTACACCATTAGCAACAGGGGGAGATGGAAAGGAAGAGTTAAGAATAGCAAGGGATGAAGTCATTTAATCAAAGTTGACCCGTCTCACACAAAAAAAAACTCACACATGAAGACACCAATCATGTTGAGTGACAGACAGTATGAAAAATGACTGAACACCCTTGAATTAGTCTTGTCCTTTGGGGATCTGTGGCCTTATTACCGGGGTGGATTGAAATGACTCATTATCTCCCAAGAAGCTTGGTCACCAGCATCAGCCTTATTTAATGGTATTACCATATGTTTGTAAATTAAAACACTGAATATTTAGCCTTATTTTTACCTGTCAGTGTAGTATTTTGTAGGTCACACTGATAAATGAGCACAAGAGACAAAAACTCACTGTCACATGACTGTGTCATCACAGCTGTGATTTGTGGGCTCAAGAAGAAATATGAAGGGGAGTTCATTTCTGGTGTCATTTCCTTTCTTAAGGCTAATGAGTTTCCAGATAAGAAAATGGTTGAGCGATCCCAAGGGTTGGTCATTGGAAAGTGAAATCACGTCTTCCTTCTCTGCACCAACAGAAAAGCTGCAGATTGTGATGATAACCGGGCAATTTCTGCGTGGGAAAACATTCCCCTAGAGATGTCTCACCTGAAAGGCAATGGCCCCTTCTTCACCCCTTCCACAGCTGAAGGAGTGTATGTGTGTGTGTGTGTGTGTGTGTGTGTGTGTGTGTGTATGGGAGTGTTTGTTGTATCCCTTTGGTATTAGAGAAGAAAAGAAATTAATTCCATTCTCCAACTCGTTAGATAGACGTTAAAACGAAGACGAGTGACCCCTCTGCGATATGCCAACAAAAAAGAGTGGGGCACAAGAAGAGGTGTGATGATGTGAAAATGAAAGGGCAGAAATATAAAAGTGCAGAGCTGCATAGTATGACCACAATGTGAGCAATGGACAGATATGGGTATCAGGGGAAGAGATGATGGACATGGAGGACAGGAAAGTAGCGAGTGTGATGGATGAAAGAGAGAGGAAAAGAGCGGGCGGGGGTGGGTAGGGTGGAGGGGTAAGAGGGACACTCTGTCACTAATGATGGAGGAAGGTCAAAGCTATTTCACAGCTGAGAGAATCGAATGATGCAAATTAGGCTCGATGCTCAATCGCATGCCTCTAGAGAGGCGCGGGAATCCTGATGTTTGCTCGATGGCGCAAAATCGTTTGAAGCCTGAAATTTTGTATTTTCAACATTTGCACTTCACGATGCAGTGTATCAAAAATATAAAATGGCTTCAGTGACATTTTATGGCATGGAAAAGGCCACATCTATCCAAAGAAGAAAAATGTCATTTGTACAGCTGAACGCAAGCCTGACTGAGCGACTGACTGACTGGTACGTGGCACAAATATATAACTGAGCAGCAAGTAAACAGTGAGGAAAAAGAATGAGTTGGAGGGAGAACGGAGGGGGAGGGGAGGAGTGTGACAGCTTTCCTTCCCTGGTCTTTGAAGAGCAGCATGGTGCCAGATTCACAAGGAAGAATTTGTGATGAATATGTACATGGCTTTGACCTGAATGCAAAACTGAAAGAAAATCATGCTTAGGCTTTAATGCGATTTCTCATTTTGAAAAAAAGAAAAAAAAAAAAGTAAAATCTTGACGTTAAATCAGCTCCATGCATTTAAATGACCTCTGGGTTTGATTCAAGCTGTGTTAAGTAAAGCACATTATCAAGACGGATGTTCATGTATAGTGGAAATGTGCCGTGTGGATACAGGGGGAATGCAGTGCATATGCATACATGGCAGGGATGTAGACAGCAGAGTAATTGCACTGCTTCATGGATAATGGTGACCCTGTTAGCCCAACAGCTTATTGGCTGTGTGTTTCTCAGATTCTGCTGGCGCGACCAATGGGAGCAGTTGCTGCCGTTTCAGATGCAGGGATGAAGGAATGGGGAGAGGATGAGGATGATGAGGAGGAGGGGGGCAGAGAAATAGAGGTGATTGCAGAAAAAAATGGTAATGGATGACGTTTGGAGGAGAGAAAAATGGAGAGTGACAAGGATGGAGGTGTGGAATAAAAGAAACCAGGGAATGTGTAGGGGAGAGCTGAATCCTTTGTACTGACAAAACAAAGGCGACAATCCATGAAAAATGATAAAAAAGTACAGCGTGTGTGTGTGTGTGTGTGTAGCTGTGCAGCTGTATGTGTATAAAATGATGCTTCATAGGACAGGAGATGATCATCACACTTCCTCTTTTTCTCCTCTCACCAGAGATCCCAGAGGAGGATATACAATCCACCCTTTCTCTTTCTCACACACATACACTCAGAGCAGTATGCACACATATGTTTGGTTGAGAAAGCTTTGTAAACACTGCAGAACAAGGTGGTGAAAAGAAAGAGATCGCCGTGAAGAGGAGGAGGAGGAGGAGGAGGAAGAGGAGGAGCGGTTGGAGGGAGATCACATGGGAGGAAGTTTCTTGAAAGGTCATAAAGTGTTTGGAGGAGTGAAAAAAGGTAAGCTGATGAAAAAACTAACACTTACAAGGAGAGAAATAAACAGGAGGAGATCAAGGGGAGCTTGAGTTTGAGGAAGAGACAGAGCGGTGAGCGAGGAGCAGGTTGTTGGTCGAAGGAAATGTTCAGGGATGGTTTGTTGATTGACAGCAGACTGTGTGTAGTCACTGCACTGACAGACTGTTAACCTCCTGACATTTGCACCTACTTTTAATGAATAAAAAAAAATCTAACTACATTAACTGTGGATCTTTTATTCATAGTTTTGGCTTCGATCTCTGAACTTGCTAGAAATACATCTGACTGGTAAATACCATACAGCAGTTTTTAGATGTTGCACATTTTATTATGACGTCGACAACAGAGAGGAACAACCCTGGGAAATTTGTCTTGAGGGGCCATGTACAGTCTTAAGATTTATAACATGTATAATTTACTTAAATAGATTTATCTAATTCTCAGAACCTGAGAATGAGATTAATCTATATAAGTAAATAATTTAAATATATATTAAATCTACATCTCAAATTTACAACCTGAAGATTTTAAGCATACAAGCAAACAAATCTTTGTGTTAGAGACAAAACAAAGGCAGCTTGGTAAAATTATTTCCCAAACTATGTTTTATATCAAGAAGATATAGGTTATATCTTATATGAACATGTAAGAGGAAGGCAAGAAAGAAACAAGTCTCACATTTTTAAAGCTGTTGATAGGATCGTGCTGCAGAACTGAACTGAGATTGAAGTGAACTTTCAATTGCGGAGAACCAAGCTAACGAATGTGGACTTCTGAACATCTGCTAATCCAGGACAAGTGGGTAAACTCCATCTGCTGTGTGATCGCTCCAGAACAGCTGCTAGTGGACTTCATGGTGAAATTACTTCAACTTCCATTTCCAAGGTCAAATATGTTTTCTCTAACTCAAAGATAAGAAAGTTAAGTGGCTGTTACTTTTTCATCACTTTAAAGCTTATTGTATCTTCATAACTAGATGGAGTGATGGCTGAATAACTTTCCTTAAAAACAAACACCAGATATAAGACAATGCAGTTGAAGCCCTGATCACATTACTGATTGCCTTTTGTTGTCTGGTACAGCCACTGCTCTGGACAAATTTGGCTATTGCTGGAGGGATGTTATTATCCAGTTCTAAATCCAGATGAGAGAAACTCTTCGCTACTGAGTCACCAAATGATTTTTCTCCCAGAAAGCAGCTATAAAGTGCATGATGGCAGACAAATCCCTGAGAGAATATTAGAGATGTCAGGGTCCTTGCACTCCTAAAGGAAGCTGTGGCATTGAAGACCGACAAACAGAGATGATGGGAGATCTCCCCGGGGAGCATCCGGTTAAAATTCAAGGACTCTCTCCGTCTCTCATTTTCACTCCCTCCCAATGCTCATCCCTCTCCCTCTCTCCCTCTTAGCGAGGTCACAGCTGAAAAGTTTCAATGATGCCCCAGGAGAGTGAGAATAATCATCCAAGTGTGCGTCTGCATCTATGCGTGTGTATCCGAGCGCATGATTGACCTTATGTGCTCACAGAGCTTGTGTGCTCTCGTGCATTTGTCTATGTGAAGATCATGTATAGATGGGTAGGTGGTTGACTGCTCACTGGCCTCTGTTGGACCCAGGCAGGGTTATCAGATCGCCTGCCACTTAGTCACTGCACCATTTTGCATCCCAAATAGAATATGTGATGTGTGGGTGGGGATGAATATTTTAGAGTCTCCATCTCTTCCTGTCTCCATAAAGAATCATAAGACTAAAACAGAGCTGGTGGGATTTGTTTTGGGGCATTCAGTAACTGTCATTCCACATCTTAAACACCAAACACTGACTGCGAGTCAAACAGGGTCTTTGAGGCAGAAAGCTAGTGAAATAAACTGTCTGCTGCATACCACGCAATCAGAGCTATTCATCATAAATCTGCAAAACAGCATCCGTAATCATCACTTATCACAGGTAACAAGCTTCAGGACTGGCATTAGTACAATCCTAACAAATATATTGTCACAACAACAAATGTGCACAAAGTCACAAACACATAAAAAAAACGAGGACGAGTTTATCTGCTGCCAATTCCGTCTTATCTGCTTAGCATGCAGTTCTTCCCAAGGACAGAGAAGACGGAGAAGAATCTGCTCTATCTCCATGTGATAGTGAGTGAACTGGTGGGAGGAATGAGAGAGAGAGCGGGAAGAGAGGGAGAAGAAAGAGTGAGAGCTGCGGGAAAAGCGATGACAGTTTGCCGTTCGAAAATAGCCTGAATAGTGCGGCTCAAAAATAATTTCCTTTTTTTCCCCTGATCCTAATTTCAACCACAGTGGCTGAATTATTCATTCTAGACCAATGACATGCAGGGAAGGAGACAAAGAGTCATTGCTCTATTTTGATTCACATAATAAATTCATGACTCGATGTTCAAAAACGAAAGGAGAGATAGATGGAGGAGGGGGAAGGAGACGGTGGGGGGGCCCAGGTCAGGATGAGAGTGCAGGAAAGTGTGAAACAAGGATGAAACAGGAAGAAGCAGCAGGGAGAGAAACAGGAGATCGAGGAATAAAGACCCTCCAATGGAAAAGGATTTGGAAGGATTGGAGATAAATGTGTTAAGGTAGAAAAAAATTTCACACACAAGAAGCCACAGCTGACACAGCATATTAACCGAGGATCAACTGAGAGTGAAGCAGACAGGCAGTGACGGGAGCCAAGAGAAAAAAAAGATCAAAATGGATTGAATAGTAAAAACTGGCCTGAATAACACAATATTGTTGTCACAAGTTGTTTGTAGCTTTTTTTTTCCCCCAAGTCCATTATAATAAGTCTTTCAGAGTTAGTCAGCCTTAATGATGTCGTTAGTCCAAGTTTCTTACAGCTTGTGTGATTCGCTGTGAAGAAAATACATTTGAGTGAAAACAATTTGAAATTATTTCCTGACATCTTTACTGCAGAAAGCAGACCAGGACAGGATCATCTGTCAAACTGGTAATTATCACTGACGACATAGATGCCATGGTGTGAGTATGTCTTATACTTCAGTGGTGTAGAATTGCATATTTTTCTGTTACAGGAGAAAATGGATTAGGATTGAGGACTATCTGTTCCCCGGAGTCATAATATCTCGGAGAAACTTGTCCAACAAGTCTCATCTGATAAAGATTTTTTTTATCTTCTAAAAGCTTTTTTCTTTCATAAAATCAGCTGCTGGAAAAAAAAAAAACAAAAAAAAAAAACTGGGTCATCAGGCAAATTCTGTGTTTTGTAAAAGACAAGGTACCAGATAATCTACACACAAAGAGATGAGATGATAATGAACAGAAGCAATTGCTTCAAGACGTTGGAGGAACCAATTGACTCAGGGGACATGCGGCACCTCACAAACACACACAAGACCATGAGCCAATGAGCAGGTTCTAACGGATCATCACCGTCTTCAATCGTTTGCATTAATATTCACAACCACAGGGCTCTTTTTCCATTTCCTCTTTGTTTTATATTTGAGGCGAAACAGAAAAATCTTCTTGTTCCTCTTTGGTTTGTTTTCAAATGCTGAAAAAGTATCTAGCCTGTAGCTTGGCTACAAGTCTGAGGCCAGTTTCAAACTGGTGAAAACACATAGGTCAACATGCAATGGATCAAATGATTCAAGATGGTTTTGTTGTATAAATTAGAGCAGAAGCCAAGAGTCATTTCATCTTAACAAGGCAGCTATAACATACAGCACCACAAGATCCTTAACAAACACTCACACACACTTCTACACAGTGACTCAACTCTTGGCCTCTTTATCTTACACGACACATATAAAGGACAAAGCCACACATATGTGCTGGCATCCCCAAGTGACTTCCACATGCCTCCAGTCCTGCAGGGAGGGTGACGCACATGTGTGTCTGCGCCTGTGTGTCAATGTGTGTCTATATGCACACCAATGGTGAACAGTCCCCAGGCCTCTGCAGCCTGTTTGTGTAGCAGTGAGGCAGAAGTAATGTCTGAATCTGTGCTTCCTCTGAGCAAAATGTATGTGTGTGAGTGTGTGCACAAGATGAAGAGGAGGGGGTCAGTGCTGAAGGACATGACAGAAAATCTGTCCATCTACACTGACCCAAACAAATTACTCCCACAGTAGCATGGAGGATGTTTAATGTGAAAACAAAAGAAGCTAAAAATAACTGACAATCACCACATCTGAACGTTTGTTAACGTGGAACTAAACATAGTCTTTATCTCAAAGTCTTGTAACTATTGTTCATAATTTCTTGTTTTTCCCAGGAAGATAAAACCCACATTTGATGTATATGTGTAGACAGCGTCCGAGCGTCTGGGTGGGTATCATCCTGTGAAAGAGGTTGACTGACATTTGGGAGCTATTGTTGCTAGGCAACTCACTGTCAACTTGGTTCACTGAAACATGTCATATCTCTGTAGCCTACGAATGTTGACACAACATGTTATTTTCCTTTTTTTTTTTCAACAGTCCCACATAGCGTTGGTTGGTTATGCAGCTGTAGAGATGTGAGATGTCTGTCCTGAATCAATGTTGTACCTACTGTGACGTTTGATATCATCAACTCCTCAAGCACCTGCCTACGCAAATACTGGACCAGTTAAATTACTGAACCAAATATTCATGCTCCTCCTGTGGATGATATCGCAACAGAAAAATGATTTTAATTTCCCTTGAACTTTAATTCAAAATAAACACATATACCACCTTGACAAAAACTGGCCTTTAAGGTATTTTAACTTTATTTTAGCTCAAACGCCTTTAACTTTTCTACTCTGACCCTTTCTCTCTGACTCTTTTATAAAGGACAGCACGCAGGGAGCAGTGAGTTGTGTTCGAGAAATGTTACTTGAATCATTAAAATCCAATTTGCAGGACCGGGGCAGAACACTCCATCACAGAAATCAGCCAAGCCCCCCACTCGACATCGCAGGAAAATGGTGGTTTGTATTGTGCCAGAACAAACTGAGGGATCAGAGGAGAAATCAATAGTAATACAGCATTCATTAACAGAGTCCTTACGGATCACAAAGCCCTTCATCTGCGAGGCATCGCACATGGAAGAGGGACAGAGAAGAGAACGGGATAGAAAAGTGAAGCGTACAAGTGAAAATGATTGACCTTATGTGCTACACACACACACACACACACACACACACACACACACACACACACACACAGTGACACTTCGATTGTGTTCTTGCCTAGAAGTCATGCGGTTAGAGTTAATGAATAACTTCCCCCCTGCCCCAAAGGTCTGCTCTACAGATGGCATTAGATGGCAACGCACACACACACACATGCACAGTAATTGTGAGAGTGCTGCATGTCTAAATTTCACTCTACATTAGGTTATCAAGTTGGTTTCTCTATTCTCTCACACAGACACACAACAGAGGAGGAAACAAAAGAAAAAGAGAGAAAAGGAAAAATGAAGAAAGCTGCGTGTGGCCATTAACTGTGTTACAGTATTAAAACATAAGGTGACACTATTTAACCTGCATTAACATTCAATTAACAATGGGCAGAGTTGGATGCACTTACTCACACAAAATGAGCGCACGCGCGCGCGCGCACACACACACACACGGGTAATCTCATTGACCTGCATTAACATCTGCAGAGGAAAACACAGGTGAGCAGAGCCACAAACTTCCCTGACCCAACATCAACATTTAATGAAGTAAGAAACTCGAGTTCTTAATTCTAGCAAGGCAGGTAATGAGAGGTCTGTCATGAACACACACACACACACACACACACACACACACAAAGAGAGTTGTTAGGCCAGACTGTTCTTAATGTGATGAGAGAAAGAGTTTGTTACCACAGTGTCACTTTTTCTAGTGTCAACATTAATATTTAACACAGATAATATTAGAAATCAATCTCTAATAAGCCTCTAATTTCAGTGAGTAATAGTAGAGCCTCAAACCTCATCAGTTGATGTGTGTGAACATCAAACCAAACGCTGTTACATCATCGATTGGGAAGATGTCAGAGTCATTGACCACAAGTCAGTAAACGATCAGAGGTGGATCAAATGAGCCGTTCACGTCTGATGCCAAAGATCATCCTTGACCAAGAGTCATTATCTGCTTTGTTTTTACAATGTACTGTGCTGTACACACTGTAACATAGTGACACCTGAGCAAGACTATACAATATGTAAACCAAAGAGTTTATTTTGTCATACATATTGTTCCCATGTGTTGTGTTCATTAAAGGTTCCTTGGTTTGGCCAAAGACATGACAACTTATTTGCTTTTTTATTTTTGCGATTTTAGCATTTGAAACACTTTGCAGTAACTAGTTTGTATTAAAAGTATAAAAGAAAAGAAGTGTGGCTGTATAATAGATCCTCTTTAGTCCAAAAGTAGCATGAGTCTGCACATCTGTTAAGTTGTAAATAACAGTGATTGATTTATCTTCTATTAAATTATTTATGGCATTTTTTACCTTTGTTATTGAAGAGTGGAGATACTTAACCATATGAGCTACCAGTCAGCCTGTGATTGATTTTCCATTGAACCATGTTGAAATTATATTTTCTGAGTGAATAGAAAATCTTTGTTTATAATAACATATCGGTGTGTGTTTAAGGTTTTTTTTGAACATCAATTGTCTGCTGTAATGTGTTTATTATGAGAGTCAACCTGTGTGGTTTCTATAGCTCGAACTGAGCCTGTGTACTTTCATAACTCATTCTGCTTTTCTCCTTTAGAGCCATCTCATAAGTATTGTTGGCAACATTAACTACAGTAATGTGATGTCAATTTATTTTTCTGCCTTCTGCTTGTGGACACCTACCCTTATTAGGAAGGCTTTGAGCGAGGTCAAAGAAGTTAGATGCTTTTTTCTGAATGAGGCAGTGGCACTGTGTAGCTGTAACCAATCAAATTAAATGTCTTCTCAAGTATACGAGGTTGGTTTTGACAGAGAAAACGTTTGAAAGTCTGAACAATGACACACTTTAACTGACTTTTAAATGATGGATCAACAAAGCACTATATCACTCACAAGGTAAGATTTTTGTATATTCACAAGATTCAGTCGTCACTGAATTAAATTTGTTTGTGCTAAAGAGATTGGGAATGACTCAGGGGATGGTTGTGTCAGCCTGAATAATGAAGCAAAGCTAAATGCTAATTCGTTACGAGTGTTAGGGGAGAGATACCAGGTGACCTTAAAAGTTTCCTATCAGAGCCGTGCAGCTGTAAGAAGTAGTCACAGAGGAAAGAGGTGAAAGAGAAACAGAAAGACAGACTGGCAGCTGCAGGGTTTTGTGAGTGGAAGAATGAACAACAGAATGTGAGGACCCGAGGTCACGTCTGAGAAAATGCAGCCGGGAAAGTAAATTACAGTGAGCAAGATGTAAAGCGAAAAGGGCAGTATGAGGAAAACGACAAATGTGTGAGAGAGAATAATTTATAGTTGAGGAGGAAGCGTAAGGAAAGAGAAAGAGGGGGTGGTAGAAAAAGGTCAGAAGGTTGTAATAGAGTGGTGAAGGAGACTGAGTCTGTGGGGGAGACGCAGCTCCCACCCGCCGGTTGTTTGCCCTGAGATAGAAGCTCACTTGTTCACTATTGACTGAATTGTGAATGTATTTCACACATACATGTGTGACCAGCACCTTAAAAACCCAATAGCCTCTGTGGACACACATGCACACACACACACTGTTGTGTTATTACACTCTCTCATGCTGTTGCGTTGAACGATACTGGAAACAAAATCATTCAATTTATTTTTGTGCACGACCCCTGATGCAACCTCAAGGCTCCGTGCTGTAATTCCACACTTTAATAAAGACAGTTGTTTTAGTATGTGGGTGTGTGAATTTATGTATGTGTGTGTGTGTGTGTGTGTGTGTGTGAGTATCTGCGGGTACATGTGTGTCTTTGTCCTTGTCTGTGCAACCACCTCAATCACCATTCGACAATCTAATAGCAGCAATCCACCATGCAGGACATCCTTAAGACCCTCTGTGCTTTTCTCAAGGTCAGCTACCTCACACACACACTCACACACATGAACACACATGAACACACGTGCACTTGTGAGATCAAAAGCTTCTTCAACACGCCTACACACCCTCGGTCACCTTCCCAATCAAACCTTCCTGTGCAGCCCATCATAGCTCACTTTTCTCCTTCAATGTGTCTCCTCCAGCAGAAAAATAATGCTCAGCTTCTCTGTCATGGGACATTATCACACAACCTGTGTCTTTTGTCATAGGTTTAGCCATGTTTGTTGTTAATACAGCCTAGATTTATTAACAGAATGATCAGTCTAAAAAGTAATGGGTCCCAGCGTATATTTAATCAAATTCCCAGGTTGATCAACTTGATTTGAAAAGAAAAAAACTAAGGTGAATTATTAAACCAATAATTATAAATTCATAACCCAAACTAAACTAGATGATAGTGAGAGTTGACATGAACACCAAGACTGAACCAGAACAGTTTATCATGAATGCTTTCTTATGTAGAGTAAATAATTATGTTTATTATAAATAAAGATTTTGAGTGAGCACATGTTTCTTCCAATGTCTCGAAATACAGCAGATTATAATTTGGCTGAACTGTTGACTTGTTTACCACTTGTGATTTGTCTGACCTGTGCCCCCTGTATCATCATAACTGATGAATAAGACCAAAAAGAAAAAAATAGACCCAGGTTGTCATCAATCAGATTGTTCCTTTGAGGAAGAGGCTTTTGTAAATAAATCATACTCGGTGTAACTATCTCTCTCTCTGCCCTTTTCTTCAGCCTCTTTCCCTAGGGGTGGATGAAAACTACCACTTTGCCACAGTATCCACTCACCGAAAAAAGACAATCAGCACCTGTCAGTGCTGAGGCCAAACACTTTCACCCACTTTCTCCCATTTTTCTGTCACCCTGTGAACCAGCCCTCTCTATCTTTGTCTCTTCAGATTCCTCTATCATCACCTCATATGTATTATATTCAATATTGCTCATTATGTCGTCTGTCCTCTCTGTATGTACTCTACTAGTGTCTCTGTCTCTTCTCACTATTTCACAGTCTTGTTAGCAGAGGAGACAGTGATGCTCTGTTTCAGGTAGCTGTCACGCTGCTACGCTAAAAGGGTTATACTGGTTTTGTGGGTGTGTGCGCCTGTTTTTATGTAAATGTCGTGTGTCTGTAGGAGTCACACTTAGTCAATATGTTATTAGGTGGAGATGTCACTACAGGGGCCTCAGGGAAGTAGACACAGAACGGTAAGAAAAGGAAAGGGTGTGAATGCACAAGGGGGTGCAAGGAGTCAGCGGGGAGGAGAGGTTGTGATTCAGGGGGTTTCAGCTCACTGGCAAGTCTCTCCACTCTCAGACGCCAACAGCAAGTTCGCCCATATGCTCGGAGCGACCAGTGTGCCAGCTCTGTCTGGGTTGTTTTATTTTGTTTTTTCAGCTTTGCTTTGTTTTGTCTTCAAGAAGACGAGGCTGCGAACAACGATAAAGTTAGAAACCCAAACAAGGTAATGAGTACCAGGAAATAATGAGCTGATTGCATGATACGAGGCGTAATTCGTCTCTACACTGAAAAACCTCAGCTGCTGTTTTATATTTACATATCTCTCCTCAATCTATAGGAGTGGCAATAACATGAGGTGGCCTCTCTGAGGTCAGTCTTTGCTCAGGTTCAGGCATCTACAAGAAAATGGCAATGAAATCACCACCCATCCTTCACTTTGATCGTTGAGAATGCAGACAGGAAACTAGTCAGCCAGGCTGTCCAGAGGGGCAGAGTCAGGTAAAGGTAATTGCTTAGCAAGAGAATGAAACAGGAGATAGGATCAGGAGGAAAGGGAGAAAGGTGACAGGTTATAATTGGAAATGGAGAAAGAAGGGAGATGGTGGAAAACGAAGAAAGACAAGATAGGGTGAGGGGGTAGATAAGGAGAAAGAGGGGAAGCTGGTTGATGCACCTCATGCACACCTGCTGTCATAAGCCATATGCACTCTGCCACAACGTGACATAACACATGGCCACACATGTCATGTTACCACACATGACATCCCGCAGTGTAGCATGGCTAGAGCAGAGCTATACATGTCTCAGAGCAGAGAGCACAAACAAGTCTCCACTTCTGCTTTTTTTTTCAGCAGCTGCACAACTTAGCGTGGCAGGATCCTATTTTTTTACTGAGCATAATTTATGACTGAGCGATCTTTGGAGGACAAATAACTCTCACAGCACCTGAGTTAATGTAATGAGCAGTGTTACAGCTACAGAAACAAGTGTTGAGACGAGAGTGGCTGTGAAACTTTACAACGTTCCACCATTTATTTACATGCACCATCACTCTGGCAGCTTATGAAACCCCTGATGAAATGTATCTAGTGGTACACAGTAATGGTAAGATGACGGTAAGAAGAAGCATGAATTATCTCCACTCTTTGTCGTCCTCTACTGCAAGTATGTGAGGGCAAGTAGGGAGACTTGTCAGGGTTTGTAGTCATCAACCCTGAAGATCTGCAAACACGCACTGTTGCTTTTCAAAAGCATCTCTGCTCTATTGGTGAAAACACAGGAAACACTGAGGACAAAATGTACATGTGTGTGTAAGAGTGTGTAAATGTTTGTGTGTGTGTGGTGTAAGTGGACGTACCCAGGTCTGAAGCGTGGTCTTTGATGCCTCCTCATCTGTCCAGCTGCGCGTGAATGTGAATATGTTTTTCTTCTCCTTCTGGTCCACAAGTTGTCGTCTCCCCTCAACACGTGCCAGCCCTCCTCTTCTCAGCTCCCCCTCAGTCCGTCTCACTCTCACACTCCGGCATCAGCAGCTGAACCAAACCTGCCACTCGTCACCTCCTCTCTCTCTTTTCTCTTTTTCTCTCCTTCTCCCAACCCTCCCTCCCTCCTCCCTCTGGCAGGCTTGTGTGTACACACCTCCGTTCACTCCTTGTTGGTTATCATCCACCTCCCTCCAAAAAAAAAAAAAAAAATGATCCAGACATTCACAGGAAGAGGAGGAGGGGGAGGAGGTTTTGAGGTTTTCCACTCCTTCAGACAGAGCTCCTCAGTGGGTCAGGGTGCCCTCCATCTCCCCCGGCGTGGATGTGGGATCATGAGAGAGGAGAGGGAGGATGGGGAGGGAGCGTGCTGTTGCTGTAGCTGTTGCCTCTGCCTCCTTCAGTGTGATCGCCCCTCTCTCGCTTGGCGTGCTTTTAATCTCCCTCGCTCTCCCTCGCTCTCTCTCACTCTCTCTCTGTCACTGCCCCCCCTCTCTTTCTCAGTCATTGTCTATCTGCTGCTGCTCCGGCTGTTTGGACTTACAGCTCAGTGAGCTGCCGGGCGTGAGACGTAGGGAGTCTCTCTAAACAGCAGGACAGGGAGAAAAACGAAGAGACTGAGAGCAGAGATTAGAAGATGGAGAAACATCACTGCATTTTCACCCTGAAAGACAGGGGCACTGTCACTACAATGAATAATAATAATAATAATAATAATTAATAAATCACTGTGGTAAAGCACTTGCAGTAGAATCACATATAAAATAATATGTGAATCAAACAATTTAAAACATTAAATTAAAAAGAACAAATGCACCAAAATTACAAACATTTTTTCTGAGGTCATTGACAACTTACTAGAGTTTTTCCAAAGTTATTTTAATCTTTTATATCATGCAGAGGATCCTTCTTTCTTATATATATATATTTAAAATCCAAATTATGAGAAAAAGTTTTTGACACCACTAAGTGGCATTAAGTAACACTCAGGGCTTTTCAAAGATTACCAGGGTTTTAGTTTTTATGAAAACCCTCCCTTCACTCGATGCCTATGGATGTTAGAGTCCATTCTATTTTTATTTGTCTTTAAATCTTTAAATGGTCTCACCCCACCCTACCTCTCTGAGCTGCTCCATCCCCAAGCTGAGTTAAGTTGAGATTCTCTTCTCTGCCTTAATACCTTTGGAAAGATATTAAAGATAAAGAGATACAGTAGTTTGCTTGATTTCCTGAGAGTGAAGAGGTTTTTAACATTGACCCTGGAACTGTCACAATTCAGCATTTTATCATTAGGAGATAGAGAGATACCGTAAAGGTGATCGTTAAAATCCACTTTAAAACAGGAAGCCGGTGTATAGAGGTTTCTGGATTATTCTGAATGAAATAGTACTAAACAGTCCCTGACATATTATTATAACATACAAAAGAGGGAATTAGGCTCCAAAAACCACTCTCTCACTCTTCCCCCCTCCCTCCACCCCCCACCCTCCCGTTCGCCTCAAGCATGAAAAGACAGAGAGTGAATGAAGGAGAGAGAAAAAAATAGACATTTTTATTGTTTGGTCTTGTTGCCTTGTCAGGGCAACTCAGATCACATGACACTGAGGTTCACACACACACACACCTCGAGCCTGAGCGGCCCTGAGGTCAGTTAACAGCTCATCACAGCAAAGGAAAGTATGGCCTCTGACCCTGAGGTCAGTGGTCGACAATGTCATGATGTGTGGTGGAAACGGTGCTGCAAACACCCCACGCTCCAACACACACACACACACACACACACACACACACACACACACACACACCATATTTTTCTCTGTTAAAGCCTTAATGCAGCAGGACATTCAATCCTTAAGGATGAGGAAGTTTCCTAGTTGTTTATTTTTTTCATATTCTCCACCACCTGATTTTCTCCTCTGCTGCAAACCTACTCAATATTCATTCTTGTCGCTGTAGCATATATTCTCTATTTTTCTTCTCTGTTTAAAGTTCAAAGAGTTCAGAGTACTCACATTATTTCTGAAATACATTAAGTCTGTCACACTTGCAAAAAGGTACATAAGGTGGTTTGCGAGTCAACACTTGCTATACCAGGACCCTAAATGGAATTGGAATTCAGCCGTCATAATGTTACTTACTCCCAGGTTTTTTCTACTGTCACATGTCAATGTGTCTTGTGTGAGAAAAGCTTATTGTCTAACACTGACTGGCTCTGGACATGTCATTGCAGATTCTTTGTCCTTAATTAATCAACAGTGGAGGTCATTTGTCATATTAATGGTTAAATTGCTTTTCCATTACCCAGCTACAGCTCCATCAATGCCACACACCCATATGGAATGTAAAATTTAGCACATGTACAGTATGAAGAGTAAATGACACCAACTCTAACAAGAAAACAGCTGAGCTATTTACTAAAACAGCCATCAGCAGCTAGCTAACATTACCGCTTGATGTTTAAATGAATGAAGAGGTAAAGACAAGTGAACCTTTCAAAGAGAAACAGCTTGAATTTTCAGTGTTGTGTTCAAAGAGCCAGAGGTGTTTTTTTTTCAACGATTCAATAAATATAGATTAAAGTTACGCTGATAAAGATGATCCATTAAACCTCACATCATCATACTGAGACGTCTTACTGCTCCAAGACACATACCCACGTTTCTGTCGCAAAAAAGATAGTAGCGGTTCATTGGATTCGGTTCATGTCAAGAGGAGGTTTCATCTTCGGACAGTTTCACTGTAGCACTGACAGTCACTTTAGTGTTAGTGTCATCTGATGGCAAGAAACTGTTAATTTTTTAAATGAGTCATCCATATGTAGTTGAATTGCTAGTGGCTGTGGATTGAATTTGTTATTTTTTTTTTTTACCTAGTTTAATTTAAAAAAAAAAAAAAAAAAAAAAAGAAAAAAAGAAATTCAGCAGAGCCATTTTTCATTTTTTAGCGTTTCAGGTTGCTTCTGATATCACTGATGGTATGCCATCTGATTGAAACACTACTGGAACAGGTGGTGTTTTTCCACCTTCAACTCAATCAGTAATCTTTGTCCTGCATATGATTAAATGGGGACCCAAAGCAATATCATGAATGTGTATAATTTCCTAGCTGAACCATATTTCTATATTAAAAGTGTAATTTTGTCTGAGCTCTGGACATTAACCTTTATCTGACTGTTGCAGTTGTTTTTTCCTACAAACTGCTCTGGCAGGCGGCAGCAGACATCCCACCTCTGTCACTGCACCTTCTGCTCCAAGGTCATGAAATAATCTCCACTGTTCGGCTCCACTGATAACGCTGGTATTTATTCCATGGCTCTTCTTTGAGTGATAGCAAAGATATACCTTGTCGATGTACAGTGACTGCATACACAAGATGTCTTTACAGTGGGTGCAGCGTGTGAAGATAGAGGCAAACGCAAGAATTTCATTGCGGTACAGGTCACACATGGCAGCCAAGTGCCAGTCTCCGTTCTTCAAGCTCCACATTTGGGAGGACTTTCATTTGCACTGACATTTAGGACAGAACAGGATGACATTTGAGTTGCGAGTGGATGTGGGATGTGGGTCAGACATAAATGCACCAGCTGGCTCAGATATAATTCAGCAAAAACTGCAATGAAATTACAGCTGTTTAAGAAATATGGCCATGAAAAATGGCAATATCTACATCAAAACTGTAGTTCATCTTTTACAGACACTAATGTAAGAAAATGTATGTGATAAATGCAGTAACAGAGTCTTCTTTTCATTATCTTCAAACCCAGTGAAGTTTCATGACACTTGGAGGAATGATTCATGATCGCACTTACTTTTCCTTGTCACCCTGTGCTTAAATATCGCCAAATATGCAAATTAATTTCATAATAAGAGCCACATCTCTGCAATGAAACAGGAAATTGGCTTCAAACGTGCATATATTATAGTTGTCTTTTTTTGTTCCAGCCTGCGTGCTCCCTATCAGCAGCACGGTCGTGAAACTAATCACAGCCTTGTTCATTAGTGTTGTCTTTGGCAACCTCTCTGCATTTCTGTCTGTTCAAAACGCAGACAGTCAAGAGCCAAGTGGAATTACATCTCTGACCCGTGACACTCCTCTCATATGTCAGGAGCTATTTCCCATCAAGTAACTCAATACTGGGGATGCCACAGTCTTAAATCCCAAAACATAAAGCTGTAACAAGTGAAAAATGTCCATATGTAACAGTGTATCAGTGTTCAAATTCTGTTTCTGACTCAAAATGGTTAAAAGTATAGGTCCAGATCATGACATTTTCCACTGAGTGTTTAAGAAAGGAAACTTTTTTGGCCCTCCTCTGGACTCACACCAAAAAAGGATTTGGTGTGTTTGTGGGCATGTCAATATATGGGTCAGTCACTATCGAGTAGGTAATGAAAAATTTTGAACATTTAAAAAAAAGTTAAATATCTGATTTTAGCAGTGTCTATGCATCAATATATTAGTCAGACTCACCAGTGTTGTGGCCACAGGTCGTTCAGCATTCTCCTGTAAGACAAACAAAATAACACATAATTAACACTGTAATTCCTGAAACAACTCCTAATAAACATGGGCGGTGCTAAGGCCAACCAGCATCCAACTGCAGCCATAGCATCTGTGTGAAGGACAAATGTAACAGAAGATAAAGGAAGATGAACTTATATAGTCAGGTTTGGGGTGAAAGATGGGTTAGTCAAGGGTCACAGTTCAAACTCCTTTTCCACTTTTCCAACTTGGGAGATGTGTATAACTCAGGATGCAGGTTTTTGTTTGATATAATATTTCCATGTGTGGACATGATCTGTGTCATTAAAATGGTTAATTCGCTGCTGAGAAAACATCAATGTGTTGTGATTGGACACTAGATCCAAATCCTTGTCAAAATGTGCCATATATTGTGTGTAGGCTGCTAGCTTTGAAGTTGGCATCGTTTTCTACAGCAAAGAAGTTTAAAAAAGAAGAAGAAGAAAGAGGGTTAGACCTGTTGTTTACATCCATTTAATCAGTGTGACCCATCACCACATCAGAGTTTAAGTACCGGTATGAGATAGCACACAACAGGAAAAAAACCTAGAGAAAGATAAGACTCATGGCTCACGACCCACTTAACAGACTAAAAGTTCAAACAAAAGGCTAATAACAAACTAAAAGAAACTTAGATGAAAAGACAAAGAACTTATTAAGTGACTGACCAGGCCTCCTCTCCCTACACACAACACACACTGGCCCTCATTTATCACACGAGCGTACGACAGAAAACGGGCGTAAATTGAGCGTACGTTCATTTCTACGCAAAGTGTGTCATTTACCCATTTGCTCGTGAGCGTAGGCTACGATGATATCTCACGTCAGGTCTGAGTCAGTGTACGCAGTTTTCTATTTTAACTTGAGGTGACTTACGGTACATGAACAGTACTCTGACTCGTGTCACTGATGGAGATGTGTGCCTCGCGAGTCACGACAAATCCTTATCGCAAATATGTAGCTTATTAATTACAAAATATTTTTTTTACAAGATATATTTGTAAATCCGATTTCCCTTCCATCGGTGTCTCTTCCGCCCGAAACAGAAGACGACTCGACAAGTGAGGCCACTGGGTCAGTGACAGACCCGGGTCCGACCTGCCTCCTCCAGTCTGTTGATGCTGCGTCTCAGGGTGGCAACGCGCTTATGGCGGCCAATTTAAGGTCGGACTTTCTTCTTGACCTTATTTCAAATAAAAGTTTTTCTTTGCATTATTTTCTTTTCTTATGTATCAAATGTTTCATTAACCATCACAGATAGAAACAGAAGAAAACCGAACCTCTTCCGTAGCCGTTTGACTATTGAAACGCTGTTGACGCAGCTGTTATTTCTTTCCACACTGCATTTTTTATTTACTTATAATCCTGATTTCAGGCTGCAAAACAACACTAACCGGTGTGCATCCACCAGAGACGAGCGTCTCTATTTCAGTCTCGGTGAAATTTCTCTTTATTGCCAGTTTGCGTTTCTCCATGTCGTAAATTCTTGGTGTGCAGCTTCTAAACCGCGCTGTTGTAGGAGACAAGATATGGTAATTATGACTGAATTTATCAACATCAGCTCGTTCTCACGCTGGGTGAATATCACGTGAGCCCTGTCGTACAATGATTTCTCCGCTCATATTTGCGCTGGTTTCTACGTTCGTTTGATAAACGAGGGTCACTGTGCGTAGGGCCTCACGTTTGCGCATTTTGAGCAACATGCGCAAACTGCGCATATCCTCTGTCAGTCAAGAGGACGATCCGACCAGGAGCAGCGAGGAAAGGGAGGTTTATTTACATACAAGAAGGCAGAAGAGGAGACACAGGTCCAGCTCATTAGAGCAGGGTCAGGTAATTAACCAGGAGGGAAAAAAACAAGAACCCAAAAAACAATTTCAAAATAAAACAGGAAGTTACACAAAACATTAAAAGAAAACAAAACAAAATCAAATCAGACATGACAGTGATGTATATATTTGTTCTAAGTCTTTTTGGACTTTTAAGTCTCACTTAGATATTAAGTGAAGATGATCTTTAAAAAAATCGGAAAGATCCTAAATCGTGTTTATTAAATGTGTTTAAGAAAGTTTATATTGTAATATAAACTCATATTATTCTGATGAATAGAAAACTACTCAGTGCTTTATTTATTTGTTTATTTCTGTTCCTCTTTCTGTTTAAGAAATAAGTGCTGAGTTGATTTCCTTCCTAAATAATTTATTCAAGCACTGAAATGTGGAATATGGTAAATTCTGTTCACACATTACCTCTCTTTGTTTTTGTTTTGTTCTGTTCTGACTATTTTTCACTCTTTCTTTTTTTGATCTCAAATAATGTGACAGGTTTCCTTGTGTAATATAATTAAAGATGGATAACTTGTTCATCACTATAATGTAGATTCCAAATTAAAACAAATCGTTGCTTTTTATTATGATGAGATGAACAATGATAAAATATGACTTTGTCACTTTGCCTCAGAGTGCTTTCAGTGGGAGCAGATAAATTTGACACTAATTGAAAGTTGTGGTTATCACTGTTGAATTGAGAAAAGTCTGTGTTTGTACTGGTCAGACAGAAATATTTTATCTGTATCTGTACTGTGATAAACTGACTGCCCTGTAGCTCAGCCTGTGGTCTCAGATAACAGAGTTTATTCACAGCACTCCCTACCTGGGTCGGCCTTGACATGTCAGGTAGTTTAATAACTTTGTTTTCCTCAAACAAAATGAATTTAAAAAGACAAACAAAAGAAAAAACTTTAATTTCTGTCTTATTTACCTCCATGCCATCTTTTACACACTAGTCTACTCATCGCTCCTATTTGGTTCACAGTGAAATATCACTGATTAGCAGTAATATCAGGGAGGAGAGAGCAGGTAGCTATGATGCTAACTAGGTTGGCAATGCAGCATGGTTATCTCCTCTTCTGTATGCGTGTGTAAGCGTGGGGGTGTTACTGAGAGTCTTATCAGCGGAAACAGACCTGGACGTGAGCAGGGTGGTGAACAGTGGGGATGTGTGGAGGGGTATCAGAGGAGGGGAGGGGCAGAAACGCAATAGTGAAATTAAAGGAAAAGAAAAGAAAAAGAGAGAGTGGGAGCTGGATGATAGACACATGGAGGATATCAAACAGGGATAATGCATTGTGGACGAGCAAAGTGTGAGATAAAAGACAAAAAGGGGGGGTGGGGTGGGACGTGATGCGGGTGGAAAGCAGCAGCAGAGGAGGGGATGAGGGGGGCACTAGGTGGAAGAAGACAGAGAGAAGATGTTCAAAAGGTGATAAGGAGCATTGGGACAGATGAAGCGAGACAGCAGAAATGAGGTTGTTGATGGACTGATCATCTGTGCAGGTGCCTCAAGAATGGGATGTTGACCCCCATCTCTCACTTTTAACTCTTGTCCAGAGAGTTGTCATGTGGATTTAAACTGGTCTAAAGACAATGATGAACCTTAAGTTCAGTATCTTCAGTAATGGTATCAAACCATCAGTGTCCAACACTGGGTACAACGGTGCTTAAAACAACATCATCAGGGTTTATAAATATGAAGCTAATTTAAAATGTCTACCAAACATTTAATATTTACTCTGTGTCATTATACACAACAGTCTGTTCCAGTGATCAAAGCAGCACAGTATTGTTCCACTGATGCATCAGAGGGTGGAGTTAACGCTGCCTCTGTACAGACAGGGGGTTTATAAGTGATCAACAAAAGTTTATCTCTGCATTAACTTTCAAAAACCTTTGATCTAAATTAGTGTCATCAAATATTCCTGGCGCGTCAAAAAGTTTGTCATGGTGTGTTAACAGTTTTCTATTTCAGCATTAGCTTTCATTCAAAGGTGCACATTGCAAGAATTTGAAGTAATGTAGCAGCTTCATAGTCACTGTGATGGTTAAATGACTCCTTACGGAGTGAATTTAGGGTCTCTCTGCTGCCCTCACTGTGTCAAAAAACTATAAAAAACTACACTTCTAAGATCAGAGTCTACAGCGCTTTTGGATTAAAGAATGACAAATTCAGCACCATAACGTTGTGCAACAGGCTTCTGAGGTAGTTTTCTCCCGTTTGGTAGGTGTGTATACAGAGTTACCAATTCAGTGCCAATGTGTATATAAACCCTGCCACTTTAAAAAGCTGTTGTAAGTAGTTGTAATGTTGTATGCAGTATTCAACCTCTGTTTCTGTTGAATTAAACATTTTGCTACGTATCATGTATGTAAGACTGTAAGGGAAGCTAAAGAAAAAAAAGCGACCAGGCTTGAATCGTGCACCTTTAGGGTTGAATTTCTGGGTTCATGGTTGTAATGTTGTCCCAGGTGCAAGGGGTTGCCAAAATGTTACCGGCTGGCTGTGACTCAGGGGTTAGAGAGGGTCATCCACTAATCTGATGCTTTGTGCCTCCTCGGTCTATATGCCCAAGTGTCCTTGAGCAGATACTGAAAGATACTGATGTGTGACTATCAGAGAAAAGTGCATATACTGTAGATGCTGTGTAAATGGGTCAATGTGACCTGCAGTATAAAGTACTTTGAGAGGCCACAAAGACTAGAAAAGCACTATATAAATGCAGGGATTCTTGTGGATTCTTGTGTTCTGTCTTTGTGTCTCCATTCAACTGTCTCTGTCGCACAAGTGGCTTAAATTATTGGCTTGTATTGTTATTATTATTATTATTGTCACATTAATGAAGTTTAGATGCTTTTACAATTTGATTTCTTGCTTTTGTTACACGTGTGCCTGTCGTCCGTGCTAACTGTCGTCCTTATCTGCTCAGTCAGTGTTTCTTTGACAAACCAGATCTCTATACGACAAGTTGAGTTGCTTGAAGTGAAGCATTTCTGATGTACGGTTATCCAAAATCCTGTGTTTGACAAACTGTGTTTTTGCATTTCATTTTACACAAACATCTAGAGGAAGCTTTTACCTCCACAGGAACAGCAGCTCTGTCGGCCATGAGCAGTAAAAACATTCTGAAATGGACGTGAATTGAAATGGTGCTGACACACAATGTGTGTTTCTCGGCGATACCATCGGAGAAAAAAGGGCATTATTAGTGTTTTGCCATACTCACTCACTCTGCAGTTATACAGCACCCTGAAGGCATCACAAACACACATTTCCTCACTCTGAAGTCACAGCAGAGCCCGTCCAACAGAGAGTCATCATAAAAGCTCAGACTTAAAAAAGAGGTAAGAAGAGAGGAGCGATGAAAGGGCTTTTTTGAAAGGGACTAGGAAATAGAGATATTGCAAATTGAACTGAGAGATTGAAAACCTGAGACATAAAAATAATCACATCCGGACAAAGAAAAGAAAAAACAGTTGAAGAGTGTGTCTGAGAGATCGCTGTGGATAGTAAAATGACAAAGAACAAGGGAGTGTGTGTGTGTGTATGTGTGTGAAAATGGTAACCACCCTGCAAGGTGCAGAGAGATGGAGTGAGAGTGTGAATTAAGAGATATGGAGATATGACAGGAGAGGCCTGAAAATCAATACAGCTGACTGGAGAGAGATAAAGTGGATTGAAGGAGAATTGGGGCAGAGGAGGAGGAAAGAGAGAGAGAGAGAGAGAGAGAGAGAGGGTGTGATGAGTATAAGAGAGAGCAAGATGATGTGAGAGGAGCTGTTGTTTGTCCTCAGGCTGCTCTCTTCGAGGAAGGACAAGGATGTGGGGGTGGTTAGCAACATTTACTGACACAAACTCTGTGAGAGAGAGAGAGTGTGTGTGTGTGTTTGTGTGGTGTGTTCATGTTTTACAGCAACCAGCCACCAATAACATTATATAAGAATGATCAAAACTGAAGAAACCATGGCAACTGCTGTAATCCAACATTCACTCGCTTCACAGAGACAGAGAGAGAGAGAGAGAGAGAGAGAGAGAGAGAGAGCATAATATCAGGTGTGACAGTACAATTACAGATGCTAAACAGCTTTTCAGATTTTGATAAAAAAAAATCTGTCTTTAGTAATCCATGCCTGATGTAATTTTTTGCCATGAGGGGAGAGAAAAGCTTGTGTCCAACCAGGGAGGAGATGTTATTGTTATCTGCAGACCATGAGGCTGTTGCGCAGACAGTGACGGCCGAAGCTTCTGCTGGGAGATGAGAGTATTACAGGCTTGAAACAGAGGCATGATGATGGACAAGAGGATCAGGGCATCTGGGTCACCCTCCAAAATGGCTCCTCCACTTCCAAAAACTCAGGCACGAGCCTCCAGTGGCTGTCTGGATCCCTAGCTTAGGAGAGGATGAGGAGGGATAAATAATAGCTCAAGAGAATGCTGTTTCACTAGCTACAGCTTAAAAGCTCATTTACATCTGTTTCACCCTCACACGGGGCTAAACCAGGCTTCAGATGGCCTAAATACCAGGTACTCCACCTGTCTTTAGTCTTCGACACACAGACCACAGACTCTCAGACCATCAGACCAGATTACAGATCATTTGCCCTATAACCAAGTGCAGTGAGACAGCATGTGTCTGAGGGCATCAGGCTGTACCAGACACATAGCCACAAACTGGAACTTATTTTTATGGTTTATGATGTACAATTAGATATGTGGGTGGATGTGGATGCAAATTTACTTGCAGTGCCATAATGATGACTGTTGCTTCCACCTTTCTGAATGTCTAATGCTGTTGTAAATTTGATAACTGATATAGATCCAGATGTCCAAAAACTACTATTTAATACTATTAACTCTGATTCAGTGAAAGAAAGTGTTTTTAATCAGTAACGGATATAAACACAAACAACTTTACCTAAGGTCTGAATGAGAGCCTAAGGCTTTAAAGTAAAACAAAACAAAAAATCCAGCTATTTAAAAAGGGCAGCATAAATCCTGCAGTCAACATGAACTAGTGAAAGTTTTATGTCTTTGTTTACACATATAGACTGAAGCTGGTGGCCACATCATTAGTTTGAGGGTTTGGTTGTAAACATTTTTGACAAATCAAAATTTTAAGTCAAATGATCATGAAACTAAAAGTGAAAGTTTTCTTGCAGTTCAAAACTTTGAGGGGACAATAACAACTTACATTCATTACAGTTCATTGTCATTACAGTTCACCCAATAATTTCACATAAGATATTTCACTTAAAGCCACAAATGTCAATTGGAGAATTGGAGAAGAGTCAAAAGATAGACCCTGAATTGTGACTCAAATTTCACAACAATCTTTTATCTTTTATGGTGTGTTACAGTTGTACTTGTAAGTCTGAATATCCGACACCCTAGTCACCCTAGAGATTTCAACAGGAACGCTCCCTGACACCGAAAAGTTGGAGCAACTGCACAAACCACAACAACAGAATTCAACATGGCTGCCCCTCACATCAATAGAGTGAGTAGCAGCCATGTGTACTGTGTACTTTGAGGACACAGACTTGCAGCTTCATGTGCAGGAAATAGAGCAGCTGCGCATGTGTAGTCATTTGGATCATAACTTTTAGGCTAACAGTTTCAATGCAACACAGCTCTTAGACAAAAATAAAAAGAAGATTTTATTTTAGTTTTTATTCTTGTCTCTCTTTTGGTCAACAAAAATGCATGTTAATAAAGTCTTCGTCAGTGTTTTTGACCAAAGACATCGTCTCTTCATATCAGTCTTAGTCATGGAAAAAAATGGTCTTGTCTCATCTGACGAAATTAATGCTACAGATCAATAGTGAGCTCTATATGTTCTGTCTCATCTCATTCCTTAAGTCTGCCATTTTACTTTAATTTTCACTGTTTGTATGTGCAAAATACCACTTGGTTTGCAAATACTATTGCTTACAGTGACTATAGCAGTACAGAAGTCGTCTATGCTCCAGAAGAGTTGGTTTTCCTGCGAACTTCCATGTTTTCTTGATTTCCCAACTTGAATGGTGCAGCATCTCTTCCACTTCTAACATTAGACCTGTGACACAGCAACACTTACAAATGATTTTTTTTTAATTTTTGCATTACTAATATGAATCCTAGATTTTGGTCCCAGCTTTTCTCTTTTTCACAAAACTTTCATCTGTATAAAACCTGTCTGCAGTCACTAACAGTTGACCGCCAACTGTCTGGGGCAACATGAATGAATGCATAGACTGTGCATGAGGTAATTTTGCTTCTAACACAGAAAGAGATTTAAAGATTTTGTTAGTTTCAGACTAAAATGGAAAATACTGGTTTCTTTAATATTCATGTTGACTCTAATGGTCAGGACCTTAAGGCCCTTCACACTGAAATAAGGAAATAGCAGCCTGAAAATGGAGTCATCTAACAGACCACTGAGGCCTTTTATTCAATAATTAAAACTTCACCATTAAATCAGAAAATCACTTAGGGCCACTGCAGAGAGGAGAGCAGCGCATGTGTGTAGATTTCATCATTTGGACACATGTGGAGCTGAAGCAGAATTAATCTAGTGCCCGTCTCGCTTTTCACATTTGAAATTTTCCAGACTGAAATATGAAATACCTTGTGCATGGAATTGAGTAAACGTTGGCGGGACGGTGGTTGGGCTGTGGCTGATTGCCTACCTCTCACCATCACCTGCTGGTGTAATATTGTTATCAAAAATGTAGCAGGAATAAACAGAAGGCAGAAGGTATCCTCCCTGTGAAGCAACAGTTTCCATTCAGAGCCAGTGATGGGGCATCTGTCACAGTTGGCCATGTAATATTCCATCACAGAGTCACTACAGACCATACGGGGTATAAATCCTGGGTCTCTAACCAAGCATTTTATTACAGTATGTTGTCTTTCTGTGCTTGGATTGCAACAGAGCTAACTGAGCCACAGTTTTCTATGTTAAATCTTTAATGACACTACCTTTACTGTCACCCTGGATGGGTTTCAGTGTGACACATAAACACAGACGGACATTAACACTCTAACCATGTCAGAGTCAGTCTGCGTCTGCTCTTTCATTTGGCCTAAAACAACACGACAATTATAGTGCGGACTGCCATGATAGACATTAATTATTCCAAGAAGATGAAGACTAATGACTTAGTGACTTTTCCTGTGGCATCACTATGGGGTTTACTTTTGTGATTTTGAGTGCACAGTAACCATTCTGTGTATGTTAATCATTATATTCTAACAATCTCAGTAGTTTTAATATAGAAAAGTTCCTCATTGATTCCCTGAAGGAGATTAACAACAGGTTTTTAAACATAAATCTGTTTTTTTTTTTTATACAAAAGACTAATATATAAAGTTATCAAGTAGTAGCAAGCTGCCATTAAAGGCTTCTTTTGTGTAGACTGAAACATTTTAACCAGCCCTGTTTTCATTAGAATCTATTGTCACTCTTGTGTTTTCATCTCATGTCACAATAGGTTTGATTGAGCTGTGTGACGTTGGCACTGTGTGAGTGTCCAGGTGTGCTTTGCATCTATTGTGTCTGGCGCTGAATTGTATTTATAAATATCATCACACCGGGCAGACAAAGGAGTGATTGTTGGACAGTCGCCCTCTCACCTTTCTTATGAGAGCTATTGTCATATTTGAAGGCTGGTACACAGAGTTATTTCATCTTTATATTTTTTCAGGCTCTCTCAACGTCATTTTTCTATTCTTAAAAAGACATGCAAACATGCAACCATTTATGCACATATTCATCTTCTTTGCTTTCACTTTTTCAGTTCCTCATAATGTCTCCAGTTGATGGGAGAGGAGCCTAGAGGAGTCCTTGTGCACGCTGGCAAGAGATGAAATGGAAGAAAAATGAGTCAATTAATGGGAAGCAACAAGAATAATGTCTTGTGACATGTGGGATGAAGTGAGAGGATCACATATTGTCACTGCAGATGCGCAAATACAAAAATACAATTATTTTGGCTGCGCATCTCTCACAGTTTGTTATAGACTCTGCTGCTTTTGTGTGTGTATGTGTGTGTTTCTTGCGTCTGATGATCTTTGAAAATGTTTTGTGGCGTGTGGAGGGCCAGAGGACACAACACTGAATCATATTGGTTGTTCTCCCTCATATTCGATTCTCTTGTTTTCTTTTGTTTCACGTGACAAGACATGCACCATCTCATACCTGAGGCATCTCTCACCTCCCCGTTATTGTGGAGTTTCATTTTCCGAACAGCATCGATCTGATTTGGGCCACATATGAGGAGGACAAAGAGAGGGAGAAGAGAAAGATGGAGACAGTTGTTGATTTTCTTCGAGTCTGTGAGTGCTGAGGCATTATCTGCTTTTCAGCAGGTACTGTTGTTCAGAAGCAGCCGGCTGGAGAGCACTGCCTCCTATACCTAATCAGAACTAAGAGCGTGACGCTCTGATTAAAAACCCAGTGAAAGCACTCAAACATACACAAACATACATATACTCTCTGCCCACATGTGGTTTGTACTTGCACAAAAGCACATTATTGTTGAGTTGCACAGAAAAACGCTGAGATGTATCACAAAGAACTTAAAGTGTAATAAGAAAGGAACATGTGTGGGTGATGTCTGAGGATGGTATACACCGTGTAAAATCAAGAATATGGTCCGATCTCACACTGCAAAGGGGAACACAGAAACACATTAGAGCATGCTGTGACTGCAGTTTGTTGTTGTCAGTGTGAATCTCAAAGAAGCTGGGAAAATCTTGGTGGCTCCAAAAAACCAGAGACACTGATAAAGCTTTATTTTAAGTCCCAGATTTTCTCATAAGAGGAATTCCTGCAATGTCTAAAAGAAGGTTTTTTTTCTGATCTGACACAGCTGTTTGTGCAGCATTTGTCTGAGACATTTACAAATCACTGCAGAAAATACTTTCATGTTAAGAGGTAGCGATGCTGCAGTTAAAGTTTGGTTAGGATTTGGCACAGACATGGTGTCTGTCTGAGTTAAAATAACAGTGTTTTGTTATGGGAACTCTTTTGTCACAATAATTAACCTGTTAAGGTTTGGAAACGATTGTGGTCATGACTACAAAAAACAGCATCTTTAATTGCTCCATTGCCCTGTCATAACCAAAAAGGCTGCCATGGGTTTTCTTTAATTATAAGGTTGCTGTTTCTGGATATAAACTAAAATATAGGACAGTCTAATGTTTCCATAAATTTACTGACAATAATCCAATCCAATCCCTGAGGATTTGATTTCAAAACCTCAGGGATTGGTTTATTGTCAGTTTTTCCTCCATAAAATAAAAGTTACATTTTGTGAAAATATCTTATTATTAAATCTCCAGTAAGCTGTTTTATCAGCGGCAGCAAAGTTAAATCTTTGTGTAGCATGTGGGGGTAGATGTTAGATGGTGTAGTGTCTACTTGCACTATAGCAGATGAGTTATGGCTCCCTTTGGCAAGAAAAAAGTGTGTTCATATAGCACCTCATTAGTGATAGTAAAACGTTGATTGCTTTCAAGGCCTGGAAATTAGCATTTAATATAAGAAACCACATCCCCCGATAAGGTGTTACGTTGGTGCAGATGTCACAGGGGGCTCAGTAAGTCTTCTCTTGATGAATAAAGGTTTAACAAATGTCAAGACACACACACACACACACACACACTCACACATAATAATGGCTGTGGATTTTACTACAAGGAGTAACCTGTAAGCGAAGGACTGGACTGTTATTAATCTTTCAGTCTCTCCCTTCTTTAACCTTTCGTTTTCTGTCGTCCCTCCAGTTCTGCAACTCTTAACCCTGTGGTCATGACCAGTGAGTGGTTATGTATGCATAAAGAGAGAAGAGGGGGAGAGAGAGAATTTTAATTAATTTTCATGTCTATATCACCCTCTATCCACCTGCTCTCTAGTCCTAGCAAGCAGACTGTAACCTGGAGTTAAGCCAGAGCCTTTGCAGAATTGCAATTATTTCTCTGAGTCCTTATCACACCTCATAACCACATCCATCCACCCAAGTTCTCTCTTTTAAAGAATTCATCCAGAACAGAAGGGCTGAGCGCAGATATTTATTTTCATCAACTCCTCAGCTTAATCTTCCCCAAATAAACATATTCACACCTCAGCGTTCTCCTCTATGCCAACATTTCTCATTCAGTCCTGCTCAGCTCTGGTGGCTGCAGTCGCCAGGGGGATTCAAAGACCATACACATTTTTAAATGATTACATTTTCTTCAAATCCTGAACATTTTAAATTACAGGCTTCCAGCTTCCTAGTTCCTACATCGGAGCCTATTATTGGAATTATGTGTTACAATAAACACTGACTCAGCTTCATTTAAAATATCAGTGTATTATTTATGGGTGGGTTTTGGCTGTTATTGCAGAAATCTGGATGCTGTGATAAGAAGGCAAATACGATCTGAAATTAGGTTATTTTGTTCATTTTTCAGCACTAGTGCAGGGACTTAAAATGTGACTTTCCAATTCAGATGTACTCACAAAACTGAAGCCACTAGTTGTCATGGAAGGACAGAGAGAGAGAGAGTTGTCTACATTATCAGTGGGATAGAGCAAAGCAGTCCTTCTTTTTTTAAGTTTGAGTTAACTTTAAAAACTGAATGAATGTGAGTATGAGTCATATGTTGTTTTCCACCTATGAGTGTTGCATCAATCAATTTTAATGTATTTTAGTATGTTACTTGCTCAGTAAAAGCCATGCTTCCAAAATGTCCATCTTTAATGGAATAAGAGAGAAGAAATGAATACTGGTATTGAATTTAAACATACCTACAGAAAAATAGCACAGGACACACCAGAAGAGAAAACTGTGGTTGGATACTTGGACACTTGTTGAAACTCGCAAAGCTATAAATGAGTATTTAATCCTACATTTTATCTGAAAACTAAGGAATAACGAGTTGTGGTGATGTGGTAGTGGTAAAGCTGCTCAAATTATCATGAAATTTCAATAGATTTTCTATCACATTTTCCTGTTCAGGAAATGTTCCTAATTTTCAAGCATTCTTTGGAATTACACCCACAGTGTTTACACACCATAATTTGTAATACTCAGGGCTAATGAAGATAGTGTGGCCTACACGCAGAAAGTGAAGGTGTGGTGATCGATGTGCAACATATCTGACATTCATGCTTGAGGCAGAAGATCTCATCCAATCTAATCAACTACACATCTACTTTACATCTGCTCTACCCTCATTTGCTCTCATCTGCCCTCAAGCTGATATTAAGAAAGACCAGGCTTTTTGTCATCGAAAACTAATCAGTGATCAGACAAGAATGCCACTATTAGATGAACTGGATACACTGGGAAGGGAATTGTTGTATAAGACACACTATGTCTGAACACTGGCAGCAGATGTCAATTGTGAGGCGCAGAATCATCTAATATGTAATTCTGGGAGTTTAATGGTCTGAATCACCATCACTGTCTCGAGTGTTGGGTATTTTTCCAGTTGATTTTCAGAGTTGTTGTTGTTGTTGTTGTTAAAGAGCAGATGCCTGCAGCTGTTTGGAAAGATAGGACAGTATGTGCAGTTTGTAGCTGACTGGCTAAAAACATGTAAAAACACTGGTATTGACTTGAAGAACTTTTCTTGAGAGAAAAAGTTTTCTTTATTCAAGTCTTTCACCCACACTTTCCACACCTATACTCACCTTTACACCTCCACTGCTTCCTCACATTGACTCGAGGTTAACTGCTATGGAAAAACACAAGTACTGAATGTAACTAGGTTGTGCTCTGAGGACATATCGGCACATTTCTCCGCTAAAATAAGCAGAAACAAATTCTTTCATCAACTCACTTCCTCTTTCCTGCTGCCCCACTTCCTGTCCTTGTGCTGCTTTTCCCAGGATGTCCGATCTGCATGAGGAGAGAAAAGATGGCACATTAATCACCACCAGTACTACATACAACTCCCCAGACAGTCTCTGAAACACATGCACACACGCAAACATTAAAGATATCGAACCTCACAAACTCTCAAGCTCCCAATGCCTTTAGAAAAGCAGCGCAGCTCCATGCTTTTAAGCACTCAGGGCATCTCACAGGTTTTAGAGGAAGAAGACTTAGAGTCAGGTTGGAGAGGTTGGAGCAGGTCAGAGAGAAGACAGAGACAGAGGAGAAGATCCTGTACAGGAGAAAAGTGAAAGGTGGGAAATGGAGCAGCAGAGAGAGAGAGAGGAGAGAGAGAGAGAGAGAGAGAGAGAGAGAGAGATTAACTGGCCTGAAAGTCTAAATGAGAATATATAAAGCATGAAGTGGAGTCGGATTGACAACTGAGTGGGTAGAAGTGAACTGGAAATGCAGGCTTGGCAGATGTTCAGTATAAAATTGGTTGCAGAATTAGTGTACATTTGGAGAAACGATGGTAGAGAGACCAGAAAATGAAAAGATTGCACAGAAAGGATAAAGAAAAGGGAAGGTGGGAGACTTTTGAGGCTTTTGTGGTTCCCTCCATTCACCTAGGAAGTAAATATGTCCTCTGCTCTTGCCAAAGCCACTCACCCACACCTACCTCTCACTCTGTCTCTTTTGTACATAAACTAAAATGCTGATCCCCAAACCCCTCGACTCCAACATGAAGGCTGTGCCTCTACACTTTCTCTCGTGTCTTAGTCTATCGCTGTGCTTGTTCTATAGCTGAAGTGAAATCAGGCCTGAAACACAGCGATTATTCCAGCACACTGCAGTTTATCACACTAGAGCCACGCTCTGCTACAGATGCACCAAGTGAGGAGCACAGCCAATACACTGCACAGGCCCTTGGCGCTTGTCTCTTTGTTGTTTTCTTGTTGGTAATGATTTTATGTAAAGATTTTGGAGTGGAAGTCTAATCCTGGTTGGGGCCCTCAGCTAAGTAAAACTCTGTAAGCCTGTGGCTATCATACCTTTCCATAAACAGAGACAGGTACTAACAGCTGGCACACTGTGCATCTGACTGCACTATAAACTCAGTGATGTGATGTATAATTATAGCTTCTACGTACTTTAAATAGCCTGCTCCAGCCATACAGTATAGCTATGGTATGTTTAGCTTCCATAGGAACATGAATGGAGAAATTTATAGTTTATTAATAGCATTCATAACACACACATACACATACACATACACACATTCCCATAATGCAGCTTGACAGCACCCTTCGCTACGCTCTCCCTGTCACATCGTTGAGATCCAGCCTCTCTGTTCAGTTTCATATCAGGCCAAACAGATAACCTCAATGGCATCACCATGACACCCTCAGGGTTATCTCTTCACACTTGATAAAGCTCCATTCACTACCACAAAGGACATTAAATGACTTCTTTCACATGTTGTCTTTGACATATAAAATTACCTTAATTTGACATAAATGTAACATCCATATCTATGAATGCTGGATTTTAAGACGTAGCATCAACATAGATGTTGTCTTCTCCTGGAGTGTTTGTGTGTATTCATGATCATGTATTCAAGTACATGCCTCAGTCTTACTGAGCCATTACATCTGACAGGGACAAAAAAAGTTGTTACCTTTTCGATTCCTGATGCGTTTGTGTAGTCAGTGTGTGTGTGTGTGTGTGTGTGTGTGTGTGTGTGTGTGTGTGTGTAAAAGGGGGTCATAAGTGTGTATGTGAGGAAGCAGAGGGTGTGTGCAGTGATGCATGGCCCATTCTTCCTGAGTGCAGGACATCTGATAATAAGCCAATCACCGGGGCTGATGGGGACGGGTGAGTGATGAGAGCTCTATCTCCCAGTGGAGGATGAGACCGAGGGGGATAGATGATGTGTGCCGACGCTGAGCTGCTTTTTGTCTGGCGTGACCACCTAACACCTGAGACCAGGGCCACTGCAGCAGCACAGAAAGCCACAGCTGATACAGGCCTTATTGTTACAGAGAGCACACACACACAAACACAAACACACACAAACACACACACACAGTGAATTATTACACCTTCCGCCACAAGTCTCTGCAAAGTGATGACAGAAAAAAAGAAAAACCTGAGTTTGTTTTTGTTGTATAATTAATCATATCTGCATAAAAAGACTGGTATTTCTTAGGTCTGTTTACATTCACAGGAGGCACCAATTATCTTGTGATATATTAATGAATTAACAAGCACTTGGTCAAGTGTCATGCCATTTCATGCACAGAGAAAGGAAAACATTGATAAATGAGGCTCAGGTTTGCATTAATGACTGCACTCTAACTGCACTGAGAAAATAAATGGCAATCTTTATTTTGGCACCTGGCACAAGACTCCTACATGCTGCCAAAATGGAAATAATCTTGAACTATTATTACAAGACTTACATTGATCACCTTCTTATCACCAGCTGCAGGTTCACATAAACAGAAGCACAGATACACAGTCAAGCACGCATCCTATTATACATAACCTCTCCATATTGATCCACATATTGATTGTTATTTTTCATTGCTGTTCTGCTTTAAACTGGGCTCTTTATCAGGGTCCGTGGATTACTGTAACTGCATTTACAGTACAGTGCAGTGGGGGGTTGAATCAAAGAAGGCAATCTCATCTGTGCAACGGTTCACACGTGCAAAAGAATAAATAGTTTAACAGGGAATAAAATGTGCGACTGAAAGCATTCCTGTTCCTGATTCTTCAAAAATTACTGTTGGTTTCTGCATCTTATTGAGAATTCTCATCAGTTCATACTAACGTGCCCATAAACACACTCAAACAGGCAATAGGAAATCCACCATCAGGTGCCAGCAAACACTCAGTGGGCATAACAGTCACATATGTGAGCCTGCATGTGAAATCAGAGCAGTTTGTCTGAGTGCCTGCAGTGGTGAGATAAACAACGAACAAAGCTTGCCCATTTGTCAGTGTGTGTGTGTGTGTTTCTATGTGTGCATGAATCCGACTCTCCACCTTTCAGGACAACACAAGCCTGGAGGATATTTCATATTTCAGTTCAATCAGTGTATATTTACCGCCATCTGTCGCTTCATCCTACTTCTATCTCATGTTTTGTGTTTCCTGGTCGACACATTTCACAGCACATATACACAAACTGAGACCAGAAGCTATCTACTATTCTCTTCAGTCTGCCACAAATACAGTTTCTTTTTACGTCACTGAAAAGTTTTGATTTTTTTTTCAAACCTGTGATTTTATGTGCACTAAAAAGTTAGTGTTTGTTGTACTTATTCCTCCTCTGAGATGACATCTTGGGTATTGTCCCAGTATTAAGACACATCTCCTCTCTCTTTGCTGCCAGTATAGACACCAGGACACATTACTCATGGGCATTTGGAAACTGCATTAAGAAAAACTTGGAACTTAAAGTTTTCTAATCATCTCATTGTTTACTTGCACCAAAAATATATTTATCTTTATTTTAATTCCAATTTCTGTCAACCAAACCTGCATCTCTAATTCCATCGTGTGACAGTGTCTGACTGTGTCTAATGAATCAATGAATCACTTTGAAAGTAATGCACCTCATGTGGGTCAAGTGAGAGAGGAGAGAGGTATGTGGGAGAGAGACTGAGAAAAATGGAAAGAGAATGAGGATGTGTCTGTTATCTTTCTCAGCTTTGATCTCTTTTGCTATTACCCACTTTTGCCTGCGACCGAGTGTGCAGCTGTCATGGCTCCCCAAGAAACAACGAGACAGACAGAAGGGGGGTTCCTGTTGAGTGAGGGCTGTAATGAGTCCTCAAGTCTCCGCTGTCACTGCGCACAACGCAGCTTATGTAAGCAGGAGACGACGAAGGAGGGAGGGAGGACACAGAAGACGACGAGCAGAGACCAAAAAGAAGGGAAAGCGAAGAAAGTGTCAGACAGGCGGTGAGAGACAGAGAGGGAGACAGAGAAAGATGAGAAGAACCTTCATCATAAAGAGTCTGACTCATTCCTACTGTTCTGGATATAGCACTGAGCTGAGAGGCATGTAGCTAATGGATGACAGCTCAAGAACAATTACATTCCCTCAAACCAGGATTAGGCTCATAATATGTGAGAGAACAGGCCAGTCGCTACAAAACCAGACCGAGAAAGAACTCAATTTCCACAGAGACTACACCAAATTATGTCTAGTTGTATTACATCTTTCTCCTCAGAGTAACAGCAAGACACTTATGCCAAGTGTGGTTACCTCCACTTACATTTCAAGGCTTTAAACATGATGTTTGTGTCATTTCATGTTGAAAATTGGTTGGGTCTTGAAAAAAGGAATGATTTTCTAACTTGCTGCCGTGCTGAGCTCCGGTACTTTAGGAAGGTAGTAATATTGCATCTATGGTAATTCTCCAAAGATGCTCTGACAATTTAATTGCTTTGGATAGTAAATCAATGAAAACTTTTGATCTATAAGATGTATCTATACAGGACAGATTTATGTGTGAATACCTGACACCACCAGTATCAGTCAGACGTATGATTTATATTCCATCATACTCACTGTGCCATTGTGTCTGTAGCTATCTACAGAGGCAGTTAAGGGCCTCCGCTTGGCATGTTCTCCCTCTGTAAGTGCCTCCAGAAAGGACTGGCTGTGAAAGCCGCAGTCAAATAGCTGTAATTATCTACAATCAGTTGACAACCAGGGGCCGGCTGAAAGGCTTCTCACACACAAACACTGCGGAGGGAGTGAGAATTTGAAGAGCACGGAGGATGAAATACCTCAGGGAAAGAAAAGAGAAATGGTTGCCATGTTAGTTTCAACATCAGGCTGCAAACAACGTGTTATATTTGAGATCACAAATAAAGCTTTGTGTTTATCTTGCTTCGGTACACATCTTTTTGTTGATATAGCAGCTTTTTATCAATGTTACAAAGACGTTCATCATAAAAGTCAAATTAAACACATTAAACAGAGACACAATATAAAATGTATAATATATATAAAAGAATAACAGACAAAATGTATGGTGAGTGTGTGTTACATTGGCATTATTCTTGTCTCATATTTTCTTATTTTCTTATTCATCTGATACTAACATCTTATCACACTCAGTCATAGTTTTTAATTTTCCTTATCAGTTTGTCAAGTTATTGAGAAAATTGTGTAGCAATTTAAAGAAAGAAAGACTGCACACATACTGATAGAGAATATTTGCTCTGGTAGAACAGCTACTAAAAGGACCTTGGGGCCTGATTGTTTTCTCAACTGAATCTCAAGTTCATGCATATTTAAAAAGTCAGATTTTATCTCAAAAGTGTGTTTTGTCTGTTGGATTTGGTCCAAGGTCACTTTTACTGAAAAATCTATATATCTAATAACTTACTTTTCACACTTTCCAAACACAGTTTCATTTAAATAGCCTTTCGCGTACATAGTGTAATAAACCTGCTGTAATTTACCAAATGAATACTGATGTGCTCACATGCACAAAAACAAAGTGCATGTGTTAGGTTCATTGATTTGGCTGAAAAGAGGCTGATAATTGAGAAAGAGGAGGGTTTAGGATGTTGTCATTCCTCTTAGTCGCTCTAATATATGCACAAGACAGCAATAGAGGATCAAAGAGACACCTCAAGAAGATAAGCCCATAATGATCCTGAGTTTGAGAGAAAAGTATCTGTTTTCTAGGTTGAGAGAAGTGATGTTAGTGGAGTGGGAATCACAAAACCCCCCAAATTTATATCATTCACATCGCTCCATCTTCCTGTCTCATTTTCACTGTATACAAACACTCTGTCTGAAATTGATTAACAGTTTTACAAATTGGTATTGAGTTTACAACACTATAATGAGTTATTGATTATTGGCCTGAACAACTTGCCCACACATGCACAACTAGTGGGGGTTTGAAGACTCCCAATGAAGACAAACAGCGTTTTATAGTGTGCTGTCTCTTCCAGATGTGGACAGATGTGGTCAGAGTTGAGAAGTAGTAATAAATCATATTCTTCTTCAGCGCATTCAGGGGTTTCACATTACTCGCCTCCCACAGGCGCACACGCCTCTGCCAGAGCATTAGGCCCGTGACAGAAGCTGTGAAGCACTGGCCTGGAACTGCTGCTCTGGGGCCAGCTGAAAGCCTGAACAGCCTCAGATGAATAGATGGTAATTAATACACATAGCACCCTGAAGACTGCAGTACAATCTGAGGGAAAATTACTCCATCAATAAAAGGATCTACAGACAATGAGAGATGGAGAGAAAGATGTGGAGTGGAAGAAAGCCGCACATATTAAAGCCAGGCATCTCTCAGGTGTGTGTGTGTGTGTGATTTGTTTCTGCAGAAAGAACCCATCATTTAAATCATGCTTCACAAGAGATACAGACAGAAAACAGAACCAGTTGAACCAGTTGAACCAGTTTTAAAAGCTGATTTTTTTTTTTGGGGAATTAAGGAAGAAGACAAAACCAGAAATAATAAAATTAGTATCTTAACACATCAGGATCAAAGTTATATTAAAAGAGGCAATGGGCTCTGTAGCAGGGAGATGATACCAACTGCAAATGCCATTGCATTTTAATTTTTCCAATATCTCCAACCACTTACTCTTCTTTCTTCTTGTCTCATCTACCCTAGATCTCCTGTGTGCTCATCCGATAATGATAAAACAAAGCTCCAAGATATTTTGGGGGAAGATCAATAGGAAGAAGCACATCGTCTGTACATAACGAAAATCTTTTGCCTGGTTTTCCTCAGATCATCCTGTATCTCCTGTCAGAGTCATCCACCATTATGTCCCAGAATTCCTCAGGGTCAGTGTCTCATTCCTGCTCTTTTTTCAGACATGTCTCTCTGAATGTCACGCCTCCGTTCTCCTGTTCCCATGATAGAAAACTGAGAGATAGATTATTACATTGTTTGGACATTTGAGCATCTGCCTGAGGGCACAGGCTAGATTACAGCAGAGCTCTCTCCCTCGTGAACCCGGCAGGACTCACACTCATGATGTGGTCACTTACATGTTGTGGTCTCTGAGTGATCAAAGTCAGAGCGAGCTGCCTGAAGAGACACAGAGCAGCTGAGGAACACAGGAGTCCCACTGTGGCTCCAAGACGACATGAAGACTCTGGCTGCAGATTCAAAGTGAAAGAGGTGCCGCACTGAGAGAAATGTGACTGATTCCTTGTGGATCCACTGTCATTCTCTTTCAAATACAAGTCTCACACCATCAGCACACAGAAGCAGGTTATCCTGTCAGTCAACCTGTAGAAAATGAAGGTTATAGTTTCAGTCCCAATAACTCAGTCTCAAGTTGGCAGCTGCTTGTATTGTGTATAATAATCTTTTAAAGCGTCTTTTTAATTATTTATTTAAAATGCCAGAGACAAAGTTTATGGTAAAAATGCTCAGATAAAATAAAAATGTCATTAAGAGTGTCTTTTATAGGAGACATTTTAGATAAATATAGGTTCACTGTATTCTATAATTATAACATAAAGTCTCTAACGGGTTTGTGCAGAGTCAGTAACATTGGTGGTCACATGCTAAGCAAAAAGATACATCACTTTACACTAAATACATATTTTTACTGATATTATGCATGTATATTATGCAGAAACCCTGTGGCATAAATTAACTATCCCATATTCCTCATGTGAGCATACTTCATATTGGCTATTCCTGTCCTCTGTTTGGGAATAATCTGAATTTGAAATGCTGATGCTGTTCAATAGAGGCTTGATTCGATGAAGCCCAGGCTTCCAGGAAGAGCTCGATAGAACAGTGTGAGCTATAACATGAAAAGAAAGAAGATTTCAGAGAAAAGATGCAGAGAGGATTGATCCATTTCTGCTTCTGTCAGGCAGCCTGGAAGCTTCTTCACCATTTTTACCAGAATCTTTTTATCCATTCACATTTCATCTCTATGGTTCATGATCACAACATAGTGTCCAGCTCTTTTGATTTTTCCACACTTTTGAATGTTCTGAGGTTTTTCTTTTAACATAGAATTCATTTATTATTGGAGACACAGGAGGAAGAGAGAATAGAGATGATGTGCAGTAAGTGGTGGCGTATGAACCACTGGACCGTTGGGCGATTGGGCCATTGGGTGACAGTTTCCAAGCTGAGGTCTGACCTTTCGTGCTTGACTTTTAAAATAACACAGACCAAAAATGCTACAGATAAGAGTCCTGGCTGAAAGGCCAATGAACCATGAGTTGTTATTGACTTGTAAATGTTCTATTCCCAAGATCAGCAATAAACATAAGTGTTTATCCATTAATATACTTTTAGAATTGGCACTAAGTCCTGTCAAGGTCCCTAATGCTATTATTTTTCTGTTTTCAGGACTAAAAATCAACTCGCCAGAATAGTGATGAATAAATCAAGTCTAAAGTCTTCAATTTAGTGGATTATAAGGTTCAGTGCACTTTGAATAGTTTGTACAAAATGTGATCTGAACATTTTTTTGGTGATTACTCTCAAAAAAAACCTGCAATCATGATGAGAAGCAGGTCAGTGTAAAATGTATAAATGAGAATAAATTGGTGCAGACTTTCTCTTCAAAATCTGTCATAGTGCTCAAATTGATATTCAAATTCCTTTAATATGTCCCACAGTGGGAAAATTTCAACACTGGAGCAGCACTACAACAAGAACAGAGCACACACAACCCATTAAATATTGTTAGATATGATAGAAATATGTGAGAAGAAACTGTCCAGTGTGCAATGTAAAGTAGTTGGAGCAGTGGTGGAGTCTGGGTTACAGTTGGTTGTACACGACAAGTGACGGGAGTGACTGTGTGAAGAGTGGAAAATGAGAGTGTGAGAGAAACATTGAAAACCTCCATGCTGTCTTAGCTCTGCACATGTCAGACTGTCAAATCCATCTCTGCTGCTCTGGAAACATCATCTTTAAATGTTGGTGTATTTAAAGGCACATGGGCTTGTGTATAATAACACTAAAACAAATAAAAGTATTTAAATCATACAATTCAGTGCCTCCTACATCACTTAAGCCTTTATGTTCCAAACAGATAACAGTTAATGTTGTTTCACACTTCATCATATCCTTCAGAGAGCGAGGGCACAGAGCAGCTCCCACTTGTGCTGAACAGTCTGTCTGTCCTCTGAGCACAGTCCCCATTACATAAGGACAAAGGGGGACAAAAAGCTTCACCATGCTTGTGTCTCTCCAGTGCCTGAATTTGGAACGTAGATAACCGCGAGCAATGTTTGCTCACGTTATTGGGCACATTGTGTCCACAGGGGGCTGGAGTTGGCCTTGAAACAATCTTTAAGATCTTGGCCTAAACTTTATATTATTTATTCATTTAGTTTTACCTCAGCATGAGATGAAAGTAAGACAGGAAGAACGTTAAATTATTTAAAGCGTAGGGGAAAATATGTTGATCTGAAGACCTCTTTTAATAGTGGTAGATTTAATTTGAAGGATTTGATTAATCCAAATCAAATTCTTTTCAATCAGTGGTTAATGAAAAAAAAAAACACTGACACAAATGACAAACTTGAACTAGTTGTAAGACTGTATCCTCAGGACTAATACACACTGACAAATCAGTGGAGTGTAAATGTGCATTTGGACAATTAAGTCTGCAGACAAGCTCATTACAGCAAAACTAAAGACTAAAAATCACATGGCATTATAGTAGTGCTCAGTACATGTTCGGTCTGCTGGATTATGAGTATATACAGCACATCCACCACATACTACACACTTTGAATCTTAAACACTTGACTGTTAAGATCAACGTATGTGTATCCATATGTGCAGCCTGTGTAGAGTGTAAATGGGCCTTTAGACTCCACTGTATCATATTAAAGGAGTGACCTGATGAGAAACAAAAATGTTCATACTTAAATGGCAGTGGTTAAATCATTAATAAGAGATACAATATTTTAACTGAGATGTTAAGATCTAAGAACATGACCTGGAGCAAATTTGAATGTACTATTATTTTTAGGAAATTAGCTTAGAAATGAGGCTGAACCTTATCCTGCAATGGGTAAATATAATCAATATTTAATATTTGATTTAATCTAAAAGTAAACACTGTAGGTTGTAACAAGTGTACCATACCAGCAGCTTGGGGAGGCTGCACTTGTAGGTACAAAAGTGCTTTGACCTGAAAGCTAATGTGATCATGCTAACATGCCCACAGAAACAGCACTAACATGTTGATTTTCTGTATGTATACTGTGATCACCATCAAATGTAGTGGATTGAGATGGTGGTTAGATTTGCTAATTTGTATCCAATCAGTAGAGCAGCACTGTTAGCATAGCTTAAAACTTCTCTAACAGATGATGGTAGTGTTGTGTTGTTTTCAGTATCTATTTGACACCATAAGTCAGTCAAAAACATTTGACACATAAGTCATGATTTTGACAAAAGCAGCAGAACTGACACAGGCTGCTTGTGTCAGTATTTGTTCAGTCTGTCATGTGACTACCTGATGTGTCAAGTGATGTAGCTCTGGCAGCCATTTGACACCTTGCTTTTATCTTGGTCAGCCTACCCACGGCAAAGGCTACAGCGCTTTTATACAATTCAGAGTGATTACTGACGGGTACAACAATGTAGTGATTCAGTTGGAGCTGTGCAGCAAAGTCCCAGCAAACATATGAGTCATCAACATCGCCACAAGTCTGTTTACCAACACTTCCTCTTCCCTCCCACATGAACCACACATCACCTCAACATAACCCTGTACTCTTTACTTGTTCTGTTCGTGCAGCTCTTTGTTAGTGGCCTACATATGGTGGGAAAAGGTGAATTTGCCTCAAAGCTGAACAGTTAACATCTGCTTCACTCAAGGAACAATGTAGATTTAGGAAAGATGCACTAAAACATCAGCATGAATCTCATCTGTAACACTGACAAATGGTCATGTGAAATAGAGGATGAGACTGATGGTCAGTGCAGAAAAAGGAAATGTGTCAGCCCTCCTGTTAATTTGCCTGATGATCAGTATGTAAGACCTATTCTCCTAAGTACTGTGGCGCTCTCTGCTGGTGAATTATGAAACTGATTTTTCAGACAAAAGGAGGAGAAGAATCCAAAACATCAAAAAATCTTTACCTTAAATTTGTGTCACTTTGATACATTTTCTTTAAAAACAGAAAGCAAAAAAAAAAAAAAAAAAAAGTTTTTGCACTTATTATGTATAACAATCTTGTCATGTAAGTGCATTATAACTTCTCTAACATCAAATAAGATCAAATTTTGATGATTTTTTTTCTCATCATGTCTCACATGACACAACATGTGGTCCCTCTCTGTGGCACTCTCCTGGGATGTGATGGCCATAATAGCATGTTGTAATGTCAACGCCTCTGACTGACACTCGGTGCTTTTTGTTTTTTCATTCTCCAGCACCTGTGCTTGGCTGTCAGACAGTTCAGAGCATGACTCTACTGCCGTCTGAACAGAGGAAACAACAGGCTGTGTGACAAAGGAGCCGCGACGCTGCCCAGGGGACCCTCCAATGTGGGAGCAGGTAGGTCTTTAGTTTAATCAGGGTCAAAAGTTACTCTTCAAAGTAAAAGCTAGATGGAGGCATACTATATAATAGTAACACCAGGATTTTTTTCTTTTTGTGTATTTATATTCAGTCTGTATCCACCTGTCTCTTCAGTGGCATTGCTTCATCTATTTATAGCTGCTTGAGCATTAGCTCCTGTTTAGAAATGTCATGTAAGACATAAGGGCCTTGCAGCATTCATCTGTAAATGTGAAGGTCAAGACGCTGCTGCAGTTTTATTCATAAACCGGAGAGGTTGACCTTTTACTTGGATTCTTTAGCAAAAATGGAGAACTGATGAGACAATGGAAATAACTCTTTTTTTCTGTGATACATTGCGAAAGGTACTGATAATGACAATGTTAGTAACATTGTGATCCACTGAATAATCTTGTTTTTAGAAAGTAACGGCTGCCAAGAATATCATTTCTAAAATAACCAATAACCCACAAGCTGATCTGTCAACAGACAACAGCATTGTGTGGTATGTGTCTGGATCTGTATTTGTCATAACAAACTTAGTTTTGAGCTTTTTCCGTCTTTCTTTCTCTCTCTTGTGGAAGGGATGGAAGAAAGCTATGAGACATTTGAGGAGGAGTTAGGGCCACCAAGAGCAGATCCTCCTCCACAGAAGCCTGTTCGACAGATCCACAGACCAGGTGGCGACTCACGCACACAGAGAGAGAGAGAGAGAGAGAGAGAGAGAGAGAGAGAGAGAGAGAGACAAAGAGAGAGAGAGGATCTGTAATGCTTGCACATAAAAGCCTTCATCTATTGTGCATAAATCTGGAACAGCAGCACAGGGAGCCACTGAAATATGACTCTTGTTCTAAGACAACACAGTGCTAATGCACTTCAGCCATGTTGGATGTTCGGTGAACAGATCATTTCATCAGTCAGTGGGCGTAAAAAGTCCCAGTTCATCTAAACACAAACAAACTCAAGAGCTCTTCAAAGTCTATTAAGACTAAACCAGACTACAATAAGCGCACTGTTCTCAAAGGCATCGTAATGTCTCTGATGATCCTTTGTCCAATATTTTAGTTTCCTCAGTTTATCTGTGCTCTATGATCAGTACTAAATCTTAGTATAATGGTACAAATACCTGCTAAGCATGAGCATGTTAGCTTTTAGTTCAAATCACCACTGTGACTATGTACAGCCTCTATTTTATTACCATATTTTTTATTTTACCCCCTTCAGTGGGCCTGATAAAGGAATTTGGTTTGAATGTCTTTGGCATAAATGTCAGTACAGTGGATTTGCATTTTGTGTAAATAGGGAATAACTGAAATGAAACATATGTTCAGCCAACATGGAAATCTAACTACACATTAGTATATTGAATGTAGCAAAAATAATCCCAGATTGTAGCTGTTGGTTGTTTGGGTGTTTGTTTATCATTTATATGCTTCCTCAGTAAATCGCCATCTGTCTGTTTCAGAAATGTACCCAACCAGAAAACTCAGAGAGGTTAGTTGGAAAAGAACCAACGTGAACAATGTTTCACAGCAGTTTTTACATAAATAAAGTTTTACCAATCTTACTGTTGTTACCATGTTGTCATGTTGTCCTCCAACAGGAAATCGCTCCATTTTCACAGCAAGCGAGAGCAGAAGCCAGGGCTTTACCCAGAGAACCAAGCTTCCCCAGAACAAGTGCGTCACTCACATCCTTCTTCACAATGTTTGTCTGCTTTAAAATGAAAAAGTTGAGCATTTTCTAGAAATATTCACTTTCTTGCTGAGATCACTTTCTCAAGCAAATGCTTAGCTCATCTAAGCACATAAACACCCCAATCAAAACGTGACAAATGAATCTACCAGCAGCTCAAATATTTAGACAAACTAAATCTCCTGTCAAAAAACTAAATCTGCCAGATGGAAGTCACTGCAGCCTACCAAGAACCCTCCCTACCTTACCTTACTTTTTGACAGCTCGCTATTTCTCCATGTCTTCAATACTTATGCTCAGCTGAGCAGCTGCTGAATCTGGATTCATATAATGTCCACAAACATCACACGGCTACAGAACTTATCATCCAACTCTCAGAAAGAAATTAAATACCATGTTTTTTCAGTTTTTCCTTTCACTTTCTTTCTTTCTTCAATATCTTTCTATTTTCCACTCTTTTGATTCTTTCAGCATCCTTACAAAAAACCTTGCCCATCCAAAACATGACCCAGATTGAAACCCCGTGGGAGAACGTCACTCTGAACCGATGTTTGTTCGTGGCCATTACCATCCTGGTGCTCACCTCAGGCTTTCAGAGACTTCATGGCAAGTACACTACCGAGTAAATTAAGGTACAGAAACCGCATGACTGCTGTAACTAAATAGTTTCTTTAAAAACATACACACAGAAACTTTACGAGGTCGAGGAGCAGTAGAGGAGGTGGAAGAAGTTGGACTGACAGTGAGACGGTCTGGCACATTACGACACAGAGGGCAGCCACCAGAGGTACATTACTGCTCGATATTTACTTATTTGTTATTTTATCTGGAGTTTATATTTACAACATTTACAGTGTTTATTTGCTGCACCCACTTGATGTGTTTAGCCTGAGACATCTCTATGGGAAGTCATGTTTTGGTGGATGCCAGATCTTGATGATGAGGACGATGAGGAGGATGACGATGACGATGGAGGCGTCAAAAGGAGAAGGTCAAAGAAAGGAGCAACGACGGGAACATTAAGAGGACTCCGAAACAAGAAGCTGCCAGACAAAAAACTCATGAAGCAACAAGACAAGAAATTAAAGGAGAGGAGAGCAAAGAAGGTGAGGGATGAAGAAACTAAAGACAAGAAAGAGAGCGATAAAGACAAAGTCCTTGAAGAAACAGCAGGTAGAGAAAATCAAGATGAAGGTGAAGGGGAAACCCCACCCAAGGAGAAAAAGTTAGTAAAAAAGAAAAAGACTTAAAAGGGTTGAGTTGATTCTTTCTTCTGTCATGACAATGACACCGTTCATTTTCAAATGCACCTACACTGATATGATTTTGTTGATGATGTTTTTTCGTTTAATGTTCAATTTTCCCCATCAAGTCTTTCAAATACTAACGCTGAGAAATAATCTGTTACAAGTTACAGCTTTGTGTTGCTTTACTTGATTGTTGTGTTGGAGCTTTGTTTTACCAGTGAAGGCATCTGCATTTCCGATTAAGAAAGGAATTGGAAATTACTTCTTTGGAAACACCTGTCATTATTTGATTGCTGTCACTTTGATGTTAAAAAATATCACACCTTGTAATTCATGCCTTAATCATCATGCGTAACTTGAGCCTAAATATTTCACGAACCTTTGTACAATCTTTGTTGCTCTTCCTTTGAAACCATTGTGTTTCCTCTGCTACCATTCAGTCATGTGATCACTTGAAATATCAATAAATCTGTGTGATGTCTGTAAAAGCACAGAAGTTGACATGCAAGTGTTTTTTTTCACAGCATTTAATTACAAAAACAGACTCTTAAGAGATATCCGAATCAAAGCATTTTTACAAAACTGTGTGATCGTTGTTATGATGTTTGTAGATTGCAGACAGCTCTACACATTTACAGAAACCAAACAAATGTATAAAATCCACTAACATCATCTGAGGAAATAATAAAACTGAATGTACCTGCAGTATCTAAAGTCAGTTGGACACTGTAGACAGGCAGGGACAAATGTGATTGCAGACCATGACAGTCAGTAATCACCACCCACTCGTAGCTGATCAATTAGACATTGAGAGGCCCTCAGGGGGTGGCGGCCTCATCGGCATGGGGGGCATTGGCATCTGTGGGGCACCTGTGGCACCCGGTGGGAGAGGGGGGACGGGCATCCCTCCTGGTGGGGGAGGAGGCATACTATCATTCATTGAATGAGGTCCACTCATGAGGGGAGGGGGGCGCTTCACACCAGCAGGAGGTACTGGACCGCTGGACTGGGGAATCGCCTTCTCCATTTTGAAGTGAAATTGCAGGAAAAACTGCGAGGAGAAAAAACAACACCAAATACGAGTCAACACATGTATTTTTTTACTTTCAAAACCAAGTACATAGATTAGCTTTGTCGTAACTACAGTTTACCTGTTTAGTTTCTTTGTTCCAGTGAGTCCAGAAGCGGTTTTCTGCTTTGTCAATTTCTCTACTGGGGACCTAACGGAACAAAAAAAATGATGTTATGGCAAGAACAAAAATCATTCTACAAGCAACGAATCAGAGGAGCAGGGTCCACTTACTTTGAAGGCGATAGTCTCATACGGCTCAGCAGCGAACAGCAGGTACTGCCAGCGACGATCAGGGGGCTCAATGCGCTGTTCATATGCCGACATGAAACGATGCCTTGGTCCGATTCCTTCAGCAATCTCTGGGTAGTCAATCTGATGGACAGACAAAAACATCTAGCTTACAGATTTGTCTTGTCAAAGCCATGTGTCATTTGTTAGAAAAAAAAATAGCTCACTGCTGCAGAAACCACATTCCAATTTGAAGCATGCAGTGATGAATTCTGTCACAATTCCAATATTTACAGGGTGTTTGCCCATTTCCCCAAAAAAAAAAAAAAAAAAAAAAAAAAATCCAGCCTTTTTCAAAACTCACCTTTCTTTTTTTTTTTCCAAGACCTTGACTTTATGCAATTTTATACATGTGTCATGTGTTTAGTAAAAGTTTGCTTTAATAAAAGTGTGAATGAAGTTAACAAGCTTTGACTGGATATGGATCCAGCACATTTATTTGAACAGATAGTGAAATAATAGCAAGTATTTATTTGCTTTTTGTCATATATTATGTATTTTAAAAAGCTTTTCTTCATTTGTGCAGACACTAAAATTCTACTGAGCTATAACTTTTTTACAGACTTTCAAGACCTGCACAAGCACCCTGATTTAGATGTTTTCTTCAGAGGCAAGCAGTATACTCCAAATAAGATTACATTTGTCACATCTGCACAAGTTCATGACCAAATAACAGGGTGAGGTTTATCTTTTGTTTGTTGTGTAGGATCAACAGCTAAAGGTATCAACAACATAAGCTCTGCAGTAAATCTGAGCTTACGGGTTCCTCTATAAAGAGGACATTTAATAGACAAATTCTTGACAACCTGAAAACAGACAACTGTTATTTATGGAGACAATACAGAGGATTGGGATTAAAAAGCTAGAACATAAGAAGTCATTCAACTGTTTAGGTAAATAATGCTCCACTTTTGTTTCAAAGTCTCGTTGCGACAAACATCTTATTTTTCTCCTGCTGGTTAAACTCAAGGGCCAAAGAAAAGTAGCGTGAGCAGTGTTTAAGTTCTCTATGAATATTCTCATGCAAAAACACAAACACACTAACCTGGAAAAGTAAAGACTGTTGTCCAGTCTCTGGGTCTCTCTGTTTGGTTACTGTAAAGAAGACAGACATAGACTGTGTTAAAATACAGTAAAGTGTATCTTCAGTGAAACCACTGACAATATAAACTAAACGTCTATACTGACACATGACTACACAGGGACTTTACCTTTGTATCCTGGTCGACCAATTTTGACAAACTTCTTGACCTCAACTTTGACTTTGGCTGGAGCTGGCTGAGCAGGAGCTTCTTTTGCTTCTTTGGCTGCTCTCCGTGCTCTGAAACAAACAAGCAATACCAATTATTTGTTTTTCACCCAATACCCTGAACACATGGGTAAAGGAATTAAAGATGTATGCTTACAAGTTAGTCTGATGTTTCTTTCCCTGTGTGTGAGCCAAGTAGCTGCCCTGTAACAAAGAGCACAGCAATTTGTTATTTTTAAGATACTTGAGATGATCAGACGACTTGGAAGTTTGATTGTGTGGCACCTTACCTCATTGTTATGAAGTGTCAAACAAAGCTTGCACTCATATGATCCCAAATGATTCTTCATAAAATAGGGATCTTTATTTATGTCAATGGTTTCTAAGGCCAGCTGGCGTAACCGCTCACGCCGGTCACGGTTACTCTCAGAGGCAGATGCCACCCCACCGCTCCCCGTCTTCCCTCCTGCTCGATGCTGGAAATCCATCTTTGTAAAGTGATGGACTCAAACACACAGCCACTCTTGACTGTCCAGACAAAACTGGACAGATACTCCAAGTAGAGCTTCCTGATCGACTGCAGAGACAAAACATACACATCAGTTCCAATGATGCACTATCACCGATTCCTGAATTGGAGTTACACCACCATTTGTAACTCCGTATTAGCTAAACAAACATTGATATATACAAGCTCTTACACATATTTAATAATATACTACAAACATTATGCATGTACACGCCTTAAGTGCATTTATACGGTCTACGAAATAAATTAAGTAAATACTGGTCTCGGTACTTAATGCTACTTTAGCTAGCCAAGAACCGGCCAAACAAAAGTCAAAGAAGTAAAAGAATAACTGGAAAGTTACCTCGACAATTTCTACTGGACCACCTGAGATAACATACCACAGCAAAGACATTAGTTTTATAATGATACAAAGCTACGAGTGAATCACCCTTTAGAAACAGGCGGTTAGCTGCTAGATGTTAGCCGATGTGTTATGACGATGCTAATGCTAAGCTAGCAGTGTTCCCGGGTAGGAATGAATGGTTTTTAACGGTTTCAACGGTCGAATGATCAAACTACGAGTAAAACATAAGCTGGTCTGTGTGTTTGATAATACACTGGTTACTCAACCCACCAAAAAGATAATTACAAACGTGGAAACATTATAAAGAGTTCTCTTTGTCCAAAACACTTACCCAGTCCACAACGTCAGGCTCACGCCAACGAAGCCAGCTAGTGCGCATGCCCAGACGGCTTCCACTTCTTCTTCTATCTTCGACAGACACGACAGCGCCACCTGCTGGACTGGACCTGGAGCGAGGTCAATGAGTTCTTATAAATAGTGTTTTTCTGATCGTTTTTATGTCCTTGTGGGAGTCTGCGTCTTTGAAGTCTCTGCAGCAGTGTTTAAAAAAAAAAATACATTACCTTTTTTTTTATCTCGCCTCTTGTGTCTCGTCATGTTTTTTTTTTTGTTTGTTTTTGATCTATTTAACATAGATCTTAAAAATGTTGTCCGGTCGGATGGTAAAATAAATCTGTCTCTGACATAAAGTCACACAACGAGCCGTTGGGCCTGAGGGTGAACGTGGTTTATACAAACTCGCTGTTCGCCTCGTTTGACCCTCGCCGGCCGCCGTAGAGCAGCGAGGAGTGTCACTGCCGTAAGCCAGAGGAGTGTGTCCGGTGTGTAGTATCATGAAGGAGCAGAGCGTCACCGCCTTATTTGTTTGACCACAGAAATGTCCAAACTCACTCCGTCACACTTGGAGGACACCAGATAACGAAGCAGTGGTTTTAACTTTACGGTTTAAAGTTGATAGTCAGCGCTTCGTACTCGTGTTAGCTCAGCTCCGACGGTATGTTCTCGCTCGAGGAAACGTCTGGACTGTAGCCACAGTGTGTCCGTGTTCAGCCGGTGTGTATCTGCGTCAGTGACCGTGATGCGTTTTAACGAGAAGGAGCTGGTGTCTCTGAGCCGCCAGCCGTCAGAGATGGCAGCTGAACTGGGGATGAGAGGACCCAAGAAAGGAGACGGTAGCTGCCTTTACAACATACACACACGTTTATTTTTAATATTGCCACTTCAGCAGCTGCAGTTTAGTTTATCAGACAGTGTTTATGTTATGAGTCATCTGTTGTCTGCAGCGTGAATTTTAATTTCACTTCCCTTTCATTTTCAAACAGTCGTAAAGAAGAGACTGGTAAAACTGGTCGTTAACTTCCTCTTTTATTTCCGGACTGATGAGGAGGAGGTGAGATCAGACAATGTTGAAACACCCTGACATTTTTTTTTTAATTCAAAATGCATCAATAATAAAATGATTATTTATTTGTCAGCCCATCGGAGCCCTGCTGCTGGAGCAGTGTCGGGTGGAGAGGGAGAACAGCCAGAGTTTCTCTATTGGTGAGTTTAACAGTGACGTGCATGTGTGCTGATGCTATTCAGTCTGCATCAGTAATATGTAACTGAGCTGCAACTAAGGAACATATTAAACTCTAATATTTGAGGTTTCATGTTCTGTTTGTGCATTTGCATGATGGATTTCCATTTAATGTTGGTTTTATCTGATTGTAGCATTCCTGGATGAAGCAGAGAGGAAGTATTTGTTTGAGTGTGACTCAGAAGAACAGTGTGGAGAGTGGATAGACTCCATTATCAAAGCCAGGTAACGTTGATCTTGATTTAATCTTAAAAACACTGACATAAATGTTTACATGAGCTTGGTGGTGTGACATTGATTCATTTGGTCTAAAAGTAGAGCCCAAACAATTAATTGATCTCACATAAGTCGGTATCAACAAGATTATTACACACATTGATCATTGATTGATTATTATTATTATTATTATTATTATTATTATTATTATTATTATTATTATTATATCAATGTATTTGATCGTCTTATTTGTATAGATCTGTCCTTCTTTAAGGTTATTGTTACTTTCATAAGCACATATCAGACACATTTGTGTGTGTATTTGACGGTTTAAAACATATTCTAGTAATTGAAAAATAAATGTGTTTATGTACAATAAAGATCAGCCAATCCTAATTTCAGTGTCAGTATCAGGCTCAATAATCGTGTGCGTAGGCCCCACCCTTAGAAGAAGGCAAAAGGAAATGTCTGTGTTGTTCTAACTTCACTACAAAAACTTTGGTTGTACAAATCAACTTATGACTTCGTATGTGGTGATCAACACTTCTGTGCCTCTCTTTGTGGGTTTATGAGGTCTGTGTCTGCAGCAAGATGCTATCTGAGCACAGTGGGTAGAACAACTTGTACCTCATTGTGTTTTAACTTCCAGTAATAAACGCATGGTTGAAACAGCTATAGATGAATGATACAGCTGTTTCCCAAAGACGTAATGTTAACAATGTGACTTGTGTTAGCAAGTTTCAACTGTCTCATCACTGCTTGGCTTTGTCCTGCATTAATGGGAAAACAGTGATGCTCTGAACAGGTTAATACAGGTCGATTTAAGTCTTTATTTGTGTTCAGCACTGCAGTGATGTGACATAACCTGGCTGACGTGATTCAGCTGCTTACAAAGTTGTACTGTAATGATTTATTTCACTGGGTCGTTTCAAAGTGACATCGACTATATTTACTGTTAAAGCCTAATTGCTGGTTGAATTTTTACCACTTTAACTCAGACCTTTTTCCCTGTCTTCTTTTCTCTTTCAGTTATGAGTTCATGAGGAAGAATCTGATATTTTATCGAACTGAAATCCACAGACTCACTGGCAAGGTGAGGCCCTTCACAGCAGCATGTTGGTACAATAAATACCACGCAGATGGTGCTTCTGTCTAATAATGTCATACCATAAGAATGCTTACAACATGATTTACACTGGGAGTGTTTGTGCTGCGTTTGCACATTATCATCTGTTTCAGGAGAAGTCAGATTGGCAGGCAGTAGGGGAAGATTGAGTAGTTTGGACAAGTCTCAAAGATTTTACAACCTCACCAAATCAAATCCAGACTTGGTTGTAGACTAGACACCTCTAAACAGTAAATGATATGTTTTTAATGCTTGTTTGTCTATGTGCCTGTGTGTGATTTCAGGGAACTGAGATTTTTAATGTTAAAATTCGATCTTGGTTCAATAACGGGTATTTGTTGTGCACACAATAACATTTTCTCTTCGTCTTTACTCATCATCTGCTTCCTCTGCAGGACCCCTTGGAGCAGTATGGTATATCAGATGAAACTCGCTTCCAGGTCAACAATGGGCTGCAGCTTATGCCTCGAGATACCTCCTCCCTGTAGACCAGTGTCCTGCCATTCCAACATTGATTCCTCACTGTATTGAAAGCCATGGTATTACCATTCACACTCAAGACTTTTTAGATTTTTCATTGCTTCGAATGTATTTAGTCTTGTGCAGATGTTAGCTCATTGTTTCTGTTGTATCATTGTCAGTCATTATAGGTAAAGCAGGGCTTTGAAAAAAATCAACACTGTCTTATTTCAGTTTCGGGTTGTACCACATGCTTTTCAGATCTCTGCCTCAGTTAATCAGTGATATTGTCTCTATCTAGTTTTCTACTGGGTAAAGCTGCACATTCAGACTCCGTCATTCTGACCTGATTGTACTCGTCCCGTAGACCTGCGGCTGTGACTCTATTTCACTACTGTTAATAGGGTTTAACAAGAAAAAATCCGGGACAAATGAACATTTGGTGAAAACTATTAATCATGTAAGTGCACACTGTTGATGAAGCTCATCAATAGCTTATTAGAGACCCTGGCCAAATTAAAAAGCCTTCAGCAGTGAGTTACTGTGTTTATTTGAGCCACATGAATCCTTTGATCTGCTCAGTTGAGCCACACTTTTTACTTTATTTTAGCTATCTCTCTATGTATTTGTCAACTAGCCCGTTCATGATACATCTAGTTTTAAAAACGATAGTTTTGCACATATTACTTTACTGGGAGTTGAGTTTTGTTTTATTTTAGAATTTCAATATTTTACTTGAACCTGCTGTACCTTTTCAGTGGCACTTTAAATCTGATTCCTTTAGTTAAGCTGTTGGACCATATTGGGAAACTCTTGATGTGATTTTTAAAAAAATATCACACCAAACTCTTTGTCATTGTAGTGTAATATTGAGATCAAGTGTTGTTCTCCACCACATTCACTATAGGGCATTGCTATATGCTGCAAATTGGTGAAATATTTATTCCAGCAGTCAGGAGTCTACCCACAAACCAGATATGTCATTGAATGTGTCTCCAGTTTCTTTTGCACATTGAATGTGTTTAGTCTGTTTTTATTTCATGTTTGACTATATTTGTTTCACTTGGCATCTCTCTTTTTTTTTTTTTTTTTTTTTTTACTAATAAAGCCATTTCAAAGACATTATAAATCCACACAGTGTGTCCCGTTTAAATGTGTGTGTTCATTCATGGCTGGCTCAGTAGTACTGATCAACTGTTCAGCTGCTGTCACAGATGATGTCCAATACCATCATCTATGAATTACACAAACACACATTAATCAAGTGACCAACTTTGTTCTTATTAAACTAATCTCTGTAAGATGGATGTTCAGTGCAAAACACACAATTATTAAAGTAAACCATTAAAAAATGGAAAATGAATAAAAACAAAAAAATTTGAGTTTCTGTTGAGTAATTTGTACCCATTGACTTCAATAACCAACTTCTAAAGCTCTGTGCTGTTCTTGTTGTGCAACTTTTAAAACTGTGACTATTTCCTACTACTGAAAACAGGAGTTGTGTACAAAGATCAGATTGTGGCCTGATCTAATCAGTTTGAGGGTAGGAGAGGACTACTACTATAATAGTAGTAAACTCTTTTACTGGTGCTCAAAGACACTTTACAACACATACATCAAGTAACAATTAAAAAGAGATGAGAGAAAAAATACAAAAGTAAAGTAAATAAATAAAGAAAATAACAGCACATAAACATAAATAAGGCAATATGGGTACATAGAATTACAGATTAAAAGCTAATTTAAAAAGGTGGGTATTGAGCATGGACTTGAAGGTGACAGGTGTGTACAGAGGTGGATCAAAACTAATTCTAAAACTAATTCCTGTGTAAACTGTCACATTTCTTCCAAAGGGCCACCTTGTCCCACATCATCTGTCAGCACATGTTAACCAGGCACAAAGAGACAAAACTGGTCCCTCTCTCATTTCTGTGCAGTATTTCTGAAACCACAGCTAAACCCAATTAGATTATGATACAAGAAAAAAAAAATAAAACTGAGATTTATAGGTTTGTACAGTGAATTATGTGTTGGATTATTTCTTGGCCTCAAGCCCTTCACACTGTGACAATAAAATTTCAGGCAGTTACTGTTTCCTGCCAAACAGCCAGCACATAGCACCTGTAAAACCACAGCTTAACATTTGTACATTTATCGATTATTTACTTTACACTTACATATTAACATATTTTTGTTTAGAGCCACTCTGTTTCCTTATTTCCAATCTTTACACTAAGATAACTGGCTGTAGCCTCACATTTAACAAACATATGTAGCAGGAATGGTCTCAGTTATCTAACTCTAAGCAACTGTAAATTGGCATATTTTCCCAAACTAGTGCTTGAACATATCCAGAATCTGTGATAAGATACTGTTTAAAACCAAACCTTTTTTATTCCCTTGTTCTCTAGATGAATTAAGAATCTGACAAAATGTTCAACCATCCCGATGCAGCAAACTCATTTAACTTTCACTCATGATGTTACAGGCCACAAAAAGACCTTCTTCGCTCTGTTCAGACACTTAGAACCTGATTATGAACCAGCTCAAGAGATGAAACACACCTGGTCTGATGAGTTCCCTGCAGGTGTTTCACTCAGTATGAGTCCATCTCCTGATGTGAGACCTGACACTTCTGGGTTTGACATGCAACACAAGAAATCCAGGTACGATGCACTATCATCCAAGTCTTCATTTAACATAGACTATTAAACATGAATCAGTAAAGTCTCCATCTATTTAAATGTGTATCTGTTCCTTCACTCTCAGTCAACTCACCATCCAGCTGTTTGAAACACAAACTACAACCCATCAGGTGAAGCGCAGAGCTATCAATAGAAACCTGTCTTTAGTTTCCACTGGCTGAACATATCTCTGATCCCTCCCACCTCATCAGGACGTCCATGAGCTTCATGACACCTATGGCTCTTACAACACACATATTGAAATCCATAGGTGGATTAATGGAGCTGGACAATTGTGATATGTTTTCACCAGAAGAGGGCAGTGAAGTCTTTCTACAGGCCTCTTCATCAGACAGCAGCCATGGACACACTGCTGCAGATCAGTTATCTTTTCCTTCTGTAATTTCTACTAATGTCACCCAGGGAAGAAAATATTTTGAATGATTTTGAATGCTTGGATTTTCACTGTGTTTATTTTGGAGACTAGATTGTAGTGGTGAGGTTCGGATTAATAATGTTGTGCTGTATTCGTGAGTATGATTCATCATAATGTGCTTAAAAAATGGTGGTGTTGATAATTTCCCTCAAAGTGCTGTACCCAGTGCTTTTCTGTCAGTTGACTTCTGTGAGCTTTTTGCTGAGTGTTGCTTTTAAGTCATCTGCCGTCATTGACTGCAATTAATGACAGGGAAAAATAAACATCTCTCACTGTTGAACAGTTATTGTTGCCTTTATGGATAGAAAGGATATTTGCAAGTATGCTTAAGATTTGAGTGGCACAAATATCCCACTCAGTCTAATACCAATAGACGAGGTAACTGCACACACCACAGTGCTGACAGCCAGTTGGACCGTGTGTCATAAGAAAGTGTAATAGAATTATACATTTCCTTATAAATTAGTTGCATTTTGAACCAATTGTTATCTTCATTGTTGGCTTTTTGATTTTTTTTTATTTTCTACACATAACATTTCTGACATTCAGTCACCTCATGATACAGTCATATATAGGTAATAACATTAAACTGACATAAAACAAGTGATCGGAGTTTTGTTATCTAATTGGAAATGTGAAATGATTTCTCTAGAACAAGAATTAGACAGCAGAGTTGACCAGTGCTCACTGTGCAGTAATAGTAACAATTATCACAGCAGGTTTTTATAGATGTTTTGGTTGGAAAAATAAAACTTTATCTTTAGTCTTGATGGATTTTGAAACATGAATTTAGTGAATTGTGATTATCTATGTTACATCTGTTTACTTTTGCTTTCTAATCAAATCAATATTTCTCAAAAAGTAGTTTGTGAGCTTTTTGTTGTTGCCATGTTTATTGATCCTTCCCAGGTGAGATCAGATCAGCCTCAATAAATATGAACATACACACACACACACACACACACACACACACACACACACACACACACATATATATATATATATATATATATATATATATATATATATATAAACTAGATGAGTTGTTGACATATAAAGCAGTGTGGGTCTTTAGATTTATTGCTTCCAGTCAGGTGGGAAACAGGACACATATTATTTTACTATATACCCAGATACATGTATCATCCTGGTTTCAGTGACTTAAGAGGACATTTCATAGACTTACATTCATTTCTGACTCAATCAATCAAAACTACTACATTATTTACCCTGACCTAAACATAACTTCATATTTGATGCTTTACTTACACACACAGACACACACACAGGAAAAACCAGGTACACATACACGTTTGTTTTCATGCTTTGTGGGGACATTTCATTGATTTCCATTCATTTCCTGGAGACTTTCCTGGAAACCGCAGAGATCCTATTTGTTGGTACCACTTCCCTAACATTTATCTAAACCTGATCCTACCTTAACACAACCTTAAGTCATGTCTTCCCCTTATTTATTTATTTATTTGTTTTGTTTTTTTACATCACAAGGGAGACAGGTCTCCAAAATGTGAGTGTGTAAACAGGTTTTAGTCCCCACAATATAGGAAAAACCAGGTACACACTCACACTCACACACGTACTGTACAAGCGCTGCATGTCATGTAACACGAGACACACATATACACACAAACACACACACGATTTAAGTTCACTGAACGCGTCTTTTTGTTTACTGCGAGAAACAAACGGAGAGAGAAAGAACCCGCGAGCTGCGAGAGAGACACGTTTCCTTAGCAACGCCAAATGTGTGATTCAAAAATAGCTACGTCACATCCTTCCCGTGGTGCTTAGCGAAACCAAATTGAACGATCGGCAAGAGGAATCATTTACATCTTGTATGCTCTGTTTTTTAAGAGTAAAAAAAAAACAGAAAACAAAAAATTCAACCGGAATTGGCACGGCGACGGGAAACCACACTCTATCGGAAACAACGGTGCGTAACGGGAAGAGTTTACCACGGCTGAGAAGGCGTTAGTACAAGTGTAGATGTTGAACAAACAATGTTGCTAATCCGTTAGCCATACAGCTAGCAGATCTTACATTAGGACAGTCAGCTGAGCTAGCGTTAGCATTAGCTACATGGTTGAAATAATTGTTTTTAGTGCTATGAAATGTAAAATACACGGGTTTCTCCAAGATGTATTTTTAGTGAGTGCTTCTTGGGGGTGACTGTGAAGTTTGTCTTTCCTTTAAGATCCCGTTTAATTGGGTGGTCAACAACTAAATGATTGTTTTCTGTACTTAATAATAAATCGCCCTCTGACTAGTTTGATGCTCATTTTACCTCGATGAAACTACGTGGCTTGTCACTCGGCTTTCAGCAGTCTCATTTTATATATCCGTCACTGCGTCTTTTCGTTCTGTCAAAATTACAAAGAAGTTTGTAGAAACAATGCGCCTATTAATCAGCTGGTTGATCTACAGAGAACTGATAAGGACTCTTGTCAACCAGTTATTGTTATCACGTGCAGACGTCAGCTTCTCAGATGTGAAGACTTGCTGCTTTTCATTGTTTTCTCTTCTTGAAAACAACGTGTTTGGATACAACACGTGATTTCATGATGCTTTCGATGGAACAACTGGCAGATATATTTAAGTGGGGTAGATTAATTGATTATTAATGACTGTTTAACCGATAACTGTTTACACATAAATCATATCACTCTTACAACTGCACCATCAGACATGTCCAGTCAAGACCCTGTTTTATGGTTTTATGACTGTGTTGTATTGATTGTATGTATTCTGTTTTTTCCAGGGAACATGGATCAGGACTATGAGTGTCGGCTTCTCAGGCAGATCAACATCCAAAATGAGAACGCCAGTCCCTTAGCAAGCCCCATAGTAAGTAAAAAATTACACACTGCATCTTTTCATCTATTAAGCCTTTGTCTTTATGAACATTAACAGGCTGTCTTTTGTAAATTATAATCATTAATGACATCACACAGCCTATACATACGGTCACGACTAGCATGATTAAGTCATCATCTTGTGTATAGCCCCCCCCCCGAAGAGGGTTGTTAAGTAGCAAAGGACTTAAGATGGGTGGGGACGGTGTTACTCTCCATGTGTTGTTAGAATGAATGCTTTAACACGCCAGTCTCTTTCATTTGATGGTGCTACTAGTGGTGTCATGGGCCAAATGACTGCATTTTGTGAATATTGCCTCCTGTTACTAACACCTCTAACAAATGCACCATCTGCCACTTAACTTATCTTCCTGTTTTGTTATCAAGTTTTCAAATGACTGTCCAAGGCTTGTTTGTATTTGGCCATGAGTCAGACAAAAGCTCTCTCCTTTCCTTCCTTGTGTAGAAAGCTGTAGGAGCTGTGCGAGCTCTGACACCCGCCAGCTCCCCCCTGTCTTCCCCTAGCAAACATGGCGATCGCTTCATTCCCTCCCGGGCTGGAGCCAACTGGAGTGTCAACTTCCACCGCATCAATGTAAGTCTGCTGCAAAACACCCAGACCTTTACTGTTTTTCCTACCAAAAGGACAATTATCTCTGAGTGGAAGTGTTGATCATTGCTTTCAAGAAAACATCTTGTGTTAGCATTTTCACAGATTTGGTTGAAGAATGATCATTTATTTATTTCATTTTCTGACAGGAAATTGAGAAGTCACACAATCAAAATAGGAAAACCAAAGATGGCACGACAGATGGCAACAAAGGTAATTAATCCAACCTTATATTTCTACCAAGTGATTAGAGGCCTGTTAAAATAAATAAATAAAAAAGGACTATGACATATTGTCTTGTTATTATGTTATATGTAGGTTTATGTCATGAAATATTCTGCATCTTTCCTCAACTGCAGACATTTGAACATGAAACTGTTCATCTTTCTGACATTTCAGCCATTTGTTAATTAATGGTTATGTGAAATTTGAATGATGGCACACATGTATACATTTGTTGCTTTACTGAAAAGAGTCAGAGTGAAAGCTCATAATGACGGTGTAATTTAATTCAGAGCACGCTTTTAGAAAACCATTTTAGGGATGTATTTTTCTCTTCAGTGTCACAGCTGCTGTGCGATGATGGTGGTATTGTAGATGGCTGCCTGTCAGTGCACTGTGTTTTTACAGAATCAGTTATTATTATGACTTTTTTAGGTAAGATACAAAAATGATTGTGATAGTGATGTTTCGTGAATCCTACTGTGATTCTCAGCCTTAAACACTAATATTTATCTTTCTGTTGTCACTGGACATTTATGTTGAGTGTTATCCTCTTTTCAACTCATTTGCACGGGTATCTGTGTTTATTCCAGTTCAACTTGATAATTTGACCATCTCTTGTTTACTGAGCCTGGGCAGGCTCATGGAAACAGAAGATAAGGACTAAACAAAGCTGAGTGAAAAAACCCTCACTGATCTGTGGAGATGTGAGAGGATAGCTAAGGAATCGCAAAGGGAGCGCAGTGTTTGAACTTAATCATTTCAACAGCAGGGTTTGATTTCCCCTTTGTCTTCTTCCTCTGCCTTCAGCGGACGGTCTGGCTTACTCAGCTCTGCTGAAGAATGAGCTGCTTGGAGCTGGTATTGAAAAAGTCCAGGACCCCCAGTCAGAAGACCGCCGTCTACAGCCATCTACTCCTGCCAAGAGGAGCCTCTTTAGTGTAAAAACAGCTAATTAATTTGAAACTTTTAATATGCTAGTTTTCATAGTGTTTGACACCTGTCAATAATCATCTTTTCATGTTTTGTAGTACTCTGTGAGTACTAAGAGGGCTCTACCAGAGGAAGATGGAAACACAGTATCTCCTTACTCTCTATCACCTGTCAGTAGCAACAGGTAATACATTTCCTCTGCTGCTCATCACTGCTCTTTTCCTCTTCAATTAAGGAGCATCACATTCCTTATCCTATTGTGTTGTGCATTACAGCCAGAAGCTGTTACGGTCGCCAAGGAAACCTACACGCAAAATATCCAAAATTCCTTTCAAAGTTCTGGATGCTCCAGAGCTACAGGACGATTTCTACCTCAACCTTGTGGACTGGTCCTCGTTGAATGTGCTCAGTGTTGGACTGGGGACCTGCGTCTACCTGTGGAGCGCCTGCACCAGCCAGGTGGGTGTGAATCTTAACAATATACATTTTCCAATCAATTAATATTTCTTATCATACTGGATCTGTTACAGAATGTAGTTGTGCTGCATCTTTGATGTCCATGGTAATCCTTTTTTTCCAATCTCTGTCTCTTCAGGTGACACGTCTATGTGACCTTTCTGTAGAAGGAGATTCAGTAACATCAGTGGGCTGGTCAGAGAGGGTGAGTTTTTCTGTTAACTAGGGATGTCTAATGTTGACTCTTTGCCAATATCTGATATGCCGGTATTGTATAAACACTTAAATTCTGATTTCAACCTAAGCAGGCATTTTTCCCCAAAACTAATTTTAGGTCACATCACATATCTCCTGTCATGGAAATAACACATTACCTACTTTTATTGTGATGCCCCACTAGATGTATTCCACAAATTAACATTGTCTGTACAAAACAAGAACACTACTTCAACTTAAGTTATGGAAAAGTGCCATAACCCTTATATCCCTGCCAAGGGGTAGGTATTTGTTTGGCGCTGAAAAGTTCTTTTGTGGGGCTATGGGTGGCCTCGGTGGTAATTGGTGGTAACTCAAGACAGTACAGGGGCAGTATGTTATCGGGTTTTCATTATTGGAGGAAAAACCTCTAACGATTCTTACAGATATTACATAATTATGCTAATATCTGATAATGGCCAATAATATCGGTCGACCAATATTATCAGACATTCCTACTGTTAACTCTATTTATCTTTATAAACTGTTCAGGTTACAGTAACCAGTGAACTCAAACACCAGAATCCTGACAAAGAGCCATTGTTGATCAAGGCTGTCACTTCAATAATGATTCATTCAGTCATTTTAATAATGATGCAAATTGAGTTTTGTGTGTGGGTGCTTTTTCACCATTAAAAACTCCCGTTTCTGTGTTTTGTAAATGCTGTTTGAAGTTGTCACAGGCTCTCCATACATCCATGTAATAGTCAAAGCACACTGTCTATTTTTAGGGTAACCTGGTGGCGGTGGGAACTCATAAAGGCTATGTACAGATATGGGATGCAGCTGCAGGGAAGAAGCTGTCCGTACTAGAAGGACACACAGCCAGAGTGGGTGAGTTGAGAGAGGCTGTAGAGGAGGCAGAGACAGTTGGCGAAGTTGAAACATCACTACCTTTGTCCGTTTCCTCATAGTTGTTTAGCAACATCTCTCATTCTTGGTCAGTAAATCATCTTCTCGTTCCTACGTTTCATTCTCCGTTGCCAGGTGCATTGGCATGGAATGCCGACCAGCTGTCGTCTGGGAGCCGTGATAGGGTGATACTGCAGCGGGACATCAGAGCCCCGCCTCTCCAGTCTGAGCGCCGTCTCCAAGGACACAGACAGGAAGTGTGCGGGCTCAAGTGGAGCACGGACCACCAGCTGCTAGCCTCTGGTGGAAATGATAACAAGGTACACAAACAGAGCATCTCACCTGTTCTGGTGTCGGCTACACATCTGTAACCATGATCATAACTTCATAAAGTTGATTCTTCATCAGTTTCCTCTCTTGTTTTAACCTTCTATCTGCAGCTGCTTGTTTGGAACCACTCGAGTGTCCTCCCAGTGCAGCAGTACACAGAGCACTTGGCTGCTGTGAAGGCCATCGCTTGGTCTCCTCACCAGCACGGCCTGCTTGCCTCTGGGGGCGGCACCGCCGACCGCTGCATCCGCTTCTGGAACACTCTGACGGGTCAGCCGCTGCAGTGCACCGACACTGGCTCGCAAGTCTGCAACCTGGCCTGGTCCAAGCACACTAACGAACTGGTGAGTCACCTCAGGTCTCTGATTTGGACTTTGATTTGTGAAACTGCTTCTATCTTACATGGAATCTCTGGGTACTTTAAAACGTTATCATCTTACCACCCTATTGTTTAACTAGTTGTGCCTATTGCAAAGGAAATAGAAAGCTGGCATTGTTACTGATCTTAATTGACCATAAACAAACCAACAATGCTCCTTTGAATCTCATGTGACGTCTTGTGATTTTGCAACAGGTCAGCACACACGGTTATTCACAGAACCAGATCCTGGTGTGGAAGTATCCTTCTCTAACTCAAGTGGCCAAACTCACAGGACACTCCTACAGAGTACTCTACCTGGTCAGTATGCTGTCAACTGGGTGTTTTATGTGCCAAGGTTACAATGGAAAACTAGAATCAAAGCAAAAATAATTAGTGTTAAAACATTCTTGTAAAAGTCAAATAACCGAAATCAATGAAACAAATTTTAGTGTTTGGATTATTTCGATCCTTTATTTATGTGTCCCGGGCAAGATAAATACAATAAATTCCTTTTAATTACTGAACACTTGGTACTGTTTGCTCTCCGAGCCGCCCACACAAAAAAGGGAACTAAAACAAAAATGATTGCATGCAGTTGAAAAAGTGAATAATAATGAGGTATGTGCAGGCCATGTCACCTGACGGAGAAGCCATTGTGACGGGGGCTGGAGATGAAACACTTCGGTTCTGGAACGTCTTTAGTAAGATGAGATCTACAAAGGTATTTACTCTCTATTTATTCTCACTTATATTTAGACCCTGGTCTTTATTTTTAAATGTTTAACTGCTCTCTATCTATTTAGCTTACCTCTTTTTGTGCTCCCTGTTTTAGGAATCGGTGTCGGTGCTGAACCTCTTCACAAGGATCCGGTAGTGAGCACACCTCTGTTCTACGGGAGAATAACACCGGAAGGGAATTTATTTTTGCATGTATCAAACTGTAAATGAGTCCCTTCTTTGATTATTCACCTCGATAGTCTACAGACTCAACTTCCCTTAGTTTATTTAGCCAAGTTGTAGCTGGAGGTGAAGGGGCAGGAGAGATGCACAGCCTGAGTGTGGAGGGCAGAGGATATGCAGACAGTACGTACAGTATTCCACCTCCTCCCCAGTAATGATGGAGCCACTGCCTCCTCCAGCAGACCAGAGATCCCTGGTGATGAGGAGAATTTGGGGCGTTATTTCCCCATGTGACTATATTTTGTTTACAGACATTGTGCATACCTGCCAAATATTGAGTTTGTCCTTTTGATTGTCTATTTATTTTATTTAGTGTTTGTTTTTTTTTTTACACATATTCTTAACACATATTCTTACTAATGCTCTGAAAGGCTGGTAGATTTGATTTTAATTGTACAACTGGTCTGATCTGTGGAGTATGTTTGGCTTTGTTCAGATTTGCAAAAAAAAGAAAGAAAAAAAAAATCAAGCTTGTTTTTTGTATTTTACTGAGGGGCAAAGATGTTCCATGTATGCTGATTACAGATAACACATTACATAATCCCGTGCCACAACTGTTAATGATTAACAAGGACCGGAGGAATGAGCCTGATCTGCTTTTTTAAAAAAACTATGACATCAAGTTTCTTTTTACTCTATTGATATTAGGAAATATTTACATTAACATTGAATCATTACTTCTCAAGAAAAATCAGCTCATATTAGAAGAAAATAATATTTGGTTAAAATTGCTTAAAGGAAATTTACATGATAATTTTGATTTTATGGGACTGGCAGATTTATTCGTCTTTTTCCCTCTTTTTTTTTTTTTTTTTTTTTTTTTTTAAATAGAAAATCAGACAAAGAAAACTGAAACAAAAAGACTTTTGTTTATCAGTGTAACTTGTAACGGCATCTAAAATGCACAGTAAAAATATTTGGGATAAAACCAGACGGTGTAGGTCTGGTCTGTGCAGAGCTTCTGCTTTGTGCCGCCTCTGCTAAGATATTCAAGCTTGGGGCACTTGTCTTTTGCTACTTCAGACCTTTTCTGTGTGAAGCATTCATACTATTGTATTTTGGAATTTTTTTATCTGAGAAAAAAAAAGATTTCATATCATCTACAACATTTTCTCCCAATTTGAATTTTCTTTTTTCTTTTATTTTTCTTCCCCTGCTGTGAATGCTTGAGTCAGCTAGCGTGCCACATTTAAATGAATGCTATTTATTTGTGTTGTGAAAGGTTCCTGTACAGAGGTGAAGTGTCTGTTTACTAATGTTATCTGATGGGCAGTTTCACTGCTAAACTCAGTGGAAAATTTCTTTTAACGCCACTTCAAAATCAAGACAATGCTGCCAACTTGAATAACAGAAAGAATGTTCAAAAGAAATATTTCTGTATTAAGAGATAATCAACAATTAAATGACCATATCTCGTAGCTTCGCTGTGTTTTTGTCCACTTACACTAGAGAGGCGTCTATAAAGACAGTCTGCTGCTATGAACCCTGAAAAGACCATAATTCTCTTAAGTGTTTCCTTGTCCTGTCTGTGGCACTCAACCAGAAGCCCATTCATGTCGACTCAAGATGTAAATCTTTAACAGTAGCTCACAATCATACACCATAGTTGAATAAGGCTAATTGGTCTTTAAACAGCTGGACACTGGCGATATTTAGAAAATCTCGCAAAGACTAAATGATTCCTTTGTTGGAAACTATTTTTAGCAGCAGACAAATACACATCAGGTTCTCTGAAGATTTTGACAGTAGCAGTAGGAAAAAAAAACCCTCATTCCATGTCTGGTGTCTAACATGTCAGCCTAAAGTCTCTAATTAATCTTCACCTGGGTCACTCTGGGTTTTCCTTTTTTATCTCCTTTTTTTTTGATCTCTTGTTTTTCAGCAGATGTGGCTTCTTCATGTTGTCCGAATGCTAAGTGAACACCAGAGGGAGCCATCCAATGAGGAGCTTTAAATTCAGTTAGTCCTCACCACACTGCTGCTACCACACCCAAACCAACCGTCTCAACCATGTTACCTTAAAGGTGGAGTTGAGACCGTAAACTTGCTAGAGAAACGTAACTATAACAGGCTGAGTGAGTTTAAATATCTCCATGAGGTATCTTTATCTCACAGTTTAGGAGCAGATTTATTAGACAGAGAGTCTTTAACAACTGTAAAAACACCCTGTGGCTTCACCTTGTTCCCTGGAAGTCTGTAGATTTTCATCACATTACCAGTTTAGCCCACGCAAGCATAGTTTTGACCCAGAGCATGAAAAAATAACAAATGTTCACCGCCTCCCAAAGCTCTCACACCTCTGCTTGTGCCCTATGGCCTCACGAAACTCACTCTTACACATTTAAACAGCAAATGGATTTTTCATTGTAAACAACAGCCAGAGGGTCTAACTACATGAAGAAAAAAGGGGGATCTTGAGCAATTATGCTGTTATGTTTTTTAATAAATGTACGGACAGAACAGAAATCAAGATGTATTTAGATCTCAGCTTAACGAAGCAGCGACACAATAATAAAAAAAATGCCATTATTCATTCTGTGATTTTAAAAACTAAAGATCAAGCTTTTTTTTTTTTCACTCCATGATCAGGTATCATGGGCCTATGTGACTCAGCTTCTATCAACACCAGAGAGCCTGAGCCTTTCTCCCCTTCAGACTCCATTATAACATCATCTAAATAACATGCTTAGTCCATTATAGTGATCAGATAAATCATCTGAATGGAAGTCATTCAGCACAGTCTTGCAGCTCATCTGTGGCTCTTGGTCGGCAGATGTTAACATTAAGCCCTGAAAGCAGAGGGGAGAACAGAGGGGGATTGCTAATATGCATAATCCTACCTCCTGATGTTTCTATCAAGAGGCACAGAGTGCGATGTTCGTTATACAGCTAAAGCCTCACAACACAGCGAACAGGATCTTCCCCCAGGTTCCTCACTAAGCCTGACTCTTGAGTTGCATTGATAACCAGCCTACAGGGATATCAAAGGAACAAGGCCTTTGTGGTAACTAATAGTCGCAGCGACCCAGGTTCTTTTTCGGCCATTTAGTCGGAGAGAACAGAGCACAAAGAGGGTCACTCGTGTACATTATTTACAAATAGGCTCCAGTCACACACCCCAGCAGCATCTTTGCATTCATAAAATGAGGGATGGGTTAAGGTTTTATTTTTTTTTCCACAATCTGTAACCTGTAACAAGCTGTCAACTGGCAGGTGTCAGAGAGATAATAATAGCTCACTGGAAAAACAAAAAAGCTGATCGTGACATAAAGATTCAGAGGTGGCTGATTATGTTGAAGCTTTTTGTCAAAATGTCACACAGGACCCTGAACACAGCAGGAAACATCCCTGTCACGGTGCCACTTATTACTGCGAAACTGAGACTGCCATTGAATTAAGCCGTGCTGTAATGACTGCTCTTGATTAAAATAGAATAAGTGGATTATTTACGTTTTTGAGCACATTTTGTTTTTTTAATCATTCTGGCTGCATCGTGATAGTTTCTGATGGATGCTTGGAGATTTCTCTCATTAGTCAGAATCCACCAAAGTGTTTGGTTCCTGACAAAGATTTTTTAATATTCTGGTGTTTATTCACATTGGTATTATTATGTTGATGTTATGATAAGTCATACATCTGCATCTACAGTTTGGTAAGAAACTGAAGGAAAAAAATATATTTGGACCATAACAGCTGGTTATTGTATCTAAACATCAATCTAATCATGATAAACCAGTTATTTTAAACCAAAACTCTAAATTTTCTACCTTAAAATATTGATACGAAGGACAAACTCTAACCTTGAAGGGTTTCTAGTGTTTTCTAGAGTTTATCATATAGAGTATACATTTTGTATTTTTGTGTGTGGGACCTTTGTTACTGGACATTATCATGCGACTTCAGCTTTGACAACATCACATCAACATCATCATCAAAAGTAAACAATTCAACAAGACTGTGTCCAATAAAAATATTTTTATCTTTATATTTTCCTTAAAAAAGACTTAAAACATCAAAACCAAGATTCTTCAATAATTATTAATGTGCTGCACTGACACAAGACACTTTAGTTATACGTTACAATGGTATAAGTCATAGCTGGTTTGTGGTTCTGATAGTTTTTTTTATTATGCGTGAACGTGAAATCGTTCATTGTTTTATGTCTGAGTGTAGCTGCTGTGAGTGATGTTTGTGTTATAGAGTTGTTCTCTTCGTTGACTGATCAGACTGGGAACATTCATAATCCTAAATGTGTGAATGTCTTTGCACATGATTATTATAAACCAGTTGCTTTATTTTTTTTAAAGCTATTTATCTTGCAATTATAGCCGTGCAATTTCCACAGCCCTTAAGGTGTGTAACATCTCGCTCTTGTTGTTTCCATTGCAAATTAATTAGATGCCCAATCTTGATCTGTCTGTTCAGTTTAATTTAATTACACTCACAGTCAGACTCTGCTGCTCAGGTGAGGTCTTCTACACTCTTGGGGTGGATGATTTCAATTTATGATTTTTGTTTGTGCTTAAATTGAAAATAAAACTGATAATTGGTCAAGCTTTTACACCAAGTGACATTTTTCTTTAAACATGAAATCCAGGTATTTTCCGTGTCCATCTTCTTCCTCCATATGTTTTATTCATACGGATGCTTAACCTTCATATAATGTAATTAAGCTGCTGGTTTGGGCCTCACCCTTAACAAGGTCTGAAAAAAAATCCACGTCAATTGGCCTCCTCTCTCAGGCGTCACTCCACACAGACCCGCCTCCTCCTTGTCTTCTCCGGGCAGCAGACGTATATAAACACACTGATCCGTCTTCCTCCAGCCTACCCAGTAACATCAGCACAACCAATACGTGGAGCTCAGATGGGAGGGCGCACAGGCTCCGACTGTGGTTGCTTTCAATAGAAAACCCAACAGTGAAAGACACGTCGGCATCACCTGTTGTTCCTGTCGATGGACGGTGAGTTATTACAGAGGATGCAGAGCTCAGATGTTTATTTGCAAGGTAACGATATAACTGCAATGCTTTCTCGCTGCCTTTGCTCTCCTTTCTTTACACTTCAGGGCTGAAAAAAAGGAAATTTGATGAAGGAAAAAAAAAAGCCTTCGAGCCACATAAGGAAAACAGAAATAGCTGCGTCTGAGGGAAATTAAATGACAACCTCTTCCTGCCTCGCCTGGGGCGGTGTGTGTGTACGTGCGTATGTGTACGTGTGTGTGTGTGTGTGTGTGTGTGTGTGTGTGTGTGTGTGTGTGTGTGTGTGGGAGAATGTTTATCATGTCGTCATGTTGCCGTGATTTGAGAAAAAAAAAAGACAACTGATCTCACTTTTGCTGCTTTGGTTCAAACCCGGATCTCCATCTGATCATACATGTCACATATCACAGGTCGTTTTTTTTGGCTTTAAAACCTCTTGAGAGAAAACTTCGGTGCAGCAACAGGTGGCATGTTTTTTTTTCTTTCCGGGCCGGAATCGAGGCGAGATGCTGAGGAGGAGATGGACGTGGAGGAAAAAAAAAGTAGGGCGTCATTCAGCACCGAGACGCTGGACAGCTCCCACGTCGAGGGCTACTCAGCTCCGCTTAGCTGAGATCTGGAGGGAATGACAGGTCTATTTGTCGCTTTTATTTGTAGGTTATTGTATAATCACGTTGACATCTGTTGAATATTACCAACAACACAATGGTGAGCATTTGATTCAGCTGCCGTTTTTCCTGCAAGAGCAACACCAAATCAAGTCATTTACTTTTCAATCAGCACCATATTAAAATGACTTTACTCTACATTATTGATCATTTCTTCTGGGGTCTCCTCTTGCTTTCTTGCTCAGCACTCCTCTCCTCTTCAGTTTGCTTAGTTGGCTCTCAAGGACCCCCCACCCCCACCCCCATCCCTTTCCCTCCTCCTTTGCCTCCTTGCCTCCTTCCTCCTTCCCTCCCTTCCTTCCCTCCTCTCACTAAACTGTCCCCAGCTTCCCATCCCCCTCTTCCACTGACTCCCAGTCTTGTTGCATAGCTACCAGCTCAGAAACATGCTAGGATGCAGGACAATCTGTCTGTCTGTCTCTCTCTCTCTCTCTCTCTCTCAGTCCAATTGTGACTTAAATGGAAAGAAAAACACAAATCACTGAGTTGTTGCTGTGCATTCACATGTCTATTTTCTACAATTCAACCCAGCTGTGCACATCTCAGAGGTTTTCTGTTCATTGCATATGGTGAACAGCGTTTATTCTAAGTGCTGCGCTGTGATTCTCTTTCTATGTATTGCACCCCTCCTCCTCCTCCTCCTCCTGTCTCCTCTTTTGAGAGGAGCTGAAAGGTTGGCATTACAACAACAAAGGAAAGATGGAATGTCAACAGGCTTCAGAGAGATGTGGGTTGAGGGAAACACAGAGATGGGAATTGCATGTGGTGTTTCCGTCTCCGACATCTAAAGTTCACAACCTATCAACACACCACTAGCTGGTAGTGGGATGCTCTGCAACACCTGTGACACATGTATACCCTGAAATGCTCCTTTCTTCAGAAGTCTATACTGGTGACACTGAAAAAAACATATTCAATATAAGTATAATGGAGGGAAAATTGTGCCTAAAGTACTTCAGTGTTTGGTGGTATAACAAGCTTCTCCCTTTTTCTTTCCTTCCAGGTTGAGGCAGTGGACGTGGACAGAAAGGAGGCAACGCAGTGGGAAGGTGTTGGTGGTGCTGAGTGGAAGACTAGTGATTTTGTTGTGACGCTGATCAAAGAACAACAAGTCCCAGTCTGCCTCTTAGCACAAGCAGTGCTCATCAGTTTACGTCAGCCTCAACCTGCACAAATCGTCGGTTCATCGTTTCAGTGTTGGGTTTTCTTGTTGATTCACAGGCATCGATTTAAAACCTGCCCTTTAAAACATACATAAATGTCATGGTTAAGCCCCAGTGTGACTTTGTGTAGTCATACAGTTTAGCGATTATTAGCAAAATTGCAATCAAAATCATTATTTAACAGGGATATTGAGTGAATTGAATCATGCACAATGAAAACTCTTCAAAAACCTTAGGGAAATATTGCAATGACAGCAGCACACTTTCTTCTAAAACCTACTTAAATATGATTAATTTCTAAATGTTTATTAATCTGCACATGAACCAAGTTCACTTGGTTTTTATATCAGTGGAATAAAACTTAATTGTAAACCTCTTATGCGCATTTCTACATTTTTTCCCAACAGCACTTCATCCATGTGACAGCGTTGGATCTGAAATCCTCACACACACACACACACACGATACAGAGGAGATCCCAAAGAGAAAAAAAAGCCCATCCTGTCCAACTTACTATGTTCTATTCTTGTCCAACGTATTAGTCTCCCTTGATGAGATGGCCTACTGCCATAAAGCCTTACTTAACACTGAATTATGTGCATTACCTTCACACACACACACACACACACACACACGTATATATACATACATACACACACACACACACACATTATATATATATATATATATATATATATATATATATATATATATATATATATATATTGGTAACATTGTAATAGTTTAGTTTTGACTAACTACGTGGATGTAAACAGAGCTTTAATGTTAATTGGCAGGAGAAGTCGTCATCATATGATATTGTCAAAGTAATGACTGTATCATAAATGCGACAATAAAGGCTTAAGTACTGGAGTATATTGTTGATCAATGAGTATAATGCAAAGAAAGGAGTGTTATGAAAAGAAATAACTGGGGATTGAGACGCATAAAATATCCATCTGTGTATGTTTGTTTTTTCCTTGTCCACTGCCAGTATTTGGTCTTCTTATGAGGTGGATGTAGAGCTGGGCATTTTCTGAGCTTTGATTAATATTGGTAAACAGACCTGAGCAAATATAAGATAGCAACAGTTACTACAAAGACTCAGAGGTGTGTTCACACAGTAAAGACACAAGTCCAGTCCTGTTCTCTGCTCCACTGCTGGTTCAACGGCTGATGCCATGTTCATACAGATGACGACAATTAACTACATACAGACATATCATTAAAATAAACCACATCACATACACGTAAACATACATTAAGCTGAGTAGGGGAGAGCAGATAAATTAAGACATTTTTTGGGGGGGATGACTGAAAAGGCTTGAGGCTACAGACATTAACATATAGTCCGTGTTTTTTTTCTTTGTTACCAGGAAACCTGCCTGAGTGACCTGACAAGATCCCTACTGTGCTCAGATCAAAACCAAAATCAAGCCAACCGCAAATGAAACAAAGTCACTTTATTGATGTAAAATACAAACAAACAAAACCATCAATGTAAAGTAAGGATTGATTTGATTTATGATATTTTCGAATCAAACATAAAACAGACATAACACCAATATGTAAGTCAAATGTGAATGATGAATCGTCTTTCTTTCCACTGATACTAAAGGCAAAAATCAATCATGTCATCATCTGTCTCTAATAATGATCACAGACTATGCTTATGGCTCATTTTCACTCAGGAAGGCTGTAACATTTTAATTAAAAATGCATTGTGGACGGTCTCATTCACACTGCACCCTGAAAGTCTGCAGATTGGCGGCATGCTGGTTTTTCATATATAAAAACCAGGGACTGGCTTGCGTTGCTAAGCAACACAAAAGAGTCAAGTGCATTTGTTTATTGGCCAATAAGAATGCAGACAAAGTTTCAAGGTTTTCGAGGAAGGTCCTGTAATAATATAACTCACAGGAAAAAAACAGAGGCGAGGATTCTCTAATAACAACCTTTCATATATATCAGGCGGTGTATAAATAGTGTAATGCATAAAGAAGCTTCGCTCCTGCATCCTCATTGAGCTCATAAAACAGCTCTCAGCCTGTTGAAGAAAAAAAATATGGCTGATTTACTGTTGATTTTAGCTCCATAGTGAACATACAAATCACAGCTAGATCCTTCCTCTCTTATGTGAAAGAGACTCAGTGAATTTAAAAAAAAACACTGAGTTGAATATAATCACTCCGTAATGCTCTGTGACTGGGTTTTGTTTGTACTCTACATCATTTTCTGTTGATGTTTGATCATTTTCAGGGTCGAAGATAAAAAGAGATGTTCACCACTTTTACACATCCATCTCCAGCCTTCTGGGCCCACACATGAACCTCTGTGCCCCACTGGATGGAGACAGAATCACACATCACAGCCACAACCAGGCACACATGGGCCTTTGTTTTTTCTGTTCTGCCTGAATTAAAATTGAAATATGCTACGTCCTTGTGACAAGACTCACAGTAAAAGACTTAACTAAAATCATTATGTCTGAACAATGACAGCTGTTGCCAAGAGTCCAGGCAGATGGTTTTTATGAAGAAGGAAAATGGTAGAAAATAGTGATGGATGTGTAAAAGGAAATGCACAACAGGTGACAAATTGCATCAGACACATTCTCAAGAGCACAGACCTTGTGTAATGCATGTACTCCCTCCTCGTTGTTATTACTATCTGGGCACGCAGCCTGGCGTGATGGTATGCCAACTGTTCCTCGATGTCTGTACTGGCCCCCATCACCAGCAGCGCCCTGGCACCTCAGAGGGACTCTGGGGGAGGGAGAAGGCAGTCAGCATGTCAGCATGTGGCTATGTGTGTGGTCAGGGAGAGCGGGAATCAGGAGAGAAGATGTCTGCTTGTCATCAAAGCAGAGCTGACATTTGATGAGCAGACACAGATCAACCCTGTTATCAGACAGAAGCACCACCTCATGGCAGATTGTGATTGGCATCAAATAATTGCAGATATCTGAGCAGGGTCATCTTTAATATGATGTTGTTTGTGGTGATTTGCAAAAATGAAATAAACAGCAAGCGGTCGTGACTAATTATGTAATCTTCGTGACGTAGTCTTTGTATCATTCCCTTCTTTAAGGCGCATCGGGGACAGTTGGACAAAACTGCCATGAGAGATTGTACAGACATTCGTGGTTCCAAGATGATGAATCCTAACGGCATAAGTGGTCCCTGACTTTTCCTCTAGCACCACCATGAGGTTCACATTTGTGGTTTAAAGTGTTGGATGGACTGTCCTCAAATTTGATACACACACACAGAATGAATTCATCTAGTGCCATCATCAGGTCAAAATTTGAATTCGACCAAGTATTTAATTAAATATCTGCAAAACTACTGATATTCCCATCAATATCAGCTTTGCTTTATGTTCACTACCAATTAAGCGTTTGGATGTTGACTTAATAAATGAATATGTTGCACACACCTTTAACATTATATTTGTTAGCAGTTTCATTGTGAAACTTTATAAACTTTAGAAATGTGTTACAGAATTACTAATAAGATGATATACAAGACTATGGATCAGTATTTCCTGGTGATGGTTTGTTGTTGTTCTTGTCTGGTTCATTTAACAGATGAAAGAGCATTTTCCTCTCTGTCAAAAACAGAAGGCGGAGAACATACAATCAACACTAAAGTACCAGCCACTAACATTAATAAACATGTATAAGTCTCTGCAGCTGTAGAGACTTTCCTTTCGTCTGAAACAACCCCAGCGGTTTTTTTTTTTTTTTTTCTGTCGTACAGGTGTAAACTTCAATCTGCACTGTATGTGGGAATGGGAAAATGCTGGAAAAGTCCAATTTACTTTTTCAGGTTTTTCACATTAACCTATGCAGGGAGGTCAACTGAGCAGTTCCTTAGCAATTAAATGTGTTTTTCACAGTAACACCTGAGCTACATGGCTCTTATAAGTTCTGTGAGTCTCAGACGTGGTAATTTTCTGAGGCAACTCATTTATGTTGGTGACCTCACTTGCTGACTAAAAGCAGACTGGCTTCAATCTTACACTGTAACAACCTTGACAAAATGTGCATAGAGTCTGAATATGAATTCTTTCACTGTTTTCTCACTGAATTCAGAAAGGTAAAGAGAGACAATGTAATAAACACATGCAGCCTGCAATTAAATATGGGAATATGGTTCTATTGTATCACTACAACAGTAATATAAAGCTCAGTACAGCAGGAGGTCATGAGATCATAACTTGGGTTTATGAGCTGTATCTTAAAATGTAGTAGGTCATGTTGTGAAACGTGATTAGATAAACTCTTTACAGTCCAGTCAAAGGAACATAATATATCATAAAAAACATATAAAAAATCATATTATTAAGATAAGTCTTTTCAGAACACTTCACTAAATCATTCCTGGACTTAGCTTTTAATAGTTTCACTGATCTCCACAACATTTTACAGGGAAATGCTCCTGTTCCTAATCTTAGACCGTTTACTATTTGATTATATAAAAGTATTATTCTTCTTACTGCCATAACGGAAAACACTTTTCTGAATGAACAGAATATCCAAAACACAAATGACTGGACCAGAAAGTCGTTTTCAAGCAGCTTTGTTTTTAACGTTCATAAAAATGTCTCAAGATTATATTTACAGAACAAAACATATTTAGGGTCACAAAGAACAATATTTTGAGGCCTGAATATATCATATCACATGATCAATTTTTGGCAAATAATACAGACTTCAGTCCAAAATATTAAACAATGTTAGTGGCCAATTTGAACTACATAAATAGTGTGTAGCACAAACACCACAGAAACAACTTGACATCAACATCAGTATTTTTCATATATTATTATAATGTTTAAAAAAAAAAAAAAAAAGGAAAAGAAACAGAAATATGATACATGAAAATTTTGATGAATTAATCTGTATTTTAAATACATGATGTGAGACACAAGTCAAGTCTCATTAGTGCTTGGACACTTCAACTGAAATCTGAGTTCATTATGATGGTAAAATTAGCACACTGGTAAAATGAATATTATGTCTATATTCAGCAAACTGAAGACTACCCAGTGACAGGCATAAAGCAGAGCGGGGAGTCTTGCCAAAATGTTACCAGCAGCACAGCCAGATTTTCCAGATGAAATAAATAGCACAGGCGTTTAAATGTGATATGAAATATGAATAAAACACAGAGGTATAGGTAAGACAGCTTGATTTTTTTTTTAGTTTGATGTCTTGCTTACAAAAAGTATGAATTTGGAGTTTGAAAGTTGCACTATACAAGTGTGACTTAACCAAATTAAACGTCTAGCTCCACGTCAGCTGCTGAGCTACACAACTGGTCTAAGACCCGCTTTATTTACATGGAAGAGGACCTACTACTCAGACGTTAAGGTCAACTTAAGTTTAAGAATCAAAAACCAAAATGTCTTGTAATGTGACGATGAAAGAAGCCTCTGGAGGTTCGAAAAAGAAAACAAAAAAAAACAAAAAAAAAAACAAGGCTTTTGATCTTCGGCACATTTCCTCCCACTGCAGGAAAACTCAAATCTCTAACACTTAAACAGGTAACGACTTGTTGGAACAAAATTGAGCCGTCAGCTGGAAATGAAACTGGACAGTCAGTACTAGGTGGTCTTCACTAGATCGTAGACGTGGATGTGAACGTCATCGTCATATTTGATGTAATATACCGTGGGCTTTGCTGGAACCTGGTAGATGACCAATCCCGTCCTCTTCAGGCCATTATCTGTGACGTACTCCACCTGCTTACCCACAAGGCTCTCTGGCTCCTCACCAGGCTTCCTGTCTGCTGGCAGCAGGTGTTTGTTCTCTGGATGACGGATGAATAAACAAAAGTCAGATGAGTTGGATAAAGATAAATAAGAATAATGTGAGAGAGACAGGCAATAATCTTAAGAAGCAAGTTTACATATCTGATTATAAATGTAAACACTCGACCATGTAGAGACAGAAATGATATGCCGTCGTGTAAATAAGAGAAATAACATGGGTTTGTTAAGTATGTTTAGGTAAATAATCTTTTGCTGTGTTAAAATTATTGCAACCGCTAATTGTGTTAGCCTGTCTATGGTGTTTTCCATTATATGTTAGCATCAAACTAGCAGACTACTCGCTAGTTTCCCACATTAAATATCTGTGTTGTGATGTAGAGAGAAAGAGGTGTCATGGTAGAGGTATGGTAGGAAACACTGAGTAAATATCAGAATTTGTTTCCCCAAATAGAAGGACGACATCTTGTTGATACTTCTCACCCACTGTAGAGGGAAATGTGCACATGGGCTTAAGAATACTATTCAGTTAGTTGCGATATACAACCTCACCACTAGACTGGAGTAAATCTTACACTATACAATATACACAATAACAATAATAGTCAAACTATTGAGGAAAATACACATCAACTCTTGTTGATGTGCATAAAACAAATCTCAAGTAAATCTCTTGTTACCGTACCCGACTCTGGGAGGACACGTAGATCTCCGTCTTTATAGTCGTCCCACAGCTGGTACATGTAGAGTACAGGGTCTTTCTCGTAGGTGATGTAGTACCAGTGGGTCATGATGGGGGCTCGGGATAACACCATGCCTCGCCACTCGTTTTTCTCACCATCCTCTTTCTCGAACAGATGCTCCACAGCTCGGCCCACCAGCTCCTCTGCCCCAGGGGGCACCTTGATCTTGTTATTCACTGCGGGAAGGACAAGACTCTCTGATGAGCCTGTTAACCAGGAAACTTTAAGGTTCCCAGACAATACCGTTGAGAGGATCATTAAAAATATCATTATGATGCTAAAAACAGACTAGGATCTGCTAAACCCTGTAATGATCAGCTGTTAGTTTTACATTAATGGATTACTCATGGAAATAAGGATTTTTTTTTGACCACAATAAAAAAGATCCTGTTTATTTGTCATTAAAGTTAATTCAATAGCTTTTAATTAAACACAGAGTTCACTTAAGTTTTTTAATTTGAGGCAAATCTTCTGACAAAAACACAATGATGTGTCTCATGGATGTCACAGCAACAACAGCGATGTGTTTGGAGTAAACAGAGGAAGAACTGGGTAGTCAGTGTCAGCAACAAGAGTCAGCACAGAAAACTAATTCAGAATAACAATAAGTCTGTTTTAACAGCACATCCTAAAGAAAACAAGATGCTGTTTGATCTCAAATGCAAACTGAAATTCTGCCGTGCTGACTGCAGAAATACTCATGTGACATTAAACACATGAAACACATAAAAGGGCTAAAAAAAAAAAAAAAAAACAACATCAGATCACTATAATTATCCCAAATGCATAATCCAGCACTGCTATGTTAATATATCTATCACCAGACTCACCAACTTTCTCTGTCAACACCTGCAGGTTGGACACACGTGCGTCTTTGAACAGCTCAATGCCGTAGACGCAGTCAAAGCCGTCATATTTGACCATGTAGAGGGAGCTGTTGACAGTCAGACGCTCCAGAACGGTGCCTTTCCATTTGGTCACGTTACCCTTCTCCCTCCAGGTGTGTTGGATCCTGCGGCCCAGCAGGTTGTCAGGGTCTGGGCTCAGGGTTGTCGCTGAGCTCTCACTCAGCTCTCCACTGCTGCGCTTCCTGAGGGAGTAAGATCTTATAGTTAGTATTAATCCAAATAATATATCCAGTATTATATCCAAACACTCCGCACCTTGGTCACCCTCTATCTGAACTTAAATTATCTGTTTTTATAAGCATAAGAGAGATTCCAGTCTAAATTTCATTGTACTAATGATAATAAAGTCTATTCTATTCTATTCTATTCTAATACATAAATTATAAATCTGCTGTTTGTGTTATTCATTTGGGGTTCTCATTATAACTGAAGATGTTTATCAAACAGCCACTAACAGTGAGAACTCTGTCATATAGATTTGTCTCACATGTAAACAATATTCTTGGTGATGAAGATTTGTCTTAGTGCTTCTAAACACTGCAAACAAACATGCAAACAACACCAAATGCCTGAAAATATAGCAGTGTGGGGTTTTGTACTTGTCAGTCATTGTGAAGCTTGACATGAGGTGATGTATCTCATTAACACTACCTGTTTTATCAGTTACATGCCACTGTATTTAACCCAAAATCTCATAATGTGATTAAACACAGGCCAAACTACATAGCATGACACTGAGGTCCAATAATTACTGGTCAAATAAAGCTATGGGCTGATATTCCATCTGTTGACTACAGTCAGACTGTGGGTAAATGAGACTAAGTTTGCCGATGTCCGTGGAGATGCTGTGGTTATTTACGGTCAGTCTCAGACAGTTGTAGCAACAGTAGCAACACACACAGACAGAACTGGCTGCACACGGCCGTAGTTTGACGAAGGAAGGTGAAAGGCGACGTGCATGTGTGGTTTGTTTTCAAAGTGAGAGGAAAATGTTGTGGGAGTTCATTCTAGGTAGTGTGACGATGGTCTGAATAACTTTCACATAATTCAGTTCTATCATTCATCTAGAATGATTTCTTTGTGTCTGTGAAATAAATCAACACAACAACTTAAAAATAGTAAGGGTATTGGTTATCAGCTGAATTCTTCTTTTCTTTTCAAAATTAGTATTGATATTGATCCAAAACTTCTCAATAGAGCATCCGACCTGATCACATAATAAAACTATGAAATAAACCTCTTTAGTGTAATCTAAGCTTAAATGTAGAGTTGAAACAAGCAAACAAACAAGAAAAGAATAAATGTGCTCTGACATAGTTTGACGCGGGAATTTATTTGCGTTGAGCGCTTCAACGATCAAGTTGTAAATAAAAGTTGTTTACTAACTTTATATCGTGCTGTGTCACTGTGTGTCTGTGGTGTAACAAAGTGTCACAGTGTGGACTGAAGCAGACTCCAGTCTGAACCTACCTGCCTCGTTTCTTTGACATGTTTCCATAAATTCACACAAACCTGCGAGACACGAGACAAGTCAGTCAGTGAACACGACAAGACCAGCTGACGCTTTCATTCCCCTCCAACCTCACACCTTCATTCATATCAAAACATTCATATTCAAGCTTTAATGTGCAACAGACTCACTAATGTTTCCTACCAGATCTGCAGCCCGAAGCTTAATCAACCTCAGTCATGCAAATTAGCCCACGGACCCGCATAACCGGATGTAAACAACATAACTGCGACAAGCCCAATGCTAATGCTAACCAACGTAGCTCAACGCTGCCACAGACTACAGGTCATATATTTATACAGCTAACTAAATGGCTAATAAATGTGTAACTTCACCGTGGCTAGCTCAATAAATGTCGACGTGTCGATTGTGGTCGGAAATGTTGAGCTACAGTAATGTCTATAATTGGTAACAGCTGGCAGCCTTGACGTTTACCAACCCTCTCTGTTTCTGTTTATTATAAATGAGCAACATTTTCTCATGAATTGGTTTCTGCATATCTACACATACGCTGGCTGAACAAAAGGAAATGCATCGCCATGTAAGCGCTGATTTTGACTGTAGCGACTGAATTTGCGAGAAAAAAAGATTAACAGTGTTGATCGGATATTAATTAATATAGTGAACGTGGCTGTCAAATTCAATAGGTGGGAGCCGACAGAATAAGCTGTTTGCCCTACCTGATCAATAATTTCACATGTGTTTGTCTTTGCAGAGCAGATTCCACCAAACGCTGGCTAGATACGCGGAAACGACTCTGAGTTATCGACTACATCTCCCAGAGGTAAATCGCAGCTCTCAAAGCATTCTGGGATATGAAGTCAGGTTTATTCCCTTCCTGCCAATTTAGCTCAGTGGCTTAAAACTAAGCTTAAAACAGCACACACTTCACTGCTGTCTGAATATTTTTGACCATTTATATATTCATAGTAATAACATGTGATTCTTCTGAAAATATATTGATATAATAAGCAACCAAACACCTAAAACTACATTTCTCACAATTCACATTTACAATTCTACATTTTTTAACATACAATATAATATAATATAATATGTTTATACATTATATATATATATTTTTTATTATAGTTCACTAAAAGAAGTTCACTAACAAACATCTGCCAATTTATGTCTTGATGTTTAATTGCACTTACACACATTTCTGCTCAGAAACTGAACAAAAATGGTATAAAACAAGATCCATGGTAACGTACCTTTTGATTTTACATATGGATATTGAGCAAATATAGAGTATATGTGTATTGTTTTGAATGCAGGGTATTAAACCTGGTTTAATAAATGACATGGTGATCCTGTCAACCAGACAAAGAGGACTGGTAGAAGGAATCAGGTTTATGTTACTATCAATACCACACACATACACATATTACACACACACACAGAGGCACTCATTTGCTTAAACAACTACACATGCACCCCCACCTTGAGGTCAGGTCATTATCAGATCATCCTGAGAACATCAACTGATGATGATGGTACACTAGAAGACCTGAGATGCATCCTGGTGGATAAGATGAAAAAAGAAAGGTAAAGAAACTCATCAGACAGCAGATGAATGTCACATTTTTCCTTTGGAGAAAGGAGATTGTGGAAGTGGAGGCCATTGGCAGGAACAGGTAAGATATTTTTATAATTTATCATTTCTTAGTTTTGGTTTATTTCATGAAAATAGATTTGAAACTAACTGAATTTCTGAGCTGAGTTTCACAATCATTAAACCTTTTTAAGTGTTTGTTTTTGTGTTTTTGTGATTTGAGTTGCACAACTCAACTCTTGGGGACCTTTAGAGCAGCTTTAAAGAAGTACTCCCCTCAAAACCTGAACCCACGAAGCTCCCACTCATCCCTATGCCCCTCCGTCTTCACACACACAGACACACACACACACACAGAGAGAGAGAGAGAGAGACACTCAGATTAAAACGCCCATATGCAATGCTTCTTTGTACCACAAGATGTCATACTAAACACAAAATCTCTGACTCTGACACAAGACGCAGATGATGGCCTGGCCAGAGAGGAGAGTGAATGATGCAGTACCCTTGGGTGCCTGTCTGACAGTTTTTTCAGGGTGAAAGCTCCTGGTTTCATCTTGTGCCAAACCACCTGTACCGTGTGTGTGTGACTCAGCTGTGACGTGTGGATAAAAACAGTGCAGTCTCTGATCGCATAAAAAGCGTGGTGATTATACACGTACGAATATAAAGACTACATTGTTCGAGATACATTTTTTTTGTCAGTGTTTGTTTAACTTTCATTTGTTTCATCCAGCTTTTTCATTTTTCACTCATTCTAGTGTAAAATGCACCCATTTAACATTCATAGTAAACATTTATGACCACACAGAACAGCAAAAACAAAAAGATTCTTAATTATATTATATAGAAGAAATATAAATAGAAAACTGCCTAATGACAAGCAAAACAACCAGTGTCTATTTTAGCAGTTCATTCATGTCACAGTGCTTGTCATGATTTTACACTCACCTACTGTTGAGGTCACTGAGGTCATGTACTGAAGTTGTGTCCCTGTGGTTTTCTGTCAGTTTGATTCATTAAAAAAATTAGACATAATGAGTATTGTAAAGGCTTATTCACTCCTTTTCAGACTCATTAAATTCACTCAACGATGTACGGACCTGGATCTTCATGTTGGGGTTTAAAATGTAAAGAAGCTGAACTCTTATTAGAAAGAATAAAACATGACAAACCCATACCCTTTGCAGGGAATGTGGAAGAAAAGTTGTGCGGACATCTCTGTTAAAACAGCCATATATGTCTTGGTTCACTTCACATCCTTGCAGTCCTTGAATTTATCTGCAATCAGCCACTGAGGGTCTCCACTGTAGCATTGCAGAAACCATTAGCTCTCAACTAGATCCTATTAATGAGATAAGTTTACCCACAGAGACATGTTTTAGGTCTTTCATTAGCAGCTATGGTGGTTTGGGTGATTACAGCCTCATTTCACTCTTTCATGGTTCTGGATTAAAACAGTTTGACCACAGATATCTCAGATCTGTTCACCACAGAGCGAATAGCTGCTAAGTGTGAGTCAGTGTTGGTGTGTTGTAAGGCTGACAGCCTTCATGAAAAAGCCAGTATTGTATTGACACAAAGCTGTCCAGCATCCAAGGTTGCCTCCTCTTGTCCTTGTTGTCACAGCAACAGAAAAGGTCTGGATGTTGGAGAAATGGGGCTCAATCTTCTTTCTATTTGTTACATTTTGATATTTCACAGTAGGTGTTCAGTAAATCAGTGGAGGTCACTGAGTTTTCAGGATAAAAAGAAATATGGCGTGAGACAGTAACTCAGCACATTCCCAGAACCAGACATGGTTTGGTTTAAATTTATATGAACTCATTGCTGTTTCTCAGTTTCAAAGCCCCAGAATATGAGTCCTGGTGTTTACTCATCTGTCTGACTGACATCTTCTGCTGCTCCTCTGCTGCAGGTTTCTCCAACGCTGCCATCTGAGGAGGGGGAGCCCACAGCGGCCCGTTCCCCTGAGACACCATGATAATACTGTCTCCAAAAATAGAGGACTCCTCCTCGCCTTCCATCCTGCTCTTCCAGATTATCTGTCGCGACGGTTTGCTTTACTGGATACGCTCACACACACACACACACACACACACACACACACACCATTCACACACTCCTGCACAGGAATAATCTGCACCCTGTTGAGAAAATGCTTTTGATGGGTTTTCTCAAGTATTGCAAGGTGATGAAGCAGAGTCATGAAGTCAACCCAAGGTTAGAGTGTGTGTCCATTGATTAGATATCTCTAATATTAGCAGCATCCCTATGCAACCTGAACTATGGAGGCTTTAAAGGGATGGTGTATCATGGGTGTATCATGCATGTCTGTGTGTGCATGTGTGTGTGAGAGAGATGCAGGCTACTGGAGTTAAAAGAGAATTGTGCTGCTGTTTTCAGCAACTTTAATTAGCAGGATTCTATTTCTGTGACGATCACAGCTCACCCTCCTCTTCTGAGGATGAAATGGCAAATTTATACATGCTAAACAACCCTCACCTGTGTTGAACATAAACAGTATGCAGACATTTAACAACACAGTATAATGTGGTTTGATAGCTGAGGGAGTTTGCAGACATTGTAAGGTCACCAGATGCTGAACAACACACATGCTCAGCTGGCTGCGGGCTATTCCTGTGTTTTCTTTCATGTTTAGATGAAAGCTAATTTCACCCCAGTGCTGGAACTCTTTTGCATGTTTGATACCATTTTCAAACAGCGTCTCTGGTCACATATATCCCACGGGAAATGTCATCCTTATAGAAATGTGGAAATATGTTTTCCTCTCAACAGTTTCACAGTTAGTAGAAAGTTTCTCAGCGGTTCACACCTGCCTTTGGCTTCCAATATCCAATTTTCAGATATCTGTTCTAAATAAATTCAAATCCCTTAAGTCCACACTCACCCTTTCTACCATCATTTTTCTGAAAGAATGAATCACCTCTGGATGCAGTGTGTATAATTTCATCTTTTGGTATAGGCGATGATAAAGTGGTAGATTGCCAGGTTGACAGTTTGTGTCTCCCTCAGGTGTTTTTCTCATCTATTCTTCTTCTTGTCCTCAGCTAATGTGAGAAGTTGTGGGCTGACTAGATTTACTGGGCCTTGGAGATAATGAGGACAGAGGAGTGCCTGGTGATTCCACCCAGAATGACCTTTTGATTACACATACTGATGATTTATCAAATTTAATTGTCAGACAGTAATAATGCCTTTGTTAACAGAAGTTTTGCATTTTCTAGTTCCTCTCTCTCTTTCTCTCTATGTATCTGTCTATCTATCTCTCAGATAGAAACAACAACATGAATGACATTGTTGTCTCTGGAAGACAAAGGTAACTGTGGCATGTAATGCACTTAACCATAACGCTAAATGTTTCAGTGTAATTATATCCAGTCGGTGTGATAATAAGTAAATCCTCTCATTAATTTAGTCTTATTGTGTAGCTCCTGCTGTCACAGCTAATTGACCCCAAGAATGAGGTGGAATGCATCTGCCTTCTTTTATGCACAACTCTAATTAACACCACATTTGCATTTGGATCTCTTGACCCCAATCAACCGTGCCAGACCACATGGAGAGAAAAATTGTAAATGTTGTACAGTTAACAGATTTAAAACATTTTGTGTCAAAATTCATTGTTTCTACACTTTCTTTTTAGCTTTATTTTCAGCGATTTTACCATTTCTTTTAGTCAACCACGTTCACTTGTTTTCCTCACTTGTGAACTCCGTCACACCACTCCGGAGCAGTGGATGAGAATCAAAACCGCAGAGCTACAAAAACAACTTCAGATTTTAACGTTTAACATTTAACATAGAGAAGCTTTAGTGCCATTGTGCTTGGCTGGACTTCATTACTATATATATATATATATATATATATATATTTAAATATGCAGTGAGTTTAAAAATAATGAATATATTTTCTTCAGAAGAAACTATGCTTTCTCAAATTGAGTTAAAGGTCCATTTAGTTGTTGTTCTTATCCCAAATGACTGAAGTAAATGGGAAGGCTTTAGCGTCTTGCTCAAGGACACTTCAACAGGACTGTGTTATTGATGGGCAGAGTAGCTGTGGTGGAGATGTAATCTGATGCTGTCTGCTTACGGGACAGCCTCATTCACTGTGAGGCAGCCACCTCCGAGGACACACACGTCTGTCCTTTACATACACACACACACAGATAATAAACAGGGTTGACTGTATTGATTATCCTGATTATATTGTTGATCACAGTTTATTTTGATGGGTAGTTGTTCTGTATTACCCTGGACTCTTAGTGAACTCTCTTTCTGTCTGCCCATGTATTTTCTCCCTTGTTCTTCAATCCTTTAATCTCTGCATAAAGCTACTCTGACTTCATAGCCCTGAGTCATACTGTAACACATCACATCATCCTCTCCTCTCACTCTTCCTGTCACTGTTACACAGACAGCAGGGGGTGCAGAAAACACCTGAGCAAACAGCAAATAAAGCCCTGTATTCAAAATCCTTACCTTGTTAGTATTAGTAAATTACTGGTTTTCAACAGAATATACCGTGGCAGTGATTTCAACTTCAGTCTGTATCGGCAGTATTTTCCTCCAAAATTGCTGCTGTAGTTACATGCAATAGTCACTGTTGGTAACTATAAATACAATCCTGACCAATCAAATAAATGCTTTCTGCCCACTGAGCAGTGTAATAGATAGGATTATCAAGCTTTGCCAATCACACACTTTGCACACACTAATTTCTGCTCGGGTTTTCCAGTAAGTGGAGCATGTGACGCTGATTTTTATACTGAGTCAACCCCAACACATAGGAAAGATAAGTCAATCAGGGCAAATGCCACAGTACAATGCACATAATGCGTGAAGAAACAGAGGATGCACGCAATGGAGATGTGGTCAAATACATAAAATGCCATCTGTGACCAGAGGCCGTGGTTGTTAAAATGGCATAAAATGTACTTACTGGGGATTTGTGATGATGCTCTTTAACAAAAACATACCAGGACCTGATGTCAAATCTATGTCACCCAAACGTAAAGCCTCCTGTCTGACAGATAAACAGGTGGGACTTTGTTCTTGTTTTCTGTGATCTGGTTTGTTGTAATGAGTCTGTGTGATGAAAGCATGGCCAATAATGATACCACAGAGTCGCTGTGGAGTCTCAATATGCCACATCCTCCTTCCTGCACCCACGTTGTGTGTGTGTGTGTGTGTGTGTGTGTGTGTGTGTGTTAAGTGTGTGGTGGTGTGGGTCTCCTGGGTGAGGAGGAGACAGAATAAGAAACAGAGCTGGTCTGCAGCTTTACTCTTCCAGTGACTCAGCAATTTCAGAGATGAATGTAAATAATCTCTCTCTCCTCTTTTCATTTCTGCTCTCTTCGTTTCTTATCCCCTCTGTCCTCTTCACACTCCACACCCCCCTTCCCTTCCCTCCTCACTCCCAATAATCATTTATGTCTCATTACTTAATTGCTTTTGTATATAAAAATAACATCTCATCACTGTAACGACTCTCAATCAGAGAAAAGAGCGACTGCAAATTTGAGAACTCATCATCACGCATCCACTGTCCATTATCACTCGTTTTCTAGAAAAGCGATTGAGGCAGGAAACATAATCTGATGAAATAAAGAAAAAAAAAAGAGGAAGAGCGTTATTTAAATTCTGTTGGTTTGCTGTGGGACCTTTAGCTGAAAACCCATCACTGACAGCCCTCATCTGTTTAGTGCAAAGAGAGAGAGAGAGAGAGACGTCAGAGGCACTTTGCTGAAAGCAGAGAGATGCAGGGACAGAAATAGACCATACTGGGATATCTGAGGAGAGGAGGAGAAGGGAGAGGCCCTGGGTATTCTGCCACCAGAGATAGCAGCATCTTTCCAGCATGGTGGAGTGGAGAATTTATATCAGCAGAGACAATGGGAAGCATGAACGTGCACTGGGTCATGAACTGAACTTGTGTGTGTGTGTGTGTGTGTGTGTGTGTGTGTGTGTATGTTTCTGAGCCATGAAGTGGTTGAATCAGCTGTGTCTGATATAAGACAGAGGGAGGAAGGGGAGAGGAAATGAGCCTCCGTATCAACTCTATTAGATTAGGGACAGAGAGTCTGCAAGTATCATGGGGACACTGGAGAACATTTGTAATGCAGGAACACATGTCATGGATATAAAATATAAACTTGGCAGTGGTTATTCTTCTCATCTGGCAACTTTGTATCAATTATCAGCACATTTTCGTTGTAGCACAGACTCAGTGTTCATGTGACATTCAACTTGAATCTGCTTTTAACATTGTGAATTAATATATTTCACATCAGCTGTAGAAATGGTGAACAAACGATGAACAGGTTTTATTTGTGAGTGGAAACTTCCAACAAATTAATCCTGTGTCTGAATCACTTTCATATTAACTCTTTTATTAGTCTTTGGAGCCTCGGTAGTGAGCAGCAGGGGGGGTTTGATGTGTAAATCAGAGGGTCCTGGATCACAGACATGATGCTGATTTGGATGTAGTCTATGAACAGAAGGATGTTAAAGAAACTGACACCACCAGGATTTGCCTGAACAACTTTGCTCGGTATGAAACTGTCAAAACAAACAAAACAAAACATTATTTATTTACATATAATAAGAGCTTTCACAATAATCTCAGGTTGGCTGTTCCTTCCTTTCCTGCCGTCTCCCTTCTGTCTGAGGATTAATTGCTGCCACGGGGGAAAGAGGAATTAAACATGTCTGTCTGTCTGTCTGTCTGTCGATCTCCTTTCATTCATCACTGTTAACAGCACTTAACATACTTCAGGTGTCACTGTGTAACCTGAGTGACTGACTGACATTCTTCTCTCTTTCTCTAAAACACTGGATGTAAAGTGCATCAAACAAACACGCAAACTTAAAAAATATTCACAGATTTATAAAGTGACGGAGGATGTGTCAGATCCCAGAAAAAAGAAATGGTCCTAACAGACACAATGTAATATAGAGATAGACTAAACAACCTTCAAAGCTGTAGCAGTCTCATACACACTCATTTTTGAGGCCATTTCCCTTGTTGTTTTTCTGGCTCTGGTGCACAAAGAATGACGTCCTCATCCCTGCAGAACTCTAAAAACTGTCTCAATTATTTTCCCAAAAGCTTCACTGAACACAACATCAGTCCACAGCCATTTAATATGTAGCTGGAGATCTTCATGACCTGTCATGGTGGCACCAGTAGGCCGAGCTCACACGCCCACCCAGAATCTCCAGACTAGAAAATATGTCTCTCTCTATTTTAGTTAAAGTCGTTGGGGTGCTCACATCAGCCACCTCAGATTGAACAAAGGGTCATCATGACTGGTTTGACTTGTCCATGAAACACACTGTGCCCAAGCTTCACTCCCACTACTTTTCATTACTCACTACTTTAGTTAGAGCAGACACAGCCTTTATACAGGCTGGACCTGTCACATAAAGGCCAGATAAGACACACAAGACAACATGAATTAGAGGTCATGGTCAATAAAGCAGATGTTCATGTTTATAATGACTACACTTTTAAAGGGTGTTTGTGGCCTTTCTCTGCTCTTGTACCTGTAAGTAATTAGTTGGGATTGTATTTTTCTCCATTAGATAGTTATTCTGCTCACCTTTCTGATGGCACAGGTCACAGTTGTTCAGATAAACACAAATATCAGTAATTATGTAATTATAAATTCAGTGTGCAGAGAGAATGTGTTGATCAAGTGATACAATCTGAACAGAGCTGAACACCTGGTGAGAAGGAGAATTAAGTCAAACAACTTCTGTCCAACAAGTAGTACATACGATGTGCAGTAGAACATATAAAATGGAGCACAGCACTATTAAGGTGTTGTTGTTGGATTTATTATCTGGTGACCATCAGTTAACCAGTGACATCTAGTCATATCCATGTAGTTGTGTAGCAGGTTCTCAGTGTTGTTAAAGGTCATGACAACCTTGAAACAACTGAAGATAAATATGCAGCAAAGCCTTCAGTACATTTTACAGCTTTGGTTTGTCATAGTGGGACTTATCTGAGGTCTTTTTGTTCCCAGGTGAGAGAAAGACACAAGAGAGTTCGGACCCAGGGATGCTCTGTGTGAAGGTGATGGATGCTGTGTTGTTTCTCTAAACCTCCTGACAATTAGAGCATCACTGCTGTTCTCACCTCTCGCTCAGAAACAAAGTCCTGCTTGAGATGCTTCAGCACATGGATCAATCTTTTCTGTGGCCACTTTTGGTCACTGTTAGAGATAAAGTTTCTGCACAGAGTGCTGGATTCTACTAGAAAATGCAAGACCCCACAGCTTTATATTAGTGATTGTGGTCACATAGTCCAAACACAATGACAGAGCAGAACAGAACAGGCCGTCCCCCAGGCTGCTGCTCGACATCAGAATTAAATAGCTCTGTTAAAGGGTAACACCAACAAATACTTTATCTTATTTATACTTTTTCTCTATTTTCTGTCACCTTCTCTCTCATCACCTGAACTGTTAGTTTACACACAGTGAATCTGCAGCAGCTCAGAGACAAGGGGGGGAGAAAAATCACACCCACAGTGACACAAAACCCAAAATACAAAATTTCACACAGCAATACATTACACACACACTGTATCAGAAGATATTATGAATATTTGTACACAAAGGATGGAAGAAAAGGCATGTAATGTATATCCAAGTGACCTACAAACTTCATTCAACTCAAATTATTCAGGCAGCAATTACTTCTCTGTAGTCTGAGCAAAAAGAAAACCCACTTCTTTCTGCTTGTCAGATATAAATATTTAATTCAGGTTTCAACGGATAATGAATCCTCTGACTATTTAGCTAAATGTTATTAATGTAAATACATGTCTTGCACATTGGCAATAGAGCCATACAATATTCTTATGATGTATGTGAAAAATAACACATTGCTGTGTGCTAATTAATCAACACAGAGAAAGATAATGGAAGCAATTTGATGAAATCAACAAATCAACACATTTTTATGATGGTTCTCACTCGTCCCAGTCATGGTATCATCATCTGTTATTGCTAAAGAAGGCAACAGGACAGCTGAAAATCCCTGAGGATATACACCTCTCATCTAAAAGGCCTCCTCACTTCTGTCTGACATATGAGGAGTTTCAGGTTTTTGTTGTATGTTTCACTAGATCTTAAAAATACAGACGTCCTCACCTCATCAGACTGAGCCATGGAAGGCTGAAAAGCAAAATATGAACTTGAACTAAAACCATTTGTGGTTTTAGTTCAATTTTAACAAGGTCTTGATATTGCAGAATCAGTCATAGTTGATGCTGGTGTAATTTTTTTTTTTTTTTTTTTTACAAAGGTGCTATTAAAAAATGATGTGGACACAAATACAGTAAATCTTGGGCTGTTTGGGATCTGGGATGTTGCCTGGTTAATAAACCAACGATACCCTTGTTTCTTCATCTCTGTATGAGATGAAGAAACAAGCCTCCATTGTCTGCTTGTGACTGATGATTTTAGGATACATAAATGAAACTGACAATGCTGTGTCCAAACAAAACAGGGCTTGTGAGCCAAAGTCACACTCAAAATATCCAGAGAAAACTTTTAAATTTAGTAGACAACATGCTAACACACAGATCAGGTGGTGTCTTTAGTGTCTGATTAGCTAATAGCAGCTTTGTAATGTGTTGCACAGTCGGAAGATGAATATTTTTGTCTTTATGTGTGTGTGTGTGTGTGTGTGTGACAGTTTGACAGTGTGTGAATGTGTGAGTGTGTCTGCTCTAATGAATAGCCACAGTGTCACTGAGTACAGACCTTGACAGAGCAGAACAGATGAGATGATTCAGAAGCTGTAGCATTGTCCTGCCTCTCATCGCTTCAGTTGGCAGCACAGAGCAAATATTATTGGTGGAAGTGGATGATGAAGAGAAATTATTGAGTGGGGGGCCTTCACTTCCTGTCTCAAAACAATCACAGCTGAATGACCCGAGGAGATTAAATGTTTTGCTAACGAAACAAAGTGTTTGGGTAGAAAAAAGTAATATCTGCAGATTTTTTTTCATTTTTCTATGAATCACATTTCTTGTTTTCTGTGTTTCTTTTCCTCTCTTTTCTTTTTACTTCATACACCATCCATTTTTCTCAAGTGTTTTTGGCCAAGGGGTTCATGGATGTTTCTGGGTCGTGTGTAATGGGAAATGTTTAGCAGAGCAGATGTGTGGAGCACTGCTCAGACCAGCTGCTCTCAGCAGCCACTGACCTCTCTTCTTTTTAATTTCCTCTCATTTAAAACAATAAAATCTAATTTCTGTCTATAGAAAAAAGCTGAATTACAAAGGTTTTATTACCCATAGGTCTAGAAGAACCTATGGGTAATAAAGAAGGGATAAATAGTATATTTCATTCAGAGCCTTTCACAGGAAGCTATAATTAAACAGATTCATAATGTATAGAAAACACTATATGTATGAGCTGCATAACACATGGACTACCCTCTTTCTCTTACTCCTCTAACTTGATGAGAAAAAAAATTTATCTAATACATGTCTTACAATGTGAAGATTGGTAATAAATGTGAAATATTTTAACATGTTTTTGATTTAGACACTAAAATATACAGTGGCGGTTGGGACAATATTGACAGGAATGATCATAATATAGAATTAGAATTAGAAGTTGGATGTTGCCACAATATAAGAAACTGTATTCACTTGACAAAACAATTATAATACGGTTTTGTTACTGTGACATATACCGTGGCTTTTTGACTAAAATTATTACAGAGGTTATGTTTTGCTGCTTGTAAATTCTTGGGACATTGGACAGATTCAACAGCTTTTCTTGCCCATTTCCTGTCTTTGATATATGTGTGTAGTAAGCATGCCACTGAATGGTGGCCTGAATTTATGGTTTAGTCAGGATCGCATGATTTGTAAGTCATGTATCCTTGGATGAAGACAGCATTGATCAGTCAAGAGGAAAATGTCTCTCCTTGTCTAAATGAACAAAGTACAACAAACCCCTCAGGGACCACAAACAGGATGACTAAGATATGTTTAATTTAATGTGTATATATATGTGTGTGCGTGTGTGTTTTTAAAGACCTTCCCCTCGCTTTCTGTGTGTTTGTCTCTTGATCAGATTCAGCTTGACGCACTTCTCACTTCCTCCACAGCCCACTGTCCAGCAAACTGTGATGTTACTGAGGCTGCCTGCGGCTGTAAGATGATTTACTGTATCTCTCTCTCTCTCTCTCTCTCTCTCTCTGTGTGTGTGTGTGTGTGTGTGTGTGTGTGTGTGTGTTGCTCACTGACTCATTCATGGACTCAGAGCTTGGACCAAATGCTAATCCTGGCATTCAGATACAAGCTGTGTTCTCTAGATGCTCCCCAGTGAAGCAGCTTCAGCAAAGAGGAAATGTTGGAGAAGCCTTTTTGTCCCTGTGTACATGTGTGTTTGTTTTTACCCCCTCACCCACACACACACACACACACACACACACACACACACACACACACTCACACACACACTCACACACACACTCACAATTTACAAGGGCACCTGCAAACGTTACAACAGTCACAAACCAAGTCTTATGAATCGCAATCGCTGAAAATGCAGATTTTGCTCACTGGCACAACCCACGGGACACAAATGCTCTAAAATCTTCTGAAAAAAAAAAGGTAAAACAGGAAGTTGATGAAGAACAGGTGCACCATGTAGCGCAAGGAAAACTGGAAGGAAATGGATGGGAGGGGAAGGGGATACCAGTAAGTAGATAAATAAGAAAATTGCCCTCTGGAGGTAAACATCCAGGGGGGTAGTGCAGGAGATACTGATATGATTAATTGAAGTAGGACAGCCAGGGACACAGTAGAGGACCGGCACTGCAGAGAAAATGAGGTAGAGGACAATCCTCGGCCATCTACAGGATGAAACTATATACTCAGACTACATATAGCTTCACAACTTGGTGTAGTATCTGCCTGCAGCCACTATCAGTACATTGCTTCCTCATTGAATTACAATGAAATGAGAGAGAGAGAGAGAGAGAGAGAGAGAGAGAGAGAGAGTGTGTCAATAGAGCGGAGGAGAGAGGACATTATGTCACGTCAAGGTAAAACTATGTACACGCACTGCGGCTGGCCTCACCCACATTTGTACTAGCTGCATGTAGACCTGAGGAGGCAACAAGCTCTGTGTTGAAACCTCACCTTGCATGTAATTTTAATCTTTCCATCTCAGTGTGCCATGCATAATCACTGAGGATCCAGACAGTAGTGTGTGTGTGTGTGTGTGTGTGTGTGTGTGTGTGTGTGGGTGTGTGTGTCTGTGCTTATGTGTGTGGAAAGGAAAGGAAATAGACAGAGAGGGAATGGGTGGGTGCTGCTCCCAGGCTGCCAGAGGAGTGTGTCCTTGGACTGCCCTCATCTCTGACGCACACACCCATCCACCCTGTGACACACACACACACACACACACACACACACAAACTGCCACTGGTTCATTTACTCTCTCTCCATATCAGACCAACACAATATCAGAGCTAACATGTGAGCGCACACACTCTTTGGTACAGGAATAAATACACTTACTGCTGTGCTGTGTCGTGTGTCTTGCGTGCTACACACACACGCACGCAAGTAGAAAGCTCTTAGACTGAGCTCAGACATCTCATCAGGGATGCAGCAGAGCTCTTGTCTGCAGAGAGAGAGAGAGAGATCTCATCTGATGTGGTGTAGGACGAGGGTGGAGCGGTTGCTGGCTGATTTACAAGGTTGAGGTGTGTGTGTGTGTGTGTGTGTGTGTGTGTGTGTGTGTGTGTGTGTGTGTGTGTGTGTGTGTGTGTGTGTGTGTGTGTGTGTGTGTTTGCAGCTACCAATGTAACATCAGGAGGTATGTTAAAGGTTTGTGAACACTCTCAGTTCAACGCAGCACAACATCCAAACAAAGACACACTGGTGAATAAAAAAGTCCACACAAAGAGAGATAAGTATGCCAATGCGCTCATCTTTTTATTGCACAATAATGTATCGTCTTTTTTACGAACGCTTAAACAACATTGCCACTGACTGACAGACCAGCTTATTGAGAGAGACCAGGGTGTGGCTCTGTGTTCTCGGCCAGCAGAGGTGGTGGACAAGACAGCCTTTTGGATGTGGGTTCAAATCAGTCCCGTGCCCTCGCCGTCGGCCGTACGTCTCAGTCTGAGAAGACTGGACGAAGACAGGTATCACCGGCATCACAAGTGATCCATCTGATCCATTTGAGGTCGATTAGAAAGTGTTTGTGGCTCAGGCTCGGCGCTGATTTGTCCCCGGACTTGTAGACATCAACTTAGACAGAACTGGAGTTCTGACATACTTGAACCTTTCAGTTAAGAGCAGAAGCCAAGCACAGCCTGAGATGGTTGCAGACTGGCCTCCAGAGAGAGGAGAGAGAGAGAACACATGCTGTGTCAGATATCTGTGCTGTTGTCTACATGGTGCTGGTAAAGTGTGTCTGGATGCCCACACCGAGCTGCTCGTGCAGGCTGTGGAATGCTACTAAGTCTAGGGATGTGCCAGAGTTATTTCTAGGAGCATTACAGTGTTTTGTTTGTTTTCTTTTGTTTGTTTGTTTTCTATTTTTTTTCCATTTTTTCTTTCGGTTTTTTAGAACAAATTAATTTTGTGACCGCGTCTCTCTTAGCTTCATGTGGGTGTCAAACCCCTAAATGGCATCATATTCTCAAGTGGGACCAACATTATAGAAGGAAAGGCACAGGAACACACACACGCACACACAAACTCAAGCACACAATACACAGAGTCCTGAAGCAGAGAGAAGGCTTAGGTAGGCTAAGCAGGCTACAGTAGCTACGACACAAAAGTTTAACTGTTAGACTAAATAAAATAATTGTACAGTAGTTGGTTCACAACAATGTCTAGAGTTGAAGGTCCCACTAAGAATCGTACACAGAACTCTGCTTAGATAAGAAAAATACAAGCATGCACTCTGCTATTATTTGTCAAAGTAACTCAACAGAGAGTTGAGCTTGTGACTGATGTGGCCTGTGAGCCATATTCAGTCTTAGTGAGGTTTTTTTTTTTTTTTTCCATTTATTTTTTTATTTATTTATTTTTTTTAATGGCAAACACCATATCAGTGTGCAACCAGCATCAGAGTTTTACAGAACTGTGCAATATAGTTTGAGAAAGATTTTCCAGCATGTGCACAGGTTAGTTTTGTGTCTGTGCAGGAGTCTCCACAGTTTGAGACGCTGTTTTCTTTTGTCATTTTTGGCTCTGTGCAGCAAGCAAGGTCATCTAAGCTAACGTCTAGACTGCCGATATCCACCAGAAGCCTGTCAGAGCTCACCCTCTCACTGTAGAAAATGTTTGCACAACAATGTGCCCCACATTTCTGTGTATACCATATATACAGAACATGAAAGTACAGAGTACAGCGCGCATGGTGTTGGAAGGCTCAAACCAACAAAAATGTGCAATTTTGTGTTTCCCAAATCAGGGAAAATTATATATACTGACATTGTCATTTTAATTCAGCAATACTAATCTTCATCTAATGTTTTTACATATATTGCAAGTTGAAAATAAAAACACGTATTTGCATTTTTACAGGCACATACATACCACAAAAATAGACTATGTGGAAACTAGATATACTAGGCACAAGGTATGTACAGTCTGTGTGCATGGGGCACATTGTAAAAACAAGAACCAAACATAATATATCGATAAATCAAAGACACTTTTACAAACAAAAATAATACCCTGATTTGCTAACATATCAACACCAAGGCATTCAGTACCCTTAATATCTGGTACAGCAAGAATGAGAGGTTTGAAACTTAGATGCTCTCAATAATTGTCAGTCAGTGTCAAACATGTACGAGGGATTTCAATCCCACTTCACAGCAAGGTCCAGAAGAAGAACCATTAAACAATCGCACTTTGAACCCCCCATCATCAGGCGAATACAGCGCTATATCACACACACACACAACATGTTGACGGTGGCTGGGAGCCAGATGACTGAACACACTTGTGACACAGACACAAAACAGAGAAGTGACAGGAGTATGTGCTTGGCCTGAGCTGTATCAGCCTCATGGCAGAGGGTTCAAACAGAGCAGTGCTGATCAAAGTGTCTGGGATGCCATCCTTTGAGTGGGAGTGAGTTACACACTACAGTATCTTATTGGATGGATGCAGTGAAACAGAGACGGTGCCTGATATTGCCTGAAACATTAGCTCTTTAACTCTCCTTCCATCCTGCTCTCACTGACTGTGGACTCATTCAAATAATATCAGCACAGTCCTGATAGCAGCTTAACAGGGCAAACTCTGGTATTAGCACAAAGGAATAGGGAAGAGGACCAATTGATTGCACTGGAATAGTATTGACGCACACAACAGCTATTGACTCAAATGGACTCGGCTCATTCACAATCGCATTGGCATTTTGGCATGTACCTTTCCCATAGGAAAAAAGCAATACAAAGTTCCTGTGTTGCTGATGAAGCAGGTCGCAGCACTGTGACCCAGGTATGACAAAGAACGAGGTTTAGTGCATGTTACTGATCAAACACAAAGTAAAAATGTGGCTTCGCTACAGTAACAATGAGCCAGGGATTAACAAGCCATATAATGAAGCCCTTGGATAAAAACAATCACCGTGTTTCAGAAAAATTTAAACAGCTCTCAGGAAAAGTGATCAACACAAAATGGCAGCGAGTTTTATTAATAACAAACTAAGGGTCACGACTCCGGTGGATCCACCTTGTTTTTCTGGGCCAATCAAACTTCAAGGGGAATCTTTCAGCATGGTTAAATCAACAAGTTGATTATGGGAGGACAGACAGGTCTACATAAATCAACGGAAAGCCATGCTACGGCAATCAATACATCTCTCTGGAAAGGTAGCAAACCTGAGTGAAATGTCCATCGCATCGATTTTACAGTTTGGCTCTAGATCGATGCTCAAAGCTGAAAAAGTTGGATGCGGTGTTTGTTTAACACATTGAATCAGCTGCCTTTTTTTCTATCTCAATTAGATTCACTTTTCATCGTTACAGTTTAACCAGATAATGGGTCCAAGAGAAGTACTGCAACCGTTTAAGGGAATAGAGCATTGATTTTCATTTTGATTACAAGGTCGTAGTGCAACACAAGGTGCTTACATGGATGTCCTCAGTGCTCACTTTAAACAGAGGAGTTCGAAGGGGTTACGACTTACTCTCGTTCACACCCACTTCAATAAATAAAAAACAAACAAACAAACAAAAAAACAAATAATGTATCCTTATGTTAGATCTGGGGATGGGGTGTAGTGGGGGGTAGTATACAGGTTAAATACAGCAACGTTCAACCCAGAGAAGCATCATCAAACCAAAAAAGATCACACAGACACCCAGCAACACATACAGCAATGCCCACAACCCCTTGCATCATAAAAGCTTCTTTAAATCTCTGTCCCTTTATTTACATGGCAGTTTATATCTGATTAGCTGTCTTCCTTCTCGTATGGCATACATTCAGCAAGAGAAGGCCTTTAGGTTCCACAGGATCAGAATATTTAGAAGAAATATAACCAAAGTCTCAACCCAATCCCAACATCTGAACTGTGGGATTGTTGTGTGTCTAAATGTTGAGACGTTTATGGGAGTTCTGGGCGATGCGGGGCATTTCGACATGAAGCAACGACTTTTTACAAGTGAGGCATTCTTGTCCTGTATCGCCCTCTTCCCATTCATTTTACAATTTAACATCTTCAAATGGGTTTTAAAGTGACGTTTTTTAGGATCTGACTTGCTGAACTCAAAGCGTGGATTCGTTCTGTGACTCTAAACCAATTTCAAACAGTTTGTTCTGTCGTTTTTAACAAAAATGACTCTGCACATCCTCTCATGCCTTCAAACATTTTTGGTTAAGGTAACAACATGGTCACTGGATTACAATACCTCAAGTGAAGCCACAATAGCTGCTGGATTCTTTAAGATTTCACATTAAAAAGAAAACAAAAGGGAAAAAAAGGATTTCACTTTCCTGTACAGCATATGTATAGATATTTATATTCATATATATTTATATATATAGGCGGGGTAGAGTATTGCAGAATTATATTGCATGTGTTAATCAATAAACCTAGACAAAAAACAAGCAAGTATACAGTATGGGTTGTTCACAAATGTTTCCTTTCAGTAAAGCTCAGATTATTTAACCACCTTTTCCTTTAGGTTTACAATCAGTGTGCTGACCAAACAGCTGACCACCTCCCAGATGTTTAAGGAAAACAGGTCAGTGCCACTGTCAGCATGTTAAACTAACCACGTACACAAAGAAGTGTAGATAGTATGTGAGTCCATTCTCTGAAAATAGATCCAAAACGTACCAACAAACTCACACACACAAACTTACACCCACATATATACATACACACAAACCAAATATATGGCTTCTAACGTTGAATCAAGGCAGTTAAATAAATGGCATTTTCTTCTATGTTTCTTTTTTAGTTGATACAGACACAACCAGACTTTGTGTTCAAGCTCAACTTTGGTTTGGGTAGATACAATGAATATAATATCCTTCTGTACTTTTTTCATCAATTATTTACACATCGATGTAAGATCGACCAGCGGTCTAAAACACTATTTCACTACTATTTTAAACAATATGAAGAGCAATGTGTTCTTTTGCTACGACAGCTTATACAGAAAAAATTACACTCAAAACACTTTTTGAACACTTAAAATGTCATTGTCATTGACCTCAAGTCCCTGATTTTCATTTTTAAGTCCAGCTCCTGCTAGATTGCATTGCATGGATTCTACACAGTATGCAATAGTTACATTAATCATACTTTTCTTCATATCTTTACAGTAAAGACAGCGATATACAGTAGGTGTTTGGAAGCAGAGTGTAAGGGGTGATACTAAGACTAAAGGTGCTGGCACAGTAGACTAGACCAGTTCAACCTTAAGTTATACTAGTTTAATTGTATAGACTCCTCCTAAGCCAAAGTGTCTCAAGACTTTGAGTTGCTCTTTTCCTTCTGCTGACACCAGCACACAGTGCATCCAGGTCAAACGACTGGTGGCGAGGGCGGTAGCTGATTGGTCATTTAGCAGGCTGACAGATCAGCTGGACTGACCTAAAACAAACAGATTCTCCTACAAAAAAGGCCTCTTTCCTGAACTCTACCAGGGTCACAAGTTGGAAGACAGCCGAGATCTGGCAGAGTCTAGCTCTGGAAGGCTGACAATTGAATCTTTCTTGGGAACTCCAGAGTCTGGAGGTCCTGATCCAGCACCTGCTGCTACTGCCCCCATTCCAGCAGGTCCACCAGGAGGTGGTGTGGAGGCAAACGCCACCCTCTGTTGAGCTCCTGCTGATCTCCCCACCCCTGAAGTCCCGGGCAGGGCCGGGTGAGAGGGCTGAGGGGGGCCGATGGAGGTGTTGGAGGTGCGGGTGGAGGGTGGAGGGCTGGGGGCTGCAGAAGCAGCTTGTGGTGTTCCCTCCTGGGGGAGTGAAGGCTGGGAGGCAGACAGGGCGCGGGTATCCTGGCTCAAGCTGCCTGTATGAAGGGAGTGGGTGCTCTTGTGTGAGGCAGGCCTCTGCTGGGTCTGTGTGGGGCTAGGTGCATGATGCTGTACTAGGGACAGCTGGGACCCAGAGGGTCCTGCGCTCGCCATGTACTGGAAAGTCCGTCCTGAAGCTGCAAGCGGGCTTTGGACAGGGGGGCTAGAGATTGCGGATCCGAACGCTCCTCCGAGCGTCTGAGGCGGTTGAGACTGAAGGGGGGACATGGAGACCGGGCTAGACAGGTTCTGCATCACCTGAAACCTTCGCACCATACGAGGAGACTGCAGAGTTCCCGGACCTACCAAAGGACTTGCCATCTGAGGGCAGAAGCTCATGGCCACAGCCTGTTGGAGGGTGGCAATAGCAGAGCCTGTCTGTGACTGACCAGGGGGAGCAAAGATACCACCAATAGAAGGCGTCATGGACATGGCCCGCGGCCGCTGCAGGTCCACCAGCTTCACCATCTCACGGTCATACTTGACAATCTCCTGGATCATCTCATTTTCCCGGTTGTTGAAGACACCAGAGTTGAGATCGTGCTGAACCTTGTGCATTAGGATGGAGTTCTTTTTACCTGCAGAAACAAATAATGAGTGTATTGATTGTTAAAGAGCTACAAGCAGGTATGAGAAAGGACGGGACAGGGAGGACAAAAAGCAGAACAAAGCATTAATATATGGATGGAAACGAGAGGAATTGGGAAGGGAGAACAATACGCGTTAGATATAGCATGTGATGTCCTTCAGGCAAGATACATCCTCTAGCAGAACAAGCCCAGAGGAAAATGGATGTGTCACCCTGTACTCTCATCTACTGTTACAGTGTCCTGTGTCATCCTGAGGGAACAGCACAGCTCATTTTACTGCCTATTTCAACATTAATATTCTGCAAACATTTCCTGAGCACAATATCATTTTGTTGTCTGTACACAGACTTCATTTCAGAGTGCTATGTGCACTTTTTATATATATAAAAAAGGGGAGCAGTATGCAGAGACTAATATTTGCTCACAGAGCTCCTGTATGGGTCCTATGTTTCTGCCTTCATACTGTTAGTCATATGTTTGACAGGATAAATGCAGCAATATGTCTAATCTTATTTTCTGCTTGAGGAACATTTATTGTAACCAAGTAATCTCCCTTTTTTTTAGTTCTGCTGTGAAAGTTTTTTGTTGTTTGTTTGTTTTTTACCTATGCGGTCTAGACGGTCGATGGCCACAGTCTCAAAGGCTCGTCTCATCATGGGGTATTCTTCCAGCACCTCATTAAAGTGGTCAACAGACAGAGAGTAGAGTCGACAGTAAGTCTCTGCTCGCACGCTGGCTGTCCGCCGACCCCTTGTCAATAAACAGATCTCTGAAATAGAGAAGAGTGCAATAGCTTAAGGTGGAAAGTTTAGGGAAAAAAACAGATAAAACATATGGAAGGTACAAAGTGTTCTCTACCTCCAAAATAAGAGCCATCAGACAGTTTCATTGCAAGGGTCCCCTTAGTGATGACGCTGCAGACTCCATGCTGGATGAAGTACATTTTCTTCCCGATTGTTCCCTCTCTTATAATGTAATCATGTGGCTGGAATACCTCAAAACGCAGTTTGGTCAACATGGCCGTCACAAAGTTTGGTTCTGCATTGGCAAAAAGAGGCATGGACGCCACCAGCTTGCGACAGTTGAAGTTAACAATTTCCTAAGAAAAGACACATGGTATGTTGGATACAAGAACAGAGAAATAGGTAAATAATTAACCAAAGTGAAATTAATTACGGGTTTATATGTAGATATTCAACATAATACTATGTGTTTACCTCTCTAAGAGGTTCGCTGAGTTCTCCCAGAATGCTCTCCTCGTCAAACATCTTGCCCTGGTATCTGTGCTCATAATAATCATGGATTTTCTGTCGGAAGTCGGCAGGCAGCTTGTGGAAGGACATATATTGCTCCACTTGTTTGTACTAAGAGGGAAGGAGGGAGATAATCTTTTGTCAGTGCAGAGTATTTGATAATTTTAAAGACAAGACAAACTGTTGCATTATGAAAAGTCAAATCACAAATGGTAATATTCTACGTTTTTCTATACAAATCCCATGAAACAAACCCATGCAAAAGAAATTGAATTGATCTAATATAAAATTATGTGAATAATGTAGACAAGTGATGTGAATAAGTCCCTCAAAATCCATTATTTTTTGTTGTTGAAGATCTCTTGGCTAAAAAAAATAGTTTTGGGAGTTAAAACCAATTTCTGTCTAATGTGCCTAATATGACACATATGTATATAACCATGTTCAGGTCTTTGTATATTGTTTTTTTTTTTTTTTCATGAAGCCACTTCACAATGATCACACAATCTTTTTTCTATATGATTTTTGGTCAGCAGTTACTCATTTGTCTTTGACACTGATACACTATAATACCTAGACTCAGTTGCTGGTCTCCATGCAACAGACCTGCACTTCATCCTGAGTCCATGAAGGTTATAATGTTCACTTTATGGTGTAACTGTATTAGAGTGTTGCCAGTTCAACTTTATGGTCATTGTGGAAGCTGTAATTTATTGAACTGTTGAACTGCACTGTATTACCCTCAGAGGGTTTCGTTTAACACAATTTAATTCAACAGCACAACAAACTACAGCCTCCAAAAGGGATCTAACATATCAGGAACAACTACTACCTCTTTATTTGAGAGTGAAGCACCACACACCATTTCTGTTGTATGTCTTCTGGTGAGTCAACAAAGACTGTACAAACAACCTCACAGAACAGTGCAAGCTCACGCCCTTCAGCTGCCTGCTGAAATGAACACACTTGTTCTTTGATCAGTACTGTCTAGAAGTTAATCAATGCCAGATCAATAGAAAGAGAATGATCTGACACTGCAACAACAAAAACAATCAGCTGCTATTGTTGAGATATGCTAATCACAATTCAGCCAAAGTGACCACTAAGAAACTGCAAAATACATGGCTGAGGGGGAGTGTTAGATGTGGTGTAAACAGAACAGAGAGTAAATTGTTGAGAGAGACAGAAGACAGATTTCTAATTGAATGTTGCTGTCAGACTTCAGAGCACCTAGCCAACTCAAATGGAAAGACCACAGCTCAACTCTGCACTTATAAAGCAACAACTCTATCTAATCTATCGTCTTTGCTATAAACCTGTTCAAAACACACTGATAAGAGGCAGCGTGACCTCTCTAAAGCCCGACACAGACTATGTTCTCACAATGTTCGGGGACTGAGGAAGTCACTGTCTCCATCCCATCGGTCTTAAAACTCCACTGTGTGGTGGATGAACACCCCAAAAAAACTGTCAGCTGGCACCAAGAGACATCTCCTGACAGAGGCTTCAGAGCAGAATGACTGCAACACAACTGGAAGGTGCCACATTTCACTTCTGTCACCAGCCATGTGTTGTAGGAGAGGACCCAAGAAAAAACATCAACCTGCCCACACTTTGTTACAAGCTCTGGATTCTCAAGTGCATCTGATAAAAGAAATCTTGAACTGGAGACTTTTTTTTTTTAACTCAGCAACAGACTGGATCTTTGTTTCCAAAAAGAAACAGACACATATTTCTTAAGATTTCTGGCAGTAATGAATAAACCAAATGCATGTGTACAGAAGGAGGATTCACTTCTAAATTCTGGTTACATAAGACAATAAGATCTTCACTTCTTATTCCCTGACTTTATGAAAGCAGCTGCACAGTAACTCCATCTCAAACAGCAAATGTTGTACAGTTTTAAATAACTCGGGTTATATCAGCAAGAGATTTATTCTAACAAGGCTTTTATTTATAGTTTTTACAGCCACAAAGTATTCTGACATCAGATCATTTTGTTGAATTGTTGGATCTCTATTTCAGCTTATTGGACAATAAATTAAACATAACTGACTTGGATTTAATTTGTGAGCTATTATATTCACAGCAAATGAACATGAAGTAAGTTCAGTTCTGTTTATTTAACACACTCATTCGGTTTCAGGGGACAGAAACAAATCAATTTACATTAAGTTAAACAAGGAAAGTTGTAAATCTTTTGCTGTCATTGACTGGACTCTATGACCAATAAACATCAGCAGACCCTTGGCAACTTCCCTGGTGGTGCTGTGCCAGCTCTGTACTCAGGCCGTCTGCAGTTGTTGCTCGTTTCAGGCACTTAGTTCAGTTTAGTCTTCAGCAAATGAACACACACATACTCAGTAGGATAGTGGTCAGGAAACTGAGTTCTCTACAAAACAAAAAGCTTTTTACTGTTTTAGGAAGATTATCCCACTGCATTGTTCTAAAACTGGGAGAGAACTAGAGGGATTATGGACGTGAACACACGCAAACAACCTCAACCCATCGACACCAACTGCATAATATTTCCAATGAAGTTGGATAAAATGTTTTCAAGGTCTTTTTAAAGGTTCTTCACAATTCACTGTTTGTGTTTTCCCCTCAGGATGATTTGTGATAACATCAGTGAAACAACAACCTCAGCTGTAGCTCTAACACTGTGTGCTAAACATCAGCATGTTAACATTGTGATCATGTAAGCATGCTGATGTTAGCATTTAGCTCAAGTTCACAGTGCGGTTTGCAATCTCTCTGTAAACTCTTGACTTCTCTTTGAACATGACGTCAACTGAGGAGTTAAGAGTCTCAGCCAAAGTAAATTTCCATAATACTAACAGTCTGTAAACGTTTTAGCGCCTCACCTGCAGAGCCGTGGGTGGGTTGGATTACAGAGACAAAACAATTGCAGCAAATACTTTCTGCACTATGTGTAGATTCAGTTTTATACGACCGATTTTATCCCACATACTGTTCCTGCAGTTGGCTGTGGGTCTATACCATAACCCCTCAAAGCTCCACAGCGTAGGCAAGTATTGTCACTCTGTCCAGAAAAAGCAATTCATGTTTATAGCTGATAATGTCCCCCACTCCTGCTTCTGCTTTATAACATAAACATAAATAAGCCAAAGATGCTAGTTTTGAATTATTCAGCATCTATGTAATGAAAAGACTCCTGGGCAGGAGCAGCTGCACAGCTCCTGTGATTGACTTACACAACACACAGTCTCACCTGCATGAGTAACTCTGTCTCCTGACATCTGCAGATGGAGAGTGGCCTGAAGAAATGACCCTGTGTCACAACTCTTTACCCGACATGTCACAGCTAACGGTGCAGCTGCTGTGCCTTTTCATAGGATAGAAAGTGCTGATTGTGAACAAAGTGTAGGTGTGGGGTGTTCTGTCAGGGAAGACCTCACACTCCCCTGCAGAGATGCAGCTACTGAGCAGCTGTGCTTAGACGTGATGCTCATTCCAGATGATTGTTGAACAAATTAGGATTAGTCTGATTAAACTTATGTAGATATTAGCATTTAACAGTAACCCGAAAACTCTCCAGTATCACAGAGGGAAAAAGGGGGCATGGGTTTGTGCCAGTCACACCCAGAAAGTGAAAATGACACCCACTTTTTGTGTCAATTTGATGACTAAATGTGTGCAGCAGTAAAATGCTCTCACTGACATTTTGTCATTTAAACTGCTGGTTGGGAACACCTTTTGTGATTTGTCATTTAAAAAGATATTTTTGTTTTTTACTTTTATTATTAACTATATTTTTCCATTTTCCAGTCTACGAGCTGCTGACACAACACAGATATCAGCTTTTTATCACCAACTTCTCCTTATTTCCTTTAATTTCATTTAGTTTTGTTTGCTTTTGTTTACCTCCCTTTTTCTTTTCTGGTCTTTTCTCTTTCATCTCCTTTCTTATTCATTCATTCATTTCTTATCCCATCATTTCCTAATATTTCCTGTCTTCATCTATGTCTCCCGCTCATTCATTCCACAGCTCTAATTCAGGTTCATCCCAAACGGCCATGTCGATGTATAATTCATTCACTTCATTCTCAGCACTTCATAATATAATCACTCCATTATATTATGAAGCACATTCATCAAAGAGAAGAAAATCAGATAGTGGTAAGTCAGAGCTCGTCTTGTCTGTCTTCAATCCAGTGATGTGTACAGAGGGAGGAACAACACACAGTGGGGTTTCACAAAGTACAAAGTCTCATTAAATGAAATGCGGCTTCTAAAGAAACAGTGAAATCCTTTAACTCAGTCAAAGGGAGTGACAACCAAAGGAAAGTGACTGATAACAGTTTGTGCATCAGACACTTTTTCTACCAGAGTAGTGAATATCATATGGCAAAACCGTCAGAACGCTGTTTTTGTTGTAGACGTTGGCAAACACAAAATCCTTTTGGCCAGTGTCTTTGCAAAGTCAGCCTGGTTGTGGATAATTGGAGTGATCAGTGACAAGCAGTCTGGCTAAGAGAAGACAGATCAGTGCTGTTGATGGTGTCAGCGGCACGAAGACGAAGAGGAGGAGGAGGAGGAGGCAGAAAGCAATGTTGTATCATGAGCAGTGCCACATCACAGCGGAGAGCTCAGACTGCTGTCTGCTCTCTGTCTGACTGAGATTAGTCTTTGTGACTACAAGAGAGAGGAGCTGATTGAGTGTAAAACCCCCTGCGAGGCCATTAAGAGCTGATTATGGATGCAAAAGGTGTATTGATGTAGAGTTATATTACTAATCTATTGTCTGTTTCATGTCTTAAAGGCACAGTCTGTGATCCGAAGGGAAGAAGAAAAATCTGAAACACAAAACTGTGATCTGTTAGTTTCCTCAAAATGACAACACATCATCTCTCTGTCAACTTAACAGCCTTGTTTTCAGGTTTTAACGGTGGGGTTTTAAATATTTTATTTAGCTAAGCAAGTGGGTAAAAATGTCTTAATATGTGGAGAAAAACTGTATCTGTCTGTACACCAACACAAAAACAAAGTCTCCAGTACATCTAATGCTATGTGACTATATCTTTAATTTATATTGTTGAAAAATAATAAATACTATAAACTATATACTGCACCAACCACTGACATAAAACTTGCAAACCAGCACAATGTTGACAGGACGTTGAGAGAGATTTTAATCAGGCACAGTCCTTCTGCACCCATCACCTTCACATCATATTGTTAGACCACGTTTAACACCCTAAGTATGTAGGTCAGATATCAACAAACCTCCAAATGTTGTGATCACGAGAAAAAAAGCATTACAAACAGTATAATTTGGTTGGTACATTAAAAGTGACAGAAGGTGCCATAAGCGAAGCTGCTTCTTTCTCTGTTATGTGTCACTTTGTGCTGTTATTGTGTATAAATAACTCATAGGTCTCTGCACCAAAGCCACCAAGCCGAATTCTCCCTAAATTTAACCTGCATGGATTCTGAGTCTGACATTACAGCTGAGCTGAAATGGAAACCACCACACAATGCTAACTCGAGCCTCACTGGGGCTGTAACAGACCGCCAGCAGACTTGTTTTGCTAAAACTCTCCAAATGATAAAAAATGTCGCTCGTAGTTCTTTCTGGAGGCGTGGTGAATTTTTACTACCTTCATTTTTCCTTCATCTTGTAAAATACAAGTCACAACTCATCACACCTCTTATATATGTCAAATGTGCTCAGGCCTCTTGTGCAAAAATCAACTGGATATTTAAAACTGAGGCGAAAACAGCTGATGAGTGGTTTCTTTCTTGAGCAAAAAAAAAAAAAAAACATTCCTAAGTGATAAAACACATTGGATTTCCCTGTAGCCTTTTAACTTTCATCATCCAGCAAAGAAGAGAGCACCAGTCAGCATTCAACTTGCTGAATCGATGTCTTCTAAAGCTTTTATTGGACATGATTTATACCTTAGCATATTTCCATATGGCTGAGACAAAATAAAAACCCATGGGGAGATCCACACAACTCTAGACAAAAAACAAAAAAAGGACAATATGAAACCGACCATGTTCAAATATCTCGCAGTGCACCAGGACTTGTGTTGACAACAAGGCCTTTCCGTCTCCTACAGGTTCCCCTCCCCCTCCCTTTTCTCCCTGTAGCAGCCGGTTAGCAATAGCACTGCACCTCTCAAGGACACCACCATAGAGGATAGAGAGAGAGGAAGGAAAAGAGGGAGAAATTCAGGAGGAGACACACTCATAGAGAAAGAGACATGAAGGCAAACAGGAGAAAGAGGAGAAAATTAGGTGGAGAGGAGGGAAGAATAAAGAAGAGAGAGGTTGATAATGGAAAGAGGGATAGTTAAAGACGCATAAGGGATGATACACAGTGCAGGTAGAGTGAGAGCCAGTGAGTGACTGATCAGGAGGAGAGAGAGGCAGCCATGGTTGCTTACGTCACCTTCAGGATGACATTGGCAGGACACACAGGTCTGCTGCCTCATCAATTCTACTGCTGCCCAAGGGGACTTCACTTCACACACACACACACACACACACACACACACACACACACACTCTCTCTCTCTCTCTTTCTTTCTCTCTCTCTCCCTCCCTATGTCTCTTGTTCTCTTTCCCACATCAGTCCTTCTCCACAAACACACGCACGCGCATTCGCCCTGCCCCTGGCGATGTGGCTCTACCTGGCCGAACACACCCGCAGCCTCTGATTGGCTGCTGAAAGCCAGCAGCTCTCCCCCTGCTCCCCAGCCGGCAAGACTCTGCTTGGAAACAGAGAGGCTGCACTGTTACCACCACAGACCACTGCTGCAGCACCACTCAGCAATGCTCTGAACCCCATCCCTGTTTCAGAGACGTGTGACTGTCAGTGAAAAAACCTGTCTAATGATAATATATGTGAGAGGTTTAAAATATGTGATTGAGGTCGTAACCTACGTGGAAGTGTGATGGTGTGACCTGATACTGTTGCACCACAGTACCACTAGTTATACACGCAGCTCTACTCTTCATAGTCATTGAATGTGAAATAATAAATGAGCAGATTTCCATTGAATTAGAAGATTTAATTATATTAAACCAGCTGCAGCCAATGATGGACAGAGAACAGAAGGGAAAAGACAATATGCATGTGTTAATGAGCTGCGCTGACGTCTGATCTGTTCAGAATTTTAAAAATCAAATGAGCTCTTCAACCTCACTGACCTCCAATGTGAGCTCCACATAGTGAAACCTTTAAAACTTTTTCTCCCTGAATACTGATTCCAGCATGCAAACTTTTGCTTCGTTTCCTAAATTTAAATTCTGCACAGAGCCGATTTTTAAGTCATCCTTCAAGCTCTAAGGTTACGTGAAATGTATTGCTGCATATTAGTTCTTTACTGGATGGAGAGATGTTGAACACCAGCAACATTTTAAGCTTGTGAAAGTTGCTAAAATCAGAAAAGTGCTTCTTACTAAATAAGTGAAATATAAATCTCTATATATGATTTTTAATGTGGTTTATCTATCTAACCCTAACCCAGGATAAGTTTATTATCAGCACTGATACAACATCCCTAAAACCAACAATACTGCTACTGGTGATCACAAAGTTTCACCAAAAAACCAAATACATGAGGCTGAATCATTGTGAAAATGTAAATTCAATGATGCACTAGACACATAGAGTGTTTATAATTGAGTATTTAAAATCAGTGGGTGAGTCAGTGTTTGTTTTATGTAAAAAAAAAAAAAAAAGCAAGAAAAAAAATTTTTAAACCATGGGACTGAGCTGATTTAATGATGCTCCTCACCTTCTCCTGGTACTGCCGTCTGGAGGAGTCCAGGGACTGGATAAGAGCTGTTGCATGGCCAATAAAAACCGCATAGCAAGTAGCTCCTACAATCATACTCAGCATGGTGAGCCAGATATCTGATAGACTTTCCGGGGCCTGCCGACCGTAACCGATGCACAACATGTGGCTCATTGCCTTGAACACAGCGAAGGAGTAGAGCTCTGACCAGGTATCGTTCTGTGAAGAGAGAGAAAAATAGATACAAACAAACAGTTAAAGATGTCAGTGTTACATAAAAAGACAAGTTTTGAGGGAGAGTGGTGGCAGAGAGTAGGGAACCAGAAGAAGAGCTTTGGGGACAGCGGGGTCATGGGATAGCACTTATACAAATGAGAACTCCAGGGACAGAATTGCATTAGGAAGGAAGAGGGAGAAAGTGGAAACGACATCGGGGGAATCCTTCGAGGTCTAATCAGTAAAGTAGAGACGGCTTGAAAACGATTTCCTCTGAGGGTAATGATAATGAGAGGTCATTAAATATGCCCGTTCAGAGCTCTGTGAACAGGAATCTACTACAGGCGGTGACAGGCCGCCGGCAGGGACTACGCTGCCCATGTGGAGATTCATGACAGGACAAACCCCCCGATCGTAACTTACGCAAACATCAAGAGGCATTAATCACATTATTGATTTATATTTCCTCAAATATAAATAATAGCTCTGAGTCATTTCACTGTAGCTTTGAGCTAAAACTCTCTTCCTCATAAAAGGAGGTGAATGACTGAGCAAACAAACTCAAATGATCTGATACTTTTGTCCACAAGCCTCCGTCATTTCCCTTTTTCTTTCATTTGCACTGAGTGGTGACTCTGGTGACCTCAGACTGAACTGTGACTGCTGATGCGAATTAATGCCAACTTTTTCTTCCTCTCTTTTTTTTTTTTTGGAGACCATTCTACCGGAGAAACTAGCAGCCTGTGTAATAAAACTGCATCACTAAAGCAAAACTTTTGTGTGTGGAAAAATGAAGTCAAAAACAGCATCCTGAAAATCTCTTTCACGAAAGGCTGGTTTCAAGGACACAAAAAACACAATTTGGCCTCTGACACACACACACAGAGAAACACACACACACTGTCTAAATTTGTACGTTGCCACACAGCGGTTACAGTATGTGCTCTGATAGCAAAGGCAATCAGCTGCATCGTCTCTTGCAACCTACAGTGCATTAGCAATCTATTAGGGCGTTTGCTATTAGATTATAAAACATACCATCCTCTCCCTGGATCATTTAAAGCAACCCTATTGCTCTTACTGTAGTCTTAGAGAGAGAGGACCACGTATCCAAAAATGACTTTTCAATAAAAAATTTCTGGTCACCAAATGTAGAAATACATGAGTTACATTGTAAAGTGTCAACATAGGTGAAATGCTGACAATGACAACTAATCATATAAACACTGCATCATTATGAAGAAGTGTAAATTAGACCATTAATTGACTAGCTGGTTAATTTAAAAATAATATTAAATGGTGACTATTGTGCTAGTCAGATATTTATGAAGTCAAAAACTGTTTCCATGCGACAAGACACTTTGGGGTTTTGAGATGTTGGTCAAATTAATGAAACAGTTGTACGTGACCTTAGGCTGTGGGAAACAGTGACAGGCATTTTGCTCTATTTTTCTGTTTCTAGTCAAAAATAGAAGAGATTTATCAATAATGAAAACAACCATTTAAGTCACAGGCACAACGGCACGTGTCCCTACGTAGATGAGCGTTATCATCCATGAGGAAACAACATTAAAGGGCCACACAGTGAGAGAAGCACTTTTCTGAGATGAAAATGTAGACTCCAAAAATAAATATAGCTCCACCAAGTGGGCTGAGACTAAATGGTATATGTGAAACAGAAAGAAAACAGTGGAGTGTAACAGACTGAATTATAGATGAATGATGAGCACTTTGATTTTGAAATAGCACGGACAAGAGAGAGAGAGACTGCACATCCTCACAAGTCTCAACAGCTCTCCACGGAGACTTCAGGTTGGGAACTGTGCTTTGTTGCTGCTGCTGCTTTGTTGGTAATGACGTCTCCATTAGCAGCTAAAAGTTTGCTGATATTGCAGGAGCTTTAAACGTATCCTCTATTATCTTAAAACACTTCTTTGTATATGCTATAGAGACTTTGCTGTGCAGCAGGGGTTACATATACTATATACTCTCAATGCCAATTTCCTACCAAACAGAATGACCATGTGCAAGTTAAATGGCTTCAAAAATTACACATTTACTCAAAACAGCCAAAATGCACCAAGTTTATTTCTCCGGTTGTGCACTACTGTCAAGAGAAAAAGACTATGAATCTATAGCCTTGTTAACACCTCTGTGACAGTCATATTAAACACAAACATAAAGTTAGATAGATCAGGTGTATAAGGTAGTTTTACAAAACTCTTTCCAAACTCCTTCAATATGTCCTGCAGTGGGGGCAATTTGTTCTATAAGCATGGTGTTAGCACAAAGGTCATATCAAATCAGTTGTGGGATTTTGTGACATCATAATTAAAGTCAGTCACCTGAACATTTCCTGAACATTCAAGTATAATGTATGTATAAAATAATCAGAGTTTTTGTCAGTGTTTCCTATCACATCTTATGCTAATATCATTAAGCAAAAACTAGGTGCCACGTGTTAAGAAAGGCTGTCAAGACATTTCTATCTGATCCACAGATGTTAATCTGCTCATGAGACTTGATGGAAAAACGTCACGAGCTCAACAAAATTATTCTGATTCAGCTCGTGTCAAACCGTGAATTTCTGGGAAAAATAAATGCAAATCCTTCCAGTAACTGTTGAGATAAGTCTGTACAAAATTAATGGGCTGAAGAATGAGCACTGTCATCCCCTCAGTCACACTACTAGAATGGTTACAAATGAGGAGCAAAGCAACTAAGACCTGCACAAAGGATGAACTTTTTCCTTGTTAGAACTCTGTTCAGTTCACACCTCCCCGCACCGCGGCCTAACGGACCGAGGCTCTGTACCGGACATATTGGTGCAGTTATGGAAGAAATGACAGAGACGGGAAGGAGCAGATAACGGAAAATTACATTACAACACACTGTGTGACCATTTTGTGTGTCTTGACAGATGATAAGCTGGACAAATATCAAAACACAATTGATGCAAATGTAACATGCCCTCTGGCCTCAGCCACTAGTTTAAATTGCAATAGCTTATCTGAGTTTATTGTACAGTCACTTCTGTATCCTGCCTCTTCCTCATCCTCCCTCTGTCTCTTTCTCTGCCTCGCTCAGTGTGTGTGGTCTCTTCATAATCTGTGGTTTCAGCAGCAAAATGTGTTTTTACTCAATGTGGAAACCAAGTCATCCTCTGTCCCACAACAGTTCATTTTAAGGTCAAATGAAAAGTGGCATACAGTGTTTAATCTATCAACATGTGCTGGTTGTACAATTTAGTAGTATAGTAAAAGTTCAATATTTTGGGGAAATGAATTAACCTGAGTACAGTAATCACGTAGCTAGAAACAGAATACAGTTGTCTTAGTTTAGTGCCACATTAGTTGTTTCCCTCTAACTCTAACTTAGCTACTTGGCTGTGCTTTCAGACTTTATGTACAAATATGAAAGTGATGTTGGTTTTATATGTCAGCGAGACAGTGAATCATATTTTCTAAAATGTCTAATGTTCCTTTAAATGCCTTAAATGCATGAAATTTAGCAGTGTTTGTTAACTATAACAAGTAGCCTACTCTCATCACTATAATGGTGATTTCTTTTTACTGATCTTTTTAAAATGATATGAATTAGTATGAGGAGATACTCAAACATGTTGTATTGGAAGATGATGTGATTGTGTTTCCAGTATCATAAACACCTCATTTCCCACAATGCAGCTTGATTGAATGATTCCGTTAATTAACTAAAACCATAAAATCATCAGTATACGAGGGGTCTATCCAAACGGAGCAGACATTGCAACTGCATCAACTGCATTTCAAGAAAATCTGCAGAAGAAAATGCAAAATAATTTATTTTCCAACAGTTATGCAAATGTTAGGATTTGGTTCATTTGATCAACAGTTGGTGATGTTAATTCTCCAGACGGTGCATCAAGATGATGTCACTAAAAGAGCATTAGTCAAAGCTCAAACAGTGGGAAACATTGTACAAAACATACTGGGAATTGTGGTAGCTACATTTTGTTGCGTGTTAGAAATGTCACATTTCTATTTTCATTAATTTCAGTCTCCTCAGTGGATGTTGAGGCCTTTCGTTTCATTTATATTTTAATTTGTGCGCTAAATCTATTTCCATCGCACTTTGTTGCATTGCATCACCAAGGCTGTTTTTCCAGACAGACAAAGCTTTATTACACAGTTGATTTTCTAAGTTAAGTAATAATCCTCAGCAGGGAAAAAGAACCTTATTTCTAATGTTTTTGTCCCTTTTTAAGCAGATTTTTGATGAATTTGGCCTCCGAATTGCCTTATTTTTAGAGATGCTATCATGACAGTTAAGTCTCCACCTGCTGCTCTTAACATATTTGCTTTGAACCTTTTTTCCTCATGATAATCTGAGAGAAACCTTGGTAATGTACTGTGTGTTTGTTGGGAACATGTTTTCAGTCATGATGATTGGTCTCTTCACTGCAACCATGTAACAAAGTCGTGAAAACTTGAGCTTGAATTGTTCCCAGCACAAGTAATGCTGCTTGAATAATGCCTAAGTGCAGTCACGGTGCTTCCTGCTCGCTAAAGTAGGATATTGTAGCAACGCCTGTACTCAGCACAATGAGATCCTTCAGAACAAAAACACCTGAGTTCCTGTGGGACTGAGATAATCACATCCTTTTCTCTCCTTGCCTGGGAAACAAACGCCTCCTGATTTGGAGGTAAGACAGAAGCTTTCACTTTTCATGTTTATATGCTATCATGGGCTTAGTGAGTATTTCAAATCAAATTTACGATGTCCAGCAGCAGAGCTGTAATACTGTTTGGTCAAACTAGGTGTGGTGAGTAAATAAAGTAATTTAACAGCATACACAGTGATTAACAGCTTATCTTCTCCAAGTGAGCAGACCACTGTACAGTAAAGGCCCTTACTGCTGATAACAGTGGGGGGATAAGAGAAAAGAGACATCTCTGTGATGTGGATACAGTAAGGGATGTGTACACACACAGTTGTAATTACAGAGTCGAAACTATAAACCCTGTGTCTGGTACTATTATTACCTCTGTACTCCACTGACGCAGTGAGGCTCTGCCACCAAACTGCATTCTACCATGGAAATTAACTTTGAGGCTGATGAAGTTGCGTAAAACAAAAGCTAAATATAAACTAAATAAAATTAATGGCTGGAAGTTGGGCTGTAGCGCAAAAAAAAAACTATATTCCCTAAGGAATTACAAGTTCCACTGAATCTAATTATTGGTAGGTGGATGTCATCCAGAGTTACAAAGTGTGTTCAATGCCCTCCATGGGTCCTGCCTGTGGGCCCCACACCACCAGAGCTACTGCAGGGTGTGAAGCTTGATGGATAGCCTTGGCTGCAATACAATGGCTAATGTTACAAGATGTCAGGCACTCAATAGGGGGGCGGTCTCAGGTGGCTGTAGGCAGCCTGTACCATGCTAGACCAGCCCTTTAGTTTTAGAGTGACGGCTCTCTGGAGACTGACTGTCTTTGATTATCCACAGTAAGAGAGCAATGCAGGACTCAGTGGCCTGTCAGCCCCTAGACTTCATCTTCTCAGCACTGTACATGCTTCAAGGTTGTCCTCTTGTGTGTACGTTTCTGACAGCAGATACACCCCAGTTTAATTCAAGTTAAAGTTGTTTTTTATAGGGAAGGTCAGTGTTTATATCACATGAAGGCCTATTTTTTGCTCATTTTTTAAAAAATATTATTATATCAATATATCACTCAGCTTTACTATATTTATATTTTACTTTTTGAATTCAAGGATACATGGGAACAAAAAATCAATATTTGTTTTACTTGATTGCACAGGGAGTTTGAGGTCAGTGTGTATTTCAGTGAGGGCCAAACGGTTAAATGATGCACTTAAAGTCTGTTGATGTTCTGGTTGCAACACTGATTGCAACCAGAACTATGTCACTATTATGTCATTTAAACTGTGTTGTTTAATGATCTTTGATCACTTTCAGATGTTCCTGAGGCCTCATTGCTAGAATTGAATTATATATTATATAAAAGCACACTTTAAGAGCCAGTTGAAATGCTGCAGGTCACCACTGAGCATGTTGAATAAAGACAAATCCCTCCCCTCTCTCCAACACTGGAGAGAAACTATTTACTTTGATTTTCACATTAACTCGTTTTAACTTGAATTACAACTGTACAACAATAAAAAAAAATCCACCATCCAGCAAATGCTTCAAACCTGAAATTTACAAGTGTTGGGGAGTATGACCCAATCTGTTTAAAACCCCATTTGGATCTGTGCCTCCTGTCTGGGTTAGTGTAGTCTCCCCTTGCTCGGTAAAAGGCTGGGCTGATAGACAGACCTATAAACAACCAGCTTTTATCTCTCTGAGAGAGACGTGGCAACAAAGAGCCCAGCTGTCTGGCCATATACCCCCCCCATCCCTCTGTTTTCCTCTTTTATCTTTCCTGTCATCACCCCACCATGATGTAGAGGAAGCATGGAGGGATGCAGAGGTGCTCTTAAATCTCTGCTTTCTTTTTCACAGCCTCTTCGCACTGGTGTTCAATGTTTGTTTTCTAGGTCTGACTTCTTTTTCTCATCATTAGGCTGATAATGGCTGTCTGATTTGTGCAGTACTGTAGCTTTAAAGTGGATCCTGTTGATCCAAACTGCAGTATACTGTTCCATATGGAAATATAATATATGACTTATATACCCCGATAACCAAAAGTGATGTTGCCCTGTGTGTGTGTGTGTGTGTGTGTGTGTGTGTGTGTGTGTGTATATATATATATATATATATATATATATATATATATATATATATATATATATATATATATATACTTTATATTTGTGCACATGTGTATGTATTTGTGTATTATATACTATACATATAGGTCAGTTTATGAATTATGCATAAATGTACATGTTTACACAAACTAGGCACATGTGTAATTTATGACATTGTTCCAGTGTAAATACTTTTCATATACAAAAATATGTATAAATATTTCCTGTATGAAAGGTAAATACTTGCAAATGTATGACATTTGAATAGGGGTGAATATTACAAACATCTATTTATGTTGCTTAACCTTTTGTAAACAGTATTCTCATACCAATTAAATAAAGCATTGTCACTGGGAGGTTGTTGCTGCTGAACAGCCTCATAGATCCACTGATGTGGCTGCACACTGTCTTGTTTAAGTGACTACGACTTATTACTGCGTATCATTTTAAAGGAAGACTCAGTTTCAGTACTGTGAAATTAAATTACCAACTGATTTAATTCTGTGGCAATAAAAATTGAGTTACCAGGAATATACACCCACTTCCTGGTCTGAAAAAATAAAACAAAGCTCCTTTGGATGCAAAGGTTCAGACACAGATTTGATGCTTTTTCATCTGTTGATACCAAATGACAGTGAGGTTTCTGTTTCAGGGAGAAACAAGAAAGAGTTTATCATGTCCACAACCTATTGATTGATGTTCAGACCCTTGATCAATAATCTGTGACCATGATCAGCTCTTTCCCAATCAACCCAGAATAACACATGTGAATCCAGTCATGAGGTGATATGTGCAACTTTGTATGCGCAGACATGACTCCCAGATACATACCTCCATCTTGTTGAGGGACACCCAGCAGTCTGAGGGGAAGTCCTGCAGCATGGGAACCAGGAACTGTAGACAGCCATCCCAGTGACACAACAGCAGCATCATACCAATCAGGTTAAAGATCCTCATCACTGCACTGGCCAGGTCATAGGTCATGTGGAATATCTGGAGCGAGACAATAAGAGAAGACAGGGAGTTTCAACTGGGTTAAGAGGAATACTGAACATGCTGGATTTAAAGTGAGAAAGACAAACTATTCCATGCTGTGCTTTTATTTTGGATATGCATATGAAATTAGTCACATATTTAAAACCTTGAATTCATATCTTAGCAGCAGGACTGGCTACCTGCTCAGCTCCACAGTCTACTCTGGGTTGTACCAAGTCTGATAAATGAGTAGGGAAGAAAGGCTCTCATCAGTCCCACATCAAAAGCAGCAGGGGCAAGCAAGACATTTGTTACACAGAGACATTGGACATCAATCAGAGGCTCAAACACGCACACAGGATCCAGTCACACACGCACAAAACATTCACGCAAGCCTGCAGGCACAAAGATAGCACAGACAGACACGCCAATGTGTACAAATACACACAGGATGATGGACAGGGACCATCATGATTCTTAACAACTGATGGTCTATGTTTCCTCACCCATCAATCATTCTGAGTCACCGGGCAGTCACTTAGGCCAATCATCTATTACCTGACTGACTTCAAATGAACCACTCCCTGTTTCTGCTTAAACATAATAATCATATCTCTAATGTGTAAATCTGTAGAGGTTTCTATAGTAAGAACAGCAAACATTGTCTGATAAATTCTACTATGAAGGAATGAGAATTGGGTCATTTCTTACAGCAGTTCAGGGAGAAGTGGTACTTGCATTCGGAGCAATGAAAAATGAGACCGAACATGAATCACACACACTGATCTTTCTAAATGCCGCTTTAACCTTTATGGGCTTTTTGCTGTTTATATTGTCAATCAGTAACTGACAAAATAGAGTAATTTGTCAACTTGTTTTTATTGAAGATAGATGAGAGAAACTGTGCTGGACACAGTTGTGCTGCTGGATTACGGAGGTGTTCAGCACCACGGACAGCTCCATGACAGTAACAGGAGCTAAAAGCAGCTCAGGCTTCAAATTCTTGCACATTTCAAAATAAAGGGACGTCTGATAACGTCAGTGTCTCGCTCTCCACAACATCTCCACTCTCATTCTCCATGCATGCCAAGTATCACTTCCCATAATGCATCACTGTGTGTGTGTGTGTGTGTGTGTGTGTGTATGTGTGTGTGTGTGTATATGTGTGCGTATCACATCATATCTTCAGAAATCCAATTATCCAAAGGTCAAGTGAGCAGCCGAGCCCCACCGCGCTGCACACTACTGCAAAATGCCAACACCATGCTGCCAATACTGGAATAAACGAAAAGTTGAGTGATCTCATGACATCTTTGGACCTCCTGTCTCCCACGCTGCTCTGATTCATTTCAGAAGGGAGAAGCTGAGGAGAGGCACGGACAAAGTGGATCTCTCAGATAGTAAATAAAAGCTGAGCAGCCAAGGACTGCAAGACCAGGTCTTTGAGTTCAGTCTGGGGTCTCCAGCATCAAGACTCACATAAAAATTCTGCAAGTCAGGTATCTGGAGAAGCGCCAGCTTACCTAACCTTTCCAATCACATTAGATGAACAATTAGTGACATATCTAATGGCCATCAACAACCCCCTAGCACTGCATATTATCACCACCTCCTAACCCACCTGCTCTTCCTCTGGCACCTTAATTGATTAACTGTGTTTGGCCTGGTAATAGTCTGCTTATTAGACCGCCTCATACCACCTGTGGGACTGCTGGGTCAGTCAGGGAGACAGAGGGGAAGGGGGACTTGTGTGACAATAACAGTAATTAAAACGCAAAGTTTGTTAAAAGATCAAACATCCCGCTGACATTAAACATTTCTCACCAGGTGGCAGGTGAGAACATGAATAGTGAACCTCCAGGTGGAGGAGAGCAGGCAGCTCAGAGTGGACTGAGAGGCAGATTGTGGGTTTGGTCCAGAGCCAACATCAGCATATTGGAGGAAAATCAGTGACCTTTTATCACTGACTATAAAAGCTGGTTCTTCCTCTGTGGATAAGAGTTGTGTGATTAGAGTTAATGTAATATTTATATAATAAATGCTCTTACCTCTTCCCATTGGTGAATGTAACGTATTAATCTGGAGAGCCTCAGCAGCCTCAGAAGACTCAGGATCTTGGTAAAGCGGACGATCCTCAGGGCCCGAGCTGTCTTGTACACCTCTGAGTCGATTCCCTTCTCCACTATGAGGAATATGTAATCCACTGGGATGGAGGAGATAAAGTCCACAATAAACCAAGTCTTTAGATACTTCTTCTTTATGGTTTTAGGGTCCAAAATAATGTCCGAGTTGTCCTCAATGATGATTCCGGTGCGAAAGTTGAGCACCAGATCCATGAGGAAGAAGGTGTCGGAGACAACGTTGAAGATGATCCACGGCGTTGTGGTCTCTTCTTTGAAGAAGGTGATGCCCACGGGGATGATGATCAGGTTGCCCACCATAAACAGCAGCATTGTGAAATCCCAGTAGAACCTGGCAGGTGTGTGTGTGTGTGTGTGTGTGTGTAGTTGTGGTTTGTGCATGACAGTGTGTTTACATGGGTGTGTGTAGCATACAAGAGGGGAAAAAAGACAGGGAGGGGGGACAAAAATAGAGTCAGATAAGAAAAGGGAGTTGCAGTGGAAAGCTAATAGGCACAAGAGACTTCCTAGGTTGAGACAGAAAAGTGTAAACAAAGTGCAGGAGCTTCGCTTTGCCTGCCTGAACATGTAGAGAGTCATGAGAGAAAGACATTTTGCTGAACTTCATTGCTTATGTGAGTTTACCTTGGAGTAAAAAACTGAGTGTTGTCGTTAACAATGGCTTTATTTCTTTTTTATTTATGGGTAGGAAAATAAATAGCAACTATAGCAAACTACAGCAATAGCACACTAATTAATTTCCCTTTTCATCCACCTAAAACCCAGAAAAGCACTGAAGCACAATGTATGATATATGAGCTATGAAAACCAATTTGTTGTACAGTATTATACTTTATGGTATGTTTTGGGTAGTAGGGGTAGGGGTAGTAGTGCTATGTAAATGTATATATATATAGATGTGTGTGTGTGTGTGTGTGTGTGTGTGTGTGTGTGTGTGTGTGTGTGTGTGTGTGTGTGTGTGTGTGTGTGTGTGTGTGTATACGTGTGTGTGTGTTTGTGTGTGTGTGTCTTAGATCCCACAGTTATATGTGATTTTCTGTAGAGAACTCAATTAGGGTTACAGGTAATTCTCATTAAAAGTGGAAAAGTTATTAGGTATCAATGCTAAGTGTGTTATTTAGCTGTTAAAGAGGAACAAAGACATCATTAGACATAAAGAGCACTTATCGACCTTGCAGTGCACATTGAAACTTCTTACTCTGTCAGTGGTGATGTGGCAGTTTGGTGCCTGAGACAATAAGAGTCAATGCGCCGAGGTTTGATCCCCACAGAAGCATCTCTGCAGGACAGGTGCAGCGCTGAGTCATTACACTGCAACTTACGCAACAAGCCCTGACTCCTCCACCGTGGAGGAAACAACAATAACAACAAGCGCCCCGATGATAATAACACCTGGAGCAACTTTATAGCTGTTTTATGTTGTTGATTGTTCATTGACATAAGAATCACAGGAGGACGGGTGTAGCTTCTCGCCGTGTGGGAGTCAAGCGTGATGAAGACAAAGGTCTCTAAAGTGGCCTGCTGTCAAATTACACCTCTGCTGTTGAAGACGAGTCTCAAGTTTAGCCTTCAGTGGTTTAACTGACTCTGCGTTATGTGATACAAACAGACCAAACATGAATGGCTGTGAACGGGGATGGGGTGTGGGGTTGGATGGGGAGGGGGTGTTAAAGGTAGAGCTCAAACCGCGCGAGCTGATTCCAAACGAAACGGGAGCTGTCCGCGCGGATCGTGGTGCTGAAATCAAACCGACCTAAAATGCAACTCTGACGCGACTGACGTGACGGGGGTCGATAAAAGCTATAGGGGCTCCATTTTATATTCTTATCTTATTTTTGTCCAGGTCACGAGGAGCCTTCTTTGCTCGTGCATGCACCACCCCACATCACCACCATCACCACCACCCCACAACCTAACCTAACCCCCTCTCTAAAATATTTGTATGAGAAAATGGGTGGTGGGTGTCCCGCTGGGTTATTAGTGCTGAGCCGTGATAAACAGACAGAGCGCGGCTGTCATTACAATGCAGGATCCGGGGAGTTGTACAGGCGGATACGTCTCCAGTGAGCATGCTTGAGGTTTTTCGCACACTTGGCTCAAGGTGACATTCCATTACTGAGTGCATCGCAAACGCGCGCGCGCATACACACACACACACACACACACACACACACACATAGCCTACATCCTGTCAGCACAGCTCTTGTCGCAGAGTATATACTACAACCAATACTCGACCTTTGAAAATGATGGCATCTTAAATCAGCGTCAGAGCGCTGTCCTCGTTACATGTGTTACATGTGAGCGTGTACAGCAATGAAAAATCGAGATGTGTTAGCAGGCCGGGCTTGTTGAGCATCCCAGACATGCTACTGTACCTACACACACTCACCGGAAGAAGACTTGTTTACAACCTTGAAAGGACACTCTTTGCTTAAGTGTGTTTGCCTGACAACAGGTTGGTCTAGGAGATTAATTGCAGCGAGTTGCACTGAATTGATTCAAATCTCTACAGATTCAATCATAGGGGATGAAATGAAAAACCAGCAGCCAGTAGCCGTGGACTTTAACCATGCAAGTGTATCCATGGAGTGTCACTGGTTAGCCTGCTCACTGCCAAGTAAGTTGTGGGAGACAATGGGGACCCACACGGGCCCCTCATGACTTTCAACGTGGCAGCCCTCAGCTCTTACCTGAAATCGCTGTAAGGGTGGATAATCCAATTTCCAGCTGACTTTACCCTCTCCTGCTCTCTCTCCACTGCTTTTTGACTACCGTACATGCGTAAGGAGAATTTGTTAACTCCAGGCTGCAGCATACTACTGAACTGCCGCTGCATGAAGCTGGCTTGGCTGCCCCGAGGCTCCGCATCCTCGGCGGGTACAATCGGCGGTCCATCCTCCGGTTTCTGGAAAGTGACAGAGTTCCTGGGCTGCTGGGTCTGAGTCTGGGTCGGGCCGTGCAGCGAAGACGAGGCTTTCCGGCTTGGTGCGTTAGAGAAGGACACCTTGGAGTCCTTTTTCTCGGGGACGCCACTGGACACGGGGGTAGTGCCAGGGTTTGCGCTCTCGCCTCCTCCGTGCCCCCCGGTCAGGGAGCCGCCTGGTGTGATGGAACCGTCCATGCTGGCGGTGGTCGAGTTACAGGCTCCTCGCTTGACGCTCCCTGCGTCCTCGGCCCTCCCCGACCCTCCTGTCTGCTTCTCCTGCTTGGAGATGATTGAGCGCAGGCTCCCGGTACCCGAGTCCCTCCTGCATTCTCCGTTTTTGTTGCATTTCATGCTGGAAATTGGAGCGACGCTGTTGCAAACATCACCCGCTGTCGCGTTTAAAACCTCGACCGCGACCGCTGATTCCGACGCCTCCGCCCCAGATGCTCTGCTAGTCTCGCCGCGCTGGGCAGCATCGCCCGGACAGGTTGTCTGGGTCTCGGCAGCTCTGGAGGCAGCAGTGGGCCGTGGGGCGGCAGGAGCGTCCTCTGTGTGCGTGAGGCAGGGCTCCTTGTTGGAGTTCCTCCTGGAAGCCAAGGACGCGGCTCCCCCTCCTGGCGTAAAGTTCTTCATCCTGATACTGCCTCCTCCTCCTCCTCCACCTCCGCCACTGCCGCTCCCCCCGGCTCGGCGCAATCGCGGATGCTGAAACTTGGACTCCTCTTCTCCGTCCTCCGTCTCGTCCATCACGACGTTGCTGGCCGCACCGGACTGCTTTCCGCTCGGTGCGCCGGAACAACCGGAGTCCAGATAGTTGTGGCTGTTGCTTCTTGCGCACTTGGACGCGGCGGCGGCAGCTTTGGGTGCGTTGATGTGGCTGAATCCGCTGCCACCTAACGCCTTCTTTTTCATGGTGGCAGCAGACGCCGGTGAAACCTCGTTCCTGTCCATGACATTAAGCATATCAAATTTTGCCTCCAATTACCTTCGGAGAAAACCAATCAAAGATAGAGGGGATATGGAGAGAAGAGGAGAGAGGGAGAGAGAAAGGAGGGAGGGGTGGACGTGACTTCTTTGCAAACTACTGCGCTTATACTTTCACCAGTCATCCTGTCAGAGATGCTCAAGCATCACCCTAACTGAGCTATTTAACTGCGTCAAATGTCATTAAACTATTTGCATACACTGCTCCCAGATCAGCTCTATTAGCTTTCCAGCTAAGGGCCTTAGTCATTACCTGAAGCTTTGATTGTCTCAAACTACTGTCTAATTTTTTTTTTTTCTTAAATTACAAAATAAAAAAAAAAACCCATTGATGCTACAGATGTTGTCAAACATTGAATGTTCTAACCACAAAAGTTATTTTACCACGTGTTAATGAAAACTCAAAATGATGTCATATATTTCAGAAGGTGTTTTCAATGACAACCTCCCTGAATTGGTGTCAGCCTCAATTGGTGTTTAGCGCACCCTAGCGGTGGAGTACGGGGAGCGCAGGAGGCAAATATTAAATATTTTGTGATTCTGAGACTTCAAACTTTGTCAAAGGCATTAACTTAGTCAGAAACAGGAGCGGGTCCACATATGAGGTCCATTTGTCTACCCAAAGGTGAACTTACATTGCTCACATTAATACAAACTCTATCTTTTGGGCACTTGTATCTGGGCTCACGCTCCAAAGGGAACATACTGTACCTTACACTACTCACAGGACACATTTTTTGTACCAAAGCACTTGATGATTTCTGTCCTTATGTCTATTTTTATTATCTTAGAGGTGCAGAGAAGAGGGTGCAGATACAGGCTATGGACAGCTACGGTTATATGGGATTATGTGTATTGAAAATATTAATCCAAACAACTGTAGGTCCTACTGTTTGGAGCAGTGTCTTCTTGGTCTTTATTCCCTCATATTAATAATAATAATAATAATAATAATAATAATAATAAAACTTTAGAGCAGTATTCAAGCATCTATCTGTATCATCTTTCAACAGCTGATAAACCAAAATGCTTTAACATTCAGAGGCAGATTCAGCTTATTCAGCTTCTGCCACCTGTAACAAGGCTCAAAAGTACAGCAGGCATTTTAATGTGCTGCAGACACTGTTGAAGAAGTGCATCCGCAGCTTCATTAATGGGCTTAAACTGTAACAATATCAGCATAAAAAACAGCTGATTGCATATCTGGTGGTGAAGTGGTAAATGTATTTCCATTAGCATCTCTGCTGGAAGGAACTACACCAGTGTATGAGAGTTGGGATGCATGTGTGCCGTGCCAGTGTCCAAAGCTACAGAGCTACAAAGCTTGATCCCTACACAGTGAAGATATGGGCCATGATAATCGAGTGTTCTGTCACTGGAGAAGAGATTAAGTGGCTAACCTATTTTCTTTGATCTAGTTTTGGTTGGGTCTAATTTTGGTCACATGTGTAAAGGATAGTTTACATACATCTACATAGGCCTACTTAGCGATAGCAGTATGACTAAATACAGTAGCTGGTGACATTTAAATCCTTAACATATCATCGTCGCTTCATGCCACAACCAGAAAATCTAATAATAACACAAGTTGTTTTTCAAATATTCTTAATGAAAATGTCGTACCTTTTGACATCAGTGCTGGGAAGTCATCAGCATCATCCGTCTTCCTTCTCCTCCCACTCTTCTCTCTCATTGTCTCCCTCTCTCTGCTTCATTAGTCCAAACTACGCAGCTGCACTGAGGTTCACTTTCATTTCCTGCTAGAATAAAGCAGCAGTGTGACACTGCCATGAAGTTTTTAAAAAATGACAGCAGTCAAGAAAGACGCAAGTATGCAATCAAATGATGATGCACAAAATAAATAAAACAAGTATTTAACACAGTCTAGAAACTGGTGTGGGGATTCAGTTATGACCTGCCAGTGAACATTTAGTAAAACTCTGGTGTCGCTGGAAAACGCCTGGTAAACACATTGTTGTTGTAGTTTGATCACCTAAAGGAAAGAATGACACGCCGCCTACGTTCAGGAAGGAACTTGAGAACATTTGATTAAATTTATCTTGAGTTTGTCTCTAAAATGATTCAACCCCTTTTTAGGAGTTTTGGTGTTTCAAGGCTGCAATCAACATATTACAGCTGTCTGACAATCATTTAACCACATGATCAATAAGGGGCTTGAAGTCCACAGCACAACCTCTTATCAAACATTTTTAAATATAAAAGTTCACCTGTGAATGATCAACTGACATTAAAGCAAAGTTAGCTTCAAAATACACAATCATAATCAAGAGAAAAAGCATTTCAAGTGTCATCCATTGTCTCTCCTTACTAACTAATTATTTTGATTAGAAACAGTTTGTCAAGTGGGTAAAAATCATATGTACCATTAGAATAATATTATGAGCATTTGTTTGTTTATTTGTTTTAGCACTTTATTGTGACTGTACGAAAAGAAAAAAAAAATCAGTAAATAAAATAATAAACACTGGTTTTGTGAAATACATTTGGCCAGTTCCACAGAGGTAAAATGATCCCATGCCATTTTTTTCTTTTACATTGCTCAAACTATGTCTTGGGCAAGGGCTCAATAAATAAGTAGATTTGTGATTTTGTGTCCACTGTTGAGCTGTGAGAATCTTGTCACCACATACACTGGATCAAGCTCAAAAAAAGAAAAAATAAATCCAATAAAAACAAAAACAAGTCCAAAAAGACTTATTCACTGCAAAAATGGGGGGAAAACTTTTTGTTCAGTAGTTTACCCAAATTCACATTCTCAACTTCAGACGGAATATTGTGCAAAATAAAGAAAAACAAAGGTGCAAATAAGTAAAAATCAGATGCATACACCCACTCTCCTCTCCACAAGGTTTTAGTTTGATCCATTAGCTGTACAGCGGCTAACAGTTCAAAATGAATTCTCTATCTACACATCTATGGACTCTGCACCACCACAGGCAATGTTGTTTTTTTCTTTGTTTTTTTTTTTTTCTTTTAAAAAAAGAGAACATTTTGTCTTTTAAATATAAAATGTGTCCCAGCTCCGTGGCAAAGACATCCATCAAAAAGCAGTCCACTCTGGCTCAAACTCCACCTCAGTTCTGGTCACAATCCCACTTCTTCTTTCTTTTTGTTTTTATTATTATTATTATTATTATAATCATCATCATCATTATTAATATTCACAGCCTTTCTTAATCCTCCTTCACCACTTGCCCAGTCTCACCTCCTCAAACACTTGGTAACAATAGCAGCAGGAGCTGGACCCAGTGTCCATTCAGCACGAGGAGGAAGAATGATGACAAACACACTGCGACACATTTAGAGTTCACTTGGACTCGTATCGTCCCCTTGACTTGAGACAGATACCTGTCCTGGTCTCAGCTGTAGAGAAGAACGGTTGCGTCTCGGTTGGATGTGAGCTTTTCAGATGTGAGGTGGTGGCGACGGTGAAAATCTAAGAGTTGCTGGCAGCATTCTCGTTGCTAGGTGAGCTAGGAGAGGATGAGGAGGAAGAGGAAGGAGAGAAGTTGATTCCTGATAACCCCGGTGGGTCTGTGGCCGTGTTCTGTCCACTAAGACTCTTCCTGCACACAGGACACGTATCGTGCTGTAGAGAAAAGCAAGAGTCCTCAGTCAGTTCGCCATCAATATGTCAACAAATTAGGACAACTGTTTTGTTCTGGACAATTAATGGTATGAAAATGTGCTACAAATGTAGCACAGATGTTAGGTGTGACCTGAGTGGCTTCTACTCTGCTCCCCATATTAATCAGTCTTCTCCAACACAGTGGACTGAGTGGAGCGGCGTTGGACACATATACAGATTCACTAAGCTCTGGTGCTATTAATGATTAGCATTAACTGTATCTGCCCTTTTTAGCTGAAGCTGAGCATCACTTTCATTAATGACAACATTGTCAGTGATTCATCATTAATGACTCTTAATTATTGAATACTGAACAACATCAGCTCCGTAACTGTTCTGTGAAATCCCAAATGAACTGAATGTTTCTTTACTTCCAACAAATCCATCAGAGTGAGACGTACTTCATTCACACTACGTACAATTTATTCTAATAGACTTCATATTTTAAAACCATGACCGTCAGCATCATACTTCTTATTAGATTTATAGGCTGTTGTTGTGAAACATGATTTTCTTTTGATGTGTGTGAAAATGGTGTGAATCAACATAAACAAGTACAACAGTGTTGTAAACATTAAGGTAAAGAATCAGCCTTTCCTTTAAAATCTAAATAAATCATGATTTTCTTTTTGCTTCTTTATTCATCATCAATATCTTGTCTGTATGAGTCACTAATGACGTGTCTGGCAGATCTATTTCACATATCATCAGCACATTTACATACCTGTTCCAGCCATGGCACTATACAGTCATTGTGAAACAAATGATTGCATGGTAGTTGTCTAACCCTCTCGTCAACAGTGTAGTCCTCTTTGCACACAGGACACTCTAGACCAGCACCTGCACAAACACAAAGTGACAATACCGTCTGTCTGTGTGAGACCTTCAGTCACATGCATCAGCTGCAAGGATGATTCTGTTTATTTGCATTGGGGCAGTGATACGCAGTGTGAGGTCAAATTCAAGCCTTTCACTGTCAACGATTACGACATAATGAATAGAAGTTCAAACTCAACTTTGTGCTGTGATGATGAAAAACCATTTTGTCTTCTGGTTACAGAAAAATAGAGTTACTAAGTAGATTTAAGAACTTAAAGATCTAAGAAATGTGATTTGTGGTTAAACATGCACACACAGAGTCAGTATAAACAATAACACTGATCTGTTACAATGATATTCTGTTAAAAAACTTAAAAAGGAAGCAGAAGTGCCGGAGCACAGACAGGCTGAGATACAGTGAGTGTGTAACAGTAAGTGAAAGTTAGACAGAGATGTGGCAACTTACCCACATGTTCCTCCGTGATGGAGATAGTGGGCAAACTCTTTATCCTTTCTCTGTCTGCAGGAGGAGGACCTGTGTTTTCAAACTGGTTCAGTAACTGAAAATGAAAAAAGTACATATCAACAACACCTCTAACACAGTCTTTCAAAACATTCTAACAATGTTTGACTAATTGGCTACAAAGATACATTCTTTGTTATGTGTAAACAATGTGTGATTTCAATTTACTCTGAAAAAAGACCACATCCTTAAAATGTAGAAACCATTTCAGATGTGCAACCTGGACACCAACAGTGCATTCAAATCTCATTATTATAAGTCATTACTTATGCTATTATAAATAAACTACGACTATTATATAGTTTCCAGGGTGATGTAAAAAATTGTTTGTACCTGTGTAATGATAGCATCAAGCCCATTGGCGCCCCAAGCATAGTCCATTGGATTGGAATGTAACATGCCCCTGCAAAACAAGGAAGTAGTCAGAGCGGAGACAGTTCAGCTCAGTCACATGAAACAATAAAACAAACAAAACGTGTCTCACTGGCTCTTACACTTACCATGGTCCCATCCCGATATTTGGCATGGCTGTAGGTGCTATGATTCCATTTACTAGCTGCTGGATAATTCTGTTTAACAACAAAAACAAAAACATAACCATTTCAACAAGCTGTTGCTGAACCAAACACAAATTTGATTTGTTTTCTCACCTGGACTGTACAAATGCACATTTAATTATTTTATGGTCACAGACAAACATCACCATCTAATGCAGATGCTGATATTTGCAAGTGTAGCATTTATTGGAATATCATGTGTTTAGTATTGAAACGTCAATAACAGATGTCATGTGTTTTTATACATACGTAGGTATTTTTGTTCTGTTCTGATAAAGTTCAAGATTTAGAAATTATAGTTTAAACAATTGTCAACTATAACATGAGAAGCTTGTATTATTCACACAAGAGAAGTAATTTTTGGACCTGTATTCTCTTGTGTCCCACATCAACCTCCCACACACACTCTACTGCTGAAAATATCTCACCCCTCTAATGTGGGAACTCCTTCATGGCGCGTACCCTGTCTTCGAGGCACATGTCGACCCCGAGGTTGCCGCGCGCTGTATCGTTGCCGCGACGCCATTTCCCGCTCTCTCCTGTTTTCTGTCTCTCGGTTGTCCTCTGTAGATAGCCGCGTTCTAAGGTCAAAGTTTTCATCAAAAATCCCGAGTGCAAATGGACCATAACCGGAGGGGAATGTGAATAAGTGTTGGTGATCCATGTTCTGGTATAAAAGAGAGAGGCAATGTCAAGTCAAGTGGTGCAATGTGTAAAAGCATTTCACTACATGAGTTGATCGTTATGAGTCTCACTGACATCAAAGGCTGAGCGGCTCTGATCGCTGGTGGAGGATGTGGATGCAGACCCATTTTCAGTACTGCAGATACACAGCGGTAAAGAAAGGGAAAAGCTAAGATTTAAAAAAAAATCTACTTGGATATCAAATCAACAACATTCATGAAACACACAATAATCCACCCTACCTTCTGTCGTCAGGCAATTCCTCAATGAAGCCAGATTCACAGCGTGGACAGGTGTAGTCCTACAATGAAAACAGATGTTAATATCTAGGACACATTCACTTCACAATCTCACTGAAAAGTCCTGAATATAATATAATATAATGTTATGTTTGTAAAGTTGAATTCAGACATAAACCAGACATCAATTCAACTATGGTTATTTTGAGGACCGTGTAGTGTTGTACTGAGAGGTTTTAAAACATTTATTCTTACCCAGACTAATATGAAAATAGACTGAACAAAAGGGTAGAAGCGTAACCAGAGTCAACTAAAGCTAAAATTTATAAACACCATAAAAGGTCTGTTTTATCAGGATACATTACACATACATTTTTAGTTGGATGAACATGAGGAATAAAGGTGTATAATCTACTGTAAATGTAATATATTTGTGTTGGCCAGACAATGTTAGCATTGATGTAAGTAAGAAATATCATCCATCACACATACTTTATTTCCAGTACTTTAAGCCAGCCTGCGATTAACAAATGTCACATACTGTGAACAACCACTTCCAGTTAGTTAACCCTAATCTCCTCAGAGTACATTGTCACACAGTTAAGCAGCCGGTTGACTGTCTGTCTATAAAGTAACTGCTACTGTAACATTCAAGAAGCTTCCCATGAAAAGCTTAACAACAGACTGCGGCGGACAAGCTGTTGTCAAAACATTAGGGACATTAAACTGAGCCGGGTTTTACACTGAGATGAAATTAAGCACGTTTTATTTCTCTATGCGGCATTAAAACAATACGATAACAAGCAGCCCTTACGGGAAAGAAGCTTCCGTTTAGTAGATCTATATCAGCTAACTGGAAATTATTAAATCAAAACCAAAACATGTTAATAAACCATAACAGAATCGAAACCTGACCTCTCTGGTTTATGTAAACTAGCTCTGACGATAAACGCCACCACAATGAAATCTGTCAAGCTGTTAGGATGAGCTCTTATCTGGCTGACGTTCAGCGTTTCGAGATTTCGCTTAAATTGTATCACTAAATCACAAGATCACAATGTGAGCGTCCCTGACAACTTAATTACTACCACTTGACTGTCACTCTGGACCGTTGGTGCTAACTAGCGTAGCTTAACGGCAGCACTAGGGCGACGCGACTCACCGCGAGCCGCTAACACTCACACATACACTAAAAACCATAACAAGAACAACGGTTGTTTTTGTCCTTTAAGTCAGACAGCTAAGTATCTTCCGTTCTTACCGGTAAACGCGGACTAATCTCTGCTGAACACCGGTGACAAAAAAACCGGCAGGGCCGTGGGGGAGCTTCAGCCATTTCTGAGCAGGAGAGCAGTTCGTACGGTACGGACGGGTAGCAACAAGGGACAACAACGAGAAAGACGCGGTGGAAACGGAAACGCACGAGCACATTCGTAGCGTCACGTCATCGTTTGGACAAAATTACTGAGAGGAGAAGTTCCGGTAGAGCGTTCCCTTCAAAATAAAAGCACGAAGTCATCGGCAGTTTTTTTTTTGTTTATTTTTAATCACGGTTTATTCATAAAACAACACATATTTCACATATAATTCTTAACTAAAGTTATATATTTATAACATATATAAATCATATCAGATTCTTCAATTTAATAATTCCAAATGAAAAGTTAGATTCTGTTGAAAATTTCTTGTGCGCATTTTCTGTCCCTTTGTGTGTATGTTTAACGTCCATGTATGTTTATATGTTAAACTAATGTAGTTTCACTCTACACTAATAGTGTAGAGTGAAACTACAATCCTTACTCGGCACGTCAGCGATTTCCATTAAATTTGCACACACACACACACACACACACACACACACACACACACACACACACACACACACACACACACACACACACACTAGTGAATGTATCATAGACAATTGAGGTCTCAACTCTGTGACATCGGTTATTTTACTTACATTTTATCATGTTTTTATATCAGCTACTTGTTGATCATTATTTGAACTTTGTGCAAATAAATGAGCGCTCTGTTTTAATATATCAGTGGATTTACATAGATCCATGAATTGCCAGAGATGACGCTTTTATTTTTCACAAACTAGGACCGGAAGTCTCGTCTTTATTCTTGGCTAGCAGACTCACCTTCTAAGTAGGCTTCACGCTAACAGCGAGAGGATTTTACTTGTCCGTGAGCGTTGTTTTCGAAATATTTTCTTTGTCCTGCTACGACCATGGAGTCGAATGATGCAGGTAAATCTTTATAGAGAATGTTAGCGTGGTGATAATTATAAATATTAAGCAATTGCCCACAATGAACACGCAAGTTAGCCAGGTTAGCATTAGCTAGCTCATGCAGCTGTTTGTTGGCGTAATCATTGAACAGCGTTAGCGATTGAGTTAGCTAAAATATGTAGCTCTCAAATCAGACAGTTTACATTATACTGTGTAAAAGAAACAGATCCGAGTCTTCTAATATCTAGAACCAGTTTTAGCCACATTTAGTACACGACTGTCAGCTGTTTAAAGTTGTTTATGTTGTTTGAATCAGAGAAGCTCTCGTTCAGTTGTTATAACTGTGTATCAAAGTTATTACTCTACACACAATGGTATTATGATGATGTGTCTTATTAACTGTCGTAGCAGGATTTAAAACCAGGAAACAGCTTAATTGCCACATCCTGGTCTTTATAATATTTCAACTGTTGTCCAATTATTGTGGTTTCCCTTTTATTTTCATTCAGGGCGAGGAGGGTGGAAGCCCAAGCCTGCCCAGCAACAGAAAAACAAGATGAACATGAATATTCTTCGTCAAGAGAAGCTCATAGCTGAGAAGAAGAAGGAGATTGAGGCCAGAATGGCATTGCAAGCAAAAATGAATGTCCAAAACACTACCACTAGCAAACCTCTGCCTCTAAGGTAAATATGCTCCAATGAACCCACAAATATTTGTTAGATAAATGGGATTTTTTGTTAAATACCAGTAGTTAGTGTTGTAATGCACAATGTCTTCAGTCTGTTGTGAGATAACATTGACAATGTGGATATTAATTTTTTTTTTTCAATTCTGATCCCAATTTTGCTTACAGTCCTCAAGGAGCCACATCGAATAAGTTTGCAAATGATGGAAGCTTTTTGCAACAGTTCATGAAGATGCAGAAGGAGAAATCCAACAGTGCACCAGGTTAGTACCCACAACAACATGGGCACTGAAACTTAGAGTAATGTCTGTGTCCCTGTTGTTGTGGCTTGTGGTTGAGACAGATAAAAATATCTGTACCGTGTGTGAGAAGGCGAGGCTCTGTAAAAGGACATTGTCAAGCAAATAAATTGGATTAGATTTCTGTGCTAGTATCATGAATGTAATTCTTATTTTTCTTATGTTTATTACCTGTTAAATGTTCTGCTTTAAGAGCAGTTCTTATTATCAGCTGCATTTCATTATTTTGTTCAGCTAATAGGCTGAGGGGAGTAATTGTTTTTTTTTTATATGTTGCTTATTCTTTTCAGGTTCTTCCAGTGATACCAGAACTCCCTCAACCTCAGCTCCATCATCAGGAGGAAACGCACTTAACAAAAAGAGCATTCTTGTGGGCAAGCGCCCTGGTCTCGGAGTCAGTAGTATGCTTAATCAGTTCAAAAACTACTCGCAGTCCAAGAAGAATCCTGTTCTCAGCCAAAGGCCAAGTGTATTTTGTTCTCCAGATGGTGAAGATGAGGAAGAAGATACTGATTACTCCAAATTCTTAGAGATGAAAGGTAATTCAAGGCCTGTGTTTTTCAGTGTATCTATGGACAACTCCATGGCTTGGACATTTCAATGCATCTTCTACATACTCCAGTGCTACAGTTGCCTTGTGAGTGGCATTTTATCATAGGTGCCCATACAGCAAATGTACTCATAGCCTGCTTAAAGTCTCTCCCCCAGAGGATTCAGACACCAGACTCATTATCGACAAGATGGCCTCTTTTGTGGCAGAGGGGGGACCTGAACTGGAGAGAAAGGCCAAGGAGGACTACAAGGACAATCCTGTGTTCTCGTAAGTGTGAAGGACACTGTAGCTTGTTGAGATCATTTTACTCTTTTTATTTCTTATCTGTTTTTAACTGTTATTCTTGTCTTTCAGATTTTTATATGATAAGAGTACTCTGGAGTTTCTGTACTACAAAAAAAGAGTTGCAGAATTAAGAAAGGACTTACTAAGACCAGAGAGTACATCAGATAATGGTAAGATTATTTCTTCTCACTCTCTGTCTTGTGTTTGTTCTCTCACACTTTTCTTGACTGTTCAGCTAATGTGATCTAGTGTATAGTGTTTATACACATATTAGAATGTAGTAACACACCCATACTATTAGTCGTTGAGGTTTCTGCCTTAATTAAAACTGTGTTAGTCATTGTGGTATTAAGCTGTTCCTTGTTTGATCCAATTTGATTTAATAATGATGATTTAAAGATGGAGGAAAACACTGGTCTTAATTTGTTATGAATATCATGCATGCGTATACAAGTTTAGCAGTGAAGTTGTGCAGTATGTGGTGGAACTTGTCTGGGCTTTATTTGTTCTTCATTTGCTACAGTAAAAGCCTCACATGCATACAGTTCCCCATTCACCACCCCTGTCCCCCTTGCTCCTCCCTCCTCTTCTTATCCCCTATTGGCTCTAGACTGGTGGTGTGTGAGGGCCAGTTGAGTACGTACAGTAGTAGAGTGTGAATTGAGTCCCAGTACTGATAGGCTGCTTAAAGTCTCCCCCCCAGTGGACGCGGAAACCCAGCAGGTGGCTGAGAAGCTAGCCAGGTTTGTGGCGGAGGGTGGTCCTGAGGTGGAAGCCATCGCTGCTGAGCGCAACCGAGACAACCCCGCCTTCAGGTCAGTCACCGCACATCTGAATTTGTTTCTTAATCCCAATATGTTGTGTGTGTTTTATTAAAAGCTTGGCAGTACCTTTGGCACTTTTACCTCAGACAATGTGTTTATTTTCCTTCCTGTAGTTTTTTGTATGATCATCAAAGTCCTGGCTATCACTTCTACAAAGAGAAAGTCCAGGAGTATTCTGCTGCAACCTCCCAGAGTTCTTCACCTCCTTCAGTAGAGTCAAAGGCAGATGTTCAGCAAACAAACGCCATGCCCTTGTCAGGAATCCCTCCACCACTGAGCCCAGCATCTCTACCCCACGCTCAAGGACCAGACACCCCACCTGTCAAAAGGAAGAGGAAGAGCAGATGGGGGTCTGAAGATGACAAAGTGGAGTTGCCCGTTCCTGCTGTTGTTGCACCTCAGGAGATTAATGTTTCTGACCCGAACGCACCCACTCTCTCTGGTACATGAACTTCTGTGTTCATAGATGTATGTGGTGTCAGACCACTCTCTGGTCAATGGAGAAGCAGTCTCACACTTTGTTTCTCACAGACTGTTTTTGTCACACTATCAGCTGATCCAGCAGATAATTAATGTGTAAATAAATATATATATGTTTTTGATTGTCCAGCCCAGGAGCTGAGAGGTCTTGGTTATAAAAAAGGGAAACCTCTTGGTCTGGTTGGAGTGACGGAACTATCTGAGGAGCAGAAAAAACAAATCAAAGAACAACAAGAGGTAGGAAAATGTCTGCTGATTTTATCAAGTGAAAATTATAGTGCTACATTTTTATCAATAGCTAACTGCATCTACCTTTTCTCTTTTTGTCTGTTTTGAACTTTGTTCCGTTAGTCCCTGTGATCTTTCATCAGTATATGTCGTGTTGCTAACTATGCGACTGTGATGCTTTCTCACACTCTATGTAGATGCAAGAGATGTACGACCTGATCATGAAGCACAAGCGTGTGATGGCAGACATGCAGGTGATGTGGGAGAAGGCCATGAGAGAACATCAACATGAATACGACAGTGATGAAGACGTGGACCAGGAGGCTGGCACCTGGGAGCATCGTCTCCGAAAGATGGAAATGGAGAAGACGCGTGGTAAGGCTGATCCTCAGCATGGAGAATTATTCAAACAAATAGTAAATTTAGCAGCAGCAGTTGTCAGATCATCTGTTTTATCAAGGTGATCAGTTAGCTCCTTGTCTATACTTTGCTAGAGTGGGCAGAGTCGCTGACAGAAATGGGGAAAGGGAAACACTTTATCGGAGACTTCCTCCCTCCTGAGGAGCTTGAGAAGTTCATGGAAACCTTCAAGGCACTCAAGGTTAGTTTTTTCTCTTAATTCACTTGTTCTCCAGTTTTACTATTTTTCATCTACTGAGATTGACTCTGTTTATTATCCATCTTAACATTTGGGTAAAGATGAACTAAGGGAGAAAAACACTAAATATGAGCATCCCAGAGGTCATGAATTCTTAAAATGATTAATGCTTAATGACTATGATTGATTGATTTTCTTTTCTGTAATTATTTTATTAGGTATTTGTAATTTAATTTGTTCTGGAAAGTGGCAGCGTGCAGACTGGGATCAGTTTGAAATGTGTGTGTAAACAGATTGTAATCATCCAGCCATGCCTCTGTTTTCAAGCCGCTTATCCAGGTCAGGAGCACTGTGGCAACAGCTAGCAAAGAAACCCAGACGTCCCTTTCCCAGCAAATTTCTCCATCTCTTCCCCAGGGAAACCCCCAGGAGGAGACTTATGATTGCCACTTGTTTGTTTGAAGCTGTGTTTAACTTAATTTGGCAATGTTGTAGAAACCACACTGTTTTATACCTTTTTTAAGCTTCAAAGTTGAAAAGCAGCAAAGTATATAAACAGACAATTTCCTTTTACGAGAGTTCAGAGCCAGAGTCATGGGAAGTTACTGGAAAGTCATCAGTCATAAAAGATCCAGCATTCAACTATTAAACACTCCGCTGCATACCATTTGCGTGCAAGTTAATGAAAACAAAGAGGAGACTTTCTGGGAAACAAACTTTCTTTGGTCAATGTAATGCTAATGATGTAACTGCAGGTGTTTAATGAAGACAAGCAGCCAATCTGCACTAAACAGACTCTGATAATGAGCAGAGTAAAATAGAATAAAGAATAAAATCTTGCCTATCGTGTGTGAAATTACTTAATTACTAAATAACTTTTTAGGTGCAGCCTTAGTAGTGAGCATGGTATAAATTAGCCCTTCGTCTTCTTGACTTGCAGGAGGGCCGTGACCCAGACTACTCAGAATACAAAGAGTTCAAATTGACAGTGGAGAACCTTGGTTTCCGAATGCTCATGAAAATGGGCTGGAAGGAAGGTGAAGGCCTCGGCAGTGAAGGACAGGGAATCAAGGCTCCTGTCAACAAGTAAGGATCCATCCTCATCATTACCACGCACAACAATCACTGTAGTAATAACATAACAACACAACAAAGTTGTCTTCCTTCTCCTTATATTAAATCACTGTGCACCATAACAAATCTTACTGCTTTACTCATAATCAACACTATATGTAAACACTGTACTGAATATGATGTTCACTGACACTAAATGTCGTACTGGAGCACCAGCATTTCTGATATTCTTTGTCGGCTACACCTCCCTCTTTGCTTCCCCTCCATTTGTATTCTCACCCACTAAATACACAACCAAATAGAGAGCCAGTTTACATGATAACCAACATAACAATATCTCCACAACCGTTAGACCATGCTAGCATTACGGTGGTATGCTCCACAGCAATGCAGGCAGTAAACCGGTCAGCCATGTAATGTTTGTAACTGCAAGTTACTTAATGTTATCATGCCTACTATAGCTAGTAACTAATGAAAGTGGATATATGATTTTGTGTACCCATAAAGTTACTTCAGTTACTCCAAAGAGAAGCAACAAAAAATAAAACCATGTTCAAATCAAGTTGGAACTCCTGACACTGCACACTGCCATATCACAGTGCTATGTCCACAGTGAGGACAGTCACTATCTCTGTCTTTTTGTAAACATGTGGAGGACAAACGGTTACACAGCGATGGCCTCTGTCCATCAACACACATAGTTGGAGTGTCTACCAAAACAAAAAGTTGTTGTGGCTGCATTCTCCATCAAGGATGCCTTTACACACTCATACTTTTACACAGATGTTAAAAGACAATAAATGAAAACCTTTGAAGAGTGAGCCCTGCCCTGATTCTGATTCTCAGCCCCAACATCTTTGAAAAGAAAATTAATTAAAATATATCTAATTAACAGTTAAATTTAATTGTCAGATTGTTTCCTTCCCTTACAATGTCAATCTGCATGACCAGCATGACAACCGTCTCACAAAAAGACTTTTATTGAAGTAGTTTGTTTTATCCAGACACACACTGAGACCAATCTTCAGGGATCGGCAACATGGACTTAAAATTATGTCACTATACTTTCTGGTATTTATGTCAATAATAATAATAATAATAATATGTCAACAACATAAAATATCGCCATTCACCATTTTTTTCCACGAGTGTATAGTCTGCATAGTCAACAGTAACATTGATCTAAAAGTAAAACTTATCAATGATCCAATACGCTACAAAACAAACAAACGAAAATATGTGAATACTAAGATGAATTTATTAGGGCTGTCACTTTAATTGAGGCGAGTCGGGTGAAAAGTTTGTATTTGAACTGTTTGGCACATTAAGCCATCAAGTAGTTCACCTTAAATTCAGCAGAGACACTCTAGTAGCTGGACCTATTGCATCAGTAAAATAAGCTAGTGTTGTTTTATTGTAAAATATTGTGTGGACAACAGTGAACAGAGCAGACGATCATAACATCACAACAAACATAAGCACCCGCACACTAAATTCTGCACGAGCTGCAAATGGGTCATACAGAAATATACCATTAACTGGATATTATCATTAATATCGGGGGTATACCAATTCAAAACATGATCATTTCTATCAGTATATTGCAAATCATAGGTTATCGCCCATCCACGCTGATAATGTTGTGATAGTTCTCAGACTAATTTTGTTTGTCTCTGCTCCACTCTAGGGGTCTGACAGCTGTGAACGGAGCAGGGTTAGGAATCGACCGTCCGGCTGAGCTCGCGAAAAATGACGATGAATATGATGCTTTTAGAAAGAGGATGATGCTTGCTTACCGCTTCAGGCCAAATCCACTGGTAACATGTTGTTTTCTTGTTGTAAACTTATACTGTGAATTTTTACTATTTTATAGTATGTCAATTTTTTATTTAAACATTATAGATTATCTTATTATTGTCAGAAAATGTATAAATCTACTCAGCCATAGATATTTGGCACTTCCTAGTTTGTCCATTTTCTGTGCTGCCGAGCCATTTAACAAGGGCAGCTGTCCATAGCTGTAGTACTTGAGATTAATCTAATGTTTCCTTTTTTCTCTTTCTGCAGAATAACCCACGGAGACCATATTACTGATGTAGAGGACTGCTTCCGTTTATACTCGGTCTTGTTTATCATTACTAATAAGCTGGTTTCTCCACTTGCCACAGACCTCCTCAGTTGTGAAATGGACACTGTTGCACACTAGAAATTTTGAACTTTAAGGAGTGTGTGTGTGTGTGTGTGTGTGTGTGTGTGTGTGTGTGTGTGTGTGTGTGTGTGTGTGTGTGTGTGTGTGTGTGTGTGTGTGTGTGTGTGTGTGTGTGTGTGTGTGTGTGTGTGTGTGTGTGTGTGTGTGTGTGTGTGTGTGAGAGAAAGAAAGAGAAAGAGAGAGACGGTGTGTGAAACATACATATAGATTCATTACAAATGAGATTTCATTTGGTTAAAAAGTCAAAATGTTTTTCTTTAAACATTTGATCATCTGTTTTATTACTTTTTAATCTAATACTGTAACAATGTGTTTCCATTACATGACATCTGTGATCATTTCAGTCTTTGTGTAACCTTGTTGTTCCCTTTCAGAGCTTGACATGACTTTGCATTCCAACTAAATTACACAATTCTGTATTAGTACATGACTTTCTGTATAATTGCATTGCATAATTTTCCTCATTGTGCTATGAATTTATTTTTTTCTCCCTTTAATTATATGCTTCAGTGTTCACAATTAAAACAGCCATTTACTGAAATGTGTTGTAACAGATGTTTTAACAAATATGGAAAACTATAACTCCTGTACTTATGTGATTATTAGGAAATAAGTAGGAGCTAAGATAAACTATTTTTCAGTTTATGGCACATCTGTGTGATAAGTGTGGGTATCCAACCAATCATGTTGGTAAATGGCATCAGTGTTTGTTTCCGTACGGCTGTGGTCCGCACTGAGTCATTGAGCAGAGCTTACCAGGCTCAAGCAGCCAGTGTTGAGGAAGGTGACAGATCAGTGAAATCAGACCTTCAGTTTGCCATTCTCCAGGATGGGATAAATATAACTCCAAAATCCCAGCTAAGCAAGAGCTGCTCTGGTGTTGGCCACAGCATCAGTCAGAGGCAACTTAAGCCATCGTACAAAGGTACAAACCATGGTGCTGGTTGGTTAGTGGCAAGGTGAGGTTATTTTTCCCGTTCTTTTTTTAGGATGTAGGGGAACACGTTTTGTTATTCTCATTATTTTGTTTGTTTGGTCTATAGAATAAAATTGGTCCTGGAGACCAAGGTGATGTCTTATGATGGTTTATTATGTAGGAGCTCAAACCAAAGTATTCAAATAAACAGTTATAATGAAAAACAAAACTCTTACGTTACTGAAGCTGGTACAAGAGATAATGTTTAAAAACACGATTAAACAGTTTTTGAAAGGGATGCCTATTATTTCTGAGTAAATTAAATGCAGCTGGAAGGTACTTTTAATTCTATGTGTATTTTCTATCTATTGAAATGTTAATTATAAACAGTATTCATGCTTTGTTTTAACTGAAACATCTTAAGAAAGCTGCTGTGCCCACCCCTGGGACTATCCATTGTAAATGAGAGGGATCAATGGTATCAGATTGCTAAATAAAATCGACATGACTGAATAAGTGAAATTAAAACCCCGTTGTCAGTGCTGTTTGACAGTCTTCTCGCCCCTACACTGTGTGTGGAGGAAAAAAACTTTGATTTGACGCAGTAACGTATGGGCTGTCAGTGCGAGCTGGGGGAGGAGGTAATAAACAAGATGGCGACAACCTGAGTGGCAAGAGTAACACGAAGAGTCAGAAAATTTAACTGATATCTTACTGAAAACCAAGTGAAATTTTTACTTCACCACGGACCTCCACACAAAGAGGAAATAAAACCTGCAACGCAAAAGAGGATTCATGTGGATCTAGGTAAGACCCTGTACCAGGACTTACTTAGGTTAACTAGCTAGCTAGCAATTTATAGTGGAATCTGAACGGCTTGCTAGCCATCGCAACTCCGGTTAGCTTGCGTTAGCTGGATTTATCCGGGTTGTATCTCCGGTGCCGATGGCTGCTTTGGATGTTAGAGCTGATGATGGTTTTGTAACTGGATGAACCTGGTGCAGCACAGTCACACAACACTACCAAGGTGCCGAGATTTCCGCGGCTCCGCCGGCAAATGTGGTGAAGTTGGCTAAAGCTAATCTGAACGCAAAGTTGGCTAGCTAGTGCTGCACATCCACCGTTAGCTACAGTTGTGTGACGACGTTTCGGGCTATCCTCCCTCGTCGTCCACCGTCAGTTCTCATCTGTGTTCAGTTAGTTGTCGCTATTTTAAAGCAGGCTCCTGAGCTAAAACCTGCAATGGTCGCTGATGGTGTTTATGTCAAGGAGCCACAAGGTGAGAGTTCGTGTTGACGAGCTAGTTCATTCAAGTAGACGCGCTGTGTTAGCTTACCAGCTAGCTAATAATTAACACTTAAAATGTTTATTTTAACTGGGCACTTCTTGTCAGTCTTATCTAACATGCTGATTTGTTTAAATGAGGTAGAGTGTTTAATGTGTACTTAGAGATTGTGATGATATCTTGGTGTTTGATGTGAAGCTCACAGCAGAAAGGAAAGCCATTAAGGTTAACCAGTCAATGTTGATGTCTGGACAGATTGTTTACCAGGGGGGGCTAACTTGGTTCAGACGCGAGCGAAGGCCATGTGTGTATTTACGTCAATGTTTAAATGACCCTTGTTTTCAGGCACCGGACAGTAAGGACCGTGGTGGCATGGAGGACACCTGAGGACGGTTTTACACAGTGGATGGCTCAGTCGACCTCCAGGAGCCGGGCTGATACAAGAGATCGGACTGATCCTGCTGCATGCGTTTTGCTGTAGGTTTGTGCTTGGATCCAGGCCAGCTGTGCACACTTATGTATCCTGGGGAAAACTATGCTATGCAGCATGGAGCTTCGACAGAAATGTTGTGCTGCATGGCCTTGAAGCAGGACTGTTTGCCTCTATCCAAGGCTGTATGGTATTAAATTCACAGAGAGGTGATCTAGAGTTACGCGAAGACAAAGAAAAACATTTTAGAATCACGATTTTTCTCATTTTTGTTCGACGGCACTTGTCACAGATGTAGTACATAATGCACAGTATAAAGCACTAACACAGGAGCCAACAGGTTCTTCACCTCTGTTCTGCACCTCTCAAGTAAAACGAGCCCTAATGTTTACAAATTGGGATTGATCCCCCACCTCCTCCCTCAACTCTCAGGCGTGATCACTCCCTCTCCCATGTTCAGTATTTTGTAATTTGTTGTTTATTCCATCTTGTGGAATTAAAATACGCAGCTCAGAACTGAAAGCTTACCAGTGGATTACTCTCCAGCCGCAGTCATAGCTATTTGCAAACTTTTTTTTTGCACGGGGGGGGTTTAAGCTGTGGCTGCCAAACTGTCAGTCATGAGTACCGGAGAGTTACATCATCTTGACTATCTAAATGAAAATGAACTGATGGAGATGGATACTTTCATTCACCGCATTGACTCTACAGAGGTGATCTACCAGCCACGGAGGAAGCGGGCAAAGCTGATAGGAAAGTACTTGATGGGGGATCTGCTGGGGGAGGGATCTTATGGCAAAGTGAAAGAGATGCTGGACTCAGAGACACTTTGTCGCAGGGCCGTCAAGATACTGAAGAAGAAGAAGCTGAGGAGGATTCCTAATGGAGAAGCCAATGTGAAAAAGTGAGTTTTCCTTTTTTTTTTTTTAATGGTGGGGGTTGTCAGACTGCTTTGTCTGACACCTGGTCCCCTCAGATACTACCTGACAGTTTAAGTCATAACACCAGTGTCACCAGTGACTCTGCATGCCAAAATACAGGGCGATTTCACAAAGTTATCTTGAGATACAGTAGCAGTGTATTGACTGGAAAACTTGACATTAATATGAGTTAATTAATTTACATCACCACACAAAAAAATGTCAAATCTTACATCAGTCAATTCACTTTTAAACAGCTCTCAACTTCTCTTTTTTGTCTTCGCAATCTGTTTTGATGGTACTTGATAGGTCGTCTTGCGTTTTTCTTATTGTAGCAAAGGGAACCATGACATCTTAATTGCTTAATATTTCTCCATGTTGTTATTTCCACAAAAAGTAGAAATGTTGAATGTTTCACATCTGTCATACATTTGACCAATATTAATGACGGGTTTGGTGTGATGCATTCTGTTTTGCACTTGTAACCACACCCATCAGTGATATGAAATTGTGCTCAACACAGCCTAAAATACTTCTGTCAAGGTGGTAGCTTCAGTTACTGGAGGCCAGGACGAAATATTGTTACTGCGGAATACAGTGCCACTAAAAGTGAATTATATTGTGATTTTAAATCTGGACATTTCTGATAGAACAAGAGAAGAAGCGTTTCAGTCTTTGCCAACGTTCATGATCCAGACAGCTGTCGGTGCTCGTTGCATCAGCCACAGTTCACTCAGTCTGCAACACTAGTTGATAATGTGCTGCACAAATGAGATGGAAAATAATTTGACAACATGCACAGAACGTTTTGTCCTTTACATACGCACACAGCCAAACGTATAGAGCTGCAGTTCAACACGTAGTTACAACAACAGTTGTAACTGACAGATTTTTAAAAAAAAAGTGTGAAATCACAACTATACCAGAGCTAAAAGCTCCTACTTGCATAACCAATGGAGAGATTCACCTCTGCTGCATGAAGAGATTTCACATGCACTTCACTAAATGGATCATTGTTGACTTTTTGCATTATACATTAAGCTCTTATACTTTATGACATGATGGTCTGTCAGTTTGTCTTACAGCGCATCACTTCATTGATTGGTATCCATAAAAATATTGATAAATTAATAAAGAGGTGAAACATTATTCTTAACTGCAGGAGTAGTAGTATATCAATATCTTTCTGCCATCTGATAAGATAATTAAAGCAGATTAAAGTAACTATTATTATTAAATGATTAGATGGAGTCAATCAGCAGTGAAGTTATTTGTCATCTTTAAGATTTGTCTCTCTTTATCCTCGTGTCTCTTCCTCTCGTTTGTGTTCACACTTCTGTGATATCGACTTCATATGTATTCAAAAAAATTTTCCCGCATCCTCGTTTCCTGATGAGTATCAGAAGTTTTAATCACACAGTAGTTTATTAAATATTACTCCAGTCTTTTGCTGCGGGCCTGTGCTAATTATAGTGGAATCTTTAGAAAACTGTCAAAATGAGTTCACACAGTCACAGAGAGAGAAGAGCTGCAAGATGGTGTGTTTTTTCTCCTACAGTCAGAACGGAAACTGAAGAACAATGAAAAGCCTGGGGACACACCTCAACAGGAATTGTTTTGTTGTTTACTAGTTTGAAGTTAATCTAATTTTTACCAAATACGAGCTTCTGAGTTAGGTTCTCATCTTATAATTGACATTAAGATGATAAATGAGTGTGATTAAGACAGTTGGAAACTCAGAAGTGTCTTTATGTGTTGGAGACGGGAGCTGTTAGGGTGTAAAGTTTGGCATAGATGAATATTGAAGTGTGTATAGTCCCTAAGATCAGCAAATGAAAATGTGTCTGAAACACATTCTTTGTTAACGTGGTGTGAAAGAGCAGCGTTGGCATTACTAACGTCAGAAGTGAATAATACTGCAGTTTACAGAAAAGATTGTCAATACATGGTACACAAAGAAAAAGCAGCTAAAATATAGTGTGAAGCAGGTTGCAGGACAATTTATTTAGCTTCAGCTTAGCTTTGCAAAACCTGCTGTTAAATCTTAAACGATGCTGAATCACAGTGAATACCAGAAACCTTAATCAGACAAAAAGCTCTTAATGTAAAAAGATCGATCGAAATTAATTACAAATTAAAACCACAAACCAACTGTCTGCTTCAGTCTTTTCAGAGTGACACACTGAAATCATCAGTGGCGCAGTCCAATGTTTACTAGAGATACATGTAATCAAAGTCTGTTTTAGGTTAAATACACCCACATTTGCAAAACATAACTAGTGGTGTCAGTTTCCTGGTTAACGACTACACAACAAAGTCTGAAGTACATTTCAAATATATCTGCAAATTTGTAAAGTGAAACATTTTCAGGATTTAATGTGATAGAAGAAAAAAAACTGTCCTTGTGAAAAGACGAAAAAAGAGACCGTGACGCCTCTGAACAGGGCTGCAGGGCTCCACGGACGAGCTGCTGGATACAACAACACTTCTCAGTTGAAAAAAAAATCTCACATGGCAGTTTGGTTGGTATTTGCCATCTGGGAGTGAAGGTAGTCTGGAAAATGAAAATAGCTAAACAGAGAGAAATCCTGCATTTTTTTTTTTTTTTTTTTGCAAGAAACGCTTGAGTAGGGAAAATGTTTGTTTTTCAAAAAAAAATTGTAAAGTGAAAGCTACACAGGAATGACTTTAAACAGTTGTGTTAGTGTCCTAGAGCAACATCCAGCCCTGAATTTGTACCTTGACTTCAAAATGACTGTAAAGTTCAAGTTCTCTTGAACTTCAGTTGAACAAAGAGGAATGATGATAAACCGCTGCGTCCAGATGTGTGAGTCTGATAACCAACTTATCAACATAACAACGTTGCTGCCGAAGGTCCCTTTTTTAACCTCTCGCTAAAAAATGGAAGAGCTCTTGTCATGATCTTGTGCTTGTTATGTGTAATTGTGTCGGATCATGGGGTACAGACTGACATTTTTTATTTTAAATAAAAAAACAAATGCAAAACAAACCATATACTGGTGAATACTAAGCATTGCACTGCAGACAGAAAATGTACTTTCATGTCAACCGTCCCACATTCATGTTCTCTTAGCTGTTGTTGCTTCATACCATGTTCATGTTGTCCTGAAGTGGTCCCAAATAGTTCTTAGGTCATGTAGGATTTCTGTCTTCAACTTCGTGACATTGTGTTTTTCTTAATTTTTGCTATATGAACATTTTTAGTACAAAGCTGTAGCAGTAGACTGTATGCTTGTGGCACTTTGTTAATGAGACCACAGCAGTGCTCCTTGATGTGTGAAATTGTTCTGCCTCTGTTTTCTGTGCTTTTTCTACATCTGTCTCGCTTGGTGGTGGAGGCCTTATGTTTTCCAGCCTGTGAAGGCCTGTGTCTGAGTGTGTGTGTGTGTGTCGTAGTATAACTCCCCTCTCTTTCCCATTCAGCCTCTGCTCTGCATTCCTGTCTACCAAACACTTCCTGCTTTTACAGGGTTACCATGGGGACGGGCATGCTCATACTGGCATTGATTGAGCAATGCCGCTCCTGTTTCTACGGCAACATCCCGAGAAAAGCCGTGCCCTTGTTTGGAATGACAGGAGCGCACATGGACGCTCACACAAACACACACGTGCCCTCAACTAGACGCCGAGCGCATCGGCACAGTGTAGATGCAGGTTTTGATCATTTATGTTCCCGCTGTAGCTGCCGACTCGCTGAGTGTTGAAATCCTCTGGGCTCTGCAGTCTGTCTGTCGGCCTCCAACATGCAACATCCATCTGTGCACGTTTGAACTCAGACTGCGGATGGACTGCAGCAGTCACTGTGCCTTCAGTGGCAGCGCTGCTTCTGTTTTAGATTTTTGTCTCATGACAGATGCAGATTCATGCAGTCGTTTGCAGTGTTTTAGTCATGTCATGTACTGACGAGCAGATGAATAAAGGGGCTGTTAATTACACACTAGTATATTTTTATCATAGCTCTGCTGTTGTGTGTGCATGAGGCAGTGGTGTCTTTTTTACCAGTGCAGTGATGCAGCAGTAACTGTGTGTGTGTGAGAGAGAGACACTGACGAGGCCTAAAATATCCATTTGTCAGTCGGACGGTTGTGTGCCAGGCAGAGGACTGATGCAGCTCCTAAACTCCAGGCTGATATGGGACACAGGAGCTCCACAGTGTTTTGTGTGAGATTATGTTGAAGTGAAAAAAAGATAGATGATACCTCAGCACTGTAGGGGCTACGGGAATTTTATTTATTTTCGACACCGGTGCACTTCCTTTATAGCTCTGACCTGTTATTGCCTGATAAATCATATCACATGTGTTTCCAGGGAAGGTGGTGACAAATCTCCTCATCAAGATTTTTTTTATCTTATACAGTTCTTTATATTTAGAGACCTAAAGTCATTTCAGAGCTATCACAGCTGGGGTGGTTTAGTGTGAGGCCATTAAGCCATAATGGCACATTTGAGACTTGATGAGGGGCACAGATTTCAGGGTTTTACTTCAGTGCATTAACACAGGACGGTGTTTTACTCATGGTCTCCTCTGGTGAAATATGAAACTGAAACATTGAGAAAAGTATCTGAAAGAATGTTAGTCATTAAAAGTAATTTAAACACTTTATCGACAAGTGTATGCAGCAGTGAGACGAGGTAAAGGGAATCATTTACAAAACTCTCCAGTCTGGTAAAACCACAGTATCTCTGGTTTGTACGGATGTGTGGAAGTCTGAGGTTTGTACTTTGTGCTCTTCCCATCCGCATCCAAATTCATTAGTGTCTCCTCTCTGCAGCTCTCTGATGAATGTTGAGTCTCCAGGGGCCTTCACCACACTGCTGAATTAAACCTTTACTCCTCTCATAGCGAAGTCAGCTGTCTATCTATAACAGTTATCTGTCTTAATAAGAGACTGGTGTAATTGACTGCTTGTTCACCACCACACTATGCTGCTTTAGGTGGGTGTGTATTTGTTCAAGTTTGACAAAACTAAACACAACTTATGACACATGATCTCGGTGGATAATAATTTAAAAACAAATCCTAGATAATATCATGTTTATTAGAACAGCATCATTCTTCAGTGTCTTATTATAAAAGTCTTTTATAAAAGTCCCGAGTTTTATACTTTTCAAGTCTCTCAAATGTGATCAGAGAGAAAAATGCAGAACAGCAACAACTGAAAAGCTGTTTTCCTACTTAATGTTTTCTTGTTCTCTTGTCTGTTTACAGGGAGATTCAGCTGCTAAGAAGACTCCAACACAAGAATGTTATTCAGTTGGTGGATGTCCTCTACAACGAAGAGAAGCAGAAGATATATCCTACGCATGAGCTGAATTTTGATAGTTAATGATTCCAGACAGCCAATGTTGCTCTTCTTGAGGATTGTTCCTGTTAGTTATCTGCTTAGTAAAAAGATCAGTTTGTTTGGTTTTGCAAATTCCCTTGACTCCTGACTTACGTATATGGTGATGGAGTATTGCGTTTGCGGGATGCAAGAAATGCTGGATAGCGTCCCAGAGAAAAGGTTTCCAGTATTTCAAGCTCACGGGTAAGACTCGCTCTGTCTCCCCTCTCTGCCTCTTTCTCTCTGTGTCTCTCTCAGCTATATTTAGTTTGCGCCTCTCTGCAGCCTTTGCTTTGAGCCTAAGTTTAGGACCTAGACTGCAGGGCCCCCACTGTTAAAATAACTGACCATAGATTGTGTGAATGTCTGGTCGCTGCTGGAAAGCCACTGAAGCTAAAGTACCTGGTGATGAAGGCTCGTCTGACCACAGTGATAAATTGTTTGATATGCTAACTGTTTTCAAACAGCTTGTGCATTAAACACTTCCTCTGTTCTTTTATTTTGCAGGTACTTTTGCCAACTCTTAGATGGCCTTGAATATTTGCACAGCCAGGGAATAGTTCACAAAGACATTAAACCAGGGAATCTGCTGCTGACCACAGACGGGGCACTTAAAATCTCCGACCTTGGAGTAGCAGAGGTGAGTTCAGTCTGCAGGCTAATGGTGTTCACCATCCAGATTCCTCTGAATTGTTTTTCTAGTAACAGTCAGATTTTCCATTTCTACACATTCCTGCTAATTATTAGAGGTAGATTCAAATTTCATATCGGTATTTGTGGTCAGAAACACAAGCTCAGATTCATAGTAATCATTAACACCGTGTATTTTTTTCAGGCCCTTCACCCATTTGCAGAGGATGACACATGTCGCACCAGTCAGGGCTCTCCGGCCTTCCAGCCGCCAGAGATCGCCAACGGACTGGACACCTTTTCAGGGTTTAAAGTAGACATTTGGTCTGCTGGTGTAACACTGTGAGTCATCAGCAATCAAGTCCTCTCAGTGATTGCTTTAAAAAACTCGGTTATCAACTCAAGAATCTGCTAAATTCTTTTCATATGAGGTTATAGTAGACAATTTTTCCTCATGTTACTGAATTGATTTTCATAACAAAATATTCATCTGTCATTTCGTAAAAGGCTCCAAGGTGATTAGAACAGCTGCAGAAAGACACTTAAAAAAACATCTTACTTACTCATTGCCAGTCATTTCTCTGTGTATTTACAATTTATGCAACTTTATACAGTGTTATACTCCTTTGTCCTCCTCCAACAAACGCTGCTGCTACTTATCGTTCTGTGTTAACCTCAAACTGTATGATTCAGAGAAATGAAATGACACGCTGCCTAAAAGATGGCGAGGACTGACGAATAGTGGTGCATGTACACGTTACACTGTTTGTCAGAGCAGGGCTGCTGCGATTAGTTGCAGTAATCGATGTCTAAATGCGTCTGCGTCAATGTTTTAAATCGATGTACTGTTTCTCGTTCATCGATTTAGCTGTGTTGGCCCACCACAATATCAACATTGACCCCCACTTATTGATTTCCTATTTTATCATTTATGGTCGTGCTGCTTCCCCTCTCCTCTCTGTCTGGGTGGGAAGACGTAAGCAGAGTGCACGCACACACACACACACATTGAGCAGCAAAGTAAAGAGGTTGAAGACTCAACACCTACACTTGTTACTGTAAATGCAATAAAAAGTTCAAGTTCAATAAGAACTTTATCAAGCCACCTGTTCAACAAGCGTAGAGAAAAGCATTTTATTTCCACTGTTTCCCCTGCAGTCTCTGCATGTTTTACACCCACAGTGTGCTGCTTAAGCAAAACTGCAAAGTGTTACAAGGAAGCTAAAACACAAGCTGTCGGTGTGTCATCAGACTAGGTGGAGGATGTGAGGAAGAACTGATACTAATGTTTTATAGTCTCAAACCCATTCAGTCTTCTGCCTGATACTGTGATATTTCTATTGAATAGGTGTTAATGAAAATATTCTACATTGATCGACGCGAGTCAGTGAGATTAAATGTTTAGATTAATCAACTGATCGGCAAAAAATGTATCGATTAATCATTATAAAGAAAAAATAGTCAATGGCAGCTCCTCACCAAGGCTGTGAAAGAAAGCATTTTAAAATTCACCTATAAACTGTTGGATATTTTCAGGTCAGCTGAACAACTCTTTAAGAAACGCTGTCATAGCGTCTGCTGACACCTGCCTCTTTCCTTTCAGATACAACATTACAACGAGTCTGTATCCATTTGAGGGGGACAACATCTATAAGCTATTTGAGAACATTGGAAAAGGAGACTACACTATTCCCGAGGAGTGTGGACCTCTACTGTCGGACCTGCTGCGAGGTTAGTGTCCATCAGAGAGAAATTACACTATTCTCACAAGGTGTTGGTGTTCTTACATACTGAGACTACACAGGCTAAGTCATAGTTCACCACTGGACTCACCCTTTGACTGTGTCATGTGTCATCAAGGCAATATCATGCATTCATCATAACATAGTAGTATTTTAGTATGTTTTTTTCTCTGTATTACAAAATGCCAATGCGTGTAGTATTTACATAAAAGGAGAATGTTGGATTGATTGGTATCTAATGAGAGTACATCACAGTCAAGTCGCTGCCAGTTGCGCTATGAACTTGTCCGTGTGTGTCCAGTAGGTGGTGCTGTGACACAGAGAGTCGCTGCGACTCTTCAACGGCCAAGGCTTCCTCCAAACTGTAGAAATCCCTCTCAGCTGCTGACGTAGTTTCCATTGATCTGGAGCCAGCAGCAGAATACTAAACACTTCATAGTGAGCCACTGCTTTTCCTGAGTGGATTGCTGCAATGCCCCTTACCAAAATAAAAAAGCATGAGACAAGAGTCTTTTAATAATAATGATTATTATTATTATAGTTAAACGTATAAACAATTGTATAATGGCAAACTAACCACCAGTAAAATCTAAAGAATGCAGGGAAGATTATGTCTGTACTGGCTAAGGAGCCCATTTAATGAAGGCTGAATGCCTAAATAGTGTTCTAGCCTATTATCCAGCTTTACTCACTTTATCCTTTTATGGACACAAATCCACTGCCCATACTTTAACTCAAGTACATTGTTTGTTTAGATTTTGCATTTACATCTACATTTAAAATGGCTTGTTGTCAAACGAAGGTTTTTTTTAAACGTCGTCTCAGTCACAGATCGTCAGACGTTTGAAAGCCGTTCTATCCTGTCACTGTTTTAGCTCGCTGGGCCTCCATCCCCCTTCATTTTGTGTGAGCGCATGACGTCTGCATGTGATGACGCAGCACCTGAGAGATAGTCAGTCCATAATTTCATGGTCTAAAATAAGCCCACTGTCACAAAAGGTGTCCTTCAGCAGGCGCAGCACTACTATCGGCACTCTGCTTGCTGCCCTTTTCTACCCACTGGGAGACAATTACATTATTAGGTCTGGATAGACGGTGCATCACCGCTGCCTTCTTGCACTGACTTTCTGTGTTTTCTCACAGATTCATCCCACGTTATGATAATTAAAGCACAGAAATCCTCAGTGCATCAGTGCAGCTGCTACATTACTCATATTGATATTTCCATACTGTACCTCCCTGACTTTTAAAAGCTTCACAAGATGCCCTGACACACTGTGATGAATGAGATTATTACTGGCATTAATTAATGTTCCTGGAACGAGTCCATCGTTGAGTCCTTCCCTCGCTGACGTGGCCTCAAACCAGTTGTTAAACACTCCACAGAAAGATGTGGATGTGAGTGGAGTAATTGTTCAGCATTGTTGTGATGAAATTGACTCTTATGAAATGTGCTTTTCAGGAATGCTTGAGTACGACCCTGCGAAGAGGTTTTCCATACAGAACATAAGGCAACACAAGTGAGTCATTCATTATATAATATTTGTCAGGTGTAATAAGATGAATGGTTGCCCCTTAGCCCTGCTGCTGTTGTCGTCATATTTCCTCTTAAACACCCTAATGACGTTCATCTCCCTCATCTCTGTCAGCTGGGTGCGTAAGAAACATCCTCCGTCTGAGCGACCTGTGCCCATCCCTGCCAGTGCAGAGAGCAGGGACCCTTGGCGGAGTATGACAGTGGTTCCCTACCTGGAGGATCTCCACGGCTACACGGAGGACGACGATGACGAGCTCTACGATGGAGAGGATGAGATCATATACACTCAGGACTTCACAGTGCCAGGTAAGTGTCACCTCGCACAATTCATAGTTACACATTCTTGTGTTTGACAGTAGTAAATGACACGTGCGTTGCTTTACTTTGTCTTCAATGCTCTCTCTTTAGCTTTGAGAAGATTAGTTGCCATTCTGGTCTGCAAGTATTATATTCTTCCTCCTGTTAGTTCTCACTGTGTACTCTTTGTTGTAGTATCCTAACTCTGCTGAGGGCTTTTAATTTGATACAATGGATTGGAAATGGACCACATGGCGATATCTGGACAGAGGGAGAGAAAGAGGGAACAGAAAAGAAGAGAGAGAAAGGCAGATGTAACAGGCTAAAGTTAAGATAGATGTATAGATATATACTCAGGACAGAGCAGAGCAGGTTTGATTCAGGGAATAAATCAAAATTCTTAGGTCAGTGTACAATTTATTAGAAATATGTTACCTTAAGTGAGATTATAATTAGATGATTAGTTACAATTAACTTCCAATCTTTTTTTTTATCCTAATTTTGTGTTAAGTTAATGTGGATGCTTAAGTTGGAGTTTTCACGCTGAATAAATAACAATTTTTGGATGTTGTAGTTGTTACGTCTGCACAGAAGTTAGAATAACTTATAAAGCTGCAGTGATCTTATCCACAGATGCTGCAGTTTTTCTGTCAGTGAGTTTCATAAATGTAGGTAGATGCCTAGCTGTGTAGGAAGATGACTTCCCTGCTCTTAAACCCACCTACTCAGCTCTGATTGGCTGACTTTCATAGTTGGACTTGCAAAAGAAACCCATGGGCACTGATTCAGGTCTGAGACAGATGATTTTTCTCATTTAAACCAAACACAACCTGTTTACTATCATAGTCTTAGAAAATGATGAAATGTTTTACTGACTTTAGCATGAATAGATAAATGAAAACATCTTTATTTTTCATTGAATTTGTTCCTCCACTCTTTTTTTTTCATATTTTTTTTCCCCAGAATTCAGAGCCTTTATCTGTTGCTAGGCAACAGTCAGCATTAATAAATGCAGTAGTCTGTGTCGGGTATCTTGAAGTGTTGCCCCACATAAAAACCAAACAGAGCTGCAGAATGTGAATGAAGCGATCTAAAAATAGTCTGGTTGAAATGGTTTTTGGTGTGAGATCATGAATGGTTTTTTTTTTGCAGGTTTTCACTCCCACACATCATTTACATGATTCTTCAGATGAATGAATGAGGAAGCATGTGGGGAATGAAACTGCAGTCTGACCCGGTGTTTGTTTCTCCTCACTGTCACAGTTTTTGTAGTTTCTGTGAAGTTTTACCTCCTTGAAACTGATTCTATCACACGGAGGTTAGGAGTTATTTTTCTCTTAACCAGATTTCCTGTTTTTGTTTTTTAAAACATCTCATCTGGGGGAAAAAAAAATAAAGTTTATAGTTTTTACAGCAGCAGGTTTGTGGTCATTTTCATCTCACTGCAGTTTTGCACACTCATGTCTTTACCCCACACGCGATCAATAAAGCAGCACTCGACGCTCACGTCAGCAGTTGTGTGAGTGTGATGGATTCATCTTTGCCCTAACGTGTGTGTGCGTGCGTGTCTCTCTTTTAGGACAAGTGGCCGAGGAACATCGGGGTCAGGGCAACGCAGACCACAGTCCGCCTGTGGCCAAGCCAGTTTGTGTGAACGGGACAGAGGGGGGGTCTCTGAACAGTAAGGCCAAAGCTGAACGCCGATCCTCCTCCTCGTCCAACCCCTCACGCAAGGGAGTCTCCACAGCCAGCAAGATCCGCAAGCTCTCCACCTGCAAACAGCAATGACCCCCTCCTCCTCTACCTCCCTCAGCAACAACCCATCTGGTGAGTGTGTGTGTGGACTGTGAACAAAAGCTTCTGAAGGACGCCTTTTTATACAGTAGAGAAAGATTAAGATAAACAGTGAAGGAGAACAGGTGCAGCAGATCCAGATGAAAAGATTGGAGGGATGAAACGAGGATGCGTTTGAACAGACAGAGATGTAGAGATGAGTATCAGGCAGGAGGTAGAGGAGGAAATCAAGCAGAGGAGAGAGAGAGACGGAATCTATGTTGATATTCAGCGAGCAGTGCTCTGACTCACCACTGCTCCTCAGGCAAACACATAGGTGCTTCCCTATACAGTCACAAAAAACTAAATGTGGACTGGTCCAGTCTTGGAGCATCACTTTTCTGCTCCCTACACACCAATTTAACACCAATTTAACATGCTGTCCTCCTCTCTCTCCAGTTACCACCCACAGTTTGCTCTTTCAGTCTCTTGCACATACAGAACCACTCACGGCGTGAAGCTGTTTGTCATGGCTGCAGTGCAGAGGAGAAGCTGTGTATTAATTTGCTCAGGCGATGACTCACGCTGGATGAGATAAAGTGGGCTGTGGGATGTTTGTCTCTTTCTCACTCTGTGGATGAGTCTTCATGTGTTAACAGCACCACTTAGTACTTGTCTTGTAATAATTCTGTCGCTGTTATGAAGTGTTATCTCTGGGGAAACTTTTGATCATGCTATATGTCAAGAGCAACTAAAAATAAATCACTCAAACCACTCTGTCGTTTGTGTCTGTCTCTCCCAGGTTTACTTGTCCCCGTCCTTCTGTGTCTGGAGTCCTCACAGTTGTGAGAGAAACCTGCTGACTATAAAGCCCCCATACCTCCTTGGACCACTGACCTGCAGGGTCTTTTGAAGATGTGGTGTGAGTGACGGGGAGGAGGAGGACAGCATGAAATGTTCTTTTTGCTCTGAGACTGAGGCATTGGCTGTGAAGATGGTGTTTTTTTTCTCCTCCCATGTTTTGGCTCCTTTCAACTCCTGTCATTCACTTCTCTCATGTGGTCATTTCCCTCCCTCCATCCTGTCATCCTCTTCTCAAGGCTCAAGTGTTGCAGCGGATGTTACAAACACCATCACCCCCTGTACCCCCACCTCTCCACCCTCTACGCCCTCACCTTCTCTTCCTTTGACTACCTTTGTTTTTACAGAATCCTTATGGCAGTTTTTAAGACACATTGTGATGTGTAAAAAATTAAAGAGGAAAAAAAAACAAAAGTTATGAATAATTCTATATTTAAATCGATTTAAAACGATGACAATAATTATGATAGTACTCTACTACCACCACATAAAACCTGCATGCTGTACAGAGATGGAAGAAAGGGAAAGTCCTTGGTTTGTTGACAAACTGACTGAAGCCTTGAGATGCACCGCTGACCTGTTGGGGATTTTTGATTTCCATTTAGGTGTTTTTTTGTTTTGTTTTGTTTTGGGTTTTTTCCAATGAACATTTTTTAATTATTATTTATATAAAATATGTCCGAAACAGGGCGTTTTGTTGAATGATCCTTTCTGTTTACCTTTGAGTTGAGCATATTTTTACTATGCAATACAACTCAGTGGTTTATGTCCTGTTTTTTGTTTATTATTCTTCTTATTGTTAATGGTAATAATATCATTATTATTATTATTATTACATTACGTGTGCTTTATGAGAATACACACTCCGCAACCAGTTCGTAGTCAGACCACAGAATATCGAGAGCCGATGCTGCTCAGCTGCTGTGTCGTCACAGTTGCGCAGTTGCGTGTTTTTCAGCGATGCTCTTTGTTGTGCCGATCACATCGGCAGGAACCCTGCGCGCACACACACACACACACACACACACACACATATACATCCATTACACAGCCAGGCACATCATCAGCTCCTCGCTGGGAATAGATCAGAGATCTATCAGGTGAGTCACAACTCTGAGGGAGGGAGGGAGCAGCGCTGCCCACGTCAGCAAGGTTGACAGAGGTTCTCTGTTCCACACACACACAGACACAGGATGAAGCCTCACGTTAACAGGCTGCAGAACATTTCAGCACTTTGGATGAGTACATGAGGACACTCTTAAGTTCTCATGGAAATGCTGTTCTGCTGTTTTGACAGTGTCACATCAGGTTACATGAATCACATTACAGTGACATAACATCATGGGCCCCCCACCCCCCCCCTTTTTTTTTTTTTTTAATTTTATTAAGAAAATTGTTCATCCAGAATGAATATGTGCCTCAGTTGGTCCCACAAAATCTAGCCTTTGTCAAAGCTGCAAGACATTTGAAGACATTTCTGCACTACGCGTTTTATAATAAACCAGATGGTTCATAGTGAATGAGGAGACATGAGGAGTGAGTTTCATAAAATTCACACGTACATTTACTGCAGCTCAAACTCAAGTCTGCGTGAGAAAGAAAGGTACAAGCTGCCGTCACCGTTCCCCAGGTGACAGTTCTTCATCTCACATTAAAACATGCAGCTCGCGAGCACAGCTGCATTCATTTGACATGAATGCAAAATGAATAATTACAGTTTACATCCATACAGGAAGAGAGAGGGCGCGAGAGAGGGAAAAAAAAAAAAAAGCTGTTCAGTTTGTTGAGATCTAATGACACTTCAAACTGAAGTCAGTCCCAAACTGGATTAGATGAATGATCAATTAATATGTTTGTTGACTGATGAAAAATGAAACTGCAGCAGGTTTCATAATGTATTAAGCTCCACAGCCATAAATCAATCTAAGCATCAATGTGAGGATTTGCTCTTTTACATCAAATGTTGTTGGGTTTTCAAAAAAAAAAAAAAAAAAAAAAAAATTTAAAGGTGAGATGTTGTGTCTTGACCTTCAAAACAGTAGTAACAAAAAATAAAACACTAAAACTGAGGAAGACCATTATTTGCAGGTGAAGGCTCTTGAAACAATTAGCTAATGGACAAGATATGAATTTTATTTTGTTGTTTTGTATTTTTGTCATAGAAATTTGAAGACTGCCCCAGTGATGAGCCTGTCTAACCCAAATGTGACCTGTTGAATAATTGAATAATCAAGAAAAAACAGCACGATGAAGGACATAAAAATCAGTAGTAGCAGCTACAGATTTTACCCCTGACCTGTAAAGAACACCACTATGTATTTATATATTTCTCCCAGTGCCAACATATATCAGTTATAGATCAGTTTCACAGTGTGTGAAATGTCTTTAAATAACTTCTCACTTTCATCATCTGTGTACAGTCCACTGTGTTCCTCTGATCATACAAACCTTTAAAGTCACACCACAGATTTACACTACAATGGCTGGATACTGTAGTTTTTAAGCAACCATGAATTATAGTGTATATTTGTCCTGCTGACGTTGACGTTATTACACACTCGAGTGCAAGTGTGGGAAAGAATATTTGAGTGACTATGTTGTTAATAGTTTTACCCAACGATCAAATCCTATGACACAAAGTAATAAACTGTATCAGACTTTGGCTGCATAGACAGTACTACTGAGTTTACTGCTACATGTATTGTTGGGATGTGGGATTTGCTGACAATCAAAAAAAAAAAAAAAAAAAAAAAGTTTTAGATTGAGTATGTTCAATTTTGCCAGGATTTGGAAGCAGTCAATGCCACTGCTGTTCAGTTTCTACCTCCACTTTCACAGCCATCTGTTTAAAAGCCTGAGAGGATCTTTTGTCAGTCACTTTAAGTATCATCTGTCAGTCCCCCCCACAGCACTTCCAGTAGTGATACAGCACTCCCACCACCAGAGCCTATGGAAGCTCCTGGATACTGTCTCCTTAATTATGATGCATAACAGGGACAGATGACCAACAAAGAGCCAATAAAATGGATGAAATATGAATATAAAAAAAGCTTGATGCATGTTTTTCAGTCACTGTGTTGGCTGTATATAATGGGTATCCCACCTGGTTTTTACTCTAGATCTGCTGATAAGGTGTTAATAAGGATGCAAAGCACGAAACCACAAAAAGAATTATGTTTTTTTTGTTTGTTTTGTTTTTTAAATGGTCAGCGTTGATCTTCCTTTTGCCATATATAAACACAACAGCTCTCACATATACATGTACCCTCATGTTGATTGAGACAAGAAGGACACTTGAGGAGGATATAGCTTAAAAATGAGAGAAATGGGTGACAGAAAACGCCATTATTATCTTTTCCCATCAAAGTGCTTTTTGTTTTTAAAGTTAAAACTGTACAGTATTCACATACACGTTGTTTGGACATACGGTAGCATGCTAGAAATTCACAGTTAAGTCTGAAAATATTTAATTTTTCTAAAGATGGGTCTATATTTTCAAAGCTATGATGTGATGAATGCATTTGATTTTAAGGAAGGTGAATAAAATGGGGCATCACATGTCACATGGTGTCACAGTGGAGGTTGGAAGAGACTGGCCATTGACAAGGTACTTCTGTCCTTTAGGATATAGAGTATCTGTGGTGATATTCATTTTGAAGATTTGTCAAAATGTGAAGAGACTAACCCAGTATCTATCTAGTGATGATATTTGAATTGCTGTAGACCATTTTGTTCAAGTCTGAGGTATTTACACGATGGATCTGAAATAAAGTTGATTAGGAAGGTGATATTGTTAACGGGTTATATGGGACTAAAGCCAGGTGAGGCTGTGCGAGATACGGTGAGCACGTGATCTGACCCTCCCTGGCCGAGCCTCTCGGCGCTGCGCAGGCTGCCATACAGCCTCTCCTCCACTGACACGACCAGCTTGTCGGACAGGCTGCCCTCCTCCTGTAGGGAAACCTCAGAGAGGATTGCTTGACTACTGTTGTTGTTTCTGTTGTCAACTCTTGGATCCATGTAGCCTGTTTGTGCAGTCACAGTGGTCAAACACTGGCTAGTTGTGCTTTCTGTGTCTTGGTTCCTTGATGCTTGGCAGACACCACCTTCTCCTGAGCCTGTGCAACCGGACTTTTTTGCATCTGTGCCTTCAGATGTTTTGTTGGCTGCACTTCCTGTGGCCTCTCCAGCACCTCCTTCACTTGGTGAATCTTTATTCCCTGTGCTCTCTTTGGCTGCCTCCTCGCAAGCAGCAACCTCGCTGGCCTCTTCGTCTGCAGCACTGGCAATGCGAGAAAGTGTGCTGTGATATCTGGTGTCCAGAGGGTAACCAGCACTGTCGCCCCGTCTCAACGGAGTAAACCTCTGCCTCTCTAAAGATGGGGAGTACCGACCCCCAGTGCTTGATCCCGGGTCGCTGTATTGCTTGTGTCTCTGCCATTGCTTCCGTAGGTGAACTCTGGAGCGATGTCTGGAGCGCAGCGGAGAGTCCTGCTGGTCGAAGCGAGGGTCGTGACGGAGGAACTCGTTGAAGAGAGCATCTGTCTTTTCGTCGATGCTGTAGTCACGGCGGCGGAGGCGAGGTCTGTGAGGACTAGAAGGCTGTGGGATTGGTTTTGAAAGTGGAGACATCAGCTGTGATGGTGAGTCTGGAGGTTTCTGTGGATGAAGGGATTTGAGAAGTTGATATGGTTCTTGAAGGGTAAGAGCCTGGCTTGCAGCTGGAGATCTTTCTTTGAGCTTCCCTGGTGTCTCCGTGCTATCCACCATCTCGTCCTCCAGCTCCTCCTGAAACAGCCTAGCCTCGATGCTCTCGCACACTGAACCTTTTCTTCCAGAGCTGGTGAAGAACAACCTTCTCTCAGAGGCTGTCTTCCCTCTTGGTGCTCCAGGAGTCCCAAAAAGCCTCATTTCCTCAGGGGCCCTGGATGGTGCTTCAATGGAGGCATAGCCACTGTCCATTTGAAGGAGCTTCCGGTTACCTGCTTCACTCTCTCCCCCAGCTCCACCTCCAATCTCACCGTCTCCGCCCGACGCCCCTCTGATTCCTCCTTCCAACATGTCTCCTTCCCCGTCTCCATCGGGGTAGTCATCCAGGTCTTGGGACAAGCAGCTGTCCAGTCCAGGACGAGCTCCTGCTCCACCTAAAGATGAGACGCTGTCAGCATCGCTGCGAATTGACTCCCGATCTGTGCTGCTCTGGTCTGAGGAGGCATATTGCTCCAAAGAGGCTCGCAAGCTCCAAATGTCTCTGTACAGGGAGGGAGGAGCATCCAAGCTCTCCTGGCGAATCATGAAGGAAAGAGATGAGCCTGAGTCAGCCCTCCGTCTGGCCTCAGCTCCCAACACCACATCTTCTCCGTCGTGGACCTCTGCCTCATTCTTTTTCCTCACATCTGTCGTCACACCCTCTGTCTTTGTGTCTTTAGTTTTCCTTAATATGTCTTCGAACCTTTCCTGAATGGCAGCTTCTTGTTGCGTCCCAAACAAGTCATCTTCCTCTGTCGATTCTAGCTCAGAAGCACCGAGGCTCGTTACTTCCGTTCTCACAACTGCACCAAGTTTTGTTTCTTTTTCCAGTCTTGCTTCATTGGCCATGGCCCCCTCTTGCTTCTGGGACTGGCAGTTGTCGTCTCTTCTAGTGCTGCTGTCACCACATACCTCCACCATGGCATCCAGTTTTAGCCTGCAAACATGGAGAAAAGTGAGTTAAAGTGCGTTTTGGGAATTTTACAGAGCAAGTTGTGGGACTGTGTTTGGATAAACCTGCTGAGGAAGACTGATGATGTTGGTGCAGTTGATGGGTGAGACAGAGACTCCGCAGAGAGGGACTGAAGACCACTGATCTGGATCGGAGTGTGTGGAAAAGATTCAATGATCTCATCTTGGAGTGGTAAAGAGTCGTCCTCAGTGTGATCGGTGGTTTCACTCGCCGCTCTCTGTCTCTGGAAAGGCCTTCTTTTGGGTGATCCTGTAATTCATATGAACAGATAACTGTCTACTTGTTCTTTTTATATCTAAATGCTTAGTTATTCATGTTAGATAAAGATGTTGCCCAAAATGAAATTGTACTCATCCATTTATGAGATTCATTCAAACCTTTGGCATCCAGACTGGCAGCACGGTGACTACTGTCAAACTTCCACCTTTTAAAGTAAGGCCCAGCCCCTTCCAGACTGGCATGGCGCCGCAGTTTAGTGAAGAAATGTAGAACTGAGGTTTGGCCCGGAGCTTGAGTCAACTCTCCTCTCATCCCCCTTTCGCTTTCAGCATCTTCCCTGTCCCCGATAGCCTCCATCTGACAAAAGAGATGAAGGGAGAGGAGGATGGAGGAGGTGATGAGACGTTTAAGAGGCAGACGAGCTGAGATGAATCGTGACGGGCAGAGGCAAAGACCTCAGAGGACAACAGTTTGTCATACTGTCACTCAGCTGCAGTGATAACTGATGTCACAGTGCACCAGTAGGTTTGAGCCTGTGGTTACTGCTTTTCACAGCTCTGGATTAATCAGCACTGAATAACCTGTCTGTGCAAATGCATTTCTCTAGGATGAGTGCAGACTCACTAAGTTTTCAATTTCACTGTAAAGAAAAAAAAACAATTAATAGTTTGCAGGGTCTGGAAATGGGTCTGCAGGGTTGCAGGAAATGTGTTCTGTTGAAGTGAACAAAAGTGTTGGGAAGGAAAAGCATGATAAAAACAGACCTCTGCTATGATTTCTAACTTTTGTCAAGGAAATGGCCGTGAGAAAAGTTAGGTATTTGACCAAAAAAAAAAAAAAACTGAAGTCTAAAGAAACTTTGAAAAAAAAGAAGAAAATTTGATGCATCGATGGTGCTAAGTAAAAGTTAGAGCATCACCAAATATCTGTAACAAATTTCACAATTAATTTAGTAGTTCATAAAACCATAAATGGAAAAACTGATTATCAAATTAAAATGATCTGAAAATAATAATAGTCATCTTGAGAGACAAAGTTGAGGATTCAAATTTAATTCCACTCCATCCAGTAGATGAGATATCTGAGATATTTAACCCTGGAACAAAATGATCGATCTACCATGGAAACATCCATGAGCCATGGTGTCAAAAAATATTCGACTTTGAATCTTACTGTCTGGGAGCGAGTGTGCTGTGGCCTCATGGCAGACGAGGTCTGTCTGGGTCCCTGGTCCAAGATGATGGAGTGGTGTGGGTCTCCTGGCAGACCTCCACTGAGGCTCTGTCCCATCCAGTCAGGGACCCTCCTTTCAGTGGGCTTCAGAGACAAATCAATAAAACAAACCTTATTTGTTGTTTTTGTGTGTTTGAGTCAAAGTAAAATCTGCTGCATTAACTCATTGTACCTGGTAAATGGTGAGGGGCAGTTTCTGAGCTGCGGTCTCACTGATGTTGACAGTGCTGCTCTCTGCTGAGTCACACTCCATAATGGTGAGGATCTTTAGGTCACACGGAGCTGGAGGCATGTGAAGGTGGGTCAGCCGAGCCTTTTTCAGGTGGTGGAAGTCTCCTTCAGTCAGAGTGTACCTTGAAGGGTGATGAATAAAACATTAATCACCAAACAGCTTAAGAAAATTAGATGTAACAATTAAACTTTAATACAGATCAACTACCTGCGTCCTTTGTCCTGAGTCGTCTTCTCCTGTTCATAAAGTGCAGATTCATTGAAGGAGACTCTGCGGCCGGTGGAGCCAGTGGAGACGAATCGCTCTGACTCTCCATCATGACAGCTGGAAGCTGAGAGAGCATCTGATTCATCCAGACGAATGGTGATCTCTGAGTGATGGAGGGAACCAGGACAAAATGAAAAGAAGGGAATAATAGAGTTAGTGACAACAGTGGAGCATAATCTACATATGAAGTTAAAAACAAACACATCTCTGACCTTGGGTTGGCTGGGAGTCCTCAGCATAAGTGGTGTTTGTCTTTTCAGGGTCATCGCTGGCTCTGAAAAAGGGCACACAGTTTATCTCCTGCTGTTGTAATAATAATCCTGTTGAGTTTGCAGAGGAGGCCTGTTGGACCCACACAGTGTGTCGCTCTGAAGTCATCACCCACCTGGAGTAGCGCCGTCCACCCATGCAGCAGCGGTGACAGAAGAGGAGCAGCAGGGAGAGCAGGACCAGCGTCCCGCCAGCAAAAACACTCAGCAGCACCAACAGCAGCACATAGTTCTCCACCTGGCCCGCCGGCACATCCTGACACAGAGCAGCAAGGAAAAGAGGTTAGGACCCGACGGGTGGTGTGGCTGGTATTAAGTCAATTAAAGTGCAGATGTACAATTTTAAGTTACACAGGGGCAGCGCAAGAAAAATATGTTGTCTGTATTTTAGTCTTCATGAGCTTCTCTAACAAATACTTGGCTCCTAAGAAGCAGTTCTCAGGTTTTAATGAGTGGATAAAATATATTAGTGTCACATTAAAATATTCTGGGGCAGCATGGTGGTACAATATTAAGACTGGCTATTCCTGGTCTCCCTCTCTTCTTTCTCACACTCCCCCCCCCTTTCCTCTCTGTCCTCTCTTTTCTCTTTTTTTTTTTCACCCCAACCGGTCGAGGCAGATGACCACACACTCTGGACTGAGTCTGGATCTGTTGGAGGTTTCTTTCACACGAGGTTTGTTACTGTGTCAACTGTGACACTGGGTTTTTTTTTTTAAATTTGTCTCCCCTGGTTTCATACTTCTTACGGTTTGGATCTGCTGAGAAGTGATGTTAAAGTTAACTTGTGTGTTCACATAGTTTTGTGTGTTTGTTGTTTTATTCAGTGTATCCATTATTCATTGAGTGGTGTCTGTAAGCATACTACTGCCCCTTCAAGAAAGAGGATATATCCACTGTATAATGATCCTAAAGCTGTTTTCTCACCACACAGCAGCCAGTGTAAAGTAGAGAAGCATAACATTTCAAAAATCACATATTACACATACAAAGTTTTTTTTTTCTCTCTACAATTATCAGAGATATCATTGTTTGTTTGAGTTGTACAACCTCAATTTATTCAGAAGTCAAAGCAGGAGCTCATGACTCATCCCTTTAATGTCACAAAAAGACAGACTCGTCTATATCTATATTGTCGTGTTTTTATTGCAGCTGCATTAGCTGCGCAGGAACACGACATGATTCTTCTCCCTTTGAGCTTCGAAGCAATGAGGAATCTCTTTGTCGCATTACGCTGTCACCTGAGCACTGTAATATTCAATAAGGAGCAGAATTAACACAGAAAGACTCTCTTAAGTCCTCCCCTCCTCACACAGATTCTTATCCACATACACACACACACACACACACTCATATACATCCTGCCTGCTCTCTCTCTCTCTCTCACACACACACACACAGAGAGAGACAACACAACGCTTCTCTACTCTCTCTGATTAATACTCTCGGTCTTGGCTGAGTGAGCTTGGGGATGCTAATCGAAACGTCAGCGAGACCCTTAATTCAATTTCCCAGCTCTTCTCAATGAGGGGGAAACGAGGCCTCCGCAGGCTAAAAATGGAAATCAGAGGAGGAGGATGCAGACGCACATGAGCAATCCCCACAGCAGACTTTCCTGACTCTTCTTCCGATGTCAGATTCAAAAAAAGAGTGAAAGTAATTGGTCCCTCTTTACTGTCACTAGTGGGAATATTCATCTATTGCAACATTTTAAGGTTATGTAACATATGAAAATGTAAAAGGTTGTTGTCGTGTGCTGCACAGAGCGACCTTTAGATGACGATGACCTTAACAGGAGGAGCAGCAAAGCCCGCTGCTGATTGAATGTACACAGGAAGAAATTAGTTTCTTTATCTATTAATTAGCACTTTATCCTCAAAAAATCCTTGTTTTGTGAGACACTGGAAGACAACATTTTGACTGAAAAAGAAAGGATGAGTCAGATGACCACTGATAGTTACTGATCAAATAATCCACAAACAGAAACACAAAGTAGATGGACAGAAGGCAGAAATGTAGCAGAGGGTGTGTGTGAAAGACTGTTTGCTTTCTCTCTAATGGTTCTTCAGTAGGACAAAACATTAATCAATCATCGGCAAACTCAGAGAGACTGGAAAGCTTATAAAACCGTTTTCATTTAACCTCAAACTTGCTCCAGGCCAGAAGATGCTGGACTGAGCAGCATGTCATATATGTATAAAGTATATTTTTATATTCATTCATTGGCTGTTGTGGCCTACATACTGTCGAAGCCTACAGGGAGATGCAGCTGTATGAGACTAACGGCAACGTGCAAACCTTGATACACCCACAGTGCGCAGCATACACACACACACACACACTCAGGGTTTGTCAGGGCATCTGTAGCTCAGTGAAATCTGCTGTTTTCTTACAAGCTCAGCCAAACAGGAGGAACAACACAATCAATCAGCTGGAGCAGTGAAGCCTCTCACCAGTCTTTAGGCCATGTTTCTAACACACTCAGTAAAGGCAAGAAAGCAAGTAACAGTCACAGGACACCAATCAGGATATCTACCACTATGATATAATCTAATACCAGTTAGTGGAGCACTGCGGCGTTCCCTCAGCTCAGATACCTATTGGACAAAATCAGACTTGACACATAAAGCATTGTGAAGATGTGGACACTATGTGTTGATGGTGTGGGACAGAGCAGGAGGTGTCGGAGGTGATACTCACAGTGGAGTTCTCAGTCAGACTTGTTAGAACAGGCAAATCATTGCTCATGGTCCAGGTCAGCGTGAGTGAACCCTGAAGAGGATGAAGACAGTGAAGAGAGTCAGACAAAGCTGCTATTCCTATTCACAATTACATTTCTTATTATTTCATTTAAAAAGCTTGAAATGCCTAAGTATTGACTGTTTGCAAATCCCATGAATAGATGAAAATTATCAATGAATTGATCCAAATGAGGAGTGTTGTCCAAGTAAATCCAGATTTAACTTAACTTAACTTTTTCAAGCTCCATTGTTATTTGAAAATGACAAAGCAGTGAGCTACACCATTTTCTTAAATGGCAATAAACATGAAATCAAATGTTTTAGAAAAAAAATTATTGATTTTATTTGAAGAATGATGTCATCAGAATGAACCAATTGGACTGGCTTTGAAAAGTGAGAAGAGTGAGAGTGGAAAATATGAAATAATGACAGAAAAATCACCAACCTCCTCCTTTAAATGTATCGAGTATGTATATGGATTTAATTCTGTTCTTATTTATTATTGATATATTCCCTTTCACCAGAGGAAGACCATCGTTTATGGTTGGGTTATTCTTTAAACCACCTCTAATGTCACTATTAAAGCTGAATCAAAGCCGCAGAAAACATCACAGCCTGAACAAAGATCACAACGAGCAAACTGATCCTCTGTTGTAAAGTTGGTGGATTATGTGTTTAGCATATAAGTGATGTAAACTGAACATCTGTCTGAGCTGAACGCTGCCTTCAACTGCAACGTGTCGACAGATTTACTGGCATCTCCTGAAGATGGACCGTTACATAAACTCATCTCTGTCTGCACAGCCTCTCTGTGAAATGACTATTATTGTATTACTGCTTCCATCTGAGGCAGAGACAGACTGACAGAGAGCGAAGTGTATCAAAGGACAGAGGAAGGCAGAAGAGCTGACAGTACATGACTATTTACACAGAATGCAGCTTGTGTAACATCAGTCCGTCATTGCATTCATTACACACGCTACCACACATTCCTTCACCATGTGAGAGTCATATTTTATGTAATATCTCATGCGTACCAACAGCTCAAGGTAACTGTGATGAGGATGGGGCCGGGAATAGTGAACACTCTGACAATAGAGAAACACACACACACACACACTGCATATACATGTGTTGATCCATGTTCTGTCCATTATCATCTATGATATTTCACACATGGTCAACGTCAGCAGGTTATTTTCTTATTTTCTGTGTGTGTGTGTGTGACCACCGTCTCCCTCAGGGCAGATCTGTCTTCTCAGTTAAAATGGTTCAAAAATACTTAGTATAAAAATGAAATGCCATCATCACACCCGTTCAAGGCTTTTGAAAATATCTTTTTGCTGGAAGCCTTCCTTTCGTTCTTTTTATAGCCTGACAAAACCAGACCAGAAGCAGCATTAAAACCTTTCAAAGCATCAGTTCACTTGAGCTAATTTCACTCCTTAATGCGTTTCTGAAATGAATATGTACAATAATGTGCTGATATGTGAATTTATCGTGGGTCTGTCATGGCAAACCCATTTTTAAAACCCTCACAGATGACAGATGTATGAGGGAATAAGATGACTCACATGACGTACAGTAGAATATTTCCATTTGATGAAAAGGAGTCTTGGACTTGAATATTTAACACTTGGATACACAACATGTTTAGGCCTAATGTCATTGTAGAGTATTTTTCCACCCTAGAGTTCTGGCAATGACTACAAAGACGAATAAAAGGAGGAACGAATAAGTTCAGTGGTTCATTTTTTACAACTTATAATATATGGCCATGTATAGTTCTTTTATAAATTGTATATTTTGTGTTTTTAAACATTGTTATAACTATTTAAAAATAATTATATAATATATAGCTGCCTATTACAAAATTTAAAGTAATTCAAGCCAAACTTCTAGCACATTTTAAAACAAGATGAAGACAGGGTGATGATAATAACAACAATAATAATAATAATGATATCAAATAGATACTGAAGAATACAACTGAAAACACTGACCCCGACTGGTGAAGAAATTATAAATACAGAGCGTGCGTGTGCGTGTGCGCGCTTTAGTTTCCCGGGTCTGGTGAAATGTTACATCCTCACGTCATCATCTCTCTCTGTCATCACATACATCATCGGGCAGACAGACAGACAGATGGACAGACAGCCACCTACTTCATTTCATAACTGTAATGAAAGCACATCAGCAGTGACGATGAGGAGGAAGAGGAAGAGTGGGGTGGTGGCGGTGGTCTTGCATATCACTCTGACGTGTGACTGGATGCTGATGTGCTCCAGATGTGCAGCAGCTGTGCTCTTACGGTCTATAGAAGCGGTGTTGACGGACTACAGCGAGCCGCTGCAGCCGGCGGCGCTCAGCGGCAGCAGCAGCAGCAGCCTCAGCATCAGCAGCAGCATCCTCCCCTCTCCTCCGAAAAGCTGCCGATCACTTCTGTCCCACATCTCTGCGTCGTCTGCTCTCAGCCTGCAGGGAATAAATCACCATTATAGAGGCAGGACGCCGGGGCTCCGCCGCGGGTCCCTGCATGCCCTGCATCACACACGTCTTACTGAATCAGATGCTGCGATTTATCTAGAGTCGACTCTGTGTGTCTCTTATCCCACATAATCTTATATAATAAAACAGTTAAGAGTAAGAGTAGGTCCGTGAAGTGGTCCTGGTGTGAGCCGGACTCACCGGGGCTGTGGACTCCGTGTGAAGCGGTGCACAGGCAGCCTGCTGCCCCGTCTGCATACTTTAATCTGAGCTTCTAATAGAGACTGTAGTTATGAATGAAACCACACGCGATTAGACACACCCACCGCCCGCTCCCGACGCACCACGTGACCATCGGTGACGATGATGAGGATGGTGATGGAGGTGGTGGAGATGGGGGGGGCAGTGGCGATGTGAAATGGAGGAGAAATCCTGTCCTCATTCACCATAGACGCTCATGAATGGCAGCAGCTCGCCGGACGATCGATCGATTATCAGATTATCAGTATCGAAGCGGACTGATAATACATCTTGATTTGAACGTTTACAATCTGCTGCTCTTTGTGTTTCTTTGTTTCCACACAAGGTGCACGAAAGCGCTTTTGTAATCTGATTTTGAACCACCAGGCGGCAGCGTTGCACTGTAGTTTCAGGTTGAACATATTTAAAATGGAAGATTTCATTCAATGTTTTTTTTTTTTTTTTTCCAAAGTCAAATCCAGTTCAGAACTTCAGGGACCCAGTGACAACTCTCACAGAGGAACATCTAGCTAAATAAAGAATAATTTATCTTTAATTTAATAGCAGTAATAAAAAAATAGTGTAAGTTTTCCTTAATAATGTCTTTTCCAATTAAAGGTCTCATTTCCTCACATTTACTCATGAGACCTGATCACTAATGAGGTCATGGAAACAAATGTGCCCAGTAAATTGTGCTGTTGTGCATCATATAATGACACTGTCATCTCTAGAGTTTACTCGAGCTAGAAGGAGCTAGAAGCTTATAACATTTTATTAAAGATGGACTTTAAGGAGCCATTAGTCTCAAAACATTGGAGTGATACATCCATCAGGGGAGGCATGGGTTATTATGGGCTTGGACAAGAACACTATACTTCTTTTTGTTTATTACTGACCTGCTCTTGTTGGTGTTTCTACAGAAAGAACATAACAATAAAAACATTTCTTCAGTAGAACTAACGCTTTCACTAATCAAATAGTACTGTAACAGTGGCCCATGTTGCTTCTGTTTATTGTCTTAATTTAGATATCAAAGTACTGATTAAATGCAAATTTATCTGCTAACAACTGATATGAGCCACCTCTATAGGAGTGGGAGTTCAGTATTGAAGTGCGTTTGTCACACTGTCTATCTCCTGTGTGTTTATTTGACATGGAGTCATTTTTCTGTCAGGCTACCAAATGAAATTTGCTCTCACACTCTACATCCAAAATGCTTCCTGCAATCACACCCTCTGCAGTGTGCGCTCCTGTGTGATGTAGAAAATGAAGGCTTTGCACAAAACGCCTCAGCAGCAGCAAAGTGGCAGCAGGTCTAATCTGGGCCTGTATGATAACAGAAAGTGTGAGGATGTTGAATGTGAAGCAGGGAAGTTAGTTAGACATCTGAAGAAGCTGTTCTCATGTTTCTGCACAAAAACTTTCCTCTAAAACTTCAGCAAACTGGCTCAAAAAACCAAACAGCTGCTTGAATGACAGAAATAACGGCACGCGCATTCAATTCAGCCGGGGTTATCAGTCCACATCAACCAACGTGACCCACATGAGGCAACTGTCACTGGAGTGAACTGACATTACAAAGTGTCACCATTTTAGTAAAACAGAAGAGATGCTATCACTTCAGGAATGTGACTGTGTCCCACTGAAAATGTCTGTGTAAACACTTCTGTCTTTTCATGTCTTCTCAGTGAATGCACTCTTCAGCTCTGCAGTTCCTTTTCCGTTTGTTTAAGAGGGTTTAATGTACTGAAAAGGCCTGAGAGCTCTTGTCAAACATCTGAGACATAAACACAGCATATGGTTTTCAAGGACTGGAAGATTTATTTATACAGTCTAGTGGAAAAAATGTTGCCACTGTTGGCACTGTCTTTACAGCTCCGTGCTTTTTGAGCACAAACTCGTACATATAATTATATGAATATGTTTATGACTGTAACCCTGCGACTGCACACCAAAATATTGTTGAAAAACAGGCACATTAGAGCTGTTTTTCAGACCTTTTATAGCAAAGCAAGTGATAAGTGAATGTCACTGACCTGAATCACTAACATTATCCAGCAACATTAGTTTTCCACAAGCCAACACAAACCTAAAAGCTTTAGGTGGAAAACTCCAGCATTTTATTTCTTATGAATTTCACATTTAAAAGTTATAAAGTCTCATTTTTAAGAGTTTGAACATGACAAAAACAATATAGTTATCATACAGTTAAACTTTCAAACTAGAAGCTTCAATCTTCTGAAGAGACTGAATTTGTTACATTTGATCAATTTATTACACTAATCATATCGAACTCATCCTTCTTTGGACACAACATTTTCTTTGTTTGGAGGATCAGTATGTGAAGTTCCCTACCCACAAAACTCAACATTCCCAGGCCTGATAACACAAACCTCAAACTGAAACAGCTATTCAGTAATGTCATGAATGGTCTGAACTGATGCTTATAACTGAGTTTAAGGTCACTTTATTGTGTTTCGTGCTGTTTCGTAGATATTTTCCCCAGACCAGAGAACCAGGGATGTTCTGTGGCTGAAAATAGTGTGGTATGTGGCTCTGGTCCATGTTACATACTTGCCCTGATAAAAATAAACATTAAATAATTAAATAGTATTCTGGCGCCTGCTGGTCCTTACACTTAATGGATAAAACAGATGGATGGATCAAGACGATGATTAGAAATTCATAAGATTCAGTGATTAATTCAGATTGTCGGCCCAATGAAGGATATAAACAAGGATTAAATAAATACTCTTCCATCTGTGAGCCTGTATTTTCAGAAAACTCGACAGCCATTTGATGTTTTCTCAGTCTATCAGAGATTTTGGCAGAAATATTCAGGACACATTCCTCACATACAATTGTTTTTATTTCCGAAATTCCTGCGTCTCCAAGGTGTAACATACCAGAGACTGAAACATCTGGGAAATGATGCCAGGAGAGGCCATGCAGGGGTGGGAGGAATGTGGAGAAGTGTACGAATGCAGTGCGTATGTGTGTGTGCGTGTGCTGTTGCTACTGGATGGTTGACGTCAGAGCTGCGTCTGTGCATGCTCTGGAGAGCAGGACATCCTGTGGAATTGTTCTCAACAAGGCCTGAAGAATGTAAAGCAGCAACCTCTCCCTTCTCACCAGTCTGGGTGAAATGTTGGAGTGACACACTACCATAGAAATATGAAGGATGAGAGGAGGGTGGAGGAGACTCGGGGAGGGAAGGATCACAATCTCACTGGGTCATTGAGTTCTTCAGGTCATATAAAAGGAGGCGAAACCAGGAAGGAATTAGCATTGGATTCCTTTTCAATTCCGATGAAACTAGGGTTTTAAATTGAGTTTAGTGCGTGGCTGAATCCTTAACAATACCATATATCTATGAAGCACGACAAAACAGAGATGAAAATCCTGTAGCGACAAAGAACAGAAAATGAGAAAATGCATAGATGCTGTGTGTGCGATATGCTGCACAGGTTAATTATTTTCTAACAGTAAATACACGTACAATGACAAATACTACATGCCCACATTTAGGAAAGTGTGGACAGGAGTGAGTGCGGGGGTGTGAGGAAGAGAGAAAGGTGGTATGGGAGTGTAGTGACGCAGGAAGAATAAAGCGGGGGTGTTGTGGGTGCAGCTATTTTTAGCATCCGTGAGGAGACACACATTAGCTGCATTTCTCTGCCCTCTCTTGCCTCCTACGTCATTTTACTCCGAGCTGGTCATCTCTTTCGTGCAGCGACTGGTGCAGGTGCAGCCTTCGACTCTGCAGTGGGCCTGTGGAGAGACGTGAGTATTGAACAGCAGAAGATGTGAAAGATCGCAGAATACAAACAGTACTATGATTCTTTATGAGAGTTTCTCTCTTCTGGCTGAACACTTAAACACCACCCATGGATGTGCATGTGATGGTCCGATCAGGGAGTTTCCCTACCTCCAGCCCAGTGCATGCTGGGACTGACTACAGCACCATGTGACTTGGAAAATGGTAAAAAGCAATTTAATTTCCTCAATAAATTACAACAAGCTATTTTTGACCTGGAACACAAGATGCAATATATCTTGTAGTTTTTTAGGTGTTCAGTTGTGTAATTGAAAGTCAATTTTATTCGTACAGAACAAAATATAATAAATAAATACCATATATGACACCCTCTGTCCTAATCTTGTCCTGTAATATGTTTGTTCAACAAAAATGATAAAAATATAACATTAACGAAATTCAGAAGAAATGATTATTATTTTAGATTGACCTAAATAGATTTTATCCTACATGTTGTGTCCTGGATAACAGGCAGCTGTAGTTGTGATCACGGGAAGTTCAGGTTTCACAACTAAAAGTAGGTGAAAGTGTTTGAGGGCAAGACAAACATGCCTACAGATAAGTTACTGTTTGATGTTGTAATGTCACCATGGGAGTTTTTCCTTTTGCACATGAATTGTGTCATGGCCGAAAAACCCCTGTACCGCAGTACAGCTCTTGTGACCATAGGAGGCATAGGAAGGATGATATGAGTCACTGTAGACGACAGTGAATGAGAAATATTGTAGTGGTGGTTAAATAATGACAGTAATGACAATCATCAGGCATTTCAAATCATACAAATTGCATTATAGCGTGTCATTTAATTGAGAAATTACCGACGTTTTGACGCGATGACGTCGTGTGCACAGTGTTGTGGCACTGTTCAGATTGCATCATTTATGAATGGTGAGTGGGGCACTAAAGAAGGAGGAGCCACGCGGGGAAACACGCGTTCTGATTGGACAGTGTATGCTGGCTGGGATTGAGCTCCTCGCTGATTGGCTGTGTGCCCCCGGTAGGCGGGGCTAGAGCTGAGAGGGCTGGGGTGTTGTACGCCCGGTGGAGTGAAGCTGCGTCTGTCACAGCCGGAAAGAGAAGCGGTCAGAGCCTGTTGAGGTTAAATCCTCCTGTAATCTTCATTTTTAACGTTTAAAGATGCTTCATATTTTGCACTAAGAAACAAGCAGCGTGTGGTTAAAGAAAAACACTGTGACTTTTTTTTTTTTGCCTTCACTGATTCTAAAGACCGGAGTCTGATCTGAGATCGGACATTTCTGAAGCTGAATGGAGCAGCAGCAGCAACAGCGACGGGGTCTCTGTAGCTTCACCCCGGCCAGGTCTGCAGGCTGCGGGGCTGGAGCCTCCACCGGTCAGTCCAACATGCATTTATCCATCACCTCCACCACCGGCAGCCCGGTAGAGCTCACTGTCCCCCGAGGAGAGACTGTGGAAGGACTAAGGACACGTATCGCCCAAAAACTCAGACTGCAAACAGGCAGAATCGTGCTCCTTCATAAAGACAGGTGAGCTGGTTGAGACACTGCATGCAGGGCAAGGCAGGATGAACAGCCTATTTGTTTATTTGTTCAGTCATTTATTCTTTAATCTAATTCCATATTTTGTGTAAATCAGGCAGCTGACTGCAGGGAAACTACAGGAGCTGGGTGTAGCAGATGGCAGCAAACTCACACTGCTCCCTGTCATTGAAGCTGGTTTAGTAGTAAGTAAACCACTGCAGCCCTTAGACCTGCTACCTACTAATGTTTCCATACAAATGTGATCAGTCCCCACTCAATGTGACTGGGTTATTCTCTCCGACAGTGCTCCACTGCCAGAGCTGAAAGGACTACGATGGACGTCTTGGAAAGTTTAACTGAAGTTCAGGTGAGATGTTTGTTTAATGCCTCACTAAGTGTGTGCTGCACAGAGACACACTTGTTAAACTAGCTGTGGAAACAATATGATCCTTTGTCTGGCCCTAACATATTTTGTGGAACAGGATGAGCTGTGTATCATACAAACATGTGACATTTGGATTTACTCCTTCATTTTATCCACAAAATGACCAAATTAACAAAAGTTAAAGCAGCAGCAACAACCACTAATGTATGATCTATGTAGTTTGGTGGGTGGTTACAGAGAAAGGAAACCACAGTCAGTTCTTTTAAAGAAAAAGCCACAGCTCTGCATTATGTAATCGTTACTGCACCGTGTCATTCACAAAGTGCATCTGATTGATGAGTCGCACAGCTACACATCATCTGTAATATTATCTGTGCTGTGCGGAGTTTCTACAGTAGTTATTCTCTAATTATAGTTAATTCATTCTTTATAGTTTTCTTCTTCACTAAAACAACCCAGGTTTGTTTGTCTGCACTGGAAACAGACACATCAGCTGCAGTTACCACCACTAACCACAGGAGACGCTAAATTGCACATTTAACCATTATCACTGAAAACCTTAAGTTTTTCACTCCTGATTATCCCACAGATCAGTGACTTCCTGTCTGGACGCTCACCTCTGACCATTAACCTGGGAATCGGTGCTCATGTGATGTACGTGCAGCTGCAGCTGTCTGCACAGGATGTGAAGGAGCTGCAGAAGGACGGGGACCACAGATTCCTTCAAACGGGCCTGAGCCAACCTGGTTCAACCGCTGGCTCTACTACCTCACCTGCTCCCCAGACCTCCACCTCGGTCACGGACTCTACTGAACCTACACCCCCAACCCAACACAGCTCTCAAAGATTTAAAGCAGCTCCCACCACACACTCACCCACCTCTGTCCCTGCTGTAAACTGCCATCACCACTCATCTCTACCTCAGTCCTGTCATCCTGTCCTTTCAACCCCCTCTACACCCTCCGGTTGTCCACATCCCAGCAGTCCACTAAAAGCAGCCACACCAGTCTGTTCACCTGCACGGAGCAGCTACAGTCCTGAACCCCTGAACCCTGTAGCAGCCTCAACCTACGAAAAGGTTTGTCTTACATGAATAAATAACCAAGATTTAATAGTTTCACTAGTTTTTTTTAATCTCCTAGAAGCAGGAGATAACGTTGTCTTTTTTTCTTTTACAGGCTAATGTTCACACTTCATCAATGGTGGAGCTGAACAAGCAGCCCGGAGCAGTCATAGAGAGTTTTGTGAGCCATTCACCAGGCGTCTTCTCTGGGACTTTCTCTGGTAAGTCGTCATCTATGTGAGCAATGACAGCAGCCTGAAGACGACGACAAACACAATCACAATCTCTCTCTCACATCTGTCTTCTCTCCTCTCATCCCATCAGGAACTCTGGCTCCCTGCAGTCAGAGCGGCATCAGTCATCCTCGACGTGGCATCGCCATCATCCTCCAGATTCTCAACGATCTCCTCAGAGCGGCCTTTTACCACCGAGGGGGAGCGGCCGCGGCTCCTCAGCACCACTGTTCTGCTTTAAACCTCCCAGTCAGCCCAGTTCTCACAGCAGATGAACCCAGTAAAGCCAAAAACAAACCACCGGTGACCCAGAGAGAAGAACATTTCAGTAAATCTTCAGGTGAGCTTGACCCAAATTTGAATTTGAATCTACCATACACCCTTTATGTGAATAGTGTAGACATCTTACAGAGTGGAAAATAAGAGTGTTTCAAACCATTTTTTAAAAAAAAAAAATTGCCACATTTGCTCACATGTGCTACATATCAGATATTTCTTCAAACATCTGAAGACGTCAGTGTTTTGTGTACAGTTGATCTGCCACTTTTACACTTAATCCTGCTATAATCCTTCTTTTATTAATCCCTCATGTGTTTTGATTATTTGGGATTTTTTGTGTGTTTCTGGTGTTGTGGTCTTCTAAAGATTTTTTTGGTTAAAAACTTGCCCTAAACGCTGTTTTAACTCCTCTATCAAAGACACACACAAGATATATGTCTTCTGATACAATTGTTTATGAGCCCACTAAACAATAATTGTATTTTCACCTGAATATCTAACATTTTGCTGTTTCTTCTCTCCTGTAGCAGAGGAGAGTCACCCTCTCCTCTCCTCCACAGAGGATCAAACCTTACACTGTAAGCTCGAGCGCCTCCAGTTCTTGATGCATCAACGGCGCCTTCGCAGGCGGACTCGCAGGAGCTCACACCTCTCACAAACGTCTCACCCATACCCTCCGTACCCACATCGTCACCATCGGCCCTAACCTCCCGGACCGAAAAGATCCACTCGCTGGGATAACTCGCTGAGGAGCGTGGGCGCCTCGCCTCCCCTTGATCAGTAGTGGAAAACCATCATGGAAACCAGCATTAACCACATCTGTGGAGCAGGAGAAATGACAGTGGAATGCAGTCTGAGCTGCCAAAGGTTTCTGAGAGCGAGATGCTTTGTTACCATTTTATACTGTGAGTATTTCTGAAGAATCCAGACCTAAAAGATCTGAGGACTTTAATTCCTGTGGGTGTCTTTTCTCTGTGTGTGTTATGTCACATCTGTCTTTCTGTGACAATGGCTCCCATTGTTATGTAGCATGTGTCACAAAAGATCCCAGTGGACATTTTAATGTTTTACATCCTGGTGTTTTGTATAGAGACCTTTTACTGTATGTTTGTTCATGTATTCAATGCCTTAACAGTACATGTCTTGAATGTAAACTGTATGTTTCGATCAGAGCAGAGGATGTTGCTCTAAATTATTTAATATTTACAATAGTATAATGTAAACACAACGGAGGAAAAATATGCAAAGAATAAAAGATAACAAAATGGAAAAGGCTCCACAAACTGTATTTTTCATATGTTGTTTGTGTAATGATTCAGGCATATTTTATTACAGCTCCTTTTAGTCATGACATGAGACTTTCATTTTCCATAAATATTGTGACACAATGTTTTCAACATGACACATTAGAAGGAGTCGTGATATAAAGTGTTGCTCAATGTAAAACAAATCTGTGTTCAGAGTCAACTGCATTTTGAACATCCCAAGCAGCTGAACTCATAACAGTTTACACATCGTCTTTATTCATGTGTATCTTTGTGGCAAAAGTCTGCCAAGTCCAACTGTTGTTTCCCTCAAAGTCCCTTCACATGAGGAAGCTGTCCCCCTCAAACACACCGGAGAGCTTTACTTCACCTTTGTGGGCTGCATGCTTTGCTTCAGGCATTCAGGCAACTGCAAACTGATGCAAGGACTTGCATCAGTTCACAGTTGTACAAAAACTTCCCAAGACTGTTGTCATGGTGATATAAAAGTGTGTAAACCACATATGTGCAGTGATTTAAAGTTTGTTACATGACACGAACAATCCACAACTGAACCAAAAGGTCACATTTAACAAAAACTCAGTTGTGTGTGTTATGTTAAATGACTGGTTACATCTGTTCATTTAGATTAAACATATTTGTTCATTTTCAGTTGTTGTGTCCATATTGGTGGCACGCGTCATGAGAATGAATTCTGTTTAACATACATTTAAAGTGTCTATAATAATATGTTTTATTGCAGCAGTTCATATGATCTTATATCCACGTGGGATGACATCAGTCGAGACTGTTACTTATCTAAGAAGCGAAACTTCAGTTTTTGTACAGTCCCAAAGAATTAGTCATATGAAACATTAACAGGTGTTGACAGGGAAAGAAACACAAATGTAACATGTCTAAGTTTCTATGAAGACTTCATCACAAGGTGTCACAAACACTGTTTCTCCTTATTGTGCATTTAACACCAGGAAGCAGAGAGTGAGCGTCAGTGATGTGCAGCTGACCTGGACCTTCACCTTCACTTCCTCCTGACAGCAGCTGAACCTTTGTGCTTTTATCTGAAGCTGGACAGCTCTTGTAGAGAAGAAGTAGAGCACCTGTAAGATAAAAAAAAGATGAGATACAACCTTGTCCTATTCCAACCCTGTTAGATCCACATAACATGTCATCTCAGTGCAGGAGTGAATTTTCCCAAACACAGTGTGTAACAGTGTGAGGAGGATGGGGCAGACAGCATCTGGCTGGGCCTTGGGCCTCCTACACAGATGTACCTTCCTTCCTCTTCACTTCCTACACATGGCATTTAAAGCCACTTCACTGCTTACAGATGCATGTACAGACACGTCCCTACCTCCCACACAGCCAAGTCGGACATTGGTCTAATTCAGGGCCCACGCACTTGACCAGCATTGGCCATAATGCCAAATACAAACAAAGCACTAGAAACATATAAAATAAACAACCTTTATATTACCGATCTGTCAGCTGGGTGGACAATGACACATATGAAAGTGTGTGGTTCACATATTCATTCCCAAAATTTCCAAGATCATTACTCATTTTTTTTTTTTTTTTTTTGTAATGAGGGCTGTGATTTCTCTGACATAACCAATCAAGTAATAAAAGATGTAATGTAAAATTGTCCTCTTGTTGAAGTAATTCTTAGCAAACGGACTAAATATAAAATGTGTTTGTCCAACACGATACTCTTCATACACTGACATAAAATTTATTTTGTATCATGGTTCAAAATACAGTTAAATTACATACTTTTACAGACATTTTTGTTACTGAAGATGCATTTGAGCCCGGCAGATTATTCCCCATTGTATCAATACGACTAATAGAAGTTTTGTTATGAGTATCAGTTTGTATCTCTGCTGCTGTTAAGAGTGTATGTACTGTGATCATATAATAATGACAATGAAGATACACTCAGAGGACGGATATAAACCCTGTCATGATAGGTGATTTTAACAATATCAATGATATGATTAATAATGATCAATGGTGTTGGTGTTGATTAGTATGAGATGAAGTATATGTTGTGGCAGGGATCGCTACTTTATTTAAATTCATAGGGAGTGCGGCAAAGCGAGTAGTTGCTATTTTAAAAGTTATTAACCAGGTATTTTAATTTTTAATATTTTTGTTAAAAAGTAAGTAAGACGCACAACACTATTAGGAGGATTTCCGTTTGTGTTTCAGTTTTATTTCAAGTTGAACCTCTGGCATTACACCATTCTGTACAACAGGTGGCGATGTGGCGCCTCCGTGTTGCCCGGTGACGCGCCTGTGTGCGGACAGAAGAAGAAGCCTTTATTGCGCAGCGCGGTGAAAAGCGGAGCTCGATCTTTGCGCTCTCTCATTCTTCTCTGACTGCGACACGCACCACCCGACCAGCACAAATGAGTGAAACGGTAGGAACGGTTTTGTTGTTTATACTTAGTATTTAGTTACTCTTTTTACGTTTTTGTGTATTTGTTACGTATATTCACACATTTGTTTTTGCTAAATGTTCAATATTCGTTGATGTTTTGAGGAAAAAAAACGCATGTAACGAGCACGAGCATCCGATTCACAGTGTTCAACTGCGCTAAAATGGTGTTCGGTGCATTGGTTTTCGGGGAGAAAATACTCGGGAAAAATTGGTTTTCTTTGCTCACTAACGTAGTTTCCGTGCACAAATTAAAAGAGAAATGTTGATGCATTAAGAAGGTATTTCGTGTTGATTCTTTATTAGGTCAGTGGAACAAAAGTGAGGAGCAGCTGCTCGGTGCTACAAAATGGCGCCGACAGAAAAACTAGCTAGCTAATCCGCTAAGTAACGGTACCACGCTTGAAGGCCCGAGGCCTAGGTCGACATCCGCCTCTGGTCGATTTTAGATCATTCAAGCTAACTGGCTTAATTTGAGTTTAAACCTTATTTAATACATCGCGAAGCGCTTGAGTAAAAAATCTCTTATCCCAAAACCGAAGCTATTGTTGGTCGTCGTGTGCTCGGCGACCAGTGACCTACTTTTGCTCGTGGGTGTTTGTTATTTCTCAGCGCGTGAAGTTGCGCCCAAGTGTGTGCGGATGTTTTTAATTAATTTAACTAACGGGCATTTGTGCGGGTGATTTTTTTTTTTTTTTTTTTTTTTTTCCCTTTCGTAATATTGAAGATGTCTGACGAGGGAAAGCTGTTCATCGGCGGTCTCAGCTTCGAGACTAACGAGGACTCCCTGGCTGCGGCCTTCGGCAAATATGGAACCATAGTGAAAGGTGAAGCCTCCTTTAATTTGTTTTATTCTGCCTGAAAATAGCTTGCATGTTCACATCGATTGTGAGACATTGTTTGATAGCGTGTGATTTGTTAACAGTTTTTGCTTTTTTTTTTTTTTTTTTTAAATATTTTTGTGTCTTTCCCTCCATTAGTGGACGTGATCAGGGACAAAGAGACTGGGAGATCTCGCGGTTTCGGCTTCGTCAAATACGACAACGCAGAAGACGCTAAAGATGCTTTGGACGCAATGAACGGCAAGGTAAACAATGCACGATTAACTTATTTACACGGCTCTAGTAGATATTTTATGTGTATTTTTTCCAATATGCTAATTTTACCATTTTTACTCTTTAGCAGAGTACATGCTTATGCTACATGTTTTGTTCATCCTGTTTTTGTTTATTTTGAGAATAAAAAAAAAAACTAAAAATGAGTGATTATACATTCCTATAACACAATAGTAGTAGTTGTATGAGAACAATTACTGAAATCATTGTTGAACAGTTCAGTAGATGGGTTAGTTTTGGTTTTGGTTGTTAAAGGCATATACAGATGTATATGTTGAGGAAGTAGAAGTTGCTCGTCCTGTCCAGCAGGTTTTGTTTGAACAGACTCTTCTATTCTTCCTGGAGCCACTTATCTGTGCGTCTGTTTTCACATTTGACCTGGATCGGTCCTCATGAAAGTGCTCTTCATTAAAATTTAAATACTTTGATGCTTTGCCTCTTGTGATGCAGACTCTCGATGGCCGCGCTATTCGTGTGGATGAGGCAGGAAAGGGTGGGCGCTCCAGAGGAGGTTTCGGTTCAGCCCCACGCGGTGGCAGATTCAGTGGTTCCCGGGGGAGAGGTGGCCGTGGTTACTCCAGAGGTGAGACCTGGTAGTCTAGATATGTTGTAAAATTATTGTCTTAAATGAGGTCCTGTATATTTACCTGGCTTGGTCCTTTTATTCTTATTGACTTTGGAGGTGGTGGATATAACGGCGACAGGGGATACGGGGACAGGAGCTATGGCGACAGGAGCTTCGGAGGTGGAGAGAGGAGCTTTGGCGGTGGCGGCGGATACAGGAGTGGAGGATACTCCTCAGGTGGATACAGGGACAACAGGTCAGTACATCTCAATTCACATCACTTCAAAACCTGACAGTTACCTGTGAGTTAACTGTAAGTTTTCTCATACTAATTAATGTCTGCTGATTTTCAGGGGTCAGGGTGGATATGGTGACCGCTCTGGATCCTACCGCGATGGATATGACAGCTATGGTAAGCATGAATGATATGCATTTCTCTCTGTATGTACTTATGTTGGGGCTGTTTTTTTTTTTTTTTTTCCTTTTTTAAAAAAAAAAAAACTTAAATCTAACACTCAGTGACCTTGCATTTAACACTATTTAAACTTTAGACTTAAATTACATTTCAATGTTATTGCATATGGTATATTACCTCGTACTTGGCGGCGGTAGGCTGGGATTTCTACATTTCCTCTAACACTTCATTATGTTAGATACTATGATGCACTGAATTAAGACATTTCACAGCCCCAACATATGAGGACTTTTACCACGTATGCCCCTCAGTTTTGTACATGGGTCCAAGTTGATGCCTCTCCGTATACCGTTTTGCTAGCCCCACCCCGCCCCACTCTGATAAAGAGGCTGGCAAACCATTTGAATCTCTTTAGGCAACATTCACCATTTTCTATTCTAATTGCTCGTATCTCAGCTGATGGAGCCCCTTTAGGCAAAACAAAGAGGGAGGGATTTTGGACTGTCTGGTGGGTTGAAGGGATTGTTGTGAAACTCCAGTGTTGGAACTTTCAGTGTCTTTACCTGTGTGCCCACTTCTTATCCTCAGCTGCACACGAGTAAACATCTCCCTGATTCAAGATCATCACTTGGCTGGCTGTATTTCAAAGATGCGCTCCTCAAGAAAAATGTCCACGTGTTATTGCTGACCTTAGTTTTGTAGTTCTGTTGTAGTAGCTCAAGCATCTTAAAGAAAATGTAGCCATGAGTTTTGGTCATTCCTTAACAAACCATGTTACAAATTGCAGTTCAAGATTCTTACCTTGCTCAATTGGGCATCTTTATTCCTCTAAAAGATCGTTTAACCAAAAGGCATCTGTGTATTTTGATTAGTATTTTTAAGTCCCAATATGGGGATCAAACAGCTCTCCACATGGCTTTTCGTTGAACAGCCACTACCATCGCTGTAGACTCCTTGTCCAGCGCGTTAAAGTGTTTCCTCTTTTGATTCCTTATCTAGTCTTTTGGGTTTTTTTATATTGAAATATCCCATGGGGCTTGTTTTTGGTTTATTTGTTTGTTAGGGTTTTTTATTTCCCCTCTCAGTCTCTGTGACTCGCCTACCTCCTGTCCGATTTTAAACTGAGTGAGGAAAAAGATCCGTTTACTCTATAACAGACTTTTGGGGGATTTTATGCTAAATTCCTTTTACTATCAAAAACTTAGTTTAGCTGAGGCTCCTGTGTGTTCAATTTCCCAAAAGAGTGAATTCCTTTCAGACTGGTGAACTACACATCCGAAGTGGCCGGCTGTTCATGAAGTTGCAAATTGCAGCATGCTACAGTCCGTCCAAGGTATCTTCTGTGCTCTGCTCAACATCTGCATTTTAAATGTGCTGTAAAATGGACTAATCTTGTTTAAGTGATCGAAAAATGTAACTTCGTTTCCCCAAAGTAATATCTCATCCGGGAACAGTTTTGTACTTTATGTTCTTTGTATGATCAACATTTTTTTTTCTTTGTCAGTTTGGCTTCATGGAGCCTATTAAACAGACTGTGGAAAATAATCTTGATTCTTTTGCCTTTCAAAACTACCGCATGGGGGAAGATAAGCCGAGAGCTGTAGACTCATGTGTCACTGTAATGCTGTGTGAAAACAAAGTCACCTGCTTAACACCGCCAAAATTACACAGGGATCTCTCTGGAAGGGAAATTATAAATTGGCAGTTCAGTCGAAGTGAAGTTGTCTTGATAAGATGACGAAGCAGGCCGAACTCTTATTTTTATTCATTTTTTTTTTTTTTTTTTTTTTTTTTAAATCCACTTGACAAGCTGCCCATTTGATTTCCCAAGATCTTGAAACTAAAGCTGTTTTTTTTGGCCCAGTGAACCCTGTACATGTCTGGAAAACGATTGATAAGCCAGATGTGTTGACAGACAACTTCATGGTGTATTGACTTCAAACCTCCAGTGGGGTTTGAATAATTTGCCTGTAAAGTGGCACATGCAGATGCTGGGAAAACATCAGCTGGTGTCTGGTCATGTTAATGCTTCATTACGTTCAAGAGGTCAGCTACTTCAAAAACCTACAAGTCCTTGGAGAGCGAAGTGTTGCGCCTACCAACAAGTGCTCATCAGAGATGAAAGCTGCTCTCTTGCCTAGGTCATATGTGGAGAAAGTAGGCCAATGCACGTGAGGTAAAAATCTCCTTTTGCTTTGCTCACATCCTTCAAACTCAGTTCTCATTGTTTCCATGAATACCTTCAAGTTAGTCGCTGTTTTTAGTCCTCTGCTTCAAATGTCGCCAACAACATGCCATGGCCTCTTCCCTGATTCTGATTCTTAACTGTCCATTGAGAAGGGGGGGAAAGTTTCTATGAAGCTCCTCTGGATTGTAACGCTCCACCTCCTGAGTCACTACAAGCATTGGCCTCTTAAGTCATGGGTAGTATTGTGCTCAGTCCACCTCTGTTCACTGCATTAGTCCTCAAATTTGCTCCCGTAATGTCCCACAGCAGTCCTATTTGATGTGTAAGGTGTCTAGACTGTATTCAGTTGTTTTTCTTTGTACCCTTACATATGACTAAGTGGTGAGTTTCAGACTCATGAATATGTTGCATGCACTTGATTGTGATTTCTTATGTCCACCATAAGTTGCAAGGTTTAATCCATCTCTTACTCATTCTTTAGATTGAACACTGTTGGAGGCGTCTCTTGATCGACTTGCAGCTGAGGTGCAGCTTTACATTGAAGTTACTGGTGATGCAGCTGTCGGGTAAGAATTCTTATTATTTATGGCATAAACTGAAACTGATGTGTGGTTGATTTATCAGGCTGATTGCAGTTTTATTGCGTTTCAGGTCCAATGTGCAGCAACAGCAGTGGGACCAGCTGCAGGCAGCAGCTACGTGGAGGATCCTGCCAACTAAACATTCGAGGCCTTTGTGAATATCAGATGTTTGCTTGAGAAACATTTTCACATTTTATGGCCGCTGTTCAAAGCGCTTTGAACGGTCAGTAGAAGTGAAAACAGGCAGGATGAACAGAACTGATAACACAAGAAAGAATGAGCACTGACGCTGATTAATTTAAACCAAAAGACATTTGTGGTTTTTGTAACTTTTTGATGCTTTTTAATAAAGTTTTTATTGAAGAAACAAACTGCTCATTGTTTTATCTCACAGTACTCAGTGTTAGTGAGCTCTTACTCTCAGATGATGAGTTGATATAAATATTAGTGTTTGATTTTAGACTTAAATCTAAGACCTATCATGTAACAAGCATTAAAACAAGCTAAATATATAAATATATATATATATATATATATATCTTGAAATTATCTCAAGTTTAACAAACATCTGATTCATAAAATTATGATTTTCTGGCTGTTATTTGATGTGTCAGGTTGTAAAGGGTTAACATGGACATAAAGATGACTAATGTGGATGTGACATCATCAGATCAGACCTCAGTCAATGCAGCAAACAATCCTTTAACCCCCAGATTGTTTCCAGTCTGTTAAATAATAAAACACATGGTTCTGTGAAGGCAACACAGATTTATCCTGACACTATGAGCATGATAAAATCACTGGGATTGTCATCTTAAATATGAGCATATGTACAATCTGAGCCTATAATTCAGTGTTATAAGACACTTTAATTAAACTTGAACCTGACATTTTGCAGTTTTTATTGTTAGAGGGGAAATCTCATGAAGCTGGATCAGTTGAATGGAGATCAAGAGAGAGATCATGTGTTTTACTGTTGAAGTGTGTGGCGCAGCTGTGTCTGGGGAACAGGCCCAGCGCCCAAACACAGGAGCCTGAGAGACTCAGTCTGAATTAGTCTGCACTCACAACCCTGTGTTTATCAGATGGTGTGTGCGGATGCTTCAGGCTGAGTTCAGGACAAGGTGATGAGAACAGTGAGTAATGTGGATCCTGATCAAAAGCAGTAGCCAGAATTATAATAAAATATAATAGATAGTAGTGGTTTTTGCTGGAATTTCTGGTGTCATGTTTATATATTTTAGGTGATTCATCTGGTTTAGAGCTGGAGTTAATACACGTTAACCTCTGAATATGTTCACATCCATGTAGATTCTGTCAAGTTCAAACTGAAAAAAGTAACAATAGTTTAGACCAGGATGAGGTACAGAAAAAAAGATATTTTATTGAACATTTACAAGCTGTATAGAGCGAGGGCTCGGGTCCACGTGATACCGGCTGTGGTGGAAAGAAGCGGAGCTCGGGACGCTGTTGGTCTCGGTGGTGCTCACACGTGTCGCAAGAAGCCAAAGCGCTTTTGCAAAAGCTCCTCGCGGGGCCGGAGGTTGAACAGCTCCTCTGATGAAGGGGCCACCCAGCGGTCTGTGTGGAAGACGCTCTCACCGACCTGCATGCGTGAGAGACGAAAACGTTTGCATCATTGTAGAGACGCTGATGTAAACCTGGAACAATTTTTTTAAAGTGGATTGTTACGACTTATTATGTTCTTGACATTCTTTCTTTCATGTTCTCTGTGTGGAAACTGTTCACTTATAAAACTAATTTATTGATAAACAACAAACAACAGAAAGTATTGTTTCCCAAAGTGGTTATATTTGTTGCTCAAAAACTAAAATTAATTTGTCCAGTTTTTAAAAAAAAAAATAAAGCTACCGTGTGTAGTTACGGCTGTAAGAACAGTTAAGTTGGCAAAAAATAAATGAGGTTAAAGAGTCATTAACATGCAAGTATTCAGATCCCAATTCAATTATATTTTAATAATTATTATTTATTTATGGAGGGGTAAAAGTTCCTAAAATAAATACATACATTATGAAATAATGTCTTAAATGTGTCATTCATTCATTAAAATACTAGTTGATTTTATGTAAAAAACATATATAATAACTAATTAGTTATTTCATGGTCCTGTGTTGCAGCACGAATCGCCCATTCAAGTTAGTGGGTGGAGTCTAACACCTGATTGGTTACCTAGGTGATGTATTGAGTGAACACGTTTCTATACACTGGGTGTTGCTAATCACATCTACATTGGTTTAGATGCACGATAAAATAGTGATGTGTCTTGCCGTGCCGAGGCTTTGAAGCATGTGTAGGACATATTTCGCTAAGCGTGTTTCGATGACGTATGAAGTCGCGCCAGTGAAACGTACCATCATATATTTAGTTATATCTTTATACGTGCAACCATTGTAATAAAAACATATACACAAACCACTGATGTCATGATTGCCTGACACGAGAAAATACTCAAGGCTCGCAGCCCCTCAATCCATAATAATTATAGTTGTGGTTTAGGACGTGGGACAGGTTGCCTGTCGATCAGAAGATCGGAGGTTCAACTCCCAGTTTTTCCCTTTCATGTGCCAAGTTATTCTTGGGTAAATTACTGTGTTTTTGTCTTGGAATGAATGGCATAGTGTGAATGTGATAGAGCACATTCAGTACTAGATGAATGTGTGTGAACGGCGGCTGTGGTTTAAGGTGTTTGAGTGGTCGATATGAGGAGGTTTGTGTGCACATGAAGCCAGAGATGAAGTCTCGAGAATTAACCCTTTTATTTCACTATTAATGATTTAAAATAAATTGATTAATTAAAAACATGTATGCATTTAATTCCAATGTAAATTGATGTAATTAACACAATTAAGTAATTATATGATGTCTTTAATTACTTTATTTTGGCAATTAAAAAATATAAATAAATTATGCTTTATAAATCATACATTTAAAATGGAAATGTTTCAAATTATATATTTATTTGTGTAATAAAAAGTATCTGAAGAATACCTGAATGTGTGTTTCATCACAAATTTCTGAACCAAAAGAAAAAAATGACCGACAGGGTCATTTTGGCTTGAATATGTATCCAGATGTTGATGAATGTTGTGATTAATCTACGAACCACTGTGTATACCTTCAATTCTCACATACTTACGTTTACGTTTAAGCAGCGAGTCACTGAAACAAGGAAAACAACAGTTGTTTTTTTTACCTTCCAACCTGGAACGTCCTTCATGACAATCGCCTCCTCTTCTAAATTTTCCCTCATCATGCGTAAGATCCTGGTCAGAGAGGAAAAGCAACTATTATGTAAATAACCACCAAATTAAAATTCAAATGTGTTTGTTTGAGTTTTTTTATATTATTATCACCTTCGATCTTGCTCTGCCTGCAGCAGGGGCATCACAGCTATCCTGGCTTCAAGCTCCTCAATCTGCAGACGCCTGCGATACACAAACAACATCAACTAAAGAACATCACACAAAGACCGAATGAGAACGAAACCAAAAGCAAAAATATTCTTACCTTCTCTCTCTGTTCCACTTAAACAGCCTCCAGTAACCAAACACCAAGGCGCCGATGCCAACGGCGAACATACTATATCCTGTAGATTAGACAAATCATTAGTCACTTTTAAAAACAGCATTTTACTTTACCACAGATGATTTTAGTGCCTCAGTGTTCAGTTCAACTTTATCTAACTAATCATTATCAGGTCAGACATCTACACCACTGATGTAACTATTGTAAATATGTATAGATGTGCAGTAAACCAGTCTGACGTGGCAAACTGGTTTAATAGCTTTCTACCAGAGCAGAACGATCTTTTCTGATGATTAGTTTATGTACCACAACCTGGTGGGGCAGTTACAGAGCAACTTGTGTCAGAGCTTCACAACCTTCAACCCTTTGTGCAACTCTTAAAAAATCTTTCAGGTTTATAATGTAAAATGTGAAACACACAAGTCAAAACTAAGAAAGCTGCTACTTTCCTTGTATCTGCAGGAATAAACAGTGGAAGGTTAAACAGCTGGACAACATCTGTAACTGCCAACACTGACTGGTGATTTATTTCCAGCTGCTGAACTTGGTTTTAGGAGCAGGGACAATAGTTGGATTCATATTAAGATATTAAGTGGTATAATTTATTTCAGACTCTGGTTACTTGCAATTGAGACATGTAACTACATTTTTAAATGGTTGAGGCAATTACTTGCTCCATTATTTAACCTAACCCATAGTTTTATTTATCTAATAAACTATGTATTTTAGGAATAAAGCCACTTCATACATTTAACCCTGATCACACACAAATACATGTATTTTGACACTTTATCAAAGGCACTGATGGCTTCAGTTATATTTAATTGTCCTCATTAAAAAAAATTACAAAATCAGATAACTATGATCAGTCACTTATCATTATTTTGTCTTATTATGATCCATTTTCCTTCATGTTTCAGACAAGTGTCATTCTTCGATCTTATGGCTTTTACACGGCAACTGAACTATATATGCTCCACAACAGCCATATAAATTAGCAGCATCTAATAAACTGTAAAGATAATTTCTCCCTTTCAAACTGTGTTACTGTTTAATTGAAGTAGAACTACAATGAACTTGGTGTTAGCTGGTTAGCACGTAGCTAACACACTAACCAACACAAAATAAAAACAGACATTGAAAAATGTTGTTTAGCCGCATCAACATTTTGCAGACATTCACATCGTTTTGTTAAAAGACACCGTCATCATTTTAGGAGACACGCAAATCTTGGATATTTTATTTTTCAAACCAAATTTCTGCTTCTGTCTCTGTCACACGAGCGCTAGGTAGTTAGCATTAGCCGGCGTTCAGTAAGTAGCAAATGTCACACAACCTGTGCGTTTAAAGAGCTCGCGTGTGGACCTGTATATTTAGTCAACTGAATATGTGGTGCATGTACCCGAGAGTCCTCGTTTCGGTAGATTTCTTTTATAATCAAAAGCAGCATAGCCTCCCGGAGGAGGCATGTCCTGCTTCACCTTGGACCCCGCCATCTTCCTCCAGGCTTCTCCAAAACACACCGCTGACGTCACTAAAGTAGCTCTTCTTCGCTTGTGCTGAAAAGCGGCAGCAACACACTACAACCCTCTAACGGCCAGGAGGACAACTGCTTCTATGAGCTACACGACCTTTTTAACATTAAAACATACCGCAATGTCCTGGCCGTATTAATATGCACTCTCAGTTTCCACTCTTAAAATTTCCTGTCTCTGACAGTGACGGAAAAAGTATTTGCAAACTTTTACATAAGTAAAAATACCAGTACCAGAGAAAAAATACTCTTCTAGACAAAAACCCTGAATCCAAATCCTGTAAGTTCTTAAGTATAATTCAGACTCAAAACTTTACACTTACATGACTACATTTAATTTGTTCAGATGTAATAGTAGGTGTTCATTTTTCAGTTCCTAAACTAATTTATACTGTTGCAAAATTAAACCTGTACTACTGTTGAATATTTATCATTATTGGACTAAGATTTGTATGTACAACAATCCTTTTTGTTGTACATACAAATCTTAGTCCAAAAAGTAACTTAAGTGGACAAGAGGGGATTAAATAAAGAATAAATTAAGAACAGAAGCAGAACAATTCTTCTGAAATACAGATGAGTCGAAGCATAAAGTAATAGATGCAAACATTTAACCAAAGTACATCAAAATGTATTTAAGTCCAGTATTTGCTATTACAATTAACATTGTCATGACTTATTGCTTATGTTACATGTAATGTTGCTCTGAGTAAACTGATCTGATAACGTTCCTGGGACCACGTCACTGCTTTACTCAGCACGAGAAAGTTAAGAGCACTGAAAACATCAAACCACTCAGTTATTTTCTTGATGAAATGTTATTCCAGTGTTATATTGCGCAAACACAAATGAAAACGAGTGTTTAAAATTTATATTTTTTTATTATTTCTTTAGGAGCTAGGAAAAAAGTAAACCAAATAAATTTTAACATAAGTTTGTACAATGCAATTAAGATCAGAAAGCAGAGAAATGATGTAATATGGTGAGAGGTACAAGATTAAAATGGTCTTGTGTACTCCAGGGTCATGGTGACTGGGACATGTTCCCTTTACCAACAGATTCAGGGCTATGTTAAAGCCAGATATTGCATGGATGACGGTTGTATTAAGTGGAGGCAAGATCTCTGGCTCCAGTGTGGCAAATTCAGCTCCTTCAGAGTTTGCATTATCTCAGCAATGACATAACACTCAAAAAATAATCTTACAATGTTGACATTAATATAAAATAAGCAAATTACAGATGGTAATTACAGATGAATTAAGCAACGACACCATGCTTTTTCAGCTTAGGTGCAAAATGAACAGAGGGGTTAAGGGTACGCATGCTGTTAAACAGGAAAAAAATACAAAGCTAGAATAAACTCTTCATTTGTGGAAACCACAATATACCGAGTGATTTTTAACATCAGTCAAAAAGAACAAAATAACTTACTGTAAATACAAAATAAATTCAAACCTTTAGCTACAAGGGGTGATGTGCTGAAATTTTTACAACTCAGTTATTTTTGCTTTTGTTTATAATAAATGTGAGTTTGAATGTTAACTGTTGGGTATGACTATAACCATTCAAGTGTCAAAAAGTCAGGTCAGTTTGACCCACATAATGGCAGAAAGGGCTTTAAAACCCAGAACAGAGCACTCGTCTTTAGTACAGTACTCAACTGCTGACTAACTTACTGCATCTACACAGTCTGGAGGACAGAAGTACCCGGGGGGAGCCCTTCAAGTATTTATTTTCTCTTTGCCTCAATCAAATCAAAATGGTTTCTGCACAACTACCAAAAAACAGCTCATCTTAAAATAAACAACAGAAAATAAGGAAACTAAAACAATCATACAATGGTAAAGAAGGAACGTTTGTTTTTTTGTTTTTTTTCACGTTGAGATTGTATTTGCTTAACAGTCCTCCAGGGGGTGCTGTTGACCTTATTATTTGGAGCTGAGGAACTTGGACAAAAACTAAAGATGAATATAAGAGTATTTCAGTTATTTCCATGTGTTTGCAGTCTGCGAGATTGACGAGCGAGAGGGGATCATGTCCAGCAGGTACTCCCTCTGACGAGCGTCCACGGTGGCCGCAGTCTTGTGGCCGGTCAGGCTCGGGTTCACGTAGGCCATCGTCACGCCTGTGAACATGCAAAAAGAGTCGGCGGGTCAGGTTGTGGAGCGAGTTGTGTGTTGTCAATTTCATACTTTTAGGGTTAAATAAGGAAAACAGCGCAATGATTTTGCGCAACACCTGAATATTAAGCACCCTTATCCCCATAAGACACAGACAGACGAAGGGAAAAAAATGACAGAGTTTCTACGGTGAGGAACAGTAGTGACACCCATGAAGCAACAAATCACCAAACTGAGGGACTACAGTAGGAAGATCATTTGAAGAGGGGGGATTGGAGAGTGGGACTGCCTTGTCCGAAAACATTTCCTCCTTTGTGTATTGTGTGTGATTATTCTAGATAAATACACCTTGGTAAATTACTCTCAGATTCTAGTAAATTTTTGAATTTAGGATGTGTAAGGATTGCTTTAGGACCAGACAGGAATTTGAAAGAGAGCAGATGTCAGGCGCCAGAATTGGGTTGGTATTACTGGTGTGAGTCTACCTGTGTTGCTGTTGCTCTGCTTCTTCCATGCAGTGGATGAGGCACTACCTCCGCTGATATTCCTGCCGCCGCCGATTCCACTGCTGCTCACCTTTGAACTCTGGACAGAGCGGTGGGAAACATGGGCATGCTTACCTGGCCGGCTGACCAAAGCTGCGGCCGCCACTGCACTCTGCAGCTGGGAGGAGGAGGAGAAGGAATGGGGGACGCCCCTGACCCCCACTGATGAGACACCGTGGGACAGCTGACCCTGGGAGCCCTGTGGACAGTTAAGAGACACACAGATTGGTTTCTGACTTGCAGTGGCACTACATAGGTATCTGTACATAAGTATCATAAGTAGCTGTACATAATCATGTTTTTTTTTTTTTTTTTTTTTTAAAAGAAAAAGCTATTCCAACCTTGATGGAGTGATGGTGAATGAGTCCAGTCCCTCGGCTGGCCTGGTGGTGGTGGTGGAGGGAGGACGCTCTGACCTGAGCCTGCTTGAGCTGCTGAGACACCAGCTGCTCTGCCTTCAGTGATGAAGAGGATGAAGAGCTACTGTGGGAGACGGCGGAGGATGCCTGCTGAATGATTCGCTGCTCTATTTCCTGCTCTTGCTGCAGCGCTTTCACGAATGCAGCTTTCAGCCGACTGGTATGCTCAGCTTTCAGAGCCTTTTTCTGATTGGATGACATGCAGTCTTCACAGAGAACTGCTCCACCTTTAGCCTTGTCTTGCCTCCAGCGGCAGGTGAAGTCAGTGTTGCACTGAGTGCAGATGAAAGGGTCTCTGATAATGGTCTTGGACAGTGATACACCTGTCTTTCCTGGACGGGGAGAGATAGAAAACACTTATCAAAAACAGACAAAAGGTGCTTGACTGGCATCAAAGAAGTACTTTGAAAGAAACAGACACAGGTAGACAGACATTTAAATCTGAGATGAATGTGAGGATGTCCTGACTATTTATGCAGAATATTTAAAAAACCAACAGCAACACTTATTTTAAACAGATCCAAACGTTGGTTGCTGCTACTATTTTAGCTGTTGATGAATTCGACAACTACGTTCTCAGCGAATCAATTTGTTGTTTGGTCTAAAATGGACATCACTAGTTCCCAAAGCGAAAACAAAAGCCATCAAAGCCAAAACCCGACCCACCTCTGTGGATGGTGTCCAGCAGATTCTGTACCACTTCCTCCAGTCCCACCAGGTAGATGAACTCATTGTTTGCCGCTGAGGGCAGGAAGTTGAACTCTGGGGCAGGAGGTTTGGGTGGGGGGATCTCCAGGAGGGTCTTCTCCAGTTGTTTACGCAGGGCCAGTTTAGCTGCAGCCTGGCGACTGGCTGGAGAGTCATTGACGCTAACCACAGACACGCTGCTGCTTCCTGAGGAGGAGCCCTTTAAACTGGACGCCGAGGCCTTTGAAAACAAGAAAACATGTTGACAACATGTTGAAGTCATGTTGTCAACCAATACAGTATCTGATGTGGTTTCACTTTGATGGCATAAAGTTACATTTAAGTCAGAAGTGGATATTAACTTCAACAGGAATAAGATACGATATTACTCTACATTATACAAGTTTTATTTTAGTGATGATCCACTGGTATTTGGTCAAGTTTAACGGTATAAAGTTATTACACAGATAATTATATTTAACCAAGTGTGTACCTACTTCTGTCTTCTGTCCCAGCTAGATAAAATTCAAGCCCTTTATCAAATTACCAGATCTGACAGTTAATGAGATCAACAAGATTATGTTGATTGTTTCATCACCAGTAATATGACTATGTTCTCAGCTCCTGCTACACATGCAGCTGTAGATACATACTGTAAAGAAAGAATAAAGAAACAACCTAGTGTGTGATGCCTGTGATGAGTGTAGAGTTCACTATATTTCATACATTGCTTTTAGACTGACTCCAAATGAATTAAAAAAAAAAAACAGTGACAATATTTTACCTTGGCTACAGCTGGGATAAAACATGTTTTGTAGCACTTTAAACTATTTACAAGTAGAGTAACGTTAACTAACCGGATCCTCAGAAGATTTTTCAAGACATGTTAGAAAACATTGCTTTGTATAAGTCTATGCTTTTTCAGTTTCAATAATAAACTTGTATATGGTTTCCAAATTAGTCAACATCTGAAACTCAGATCCAGGTGAGCACAGTTCTTGAGTCTTCTTTTGTCCAACTCCACATACTTCCTGCACAGTCATGTATTTTTTAAGTAAAGCAACAATATTCAGAGTGGAGAGGGAGCTATGTGGGATATTTAAGTACTTCTTCCACATGCATGTATATTCTCTTTTTTTCTAACTAACTGTTCCTGTGAGAGACTGACCAGCATGTTGGCACTGCTGCCGACTCTGATGTGGCCTGGCTGGACCATGCCTCTCTGGCCCTGGGCTGAAGGGGCAGATGTCCTGGGGCCCAACAGCAGAGGAGGGGGTCCTGATCCGGAGCCTCCGGACGCAGCCAACTGCTGCTGTTGCTGCTGGCGGAGAGCCTGGATCTGCTGTGGAGATACAGAGATGGGCTAACCAGGACAATGAGAGGGACGACATGGAGGGACGTCACAGACAAAAGTAGTGGACGACAAGGAAGGGACATCAAAAGCACCAAAGCAAAAGGGCACACACACACACACACACACACACACACACACACACACAAACACACACACACAGGGAGAGAGGCGCAGAGAGAAATTATAAGTCCTAGTGTTTAAATTAATTTATTTCCCAGTAGTTTGTGTCGGAAAGTTAAAGATAGCAGTAAGACTGAAAAGACAGGATTCAGATATCTTAGTGTGCTGATAAAATTGTCATACAGCATTTCCCCGTGACTCACCTGTGCCCCTCTGACCAGAGGCGGCATGATGATCTGGGAGCCATGTTTGGACGACACCTGCTGTCCTCCTCTCACCAGTGGCGGAGGAATGACTGTGCCTGAACTCCTGCCTGTCAAAATCTGGTGGCAGAAAACCACCATCACAAACAGTGTGAGCTACAGTGTGAGTGCGCAGCACCACACTGACAAGCTGCATGAGTACACATGTGATATCAGAGCACCGACCTGCTGAGAGCCTTTATTGCTTGTGATTGTTCCTCGAATTAGAGGAGGAGGCGCAGAGGAGCCGGACAAACCTGAGGGCTAAAGACAGAGAGAGACGGATTAAATTACGAAACAAAAGCTTAAAGCAGAGGTTTGTGCTGCGTGACACCCCCCCACCCCCACCCCTCCAGTGCTGCTGCTTGTTATCATAACTGCTGTTTACCTTCTGCAGAGTGTCCCTCTGTATCTGACTCTGTCGGAGCTTCTTCAGCAGGACCAGCTTGGCCTCTTCCAGCCTCAGCTCTTCCTTTAGCTGCTTAATGATGCGCTCTCTCTCCGCTGGGCTGCTCTTCTACATTCAACAGATCACAACATCACTTACAACGCCCACATTCAAAAAAAAAAAAGGACAAAGGAAAGACTTTCTAGGTATTGAAATGTTGGAGCGTTTTAATTATAACCCAGACTGAGCAGCATGAAATACAAAACTAATATCACAGTGTGTCTCACCATGAGCAGGTCGGTGTCCAGCTCCTTGAAGTGACTCAGGCCGTTCATGGGTGGACTGGGGGAGTCATTATCTGACAGTATAATGACGTCATCATCCTCCAGGGACGGAGGACGCTTCTCCCTTTTTATACTGCTAGATGTAAAAGAGACGAACAATGATGTTTACATTTTTATTTCAGGACTTCATAAATTCAAGTACTAATGCTGCACATCGTGAATAAAACAGAAGTCAATAACTTAAAATGTGAATATAATGTCTGGACGTAAAAGAATATAATCAGCCTAATTTTACACTGTTTCACAATATCACAAATATTGTGTATCAGCTTGTTACCGGAGCTTTACAGTTCTACTTCCTTTTTTATGGTTTTGAGGCAAGATGAAGTCTCACACCTCAACTGGGTCAAATATTAGAAACCATCGGTAATGTCTCAGTTCGCGGAGGTCTAGTCCTCAACCACAATTATGATTTACGACCGCGGTTTGAGTCGCTGTGCTGTAGTCTAGCAAGTCCAGACATCTCTCCACAAAGCTTCTCTCCATGTTGATGCTACTCCAACAACAACAGAAAAGTGAAAAGTAAATGCCAAAGAGAGACAAGGTGAGACTCCAAGTAAAAGTCTTTTAAGTCACAATGAGCCGGCTGTTTGTGAGAACAAAATTCTTGAAACAGGATATCGTGGCAGGCGTCTGCTGGGGGATCTGGGGGTTGACCAGTATCATAACTACATCATACAAAACACAAGATGTTCAAGAATACAAAAATAATGTATTTAAGCACATTTTATACTTTAACTTCTCCCAACACATACAGCCTGGACTGCACGGTGAGTAGTTGAAGAGCAGATGACCTAAATTCTTTGACTAGTGACACTGACGAACATGAAGAACATGAGTAATGCTTCCATAAAAAAAAACAAAGATGGCCTTGTGATTTGCACGAATTATGCATATCTATGAGGCAGAAGAAGTCGTTAAAGTCGACGCACGACAGCGTGAGGCCTGTCTCCTCCCGCCGTCCTCCTCGGGTGTGTGGGCGTGTGTATTAGTCTCTCCTCAGGGCTTAGCGCCATCATCACTTCCTGTGGATTAATCACTACTCTTCCAAAGAAGTCACATGACCTCAAAGTCATCATCACGTGACGTGCTCACTTTTCCTCCCACCCCACCCCTCCAACACCACCCTCACCCTCACCCCTCCCTTCCCTGTTCCTTCCACTGTGGAAACCATGGCAACAACCGGCTGGAACCGGTTTGTGACACACAGCTTCATTTTGTGCGAGGGGAGTTTTTAGGGTTCAGGTGGTGAGTGGGGGGAAAATGGAGGTAAGACTAAAAGAGAAAGTTAAACATCAACACTGAGCACAACACCCCCCCCCCTCCCCACCCCCTCCCTGACACAGTAAGTTTTTAACAGCAGGGTAACTTTAAGCATTTTTTACCCTTTTTAGTTTTAAATAAAATGTAATTTATCCTTTTATGAAGTCAGACAAGTATTTTTTTTTTAGTTTTTTTTCTAAATGAGACTGAAGGTTCAAACCAGATAGCCTGTCAGTAGACAAAGTTTTTTGCACATTCACACCATTACTTTTTTTTTTTATTATGTGTTTATTAAAAACAGGTCCTCACCCTTTGGAGGTGCTCATGTCCACGGGCTGCTCTCCAGTCTGAACCTCCACTTTAATGGTGGCCTTGACCTCGCCTGCGGCCAACATGCAGCCAGACGCCTTTGGCTCAGTCAGTCGGGCCCGGCTCCTTGTGTCCATAACTGGCTCCGTCTTTACCTTGCTCTCCTTATCGTTGCAGTCAGTCCGATTGTCTGAGTTCGGTTCCACCGCCTGTTGTTTCTGGGCCAGGTCCTGATCATCCTTCGCCGACTGGGAGGCCAAAGGTAATGCTAAAGATAACGACAACCGACTCTGCTCTGGCTCCTTCTCTTGGTCTGATCCGGTGCTAGTCCGGCTATCACCGTCCTGTGCTAGTACGGGTTCGGGTTTTGGATTAGTTTGTGTCTGTTCTGTGGGTTCAGATGGGTCCAGTTTAGGTTTTTTGTTTTCATTTTCAACATCGGAGGTTTCCATGGACTGTGGAGCAGCCTCCCTCTCCAGCGCCCTCTTCTGGCTGCGTGTCTGGCGGACAGCCTCCTCAGACATCCCCTGCGAACAAAGGAAAGTAATTACTATTATTTATCTAAAGAGGATTAAAAGTTACATGTCATCAGGTCCTAAAAGCTGCAGAAACTCAGGATTTAAAAGGTCCTGTATTACTCAGTGATGAAGTGTAGTACTTTGAGTATCAAAGGCTCAATCTATGAAGGAATGTATGAAGCCAGTATTCAGAGACTGTGTCCTGAAATGAGCTGTTCCTCTGTAATTTCATGACGTCATATCTATACAGTCACTAACCACAGCCAGAACACCACAACGTCTCACCCACACCCTATGTCCAGCCTGTTGTTTTTAACTTCATTAACTACAAACCACCAAGTGATCAGTAGCTGAGCTACAAAGCTTCACGACAGAACATTTTCTGGTAAACTGCACAATTGTCGGATGTCAGGAAGTCAATATATCACTGCACTGCCCTCCTGAGGACAGTAATGTTAGAGACCGGTGGTGACACTTTTTTCCTTAGATTTTTCCTGAAATACCAGAACATTTTAGTTCAGCAGATTTCAGCTGCTAGAATAACCACTGACATTTGCATTTACCTGTGAGTTTTACCAAGCTGGTAGTGATGCACGATATTTGATTTCTGCCAATATTAGATATGCTGATGTTTTTAAACTAATTTTAGTTGGCACCGATAAAGACACGTCTATTTTTATTTCACTGAAGAGAAGAACAAGTGACACTGTAATGACCAACTAAGATACTAAAACAAGACAAATAACTCTTGATTCTATCTTAAGTATATCTTCTTACAAGTGGACACATCCACTGATGTTAAACAGTAAGAAAATAATTTTAACTTGATGACACACTGAAACTAATTATATCCTGTGAGCTATATTAGCAGGCTATAATGTACTATATGTGCTTGACCTGGCTTATGTGTCACAGTAAAAACACTCACTTGGTTCTTGTTTGACCTCTGTAGATAAGTGTGAACAAGGCAACGTAAAACCAAACCGAGATGGGGTTTTTTTTGTACTTACAATTAATATAACTTCTTATGTGCTGTTTCCCCACAATTTTACAGGTCTGGCAAAGACAACTACAACTTCTGCCAGGCCAAAGAAAATCAAATGCAGCCAAACAGGGTTTCCCCCAGCGTGTAACAAACCCAGTGGGCTGGCCCTGAGTTGATCCCCTACCAGTCCTAAGCATTGTGCCGTCAGCTGCGAGCCAGTGGACCATCAGAAAAATCTATAAAGTTTCCACCGGTCCTACCGTCTCTGTGTGCCTGTGTGTATTGGGGGTGTGAATGAGAGCGACCAGATCCGACTGGACCATTGTAACCTTACAAACAGGTCAAAATCAGCTTAAAGGAGCTGAAGCTGAAACAATGAAAGGCTTTTAAGTTAAGTTTAACCACTGAGGGAGTTAAAACTTGACAGTGATTTGATATTATACAAAACAAAAATATTAAATTTCTGATTGGAAGTCACATTTTATTCTTGTGACATTAATATTATCTGACAAACCTACACTACAGATCTACTAATAACTTATGTTATCCTTCGTCCACAAATCGCAGCCGTGATTGTGCACTTATCATTTAGAGCCGAGGCAGACAAAACTGACCTTGAATCAGCTGCCGGGGACACGCGGTGACACGGTGAACAGACAAAACATATGGAATTAGTAAGGTCACATGACCGTAATGTTAACTCAAGTGAAATTCCAAAACATCCAATTATCTAAATTTCTGTCTAAACCAGAAACCAAAAGAATGGGAGACTGAAAAAAAAAAAGCAAAGAGCGCTCTGTGTTCAAGTACAGAAGAAAAGAAAATCTGTGGATCTCTTAACTAACTGTAATTTCCCAGCTTGGGATCAATAAAGTACATATATCTATCTATCTACTGCAACAACAAAGACTTAAAAAATATGTTGCAGCAAGACATCAAACAGCTGGAAGAACATGACAACATCATAATCAAATCAGTTTTAAAGGGAACTGGGGAATATCTAAAATTAACTGGAGGAAGATTTCTGTTAAAATATTCATAACAACCAGGGACTAGGAGCACTTCACTAATTTATGTGTGCAAAGAAACATTTTTTTCTTCCTTTCATTTGAACTTTTATTTCACTGCATCTGGCACCAAGGAGTAGCAGATCCGTTACCGTCTGATATCGTCTGTGCGACAAATTCCATCCCACCAGATGCTGACATGCTGGCAGTGGTGGACACGGAGACACAGCAGCTCGTTGTGTCGGACAGATGAGCATTAGATGTGCGCCAGTACATGGTACATACAGACACGCATTATCCCTGCAGTGGCTGCTCTGAATCTTAAGTATCAGGTCAGAAACACAGACAGAACACAAGTGGAATACGGATACCTATGCATATATGCGGCATACAGAGAGAAACCAAATAGTGTTTATCCAAACCTCCTAGGGTAAATCTGTTGGTGCAGAAATTACAGAGTGGCTCAGAGGTGGAAGGATCAACACAAAGCTGAGGATCACAATCATCACATATGGATAAACTTCTGACCATGTTATCAAACCTGCAATAAGATCAACACCAAGATAAGGCTCGATAACCAAAACCAGGAAACTATTAACACACGTACACGCACTTACTGGAATGCCTTTGGTCATTATCAAATGTGTACACGTTAAACATGTGCTGACTCATGTGTCGTAGTGCAGGACGTGTCCTGTGGTCAAAGTTCACTAACAGAATCTCAAACAGAAAGTCAAATTCAGAGATGTATACTCACATGGTCGTTATATACTGAGCTACTACAAGGAAGAAATGCAACGCCGCTATGTCCTGAATCATATTCATGCATGTATGTTACAGGATCGAGGACCAAGCCATGCCAAGTCTGCTGAGGCCCCGCGTCGCACTACAGGAAGCTGTGTTTTTAGGGGGGGATACAATTAACCCTTGCAACCTGTGCTACTTCTCAGTAACACATGCCGTATACACTCCTACCCCCTTCCCTTCCTGTTCACACAACGATTATGGCGGTGAGCACAAAGCACACTCAGTGTGTCCATGATGTACCTATACAATATACATACAGTCACAACGCAGCATGCAGGAGCAATCATCACATAACTGAGCTGACAAAGTGTTTTTTTAATACTCTGACATCACTCTGAGACACACATGACATGACCCTTCCCAGGATTCACTGGGACACACAAAGCACTTTTCCTAGAACCGGTTTAAACCGGTTGGAGAGTGTGTGTGTGTATGTGTGTGTGTGTGTGTGTGTGTGTGTGACGAGAGAAGCTGAAGCTAGTTTTAACCCTTCAGGTGCTGGAGCAGATGCAGAGCTTCCACAGTGACGGCCATTATACAGTGTGTGTACATTATGGATGTGTTTGTTTGCGTGTGTGTGTGTGTGTGTGTGTGTGTGAGTGAGTGAGTGGTGCAAGAGTGGTGGTGGGTGCATATGCCTGTCAGATGATGCTGGTGGAAGAAGTTAGACTCATGAAACGTCACCCCACATCTCTCAACCATACACAGACTCTGACCCTATCTATATAACAGGGGACCTGAATGGCCGACAGGTTTCACATTTCATCTCCATGGCAGTTTACACACATTTCCCACACACACACACACAGTGAATCAACCCTCCACCCACCCAAGAACTTGACATCACATACACCCAGTGTAAAGCCTCTAGAGGTGACTAAAACTGAAAGGAAAAGTCGTCTTGTTCATGCTACACACGTGAAGTTAACTTTCTGTCCACTTATATTGACATCAGGTCTCCAATAACAGCTACATTACACTTTCATTTTCAATATTTTCCCATTTTATCAGCAACATGTGAATATGTACATAACAATGTTATCCTAATGAATATTCAAATAAGATGGAAATCTTCAAACTGCATTTTAGCAAGTCTTCACTAGCCTGTCTGCACACTTACAAAACATTTGTCACAGCACTAGTTGGTCTGAACTTGGACTGAATCCTTTTGACAAGGTAAACTAGCCACATTGTCTCCATCATCTCCTTCGACAAAACACACCATTTCCACAAGTTTCTACAGTATCACAATGACCACCACCACATTAATAAGCTGCAATGTGCAGGTACATGACTTGAGGTGAGTGTGGCTTTCATCAGAGCTGAATACGTGTACTTTAACCTGGTATCAGGTTGCCTCCGCTATCGAGGTGCCACACGTATGAATATACGGTTTATCTCCACCTGTCTGGTCTTCTGCTGAGTGTCATCTTCTTCATACCTCAGAGTGGTTATTTATCTTGTCATTCATGGATCATGTCAACCATCAGTCACTCAGCCATCCTTCATTCAGACTGGCAGGCTCACTCTCAACCTTCATCGATGTCTGGCTGCTCATACAGTATGTGTTCAGCATTTTTTTTTTTTACCCACTGACGGTACCTTGTGACAACATATTTCCACACTGCACCAGAAAACAGAGCAACCATGCATCTGCATTACCTTGTCTAAACTGCTTTACCAGCAAAATATTCTCATCAATTACGCAGCTGCATCCGAGAAGAAAATGACAGGAACGATAGTCTTCAAGCCTTAACAGAAAACACAACTGCTGCAGTACGACTATAAAAGACTAACACCTACTGACTTTCGTAGGTGAAGAGTTTATTTAATTAAATAAGTTCAACAAGTCAGAGCTTTGTGCAGCAGCAGCCAACACAGCTGTCTACACAAAACAGGCAGAAAAGGCAATTAGAGAGCAAATTGTAACCTATATATCTGACAAAGTCATGGAGACTTGTCCAAACAGCTGCCCTGTGACCCCTGCAGTCATGTGCAGCAGCTTAAAATGTGGCAGGCAGACGACCCTTTCCAGAACAGAGGCTGGTTACACAACTTCTCTGGACTGGTTTTACGAGTGTGTGATCAGTGTAACTACTTTTTGAGAAACAACAAGATTGAACCTTCTGACTGACTCGGTCCTGTAATGTTAATACTCAGAGTCCAGCCACTGTGAGATGAAAATGCTGTGGATGAATAGGCTCTGCACTGTCTGCCATGACAGGAAACACACAATCACTCTCCACTATTCTGACCTGTGTTGCACAACCCCTTCACCAAAGGCAACCTGCATATTGTTCACACAACAGTTCATAAATAATACAACATGCACTTGTTTGTTTACATGCAAATAACACTTTACAGGCCCTTTGTTCTTATGAACAACTGGCTGCTCTTTCTAGATCTCCACAAAGAGGCAATAAAGTTTCCTAAAAGCAGAACACTTCATCACCATCCCTTCCTCGCTATAGAAAGGACTTTCAAGTGCCTGTGTTGTGTTATGTTGTGTTTCCCTGGTCTGGCTGCAGTACTAATTAACCAATAATTACAGTCAGGAACGTGAAATATATCTGACAAAAAGGGGAGCAGCAACCGCTCATCACAGTATAAGTATGAAGAACTTTTTTTAAAGCACAAATGACAAACACTGACTAATTACAGTGTCTCAAATGTAACAACTTCAGCTTGTTTTTTGTTTTTTTTTAACTCTTAACATTACTTTAACCACAAACTGAGTATTTCTGGACTTGATCAGACAACAGGATCTTGAACTGTGAGGAACCAGGAGTGACATTTTGACACTTTTCTACAACAAAACAGTATGTAACAACTTTAAACTGATCATTTATCCAGAGTTTACACAGTATTTAATAATTATGGGCAAATTTAAATTAAAAATTTAGATTTGATGATTATGGCAATTACTACAGCTGATACATGCCTCTGACAACAGAACAGATATTGAGTTAAAGACTTTAGTAAATGATTATTTCATCAAACATGTAATTACACGTTAATTTAGACTATCATGAATAAATAAAAAAGTTAACCGTGGCAGTCAGAGCCTGCATACATAACAACATACCATGACCATCACCGGCTTCCGTCATGTTAAATAACCGTTAATTAGTAAAAGTTTTTAAATCCATAAAGATGAATAGAGCTGGAAGAAATTAGTATAAATTGTTGTTTTGTTGGTGGCAGATCCTGAGGCTCAGCTTTGTCCCGACAGCGCTGTGAACTGCTGTGTATGTGGTGGCTGGAAGAGTGTGTGTGTGTGTGTGTGTGTGTGTGTGTGTGTGTCTGGCTGAGAGGAAGAGACGGGGAGGGAGTGTGTGCGGTGTGTGTCAGAGTGTGTGTGTGTTCAGCTTTAAGAGGAGGAAGACTACGGTTGTCACAGAGAGAAGTAGGAAGATTAGCTACCAGATAGCAGAACCAACACTGGTGCCACCACGGGGCTTAAAGCGGGCACAGACGTCCACCATTAACCATACACCACCAAGTACAACATCCAAAAAACCAAAGTCAGCCCTTTAAAAACTAAACCCAGCCCACACTACATGTGCAAGCAGCCGGCTTTTTTATTATTGACACCGCCTCAAGAGGCGGTGAGCGTGTTATTAGTTAGCGGGCTAACATTAGCTACATCGCACAAACAAAAACACGAAGCCACTTCAGCTCGAATGTGAAGCGGTTCATGTCCGGACCTGCAGCCGCTGATAACACCGACTTTAAGTCAAAGTAATAAAAGTGGTCGGAGCCGGTATCTGATCCTCATCACGTCCGGCACAAACCAGAACCGAGCCCGAATCTGTGACCTGACTACAACCCGACTGCGGGACACACATCGGGTTTATAAAAAGAAAAGAAAAAGGGGGAGATACAAACTTTCATCCAACCCCCCTTCTTTTTTCTTTCTTTTTTTTTAAGTGAGCCTCAGTGGGTCTGTTTACCTGGGTGTCCCCCCTCCTCCCTCCCCGAGGAGAAAACCTTCGAGTCGGAACTCATAAATTTCATCGACCGGCCCACGGACGGAGCGGAGCGGAGCTTGCCGCCGACCAGCCGCTGGCGATGTATCGTTATAATCCTTACCTCAGTTAAACGACTTGTACCGCACAGAAATCAAGTCCGGGCATCATATTTACAAACTGGCACGCGTAAGAAAACGTAAAATAAAATAAATTTAAGCTGAGCGAGCCCCCCCTCTCTCCTCCCCGGTGCTCAACCTTTGGCTCTGCGGAGAAGTGTTACTTTTCAACAGCCCATCAGCTTCTTTATCGTCACAGATAGGTGGAGGAAAACCTGGCTCCTCTCGACGAGTCCGAATAAAAGGCTCCCCTCGATCCACTTACTAAAAAACTTCGGCTTCACCTCAGTCAACTTACTCGGTCTCTTTGTCGCCCGTTCTTCGCCGATGGTCGACCAAGGATTGTTTAATCTGCAGTTAACCTCGATAAATCGTTGCTTTTTTGAAATCCAGGGGATATCCTCTTTTTTCGGCCCTCCCCGCTGCCGCGTCTGTTGCCAAATAATGCGCCTCAACACACATGGAGCCGCTGCGTCCTCTTAGTGGGCATGCGCACCTCGGCATACCAGGGCGACAGGATCACATCATGTAAGCCACTGACCACCAAGGGCCAGAGCAGGACGACCGTGTCAGGGGCCACCCCGGGCTCCTCCAGGAGTGGGGGGTGAGGGGGGTGACCCATGTAATCTGCACTAACACAAACTTACAAACACATCATGTCACATTGATGACAGAAAATATAAAGCACCACACATTTTCACCTAAACACTCACCAGCATCCCAGTCACCTCCATAACTTACAATACAGATCTAAACAAGGGTAAGATCTCGTATAGACTCATATAACATTATCTTATACAGTAAACACTGCAGCTGAAATAGTATGTAGCACTAACTGACAGATGTTGTGCACTTGTCCTCAGCTGGGACCCCCAAAAATCCCCAGTTCACTACGAGTCTATTAGTTTTACATAATGTGATCGTGTGAAAATTTGTTAGAGATCTCTGCGCCACCAAACTACAGAATGAAATAATGTGCCCGTGGGTCCAGTGTCTCTGTTTATATGTCCTTCACATGGGAGTCATTCCTGAATAAAGTTTTACTGAATAAATTCTGTAGTTTATATAGCCCCCACATGGCATACATATTCATAATTCTCCCTATTCACAAAATCCAGCATCACATTATCCACAAACAATATGTTCTTACACTAAAAACCTCAGCTTCATATTTGTTTCCATAACTTACAATATGGAGCTACACTGGCAAGACTCCAACACATAATCCACTTTATTGCCAGTATGATGAGCACTCTTGATCTGGTTATACCAAAAACATATAGGATATCATCATTGTATATAATAAGCTCTACAGCTGCCAAGACCATGTAGCACTATCAGTACATAGCCGATATGTGCTGTGCAAAACAGCTGGCAGTCTGTTCACTAACCCTCAGCTGGGACCTCCAAAAGTCACCGGTTCACTGCAAGTCCATTAGTTTTATGAAACGTGATTGAGTGAAAATTTGTTAGAGAACTCACACCACTAAAATACATTATAAAATAATATGGGCCCCTGGGCCCAGCATCTGTGTCTCGTTTTAAATCCCTTAAATGTCATTTACATGCAGTTATTCCTAAATAAAGTTTTATTAAATAAAATCATTGGTTTATATCATCCACACATGGCACATATTCATAAACAGAGCAGTGTTCAATCAGATAAAGTCAGTTGCTGATTGGTTCTTGTATCATGTTAATAAATAGTTCAATATATATATATATTTCTTCCCATTTATCAAACCCAGGGTCATATAATAACTCAGACTCCTAACTCTTTATCTTTACCTCCAGCTTCTCAACAGGGAAGAGCATCAGCACCATATCTGGATACTTATCTCCATCTTAGCATCATATTATATAATCACCATATAATCACCTCCTGTTTCCTAAAGACTGACCCCAGCATCACATTTGACTCCCTGAATCTACATTAAACTCTAAACATCCACCTCATTGATACATTATCAACATTAACTGAAAATTAATATTAATATTACTGTCTCTTGATTCTCATAACTGCAGGTCCACAACATCCACCCTGCTCTTTACAGCAGGGATTAAGAGGAGGCTTGCATTAATGACCAGTCTTGCAGCTACAGTCAGATCCATACATGTCAGTCCAGAGCACACGCAGCAGGGTTACTACGTCAGAAGTTGCAGAATCGCCTCCATAAAGGCTCCAGCTGGCTGCCTCTTTCATGACAAGACCCGCATCCCTTCAAAGCATCTCTGTGAACCGAACTAATCCTCTCTCATCCACAAACACTCATATAAATGCACGTACACACACACATATGTGTTTGAAATGCTGTGATCTAAGTAAGAGAGGTAGTCGTCCATAAAGACATAAGTGGGCATGGGTTACTATTCTCTAACAGGTGGGGGTTGTGGGTGTTTGAGTGCTTTGTCAGCATCACCCTGCCATTCTTTAAATGACAAAAAAGCTCTCTCTAGATGACGCTGTGTCATCAAGTCTGATTGTTTCCTCTCATCCTTCCCCTCCATCTCCTGAGGCTACAGATTGTCTCACATAAATGCAATCAAATCTGTACCAAGGGGCCATCTCCTCATAATCACCCTGCCCAAAGCAAAAATTTAATGAAGATGAGACAATGCTCTTGAGTTTACAGGTTATTATGAATCTTTTTATAAATATTGTCAGTGATCCAGCAGTTTCCCATGAACAACTCTATAGTCAGACTAGTGAAATTCAGTTAGTGATTGACTTCAAGATCGTCAGCATCTTTATATTTGTAAACTGCTCTTTGATGACTCTGCCGAAAGCCTGGTGTTGACTGGGTCAAATGAAAAGTCATGGGATCAGATGTTCAAAGTTGACTGTGATATGTGTATCAGTAAAATTTCATGGTTACTCATTCAATTGTCAAGACGTTTCAGTCAGGGGATCACCATCAGGACTCATCCTCTGGAGAGCACTGACACATTTTACTGAGAAAAAAAAAAACTCAACCTACTGGTGGTGCTAGATGAAAGGAGCATCATCAAAGTCATTAGGACTAATCCTCTCAGCATCACAGATGTGTACACAAAATTTAATGCCAGTCTATCCAGTGGTTGCTGGGAGATTCAATTTGAACCAAATTTCCATTCATGACCTCAGTATTTCTACAATATATATATATATATTTATATATATATATATATATATATATATATATATATATATATATATATATATATATATATATATATATATATATATATGTATGTGTATGTATGTGTGTGTATGTATGTATGTATGTATATATGTGTGTGTGTGTGTGTGTGTATATATATATATATATATATATATATATACATACTTTCTATGTCAACTAATTTAAATGCAATAAATTAAAGATTTAATTGGTCTTTTAATGCACAGTGGCAGAGAGAATATAACAGGGACACCTGGTAATATAATACAATAAAACGGCCGTGTTATAATGGCTGCCTCCAGTATGTGCAGTTTATTATAAAGGTCAGATCATTAGATGAGGTCGTGCTTTACATTTAAATGTGTGGTAATTATATATGGTTGGCATTTAGGGATGTTGTGTTGGATAACATAATATTCTCAGGTAGGTCTGTGTCTTTGTCCACCTCATCTACATCCATACTAATTTAGCTCACTAATTGTTTACAGCTATTACATAACAGACCAGACACATGTTACATATGTCTTATGAAATAGGGCTTAGATGGAATTTAAAGAAAAACAGAAATATGTGTTAGCATTATTATATTATGAGAATGGATGTGAACAGAGGTTATGCACTAAAACTAAAAGCAGATGCTTTAAAGAGATATCTGCCTCCAGTTTATCAGGACAGAGTCAGACTCAGGTGAAGAGATCAGCTCTGAAAGCAGACAGAGGTGAGGTCAGCCTCCAGCCTCTCTCCTCTGCCTCTCTGTTGTGTGGAGCAGGCCTTAATGGCCGCCCGTAACAACATGACAGCTTCAACTTAATCCTCATTAAGTACTGTAACAATGCAGGAAGTAGCTGCTGCAGTCACGATTAGACGGGCTCACTATTTGGCAGGAAATAGCTCCCTTTCGCTGCGTCCAAGACACCTAGAGCGTCCCAAAACTTTTCACTTTTATTCTCTCTGATCTCTGAATCTGGTGTCGATAGTTTCCCGGCAGCGTCGATCACAAAGACAGAAACTGAAAGGAGAAGAAATATGATCATCTGATGAAATGATATTCTGTGTAAATGTTTCTATAAACATAAACAATGGATGAGCTCTCGGAGGGGTCTCCACTGAATACCGACGTATATGATCGGCATGTGAAACGTCACGTTCATATGTGAATAAACCAACACGAACATGTCTGAAATTTCACAATAAGATGATTTATGACCGTGAATGAAGATAATTAACGTTTTCAGTTAACACACCGTCTTGATTGTACTTTTATATCACAACAATTGTTCCATCAGACTCTTAAGGTGGATATTTACACGTCAACATCAACCAAAACAGACGAAGTGCGAATATTTATCTTTAATGTCAGTTCAAATAGTTTCACTGGCACATTTCCAAGTGACAGCTGAAAAAGTTACAATATAAAATAATAATAATAAGGCAAATAAATAATATTAAGTGGATCGATTCCCATGTTGAAAAAAATGTTCAAATACCTTTCCCTTTAAAAAAAGTCAGACTTTTCCCAATGTGTTTATTCCAGTGTGTAGTCAGTTTTATTACTGCTATAAAAAGTATGTGTAATTGTTCTTTGTACGATTAGATTAATAATCACACTGCAGCAATTTAGATATATGTAATCAGTATAATAAAAATGGCAAAGGGTTACTGTCACTTTGGCAGGACTCTTCAACCAGGTTGTTCAGTGTACTGAAGATTACACACAAGTGTAATCAGTAACCTCTGACCTGGCTGGTTCAAACAGCAACCAAATGGATTTCTCTCAGATATTAAGCTTTGAAAGTAATGAAACTTAGACCACATCCGTTCCTGAGATATTCATCATTTGACTGTTGCTTTTCTCTAAAGTTTTCTCTTTTATGAGTTTGGAACAACCTCTCCGGCAGCTGGATGTCAGGACTTATGATCTGAATCATGAGGCCTTTTGATGAGCTGTTTCCTTAACAGACGACCTGATCCTCATCTCTCATGATCTTGATGCCGTTTGCGTTTGACAAAAATTTTATTGTTCTCTAAAGTTTAGTTTGCTTTTTGCGTTACTATTTGCAGTGACACATTTTTGCGGCAGTGTTGTACTCAAGTGTAGTGGATATGACATCAAACAATTGCAATTCATACTCATCAAACTCCATTTTGTGAGAAGAACAAAGGGTATTGTGCCTTTCTAGAGGAAATAATCTTTAGTCAAGCATAAATCACAAGACAATTTTCCAGTTATCTTTTCAGGCTGTAATTGATGACTACCGACTCAAGCTTTAACCCTTTACACTTCTGAGGACAATAATTAAAACCTCAGCTCTTATGGTTGAATTACATTGTGTTGAATATGAATTTCAATGTAAATTTCAGATGTTTGATCTTAAACGAATGGCCCCTTGGTTTCTGTTCATTTCCGTATGCCGTAAAAACATTATGCAGACACTTGAAACTTAATTGAGTTGTGCAGCCCCTCACTGCTTGGTCATTCAGTATAAGTACAGACAGTAACCTTGACATCAGTGCAGACTTGAGCAAGTATCAACAATCTGCTTGCAGATTTTCATCAAGGATCAGGAGAAAATGATATTTCAAACATACGCCTGGTCTGATCCTATCACCATTAGATTTTAAATCAGCTATAATTATCACCTCTATATTCATCACCTAGCTTTTGCTGTCTTTTCATAAGCTTCAAAAAGTCAAGTCATTCTACTTTTGAGGTTTTATTTATCAAAAGTCAAATGTGTCGATGTGAAACACAGTTGAAGACAACACAGACACTCAGTTTTATATATAACGTTCAGTAAAATGTCAATAAAATACATGGCATCCATACTGAAATACTTTATTGCAGTGAATACTTTGCAAACGACCAAACTCAGTAGTTTATTTCAAACAATAAAAACTACGAGTACTGAAGTCTGTGTAACAAAATGACAAACGTACCAGATAAACTACAAACTAAAATGTACCTACGTTACTGTAACAAAACTGAGTCACATCAGTTATAACAACAATGTCAAAGAACAAGAGCATGTGCTGTAACACAAGAAAACGTTAAATAAATGTTGTTTAAATAGAGTTTATACTGCCATCATCTGGAAGAAATAAGTAAAACAGGAAAAGAGAAAAAAAATATTCCAAAATTTTTTACATGGAAAAGGTAAAAATGCAGGTTTCATCATGAAACAACGTGTGTGCAAACAGGTAACAGTCAATGTTGTTTTGTAGAAATATTACTATTGTTACTAGTTTCTTGACTTCAGGCAAAATGTGCACAGCATATAAACATACACCACAGTCAGAGTGAAATGGCAAAAATCTTAAGGGAATTACAGTCAGGCCCCAAATGGACTGAACTGCAATGTCAACAAATTATCCCAAGTTTTTTTTTTTTTTTGATGCGTCACAGTGTCAAAACATGTTTACAGGTAATGTCTCTTACCTTCAGAACATTAATATGCACTAATGGATGTCAGGCGAGTCGGTGGCTATATTTATAAAAAACAGTCAGCTGGTTCCAAGGTCTAAAAAGTCTATTATCATTTCAAATTGCCATTAATCTCAGCTCTGCATGAATGATCAGATTTGTTCCTTTTCAGTGAATAAACTACACGTGCAGCTCATACATATCAAACGTACAACTACACTACATTAAGATCATTACAGATATATAGTATACCGTATACCCAAATGGATCCGAACTAATACTGTGTATCAGAAGTGACCATACACTGCTTCAAAAGGACAAACAGTGAGTTCATGCACAACAATAGATTTCTGGTCAATGGATGATTTCCATTTAATTTGTATAAATACTTTCTTGATGGTCTTACCAGAAAGACTGAACAGATAAATAAAGGGAAAGTTTGATATTTTTGCAAATGTGCTTATTTCCTGTCGTTATGATTCTTGGACGGCTCCCGTTGTTTCACCGTTTCCAGTTTTTATGCTGAGGTGAGTGAGCTGTCAGCAGGTGGTTGCTCCATACTTACTGTTCAGACACAACATCAATTATCTGTCATGAATGCAAATCAGCTCATTTCCCAAAATTCAGATAATTTCTTTTCATTTTTCATGTGTTTTAGAGCCCGTAAAACAAACTATTACAACCACTTTAAAGTGAGCCAGTGTAATAAAAGTTTGCCAACAACACCTCATGCGTCAATTACTTAAAGTCTAGTCATGATGCTCCAGTGCCCCAAATGATTGAAGAAATGCATTGAATGGAAGCCTGCCAACTAACACAGTGCAGTGTGCCCTCGGTTTGTTATCTAATTTACCTGCCTCCCTCTCTTCATACCCTTCTTGTGAGTATTTGTCCTTTTTTGTGTTTTTCAGTCATTCTACCCTGCTACCGCTCCTCTATCTCCTCCTTCTGATCCTGGTGACGATGCAGATCTCAGAGCAGGCTGGCCAGGCTGGTTGTGGGTCCATTCTGAGGCTGAAATTGTACGGGCGGGAGGCCGTCCGTCCACTGCAACACAACACATGACAACATTATTCTCCTTCAAAAATCAAAAAGTGGACCAACTCACTATTTTTAGATTGGCTGACCGATGTTTAGTGCTTACACTGATGAGGTTGTGCTCGGGGAGGCTGCAGGCTGCGATGTGGTCCTGCAGGAGCTGCTGGGAGAAGTTCTGGTGCATCTGAGCTGCCTCGTGGGCGTCCATGGTGTTTCCACAAGCCTTGTTCAGATCTGCTGAGGAAAACAATGCAGTGACCTCTGATGACCACAGAAGAAGTTTTACACTCAACGACTCTGAGCCCCAACAACAGGTCCACTCTTGAATATTCTGAGTTGTCTAGTTATTGCAGTGTGATGAAATGTTTCCACTCTCTACTTCTAATTAGGTTTTGGCTTCGTTTCCAGTTGATATTACAGCTGGAGATTTGTTTGTTTCCTCTGCAGGTTACCACTTCCAGCATGACTGCTGAATATAGTTACACAGTAGCTAGCTGGAAAAGAAAACTACTTCTGTTCAACTATACAAACATTAAATTGTAACATTAATGACTTAATATCCAAGTTGTGTTGCTTTCTTTTGTGCTAAAATATAATATATCAATCAGATGTTATGATAAAACGTTCTGTGGTACAAAATAAATATCAATGAGCAGATTACATTTAAATCTACTGCACAGCACGTTTAGATGTTCTTGGATGAAGCTGTGGCATTTTGAATCACACCACGAGCTTTCCTCTTGCTCCCCCATCAGGCCAAACTATAAATCCATCTTCTAATGGGCAGACTGCAATGAACGTTGTGAATTTCACCCGTGGGGTCAATGAATTATGAAATTAACAGTTCACCTTGCACGTTGTTGCACTGCCAGTAAGGTTTAGACTTTCTTCTTTTGACGTATTTGAGGTAAATGTTTTCGTGTTGACATAGCAAAACACCATTAACGTCATCATGGGTCTGGAATGAATGACAGTACCTTTGAGAAGTGCTGAGGACCACAGCTGCACAGACATGTCTGGGATCTTGCTGGCGAGCTGCATGGCGGGAACCACCATATTGTTACTTTCCTAGAGAAAATATGGAACAAGACATGTAGTTAAGACCACATCTACAGTTTTAAGACACCAGCACTACTGTGTCTGTGTATAGTCTGTTCAATAATATATTTGTTTTTTGTTTTGTTGGACTCACTCTGTGGTTGCCAAGGACAAAAAAGATGTGACCAAGTAGGACGAGTGAGCAAGCTGTCAACCTATTTAGATCCTCAGCATTGGACATCTTCAGTGTCTCCCTTAGAAATCTTCTGTTGATGCAAGTTTATATGTAAAGTTTTCATATCATAAACATTAATACTAAATATAAGGTTTAGATTGGTCTTATAGGGAAGAGGTTTTCTTACTTGGCTTCATTGTAACGTCCCTGGAAGAACGACAGGAGCCCTCTGATGTAAAACGCTGCAGCCCGTAAACAATGTGAGCTGAGGAAGTTAAAGTTAGATTAGTTAAAAATGTTTAAAAACATCTGATTTAAATTATGTGTTATTGTCTCCATAAATACCTGACAGGGAAATTATGATCAGGGTTAATCCTCTCTAACAGGCTGTATAGCTGTTGATTCAAAAAAGTCAGTTAGAATCAAGGTGAAGGACAAACATATACATGTACATGTGTAAATGTTTAACTGTTGAGGAAGGGAAAGGTTTTCTTACCTCTTGATGTCTGTTGCCTTCACGGATGTAAACACTGGCCAGGTTGGTCACAATGAATGTCCATAGCTCCTGGTGTGTGGTCATCTAACACAAATAAAAAATGAGTCATCTATACCAAATACAACCAAGGGTTTGAAATATCAAAAAATGTTATCGTCTCATTACGTGATTGGCTTTTGTCCTTGTTTTCAGAAGACGACACAAATTGACTAACGACAGCATATTTTGTGGTTCTATATAATTTCTATAAAGATCTGCATAAAACTGAATGGGTCGGAGTGTGAGAGAGGCAATGATGATGATCTGAAACTCACCTGGAGAGCAGCAGTGAACTGAGCCTCAGCGTTATCCATGCAGTTCACAGAGATACAGTAAAGGCCCTGACACAGAAAGAGAGGAAACAAATGTGAACGCTTCATATTACCCGAGACAGATGCATCTTCTCAACAGTTTCCTTTTTCCTGGAGACTTACCAGCAGCGTATGCAGCTGGGCAGCATGATTTGTAAATAATCTGGGAGACTGTTGGCAGAGCTGACAAACCTGAGAAATCTAAACAGACATCATAACATCACAGTCTTAAACAAGACAGAGACCTGCAGAGTAAACTGCTGTGAATCTGTGCTTCTGTTGACAATCAGGAACTGTCTGGAGACAGATTTTCCTTCGCAGCTGATGACTCACCTCCTGTAAAGCTGTGGCCTTGTGTCCGGTGACGAGCCGACACATGATGATATGCTCCAGCAGGATGACTTGGAACGTGGACAGGATGGGACTGCTGTCCAGCACTTTGAACACACACAGATGGATCGGACTTGTCTCAACATCTCTGACAACGAGGGGGGAATCATCTGTGAAGTATTCCAACAAACTTACTCTTCAGCTTCTCCAGCTGCATCAGAGCTTTGTCTGTGTACTTCTGCGCCTTCTCCAAGTAGCCTGCCTGCATGGAGTGCATCACTGTCACCTTTAAAAAAAACACACAAGACATAGCCTGCTGTAGATGTAAAACACATAATATCATGTTCCTATAAGAATGTCCCAATCTATGTGACAAAATCTCACCAGGTACACGAGCACACACATGTGCTCTTTGGGCAGCCAGTGGAAGAGAGCTGCTGGATTAGTGGGAAGGATCTCATCATCATGGAGAGTGGAGATGGTCTGGATACACTGCTGAAGTTGCTTCAGACATGGTTTTACACTCTTTACCTAAACCCAATATATAGACAATAATCATGTGGTGTTGGTATACAGTATGTTGCCAATAAAGAGACATCTTTAGAGGTACAGCTGTACCTGCCCAGCATCCAGGTAATGTGTAACCTGCAGCACGAGGAAGAAAACTCTGAGGGATTCCTTCTGAATGGGGTTTCCCTGCCAGTTCTCCACGATAGTCCCACACAGCGTCAGCAGAGGGTGCACCTCGCTCAGCTTCCGCTCCATCAGCAGCAGCTGCAGAGCAACAGATGCAGTTTCCAGAAATTCATGGCAAGGAAAGCAACACAAAAAACAAAAGAGCAAATATGTGAAGCTCTTTTTAATTAGAGCACTGTTTAACTTACCATTCCTTTACTTAATAGGAAGAGAGCTCTGTAGGAATTAAAAGAAGATCAATGTTAATGGAAGATAACAAGCATCAAAACACAAATCAAGATTAAAAAAAAAAAAAAACCCAGTGTGATCTTTTTTACCTTGTGTACTCTGATCCCATGACTCTTGCATATTCTGCTCCAACTCCCAGCAGGTCACAGGCAGAGACCAAGTCCTTCTCTAGTGCATGTAATTGCTGAGAAAGAAACAACAGCCCACACATAAAGGTTTCCAATTATAGTGCAAAAATATGAATATGTTTGTAATGCATGATATTCTCTTCTTACTGCGAGTTGAAAAAGCAGTCTGCAGTGCCAGTAGGGAGTTTGCTGAGAGATCTGGATGGCCTTGCGTAACACAGGTTTGGCTGAGTCCACCAAGTTCTTGAAAACAGAAGCAAACAGGTGAATTACAAAGACAGAGCAAAGCAATCAATCAACATCTGCTACTGATAGTACATTATGTAACTCTTGCATTTAAGTTAGAGCCTCATTAGTCTGTTTAAATGATGAAACACTGTACTAAAGTGTCCAAGCCACTACTTTTCACATGACACTGTTATTACATCTAATGAGTGTTTACTCTCACCTGTTGACAGTAAAACTCTGATAGGATACTTGCTGCCTCAAATTTGACATCTTCAAATTGAGAGATCTGACATGAATCATTAAGGAGTTTTTAGATCAGAGTTGACTCCAAAATAAATCCTGAACCAGAACATGTGTGTGATTGTCAGAAAGGATACTTGTTGTGATATGAACCACTGTAAGAGAATCAGAATGATAAATATTAGTCAGCATCACACGGAGCATCGATGTTGGACAGTGAGCTGGTGCAATGAATGAAAAAAAGCTTTACACACTGGACGTGTTTCAAATGTTTATCCGTTTCATTGACTCATTGTACCACAGCCCGGTGTCGGACGCCGGTGTGGCTGCTGCTCACCGCTTTCTCCAGGTGAGTCTGGGCCAGCTCGCTGTTCTTTGTGTGTCGGTACAGCACCGAACCCAGCTGCAGGTGAGTGCGGGCCTCGACCCTCGGAGGCGGCTTGAACTGAAACACAGCCTGCAGACAGTGGACACACAGACGGATCTTCGGTGGACTCGACGTGCGGAAATGTTCTGCAAAACCCAGCAGGGCCAGGTACCAGGGCTCCGGCGTCTCGGTGCTCGCTGCCATTTTGTGTTGTCCGAAGGCAAAACAACAACAAAAGATATCAATTTACAGCAGGACCCACGTCCGCCAAGTCTGCTCCTCAGCTACAGCTGGTCTCTCTTATTTTTTCTGCTTCAGTCATTTGCATGAATCCGAGTCCTAGCGCCAACCTAGCAAGAGGAACAACACTTCCTGTTAGAAATTTCAAAATAAGACTATCATACCGATAGCATACGTTTTGCATAATTCAGGTCATTGTAATGACCGGACAGCTACTACAAATGAAACACTTTACCATTCTCAAAACTACTATTTCACGGCTAAAATAGGACTTTGACCTGTCCATCACGGTAATATTATGAATTAGAAAATCACCTCTTTTACTTTGAAAGGAAAGTCGTCAAAATAAAACTTCGATTTAAAGTGTCTGTCTCGGTGTACAATGAACACCAACAAATCGATATCGTCTTCTTGCTATTAAAAAATACTATAAATTCAATTCGCTTCGCTATTCGAGGTCCCGGTAACACAAGACGATATTTTAAATTGTGTTCATGTCAAACGGTTTCTCTGAGGAACTAATGTTTTTAGTTCTGTGTTCCAACGGACCAATATACGAGCGGGATCTTTTGCGGATTTTGCTATTCCCTTATATTGTTCCGCATAATTCACGCCCCGCCACCGTTGCTGAGAGACACATAAACGACTACGTAAAGTGCGTAAATCGGCAGTGGTGGTCGGTCCATTCATAACAAGTGCAGCAGTTTTGGGCGGTGGTATCAGTTAAGCGATTTTACTTATCTCTTTTAGGAAGCTATATTCCTACTATATATAAGTAGGAACAACTCAACATTATATGAGCGTAACGGAAGCTTTGTAAATGTCATTAGAAATAGACGGTAGCTAGAGAGGGAATACAGCATCTGTTAGCTAACAGTAGCTACTCCTGGCTGTCTTGGTTTCTCATTTGACAACACCTATATTACATTTCATTTCAGACACGAAAATAAAGCAGCAAAATGTCGAAACGGAGGATCACACAGGAAACTTTTGATGCTGCTGTCAGAGAAAACATGGAGGAGTTTGAGATGGATCCTGACGAGGCTCTGAGGGAGGCTGTGGAGCAGTTTGAGTCTCAAGGTAAAGAGTTGTTGATTGATTGAACATTTCTGGAACTGACTGTTGGCGATGAGCTGGATTGTTACTCTATAGCGGCGAAGCCAAGCAAAACACAACCATATATTAACTTCCAGGGACAACCAGGGTGACAAAGGCAAAACATACTAATGCAGAATAACATAATGTGCATATGTGCTTTGTGGGTGAAATCACTGATCCAGATGTAAAAGCTTGAGGCACCAGAACCTACTGAATTATTCATCATGCCAGAGAAATAAATGGGCACTTGACACACATTACACAAAGGGCATGAGGTCTGATTGTTTATGTCCATTTTGTAATAATATGTAGGAAATTAATGGATGTTTTACAAAGATGTATTAAAAAGAACAACAATTGTCAGGTGAATAGAAAACTAAAACCGTGTCAATGGTCTAATGGCCATCTGTTTACCTTTATACAGAATTAAAGAGGATAAAGGATCAAATTAGATATTTATGTCTATCATCCCCTAATAAGGCTTGAATAATTCTCAGAATAAAAGTTGACATACATTTGCATGTTTTTTTGCATGTTTGCACTAGCTTCATTAATATATCTTCTACTTTTTCCAGTTTTGCAGTTAATATTGTATTGTATATTAAAGCACTAACCCCAATCTGATGTGCTGATGCAGGTGTGGACCTCAGTTGTATAGTAAAAGCTGTACCAGCTGCACCATCTGATGACAAACAAGAGGAGCAGACACATGCGGTCTTACAGGTGAGTCTTGGCCTGTTTTGTGAATAGGACCTGCTTACTGTGTTGTCAGATTCTCACTGTGTTTATTCGATTCTCACTCTCAGGCTTTGGATTCCCTCCGCATTGGAAAAGACTCTGCTGTTGTTAAGGAGGTGACAGCAGACATGAAATGCTTTACTGAGCAATGTTCACTTGGATTTGCTCAAAGGTATCTGGCAGCCCAAAAAGATGCCTACCCAATCATCCTCTCCTACTGCAAGAAGAGTGTGGAAGAGCAAGAGTCTGTGTTGGCTGCTCTCTCTGCTTTAGCTGCTCTAACAGATGGTCAGCCAGACTTGTTGGATGCAGAGGGCCAGCAGTTTCTCTTGGATGTCCTTAACAAGTATCAGGCAGATTCATCTGTGACATGTGTAGCCATCTGCACTGTGCGTCACTGCTGTTTGAAACATGAACAGAATAGACAGGATCTGGTAAAAGCTGGAGTCCTGCCTCTGATGACAAATGCCATTACACAACATCGTGGAAGTGCCGAACTGGTGAAGGAGGCCTCTGTCGCTCTGAGGGTCATGACCTTTGATGATGATGTTCGAGTTACTTTTGGGCATGCTCATGAACACGCCAAGATTATTGTCCTTGAGCACAATGGACTGAAGGTCTTAATTGAGGCTGCAAAAGGTAAATTGTTATCATAATAGCTTCATTGGCAGTGTGTTTTCTGATTCAGATTTTGATCTTAGGAGTTTAATTCCCTAATGTCTCGTGTTTTTCCCTCATAGCTCATCCTGATAATACTTCTGTTCTAAGTGAACTTTGTGCAACTTTGTCCCGTCTGGCTGTAAGGAACGAGTTCTGTCAAGACATCTGTGATTTGGGAGGATTAAAATTCATGATGACGTTGCTTGCAGAGAGCTATGAGACAGCAGTAAGTTACAACAAAACAAGACATTGTTTTGCAAATTCTTTCAAGATTCAACTTCCATGTTTTTTGTGTTAAATGATCTTGCTTTTCTCTTGCAGGAGTTGGTTAGACAGGTTCTCAATGCAATACGAGCTGTAGCAGGAAACGATGATGTGAAAGATGCTGTTGTAAACGCTGGTGGAGTCCAGCTCATTGTCATCGCCATGAATAGACACATGAGCAACTCTACAGTGAGTCAAATTTCACATTTTTGGATTTGATCTTAAACTTTCCGCAGAAAAGCTGTGAATATGTTGTGAATAAAATCAGCAACTTCCCTAATATTATGTCCACGTTGTGCTGTAGGTGTGTGAGCAGGGCTGTGCCTGCCTCTCTGTCCTTGCTTTGCGTAAACCCAACAACTGCAAAGTCATCATGGAGAATGGAGGCGCCCTGGCTGCTGTGCAGGCTATGAAGGCACACCCTGATGCGGTCAATGTGCAGGTAATATGAGGTCCTTAATAATTAATGACATTCACTTTAAAAAATGAAAATGGCCATGTGACCTTGTGCCAACTTCTATTTTCTTTGTGAACAGAAACAAGCCTGTATGCTGTTGAGAAACCTGGTTGCACGTATGCGCAACTACAGCCAACCAATACTGGAGATGGGAGCAGAGGCCCTGATCGCTCAGGCACTAAAGACTCATCAAGACTGTGGTGATGTGGGTAAAGCTGCTCTTAGAGATCTGGGATGCAAGGTGGAGCTTCGAGAGCTGTGGACTGGCAAACATGGCAGCCTCACCCACTGAGAGCAGAGGAGAACTCTGAAAAACAGAGATTCATAAAATGAGATTGACACATTTATACATAGTAGATGTTGTAGGAAAGACTTGTTAGCAGTACAAACAACCAAGCCACCAGTCCACACAATGCCTTTAAGAGGTTGACTATAATTCCAGTCCTTTCTTTGGTTTTGACGAATACAAACAGGTCATTCATGTTGTATATGTTTTTTTTTTTTGTTTTTGTTTTTTTTGCAAATAATATTATGTCTATACATGGTTGAAGGCCACTTTTATGTCTGTAATACATTTTTTCATCAGATGTGAAATGTAAATTTATGAGTTTTGTGCCTTGGGTAAATATACATATACATTCTGGTGCACAAATACTTTAACAGAAGTTTCTTTTCCTGTGTTGGCAGGGCCAAATTTTGTCATTTATGTCATACCTTATATCAACACATTTCCCTTTTTTTTTACCCTGTTTTTAGTGTATCTATGCATTATTACAGTGTCAATCTGAAGTCTGACATTTAGACCAACCTCTAATGACATTATATATCATGCATGACTGTGATAAAACTTACTTTTGGTGTGTCACATATATCTTATTGTGTGGATGTGTATATGTCCTAAAACACTGAGGTTAAAAAGCTGAAGGCTAAATTAACACTTGTTGTTAAAAATGTTATGTAATTTAATTTTTAATTCAAAAAAGATTTCCAGTGAGCTGAGTTGAAGGGAGGGCATATTAAAGTGGTAAGTGTCCTACAGTCTCCTAAGATGTAAGAGACAGAGAGAAGACATATAGATTTTACAGAGAGGTGATGTATAGATTATATATACATATAGATTATATATACATATAGATTTTATTAATATTTTAACTAAAATCACTTTGCAAACTAAAAGAAAAAGACACACTGCCACATTTAAAAGACAGGGGAAAAACTCATGGAATTAAGGGAAACTATAAAAGGCGACTCCTTGCCAAGACTGCCCCCTGCTCACGCCCCTCTAACTGACCTATCCATGCGCGCTTCACTCGGACTACATTACCCACAATGCCCCTGCGCTCGTCCTTGTCAACCCTCTGTGGTCGAGCTAACGTTAACTGCCTGTGGTCACTGACAGGAGTAGTAACGGCTGAAATACAACATCATGGACGGTGTCAGTAACGTCAAGTCAGCGCTGCGCTTATGGATCTGAGAAATGTCTGGAAGAGGATGCCTTTGACACAAGGAGACATTATTTATGAAGAAGTAAATATTAACGAGTGCACCACGAGAGTAATGGCAACGATAGTATAGCGATAAGCTAACATCGAGCTAACGTTACTCAACCTGGTATCTGGCTAACTTACAAAACATCTTCGGAAGAACCTGCAGACCACGTGACAAAACTCACCGAGTGTGAGAAATAAAAGCTGCAGAAAATCAGAAATCTTCGTGCTGATCTCAAATTTCTGAGGTAAGAAATGTAGTGTTTATAACCAGTGACAGCTAGCTGGGTGCAAAGGGTGGCTATGTTTTGTTAGTGGGCAAGTTTCGACAAGACTCTGGATGAACCGGCTAGTCAGTCACCAGCGCGGTGACGATTTTATCTGTGATAAATGTGGGTTTTGTAACAAATACAGCTGGTTTATAGCCTTAACGTGGTAGTGGTTATGCTGTGCCAGGTGTTACTACAACTAATTTGACTAACAGTATTGTTACATGCCGAGCAAAATAGCATATGGGATACAGTGATGCGATAAAACTATTACATAACATTATAAAACAGTCTAAATACTATAGGTCGATACAATGAAATAATAAACACTTTATACTTTACTACAGTCCATTAAAACAACACCACAGCCTCAGGATTGTTGTAAAGTAAACAGAGCTGATATAAGCTGATATAATTTTGTTTCGTTAAAGATGTTAATGTTAACGTTGATTAATCATAAAGGCTTTATAAGCATTATAAGCTGACCAAGTGTAGCTTTTATTGTGCTGGTGTTTGTAACGTTGTCCACCGTGTGTCTCAGCCCAGGGTTAATATCACCTTCAGGCACTTAGTCCTGATCATGTTGACACATCCTGAAACAGTTTACTGATGCACTGATATTTCACTCATGACTGTTAAGTAACCCAGCTGAAAGGACAAGTTGGTCACATCAGTTTCTCTCCAGCTCAGACCCACAAGAAGGAATTGCTGTGTATGACACTGTTAATCCACCGGGACGGCTCTACCTCTCCTTTGCTTTATGTGGCAGGGGAATTGTCTGTTGAATCCAACGTGTCAAGTGAGGCAACCAAACAGACGCAGCTAGGAGTCAGGAACAAGGACCTGTAAAATGATATGCATGGGGAAGGAGTTAGTAGGGAGGGGTGAGGGACAGCCTGTCAGGAAGGACAGTGGTGAGGTGAAAGGGGACAAATCTGGGGTCTGAGTGCTCATTTGAGGATTTGGCTTGAAGCCCTGTTGTGCTGATGCCAGTATTAGTTGCCCCTGACTACCCAGCTTTTTTCAGCAGACCCTCTGTTTGCTCTGTTGTCTCATAAGTTTGTCTCTTCATCTTGTTTTGCTTGACTCTCCTCACTGCTGCTAAACTCCTGCAACTCTCATGTTTCCAAGTAAATCTTTTCCTGATAACATGTGATTATTTAAATAAATGTTCATTGTTTATTGTTACTAGTTCTGAAGCTGGTTTGAACCCGTATTTAGTGAATTAGTCTTAAAACTAAAGGTGACTGCTTTTTAGATAATGTATATTTAGATAAATGGTATGATATATCATTTATATTTCGATATGATATTCGTGTTTTATTTTATTTTTATAATGTTGTGTCTGGAGAAGCAGTAGTGACTTTTACAACAGCAAAGTTTTGGTATAAAATCTCCCTGGAAACAAATCTAAAACCTAAACAACATAAACAATATTCCTGCCAACACGGACTGAATCAGTCATGTAACTTAGTTTGTTTGTATGTCATACAAATACATCAGTATGCTAATCAGTCAGTAGAATAATCTTTGCAGATTAACAGCAGTCACATGCTAACATAACCCACATATTTATATGACACATTTGTAATTGTGGATATTTTTATTTTAATGAGTTGAAGTGAAGTTGGTTTGAACAATGATTGATTGTGCTGTGTTTAACAGTGGAGCAGTGAGGGTTGAAGGTTGCATGAATGGATGATTTGTCCAGTAAAATGATTAGCACATAGAAACACGTACAAGCGTTTTTGTTTGTTAGTGTGGTACTAATATTCTTAGGTTGCACTCAGGCAGACACCTTTCACCGACAAGCCCTCAGCTCTGTCCTACAAGAGATTGGATGTAACTTACTGCAGCTCTGCATTACTCACTGTCTTTTTATAGCCTTTGTAAGCACAAGTTAAGTATAACTGGATTATTCTCCAGGTAACTATTTCCTAGAGGTGCATAATGTTTTTATAGCTTTTTTGTTAATAGATAACCACTCTCTGTTAGTCATCACATGTTGACATGATGCTGGTTGAATCGGCAGAGAAATACAAAGAAATGACTAAACTCAAACATTTCTATGTTAACAGTTTTATACAAGATTAGCTTTGATTATTGGGGTACACAATGAAGCTACTCCTGAATGTAAAATCAAGCCATTTTCATGTTTCTATTATGTAGCAATGCATCATAACCAGAGTCATGATTGTATTTTTAGTTTGATGAGGTAAAAATAGTGAAAGAGTTTAATTTAGCCACCTAAACATGTTCCTGAGCTAACTCATGACCTCTCCTCTACTCTGTAGCTGTCAGTGCCTGGTGTCACGACCCCTCCAGTGGTTGGATTCATGAGCGCGCTCAGTAGCGGCTGTACGTAGTCCACGGGAATGGGGAGTGGAGTCCAGGAACAACGGGCATCACTCACGCAGGGAGAAGTGCTGCCGCTGGCTTCCTCCAGTCAGTCAGAGGTGAGCTCACATTTCATAGACTAGACTTTATAGCCTTCTCTCAGCACTTGAAGGAAAAATCCACCTGATTTAATCTGTGAATTTGAATCATATGTCTCTATTAAGTGACAAATACTGCAGCTGCTTCACAGCCTCAAGGACATTAGTCATCGTGATTTTCTAGTTTGGATGAATTATCACCAAATTATCATATTTCTGTGTTTTATCTGTGTGCTGTGTTTATTTGAAGGGAATTCAGTTGTGCTGTTAAATCATATATGAGATGCACTGATTTGAGTTTAGTGGCTTCATGGCCTCCTCTTCTCTCTTTGGTTCATTTAAGGACATTTGTTTTGTTTTGTAAGGTTTTGTAAGCTGGTCAGTCAATTGACATTTATTGTCCTTATGCAACTCTGGCTTAATGAACAACAGAATCACAAACACGTTTTGGTTCACGTAAGGTTGCAGGTTTTACAGGATTCAGTCGCCTCATTTTGGTGATTTTGAATGTGATTCTTGCTTCTCTGTGCAGGGCCTGAAGCACACTCAGTCTGTCCTCAACTCGCTCTTCTCTGGGGCTTTAGCAGGAGCTGTGGCCAAGACAGCCGTCGCCCCATTGGACAGGACTAAAATCATCTTCCAAGGCAAGTTAGGTCCCAGATGACCTAAGACTGTTTTAAGATCACAAATGTCCCAAATTCATGAGATGGAATTATTTCTTGACACCTGTATTTGAACTAAATTCCTACTTTTGGTACAATGTGAGTTCTAGAAAATGGGTATTACTGAAATTAGAGGAAGCTGAGCATTAAACAGTATACACGTCTTTATATTGTACATGTGTTTTGTTTTTCAGTGTCTTCAGCACGATTCTCTGCCAAGGTGGGTTTTACTTGAGGAGTGTTATACATTTCGTCTTAGTTTTCATCTTTAGTTTGATAAAACGATGATCTGGTCACCAAACATACATGTTTATGTTTGTGCACTGTATCATAGGAAGCGTACAGGTTGATTTACCGCACATATCTGAAAGATGGCTTCTTCAGCCTGTGGAGGGGGAACTCTGCCACCATGGTGCGAGTCGTCCCATACGCTGCCATCCAGTTCTGTGCACACGAGCAGTACAAGAGGCTGCTGGGAGGCTACTATGGCTTTCAGGGGAAGTAGGTGTCAGCATGCACTTGTAGACCTTCTACTCAGGACTGACATATTAAAGGATTTTAAATTTAAATTAAAGTAATCTTTATGTCTTTAATCTCTTCATGTCTTGTCAATGCGCACAGCTGATGAACAGTTGTTTTTCTCTGCTGTTTCAGAGCGCTACCTCCGTTGCCAAGGTTACTTGCTGGATCTATGGCTGGTACCACAGCAGCCATGTTGACATATCCTCTGGACATGGTACGAGCGAGGATGGCCGTGACACCAAAGGAAATGTAAGAACTAACTATAAGTCTAACTGCTATAAGGCATCAATAAATCAATCAATACATATCAGATAATAGTCAAACAGCACAAGGGGCTCGCTGCACTAGTGTGAGTTTGATGCTTAAAGTGAATCAAACCAAAATTTAATTTAAATAGTGCAACCTTGAAAATTTCTCACAGTAAGTAAGTGTTTTATAAATGATGCATTTATCACAAATATTCATGTTCATTCCTTTAGACTTGACACAAAAAACACAACTTTTTCATCGTAACATCGTAACGACAGGATACCAGAATATAATAATGAATGAGAGTCTTGGGCCGGCATCTCATCTCTTCTCATTCAACTGTTAAAACAGCATTTTTATACTGTATTTTGTTTCCGTGTTTTAGGTACAGTAACATTCTACACGTTTTTGTGCGGATCTCTCGAGAAGAGGGCTTGAAGACGTTGTATCGAGGTTTTACTCCCACCATGCTCGGTGTTATTCCCTATGCTGGTCTTAGCTTCTTTACCTATGAGACTCTGAAGAAATTACATGCCGGTAATACACCATCACTATCCACAACCACTCTCCTCACACATTATATTTACATTGCATATGTGAAATACTGTGTACTACTTTATATCTCTAATGTCTCCTGTAGAGCGCAGCGGCCGCCCTCAGCCCTACTCATACGAGCGGCTGGCGTTTGGAGCGTGTGCGGGACTCATCGGCCAGTCAGCGTCTTACCCTCTGGATGTGGTGCGGCGGCGCATGCAGACTGCAGGGGTCACAGGTCACACATACGGCACCATCCTGGGCACCATGAAAGAGATCGTGGCGGAGGAGGGTGTCATCCGTGGACTCTACAAAGGCCTCAGTATGAACTGGGTCAAAGGGCCCATCGCGGTGGGGATTAGCTTCACCACCTTTGACCTCACTCAGATCCTCCTAAGGAAGCTGCATCAGATGGGATACACGGCTCGATAACAGTGATTGAGTTGGAAAACGGGGACAGCACAAGATCCCCTTCATCTCGCTAAAGAGAAACAAAAAGGGGGAAGAGAGCAAGTGGAGAGTGTGTTTCACTGAACAGAGGCAGACCCTCACTTGCTCAGGATGCATCGGTAATATAATATATTCTCTTGCTTATCTGTGTGCAAGAAGGGACGAAGAGTCCCTGTAGGCGTGAGGTAGAGTACAGGGTGGTACTGTGTACCTGTACACACTGGTGTCATGAACATCTAAGTGCAATATGCTCAGTGATTTTTTGTTGTGATTTGTGTACACATAGATTATTTTGCTCCTGTCCTCGTGGACCAGGCCTGTGAGTGTATTTATCAGTCAGAGAGTTCAGAGGTTCACACACTCTCAACTGCCTTGTGTGTCTGCTGAAAACTGACACCTTCCAACACAGCTTGCCACTAATTTCCTATAAGACTTCTAAGATGCATTTGACTTGATATGAGGACAATATGCCCCCATAAGATTTGTTGTGATGTGAGTGAGTTTGTTCTAAGGAATTATACCAAAGTTTAGGCTGTGAGCTAGATGCAGGTTATGTGATGTAAACGTTGTCGTATATTGAAGCACAAAAGACACATAATCTTGCCCGGAACACAGGCTACAGCATCATCACTGCCATTTAATAGTTAGTGTTTGTTTGAAGGTAGTGAAATCTTTGTGTCCGCTATCTGTATGTGGAGCCTCTGAACACTAAATTCACAGATGAGTGTTTGGAGTCACGTTACTGCTCTGACAGCAGACAGATGATATATATTTTATGCCAGTGCCAACACATGTGAAGTATAAAGAGTGCCCATATTGTTTTTGTTTGTTTTCATGGTAATCATATTGTAGGTCTTTTTAAAATACTGTCAATGGTGATGGACAGTTTTGTTGTCTATGATCATTGACACTGATTTAAGAGGTTGGTAGTAAAACCTTTATGGTCTATTGTAACCCATGACAACAGCCCTGTTGAGAAAACTTATCTTTGTGAGGTTTGCAGTGCTGCTTTTTCATTTAATATTGTTTTGGATTACAAGACATCAACAGGTTTATAATATCAACACAATGTATGTGTGGTTTTCTCCTTTTTTTGGCACCATGTGTCACTGGTATGACAGACTCCCATATACAGTACAGTGCAAATGTTGTCTTCCATTTGCTGTCAGTGTGGCAGCTGCAGGATCTGTCTCTTGACGACTGTGCTGTCGTTCATGTTTCATTTAAAACCTGGCAACACGTCAGTTTTGACAGGTCGTTAAAACAAGTTATGCTATGAGTGGACTCGCATTGTACATCTGTATTAGTATTTACTAATGGTTTAACTTGACAGGATATATGCACACATCTAGAGATCATCTCACTTCTCTATTACTGATATAATTCTTGTTGTAATATTAGTGCTCTCAGTATCTCAGCACAAAACCAGATCTTCATAAAATTCACATTTCAGTGTGATACGTGTTGTAGTGTCAAAAACATTTTATTTGACCGCTTGTGAGACAGTTTCGAACCGCACTGATGCAGGCTGACGGTCATTGAGGAGGGTCAATAGTCTCTAAACTTAGACTGAGCATACCAAGCCAGCATGGTTGTGCTGAGTGAACAGCTGGATGACGGAGCCAAGTGGAGCAAAGGGCAGGTGTCTTCTTTACCAGAATAAAACAGGAGGTTTTCTCTGTCAAACAAATGTGAGGGTCTGAACTGAAACTCAGCTGTTAGTTTCAGAAAAAACAATCCACTGTTTTGTATTGTCAAGTCCCTGATCAATTAATACTCTGATTGGGCTGCACAAGTGATTTCTTTTGTTATTAATAATTCAATAATTAATTACCAGAGCCTAGAGTAGTGCCTTAACAGCACGAAAGTTGTCTGACCAGCATACAAATACCCCAAAATATGTTTTTTTTTTTTATTATGAAAGAAAAAAAACAACCCTGTGTTTATTATTCTTTAATCATTAGATATTGAGTGTTTTGCTGTTCAATCACCTAGTAGAATTGGAATTGATTTTATTTTTTTTCCGTTATCCATCTCGTGTATTGATTGTTTCAGCTCCAGCTGAGTCGTTTTCTGTTGTCATCATCTAGATACAATACCTGAATTTCATAGCAAAATGATTTTTTCTTGATGCCTCACCTTGTGAAACATAAATATGAAAAGACCAACGTTGTCTAAACCCAAGCAGCTATATAAATGTGTATGTAATATGTTAAAACCCCGACACAGTCCGATCGAAGAATAACAACAAATGCTGATGATTTGTAGTCTGCTTTTGCTACTGGATGGTTTTTGATAAATTTAGGTCAGTTCTAAAACATTTAGAAATGTGATAACCAGCTCCGGACAGTAGCTCACTACACTCTAACCGCCCGTCTATTAAACTCCTTTAACTTGCTCATTTGTCTGACATCACCCTCTCATCCAGCTGTTATGTGTTTGTTCATGGTCCTTGTGATTGTTGACTGACACTGTCCGGTGAATCGGGAGCAATGTAGCATCCAGGTGACAAACCTGAACCCAGAGCAGTCGATGTACATTTAGTCTTTTAATATCAATTCATTGTCTTTACTTCTCTCATCAGATCACAGGAGGAAAACTAACAAACAGTGACACCTGAACATGTTCTGAGCTGATGGTTGACGAGTGCTACTTGGTTGACAGTACATAGTAACTGAAAGCTGAATAACAGGGACAGTTACTCTTAAGTGCCTAGCAAAGAATAGTAACATTTTTACTATGACTGAGCTACTTCTACTAACCTTTTTGAAGGTTGCTTCCATTTTCTAGCCTTGCTTCAGTCTTGAAGTTACAAATATTTAAATGGCAGATGGTTTTAAGGTGGGTTGAAGTCTGGGGATTGTTAGACGTCTGTGACTGAATGTATTGCTTCAGGTGCAGTTTTTGTATGTGAATTTTGTAAACCGTACACACTGCCTTGTAGGGTGAGGGCCACGGCTCTTGGCTTCTCAGCAGCCTCAGTTAATCTATTTCAACATGTTTGGGACTGACGTGAGGAGTGAAAAAAGATTTTTACACCCAGATTTAAACATAAACATCTCAACATTAATAGCACTGCATTCTTGATATTCCCAGAAAGATGAAACTATTATAAAAACAGATGGGTGAATATGGGTGATGAAACATCCTATAACAGTCTAACAAACAAACCTGGACAAACCTTCCTCTCAAGACAATCAATAAATGCCAAAAAGAAAAATCTTTGTTTTGTATTTCAAGGACAGTAGTTTAATGAGAAGGAATACTGACACACTACAACAACCTACAGGTAAACATTGTGATTTTATTTGCTCTAATGAAAGAAAAATGAAATGTTTAACCCCATTTGTGGGTGATCCTGCACAGACGTGCAAACGTACAATGCTACTGTTTTTGCATGTTACCACAGTCTTGTATGTTTTGTTTCAGTGCAGCAGTGATACGATGGCTGTTTTGTAAATCTGAGTGATTTGTGCCAACTGAATGTAAACATACCTACCTACTAATACCACATCCTCTGTCCAGTCTGTAGTGTCGACAGTGTATCTATAGGAAAGTTTTGAAATATCAAGTTCTCAAATAAAACTGGATGTTGAGGCCTGATGATGATGATTGTTCTTATTATTTCATTTCTTTTGTCATGTTTAGCATTGAAATCAAGTAAGTATTTTGTTTTAATAGCACATTTACATGTATAAAAAACTTTGTACCGTAGAGACAAAGTGTTCAGTATGATTCTCAATAACATGCATCTAGAAAGAGTGATAGAGTATCAAAAACTGTACAATCATGTTGTAAAAATAAATAGTATAAAATATAATTAGTATAAAATAACTATGTTATTGTAATAAAGTTATTTTGTATGTTATATATATATATATATATATATATATATATATATATATATATATATATATATACACACAAAGTGAAATATTTCAAGCCTTTATTTGTTTTAATTTTAAGGTTTATGGATTAAAGATAAAAAAACAAAAAACACCCTCCATAAGGAGAAAAAGCCTCAACAGGCAATCACAAATGAAGCTGGATGCTCACAAAGCAATGTATCCAAGTATATTAACAGAGTATTAAAAGGAAGGGAAAATGTAACTAGAAAAAGTGCACAAGTGACAGGGATGACCGCAGCCTTGACAGGATTGTCAATCGAGGGCAATTCAGAAATCTGGGGGAGCTTCATAAGGAGTGGACTGAGGCTGGTGTCAGTGCATCAAGAAGCACCACATACAGACGTCTGGATGACATGGGCCACAGCTGTAGAATTCCATGTGTCAAGCCACTGCTGAACCAAAAACAACGTCAGAAGTGTCTGTGCTGGGCTAAGGAGAAAAAGTACTGGTCTGTTGCCCAGTGGTCCCAAATCCTCTTTTCAGATGAAAGCAAATTTTACATTTCATTTGGAAATCAAGGTCCCAGAGTCTGGAGGAAGACTGAGAGGCACAAAAGTCAAGCTGCTTAAAGTCCAGTGTGAAGTTTTCACAGTCAGTGATGGTTTAGGGAGCCATGTCATCTGCTGGTGTGGGTCCACTTTCTTTCATCCACAAGTCCACAGTCAATGCAGCTGTCTACCAGGAAATTTTGGAGCACTTCATGCTTCTCACTGCCGACAAGCTTTTTGGAGATGATGATTTTATATTCCAGCAGGATTTGGCACCAGGTAGTGGTAGTCAAAACTACCACTACCTGGTTTAATAGCCATGGATTAACTGTACTTGATTGGCCAGGTACTGTGGTTGTTGGTCACTGAAGCATTGCTGAGGCAATAAATCTGGAGGTGGCAAGAGTCTAAATCCAAAAGAATCATTAGTACATTTTATGTGTTCTTAAATACTTTGTATATATACATATATACATATATACACACACACACACACACACACACACACACACACACACACACATATATATATATATATATATATGTGGAAAATATTGTTCATTTATCAATGACAATGGGGCCACTTTTAACTAAAAGTTAAAAAACAAAGTAAATAAATAATAATAAAAAAAAATGTGGAAACAAATTGTCTTTATCGATAAAGCAATACACAATTCAACTAAATACAAATAATTTCAACTACATTAATAGTTGCCCATATCCGTATACGATATATTTGATATATTACATTCATATTTAGGTTCAGTCATATACTATGATACTGTTTATTTTTATTGATTTATTTCTTTACATTGTCGCATGTCTTTGTTCGTGCCCTGGGCCTCGTGTCTCTGTTAACATTGCGGACACGTATATAATGTAGTAACATCTATCTGCCACTAGAGGACGCGCCATCCTCATGGATGAGTGAACTGCCGCGGCTGCGGTTCCTCCCCTGTCCTGTAGGTGTCGGTGCAGCGCAGCAGTGGGAGCTGAGAGGAGAAGGTGAACCGGGTCAGACGGTCGCTGCTTCTCTGCCCGAGGCCGAGCTGACGCTTGAACTTGACCGTGAACGCAGCGCAGCAACACATGAACCAGAGGAAATAAAGGATCCAATTAACGAGCGAACTAACTCAGCACAACAAAACCTAATTAATGAGAGGGAATTATATTATAAAATAAATACAGAGGATGTGTAGATAAGGTTGATGAATCTACATTTTGTAAATTGTAGATTTTTAAATGAAACCATTTTTTAATTACAAGGGTTTTTCACTGACCATCTCAGACACGCGACATATTTGTTTTTAGTCTGGGTTTTGTGCTTTAACCGGACAAGGAGCTCGGACTAGACCCTTTGTGTAAAGATTTCTGGGAACGTGGGAGGAAAAAAGCAGCGAAAGAAAGGAGCTATAGGGAAGATAGAGGACTAATTAGAGACTGAAGGAGGGAGGGATGGACGGAGGCTGTCAGATGATGTGGTTGCTATAGATACTTGGCATGATGCCAGGTGGAGGCAGAGGCAATTTGCATTTATTCAGATGATGGCTGCTCTCTTCCTCTTTCTCCTTTTCTCTCTGAAATAAAGGCAGCAAAGCAGCCGTTTCTTCTATTTAATTTTTTCTATCTCGATTTAATCCCTAATCACTCATTTTCCTTATGAAGCAAGTTTTTTTTTTTTTTTTAATTCAAAACCTAGTGAAAACTTGTTAAAAAATAAAAAACATTAACCTACTTATGTCGGATGGAAAAATACATGAGCTAACCCAGCGAATATATTCAATATTAGGCTGTTTTTATTGTGTTATGGTGCTAAAAAATAAACCAAAATAAATAGCTTTATTGAAAAACCAAGAGATGTTTTCTCTTTCCATCTTTTCATTCTTTCTTTTCTTTTCTAAACCATGTTAGATATTATTTTATTGTGACATTGACAGCTTAAAGACAGATCGTTACTTTTTCTCCATCTTCTTTTCTTTCTATTCTTTTCTTTTTTTTTTTTTTTTAAAAAAAAGATTTTATTTAATGTAGTTTTAACAATATGCAACTATTTCTCTTTGCTTTTATTGGAAATACAAAGAACACAATTCTGCGACACTGTCCTCAAGGCCTCTGGGCAGTTTCATGTAGGCCTAAATTCATCCCTGAGGATAAGCTACAAAAAGAAAATACAGCATTGGTTTTTGATAAAAGGCTCAAGCATAAAAAAAGACTGCCCCTTTATTTGCAGGTTTACCCTAATAGCCCATTGATATTTGAAACTGGGTTAGGGTTGATGGACAGCATACTAATTAGCCTTCTCTCAGGAGTCTGGCCTGTACAGTACATTAGCTAGCTGGTTTTGGGCCTATGGACTAAAAAACAATTATTTTCTCTTTGTTTCTAATTTTTGTTAAAAAGAATTGTCTGCACCGAAAATAAAAGAAACACCCTCTTGTTCACTATGATGGAAAAAAGTCTCAAACCTGAAATATCTATTTAAAATAAATCTACCATATATTCATCACTTTATTTCTTTGTGTAACAGCGTTAGTTTTAGCATATTAGATTTTAGGTGAATAAAATAAAATGTGTTGCTACAGTAAAAAACACTGTTCCACCAATGTCATGTTTCAAAACACGACTCAGTAATAAACATTTGCCGTTTGCTTTAATTAAAGATGTGAGAGCACTCACACACCTAAGAGCTTTTTCTGAAAATATATTTAATGTGAAGACTGAATAAATTAACTAGATACCGACCAGTCCCAAACACTTTCTTTATTGATCAAATATATATTTATATAATATACATACACACGTAGTTTTACAGTGACTCAAATTATTCAAAAGAAACAAACATACAAATAAAAAAATGATATTTGGTGACAATGATACTCATGGTATTTTTCAACTAACTTCACCTCCACATTCACAGAGACAGAAAAATTAAACAACAGCTCCGATGACTCAGGCTTAAAACTGGATGGATGAATTTAATGTCATGTATCACTTAACATCAATCAACATCATGGTGATTACATTTGAAAAAAAAAAAAAAAACACAGCAGTGACTGTAATATTATATATTTAAATATATTAAATGTTAACACATGTGAAAACACAAACGAAGGCACCGCTGGTGGAATAAATAAACTGCATCTGTTGTTTAAAAATACATCTATGACAATATGTGTGTCAGGGTTTTGCATCAAGTTGTTAATTGTTCAGCAGTTAACACCTCGAGGAAATTGTTCAGCAACGGTTAAATCGCTTGAGTTTGTCCACAAATCCTTTTCTTTGAGTCAGAAGTTACTCCCGTCAGTCGGTAATTTTCCAGCGCTGCATCAATCTGCAAGGAGAAAAGAAGACAGGAAATTAGTGACAGTACTGGGACAAAAAATAGAAAATATACTAAAATTGTCCTATTTCATTTTTTTTTAAACAGCCAATATCATAAAGGACAGTGACACTGAGATATAACAGCACCAGAGCTGTCATGGTGGATAACCATGTCTACGTCACTATGTCATGTCACAGGACTGACACAGCAGTTTTTCTTCCTTTTTTGACTAATAGAGCAAAATGAAAAAGTTGAGGTGTTGATGAGACAGTGGAGGGACTACCTCCTTATGACTACAAATGTCTGTGTTTGAGTCCACACTCGACCACCTCTGACCTCTAAAGTCTGGAGCATTGAGAGGACACAGTTGTAAAAACGAACCCCCACAATTATGCCTGAGGGAACACACACACACACACACACACACACACACACACACACACACACACACACACACACACACACACACACACACACGTTTTGCTGTCTGGTTTTGCTCCGTCATGACTGAACAAGATTAGGATCTGACTACCACAGATGAGGGAGTTAATCCTAATTTGTCCAGACTTTAATCATGATCATGAACGAAAACCAGTGACAAGAGTACAGACTGATTTCCTTTGTGTGTATACATTTTAATATTTCCCCCTACTTTTTTTTTTTTTTTTTTTTTTTAAATAAAACCAAAAATCACTTTAGATTTATGGGTTTAAAATGTGAGTGTCTTATTTATGTTAATTCTCAGACAAGATCAGACTGATGGGCAGTGAAAACCAAGGTGTGTGTGGGTTGTATGAGGAAGGTTGGTTTTGATTGAGGAGATCCCAGCTAGACTACAGTCCCTGGATAGATGTGGTGTTTCAGACATGGGACAATTATGAGGGGCCTTCCTGAGCCTGTAGGGCTCTCCAGGGCTCTTCTCCTGCCCACACTGTCCCAACAACTGGCTAATGTATGCAGAGGGAGCCCTCAGTCACGTCTCTAAACTGAACACGCTCTGAAAGCAACTCACAGAGAGTTTAATATTATTAAATATACTCATTTTTGACTCCTGTTTCAGTAAAAGGCAGTAAAAGTTGAGGTTGGAGCCTTATGGAGATTACTGTCACCCTTAAAATAATGTAGCATTATGTTTAGAGATGGTGGATGGAGGTCAGACTAAATGGATGGAGCATTTCCAACCATGAATATTTTTAGCAAATCGTCTCTTCTCTGCCATCGGACTTCTTTGCCTCCTTCATCCATACAGTATGAATATATGTCATATAATCCTAAAATAACAGCAGGGATTTTAATATCTTTGCAAAAAGCAGACTCCTCATTGGATCGTCTTCCCTTCCACATATAGATAAATCTATATTGTCCCTGATTTGACAATTATAACTCTGAGAAACACACAAACTTTTTACTGTTACACTGCTTTATTCACCTTTTTTTTACTTGCTCTCCTTGAAAACTTCTTCAAGTTCTGTCACTTTACCATTTTTTTTGACTACATATAAAGAAATGAGAAACAACCATCAATATGAACTTAATCAGGGGAGATACCTGATGCCATGATGGTGGGTGAATAAAAGTACCAAACTGTAGAGGCTTGGGTGACATTTTTTCATTTTAATGTCCTTGGTTTTTATCCACAATAAAGACATTTAATATCAGAAGCATTGCAAAGAGATTCAAGACTCAGGTTTTGTCGTGGTTGTTAAATCCAATCACAACAGATTTAAGAGAAAGATAAGCTGTTTTAGTATTAGGTCGACACATTGACAAGATCAGGTCTCTGCTATGTATGAAAACCTTTAGCAGGAAGAAAACCTGGGACATCAGTTTCCAGTGTGATTTTTAACTTCAAACGCAAACACAAAAAATACACTGTTCACAAATTTTATCTCCTCTTCCACTGGATCCAGGATCCAGTATTAAGATTCTCATGGTAATGAGGTAAATCTGATCATAAGTGTATATGTATATGTGTGTGTGTGTGTGTGTGTGTGTGTGTGTGTGTGTGTGTGTGTGTGTGTGTGTGTGTGTGTGTGTATGTGTGAAAGAGCTACCAAAGTAAAAGGTAAGTACGAGTAAGAGGGGTAAGTACAGAAAAAGCCTGGACACATAACCGACTGTGTGTGTGTGTGTGTGTGTGTGAGTGGGCTGTTTACCAAACTCTCTCCCTATATTTCCCTTCTTTCTGTATTTAAAACCCCCTCTCTAACACACACACACACACACACACACCCTTATGCTGACATTGTGTCCGTCCAACAAAGACGTCCCTGCAGCCCCCTCATTATAAATACATGTCATTGGATCACAGCTCGTCTGAATCCCTGAGTCTGCTGCGCTCTAAGTGGCCGTGACTGAGCCCTGAATGGGTGGCCGAGCGACAGCTATACCAATAGAGCCAACAGTGTGTGTGCGTGTGTGTGTGTGTGTGAGAGAGAGAGTGTTCTGAGACAACCACAGCCCCCCAGCCTATGGGAATGAAAGCCTCGCAGCAGGACAAGGTCAGAGGTCAGGCTGTCTGTTACATACACATGTACACGCACTTACACATGCAATTTACTGGACGGTTGATACACTGATGCCGAGAAGACGGAAGAGACAAAAAAAAAAAAAGGATGAGATTATGATTTAAATGGATGTGATATGAATTCAGGTGAAGAGTGTTAACAGTTAACTGCTGCATGTGAGAAGCAGGTTTGCTTTAAATCTGGGGCAATAAGTTTCCTGCTGCCTCAACAACAAAGCTGCACGAATCTAGTCCTGGCTCACTTAGAGGGAGGGAACAAGGTGTGCATGTGTGTACATATATTTGTGTGTATGGGTATATATATATGTGTGTGTGTGTGTGTGTGTTAAAAGAGCTCATCCTATCTCATTTTGCAGAGGAAATGCGAAACTGTCTCTATCCCTCTGGAACCACAAACCAGGACACAGCATTGTACTCTCATTCCTCCTTCTCTATCAGCCCCCCCCTCACTATCAAGGCTTCTATTTCTGAGTCAAAGCTTGCATTTCTCCCTGGGTATAACAAAGTTTTTCCTCACTCTACTTTTTTGCTTGAGTTTTGAACCCATAGAGATATGACCTGGTCTCGTCTGGAAGTCAATAATGCAAGAACAACTAATCAGCAGCAGGTAGGCTAAATATCCATATTAATAAGTTATCTTCCTTTCTCTTTGTCTTGAGTTCATAGATAACTGTGAGAAACTCGGTTCCCTAATTTTATGGCACAGACGAATCATGAGTGTTTGATGCACAGTGGCCTCATTAATGCAACGCGGCAACAATGAGCATAAGGAAGAAGAGGTGGCGGTCGCCCATGCTAATCAGCACTGCTAGCCGAGCCGACCACCTTCCACCATCTTTGCCTTTATATGTGTCTCCTCCCTTTCACCAGACAAGGACCCCGAATAGCTGCCTGCATGCACTGCCTGATGGGAACCAGGAGGATCCTGTCCTAGCTGTCCTCGGTTTATTCAGGTTTAAAAGGGTTTTAATGAAGCAGAAAAAAGAGAAAAGAAATGATATTGCATTGCTCCGTCTGTCTGTCAGCATTAAATGACAGCTACTCTCAGCCTAAAATACTGGATGATTCTTGAAGTTAATATAGCAAAGAAAATTGCTCAAATTTAAGGAATCAGCTTTAATGGAGACTGGATACATTTTCATTATGAGTCACATTTATACAACATCTTTATGAGTGAGTCTCACTTCTGTCAGTGAAAACATGCACTGAATCTATGAGTGGTTACGTAAATGATTCATCACTGCACGTTGTGGGATATGCTGGTCTTTTAGGGTGGATACAATTCTGCTGAGTAATAGTTGCAAATGCAAACACCAAAGTCAGTGCAAAAATGGTAGTTTAAATAACAGCGAGACACCCTTTTTCCTTGTCTCATGTATGGATGAACCTTTTTTAGGAATGGTGTTTTTATAGGCTTTACACAAAATAAGTAATGTGGCATCAACAATATCTGCTACAGGCAGTCTGAACTCTGTTCAACATACGCTCATTTACTGAAAGTCCAGTTCGGTGAGAGATCTGAGACGCAGCGGACGAAAGCGACCGAGCAACAAAACACAAAGAGTAAAAAAAATTGTGAAATGGAGAATAATGAAAAGCATGTGAGAGAAAATGAGAGAATGAGGGACAAAGAGGGTGTGAGAGAAAGATGCGAGTCTCAAAAAAAAAAAAAAAAAGTGTCAATGCCAGGCTTCCTTTAGGCATGAGTGAGAAACTATGAGGCCTGGTGGTGTGTGAATGGTTTGGGAACACACATACAAACACATACAACGGGGACAAACACACACACACACACACACACACACACACACACACCCTCCCCACTGAGCCAGAGCCTGTGCCAGTGAGACAGGTCTATGGGTCTATTGAGGAGACTTGGAGGGAGCTGTCCCTTTCTGTAGAGCTAATGAAGCCTGCACCCACAAGCATAAAGGAGTGGAGAGAGTTAGCACTGCGCTCCTTCACCCATTCACTCACTTCCTTCCTTTACACAGCTCCTGATGAGGTAATGCTTTCTCTCTTAAAGGGATACTATAAGCAATGCACCTTTACGTATGCCGCTCTTTCAATAGGATACCACAGCAATTAATCTTTTACACAAATGTTCACGCTCAGTTTGGATTGGATATAATTCCATGATATAGCCTGCTGCAATGCTTATTGTACATTTTTTATATTGTCGACAGTCTCTTTGACAAGACCAAAACCTACGATGTGTTCGTCCATCTGTCTGTAGCTCAAGGCCCCGAGCTCACCAAAGATGTAAATCTTTTAAAATGATTCAAAAATATTTGCGTATAATTGATTTTCAAGAGAGTCTTAGTAATTTCCGAGGCACTGTGGTTTTTATCAAACCCCATTTAAACATCTGTAAACCTAGCGTTTATTTTTTATTTTTTTTTTTTACACACTTAGTTCTGTATTGTGTCTTTACAGCAGCTCGGCAATGCATGTACTGGTGAAAAAATTAAGCACAGTGTCCTCAGTGTTCATTGTGATTAAGAAACACTGCATTGATGTGTTTTTCAATAGTTTTAGGACAATGACAGAGCCCTGTGGCACACAAGAAAATACAAGCTACGCTCAAAAGAACGCTGAGACCAAATCCTCAGAGGGCAGAAAGACTTCTGAAAGGTGAATAAATGAAATTAATAACTCAGTAACAGACGGGGATATCATTTAGATAATTTAATGAAAGATAAGAAAAAGAAATGAAGCAACACAATCTCAAAATTGAAAGATAAAAACAGAAATATGCTCTTAGATCTCCATTTGTTCACAATATATATCAGAAAATTGGGAAATTTGGACGATGAGAGGATTTTCCATTTTCAAGTCCGAGTCTGACAGCAGATTGCTTGATTCCTTCATCATCACCAATCAGTTGGTTTTGGTCTTAATTGCTAACGGGTGCACAGATGGCAGACAACAGGATTTGGACGTAAAATAATAGAATGTCAGAAGAATTGTCATTTAAGATGAAAGAGCAGCATCTGAACATATGAACTAAACCGAACTGAAAAACAATTTTCACCTTCACTGAAATGTTGAGTCTATGTACAAAACAATCTAGACAGAAACAAAGGCAGGCCACACATTGTAAAGCCTCGGACTGACGTGTCACTCAGAGAGAAATAAAGCAGAGGAGATGTGGAGAAAAGGCTTCCAGATAACACAATCACACTTTCAGCAGGGAGGTCTAACTTTGGGCTGCTTGTCTTCTACTCTGCTATGACTACAAGATGATGAAGGAGCTCTTATCCATGTCTACACCCAGTCTAGTCCTCTCTGAGCAACCAGACTGAACTAACAATAGACACAGTGCTTATCAAATAGCCTGGCAACTTCATTAGCATCGTGCAAGACCCAGACGTCAACCAAAGTGGCTTATGCACACACACACACACATGCAGACTTGAGCCAGACAACCCCTTCATTGGCCTTGACCCGTGAACTCTAGGGTCCTCTTTCACCTGCTACAATAGCACTCATGCTAGCGAGGCTGTCTCGCCAGCGGCCGCCTGTTCTGCATATGTTCTCCTAACATTCCCACGCTCTGAGCACAGACCTACAGAACGGGGGACGATCAGCACAGCGTATTCATACGGGACATTATGGACATCTGCATTGTGTCTGTGTCTGGCTGTCTGACTTTTTTGGGGGGCCTCATGTCTATCGCCGCTGTCTTCATGACTTTATTCTTTTTCAGGCTTTTCTTTCCTTTTATTCCTCCTCAGATGAATCTGTAAATATGCTACGCTCCCATGTCTGACTGGTGAACAAAGAACATATAACACAGTCGTATTTGTTTCTAAAAAATTGCTTTATTTCCTATGCGTGCAATTTCCAGCTGTGGTATGTCTAGAAAACGACATCTTTGTCATTATGAAATAATGCTCTCACGCTGTTCTGTGCGATTTTCATCTCACTGATGCTGTGTTGTTGATTCTCTTTTAACTGGCACATCAAGGGTAAACTCATGACTCCCCTTGCCTTTCCTTCCTCTTCCTGATTCTTTACCGCTCATCATTGGTCAAAAGCAGCTCTGTATCTCCTCATTGGCCGGTGCAACGAGCAGAAACAGTGATGCGACCAACGTGAGGCTTCAGTGTAGTAGGGGTGTTTATGTGTTATTGTGAGAAATGGGGTAGAGCGTGTTCCTGCTCTCCGACAGATAACGCCACCGTCAGATGTGGAAAGGTGCACCACTCGGGTGGGTTTTGGTTCAGATCATGTGACCAGGAGACCTGGAGAGGCATGTATGAGGCTGAATTTTCCTCGCCTCATGCGGCATATGGACACCCTCGTTGCTTTATGCAAATGGACAAGACACAGACACATGTTCACAAATGCAGACAAACTACCCCCTCCACTCCACTCCCTCATTAATGGTTCTTCCTAAAACCAGACACCCCTCTTCTCAAATAATAACCTCTCCACTAACACCCCCACTCCATCTCCCCCTGCTCAACAACCCCCCACCCCACAGTCTAGACCCTGCAACCCTCTCTCTCACTTGAACCAGACGCCCCAAAATCCTGCCCCCCCTCCACCTCCCTCCCCTCTCCTCCTTCTCTCTCTCTCGTCTCCTCGAGCTCCCACGACCAGCAGACAGACCCCATGATTCGCGTGACCGCCATTTTGCTGCCCACAGTAGACCTAACTGTACAGCACAGCAGCTGCCTTGATGGGCGAATGCAAATCCGAATGCTGCATTGTTACTCGGCCTGCTCAGACGACTCCCATCGCATGAATTAACGCCTCCACGAAAAAACAAGAGCCGCTCAATCAAATGCGACCACAAATACGACATGCTGCCGAAATGAAGAAACGTCGAGACATTCATTTATGCAATGCTTCAATCCTCTGACTACATAAACAGCCCGGAATATTATTCTAGTACAACGTTATGAGAACAGACATGTTGAATATTTTTTCATTTTATACAGGGTGCTCTTCCAGAGTCTCACACAGATGAGGAGCAGTTATTTCCCCTCTAACTCGTGTGTTCTTATAATATAGTGTTTTATGATTCTTCAAAGCTACAATCAAGTGTTATTCAGGCGGCAATTTTTTACCATGCTGCTTATTTATGTGTTTCATGTGCAGTGTTTTTCTATCAAAATCAGTCCTCCCATGCTGACATGTTCAGTGCCATGGTAACCAGACACCCATGTGCATGAAAATGACACTATTATGGTCTGTCTGTCTGGAGTTTGTTGGGCCTATAGATCCCTTCTTAATTAGAGTCTGTGTTCATGACTGAGCTTCTCTGTTTGCGTAATGCTTTCATCGGTGCATTATGTATGTAAAAACTGAGTGTGATTGTGCACGCGTGACAGAGCGCTATCTGATTAAAGAAAGGCTTGGCTTAGTCTTTTGTACAGTGTCACATTTGCATGTGAGCGAATCACATGCAAACATGCACACACCATATGGCACAGTAAGTCCTGACTGTTGATCTCGTATGCAGCGAACACCTATTAGAAACATTTCAGGGTGTGAATAAAAAAACGAAAAGCACCGAAAACGTTTTAAAACACTGCTTTCAGTTCGCTGCTACGCCGTAATTCAAAGGTGCAATTATCAGCACATGCCAATGACATGATGGTTGGAGGATATGCAAATGCAATTAGCCTCGATTTGCATTCGATAACAGCTAACGGATGCACAGATGGCAGACAGCAGAAATGCGCCCGCCATCTTTGGCAGAGGGAGAGACTGGCGGCCATTTTGTCTGAAGCTGTGCCCATCTGGATAGAAACAACCAAGCTGCATTACTGTGATGACGGCAGCAGTTTGGGAGCTGTGGGTGCACAGTGCTGCTGCTCGCTGGCAAACACTTTCAAGGCCGAGCGTATACAGTCCATTCATACACACACACAGATCTCTGTTGTAGATGATGTAAAGACTCAAAATGTCTGAATGTGATTCATATTTTGTACTTCAATAGGTTTAAATACTTAAATTAACCTTTTATGCTCCAAAAAAAAAAAAAAAAAAACATCTTACAGCAGTACTCAATCAGTTTAGGGTAATGTATGAAGCGATGAGAGCACACTGAGAGTTGTTCATAGAACATAAAACTGGAGAGTCAAAGAGAGATACTTGCCGTTTTACTACTCCCACAGTGAGGTGGGAAGGTCTCTGTGCTGTGTGATCTTCATTCGTCTTTGCTGTTCACTCGGGTTTTTTAATCAGTCTGGAATTGAATGAAAGACATTGTGGAGAAAAACGATGTTCATACTTCATGTGCCAGTGTTTCTGGTTTGAACCGACACATGTCTACGGCTCACCATAGTAACAGCGAACCAAGAGAGGGAGAAAAAATAAAGATAGTACTGTCTCTTTGTCAAATGTAAAAACAGGTTGGGGAATAAACAACGGGTGAGTTGAGGATGGAAAGTGAGTCAAAAGCAGAACTCCCAAACTGGTTTTTGAAGAGCCAGAGGCAGAAGGTGGGGGATATGTCAATCTTATGAAGGGAAAAAAAATCAAGAGAAATGAATATCCCTCTCGGCGGTCTTTCAGCATTTTGGGTATTGGGTATTATTTGAGAAGAGACCCCCTTCAGCAGAACCACACACAGCCAGTGGAGATCGGGAATGAAGGTCCAGTCTTAGGAGCCAGGACTGCAGCTGAGAAGGGCCACGCAGGGCTTGTCCTTTGGAGGTCTGTGGGGCCCTAGGCCACAGACTAACAGAGGAAACCCCACTCAGGGCGGTGCAGGCTTTCTGTTTCATATTGATTTCTCCTGCATCATGGTAGCTTCCAGAGGTGCTTCTAGCCTTCAGGGACCTTCTCCATCCTTCCCTGCCCACTCACTAGACCCCCACTTGGGCTTCGCTGGCTCTGCTGGACCCTTGGATGGCGGTACGGGCCACAGGAGGAGAGGAGGAAGACGAGAGCCCATGGCAATGATGATAAGCTGCGCCGGGTCTCTGAGTTCAGTCATCTACCAGCCTCTATCCAGCCTTCCAACCACCCACCCTTGTTTCTATCTGAAAAAAAGACAAATAGAGAGTGTTTTTCAAAATCTCACCTTTGGCATTCAGCATCCCTCTGCTCAATGCAAATGCAAATGTAAACACTAACACTTTGATTAAAAATATGTGGGAAGAAAACGCCAACTTGCTCTTTTGTAACCTGCCCTAAGGCTATCGCTGCTATACAGAAACAAATAAAAATGCCCAACATACTGTATGAAACCCAGACACATGTGTCTGTTCATATTTTAAAATATCTTTTAGAAATATAACTCATTCATTTTAAAAACATTACACAAACCTATATCATCATTACACATTATTTATATTCATTACATTATGTAATTTTTGAGCCAAATAACTGAAATAAATAAAACAATCAGTGTTAAAACCATTCTGATGCAAAACAAACAACACGTTTGCATGGATTCCTTCACGTCTTCTTTAAATATTCTAAAAAACATTCTGAATCCTCTTATCATGCTAATACAATATAGTCCTTTATGTGTCGCTTCGTTCTTTTCTATGAGAAAAAAACGAATTGCCGGGGCCTCCTTTAGCAACCGTACACCCACACACCCCCCATCTCTGTCAAAACAGCAATGACACATCCAGCTCAGTGTGGTCTGCTGGAAAATTAATAAGACACAATAAGTAGCCAGTTAAGATGGTCAAGGTCAGATGTGGGATGGTTTCTTGGTGAATTTGAGTTTGCACGTTTTCAGTGCATAATGGGGTAGTGCCCAAAGTAGCCCCTAACTCAGCCTGTGCAGGGGAGTAACATGGGGTGAGACTGGGTGAGCCAAAGGAAGATTCAGACACAATGCCTCCATTGAGAGGGTTCAGACATGGGTGTTAACTCGCCATTCCTTCACACACAATAGGGCCCCCCACTAGAGCCGGCGTAGGGGACAATGTTGGTTCAGGGCAGCCCTCCACCCAGCGAAAAAGAAAAAAGCTGCATTATCAAGATGGGAGGAGGAGGAGAGAGACGGACGGGAGACGTGTTTGTGTATGGGTGAGGGGTCTTCGACCCGTGGCTTTGGACTTGAGGACGACTACGGCAAACACATCATGACTTAACGAGACTTATACAGCCTTAAATATTAACAACATTTTAAAGAATGTGTGGTAAAGACGCAATGCTCAGTATCACAGTTCTAACATTTAGCAAGATATTAACCCTTAGGATGTAGAGTAGAAGAGACGGCTAATCCAGGTCTTATGTTTCACCTCTCTACTCTTGGTTTGGACAAACGTTTTATTATCTCATATTATTATTTATACTCATTATTATACTGCTGCATTTAGAATGATGTCTTAAATAAATAAAATAAAACAAAAACAAATGCTTAATTAAAATTAACTCATAACCACATAAAACAGCATGATGGCTTTAAAGACCAGTTACAATCATTAAGAACACATGTTTTTAATTTACTCAGGGATAACTGGTGGTGTAGGTTTATTGCAGATTATTAGTAGTAATTTTTTGTAGCTGTATTCAGCTGCTGCCTCCGACTGTTAATATGTAGAAGATGTTGTCAGTGGGAGTTACTTCATTTAGATGAAGCTCTGTAGCCTGGAGACCACACTAGTTTTTGACTGTATACTCATCATACACGTTTTTTTAGTAAAGTGACTAAGGTGTTTTATTGAAGTGCACATTGTATAAATGGGCATTTTTAGGAAATAGAGCCATGCTAACAAACCACATGAAAATAATTAGATGGTTGTAAATTATTCTCAAATGAAACTGACATGAAATGACATCACTAGCAGTGCTGTACAAGTCTGTTTCATAGATTACACACTGACTGCAGTGTCCTGATCTGATTCCAGCTGGTGAACTTTTTTTTCTGTTTTGTATGTCATACCTGTCTCTTTCTCCAAGTTTCCTTTCTCTCTGTATGTCACAAACTATTAATGGCAATGTAGCAACGTGACAAAAAGTAGGACGTGAAAGGACTAAATGGTCGACATATTGGCAAGAGTCTGTAAAAAATAGCACCATCTTCTTACTATAATCACATGTAATCATGTTCAACTTTCCTCTCTGAAGATGAATAATTGGTAATGAAACACCAATAATGCAATAGTTCTTTTGTACATTTCAAAGGTGTCACTAAAATACATGAACAGAGCCAGGCTGCGACTCTGATATTCTGTTTCTGTAGACTTTAATGGCATCATGTTTGCAACAGAAAGCAGGAATTACATCCTCCAGTGACTTCGGCATTTTTTAAGCATCTTTAGCGTTCCTCCAAAGACCATATAACAAGCATTTACTTGTTCACAGTTGCTTGTTATATACACTGCGGTTGTAAAGGAGCACTGTTTTGGGAGTCCGTTTGGGAGTGAAGCTGACAGTGCTAACAAGCCTTTGGTAATGTGTAAAAAGTGTATAAGCTTTTATTCTGAAATCTCCTCTGGCAAAGCAGAATGTTGTTTCTGCTAAAAATGTACAAAGGAAACTATCGAGCTGGCTGTGTTTGAGGCCACAAGGTGGTATAGGTAGTGTGGGGTGCATGGTGGAGGGGCAGGGGTAGCTGGAAAATGTTTATGGAGATCCTGTGTCTCTCTGGGAGCCTAATAGAATCCTGTGGCTGGAGTGAGAGCTCATTGTGGCAGTGTAAAGGATTACACTGGTAAACTGGTAAAACAGGGGAAAGAGCCTGAACACTCTCTACCTCCTATGGAGAGGCAACGAACCGTCGAACAATGAGAGGGGAGAGTATACTGCAAGCTGACTCATTTCATCAACAGAAAACAGACCTGGAGACAGAAGGAAAGTACAGCGAGAGGATGGAAGATGATAGAGGAAATAGATTAGGGAGATCATATACATGCATGTGCACAGGCAAAAAAAAAAAAAATATAGACTGGAAATGGAGTGAATGATAGAAAAGGAAGTAAGGAGGGAGGAGGGGGCAGAGGGGGCTGCATGGGTGACAGTATCAGTAGGAAAGGGTAATATGGGCAAATGATGTCTGTCTTGCTTGTCTGTCTGCATCCTGAGTGACAGTTTACAATCTCTGAGGCAGCAGGCAGGCTCAGCAGGTTGGCTCTTTGCCGCCATACAATCCCTCATTTCCCAACCTGTTTTTTTCTCTCTCTCTCTCTGTCTACCCTCCACATCTGGCTCTCGTCAGACATCTCTAATCTCACTCATTCTTCCAACCTCACCACCATCTCTCTCCTTTGACTTGTTTTTTATTTTAAAATAGTTATCTTCTCTCACTGATACCATCTTATTTTAACCATCATCTTCACTGTCACTGTCACATATGTTGAATGTACAACATTTCAACATTTCACTCTATTTTTTAGACTTTAAAAGGAAAATAAAACTTGTAACAGGTAATTGGTTTGCTAATGCTTAAGATGCAGAGTAACGTTTTCTGACAGGAACTGTATTATTCACAGAACTGCCGTCTTACTTTTTTTTTTGACTGCCTTGGTCTCTCTCTGCATCTGGCCTCCCATTCATCAGAAAACAGTTAGCTGACTGTTCAAAAACTGTCTTAGAGCTACGATCACCACCTTTTATGCTAAACCAGTCCATGAATTCTAAGCTAATATTTCCTGACTAGTTTTGGATTTACTGGAGTCGCAATAAATATTTGAGGTGAGAAGATTCCAACCCCCCTTTTTCCCTGAAGCATCTGATGAGCTTGATGACCCCCGTATATTTCCCACAGTTTTCACGGACAACACGTAAGTAAAGCATTATTCTCCTTTCATCTGCCGTTCAAATGGAAACCACACTGAGCATAATGCATCATCTGCATTCTGCAACCTGCCTTGCTGAAAGACCCCTCTCTCCTCCTTCGCTCTCTTCATCTCTGTGCCTTCAAAGGCTGCCGAGGGTGTATTCAAACAGCAGGATACACACTCAGCTAACAAACCTCATTAAGGGCCCATACACACTTTCTCAATGCTAACACTAGCTGTCACACATCCCCTCTCAATGCACACACTGGTGGCCACACTGACCACAACAAAGCATCTTTACAGAGCTAATTAGAAGGGTCCCTCTCTCTATTTGAAACTCATTTGAATAGGAGGGAACATGATAACGAGGAAGGGAGAAAGAGATAGCGCGGGAGGGACAGGCAGCAGAAAGAAGGGAGGAGTCGGCGCAAGAGCAAGTGAGAAAGAGACAGAGGATGCTCGATAATATACTCAAGGAGAGAGCAGGCGTGTCTTTCACAGAGTGGAATTAAAGCTGGGAGCTTGAGCGGGCAGGGGGAACTGAATTAGTGTGACACTGCTCCATGTAGCTCGAATGCAGCGACAACGGAGGGGATTGGGGAGGGAACTGAGTGCTGCACTGTTTTGATTGGTGTGCCAGTATCTAGAGAGAGATAGAGGGAAGGAATGGGTGTGACACCAGCTTCCTGAGGAAGAAGAGTGTGGCAAAGGAGCAGCTCCTGACATGGATGGTGTTTAAAGAAAGCTGCATGATCTTAAGTACAAATGAGCATTTCAGCAAACTGCAACCAACAAAAACATCAAATGAGAAATTTGAAAATGCTCAAGTGAGCTCCAGGCTTGGAGTAAATAAACTCATTAATTTGTAACGCATTTGCTTTTCTGTTCACATTCATTGTTTTTTAAAAGCGCTTCATTTATCAGGTACAAAAAAAAATGTTGGTCTCTTTCAGCTCCTCACATTTTGTATTTAGATAAAGACAGAAGGTCAAACTTAAGGTTCAGGTTCAAAACATTCCTCTGCAGTCTCCACATCTTCCTTCAACCCTCCTCCATTTCATGTTTAAATTTTTTCTTTTGTGTTTGTCTGTGTGTGTGTGTGTGTGTGTGTGTGTGTGTGTGTGTGTGTGTGTGTGTGTGCGCCCACACAATGGCGAGTTGACAGTTAGGGTTTCGGATCAAGCACAAGGCCAAGTTTGTCTGTGCAGACTGTGTGAATGGACACATCAAAAGTTGACAAGTAAAATGTCACTCAACATTTCTCTAAAATTTCTCTAAAATTTAATTGTCATCACACTAACATTAAAAAAATATTAAATGAAAAGAAGTTAGAGTTTAAAAAACAAAGAAATTACAGTACACTATTTTGTTTGATATTTTGCGATAAATGTAAGAAGAAGAGAGGGAAATATTAACTATTTCAAAATGCAAAAAAACAAAACAAAACAAAAAAAACAAAAAAACAAAAACAAAACAATAATCTAAATGTAATAATCCAGAATCTTTTCAGTCCCGTAACTGAATTTTAAGTTCAAGTTGAAGTTATGACCTAATTGTTGTCTCATCAAACCCATTGGCCCCTGATGAGAATGCAAAGCATTCTGGGAGCCAATAGCAGGTGTCCACATGTCACAGAGCCTCACAGACAGCTTGTTAATTTGCACAACTTTTACACACACATCTCTCCCTCTATGTGTGTGTGCATGCGTGTATATGTATGTGTGTATATATTAGTGATGGGACTTGACCCTGCGAGCTGCGGCAGTGTTTCGCGTCTTGCTGGGCGTGGGAAAAAGACGGGACCCCTTTTCACAGCTGCCTCAGCCGAGGCCTGGACCGCTGGGGGCCCCTGTACCCCCTCCACACACACACACACACATATACACACACATATACACACATGCATACACACCCGTCCCCCCTTGTCCGACCCAACCCCCCCCACCGCCTCCTTCTATCCCATTCAGGCTCCGGCCTACTGGCTTTCAAAAGCAGGACCCCCTTCCCAGCCCTTCATAAATACATCTCATTATTCAAGCCCTAGTTTGCATAGGGATCCCAAAGAGATCTCCACTCTGCTCGTGAGGCCTGAAGCCCCTCAGCCTTTTGGACCGCACAAGTGCAAATTTCGACTTAGTAATCTCCCTGTGTTAATATTTGTTTTAAAACGATGTGTGCACACTTGCAAAACTATTTCACTGCTACTGCAGCATTCTGGAAATGTATATTTTGGTGCATTTTCTTCTTAAAATTTTTATCTTGTGAAAGAAATGTTGCAGAAAATACAGAGAAGCTAAAACCAGCCAAAAGAGAGGTTAGCATGACTATCAGAGCTTTGCTAGTCTGTATTCCATCTGCCACTGGCTATTGTACAGTACCTCACACACACACACACACACACACACATACACACACACTTCAAACCCTTTACCCCCACCCCCATTCGCTGCAATGCATTACTGCAGAGATTTATCTCCTATCAGCCTGTATAATACTGAGGTTATAATTTACATCCACTCTAGAAAACAGCAGCACAGGCCGGTCCTTGCATATGCTAATATGAAGCTTGGGAAAATCTGGGCGACTCAAAGAACTCCATACTAAATTTGAATAACTGAGCTTTCTATTGAGCGTCAAGGTTGTGGAACCATGAAGATTTGACCTTGCTAACAATATGTACTTATTGTTTAATTCCTAATGCTCAGCTATTTAAGGGGGCGTTGGAGGGAAAATACTGACAGTCTTAAAGATGGGCATTTTTCATTTTCGATCTTGCTGAAATAACTTAAATAATGTCTGTTTCACTTCAGTTATTTCTCAAAAGCCTTAAAACTGAGAATTTGGAATTTAAACTTTAATGTAAAGCCCCAAACCACCTCACCGACCTGATTATCTCACAGCAGACAGACTTTGCAATTTAGGCTTCAGTATTTTCACACGATTTGACTAAACGCTGAATAAAACATGTGCTATACCTTCATACAAATTGACACTTGCCACACAACAATCACAAGACTTTGGACAAGGGGAGGGTTGCTCGTCAAGGCATTAGGGGCAAAAAGGACAGAGCCACCCAAACACTCTTTCCACATGAGCAGGTCCAAACCTTGGGTGAGCCCTATGTCTGCGCTTTCCTAACGGGATAAAGAACCGCAGCAAAGATTACACGGCCACCTCCCCTGCACCTACCACACACTCTACCTGACAAATAGGATCATAGTGTTTAAAGGGATAAAATACTGAGTGTATGAGAATGAAAGAGAGAGGTGTGTGTCTGTGTGTGTGTGTGTGTGTGTGTGTGTGTGTGTGAGGAGGATGGGCGTGATGCACGATGTAAAAAAATGTTAATACTTCAAAGGAGAAAGGGATGATGGAATTCAACATGGAGGTCTTACTTCACTTGCTCAATTCAGACCGTTTATACTCTCTGTTGCTGTAGGCTACAGTCTATTGCTGCTACATTCTGCATGTATATACTCTGATATATACATGAATGATATAAAATTGACATTTACACTGTGTGCAAATAAAAATGGCGATAAATGTCCCTCTTAATGCCCCTTTGTTTGAATAAGACAGCGATGATTACTGCAGTGTGCTGCACATTTTTAAAACAATTTCTGATGCAAAATACAAAATTTTCAATATTTTAAAATTCAGGCTTTGCCTCTCTCTCTCTGTCTGTTTTTTCTCCTTTTTTTTTTTTTTTTTTACACCCACACAACCAACTCACAGCTCTACCAACTGCGCATAATATGGACAATCGACCACCAGCAACATTTGCGGCTCATGACACTGTAGAAACAACACAAGCCTCCAGCATCTTCAAGTTTGACCTGAACCTTTCTCTTAGCTCCGAGGACTTATTGTTATGCCCAGAAAGTACCAGGAAGAATAAGCAAACCTCCTGTGCACTTGGCAGCATCGTGGGTTGTTGCTCTTGTGAAAGTGAACCACATCTGTGTCCACTGTGCACATGTTCTTATTTTAAATATTCACCTGCAGGACGGCCGCAGCTCCTCATCCTGTCTGGTGGCAGCTTGCCCTTAAACTTCAGGTCTGGCATTTTCCTTTAAAGACAAAAAAAAAAAAAAAGAGAATCAGACTTGGCTCTTATTTATAATATGACATCGCACTTTTCAGTAGTTTCAGGAGTAAATAAGCTACTTTCAAAACACTGCAGGGAAATATGGGACAGGATGGGAAATAAACACATTTGTGTCGACCTCGCGGCAAACCACAGTCTCCAAAACTTGTTTCACAGTCTGTTTTCTCCTATACATTTCTCATTATTATGTTTCATTTTTAGGTTAAATATATTTTCTATTGTGTAAACAGTAAACAATGCCTGGAAAGGTGTTTGTATAAATCCTAAAATTTTAAAGTCATTTTAAGACGCTAAATAAATAGTTAAATACTATGACACAAAGCAATGATTTAGTATAAAGCATGATTCAGTTAAGCAGCATCTCGGTTGCTAAGCTAGTAAATACAAGATTGAAGCTGGAAAATGTTATACAAACAAAAACTGAATATTAATTCTCAAAAAACATCAGTGTGATCTGTTGTACTGGACACAATGAGAGAGAAAAAAATAATCCCATAATATTTTAATCCCTGATTTTCTTTGCATCCATCCAAGATGGAGGACATAGAGGTGAAATCTTATATATACTGACTCAAACTGCTCACAGGCTATCACATGCAAACATCAACAACTCTTTCTCTCTCTCTCACACACACTCACACCATCAGAGCTCTGTTGTTTAAAGGCGCACATCAAATATTGTCAGTCATGGTCTAAATAGAGCATGCTGGGACTTCAGGGATATTCAGTCATCTCCAAGGCTTGCTGATTCTGCTCTAAGAATAGATCAAACTCTGAGCCAATGTCCTATTTTGTTCTTATCCAGCAGGCGAACATGAAAATAATCCACCCAGCGAAATACAAATTTGAACTAATCTGCCGTGTCTAACTGGGACTCAGCCTCAGTGATGAAAGCATGTTGGAAATAAGTTGAAGATGGTCGTGTACATGCAGCTCCATCTCTCTTTCTCTTTCTTTTTTTTTTTTTATTCTTGCTCTCACTGACTGGGTTGAGCGTTGATGTGTTACACCCTGCAGGTTCTGGTTGGGTAGCAAAGAAGCAAACAACCCACACTATGTGACACTCAAATGATGAAAAAATAGTGTATGTGGTGGTTATCTTATCAGGCATGTTAGTACACACTGCAGCTCAGTCCTGTGCTGTGCCGTCTCTCTCCATGCCCCACTGAGGCTACATTGTGCGACAAGAAATGTACATGTGCATCCAATTATACATCACACTCCTTAATGTCAAGTTAATTACAGCCAGGGGACATCACTTAGTCCTCACTACTCATAAAAGAAACACACTCAGAGTATCAGAGGAGTCCGGGAATCTGCAGCATCAATTCATACAGTGTAATTATTGGTTTAATGAACGCTACACCAACTTCTGGGCCTACACAAATCGCCATAACCAGCATGTGAGATCTTCGAAAGCGATCTGGTGGTGGTGGTGCTGCTGCCAACACCGTCACGTGACTCCCGCATGGACCAATCACATGCATGCTTTAACTATTTCTGTCTCACCCCTCAAGATATTGCTGTTGTAACACCCACGCAGTTGTGACAACTACACATCAGCGCGCAACGTGCGCTGTTTATGCACGTTTCCCAACATGCGACGCTCACATTAGGTCCTAAAAGTTGACCGAAAAGCCGATTAATTGATCCTGAACAGGCCCCGGCATCACCCCGATGTCTCCGCCTCCTCCTCCCCCCAAAAAGCAGCTACACTCACAAACACACAGGTGGCTCATGTGAACGTGCGAAACACCTCACCAGGAGGAGAACAACCACGGCTAACACCACCTAACACCAATAGCGCCCCCCCCATCAATCTCTCCTCCTCCTCGTCCACCCCCCCATCTCCATCACCACCACCACCACCACCACCCATCCTTATTCTCATCGGTGGCGGTAGCGGCGCTCAGCCTCCCTCAGCATCCGTCCCTCCTGCTTCCTCCTCCTGCTGCTGTTGCCGCTGCTGCCGGGCATCATCATCTTCATCTTCATCTCCCTCTTCTTCTTCCGAGCGAAGAAAAAAGGGCCCCAGGTCTCCGAAGTGCTCGGTGTCAATTCGTACTTTCGGTTCTCTAGCTTTATGAAATTAAAACTCATACAGCTAGATAACCAAAGACACAAACTAACCCGTCGTCTCTTAAAGGGGCCGCCCCTCTTCTCTGGTACGAGCGGAGGGAGAAAATAGAGAGGATGGAGAGAGAGAGAGAGAGAGAGAGAGAGAGAGAGAGAGAGAGAGAGAGAGAGAGAGAGCCTGGCTATAGTCTAACTGAGCCCCCTCTCTCTCTCACACACACACATACACACACACACCAATATAGCTGCTCAACACATCCTTTTAGATATATCTATATCGATATATATATTTCTACATGTAGAGTGAATGGTGAGTTAAAGTTAAAACGTGATGAGTTTGTTACACACTATAATTGACATACGAGGCCTAACAGCTTCTTGGTTGGTTCCACTACATCAATTTCAACTTTTCTCTGTTGGCATCAACATAATAAAACATGGTGTTGTAAATGAAAAAATCAGGTTGCTGCACAAGTAGCACTATGACTAATTTCGCAATATTTCACAGCATCGTAACTACACGCAGCTACAGGCCAGACACACAGTCCCTTTGCAACACAACCTAAATGGTCTTCACCATATATTCATACACACGTATATATATAGCCTATATTAAAGAGATAGCTCTGTCTTTTAACAACATTGCGGGTTTACACCACCATGCTGGATAAAAAAAAAACCATGAAGAATAACAGACAAGCAAAGTTGCCCTTACACAGACTCAGTGTGTGTGTGTGTGTGTGTGTGTGTGTGTAGCTATTGTAATGTTCAATTTCTTGGAAAAATAAAATCACAATCTATACACCCAGATGTTATAAATCTAAATCATTTAGATTAAGGCTTCTTCCACATCAACTATTATAAACCAGAATTCCACTTACTTGCACATCATCAGACTAACTCCACTCCACGGTCAGTATCCAACAATTTCACCTCCTTATTTTTCCCCCCGTTTTAGCAGCAACTGCTATGAAAACGCATCCGATGAGAAAAAATACAGGCCTATAATATTTTTCTAAAAAGGCAAAAAGAAGGGTATAATAAAGGCTGCAGAGCGTCCTGTGTCACTGTGGACTCCTACAGGAACAACACGGTGTCCTCACCCTCACACAAGCGAGTTGCGACTGACAAGTGCAACGAGAGAGAGGGAGAGAGGGGGGAGAGGGAGAGTCCTGACGGTGAGCAGAGGGTATAAACTCCGCCTCAGAGAGAGAGAGAGAGAGAGAGAGAGAGAGAGAGAGAGAGAGGAGAGCGAGAGAGGCGGGAATCCGAAAATATTAAAACCAATTTGAAAGTGAATGCAACTGTGTGTCAATCAGGAGCTGGTTGCCCTTCAATTATCCTCATTAGTCAGACGGAGTCTGTGCGTAAAGTACTTCTAAGAGCAAATCGAGACGGAGCTGGGTCCAACATGACTTTTACACAGCTGCCGCTGTTTTAAAGAAATTAATGTTTTCAGCCTCTCTTAATTTATTATTACTATCATCACTTTTATTGAGATCTTAAAAATTGACCCTCACGTCTGAGACTCCTTTAGTGCGCACATGTGGAGACTTTTCTTTCTTTTTTCTTTTTTGCTATAAGCTTTATAATCCTGTTCAGACGGTGTAATGGGAGCACAAACTTTGTAAAAATCCTTTTAATCCTTTACAATATCCTGCAGATTGTGCAAAGAACAAATACTTTTCAAAGATCTCCTTATAGTAAGAGGTAAAACGCTAGAAACAAGTCACCAAACTAAGGTTAATTTTAATTTGGAGAAGCTGTTTCAGATACTATAAAGAAGTAATTACCTGCCTGCATTTTTATTATTACTTGCTATATACATTGTTACACACTTATATCCATATTAGAGTATTAAAACCAATAATAATGTAACCAGTGTTTTTGCAGAGAAGGAGAACAATGTTTCAAAAGCTTTGTTTTTTATGTTAATGCTATAAAACTGTCTACACAGCCACTGAGCGGAGGAATCCAGAGTTTCTGTCCTTGGTGCAGAAAAGGCCTACGCCTTTACTAACCCTGATAGCATATTCAGGCTATATTCAGTCTTATCGAGTGCGATATTGTGATATGAATGATATCTGGGCTGAAAAGATGAGATAGTAAGCACGATTATTATCACACTCTTTGATATAAGAAGCTAGTGGCAGAGACAAGACCAGAATAGCAACTTGCAATATCTCCCAAAGTTTGAAAAGGATAATTTAAAAAAAAAAAAAAATGTTGGAATCAGTGTGTGTGTGTGTGTGTGTGTGTGTGTGTGTGTCTGCAGGTAAGCCAATAAAATAGCAGGGAGCTACAGTCCTGGTTTCCAAACGAAGCTTGCATCTGATAACAGTTACATATCTGATTATTGCGCATGGGCAATCTGTTTGCATCATGGAGGTGCAGCTCTCCTGTCAGGCTGCAGCAGCAGGTCCGGCTACTACACTGTATAAATCCTAATCCATTCTGCATCATTTATAAAAAACAGATCTAATCAGCTGTGGCCTCTGCTGCTGTCATCATCCTGTAACTGAACTAACACCAGGTAGTCCATAGAGCCGCTGGTGCGGTTTCAGGGAAGGGCCTACACAATTTGTATTAAAAAGAAGAAAAAAAAGAAAAGAAAAGAAAATCATTGTTGCAACATTAGCGTGAGAGCGGTGTTCATTTTCATTGGACGCACAGTCCTCTTTGCTCCTGAGCATGCGCGACTCAGGAGCTGGAGTGCACGTGCATGCCTATAGCAATTATATCTTCTTTTCAAACAGCAGCAATGTAATGACAGTTATTATAAGCATAAATAAAAATATAGTATAAATACAATCAACAGTTACGATTATAAGTAGTACAGTTATAGATAGTCCTACAATACACGTGTTATTAAAAGTCTAATTTCTGTGTAAAAATAGATGATGAAACATAGACGCTTGTGTTATTTTATTCTCCTAAAAGGAGATGAATAAAATAGAAATCTTTATTAGGGTTGCAATCATAATTTTACAATATTTAAAAGTTTATATAAGAAAAAAGTTTTTAAAAGGGTTAAACCACATTACTGATCAGGTCAGGACTTGTTAAAGTACTTGGATGTCTGTTCAAAAATATCACGTAAAATTATAGTAATTATTGGAGATAAAGACAATTCAGTCAACTGAAGCTTGTTCTTAAAAATAATAGGTTCAACAATGTGTGTGTGTGTGTGTGTGTGTGTGTGTGTGTGTGTGTGTTCAGATGGATTTTCCCACAAACAAGTGACAGGGAAAATTCACTCCCCCACCCCTCCTCACCCTCCTCTTCTCCCCACCACCCTCCCCAAAATAAAAAAGAATGAAAGAAATAAAAAAAAAAAAGAGAAGAAGTCAACATCAAGTTCAACAACGTGCCGGAGAGAAATTAACATGACAATCAGGTCTGGGATCCTCGAGGTCCCCCCACCCCGCACAACAGAGTCTGGCGTCAGCCCCGCTACACTTTCCCAGGCTCACAACAATATCTCCCTGCTGAACTCTGCACTGCAGCGCTGCCTGGGGCCTCCACCATCACCACCACCACCACCACCACCACCACCACCTCCTCCTCCTCCTCCTGCTCCACTACTACATGAATAGTTTTCACATGAGCACATGGCAGCGCACAGTCTCATTAAATATTCTGAAGTTTGCGTAAACTTCATTGCAGACTTTTCTACACGACGAGAAAAACACCGGTAAGATTTTTCCTGATGATTTAAAACGAGTCTGTTCCATCTTCAGAGGCCTCATCGTATTTTATCATTCTAATTTATTATTCTATAATATCCCTGTATGATTCTAGTTACAGTTTGCTTCTATTATAATCTAAGACGCAGTTTATTGTTTTTATGAGATAAAGTAGAGACAGATTTGTATAAGTGTTATTAAGATTTGTGAGTTTCTAAATTATTATTAAACTACATATTATTTAACAGTTTTTTCCCCCACTGATGATCATTATGTTAGATTAAAAACTTTGAAATAAATAGCCCAACTAAAAAGATGAATGCAAATTTAAGTCAATTTCACGTGCATCATGTTGCATCCAGATCAGAGTGAAAATATTAAAAACTACTTACAAATATCCTGAGTTCAGTCCAATCATTTGTTCCAAATAGATCCTTCTCCTTAAAAAATACATAAATTACTGAATTATTATTATGCCAAAGAAATGCTTCCTTCTTGTGGCACTTCTTCCAAATAAACTGACACGAGTCGGTGGGTTATCTCAGAGGAAGAGAGGTCTACCGTCTTTCCTGCGTGGTAAAAATGCACGGTATCGCCTTCTTTTCCAAGCTCTTCTTCTTCTGATCTTACACATTTGTAGTTGCTGTATTAATTGATAACTGGATTCTGTATTAAGAGTAAAAAAAAAATCCCGTCTTACCGGATAAAGCGGGTCAGACAGACGGAGTGGGAGAGCTGCGGCTGCAGACAGCGAGAGGAGAAGGGAGGGAGGATGAGGAGGAGGATGGAGGAGGAGGAGGCGGCTCACGGCCTATCAAATTTATCAAACAGGCCCTATAATATTTGCGGTGTATAAACGGGGATATAAAACAGGATGGAAGTCGGTTGTTGCTGCTTTTATTTTGAAATAAGAATCAGAGTCACATCGACTGAACGACGCTGCTTCACTGATTGTCTCCAAAAATGTTGATGTAGACGAGACTAAGGTTGGTTATGTAGCCTGTAACCACCAAGTTCAACACTATTTTCTATAAGAAAAAATTACACTGAATACGTAATATTTCAGACCCCAAACTCTTAAAAGTGGCTGGTACAGAGCAGCATTCAGTGATTTAAATGTAATGGTTTTATATACGACTAAAACAAGAAACTTGGTTTAATACTGAGCTGGGTTCTTTCATTTTCCAGGATCAGTCTTTTGATCTCCTTATTCCTACACTCAAAGTCGACCCAGTGCAGAAATGGCAAGCAAGCGAAATCGCAGGAAATGTCATAGACTGCTGCTGTCTTGTTTTAGTACTACATCTGGGATGCAGATGTCCGCCTGTGATAAAAAGAATATAGATGAAAACAATCCAAGACGCAGTGTGATATATGTAGATACTTTAAAATAACGAACGCTGCATGTGCAGATGTTTACAGCCTGTTTATGATCGACCTATAACAGACAAGCCTGCAATAATAAACGAATCACACATGTGATTGGCGGAGATTCACCTGTACACCTGCACACAGAGGCTGTTTCAACACGGGAGAGATGAATTTTAACGAGTCAGAGCTTAAACACAAACGATGTGCTGCAGCCTCATGCCTCGTTTCTTTTTGAAAATAAAGGCACGTGTGTAAAGTAAAGAAATACAGTGTATAATAAAATGAATCATTACAGGATGAAACAGCGACACACGTCGGCGAGAAGAAACCAGATCACCTCGTCAAATCTGTTTACTGTACTGTGACGTTACGGTTTTATTCTTTAAGGATATTTATTTATCACTCAAAGCGTGTGTGTGTGTGTGTGTGTGTGTGTGTGTGTGTGTGTTTTAAAGTTAAAAAGACAAAATAAGGAAATAGATGAGAAACAATTGAGAGACAAATGAAACCTATTCTGTGGCAAAAATCTGTCTTTTCACTCAAAACATTTGTCAAACTACAGAAACGAAAAGTCCAAACGTTTCTTTTATGTAATGTAAAATGTATAATTTATTTTAGAAAAATGTCTTTAGATGAGTCTAGAACTGAGATCATTTTGAAAACAGCGGTGTTGAGAAACTGAAGCCTCAATCACAACCAGCTTCACTGTATCTGTACAGTAAATGTGTGTGAACTGTAGTTGTTGAATGAGGTGAAATGATGTGACATCACATGTTATGTGACAGAAACACTGCGTTTGAGTTTAATCACATAAATGAACTTGTTGAAGGTGAAACTGAAATGAAGGATTGGGAATGAAAATTTCAATTTACCACACTGTAAAAGATTCATTATTATCATTTCTATTATTAAAGTTAGTAGTAGCTTAGTACTAATACTACTACTAGTAGTAGTGTTAGTAGCAGCGTGGATCATAAAAAGTCTGATGTTGTTTAATTCACATTAAAGAGCTAATTTACACAAAACAATAGATAATACCAGACTCTGTAGAGATGACTTTAATCCAATTAAAACTGTGTGGATTTTTATTTTTGTTTTGTTTTATTTTTTACTAAACTTCTATGACTGACATATCTGTCATTTTATTCCTTTATTCCTCATTTGTGCTTTTATAAATTACAGTACAAGCTCTGTTGTAACTTCATGTCTGCTACATGTTCTATAGTATTTTTATACTCTAAGAACATTTTTTTTAATTGTTTGAACAGAAAATATCCTAATTCAACACACTCTGTCTGTAATTTTTTTATTTTTATTTTTTGACAAAAAAATGCCTGGCAAATACAGTAAACTGAGAAGTGTTTAATGTATTGTAAGTTTGAATTAGTTTATACATAATCATCTTCCTTTTTATATTTTATTAAATAAATATTTTGACATTAAACTAAAGGATTTTATGTTGCACTTGTTTCTAGAAAATGTCTCATTGAGAAAATGTTCTGATCTACTTTATCTCTGATACTGGATCAGAAAACTTGTCTATATTGTAGAATAAAAACCTATTTTTACTGAACGTCCGTCACAGGGTGAAAGAATTCAACATGGTCTCACTGTGACATATAACTTCAAAATACTCACGTGTGTTTTGTTTGTAAATTTTAATATCATTGAACTTCTTTTTCTCACATTGTGTATATTTGTGACCTGCCACAGTCACTCAGATCTAAGTTTATAATAAATAATTATTTTCCTTTTGAATTATTTGTTGTATTTTTAACTTTCAGACAGAAATTGAGCAGAAATTATATTTTCCAACAAATGATATACAATAAATATGTTATATAAGTTATATTTATTTTTGAAACAACATTGATTGATTGTAATTAAATATTTTAAAGAAGAGAATATTAACCAATTGAATATTTGCCATCATTATCTTTCTGTTGTAATATTTTCCCCTCATATCTGACAACTACACAGTTAAATATTAAATAAAAAAAAGTGAAACTCTGACTGATTCTCATTGTTGTACATTGTTGTGTCAGTGTTTCAAAATAAAGCTCACAGGCCTCAATTTACACTGAACTCACTCTGTACAAAACTCAACTAAAAGTGTCAGACTCAAACTGGCCTGTGTCAGAGGAATTTGGATGAAATACACATGGATTAGAAATATTTCTAATATAAATTTCACATCTAACAAAAACATGTTAATCTATACTTTTTTTATTATGACTGGAGTGTTTTCTATCATTGTCTTTTTATTTGGTGTTTTTATATATAACGTGACCACATGTACTTAGTGAAAACATGAGTTTATCACTGACACAAAACATTTACAGCGTCCTTAAAACTTAGTTAGAGTTTTGTTTTTAGTCTCACAGACGTTGTGGGAAGTTGTGAATGAATGAAAGAATAATAAAATAAACAAAATATTACCAGTCACATTCTAAACGGTTTATAATAAATTAAACATAAAGGGAAATTATTATGTTTTAACAAAGTTCTGAACATTTTTTGTCTCTAATGAATATTAAGAAATAGTAATGACAAATGTATCAAATACATAATTTTCTTCAAGATACCTGTGAAATATAATATGGTTTAATGGTTAACATAGTCAGTAACTCTGCAGACCAACAGTATGTTGTACTAGAGAGAGTTCATGACACAAAATCAGTGGTCATTAGTCTGAGAAACAACAGTTATTAGAGAAAATAAACATCTCTCACATCGTCATCGAGCTCATTAATATCTAAACTTTGTTTTAGAAACATCATTTCACAAAAAAAAAAATATTTAAAGTAGTCTATTAATAATTTAAAATGACGCTAAAATCAGTTTAAAACACACACACACACACACACACACATCTGATACAGAATTATTATAGAACATTTTCTATCGACACCAAACACTTAAAAACAACAGTTTAACAGTCACAGTGTTTAAAAAAAAAAAAAAAGAAGAAGAAGAAGAAACTCCACTCAGTAAAACTTGTGTTGAATTTTCTTTCACCAGCATAAAAGAACCAGTGGTCTAAAGGCTTAGCACAAGTTGTGTAAATGTGTGTATAAATTGAGAATAAACTTCTTACCACAGCAGGCTCCTGCGGAGAGACCTGTTAATTCCTCCTCGGCCTGGTGTGAAAGAGGGAGAGCGAGCCACAGCCCTCGTGCCTTAATTTGAAGCAGGCTGGGTTTTATGATAATCAGAGCTGACACCGACCTGTGCGCCGTGAATAGAGGAGGGCACCCTCGAGCCTGCGTTCCCACGAGCCGCATTCCTGCGGTCAAGTTCAAGCTCAAAGCGCGAGCCATCATTACTATGCAAGGCGTGCCGCGTGGCTAATTCCAAAAAGGCGCGCGCTCCCTGCCGTGGGAGAGTTTGTCACCTTGTATTGTAATGCAGCTGCAGATAGATAGATGTTTCACTTTTATAAAAAAGTGCAAATATTTCTTTTAAATCAATGGTTTATTTAATTTTCAAATGATTTCCTCCAACGAAAATTATTTAAAAAAAAAAAAAATACCAACTCTCCTTTATTCTTTCCATTTGAAGATTTATTATAAAAATCTTTGAATGTGTTTTTCTTGTAAGTGAACCATCTTTGTAGGATTTTTTTTGCCTTCAGTGGAGTAGATCTTCTCATCACACTGAGCAAACATATGAACATTAAAGAATGTGTCTCTCTCCTGCTGATATAGTGTCTGGTAATTATTGCCTCTGATTGTTTCTCTCTTGATTTAATTTTTCTCCTTTAGGTGGAAACTGCTGCAACCAACAACGATGAACGTGTAAATAATAAATGATAAATGGAATTAAACTCAGGGAACTTACCTCGAGTCTCTTAAGACTTAAAAGGAAAAGAAAAAAAAAACAGTGCTTTTTACAAAAAAAAAAAAAAAAAAAAAGTTTGGAGAAGATTAAGAATATTTTTGTACATTTTGGCCTGAACAGTGGTCTTTATATCCACAATGCAGCAAAAATAATAAATAAATGTTTTTCAAGCATTGCAGGAGAAGGAAAGAGCTCGTCCAGGACAGTTATTTCATTACTTCAGATAAATGATAGCGTTAAATGAAAACACTTAACGTGTAATAATATGTATGACCTGGCTATGGACGATCATTGTGTCTCATAATCTGTGTGAATATTAGTTTTATTCTGCTGTGAGAAATAACAAAATAACTTTACAGGAGTTTGTGTTAGACACAGTTATATGTTTCATGTATTTTATGCATCTATATGTGGAAGTGTGTGTGTGCTGTGTAGTTACATACAGATAAAATGTTACTTTCCATTTAGAAACACACAGTCTTTTTCTTTCAGTCCAGCTTTTCTAATGATGTGTATTTTCACAGCTGTGGTTGTAATGTGACAGACTTCACACAGTTAAAACACTTTGGCATTTTCATGTTAATTGACTGATATTTTCACAACTTTTCTTCAAAATAGTTTACAATTATTATTAATTCTGTCTTCACTCATTCTGTGGTTTCTGACAATAAAACATTTGAAAAAGAATCATTTTAAGAACCTTAAAAACTTAAACCACTTTCCAGAGCCAGACTCTGGTGTCTTATTGTGCTACATATGCACAGGTAGTGTTTTCATTGTAATTCTAAACTGCTGTCCAAGCGTTAGATTTCTACAGTTTTGCATGTTATTTATTTATTTATATTTTACAGCACTGAATTAAAACGATGTAAATCCAGCTCAGCTTCATTTCATCCAACACAGCTGTCTGTTTGCTTGAGCAGGACTTCAGTCTGAGTTTGATTTCAGCAGCAGAAGATTTCCACATGTATGACATGTAAGTGTGATGTGTCTAGCCACAGTATAATTGGCTGGCTCAGTCCCAGACAGCCCTGTCCCACCTCCCCATGTCCCTGCATTTGAGGTCCCACAAAACAGTGTCTGGCTCGTTGATCCCACGACCCCCGAGGGAATAAATCTCTCACTCATGAGTCTGATTCTCCAGCTCTGTCTGTGATCATGAAATAAAGTGATTTTACATAACAGGAAGTTATGTATGACTATATGTATGGCCTTATTACACCAAGTCATAGTTTTATGTCAGATTTTTAAATATACTTTCCATTTGCAACATAATTCTGTTAATTTATATTATTATAGAGAACTATCATACTATATTTTGATGTTGAGGAATAATCACATCCCCACCTCAAAAGCTGTGATCAACACAGTTGAGTCAATAAAAAACAAACTAAACTAGAATTAAACACACGAGTGAACCTGTGAACCAGCCTGTAGCTTTACTATTTTACTATTTTCACGTTTACAAGCCCATATACTCATTCAATAGCCTCCTTTTTACAGACCTCTTCACTTTGGCTTTAAAGCCCGAACAACCTCATAAAGACATTTTACGTCAACTCTCTGTGGTCCTGCAAAAAGAAACAGATTTGTCAGAGTGGTAGGAAACATCTTATTATGTAATGACGACGCAGAGGGCTGCCCAGGTCAGAGGTGAGACCAAACCTTGACCTCCCACCGCCCCTGAGCTGCAGAGTGTGTCGGTGACCACAGGGCTGTTGATGAACTGGTGGACTTGTGGACAGTGCATTTGGTGACCTTCGGTGTCACTTGCTGGACAGCAGACGGATGTGTCTTTAACCCAATCAGCCCTGATCAGTTTGACCTGTGGACACAGTGGTGATGTTATTCCAGTGGATGCTTGAGTCTTTAACACAGAAAAAAACACACAAGAAAATGAGATAATGACATTGTTTTTATTAAGTATTTTAGTAATCGTTATCACCTAGGTCACCTAGGACACTTAATTTTGTCTCCTTTTAAGAAGTATGTGCACACTCTGAGTGTATATATATATAATGTTATATATATAATGTTTTGCAAACACTTCAACTTGCATGTTTTGGACTTTTCTTCGAGCTTTTGGCTTCATCTCAGAGTCTTCATTAACAAATGTTTGAATTTGTTTTTGTTGAGTGAAGCGGGATGAATACATTCAGAAATATATGAAAGCAATTATTTTATATTATCACAAATATATTCATGCTGTAGCCTTTATGTTATTGTTAATCATCAGTTGTTTAAAGACCAGTTACAGATTTCCCATATAAGGCGTTTAAGTTGATCCTTGATCTAATCAGTCGTCATATGTGATATTTTTTTCTTTAAAGCTCTAATAAAAGTGATGAATGCCCAAATGTCTGATTGGTATTATCAAGGTCTGGTTGTTTCAGTACTTATGGAGATATGGTCTGATGTGGTCCTCCATATCTCTGGGTTGGGTGGATGTGAGGATGAGTGACAATCTCATCCTCAGCCAACCGTGTAACCCAGACACCCGGTCAGTCTGTGTCACGACAGCCCAACATTAACTTAACATATATACAGCACAGTACACCAAGGTAACTTTATAGCATACTGACGTTATAAAACAATAATTTCATATGAGATTCACTGATAAAAATCAAATACTTCGATTTAAAGCTGTTTTTGTTTAGTTTCAGTGTGAATGATACAGTGTCACTCTTCTTGGATTTTAAATGGTTTACCTTCGAAATCTTTTTTTTTTTTTTTTTATTGTACCACTGTATGATGGTCAGTCCTGTCTTTAACCAGACTGGGCAGACAGTGGTGGGCAGATATTACCCACCCCCAGCCCACCACTCATTCACACACACTTACACACCGCAGGGCAGTCATTTTTCACCCGGCCCTATGGGCCTGTGACAGGTCTGGGAGAGGGTCTGTCTCCATATAAGGCAGACTGGCAGGACTGACACCTCCGTATAGCAACGTTAATTATGGGCATCTGCTTGGACGCCCCTATGTGGGGGCCTTGCAGGGTCCTTGGCTGTTGCCATAGGGACCATGGAGAACCGTTGGTGGTTTGGGGGGCAGACAGAGACCCCGTTATTCTCCTGAGGGGTGGCCAGACATGACCCCCCACGACTCGCCCCTTTTGATTTGGGTGGGAAACAGCAAACAGCCAGCCAGGAGAGAGACGGATCATTTCAGGTTCATTTTGTGGACCGTGGGTGCAGATCCTATGAGACGGACACAAAAATGGCAGACAACGAAAATAATTTGGATTTTAGTGCAAGAATACTGTATCACTGTATGAGTGCTGGTCCCGGTTTCCCACACGTTTCAGGAATAAATTAAAAAATACTCTGATTCTGAATTTTCCCAAAGATTTTAGTTGTTTTTTGTCAAAATTTTGTGTTTGAAATTTAATATTGTTGCTGAAAGATGCAGAAATTACAAATTAGAAATACTAAACATTTAACACCAAACACACACACACACACACACACACACACACACACACACACACACACACACACACACACACACACACACACACACACACACACTGAGTGTCCCGACTCGCTTTATTCCCACTTTGCATATATTAGCCAGTGTCTGTGTTCTGAAATGCATTGTTGTGTTTTCCCACACCTCCCTATTTGATGTATCTTTTGTCACTGTGAATAAAAGAAGATTGATGAATGGGAGGTGGGCTGCAGCTCCATCTGAGGGAGCGGGAAACACATGACGAGGCAGCTGCAGAGACAGTGTGTGACCCCTGTTGGACAAGATGTGAACAACACTCTGACCTTGATGACTTGAACTGATATCTGTTTCAGACATCTACGGGAGACTTTCACATTTGTAGAATAATTGTTTTTCTTCCATTTTGAGATGTGTGTGTGTGTGTGTGTGTGTGTGTGTGTGTGTGTGTGTGTGTGTGTGTTTAAGTGTTCATATGTACAAAATATATAACAAAATGTTCTATTAGATTTACTCAGGACCTTTACTCATGCACATTTATACTTACTTAGTAATTCCTACTGTGATTTTTTTTATTATTATAATTATTCAGTAACTTTGTCACTGAATAATTAGTTTGATCTATCACATTTCATCTTACAGTGGTGGAAGACTAGTTAATTAATCAAAGTCTTTAAAAAGAATAAATTACAAGTAAAAGGTCTGCACCAAACATGTCACAAACAAGGTGGATTGATGTATATACTGTTGGTTATTTTATTATACAGTCATGTACAAGATTCTGTAACTTTATCAAATGCTTTTATTGAACAGTTTATGTGCAGCATTTTATTGTGAAATACAGTGAAACAGATAGATTCATACTGAAATGTACAGGAAGTATGTCCTAATCCAAGGACAGAATAAAGATGAGAGACAAATATAAATATAAATACCTTCATCCTCGAATATACATATACACACATATCTATGCAAACAAAAATAATGCCACATAGCATATGCAAATAAAAGAGTACGGTCCTTGATGAAGAAATGAAAGCATGAATAACACATGCAGAGCTGAACTAAAAAAGGTAAAGGTTTATTGTAAAAGGCAGAATAATTTCCTGCTTTGTTCTTTGTGACAGTGGAGCTGGATGGGTGCATTTAAGCACATTTAGTTACTTAACTAAACTTTATTAGTGATGGATATTGAAACAAAGTTGAAAATTTTGAAATGAAATCAAATATCTCTGTTCTCTGCCATGTTTCATTCAAGATATTATTAATCATGTCACACACTCTGTCTTCACTAATGATATCTATCAATATTTACAGCTGCACTTTTTCTGCTTTGTATTGATTTTATAACTCCTATTTTTCTTCTCAGTCACAACCCTTTCCATCTCCTCTGTATAGTACTTTGGAACTTTTGACAGTATAAACATGTTGGCGTGTGTGCTTGGACCATTGAGTATCATGTGACACCAGTTTGATCCACTAGATGGCCCTAAAACATAACTCTATGAACAAACAGTGAAGCGAAGTTTCCTGTGAAGTTAAGCTCATGTGTAACTCAAGTGCAAATAAAATCGATTACCTCTCAAAGTTTATTTCAATTATTTTATTCAGCCTGCTCAGTGACTTTCCTTGTCATGGGTGTAAGAAGAGTCTGAGAGGCCTTGTCTGTCATGCTGTGTCTGTCAGTCGAGTCAAACACACTCTGAGGTGTAATTTACTGGAACACGAGGACAAGCAACAGCAACTTGGTGCCCTTCAAGAAAGTTTCTCCAAGCATTTATTAGCACACAAGTGACAGCAGGGAGCAAGAAAGAGAGCTCTGGATTTGAGAAACGGTTGCAGTTGCATTGCAGTGATGAGGCCATTAGCGGCAGAGTGCTGCGGAGTGAGGACACAGAGGGCAAAAGGAGGCGACCCTATATCAGGACTCGGTGAATGTCACAGTTCAGCACAGTTCAGCTCTCCTGACGCTGCTGAGGTTTCAATTAGTCCGACTTTTTTACCCAAGAGGTTAAAGACCAGGCTTGCATCGTGATCAATGGGATTGTTAGCCAGCTGGCCAGAAGTCTCTCTCTCTCTCTCTCTCTCTGTGTGTGAGTGAGTGTGTGTGTGTTGGCACATTAGCTTTAAACCAAAAAAATCAATAAAATATGGGAAAGTATAAATGTGCATGTGCCATTCCTCTCCTTTAAAGCATCTGAGCGTTTAGTCAAGGACAAAACAGCAGTATGAAGCATAGATATTTCTGCTCCTGAAGGATTTACAGGCCTGTCTGCATAATCCTTACACAACACATTGCCAGACAGACAGATATGGCAGAGGAGGAAGACAGAGGAGAAAGATGTCAAGAGTTTGGTGGACAAATGAAAGACGACCGAGTGGCTCAGACTGATAATGAGGTATGAAAGAAAAAAATTCAGGGAGAATTGAGGGAACGGTTTTGTTCGTTGTCATGAATCTGCAGTTTCTGCTTCACTCTCCGTTCGCTCATGGTTTTTACTTGTAAAAAGAAAAAGAAACTATTTTGAAAGAAAAGCTCTTAAACCCACTGAACACAACCAGCACTAAACAGCAGACAGAAGCAGTTAGTGGTTATGTTGAGAACCTAGTGGAGCAGATAAAGAGTCAGATATTTGCCTCAGGCGGTGGTGGAGAACAAAAATAGAGCTAAAACATGGTGAACGTTTGTTAATGACTTAAGTTATCCATGTGTGTGGAAATACAGCTCACAAAGTTCATATTACATCAACTTGGCTTTGTAGCTCAAGCCAGTATGGGATCATAAAGTGTTAATTTAATAATAGCTTCACTTCAAGATGCACCATATTTCTAATGGAGTTACGTTTCTTACACAAACATATTGGATTCATGCTACGTTAATGTTCCGATGAGCCAAATGTGTTGTAGTTAGGAAAAACAAACAGATGGACATTTTCATTCAGAGGCGTAAACATGTGTGTGTGAAACATGCAAAGACACAAACACGCATGGAGTGAAAATACATATGTCTTCAGAGTTCATCGAATATTGATGGTGCCTTATTTCTAAATGTGAAATACTTTAATATCCTATTTTATCACTTCATGAAACTTTAATCTGATTTAATTTTTCACTCCTGGGCTAAAGCCTGCTTACCTAAACAATAAAATTCAGGTGTTTCTGTATAAAGCATCATGTGTTTGCTGTGGGCGTAAATAGTTAAAGCCTATGATTTTCCTGTCAGTGTAAAGCAATGGAGTGAGGGCTGATATGAGACACAGCATTATGAGAGGTGTTTACTCTGTTATGAAAGGTGGTCCTTGAACATGGTAAAATGTCATTGGTTGACACAGACAGAAAGTGGAGCATGGTTTTTAGCAACTTGCTTAAATGAGGCTGGAAAAAAAAACAAGAGAGATAGAAGACCTGGCTGATGAAACAGGGTTAAAACTGGAGTAAAGTAGGTTAAGGAGTGAGTATGCAGATCTACTTGATCATTTAGTCAGATTCACCTCTGTGTCAAGGAGGCAGGGTGAGGCAATAAGTCTGAAACATACTCTATTATCGGGCCAACTAGGGCGAGATTCACCTGCAGCCATGAAGAAATAAAAGCTTGCCTACTTGTTTAGCTCTTTCATTATGTTACAATTTCCATTAGATAGATTTTAGCTGAGTCACAGGACAGAGGAGCAGAGTAATGATCTGAGGAGGAGAATTGAGAAGACTACATTTAAGTAGCTGAGTAGTATAAACAAGAGTAGAACAGGAGCAGAACAAATGGAGTAGAGTATATTACAGCAGGATACAGTAAAGCTAAATGAGCACTACGCCAGTTTACCAAGCACTGTACTATATAAAATATCAATAACCTTGATGACAAACTAGGTGTGAATAAATAAGTGTGTATTTAGGAGGCTGGTCTACTAAAAGATTAGAGATGCAGAATCCAGTGGTCTTAGAGCTCAAGTTGTACTCAGGATGAAATTTTAGATTGTAGATTGTAAATCAGTTTACTGATTCAAATTGTTTCATTCACTATTTCACTATTCACTAACTATTTGATTTGTTCACCACTGTTCATTCTGCTGTGATGTGCAGCACTGATTCACACTTCAGTTGAGTTGCACGTGGGCCTGGACATGTTGGCAAGGTTGACAGACACAGTTATCGCACTCTGGTTGTTTCTGTGTAGGTGTGTTCAATTCTAACAATTCTTTTTTAAACTCTACAACTTGACACTGAAGTGTCAGGTCATACTAAAATGAAACCTGTTGTTTATGATTACAACTTTGGTTCATTACACAAATGGCTTTAAACAAACCATAAGATTGAACAGACTGAAAGTGAACTTATTCATAATGTTGCCAGTAATGTCTCATTACAAAGGAAATCAATAACTATGAACGACTATGGCAAGTTTTTGGTTTGTTTTGTCTCTGTTACGGTGTTAACAATAGATGATTTTAGCTAAAAGTTTTTCTTTATCCACTTTTTTCTGTTCTTGATTCTTGTGGGTGAGTTATTCAGATCTTTTACTTGAGTAAAAACACCAATACATAATGTAAAAGGGCATGAGGCACTTTTTCTGAAAGTGTTGAAAAATTTTACATTGGAAGTATGTGAGTATACGCAGCAAAATGTAGCTGATAGCAAGTAAAAGTGGAAAACTCCTCACAGTTTGAAGGAGCTGTTAACAACTCATATACATCTGAGATGTGACCCTGGCCACATATTGTTTCTTTTGTAAGATGACAGAGGCTCAAAAGGTTGGGAAAAACAATAATTTAATCTTTAAAAAATGTTGTTTTTTTTGTTTGTTTTTTTCACTAGTCACCAAGGTTGTGAAATAAAGGTAGTGGAGTACAAAGTACCACTCTTTCCCCTGAAATGTAGAAGATCTCAGCAGTTACATAAGCAAAACAATGTTTTCATAACTGACAGCAAGCAATGGTTGAAGCAACGAAAATAACAAAGATGCAATATATTGTAGTTGGTCTTTAAGGCAGATTTATTATTGTAACATGAGGAGGAGGTTGAGCAAAGTTAAATTCAAGTAGTAGGAGTAGAGTTGAGTATAAGAGACAAGTGTGAAAGCATTTAGGATTCGTTCTGTTCTTTCTGTTGGAATATTTTTGTGATGTTCACTATCTGGGTTATGCTAATTGGCATCATGTGTTTGTCTCTGTCTACGTGTGTGTGTGTGTGTGTGTGTGTACAGTAGATGACAAACAACAGTATAAAGGCCGATAGCTTTGACCACAGAACTTCTTGTTTTCAAGCTGTTTGGTTTTTAACGGCTGCTGTGAAGACGATTGCCACATATACTGGATGAAAGTGGGAGGGAGAGAAGGACGGAGACTGAGTGTGACACAGAACACAGAGGCTGCACAGGAAAGCTCATTAGACATGCACACACACACATACACACACGGACAAACACACCACAATTTAAGCCATACCTACACACCCCCATCATGCATGAGAATGTACACTGTTACACACACACACACACACACACAGATGGATGGACAGACACACACACACACAGCTGCTCCTCCACACATGACCTGAATTTTAACTGCAAAGGTAGATCAGTGCTTAATTGAGCATGTAAAAGGTTTTTTTTTCTCAGTGTGTGTGTGTGTGTGTCTGTATGTGTGTCTATGTGTCGTGCTGGGGGGGTGGGGCGTGGTGGGTGGGGGGGTTGGGGGTATTAAAGCTGTCATCCAGTCTGTATTAAAAGCCTTTACATATCAGTTGAAATGTAAGACAAGCACAGATGTGAGGTGAACACTAACACTTCAAAAATAAAAAAAAAAATCCCCCTCCCCAAAAAGCTTTGCCAAAAATCTATAGTCTCATCCTGTCCTGGAACCATGGAGCTCAAACATTTATTACCACTGTAAAAACATTTTTGATTTGGAAATTACTAGCTGTTTTTTCTGTCCTCTAAAAACTCCCTGTTCTTTTGTTTGCTAATAGTCTTTCCCTCTGTGATCTGTTTTAATAAACTGACATTTCTTTTTCAGACTGCTAAGACCTACGAGTCCTGAGTCCGGGTTAATATTTTTCTTCTCTGCATCAATATCAAGATAATTGGAGACTTTAATTCTGACAAGATTGACCCTATCTTAAAAAACTGAATTATAAAATATAAAAATATCTGATGTGGCAGCTTGCTTGATTCATAGAGGTGGAAAAGATGTCATCATATGAACAATGACCTGTGTGTGTCCCTGAAATGTACTGTATGTGTTTTAACACGTCTTAAGTTTTAACACTTCTTTTTATGTTCATGAAAAGTTAATACTTAAGATACACATGATCGTTATCTGACATTTGCAGGGATCATGAGCCATTTTTGATCAAACATGATGTCTAGTACCAGATGTGAACTGCCTGATCTTGTAATGACAACTGATTCATTTCCATGAAAACTGAACAAACTCAATCCACTGATGAAGATGTTGAAACATGCTGTTTCAATCAGGAGAGACCACTTGAAAGATGGGAAGGAAGAAACATCATAAAATGTACAGAAATCTCCCCCTGACAGAGTCTGGACGCCAGTGGTTGACAGTAGGTGTAACATCTGTATGGATGTGATGTGGAGCAGGGTCCCTGCTGATCTCACTGGACAGCTGGTTCTGATGAAAACTGGAGGTGAATGAAGGTGGAGCAGCATCACATCAATCTGAGGATGAAATGACAGTTGACAGCAGCAGATAAAGGAACAGACTTTAAAGTTTGACACTCACAAGATGATTGTCTCATACAGGTCTGGTTGAGTGAAGTGAGACGTGTGTGGTTGATTGATTGACCGTATCAGGTTATTGTATTAGCAAATGCCTTCATAGTGCAGTGGAAATGACATTAATTTTGCAGAGATTCTGTCATAGAATACATTTCAAAGTTATTACAGCTCATTCTGAGGTAGATATGAATATCTGAGGCAAATTTCATGATAATCCATCTAATGGTTATAGAGATATTTTATTCTAAACTACAAATGTCAGCCTCATGCTGAGTGAGAAGTCAGAGACACCAGAGTCCTCAAGATCATTGCCATATGGCCTCTGGACACCGTGAATAGTTGTATCAAATTTCATGGCAGCATGTTCAATAGTTGTTGATAAAGTAGTGGGCTGATCAACCGAAACAGACAGAATGAGACTGACATGTCAGACATGGCAAAGGGAAAATCAGGCCAAAGAAAACATAAACCAGCAGGTCTGCGGTCAGACAGTATGGAAGTATTCCATGTGGTTCATCATCGTTGCCCACCCTGTCTCCCCGACTTCCTCCATGGCTGCACTGCTGCCACCCAGATGGGCCCTTTTGGCTCAGAAACACTTAAACACAGCATGGTGGCAAAACTGAGTCTGAGCCACTGCTTGATCAGCACAAAGACTGGAGTTTATAAAATCCACTTTACTTTTGACTTCTCTCCAGTGAGATATCCTGTTTCCCCTGTTTTTATGTGGCGTGGTTACTAGCTTGTTTGATCTCCTCACATTAACAGCATCACTGTAAAAACAACCCATAAGGAATGAGTCTGCCCAGCGAGTAATAAGCAAACACGGGAGCCTAAACGCAGCATACGTCTCGTCCGCGTTTAGAATGCAAGCCGCTACTGAAAGTCTCATTATGCTCTCTGTTTCCAACCACGGGCAGTGTGCGTTACTTGGCACTGTTATTTTGCTCCCATTAAGATGCTATAATAGCTTTCCAGAAGTCGTTTTTGTGTCATCATCCTCATCCGGCCTCCCTTGTGTATTGTGTGTTCTCCATTGTGCGTGGATGGCTGCTCCCTTGCTGGAGAGTGATTGACATTCTTTGTCTGTTTGGCGAGGTGCCTGACATTTCTAAAAGTCACAGCTCACATTAAGGCTGAGCCAAGCCTCCTTGCAATTACTTATGTGTGTTGGTGTGTGTGTGCGCGCACAAGCACGACCATGTGACAACTGTAATCCAATATTTAATCTCCTAAACTTTGATATGAGGTTTGATCATACTTTACAATCGTTTGTCAATACAACATCCGCCTTGCTGCAGCTGTGCAGCTGCAAAACAAAACAAAATAAGGCAAAGACCAAACATCTTTATCCTAAGACGTCAGTGGTGTCGTGTTGATGATCCGGGGGTGTTTTCACATGTTCAGATGAGCTCCCTGAAGCACTTCCCGGAGGCCTTTTTGCAGTAAAACTCTCAGAGTTGTTTTTAGTGCTTCTGCAACTCTTCTGTGCTCCTCCCGTCGTGTTCTGAGGGAATTGGAAATGCAATAAGAGCCGGATGAATCTCCCACTGCTCTGTTTGTCTCTGTTTTCTCCATCACTCTCACAGCCACCAACGAGCACCCCGTCAACAAACTTGTCTGTAAATCTGCCTGCTTGTAAAATAAACACACTGTCTGGATCAGGAGCATCAGTGTTAGTCTTCAACAACTGCTAGTATTTAATATTTGTGTGTGTGTGTGTGTGTGTCACTGACTGTAATTTGAATATGTTTCTTTCTTTTGTCTCACAAATGTTTTACAAAACACTATTACTGTGTTTAGATGCCAACAAACAGAGCTAACAGTTAAGAGCTAAGGTCTGCAATAGGATTAAAGTAACCAAGATGAAACTATGTTTACACACTAAATATGATTAAATATGACTAAAATATGTTCTCTGAGGCAACAGACAGCTTTGTTTGATCTGAATTATTAGATTTGTGTGTTACTGTGAATCAAAGACAACACATGAACATAAGGAGAGCACAGGGAGGTATTTAAATGGCTGAATGAACCAACATTTGTCACATGCAGTGCGTTTAATTCAGTCACTCTATTCTGCAGATTTATGTGCTGACCATCAGCCAGCGGTGCACTTACCTCATATTTGCATTAACATCACTGTGAGTGCTGTAGATTTCAGGTCAGAACAGAAAGAAAATCACACAACATCCATGAATCTGTGTGATACTTATGTCAGAAAACCACAATTTCGAAGTGTACGCTGTTCAATACCAGTAATGGACTGAATCAATACTTGTTATTGGAAACTCTTGTGCCTCTGTGGACTGGAAGCTGATCAGTGGCACTGTGGACAGACAATCTGCCCTCAGCTTCATTTCCAGAGGATCAATTTCCAGCTGAATTACAGCGAGTGTTTCTCCTCACGGTCGACCTCATTTGTCCCTCCAGTCGGTGCTGAATTCCTCAGCGTTGGAGCTACGAGCAGAATCACACAACAGTATGAAGACGCGTCAACATGTCATTCTCACTTAAAGTTACTCTAACTAATATGTTTAGTTTAACAGTGGATGAAACGACGAACCCACAGGGAATCATCACCAACTCTGCAGGTGCCTTGATCTCTACGGGGCTTTTTAGTGTTTCTCAGCTCATTGTTTGGGTTTTATGGCCTGCAACTTTACTGATTTGGTTTATTCTCACTGCCCTCATCAAAGTCATTTCCAATCCCTGCCACAGCAGGCGGCTGCCTTCAGACAAGCACCTCTAATAAACACAAGCACCTGTTACCTATCCAGCACCAAACAACAGACAGACGATGTTCTCATGGTGTATTTGGCAAAGCTAAAACCAACCAGATGTACGACTGCAAATAAATCCTCCATGTCTATTGGATGTGTAAATACACATTCAAACTGTATAATGTGATAATATGTTAATGTTGTATTTATAGTTCGTGTCAGCGGCCAAAAAATAATTAATGCACTGCTTTAAGGTGAGAAAAAAAATCCAGTGTCTGGTAGATCTATGTTCTGTGTTATGTATCAGGTTGCTCCAGCTCCTCTCTGAAGCTACAGTTTCTGGTGTTTGAGTGAATTATTTAAACCCACGGCTGGAACTTTTCTAGATGACCTCAGAAATCAACCTGGCACCTTTGGAAACTTTGACATCTCAACTAGAATCTGAATAAAGTTACACAGGTTTAAACAAAGTGCAGCATGGGTTTCAGGTGACTTACCCAGAGGCAGGTCTTTTGGATTAAAGTGAGGTTAAAACAAAGGTTGGAAAGAGGCTTAAGACCAAAATCTGACCACTAATAGAGGCGTACTCTTTGATTTTTATTCTCATTAGTAAAAGTCTTCTGTCCACACAGATGAATCTTAAGTCTGAGACAAACATTTCATCTTTATTCTCTCAAACACCAGCTCACTTCTTCAAATAAACACAGGGCTTAAATGAGCAAAATTAACTGCCAAAGCTTTTTTCCTTAAATAAAGACTTTAGTGTAGAGTCATACCGATTACCATGATTAGTGGCTTTATTTAGATTCCGAAACCAACTTCTGCCTCCATTACACAAGGGAAGATGCATAATTCAAAACCATCTTGAGCAACAGACTGCAGACCTACAGTATGATGAATAACAAAGAGGAGGCTGCTGCTCCTCCACTCACTTTATCACTGAGACAAATCAGTGTAGGAGCTGAACCTGCGGTCAGATGGCTTTGGTCAGAGCAGCCATCAGCCACAAACAAGATTTTTTTTTCTATCTCATGTCTTTATAATGTGCTAATGAGGACCGACTCTGCTGCAGTGATGACATGCTGGTTGTAGCCAGGTTGTGAGGTGCATCTGAGGCAGCTGTGTTTACCATTGAGTCTGCTCAGCATCAGTTAAATTAAGTGAAAAGATACAGACTTATCTCTATTTTGTTATGTGTGATTGAGCAAGTTTCTATGGTTTGTAGGTGTGTATACACGTGCAGAGGATGTGAGGATGTGACATGAGGGTATCAAGGGCTTTAGCCGATGGTCAGACTGTCATTAGAGGCTCGTGCGTAAATTCTAATTTAATTCACAGACACAGGATCAACATCTTTGAGGTTTATGTAGGAAGCGGATTATGGCCATATCCACCTCCCTCTCCCTCTTTCACCCCCCTTCTACCCACACCACCACTACCACCATCCCAGTTTCCCCTCTTTGAGTGGGGGCGCTGGAGCCGTCTGCCTGTCACCACTTGCCTCTTTGTTCAAACTGATTTTGCTTCTCTCCCTCAGCGTAGCTGCTGGCGAAGAGGAGGAGGAGGGTAGAAAGAGAGGGGGTGACTGAGGGAGCACCTTGCTCTCTGCCTGTGTGTGTGTATGTGTGTGTAATAGAGAGAGAGAGAGAGAGAGAGTATGTGAGTGTGTGTGTGTGTGTGTGTGTGTATGTGTGCACGCATCTATTCCCCATATCAGCGTGTGAGGATGAACGGCGCATGAGGTTTTCCTGCTCAGTGAAGAGACGATACCGCTGAAGACGGAGTCTAAACTCCAAGACGTGGAGCGCTTGTGCACACACACACATGCGCGCGCGTACACGCACATGTACACGCGGTCTGTTTCTGCCTCTGCAAAGTGCTGTTTCACCCTTGTTTCGTCGTTTGCCGTCTCTGCATCCTCTGGGAGCTTTGGAAAGCACCTGCACCGAGACGCAAAGCTTTTTTTTCTTCTTCTTTCGCTCACATTCCAGAGGATTGCACCATTGAGACGCATCTCGTTTTTTAAAATCAAGGTAAGAGTGAAATCAAGAAACATAACCTGCTTAAAATGCATGCTTTATGAAATGAATTATTTGGTCAGTGTGTCATATCTGCTGCTGAGACCGCTCAGCTGCTGGAAGACGATTTCAAGTATCTCAGTTTCTTGGATACGTGAAAAATGTACTTTAGTGGAAACTGGAGGCGACTTATCTATATGTGTCTTTTCATTTCACTGTCCATCCAGGCAATAGATAATCATATGAATATGCAGTAAGTGTAAGTGATAAGTATTTCCCGTGGACCAATCAGTGCTTTGCCCCTCGCATGATCCCAGCCTCAGCTTCGCACACATAGCACCAGTGTGGGATATCTTTAATTATTTACAGGTCAAAGCTTTTAATATTGGTTTGTATTTACGGGCCGTGTAAGGGCATGTATAAATCATCAGCTCACCAACTAACCTTGTTAGTGTGTCCTTAACATCTCTGGAGATCTCGTCTTCATATCGCAACAACTTTGTGCTTTGGATCTTACAAGCAGAGGGTTTCCAAAAATCTTTCTTCTACAAAAAAATAAAAAATAAAATAAAATGAAATCAAAGGGGGCAGGACGCCGTCTGTTCAGTGATGAAACTGCAGATCTGAACACTTGAACAGGTGTTTGTGAAATCTATTATGTAAATCAGAGTCCTCTGGTGAGCAAACGACATGTGCTGAACAACTGCCAAAAGCAGATCTTATATTGGTGCAGCCCCAGCGCTGTCACCTGGGCATGACATTAAAGACAATGGTACTGGATCAGTCATTACAGTGTGTGTATGTGTGTGTGTGTTTATGTGTGGGGAATGTTTTACCTTTACATTGCAGTGCCTCATGTGTGTAACATTAACTTTGTTTTAGTCCAGATGCTATAAAATGAAAAATGGCTCAACATGTGATGGTAAACTGGGTGACTGCCCTGTGCCAAGCAGGGGAACACATTTCCAAGAGTCTTATATCGGTGACTCCATGCTCTGTAAACAAACACTGGGATTTACAAATCACAGTGAAGGAGGGAAACAGTTTGGGTCACCTTGACAAATGAGCTGTATTGTCTGAGATTATGAGAGACTCTGCAGCACAATAAAGCCCATTCTGTTTGTATTCTCCGCTCCAGTCTGAAAGAGTCTAAGTCCTTTCTTCTAAGGCCTTGTTAGAGCGTCCACCACCAGCTGTGTGTCAGTGCCATAAAGCAGGACGAGGTTAACTAGGCAACGCCATGTTACAGAGTAAAAAAAGAAATGTGTGAGAGATAACAGAGAAGCAGTCGCATGTGGAGAGGACAATGCTGAGGAATGAGGCTAAAAGAGCCAGCTGAAAGTTTACAGCATGCATTTTTCATTCTGTCCGGATGTGTGTGTGTTGTTTGAAAGGCCATGCGGGCATGTCTGGTGTCCCATCACACACCGACACACACACACACACACACACACACACACATACACACACACACATGCGCATATGTTTATGTATTCATCTGTGTAGATGGCCACTCTTACATGAGAAGTGGGGATCAGAGAACTGTGTTGTGGAGGAACAAAAGACTCTGATTTTAAAATAGAGTCAGAGCTCAGTTCAGCTGCCTTGCAGTCTGTTGCTGCACACTTTGCACTCAATCAGCCTCAGTATTGTTTATCATGTCTGGCTGTGAGTCGTCTGCAATTGGAAGAGTCACTTTGCATCAGTGGAAGATGGAAAAACAGTCATATGAGATGCTTTTAAACAGATGAAGTACTGTGGAGCAGCAAAGACCTGTCACTGAAACAGTTAGACAGTCTGCAGACAAATGATTGGTAGCAATTTTAAGCCATTCCTCAATCAAATAGACCTTTCATCAAACCTTTGCATTTTGAGGATTTGTTTGATGCACTGTATGTATTTAGGTCTGGTGAGAGAAAAAAGTAATTTGCAAATTGCTGAAGTTTTACATTTTACAAAGTAACCCAATCAGTGTAAAAAGAGAATAATCACTAATCAGAGTAAAGCAGATACTGTTTTCATAATGAATTCACTATTTGCATCATTTTTCAAGCTAAATGGTCAAACATTTGATGTCACTGTCTCACAAGTGGAGATTTCTCTGCTTTTTTCTATTTTACATCATGTAAATTGAAAAACATTAGGTTTTGGACTGTTGAACAACAACAACAACAAAAGGTTTCAAGACATTACCGTGGCACTGGGAAAACTGTGCATGTGTCAGCATTTTCTGACATTTTATAGACTAATTTGTAGATTAATCAATCGTGAAAAAAACATTAGTGGCAGTCCTAAAACATAATAGCCAGGTTTTTCAAAGTGAAATGAATCAGATGAGACAGTTTAGCCCTGCTGGTCAAAAATGTGATGTTTTTTCCTCCAGTTTGCTGGTATGAATGCCTTGATAAGAGCCTTGCTGATGGTGTATTTTCAGAAGGAGCCAAAAGGTAATTCTCAGCCAGGGTTTGATATTATTCTCTATGGTTTGGAAGTGCCCATTCTAATATGTCACTTAGGTGATTATGGGGTAAATTCCCCCTTTTTGCACTGTTAATAGCGAACAGAATGGCACTATATAAATGCAAATCAGTGCTAGCTCTCGCTCTTAGAGGCCTAGGTATGTTCAAAATAAGCCTCGCCTCTGAGAGAGCCACAGGCTTGAAGCCTCATGCTTATGATGTCCTGGAAATGTGTTTCTGTTTCAGAATCTAATAGTTAGTGTTGTACAATGCAGTGTGTTTATGAGATGTCTCGGTTGCAGTTTTGTTCCAAATGTAATTCATAATCAACACATCTAGGTGTGAATTGAACTGTGAACTTAAGTGGGAATTCTATGATCTCTATGAACTCTCTGGTCTGTTTGCAGCCAGAAGGAGAATGGGCTTTAGACTAAGAATGACTTCATAGTAACTGGAGCAAAAACTGCCCAGGTTTTCAGCACTGGACAGCTCCCAAATCTCAGAGCTCCACAATCCAACGGACATTTGTCACATAGAAAAAGACTAGTTTGTATTTTGAGTTGATGCATTTGGATGTAACACTGAACTCTGTCTTCCCCTCTCTCTCCCTGGAATATTGAAACCCATTTGTCGAGCGAGTTCACAGCCGCCAAACCCCAAAAGGGATTGGACAAACCAATCCATCAATCACCTTCAGTCTTTACCCTGGGAGGGACTAAAGCAGCCCACCAGGCCAATCATTACAAGCGTAGATGAGACCACAGCTGAACTGCTCACCCACACAAAGAGAGAATGGTCCCTCTCTTTGTCTTTGGCCTGGGGGGTTTCTCCTCCAGTGACTGGTGGAAGACTAATGTTTGGCTTTACAGCTGGATACGAAGACGCTCTTTAAGACACCAAGAAAGTTTTATCAGCTTCTGCAAAGAAGGAAATATTTGAATAGTCATATTCAAAAAGCTATGTTTTTACTTTTAAAAATGTTCCTTCCTAATGTCGCACTGGTTGAAATATCTCCCCACAGTCGTTCTTTCTTGTTATTGTTAAGTGCTGAAGTGAGAATGAGGAGACAGCTTCTGCTTCTCTGGGCACTGGAAACAAATGAAGGACAGAGCTCTCTCTTCTTTTTTCTCCTTTCCTACCTCGTTGATGGTCTACAAACTCAGCACATTATTAAAGATGAGGAATTCTTAGATGAAGTCCCACCAGGGTGTCTATGTTTGTGTCTATTATTCCTCCATGTGGATAAAAATATGGGCTTACTGTGGCCTTTACGGCAGCTGTGGTGATCTGAGACAAACAGTGTGAGTGTGTGTGTGTGAAGCTGTAGATTTAATATACTCAAGATGATAGCTGCATCTCATGCACCTGATCCTTTATTGGCTTTGTTACCAAGAGCCAGCCACTGAAACTTCACCTTTGACCCCTGGTTTTGTTTAGACACAGCTGGTGCACCAGCCCATAGCTACATGTATTTGACCTCCACCCTTTAAATCATTATCCCACATCAATATTACAGTTTACATAAACAAACATTTCACCTATCATGCATTTAAACCTTGTAGTTTTAATGGAACTGATTCTTTAAAGCTGCTCCAGTTATTGTTTTTATAGTAACAATGACTCACAAGTGATAAAATTACAATATTATGTGAATATTATGTGAAAGGAGTCATGATAGTATTGTAACTTACAAAGATATATCAGCACTATGCAGCATTTTAGTCTCTTTCAGATGATGCTTTGTTTTTTTGCCTGTATCTTTAGTGTTGTAATTAGCATTAAAAAAGTTCTGACATGCCAGCACCAAATAACAGACACACACAGTTAGCAGCAGAAACAACATCGAAACAATCATCAGTGGTTTGCCGGGAAGTGTTTGCCAACATGTATGTCATATCACCATTAGGGATTTATTTAAGTATTTATGATATGTTATTATTGCAATTACGGGTGGTTATACTTCTGTGTATATCATAATAACTATGAAACAACATTTGATATGTTTTGTTTCCCTGAGCCATGACAAGTATCCTGTGGCCTGTGTCTGCCAGGGAAAGAAAAAAAAAAACAAATCCATGTGTATTCATTGATAATGTTCATGGTTAAAATTAAATGTAGTTCAAAATTCAAATGTTTTAGTCATAATTATCGAGTCAAGGCAGAAATGCTCCATGTTAGATTCCTCTGAATAAAATCACTCCAAGGACAAATTCTTATTCACTGTACAAACAAATCAGCACTGTTTTTTTCCCTGTAAAATCCTTCTTTAAGTAAAGTATGAGCATTTCTCATCCTTAAGTAAAAGGTTTACTGGTAACAAATCAATTGTAGCACTGTGATTTGATCCTTTATGCTCCATTACAGAAATGAGAGATGATTGATTCCACTGAGGCTGCAGCCTGGTTTCTATTTTCTCTAAAAGCACTGTCACAATACCCCGTTCTCCCAAATAGAGTAGCTCTTGAAGCACATGTTATTCAAATGTATTCATATTGATTTTTTTGTCAAACCTACACTTTTTACATGCACACGCAACAAAAACACACACGGTGGTATCAGAAAGAGGCTGAGGATGAAGAGGTGCAGAGAGAAAATGAACACATCTCATGTCATCTGCTGCAGGTCTGTTGGGTGAAGCTTCACATCAGCTTAATGGCTCTACAGGAAGGTCAGAAACAGATGGATGTTAGAAGAGCTGTCAGTCTCTCTCAGGCATGAACAAGTCACTGCTGATACATGCATTAAACATTAGGAGATTTCCTCTTTGGTACCTGTGTGTACACTACTAAATAATTAATGTAAATACCAAGAAAGTTGTAAGAACCAACTATGACGCCTATAACCTGCTTTCAGTTTCTACAATCCCAAGACATGACTACAACAGTTACTCCTCTGTCTCTCTCTTATTTTTCTTGTCTGTCAGAGATGCCTCACAGTGATCTAAATGCCTCCTCTCTTGTGTTTTACTATGCAGATAATAGCTAATTTTTTTTTGCTTGCTCTCTAAATGTGTTATCGTGGTGGTTTTAATTGAGCCCTGTCCCTTTGCCCAGTGAGATCAATGGCTTCATTGTGAGAGGATGGTGTGTGTAATCTTGAATTGGAGCGACCACCAGCTTTCCAAAGTCCTCTCGCCATCCAAAGCCTGGGCCAGAACTGCATGAGTCATTAGTTGCTTTGAGTGTGATTAGTCACCACACAGACACACTGAACACAAAGGCTATCTGTGTGTGAATACCTGATTCAGCTCACTTCAATATCCCTCTGCAGTGCCCTGTGTTTCTCTCTCTTTTTATTTATTTATTTATTTATTTATTTACTGTTTTTAATTTCTTGAGCAATTAATATTCATGCACTCTTTGATTTAATGTCTTTTTTATGGCACCAAATCACCTCTGCAACATATTATCACTACACTACTAAGCTATTTTTTTCTGTCTTTACAATTCATCGGTGAAGATTGCATCTGTGTAAGCAGAGGTTTAAATTTCTGGCACTTATTAACTCAGGGCGGAACGACTGCAGTCTTTTCCTCACAAGCAGCAAATTAAGGGGAATTATTTAGCCTCCATCACAGCTTTTCCAAGGAGCTTTTATCATTGTAGTGTGTTATCATCACGATAGTGATAAAAATGACCTTCCTTTCATTCCTCCTCCTCTATCCTCTTCCTCACCATTTTGTCTGTCACTCATCTGGAGCTGTAATTCTGCTGTTCAGTCCACCACTCTCCAGAGGTAATACTTTTGTGAGACATGATTAAAGAAAAAGGGTTGGAGAGGAATAACCTTCTCCTGTCAGGTCCTATAGACAGGGGAAAGAGGACTGACAGTTTGACTCCTTGCTGTAAATCGGACTGTGCTTCAGTCCTAAAGTCTAATAGGACAGATTTATCCCAAGTCCTTGAGCCTTTCCTCTTAAGCCGCCTCATATTTTAGACATTAATTTGCTTCTTCTGCTTCTTCATGTCACCATGCTGTTGCTAAAAAAGGTTTTGGAACTTGCTTTTAAAAATAAAAAGTAATCAGAGAAAATTCTTCTCTCCTGGGGGGCAAGAACAGCTCAATCTCTCTTCTGTTGAGGGCAGAACAATTTTCAGTCAAATGCCAAGCAGGGAAGGAAAAACAAATGATTTATATTTCCTGTAAAAAGAAAAAATATGACCTTTCTAAAGCAAAATCACTAGAGCAATATTGTAATTGTAAAAAAAAGAAAAAAAAAACAGAAACAGAAGTTGGAAGTTGGATAGATGAACTAGACTTTTACTTTTAAAACAAAATACTTAATTATTATCTGGATTTACAACTTATCTTATATAAAGCCTTGTTCTGGACACACTGGAAACTAAAACACTAGCTGGGATGTGCCTGGATGGCAGAGTGGCTAAGGCATATACCATGCAGATGTTCGCTAGTTCGAGTCCTGTCCCAGTCGACCTTTCCTGTGTGTCCTTCCCCCACTCTCCACCCTGTTTCCGTTCTCTCTACACTGTCTCTGATTAAAGAAAAAGCCCCCCAAAAAACACGAGCTGCTTCAGGAGTCAAACTTGATATTAGACTTCCTGTTCTGTTCTCTATTTGGTAATTTACACTTGTTACCTGACATTTCCAAAACTCATTCCTTGTCCTTGTTCTCAAATTTTTCTCATTTAAGCCAAATGTGAATAATTAAAGATAAATAACTCTCTCTGTGTTGCTTTCCAAGTATATTTATCCATGGTAATATTCTGGTTGGATTATTTTTCCTATGACAAATAATTGACATTACACTTTAACTACTACTTTACTTACCTATTTGGGTTTCCTTGTCACATAAGAACTATTTTTCTCCTTTGTTTGTTCTCTACATAAAAATCATCTAGAGACAAATTTTTTTACCTAATAATTATCTAGCTAGCAATAATGTTCTCATTTCAGCCAACAAAATCAACTGTTGCCTGTTAAAATCTAGTGGTCTTTTTTTTTTTTTTTTTTTTTTTTTTAAATCTCTGATTGTCAAAAGAAATGAATTTCAAGTGGTACATCTGACTCTGTTATTGTAACCGGCTGTACACATGCGATATGCAAGAGTGGAAAGCTTGACAGGCGCAGCAGCAGTGATTTCTACATGAAGCTTATTTGTCATTTTGCAGGTTCAGCAAATTTAACGCGATATTTAACAGAGAGGCCAGGAGCCAGTTTGAGCACTTAAGTCATTTTCTATCTTTGTGTATGTTTCAGATTCAGTGACTTACCTTCTGCACAGATCAGAGAACTTAATAGTATCTGTGTTATTACAGCAGCACATGTATGTGGGTCCATGTGCATGTGTGTCATAAATCAACATGGGACCTAACCTGGCCTGAATAAGTAAAACCTGAAACCTGAACACACACGTGCACACATGCACACTTCAGCAAAGAATGATGGAAACATTATGAAAATGTTATAAAATAGAAAAACTGTCATATGTTGCTAGAGGACATGATTTTCCAAATGATGGAGAAGTGATAATTTCAAATGTTTGATGTGGCCTGTCCAGCAAAGGATAAAGCTCTCAGTATTATAAACTGAGCAAATCTTCCAGTATTATTTGGAGAATCTCACCAAGCTCCTGCTGCTTGATCTCAGGGAACAAAGACAATTATAAAACTAGAACCAGCCACAGAAGATATGCAGATTTTTCAAGGGTCACATGTCATATTTTGTTGTATTATTATTATGAGGTAAACACACAATCTTTTTTTTTTTCACCAGATGGCGAAGTGAAGGTGATCTTTTTTCTTTATCTCTGATTCATTTACTCTACTATCATTTCCATAACACAAACAAATCCTCACTGCTCATGCCTAAACCTAACCAACCCAATGAAGAATAGCAAAGAGCACTGGGCAGTCAGAGGCAGAGGGGCAGGTCAAGCCTTCACTTTCTAGGGAAAAAATCAGCTTTCATCACTCTACTGAAGGGGGATTTAGAAATGGGTTTACATACAATACTGACTGAAAATTAATAGCACTACACTGCCATTTACAACCACAACAGCAGCCGAGGTGGCACATTACACACTTCTCTTTTTCCTCAAGCTATTTTCCCATCGACTGCAGAGCTAGTGGAGATCTGGGTCGAGGGGGCCCATCTTTCCTGCGTCATGATGATCATAAAGTCAGTTTGTCTTCCGCTTGGACAGATTGACAGTTTAGTTCTGAACCTTGATGTAGGTCTGCCAGCCTCATCTGTTAGCCCTCTTTGGATCCCTATCACTCTGCTCGCTGGCGCTGACAATGAGCTGAGAATGCGTCCTATTCAGACAACATCGTGAAAATGTGTCAGATGGACATCCACATTGATGTCCACTGAAGCATTTTAGAGACTTCTGGCTCTTTTCTCCTCAAGACACAACTGTGCCTGTGAAAGTGAAGAGGGGCGATTTAGAGGGAGGCATTCACAACATCTGACGTCTCGTCCATAACAAAAGGTGGCACTGGTTAGTATGCGGCTGGTGTTATTGGATGGCCAGTGCACTGTATGCTATAAATCCCCTGTGGTAAAACTTTGAAAGGCTTCTGTCTATAGGAACACATTCTGTTTGTTGTATAGCATCCATAGATGTATCTATAGACTGAGCTTTGAATTCTGTTGCTGTAGATGGTGTTGTGGATGGGGGCCCTGCCAGTCTTAGATTCAGATTCAGCTCTCTCTAATTCTCTCTGCTTGCAGGACTGGGCAAACTCCTTCGTGTCATGACCCTCTCCAAACCTTTAGAAATCTCTTGTCACCCACCCAGCTTGCTCAACCAATGGTGCAGGCCTTCAACATGCAAAGAACGCAACAGCTCAACCCCAATCTGTCACAGCCCATCACAAGGTCCTGACCCACCTTTATGGTGGGCTGCTACAAAGTGTGTGGCACAGCAGGGTCCAACCCTCACCAGAAGCCCCTTTTTCAAAAGGTTCATGACCAACTTGGTTGCCCACTATTAAAAATAAACCACACGACAAATTGTTGTTTAATGTTTAGTGTGTTGTTTGGCAGGTGACACCAAGCATGTTACTATTTGTGAGGAGGGTTTTTCTTTGTCTCACACTTTCCACTTTTATACGCTTCGATGTTTCACTGAGCTTTCACATGGTCAGAGAAGAGAGCCACCATTATTCCTGTAATTTATAAAAGGTTGAGCTGGTGTTGCATAATCGTCTTTCTGAGAATCGGAGATGCTGTTGGCATGAGTTGCTGTTACCTTGGTGAATGCAAAGAGTCCATTTGCTTTTTTGGATTATTTACTTTATGTAACTGAAAATCTAAACAGTCCAAACATGTTATGTACTATGCACAAATTTATGCTCAAATTATTTCAGATTCTTCAGATGATTCTGTCCTAAACTTCTATTTCCTGCCTCTGAAGTCAAATTAATAATTTGGAGTTATTTATGTTGCTTTGATTTCCCCAAAACTGAGCATTACTATATAAAACAAAGTTGTGTTTATTTCAAACAGCATACTCTCTGCTTAATCTCCATTTTATACTAGTACAGGGCAATAAAGCTCTGTCTCAGTCATCTTTCCAAAGCTTTGGGCCTCAAGCCAAATCCTCTGGCAAAGTCAGCAGCTCATTGCTGATGTGTGGTAGGATTTCCTCTATGTTGTGCAGTAGAAATGCACCACAGTCACTTTTTATCTGCAGTACACTGAAAATTAATCCAATCTTATACTTATCTTATTCTCAAAATACAATTTGGGTGTTATAAGATTCAATCAAGTTTATTGGATTTATCACTATTTTAGTCTGGTACGGGGCCAGTGTTGGATGTCATTATTTGTTTTAGTAATACATGTGGCTGTAGCTCAGGTGGTCGAATGGGTCTGGGGTGAAAAATGTAATATATCCAACAGGGCAACCCTCCATTTCTGATAGTGGGAGGGTATAAAGGTCATGCTGTCTCACTGCAGTGCCAGCGGTTTACAGCCTTTCACACACACACACACACACACACACACACACACACACACACACACACACACACACTGGTCTGTCTTGGCTCCCTGGCTGGAAAGCACTGAATGATTAATTTACCAAAGCTACAGTGAAGAGCTGCTGAGTCCTTAAGTGTCCAGATACAGTTATTTACTTGTTATTATAACACCTCTAAATAACAGGCATGTGGTCCCTATTTGTGATACTTACTGAATCACCATTTGCAATTTGGCTTTTCAACAATTCAGTCTTCAAGGCCATTTGGGGCATTTATGTTTTTTTTAAGGGTGTGGTCTTTGCTGAGCTGATATTATGGTGCAGTCAATGGTCACGGTGGAGGTGGAGGGCAGTCACTGCAACAACAATATATGAGAGAAAAACAAAAAGTAAAGAGTAATCTGACCATACAAAAAGCTTGTGAAGGTCAGGATTAGTTTTTGTGTCGGTTAGAGCTCATGCTGCTTCTTTAACACCCACTGTGGCTTCACAGATGATGGTTACCACAACTTGTGAAAGCTGCTCTTGTGTAGACAGCTCATTATGAAGAGTGACATGTATCTGGGTGTGTGTAAACCTCACTGGAAGAGTTAGAAAAGGGCAGTATTAACAATCATTTTCATTCATTCACTTTAATTTTAGTCAGGCGAAAACTTTTTGTCCCAATTATTAGCTTTTGCCAAAAAAAAGAAGGAAAAGAAAAACAGCTTTGCTTGTAGGGTTGGACCAATTTGAGTTAGTCTAATTAGCTTTTAAAGAGGTTTTAAGAACCAAACACCTGGGGATGTTTTTCAGCCACACACACAAACTCTTTAACCTTACAAGGAAATGGACTGCATTCATGTAAAGCTTTTATCTAAAGCACTTCACAATTCGCCCCTCATTCACCCTGTCACACACACACACACACACACACACACACACACACACACACACAAGCCCACAGATGGCAGCGAGGCTTCCATGCAGAGCTCTGACCTAACCACAGAGCAATGTGGGGTTGTGTGAAAATGCGACATTAAATCTTTGCAGTTTTATCTCAAAAAACAACATCTACCTCGTATGAACATCTCATTTACAGAAGCTATTTGTCTTCAGGCGTGAAACATGCATATTAATGCTTGAGGTGATGACACTGTATACAGGCTTTCATGCACAAATGCATCATCTTTTTGAATGAATATGGATGAAAAAGTGATTTGCTCGCATCTGAGAGACAGAGGCACTAATGATAATGTTGGAAATTAGCAGTGATTAAGCATTAAGATGTTCACCAGGAAATCTTGTTTCTCTATCTCTATAATGTTTAAAAACAGTTTTAATGTATGGTGCATCTTAATTTGATCTGAAGCTTTACTTTAGTTTCCTCTATCCTCTTATGACTGATCCAGCCTTCCTTCTCGATACTGTCTCACAGCTCTTCTGTCTGTTTTCTCCGTCTCTCTCTGCAGGTCCACGATGGTGCTCACTCTGTGTGCAGCTGGGCGGCAGATCCTTTTTGCTCTGATGCTGCTGCTGCTCTATTTAGGCTTGGGTGAGTTCTCTGTCTCCTGCCTCCATTCTTTGTTTCTTTCAAACCACTTGATCTCCAAGTGCTGCAGGAACTAATCAGCAGTTTCAGATAGAAAGGAACAACAGTCAGTGGAAACAGAATATGTCAGTACGTGAGAGTCTTCAGTGAAAGAAGAGGATGGGATAGGACAAGAGGAAGAGGAAGGAAAGAGATGAAAAGAAGGATGTGAGGACGTGAGAGCAGCTGGATCTGAATACAGAAAAAAAGAGTTCCCACATTAATGTTTCCATAGACACAAATACAATAGACAGGTCTGTACTAATTTGAGAGTTGTAAGTTAAAGCTGACATGCCAAGGATTTTTGGAGACATGCTCAGTGGGATTGAGCTGGAACGCCTCCAAACCCATTTGTGCAAGTTTAGTCGACCATCTGTTCCATTACAACTACGCATAAAATTCACAATTATGGAACAAGATGACAAAACATGTCAGAGCTGCAGGTCTGTGGTGGAAAGTGTCGCAGGTTTGGAGGTCACACATGCAGCCTGCTGACTGCCTGTAGAAAAGATAAGTTGCTCTCCTCCTTAATTAATTTTGCTGCTATTGGCATGCACGGTGGTAGCTGGTCAGCCTGGATTTTCATTAAAAGGAGAAACCACCATCTCTCATTACCAGAATTAAAACCTTACTTGTCATTATGCTGTGCAGGGGGAAGTTTTTAATCCACATTCAATCAGGCTTTACCTGTTTTTATTGTACAATCTAACATCATTAATTTTAAGTTGTTGAAGTTGGAAAAGTAAGACATTTACATATTGAATTATTTCACTTCTGAATCAGCATAACAACCATGAATGATGGTACAGAGACCTTCAATCTGGAGTCTGCTGATCTGTACCACAAACAGCTTAGTGGACTCTGGAGTACAACTGACAGGAGTAAGAGATGGCAACTGTTAAAGACAGATAGTGTCCTTTCATGTCACTTCCAGCTTACTGTTCCTCTTTTTAGCCATTTTTTTCCCTTTGTCCCATCTGTCACCGCCATGCTACAGGGCACACTTGTCATCCAGAGTCCCACAATTTCCTCCATTCAGCTTCTTTAGTCTCCCTCAGTCCCCCTCCCCCATCCCTGACTCATTCCTGCCCTCTGACTTGTTAGGGGTCTTATGCTTTTCCCTGCTATTTGTGATTCTGTGATCACATCCGATTTTGGGGAGAAGGCAGCGGCGGCGTTTGCCAGCACAGAGAGATGCTCTCGGGGGGTTCAGCTTGTGAAATCCTTCCAATTTAAATGCAGATGGAAACACCACATCTCTTGGGGATTCAATTCTACCATGTGCAGTATTCTAAATAGACCTTTGTTTTTTTTTATTTTACTCAAACTGTCTTGTTACGCTCATATTATATTTCTACAAGTTGGTGTATTTAAATAACAGTGAAAATTTGAGAGGGGAATATAGTAAAGAAAAAATTACAGTCAACCTCCCCACTTAACATCTCAAAATCATCTTTAGCAGACAGACTATTCCCAGTTGTTGAACAGCTCCATTAATCTATTTAAAGAAATTAAATTGGAAGAAAATTGACTTCCAAAAAAGGCTTTTGCGCTGAAAGGAACAATTCTAACCAACTATGAAATTAAAAAAATAAAATTAAATAATGGAAGCCTGGTGTGTAACAGTGAGGTCCACAGAGAGAGAGGACGGATCTGGTTGTTTGGAGGACGGTGATGATGTCTGTGTAGGTGTTGCTGTTGTCATGGTTACATTGAACCTGTACATCACACTGAGTGAAGTGTTGATATCAATCTGCAGACACGCGGATCTCATTCTCACGGTGACGATGCCTTCACATTGGCATGACTTTAAATCAACAAGACTGAGTGACAGTTTAAGTAATTTCTTATGAAAACCAAAACACAGGAGATGTGTATGTGTGTGTGTGTGTGTGTGTGTGTGTGTGTGTGTGTGTGTGTTTACCTGGGTTGTGTTTCTGTGTTGGAATAATAAACCAGGTCATACCCAAACACCAGGTCATTTGAGTGTGGGTATATGAATGTGAGAGATATTACTAATGAATCCCAGAGGTCTTGTTAGCTGAAAACTTGGTTAGTAGTTACAGTGCAGCCTACATTTTCTATATATCTCCTTGACTACTAAGTGCACAACATGGCATTTACCCTAATCAACAATGTCTGTGTTTTTCATGTCTATGAAAAAGTGTTTATCTGCTGTACGCTTTCTCTAAAGTAGATGCAGAAAATTACAGGAAATTGTTTACTGCAATACATTGTTGACAATTGTAATTACACAACACAATTATGTCCTGTTCTCCTCCCTTTCCAGGTGAAGCCTCCTCCATAGTAAACATGCGTAGGATCACCCATCCGACAGTGCAACAAACACTGGCGGGTAAAGCTGTCCTTCCCTGTGTCTTCACCCTCCAGAGCAGCTCCTCAGACCAACCTCCCCACATCCTATGGACTCGCACCAGGCTGCCAGCAGGAGGACACGGTGCTCCTCCTGAGCAGGTTGTGCTTTCAGCTAAAGGTAAAACAAAGATACGAAATGACCATGTGATTTAGCTGTTGATAAAAATCCCACATTACCCTGCAGCAGAGTCAGATAACAGTCCCACAAGTGCACAGTGTACTCTTAAAGCCGTAGTAAATATTTTTATTTTACAGTAACAATTTATCACAAGGTTCTGTGGGTGTGGAAAGGGTCTTTCACAGACAATTACCACCTGGCTTTGCAGTTATGCTCAGCTCAGAGTAGTTAAAGCATAAATCTGAGGGCCTCACAAGAAAAAGAACTTAATAAGCTCTCAATAGCAGCTCCTGGAATTAAAATGATAGTAGCAGGCTACCATGGTACTTATAAACACTCCAGATCTGTCTAAGTCAAGGCCAGGGGCGGACTGAATTAATCTACCTATGTCCCTTTTATAGTTTTAACAATTTTCAGTTCATTGTTTTTGCTCACACCGAGGGGAAGACATAAAGTTAGTAGCTTGCTGGTGAGAATAGTAGAGCAATTAGCAGTTGAAGAGTCTGATATTTCCTTTGTGAATGACTTTACACCACTCTGCATTAACGCTTTTGCTCCCTCATCTGCTGAATGTGTAAGTTTTTGCTAAAACGTTTGTCATATCTATATAAAAGATTATCACACATAATTTTTTGCTCATTTCAAGATAACCATAAATGACTTTGAAGGCTTCTAAAGCAAAAAAAAAAAAAAATAAAACGTCAGAAACAAGCTCACATCAGCAGCTCCTGCAATAAAAATACAGCTAACCCCTGTCAGTAAAAGATTGTAAAAGGTCTCGGCAAAGTCATGAGAATACAATTAAATTTGACCATAAAATTTTATCTTCATCTATTTATCTTGGGTCCCTTTAACTTTGTATCTGTGAAACCTGCAGTTTGTCAGAACACATCCATAATGTAGAAACCTCTTTCTCTGTGCCAAAGGTGATGTAATCAAGGTGAATAAGGCTTTCAGTGGCCGCGTCATGCTGCCAGGATACACTGCCAATCCTCTGAATGCTACCATGGAGATCTCCAGTCTCCGTACCAACGACTCAGGCACTTACCACTGTCAGGTTGTCATGGGTAACGACTATGAGAGAGACACTGTGCCCCTGGTGGTCTCCGGTAAGTGCAGCAACCGCTGATAGGGATTTCACTGTGAGAAAAGTTTAGTGCCACAGCTCCGTCAAGTTAACTGTGATCAAGCTGAGCAGCTTTAAAGGGCCAGAGTGCAGAATTTAAATGATATAAATGCAGAAGCAGAATAAAGGATTCATAACTGTATTATTATGAGTGTATAATCACAAGAAACTAAGCGTCATTGTGTTTTTATTAGCTTAGGATGAGATCTTTATGTCTTCTACAGGAGTTGGTCCTTCTCTGTGTTTCAAAACAGACAAACCAAACACCCACTCTTGGCATTTTACATTTTTAAATTACCTAAAGGTCATTGTAGATTCTCCTGCACACAGGGGAATAAAATTGGTTGTAATTTGCCACCTCAGTTCCAGATGCCACTACATCATAAACATCTACATCTTCCTCTAAATTAATTGTTTTTTTTTTTTGTTTGTTTGTTTTTTAATTGAATTCCAGACTTGTTTTTGTTAATCCAAGAAGCTTTAAAAACAGAAGCACAAGCCAAGCCTTTTGATTTAATTAAACATGAATAACAGTGAGACACCATTAAATAAATATCATAATGGCTCATTTAATGAAGCTTATTGTTCTGTTTGTACTATCTCGCTTGCCACTTTAATAACTGTTTAATTCTTTAAATCAAAAAGTTTGGACCAAACACTGATGATAATTTTTCTGGTTGCTCATTTGTGAAATTTCTGATGAAACTCACATACTCGTTGATTGATCTGTTCTTGTGCCAGTCACATGTTACCTGATTATATCCAATTGATTTACTGATTTTAAACCTCTCAAATCAAAAATATTTAAAAATTTACACCAACGTCTTCTCTGCGTCCGCCAACGTAGGTGTGGTGTTTCACTACCAGACTCCCAGTGCCCGTTACGCCCTCTCATTTACTGACGCACAGAAGGCCTGCCAGGAAAACTCTGCTCAGATCGCCACAGCAGCCCAGCTGTGGGCAGCGTACTATGACGGCTTTGCCAGCTGTGCGGCCGGCTGGTTGGATGATCAGACTGTCCGGTGAGAAGACGTTCATTCATTCAACTTCCTCTTGTTTGTCACTACCTCACATCAGTGCTCGCTAGTTGCGAGGAGTCCTGGTTTGCTTTGATGGACGACTTCAACTAACAATAATTATTATGATTAATTCATCTGAAGCAGAGCTGAAATGATGAGTTTAATAGTCAAAAGATAATGGAAAAAATGACAAGAAAAGACATCTGAAGACATTAACTTGGACTTTGTAACATTGTGATACATGTTTGGCACAATTTTCTGTTTATAGACTGAATTAATTAAAGAATCAACTAATGATGAAAATACATTTTAACTACAGCCTTAATGTTAAACATTATTAATCATTTGGTCAATAACATATCGGGAAGATACTGAAAAAGGAGATCAAAGGACAAATTTTCAAATTTGTGAAGTTGAAACAAGTGAAGTTTGGTAAATATGCTCATGCCTGTTTACTGTAGCAGTTAGTTTAGCATAAAGACCATACTAGCATAAAGACATACATACTATTTTAATACATATAAAGTATGAAAATAGTCAAAACAGACATACATATATTGTTTAATTGAGCTTTAGAGGTGCTGGTTGAAGGATCTGGTACATTTGTACAGTGCTAGATTAACTACTTCCCTCCATTCCCAGTGTTAATGTTTATTTTCTGTGTTAAGCTAAAGGAAAGTAAACTAATCTTTTAGAAAATTCTTAGTAATTGATAATTAACATCAACATGGTAGGGGAAATAGCAGGTTTCTTAATATATCAGTCTTTAAAACCGCTGTTTAAATAGATGACTTACCTGACCAAAAGCAGCAATCTGCAGCAGCTTTAACATGTCTTTGTATTGTGTTTGAGTCACCTACTAGTTGAATTAATATTCAGTTCTTTTGTTTTGTCACCTCATCTGTTTCAGGAATATGCTCTTCTGTTCATCATAGTTGTGTCCGTACTGTTAATTGCATTTTAATCTATTCTAATCCCTTGCCATTCAAAAGAGAACATGAATACGATTTTTTTTCTGATTTGACATTTATAATTTTAATGAAAATAAAAGGTTTGATTCTTTGTTCATACAGTGAAATGTCCACAAGATATTTATTCTGCTGATTTCCTGTGATTAGTGAATGTATCCTCCTTCATGACTCCCACATGGTTGTCTCCACAGTTATTCTGTCCAGCTGCCAGAGCTTGGTTGCTATGGACACAAGGAGTATTCTGCCGGAGTGAGGAATTATGGGAAGAGGGATCCGAAAGAGCTGTTTGATGTGTACTGTTTTGCAAAAGAACTGGATGGTATGTTTGCACACACACACACACACACACACACACACACACACAGAAATAAAACACATCAAAACCTGTCACAGCTTTAGACTTTTCCCTGATGTTTGCATCATATTTTGCTACAACATTAATAAAGATAACTCTGGCAGTTTTCTTTTCTATTTCAGTAAAAAATACAGAAAACGACAGTGAACCGATCCTGCTTGCAAAGTGTTGTTTGTGTAACCAAAGCTTATTTCTCTGTGTGTGTCACAGACGTCTGTGGTTAAAAGAACATATGAGTCACACTAGGTGACATGTTCCTTCTTTACAATGAACAGAGGTGCTCTGGTTTATTTGGAGCCAACAGACATGATCCTACTTGTAAATATGCACTGTAGAAAAATTGTGTATTAACACACAGCTAAACAACAAATGCATCTGTAACCCAGAGGTTGGAAATATTTATGATATTTTACATATGAAACTTTTATTTCTTACGTGCTTGTATAGAGTTAAGTAGGAATCCAATAACATCAACCTCATCCTTTAAGCAGTGGGGCTATTACATAATATTATATGTCAAAGTCTTCATATTTAGTTATTTAACACAGGTGTTTCCTTGAATTCTTGTCTCCCTCCACCAGGTGAGGTGTTTCACTCCTCAGTCCCAGGCAGGTTGTCTCTGTCTTCAGCCTCAGACCGTTGCGTGTCCCTCGGGGGACAGCTGGCCACGGTGGGGCAGCTTTATCTGGCCTGGAGAGCTGGGTTGGACAGCTGCGCCCCAGGCTGGCTGTCTGACGGCAGTGTTCGCTACCCAGTGACCTGGCCTCGTCCGGACTGTGGAGGGAACCAGCCTGGAGTTCGCACTGTCACACCCAACAGCACCGCTGACAACACCACAGAGCTATATGATGCTTACTGCTACAGAGGTATCGTTACATAGCGGGAAAGGTAATACAGGGTGAAGTGGTTAGGGATTGTTTGGGCAGCAGAGTGAATCTACTGCAATAATCTCAAAATTATATTTCACAGAAATGTCATTATTTGGAGTGTGTAGATCAAAAATGGCCAAAAAAATTGACAAATAAGCGGATTTAACTGTCATCTTTTTCATGTGAGAAATGTTGATGTTGCTGTGGGAGCTGTGAGTGCCATTAATGTGGTAACAATGAAAACGAATGTCATTGCCACTGTTGTAGCTATGGCAACACTGATTTCTGATCCACATTATCTACCTCACTGTCATGCGTCTGTGAAACAGCTGGATTGACAGAAGCTGTGGGAGAGAGAGAGAGAGAGAGAGAGAAGGAGGACAGGATGTCTTGAAACCAAGTGTCTAGATGAGGAATGAATGTGTTTTGACTGACATTGGACAATATCTGCAAAATTAGAAGTAGAACTTTGCAACAAACTGGATGAAATTCGTCAGCAACTGTCACTTCAACAGCAAATCTCATTAACTTGTTTCTTAGGAAAAGTGAAGGACACGGGCTCCATCACTCAGATATACACCTCCCTGTGGAAACCCTGGAGCTACCTCACAGGCTCAACTGATGTTGACTCTACAGGGACAAACGGTCCTGACCTGACTACACAACAAACTGTCACTGCCAGAGGTTTTACATTCATCTACATTAACAGATCTGTAGCAGCCCGAACCAACCATCCAAACAGTAAATATAGACACACAATATAAAGATGCACTTAAGTGTAATGTTCTGTGCAAATACATCCATGCAGGATTCTCTGGTGGCAGTGATGATTTACTCTCCAACTGGACTGGACTGGTTGATTTGGAAGAAGAGGATGCTCTTCACAGCACTGATGCTTGTGAGTCTGATTACTAATATTGATGTCTGTAAAGAGGATTGCCCGCATTGACTCAACCATTTGATTATCATTCACCCATTTGTCTCGTCAGCCGCAGACCCCTGGTCCTCAGAGTCCTCAGGATCCTACGTGACCTTACAGCTAATCGAAGGACAGAGTTCCTTAGACTGGGGAGATCTGCTAGAGCCAGGTCCCGACTCAGAGGAGTTTCTCCGACCTCCAGTTCACCCAACACCTGCTGAGAAGAAGGTTGGTTGGGTTGAAGATTTTGTTTTAAGTTTTCTGTACTGCTGAATCAACTGAATTCATATCGATGTATTATTTCAGGTGATATCAAAGATTGTCAAGTCCATTTGGAAACCGTGGAACTACCTGGTGGGAAATGGAGATGCGGAGGGAACTCAAGCACCGAATGGACAGACAGGGGAAGAGGAGACAGCCACTAAAAAGTCTGATCAAGAGTTGAGTACGTCATCACCAGGTGTGTGGATTATTACTATTTCTAATCAATGAAAAGAATCAGCTTAAACACTGAAAGTGCTCGTCTGCTGTTGAAAGTAAATTCAAGTAAATAGAGGAATAAGCTTCACAGTGATCAAGTAATGAGGCATCAACAAGACTTAATGACAGTGTGTTTATGAATATGTATTATGAGCATATTGTAAATCTCTCAGCCTGTGATGTTGGGAAAACATTAGTTGGGCGACACAACAGGATGGCACACTCATTAGACAACAAACAAGCCTCTGGAACATAGTTCATTAGAGAAGCACAGAGGTATAAAAGGGAAAAATGCTCTGGAGCTAAAGCATTTGGTGATCTCTCTGCATCCGGCCTGTGAAAATGAGTTTGGACTCAAACTAAATCCAAGCTGACCTTTCTGTGCAGCTCAGACTGCCTTTCCTGTAGAGTCACTAATGAGCTGTGATTGACAAGATCCAGCTTTAGGCGATTCCTTTTGTGACATGTATGTTCCTTTAACCTTTACTCATACATGACCTCTTTGAAACGTTACAAGAAAGAACTACCAAGCAAGTTATTTTTTCTTTTTTTTCTTTTTTTTTTTAATCAATGGACATTTCATATGTCCTGTAATCTATGGTGCCTGTGCTTCCATCACAACGAACCAAAACCAGATGTAGTATAAATAAATGCTAATGGTAAAACGTGATACAAGAAAGATCACTTGCATATTTTATTTTTATTATTAATTGCAATGATGTGACCCTGTAACCATTTGAAAAATTTCTACCAAAATGAATTTAAAGCCCTATTTTGTCACCTCACAGGGCTTTAGAAGTCACATTATCGTTATTCTCTAACATGACAAAGACATGTTTTGTTATTTCTGTTTACAGAACACAATATGATGGAGTTATTGTCTCTTTTTTAATGATAATAATCATGCATTTTATTTCTAATGTACTTTTCAGAAAAGTGCTACAGAAAAAAAATCTGTGCATATAGCACACAAAATCAGCAGTGATATGTGCTTTTAAAAAGGTGAGTTTTCAAGCCACATTTAAAAGTGTCCAGTGATCTGGGGTTTTTAAGGAGATAGGTGGAGGAGGAACGGAGGGAACATGCAGATGTCTCAGGACTGAGATCCTTGAGGTATGTGGGGTCAGTTCCATGGAGACATTGGTAGGTGAGGAGGGAAACCTTATACTCAATGTGGAGTGAGACAGGGAGCCAGTGGAGTGTTTTAGCAATGGGAGTGATGTGGTTGAATTTTCACACGCTTATCAGGATCCTAGCAGTGCTGTTCTGAATGTATTGGAGCTTTTGAATGGTGGGATTCCTGATGAAAAATGTGTTGCAATAGTCCAGCCTGGAAGAGACAAAAGTGCGGACCAGCTTTTCTGCATCTGCCAGAGTGAGTGATGGACAGAGTTTGCGATGTCCTTGAGGTGATAGAATGTGGTTGGAGTTGTTGGATGTGAGTATTGTAGGTGAGATGGGGAGACCATTTTCTCACCAAGGTTGTTGACGGCTGGAGACGGTGGAATGTCCTGATCCAAGAAGGTGATATGAGTGATGGTGGAAGTACAAACCTGGTGTGGAGTGCCGATTAGGGTGGCCTCAGTCTTGGAGCTGTTTAGCTGCAGAAAGTTGAGCTTCATCCACACCTTTATCTCCTCCAGGCAGGTGGTGAGAGTGCAGCATGGTTGGAGTGGTTAGAGTCCATTTTTATGTAAAGCTGTGTGTCGTCAGCATAGCAGTGGAATGATAGTCCATGTGTACCGATGAAATGACCAAGAAGGAGCAGGTATACAGTGAAAAGAGTACCGAGAACTGGAGAACCACACAGGTGATAACGTGGGTCTCTAATTTGGCTTCCCCCAGAGCAACGTGCTCAGTTCTTCCAGAGAGATAGGAAGAAAAGCAGCTGTAGACGGAATTGGTATGATGGTATGGTGGTATGAAGACGGTGCAACAGGGTGTTGTGGCTGACAGTGTGAAAAGCGACAGACAGATCCAGGAGGATGAAAAAAGGAACTAGCCTTTTAAAAGAGGCTGCCTTGGACTCGCTGAGAGGGAGAGTTAGTGCTGTTGGAAAGAGAGAGGGAACCTTGTGCTGTGAGAAATACATGGAGAGTTGTCAGACGAGCTCCATTTTGTGCTGGACTGTGTATATATCCTTTGTTTTTCTTTCGTTTTCTTTGGTACTTTTTTCTTCCCACTGGAAATATATTGCACCTGGGAAATTGAGTATAAATTGGAAAAAACATCAATCCCTCTGACTATACCGCCATAGCAAAATAGTCTCAAGTAGAACTCAACAACACACATCTAAAGTATAATGATCATGCCTTTATTACAAATTTAGCTGAAAATCAAACACAGAGAAAAAGCACTGAAGCTCGTCTACTTAGCAACCAGCGTTTCTATTGGTTGTCACTTTGATATGTTTGTTAGAGTTCCTCATTTAGCTGCATTTGAAATCATGAAAGAGTTTGTCTCCCAGATTGTCAGTCAAATGGAAACGCTCATCAGAGTGCAGTTTAGAGCACAATCAAGGCTGTTTTTCTATACCAATAAACCATCTGAACTCTTTACAAAGACTGCTTTTAAGAAATATGTTTTAATGGAAAGCAGCACATTTGTGTCTTCAATACTGCTTGCACACAGAAAACCAGAGATACCTAAGACACAGGAGGAGAAGCAACTGTTTAATACTTTCCTCAAGGGGTGTACAGGCAGACAAATCATGTCTCCTGATGCCCATCATTAACACTGAGGCACAGCCATTGCGGGTTGAAGACTTTCCTTCAAACACGAGTGCAGCCAGATGATGGAAAATGAGCGAATCCCAGCTCATCAGCCTGTAATTCTCTGTCCTATTCCTCGAGGGACTTTGCAGGTTTTTATGTGCTGGCCGAGGAAGACAGTCGTCTTCAAATTGCAGGCATCTCCATTTGGTGTTAGTTGAAACTGTGTTACAGAGCTGTTGATTCAATTCTGAGGCAATTTGTGCGAGACTGCGGTGGTCCTTAGTTTCATGGGGTCGGGCCTGATTGTGTGCGTGTGTGTGTGTGCTACTCCCAGATAGTTTAAATGTCTCCATTAAATTTATTTTGTTGGTTTTAAAATGTATTGAATTTCAGATACTCAGATATTATTCTGTTTCATTTAGCTGCTTTCAGACCCATGTGTTAGAGGCAGAGGTCAGATTTTGTGTCTCTTTGCAGCGTTGACACTTTGCTAATCTGAGGTCACATGAGATTTGTCTGCAAGTGTCAACACCAACTGACATTAAGATAGTTATGATACACCACATTCATTTATCAGTCATTTATATTTTCTGTTGTAATTACAACTTGGATGTTATAAAATAAACTTGTAATTATGTGAACTCTGAAATGACATGGCATGTGACGAAAACACACCTGTTTAACTGCATTTATAACTGCAATGGCATCATTTTTCCTTTCCCCCAAATGCAGTATCCTTTAGTAATATTCATTCTACTGACAATAATGTTTAACACACTGCAGAGGGAAAAGTTCAGCAGTACTTTTAAAAATGTTTGTCTTCACAGTGTCCACAGAGCTTTCTTTGCCAGCTTTAATATCAAAGCTGGATGGAGAAAAACATCTGATGAATAGCTTAGACAGCTTCAAAGTGTTTGTTTTGTTTCCCTTGGCAAGACCAAGCGGATCCATATGATAGTTTTCACTTTGGTCTTGGCTTTGTCTTTTTCACCTTTCTGTCTGTATGCAATCATTGCACCTCTGACGTTCCTCCTTCTTTTCTTCTTGTTTGTTTTATTTGTGCCCTCTGCAGGTTTGTTTTCTTGGGGAAGTTCATGGTTCAGCGGTCCCCCGAGAGAGAGCGTTTCACCAGCCAGAGAAGACTCACCCACTCGTCTGGCATCTACTTTGGCCGCCTCCAGTATTCCTGCAACTACAGGGACTACCAAGAACCAGGAGAATTCAGAGACCTACTCGACCACCGCCTCCAGCTCTGCACCAGAAATTACCTCATCCAGTGGGGATAGCTGGGTCCGTGTTGACGCAGATACCACAACCCAGCCGAGTGACAAGAGGGAGGAGACGGTGACATCCAGAGCAAGTGGCAGAGGAGGCAGAGGGAGGGGAAAGAAGAACAGAGGGGAGGACAGGAGCAAAGGAGAGGAGAAGAGAGGAGAGGAGAAGAGAGGAGAGGAGAAAGGGAAAGGAGAAGATGAGGGAAGTGGAGAAGTCACTGCCTCAGAGGCTAAAGGGGAGATACAAGTCTCAAGACGACCTGTTGGAACGAGTAAACCCAGAGAAAGATCCCGATCTAGAGAGAGGGGTCACAGGAAAGGCCAGTCCACCACCACCACAACCACCACCACTACCTCTGCCACTACCATTCCTCTGGAGCTCACAGAGATGACCACATCTGTGGCACAAAACACCATCCTGTCTACATCTAAACCACTATCAGCTTTACCAGCAGAAACACCATCCCCATCGATCTCAGCAGACCCAGACCAGAACCCGTCCTCATCTCCATCTCCATCATCACCAAGCTCACCATCCCCATCCGTCTCAGTGGTTACATCTTTTTCCCAATCATCACCATCCCAGTCTTTGTTTGACTCCCAAACTCCTTCCCCATCCCTGTCTCTTTTGTCTTCTTCCTCCTCCCTCTCTCTGTCCACTTCATCAACTTCCCAGACCCCATCCCCTTCACCCTCACCATCATCACCCTCCTCCTCGACTCAAATAGTGGAATCAGAAGACTTGTCTCCATCACCTCAGTCACCAGACAACCAGGACAGCTCCACTGACTCCATACTATCACTTCAGTGGGTTCCAGTGGAGAAAGCAGGTCAGAACAGCTCTCTGAATTACCCTCCTCCATTAGTGTTTGGACCCTGGCCCTCAGATGAGGAGGAGCCCTCATGGTCCCACACTGTGGGCTCAGGGGCCTTGTTACCTGGCAACACTGAGGAGGAGAGCAGCAGAGGATCAAACGTCAGTGACATAACACTGGGCCCAACAAGTAAGCACCATATTTCAGCTGTTTTACACTCTGTTGTCACTCTGTTGGCTCCACAAAAACCACTATTTTAATTTGATTGTCTTGATTGTGATTTATTACAGCATGATTCTTATTTTTGTAGTTTTGGCCAGAATTTCTATTGGGATTGTCAAGGCAGTTTAATCCAAGTAAAACTCTTCTGCTTTGACATTTTATGGAGCTGCTTTTTTATTTGATCATAAATTAGTCTCTGTGCATTCAGTGGATTGGGTCATCTGCTGTGTTGACTGGGGGTTCGTTTCCATCTAGAGGAGAAGTGAGACTCCCAAATTGTCACTTTTTTCTTACCTCACATTAGTAATGACACAAAGACCTGTTTTTCCTGGATATGAGAGCCTTGAGGCTTCACTATGAAGTGGTGTTTGCAAGGATTGAATCTCACCTTGGTTTAGATGTTGATGGTCACCCCACAACTGTACCATTATGCTGCCTGATCATTACATTACAACGTCTTTTTTCTACTTTTACACTTGCTAAAAGCAGAATAATGTGATGTGTGGGCGTTGAGGCTTTCTGGTTGTTTGAAGGTATCTTTGACAGAGCTGAACTGAGCATGAAATGTAACAAACAATAATTAATTATACTTATTGTAGCATGATTACTATTAGCATTAGCATGAACTGTTATAATTCATAATTTCTCAAGTATATCCGCTTAATGAGTAATTTATTACGGCTTAGCTGTCCAGCTTGAGTTTCTCTTCTTTTTGTTCATTCTCAGAAATTACTTTGTGTTATCACAAGCAACAGAAATGAAAATGGTATGATAAAATGATATTATAATACTTATAAAAACAAAAAACAAAAATAAAAAAACAGAATTATCCTTTAATTCTGCCTTTTCATTTCCCTCCCCCTGACCTCTCCACTGGCCTATTTCTTCAAAAGCTTCAATGTCTATTCCCAGGCTACGTTCCTTTTATTCCCACCAGAGGCAGAGATCACATCCCTGCCACCGTACACAATCTGTTGATTAAGTCTGCAGTACTGTATATCTCAGTGAAGCTCCTGGCTGGCCATCTGGTTTACTACTTATTTTGCGCTTGATAATGAGAGCGCATACAAGAAACATCCTATCACCCGCTGCGTGAAAGCCCCGCGGACACCGTGCTATCACACATTTCTATGGTGATTTATTTTGCTGCCTTTGAAAGCAGCTCCTGTCTGCCGCAGGCGTGGCTGAGCTGCCTGCTCGGGGTGTGAGGAGTCTGCAGATGGAAAACAGCTGTAAAGTCTATCGACAGGAAGACAAGGGCAACCATTTGAACTGCTGGTGTACAGTGTGGAGGTTGATTGATTGACTTTGAGACCCTGGAGTTCTTCAGGTAGAAGGACAGAAAACACACACTGTTATGTTTGCTACACAAACAGATGAGGTGGATGGATACACTTGCAGGAGATTGGACCAGAGTAATGACTCTCGTGTGCGCAGACTCGCAGCTCCTTTGTGGTTGGTTTTCATGGTGGTGGTCAGTATTTGCCCCCGTGACTGGATCACGGAGCTCTTCATTAGTCAGTTCAATCAATGAGGGAGAAAAGAACAAAAGGGGCTTCAGGATGGTTTCAAGGACCTTCAGCTACATCGCACGTCATTCTCAAGCACACTCAGACAGAAATTCACACACAACGCACAAAGACACAAGGCCACCATGTTTTCTCCCACTGTTTAATAATTTTCAAATCTTTCTGTTACACTTAAAATGCAGGCTATGTCTTTAGTGTCTCCCTCCTCTTTGAGCTGTGTTGCCTGCACAGAAATACCATTGATACCTTGTAAAATTTAAACTGCTTACCCAACAATCATATCTCTAAAATAAACCACATTTCCACCGTGTCTGTAGCTGTGATTACTCACAGGAAAGGCCACATGTAATGTGCAGATCAATACTTTGAGGAATTTTAGCGTTACTGCTGCAAAGTATCATCGTCTTACTGTCCCACCTCTGTAAACTTATTAGTTGGATTTTGCTGTCGCCAGCTTTGTGTTGTTGCTGTTGTTGTTGTTTGTGCTGGCGGTGTCAGAGCCAGGGAGAGTCCACAGTGTTGGCCTCTTCTACCAACTATTGATTTTTCTGCACCACTTGCTTTAATGAACGGCCAATCGCACAGGGTTTATCTTTCACACATATGGGCACACACACATGCTGTAGTAAATCCACTTGTCATAACAGTTGATATTTGTCAAGGCGTGTCACGACCTTGACTGATGCAGAGCGAGCCAGTGGACGTTGGGCCGAGCTGCTGTACATTTAATGAAATGCATGGCCGGTTTTAGCATCTGACTTCAGCAGAATTCAAACCATGAGCAAAGAGGATTAGCTCACAAAATTTATCATAAATCTATAGAGCTGAAGCTATGGAGAAATCTTACTGTGTACCACTGAGTCCTTGATTGAAAACTCTCCACACAGCAGCTGCTATGATGATAATTCACAGGAGCTTGAGATGTCTGCTTTTGGTTAGTCATTGGTCAGGATCAGCTTCAGGGCTAATCATAGCCAAGGTATTGATTTTTGCTCATCACGCCGTGTAAACACAAACATACAAACCTGCGTGTGCACTCTGAGGTCCTCACACACCACCTCCTCCCGAGCAGCCTTCAGTGTCAGAGAGAGATCTGGTACAACAAAGACTCCCACAGCCGAGCTTTTGCGGCCTGGGATGAACGAGTGGTGTTTTTCAAAGACCTTAAGTTGCTATAATGAGCAGCTCAGGGGAGAAACACGTGGTGGTGTGTCAATTGATATGGAAATTTATAATTGTCGACGGAGACCACACACGCACACATTTTGAGGGTGAAAAGCGGGGCCGAGGCGCTCAGCGGGAGGTCTGTTCATTTCTGTTGAGGGTGGATAATGTCTGAAGTTCTCACGCTGCCCACTACGCTTGCTGGAGTGAGCCACGGCTCGCTTTCCATATGGTAACCATGACAACTGTGGCTGTGAGTGGATGGCGAGGTTGAGGCTCTCCAGCTTCTGATCCCTTTGAAAAGAGACAGAGTGTGAAATGGATATGTGTGTGTTTTAACTGCTGGTTTTAGTTGAGCTGCAGTGATGGAAAATTAGGGTGACATGTTTTTTTTTTTTTCCTAGTTTTATTTTGATCCAGATTCCAAGCAGGAGTCAGCTACATTGTATTTAAGCTGTTGAATTTCAGAGGTTTGCCATGGATATAAATATTTTAAGCTTTGTTCAGCCTTTGAGCTTGGATACACATGTTTTATCTTTGCCAAAATAAATCACATTCACTCACAGAGGAAAAAACAGTATCGCTAATTAACTCCGTTATTTTGCATCTCTAAATTCCCCCTCCACCCCCGTCCGTCTGTCTCTTTCAGCCGAGGTGGAGCCCTGCGTGACAAACCCATGCCTGCACGGAGGAAAGTGCCTTCCTCAGGGAACGGGCTACAGCTGCTACTGCCCACAAGGATACACTGGGGAGAACTGTGAGATTGGTGAGTGGTGCTTAAACACATAAACACTAAATGTACACACATGCTCACACATCCCACACATCCCACACACACACACACACACACACACACACACACACACACACACACACACACACACACACACAATGAAGCCAGCTCTGCGTCCATTCACACTGACGTAAGGTTCTTCAACGGCCTATTTGCAGGTCAAAGGTCGAGCTGTCTGTCACAGCAAGAGAGGAGGTTCAATAGAGGTTTGGGGTCAAAGGTCAGATTCAGGCTGTCACAGACAGCTGATGGTAACGGTCTCTGGTAGCAGCTTTCACTGGCAAAGTTTTCTTTTCACAAACAAAACTCCAGAGTAAAGTAATGTCAGCAAAGATGCTGATTTCATGCACAAATAGATCTCCTGCTGTGACACTCTGGCAGCCTTCAACAACTCACTAACTTGCCGTTACACCCGGAGACATCATTATAGTCGCTTGAATTTTGAAGCTGATTTGATTTCTTGTTCGTAGCAAAAAACGCCCCTAAGGTTTTGGAATCAATTCAAGGCCTCGTTTAGTTTCATCAAGGCCAAAAAAGACATGAAGAAATCATTTTATGGCGGAAATCCCAGACCCAAATCAGCATCAAAAACGAATCAATTATTCCTGAGCCGAAGGACTTTCTGCACCATGAACTTCATGGAAATCCATTCATTGGATTTCATGAAACTATGAAGCATCGAGGAGAGAAAATCTAACGTTTTTGGCAGATAAAACTAGCTAGGAGGTGAAAGGATCACTGGTATTTGTAATTAAACCCTTAGAGGTCTGACAGATCACAGAGATTAGACAAGTTTGACAAAGTCTGGATCACAAAAAAAGAACTGAAGGTGACCTGAATGAATTGTCTGACAAAAAGAACTGACAGTATCTAGATTTAAAATCTCCCAGATCAATCCTTTTTGTCTTCATGTAATTTCTTCTCACTCCGATTGTCTTTCAGATCTGGATTATTCTTTCTGCAGTGGTATCATTTACACAATTCTGTTTCTTCGGTGTTAAAATATAAATCTTTAGCCAACTATGTACCTGAAACTCAAAAATCTGATGCTCAGAAATCTCTGGCCACAGACTTTTATTCTGTTTATTACTGCGGTCGACCTTTCACACAGCAGACGTTCTCACCAAATATTATCCAGTTCTGACTGTGTGCTGCTGATGGACATTTTTCTCCCACAATGCAATGCACAAAGGAAATGGAGGGGCTGCTCACAGCTGAAAATGATTAAGGTAAATTGTGGCTCACATACGCCTTATCATTCCTCTGGGTTTTTATTGATCTGTCATACTTTGCTTTGACTGTGAAAAGGGTATTAAATTTTATTCTGTGTGGTATTAAAATGTCTTAAAAAGTCATAAACTTAACTTGTTGAAGCCTAAAACCCTGATTTTTTTGACATCATGTAAAGACAGCTTTCATTTAATAGTTTCATTTCATTGTTGATATTTTTGGAAATCAATAATAAAAGTGGCACTATATTGGATGTACAGGAGTTCCTGTCTCTAAGTTCAAGTTTTCTAAAAATGTGGCATATTATGACACTGTGACCACATAATCCTGCACATCCCACCAGTACGCCCCAATTCTGAAAGTGCACTGGTTCCCAAATATAGTTGGATTTCAGAGGAGGTGCTTGTGAGCTTTGCTGAAATCCCCAAGAGCAGACAGCAGCCCTACCTGTGCTGAGGTACTGTGACATTTTGACACAGAGGTATAAATCTGCCTTAAGAGTCCTAATTTGTTCGTTAACACATGCTCAGCTCATTAGGCAGCCGTTCCTCAGGGAGGTGATCACTTTATGAATAAATGATCCATATACAGAAACACACTTATCTGCATTTGCAGCCCTGTTCAGGCCATGAACACCTCGGTACTTGCTGAGTTTTGCCTGTTGTTCGGTGTCTCAGAGAGAGACGGACACATCGACAGACAGACAATCAAACTGACAGCCAGCAGCTGATGCGTGGGTATGCTGTGAGGCTTTGTTATGGATTTGCAGAATTTGCAGTATTATCTCTCTGAGGAGCCGCTTCCTCTCTGCATAATGGATGAGAGTGACGAGGGAGATCAGACTTTTTATATTGAACAACAAAGAGCTGGACTCATTTTAACAGGGAAACAGAGTTGGTGGTGTGTGTTTAACCACAAACTAGCACAACTCAAGGTCGTTCAAGATCATTCATTAGTCCTGGGGTGTTTCATATTTATATGACATTTTTGGGGAAAAAAAACTAGTCTGTGTTAAATTATTGTATTACTTAAACTATTCAATATTAATTTTCTAAGAAAATTAGGTCTGAATCACTACATGTTCCTTGAGGGCTGTTTTCTCCAATTTGTAAAAAAAGGGGGAAAAAAGGAATACATGTAAAAAACTTTGAATCACTCTGCAGGAATCTCAGCCTCTGCCCTTTTAAATTCAACACATTAATGTGTAATTCTCTCTTGCGTAAATTATTTGGAGATTATCTGTCTGAATAACAAATGACAGGCTGAGCTTGGTACAATTTTGATTAAAATACTAATTCTTTATTCATATTATAAGATCTTTTAATGAAATATCACCACAGTTTAACTGTGACATATCAAATCCTTTACTGTGCCATCGGCCACAATGTTGTTCTAACACTCGGTGGTTTTAAATGTTAATGAAGAAGCTGTTTATTTATCAATCTAACAGCACCTAGCTTCAGTCTTTTCTGTCACAGTGGCAGTGGTAGCACTTGTTTTGCTTCAACATCTTTCCTTCTAATAAAGTTAGCATGCTAACCTAACAGCCTCAGTCTGGAAGGTCTGTCATTTTACTATAGCGGGTCTCTCTAGTGTCTCTGTTAAATTTGTCCTGAAGCAGTAATGCTGCTCTGAGGTCACATTAGATCCCCATCTTAAAAAGAAATGAAAGCTGAAGCTCTTGGAGCCATCCATCTAGCAGTTCTGAGTGAATTAAACTACTAACCTAGCTGTCAAAGAAAACCAAAATGTTGTTAAACTACTTCCAGGTTATTTATCCTCTTAAACTATTATTTTGTCTTACAGACAAACAACGTTGTGTGATTGATTTCAACTTTGAGCCTGTTGGAAGAGCTGCTAGAAATCTCACAAGGAAACACATGAACACAAATCTCTGGTTTCAGTGTGTGTTCCTTTCTTCAAAGAATCTGCCTCATTCTTCTCCATCGATCTGAAAAGAGCTGCCATCTTTACAAACAGATAAACAACCTCTGTTGTCAGTTTAACGCTAATTCAAACCTAAAACTATTTGATGTCACAAAACGACAGATAAAACTGAGAAATGTGTATTTTAAAAATAGATTCAAATGCTTAAAAGTCTTACTCAGACTAAAACCCTGCAATATAGAGTGACAAACCACAATGTATCCTAAGATGAATCTTTTTGCAGCCAACCTTTAGTGTGTCTTGTGAAGACGTGTCAGAAATGTGGAAGTCCTGCATGAGGCAAAAAGGTCATTTCAGTTTGATCTGTCTGACACATTCATAGTAGCTCTTCACAGCCACTGACCTGTCTCAGTATTTCAGCTTTTTGCTTGAAACTAAGTAACCGTTATGAGTTTAAAAAATACTCGCAAGTAAGTTTAAACTTGTAAGTAGCTTTCTTCCTGTGCTCTTGCTGTGAGTTTTAATAGATTTCTGCAGTCCTGGGGTATATCTGTTATTCTTGATCCAAAAAAAAAACCCACAGTGGTGAAAGAAGATTACATGCCCTCCATTTACAATGATAAAGTGATGCTTTATTGATCCCTGCAGAGAAATGTTCCTCTTGCCTGCCACAGAGAGGTTAGAGAGCACAATTTGCTGCAGAGCTGCAGCCCTGGAGCTGCTAGCATATCTGTTGTTGCCTAAGGCCTCTTCAGCAGGGTGGACGTTTGCCAAAATGGGGGCCTGAACCCAAAATGTGCGGTCAGGGTCAGACTATCTGCTTACTTGTCCGCCAAATTTATATCCACACTGTAAAAGCTTTAAAGGAAAAGCAATGCAATGCACACACTGCTGTTTCTCCCTCATGTGGCCTAAATTGAGACAATGAACAAGAGACAAAAGAAGAGATTAGACATACATCTAGACAACATTAAGCTCTGTAAACGCATAAAGGAGGATGTAGAAACACTTGAAAAGCTTTTAGAGTGTCTTTCTCAGGGAGAGAATGAGAACAAATAAGGAATGTAAAGGGGATTAGGTTGTCTGTATTCCCCTCACACCCTGTTTGAATTATGATACTGTACACACAGTATGAAACCATCTCACTGAATAAACCAAGACTAATGACCGTCTCTTCTTGTGTCAGTACTTGAACACCCACCCAGTTTTTTTTTCATTCTCACAAACAACATCTTTTCAGGCTGAAACCTAATGAGATATACAACCTGTCCTATCTGTTTCTTTTCTTTTTTTTCTAACCTCCACACAGATGTTGATGATTGCCAGTCCGAGCCATGTGAAAATGGAGGCACTTGTATCGACAAGATTGATTCATTCCTCTGCCTTTGCCTGCCCAGCTACGGAGGAGACACGTGTGAGAAAGGTAAGAGGCAGAGCACTGCACACAAACACACGGATAAAGAACAGATGACTCTAAGCTACGTGAGGAGGATTATTATGCACCGGGTTATTGGTGTGTGTAGCACCAACAAATTCACTACACTGTTGTGTGTGTGACTTATTAAGATTCTCCTCTTTCTGATAGCAGCAGTAAAAGAAGTGCTGGTGGAAATAATCCTGATCAGTGTGCAGCATCTGTTTCAGTTATATGTCATAATACAATATCACAAGGCCGCATTGCTTTGCAGCTCTCAGACAGTAACTCTGAATGCATAAATATATACACACTGTTTTCCAAGCAACAGTTATTTACACATTTTTGTCAGCATCTCCTCGTAGGTGCATCATTATGTAGTAGATTGTGGCCATAGCAAATACAATTTTATTGTGTTCACTGTGATAGTGATACTGTATATAGAGTGTGAGATTATTGCTGTGTTATGTGCTGTTTGTAGATTAAAGGTGCAGGATTTTCTTATTAACAAAGAAAATTATGTTTACATTCATTGCTTCCTCTCAGTGTGCGCTGTGTGTAACCTTGAGGTCTAATGAACACGTCCATGTATTTCCGCCCGCATGAAATATTTGCAGTGCAGCTTTTCTGAATATTTTTGAATTATGCATTGTTTATGTCTGTGTTTGCTGCCTCGTCTTGGTCAGGCTGTTGTTGCCAGGCTTTTCTTTTTTTTTTTTTTTTTTTTTTGCACGATTCTGCCACCACATGTCAATCAACAGGCTGGTGTAAAACTGGCAGCAGGGATGCATTCTCACATGCATGGATGTATGTCAACAGAAACAGGGACATCTCAGGAAAAGAGTTACCTGCTAACATGGGTATAAATAGAATATGCAAGCAAACACTGTTTACACACACACACACACACACACACACACACACACACACAAAAAAAAAACTGTGTAAAGATATATAATAACTAGCAGAATTAAAAGACTTACAAAATAAAATGTATAACATCAAGACAAAGCAAGTTTTTTTTTTTTAATGGAATAATTCGACATTTTGGAACATATGCTCATTTGTTTTCTTTCTGATAGTTGCCAAGATACGTGTTAATAACATGCAAGTTGGCGGTTTTTGGCACCTCTGGATAGAGCCAGGCTAGCTGTTTCCCTCTGCTTCCAATTCTTATGCTACACTACGCAATACAAATAAGTAAGCAGACAACTGTCAGAACGAAGGAAGGGGAGGCTGTGAGATAAGACACGGAAAACAAACATTTACTCTGATTCATTTAAACCAAAGTAAACTAGAGACAAAGTTAAACAGAGTAAAACAGTTTGATGCACTTGCTCACAGATCGAAACAAGTGAAATCAGGAGCAGTGTTTCGTAATCAAATAGACACATGGCAGCAATCAACCCACAAATAATAGGTTGGCAGGCCATGATCCAACAAAAAGGAGGCAGTAATGAGCACATGCAGTGTGAACAAAGAAGACAGAGGCAGTACTCACATGTATGTGGCACTAATAACCCCCCATAAACACACCCACATGCATGCACACGAGCGCTGATTCATCATCTCACTGATTTATATATATATATATATATATATATATATATATATATATATATATATATATGTGTGTGTGTGTGTGTGTGTGTGTGTGTGTGTGTGTGTGTGTGTGTACTATGCACTTGTAGTAATGAGGATTAATGAATATCTAACCTTTGCAGTTATAAATGCATTCCCAGGCCCTGGTGTTATTAATGAATACTAATAGTGCAGAGAGAGGGCCACATGTGCAGTGAATTGAAAACGAGCCGGTATAATTACAGTTCATGTATTTATCCTTTCAGGATGCCAAAGTCGTATATTTTAGTCTTTATTTGCCAAATGAGATAGAACGCTGGCTATAAAAAAAGAAAAAAGAAAGCATACTCTATCCTCCCCTCATAGACAGACTGTTTTATCTTTCTCTAAGTTCCTTCATTTAACCAGGTTTTTACTTGCCCTTCAACGAATATAATATTAACTTTCATCTCGCCTTTCTCTTCATCTTTTTTAGACATAGAAGGTTGTGAACATGGTTGGAAAAAGTTTCATGGTCACTGCTACAGGTAGGATGGATTAAAAAAAAGCTGTCCATTCTGTGAAAATTTCTAGTTACACAACATATTTACTACTTCATATCCTCAAATTTTCCCCGACATACATGCAGTAGCGCTCTTGCTGCATAATTTATGAAATACATAAGTATTCACATCCACTTTCGCTGCGTCATTCCACAGGTACTTTACCCACAGACACACCTGGGAGGATGCAGAGAAAGACTGCAGAGAGCACAGCGCCCACCTCAGCAGTGTCGTCTCTGCTGCAGAGCAAGAGTTCATCAATGGTATGTGTGTATTTCAACTAAATCCAAGACACAAGTTCAATCCAGCTTGAAACACGTCCATTCTGAAACAAATCATAGAAAGACATGTTAGTGTTGTATAGAAAATTGAAGCAGGGAAACGATTAGGTTTATATAAGTAAATCAGGTCATGTGTTTTTTCCAGGCCTTGGTCACGACAACGCCTGGATTGGACTGAATGATCGCACAGTGGAGGAAGACTTCCAGTGGACTGATGGAAATGATCTGGTTGGTGATCAGTGATCATCAGTTGTGCCGTTAGTTTTAGAAGAAACTGTCTTTTGGTGGATAACATTCATGAAATAAATGTGCATCATCGTCATCAGGACTGTGTTGGTGTGATTTGATTGGATCTGACAGACAGCAGTTTGAAGAATTCAGATAGAAACACTAACACAGAAATCTCTCATCAAATAACCAAAACTTCCTTGAACTTTTGCAGAAAATTTCATGTTCATTCAGCCCTTGATAAAAAAAAAAAAATCCAAATTCTGATCTTACACTTGGCATTAACCGAAAAAAATATACTTTCGCTTTTATTTATAATAATACATTTTAAAAAACAGATTGGGGATTTACAGGATGTTGTTGTGTTGGTAATGTGCAGGTTTATGAGAACTGGAGGGAGAGCCAGCCCGACAACTTCTTCGCAGGCGGTGAGGACTGTGTGGTGACCATTGCCCATGAGGATGGCAAGTGGAACGACGTGCCCTGCAACTACAACCTGCCCTACATCTGCAAAAAAGGCACAGGTACTGCAATCCTGCTGGACTGGATGTAACCAAACAGTTAACACTTCTCACCAACAAACTTTCTCCTCTTCCCTGTTCGACGAATTCAGGTTTGTCTCAAAGCTCAATCTACGGGGTGTTTTGCTGTCTTCTTACAGTTTGGTTGTCCGTGTGTTATCGCCGACCATCTGGCCAATCACTAGTCATCGTCAGCTTTGTTGCTCTTTGTTGCTCTTTAGAAAATATTTGTTTTCTCACAAAACGTCAGGAGCTGCTCAGACTTTCAGCTGTTTCGCAAACACCTGCACTTTTTCTCCATTGAGGGTCACAGTGGCAGATCATCCAAAAATTAACAATAAACCCACTCTTAAGTGAAGATTATGATTGGGTCTCAAACCCGCATCGATTTTTAAAAGCAATATCAGTCTCAATCTTCCGCTTAGTGCCGTTTCTGTCTCCTCTGGGCTCACTTACACTTTGTCCAGGCAGCAGAATTGTAGTTGCAGTTTTTGCCAATTACTACCTCGTTCTCAAATAGGATTTCAAATTCCTCTGAGTCATTTTGCCAAGTTTTCCTAATGCTCACCCACACTTTCCCTCTGTGACTTGACTCAGCCAATCTGAACGTTAGTGCGATGAGATCATCAAAGATAAGACCCAGAGCTGCTGGAGATGAGGAGGATTTTCAGGTGGCGTTAGGAAAAGAAGGAGAACAAGGAGAACAAGGAGGGCAGTGAGAAGGGGATGAAGTAGTTTGAGGGTGTTTATCTGGCTGTAGACTCATGGCTCTGTGGTTTGGCTTTATTCCCTGTTTCTACTGCAGAGACTCATTACCTCCCTGTGGCCTCCCCACAGCTCCGCTCCACAATCAGATACAGCAACGATGCTGCCACCTACAGGCAAAACACACCTGTTAAACTGAGCCATGAAAACTCTTCACATACCTACAAATAAAGATAAATAAATAATGTATATGCCAACTTTTATCTCACTGATTTATGTGGTATAACTTAATTGTTCCTGGCAGTGTTGTGTGGGACCCCGCCCACGGTGGAGAACGCCCATTTGGTAGGTCGCCGGAGGTCACACTATGACATCCACTCGGTGGTGCGGTACCAGTGCTCTGAGGGTTTCTACCAGCGTCACATCCCCACCGCTCGCTGCAGGGCTGACGGGAGCTGGGAGAGACCTCGCATCATCTGCACAAAATGTGAGTATCAGCAGCTGTATGTAAGTAAATGTAAGTAAAAAACAGAAGCTTTATCTTTTCAACCAACTGATTGACAGCTAAATGAGAAGTATGGAGCTTTATATTTAATTTCATTTATTTGACTAGTAGTATAAATTACTGGAGAGTAGTTTTGCCAGCTTTGGGACTCCATAATTACATGTATCATATGTTTATTTTCTTTCGTTTCATTACTTTCTCCCATCCAGCCCCCATTTTAAACCTTCTCAGCTTTCATTGTAAATGATTTAACATAGTCCTGTTTCTCATCTCAAAGCCACTTACAATGACAGTGAAAGCAGAAAGTGAAATTATAATCAGCTCATTTTTGGTGGTGCCCCCAACCAAGAACTGTAATGTCCATTCAAGCCAAGCCAAAGACCTTTATTAAATGTAAATCCACATTTCTCTTTTATGTGATTTCCTCTCACATTTTGCTGTCAGATCACCAATAAAGGCAAAAAGGGCCAAAATTATAGTCTCTGAGCACATTATGAGAACACCTAAACACCTGCTAATTCATGTAATTATCCAGTGAGCCAAACATGTGGTAACAGTTCAGTGCACAAAATCCTGCAGATATCAGAATCCAGCAGCTTCACTTCATTTTCACATCAGCAGGGAGAAATAATCTGATCTCTGTGACTTTGTCTGTGGCATTATAGTTTATGCCAGACTGGCTGATTTGATTATTATTGAAACTGCAGAATAGAGATCTGTAGAGATTACCCAGAACTGTGCACAAAAAAAAAAAAAACATCTGGCCGGCAGAAGTTTTGTGGATAGAAACAGTTTGCTGAGGAGAGACTGGTGTGAGCTGACAGAAAAGCTTCAGTAACTCAGATAACCACTCTTTTCGACTGTGGTGAGCAGAAAAACATCACAGAACACAAAACCTGTTGAAGCTTGATGGCTACAACAGCAGAACACTGTGCTGGATCCAGTTAGATGAGAATAGAAAACTCACCAAAACAAAAGACTAGAAAACCACATTCTGGTCTGGTATCAAGAACATGAATCCATGGTTCCAACTTGCAATAGTCTGGTGGTAGTATCATAAGTGTGGGGAGGTTTTTTGGCCTCATGGTCTCTTTATGACTGCAATTTACCACCGTCTAATGACTATTTCAAGCACAATAACGCATGCTACAAAGCAAAAGTGTCACACTATTTTCATTAACATCACAATGACTCTTGTCATTTGTACTTGTACACTTGTATTTGGTAAAACAGATCGTTCATGAATCTTAAAGAAACTTAACCAACATCTTGTGAAACTCATTTAAAATGAATTGAAACTAATTTAACACAAATTTAATTTAATCATCAGCCTTAAAGAAACAAGCTACAGTGAAACACAAGGTCCTTTGAAATATGAAAATGTATGATGTAGGAACATACAAAGTAATGATAAAAGTGATTATGAAGGTAAAAAAAAAAAAAAAAAAAAAAAACAATCAGGGTAAAATTAATGAATGCACTTCTTTGTACTTTTAGCTCGACGATCACACCGGTACAGACGCCACCACCACAACCAGCGCCACGAACGTCGCCACAGGAGACACGGAGAGGGACACAAGGCCAGAGAGGACGCACACAGCTACTACTGAACCAAATAACACAATGTCTGCAATGCCTAGGTGCTAACCACACCCATAAAGAAAGACAGTAGTTCACATCACTCCCATTTCCATCCCTGCTTCTGATCACGCTCTCTGTTTAGCTGAAGAATAAGATTTTCTTACTCTAACATGAAGTTTATCTCCACAGTCCTGTCACTGCATTTGTGTGTTTTATCGATGCCTATTTTTGTTGTCGCCCCTGCTTCCTTTAACCGAGGTCCATGCGAACACTAACTCTGACACTAACTCTTATTAACACCCTCCCTCCCTAACATCACAGCACAGTAAATCCTCGTGTCTGTCAACTATAGCCTCTCTCGGTCTGTCGGACTGATGGCGGTGTGTGAGCGTGTGTGAGTGTACGGGGGTAAACCAGGGAGAGAGAGAGATTTAGGGAAGTGCTGAGTCACTTTTTGTAAATGTTTTGCTTGTTTAACATGAAAAATGACTCATCCTAGTATTCTGTTTACAAAGCACAGATGTAATTGATGCAAGATAGCATTCAGTCCTTGATAACCCTGAGCTTTTTGTATGTGTACTGTAGCTGTTACTTTTTCCATAGAGTACCTGAGTAGCTGGTCTGTTGTAATCTACTGACATGCTTTTTTTCTAATATTTGCTATGTTTTCGTGTAATGTTACTATTTATTATGAATCATTTGCTAGTGAATATGCTTTCTTTTTTTACTTATACTTCAGAGAGCTGATGTAACATCATTTTTCTATACCAGTGTATAAGTCAGTCCAACAATCAATCAGTAACTAAAAGTAATCATTTGATTGCATCTGATCTCTTTATTGTAAATATTGTGGTGTTTGTTATTGGCTGATCCTTGATCAATAGCTGGACCTTGTCCAATCAAATAGGCTCCCCCGTCTCCACAAGCACTCTCGACTAATGAATATGTCCCATTGACATAGTTAGTTTGGATGGGATTACTACAATACTTTCTTGAGATAACCACTCGGTTGTATCAGAATTGCTAAATACTTTTGATCTTTGCACGGCTATATTTACACGATGGGTAGAATGTCACAATTTTTTGTCTTTGGTCCCTTTGATATTTGATCAGTCATCCACTTTTTTGGTGTTCTTATGACTTTTTGTCCTGCTGTTGTATTTCATTCTTAATAAAGTGGGAAAAAAACAAACAGTGTTTCAGATTGTTCTTCATTTAAGCCAATCATATATCTCATATATCTGCTTTGTACACCTTGTACATATCCAGACAACTGTGCAGACACTCATGGTCCTCAGGGGATGAATCCTGATGACGTAGATTATCCTCTGGTGTTTCCCTTGTTGCCATCAGCACATCAAAGTTTTCACTTATCAAACATTTTAATATGTATCTAATTAATTTACATGAACTTTTGTACAGATAATCATGGTTCTCTGAGGTTGTATCCACTAACTCACACTAGTTGTGTCTAACCCCTTACACTCACAGTCTTATAGTTTGACTATTATGGTTTCACCTGAAACCATAAGTAACTTTGATGATCTCTAATCTTTTATCGGGTTAAAAATTTAGGCCAACACCTATTAGCTATGTATTTTGTATTTGGTGTTAATAATCAAACTTTGAATAAATGTTATACCTGATAAACATCTTTATGTCATCATGATGTCATTTATCTTGAATCTTCACATAGAGAAACCAGTAACAGGATGTAGACTTGGGTTTTGATTCATTGTGTGTACAGATCCTATAATCCATTAGTTTTTCACAGGAAAGTACTTTTGTTATCTTAGATTGTTTCTGTCATCACCTTTGTACACTGGTGGATGAAGCTCTTTTTCTTTCTGGCTTTACGTTTTGTCGACTTTACTGCTCACTTCATTTTACACTCCACATAATTCAAACATCCACTTTGTCTGTTTGACACATGAGGTCATTTTCACGTCTCTGTTTGTGTCAGTGAGCAGAATATTTGATGAATGAGAGAAACGACACACCAGGGGAGTGGACCATAACAGACTGCGTTTGTTAGAATCAACACAACCCCCACTGTTAAAACACAACGAAAAACAAAACAATAAGTTTTCCAGTGTTGCCCAGTATAATTACAAAATGATTTTTACCAGATACCAGCCAGAGGGATGCTCAAATCTGTCGCTGGTGTCTGTATTACCATAACATATACATATGTACAGTCTCTCTCTTTTAAATTCACTCAGTTGTTCTATGATTATTTTTAAAAGGCCATTTAAGACTCGACTCGTGTCCCAGTTTTCTCTTCTCTGTTAGAAATAACTTACACAGAGGAAATGTAATTAAATAGCAAAACTGCTTTCTTTCTTCATTTCCTTGCACTAAAAATAAAGATTGGACAATCAACTTTAAAATTGTAAACCAAATGACCTGTGTGTCTTCAACAATAGTCACATAACACATGAGGTCAACTGTGATTCACCACAACTCAGCACAGGTCGAAACAGTTTGGACTAATGTTGTCATGTGACCATACGCGCTGCAGTTGTGTGTGACAACTCACCTAAATCCCTGATAAGCAAGGTTCACTGCTTATCAGTTTGACATCACTGCACATAGGGCATGATGACATCATCAGGCAGGGTCAACCTTAACCTCTTTCAGCTTCTTCAGTGTGACAATTTGTTGCTCTTCTCCATTTAATATCACTGAATTTTTTACTTTTATAAAGTCGAAAGAAAAGGCCGAAAGAAAAAAAATTATGTTGTTTTGGGGTCGAGGAAATTGTGATTAACATTTTTTTAATGATTTACTCACATTTTATAGACCAAACACTGAATCAGTAAATTATAGGTCAATCAGTTGCAGCTGGAGTCTCAACATGCAGAATCACCAAGATTTTTCACTATATCTGTCACCAGGTGGACTCTTTGTTCATCGTATTTTCTGTTTGAGTAACATCTACTCTTATCTCCCTTATCACAAACTCGTTAATGAGTCAGGCTTTCAAGAGATCAGTGAATTTTATGAAGTTATTATCCTCATAGTTTTAAAGAGATGAAAGCTGTTTATCTGACCCCGTTCATTTTAGATCAAGCTTTAAGCTGTAAGTCTTTATTATTATTATTATTATCATATTTATTTCTGCATAGAAAGATGCATTATAATAAGTTTCACTCCTCAGCTGTTGCTGATCTGTATACTCAGGTTAATAGTCTTAGTTTGAGAAAATACCAAATGGGTTTCCAGTCACCACAAAGCTGTGAGAGATGATCACAGCCCTCAGCTTCATCAATGGCGTTCTTATCAGGGTCCAATAGTCCGTGTGGGGAGTGCTGCGCCAGATGACTGATGTCGTTTGATTTCTTCTGTGTTTTAAGGTTGAAAAAAGTGTGTGTTTAAAGCAGTTTGTGTGCAAAAGAGAGTCCCCAGAAAACATTAGCCTTGTCACAGCGTGAAGTATTCCTCTGTCGTCCGTGACTGGTGTGTTGTTTAGTTTTTCTTTTTCTCGTTGTTGGTCTGTCCTTTGGGAACAGGTTTCATAAAATAAGTGGGGTTGGTGTAGCAGCGCAGGGCCAGCAGCGCTGGCACGGCAGCCAGCAGCACATTGAGGGTGATAACAGACCGCCATTTGTCAGCAGGGACTCTGTATGTGAAGGGAGTGCGGGAGTGCAGAGATGCACCGATATGGCACCACTGGGTCTGGAAAAAAAACAGCAGCAAGAAGTCAACATTGGACTTTATACAATTTTAACAAACACATAATAACCACAACTACCTGAGCCATGGCTCCAGCAAAGAAGATGGTCCAGTCCAACATCCAGCTGCATCCAGGTGTTGTCAGACCATAGATGAGGACAGTCAGCAGCGGCAGAGAGTAGAACAAATACACCAGCATCTAAAAGAATAGTGCACATTGTAGTTTTTGAACAAGGACGTCCAGTGTATTTATTTTTTTCAGTGTGTCTGTGTTTCTCTCTCCAGACTGACCATAACCCTGGGGAAGCCCACTGGGTCTTTGAGGTACGGCTCATACTGGTAGATGTAGGTGAAACAGGCGTCTAAAGGACAGTCCAGCACCACCTGGAACAGAGTCACTCGATATCTCAATGAATGAGGCAGAAATAGTGGAGAAGATACAAAAGCTTCCATGTGATTTTACTCACAAATCCTCTGAAAACAGAGAAGGCCATCGCTCCCAATAACAGAAGTGACAGAAGCAGATCTAACGGCCGAGACAGCAGGCTCTTCTTCTGCTCCACTGCAATCTAATCAACACAGAAGCCTTATCTGTTAATGTGGGTACTGACTGTCTGTAGCGTCATGAAAAACAGAAAATAGTTGATATTCAGTGACAGTAGTTCTTAATCACAAAAGACATTATTTTGTGCTTTTCTTAATGTAGAGATTAATGTAGTGAATAAAAAACCCAGTAAATGTTTAAACACCTGAAATGTACCTCATCTGCTGTGACAACAGGCATCTCTCTAGATCTGCTAAAGAGCAGTGATGCTGCCCAGAAAGGTACCACAAAGAACGGGACGTTCCTCCAAAAGGCTGGTCGAATGTTGGACCCATACTTACCTACACAAATGAGAACATCATCAACAGATGGTGTGATCAAGCAACACTCACTGATACATATACATATATGAACACACACAAAGAAACACAGCTCTCACCGATGACCACTCCTGGGATCAGAACAATTTGATGAGCGATGGAGGAGCCGGCCCACAGCAGGGCCAGGCTTCGGTAGGACTTCCTGTTTGAAGAGGACATTTAATTAAGGGTTAAACTGAAAACACAGAAAGCAAGAGATGGTAGTGAAGCAACAACTAACCCTTTAAACATGCAGTGGATGATGATGAGGAAGAGGACAAAGTGAACAACACCTTCCCAGTAAGACATCATCACAGCGTAGGCGGTGCTCAGATGAGGTTCACCCTGAAGAGATGGTGTCATGTTATGAACTTTAACATGTATTTCTGACACATATTTGTGAAATATAAACCATCAGCAGGAAGCTGTCTCATTTTAAGTTGTCTTACCATCTTTAGATAGAAGCCCATGAAGCCAGAGATGAATCCATCCTGCTCTAAAGCATTAGTCAAGCCGACCATGCAGGTGAAGGAAAACTCTGCAAACACTGAAAAAAACAAACATTGAGAATTAAAAACCACTCTGCACCTTCACTGATATGTTAAGATTAGCGTTTATGTGAATGTACCATAGAATAAAGGATCCACTTTCTTGATGTGTCGCACTGTGAGCAGAAGCAGAAGAAGAAGAGACCCCAGGACGACCATCCCCATCCCCAGGATCGGCAGAGGTCTGAGGAACAACAGTGATAGAGACAAGTCTGAGTTTGAGTTTGTTCATCATTACATCTGTATATATCTAAAACACTGCACATAGTTAACTCAGTTGTAAATATTAACTCATGCTAATGGATTTGGTAAATTAAAATTAAATCAGCAGTTACTGCAATCGGTTTTTGATTAATCCAACATTACTGTTTCTTGTTTCTTCACTGAGAGGATTTACTGGTTTTCTGTGTTTCTTAATCATAGTAAACTTATTGCCTTTGGATTTAGGACTGTTTGTCAGACAAACACATCAATTTGAAGATATTGCCAGAAAGTCAGGATTGAAACTTTCTCTGACATTTTCATTCAGCTAATCAAGAAAATAATCAGCTGATTATCTAATATTGACAATGGTTGTTGCTTAAGCTCCTAATTTTACTAAAATGTGCATTTAAACAATCGAAGGAATAGAAGTTGAAAATAAAGTGTTTTATATTGTAGACAATCTTCAGAAACCATTTAATTAACTCTTTGAGGACTTATTTTCTCCATTTTCTGACCAGACCACAGGATGATCATTAAGAAAAGAAATTATAGTTAAATAATTACTTTTAAAATTGTAGAGATGCGTTTAAATTTTTAAAACCTTGCAATCAATAAGTAGTTACTTCTAGGAGTTTCTTAAATTTCTCTTAAATGAACTCAAACATTTTCACTTGTTTTTCAGAGCTGGTGTGAATCTTGTTTTCAGTGTAGATATCAGCAATCATTTTAAATGAGGTTACTTCAGCACAAAGACGCCCTCACTATTCTCTCCCTTAAGGCTGTGGGCCGTTTCATAAGCCTATTAATATCAGCGCTTCACTGTGCAGATCCTCCATACTCCATATTGACAGTGAAAATATCAATACACACACACACACACACACACACACACACACACACACACACACACACACACACACACACACACACACAGACACACACACTCTGGTTTCCATAACTTCAGGGGACAGTTCATTGACTTGCATTCATTTCCTGGAGACTTTCCTGGTAACCCTAGAGCTCTCAATTGTTGCTACCACTTGTCTAACCTTTATCTAAACTTGACCCTAACCTTAACCAAACCTTAAGTCAAGTCTTCACAAACATTTTTTTGTTTTTTACATTATGGGGACCTGCTTTTTGCCCCCACAAGGGAGACAGTTTCCTTATGTGTGTAAACAGATTTAAGTCCCCACAACATAAGGAATACCTAAACCACCCACACATACCTCTTTACACTTGTAAGGACATTCAAAGACATGTCTGATCCCTAACCATAACCCAAGGAAATGTCTCACCCTGACATAAACATAACTCAAAAGCAAGTCTTAATCCTAAAATAGTTCTTTAAAGTTGTAAAGACCAGACACAGTGTTCTCACAACGCCAATTTGTTCTCACATTCACACTTACTCCTGAAGCACAGTGATGTTGTTCATTGTGTACAAAACTCCAGGGGCCAAGAGAGACAGGAGAAACACAGAGACTTCCACCGGCGGCCTCATTGTTGAAAACGTACTGTTTTACCTATTTGAAAAAAACAACAACAAAAAAACAGAAGAGTCCAAATAGAAATATTTCCAACTAAACGGGTATGTAAAGGGGCATGTTAAAGGCCAGCGTCCTCTCCACTGTCTCCACCAAGGGACAGCAGGTCAGTAAAGGAGTGTCACCTCTTGCCTTTTGATCTGTGATGAAACCACTACTGCTGTTCCACTGTGTCTGCTGCTATCTACCAGGTCTCAAAGTTCAACTGCAGTCATGCATATTCCTCTTCTTCTTTGTATCTTTTGAGGAATAGCAACACTAACTTTTAGGTGCATACTGCCACCTACAGTTTAGTAGTATACAAGTACAACAGAAAGGTTGTGGTCTAATAAAAGTCCTTTTTCCTCACCCTCTGTATTATATCTGCATTATATTTGACACAATACATTAACACGTTCTCAGTGGACTCAGTTACATGACAATGTTTAAGATTTTTTTGATCACTGGTGAACCTTCACATAAAGTTCATTATATGTTTCATGTGTGGTGGATCCTACATGTGCAAGTAACTGATATATTTAATCTTTATTCCCCACACCCTTTAGATTATAAATGAACTTAAATCACCGAATACCATGTGTAAATTTAACAGAGCTGCTGGAGAGTCGATGCACAGCATCACTCTGTCTGGTCTCACTTCTTCCACCCACTGAAAGCTGATCAACATTCGCTGACATCATCTCCGCTCTATAAACTGATGACTTGTCTGTAATTAAATTCCCCAGATGAATTTGAAAAAGTGTAAACCCCTGTTCCTACATGATCAATTTGTTTTTTCTGAGCCTTCACTAAGTAATTATAAAAATGGTTCAGTATATATTAGTTGGCACAGTCTCCAATTTGTCTTTCCACCCAATTTTTCTCCAGAACCATTATGTTAAATTCAACTGCAGGCTTTGGAAATAGCCCTGAAGGGAGACATTAGTTATTGGAGCAGGGGAGTTAAAATGTGTTTCTTTAATGTCATATTCTTCAGATTTATATTTTATTGTCCATCCAAAACCATTTCCCATAGGTGACATATATTCTTAGCAAACGTTTAGGACACTTCCACATCCTCCACATCCTCTAAGATGAATCTAGCCAGTTAATGAAAGTTTGTCCCTTCTGAGCTCTGGTAGGATTTCTGTCAATGCAGTATTATTTTGAGATGACCTCATTGCATCCAAAGCCTTAGGCTTTGTTTTGTAAGATATAAATTTAATTTAGGTGAGATTTAACATCTCTAATCACTTGTTGACCTCTTCAACACTCATATATATCTATATTGTTTGTGGATTTAGCTCTCATTAGACTAATTACTATTTTCCCATTTTCAATCTAATTTTCCAAGTGCTCAGATCCCCTTGCTTTTCTCCTTACGTTGCTCATTTGAGTGGAGCTTTTGTTTATCTGCGTTTATCTTCTTAAGTATATATAACACGACTTACTGTTCAAGTTTAAATTCCCAATTACATGACTATGGTTGTACCTATAGTATAGCCCCCTTAATCTTCCTCAGCACACTTGCATCATCACTCTGTCTGATCCATACAGCTCTGTCGTCTCCAGGTACTTCTGTCCAAGCTCATAAAGTTTCACTTAGCTTCTTCTTTCCTTTTCTGATGATTATAAATGTTGATAACAACATTTTAGCTTTTTCTTTATTTGCTACAGTTATTGTCTCTCTCTTCAGAGTGCTTACTACTAATTTTCATTATGATTAATTGCATATAATCTAGTTTTACTTTTCTATATATAGTTAAACACTGGACATAAGATATATTTTTCCTTTGGCAGTCTGTTAACTCAGGAGTCAGGTTTACTGGGTGAAATATTCAGATGCACTGCTGAAAATATGGATTTGTTTTTATAAACTGCTACTTTGTTTTCTCTACTGTTGACTATTGAACTCAGTCATGTAAACTATATTCTATTTGTGCTTTTGCTTTCTAGTATCATGCAGTTCTTGATTTCCAGGTATGACGTGTCTGAAATGACAGAGGTTTAAGAAAAAAATCCTGCACATGTTGATGTGTCGTCTTGGCTCCTGTGGCCCCTGGAGTTTGTTTAAGGAGCCATCTGTCCTGTTTGGTGTAAGATTAAGATCTCCACCGTCTAATGTCTCCAGTCTTGATTAGATTCTGGATTATATCTGAGGGAGAACATAAAGTTCAGACAAAGGTTTTGTTTTATTTTTTCAGGTTTTGTATAAAACGAATCATTGTTGTTATAGTTTTGTACAGTCTATTTAAAAATTATTGACTCATGCAGCTGTTTTAATTGCATATCATGGAGAAAAAGCACAGCCATTATATAATTGCATCTTGTGGATGAACAACATTTGTAAAGCAGGGCTACATCTAATGCAAGTTTATCTTCTGTAACAAAGCGGCTGAAGAGGATTACGCTGCTGTTGCCACAGAAACTTAGTGACCAGTGGAAAGAGAGAGTGGAGAGGGGTGGGGAGTCCATGCAGAGAGCAGAGGCAGACGGATTCAACCACACATACAGGCAACCCTTCACCTGCACAGTTGACAGGATTTGAACTAAACATTTTTGGGAACCCACTCAGTCTGCCACCATGATCCACCCTTTAATTATCGGCATTGTGACCGTAAACACTTCTCTAACTGTCATTTTTTGGACCTTCCTCTTGGGAGACGCTTACTTCAAGTGGCTGACGGAGCCAGAAGACAAACCCCAGAAGGTGGTCACCCCAGCCTGAGGGAGTCACAGTCAATATGGACCTTCTTGTCTGGGTGAACGGGTGTTATTTTGCTTAGAACTAGTTAAGCTTGTAGTGCTTCCAGCAGAGTTTGATTTTGCAATCGATCTGCTTTCTATTTCACCTGAAGAAGATTTTAAGAAGAACCCCACTGTGAATTAAAAAAAAAAACAACAACAACAACACTGAACTGAACGGATCCTGCAAATAAATGAAAGAGGAGTCCTTCTCACAGGTAAAGTTTCTAAAAAGAAAAATGTGAAAGAAAATGAATTTGTTGTCTGTGAATTATATTGTGTAATAGTATCTGAGGCTTACAGTGTGACTCATAGGCTCAAGCTGCACTTCAGCGTCAACAAGTACCAGGTGATGCTAAACGAACTCCATCTTCTGTTTTGTCTGCTGACTCAGTCAGTACGTGTTGATGGTGATAGCATCTTGTGCCAAACAAATCCTGTCAAGGATTACTAAAGAGCACCTTGATATTAACACACACAGCCTTATTCTCCACACAGCTTCATCCTGAGACTCATAGAGGGACCTCACTCTACATTTTTTATCACATCCAATCATCTCTTTTGTCTTTTTTCCCCACCTTGATTTTCATTTAAATTCATCATCTCTCTTCTTCTGGCCTCCAAACACCATTATGCATACCTTCTACTATGGGATACACCCAGTCTCCTGGTTCATTATCTTTATAAATGTAGCCTTCACCATCTTGGAGTGGCAGTTTCTTGTTTCTCAGTTTCGTGATATCCAAAACCGACAGCAAGAGAATTCTGAAGCCAAAGTTGAGCCTAAAGCCTAGTAGGTTTTTTTTTTTTTTTTTTTTTTTTTTGGTTTATTGTGATGGAGCAGTTGTTAAGGTAAGCCCTTTGTTCACATGATATTAACCTTCTGCCATGTGTTTGTGGTTAATTCCAGAGCTGCTTGTGTATAAAACATGCTCATTTGGAAGCCCTTACATGCACAAGTCAAAGAGAAAAAAGCCAGGGAAGTATTTCAAGTCCATTACAAGGTAAGGAGTTTAATTTCACCCCTAAAACACCTTAAAGTTATTTTCTTCCTTTTCATAACTAACCTCCTTCATCTTTTATATGAGAAAGTGAGTCGATGTGTTGCTCTTTATCAGTTTGATGTGAGCCTTTCATCAGTGATCTTCCTACATCTAAGAATATTTACTAGTCAAAAAACTCAGATTGCATTTTGAAATATCACCGTCTGCTCTATTATGAAGCAAGAAATGAGCTGTGAAAATATGGTGCATTCATATTGGTCAATTATGTAGGACATTCATAGAGTACAAGTAGTGAATCCGCTGTGCTGAAAAAGAATTTAAAGCATGGGATATTCATAAAGTTTAAACACAAGCAAAGCTGGCTTTACTGGAATATATGTTTCATATATATTTATATTGTAATGGAGGACTATAAGCTTCTTTGGCATATTACTGTCCACCTCTCCACGCTCATATCACTAATCCCTGCAGATGGAAAGCTGATATTGCTCTGTGACAGACTGAATCCTATTAACTGTGTGTCCTATATTCACCTCTCCACCATCTCACACCCCTCGCTCCACTGGAAATTTGACCAAAGACCCCCTCTCAAAAAGACTAGAAGGAGAAATGCTGGGATTTAAGTCTAGACAAGAGATTAGGAGAATTGGCACACTTATGTTACGAGATTTTTCTTGTCTGTTGAACTATATTTTTAAAGCACTATACTATAATAGAGAACTGTCACCCCTGAGAGAAAATGTTCCCATTTTTGAACCATCTTGACCTCTCTATGTGTCAGTCGATCCTGTCATTCTCCCCACTTTCAGAAAATGTTATAAATATTCTAACTCTCGGTTCCTGTTCCTCCTCTTCTCGGATGCGCCTATCACCTGTTTTTCAAGTTTTCACAGCGCTGGGAGGGAGTTCGGATCTGCAACAGGACCATAAATCTGTCATCACCCAAAGAAACAACTCAAAAGTTTCCACCATATTTTCTGAATAGACTGTTTTATAAAAGAAAGTATCTTGTCAAAATCAACTCTGCCAAAGCAGCCAAACCATGACCCAACATCCAGTTGTGTCTGTGAATGCCTCAGGAGGAGTTTTGCCTTTGAACCTCACACAGGTGGTCTTTCAGCACCGACAGCTCCTCCAGCTATCCAGCAGGAAGGAGGAGGAGGCCTATTTTGTAGACTACATCCCGCCAGCCAGAGATGCTATAACTCTGCCACCAAATGTAGTCTACATCCTTGTCGGTGTGGTGTTGGTCATTGTGGCCACTTACGCTATAGTGGGACACCTGATTAAAGATCTGATGCATGACCTGGCAGGTAACCCCAGGCTGGTGTCCACTCCTTCACGCTCCACTGTCTGTATTTGTGGTGTTTCTGAGCCCTTTTCTCTGCCCTGGGTCAAAGTAGCATCAACATTTTGTCTTTTCATCTGTTACCATTGTGGGTGGCCGTGTTTCTTAATGATTCATTTTCATGTTTATTTTGAGATGTGTGTGCAATCTTTCCCAACAGTTTCCTTGTATAGAGAAATCCAACATCTTGAAGTGCCTCAAGTCATAGAAAACTATTGTATTTCATTTTTCTCTTGTTCTTTTTCAAATCACAGACTGGATTCTTGGCCCCAAAACAGTGGAGGATGATTCAGAAGAAGGGGAAGTAGAAATGGAAGGAGAGCAGCGACTGAGCATTTCCAGTATGCTGACAGGAAAAGACATGGTGAGGATGGAAGAAGAAAAGAAAGGCCTGCTGCCTGGTTTCCACCAGGATGGTGGCTGCTACCGTTCATCAAGTTCTCCTCCACTGAAAAGCGCCATCACTTCATCATACCCTGGAGAAAAAAGGATGTCTATTTATAGTGTAACCTTCGCTTCCCCCGTCACCCCTTATGGGACTTCCCTCTGAGTTTTTAAAAATTCACTTTGTCACAAAATAGTTCTGATAATTTTTTTTTTCACATCTCATTTCAATGCATTGATTAGTGTTGTCTCTTTGCTGTGGGTAGAATTAATTAAAGCATAACTGTTTTCTATAAAAACAAGGCAAATGTTAGTATGTACTCGTTTTACTATAAAATGCTTATTAAACCGTTTATGTATACATGGTCCATATTGTCAATCTTTTAATTATACTGCACTATATCCTTATTCACCATTCAATTCCTTATGTTGAAAAATGTAAATTATGTAAATGTAAATGTCATGGATGTTGACATGAGCTGTAATATGCCCGTTATATTTTGATAAGTGACCATAAAAGCAAAAGATTTTTATAATTTGAAAACATTTTAACATTTCTGTCGATGCTAAAGTCAAATTCTTCCATAAAAACATCAACAAAGTGTTAAATTGTATTTGAATGATCATTTCTGTGCATTTTCCACCACCAGAACTGTAATTTCCCCATAACTTCAAACTTGTTGCTGTAATGTGTTTCTCAAGAAAACATATATCAGTTTTCCTGTTCCGGTGTTGGACTAAGCCTCTCTCCAGTAAACAACTGAATAATACAAGAGAGCTGTTGTGTCTTGTCTGCTTTCATTAATCCATCTTACCTGGCTCTAATACCTGCCTGTGTCAGGGGCAGTGACCTTATTATTAAATGCCAGTGATTATTCTTCATCAGACATATTAAATACAGTTGTGTAATGACATACACACAAATACATTGCTAAAGATATATTGATAAAGATATATTTAATGAATAATGATAAATTAATAATGCAGAGATATATCTATATAAATATAGATATATCTATAATCTATAATCTATCTATCTATCTATCTATCTATCTATCTATCTATCTATCTATCTATCTATCTATCTATCTATCTATCTATCTATCTATCTATCTATCTATCTATCTATCTATCTATCTATCTATCTATCTATCTATCTATCTATCTATCTATCAATCAGCAGGTTAATACTCTCTTCTTCATTGTAAACTGTGCTCGCAGAGTCATTCCTCTGACCTTGAGCACCTGAAGCCGCTGCTGCTAATCTAGTTTCCAGTGCGTAGCTCGACAAGCAGACAGTCAGTCAGTCAGTGAGACAAACAAGGAGGGAAACAAAATGAAAAAAACATCAAGGTGATGAAAGTCTTACTTGCTTAGTCTTTACCCAGAGGGGTGTGAAGACGCCTTAACGAACTGGATGAACCTCAGCTGCTTCTTTGCTGTATGTACAAATTTTAATTCATGTTGTTCAGTGTCAGACTATGTAGGATATTGAGGTTTCCTCTGTAGCAAATCTGTAGACAGAGATTAAGATCTTTTTGCAATTTGAATGGAATAATAAGTGAGAGAAAACCTTTGTGCTGTCTTCTTAACCTACAGGGATAACACTGAGATATTAAGTGGATATCTCCTGGCTGACAGCAGAGTTTGAAAGACTATAGCACAGCAATGGATGTGCCGGGGGAGAACTCAAATGTGCATTACAAGGAGGAAGATGGGACTGTGTTCTTTGAGTCTTATATACCTCCTTCTCGGGATGCTATCCACCTGCCCACATATGTCCTCTACCTGCTTATGGCCATCTTCATTGTGTTTTCTGTTCTTTATGCCATCATTGGCCACCTCATTAAAGACCTCGTCCATGACTTTGCAGGTTTGTTACTGTACCTGTGACTTAAAATATCAAATGTACTTGTTATTTCTGTTAAATACAGTTATGAACTATGCTTTTCTCGTACATCCTATCTAACATTTGTCTTCCTGTGCATCTTGCAGACTGGCTGTTTGGGGAGCAGCCAGAGGAAGTGGTAGTGAACTACTGTGAAGCCAAGGATAAGTTCATGGCCGACTGGTGCCCAGAAACCTCAGTTGAACTCGAAGCAATGGCTCGGGCTGAGGAGGCAAAGGCCCTTGATAGGGACTTCATGAAATCTTCTGCCATCTGGGTCATCTCCACAGAACCTGAGGGGACCAGGACAGGACCCCGTGTGGTTTTTGGACAGAGGACTTAATGAAGAGATAAAGGATGACGATGAAAATGGATCAGAAACTTGTTGACCTTCTGTGTCTGATGTGTATGTATGGACACTAAACTAAACAAGAGCTGAAGTGGTGAGTGACTGTAACAAAATGTTACTGTGAATGGCTGAAAATGAAAATAAACAGTTATATTGTAGGAGCAGGTGGTAGCTCTGTGGATGTGAGTCAATGCTCAAGTGATCTCATGAGGACATCTAGTGTCTGTTGTGGTAACTGCAGCTTATTTGCAGTAATATATGTCAAAGCAACACTAGCACAAATTAGAGACAAAGAAAAACTTTATACTTGCCTTGCCACATGATCTCTTTTTATGTATATGTAAGAAAATATCTGATTTATACTGTTAACAGCTGCTGTGAGAATTTGTAGAAAGGTGCATTACATATTATCTGCAGTTCATCAATGATAGTTGTCAAACTAAAATTATATTGTTTCTTATGAGCTTATGATCTTTAAATTCAGTTATAAAGTGGATTTTTTTTTTTATCATGATCATACAGCATCATGTGAAGGCAAAACTTAATATCAGTAGATGGGTAGTGGTGTTTACTGGAAATTAAAAGTGTCAAAACTGGGATTTTTCAGATTTGATTCACATGAAATGTATTCACATGAAGCCTGATACTTTTTGAATTCAAAAAAAAAAAAAAAAAAAAAAAAAAAAAGAAAAAGAAAGAAAGACAGCAGCAAGAAGAAATTTGAGTGTTGTTTTGAACAGTATGTGATGATATGGATATGTTAGAAATCAAAATGGTGGGCAGGTAAACATACATTTTAAAAAGTGTCTGACCTTCACTGTGGAGTAAATCTGTTGAAATGAAACAACACATGCAATTTGAGTAGATTTTTGAACTCTGAAAAACATTACTGTTTTGTTTCAGCAGCTATTGGTAACAGAATAGGCTTAATTATTTGTTCTTGTTTGAAATATTTGGTTCAATCATGTGATGTTGTACTGTACTTGTAATGTACTTTGAACTTCACTTACATCACATGAACGAGGAGATAAACGAGTTGTTAGACAGTAACATGGTGCAGCTGAGAATAACACTCACACACATGATGCCCATATTTATGTGAACATCATCCATTTTGATCAAAAAATGTCTTTAACCTGCCCTTTTCCAACACAAAAGCTTCACTAAAAAGGTCAATTCACTCAAACAATACACCTTCGTCCCAGGAGAGGGCGCTGTGACCAGTTAAACTGGATGCCACCACACCTCATACCTGCATGAACCACAAGAGGCTTTTTGTCTGAAATTATGTGTGGGGCCATAAAATATCACACCTTTTTTCATTTGTTGGGTTACTATTGATTATGAAATAATGATTCTTCACCCTTCGGGTTCATGTGTGATGTGACAGGTTCAGTTAAGGACTCACTCCCACGTCTACACATGTCCCATCCATGAGGTGTATTTCAGAGGTGACGTTTGGTTGTGTGGCCTCTAGCACGACTACCAAAGCTGTATCTCCCCTCACTTCCTCTAAAAAATTAAGCAAACAAAGAGATAATCTCATTATCTTTGTCCCCATAATCCCCCTCTCTTTCAGACCAGGACCACCAGTTATGTGTCTAACATTAAACAGATAAAATAATTAGCAGCCTATACAAAGTGAATTAAAAAGTAGACATATATGCTTTCCACCGGCAGAAAGCATTGGTAGGCAGTCAGTGTGTGCTGTGTTAAGCATGAATTTGCAGTTTTATGAGGTGATGATGGGAATTTGTATTTCATTTAATCCCTACAATAAAAATTTAGTAATTTGATTAAGATAATATACAGGACATAACAGTGTTTCCTGTATAAAGAGCTGGACTAACTTATTGGTCTGAAAATCTGATTGTGGTGCTTTTATTCTGGAAAAATAAGCAACCTCCAGTGCGCACATCATCATTATTTTGGTTGATGTGCCCTCAGAAATCTGTCTTGCTCTTGCAGCAGCACATTCACTCCTGCTCTCAGCTCATCTGGCGGGAGGCTGGTGAACAGCAGGAGCTCTGCTCTGTTGGATGGGGGCTCTGTGACATCCATGCTTTCATTTTCAGGGAGCGCATTATCACACACACACACACACACACACACACACACACACACACACACACACACACACACACACACACACACACACACACACACACACACACACACACACACACACACACACACACACACACACACACACACACACACCCCCCTCCTGTAAACCTGAGCGGTGTGCGGTGCGTCGGCCGCGCAGATAACATGTTCCCCTGTGTGTTTGTATTTCCCCTTTAATAAAATAATGAATAATGGACGGGTGGTTTGAAGGCAGCGGTGTACCGGCATGGATGCCCGTTGACTGAAGGAACAGCCTTTATGGATTGGAGCTCATCGTCGCCAGAGCAAATCTGGAGACAGTCTGAGAGGTGAGGCGGCTTTTACTCGATTGTGTTGGTGGGGGGAGACACCGCAGAGGAAGACTGGTGCTCTTTGGGTTTTTTTTTTTTTTTTTTTTTAACAAAACAGGAGCCTGTGCATAAACCGCGGTTTGAGCTAATTAAACCTCCTCTTATATATTACACTGTCGCTTTCATCCCTCCACCATCAAGCATGAAGGCATTTTCTTCCACATAAAACAAGACTGTATCACATACAGTAGCCATCTGCATGTTTTATGGATCAGTGGATGCTATTGAGGCCACCGATGATCACATTTTTGTCTTTGACTGTCACATTACACAATGACTTATGTCTGCATTTCAACTCATATGCGTTTACAATACGATTTTCTGATCAAATATACGGATACGAAGGCGAATTATTTTGACCTACTTTGCACAAAGGGACATACATTGCGGTACAGTAGCAAATATTTAAAGGGTCCATGTGTTCATCTCGGCGTTAGGGCCCACGAGACACTTAATGTAAGAGGTTCAGAAGTGAAAACTACGTTTAAATTCCTGCATACAATCTGGTGCTGAGACCATATGACAAAATTAAAGCAGGATTTTGAATTATTAATGACATATTCTGACTGTGTCTCGTCATAGCTCAGCTTATTTGACTGCACCGGATACAATGCAAGATTTATTTGTGAGTGATGGCAGCCTCACATGGCTGAAAACCTCCACGCAGTCAGTGTGTGATATGTAGGTTACTGCATCATCGCAGCCCTCCCACAGACAACCACGCTGTCCATAAATGCCCCACACTGCTGACGTTTGTGAGAGGAAAACTAGTGAAATGTAGCTGTGATTCCCTGCCCACTACTATATAGCTGAATGACTGTTTGCCCACCTGGTTAACTTTTAAACCTCTGGCATGCAGCAACTGTGTCTCTACATTTTCTGACCCAGCAGCTGTCAGAGGAATGTATAATATGTAGAGTGAGGAATGAAGAGCACTGATGAGCAGCAAACATCACGGTAGAAGACACAGGCGGCTGCTACTGCTGTGGTCACAGCACACATTTTTAATTTTGCACCGTCTGAAAATAATGTACTTATCACTTCCTTGTGAAACTGCACTCAAATGTGCTCTAATCAATTGGTTTTCCTCTGATTAAGGCAGGAATGATTACATTGCACTGATTACATTGCAAACGTAAACAACCCCCGCTTCTGCTTGGCAGGCAGATGGTTGGGTACAGTTAACAGCCCCAGCTGAACTCTGACCCTTAGCACCCCCGCCACCATCTAAAAATCTCTCCCCTGCTGGGATTCTCCCACAGAGGTGCAAAGAAGATCACACTACAATGGAGAAAAGGTTTTAGTAGCTTAGTTTAATTTCTAGAAGAGATGTCTGCTTGTAAGAATTACAGAATGACTGATATCCACAGCTCCAGAAATACAGGAATAGATATAGTGATGTAAGTGTTGGATTTTTTTCTACGTCGCCTTTGTTCTCCCTCTCATGTTATATGTGTTACCTGTGCTGACACTGCTGTTTTCATTTCTCTGGACAGCACTGCAGAAGAGGATATTTCATCTAAGAACACAGGTCACATGACAGGTATGTAGCTTAATAATATAAAACATCAGGCTTGTGTAAAAACAATAAACTGCTCATTTGTTTATTTGCTAATTCCAATATTTATGTTTTTTGTTTTGTTTTGTTTTTTTCAAAACGGCTGTGTTCTCCCTCTGTTTAGATCTGTGTAGTGATGAAACAGACGGCTCTCTTCCTCTTCAGCTTCACACACTCAAGCAGTTTGAGCAGGTAAGAGCCTTTATTTTGAAAGTGCATGGAACTGGAGTAAGCCTGTGTCCATTGTGATTAATAGCACTGTGGTGAGTTGGAACAAAAGTGAGCACCACAGGGCCATCTAGTGGACCTGTGGCTTACAACAATGTGAAATGAGCTGCTGTGGTTTTGCTGTGAGGCAGGATCTTCTCTGTGGGATCAGATCACATTGTGTTGAGGAAATCACTTCCATTATCACAAATGTATCTTACAGTACATATATTTAAAATACTGTACAGAAATGGAGAACACCATCGCAGCTGAGGATTAGTATGGAAAACACCCTGAAACCTCCTGATGGTTGAAACCTGCCTCTGGCTACAGCATGACCCAGTTCAGGGTTCCTCATCAGCCTCTATTGCGATATTATTGGTCACTGTACCAGTCACATTTTAAAGGAAGAATATATGCAAAATACTCTTTTTAATGTTTGACAGTAGACAGGATGGTGATGCAGTGATTAGCATTGTTGTATTGAACCTGACAGAAAGCTTGTGTGGGTTTTCCAGTCCAAAGACACACCCGTTAATTAGTCACTCTAAGTTGCTTTTAGATGTGAATGTGAGCATGAGTTCTAGTTTGTCTTCAAACATCAGCCTTGTGATAGACTGACAATCTGTCCAGGCTGTACCTGCCCTTGCCCAAAGTCAACTGGGATTGCCTCCAGTCATGCTTGAAGGATAAGTGGTATAGATAGTGGATGGATGTTATGTTAAGAAGCGCCAGAGTATTAGTAAGAATTCAAACCCATGAATGTCAGTAATCATTTATGCTGATTAAATGCAACAAGGCGCAAAATTCCAGGTTTGTGGCTGCTGATCCAGTTTTAACTAAAAATCTATGTAATGCTAAATTAGACAAATGTGGGAAGAATGTAGCATTTTTAAATGATTTCTGTTTATTTATTTAGCATTTTTAGTCTATGTTTTAAGGTCACTGAAAACAAACCTTTTGCAAGTTTTCAGCACCAACTGCTGAGCCTCCTACTCATGTAATAATGTGGTAATAACCACTGACTGCTACTTATAGGTCGGATCATGTCAACATGTTGACAGGCATTATGACTGATGAGATCCCATCACAAATTTAATCTGCAGACAGATCAAATTGTTTGTGGTTTTAGATGTATTTATGTAACGTGTGTAATTTGTAACGTGTCTCTGCTGGTTGTCAGACCAGAGGACGTCACTGTTCCTGGCTGTTTTTGCACTGAAATAGTCACAGCACGTGACTTGCCATAAAACCACAACTTGCTGCTTTACATTTCTGTTTGTGTATGTATCTAATTATACAAAGCTAATCACCATCAACATCCACCACCTCTAACTCTAAAATTAATGTTGCTCCATATCACTTCAGCCTTTTTTCTCTTCTATTATGTCTATTATGAGTTAGTAGCATCATGAGGTAGTATGTTAGCATCTGCAGCTAAATCGTGCTGTGTACATAAGTGTGGTTGATAATCTTATATCTTAAATACTTAGACAGTTTCACGTGGTGTTACATTGACTTTAAACTATGACTCAAACCCATTCAGTTAACACCTCAGACGTTTCCTCCAAAACCCGTTGATGTTTCAGACACATAGTGGATTAATACAACACCATCCAAGCACTAAAACTGTCACTGAAAACTCACCACCGCTGATACCCCTTTTAAGTTATTCTGGAGGTGCTGCTGAGCCTTGTTAAAACGGGAGGTGTCACCAACCAGTCACGAAAGCTGAAGTCACTCTCTGAAAGAAAGCAGCCAACTCAGAGCTGGAGTCACTTTCACGGCTGCCACATCTTGGTTTTGTCTCCTTTACACTTGACATAAACACACTCATGAAACGCATGCCTGTATTTACACATTTTCACTGCTAGTCGGTTGTCTTTGACCATGAGCTAAAGAGTGAGTGTGTGAGATGAGGGTTGACTCTGGGTGTACAGTGTGTGTGTGTGTGTGTGTGTGTGTGTGTGTAGGAGTTTAAAAACAAACACTATGCACATGATGTCATCCCTGATGTTATGTAGAGACTCCGACTTGGCGACTATCCTATCTTTGCACTGAATAATTTAGCAACAGCACGTAATGTGACACTTAAATGGGAACGCTCACTGAATGCAAAAAAAAAAAAAAAACAATAATGACGCAACTGCTCAGCACATGCTCATAGCACATCTTTGTCACTTTATTGGAAATTGCACATTAGACAAGAGACTGTATTTATGTCAAGGTTGTTGCAATTATTTTGAGTTTTAAAAGATACTCAGTGGAGCTCGTCTTCCTCTCTGTTTCATTCTCTGTGTTCACTCATCTCTGGGGTACAGACAGGGATTCACCACTCTGTGAGATTCAGGACACCTCCCTATTAATAGCACTGTGGCTCAGTGCTCCCAGGTCTCCTATTTCATCCAGTTTCTTTCCACTCACCTGTCTGTCCCGCTCCCATCAGCTCCCTGACTTTATTTCCACATGCTTGTTAGGCCTTGTCAAAGGAGTCATAGAGATATGGTGAATTCAGGGTGAGACGGGAGATGGACCCTTGACATAATACTGATTCAGCCTTTTCATTGCTATTATACTTAAAAAGTGATAGAAGGAAAATTAAATTTTGTTTTAACTGCTTCAATGACTTCTCTGTTTGAATAGTTGAAATATATAGTTTGGCCACAAGGGATGAAAAAATAAATCAAAACAAGCCACTTTGCTATGGCTAACCTGCAAACAGTAGCTAAGCTAACCGACTTCACTAACTTTAGCTTGTTGCTAACCTCACCTGTCTAGCATTTGGTGCTAGGTGCACTAAAATTAGCTCAATCAATTGTTGTACTAAACAGGAAATTGCTCAACCTTGCTACCAAAACAATTGGTCTAATAATCGTCTATTCGGTTTAACGAACAAAAAGCTCAATGAAGCTACTGAACTGGTTGATAAATTTCTGCTGAGTCATTATTACCACTCACTTTTACATGAAATTTTCTCATTTGTCTCAATGTTGGCACTTTTATAGAAAAAATAAGCAATTTATAAAAAAATAAGTCTATTAAAATGAGGGTATCACTGAGCTCTTTTGTCTCTTGAAACCTTTATACTGTTAATTTCAAGCTATTGTCACTACTCTCATCCAGACATGTTACATATTGTTATTTTGTAGAGAAACATGGTTAATCAGAAAATTCGTCATTTGGTGTGTAGGTGGTGTGTCCTTGAGCACTAATCGTGCTCAAGGACACTAAGTATTTTGGACCCACATTGAGTTTAGGGGGTTAAAACAGTTCAGGAATTTAAGTAAGAACTAATTTTATTCATTATATTCCCTAGATTTTTTAAAAAGTTTTTTCTTAGTGAAAAGACACATTGCACATTGCTTCCTCAAAATAGAAATTAAAGCTCTATGCAAGACAACTAAATTATCTTGTTTTCTAGATGAAGTGTTTCCTAGCTTGATTAATGTGTGTGTCGACATCCTGAGTGTGTCATTGCAAAAGAAATTGATTAATTTGCTTGATGTTTGATGTGCAAAATACCAAAATAAAACAAATATTATTGAGATTGTCATTGCCCCTAATTTAGTCAAGACTAAAGGGAGGTGAGTCACTGCTGTAGTTACATAACATAGAGACTTGTGTGGGCAGACTGTCAGCTGTTCTCTAGATAAGGATTGACTTGAAATAGAGGCCAGAAAGTGAATTGGGAAAATAAAACATTCCTTCAACACACTATCTGAAAGGAAGCAAGACCACATGAAAAGGACACAAAGGTGCTCACATTTAACCCCCCCTGTTCTCTCCATGTCCTCCTCATGGCTCTGTTTTGGAGAGGGGTGAGATTTCACTTCATATCACAAGTGCCCGTGAGCTCTGAGCCTTTTACCTCCCCCCCCTCCCTCCCTCCCTCCCTCTCTCTCTCTCCTCCCTCCTCCCCCCTCTTCTCCCCTTCCACCCATCTCCCTTGGCAGTCTGGGATTCCAGGGATGTCTCCCTCAGTAAAATAACCTCCCGTCCTGTCCCCCAGCAGACCAGATCACACCATGGAGCTGACATGGCTGCATCTCTGACCGCCCGGGCTGCAGAGTAGCCCTCTGCACTGCAAAAGCCCCTTTAGATTTTAGTCTGTGTGTGTGTGTGTGTGTGTGTGTGTGAATGTATGTGTGAATGTGTTAGCTAGAGTGTGTCGCTTTGTAGATAGTACCCTAGAGGCCTAGAGGCCGAGATGCTGCTTTTGTAAATAATTTGGCTTTTTCATGCGTAGCATTATGATCCTTTGGAGAAGGAGGTAGCATGTCTAACGGTTACCGGACTCTAACACCAGGACATGTCTTGACAGTCTTTGTCTTTTAATATGGACTCTGTATTCCCCCGCAATACGGAGAAGTCGAAGACGACTGTTCATTTCTGACCAATAACGGACATGTCAAACAGTGTCGGTGCTCTTTGACGGTCATGTCTAACGGTTACCGTACTTTATCACAGCACCTGAATGACCTGAAGAAGGAGAACTTCAGCCTCAAGCTCCGCATCTACTTCCTGGAAGAGAGGATTCAGCAGAAGTACGAGGAGAGCAGTGAGGATGTCTACCGTACGGTGAGTGTCTGAGTGTGACAAAATGAACAGAAATCTGTTTGGCTGCTCATGTACGTGCTTGTTCTTCAGGGGTTAAAGGTCATGTCTTTAACAAAAAATGATCAGTACCAATAGATTTTCCTCTTTGTTGAGAGATTTGGCACTAAGTCGTCAAAAGAGTTGATTTGTGCTTTTATCAGTGGTCACAGTTTGTTGACCCAGCTGTTGCACTGGCCTGGTTGTGGTGTTGTGTCCTGTCATGTGTTTGTTCTACCAAGTACCTGTTTTTAGATATGACCACCATGTGAAGAACTGCACATTAACTAGCTTTCTGCTCAGGATTGTTTACATGATGCAGGTTTGTGTGTCTTGCCAGCTGTCCACTAGCAGCCTGTTTGACTGTTTATACGTGTCATACTGAATTTTGTGAAGATTTTCTATCCTTTATTTTGACAAACTAAATTTAGTCTAATTCTACAGCCAAGAGACACTTAAGAATATACTGTACCTGCAGAAATATAGAGACTTATATCTAATATGTTTGTGAACCTACTGTTGAATCTCAGCAGCAGCTCGTTATAAGAAATAAGAGAGAAAGTTTCACCAAAAATCAAATTTCAATCAAACCATTGCACAGATGGCTTTTCTTCTGTACCTAGTTGTTCTTCTAGGGAAACACTGAAAAACTACACCAGATCATTTTTGCTGCTGAACCTGACCTTATTAAATAGATAGGCCATCTGATCCCCATTTAATACCGTGTCTTTGTCATTATACAGTGTTGTTTTTCCACTTTCTGATCCATTCATTCAGTGACTCTGAGCCACTGACTCAGTCTTGTGTCAAAGCTTTCCCTGGTCTCATGTTATCTTACTTGAAGATAATTTCAGTCATTCCCCTCAGTGAGGTATTCAGATCTGGATTTGGAACAATGACAGCACTGATATTGGATCAGTACTTGGCGAAATACTCTGAGCTGAGTGATGGATTCTGTGTTGGAGGAGAAAAACCTGGATTACTGCATTGCTGTTTCTATTAAATAGCTCCTGAAAGAAGTTTTAAATATGGCAATTGGCAAATAAATATGGCAAAATATGGCAAATATGCCAAAAAAAGTTCTCATATGGCTATTTGCATATTTAACATGAAATTTGGACCAAATGAAATATCTAAAATAGTGTTGTATTGGTACTGCAAGTCAGATATCATACTGTCACAAGATTATTTTGTCTGAGAAACAAAACAGACAACAAATAATAACAATAATACTCTTTGTGAGTCCACGGTGCATGTACTGTGCTCTCCTTGTTTCTAAGTGTGTGTCCCTGTGCACCCGTCTGCATGTGTGCATGTGTGTGTGTGTGAGTGTGTGTGTGGTGTGCACCTACAATAAGGTGACCCAGGTCAGCTGGTGCTGGTGTCTGTTTGCATGAGACAAGTTGGCATTTAAAACTTGTCTCTTTCTTGCTCCCTTCACTCCAAATCCCTCCTGATCATCAACAACTCTTTGATAAGAGGAAACTAAATGGACACTTGAGCCGAACAAACAGGACTTTAGTGTCCCGCCACTTATCCTCCAGAATTACAGCATACCAGCACTGACTAAGTAAACTGATCCCACGTTACAGAGACATCCAACTGGAGTTTAATCCATGTTCTTGACAATCTCTTGCTCTGTGTAGCTGAAGGTTAATCTGTCTAATCACTTTTTTATTGCAAAGTAAATCTTTGCGCCGTACTCATGTCTCAGTTGGTTGAGTATCATGACAGAGTGGCAGTGTTCCCGTCGTCTCTGTAAAATATTTCAATGTAATACAGTACAGACTAGGTGTGTTGGTCCTGAGCACATAGTGATCTCTGCCAGAGCTTGAGAGAGACTATTTTTAGTGCCGCCATCAGTGCACTGATTTATTTATCACATGTATTCATGTGAGTTATACACTTTGTTGCACGTGTGTGTGTCTGTTCACTGCATGTTTTGTTGTATTGCTGTATTTGGTCTTCGATCTTGTTCATTTCAGTCATTGTTTCGTCAATAAAATGTCAACAAAAAATACTGAAAAAACACCCATCACAAGATTTTAGAAGCTATACGTTTAAATAATCAAATGTCTTGTTTTGTTCATCTGAAGTTCAAAGATGTAGAAGAGATAGAAGCTTCTGGAAAACTGGCATGTTTTAAGATCCCACTTGATCATTAGATTGGATTAAAACATGAAAAGAAGGATCATCATTGAATACATAAAACCTACTGATCATACCTGCGAAGTGATAAGTCATTGAAACTTGGCAGGTGTGTTTGTTTTGTGTGTCACAGTCCTGTCAGTGCAGTCATCTCTCGCTCCCTTCACTGAATGGTTATTAGCGGGTCTGTTGCTGAGGGCTGACAAACCAGGAGGGGCAAGAATAGCAGGTGCACTGTGATGGGAGTCTATATTTAGAGCTGTTTTCAAGATGGGAACATGTCTCTCTTACTGTAAACCATGTTGACGCACACACATAAATACATCTTGCATATGTTCTACATTATTTATTGTTAAAGCATTAAAGCAAAAACATTTGCCATCAGTAGCTATGTAGAACATATGTTCGGTCATATGTTGCTTAAATTATAGCTGCCGCTGCATCGCTGTAGTGATGTATAGTAAGAGTACAGAGTTTTGTAAGAGATGGACAGAACTTCAAATCCAATTCTAAACAATGTTTTTAACATGTAATCACACATTTCTTTGCACTGCATGTTTCTGCAATCCAAAATATTTTTGGATTATTTAATTAATTGTTTTCTTCATGAAGTGTTCCTCAAAATGAACTTTTGCTGTTATTTTTGACGCCTGTGTACTTTGAATATGCGCATGTATGAAGACCAGTTGTATGTGTTGTGTTGAACAATCATGGTGCTTTTAAAGAATATGTGTATGGGTGGGTTTCAGACCATTAATGTAAGTACATGTGCAGCCTACAGTGTAATCAACAAACATGGCAGGGACAAGGGAAGGTCATCAGACTTGGATGTGCAAGACGAGACAGCAATATAAACAGAAACAGAGGAAGCGAGAGACAGAAAAGGAAAGACAGAGAGACACAGAGAGGAGAGAGAGAGAGAAAGAGAGAGAGAGAGGCTCAACCAAGATGATGGACAAGAGAAAGTGTGAAATCTGATGACATGAATGTGAGCCAAGCTGCAGCGGGCAAACATCTGATCTAAGTCCAGCGGTCGGTCGCTCGGACGGACAGACACGTAAACCGTCCTCTCTCTACTGTCTGAGGCCACAATGGAAAGAATGATCCCAGCTCTTCCCACAGTTTAAATCCTTCGTCCCTTAGCTCAGTTAAGAGCCTTGATTGGCCCTAAAATGGCCTCTGAGGACCCCAGCAGGTAAACAAACCATGGAGCTTAGCCTTTGGCCCCAGCGGCTGCCCTGAATTCTCCAGCTCTAAATATACCAACCGTGACAGCACAGTCAGGTGTTCAGTACTGGCCATACACATCATCCACCAGAACTGATTCACATGGCAGAAACAGAAAGATCAGGGTGTGATAAAGAGATGTAGTGACTGAGGAAACAGAGTTGGAAATGTGACATATGAGTGTTTGAGGAGTGAAGATCAGAGAGAGGATTGTAAACATTCAAGTAGCATTGAAATACAGTAATACAATATTATTATATTAATAGAATTTAATGTAACATCAAGTGTACAGAACAGACAGACGTACTACACAAAACACTGAGTTTACCTGATGTACATACCACATGGTCCTAAAATAGATTCAGTGGTCTTTTTTCTCTGCAATGTATGACAGGTTTTTTTGTTAGTCCCACGTACATGCTTTGTTGTAGATTATCACATTATTATAGAAGAGAGAAACTTATTTTATATCTGCAGTATCATGGTATAAAAATGAAAGGTTTGAAAGATAGATGTATAGACGTAGAAGCTTGACATGATTTTTTTTAATGTCCAAGTTCTTGTTATAGCTATCCTGAACTGAAAACTAAAAGGCAAAGCATGACGAAAAGGTTCTGTCAATCACCACTGATGGTGTTTAGTTAAAGCAATTCCATCTCCTCTGACTTTCATTATTATATCAAGCAACACTCACCTGCGAGACATCGAGATCATCATTGCAGCGCATGTTAGTATTAATCCCCAATACTGACGACTCTGCAGCACACTGTCACACAAATAATGGTCATGAATTTGTTGTTTGATGAGGAAGTGTAATGAAAAGTTAATTGACTGGCTGATTGACCTGAATCCTCTTTATCCTCTGCAGAACATCGAGCTGAAGGTGGAAGTAGAGAGCTTGAAGCAGGAGCTCCAAGAGAAACAGCAGCTTCTGGACAAAGCACTGTGAGTCTACAAATACAAACATCCATCCATCCAGAACCTTTTTGCTTAATTAAACAGAAATATTAATTTATATGCATATCCAACCCTTAAATTAAGACTTCTTGTTCTATAAGTTTGACCTCTGGTGTCAATATGTTCTTAGTTGCATATGTAGTAACCTGCAGCAAACAATTTGTATAACAAAAGCCCACCCAGTTTAATTATTATATTTATACTATTTTAATTAGTATTTTCCTTTGTGAATATTGGCTGTGTTTAATACAGTAGACGGTATATGCTGGTGGGCTGACTGCCACAGATGAATCCTCTATTATGCTCAATATTCATCTGTTGCTGTGTCAGACCTACATGTGTTTGGTTGGATGTGTGTGTGTGTGTGTGTGTGTGTGTGTGTGTGTGTGCACCTCCATCTATGGATGTTGGCTGCTAAGGAGTAAGTGTGTCCCTACTAGAGATTAGCTGTGATTCTTTACATGGTCCTGTCTTAACTGTGGTCACACCTCACATCTCTAACAGCTCATGTATCACACAGCAGCTGATTAGAGACAACGCACACAAAATAGAGCTACACAAACCAAATGTATAGACAAATGCCACAACAAACATGGTGAATGAAAATGCTGCTGTTGTCACTATCACATGGTAACAAGGGGGCCCTGTTTTTACATTTTCAGAATTTGTGAAATTCTTTGAGATTTTTCTTCATTTAAATAGTTATGTGAGAGAAACACAGTTATTCTGGTCCCTTGGTGAAGTATTTAGAGGCAGCTGTTTGCTACTTTTTGCCACTGTGGATTCCTTAAAACAGATGTTCCCTTCCTCCTGCAGGGGTTTATTGGGCTATAGGACATATGCAGGAATGGATGAAGCTTTTGTTGGGTTGTTTTGCTGATAGTGTTATAATTCTCACTCCACTTCATCAGTGTTTGACCCTGCACCACTTTGATTTGACATCCAATGGACTGGTGATCTGCAGAGACGCTATGTAAAGGTTTTGGTCGTTGACATTTAAGCTGTTATGGATCACAACTAGCCGGCTGTTGGTGCTCTTGTAAAGGATAAATTGGTTCTCATTACTTGTTTCTATTTTAGTTGCTGTTGTTGTGTCCTCTGCAAATCATTTATTGCAGTATTGTGACATAGATGTGATTTGAAAAGCCATTTTATTAGAGATGATTCTGACAGTTAAGTTGTTATTAGTGCATGACTGATTCTGCTGGACTCCTGGCCAACAGTTAAGCAGCTTTATGTTTTAGTTCCACCTCAACACTAGTGGTAAGAATTACTCGCCATCATTGTGAATACTAAATGCTGATCTAATTATCACTGTACTGATAATAGATCAGGCAACATGGAGAATTCTTGCCTCATCAGCAGCACATTCTTTGTTTTGAGTTTCATCCTGATCACCAGAAAGTCTCACTGTTTCTCATAGAGAGGCTTGAATCTGTCCTCACTGACTGAAGGACTTGTACACTTCACATAAAAGACACTTGTTCAAGAGACAGACATTTGCATTACTCAGACTGGTTCAAAATATCCCAGTTATTTGAGCTGATGCATGTGGCGGACAGAGTTAAAAACGTATGTAGAGAGTGTCCAGAACGAGACTCATGGCGACAGAGTGGCGTGAGCCATTCTGGGCGCAGGAATTCTGGGATAGGGTCGTTGACTGACTAAGTGATATAGACAGATGCTGGCACAGTTGGGAGACTAAAGGAGTGAGGGCAAGACTTACGTCACAAGTCACATTATGAGGTTGTAAGGGAACATAAAGAAATAACATGTTTTCATGCATATGTAGCGTTTTTATACAGTGATACCTCGCCATATGGCACTTGATGGCGGCTTTGATACATCGCATTTTTTTTGTGGCTGGTATATGTAAATTTATATTGTAGGAGTCTTTGTTATATCACAAGATTCCGTGGCCTACAGGTATTTTTATTCTTTTAGATTTTAATTATTTTTGCAGTAAAATAAGCAACTTCTAGCCTAATAAATAAATAATAAGCGTGAGGAAGGTTTATAAGAGTGTGGCAAGGGTTTATAAAGGCTTAAAAAACAAAATACTTCAAGGATTTTCACCTTTAGGTTCCAGAAAGCACCACGAGAGGTGAAAATAGAAGTAAGTAGTAAGTAGATAGGTGAGGTACCACTGTATTTTGTTTATTTACAATCAGTTGTTTATCACCAACCCGTCTGCCTGTGGTTAAAAGGGCGTGGTTACTTTCAAAGGAAAGACGGACCCAAATTCAAACCACCACTACATAAACGTGTGACCATGTGAACATCACGTCAGAGAAATTGCATACTGGTTGTAAAAATGACAATAAAAGTCAACACCATTTGCAGGGCACATACTTAATCTGTGCTATAAGTGGCAGGGTGTTATGTATCCCATGAGCACCGTAGCAGAAAAGTGATGACATCATATCAATTACTTGCTTCTCGCTAATGTCTCCATCATGTCCTCCTGCTGACCATCTGGCTACATTTGTGTGTGCACATAAACTGATTTGACTTGGGTTGTACTCAGTCTGGTTCTTGACTGACGTGATAATTGAGTTTGATTTCTTTTCTCTTTGACAGCACAACAGCAGAGAGCTTGACCAATCACAATGAGGCAGAGCTGCAGAGACGGTGTCAGGAGAGACAGCAGGAAATTGATCACATGCAGCAAGTGCTTGAGACCAAGATTCAGCTCCTGCAGGAGGTTGGTCCACTCACATCTTCAGCTGACCCCAAAGGTACCACAGGTTTACAGATCATAGTTTCACCTCTGTTTGTCTAGGAGGCCCAGCTGGCGCGCAGCGAGGCAGAGCGAATGGCATCACTGGCTGGATCTCACTCCCATGCCTCCTTACTCTCGCTAGACACCCCAATGGAGGAGATCCCAGAGGACGAGAGGCCTCCGAGTATCCTGTCTCCATCCAGCACCAACAAAGACAGGTGCAAAAAAAACATCTTTTACCAAAATTAATATAAATCCATCTCTGATTAGCAATAACTGATCATGCCTCTGTGTGTGTTCAGGTTAATAGAGGAGCTGACAAAAGAGCTTCGCTCCAAAGAAGTCCTCATCACAGAGCTGAGTGGAGAGAAGACGAGCCTCACACTCAGAGTGGGAGAGCTGGAGGGACAAGTTGAGGAACTGTCTTCATCTCTGCTGCAGAAGGATAAGGATGTGGAGGTATGGTTGCTTTTTTATTTCTGATTTAATTTACAACTAAAACTAATCCCCTTCAGTAGAATTACTACATTCAATGGCTCAAATGTGTCATACCCTTTCTTAAATCTGAAGAAATGTTGTGAATGTTTAAGTGAATGTTTTCAAAGCTATTTCTTCCTTGTATATTCAAAGTACATTAGTCAAATCCTTTCCATTTTATACTGACTGACTATCATTACACATTCCTCTGGGCCAACAAGTTTCTCCAGACTTCTATTCCAGAAAAAGATTCCTGAAGCAACATGTGTGACATTCCTCTGCCTTATTTTAACATCTATTAATTTGGTCATAAGAGTACGCTGTACGCTCTCACTCTTTAAACAAACACAAACACTGATGTAAGCAAATACATGTGTGTACAAGTACTGATGTCTCATTTCTACAGTTTCCTGTTTTGGTGTGTAAGTACTAAAAATAAGTGTTGGTTTTTCAGTTCATATTGTAGCATTGTATGTTAATAGTCTGTGTTCTTTGTTTCACAGTTTTATCAGGAAGAACTGGGCCGAGAGCGGCTGCGCATCGAACAGGAGATGCAGGTAGGCAGCAGTATTTAAATCAGCTTTGATAAATTACCCTTCACGTGTTGTTATACAGTTCTCCACTAAGTGTCAGAGCAGCATCACAGTGATCATTGTTGAAGTCCACAGTCAGACCACTTTGTCAGACACACTCTGCCTCCTTATGGAGAAGTGACACATAGCATTTTCATACAGGGGCTGACTACTGTTGATTAAATATGACATATATTAGAATAACTTTATCAGTTAAATATTGATTTACAGATATCATAAATCCAAACTCACAATCTGACCAACAAAACATCATTCAAGTAAAACAGTGAAATAAAAGGCAAGTTTATGTTGTTAAAAAACTTAATCTAAAATTGACCAAAGAAAAAAATCAATATATATATAAAAAGATATTAGCAATATTTATTTTCTTTGCAACTTAACATCAGTATAAATACTTTTTATAACAGAAGAAGAACAGAAGCATTGTTGTGCCATAGATGAAAGAGTTGTTATAACAGAGTCATGGTAAACAGCAAACATCCTGTGCAACTCACTTGACGCATCCTGAAAGTTTCACGAGTCATTATGACCCAGCGATGTTTTCCAATCTGACTGATTGAGTTTAGAACATATGTGCTGATAAACTGGCTCAAATATGAGGAACACGTGTTTATTGCACTTGTGGTGGATGAAACATTATGTGAAGACTCCAGTGAAAGTACAGTCCATCTTACAGAGGGTTTATCCCATCACACAAAGTGCCAGAATCTCATTACATTCACAGGCTTCAGCTGCACTGACATCCCCAAGGTCACATTTCTCCTTGGATACATAATGACACACAAGATGCAGAGGGACCATTAATTTGACAACAGCTTTTAAAACCCAGAGTGAATCCTCACCATTTGTTGGTGATATAGATTAATATTCATCACCAAAGCCACACCGTGCTGGTTCTTGTTATCTGGAAATAGCATGATTGTGTCATCTTATTTGTTGCAAACATATCTGTTGCTGGGTGAGTTACTGACAAACAGCGTTTTGTTTCTGAGGTGCTTCTGCAGGTGTTTTAACTTGTAAATCAGTTTTGGATGAGGGATGCAAATGTACTTGCCAAGCAGGCTCTCTGCTCAGATTTCACCCTGGATGCAGTGTGTGTGTGTGTGTGTGTGTGTGTGTGTGTGTGTGTGTGTGTGTGTGTGTGTGTGTGTGTGTGTGTGTGTGCGCGCGCTCTGACAAATGTGACCACTAAGCTCAATGATGGACAACTTCACTGTATGTACAGAACTTTTAGTCACTAAGGGAGCAGTGGGTTGGTGAATAATATGCTGGTGAATAGATTAATTTGTGAGAGTATATTGACTGTTTCTAAATAAGAAAAGACACGTGCACAACGACAGGACGTTTGTCTGTTTTGGGATTTTTTATGGCTAAATTTCAAAAGCCCCTGTGTGCAAATACAGAACTTTGGTTTAGTGCAGAAGGTATTTGACTTAGCAAAATAAGAAGGAAGTGACAGTTGTGTTTCGAGTGTTTGTGCAAGAACATGAACGAGACAGTGTAGAGGAGACTGAATATATCGTGTGCACATTATATACCAACATATTCCGCATTTAAAAACAAACGATTCAATAGGCATCACTGGTGGCAGAATGTTAACACCTGTGCTTTTTTATTGCAACGAATTATTCCAAAGACGATGAGAAGCTGTTCAGATGTTTTCTACACACAGCTGTATTTGAATTTCCTCACAGAGATCAAAAGAGATCATGTAAGGTTCAAGGAACTGAGGTGTGTGGGTGTGCGTGCGTGTGTGCACATTCCCACGAGGTGCCATCTTTCATATGTGCATGTGTGCATGCAGACATCTTGCTGGTGAGCATTTTAGCGGCTCTGGTTTCAGCTGGGTTGTCAATAGGTCACGTTGACCTTTGAGCAATCTGCGACACAGCCACTGATATCAAGTTGTGTTGTCTCAGACCGACGCCCACCACAAAAGGTCTTAATTAGTTTCCCAGACACCACAGTCATTTAGATCAAATCTATGTCTGGAGAGAAAAGAGGAAGCAGGAAAAACTATCACCTGTAACCTCTTAACATTAACACAGTTATTTATAACTCGTAGTAACTGGCACACTGTAAACAACTATATTGTTAATACGTTTTTGGCCGTTTCTTGTATATATGGACATTAAATTTCACAAAACACATATATCCAGATTTACTATTAAGCTGCATTCTTCCTACATGTGTTGTTAACTGTCTACAAACACTATCTGATGTAGAAAAAATGACTGAGGCCCAGTAATTAACCATCAAATCATCAGTAATCATGGACACAGCTGAACTCTGTTTACGTACACATTCTGTCCTGAGGCAAAGTGACTTCTTTGAGGATAAAAGCCCATAGAAAGTCAGTGGGGGATGTTTTTTCACTGTGTAACAACTTGGAAGTCACAGCGTGGCAGCATGACCATCTGTTTGCTCACCCTTGGGAAAAACAAAAATTGTAGTCACCACAGAGACAGAGCATCCACAGTCAAATGTATGAGAAAGGCCCCGTTGTTTGACCGTCACAGTCAAACTATTGTTGCAATATCTGCACTACAGCAACAGGAAATACTGATAATAATCCTGAAGCAAGAGCATGTTTTGACATGGCTCCGTTGTTATGAAAATTACATAAGTCTATCAAGGGAGCAGTTTAAAAACATCAAAACTGACACACCACTATAATTTTTTTTTTTAGCAACCAAAACAGTTTATGTATTTTTATTTGATAATTGACTGACACAATGTAAACAATAATTACTCAGCCACTCATTCTGTCATGTTGCTAGTGTGACAGAGTTCATCTTCATGTGTAACTCAAAGCGAACTGACATCATCACACAGCAGCAATTACCTCAGGAAGTGGTTTCACTGCTCACTGATCGTTTCATGTGTAGTGAAGAAAACATCCTTTTGTTTTCACTTTGCTGAGCCTCCTGGGCTGATAAAATACTACCAAATGACTGAAGGTCATGAAGATGACACTTCGTAAAATAGAAATATGATTAATCTAATGGGTCTGTTGTGCAGTTTAGAATTACATGGAGTTATATGTTATCTAATAACATATACCGAATCTTATAGGTTGAGTTGTTATCTAACTTTATAAGTAAAAAAAAAAAATAGGCCATGTTTTGTAATAGGTGTAACCATCTTCATTATTGATTAAGTCAATTGAAAAAGTAAAACGATTAATCGATTTACACTGAGATGAGATTTTGCTGGAGAAAAATTTGATTCTTCAAAATGTGAAACAAAACTCAGCGATGTTCAATTCATAGACAGAGACATGCAGAAAGTCTTGGGCTTCCTAATTTAAATAAACTGGATTTTTTTTTTAAAAAAAATAGTAATTTAATTTTTTTAGTAAAGTCAAATAAAGTAAAATACTGAGGAAAAGAAAATAGAAGCCCATTTAATGTGCTTTATCGCAGAAAAAAATATAGTTGAAAGTATAGTTGAGACTTACCTTGTAAAACTTGAACAACAATATTATTGTATTGTAGTGTCATTAAAACATATGATGAAAAAAATAGCATATAGTATGTGTGTCTCGTGGTATATGATTTTACAGAGCGTCACTAATGTCACCATGTTACTGAGCATTTCACCTGTTCAGTCAGGCGAACAAAGCTTAGAGACCCGGACAGGAGGAAGGAACAACCTCCGGGGGAAAAACCACCCTGAGTCTTTAACAATAAAACTCAAATAAAGCAGGTATTCGCGGACTGGACTTTTATATATGTGTGTCAAATTGAAAGTCGTCGAGTTGAGTCCGAATCACCGCGGATATCAAACCGTGAACGTCACTGTCTGTCCACACCGGGCTCCTCCACCCCCTTCGTTTTCACTGAATGGTTCGTTCCGCCGCTGCTGCAGGTCTGGTACAGGCAGCCTCATCGTTATCTACCCGGAGGATCACCTACCACACGGAGCACCGAGCCGGTCCGGTGCGTGTGTCTGCATCTCTACGTGACGGTACCGGCTCTGAAATGTATGAAGAGCCAGACACAGACACCGGAGAAAAACTGTCCCGGGATGCCTGTTACTGCTCCGTGTCTGTGTAAAGGGCAACGGATTATTACGGATCCCCGGTCATAATGAACCTGTCGGCGCGCGCGGTGCGGCTCGTGTGACCGTGGCAGCCCAGTGGATGGTGCATGGCGCAGGAGCGCGTGAGGTGCTCTCGCGGAATGCTAAAAGTGGACGGATAAATACTGCATCTGTTTGACGAGACGGTCACATCTGTGGGGGTGTGCGCCATATTCCTGATGCACCTGCACCTCCAGCAGAGCAGCGGTGATCCTGAGCTGATGGAAATATTTATTTAATGAAAGTCTCAGTTCTTAGTCATCTACATCACCTCACCATCTCCTGATCCACACGTGCGACCACCCTCTAAAAGCCTGGACCTCTGCTTCTTTTTTTCTACCTCATCTCTTCTCTCTCTAAGCCATTGAATGAAATGCCATTGTAAAGACTTGTGTATGCAGTATATCAGATGCAGTGGGCTTTTATTGTGATATTCATCATCAGGATCCAGATATATTCTGCCTTTCCTAGATTATAAACCTGTTTATTATATTTAATTATAAACCTGTGGGATGCTTGATCTCAAGATGAAGGAGGTGTGTCGCATCTGTGGCCGGGAGCTGTGTGGTAACCAGAGGCGATGGATTTTCCACCCCACCGCCAAACTCAACCTGCAGGTGCTGCTGTCTTATGCTCTGGGCCAAGAGCTGACCCGTGATGGCAGAGGAGAATTCGCCTGCTCCAAATGCGCCTTCATGTTGGACCGCATGTACCGCTTTGACACCGTCATCGCCCGGGTGGAGGCACTTTCCATTGAACGGTTGCAGCGGCTCCTGCAGGAGAAACACCGGCTGAGGCAGTGCATTGGTGGACTGTACCGTAAAACAAATTCAGAAGAGGGTGTGGTAACTATTACTGCAGGTAGTGAAGCACCAGGAGATGGCATGGTGGACATTTCAGGTCTCACTCATGCAAAGTATTGTGCCCTGCTCCAGGATGACCTGGTCTACTCATTGTACGAGTCCTGGGCTGACGACAGCCTGGACGGTCACCATCACCACCACCCTCAGTGTCCTGCAGGTCCAGGTTCAGAGGTTACAGTTTCGCAACGTTGTATACACAATAATCTCAGGAGGTGTCGAGGATGTACCTACTGGCGGGTAGCAGACTCCGACTATGAAGCTGTTTGTAAGGTGCCAAGGAAGTTGGCACGGAGTATTTCCTGCGGGCCATCAACCAGATATTCAACCAGTTTTATTGGAGGCAGTGTGAGTGGAGGAGCAGCAGGAGCTGGTGCGGAAGGAGACAGGAAAAATGCAGAAGATTTAGAAGAACCCCCGTCCTCTTTAACATTGATCCCTGGTTCTCAGAACCTCTCGAGGACGTCAGACAGTGATCGTACATTAGCTGGTCGAGCCAGCTCCAGCCCGTCTGTAGCGTCACTGGAGGCGACTGAGGAGCCTGGAGCTACGACAGATGGTCCACTTAGCTTCCCCAGGGAACAAATAGATGACCAGATATCTGACTCCCTCTCTGAGGAGCATGTTGGAGCCCCACATGGTCAAACCTCACCTGGACTCAGCCTCCCCGTGGCTCTGTGTATGCTTCAGAGCTGTGCCTCCTACCGACCGGTCCGCAGCTCTAAAGGCAGCAAACTACCAGTGCTGCTCAGACAGAGCTCAAGTAATGGAGGCACAAGATTCAGCTTCCCAGATCCCATCCTGGGAATGTCATATGTAACTCCAGACGGAGAAAGAGACAATCACCTACCAACACCTGAACTGGAACCCCCTCTGATCAGACTGGATCAGGATCTGAACTTGACTGACATGGAGGAACTATTAGAAGATTTGTACAAAGAATATCCTCCCCCACCTCCCCACCAGGTTGGTGATGGTGCTGAATACAAGTATTTCACTACTGTCAGACGATGACACTAACTGGAGTAGTGAATTTTGCCTGTGATCAGCAGATCTACAGTATCTTCTGTACAGGCTTTGATCTTTGACATATTAACTGTGTGCAGCCTGCCCACAAAGCGATTATTCTCACTGCTTTTTTTTAAGTTAATTAGCTACATAATCCAGCTGTCAGTCACTTAAATCCTGTACACAGCCTCTCCCACAAGCTTTTACTCAGGAGGATGTGAACCTAAGTGGTGTGTGTGTGTGTGTGTGTTCTTAGTTGTCTATGCGTGAGAATACATTACATGAGCAGTCAGCACTGGGTAACCAGTGACACACGACATGGCCTAATTACCTTGCGTTTGTGTGTGTTTGCACACGTACTGAAAGATCATTAGTCATGTCAGTAAATAGTGTGGGGAAAATAAGAGCATAGATAAAAAAAAACAGACATTTGCTCGGTTTAGTGAGTGTAAAATATATGAAAATCAGCATCAGCAGCTGATAAATACTACAAAGAATGAACACAGCCTGCAGACACACCAGTCTCCAGTTTTTCAAGTTCTAAATTACATTGCAGTTTAGGATTTTCTGCACCAGAATTTAAAGAGAAGTATGTATCGCTGTTTGTGTGTGTGAAGCATTAAGAGGACGGCCTCCTCATCTTTACGCAGGGTGTGGATTTGCCTCAGAAGGAGATGTTCTTCTGTAATGAGAATGTGTGATCCTGGTGCCAGGGGCTGCTGACTGAAGTAGGTTAGATGTGGGGAGACATTAAGACAGAGTGACTCCACTACTGGCCTATTTTCACTCAGAGCCCTTGAGGCAAAGTGATCCACGCAATGTCAGACCACCCTATCATCTCGGTGCTGGTTGGCTACCACAGTAACACCACTGAAATGATAAGTCAACTGCTGAACTTCTATTAATTTAATCTCAGCAACATTAAACAACGTATTGATGAAATGATGTCGATGTCAGTGTATCCTGATGACGTTTTCCCTTTAGTTGTGAAAGTTAGAATTATTTATACACTATTTATTTAACGATAATGTAGCACAAAACAATTTGGGAACACTCACTTGTGCTAACTCATGCATGCAGATGCTCACACACCACCCCAGGCACCATGATAGTACACACATGAATGAACAGAGTATCTTCATGTTGTATGTCTGTAGTGTTACATGATCCAGTTTGAAAGTTATGCAGCTTTCAGCCTCTGTTTTTAATGAATTCTGAGAGCATGCATCTTCAGAGAAAATGTATTTGTTATTTTTTTATTTAATATAATGTATAAACCACTGAATATATCTTTAATCTCTCTTTATTGTCTTCATTACAGAATCTCGTGGAGGAGCAGCAAAGTCAGCTGAACCAGTATGAGTGTGCTGCTGGTCAGTGTGTCAGCGAGCTGCAAAAGGCCCAACTCCAGGTCCAATCCCTGCAGGCCAAGATCAACGAGAGCGAGGCCAACAACATGGTATGACGCATATAACGGCCTCACTGCAGTTGTATGTGTTTGATAAAAGCACACCTCATGACAACATAACAACTATACCTTTGTCTCCGTCTGTAGAAGTTGCAGGAGAAGCTGAATGAGATGGAGTGTGAGCTGCGTTCACTCCGCCAGGCTGCACAGAGTCAAGAAAGAACCATTCAGGGCCTCACCGAGTCCATTAGCACAAAAGACAGTGAGGTGAGTGTCTGGTTTTATGTATGAATAGTGAATAAGAGAATGAGTGGTCATCCAGTGTGAGTTGAGGCCTGTTTCTGTTGAGAATGTGCTCATACACATGAGTTCTTTTTCTGTTTTAAGGCTCAGGAGCTGTATCAGATGATTGAAAGGCAAAACACCACTCTGTGTAAACTGCGAGAAATGGCGCATCGCAACCAGCTCTCTCAGTTCCAGGTGAGACCTGATGTATATGCTGTGGTGCGACAATTCTTGTTGATAGTGAGAAATCTTGTCTCTGATCTCATGACTTACTGTTTGTCTGACCTTGGTCTATCTGTCATTCCTTCTCTAGGCTCCAGAGGGGGTTAGTGAGACCCTGACGCTCGCTCAGCTGCAGGGCGAGCTGGTGGGGGTCCAGAGCTCGCTGTTCTCCCTTGGTCTGGAGCTGGAGGCCAGTCAGAGGAGTCTGAGACAGAGCCAGAGACAAGGAGAAGACTTGGTGAGGTTCAAGGACAGACTGAACTCTGACCTTCAGGAAGCGCTGCAGCACAGGGAGGTCACTGAAAAACACAACCAGGTCAGTGCAACTGTGACGCATAAGTGTGAATGAACCAAAACAGTTTGAAGTTGGCCTCAAGTTTTAATACTGCAGCATTCGTAACTTCTCGTCTCTGTGCTGCAGGACCTGCGCTGTGCCCTTCTGAAAACTCGCTCTGAGCTTCAGGCTAAAGAAGCAGCTCTGAAGGAGAATGAAGCAGAGAAACATGCTGCGCTGCAGGAAAAAGACCGAAGCATCACACAGCTCCAGTCCTCTCTGCAGGACAAGGACAAACAGTTACAGGTAACACACACACACACACACACACACACACACACACACACACACACACAAACACGTACACACAATATGTAAGATATATACAGATTTCTGATCCTGTCTTAACTTCTTTCTATCTGTAGGAGTACTCTGACATGTTGGAATCTGCAGGAAGCTCCAAACCAAGAGATGCACTGCTGGAGAAACTAAGAGACCGTATTAAAGATAGAGACCGAGCTCTGGAGGTAAAACACACACAGTCATGTACACACCAGGGACAGAAACTGCTGTCAGGGAGCTGTAAATAATGAGTTGAAGCAAAAAAAAAAAAAAACTCTGCTCTGGATTCTCAAAACTGTCTCAACTACTTTTTTATGTGGATTACTGCACCATATACTTTGTGATTCATGGGGCAGTCGTGGAACAATTGCAGGGACAATAGAAAGGTTTTTCATCATAAAAAAGCTAAGTGTGCGTTTTGTGAGGAGAGCCAGCAGTAGAAGTAATGCAGAATCCCTCAGAAAGTCAGCATAAAATTTCACCCATGGTATATTAAAAGATATTGGTGGGACAGATAGGAATAAAAACCTCATTATTGTCCTCTGTCGCATCCATACAGCGGTGGGAACGAAGTACTTAGTTGTCACTTTGCACTGGATCGGCTATTTTAATATTTTTTTATTAGACAGTACAATGAAGAAGAGTACATTTTCCTAAAAATGTTAATTTCATACCCTGATACATTTAATTTGATTTGTTTTATAAGAAAAGTTGCTCCTTTGGTGTTAACTACAAAAGTGAACCCTCTAGGGAACATGATGAATAGCACAGCTGCAGGTGCCCAGAATAGCAGCAGTGTGATTTTTCTCCGCAGCGCTCCATCGATGACAAGTTTCGCTGTCTGGAGGATCGGGAGGGTCAGGTGAGGAGGCTGCAGCTCGCTCTGAGGGAGAAGGAACGAGACCTGGAGAGACTGCGCTGCATCTTGTCCAACAATGAAGAGACCATCACGGTAGGAAGATACCAGAGCTGTCTGTATTTTAACTAATGACCAGGGCACTTAATGAGACCTTGTCTGAACTGGAATCTGGTCACAGATTGTGTTTTATTTTGTTTTTTCTGCGGTCACATCTGTCACTGTGACCATCAGAGTCTGGATGGCTTGGTGAGAAGCAAAGAGCTGGAGCTGGAGCAGGCGGCCGAGGCCTACAGGAACCTGCAGTGGCTGAAGCAGCAGAGTGAGGAGAAGGAGAGAAACACTCTGAGAGAGAAAGACACCATCATCAATCAGCTCCAGGCAGCTCTGCAGTGCCACAGCAAGGAGACACAGGTGACACACGCACTCATACACACACACACACACACACACACACACACACACACTTCTAGAGCTTTATTGTCATGACTTCTACTTGTTTGCTGTTTCATTTTGAAAGCTTTGGAAAACCAGCCCATGTAGACAAACCTGTGTTACTTGTTTGCATTTTCACAAACACAACAGGTGTGCTGATGCAGTCTTTTCTTGATGTACATTGTTTTGTTTGTGTGTGGTTTTTTTTATGTGTGTGTATGTTTGCAGGATCTGACAGCTGCCCTTGTTGCCAGAGTTCAGGCCGCTCCCTCAGATGTTGTTGAGGAGCTGAAGGCTCGACTGGCGCTGAAAGAGAAGCTGTTCCAGGAGCTGCTGTCAGACAGGAGCCGCCAGACTAACGAACACCAAGCACAGATCCAGGATCTGCTTAACACACTTGGCTCCAAAGACCAGTATTTGCAGGTAGGTGGGTATAAGCAACTCATTAATTGTTCTCCACATAAAGAAATGTTCAAAAGCTTTCAACTTTTTCACTTTTTTTCTCTCAGGACTACTCCCACAGACTGTCCTTAGTGATCAGTGAACGCACCGGTCAGCTGCAAGAGCTGCGCAAACAGCTGACGTCAAGAGAGCAGGAGCTGAGCGAACTGAGACGGGACAAAGAGAGAGCGATGGGAGGAGAGACCGAGCATCTGCAGAGTCTACTCAAAGAGAAGGAAGCCTTCATCAAGGTACCTGTCCATGCATGCATTCCCCTCACTCTGTGTCCTGTATACCTGATCTTCAACAGTATGCTTTATTCATTAGGAGCTGATGCAGGGCCAGGAAGAGGCCGTGCAGCTGTCTTCCAAAGAGAGTGAGGTAGAAACGAGGGCTCTCCAGGAGGAGCTGCAGCTCGTACTAAAGAAGGAGAGGGAGGCTCAGGTATCTGAGTGAAGCCTAAGCGCATGCATAGAAAGAATCAACATTGTTTTTTTGTTTTGTTTGTTTTTTTAATCTGACAAGTAATTTCCTCTCCCTGCAGAAGGAGCTCTCTGCTCTGCGTTTGTCTTTGTCTCAGCAGCAGGAAGCAGTTGCCACAAGAGGCGGCACTGATCACCAAGTAGGATTTCCCTTCATTCCTAGTCAATAAGAAAATATTTAGTGGTTTATATTGTTTAAGAAATATGCATTTAATGTTGATTTCCTTCCTTCCCAACCCCACCTGCCAATCTGGTTTAGTGTGTGCTGGAGCAGCTTGTGTCAGAGTACAACAAGCTGAATGACGCCCTGAGGGTAGAGAAGAGACTGTACCAAAATCTCACGCACATTCACAAGAGTGACAGGTAAGAAGCTGATCCCAGGTCCCTTTTCTTTTCAGTTCAGTAAGTTGCTAAAAAACTTTATTATCCCCCTCCTCTCCTCTTTACAGCGGCTCAGAGAAGATCCAGGCTCTGCACACTGAGCTAGACTCAGTTCAGGCACTGCGTGGGCAGCTGGAGGAGGTCCTGTCAAGGACCCGTAACATGGCTTTGGTGCTGGAAAGGGCAGCTAAAAGGCAGACTGATTTTGGAGGTGGGGATGAGCAGGTGGCTCCAGCCTCCAGGGCTGTGGGGGGCACTGTCACTAACTCTGTGTGATGCTGTGTGTGACCAAAATGCTACTGAGTGACACTGACACTCTGTATATTAGATGAAGCTGTCTGCAGCCGCTGATGGTCAGAACTAAAAAAAAAACATTATGGAGATAATGAGGTGTAATCTGCTCACTGTTTGAGTGAAAATCAAAAATCTGACCCTGAGTCTGCAGAACATTTCATCCAGATCTCACAAGCACTACTCACTGTAGCAGCCTTTTCAGATTAACCTTAACGGTGTGACGTGGCAACGTGCAACTCATTGAGTCTTATTTATTAATATATTTTGTGAGTGTGGTGTGAATATGTTTTTATATTGTTTTATGAAAACTGCCTGCCTATTGCTTTGCAGTGCAATAGTTCTGTATTGCCATTTTCTGTGTACTGTCTCTCACCGGTGTCACTCTTCCAGCCTTACTGTCACAGTGAAGTTACGTCTTGTGGAGAATCTCAAGCTCATGCCTTACAGTGAAACGTCTCACCATCCATCATTTGTTTTACATCATCTGTTCGTGAACAGGATGTACTCGCTTAACAAGGCCCAAGACGCAAACCAAAAAAAGATGGCCAAGTAGTTTCCAAAGTGGTTCATCTTGATCGCTTTTATCACTCAGTTATAAAAATAATATATATTCTCTATATATGAAGCTGCTCTGGTGTAGTTACGTTATAGTCTTACAGTTATGCATGAAACATAAAGAGAGCCATGCTAGATATAAGGTGGTAGGTGTGTGCTGATTACTTAACATTCTGGTAAGTTATTATATGTACTGCTTTAAATTTATCTGTTTATTAAACTTCAGTTCAGCTTTGTACGAAGATAGCTGAAAAAATATTACATCATTTTTCAGTTTGCACTGCGCTCTATAAATCACATGAGATGTGAATGCCAGAAAAAATACTTTCTCATTTAATATTTATAGTAGGTAGAATACATCTGTGCCCTGATCTCTCATCTAGCCTCTGAGACGATGGAATCCTTGTCAATATTTCTTTCTTTTTTTTTTTTTTTTTTTTTGTATTTAAATGCAACAAAAATAAACATGTGCTGGCTTTTTCGTCAAAAGCACTTCTGTTATGGATTTCTCTTTATTGTGTTTAACTGAGGAATTTTGTTTTAACAATATCCCAAACCTGGATCCTCCCTCCACCTGGTCTTTGACATACTTTCCCACTTTCCCCAGAGATAAAACTTCTGAACTATTCCTCAAAGTAGAAAAGTCATCCTCAGACTCTTTTTCCCTCAGTTTGTCCTGATATCTATTTTTATACCAGAAAGAACACAGAATTTATCATCTTCAGTGGCTATTTATTAACATGTGCATCAAACTACAACATGTATTTCCAGACATTTCTAATCTAAATGAGTGTTCTTTGTTCATGTCCTCATGCATGAGATTGTGGCATGGTTTTCATGTTTGCATGGCTGTTCTGCTGTAATACCCAGTAAGGTGTTCACAACAGTAATATACAGTATTCACCAAATAAGGGAAGCTCATGTGAGCCCTGTCACTCTATTAATCCCTAATATTTATTTAAAAAAAAAAACATGAAATCCATGTTGATTTAAATTAAACATTTTACACATCCACATAGTGCCTCTTTCTACATGTTCCCACTATGAGATTGGTGACAATATGTTGTGCCACAGAGAGTAAACAGGGCCCCACATTCAGTCTGTTCAGTTCACAGAGCGCATTGTTCAATCACTAATAACCCAGCAACTTTTGCTATGTGCATTTCCTCCCCTCTCACCACAAAGCACAAAGAGATTTAATATCCTTGTTTCGGGGTGGAGACATTTTCAATTGTTAAGAATCTTTGAACATTCACTGATTTTAAAATAAGTCCTAACAATACACTGAGTAACAGTAGAGGTACACACCCATACACCTTTGATTCACATGTAGCACCATACAGTGTGTGTGTGTGAAGTATGTCATGGTGACGTGTGTCGGTAGAGGCCTATTATGTAAAACAATTTTCCTTTGAAATTCCTGCCAGTCACTTTCCACTGAGCCCCTGCTTCCTGGCAGCAGGACGACATCCCATCTATGTGCTCCTCACTCGCTCAATAACATTCAACACAGTAATAAAAAATAATATCAAACAAACAGAAGAATATGCTGCATACATACCGATATTCTGCGTGTGTGACGATAAATCATCCGAAATGTTTAAAGTTTTTTGTGATGAACGCACACTCGCACTGGGCTGCTCCGCCTCGCCTGTGTTTTTGGCTGCCTGGCAGTGTATGACATAACATTTCCTTTTAATCCCACCACTTCCACAGTGGTGGTTCAGTAGAGGACTGTGGAAAGAACAGGGCAGAGAGTGAGAGTTAGAGACAGGGATGTGTTGAAATGAACAAATAAGAAGAGAAAAACAATGAATTAAGATTTACAAAGCAGAGTAAAAGGCTACTGGATAACACCCCTATATGGTTCTTGTGTTACTAGAGCTTAGTACGGAGGAGGAGGAGGAGGAGGAAGGAGACGATGAAGACGGCAGCAGTGACGAGTTCACAGACAGCATCGAGGAGGATGATGATAAACTGACGGCCAGAAGTTCGGCCTTCATTCAGGTAAAAAATCAGGTTCTATTTCCATTCCACTTTAAAGTCGGACAGTGTGTGATGTTTTCATTCTAATTCATTTAAACATTCAACCTAATTAAATGTTCTGACTCTCTCAGGCGTCTGTGAAGAGCCATGGACCTGAGGTTGTGACTGGAGGGCTGCTGAGGCTTGAGGAAGCAAGGAAGGCACTCGAGGCCAAGCTTGAGGAAACAAGGCTACAACTGGAGAAGGATGGATACACCTCTTTGGCTGAGATGAGGTGTGAGAGAGCCTCAGGAAACTGTGTTGTTTTGTCTCTGCTCCTAAACTGCTGCAGGAGCCTTAAAGCTGACAGCTCTGTTATGATAATGTGTATTTGTCTCTGTCTTTCTGTCTGTCTTCTAATAGGAGTGCACTGCAGAGACTGCAGGAGGAAAACCAGGCTTTGAAAGAAAGCCAAGGACGAGCTGGAGTCCTAGGACTGAGGACAAACACACACAATCATGGCAGTCTGACCCACGAAGAGGAGGAGGAGGAGGAGGAGGAGGAGGAGGAGGAAGATTTTGAGGAGGAGGAGGACATTGAGGAGGAGGGAGAAGAAGAAGATGAGGAGGAGGAGGAGGAAATGGCTCCGATGGGGAAGCGAGGACCTCTGCCTGTTAGTCTGAGTGAGGAGCGAGGGAAGAGACACTGTACGAGGCCAAACTCTCTGGACCTGAGCTCACTGACATCCCATCATCACACACACCAGACTGATACGGTAACACACCAGACATTTAAACTGTAATAAGATAATGCAGATGTTTGAGTGACTTGTATCAGCAGTTATGAAGTTATTATAGTCCTTAAGAATTACACAATCTGTTTAAAACCAGATCTGATTAGGTCTAGACAGCCAAGTTTATGTGTAATATTATGCATTGGATATTATTTTGTCCACACTTTGGTAGACTAGCGTGTCAAACAGTTTAATACATGGTTGTGGAAAAGACGCTTGAATAATTTATTTGAACTCATTCTCCTGGTTGCAATAATAACTATTATACTGAGGAATTCAAAAGTGAATTAAGCCCATTGTACAGTGTATTTTTCATGTAAAACCACATTTTGGAAAATAGCTGCAGCTGGAGGATTAATGTAGCAAAGGTGCTTTGTTATGTTCCTGTCTGAATAAAGCAATGCTTGTGTTTCTGTAAAGCAGATCTCAGTGATCTGTTTTGCCTCTAGGCTCTGTTCTCATTACCTCCCTGCTTTCTCATCACTTGTTCTTTTAGACTCGTGGTTGTTTGTACAAGTAACTGAGTTCTCACTAACAGTTATTGTGATTTTAAGCTTGTGGATAAAACACAAACTCCCATTTGTTTGAGTGATGTAAATGACAAACCTGTGAATATCATCCCTCCGTCGTACATAACAGTTGTTTCAACACATTGCTTTTGCAGGAGGCAGAGCCTATTGGCAGCAGCAGTGAGGCGGGGGCGCTGTGGCAGGACAGAGAGGAGGGTCTCCGTGAGCAGGCAGCACGTCTGCGCTCTGATCTGGCTCTGAGCCACCAGGAGAACAGGGAGCTGCAGGAGAGGCTGATGGTGTCTGAGGCCACGGTCCACGCTCAGGCTGAACAGCTGAAGGACTACAGAGACCTGCTCAGTGAGTCACTGTAACCTCAAGTATGAAGAATATAGATGTACTGATGAATATGTATGAGATTTCATTTGTTCCTCTATTGTATCTCTGCAGCAGAGACATCGGTCCAGCAAGCCAGTAAACAGGTGCAGGTGGATCTTCAGGATCTGGGTTATGAGACATGTGGTCGCAGTGAGAACGAAGCTGAGAGAGAAGACACCAGCAGCCCAGGTAACAATCACATAAACATTTCTCCTTAATTATCATCAAATGTGATTTTCTTTCTGTAAAATGCACAACTAATCGTGCATCAATATGTGTCCTCATCTCTCTGTCCTGCAGAGTTTGATGATCTGGAGATGTGCACATCACTGTCCCATCATCAGGACTATGAGGGTGTGGGCAGCAGCTGGTATGCTGGTAACTGCAGCAGTAACAGGGGAGGCTATGAAATGGGGGATGAATCCTCTCTCCAGCATCTAGTCCACGATCTGCGCTCACAGCTGGCACGCTGCCACAAGGTGATCCGTGGTCTCCAGCTACGTGTCCGCTCCCTGTCGGCCACCAGCGACTATGCGTCCAGTCTTGAACGCACCCCTCGCAAGGTATGGCAACATTTTTCATCTGCTCTGTTTTAACTGACTGTCATATTACTGACACTTTATAAAGTTTTACTTGTGTCATCTTTTAGGTAAACTGGGCCTTTGAGACATCACCTGCCCCTAGTGGTGTGGAGGAGGATGAGGGCTGGATGTCTGACACACAAGGGATGCGTTCAGGGTCCAAATCCAGCAGGGAGCTACAGGAGCTGATGGCACGGGTTGCGTCACTAGAAGCACAACTGAAAAACTCCAGACAGGAGGGAAAAGGGCAAACAGAAGAGGAGAAATGTGCCACCTGGCCTGGGTGAGTCCAAAGAGACAGAGAGGCAGTGTTAGAGAAAAGTGTTTTTTTTATCTAGAATCAGTTACTGAATGCTCAAGGGAATGGTTCATCATAAAACTTAAGACATTCCTGATAATACTGATATTACAGAATCATTAAAACTGAGATTCTTTGTTTCTTTTTACAGGAAGTACAACACTCTGATCCAGGCACAGGCTCGTGAGCTGTCCCACCTGAGACAGAGGATGAGAGAGGGACAGGGAGTCTGTCATATCCTCACCCAGCACCTGGGTGACACCACTAAGGTACGATATTTTATCTATTTTCTACATATTACCAATTTGAATATTGTTGATATTCTTGTATTTTCTCAAATTCTCAATAAAATTCAGGCCTTTGAGGAGCTGCTGCGAGCGAATGATATTGATTACTACATGGGTCAGAGCTTCAGAGAACAGTTGGCACAGAGCAGTGCACTGGCACAAAGAGTGGTCACCAAGATCAGCGGACGTAAGAAAATATCTTCTGCTTACTCCAAGTTAACACTGGAGTCTTTGTGTTTTATAGTTTTACAGTTTCAGAGTTTCCCCTTTATGTGTGCTACTGTTAACACAGGCGACCATGGAGAGAACCATGATGACAAGACGGGACACGAGTTGCTTGCCCTACGGTGAGTCATCTTTAGTCTCTCTAGGATTTTACTAGTATTTTCACAGCATTTAGACTCCAGACAAATCAGAGAGAAACAAATAAGGGATAAATCTTGACGTTCAAGCTTTTGTGTCAACGAGGCGACATCACGTGGATCCACCTTTTACCTACTGATTAGTTCACTTTGTCATGTGACGTGCTGCAGCACGCGAGAGGTTGTCCACATGGAGACTGAGAGGAGACAGAAGGTTGCTGATAATCCACACACCGGATCATTAACAGTTAAGTTGCTTTAGTTGAATAGATTTACATATGTCCCTGCAGCCTTAAGAGGCTCAGTGTGACTGTGTGACAGTGTTTCACTGGTTCAGCCTCAGCCTGCAGCCACAATGTAAAACTGTTCCTGTTGGATCTATATCAAGGAATTATTGATGGATTTATCAAAACCTGCACCTGTATTTATGACGACTGAGCTATTGTGGAGTTTTTGATTTACAGTTATTTTCCAACACTAGTTTCTCTGCGCCTGGCTCATCTCTGTCTGTAATTGATTAAGGATTTGTACAGTTTCAAATGGCTCCTTTGTGGAAATCTATGCTTTCTAAGAACAGCTCCATATACAGAGAGTCTCTGTGGTCTTTCTCTATGAGTCGAAGCCAAGCAAGAGAGACAGCAATTTTTAGGATGCTGTTGGAGAGGGACAGGGAGTTCATGCTTCAGCAGCTCAAACAGTAAGACATGCACCGGTAGTTATTTGATCAAATTATTGCAGGTTTATTCACCTACAGCAGAAGATTCAGAAAAGAGAATAACACAAAGGCTGAGATTCATACATTTTTAACAATGCTTAACCAGTTTTAAATTGGCAACTAAATAGAAAACATGTTCTTTTGCATTTAATATGTGAGAAAACAAGGAACAAACCCCCATGTGGTGTCACACTCCATAATTCAATATCTTCACATGTCTAGTTATGTCTCACTGCAGAACAACAAATCCTTGTTTTTTTTTTTTTTTTTTTTTTTTTTTTTTGCTTAAAAATTAATAACATATTTTTTTGACAACATCAATACAGTTGTAATATATGACAACCAAACTACTTACAGCTCATGATAAATGTTATCCCATTGCTGTATTATGTATCTATCAGATAAAAGTCCTAATAATTGACTTTTTTCTTATGTGTACATGTGCAGGCTGAGTAAAGAGCTGCAGCAGAAAGATAAAATAATCGAGTCGCTCCACACCAAGCTGCAGCAGCGTCCTGAGACCCCGTCAAGCTGCCACGCCCTCTCTGAGACCACCGACCAATCAGACAGGACCTCCTTGGTGTCCGACGAGTACAGAACCAATGAAGACTTGGAGCTGTGCTCTGACTTAGACACCAGAGAGTATCAGGAGGAGCACCGGCTGCAGCAGCCAGCACACGGATCAGAACCAGATGGTATTGTTGATGCTTAATCTTTCTTTATCTCTGTGAAGTGTCTCTTCTATCTTTTCACCTTCCATTCCCCCTCTTCTAGTCCGTCCATCTCTCCCTCCTCCTCATGGCTACCTCAAGTCCTCTAGCAGCTGTCCCAATATGTATTACTCAGCCCCTGTGGGTTTGACCAGTCAGTCCTCCAGAGGTATGGGACTCATAGATGGCTGTGACTTGCAGATTTTCTTTTCCTCCTCTTCCTCCATGTTCTATCACTTCCTCTCATTCTCCTTCAGCCCTTTTCAGTGAACCTGTCTCCCCCTTCCTCTCTGTCCCCTGTGGCCCTGACGTCTGGGGTAGGGAAGTCACTTCTGACCCCCGGCCCAGGGCCCTGTCTGTGATCGCTGTTCGCTCCGAGCTGGAAACGCTGTACAAACAGATGAATGAACAGAACAGGGGTGAGGGGCCTGGGAGAGTGTGTCATGTGTGAAATTAATTTCTACATTGTACTTTAAACTTTCTTAATCTCTTCTGAGTGTAACAACCATAGACGTTTCGCATCAAATTTCCCACTTTTGTTCAACTCTTTTGTGTGTGTGTGTGTGTGTGTGTGTGTTTATGATTACAGGTTTTGGAGCTCCCCATGACAAACCTCTGTTCACTCTCTCACCTGGTGCCCACAACCAGCACGACCTCTCCAGCTACAGCCTGCTATCCCATCATGCCTTTCCACAGTATCAGCTGGGTGGCATCCCTGAAAGCCACTCGCTGAAGTCTGACTCAGGTCTAGTGACAGGAGGGACTTTGTGGGACATGGAGAACATGGTCCCACCAGTTGGAAGCTACCCTGGATCATCTGGACACCAGCCAGGAAGCAGCCATGCAGGTGTGAATCAATTATGTCGTATTAATTATTCACCTGCTCTATCAGTGGTTAGTGTCTATTGCTAATCTCAACCGTTTCTTTCTCCAGGGGTAAATTTGATAGAGGAGCACTTGCGGGAGGTGAGGTGTCTCCGTCAGCGTCTGGAGGAGTCAATCAGGACCAATGAGAGGCTCCGACAGCAGCTGGAAGAAAGACTGGCCACCACCGGGCGTGAAGGAGGTACTGTATTTTTCTGTATTTGAAAGAAAAATTAAACTCTCTCATATCTTTCTAAGACATTTTAACATATAACTAATTTTTTTCCAGGGGCACCAACAAACATCTACATACAGGGACTTGACACAGTCACTCAGCTGTCCAATGAGATCAGAGTCCTTAAAGAAGAAAACTTGGGTCTTCAGTCTCGCCTCCAGGCCAGCACAGGTGACATATCTGAAAGCCAGTTATTAAGTTTTCCTCTGGAATATGTAAGTTAACTCACTTTGACTGTCTTCGTCCATCAGACTCATGTGAGGAGGTGGCGCAGTTGCGGGAGGCCGTGTTTACGGCTCAGGCCCGACTAAAGCAGGCAGAGCTGGAGGCCGAGCAGTGGAAGGAGGAGCTGAGAAGACTTCAGACTCACAGTCAGGAGCAGGGCCAGCAGATACACTCATTTAGGCAGGAGCGACAGGCGAGTCAGGAGAGAACCAACAGGTCAGTGTGGTTATAAACATATTGAAATTGTGCCTCTGTGTGTGTGTTTGCATATCTATTATTTAACCTCACAGTATTTGTGTTTGTGCACCCTCAGGCTCCAACACGAAGTGTCTCTACTGCAGCAGCAGCTGTGTGAGAGCAGGGAGCTCATCCACTCTCTGCAGAGTGAACTACAAGTTTACGATCGCGTGTGTTCAAGTACAAAGGCCAACAAAGGTCAGAGTTGTTATTATATACTAGTTATGCATAATATCATTCTTTTTAAATAGAAAAAACAGCATTTACAAGATCATGTGTAGGATCGCTTGTGGAGTTCTTTACTGTGGTGCCATCTGGTGACAATAGTAAGAACTACCACAACCATACACTGACATGATAAGGTCAAAGCTGTTAAAGTTTTACCCATTAACTGTGTGTCTTGTGTTCAGGCTACCTGTGTGAACTCCCAGGTCTACCTGTGGAGCTGGGGGAGCTGCTTGGGGAGGTGAGGAGTCTGCGAGCCCAACTGCAAACCAGCGTCCAGGAGAACAGCGCCCTCAAACAACTGGAGCTCCACAAGCAGCTGGAGCAGAAACTGGGTGTGGGTTCTCCTCGGACTCCGTCCCTCTCTGCCCTCACAGCCAGCCCTCAAAGAGAAAACTTCTACAGGCGGCAGCTGCTGCATGGTGAGGTTTCTGGAAATGATCCAACATATTAAGACACAAACAGTTTGTGAAGCTCGGTGTGCTGTGGTGTGGTTTGCGCTGTGTCCAAGCCTTGTTTGTGTATGTGTGTGCTCCACAGACCCTGCTCCGTCTCCACCAGTCAGAGACATTGGTCTGTTTAACTGTGGATCTCCCGGTCCTCCCTACTCAGACCTGGACGACAGCCATAGCACTGCCAATGGTGTGACTTACACTGCACCTGCATGCAGCTTAGTCTGTCTTTAATTTGTTGGCTTATTATAAGAGAATGTTTTGCTTTGTACAAATAACTCCCTGATGATTCTAATATTTTTTGGAGCAATTTATTATACAAAAAAACAATAATGTCATTTAACATTCCCTTATCTCCAGCAGACCCTCTGGATCCTCACTCTGAGCTGGAGGGGGATGCTCCCGACGGATCATTTGCAAACCGTAACGGCCGCCACGCCATCGGTCACATAGATGATTTCAGTGCTCTGCAACAGCAAGTCCTCGAGGGCCGGAGCCTCATCCAGCACATGGAGACCACACTGCAGGCCTGCCTCGGGCCACCACTGCTGGAGGGCAACCAGAAACAGAACAGTGAACTGGTGAGATCCAAAAGACCAAAGAAATATCTGTGACAATAAATCAGAAAGAGCAACAAATATCCAACTGAAATCTTTGTGCAGGTTCTGGACTATGGATGTGTCAAGAGTCTGTTAGCCAACACTAGGACTCTGAGACAGATCCTGGAGGAGGTGATGTCTCTGCTGAAGATGTTCTGGAGGGCAGCTCTTCCCAGCACTGATCCCTCCGTCCAAAACCTCAAGAAGGTTTGGAAACACAGACAAACATCACAGACAACATGCCTTGCAGACAAAAATACAAGAAGTAAACTCATAGTAATAAATATTGTGTGTATGTGTGTGTGTTTATGTGTGTATAGGAGCAGTGTATGCAGGAGGAGATCTTGTCCCTGAAACTGCGTATATCAGAGCAGGAGGAAGTCCTTAAGGGGACGATTCAAAGACTGAGGAGCACCAGCCGCACCAAGGAGAGCATGGAGCACTTCATAGTCAACCAGTGTAAGTGTTTCTGTTTGTGTGTGTGTGTGTGTATGTGTGTGTGTGTGAGAGAGAGAGAGTGACTGAAAAAATGTAGGACGGGCGAGTGAAAAACAACTGTACCTTATAAGGTAAAGGAAGTGAAACAGGGAGCGATTCTCGGAAGTGTACTTAACAACATAACAATGTTTCTTGTATCCTTTGCTTAGATATGTAAATGTAAATATATCAAAATGTGTAGCACATATAGTGCTGCTTTATTTTAATAACTACTTTATAACTATATCTTTTTTGTCTTAAATTTTTACAGTGTCAAGGACTCGTGATGTGCTGAAGAAAGCAAGGACAAATTTGGAGGTAAGCTGCCTCATATACACCCTCAGGTTCATATAACTTGAATGTTGGTTATGTGTGTGCATATTCCATAGGTTACAGTATTATGTGTATCAGTATTGTATGTTGTGACATTCTTTGTGTCCTGAACTTCCTCAAATCTTTTGTATTTATGATTGAACGTCATCACTTTTGGCTTGTTTCTGTCTCACGAGTTCCTTCGTCCTACGTTTGTCTCTCCTCTCCTCTTCTCACCTTTTTTTTAAAATCCCCAGAAGAATGAGCAGAGACTTTCCTCTCTAAGCTCCTCCTCTTCCTCTCCTAATGCTGGTAACTGTCTGACATCTCGTGACCTTGCAAATAGGTAGACGTTGCCCCAGATGCTGTTTTAAAATAACTCTCTGTTGTAGTATTGGTAGTGGTGTTATTCCTATAAATGTTGAAGTAAATTCTTCTCATCTGGGGCAGCTTTTACCTAAGTGTGGATTTGCTTTTGTCTTTTCATGCTGACATCACTGCTTCACCATCCTGTCTGACAGACGACTTCATCCTGGTTTAACGGTTGACTGTTATTTTTAGCTTTTTGTGAGCTTTTTGTAGCTGGGTGTTAATTATAGAGAAAAAATAAAACATGAAAATAATAATGGAAATGATGCCATGCTTCTATTCTGGTCCTGGGTAGAAAACAAGATGACCACACAAATGCACACAGCTCCACGGGTCACTTTGCTTTCTACCTGAGACACAACCACAGCTAGTACATGCCATATCATTGCTTAAGTAAAACCTCACTGTTTAACTACTTAGCTGTTATCAACAAGTAAGTAAAGCTTAGTGAATGAGGCTTCTAAGGGCTTTGAAAATGGAAGAAAATTGCATACACATCCATCTACTGAACCTCCGCTGCACCAAAAGTGTTGTTTACTTGGACGTTCTCCGAATTAAGGTTGAGTCTATTTACAGCTGCAGACCCCCCATAATGACAGCGAAAACATTCAGCTGCATAGTTTCCATTCTGTACGTGTGCTGTCACAGTATCACCCAAGGATGTACACACCAACATGTGTGTGCCAACGATCATATGTCCGACCGTTGACCTTCAGTCTAAATACTGAGTGGTGTTGTAAACACATAGATCCCTTCACACTACAAGACACACAGAAAAAACAGCAAGTGTGTGTGTGTGTGTGTGTGTGTGTGTACAGGACAGGAGATTTGAGTAACAACATTGCTTATTCTCTAATCACTCATTCTCAGCTCTTCATCTGCAAGCCGTTGTATTTTGGGAGTTTTATTAAAACTAATATGAAGCACAGCAACCTGCTCCATGCTGTGGTGTTACTAGTTTCAGAGGATTAGTTTGATATTTTTAAGAAATATACTCATCACTGTCTTGCTGGTAGTGAGGTGAAAAGATTACTACCATTCTCTCATCTGCAACAGATTGTTTTTAAACCCTGACTAGTCTGACTAGGCTGCATACAGAACCAACAATTTTGAATGCAGCCTCGAGAGACAAAACTGAGGGAAGTCAACAAATGAGGAAGACAAAAATACATTTTATAACAGAGATCCTCAGTTGAAATTACACCCTTAGACTACTCTTCCCGTTATAGCTTCAAATTTACAATACAGACATGACAGTACTATCAGTGTTCCCATCTTATTATCTGCAAGAAGGCGAGAAAGCTTCTAAATGTTAAACTAATCCATTAACGTTTCACCTGACCACCAGATTGTTAGTTTTATCAGGCCGTCAATAATAACTCATATCTCTCCCTTTGTCCCAAAATCCAGCTGAGGACCCAGGAGCTGCTGTCAGAGAGCGGCCTGCTGATCGCAGTTTCCTGAAGAACAGCGGTGCTTCCGGGGCTGCGGCCAATCAGCGTCCGATGGCGAGGAAGCGCACTAGCCAATGCCTGCTTTAGACTTTAAAACAACCAGCCTCAACGCTACCACCTCTGACCTTTGACCTCTTGCTGAAACAGCCAAGAGCCCCACCTTGCCCAACACTCAACCCCCCCACCAGCCCTCCACACCAGCCTGACCTCTATCATCAACCTCCCTCCCCAACCTCAGCCATGAGAGTGCTTCCATACACCCCTCCCTCCTCTGGGCAACATGTGCACAGTATATTCTGCACCTTCAGCCTTATCTAACTCCCTCCACTCTCTCACCAGTATTGTCACTCTCTAACCCCCTCCCTCCCCTCACCACATGTATTATTATCTTTGAGCGATGCAGTTAGCAGTTTGCCTTGTCGTGTGTGTGACAGAAGAAGGTATATGAAATGTGCCTCTGATGGTTTCAGTGACGTGTGTCCTACTGATGGAACTGGTCGAAGATGCTCTTAGACGTTGATCTGACATCAGATGTATCTTTTCAGTCTGGTTTCAGAAGGGTTGTATCACAAAAAATATTTTTAAAAATCGGTGTTAGACGCCAGAGAACAAAACTTGCAACTTAAAAATAAAAGGTTTTGATAACACGCCCCTAGATCTGTGTCTAAGAGCATCCTCTCCAGACAGCCAGCGGACAGATTAGATGTTCATGCATGTTTAAAAAGGCTTGTGAGAGGAATTCTGCACACATGTACACACATATCTATATATGCGTGTGATCGAACACAGCTCACTCAAAGACAAGACATCCTCAACTATGACTGCCACAGAAACGTTTACTTCTCGTGGCACTTTTATTAACGGCCATCTTTTTTTGCAAATGCAATGCAAAGAACAATGACACTCAATGTTTCACTAGACAAAGTGGAGGAATGTAGAGGAGGTAGGTGGTCACTGCTACATAGTTGTGTATTAGCTATATATGTGTTTTCTTTGGAGGAAGCTTGTAAATGCTGATGATAAACAGCAGAACAAAAGCCTGAGAAAGGTTCCATTTCAGTCACAACCCTTCTATTTTTGATGCTAACGATGCTTTTTGGTATCAAAGTTCAGTCATGAAAGTTAATAAAGACAGTAGATTTGAATTGGTAAAATTTTTAAGGCCGCTTTCAGTTTGGTCATTTGTAATTTTAAAGACGGACGTACACCACAGTGTATTATTAGATATGAAAAAAAAAAAAATCTTGAAGTGCTCAAATGGAACCAGGCTAATCAAGTGTATTCAAGCTCCTCTGTTGGAGTTCTCATACGAGCATGTGCAATAATGACATTGTTTTATGAATTTTCATGCTACATCGGATTATTATTTCTTTGCCTGACACTGGATTATTAGTCACACTCATGATAATGTTAGGACACAATCAGTGTTTACGATTGTACTTTGTTTCTGGAGTGTTGATGCATGACAGAGATTGACAAATGGTCAGATCTAAGCTATGGAACAGGGGATTGCCAATACTTGCCAAAGTTTGAGCTTTGAACTCTTTACTTCACTTTGACTTGCCTTATCCATGCGAATGACAAACGGTCTGATCAGACTCTAGGGACACCGAGACGTCTATTTTCGAGGAGGGGACCTAGAACCACAGAGACGGTAACCGTTAGACAGCGGGGTGGGTTTATTTCGAATTGTGTAAAACTAATTAGCTCCTTTTTTGGACCAAAACTCAAAAGTGGATTTTTTTTTAATCCACAAAAATCATATGCTGTAGTATATATGTTATTTCTCTTGGTTCAGGCCATCTTAGCATTCCCATGGTAATGGCAATATAGGTTATCAAGTTGTTCTAGATATCACAAACTTTGGCAGGGTACTGGTGAGATCATTGTTCTGTAATTCGCTCACTATTAACAGTTCAACTTCACTTTTAGTTTGATGTGTATTCTTGCTGTACATTTGCCATTTTATGCTGTACATAACCTGCTGTTTCTGTATGAATTTGACTTTTGTGTGTGCGTGTGGGTGCGCGCGTGTGTGCATGAGTGTGTGTGTGAAGAAACATCCAACATTTGCTTTTTGCAAAGTTGATTATCTGGGTAGCTGTGCAATAGCTTTATATATTTTATTTTGATGTTAAACATCATTGTATTATGAGTACGTTTGCTACATTCACTTCTTGCAATGTATGATTTTTAATGCAGTGTATATTAGAGGATTGTGTCACTTTGATTCGAATAGTCACATCGATGTGTCTGACAACAAATCATAAAATGCCTTTATGATATGTATGACATATGATAAATGTATCATCCACCTATAACAAAGCTCGGATTAATGTTGCTTCGCTTGCCTTTAACATTAGCTTGAGAGCGTCTTCAGTCTGCTCTCAGTGGTAGAAACGACCTGGAGCTAGCGCTCGTCTACCTGAGGTCTGCCAAATTAGGTTTTCTTTACGCTCAAGTCTTCAGAGAAAAGACAAAAGTTGCCAAGTATTTCGATGGTGGTGAAAAGTTTGATAATTCCTTTTGAAATTTAAGAAAGGGAAACATTTTGAATAATTGTTGAATACAGAAAAATAAAGCCAATGACTGGAAAGATTGTGAAACGATGGATTCACATTGCACCTTGTTACAGCGTAAACAAAGCCTTATTGCTATTTGTTATTAAGAAGGGAATCAAACAACAGTTTGAAATAACGTATTGTTGGTCCTGAGATGCGTATGTATATACTGCTATTTGACTGGTGCAGCTTTTATGTGGTTGGAAAGCAGCTTTGTTTCTGAGTTTGCATATAACGAACTAGAGAGCCGATACAGGACTTATATGGATCTTGTCTCAGACGACAGTTAACAGTGTGTTGTGTAGGCACAAGTATTATCAATGCAAGATTTTTGGAAAAGAATGAATAAAACACTTAAAAGCTTGTGGTTTGTTTTTATTATTCTGGTTCTAATTTCCTGTTTGTTTTATATTCGGATCCATATTAGTTTCTGTAGTAACACCAGGCTCTGATGATGTCACAGTGCAGTGAAACCAACAAACATTTTTAAGCCATTGTTTACTTATAAAAGCAGAAATATATTTTGGCAAGACTAGTGAAAGATTAACTTCCCACTATAAAAACATGAGGATTAAAAATACGCTGAAGTGTAGCTTTAATCCCAAATTTAAGTGCCCAATTATTAAACAGTACAGCTGAAATGAAAAATGCCCTGATGGCACGGACATATTCCAAGATGACAATACCAGGACTCATCAGGCTCAAACTGTGAAAGAGTGGTTCAGAGAGGATGAGACATCTTTTTTACACCACTGAGTCCAGACCTTAACTCCACTGAGAATCTTTGTGTGCTGGAGAAGACTTTGTGCAGTGGCCCAACTCTCTCATCATCAATACAAGATCATGATGAAAAATTAATGAAACACTAGGCAGAAATAAATCTTGTGACACCGCAGAAGCTTATCAAAACAATGTCACAGCAAATGCGTGCTGTTATCAAAGCTAAAGGTGGTCCAACGAAATATTAGAGTGTGACCTTTTTCTTTGGCAGCGACTTTTTTTTTGCCAGGCAGTGTACAAGCATTGGTTTCCAACGTGTAAAACAAACAAATAACATGGATCTAAAAAGATTATTACTTTCACACACTAGAAATAAAAACACAAAGAGAGGAGTTAGGACCAGTGTGTCCTTTTTATTTGCAAACAAGTAAAACTTGGTACAGTGAATCATCACACTGGTTCTGCAAAGCATTTTAAAACATTCATTACACGGTTGTAAAATTCAAGTTTTGGTTTCAGCCTTAAATCGCCACGTCCACTGTGTTTGTCCATGCTCCCTCATCATTAAAAACTCATAGGACAAACCTTCATGGCGAGGCTCAACATTCAAAAGATTCATGAAAGCCACTTTTATATTATATTCTGTCAAGTGTATCATCCGTGGGTATATACTGTACTGCAAGAGCAGACACTTTAACATGACTTTCAAGAGACAAAAATAACTTTTAAAGCCGCCATACCTCAAACTGCAGGATGACCTTAAATGGTTATAAAGCACACACATGTGAGCAAACTGTACAACATTTAAATTCATGGCAACTATTCATCATCATAGCCCTGTTTATTCAGCTGAAAATGTGCCTCTGATCACATTTTGAGGTGTATGTGGTCGATCTGCTTTCTGAGTGTACGCCACAGTCTGTCAGCATGCCATATCCTCATTATTTACTAGACATTCAATACATGCAAAGCAGCAACTTGAAACAGTTTTGGAGTTGTACACTCCTCTGTGTGTGAATTTACATGTAACAGATACATACAGTACAATTATTTTTGTTAAACATAACTCAGTACAGATGCACACACTTGTAAAGCACTGCAAGTTCATATCAAAAAAAAAAAAAGGTTGTGACAAGTTGCAAGATCTATCCAGAGAAACTACAGTACAAGAGTTGTGTGCTGCATAGTTAAAAGCTTCTACCGACGCTCCTGCTCACAGGATGGTAAAGTGCTCGCAAACTTATTACGTCAATATATAAAGGCAACAACAGAACTAAACATCTACCTTTGACCAACACTGCCCTTTTTAAAAGTGTATTTTCCACTTGAAACAGACAACACTCCATCTATTAACTAAACTCAAACTGCAAGAAATTCAACTTACATAACATATATATATATATATTGACAACATCAGATGCTGTTCGCTGCGGACTCCAAAATAAAATTCAGTCCTTTTTCCCTCAGCAAGTTATTGCACTTCATGTTCAAGCAAAGTTAAGTTTACTGCTTATCTGCGGCACCTCGAACACAGCTAAAGGCCCGATCGTGTCATTCTGTCCCCACTTTCTAAGAGAAGAAAAAATGTAACAATCAGTTGGAGGAGGGTTCAATGACACACCTAAAATCACACTGACTCTAAAACCCCCTCGTTTAATGAGATCACTCATCAGAAAAGATCATTTAGAAATTCTACACCTGCCAAGGTGGCATATATCAATATCCACCTAAATACTCTTTTTCCACACAAGCATGCGTGATTGGTGCAGCAAACACTCAAATACACACAGTGATTTAATCAGTCTCTTCTCTGCTTGTAGATGTCAGGTAAAAGCCACAATATGGTTTACATCTCGTCAATACTCTTCGCACACATACATACGCACTTCTCTACTTTTGTTCTGAGCCCTGTGTAGACAGAAGTGCAGCCTTTTTAAAACAGAAACCAAGTCACAGTCACAGCCACTGGCCTCGAGCTCACCTGTAAACTTGTTTCAGTGCAAGATTTGGCTAAATGTGATGATACAAAAAAGAAAAGAAAAAGCAGAATACAAACAGGCTGCTTTCTAAAAGCACTGTGGAGCAGCCGAGCTCAGGTTTAAATTGGCTTGTAAAGCAGAGAAGTGACATATTTCTTCTTGTATCTGTGAGTCGCACTCAGCACCATTACTCCATCCTACACAGAGAGAAAAAACAGTTCACAGGCAAGTTGCCATTAGTGAGATCAAAACCAACTGAGCAAATATAAACAAGGTGAGAAGAGTGAGAAGCATTTTTATTTGTTTCCAGTAAACTTACCTTTATTGAGAGAGCGTAAAGGTGATTTAGCATGACGTGGTTGGGTTCAGGCAGCAGGGCAGGGTCACACTGATGAGACAGTCAGAGGAAAAGTTACAACCATTATCAGAAAATGGTAAATAGTTATAAAACATACATGGTGTGTGGTGATAGGAAAGGTATAGACACTCACAGATACATTGGTGTCTTTGTTGAGTATGACTTGAAGGAGGTGAGGAGGGAGTATCGGTGGGGCTTTGAAATGCTCCTCAGGTCTGAAGATGTATTGCTCCTGTCCATATGGACCCGGAGGAGAGCTGGACAGATCTAGGGACAAACATCAGACACAATCACAATAGTAGTAATGCGTTGACATATGCAAAGTGTTGTTATTTTTGGGTAAATGCAAAGCCAGTGTAAACAATCTGGATGCAGGCTGACCTGACGTGTCTGAGCACTCCAGAGAGTCGACCTGCAGAGCATCAAACACCTCAAAGTCAGACTTTTTCACCTGGATCAGGTTGTTGATGGTGCCGAGCTGGCTGGTTACCACTGGCTGCACGAGAGAAATGTTCCCAGAAGTCATGATAAATGTGTTATCTATTACAATCCAGTCACATTTAACTCACATATTAGAGAGACTTTAAGAGCGGAGGACTGTCAAAGAGCAGTCGGCTTATTGTATGTTTATGCAGAACTAATAACAACAGGATAGCAACATTAACATCAGTCATCATCTTAGTAATTATGAATGGAAGAGATTATCATGTCAATTTGTTTTTTGTCATCAATTTCCTTAATTAATTAAATTGAACTGATGAGCAAAAGGAAAAACATGATATTAATGTTTTAATACAATTCAATGTAAGTGGTGAAAGAAAACTTAAGGGAGCAATTAGTAAGTTTTACTAGTGCTACTGAGCCAACGTTAGCACGACCAGCTGTTTACTTTCAAAGCAGAGATGTTGTGAGTTCAACATCAAACTTCATTTCTTCACTTGTCATGAGCAGTCTCCAGCAAAAGCAAAAAAACTCTTGTTTTGTGTCTATTTTCTGTCACTTCTCCGTTTCTACTAATTTAACATGCTAACCAGCTAGCCGCAGCCCAGCCTGTCCATCTCAACACTTTTACATGACTCACAGGCTGTATTATAACATCTTGTATGGTGATTTCAACAATGGCTGGGGCTCTTGGCAAGCCTCATAAGTAAACAGCTATGAATGCCAACTTCAATAGCCATGCAAATGGCTCCTTTACTGAACAAATATACTGGTGACACGAAAATGACAAGAACACGACAATGGGGTTGTACCTCTGAAGGATCGTGGACCCACTGCCCATCTACAAAAAACTTGTACTGGTGCTCTCCTTCAGGCAGATCCAGAATCGCTACAAAGTCATTATGGCTTTGGAGAAAGGAAGAGAAACAATGTTAGTGTCATTCTGGGATTAAAAGAGGTGACGTTCTTTTGTTTGTCAGTGTAGTAATGTGTGTAAATTGTCATGTCCATCGATACATTGCAGCAAATGTGAGAATGTGCTGACGTTTAAAGAAAAAGAAGAAAAGAAAAACAATCCTGAAAAAACGATTACCTTTTATTTAATGGTATCTTTGTGTTCCAGTTATTAAAGGAACCAGCTATGTAGACCTCCTTCCCTCCACCTGCCCATCGGATCACAGTGGGTCGAGCCTGAGGACCAGTCTTTACCAGATCGTCCAGATCTGGGGTGAATTCTTTCTCTCCTAACGACTAAGAGCAAATCATTTCACAATATAACTGCAAGTTGACTTCAGAAGAAAAAAAACAACTAACATATCACACTGAAATTATAAACGTGTTGTTGTTGAACAAACAATGTTCTTTATAATAATCTAGTTTTTGTAATAGTACCTTTGTCTCTGGTCCGTGGGTGTTGAAGATGTTGGGGTCATCTGTGCTGTCCACCATCTTGCTGCTATGTTCTTGGTCTTTGTGACTGCCGCTGCTGTCTGAGCGATGGGCTTTGGCTCCATGGCGATCTCCAGACACCCTATCACTTGTGTTGCCCATGATGCCTCTCTGTCTACAGCGCTACTGGAAAGAAGGTTGAAACTGTAAAAAGACTTTCATTTAACTGATTAAACATCTAACATGCACTATAATATGAACCTCCACGAAACTGATAAGGAGGTTGTTCACAACTGGTGGACAAAGTCACCCAAGGCCCCAAGATGTCTGTTCAAATGACACATTTTCTGTCGTTTCAGACGTTTTATTTCAACTTAAATTTACCACACTGCATTAAAGTTACTGTTGATTTCCTGTCACACAGATTTCTGTCTTAATTTGGTTAAAAGCCCAGCTAAAATAAGGTTTACACTATACGAGCAATAAGTTCAGAATGAGTCATTTATATTTGATATTCATGAAAACATATATTGTGTATAATGTCAACATTGGCTTCTGACTGGAGGTATATATATACTAATCATCTTATATTTATCTTTTTGCTAAGTTAATATAAAATATATAAAGTGTACAACAACTTGAGATACAATAAACAGCTTGTAAAACAAGACACTATGGACATGTTATGGTAAATAATAACCCTGAGTAACTTAGATAAAATAGCCTTCACTACAATGTGACAAGACGTGACAGAAATGAAATACTTACACACTAACGGTTTATGTAACATGATACAGCCAAGACAGCAGAGCAACAATAAAAATCTAGCAAATTTCTGGGTACATCAGCTGCAATCATGTGGAGCAGCAGTTTGTTTTACATAAAACCCTAAGCAGCTTTCTACAGAGGCTAAAAGGCTTACCGACACAACACGACTGACAGTCTGTTAACTCTCAACCTGGACTGGATTCAACAGATTAAACCACAACAGCCGCTCGACGTTAACAGTCTTCCTGTCTCACAGCGCAAGCAACAAGTAATAAGTAACTTCATGAACCAACTTTACATATCAGCCTCATAAGAGAGCCCAGTGTTAGCTAGCTGTGACCTACCACTCTCTCCCCGCCGTCTGTTCAGCTGTGTCCGCTGAAGACAGCGAGAGGAGAGTATTTTTAGCTGCAGCTGACCATTAGCTAGCCGCTAGCTGTCACTTTCCAGCAGCTAGCTAGCTATTTGTCTTGTTTGCAGTGTCGTTGTCGTTTCAATATGGCGTGGAAAGAACGAGCTATTTACCGTGTAACGACGACAAAGCAGACTAACTTACCGATACCGGTGCTGCAGCGTAACTGTTGTTCGTATTAACTGGTGCTACACAGAGCTCAGTGTGCTACATCCGCAGATTCGTTATTTTCCAGGCCGATGCGTCCGTAAAGAGTGAAAACGATGCGAACAAAAAAGACTCCCTGGCCTCTGCGTTACACAACCAAATAGCTCTCCAATAACTGCACTGTACTTGTAATTTATTTTACCCCTTCAATTGTTTGGCATATTATTTGGTGACAGTAACAACTTAACATACACATTTGCAGCCAAAATACGTATACATACTTTGTATATATGTAGATGATGCAGACGTGGTTATGACTTTTTTTTCTTGAACAGTTGATGATGTTTATGACGAATCTGCAGATGCAACATCCGGAGCCCTCTGTGGCACCAGTTAACATAAACACCAGTTAACCTGGAGCACCAGCAGCTGTTGTGTAGTTTGTTTATCGATGAGGGCCCACCTCCTTCTAACAACTGCTGCTCCGTGGTGTCTTAACTACGCTGTGCGACGAGGACAAAAAACAGTCAGTATGTTTCGTCTGCGACGAAACGCAAACTTTGTGCCCCCTTCAACCAGGAAGTCGTTTTCTAATATCTACAGATAAAAATATCGTGACATGTAATTCATTCATCGGGATGACACATTTCAGGATGTGAGATCACCACGCTCAGTGGCTCGCCGTGATCGTATAGTGGTTAGTACTCTGCGTTGTGGCCGCAGCAACCCCGGTTCGAATCCGGGTCACGGCATTTTTAGTTACTTGAACCCCGGGGATCAATAAAGTATTTCGGATTATAACGATGATGACTTTCTCGGCCTCCAACAACCTCACGTGACTGTCGGTGGGTTGGTTATTCTTTAAAAGACTGTTAATGAGAATGTAGCAGTAGCTTACAAAGCAGATAAATTGTTATTAGGCTCAGTATCAAATGATTTAAAAAAAAAAAAAAAAAAATCATTTTAATTCAATGTCTTTCTAGACACCGGTTTAGTTTGTCCTTCCCCTTTCTACAAGGTGAACATCTTATCAGGTCATCAGGTCTTACTCAGTTACAGTGTGCTCTTTGATTAGACTAAAAACAAATGTTTCTCCCTGTTTGTGTTGCCTTGTTTATTTACATCCAGTATTACTGAACAGAAATGACTGAAATGTGGACACTGATCTGTTACTGTGGTTTACAGTATGTTCTGTCCAGTCTCATTATCAGTGAGACTGGCGACCCCTTCTGCTACAGGTGGAGAGTTTTACATATGTTTTACAATATAGACTAAAGATATACATGGTATATATACATGCTCATAACAGTTATCATGCTCAATTACCAACCATTAGCTGCTCAACTACATTGATTAGGTAAACTGATTAACTTTAACATTAACTTTAATTCACTTTTTAATTAAACTTTTACTCCTAATTTTGAAATATGTTTGAGACATCATCTGCTACTACACTTTTTTTCATACTAGGATACAAATAAATAATTCAAATTCTCCCATTTTAATTTAAAGAAAGACAAATATTGTCACACCAAAAACCACAGAATTTATTCCACATGCGTCGTCTTTATTAACCACTGGGTGGAGCTGCAACTCACATCAGTAATCCTCAACTTCAGACTAGTGATCTCAACTTGACATCACTTTGTCCTCAAGTAAGCCTTCCACCAAAGACCATGTTCAACTTCTATGAGAAGTTTCCACACATACAGATTAAAGACTATTAAATCAAAACTTTTTAATTTCTTAAATCCACATTAACTTAACTTATAATAAAGACAAAAGGCAGATTCTCATATGATAAATAAAAACGTCCCCACGCTCGGTTGTGTGACAGAAGTTACAAAATGTTAAATGTAACAAGATCCTAGTGTGTGTATGTTTTTGGAGTTAGGGTCTCGATATCTGAAATGAGAAGTGACAACAGATACATGCTCCTTGCAGGCATTTCAGTCCAATGACCAATCAATAAAGTTTTCTTTAAAGTAACACCATGTTACATAGTAGTAACCATCATTCAAACCCATAAATAATCATAACTACAAAAAGATAAACAGTAAATATGTGCACCACAGACATACGGCATACCTATATATAGTAAAAAACATCTGCTGATGTGATAACGTTCGCATTGAGTGGCTGTAAGGCACATTTAATTGATTTTAAGATAACACACAGGATGTGTTACTGGGGATTTTCACATTGCACAACATGAGTGTGTTTCCATTCACACACTATTCCAGTGTTAACAACTATTGATATTTCACAGGGTCAGATATTTTTAGGGTGAAATCTGCTGAATGGGGCCAGTGTTTGTCTGGAGCTGATGTCACTCTAGACCAAGTGTTACATCATCCTCAAAACACTGGGTGTGTGTGTGTGTTTTCTGGTCATTTAAATTGACAAAATGTAATATTTTGTCATTCTGAGGTAAAATGAGACATAATTAGTGTTTATCAACACCACTTCTGTCCCACTGAGTTACCAATTTGGCTGATCACAGTATTTAAGGGTTAACATTAGGAAACGTAAACAACCGTTCTGTGTATTATAATATTAAATTATTATGAATGTTTGACATACAGTACCTTGTTTGTATCAATTATTGTTTGGAGAGTGTACAGATGTGGGGAGTGTGTTGTGTACAACAGCAGAATAAAAATTAAAGCATGCTCACCACAACATATTAATGCTTCAGTTACTGACAGACAACCCTTACTGGAACACATGCAGGTTTCCATCCATTGAACTTCTGTTCCACCTGATGGATGTCATGCTCTGGATGTCTGGTGTCCATCTGTCTTCTTAAAGTTACTTCAGACATGCTCTAGTCTGACAAATACAGTAAATATTGTTTTTTTTCATATTTGCTTCCACTATCATTTGGAGATTCCTAAACCAGTCTTCATGTATTCGTAAACCACATAGCTAATGCTGACAGCAGGAATGACTTTCATAAAGTTTGGCAGGATACCCCGGTAGAGTCCAAAAAACCCATCTTTGGCTACAATCTTCTTCATCAGAGAACTCATGGAGGGCTGGTCCGATGCATCCAGAGACGCTGTGAAAAAACATTCAGTTAGAGAGGCAGCGCTGTAACAGACGACTATACTGAGCAAGATTTAACATTGGAAGTAAGTAACCAGAAAAAATACTTCAATGCACAGAATTACTGAAGATTGATGTCAGTAAACTGTTATTTGTAGTTTCACACAAGTAAGATCTCACCAACTGTCTATTTCTGTACAACTTTATCAATACAGAGTTCATTAGCTGAGGAAACAGTTTAGTAGTAATGTAATTACACGATTTATCAGATTGTACTGGCAATTTACTGTCTATTCTTTACATCAGAAAGTACTTTAAATTGTAATTTCATTTTAGAGATTGAGATGAATAAGAAAAAGTCCTCTGCGACAGCCTACTTACATTACATTAGCTCTCAGGGTATCTTTACAAAAAGTATTGGCTGGTATCTCTGCGGAAATTTGTTTTATAAAACTTTGCCTACAGCAAACAATTATGTAATTATGTGTCATGTAAGTTGTGTCTGCACTCAGTGTACCTTGTGCCTGCATCCGTGTGCGTACGAGGGCGAGAGGATAGCTAGCCAGCTGGCCGCAGGTGCTAGAAATGGTTCCGCAGCCCAGCAACACCAGAACTCCAGGATTAGCTGAGTCTTTGGTGTGGTATGACAACCAAGTGTTCTTGAGAGTCTGAGATGCAGGAGAAAGATTATACTGTGCTCAACACAATGCAAAAATATTAATTTCTCTGATTGAATTCAATGTTTTTTTTTTTTCCTTCATTCAGTGAAGTGCACTCGATTGTGAAATATCAATAAAGGTTCAGAGTGAATCATGAAGCCTGCATACCTCATAAACAGCGAGGTCTATCCCAGCGTAGGGAATGATGCCCAGTAAGTTTGGAATGTAGCCCTTATAAAAAGCTGCGACACCCTCTTTCCTCAGGATCTTCTTGGCACAATCAAACATTCCTGAAAACTGGCCAGTTTTTCTCAGCGTCAGTCGAGTTTTTAAAACCTGAATTGGACAAAAGAAAAAAAAAAAACTGAGGGACGATGCGCAGGTTCTTTTGACAAACGTTTAAAGACATTTATGTTTATGAAACAGTGATGCAATCGCTGTCTTACCTCCATTGGGTAGATGGCTGTCTGCGCTGTGGCTCCAGCCAGAGAACCAGCCATGAATCTCTTGTGCGTCTCAATCTTTTTTCCTTCCGATGATAACAACTTCTTATACTGTAACAAACTTACATGTTAGAAACGGGTAATAAACTGTATCAAATATATACAAATAATTGCTTCACAGAGATGTCTCTTACTTGCTCATATGCCATGAATTTGATAGCAGTCTCAGGTGCAATCTTTAAAACATTGATGCCATTTCCTCTCCACAGTGAAGCCAGACCTCCCTCATTTATCATCTGTCTGAAGCCCCCGACCAGGCTTATCTTGTTGGATTTAGAGGAGTGAACCTGCAGTAAACAATTAGAACGGGACAGTTTGCACATGTATCTAGTAAAGGGAATTATTTGTTTGGCAGATGTCGCTCATGTGTTTCACCTGCATGAAGACTTTCATCCTGTCCAGAGGGGCAGTACCAGTACGAGAGACAGATCCTGCAACTGCACCAGCAAACAGCTGCTTCCACCAACCACCTGAGCTCTTCTCTTCTTCAGTGAATTCATCAGGGATGGCGAGGCTGTCACCTATGTCCAGTATCTATAGAACACAACACCACATTTACTCACTGATAGTAGCATACGGTACACACAACGTTATAACAAAACTAACAGAACAAAACTACTTTCTCTTTGAGAATGTGGTTCTCTGGGGGAGGTACATGTCTCATGACATGTCTTGTGTGGTTGTCAATGTGACAAAAAAAACTTCTCAAGTCAATGTAGCACTTCTTCTTTTGAGATCTGTTCTCACAGTCATGCAGCAATTGTTTTTATAAACTTGCTCACCCCAATGTTGCACTGCAGAGACAACATTTATAAAACCTTGAATGTAAGGTTTCTGTCTCAAAATACAAACATCAGGTGCATAACACACTGGATATTCCCTAAAACCTGTGCAAAAAAAAGCTACACTGTGAGAAAAGAAACACAACAAAAACTGCTGTAGCTGTAACAATTTTAACAAACAATGAACTGAGCTGCTTATCCCTTAGCTAGAGGAGCTTGTGAAATCATAATCACTGAGCAGACTGAACCCTCATCTTGCATGCTTTAGCTGTTTCAAATAAACATGTTCAATGTTTTTCCAAAAGCATGACAAGGCATGATGGCAATTTAATGCAAGACTACAGGGGAAACACGAGGATTTTAGTAACGCAATTCAGTCTATTTCATTCATGCAGCACTAGTAACAAACCAGTCAATGGTACCTCTATTTGCACTGAGAGGTAGAGGAACAAACTGTGCAGAGCTGTGACTGGATCATTTCTGACAATCTGGTCTATCGAAGCTTCTGCCACAATGTAAACTGCAGAGGAAATCCATAACATCTAACACAAGAAGACTGGACTGGACTAGGCTGTAGTTTGTTTTTGTGTTTGCACAAAGTATTTGGGAGGGTTTGTGTGTACAACAGTTGCCCCTGCATATGTTTACAGAGTGTCTTTGGGAGTGTTTATGTGTATCATGTGTGTTTCCTGTACCGAGGAGTGTTTCCAGTAGCGTATGATCTCTTCCAGGTTGTGGGCAGGGTATAACAGGAAGTGTTCTCTCCACTCATTCCAGTCCACCATCATGGTGCCGTCAATGTCCATACTGAAGAAACACAGAGACAACTCTTCACCAAAGAACAGATGACTCATTACATCACATCTAAAGCACACAAATGACACATAAGCAATTTTCTTTCATCAAACTGTTAATAGAAACATGTTACATATATAAGGTGCGGTCAAACCTCTGTAAGATTTTCAGGGCATCCTTTTTGCTGACATGTAAGCCCAGCTCTGCGAGACTCTGTTGGATCTCTGAGGCATCAATGCGACCTAACATCATATAAAAAATATGCACCAGTATAAACAGTTGACATGTGGCTTTGTAAACATTCACTTGCATGTGTCAGTGCGTGTGAACACTCGCGCCGAGCATATCTATTTATTAAGGCGCTGCTTCTTCACTTATTACTCACCATCGTTGTTCCTGTCCAGACTCTTAAATGTCAGCAACAGCTTCTTCTCGTGCTCCTTCAGATATCTAGTGAACTCGCTGAAGTCCAGAGTCCCATCGTTGTTCTGGTCACCGGACATCACAATTTTCTGCAGAGAGGTGATCAGATCTAATGGTTGATTTTGACTCTCTCGTATACACACACATAAAGTCAAACAGCCATACCCCCTCAGGAATTTCATGCAAAACACATAGGCCTTGTCGAAACTCTCAGTGTCTGTAGGAGTCCTCCCCCCTGACCCTTGAGTGTTTTACCTGTGCAGCTCCCTGACGGAATATGCCCATAGCTTTGAGGCCCGCTCGCAATTCAGCGACGTCCACCTTTCCATCCTTATTGGTATCAAGTCTGTCAAACAGGTCCTGGTATGACCTCTCACTGTCGGCATCCCAGCACCGAGCGTTAGATAGCAAATACGTCCGTAACATATGATACATTGTGGCGCTAATGTGGAGCAGCGTGCAAACGAGCCGTCCTGCAGTCAGACTGTGGTCATTACTCCATGTTTAAAACCATGCACCGATCCAGATGAAAACCCCAGTGTGAGCTCGTTGTTTAAGATGAAAAGCTGGGTCCCATGGACTTTTATTCAGCGGTGTCCCGTGCAGAGGTGTGTGTATATGTGTGTGTGTGTGTGTTTCGTAGCGATCCAGGGGAACTGCAGTAACCGAGGGCGGAGCGAAGGACGCGACCTAGCTACTATGTGTTTTCTACGGAAAAGCAGGAAAGCCGCTAAAATAGAAAAGTGGGGGAATAAACATCTCCTGGGTTAAACCTATTCATGAACCAGCTAATGCTTCTGTTTTTATCATGTGTCGTTAGAAAGAAACCTGCTGTTTGTGATGTGTAGTGACGCTTTGCAGTAAGACATTTAATCTCTTCATCTACACGGACGTGTCGCCTAAAACAATCAGCATCGTATTTCCTACCGCTCAGTGACCTCAGGGTCCACTAGAGGGCGATGTCTCATCACACCAGAAGACAAGACTCAGACCAGAGGAACCAATGAGCCTCTCGAGGTCGAAATACTGTAAAAAATATATCATTTTAATTTTACAGGTGAACTTGTGGTCATTATAAGAAACTATGGTTGTGTAAATGCAATTTTACAAACACAAAATAACCTGCACATGTAGAGGTGAAAACTTAGTAAATAGCTTGTCTACTCACATTTTGTGCTTAAGTGCATTTCCTATTTCTACTTTATTTCACTTTTTTGTTACTTCTGTACATTCTAGAATAAAAAATAAGTTTTTTTTATTTGTTTACTGGGTTAATTGCGTCACAAAGATTAAAACCTTACCTATAAAGTATGATGATTTTGTTACATACAGTGTGATGTATTGTAACAGGTATTGAGCCGTATGTAAAGTTGATCAAACTAGCTCCACCTCAACCAACTCTTATATCAAAATCACGTGTCAATTTATCAATAATTAAGCTGCTTCCATCTGCTAGATGGGTCACTTTTATCCACATATAATATAGTGATGTGTTTTTCTTCTGTTCTAATTGTATAGATTGTTGAATGTTTAAGTTGTGGTGGGTTTCTTTACTTGTGGCTTTTAAATCTTTCCTATTTAGTTCTGTTCTTCATTCTATTGTTTTATTATTATTATTATTATTGTCATTACCTATATATGTGTACTAGAGCTGTGGTAACCCCAAAATTTCCCCCGTGGTCAAATAAAGGAATACCCTGTTTTATCTTTATTTATTTTGTTTGTTCCACTTATAATGGGGCTTTCCTACAGTCTGGTAATTGGTGCTTTGAAAAAAATGGACCTGATTGCAGGTCTGATCCTACAGTTTTATGTATTTGTGTTTTATTACCTGTGCTAACAAGTGTCAACACATCAGATTGATTATTACAGATATGACGCAAAAAATAACATAAAATAAAACATTTTAAATGGCTGTATTATCAATGTTTTTTGCTTTTAATTTCCTCTTATACCACATTACTCACCAATGACAGATACTTCGCTCTATTGTTTCCACTTCTGTTTTTGTGGTCGCGGGCACAATGCCACGTTTGCATTAAAGTCACTGTACTTTTGCTGAAGGTGCATGAAGTGTAGTATTTTACCTGACAGTGGGGGTTTGAGTTAGTTTAAAGTTTTATTATAAAACTAGAAGCGTCCATTTCAGTCGTGACCTCGGTAATTGTCTTTCATCGTGCAGCTCTAGTGTCCAATCAAACCGCAGGATTCCTCCACGTCATGAATGATATTTTTCAGTGGGTGGGAAGGAGGAGATTTGAACTTTGAATCGTGTCTGATGAAGTAACAACAGCTGAGGGAGCAGAGAAAGTGTTCAGCTGTCTGTCTGCTCCTTCACTCCACTTCACTTGAGCTGCGCCCCAGTCAGACACCAGCCTTCAACACTCACCATGTCGTTCATTCTCATGAAGAAAAAAAGATTTAAATTCAAAGTGGACTTCGACCTGGAGGAGTTATCATCGGTGCCTTTCGTAAACGGAGTTTTATTTTGTAAAGTCAGGCTGTTAGATGGAGGCTTTGCCGCAGCGTCGACTCGGTAAGAATGTTTTCTATTTATAGCAGTTCACTGGTTGTTTCAACGAGCTGAAGTTACATTTAAATGAAACTTGTTTTGACCCGCTTAGTTTCGTTTGGAAACATGTTTGGCACTAATTGTCTCTTCTTTACACTTTATTTCTGACTATGAATGACCAACAGCCTCCAGACTAATGTGTCACTAGTTAACAGGAGCTAGCTGTGAGTTAACATAACTGACGTTATACAAACTACCAACGGAGCAGTTTAATATTAACTCACCTGACAACACTTGGAAACTTGTTGCAGTGTGTGAGGGCAGCGGAATTTAGGAAGCTGCTGTGATTTAACGCGATTAATAAGTGGCACCGACGCTAATTAGTTCTATAAAATGTAAGTTTATAGTTTTTAAAAGTAATTTTAACCGACGTTTAACGTTACGTTGACCAGTTGCTAAGCAACGAGCGCTACAAGCAGGCGATAGATTTGACTAGATTAGTCCACAACAACATGAACACCAAGAATAACAACAGTTATATTTCTACTGCCGTGGTTGTTGTGGTTGTGTGATCTATTTGTTGTCCCCATTCATCTGTGATGTCTGAGAAACAGTATTTCCTTCCATTGCAGAGGAGCACACAAGGTTAATCCCCCGGGTCTATGATTATAGCTGCTAGTAGCACTTATGTGAGTCACTGTGGAAAAACGGACACAGCTCAAGTCAACGGTCGTCTTCACCTCACCATGGCAACGGTCCGTTCATGAAAACTACAGTGTAAACACTGTATTCTTATTGTTACACTTCAACCATGCTTGTTTTCTCTTTAGTGAATATAAATGTAGTGGTAACTTTGTTTGTGGCGAGGTATTATATTATTATTATTATTATTATTATTATTATTATTAATAAAAACATAACTAATCAAGTCACAGTTGTGTAATATTTTTCCATCCATCAAGACATATTTCCCGTTCCCTGTGAGGTCAAAGTTACTGACATGTCCCCAAATCACACGTTACAAATTTATCCTGAAAGAACAGTTTTTCTTTCCCAAAAATATCCATACACACCGTCAATTAGAGCAAGAATCACTAAAAACACTACTTCATTTTCTCACTGCCAGAACTTGTGCCACAATCGCAAACATTTAGGATCCAACATTAGACCAGTTGGTATTAACAAATGTTTGCAAAGGATGAGTGAAAACATTTTCCAATATAATTTTGCAGAAGACTGCTCAATACTTTTAGGACGTTCGTGATCTTTCTTAACAAACTAAATTTGTCATATTTTTCAACATATTCTAGACGCAAAACTTCAGCTTCCCCTGTTCATAACAGTGTGGAAGACATCTTCTCCACATACTCAGTGGATAATCCACACATTAATGTGGGAGATTTGACATTAATGTTTCTTCTTCCAGTTTTCAGTATGTTTTGGTTTCTGTATGAACTCGTGTCTCTAAATGTGCTTCTCCCACAGAGAGCCAGTCCAGGCGAACTGTGTTCACTGGAGGAAGAGATTCTCTTTCGTGTGTAAGATGAGTGCTAATGCTGGGACAGGTGTACTCGACCCCTGTGTGTGTCGGGTTTCTGTGCGCAAGGTACAGCACTTTTTTTCTCTACCATCAAGCTGTTTTGACCTTTCAAAATGGATTGAATATACCAAGAAAAAAAGTTTATGTACATAAGATCAGAAGCCCTGTTAATTTCTAACCATATCACATCACCCAAATACTTTGTGTAGATAATGGTCTACTGTATGTGTGATATTTGAAGCAGCAAAATAAAAACTCACTTGTTTTCTTTTTGATTTTAGGAGTTAAAGGGTGGAAAATCTTTTGCAAAGGTAAGACTTCTCTTCAAAAGTCTGGAGACAAATGCTAGTGACTCATCAGAATAATCTTATCATAATATTTACATGATAATAGTTGGCATTCGAGTGACCTTAGAGGACATTTCCCTGAGAAATCATTGTATGTACTAGAAATGTTTTTATTTCTAGTTTCCGGCTTTAGTTACTGATTGACAAAACCCACACCATGTTAACCAATAACTTAAGTAAATTAGGTTATCTGATTTCTCAAGTACTGAAGGTCCTACAGCATGTTTCCTTAAAGGTGACAGAGAACGGTTGAACAGGGTTTTGATCCTTGTTCTGTGATGTGACACATACACAATAAAAAAATGCTGGTTGCATGTGTAACGCCTCAGAAGCTTCATAAAGACCTCTCAGAAAGTTATTTGGGGGGTGGGGGAGGTGTTTAAGTGCATGGTTTTGCATCTATTTGGCATCTTTTCAGGCTTAACTGGCAACGTCATTACAAAATTCAAGCACTTGTTCCACAAGCCCAGGTCAAAACGCTTTTTTATTCTCTGTCACCTTTAAGTTTAAGCTGGGTTGGATTTCTTCAAGTAGATTTCTGTATTTTTAACATCACATTATCAATGGACAATGTTTTGACGTTCATGAGCACAAGACGAGAGAAAACTGCTGTTACTATTCATCAAAGTTTAAATTGAGTAAAATCTGCATTTAACAATTTAAAATGACCAATAGTTGACACTGTTTGATCATGTGTGCAGCTGGGCTTTGCCGACTTAAACTTGTCAGAGTTTGCTGGATCTGGCAGCACAACACGACGGTGTCTCTTAGAGGGATATGACACAAAGAACACCAGACAAGACAACTCAATTCTCAAGGTATGTTGGTGATGATAAATTATCCCTACATGATAAGGATATCACATATGTTTGTAGAAATGTGCAGCCCTACTGTCGCCAGATTGTGAGTTTACTTCAGGAGGCGCTCCACTCTTTGGGAAAATGAGATTCATAACATGGATAGAAAAGTTGAATGTCCTGATACAAGACATGCCTGAGCCTGTGAACCATTGGAACAAATGTAAAATATGTAGTTTCCTCTCAGGGCACAGGCCTGTAATCAGCTTCCATTTCTCACAGTCTTATTCTAAACCTTTGACAAGATCAACCTCACCATACTAAAACCACACTAAACAGGAAAATGTTGTTTTTTTCTGTCTCTCAGGTGCATTTGCTCTTTAGCCTAAAAACACTGACATTGTTGCTCTTCTTTCTCTGTTACAGGTTGTCATCACTACACAACTTATGTCTGGAGACCCTTGTTTTAAAACGTAAGAGCCCCTCTTGATTTTATTCATCTGTTGATTTTTGTTACTCAACCTTAAAGTCTAAGTAGTTTAGTATTTATACGATTTCAAAATTGTAACCAAGGATGTAATGACTAATGTGTGTGATGTTAAAATGTATTCATCTACTTGTGGTTGCAAAGAAAGCATATCCGTGTAAAACGTCTGCACTTAACCACAAAGCAAAATGTCATCATCATATCCTGTCTGTCACCAGACTAAAAACACAGTTACTTGTCTGATATTACCGACAACACACAATTCAGTGTTATGAAGTACTGTTTTGTAGCTGAGGTGTTATCACAGTCTTATCTGAGTGCTAATAACACTCTGCCCAAACATTAAACCACCCAGTCTTACAGGTGAGAAACAAGTGATATGAGATCAACTCTGCCCAGAGTTTGTTTTTTCATCAAAGTCAAGAGGTGTATGTTGACTAATGTCACGAAGGACACAATGTGATATCACACCCTTGGCAAAAAGCCTGTACCATACGCAAACAGTTAGCTCTCTTCAACAACACAAGTCTTTCCTTGTATTCTTTCATGTCCCAACTCATTCTGAGTGTAATCATACACACATTGCTGCCTAGGAGATGTTTGGAGCATAAACTGTAGGATAGTCGAGTCATTCATACCAGGGAGTGTTACTCATTGTGTGTGAAGGGCTCACAACAGTCCTTGGTGGAAAAATGACGTGCAATAAAACTTCACCGTCTGTCTGTCTGACATCTCTCTGCTCTCATGCCTGTTTAACACTGAACCATAGCAACAGAGAAGTGGGGTTTCCTGTATTAATGTGCATTGAAGCTGCTATTGCTAAGATGTAATTGTCACCTTGTTTGTGGGTTTAGTTTTTCACTTCCTGTGTGTCAATGTAATGTGTTTTTTATTTTTACATGCAGTTTTATGATTGCGGCATAAAACAATATTGTATTTGTCTATTTTATGTAACATCTCTGAAGGTCAAGGCCTTTATATTGAATTATGAAATAGTCAAGTTCATTTGTGGAGATTTTTTAGCGCTGTGTACTCCTCGCCCCTACCAAAGTCAGAAACTGTGCAACAACACTTAGTGACACTAAGGCCGCACCTTGCCTCTAAGGTAATTTCACTGCTTCCTGTTGCCCACAGTCCTCCATCTACAGCCATGACTCTTGGGATCCCACAGGCTGAAGCAGAGTGTCTCCTCGAGGACAGGAAGGGAGGGGACCTACAGATATCACAGTCAATCACTGGTGTGTACATATACACTCCATGGCCTTCAAGAGATTACTTTTTCTTACACTAGATCATCTTTTATTTAACTTTTTGAACAAAAGCAAAGATTGTCTGGCATTAAATGCACCATTAACCTAAAGGTCAATCCTCTAGTTGTTCTACGAAGAGACAAATTTGTGGATAGCACTGATTTGCAGATTTCACCAATGAATATCTTCTAATTTTATTCAGAGACTCCAAGGAAATCAGCATCAGTCCCAGAGGAGCTGGTCATGTATGGTCACTCCAGAACACCAAGCTATGCAAGTCAGCAGTCAAAAATCTCAGGTACTAAACACAGACATGTGTTTTAAAAAACAAAACAAAAGTATTAACACACCAGTCATAAATATAACCAAATTAATGTAGAATATTCTAATTATTATACATAATATATCCTTTTCCTCCCATGCTTTAGGTTACAGCTCAAATCACTCCAGTTCAACAGATCTGAGCCATCGAAGAAGTGCATCAGGAGGTTCCACCTCCACAGGTATCGGCAGCATCTTGGAATCAAATGACCAGGCGGAGAGAGGAGAGAGGGAGAGCAGGTCTGCTCCACCAGTCTCAGTAACCTGCCACCATGCACCTGAACACCCCTCTACCCCTGTTAGGGCTTTAAGGTAATACACATGTTTACAAAGGATCTGAAATTGACATTCACAACTTTAGTACTTTCCCTGGGAACTTTTCAGGTCAGCTTGATATATTTCATTGTGTCTTTTGTCGTATTTGTAATATATGTTTCTGTTTCTCCATTAGACACCCTGTCAAGCAGAACTCGATGGAGAATCAGCTGAAAAGAGTTGATGCCACCAGAGTAGACGCTGATGACATAATTGAGAAAATCCTACAGAGTCAGGATTTCAGCCATGGCTTCCTGGACTCCAGTGCAGAGGGTGTGTACAGTTAATCCACCAGTTATGGAGCCTGGCTTGGAAAGTTTCCATCCATTGATGAGATCAGATTACACAATGTCTCTTATGCACTCCCTTGAAATGATTAGATGTTTATGATCATACTAATCATAAACTGTGGAGTGTTCTTACTTACTGCAGTTACTTACCTAAATATTGATTTTCATTTGATTAAAGACTACAGATTTTAGGTTGTCATGAATTCAACAAGGTCATTTGAGGCTCACTAAAGGATGTCCCAGCTGACCATGACATAATTTCCATGACCCCAAACCTCATTTTTAAACCAGCAGACTGTTCTGTTAAGTAATGTAGACTCTCCTTACTGCCCTTACACTCCTTATTGTTGAGGGAGCTGTTGCAAACACTGTTAGAAGTGTATCTTTTGATATTTCTCCTTAACTATCAGCTATGTCCTTAAATGTTGTTTGGAAGAAGTAACATTTATCTCTCTATGATTTGTTGCCAGCCATCTCCTCAGATTCTCTACAACTTTCCCCAACTGTTAGAGATATTAGAAATTAAGTGTGAGGCAGGTATTATCAAACACAACTATGTGAATTCTTGGCATTGTTTTCTGTTTCTTATATGTGTATTTGTTTATTGTTGCAGAAGAAGGGCTCAGCTTGTTTGTTGGTCCTGGTGGGAGTACAGCCTTGGGAAGCCAGCACACGAGGTGGGTGTGATTATGTAACGCTGAATTGAGGGTGCCATGCCACAGGCATTTACTACAAATATAAATCTATTCTAACAGTCTTTGCAGTGACCATGGGTGGTCGTAATGTTGTTTGCTTTTTTTTTTGTTTGTTTCTAAAGTGTAAATTTTCATGAATATACTTTCATTTTCACATTAAAGTGTCAATTTTGCTCCACAGCCAGATCAGATAACCACCCTCATTTCCTGACATGCAACACATTGTGGCATTCTCTTTCAGGGTCGCGGCTGGAGCCTTTGAGCAGGTGGTGATCAAGCGCTAGGCTTTGGGAAGCATGTGCCTTTCTAAAGGGTGTTGTATTACTCTGATGCGGGGGATGCATCCAGACTCAGTTGTGGAGGTGCCATAAGAACCTGTTCTTGCCTCACTCCAAGAGGCGTAATTTCTTTTACACAATCCCTCTGCACCTTAAGCTTCAGCTTACAGCTTCTGTTGACCAGGAGAGCCCTCTAGTGTTTGAGAAGCGGAGTTGAAAACCACATTGTATGAACATTGTGATCACTGAAAGATGCTGTCATATTTCCGTCAGCCTTGTGTTCAATGAAAATATGAGAAACTGCATTTTTACTGTAATTCCTCTGTCCAATCGTCTTTGTCATGCGGCTGGTAGAGGTTTTTCCTTGTTATTTAAAAATGTCATGAAGGTTGCCATGTTTTTACTTTGGTATCATTTTTATTTCAAAAAAAGTGGGGTTTGGTTTAATTATTAAGTTAAGAGTTTATCTTAAAACAGACAGCATATATTTTACAAGAGAAAAGGTCACAAACTACTAAATATATTTAATAAGTGTTATGCAAGAGGAGTATACCAGACAGATACTGATCTCTCTCTCTAGTGCTCTCGCTGTGATAATTGATAATGAAATAAGTGGATAGAGAGAGACAGCTTTCACCCCTTCAGTCTCATATGTAGAGAGTGGTGGGGAAAAAAATGGAAAATAAGGAAATAGGAAAATAATGTGGAATGTATTTGGAGTGGGTACAGCACCATATACTGTCAGTAGCCTAAGCCTTTTACAAATAAACACCTCTGTTCGCCTGGTTGTGAGGGAGGATGTCTGTAGCCTATTTAAAATATCATTATTTTTATGTTTCTTTCAAATATTTGAAATATATATTTCAAATGTGTGTGTGTGTGTGTGTGTTGTTTGTCTAAAGTCAAGAAAATACAATTTTTATCACAGTTTTTATACATGTACCACATGTAGTATGTTGTTTCTGCCTGTAATATGTAAGCTATGGTTCATGTAATGAAAGCTGTGTAAAGTCCATTATGTTTATATGTTATCTATGTTGTCTAAAAAATGCTAATGGTGCATTTAAGGCCAAATCTGTAAATAAAAAAGAAGTGCACTATAGATATGGACAGGTGCTGTACTTTTCATGCTGTATTTCTGAAGTAAAAAATAAATGAATAAATAAAATTAAAGAGTTATTTAAAGAAACAAACAATCTTGCACATAATTTGCAATAATTCAATAAGAAGAAAAGAAAATGGATGTTGAAATTGCATTAAGCGAAAATTAAGACACTGAAATACCATTAACAAGTTTGACTAAATGATTTCCGTTTTGCATAACATTTACATTTCAAAGTAAAATTCTACTGAGTATTTTGATTTACAAAAAACGCCTGCGGACATGTTTTATATAACAATTAGACATTGAACATGAAGATTAATTTGAAATAGTAATTAAAAAAGTCAAATCCAATTTAAAACCGTTTGGTGTGGGTATGTGTGTATGCTTTTATTTTCTTAACCAGACGTTCGCCGTGGAGACGGGTCAACGGTTACAGCGGTAGTCCGCTTCACTGCAGCACCAACGGTACAGTTCCGGTTCCACCTCGCAACGGGACTTAAGCTACAACGACGGCGGGAAGTTGTTATCCTCAACCGTACATCTTAACCTCAAATCCTCACCAACCAGACGGACGAAATTGTTAAAGCTCGACAATTTACAATCTAATATTGATGGATTTATGAACGGAAAAACATCAACTGTAAACCAAGTTTAGCGGCGTGGGATTCAGCTAACATGGCTAACGTCGGAAACCAGCTACCAACACAGGCCGTTAGCAAGCCTGCATCAGGAAAACATGGAAATGTACTGCCCCTGTGGGGCAACGAAAAGACTATGAACCTCAACCCAATGATTCTTACCAATGTGCTGTCTTCGCCGTATTTCAAAGTTCAGCTTTATGAGCTAAAGACCTACCATGAAGTTGTGGACGAAATCTATTTCAAGGTAACATTAGCAAATGCTAACCCGCATGCTAGTTAGATAACACTGTCCATTGAAGACAGCGTTACTTTGGTTGCAATGCGCTGCAGTCGTTGAATGTAAAACTGGCTTAGACCGCTAGTTTGATCTCGCTCAATTTGCGCATTAAATGTCCGTTAAATTATTATTAAGCTGCGCAAAGATAATTACTTGTTTGCCGTTGGCAGCTCAAATGTGGTGATTGCTAGATGGTGAAACAATAGCATACCGTTAACGTAACTCAGAAATGATTGATTCTGTAGTTGTATTGCTTTGGTAAGTTTAAAAAGTTCAGAAAAAATAATTCAGAAAAGTATTTGGGCAGTTACGAGGTAAGCTGTGCTATTAATGTGTATGGGGAACTTCAAAGTTCACCATAGTTTCAGCTGTTCTCATGGAGTAAGTCAGCAGGGAGGGTTTTCCTGATGTGTGGTATCTACAGTGGAGACTCAAATCGGGTCTAGCAGGCAGGTGTGTGTGTGTGTGTCTATATAAAGTAGTTTAATGAGGTTCTCTGTGCTCTCAGGTGACTCATGTTGAGCCTTGGGAAAAGGGAAGCAGAAAGACCGCAGGCCAGACAGGAATGTGCGGAGGGGTAAGTGAGAAGTACGTGCTTTTTATTCTCCCCATCTTCTACCCCCTGTATGTTTTCCTCACCAAGATGGATGATACCTCGACTAATTCTGCTTGAAATGTTGAGTATTGCTGGCACAGAGTCGTCAGCTGTTATGGCGGTGGTGACGTGATTTGCTAACACATTTTATTCCTTGTTAGGTACGTGGAGTTGGGACGGGTGGTATTGTGTCTACTGCTTTCTGTCTTCTATACAAACTGTTTACTCTCAAGCTGACTCGCAAACAGCTGATGGGTCTGATCACTCACACAGACTCTCCATACATCAGAGCACTTGGCTTCATGTATATAAGGTATGATTTGTGTGTTTGTGTTTGTAGAGAGAGAGATGACAAAATTTAATGACCCTAATACTCCTTCAGTAACATTTGTTTTATCACTAATATTCAGTGTAATTTTTATTGCATCCCTGTTTAGAGCCTCATTTTAAAGTGAAAATGTACTTTTAAACAACATTAACTATGCCAACAAGTGTTTAATATATAGTAAGTAAGTGTTACACATTGGATGTCATGAGTGAAAATCGATGTATCAGTGAAAGAATTAATATCAGTTTGACTGGAACTGGTCCATAAAAACATAATTGAAATCTGTGCAAAATCACAACATGATGGTTTAATCCAAATGCTGTCTCTGCTTTGTTTTGACCCAGATACACTCAGCCCCCAACAGATTTGATTGAATGGTACGATGGGTTCCTGGATGATGAGGAGGTATGTCTCCCCGGGTAATAATTTGATGTTTCTTTCTCTCTATTAAATACACAAATCACAGAACTCGTGTTAAAAGCTCCCCATCCAGCCCTTCCTTGTGATGCTCATAGCTGATTTTTCACCTTTGCCTTCATTTGGCTTAATTGTCCACAGTTTTTGTCCTGTAAACCTGAGTAGCTAGGTTACTTGCTCACTGCTCTGCTGCTGATATTTATGAGGGTAAGTACCATATGTGATGCTGAGTCAATCTTTTAGTCTAATGTGATATCAAGGCATGCTTTCTGTTTCTGACAAGATCAGGACTTGTTGCACAAATCCAAATTGTGATAAATGGCAATTGGAGAATTCCTACAACTACACACACAAGCACACACACAATACAACATGTCATATTTTGTGTGAATACATTGTGTTTTATTCATATTTAACAAATTATAATTTGATCAAGGCTGTGCAACCAGGCCTCCTTTGATGTTTTGTTGCATTATATTTGAATTGATCATATGAAATCATATCCTACCCAACTCTTTAATTCCCCTGTTTTTTTCTTTAGATGCCCATTGTGCAGCAGGTGAATTGGATATTGTATCTCAGCACTGTTGGTTTGCGTGTGTGAGTGCAAAGCGGCTGTTCTCTACCATATAAAGTTGATAACTATTCAGCTTGTGTGCACTTACCTACAGTTCCAATCTGTTCTTACACTGTGGGCATTTTTTAGTCTCTTACTCTCTCTCTCTCCCATTGTGGAGTTAGGAGACTGATGAAGGAAGCCAAGGCTTCTTTGTCTTTATCTCTGTCAGTCTCAATATTCTTCTCTCCTTCCCTTCATTTATGGTCCATAAACAGCCACTATTTGAAGATGCTTTTTCGAATGGATTGTCTGAAGGAAACGGGGATATAACTTTTTCTTGATTATCAAAGCTCACTATGTAAATACAGATTCCAGGATCTGCCAGACAGCTTAGATGAGACAAACCTTTTGTGATATTTATAGTATTGTTTCCTCTCAATTAGCAAAAAGTAAAGTAATTTACTTGCTCATTTGATTGATTTGAGAGATTAAGCTAGATGAACAGAGGTGAAGGTTCAGTACTTGGTCATCACAATTTCTTTTTGTTTTAAGGCAAGATTGAAAAAAATCAAATTTACCTACTTCCTGCCTGCACTAACTGGGTTTGTCTGTGGCTCTTTTCCCACCGTGTGATTCTAGGAGCTTGACGTGAAAGCAGGAGGTGGCTGCGTGATGACCATCGGAGAGATGCTGCGCTCGTTTTTGACCAAACTGGAGTGGTTCTCCACTCTTTTCCCCCGTATCCCGGTCCCTGTGCAGAAGGTTATTGACCAGCAGATAAAGGCGAGGCCTCGTAAGGTCGCCCAGAAAGAGCCGCAGGAGGAAGAAGCTGCGTTCACAGAGACAGGGAGGCAAGGGGAACGACGCCGCTCCAGGTAAAGAATGAAAACTATTTGGTATTAGATTGTTATTCTTTACGATCATCTTACCTGAACCCCTTGAACGTCTTCTGTAAGTTATCTGAATTGAAAATTCAGTTCATGCTTATTTTTATGCCATTTTTTAAAAATTCTAAGCAGTTTAACTGTATCTCCATTGTGTATATGAAATGTATTGCAAAACTGTTGATCTGGTGGGAAAGAGTGTCTGTTTCCAATTGTCGTCTTGACTGTGTGACAACTACTACTTTAAACCCATACACGCCCATGAAACAACCACACAGGTTTTTCAGTTGTTCCACCTTTTCTCAGAGCTAAGAGCAAGTGTTTGTGCATTGGTTACAACTGATTGGCTCTTCAAGTCTTATTGTTGACAGTTGAGTCGGTGATGACTGTGCAACAGCTGTTGTTGAATTTCACTTGTGAATAATCCATCATTTATTATCCTAGAGACTTGATGTTAAAGTTGCTTGATGCTCATCGTACCTTTCTTCCCAGGACGCCCAGACGGACACCGAGCCCCCGAAGGTCGCCTAAAAGATCAAGGAGTAGGAGCCACCACCGCGAGAGAGATCGCCATGGGCCCAGTTTTGACCAAGTGCTAGAGAGGGAGCGTGACCGGCAGAAGAAAGAGAGAGAGGGCAGGGACCGGGATAGGGACAGAGGGGACCGAGGGGAGAGGGAGAGACGACGGTCGCGCAGTGCAGACAGAAACCAAGACCGACGAGAGCGTAGAAGAAGTCGCAGCGGCAGCAGAGACAGAAGAAGTGAACGCAGAGACAAAGAGAGGGACGGCGGTGATGACAGGAACAGGCGGAAGGACAGGGATCACCATAAGGATAGAGGCACTGAGAGGGAGAGGTCCAGGGATAAGAAGAGCAGGGGAGAGACTGACGACAGGAGGCATAAAGACGACAGGGAGAGGCACAGAGACGAGAGGAAGGCCAAGAGGTCGAGCCGGAGTCGAAGCAGGGAGAGGAAGCACAAAAGCGGAGAGGAGAAGAGCAGGAAAAGAGAGCGCAGCCACAGCAGAGACAGAGAGAGGGAGAGAGACGGAGAACAACGTTCTCACAAGCGTAGTCGTAGCAAAGACAGGAGCCATCATCAGCGCGAGTCCAGTAATGATCACAATAAACATAGTGAACGCAGAAGGAGTCAGAGCACTGAGTAAATGTCGCCTTGCAGCAATATTACTTCTTCTACTCCCTGTGTTTTTGGTCCTTTTTTCTACCCAGCTGTCTGGTTTGTCACTTGTGCTAAAGAGTAGGAATGTTAGCACATCAGGCACCTGGAATTGTCGTCTTTGGCCAATGTAATGTTGCTTTACGTTTTATGTTTTTCTGCCTTTTTCACACCCGATTAGACCGTTGTCAGTCTTTACTTGAAATTTGGAAAGTTGCAGAAACGGCATTTTAATTTTCTATGGTTCATTCTTTTGGCCCTGGATGATGTGGGTCTGTATATAATGTTTTGGAGGCTGTCTACACATGATAAGTGCTCAGAGTTGCATTCACTGCTGGGTTGGGGTGTGGTCTGTGCCGAAAGCTCAGCTCGACACTGTCGTCATGTAATTTATAAAGAATAACTGTTATGTTCAGACTGTACAAAAACCAAAACATGTCTTTTCTAAAATGGATGAATACTACAGTACGTATCCAGTATGTCTGGATTTCTCCATTCTCAAGTTTATTTTTTGTCCACTGTATTTTGATTCAACATGCTTTGAACGGTCCAAAGTGAACAGTTTCAGTTCAAAAACAGCTCAAGCCAGCGCAAAGTAAGTCTGTTGTTGATCGTGTGCTGACAGCCTGAGAATGTTTTAATCCTCTAAAGGGCAGTATGCAAAGGGTGATTTTTACCACACACACTTGAGCCCTGCTTGTGCTGTGATTGGGTTATTGCTCTGTTGCATTTTGTTTTCTATTAAAACACTTTTATGAAATGACACTCTTTTTGTTCTTGTTTTAAAGGAGATAGACGTTCACATTTTGCTCAAATACAGTAACTGTAGACACAATCACATCATAGTCATTGAGTAGAAATACAAAGGTTGTATGCAAATAATATTTTGTAGTTTTATTAGACTGTAGTCTGAAAATAATTTCTATGATAAATATACATTCAGAAATGGCAATGAGTAAATACATTAGACTTGTTAAACATTTCCTTATATATTACCATTAAGCTGACCAATATAAAATTTACAAAAGTGAATAAAAAAAGAACAACCCCCTAGATATAAAACCTCAACCAAACAGCAGACAAACATATTCCTCTACAAAATGTTTTTACATGAGTATAAATGTGAAGATTTCAGTTGTACACTGACAGTCAAAAGAAACTTTGAGGTAGAAATGTATGCATATTTCTACTTGTAGGGGGGCTGTAATTATTCATTGTGGATTTATTGACGACTTAGTGTCTACTCAAAAGTAGACCAAATACACATTGAGCACTACTCAGTGGGAATCTGCACAATTTGAGGATTGGGTTTGAAGGCCTATATAAAAGCCTAAAGAAGGCCACCATTGTTAGTCCAGTGAACGGCATCACGTCTATCAGGTGAACAACGTCTCCGGGCACTTGGTTTGGTGAAGGCCGGTTTGAGCTACAGAGATATAGCCAGGCGTATGGGCTGTTCCCAACCCACAATCACAAACCTGGTTGAACGCCACAACACGACGGGCTCTGATGACAATAGACCGCGTCCAGGGCGAGAGAGAGTGACCACTCCCAACCAGGGTCGCTACATCTGGTTGCAACTTTGTGTTTGGCAGGTGCCATTTTCTTTTGTTAAGTTTTTGTTTTGAAATTATTCTTGAAACTTTAGATTTTTGTTTCTGTATGCCAATATCCTAAACAATGAAATTAAAAAAAATCCAGTTTAGGGCTTCAAATGAAAAAATGACGTCGAAAAATATGGCCTCAAAGTTTTTAATGACTGTCAGTATAGTTAATGAACAGCTGCTCCTTTTAGTGAAACAGCACAGATGTAGATGTCAAAGTAACCCACACTAACTCCTGTGTTCTACTAGATCTACAGTCAGGAAGTATCAAAACCACTGCCCTTTTAAAAGCATGATCATCACATTCAATTGGGAGATGTGTACAGGCTCGAAGAATTTTCCTGTTTACTGGGTAAGCCCTTGTCCTGTTTGAACACACACTGGCTCTGACTCAGGCCCAGTGATGTCTGAGTTACTGGCCGACACAGAGAAACAGTAGGTGGAGTTGAGGCTCAGGTCGGAGAGAATGATACTCTCCCCATACACTGTCAGTTCCTGAGGTTCACTGGATCTGTCCTGCTTCCTGATCACCAGGCTGTAAAGGGAAGCACCATCCACTTCAGACCACTGGACAAAAATAACTGTTGACATTGGTTGTGAGACATCCAGCACAGGAGCTGAGAGGCCTGATGGTGGAAAAACAAGCCAGAGGTGTGAAATAGGTCTCAGCTGAATTATCGTTTGTTTTTCTCGTAACTAAGAAATGAGCTATGATTGCATAAAAGTTGATATATTCAGAAAAAGTGTCATTTAGTTTTAAAGTAGTCATCACAGGTGGTTCTTAAAAGCAGAAACTCACCATTCTGCATTTCAACATCTCTCCTCCTGCGTCCCTGTGGCAGCACTGAAGGAAAAAAGCTTACATTACTTTGTTTGTTTTAAAAACAAAAAATAATACATCTGATAAAGACAGGCATCAGATCCTACCAGTTGTGATACTTGTGGCTTCACTTTCTCCAGCTGCGCTGCTCGCTGTGATCACCAGGTTAGAGGAGGCGATGTTGGATAGAGAGCAGGACAACCCTGACACGCTGCACAGCTGAACCCTTGGTGTGACGCTGTTGTCAAACACAGTGTACGTGGTGGCGAACACTGAGGCGTTCCATGAAATTGTGGCGAAGGTGCTGTTACCGCTGTACTCTACTCCTAATGGAGGACAAGGAGCTGGGAGAAGAGAAGTCATAAGTTAGTTTTACTTTTCCACTTATTTACACCTAAGCTTTTACTTGAGTGTAGTTTACCTGTTTCTCCATAGAGAGGCATAGATGCGGGGCTGGTACCAGCACTGTTCCTGCTCTGTACTGTAGCTTTGTAAGATGAACTGCAGGGGAGAGGAAACTCAAAGTATGTCCTGTTTGTCCAGTAGGACTGGAGGTTGAACAAGGTCTGGTTGTCTCCCAGCAGACTTCCCGTTAACGTTAACAGGTACTCGGTGTCACTGCAGGCGACCTCCGACCAGTTGAAGTGCAGAACCTGGACCTCCATCTGCATCGGCAGCAGCTGCACATCAATACTGTCTGGAGGGCAGGGGACTAAAGGAGAGAGAGGAGGATGTAAAATGCTACTCCTTTTGAACACAGACATTAAGGTTATTGAGTCTTTTGAGAAGATGCTGTTCTTTTACCTGCTCCATCCTGCACTGGGTCACTGAAGGAGCTGTTGCATTGGCCATTTGAAGCCTGGACAGAGAAATTATAAACTGTTCCACAGTCAAGACCCTCGATGGTACAAGTGGGACTCGTGCTGTGACAGTACAGCATCGCTCCATCTCCGGACTGTCCACAGCCATAATAGTCTACAGCGTTGTCTCTGGGCGTCCAGGTCAGTTGTGCAGACTGAGTGTTACAGTTGAACAAAACTGAGAGTCCACTTGGTTTACAAGGACCTGGAGAGAAAATATTAAACCCTTACTGTGCTGATACCCATATTATTGATTGTATATTAATACATTAATAATCTTAGTGTCCAAATACCTGTATTTAGTGTGATATTTTCACTGTGCATGCTGGTGCAGTTCTCATGACTAGCAGATACAAACACTGTGTACTGCTCTTCGCAGTGCAGCTCTGATACACTACAGTTACTGGACGTTGTGTTGCATGTGTGTACGTGTCCATCTGCTCCCATAGCGACAACATGGTAGGTTTCAGCAACAGGAGAGGGAGACCAGGACACCAGCGCACTCTGGTCCTCACATGACATGTTAGCCATCACGTTGCTGGGTGGACAGGGCTCTGAGAGGAGGAAATTAATCAGGATTGAATTGTTTCAATCATTTAAACGAGGCATTTAAAAATAATAATGATAATCAAAGTTTTTAAAAACAGACAAACCCATGCTAATTCTGTAGGGTGGACTTCTCATGCTGTTGCACTGGTCTGATGAAGCTGCCACCATGACCGTATAATGGAGGCCACATCTCGCTCCATAAAGGTAGCAGCTAGAGCCTGTGTTGTTGCAGGACAAGTAGGTGCGATCACTCGCTTCTGCCGTGGCCGTGTACACTGTGTTTCCATTGCCACCCTCCATCAGCTCCCATATGACGAGGATGGAGGAATTGTGGCACTGAGAGATGGCAGTGATACCAGAGAGGGAGCAGGGGGCTGTGGAGGTGATGGAGAAGAGGCAGATTTCTTTAACTGTGGCTCTGCAGCATAAATGTGTAGTTTTAATGACAAAGAAAATAGCAGTGAAATCTGTTACCTGTCTGCAAATCAATGATGGCACTTGGTTGACTCTCACAGTGGCTGTTTTTAGCCACAACACTGAAATTATAAAGTACACCACATGCCAGGTCTTCCACTGCGCACGTGGTGTTGGCGGAAGTGGTGCAGTTGGCCATGTAGTCGTCTCCACCTAGAGCTGACACCGTGTAGCTCTCTGCCCCTGCAGCAGCATCCCATGATATCCAAGCTGAATTGGTCACACAGTCTATGTAGCCTGTGACTCCCTGAGGCTGGCAAGGAGCTAATGAGCAGACAGACAAGCTCAATCAGTGACTGGATGGATGGATGATATGTAAAGATGGATGACGTTTGACATTTTCCTACCTGACATAACAGTGTGTGTCTGACTGTGTTGACTGATGCAGTCGCCTCTGGCGGAGTAGACCTGAACAGTGAATGTTCTTCCACAGGATACATTGCTAATGGAGCATGCTGTGGATGTGGTGTTACACATATCAATGACTGCTCCATTTTCTGCCATAACTGAAGCCCAAAAGTAGTCAGCTTCCCTGACGGCATCCCAAGAAATCATCAAGTCGTCTGAGGAGCAGCCAAGCTGGGTGCTCACGTTGTGGGGTGGGCATGGTGCTGGGAATGAGAGGATATGAATTTGAGTTGAAATAGTTTAGGACAAATGATAGAACTGTCACCTCAGAATGTTTACGTTGGTGTTTTATCTCTCACCTGAGTATAACATCAGGGGCTGACTTGGGGCACTAGAGCAGTTGTCATCCATAGACACTATCTGGATGCTGTAGCAGCTGCCACACATGAGGCTGTCCAGTCTACAGCTGAGGTCTGACGTCTGGCAACTGACATTGTTATGGCTGCTGTGGGCCATCACTAAGTACTGTACAGCCCCACGACTGGGCAACCAGGACACAACAGCGGTGTTGTTGCCACAGTCCATCTCTGCTGAGATATTAGTGGGAATACAAGGTCCTGCAGATAAATGACAAACAACAACAAGGGTTAATCAATGCAGACTGGGAGATGAACACATAAAAACATGAATCTGATGTTGAATTAATGCACATATATTTATATGAGTGGCACATTGTAGTTCATCATCCAGAGTAGTAAAAGAGTAGTTGCAAAAAAGTACTTATGTTTAAAAGACGGTCAAACTTTATATGGAAGATATAAACATTTGAATTTTTTATATTCAGATGTTTATTGACAATCATAAATATATGGAAAATGTGGGTGGTGAAGATTTATACCATCAAATTCCTTGTAGAAAGCAGTAAAACTCAAATTTTGTATCTTGACACTGAATATGCTGGTTGTATAACTTGTCCTTGTCAAATGTTAAAGGTTAAACTGGATTTTCATTCAGTGTGCTCCAACAAATTGACAATTTAATTGACTAAATAAATTAGAAAAAACAAGAGAAAAGAAAATATGGTATCAATTCACTCCACTCTTACCAAGAGTTTGAATAGTGACATGTGTACTGATGTTTCCTTTTATGTAATAACATGTTATTATCAATAAGATACTATATGTTTGATGCTCACCTGACTGTACCCTGACGCTGTGGTCGGCGGGGATGGTACACTGTTGGTTGGAAGCTGTGACTGTCACAGAGAAGTTGTAGCCACAGGTCAGGCCTGGGAAGCTGCATCCATCAGAATCAGACATGCACACTCCTGAGATGCCACTGTCAGTCTGTGCTGTGGCTGTGTAGTAATCTGATCCATTACTGGTCTGCCATGTCACCATGGTGATGCCAGAGAGACAGTCCTGCAGGGTGGAGACTCCTGATGGTGGACACGGCCCTGGAGAAAAGATGTCAGCTCTGTTTTAGCTTAACGGCTCAATGATCATCAACTAAACTCACTGACATCCACAAAAAGATGTTTAACCTACATGTCTGAACTGTAGCTGGTGTGCTGGAGCTGCCAGAGCAGTGCTGGCTGTGAGGAGTGACTGTCAGGCTGTAGTTTTGTCCACAGGTGAAGTCAGAGAAGGAGCCTGTGGTGTCGTTAGTGGTGAGTCCAGTTGTTGTGCTTCCTGCCTCAGCGTGTACGACATATGACTGTGCCCCTTCACTTGCATTCCAGCTTAGAGAAACTACTCTCATATCGCAGTACACAGAGGCAACCACATCCTGGAGCACACAGGGATCTGAAAGAGATAAAGATGATAGATATTATATGTTACATGTTAGGACTTCAAGTTGTTCTTCAGAGGTTTATTTAGTGATATTTTAATTTATGGGTCCATAAACCTGTACCATAAACTCTGTAATTTGGTACAATTTCTTTCTTTGAAAGAAAAGCTTGATCTAAAGTAAATATGTTTCAGTGATTAAGTAGCAGAATTATGCAGAATTGGATCAATTTAGACAATTAACCACAATCTCATTAGTGCCAAATCATAGAATCAAAGAAGTGATTATAATTAAGAAAATATAAATTTCATAAAATAAATCACTGTCATTTAATATTTCATGTCATTTATTATTTTACATACCCATATGTATGACTGAGCTGTTGCTGAGCAGGCTGGTGCAGTTGCCATCCTTTGCGCTCACCACAACAGTGTAGTCCTCCCCACAGTGCAGGTCGTTCCAGGTGCAGGAGGTGGTGTTAGTGAGACACTCGTGGGTGTGTCCATCACGTCCAGTAGCTGCAGCAATATATGATTCAGCGCCGTCGCTGGCCCCCCAGCTAACAGAGCCAATGTTGGACTCACACTGCACATAGGTGATTAGATCCCGTGGGATACAGGGTGCTGTGGAGAGATGAAGGGTGTGAACACACACATGTAGTGACAAACAACATTTAATATGAAGTTCATGCATATTGAGGTGTAAAACACAAAAACATACAAGTTTTTAAGTAAGCTGGGCTGCTGGGAAGGCTGTCACACTCGCTGCCTTGTCCTTGCACCGTGACGTTATAGTCCTGTCCGCATGGCAGAGTGGCTGACAGAAGGGTCTGGGTCGTGTTGTACATCTGCACATATCCAAGGCTCCCCATGGCTGTAACTAAGTGATTTACAACACTGCCTACTTGGTTCCAGGAGATCTGGACCTGCTCACTCTGACAAAGTGCCTGAGCAGATACAATCACAGGCTGGCAGGGTGCTGTGAGGAGGGAAGGGGGGAAGAGGAGAGACAGAAGAAACATCAAATGAACTGAAACAAATACTTTAGTTCATTAATTTAATATTGATAATTTAGATTACAATCATAATAGCTCCACAACACATTAATTACTGACTATTTAGTTTCTCAAATGTGAGGATATGGGTCTATTTTAGGTAATTTATGGACCCAATGATTATCCCTCAGATCAATGATAATAATAATTGTTAGTTTGCACCTTAAATACTATAGTATAAATACACTTCACTAGTGATGAAGTAAAATTCATTCAAAAATAATGTGTGTAATATTAGAATTACAATAATTTTATCAGCCAATGTTGTGGAAATAAATCTTATTGTAAAAGTAAATAGAGTGGGTTAGAAATTGTAATATTTTCTTCTGAGATGAAGGAAACATAAAATGGAAATAGTTGAGCAGAAATACCTTAAAACAGTACTTTAGCACAGTAATTTAATAAAATATATAGACCAAAAGTACCTGTTTCAGTGGTGACAGCATTGCTGGGTTGGCTGGAGCAGCTTTGACTATGAGCTGTGACGGTGAAGTTAAACATCTCTCCACAGGCCAGACTGGCGAACCGACAGCCAGAGCCAGTGGAGTTACACGTCCTCACCTCCCCTCCTGATGACATGATGGCAGTAGCTACGTACAGTTCAACATCAGACCTCTGTTCCCAGGTCAGGACTGCAGTGCGGGAGCCGCACTGCAGATCAACAGCTACACCAACAGGTGGACAAGGACCTGAGGAGAGATGAAGGATGAGGATTAAATCATGAACAAATAAAATCTCAAACTAAATAAGTGTAACTGACTATAAAAGATCAACTCACGTGTGGTGAGGTTAGCGTGTGTCGGTGCTGTGAGGCTGCACTGTGCGTTGGTGGCGGTGAGGCTGAGGTTGTAGGTTTCGCCGCAAGTTAAACTTGTCACGTTACACATGTTCTGCTGTGTTGTACACAGAGTCTGAAGACTTCCACTGACGATGGCTGTGAGGGAGAAGTTCGCTGTGCCAGATGTTGCATTCCAGGACACAACAGCAGCACCATCAGAGTTACAGTTTACTTCTACCTCGACCTCTCTGGGCAGACACGGAGCTGGGGAAACGACATGAGCAAAGTTACAAACAGATATAAAAAAAAATCCAAACTAGTCAGAAAACTACATATGAAATCATATATTTCTTTACCTGATGTAAGAGACACCACTGCACTGTCAGAGCTGTTGTACTGCTGTCCCAAAGCCTTGACCCAGACGCTGTACACTGTGCCACACATCAGTCCTGACACACTACACTGGGTGTCTGTGGCAGTGCAGTACGTGTAGTGGCCATTTTGATTGTTGAAGTAGGCGACGTAACCCACAGCAAGGTCGCTCTGCTCCCAGGAAACAGTGGACATGAGCTGTTCACACATCATATTGGCCTGAACATTGCTGGGCGGGCACGGTTCTAAAGGAAGGGAAACATACATTTAAATATGAAGGAAAAAATACAGAGCAACAACTGTGCACAGTGACAATTGCTCCCAATCAGGTGACACACCTGTCATGAGCCAATAGGGTGCAGAGGTCACGGTGTTGTTGCAGGCCAGGTTTTGTGCCATCACAGTGACGTTGTAGATCTGACTACACTGCAGGCCCCTCAGGAGGCAGCTCGTTTGTGTGGTGTTACAAGTGACCATCAGACCCTGGTCGGTCACAGCTTCAACAGAGTAGGAGCTGGCACCGCCTGCTGCACTCCACATTACCTGGGCCGTGCTCACATTGTAGTGCACAGAGAGATTTGTAGGAACACAAGGTTCTGAGGAGAGAAATATTGGACACAGATGTAGTCATAATCAATATCTGTCTGCTGGTTGGACAAACACCACGGTGAACAGACACACTGTACCTGTGGTGAGGTATTCTGCCATTTGAGCAGTGCTGTTGCAGTTCTCTCCCACAGCTGTGACGGTGACATTGTAAAACTCTCCACACTGTAGAGAGCTCTGCTGACAGTTGGTGTAGTTGGTGGTGCAGCTGGTGATGTGGCCTGATGAAGCCGTAAGCTCAGCGATGTACAATGCAGCTCCAGTGCTCGGCTGCCATGATATGATCACAGAGTGAGCCTCACAATCCATGATGGCCTCGATGCTGCTCGGCTCACAAGGACCTGTGGGATTAGAAAGATTGTGACTTAACATGTGCAGCCAAAGAGTATCAAATAATTTATAGAGGAGGGAATCTGACCTCTACCTTAACCCTAACCCTCTAATTCTAACCTTAACCATTTTAGCCATAGTAGTAGTATATGTAAAATTCAGTGTGCAGTCGATGTGGTACTTTCATCCCATAGAGTGGATTTAAATGGGAAACTGCTACTACTGTGTGTTAAGTTGCTGAGAAAAATGCCATCAATTGTATGAACACAGAATGAATGTCTTTACCTGATGTAAGAGACACCACTGCACTGTCAGAGCTGTTGTACTGCTGTCCCAAAGCCTTGACCCAGACACTGTACACTGTGCCACACATCAGTCCTGACACACTACACTGGGTGTCTGTGGCAGTGCAGTACGTGTAGTGGCCATTTTGATTGTTGAAGTAGGCGACGTAACCCACAGCCATGACGCTGTGATCCCAGGAGACTGTTGCAGTGAGTTGTTCACACTCCATACTGACCTGAACATTGGTGGGTGGGCACGGCTCTGAATAAAAAGGAGAGCAAAGATAAATACAAAGAGAAACACATTGCCATGGTTAAACAGAGCTACATCCATACATACATACATACTTTCCTGATCAGGTAACTAACCTGTCATGAGGCTCTGGGCTTCAGAGGTCAAACTGTCACATGTCTGGTTGTGTGCTGTCACAGTTACATTGTAGATGTGACTACACTGAAGGTCATTCAGGAAGCAGTTGTTGTTGTTGGTGTTACAGGCGACTGTGGGGCCTTGGTCGGTCACAGCCTCAACTGAGTAGGAGCTGGCACCTCTTGCTGTGCCCCACATCACCAGAGCAGTGCTCATATTGTAGTGGACAGAGAGATTTGTGGGAACACAGGGCTCTGAGGAGAGGAGGTAATTTCATTCATTTAATTTCATTAAGTTATCCATTAATAGTCCAAAGTTATGAGTTATAATAACCTGTAGTGAGCCAGATGGGGGCGCTGGCAGGTCCAGGGCAGCCAGTGTGCATCGCCTCCACAACAACAGAGTACTCCTCTCCACAGAGCAGGTTGTGAAGGTTACAATATGTGCCCATCTCACTGCAGGAGGAGTTGTGTCCATCGGTTGTGGTTGCCTGAACACTGTAGCCTGTGGCTGCGGCTGCAGTGCTCCATTTGACCAATGCTGCATGTGTGGTACAGTTCATCACGGCTGACACATTGGAGGGAGGACACGGAGCTAGGAAGAGAGAGGTGCAGTTGAGGAGAGTAGACCAGTAGAAAATTAGATATAAATGAGGTTTTCTTTATGAGTTAATTAAGAAGATCAACACCACACCAAGCGGAGTACAGACATGATAGTGGTTATCAATCTGTCATTATGACAAATTCAGCCAGTGAACTTCCAAAAAGGTTAAATTATTTTTTTTAAAAATGGTTAAACGGGAAAATTTGGGCTGTCTACCTGTGAGTATGTCAGTAAGTGTGCTTATGTCACTCATGCACACATTAGTGTATCCCATCACAGTGAAAGTGTAGAGTTGTCCACAGCTCAGGTCCAGGAAGGTGCAGCTGTTCTCAACAGTGTCACAGGTCGAGTTGACACCTGAAGGAGCACTGGCCTTAACAGTGTAGTTCTGTGTTGTGCTTCTTTGGTCCCATGTTACTGTCAGGACGTTGCTGCTGCTGCAGTTCTGGTTGACCATGACATTCTCTGCTCTGCAGGGAGCTAGAAGTGGTTCAAAAAAGTGTAAATTTTCAATTAGATTAATTATTTATTCACCAACAGTACTGATTTTACACACACACACACACACACACACATATATATATATATATTTATATATATATATATATACATATACATATATATGACAGAGCTGCACTCACCAGACTGAATCTTGTAGTCAGAGCCGGCGATGATGGTGCAGTGAATGGATGAAGAGGTGACGGCCACCTCATAGACTTTGCCACACTGCAGATCATGAATGGAGCAGGAGTTGGAGGTGGAGTTACAGGAGGCTCTATGTCCATCAGTGCTGATGGCCCAGGCAGTGTAGTCATCTGATCCTGGGGTCTGACTCCAACTCACATTCATCACATTGGTGCTACACTCTACCTCTGCGACGACATCATCTGGGAGACAGGGAGCTGTGGGAGAAAGTTTGATCACATATATATGATAAGCACCAAGAATATTCTTAAATAATTTGTAAAAGGTGTTTTGTGTGCTTGTATGCTTGTGTGTCTGTGTGTGTAAGTTCATCAATCCTCATATCTCACCAGAGTCAAAATGAATGTCAGCGTGTTCAGTGCTGTTGCAGCTCTCTGTAGAGGCCACCAGTGTAGCGGAGTATGAGCGGCCACAGTGAAGTTTTACAGCGCAGGAGGTGTCATTGGAGGAACAGGATGCTATGTGTCCATGCTCTCCTGTCACCTCAACAGTGTAGAAACCTGCTCCAATGCTCTCAACCCACGAGAAATTCCCTTTGTTCGTCCCACAGTCAACGTGAGCTGTGAAGTTAGTGGGCTGACAGGGAGCTGAAAGAAGAAGAAAAGTTGTACTTAATTTATGCTGATTTTAAATAATGTTATTTATTTATTTATTTTTTCCGTTGCAGCTGTTGCCCTAGAAACACATCCCACCTGTGCTTATTTCTATGGGTGGACTGAAGCTGCTGCGGCAGTTTCCATCTTGTGCTGCGATTTGGAAAGCATATCTGTTTCCACACATCAGGTTGGTCAAAGTGTGTGAAGTGTTAGAGGTGGTGTACACTGAGGGAGGGAGCATGCTGCCAATCATCTCGGTTTGTAAAGCATAAGTAACTCCAGACACTGGACTTTGATCCCACATTAAGGCCAACGAGTTGGTGCCACAGTTGACCTGACCCGTCAAGTTAGTGGGAGGACACAGAGCTGGGAAAATCCAAATGTAAGTTGTAAATTATTATGAAACTTATGGAAGAAACATCAAATCACACAGCTCAAATTCACAGCAGTTTCCTCTCACCTGTTCTCAGCACAGTAGCTGAGCTCGGCTCGCTCCAGCAGCCCCTGTCCACAGTCACTACAGTGACAGAGTAGGTCTCCCCACAGTGGAGGTTGGTGAAATTGCACCAGTTGGAATAGTTTGACCTGCAAGTTTGAGAGTGTCCATCATCTGCCGTTGCCGTTGCTATGTGCATGTCTGCCCCTGTGACTGGAGACCACGAGACAACACTGTCCTCACAAGCTGAAGACACAGTGACATTACTGGGAGCACAAAGACCTAAAAGAAAAGTGGAGATAAGGGGATTTAATGTAGTTTCTGAACAGATGAGTTTAGATGGCTAGAGTTTGGATACGAAGCCTCTCTTCACCTGCTCTGAATGTGTAAACTGCACTTGGGTTTCCTGCACACATCGTAGAGTAAGGCGTGACTGTGATGGCATAGGTTTCACCACAGTGGATGTCCGATACTCTACAGCTGGTGGTGTTGGTGTGGCAGTGGTGCGTGTGTCCATCCTGGGCTGTCGCTGTAACATTGTATGCCTCAGCACTGGGGCTTCCTACCCACATCACCACAGCTGAATAATTTGAACATACCAGAGTGGCACTCACGTTCTGCGGTGAACACGGCTCTAGGAGGTGAAAAGGGGACAAAAAGGATGATAATGATGTTACATCAGTTGACATTTTCAGGTTCAGCAGTTATCCACACCTAGTTGGAGCCAGCACAGTTAATCCATCTTGGCATAAAGACACAATGGGGGATGAATTACCTGTTGCCACTGATTCACTGAGACTTGGGATGCTGTTGCACTGTGCCCCCTGAGCCTGGACTGTTACATTAAAATCAAGGCCACAGGGAAGATTTGAGAACATGCAACTGGTATTTGTAGTTTGGCAGCTATCCTGATACCCTTCTCCAACTAACTGAGCCTGGAAGCTGAGACTTTCCGCAGGTTCAGTCCAGCTGAACACTGCTGTGTTGGCGCCACACATGTACTGCTTAGATGTGATGACTGGAGAACATGGTGCTGAAAAGAAAGAACAAGATGCATTATAAACAGGAGTTTTTGTCTGGTGGAAGGAGCAAAAGGTCATTCCTTCACACACACTCACCTGTAGTGAACGTGCTGCTAGATCCAGGTGCACTGTTACACTGGTTTCCTTGTGCAATGACTGTAGCTGTGTAGTTTTCACTGCACATAAGATCTGTTAAGGTACATGTAGCGGTACTTGAACTGCACCAAACCCTGTGCCCGCTTGTAGCCGTCGCATTAACCATGTATCCTGTTGCATAAGCCATTGTTGTCCATGACAGAGAGGAAGAATTGGTGCCACAGATCTGGGAGCTGTTCTGGACAGATGGCGAGCAAGGAGCTGAGAGCAAAATATAGAGAAAGAAGGATCAGTGGTGTTTAATGTAAATATTTTAGTTACTTAAGTCTGCCCAGCTTTCCTGTCTTCTACCTGTCATCATGACTGTTCTGGTGCTTCCAGTGCTATTACAGGTCTCATCCTCAGCCATCACAGTCAGGTTGTAAGCTTTTCCACACTGAAGTTGGTTCAATTGACAGGAAGTTGTGTTGCTTCTACAGGAAATGTAATAGTGAGAGGTGTCCTCTTGAGCGACCACAGTGTAGGCCACAGCCCCGGCAGCGGCAGACCAGGACACCGTCGCCATGTCTGAGCCACAGTGGAGGCTGCTGGTCACATTGACAGGATCACATGGTCCTGATGGAAGATGCAGAGAAGAAGAAGTTTGTGTCATGTGATGAGCTGCAAGTCATAAAAATCCCCCGAAAAATAAACAAAATTATATGAAATGTACCAGTTGTTATAACAGTTTGACTGGGAGCGCCGGGGCAGTGGCTATCCTGGGACGTTACTGTGACAGTGTACTGAGTGGCACACTGCAGGCCGGAGAAAGAGCATGTGAGGCCTGATGTGTAGCAGTTGTCAGAGAAGCCATTAGGGCCTGTCACTGAAGTGGTGTAGTTGGTGGCACCAACAGCGGCATCCCAGGAGGCCACAAGAGAGAGGCCACAGCCTGTATGTGCTGTTAAACTGGAAGGGGAGCAGGGAGCTGGAGGAGAGCATCACAGTGTATGAAATTAGTAACAGAATATAGTGAAGGGTGTTTTTTCTTAAATCCTTAAAATCTTAGTTACCTGTTTGAACAGTTTGTGGGGAGCTGTATGTTCCACTGCAGCTGTCAGAGGAAGCTTTTACAGAGACATTGTAAGCCCACCCACACTGAAGACCACTGAGACTGCAGTTGGATTTGTCAGTGTGGCAAGACACTGAACTCGTGTTTCCAGACAGTGGCATAGCTGTCACAGTGTAGTTGAAGGGTTCAGGAGAAAGGACCCAGCTGACCAATATGTCATTAGTACCACATAACATGTTTGCCGAGATGCTCTGTGGGGGGCACGGTACTAGGAGAGACATAAAAGAACAAGAATAAGTCAGAAACTGACAGGAGAGTTTACATCAATTTAATCTAAAATAGACAATAAAGCACGAGCTAAGCAAAAATTGAAAACAAAGTATGAAATGGCAGTCATTAACCGTTAATATAATCAGTGAGATGCTGGAACTATATCATGATTAATGGTCTGCCAATATTTTGCTACTAGAGTTTTCAAATTATCTTACGACACAAATTCATTAGCATCGTCATCTCCTGTCTTTTAACCAAAAGCTTCAAAACCAGATGTTTCAAAGGAGGCTGAAGTTGACTGAAGTTGGCAAAAAAAAAAAAACAAACAAACGCCCCCAATGTTTCATCCCAAAGTGTTCACACTTGCAGAGAAACAAAAGTCTTGCTGGTATCATTTGTGATACCAACCCACATATCAGCCTATGTAAGTGATATTTCAAATGTTTTTTTTAACTGAATGTTTTTAGATGAGATGAAGTTGAGTGGTCAATCTGATAAAATGTGGCCTGACTCTCTCAGTACCTTGGTCTTGACTCAAGGGATCACTGAAGTTGCTGATGCAGGTGCCATCAGTGGCCGTTACTCGAATGTCATAAGCCTTGCCACAGACCAGGTCAGTCAATGTGCAGTTGGAGCTGTAGCTGCTGCAGGATAGGGTGTGTTCATTGGTGGTAGCTTTCACACTATACATCACTGCATTCGCACTGGGGGCCCAGAACACCTGGGCAGTGCCAGAGCTACACATCAGCTGGCTGGACACATTAGAGGGGGCGCACGGCTCTGGAGAGAGAATCAAACAAAACCTCTGTCACCATCAAGGAGATCTGTATGAATGATGGTGATGGTGGTTGAAGTCAGTCCGTGTTGTGTTACCTGTGTTCAGAGAGACGATGTTGCTCGGTTGACCTGCACATCTGTCATCAGCTCCTGAAACACTGATGGTGTAAACCTCTCCACACTGGAGCCAAGGGAGGCTGCAGGAAGTTGCATTAGTTGAACACTCTGACCTATGACCTCCGCTGCTCGTTGCAACAGCCGTGTAGTATTTGGCGCTGGCACTGGCCACCCACGACACAGGCACAGGATCTGGAGCACACGTGTGGTTGGCTGTGATGCTAGTAGGAGGACACGGCACTGGAAGGAAATACATCAGACAGAAAAGTTTGAGGGTGAATTCATGACAATGCCACAGCTTTATCTGTGTACTCAGTGATGATAAATCACTGTGTTGCTTACATGCTTTCACAGTGACTTCCGTGCTCGGTTGACTGAAGCACTGCCCAGCCACTGAGAAGACAGTCACCCTATAGTTGCTTCCACACAACAGTCCTCCTGTGGAGCACTGTGGCTCTGTAGAGTTACAGTATATAGGCTGACCCATTCCTCTGGAGATGATGGTTGTATAGTTCTGTGTAGGAGTGGAGGAGTTCCAGGTGACTGTCAGCTCTCCAGTCACACAGGCCACACTGGCCATCACATCCTCAGGGACACAGGGCACTGAAGGAGGAGGGAACAAAAATGAACAGACATAAATCTCTCAATGTTTTAATCATCTTTCATAAGAGAGAAACAGTTCACCCCTCTGAGTTTATTACTTGATGCTAAGCTGATAGGCATTGAGGTGGCTGGACATTGTCCATCACTGTAAGTGACAGTGACGTTGTAGAGCTTGCCACAGGGCAGGGAGTTGATCATGCAGTAGTTGACTGTGTCACTGGTGCAGTTGAGCTGATCTCCACTTTGGTCATCTATAGTTGCTGTGTAGAGACCTGTGGACTGATCTTTCTGCCACACTATTAAAGCATGATTGGCCTCACAGTCTGTGGTTGCCTCAATGTTGGTTGGAGGACATGGTGCTGGAGAAGAAGTAGAGGATAACGTTGTAGAATGTGGATACACTAAATCTGATGTTTTTAAAGTTGAGTTTCCAGTTGGGGAAAAGGTGACCTACCTGTCATGAATGCAACTTCGTTGCTAACTGTGCTGTTGCAATGCATATTTGTGCCAGTAACACTGCCCGTGTAATTCTGTCCACATGTGAGGCCTTCAATCAAGCAATTGCTGCTCATTGAATTACAGCTGTGTATATTTCCAGTTGTATCCTCAGCAACAGCGATGTAGAAAACAGAGCCGATGCTTTCTGTCCAGTTCATTCGTACAGAGTCTGGGCTGCAGTCAGTGAATGCTGACACATTAGTTGGGGTGCAAGGGACTGGAGACAAGGGAAAAAGAGGAAAAAGAGCATGAATGATGTACATTTAACATGTTAGGAACTATGAATAATAATGCATAGGTCAATTGTCTGACAGAGTTCCCAGTACGTACCAGTCTGTGCCACTTGTCCCAACACTCTTTCAGTGGAGCAGTTGTCATTGGAGGCAATAATCCACACACTGAGATGTTCACCACATGGCACGCCTTGTACTGCACAGCTAGTGGAGGATGTGGTGCAGTTATAGGTTTTACCAGTGTTTCCTTCTGCTTCTACAGTGTAGGAAAGAGCTCCGGCAGCAGCGTCCCACATCGTGATCAGCGTGTCAGCATTACACGTGGGAGATGTCCTTACATTTGTTGGTAGACAAGGAGCTGGAAGGGAAAAAAAGAGAAGAGTCTTATTTTGTCTTCCCACAACTACATTTTGTAGTGATACCTGACTGATTCCATATAAATTTAAATGAAAACTATAACAGAAATTAGGATTTAGTCTAATTAACTGTCCCATTATTATCATATTAGTACATATACCACAGAAATCAAATTCATGATTGCACAAACACAAGTAAGTCACTTTAGTTTGAGTTTACAACATTGTAAAAATCTGCAATGAAACCTGGAACAAAAAATAACATTAAAACAAAACAAAGATCCACTCCTACTCACCGGTTCGGACAAACTCAGCTCGGCTCTCTTCACTGTTGCACTCATAGCTCACAGCATACACAGTGAACCTGTAGTACTGACCGCAGTCTGTATTAGTGAAGTAACACTGGTTTCCCAGTGTCCTGCATTCAGTCGCTACTCCAGTGTTGTCCACTGCTGTGGCCACATAGAAGCGGGTGTTGTTGGTGGCCTGCCAGCTGAAGACAATCACATTTCCGGAGCAATCGTGAAGGGTTTGGAGATCAGCTGGAGCACAGGGGACTGGAGATAACAGACACAATGTTAGACAGTATTGAGTAATAAATGAGACATTTCATGTGTTGTGGTGGTTTGAAAACAGTCTAAAATCTGTCAATGTGTGCTCAACACAAGATATTTGCCCCAGGTGGACAGTATGTATGTGTCTCCTTCACCTTTTCATTTTCCAGACTGGTATGATAGCTGACCTTTGAGATACCTCCCCAATTTCTATAGATTGTAAAGAGCTTTAGATTGGCTGGTGTTAAATGGCAGGTCTTCATTGCTAATGAGAGGGTGTGTTTCACCGCTCAGCATGAGAAAAGGCTACAAGACACAATAGGAGGCTTGTACAGAGGTTCCCCACAGGACAGACTTATGAGGGAGGTTAGTAATAAACACCAAATCCAGAAGTGAGTGTGTGTGACAATGAGAAGGTGTTAGCATGCATGTGAGAAATGTATACAGGGAGAGGATGAGGCACAAACAATACAAGCATTGACAAGTTAATGAAAGATAAATTCAAGCCACATTTGTTGACTCCACACGAGCAGGCGATCTGCTCACCTGTGTCGAACAATCTAGTGACGTTGGACTTGCTCTCGCAGTCGTCAGATATGGCTGTAACATGGACGCTGTACTTCTCACCACATTTTAGCATGGTGATCTGACAACTACTGGAGGCTGATGTACAGTTAAGGGACTCGCCAGTGCCATCGACAGCTGTGGCCCGGTACAAGTTGGCCCCAAACACCAGATCCCAAGTCACTGTCACCAATCCACCAGAGCAGCTGTAGTCCACAGAGACTGTCGTCACTGGATTTATAGCTAAAGAAAAAGTTTTAGAAAAATGTCAGCAGCTATTCTGAATATTTGTTCATTTACAGACCCTCTAAAAACTATGCAGGACATTGTATTTGTTTATCAAGTGTGATACTTCATGACTTCCTATTATGATACAATAAGAAATGATGTGATGCAATACAAGCTGATAAATCAGATATTAAATATAAGTAACATCGCTATGTAGGGTAATGTGCTGTATTGAAACAGAAGAAACATATATGTATTCATGTGTAGCCTACATGTTAACGTCCCTATATTATCTCTCTAAATATTGATTGATTCTGCAGCTATAAATAACATTTCACACATAGAAGTTGGGGTCCAGGAAGCCCCAAGCAATAAGGAGTTAAGTTAACATTACAACAAAACACCAGTGATGTGAGAGCAAATCAATCGATTGTATTGCAGAAATACTCACTAACGGTGCTGTGTGTAACATTAGAGGCCTCCCCAGGCACCAGGAACATGTTGAGCGATGATACCCCTACAGTGTAGTTAGAGCAAGGCTCCAGATTACTGATATCCAAGGATGTAGTTGAGCTGTTTCTGATGACTGGAGGGTTGTCGGGGTTGTCGTCACTCACAGTCACTTGATAAAGCAGAACTAAACTCACAGAGTTCCAGGTCACTCTGGCTGTGCTTCGTCCCGTCGATTGAATGGCCACACCAGTTGGTGGCTGCACCACTTCAAAGATGAAATACAAGTGTTATTCTAATGCATTAAAAATCATTACCTATATTTTCATATACATTGACGTGTAAACTGCTGTTTCACACATAATTTGAACATCAAGTACCAACCTGATTGTGTATTAAATAAATGATTCCTTCTGATTAAAAATCAGCTTCGTATGTGCACTTACATGTCATGATTGTCTTGACATTACTTTTGGCACCTCTTCCAGCACTATTGACAGAGTGAATAAAACAGCTGTAAGTTGTAGAAGGAGTCAAGCCGTCAAATTGTCCCGTCTGGGTTGTGAAGGTCTTGTTGTATATCACCGCAGGAGAAACAAACAACTGCTCCACAAACAAGATGTAGCTGTCTGCACCCGTCACTTTGGACCACTCAAACGTTATAGATGTACTCGAAATAGCTTTAGAAAATGTGATCTGAGACGTGGCAGGCACTGTGGAAATGTAAAACAAGGATTTCAGCATAACTTAACAAAGAGATTCTTGTGATTTATTTCACTTGTTCTTGTATTATTTCTAAACGATTCTACCAATTGTCTTTACCTGTCATTGCTGTTTCAGTGTCTGTACACACAGCTGAAAAAAAATTCAAAACTGTCAGTTTGACTTCATAGACATGTCCAGGTTTTAACCCCTGAACAAGTCTCTGTGTGCTGGGTGCTGACTGTGTCACCACTACTGTGGCGACGTTGGTGGAGTTCACAGCTTTGAAGTCCAACTGGTAAACTGTAGCGTTAGGATGGCTGTTCCACTCCACTTGCAGTGTTGATGCTGAAGGAGATGTCACTGACACAATATCACAGACTGAAAGAACAAACAACAGAGTGATTTGACACGTTTTCATGCTATGAAGAGCAGCAAAAATAACAAGATTAATGCATCTTACTACAACTTAGAAAAAAATGATAAATTTAGGAATAATATATTGATTATTATTAGATATAATAGATAAAAATAAGATAGTGGTCAGAATTAACCTTTATACAAGTGTTATAGTGATGATATCACATACGTGTCCTGTTATGAGGCATAAGTCTAGTTTCTGAGAGGTGGTGGCTCCTTTGTGATGGAGACCTACCAGTCCAGGAGCTGTACTATTATTTTAAACAAGTCACATTGATAATCAGATGACATGTACAATTCATAAAGAGAGTTCATTATTAAATTAACACTTTTACTTTTACTCAACACTTTTACTTAACATTTACTTGACTGTTTTTCGCTTTGGATTAAATCTGAAATCTTACACTGGGTTACTTTTCCACAGTGTATTTCAGTGAGTTTTCTGTTTTTCTCTTATTAAATACTGATGGCAGTTTTAATCAAACCTGCATTTCTTCAGTTCAGGCCACATTTGACACAAACAACGAACACCAAACTGTAAATAATTTACAGTTTGGTAAATTGTACTCAGTGTTGTACAATTTACAATATTGAGTAATTTCATGTATCACTGTGAACATTATTATCTATCCCACTCATAATATCAGTGATGGACAAAACCATGTGTCTGTTTTAGTTTTCTACAAACCACTAAATGTGCTTCACATAAAGAGTAAACTGTTTCAGTCAGATCACTCACCTGTTGCCAAAACATGTTGTATCTAAAATTTAAAAAAAAAGAAAAAAGAAAAAAAGAAAAAGCAATTAGGAACTATTCCAAAAATAATTACATAATTAAATTAAGACAAAAAATAAATTGAATAAAAATGTGTAATTACCTGTATGACAGACAAAAGAATGACTGATGAATAAAACGTCCATATCTTATCCATTGTTAATTTCAAAGTGTCAGTGAGTCACATCCGTGGCTTCTGCATTCAGCAGTTCATCTGAAATCTTTGTAGCCTGAGCACTGTAGATCAACCTCATGGGGACCAATCAGGATGTCCTAAATGAGGACAGGTAAATGCCTGTGGGGTCTCTGTCATCATGACAAGGAAACAAAGTATGTTGCTTGTTAGGTGGAGGTGGGGGGTCTTCACCTATCCATTATGTTAAAACTGTACTTTCTCCTTGTTCCCGCTGTAATTAATTCCTCATAACTTTCAACTCGATTACTGTATTGAACCAACTTAAGTTTGAACGTAATACAATAAGCTACAACTCTGATTTCTCTAAATATCTATTCCCTTAATGAGCAGAAATACGATCAACCTGCAGTACGGTAACATGACCTCCTTTGTATGACACACTGAGGGACTTTTCCATCCTTCCTGGATTGATGTAATTCTTGTTGGAAAAATTGTCACTAGCCCTGATTGTATAATGGCTGCCCTTACTTATTAGTAAAACAGACAGCAATATATGACAATATGTGCTGTTGTAAATATAATGGCCATTCATTTCTTTTATTGATTTACACTTAGCTGTAAAATAATAGCATGTGTTTCCAAGAAATGTTGAACCAATGTGGCATTAAAAAGGAAAGGTAGCAGGGAAATTAAAAGTGGTTCTGAAACACGATGGAAAATACGAAACTTTCGGTCATAGTTACCTTATTTTACAGGTCTAGAAATCAGGAAAATGTATCAAAGCATTTCTGCTGTGTCTATTCAGATAATTAAAAGAATAACCAGCTACAAAGGACATTCATTTAAATAGGAAACAATATATATAATTGTTTTGTTTTTTAAGATCAAGATGAGGGTGGAAACTAAACTAAGAGTAGTTAAATATATCATCATATAATTAAACATAACATGTGTCTGTGTGATCTGAACATACAATAGATAGAGATATATTGTGACATCGCATTAATTTATGATTCAATTGTTTTCAACTTGTAGCGTTTGATTCTTTTTTTCATTAAAGTTACTTTGTGATGCAAGATATAGAACTAACAAACTGTGATGAACTCATAGTCCGGTTACCACCGTGGATGAATAGTATGAGAGATTTCCTGATCATAATATGCTGTATCCTGATTTTAAATACTCTGCTGATGTTACGTAACTGAATGTGATAGCTGGATGCCGTTTGTAGCATGTGACAAAAAGAGTCATTGACTGTAGATCCACACCTCTGTCCTTTCCTCTGAGTTCCACCTGACTGCTTGTCTTTGTCCTTAGTGTCATTCATCCCTTTGTGACCATTTAGATCATCATGTTGAAATCTATCTGCCTGGGTGCCGAGCAGCTTGGGCATCAATTACGGGAACCAAACATGATTTCAACACAGTAATTATATTTTACCTCAGATATGTGGCCAACAAACAGTACTGGTTCACAAACTCATTGTGTTGACTGTGACTCAGACACACATTTTAACACATGTGATAAAGAACAAACAGTAGAAGGAATAACTCAGAATCACATGTACAGACACATTACACAGTAAAAAATAGTTTCTGAGCTGTAATCCAGTGTACATACACTCTCTTTCTTCTCTTTAAGTAGGATGAAGGCCACAGCTCAGTTAGTTACAGAACTGTTCACTGTTACAGTGAATAGTAGTTACAGTGAACACTAGTGAAACAAAAAGTGTTTTACTAGTGGCACAATTTTATTTCAAAGTTTTATTTTTTACAGAGAACAGGAAAAACAGTGGCTCCCATATAAAGATACTTTTTAATCAGTGTTGGTGGGTATGCAGTCTTGGTTTGTTCACTACAGTTTTTACATAAAACTTTATACATTCATGGTCCACAAACAATGTGACAATGAGACATTATGGCCGCTGATTGTTCCTGTAGTTTCCTGTAGCAGTTTGATGAGGTTTACATTTATGTTTTTAACTAAACTTTACTGGCTAGTACTGGATAAATCATCATAAATCATTACCAGTTACCATTATCTGCCATAACTAGTACACTGATTTTTCACAGGGGAGTTAGAGGTTAGCAGGTTGTTGTAAAACAGACCAGACAACAGCTTTTCTTTTCAGTTATTGAGTATCAGCCCTGCATTGATCCTCTGAGAGTAAACGTCACATAAAAACACACTGATTTACGACGAATGGTCAAAGATATTCAGTTCCTTCCTGTGTGAATGCCTTATATTGTACTGCTGAACTTCAGTCTCAGATTCCAAATCTAAATAATCAAATCATTCATTGGCACTTCACAGGATTCAATAATGAGCTGGTCCTCGTTAGTCAGTAAACAAAAGAACCACTATCCTCGATCAACCACTTGTGAAATATATAATCCATGAGCAGCTAGATGAGTCAGTTATACAACTTTTAAGGTCAGTGAAAGCTCATCAGGTATCTCATAACAAGTTCGTGTGAGATCTGTTTCAGGAAAAATCTGATTGTTTTCTTTGTGTGTGACTATTTTATCCAAACCCACTCACCAGAACATACACCTATAAAAGAGAAAGACTGACAACACAGTGTTGTGATGCAAAAACTATGTGTTTTATTGTTGTGTCTGTCAACTGAGAGGCAGCAAATCCAATGAAAGCAGAGCTAACACTGAATCTATCTTCAGCAATTTGATCAGACGTATCATCCACTGGACTTGCTATGTGTGACTCCAGGCTACAGAGGTGGATTCCTGCTGCCCCACTTTTAACTGTGACCTTCTTCTAGGTCACCAACCTGCTTTACAACCCGGACACATCGTACAGCAGCCATATGGAGGTCTTCTACTTGGAGAAGTCCTAAAAAGTTATTTCATTTTATCTTTAAATGATTATGGCCATGATACTTTTATGTGGGAGTTCAATGTTGAGTGTCAATGTGTGCTTTCTTTGCAGTTTTACAAGATGTCATTATATAGTGAGATTACATCGAATCACATTATAAAAGCATGATTAAACATGAAGAACTGTGAGCAGAAAACATAATTACATGTGTCTGATTATGAAAATCATCAATATGGAAAATATTTGTCAAATATACAAAATAAAAGCACAGCTATTGTCTCCCAAAGCCAATTTTTTCTTCTTAATTTGTCTTATTTTCTTATTATGTCATAATTTAGTGTTCTTTTTTTCAAGGAAGTTTCTCTTACAAACAGTAGTAATGACAAAACAGAGACATTCCTAAATAAGACTGATGTTTCATCTGGGTATATCTTCTTGGTTGTTGTTGGTGTGAACACAGTTCTCTGTCCATTATATGTTGTTGTTGTTGATGGTGGTGGTGGGGTTCACTATGGGGCAAGAAATACAAGAAAGAGAAATCATCAAACTGGATCTGGCAGAAAAAAACTGTTTTTAGCAATAAATCACAAAAGTTTCAGTAATGGCCTCTTTGTCATACTCAGTCAGGGGCCATTATACATCAATCATCTTACAGCCACTCATCACCAGCACAGTAAGATGTCTTTGTCTCGTTCCCTCTCTTTGTTCAGCTGAGTCATGTTTTATAGGCAGACATGTATTTGAGATGTCTCAGAGGTGAAGATAAACATCATCTTCACCACTGCTGCTTATGAGCTCTCACTCATGCCTATTGTTATACCAATTTACGGCCGGTGGAGCTGATGTATGAATGCTCGTGACGCTGTTACAAGATATCCTTAAAGCTGTAAATACAATGGCTCCATCCTTGTGAAAGAAACCTTCACCATTTTCTTCCACCCATGTTCACACTAAACAGCGTGACGTGAAAACTAAAGTGCATTGTTTATCTCTGGTTGTTACATAACTAGATTTTCATGTGGTGCGAAGACAATATGTTCTTACCTGGGGAGAGTTGAGTTACAAAAACACTTACTACAGTTACTCCACGCTTCTTCTTCCACGAGATATCACTTAAGAAAGAAAGAGATGAAAGTTGAGTGTAGTTTAGTTTGAATGTAGTTTAGAGGGTAGTAAACAGTTTTCATTTGATTCAAAAAGTGGTTTAGACTCTATAGGAACAATTCAGCATTTAGGGAATCATCTTTATTTGTTTTGTTTTTGTTTTTTTAGATGAATTAGATGAGAAGATATAACTCTAATGGGGACACAGCTACAATATCAGCTGATTTTGTTATCTTTGCATCGAGTCAAACAAGTTGCTGACTTTTGCCTGAAACTTTGTATTTATTGTACAAATGTGAAAGTGATATCAAATTTCTCATCGAATTTCTAGCAAGATGAACAAGCGTGTTAACCAAAATATCAAATTACTACTTTAACTACTGCAAAACAAACTGTGAAGTGTGCAGTTTGCAGAATACTTACTCATACTAGGATTACTCCCTGGGCAGTGAACTGAGAAAATGACAAAATTAAAAAAAAAAAACATCAGACACAAATTCAAGTCTGAAAAAGTTAAAATTAGTGATGTTGATCAATTCAGAGTCATTTTAGACGACCCACCTGAGAATGTCCTCGGCTGACAGAAGTTGATTTCATCACCATTTTGTTGTATTGGTGCCACCACTACTGTATAGACAGCCCCACATGTTTCCTCCTGAATATCACAGTAAGAGCTACCGGCAGCTGCGATGCAGGTGTAGTTGGATCTTGTGCCAACCAGTTCTACTGCGTGCTTGTGGATGTTAGGGCTCATCGAGTGCCAGTACACCCTGAGAGACGTGTTGGACCTGCGATAGAGTTTGATGGCTGTTGGACAGCAGGGACCTACAAGAGAGTGAGCGAGTTTTGGATGCAAACGTGGTTCATTGTTTTTGTCACCTTTTCATTGATCAATTACTTAACTATGTCCTCTCTAATTTAAATAAATACAGATGTGTTAAAAGATTGCATGCATTCATGTATTAGTCCTTACTGGAAGAAAATCCCTGATATGTGCATTCAGACTTGTGTCCCGTGCTACTGATGGCTTCCAGGCTGATGCTGTAGTTGGTGCTACAGGTGATGCATCCCATCAGACAGTGGGTGTCCATGGTGTGACATTTAGCGTATCCTCGGTGGGACATCAGGCTGGTGATGTAAGAGCGAGCTCCACTGCCCGGTGACCAGGTCACATTGGTCATAGCCTGCGTGACCTGGGTCACGTTCACAAACGTGGGGCAGCATGGACCTTGGAAAGATGAATACAGAATTAGTATCAATACTGGAGCACTTATGTGCAAAGAAGTTTTTGACTTTTGATCACATCATACCTGTTTCCAAAGGTTTACTGAACCCTGGTAGACTCCGTCCTACAGTTGTGCTGGCCACCGCCATCACGTCAAAGATCGTACCGCAAGGCAGCTGTGTGAGCTCACAGGAGCCATGTGTTGAGTGGCAGGTGTGTTTGTCATAGCGGCCAATGGCAGATATGGTATAGTTAGTGTTGCCTGTGTTTGGTGTACTGATGAAGACTTTGTACGAGGAGCTGTTTGTCTGCGTCATGTTCAGGATCTCCGGAGAGCATGGAGCTGCAGAGAGATAGACCGATGTGGTGTAAAAAAGATATTTAAAGACATACTTTAACATTTTAATTAATATAATTTTCATGATTCAACAACTTTAGATCGTTGTAGGCTCCATGTTTTAAAGTGCTTGATACACTTACTAACATTCACAGACAGTGCCTTGTCATACTTAGGTACAGTAAATTCTAGGTAGTTTAAGACTTACTTGAGTAGTATTCTAGTTGGTGACTTGAACTTCTACAAAAGTCATTTTTTTGTAGAGTATCTGTGTGACTTATAGCTGCTTTATACAACACTGGTAACAACATCCAGATAAAAGCACAAAGTACTCTAAATTTTATCAATTAATATCCTTTTTTCTTTTATTAATCTATGCAAAAATGACATGTTGGTGCTGGTAGTTTGTTTGGGACAGAGCCATGCTAGCTGTTTTCCTCTGTTTCCAGCCTTGGCGTTAAGCTAAGCTACCAACCATGCTGTCAGTAGCCTCATGTTTAGTATTTAAACATGAGCTTTATTGATGTAGGTGTATCTTTTCCATATCCTAAGTTTATCAGCCTCTCATTATTTCATTGGTGTGAATAAGTTGTTTAACCTTGTGCGTTTTAAAATAACCAATACCTGTCTCTTGTGTATGTGGTGTGCAGGTGCGGTTGCATCCTCGTAACTCGCTGCATGGGGTGACTGTCACAGAATAAGCTGTGTTGCATGTCAGATCTGACAGGGCGCACACTGGAGCTGTGTCATTACAGTGGATGACATCGTGTGTCTCTTTTGCTGTTGTCTCGTACAGTTCAGCCCCTTTGACCTCTGACCACATGATCTCCAGAGTATCTGTAGAAACTAGCTTTATGGTGACATCCCTGGGACAACAAGGAACTGGAGGGATAAGATAGAAATTGCAGAAAAAAAGAAGAAAAAAGGTCAGTACAGCACATTTATAGCCTGTCCTGAACTTGAAATGTAAGATCAACTATTACAGCAAACACTTTGACTTGTCATATCAGAAGAGAGCACATCTCTGACATCTCTGTAATAACATGATGGATGTCTTCCACGTGTCCTAAAAAGCCATGCCAGTGTCCTTAAAAACAAACAGTGGTATTGTGATAGTGGCGCACAATAATATTAATTACATTTGTGCTTTTCCTTTTATAGCTGATGAATATTGGTATAACAATACCCTGGTGGAGCTTTCAGGGAAGCTTCAATATCTGAGATTTTGGGGCCAAACCCAGAAATATAAACCATGACAAGCAGGTAATGAAGACTGCCATATGAATCAGAGTAGATGTTGATTTTGATGAAACATGGACTCAACATGGACACAATGTGACATTAATGACTTAAAATTACAACACCAGTCATGAGGCATCAGTGGTGTTTCTACAGTACGTGTGAGTGTTTCTGTGTGGTGGTCCTACGGGTGGTGTAGTTGCGGACGTGCGCTGAAGGGCTGGAGCCGGCCTTGTTGTAAGGGAATACAGTGGTGAGGTATGTGTAGCCACACATGCAGAAAAATTGACAGGTGGTTTCAGTGGTGTTGCACGAGCTCTCTGTTCCATCGTCCCTCTTTACGAAAGCCATGTAGTACTCCACCAGTGGCACGTCATCCCACATGAGCGAGCAGTTTCCTGCTGTGGGCTCCTCCACCCATATGTTCTCTGGTGGACATGGGTCTGACAGAGAAAAGAAGAGAAAAGAAGAAGAGTTGTATGTATGATGAATTCATACAAAAACTGTACAAAAACAACAACTGTTAACCGGTAACCGTTTCCTGGTGTTAATGTGGGTGGTTTGATCACTGTGCTATGCTAAACTAAGGTGACCAACCTCAGACATGAGAGACATCAATATTCTCATCTAATGAAAATGTTACACCAAACCAATGTGGCCATGTTTGTGTGTGAGATACCCACATGTGATGTACTCAGACGGTGATGAGGGGTAGCTGGGACCAGCACTGTTGTAGGCTATGACAGAGATGGACTCATTCTGGCCACACTCTACTGGTATTATGTAACATTGACCATTATTTACTGCGGTGCAGTTTTGTGCATTACTGGTCCAGGCAATGTAGGTTTCAGCTCCAGGCACCATAACCCAGTGCACGGTGATCCCAAGAGACCGACCGGTAGCAGTCAAGAAAGTATCGGTCACATTTGGGGAGGCAGGACCTGAGGATGTCAGAAAAAAACACTGTCACTACCAACTCACTTATTACACATATTCTCTTTCCCATGCTCGTCAATGAAATATCTGTCACACTCACGTGTGATTTGACGGATGAGATCGTAGCTTCCAGTGCGACCTTCAATGTCCCAGGCTGAACCTTTGATATCGTAATTAGTTCCTGGGTTAAGTTTTCTAATGGTCACTGTGGTGTTAGTGGTGTTCATTTTAATACGGTTAGTGGAGCCGTCCTGGATGATGCAGAGTGTGTAGAGGACGGCGTGCTCAACTGGCTGCCATGTTACAACAATGGTGTCATTAGCTGGGGAGGTTGCGTTCAACTTGGGTGCAACCACCACTAACAGACAAGAACAGAGAGAAATGAGTGTTAATGAAATCACAAATTGAAATAGAAAAACAGATATCTACTTTTAGTCTCTTGTCACCATTTTTTTGTGAGTTGTGATATGACAACAATTTCTCTATGATTATGTTACATTCATGTCTCCTCCGGGAAGGGAGGCAACCTAGTTCTCAAGGTTTCTCTTTTCGTATCTTAAGAATGGTAAATAGTGGAGGAATGGATACAGTTTCCACCCTGTTGTGTTGGCTGCAAAGAGTGCAGTCTGTGTGACAATGGGCAATGAAATGACATGCCGTTATGGCCGGTGGAGTGAGATAACAAACTATTGTCTTGCAGCATGACAGAGGATGCGTCACTGATTATCATCGCAGGTAAAATGTTTATAATGTGTCGTGCATGTACAGAGAAAATGAGCAAAAAATTTCATTATTACTCCATTTTCTTAAATATGTCCAAAAATATTATTAGTCTTTATGGTTAAAATCACAGATATATGTTGAGCGTTTGTTGTCACACCTGTCACCTGTGATCTTTTACCACCATTATAATGCTTCAGCCATGGTAATACAGCTGAGTGCCTAAGACTCTAGTTTTAGACTTTTTGGTCGTACCTGTCTTGGCCTCTTCTGAGTATGAAGGCTGGCTCCTCCCACCTGAGTTGACAGACATGACGCTCACCAGGTAGTCAGTGTAGGGCTGGAGATTCTCTATGGTACCTGGGGTGCTGTTCACCGCCATCTCATAGAAGAAGCTATAATCAGGTGTCTCTGCCCTCAGGATGTAGCTAGTTGCCCCGGAAACCTCTGTGAACTCTACAGTGATGCTGCTGCTGTGTTTGGAATAGGCCTTAATGACATCAGGGACATCAGGGGCTAGGGAACAAAGGTCAAATCAGATTAACTGATGAAAAGACAGAGACCCATTAATTAAGTACAAGAATTAAAACATGGTATGATATTATGACATGTAAAAACTGTATAATAACTTTAAAGTGTAGATATTTAGTATTTTCTTTTATGCTATTTTATAGTTTGTCTATGACATTGGAGAAAGAAATATTTAACTTTTTACTCAACTACATTTTATTCATTATGAGAAGAAATTATATTAGAAATTATTATAAGTAATTATGAGAAGATCTTATGAATCTTATGAGTTTTTCCCCCATTTACAATTAATCTAATCTAATCTAATTAATCTTAATTTATTGATTAATTGTTGGTCTTTTAAATAGTAAAATACATTGAACCATGTTAATCTTTTTCCTTTGTGTAATAATGTATCTGAATCAGAATCACCACTGCCTCATTTACTGCCTTTGCTGTTGTCACTGACCTGTTAACACCTCAGTTGTTGTGCTGCCGATCACAATATTAGCATTGTTAAAGGCCTCTAACAGCACAGTGTACATTGTGTTTGGTGATAGCGAGATGACGGAGCCCATCACTAAATTTCCACTGAACTGGGCAAAGGCAGGATCTTTCGACGAGTTCTTTGGTGTTGCTGTGATCTTGTAGGAGCTGGCCCCAGTCAGGCCCTTCCACTGCACAGTCATACTCTTAGATGTGACCGTGAACACTGACAATGTAATGTCTGAAAGGAATAAAGAAGTAGGTTACATTCAAAAAGACTTTTATGTCTTGTCTATTTGAAATAAAGTCAAAGAAATAAAGTTAGGGATCATCATAAAGACGACATCCTAATGACATTCTAAGGCAAATATTTAAGAGGGTAATTTACCATTTTGAGCTGCACAAATCTGAAAATGGCAAGAAAACAGGGCAAATTAATAGATGAAAGGAGAAAATAATGACTTGATAAATTACAGGAAATATAGTATCTTGAGGACAAGGACATCATTCCAAGAACAGCAAGCTGTTGGTATTTCACATTATATCCTGAGGCAAATTATGGCCTGTATCATATTCTTGGAGCATGAGAGGCAGCAGGCTGCACATTACCTTCACTCAACACAGATTTCAGGGCTGGTCAGTGCAGGTATTTCTTTCAGGTCGGAATGAATTTGTCTATTGAGCTATGGTTGGGCATGCCACACGCACTTGTTGAAAGCAGTGACACTCAAAAGAGCCAGTGTTCATTTGTTTGAAAAGGCCCCCAGCTATGCACTGTTCTTTTATCTGGATATATATGTATAAATATATAATATGCACAACGACAACGACTATGAAAACGTGACAACAACTGTACATCACTGATGTTGTTGTTCTTTTTTTTTTTTTTTGTTAAAAATGAATAAAGAAATTATTTTCTCTTACCTCTGTAAAGATCAATAAGAACAAAACTCTCAGCATCTTTAGCTGTGTTGTTCCCATGCCCTCAGCGTTTCTCTGCTGTGCCACTGCCTGGAGGCGAAACGTGTGATGCTGTTTCTGAAAATGACTTCGGGGAAGCAGCTCAAGCTTAAATGTGATGTTTCTTTTTTCTTGTATCTCCCTCCCTCTCTCTCTCTCTCTCTCTCAGATGAAACGACAGGTCCTTTATTGTTTCAGCAAATACCAAAGAACTCCTCCCCTCAGGGGTGTTTGTGTGGCCTATGAGAGAGAGAGAGGAGGAAGTTCACCTGTGACAGATGAGGATGCAGATAAGTGCTTTTTCATTTCCTCACTTCTTTTCATTTTGCAACTGTGACCTCAAAATCTAGAAACCACATCCATCTCTCATCTTAAATTTATATTGACTGAAGAAACCATCTTAACATCATACATGCAGCTTCACACCTTACAGGACTAGATAACAAATGAAGACACAATTGATGACCTTGTTCTACTGCTTTTGTGTCTCGAAGGATGTTTAAGGTTTCGCTTAAACAATATTTGATTTCTCCTGGTTTCTACATTCATGGTGTCTTGTGATAGATGAAACCCCCTTTGCAACAATTAGTCATTTTGTCCTGACATTTGTCATAGCCCGAAGAAACACAGATCAACAACACCGTAAAGATATGTGTAATGTAAATACAGATCTTATGTTATGGTTACGTGTGAATAAAGTAAACTGTTCGTAGGTGATAGTTTGTTAAATGCAGCTGAAGACAGATGCTCATGTGCCCTAGGATGAATGGAAAACCAAGTCGCAGTTGATTCTCCTGTTTCAGAGTTAGTTAAGTCCAATCCTGAAAAACAACTCGAAATGACAGAAACAACCTGGTTTATGTAACTACATACACTAAACCTGCCTGGTACCACTGGATTGTGGTTATGCCACAGTTAAATTGTAGATTCACTGTAGGTACATCACTGTGTGTGAAACATTTTCAGTCAAAGTGACAAAGACCCATCCTGATGAATGGTAGCGGTAGAAGAATGGCTTTTTCTATTCCCCAGTGGCTGACAAATTGCGTCAGATGTGTATTATGAATATGGGCTGGGATGCTCCCTGAGGACCGACTGTGAAACATTGTCAATAAAGGCCAAATGGAGAAAGATGATCAAATTCAACTTTACATGAATAAGATAAACAAAAAGAGTTCAAAGAACAAAAACAGTATCAAATTCTCCAAATCACCAGTGTATTTTTTTGTATATAGATAATTCTTCACTATAATTTAATATGTGGTAAATGATGCAAATAATTATTTGGGTCATTGAATCTTTGACTCAATGACTCTTAGAGAAAATAAAGAAAGAATCTCAGGTCCTGATCTACTTCCTACAACTACATCATTATTCTATGGTAACACTATCCTGACACAGATTTTTTGAACGCGAAATCACACGCACAGCTGAGATGAGCAGGTATGAGGTGCAAGTATCTTGATCAGATTACAAGAAGTTGGTGTCCTAGGTCTGAATGTGAGTGGAGCGGAGGGGGTGAGATGAACTTTAATATAAAAGAGAAGCTCATAAGTGAACGAATAATTTAGTGAAAAAAATAAAATCCCATTATGGAACTGTAGAAATACACTGAACAAAAATATAAATGCAACACTTTTGTTTTAACACATATTTAGACAGATTGTGAACAATATTTGAGAGAAATAGGCCTTTTGTGTAGAAAACAAAGATCTTTGAGTTCAGCTCATGAAAAATGGAGCAAAAACAAAAGTGTTGCATTTAAGATATTTTACAGATATAAGAAATATATATTCACAGTCAGTTCTACACTATTAAAACCCAGTGTTGAAAGTAACAAATTACTGTAATTAAGTACAATTTAGGGAGACTTCCACTTTTTCTAGTATTTATTTAACTGTGTAATTTTACTTGTAATTGAGTATAAATAATGGTTTGTAATATACTTTGCTACAGGATTTACTCAGGATTAAGGGGTAGAAAATGGATAGATGGAAAATGTTTTGTATTTCTGCTTGGGTCCCCTGCCAAAATGTAATCAGTATCAGGCAATCCCAAAAGATGTGAGTGTGGTCCCTGATCTGTTTACATTTCCTCCAGCATAAATTTGTATTATTTTTGTCATATTTTGATGTAATGGAAGATGTTTTGAAGTATCTCATTTTGAATTTCTAATTGAATTCCTTCCACCCTAGACTAGACTATTAATCCTTTCTTTGCCCATGTCTGGAGCCCAGCATCAAACTTGTTTGGCAAAAAAATCAATGATCTTAGCTTACTGTATGTGATATGGTTAGAGGGGCACCTATTTTTTTCCTCACCAGAAACCAAACCCTATGAGTACAAATGATCCATTCATTTTCAATTTTTAGGTCTCTCCAGTTCTTTTGTTCCATAAATGGCATTGTTTCAAGGGGTACTAGCGGCCACACATGATTCTCCAATCCAATCCAGTTTGTTTCCTCGTTTTGCACAAGCCATTCGACTGTACTGCGGAGTTTTGCTGCCCAATAGTATAATTTCAGGCTAGGAAAACTAAGACCACCTTCTTCCTTTGAGCTTCTGTCTAATTCTAGACTTTCACTTTTGCCAAATAAATGCAGATATAATTTTATCAAACCTTTTGAAAGCTGGTACCTTTGGAAGCTGGTATCCAAATAGTCAATGATTGAAAGAAGAATAATCAAAGAAGTATATTCATCCTGACTGGTTCAATTAATGGCTTAATTCAATTCTTCTAGGAGGGACAGAGGGACTCAAGTGATTTTGTTTGTGTGATTAATCTGCCATTATTTTCATTAAACAGTTGTTAAATTTGTGTCATAATCATTATGCCTCAATATCTTAATCCCCTATTAGACAATTAAATGTAACGTTCAGGGGGTCAGTAATAGTCACATTATCTATAGTGAGATTTTATGGATCACTTCACTGACTGATACTCAAATTCTAGGGTCTACTTGTATAATTTCTGCCAAGGGTTCAATACTAATGGTGAATAGTAAGGGTAAATGTAGAAATTCCCTGTCTAGTTCCTCTTTCAAAACCAAAGTTCTTTGATATGTATCCATTCACCCACACTTTTGACATGGGCCATGAATATAACACACCAATCCATCCATCTGAATTAAATACCAATTTTTCCCAATGTGTGTTTCAAATATTGCCAATCCACCCTATTTAATGCTTTCTCAGCATCTAAGTTGAGAAGCACTTGAAGGTCCCTGTTTTTGCTTCACCACTGAGATCACGTTTAGAGTTCTCCTAATGTTGTTTATCCCTTGACCCGATTTAAACCCAGTTTGATCTGTTTTAATTAATTTATGTATACACTTTTGAATTGGCTTTGCCAATATTATGATTCAATTTTTCGTGTCACAGTAGAGCAAACTAATTGGTCTGTAAGAGGAACATTTTGTAGGATCTTTACCTTCTTTGGGGATTATAGATACTATTGCTTCGGACCAAGATTTTGGTTGTAACTTCATCTCGATTAGAAGAATACTTTATACTTCCACATGAGTATAGTTTTACACCAGTACTTGTACTTGTAGTTGAGTAATAACAATACTAATTAATAATTGTAACAATACTTCTACTTAAGTACAGACTTTCAGTACTCTTTTCTGCCAGTGTTAAAACAATTAAATACATTGAGAATGCATTTTTCATTCTTTTATGATGTGCATAAATTCGGTTTTGTTTGTGACACAAATGTCACTTATTAAAGTTACTGCTGCTTCTACTTGAATAAAACCAATAAACACAGTAACTCAAAGGCTTCCACAGACCCACAAGCTCAAATAATAAAAAGATAAAAGTGCTCTGCCTGCACTGAATTCCAGTTGTACATTATATAAGGGAATAGCTTCAAAGTTTCAATGTTGTTCTTTCCCCCAAAATATATTCAGAAGAAAAGGCAGTGTCTTAAAGATCTACTAAACTCCCAATAAAATCATTTAAAGAGCGACATTTAAGATGCTCTGGGCAGAACCACAATAAAGGAGCCGCCCTCTGACACTAATATGTCATAGATCCTGCTTTTTCTGTGTCTGCTCTTCTTTCTGATTTCATTCGGTAGGTCATTTGAAAACTGATACACCATGCAACCACAAAACAGAAAGTTGGTGTGGTGCAGAGTACAGTTAATGAGCATTAACAGCCACTGTCACAGTTACTGTCATTGATACTATTGAGGAACACAAGTGTCTTACTGTTGAAAATCTTATGAATGAACAGTTGAGATGTTGATTCAGTATTGGGGTCAGATAGTGACTCATAATTATAACCACGTTGAGGATCTACAGGTTGGTGAACACCGACAGCTTCACCTGTTCTTGAACAATCGGACAGGACAGGTAAGACTAAGGAATGTTGTTTGCACACATCTCCTTTCCTGATACCCCCTTTAGAACAACAGAGAAACTCAATACCCCCACAAACAAAAACCGACAGAAACTAGGGAGTAAGAAGACACTGTGTCACAAGTAACCACAGGGAAGCAATGGCGGGCATTAAAGGCATCAAATGAGCATGTTTGCTAAAAGGGAAAAAAATGATACTCAGTTGCAGTAAATGCAAAGAGGGACTTTCCTGAAATGGAATATTACCAATCTGACCTAGATTTAATTTGATTTAACTTTCACTCCTCACCCTGTGGCTCCTGTGTATACTGGATAACAAACAGTCTGCAAATAGGAATGTAAAAAAGACAACAAAAGAGTTAGATGACACATGGATGACTGGGAATATATAAAGTTTATGTTTATGCATTTCATCTGCTGAGGGATGTGATGAATGACTTTTGTCGCCCCCTAACTTCAGATCATGAACATAACGTTGCTTGAGTTTTCAGTTGTGGACAGTGATAATTGGTCAAATATAATTTGGACAAAAACTGCATCTGAAGTGTTTATTTTATTTATATTTAACACATCGGAAAGAGTAAATCTGAAGTGCTGTATGAGGTACATAAAAGACATAAAAATCATATAAACAAAATGCAGTGAATCAAATGCATCAATTTGCTTTACAACAAAAATTCAAAAACTTACAATACAAAGGTGAGATTATAAAACAATGTGGATTTCAGGCTTTTCTGTCTTATAAATGCACAGTCATGTATGAAAGCAATAACTTAAAGCAAACATGTGCTTAAAAATAAAAAATCAGAGATGTTCTCTAATCATCCAATAAATATATTCTATATTAAGTATCATATTATATTGGGGTTGGCAGATAGGTGATTAAATAAATACAGTGTTGTACCCTGGGTGTTATAACGCATGGTGTTTCCTGCCCTCTGGTGGCTGCATGTTATGCAGTTTTCTGTGGACCTCTGATTTGGCCAGGTCGGCTGACAGTCTCTTGGCCATGCGGTCTGTGGTCCTCTTCATGCTGCGAGCAACTTCAATAGCCTGGTCCAGTGTCCTGTTCATTTCTTCCTCCTGGAAAACAACCGTGAACTTTCCAGTACACACAGCAACATACACATTCTTCTCACTTCATGTTTCACCACTAAGTGTTTGTTTTTGTCTATAAAAAACTATAATATGTCACACTATTCAGTAAACATGCATATGGAGAGAGGAGACATCTCACTTTGCTCCCTTTCCGCCTCGTCCTGCTGACACTCTTTGAGGGAGCAGAGACAGGGGACAATGTCTGCTGGAAGTACACGTTGCTGGGCAGCAGTGCTGTGTCTGACTGGGTGGATCGTTTCCTGTGGTGGGGTGTGGACTGCAGCGGTGGCTCCCTAACTTTATAGCTGCACAGATGGTCAGACAGAATGAGTCCAGTTTTACAGATCAATTTCACTTAATAACTATTTTGAAAAATCACTGACACGTGTTTGAGATGTACTGTGTTTACCTGGCAGGCAGGCTGCTGGAGGAGCCGTAGCCGACCTGGAGCAGTGGTTTCTGAACAGATGAAGAGGAGGGAGGAGACCACCTCTCTTTGGAGTAAAAACCATCCATGACAGCTGCTGAAAAACAATACATTACAGACACGTGCTGTGACATTTTGTACCAGGGCTGTAACTCAGATGTTTTTGTCCATTACAGACAAATGAGATTGGTGTTGATAAATGATGATGTTGAAATCCTGAAACATTGGTTGATAAAGTTACTTACTCTGTGGTCTATGCTTCACATGGCTGTCGTAGCCTCCTCCTCCTTTTAAAAAGGAGCTGGTCAAATCTGTAGATTTCACTGGGCAGCTTCCTTTAGTCCCTAGAAGAGTAAAATTTCCACTTTGGCTCTAATTTACACAAAAATTTATAAATGATCTGATGAGTATGAACATGTAGGTGAAATATAACCATGGCCCTGACCTCGGTTTGATTGCAGTTTCTCTTGAGGTTTAATTTGAAACTCTGGTCCTGATCGTGAACCACTGCCTCTTCTGCTTCCTACAGGTGAAATGTGGAACTGCGGCATAATGTCAGAGCCTGCTGTATCGCCACTGTCTGTACCTGAGGAGCAGATGATCAAATTCATAGAGGATGCTATGAATTTGCTGAATCAACTCTGTAGTGTAATATGTTGGTGTTGTACCTTTGCTCTTGCTGGGGTCCATGTCTGAAGAGATCCAATCCTCTATTCTTACTGGACTGGGAGTGAGATTACTCATATTTTGTCCGCTGTGTGATGATTTCCATCCTCTATAAAACACAGTGCAAAGAAAGAAATGACTGAACGGTAAAAAAAAAAAATTAACACCATTACAATAAATTTTTACACAATGGATCATGTTCACCTGTTACCAGATAGCCTTAGGTGGGTCCTGGATCTGGTTTTAGACCGCCGCTCCTGACGATCCTGACTGTATTTGGAGGTGAGATAGTCCATCTTCTGTGTCAGGTGAGGCAGCTGGACTAAGCTCTCCTCCAGGTCCTTTTTCAGCCTGGACACTTCTGACTGTAAGGCCAGGATCGCCTCACTAACCACATAGGAACACATGGAAATGGATAATCATAAAATCACTTATATTCACAAGAATATACCTGAATGATTAAATACTAAAACATATGCTGACCTATTACAAGAGCAGGAATACACTTGGGGGCTTCTCTCTTCTGTTTCCATGATGGTGGTGCTGAGAACTGGTTCAGAGACGTGGTGATGGAGCTGTACAGGAAGGCTGTGATCAGAACCTGTTCAGTAAATGTTGGAGAAGAGAAATACTGATTCTGATTAGCTACAATTAAATAAAATCAGAATTAATTCAAGGTGCAAGGTAATATAAGTGTTTACACACCTGGTTGTCTGACTAAAGGCTCCTTGGTGGTGCTTTCTACCCACAGCTCCACTGCAGCTGCTGCGCCACAGGGGTGTGTTTGGACAGACGGGTGGGGGCTGGCCCAGCGCTGGCCGTTCTGAGAGGCTGGATGGATGGTGGTCTGAACGTTGGAGCAGGAGTCCTCACTGTCTGAGCCGCTTAAACCATCATTAGGGGACTGCACACTACAATTGGACAGATCCAACCTGAGTTATTCTACCAGCATGTCTAGACAGGTGATGTGGATCAGTTAATATAGATTTGTACCTTTCTATGGGTAGATCTGGTTGAAATGACCCAGATCCTGATTGATTCAAGTAAGAGCTCCCAAATCCACTGTCTGTCTCTGGACTCACAATCCTCTACACAACAGAAAACACAACCTCCTGCAATTTAAACCTTTAGTATGAAAAAATCATCAACTATGTTTAAAACTTATTTTCAAACTACTCAAATACTATTTGCAGCTGACCTGAGATACACATGTGGTGTTGAGAGGAAACTCTGAGTGGCTGGAGGTATCTGGTGCGTTGAAGGAAGAGGAGACCTCCACAGCCAGACTCACACAATCAGCCAGATCACATTCACCCTCTGGTATAAGAACACTATCCGTGGTGGTGCGGCTGCGGTGACAACAATAAAGATTTCAATTTCAACATTGTTAATGTCAAACGTTAAAACTGATGGATTGTTTAATTCATAGCGTTGAAAGAAAAGAGTTAGGGAAGATGAGAGCTTCGTTTAAAAACACTCAAAAAGAAGCAGGATCACAAGATGGATTACTCATATGAGTCATAAATTATTTAAATCTAACCTTGTATAGAAAAACCACATCAGTCAGTCAAGTCATAGTTAAATTTAATATGGTCCAGTAGACTTAAATATCACAACACTGACCTTTCCGGAGTCCACTCCCTCTGTCTCAATGTTGAACTAGATCCACTCAGGTAAGGTGCTAAGATGTTGCAATGATCTGTTCCCTCTGACAAGACAGAGCTCCTCTCCTCTACGTTTCCCTCCCCGTTCTCAGCTGTCTGGATGACCAGTCTCTCCACAGAGACCTGTGATCTCCTGAAACACAACAGAGAACAAATGTTGCTCACACAGACCCAAACACTCTGTTCCCTCTGCACAGTGGAAACTAACACCGGCGTTGTACCTGAAACATGATCTATCCCACAGGAAGGATGAAAACGTGCCTATTATTTGAGCACAAACGCACACATAAGCACCACTCAAATCATCAATAGCTGCACACAATAGTGACAGTGGAACAAGAGTGGTGTATTATATTAAAATATCATAACCAGGATAAGTACTTTCATTGGTACATGTAGTATTTAATTACAATATCCACAGATAGGACAGAATTTCTCTCAGCTGATGCACTTATATATCCAAAAAACTAAAGATATCCATTTCTCACAGACTATTACTAGGACTTTAAATTTGATGATTAACCACCAAATATAGTATTCAATCAATAAAAATAAAATAAAAACTTAATAAGTACCATGTATGGCAGCTGTCTTTTCCAGTATTTTTCAGTACATTGGATGTGAGCTCACTGCTTTGCTCCAGTTCATCGTCTCCATGGACTTCTGCAGCCTCCTCTACTTCTTCTTCTTCTCCTTCCTCTTTCAGCGCCTCCTTATTATAACTCACCGTGGAAAAACCTGCATATGAACTCTGAAACATAAAACCTAGTCTGATAATTTGCACTTACTGTAAATACACACACACACACAGACACAGCATTTCCTCCAGGAGAGAATTTGTCACAGAGGAGGGGACGTGGTGTGGGTGTGTGGATACAAATAAAGTCCCACTTTCCAAATGTCAACATTCAGGAGCCACAAAAAGAAATGTCACAGAATCCAGTTTTTTTTAGGACACATGGATTAGAAACCGTGACTGAACAATACAAGTCAAGAAAAAATATATTACTGTGTCAATATGTGCTACTGACTACTGCAAATCTTTCACAGACACAGGGTCAATATCTCTACACACTCTTATATAACCACAGGGCAATACAACATGGATGGTCAACCAAATTACATAATGATGCTTCACAGATGACACTGACTTTATGAAAAGCTGATGATTATGAGGTGGCCACAGAAGGCACGAGGAATGATATACTATATAATCACTGCACGACAACATTGTGAATGGTAATTTACATTACTGACCTATATTTTGGTTTTAACTCTGTCACAGTGTCACTATGTAACATGTAATGATGTAGGAATGCATACAGCCAGCACAGCAGCACAGTTGCGCTCATTCAAACGTTCGACACAAACAAAGTGGTGGACGTGAGGTCAGAGTGGCAAAAAACTGTGACATTAAGTGAACATTTGCGGAGTTAGTGTTTGTGTTTGTAAGTTGGTTACCTCATGCAGGGATGGTGGAGGTGAGGGTGTAGGTGTGTAGAGAGGACTGGGTCTGACATGTAGCATCTCTCTCATTGGTGTAGGAGTGGAGGTGGAGTGAGGTGGAGAAATCTGCTCACACACATTTATGTCTATCATCTCCTTGATGTCATCAATGTGCATCCCTATCCTGAATATGTCTCCCTCCACCTGCCTGAACATGTGTCAACATGCACATACACATGAATGGATGCTTTAACGTGGTACTGACTCATCGACATGGATTAAATAGTGACGTCTGTTGTACCTGTTTGGGTCAAACGTGCCGGTGTTCCTGGACAGACCCATGTAGTTCTGCATCTCCAGAGCTCGGTGCTCCTCCTTCTTACTGATGTATTTCCTCTCCAACTGATCCTGAGCCTCCATCATGCTCCTCAATATCTGACAAAGCATATGTTTCACATTTACTACAACTGGTTAAAATGTTTTACTTTCTATGACATACTTGCTACTTTGTGTAACAGTTCTTACCATTTGCTGGTCTGCTGTGCTAACCAACATGTTGCTCACACTCGCTTTGAACTCTTCCACCTGTGTAGAAGAAGGTTGGTTAATTGATTTAGATATAGTTTTTTAAGTATTTTGTTTTATTAATAGGAGATTTATGAGGTCTTCAAACTCACCTTCTGCATGAATGGGCTGATAATATCTCTCAGCTCAGCTGTCATTGTTTCTCCATCACTAGGACCCTCTTCAGGCAGGAGGATGGGATCTGTGTTCACCTCCTTAATGTTGGCCTGAGTGGCTGTTCTTCCTTTTTCACCAATCACTTCTGAAAAAAATATTATGCATGCCTGATAGCCTGATACTTTTAGAGCTTAGATGTGAAAAATGATTTGTTTTGTATTTTATCCAGAATTAAATGTTACACATTATGCACATAGGGAGGATTAGACATAAAGTTGATTCATGTTGATATTAAAATGTGACAGAAGTTCAAAGGTCTTCCAGGTAATTTAAGCGCTTCAAAAAACAAAGTAAAGATGTGTGACTAGAATAGCGTCATCTGACCCCATTTGTCTCCATGGAGACCAGTTGCACTTCACTGCATAATTTGCAGGTAGAGAAGCAAAGCGATGACCTATCATAATATCAGATGTCAGACACAGAGACGTACCTGACGGTGAAAGATGAGGAGTCAAGGATCCCAGGTAGTTTCCCTCGGCCAAGTTTCTCTTATGATCATCATCACACTCTGCATAAAACACTGATTCAGCAGAGGGCTGAGTCTGCAAAGAAAAAGTCCAACAGACTGTTAATGTTCATTAAAAATTTGACTTCAATTTTCAAACACCTTAATGGTTTGGGTTTCACTTACATTGGTTCCCAGTCTCATTTGGTCAATAAGGTTCTCTGCCTCTGCATATTTGGTTAATAATTTATCATATTCAGCCTAAAGAAATTGGGAACAAGTTAAATATTAGTCCTATGTCTAAGAGCATAGCACTCACATTTTGATCATATGAAGAAATTAAAGTGAAAGAAACAAAACTGCATAGGTTCAGGTGTACTGTGAAGAGTAAGGTCTTGAGGTTTTCTACCTGCAGATGATGCACTAGTGCTGGAGATGCCTGTTTCTCCTCATCTTTGAAGATATAAAGCTTCTCTTGTGGCTGAACTGAATCCTCCAGGACTCTGCTGATCACCTCTAACATACCTGGAGAGGACTGAGCTCTGTGAATGGTACTGGGGCTCTGAGGAGCAGGTTTGGCAGGTCCAGTTGGAGCTTTGGGAATTTTTACTTTGGGGGCAACCTTTGAGAAGTCAGGTAGGGGGTAATGGACTTGGCCTTGGCCATATTTCATCTCATTGAAGGATCTGGTGCGCACAAGTGGGACTCTCTGAACCTGATCATCCTCCTCAGACTTCTCATGAGTCCCTCCATCTATGATACTGTTGTCTCCAAAGATCTGGTTTGAGTCTACACTTGCAAAACTAGGTGAAGTGCTGTCAGCAGCAGAGACAACACTAGCAACTTTTAGACTTGAATTTTTTGATGCAGTATGAGTCTTCTCATCAGTCCCTCCAGAGAACAAACTCTGATTAATCTCAGAATTACAAGCTGGATTCCCTGAGCTGTCACTATTAATTGTTGTCCTATTGTGTGTTAGTGCCAAACTCAAAACAGTGTCGTCCATGCTCTCCAGTAGAGACACTTCTGGCAGGGTCTCTGTCTCGATCAGCCTGCCCGGCCGCAGCAACTCTTCCTGGGTGAAGTGTTGCAGTAACAACTGATTAATGTCTGCAGGGGGGCAGGATAGGGCAACTTTGCTTGGCTGTTGAGTGTTGGCGGGTTCCGGGGTCAAAGTTGCTGGTTTATCTGGATCATACTCAACAGAAACATTTCTATCTGCCTCAGTCAACTCAAGCAGACCTGGAATATCAGGACTTGGATGAACAGTTTCTCTTCCATCTGAGCTCATGTTGCCCTCAGAGCTTGGCCTTTGGTTGAAGAAGGGGCTTCCAAGCTCTCCATCATAAGGTAGATCCTCCTGATCCTCATCACTGGTGTTTTGCCCTGAGTCCTCAAACCCACGCTTTAATGGTGGCTCGTCTTGCATGGTGTTTGGTCTCTGGGCAGATACATGTGGTATGCTGCTCTTGGTTTTGTTCTCTATCACCCCGTCACTTTGACTGCTCACAACACTGGACTCTGAGGAGTCACCCAGACCTGACAGCTCCGCACTCCCTGAAAATTAAACAACACAAATGTTGATTAGAGAAACACAGATGAATTAATACAACAATCATATTTCTCATATACATACAATCATTGTAATCCTATTATGTCTACGACTGCTATTATTAACAATGAGACCTCAAACACATTCCCTGACTCTGTTGTTCAAGTTCACTTCATGTGTTATAACACAGATACTGCACTGAATCCTGGACTTACCACTGAGGTGGATACTGGCATCTGAGGCTGCAGACTCTGCCCGAGAGAGATGTAAAGCTAAAGAACCCTCCAAATCACTGAAGTGGAGACTTTCATCCTCACTGAGGTCGACAAAGATGCTCTGCTGGATGCACTTCTCCCACAGCACGGTGGAGCCCTGACGATCCTCGTCCAATTCCTCTGGATCTCCCTCCATGGACACAGAAAATATAAGCGCACACTCGGTTCAACCTCTCTCTGCCTGTATGAAGACACGGGGGGTAAGAGAAAAAGGACAGGGATCTGTTTATCACTTAGCAACACAACTTGTGAGTTGACAACACGGGATCAAAATGTACTAAGCTGCCAATTATTCAACAATCAATACATTGTGTGGGCAGAGGTTTGCATGACACACTGAGTGTGAGAGGTGTTTTGTGTGAATGATGTTCAGACATATTCAGATCCTTTCACTGCAGTAATTATGCAACATGAAAACACTCAGTAAAAATATAAAAGTCATGTATATGACACAGTTAAACATCTATCCGAGGTAAAATAATTGAATTCTGCAGCAGTGTTACATTATTCTAAAAAATTATAAATGGAAAATTGGTGTGCATTACTTAGCATATTAGCAGCATTTCAACAATGTGGATGCTCAGTGGCATATCGATAATCTATTTAGTCATTTAAACATGTCAGATATTTTACAATCAGATCTGTTCAGCAAACGAAATGTATATAATGCACAAACTTATAAATACTTAACTTGCTTATCGTTTTTGAGTTTATTAATATATTTATTGTTTTGCAGCAAAACACCAAAACAAATTAATCTTACTTGTCAATAAAATCGATTTTGATTATGTAGATAAATGTAGTGAGGTAAAACAGTAGGTATTCCCTTCAAACTAGAGTGTAAATATAAAGTATAGAAGAAAATGATGAAGTACAAATTTTGAGTCAATGTTTTATAAGAAAAGGACGTGTTTGGGCAGCTTACTACAAAACATTTGTTATTAATATTATAACTTAAGCAATCTATTATAACTTAATAAATCTATTATAACTTAATAAATCTATTATAACTTAAGCAATCTCAAACAGCGTCTGCTCTTCAGGTCTGAGCTGAATGCTCAGTGTATTTTGGTTGTAACTTACTGTGGTTGTTTCTTTCAGCTCCTCCAACTTTAAGTTGACCCGGTCCTCGGTCGTGCTCTGCTCTGACATAATCTACAAACTTGAAACAGTATTTCTGCCTCTTCTTCTCTCGACATATGGTTTCTTGAGCAGGTTTAGTTTCTGTGGCATCGTGAATAATGGATGTTTAATGGAGCCGCGGCGCTGGACGTCTGGAGCCGCGGCGTGCAGGCGGAGTCTGGTCGCTAAGCAACCACAAGACTCCTGAAGAAGTTTTAGATAAAAAATATTCATCAAACAATGTATTTATAAAAACCAAAGCGTTTCTCCGTGTGTATCTGAATTTTGATTAAAAATAACGGTAAGTGAATGAATCAAAATACATGAATTTTCAAAGGAGCAGAATATATCAATAGACATAGATGACTTCACATTAATTGACTTGAACTTAACTTAAATTAAAGGTTAAACAATCGTGGATAATTAATTTGTAAAGAATTTTACTTACTCGACACACATTAATGAATAAGTGTACGGGTAGATGTAAGGGTTTTACAGTATACTTCTCCATCTCCATTCTGACTATTGTATTGATCAGCATATTATTTATTTTTGTTCTTAACCAATCAATTCATTACATCTGTGTGTAATTTGAGCTCAGCAAATACATTATTTCCCTTCAACGTTTTTCTGCCGTTTGTGTTCAGTATAATTGTGTGATTGCATAAAAAGAAACAGGCCGTATGATTTCACAATTAGCACTGCAAAAGGACAGGGACGTCACTCACACTGACTGTTAAACTGAATGATGTTTATGAAGTTAAGTACACAGACTCGGTGATGGTAGTTTAGTTTTATTCATAGTAGCTTTAATCATTATCATTTGTTTAATGTATTTCTTTGCATTAGTGAGACTTAAACTTGTTGAGGAGCGTCTCTGAGGTCTGACAGCTCCAGAATTACAATACGTCATCTCTTTTCTATTCAAATCCATTGGTCCAATGACTGTTATCCGGGGGCGTGGTTATCTTTGAATGTCGTCCTCTGATTGGCCGGTTGTCGAAAACACATACGCTACTGAAGCCGCAAGGTTTTTGTTCCTACTCGAAGTTAAAAAGTTTTGCAAACGTTAAAAGATAATGTAGTGTAGGTTATATTTTTGTTTATCTCCAAATTACCGACTCATATTTTTAAACGGATATATTTTGTTTGTTCTTGTGAAAAAGTAAAGAAGAAAAAAAAAAAAAAAAAAAAAAAGAGAGAAGACAAATCACCATTGTTCGAACTGGATCGTCTAACGTAAGTTTAGCAGCTAATAATGCTAAGTAGCTAATGTGTGGATGGCTCGGTCCTGTAACCAGAGAAATGTTGCCACTGTTCACTACAGTGGCGTCGAGTTGACGCTAATATTTGCACATTTGGCACAGAAAACCTTTAACAGTAGTGTCCATTATGTAAGTCGGTTGTTTACATTCCTCTGCTAGTTTAGCGTCCTCAGGAGTAAATCGGCATGAATGGAGTTGATAATGACAGCAAAGTCCACAGCAGCCATATGTGCTGCCAGAGGCACTTTAACACACGTAATCTAGTTAATAAAACTAATTTTAGAACCACATTTTGTCCTTTTCTGAAATCTCTAAAATAACAGCATGCATCGCAGTTTCATCATGTAGACCTGTAATATGTGTGTGTACTAAGATGCTAGCTTGTTAAATGTACTTGACTAAAACTAAAACAGTCTTTAATACAATATTTTAAATATATTATATTAAAGACTAACCTACTTTATAACTTTCATACAAATTCAAGTTCTGTATTAAATATCCAGCGTGTAGTTTTTTGTTGAAAAACCAGATGAGAAGAAGTTTATTCTGTGAGGTGTCTCTAATATTTAATAAATAATAAAATAATAATAAATTGGCAACTGAGTGGATGTAGAGTAGATTTTGGTCCAAGTTATATCAAATTTGTATAATAACTCAAAGCAACATAAACAGATGTTAATAGAAATAGTGCAACAGCAGTTTGTTTTAGATGTAATGTTATTCATGGTCACAACACTTTTCTTTGCAGTCTTCCCAGATTTCCTGTTCCTGTGTGGAAGAATTACCGGTCAGTATCCCAGTTCTTTATTTAGTTGTTTCTTTTGTTTTGGTGGAGGATTTTGCTGGCTCATGGTGCACTGCTGAGTGGTGTTTCCATATTTAGATTTCGCAGTCAGTACAGGCAGTTTAATACATCAGTGGGCAAAAAGCGCAAAGAAAATAGATCACATCTGCTGTGTGTTCAAGATGAAATCATGTTCTGTTTGTGAGGCTGTGATTACCTCCTGTGATGCTGTCACTGAATAAAAAATACTTTTTTTCCTGTCATCGTGCCTTTACACGCGTATTTATACACAATGTGGCTTTGAGAGCAGGGTAGGTCTCTTAGAAACACACCCAGTTGGCATATAATGGTGGAAAAGGCTGCATGTAGACTGGCAGGCTTCAGTTGGTGATATAACAATGTGCAAGAACATGTATTGCACAAACTCCCAAAGCCCAGGGCTTTGATTTGTGTCTTAACTGTTCACATTCATGTAGCAGCAGGAATGGCAGACTTGTCAAAAAGATCATCTGGTTCTCAGACTATTTCTTTTCTAGTCTTTCAAACACAGTTTTTAGCATGTCAGCTATATTTCCAGAGCCTTTTTCGTCACATATGTACACACACAAGTCCTTAACTCTGACCTTAGTGATTCATGATTAAGATGCTGCGTGTACGTTTTTTGTTGCTAATTTAGTTGTCATTTTGTTGTAAGACTTCTCTTACTTTAGCTCCATGCTGAGTTAATACTAGCACAAAAAAAAAAAACACCACCTCAGCAACCCTATTGCGGGACAAAGGTTGTAAACCCAGATGTTTAATACAAAGTGGCTTACTCTTTATGGAAGTAGAACCGCGTCTAGATTGATAATGCTAGTGGCCATCTGACTGATGTATATGTAGGTCTGAACATTTTGATTGAAAGACAACACAGTGATGATCTAAATCTTTAAATTCATACGCAATTTAGAAGTTTTAGATACACCTAGCACTTGTGTGTCACCTCTTTGAGCTCTTATTAGCATAAAACAATAACCCAGTTTGCGAATTACTAGTCTATTTCCCATTTGGTGTGTGTGCAGAGGGGGGGGCTGATGGGTTAAAGTTAGGGGACAAATGGGTGAGGCTAGTATGACTGCATGGAGAAATGAGGTAATGCTTGGCCCCGGTCTTGATTTGGTGCAGTCTATCTTGGATCATGCAGCTTGCTTATCACTGTCCTTTTCCTTTGGTGGAAGTCACACATGCACAGTAGGTTCATATGTTTGTTTTATAAGTGCCTGATCTGCTTCATTGCTGCTTCTTTAATTTAGTGACATTTTGCGCAACAAATCATGGCAACTGTCTGCTTGCATAGCTGTTACAGCTCGAGTCGTAGCTTTTCACCTTGTACCAGCTTTAGAGAACATGCGCACACCACAAGCCTGGATGAATTGAGTCACCGTTTTAGATTGACAGCTTTCCAGTGCTGACCCCATCCCTTCATTCCCACCCACCGCTCTCTCTCGCTTCCTGCCTGCGCCGCTCATGCACGCTGCTGTTTGGTTGGTGTTGCCATGGCATCATGTGGCCAGAATGAGGCTTCACATACAGCATCTTGTGTTCTCTTCACAGAGGGCCGCTGACAAGAGATTGAGGTGCAGTGACGCAAAACACACTGTATGAAAGCAGCCGTGTGGACTGACACTCAGGACTCAGCTCTGTCTAACACTCATGGGCTTACTGTTCCCTGTCAACGTTCAGCAGAAGGACGTTCACGTACTTCACCACTTTTAGTGACTTTTTTTCTTTTGTCAACTTTGACCAAAGATTTTTTTCTTGTTGCCTTTTGTCTTTAATCCCAACCATTTTTTGGGGATCAAAACTGGGATTTTCCCTCATATTATGCACTTCAATGGATGCCAGTAGCTCATTGGTTAGCATGCGAGCTGAGGAGCAGTCCCTTCATGTCCGCTACAGGTAGGAAAGTCCTCTCTCAACTAAGGTATGGTTGTAGAGTAGAAAATGTGGCTTTGCTTTTTAGCTTGCGATTTTCCCTCTCAGTCCTTTTAGCTGGGACTATTCATTCTTTTATTAATGGTTAAGAGGAGTAAAGCTTTTATATTTGCTGCTATATTTACTGTTTGAAAGCTTGTTATGTAAAATGCGTCGGTGTCGGGTAACAGATGACGTATTTATGTATTTGGTGGGGCCTTGTAGACGTGTGATTATATTATTATGTGTAATGTGGACATAAAAATTGAGTCAAATTATGTAGCAATCGTTACATCATTTGTTGACTGAGGGCAGGTGGGTTTTTTTTTTATAAATGCGTCGGCCAGCTGTCCCTACGCACCAAGGTAAAGAGGCCGGCAGCAGGTGTGACCTGCCAAACACAGAGACCTGCTCCAGTTTCAATATTTAACTAAGTCCTAAAAAATTCATCACTGCTGGCTTTGTTTTTTTTTTTTTTTTTTTAACCCCACGTGCTCATCTTATTTTCATAGAGTAGGTGTTTGTTAGGAGAGGGGGGGGATCTCTGCCACCTGGATGATTATTCTCAATGAATTGATCACATTATATCACACTACATATTCTGATTCTGTCCGACGCTCCAAATAAAGCTGCTTATCACTTAGCAACACTTTAATCTGTCGGGTGCAAACTTTACAGCTGTAATGACCAGGTCAGAAGAGAGAGCTCGACAAGCAGATTAAACTATAAGTGCTGATTCAGGGGTTTGTTGGTGCTATACATAGGAATCACACACTTCCCCATCACAGTTCTCTAGTGCACGATGCTAAAATATTTATGTGACGTACGACAGCCTTTTTTTTTGGAAGGTGAAACCATTTTTAAATTTAATAAAACAACAACCAAAATTTTTATCAGCTTATTTTACTATGAGCCACTAAGTTGTACTGAGTTATTCTCTCCATGTTTCAGAGAAAGAGAAGGAACAGCAGTCTGGATATATTTTTTTTCCAGTAGAAACGGCATCAGTTGATGGCTCACAGTTTCTTGCGCTGCTGTTGTTATTGTAAGATATAAAAAGCCAGCAGGTAGACCAGTGTTTGCCACAGCTGGAGTGTAAAATGACATGTTGCTAACATGGTAGTAAACAAAGGCTATTCTAAGTTAAAGCCTAAGATTGTTGATTACATGAGGTTTGTCGACTATTCAGGACACCGTGTTTGCCTTTGTTCACAAATTATAGCCTGACCCGATGACGAAACAAGCTGCTTTGTTAGTGTTTTTGCATTGTAGTAATAGCATGCCAGACTATGTAAGCTTTGGCTACACTTGAGGAATACAGACTACATCATGCCCTTACATTAGATGTTTTTGGGTCCATTTGTTTAGAGCTTTTCATACAAAAACATTGTGTTTGGTTCAGGAGGAAAGCTTGAGATAAACAAACTGAAAAGACTCCGTGAAGCTGATCTATTTCCAACAACACTGCTTCCTGAAAAACAAAAGTTGGCAAAGGAACAGCCTCTGCTTTGCACAAATATGCCGCTTAATCTAAAGTTAATCCATCTGCAGATAAGCCACCAGCCATTGTCCAACTTCACTTTTATCTGGCCTTGAAACGCCTGAGTCTAACTCTAACTCTTATACTTTTGATTCAGTACATTTTGATTAGAATTGTTGTGAATATTAACTGTTGCCTTCTCAACATACATTGTCATTAGTTTAGGTTAATGTGAATTTGATTATTTGTTACATTAAAAAGTTTGACTTTTTAAAAACCAACTCACAAATTTCTATTGTCAGACCATCTGTGAACATGCATCTGTTAACAGACGCATATTGTCTGACAATGTTTGGAAGTAATGGCCCGTGAAAGCTTTTACAGATTGTAGTTAATGAGCTAAAACATACAGAAGCATCAGTATGGATATTTCAAAGCATAACACAGAATAGTTGAACTATTTGTAAAACTAAAGTAAGGCTAATAAACAGAGGGAGGATGAACATTGTCTGTAACATGCCTGTCTGCTCTTTGCTTCATTTGACTGTTAAAGGAAGCCACTTTGCTTTCTGGTGCATGTCAAAAGGATGTGAGATCTACAATAACAAATAAACCTCAGTTTCAGCCATTGTTCTCTGTGGTGGAAGGAAGTAGCTAAACAACATTCCCTGATGAAAGCATTTGCTTCGAAAGAAATCCTGTCAGTAATCTGTAGGTCACAGCCAGAGAGGATCTTTCTCTCTCTCTCTGCTACTTGGCTTTATTAGTATATTTGGATTCTTGGTCTGTTCAAACCCGACACCTCACTGACTGACTGCTTCTCTCTGCGGCAGGATGGAGGTGTCTTGTCTGGAGTTGGCGTTGGAGGGTGAGCGGCTCTGTAAAGTGGGCGACTACAGAGCAGGAGTCTCCTTCTTCGAAGCTGCCATCCAGGTGGGTACAGAGGACCTGCAGGTTCTCAGTGCCATCTACAGCCAGCTGGGTAATGCATACTTCCACCTTCATGACTACGGCAAGGCTCTGGAGTTTCATCGGCACGACCTCACCCTGACCAGGTCAGACCAACAACAGCCCTCTAACTCTGTCAGCACACCATTTATTTCTATCTTTGCTAAAGTAACTTGTCTCATATATAGAACGATCGGCGACCTGCTCGGAGAAGCCAAAGCCAGTGGAAACCTTGGAAACACGTTAAAGGTGTTGGGGCGGTTTGATGAGGCTGTGGTTTGCTGTCAGCGACACTTGGACATAGCGAGGGACATTAATGACAAGGTGAGGCAGCAATGTGTTCAAGCACATACAGTGAAATAATCTGTAACGTATGAGGGACTTTAAAAGACACTGACTTTTAACATTTAACATGTTTTTGCTGGATTTGTGTCAGGTGGGTCAAGCCCGAGCTCTGTACAACTTTGGGAATGTGTATCATGCCAAAGGTAAAAGTATCTGCTGGAGCGGAGCTGAGCCTGGAGATTTCCCAGAGGAAGTGATGGTGGCGCTGAGGAAGGCAGCAGAGTACTATGAGTAAGTCACTCAAAGTGTGTTGGTTTTTAATTTACACATTCCATATTAAAGAGACACTGTCTTGCTGCTACTAACTATTATTAACTAAGTAATGTAGTGTTAAATGACTGACATGACTCAATGTGGCTTTTCAGGGCAAACTTAGCGATAGTGAAGGAGCTTGGAGACCGAGCGGCCCAGGGTCGGACTTACGGGAACCTCGGGAACACACACTATTTGTTGGGAAACTTTCGCAAAGCGGTGGCTTCTCATGAACAGGTACGGGTAGATCCCGAATATTTTATCCAACGGCGTGTTCAGTGAAATATTATGTTTCAAATGATGTGATTTTTAATAAGAGAAAATTGAGTTTGATTTTCATTTCAGCGCTTGCTCATAGCTAAGGAGTTTGGTGACCGCTCAGCAGAGAGACGGGCTTACTGCAACCTGGGGAACGCTTATATCTTTTTGGGGGAATTTGAAGTGGCAGCTGAGCATTACAAGTAAGGAACAGTCTACAAATTATATGTTATGAAACCATGTCACATAGAATAATGGGCAGGTATTGTCATAATATTTTTTTGTCTTACAGGAAGAGAGGCATGAGAAGTAGAAAACCCATATGAACAACACATGAATATGTATTCATTATTTAATTTATATCTGTGCTTGTTTTTGATTGAAGCTACACGAGAAGCTGCTCAGAGTTCACTGATCAAACATTATTTTATAATTGTTTTGTGTGATGTTACCTCTCATATTTTCTGATTAATGATTGAATTTTTTCTCTTCCATTTAGGGTCTTAAAAACTATCAACAGTAAAAAAAAAAAAAATCATGTCACTATCTAAGAGTGAAGGGAACTTCTCTGTGTGTATGATATTTTAGGTTGTTCCCAGCTTGTGCTTCTTGAGGCCTGTGTTGAGGTTGAAGGTAAATACTGCAGCGTCTCTGCAGCGTGTTGACCCAACTTCTTTATGTGTTTGTCAGGAAGACGCTGCAGCTGGCGAGGCAGCTGAAGGATCGAGCTGTGGAGGCCCAGGCCTGCTACAGTCTCGGTAACACCTACACACTTCTTCAGGACTATGAGAGAGCAATTGACTACCACCTCAAACACCTCATCATAGCCCAGGACCTCAATGACAGGTAAACACACACGTCCAATATAACAATGAAATTTCTTATGTTTTAAACATACTCCTGTAGATGGATTTAAATGTTTTCCTGCAGGATTGGGGAGGGACGTGCGTGCTGGAGTCTGGGAAATGCTCACACTGCACTGGGGAACCATGACCAGGCCATGCACTTTGCTGAGAAACACCTGGAGATCTGCAAAGAGGTAAGCAAATAAAAGATTAAAAAATTTACCCAACAGTTCAGAGTATTGAACAGTTGTAAAGCTAACTTTCCTGCGTGTGTGTCTTCTCCAGACTGGAGACAGGAGCGGGGAGCTGACTGCTCGTATGAATGTGTCCGACCTCCAGATGGTTCTGGGTCTGAGCTACAGCACAAATAGCTCAACCCTCTCAGAGAATAAGGATGTAGACTACAACCAGCATGGTAGAAACAAAAAACAGCTGTATGATCAAACATGTTTTTTCTGATGATTGTGTAACAGGCAGTAAGGTGTTGATGTGTTTTTAGGAGCGAGGCCCAGGATGAGCAGGAGACACAGCATGGAGAACCTGGAGCTGATGAAACTCACTCCTGACAAGATGAATGTAAGAACTGCTTTTCAGCCACATTACATCCTCTAAATCTGTCTAGCACTTACTGTATATTCCATCATTGTCAAGTCAGGTTTTGATAGTTTATCTTCTCCCAGTTTTGTGTTTCTTTTTATCATGTTTTCATCTCCTTTCCTACTTCATTGTACCAACTAATCCAATTCTGTGTATTGTAGGGTCAGAAGTGGAACAGTGACATCCTGACCAAACAGGCCAAACCCTCCCTGGCAAAAACCTCCTCCAAGCTGTTCTTTGTCAGCCGTCTGCGTGGGAAAAAGTACAAAACTGGTAGCTCCAGTAAAGTCCTCCAAGACACCAGCAACACCCTGGACACCAGTCAGACCCCAGTACAGGGACCACAGAAGGTAAATAGTACGAGCTCTGCACAGCTGATGCCTCTTTCAGTCCTCTAGAGTTATCATACATCAGTTCTCTTCTGTATCCTATTTTTCACCATTGTTTTTTTTTTTGTTCATTATTAGCGACTCAGTCCTGACATGCTCGGAGACGAGGGCTTCTTCGATCTGCTCAGCCGTTTCCAGAGCAACCGTATGGATGACCAACGTTGTTCAATACAGGATAAAGGCAGCAGGTTGTCATTAAACAGTCGCCCAGAGTCGCCTCCCAGAGACATCAGGAAATGTGAGTTGCTCAAAAATCATCCAGTGCCCAAAGTAAAGCTTTTGTATACAGACATAAAACATCTCGCTTTTCTCCTACTTTACTTACTTTGATTGTTTCTTACTCTGCAGCCATGTCAGAGTCTGCCAACATCTCAGGTGCCCAAGGCCGGCGGATAGATGAGTCGTCAGCAGCGGGGGGAAATCTGCCCGGACTCAGGCTCCATCAAAACAGCAGCCAGGCCGTGCTCAGCCATCTGATGGCCAACGCAGACAACTCTGAGCCTGATGACGACTTCTTCAATATGCTAGTCAAGTGCCAGGTACCTGATGGGAGAAAATACTCAGTATTAGAAGAAAACACTGACTGTGTTTCCTGGACATTGATGAGAATTCAGTGAATTAATAAATGAATATAACTAGATCATAGAACTCATTCTGTCTCTTCCAGGGTTCTCGTTTGGATGACCAGCGCTGCGCCCCTCCTCCTCCTCCGGTCCGGGGGCCCACTGTACCAGACGAGGACTTCTTCAGCCTCATCATGCGCTCACAGGCCAAACGAATGGACGAGCAGCGCGTCACTCTTCCCTCTGCAGCAAACACTACATCCAGACTGAGCTCCAACTCCAACTGACCCTCAGCACTTAAGGGACAGACAGGTTTTTTTTTAAAATCTTATGAAGGAGAGGACGGTGTTATGATTGGCCAGCTGGTCGTTCAGAGGAAAGACTTGTCTCTTCCTATTTGTCCTTTTGGACAAAACAAAGCACTGTTAGCAAATATGTAGTTCACAGTATGGAAATAATCTCAAAATAACAAGGACTTGTTTCGCATTACTTGCACAACAGACAAACTCAGTATCAGGGACTTTAAAAGTTGTTCTTTTTAATCCTTTTTTCATGACACTGCGCTCTCTCTCCAGTTTCATTTCACTCTTACGTGTATTTTTCAATACACAACCTGCAACTGTGTTTGTATTTATTGTGCTTTTTTATGATTGTTATGATCCTGCTAATAACTGCCGTCCCACCACTACAGAGTAACGTGGTTCACAGAGGTACAGCACTCTTTCCATGTATTGTGTATATATGTGAGTTTTTGTTGGGTTTTAAAAGTCACGAGTTCAGGATATTAACAAAAACTACTTTAAGTAAACATATAAAAGAAATGAATTTAATCAGTGTACAGCCCTTATAGCTTTTTGTACTAAATGTTCTGGGTGAGGTCAGAGGAATAAAAACTCATTCATGTAGGCATTATAGTGACTTTTTTTTAAATGTTTTGTGTAAATGTACATTTCAACTAAACAGAAAACAAACAGCTTGTGTAAAAGACACTTTATTGAACGTACCAGCAGTCAGACTTGAGTTAGCTTTAATTAATTTAAGTCACTTTTAAAAACAAGAATTAGAAAGGCTAAATACAAGAGCCACTAGCATTTCCAAAACATACTAATTACTGTACATACATAAACACAACTGAAATAAATACATCTATGTTTGTATTAGTTTGGCCTCATTTGTTAAAACAATATATACTATACATTAACATAAAAACTTAAATATGCATCTTTGTAAGTTAAAACAATGTTAAAAGATAATGTGCGCATGTAAAATACATGAAAATAATATTAATGCATATGCCCCAAATACTGGTTCTAAATAAATATCAAAACACCCGCGCTTTCATTCAGATTTCATTGTGCATGTAGTTAGACTGTCATGGGTTAAGTCTGCCACCTACTGTTGTTATTACATCACAGCAGCAGACAAACCAAAACTTGAAAACACTTACAAATCTTTAACTGAATGCTCAGGCGCTCAACCAAAAATGACACTGTATTTCCCTTTGATGCCGACACAATAATGATCTTCCATTGCAAGCAAGCCACTGCATGACACTGTAACAGCTTCAGCGCAAAAAACACTGATTCGATTTTAAAGGAAATGCACAAGCTAATTTACACATTTTGACTTGTAGTAATGCAGTGGACACGGTAACATTAGACATCAGTACATCCCACGGGCGGGAAGCAACGGCTGACGGACAGTTTGACGTCCACAGATTCAGCCTCCAGATTGGAAACGCTCACTACTGACACATTAAAATATTACACTTTACACCATAAATTCAACTTTTGTTTTCCCAGACGATATAGCAGCATAATATCAGCTGTAAGAAAATGATATGCAAAACAAGGAATGTAGAATTTCTCAAAATGACTGACAAAAATTTGATCTTTGAAAAATGTCCATACTTTTGTTATGGAAACTGAAGGAAGGCACCATCATGAACAAAGCACTCTGTCCTGTTTAACCTCAACAACTCCTCGGTGAGAAGGACATGCATCTGCAACTGACTGGTGGCTGTAAGGAGTGAAAATGAAGAGTGAACCCACATCGATAAAAGAATTAAGTGAAATGAATTGTCCTGCTCTTTTATCCCTCAAACGTGGCAACAATCAGAGGGATAAATGTGAGGGATAAAGTCGAACAACATGCAACATGTGCTTCTGATGTGTCACAGGTTTGTAATCGTTTGGTTTCCTACAGACAGAAGGAAGAAGCTCATTCACCTCTTTTAGTGTGAGTGTGTTTTGTCAGAAGGGTGTGACTGTGTTGATAGTGCAGGAGGAGCGGTGTTGTTTTAGGGGAATGTGTGACTTAGATTACAGCAACTGGTTGTGTTGTATTGTGTGTGTGTGTGTGTGTGTGTGTGCACGCATGGTTTTGTGAGTGTGTTTGTGTGTGGTTGTTATGGGTTGTGTGTCCAGAGTGTTACGGTGCGGTCAGCAGAGGACGAGAGGAAAGACAGGTCCTGTGTGTGCCATCGACACTGAATCACCTTGTCGCCGTGCTCTCCCACCACAGTCTGGGGCAACTGTTTGGTGAGGTCCCCTGGAAACACACACATAAACCGAGGAAACACATCTCAGACAGGAAGACAAAATAACATTAGTGGATAAAAGTTTGTTGACCTCATATAAAACAGACCTTGAAGGTTGGTGACCATGACCTTTGCGTCGTAGGAGCCGGTGAGCAGGTAGTGCGCTCCGGGAGAAAACCTCACAGATCGGACATCGCTGGTGTGCGGCCGGTACACCTGGACGATGCGTCCTCCTCTGATGTCGTACAGCATGCATGCGCTGTCTTCCTGTCCTGTTGCTAGGAGACGCCCGCTTGGATCCACTGCTACTGAGGCAACGGGACTGCCTGAAGAGTGGGGAAAAAAAAAGGAAAAAAAGAGAGACACGATTATTATTTCCCCAATGGAGAGCGCTGGCAGCCATTATGGAAGCAGAACTACTTGTGTTCGCAATTTCAACAACAAATGGATGGTGAAAGTCAAGATGGAGACATACCTGAGCCGTGGAAAGCGGTTCCCACTACTCGAACACAGCTGGGCACCCTGAGGTCCCAGAACCGCACCGTCTTGTCTTGAGAGCCGGATGCAATCATCCAGCCTCCCCATGTATACAGAGACAGAATGTGACCTGGACAACAACACAAATACATATTTCTGAGGTGATTTTTCCATCTTTTTATCACACTGAGAGTTTAAAATAACACGCGAAGAGATTAAGTTGTTGGTGTACCTGTGTGCCCACTGAGTGCATGTAGACCCTGTCCCCTCTGACAGTCGGTGGTGTAGATATTACAATCTCCTGCTCCGGCGCTGATCAAGATGGCTCCTCCACTTTCAGGACCCTCCATGAAGGCCAGGTCTCTGATGGTGCCATCGTGCATGCTGAACTCCAGGTCTGGACCTGGGACACGTAGAGGCACGAACAAAAGTGAGACAGTGATACTGACAAACGTGACCATTGTCATGTGTTGACTGACTAAGCTCACCGGTGGCGTTGCACGTCTCGGCGCTGAAAGGTAAAACTTTGACATATTTGTCATTGGAGCCTGTCGCCAGCAGCTGTCCACAGTGGCTCCAGGCCACGCAGTAGATGGAACCTTTGTGGTGCTTATTCCTCTTGAAGCGGACGACTGGTTGTTTTATTGGGCTTAAACCGCTGAGAAGAAAAAGATAAAAAGCATGAGAGAAGACAAATAAGGTGGGAGAAATGTGTTAAGTAACTGTCCTATGTGATGTTTAATGCCTCAGTGAGAAGCACTGGACTGACAAAATAATTAATGGAACCACAGGAAAAGGGTTTTTTTTTCATTATTAGGGCAGCTGCTCATGAAACAGGTTGGACATTGTTCTTGAGGTGACGGTCCATTGGTTACCTTGTGTCCAGTGTTTCTGGATAAGCACAAACGCGTAGAGTTTTAGAGTTGGATCCCACAGCGTACAGTGATCCAGACGGGTGAAAGGCAACAGCACGTATGGCCTGAGTATCCTCCAGAGTGTGCACAGGTACAAACAGATTTTTTGGCTTGTCACTCTGAAAGCACACACCCACATATGACAACACATTAGCACACAGATTACATATAATTAGCAGTATAATCTACTTGGATCTCCTCCGTCCTATCACAGCGATCCTCTCATGATGCCAGCGTCACATCGCTGCCGTTCAGATGAAACCGATTTAATCTGCTTACTCAAATTAGCATTGCACAGAATCATCTAACGCTGTGACGAAAACAAGGGACAACAGGGTCAACTTTAACATTAGATCAGAGACGCTCAGAGGAACCTGCAGGATCTCGGAGCTAAACTGTGACAGCTGTGTGAGACTGTGACTGACAAACTGAGTAATAATGAATAATACAGACTGTGGATGAACAGGAGGCTTAATTATGCAGCTTGTCGGGGTATAAATTATTTACAGCATTTCTGATCGAATTGTTTAAAGGCTGCTGGTTTTATTGCTGCTGTATCGACAAGCTTTTCTTTTCATCCCTACCTCTTTACTTCGGGATAAGGAGCCTGGTGAGAGACCTTGTTGACCTCCTGTTTGTTTCTGTCCACTGTCAAAAAACAAAACACAGAAAACACAATTATGGTACAATTCAACAACTGCTGATATGAAACAAACTCCACCAACACACCAACGTACCTCTGAGAGACCACAGGAGACTCATTTGGGGACGGGACTACCCGTCCCCCCACGGTGCGCTGCGGGGTGCTGCTGATCACCCCTCCCCCTTGGGTCTGGGTCTGCTCCGGGGCCACAGATGGAGGATTGTTATTGTCCTCAGAGGCGGGCATGTTCCCGTTGCCATTACACTGCTGCGTCAAAGACTTCACCTCCTCCCCTAAATTCTCCATCCCCACGTTTAGCTCCTCCAGCTTCTGGATGGACCTGAGTAGTTCACACAAATGTATTCCCATAAACACAACCAAAACTTTCTTTCTTTCTTTTAACAATTCTTGCATTTGGAAAAACAGAGAAGCAACCACACATTTAATTTCACTTCTGAATGCATGCTCTTAAGAGTTGACAGCCTTGTTAAATCTAGTTAAAACTACAAAGAGCACAGGACGAAAGAAAACTGATATAATGATGTCATTATTCACAGCTACCCTTGTGAATAATGCAGAGGTTACACAGACGAGAGGTAGGGGAGAAGGAGCACGGGGAGGAACTCTCTGGGGACAAATCAAAAGGCTTTTGTTCTGTTGACAAGAGCTAAAAAAAAAAAAAACAGAAAATTTCCCACATGTTGTCTTTGTCATGCTGTTGTATCTACATACGCTCTTGCAGTTTTAAAACATGTTAGTTACTGATGTAGATGTTTCTGTTTGTTTTGGTGCGAATGTTGGGTCTAATATGTGTGTGTCACCATACACAGGAGATGACGGTCCCATGTGATGTGATGTAGCTCTTCACCACAGATGGCGCAGTGTGGCTGTTTGTGTGTGTGTGTGTGTGTGACTAGAGGCAGGTTTTGGGGCAAGTGTGTGTCAAACTGGGGAAGGCCACATGGGGCCCATCATTATCAGGGACTTAACATGTCCACTTGTCCTTGTCTGACAGCTGCTCCTAGGAGCCACACAGTAATTAGCAAGTTTAATTCAGTCGACCGGCTCCAGAGCTGCTCTGACAGGAAGTTCATCACATGACTGGACATGAGCCTGTATGTTAGACAGTATGGACAGACAGGGGTGTTTAAGGCCTGTCTGGTCATGTCTGTACCTGTTGAGGAACTTCTCTGTGAGGCTGTGCTGCATGTCGCTAGGCGGGGGATCCTGCTGCACCCCTCCCTCCAGCAGCATCTGTTGGTACATCTGCCTCTGCTGCTGCTTCTGCTCCAGGTGCTGCTGCACGCGCAGACGCTGACGATAATACTCCTCATACTTCTCTGTGGAGTCACGAAGCTGGGGATTGAACACAAATCAGTTGAGTCATGACGGTTCCGTAAAACCAAATATTCACACACAATAGCGCTAAAGTCCACTGACGACCCCCACTGACACTATTCAGAGTCAACACTGTGATCATATGAACTCTGCTCCACCCCAGTCTTCTTTCAGTTCAGGTATTAGAGGAGGAAGGAGGGTGAGACAGAGAACTGAGGACAGGTCACTTCCCCTCTCTGTCCTCTGCTTCCTGTCCTGACAATCTGATGGAAACGGATCTATGTCTGGGGGAAGGGGAGGGAGGGAGACTGGCAGCATGCCAGGGGTGGAAACATGACGGAGGGCAGAGAGAAAAGCAAAAAAAAGAGATGGTAGGACTATGACAGTGAGGCCCCTAAAGTCTGCTTCTGTTTCTGGCCTCTTTATGTGTCTCCAGGGTGATTGGCAACGCTGAGTGAAGCACTAACTTCACACTGAGCTGCGCAAGAAGCTAAGAATAGAAAGCAAGAGAGAGACGGACACAGATACTGCGTTAACACTATGTTTACAGGCAACAGGAGATGCAGTAATAATTCATTTTTGTGGTAAAGTTCTGTACGTCTGCAGTCACATGTCCCCACTGACCTGGATCAAATCCCGTTTCCACCTTGATCAGTTTCCTTCTTCCTTTGTTACTGGTTAAATACTTAAAACAACTGGACCTACATCCTGTCTAATAATACCTCAATGTAATGTAAACCTTACTGTAAAGTAAAAAGTATCATTTTAAATAGATAATGAGAATAAATGAGAATTCACTCACTCGAAACGAACAGACATAACATTTAAATTCATAAAAATGTTTTCCATTAATAATATCAGGGTATATGCAGGACTCCTGAAGTTAATTTCAATACCTTTTTAAGACTTTTCAAGACCTTCCAAAAAATATTCTAAGACGCCACATCAAGCAAAACTGTTGTAGTTTGCAATTGCACAACCATACAACAGAACTCAGATACAAGGAGCAAAGCCCCAAAGAATAAATTAAATCATGGCAAGTTTATTAAAATACAAGGACACGTTATTAGGTACATATAGGAAATTATTAGAACATACTGTATATTAGGTCACAGTAAGAGACAAGTGACTCAGGTATTCAGCTGATTCACAGACTCATCAAGCCTGAGCACAAATGGACCGGCTTTTTTTTTTTGAAGCTGTCGGCGAGCTGCTGCTTAAAGGTGACAGAACAGTTGAATGGAGATTTGATCCTTGTTCTGTGATGTGACATATACACAATAAAATATTGGCTGGATGTGTAACGCCTCATTTTATGTCACAAACAACCATTTTTGAAATTGACCCATTTACTAGCGACATTTCTAAAAGAGGAATTTCTATGAAAAGGAGATGTTCAGAATTTCTAGGACTTTTCACATGTTCCTGAATGTAGGTGGACTACTGTTCTTCAACAAAGACGAGGTAACAACGCTTTTTGATTCTCTGTCACCTTTTAAGAAGTGTCCTGGCCTGAATAGTATGATGTAGCCTGTTTTGTCCTTGCCAAAGGTGAATATTTTGGCTATGTCAGAGTCCAGAAACATTAACTTGAAAATATCTGAAACTCTTTTGTTTCAGATCCTTAGTTTCAGACTCCTTCGTGTATTCAGCGAGTGGTGATTCACTGCTGTGTTAAGGCACCAGATAACCTCCGCATGGAGCTTCGGTGTGCTGCCCATAGCAACCATGATGTCGGTGGACGACAAGGTATAGGCCGATGTTGCAGCTGTGATGGTGGAGCACAGAAACTAGATATGGACATTCAATGCTCTTTGCAGCCAGCAATAGTCTTGTGGCTCTTACCGCTCATGGGGGACTTGACTGCACTGATGCCCATAGACGCTACGCTTATTTTCTTCTTACAAAATGAACAGTAAGCCTTGTGGTTTTTATGTGCAACAGGCTTCACCCATTCTTTGAAATCAGGCATCTCCAACCAGGAGCGTGAAACTTACATGTCCCCAACTTCCTTTCTCGGTACCACGCCGGGAGGAGACTGTCCACTGCGTCCAATGTGTACCATCTCATTCATACATGCGGCCCCGACGCAACCCGTAAAGCAGAGCACGCCGGCATATTGATGTTTTTAATAGTCGCAGGGAGTAAAATAAATACATTCATGCAAACTTTTTGCAGTGAAATTGTTTGGACAAAGCTTGAACACCAACAACAAAATGTAATACCTCAGAAAATCGTGATTAAGACTTTTTAATACTTTTTACGGGCCTTAATTTTCCCAAAATTGATTTATCAACTTTTAATACTTTTTAAGACACCCTGAATATATAGATTTATGAGCAGAACTCAGGGAGTTACAAAACTGTAGGCTGTTGAAACTGTAGCCTGCAGTTATTTTAGCCCATATTTGTTAATATTTTGGAAGATTTATGGTGTTACATGTATGCTGATCTAGCTATAAGTAGTCCAGGGGTAGTGGGACTTGAAAACTAACCCACATACACATCAAAACAAAAGAAGCTTCCTAGTAAGTAAAAATCTCATCCATAGATCATCACAGAGCCAATATGTCTCTAAGCTTTACCAGTGATTAGACTCTAATTCAGGTTACTCAAACACACTGTGCTTAAAAGATTAATGAGAAATGGTCCATAATTAGACTGCCACTGAAGACAACGCCCATTAAGGAATGAAAACAATACAGGGTCATAATTAAACACAGGGCTCGTTCAGTAATGTGTGACGTGCAACAGGTTGAACAAGTTAAAAAGCAAAGGTCAATGATGTTTACCTCGTTCCTGTCGGCGGAGCCAGCTGACGGTGCATCCTCACCCGGAGCTGAGGCAGGACGCAGGTTCTGAGTGCTACCTGAACCCATCATCTTATCCACGGGCGTGTCTGTTCTTGACCTTCAGAGAGAAGACAAACCAACAGCTGGAGATCATCTGAGCCATGTGACAAAGTATAGCAAAGTTTTTGAGGCAAATGGGTTTAACAACAGAAGTGTGTTTTTACGTTTCAGGGGATTCCTCAAAGATGCTGTGGCAGTCAGAGCTCTCCATCATGAGACTCCTGCTCAGGCTCTGTCCTCCTGCTCCAGGATAATGGAAGTTGGCAAACGAGTGGGACATGGGAGAGACCCCTTTCCCTGGCACTGTCTCCCCACCGCTTGCTCTCTTGTCCTGGCCGGACAGCCCATAAGACAAACCGTCTAACGCTGGGTTCAAGGAACGTGACATGTAGGTGTCGGCAGACTGAGGGCGGCGGAGAGGGGAGGAGGGGTATGGAGACAGTTTGCTGATGAGTGGGGTAAGGAGGTCGGCGTAGCCGGTCTTAACGGGCTTGACCAAGCGGTCCACGTGGATGTTGAGTTGTTTCTGTTCAAAGGCGCAGGAGAAGACGCTGTGGGCGAGGTTCTGCATCCAGGAGAGCATGGACAGGTCCAGGTCGTCACAGCCGTTCCCACACAACATGTCGACACCCAGGAGGACCTCGCTCTCTGTGATCTCCTCCCCTGTCGCTTTGCTCTGCTCACAGATGATAACAGCAACTTAATTACCAACATGTTGTTTCAGAAGAACAGAGGGGTTTTAAATATCAAATCACTGTATTTATGTTTATTTTTAGTCGCTTCAAACCTGGCAGAACTCCACACAGCACTCATAGAGGACTCCCTTGAGAAGCAGCTGGAAGAGGCGATCTTTGCTGGCTTTGAATCCAGCTTCACTCAACTTCCTGTCCGCTGGGATAAACTCTGCCACCATGGTGCAGGCCTCCTCAAAACACTGCACCCTTGCTGTACTCGGGTTCCAGTCCTGAGAGACCCAGGCACAGAAATCAGATGTTAAGATACATGGAAAAAAAACACACAGAAGCTACTATTTCAACAGCAGAAAGTGTAATGACAGTATGACAATACCCTTTTCTTTACTCTTACAATATTATTTCAGGTGCATTCTCTTATAGATAAATTCTTGCCTTGAACTCAGCGTGGTTTGTGAGGCGAGGCAGTGTCAGGAGCAGACACAGTTTGCTGTAGTCATCTTTAGAGGGACAGAACTCCTCCAGGGCATGGAGACATTTGACTGCTTCCTGCATGGTGAACTCCAACTGAAAATGAAATACATTTTAGAACGGGGGTTCCCTTGTGAAGAGCAAAGACAGAAAAACACGGCTCGGTTTGAAAGAATTTTAATTCTGGCAGCGCGTTAGAAGGCACGGATGACTTTTAAATGTCAGTGAGGAGGATTAAAGAAAAACAACTCTGTGGTTAATATGGACAAGAGAAATAATTACATGGAAACTTTTTTCGTTTTATGAACCATTCTGTGGCAGCACACAATCAAGGTCATGTCAAAACAACCAATAGACACCCCTGGGCACAACACTCCCAGCCAGCGTGTACACCAATACATGTCCACAGATGCCCAGATAAGTCTGATCTAATCCAGTTAATAGGACACGATAGCTCTGGAACGGAGAGTCACAATCACAGTTACGCCATTTGACAGCAAGCCCAAAGCTAGCCTAAATTAAGAATATGAACACAGAAGAGGAACTGAGTGACACAGCAAGTGTGATTATGATGAATAATGTGCGTCAGATTTGGCAAAAAATATTTCACCAGTTAGGAAATCAGAATACTGGAGACACGGATTGTAAATCATGTAGCAAAAAAGGCTCAGATAAACAGATTAATCCAGATAAGTCCTTGACCGCAGTGTAGCTACTGTCAAGCACACACATACACACAGTCAACCTGCCTTCTCTCTTTACAGTTTTTACAGTCTCTACAGTTTGCTTCTCTTGTTTTTGAGGACGAGCTTCTTGTTTAGTGCCATGACAACCAGAGACAGTGGCGAAAAGACAAAGTCGATTCAAGGCGCAGGAGGTTTAGATAATATCACACATATTGAAAATTTACCAGTTATTGCTTCAACTTACGTGCTGTGGCTCATCCTCTGCAGACATGGCATTATTCACACACAGCGCCTCCAGAAACTTCTGCTTCAGTATAATGTAACGAAACCTGAGTTCAACATACAGAGCAGGTGTTGTTATAGCGGCTTAAAAAAAATAAGTGTGTTGATCTTGTGTTGATGTTGTTTGTTCATTTATTTGCATGTGAACTTGAAGACACTGGAAGTAATTTACCTTTTTCTGTCAAATTTGTCCATGCACTCCAAAGGCTGAATGAACTGCAACACCTCATCCCATTGTCCATCAAGCACCAGTTGCCTGAAACAAAATCAATGTCACAAATGTGCACATTCATGATGTTTTTTTTTTTTTTTTTTATGGAAACACTCTCCGACTCCCTAATTAACGTCTATGTTCTTAATGAACATGTGGCATGGAGACGTGAGACGGCCTAAGACACACACTTCAAACTAGAAGGTGAAATACCAAAAGGTATTTAATAGTCAGACCAGACAGAATTGCAGATGACACACTGTTGGCTGACTTTCAAGGGAGCACTCACATCTAATGCATGGGTGCAGTGTTACACTATCACCACTGCAGAGGACAGAAACAATCAGAAACAATATACTTGTGACTCAAACAGCTGCCTGTTGTTCGTGTGCCATAGTGGCTGTGTAGTTTGTTTTTTTTATTTTATTTTTAGGTGCTGCAACCTGATACATCCACAACCAGACAGTACAGTGAAATTTCTGCTGTTTTTAAGTTTGAACTACCTGAGGAAGAGCATGTCGTCGGAGTAGAGCCCATTGATGACGCCGCTCTCCTTTTCCAGAGCCAGCATGCTGATGTGCAGTTTCCTGGAGTGAAGAAAGTCCAGGATCACCTTGATGATCTCCACCTCCTTCACGTTTATGGTTTCTTCCGCTGTCATGGTGACAACAGGCTGCAACCACCGACGATCGCCGTGAAGCAAAACAAAAAGGAAGAAACAACCATCACAAACAGAGACTTGGTTTTTTCAAGCAACAGGCAGAGCACAGGCCTGAAGTAGATGAAGCAGACTTGTCATCAGATACAGTCTGAAGCTCTGAGCTATAATGAGAGAAAGTGGGTTGCAAGAACTCAATATTATTGCCACTTACTCTCAGCAGAATTATATCATTATATTATCATTTTATTATCCTATGCAGCATTTTTTGGAGTCTAAATTTATAAATCTCAATGACTGAATATGCAGACTTTGCTTTTTACAACACCTAACAGTGCTGCACATTGCACTGGTATGAATCTAAATTAAAAGATGCAAAAATCATGTCAATACAGATGTACATTAATATCAGAAAATATCATTGTTATCATTTTGCTGATGATTTCAGGCACACTGTGCAGCCCCAAGGCCAAGCTGCTGTTGATGAAGACAGATGATGTGCTGATGTGCACCTACTCTGTCAAATCAAGACAACAGCAGCCCTTAACCCTAACCTTTATCTGTAGGATTTAGCAAATAAATTTAAATACAACTGCGGTGATAGATGCACATGCACATAAACACTATCCATCACCACACAGCTGAGTCCAGCTTCACCTAGTCAGATGATCAGACCACTGTGAGGACAGTGTCAGTATTGTTCTAGCTCTTAACCACAACCAATCTACATTTCTAGTTTAGAGATTAAACCCAAACGTTATGACAACACAGATACAGAGGCTGAATCTACACAGCAGCTACTGTGTGAGACTGGATCTGAAGGGATGCACACCCCTCCACATGTTGTGTTTATATTTATAGAGATAACCTAACCATAGTACTGCCATTACAGTAAACATACTGCACTGTTTACTGAGATTAAACTCATATACACACGATAGATATGAAGATAGAAATAACAGTCAAACCCAGCTCATGTCGAGTACAGCAGCACTGCAGTCCTGCTAAGCTAGCATGAGATGTTAGCTAATAACACTGGCAGCGAGCCACAAGTCAGATACTATAAGAAGCTTAGGCTACTTGTTAGCTTTACATACACTATCTGGTGAATTTAGTGACCGGATTACAGCGACAGCAATAACATACAGCTAGTTACCGTCGGAGCTCACACAACAAAGCGGACTAATTTAACCGGGCGGTGGGGAAGCTGAGAGCCAGGCCGAGGGGCAGAGACATCATCCGCTAGTTAGCAGCTCCTCGGGGCGGGGTGCGTTGACAGCAGCCTCCGCTCCGTTCACACAAATCTCACATTAACACTCACCTCGGTCTATAAAGACATGGGATGGAAAATGTTGTCCTGTTTCCCGGATGTTTCCGTGCTGCTGTCACAGGACGGTACCGCTCGATATTGTTGGTGCTGTTTGTCGTGCCTGCCTGTGTCTCTGTCCCTCCTCCTCCTCCTCCTCTTCCTCCTCCTAGTCTGGTGGCGTCTCCTCCTTGCTGGATCTTTCTGCGCCGCTCCGCTGCGGTCTGCTCCGGCCCAGCCCTCAGCTCACTGCTGCCTGCTGCGCCGCCTCCATCCGTCCTCCACACGCAGGAACTTCAACGCCATCATATTATATGATAATAATATGTTACTGTGCAGTATAATGTGTAAATAATGTGTATAAGACGCGTAAAAGAGCAGGAGTAGGGTCCACCCCTTTTGTCTTTGGTGCAGAAGTGACCATATGAACTTTGAGCTTTTATTTTGTTAACTCAAGACCTCATCACCTGCAAAATACCTCTACTAGAAATACAATAAATAAACACACACGCAAATGATAAAATGACTATGTAAAGATGTAACACAACCTAGATAAAAAAAAAAGGAACCAGAGAGAAAAACAACGAAATCTTAAATAACAAATCCGAAGCAAAATTTTTAATTAAATACATCAAAGAGAAACTGAACCACTATTCAGGAGACCATGTTGTTTTGATTCAATTTCAATCAGATGTTTCTTTATTTCTCTGTCAGGAAATTGCACTGTTGGAGCTGCAGGGAAAAAAATTAAATAAAATTAAAAATAAAAGAGAAATAAAAGAAGAAAAAATATGAAATAAATAAGAAATTAGAACAGGAATCAGACAACAGTTATAAGCAATAAGTGTTTAATACATGACCCCACTCTTAATTGTGGAGTGCTCTTGACAGGGTAGGGGTTGAATTTTATTATCATTACTATTTTTTTAAATTATTTATCTGAGAAATGGAACACTGCTTATTACTTCTTTTATCCCAATTTTGTAAAAATGTTTCCGGACGACCACTATCCCTCAATCCCACACAGATGGAACACAGATGGGATCAGACTAACATCCTGCTCCAGGAGAGGTCCTGGAGTCCTGGCAGTGTTTAAAGTGCCCGAGGGCTCATTGTGTCAAAATCATCACTGATGTAAGAAATTTGCTGAAGCAGTTAGTTTCTCTCTGTGCAGTAACCTGTCTTCTCTTTACAACTCCTCTTTGCTTTCCAACCTGTTCGGTCATAACACAGACAACCTGTGTAATAAAATCTGACATTAATCGGTCCATGCAAAACTAGCCCACACAGACTATCAAAGTATAATAACATTACATTACACACTGGATTTATAGTTTCGTGGTGATATCTCTAAGCAGCATGTTGTGTCCATTGGTGTCACATTACAGCAGTTAAAGACAAGGTATATAGATAATAGATAAAAGGCATTTTTTCTGAATAACTTATCAAATAGAAGAGTAATCACTGTCTACTAATGGATTTTCAGTAGCTGTGGTGATATGTACCTGGCTCTGCGGTGCATGTAGACCTACTGTAAACTGCTCCACTGTCTATTCTGCCAACATGGCTCTGAATTACAGATCAGGCAAAATGGATCCCAGGCCCCAAACCCCCAGTGCACCCACAGAGCTGCAGGTTAACTGCATGTCAGTCGATCTTGCTGACAAAGGCAGGTCCTCTATAAATAATGTAAATTGTATATTTAAAAAGATAAGGACAAGAAAATTATGTCATATCAATCAGCATCAATACCAGTTTAAATTCAATAGGATTCATATTAAATTTGAGTGATGTAAAATGAGACACCATAGGTTCTGTTGATAGCTGGCATTTTAATAAAGCTCAAAAGAATAAAAAAAAAAAAAACAAACAAACACAAAAATCCATGAACAGTTGAGCATATTTTGTTAACTGAAAAAAAATGAATTCAGAGTTGGGGGGGGGGAAATAGCATGATTTTCTCAGTATACATACTGGATTTCATACAATAACACAACAAAGCCTCATTAAGACTCAATACACTTCGCCTCCTCAGCTACACTTTGCTCTCAACACACGTCTTTCGTCAACCGCGCCGCATCATTAGCACACACCTCCAAAAAGGTAAATGTTGCTACAAAAAATACTTCTATATGCCAAAAATATATCTGTACAGTGTCAACACATATTGAAGGAACGTATGATAAACGTCACGGTAATGTAAAAGTAACAAGCTTGACAGCCCTGAAGTGGGAACATCTTTGATTAGACTTAAGGACAGTGGACAGGGTCTTGAAGTGCTATTATGGGTGAAGTGATTTATTTACAGGGTAATCACGATCTAACAGTTAAGACAATATCCACATTAAAGTGACAGTTTGACATTTTGAGTATCTAGTATTTAGTTCCAACTGCGACATGGTCAATGGTGGTTACTTAAATTACTCTTAGGTCATTGCACATCTGATGACACAGTGTGGGATTTCCATCTATTCTAATACTGATAATAGTCTTATCGGTGATACTGTGAAGTGATCGCACGGTTTGCATTTGCAGCACAATAAAAGGCCCCAAACGACAAAATACTGATACACGTACATGATAAATTATAAAACCTACTCAAAGGCTACTACAAGCTGACTTGTTCGTTTTGAATGGAACTGCCATTATATACAAACTAATTTAACTTATATACGTATAGTATATTATGTTTCTCTGAATAAAATCTGAGACGCCTTTTTAAAATATTTTCAACAATAAATTAAGAGTCTATTGCAGGTGCTTTTCAGAATTATTTGATGGTAAATCTGTTTGCTCAATAATCTCTTCATCATTTTTTACTTTTGGAAAGTAATTGCAATCACCAGCTGAGGAATTTTCCTCACTCTTCTTGGCACTTCACTATACACATATCAGGACTGTTCATAAGTTTTTCAGTCACATGTAAAAAATAACAACAAATAATCCAAAACAAAACAAAACAAAACAAAAAAAAAAAATATATAGAAAAAACATGCCTTTATAGCAGCAAATCTCTGGTCAAAAACAAATTGCTGCCTCTACCTGATCACAGATCAGACAGGCCACCCTTATAAAGACCATAGAGGGCGAGGGTGGAGGGAGGGGCGTAATCTGATTCCAGATCTGTTTGTACACACAGCCTCTTCTGTACCACAACAGAATTTTTCAACAGGCGCTGACAAAATGACACCAACACTCACAGCGCATCCATATGACGCAAAACAAGCATAAGGCCACACATGATCAACTTATAGAAACCAAACTGCCTCGTCCTGAGGCGTGACATTCAGTGCTTCAGTGGTTCAACTAGGTAAGGCATTGGTCCGCCTATTATTTTCTTGTCTTTTTTTTTTTTTTTTTTTTTTGGCACACAAGAACATTGATACACATGCTGACAAGTACACACTTCTGCCCCTTTTAAGTAGTCCAGAGTGTAACAGTCAGCTGTATTGTAACAACCACATCTGAGAGGGCCACTTGTGTTCTACATTCCAGTTGTGATTTATAACCGTGGGATCACTTGTCCCTTTAATGAAAAAGTAAAATCCACAAATTCTTCTGTGTTCTTTCCAGAGAAGCGTGTCCAAATGTTGCCCAACCATCTGGCACTACTTAGGGTGCAGTTTTTTGGGCGTCCCCTGCTTCTTGGTTTGCCACAGATGGCTGGCGATGGTGATGGCGTCCACGCTGGCGGACATGGTTTTGGCTGGGATCAGGCTGAACTGCTTCCTGTCTGAGTTGTACTTGTAGAGGCCATCGATCATTTTGGTCGTGATACTCTTGGGCCCGATGCCAGCTAGTCTGGAGATCTCTTCGGTCTCAGGACAGTAGGTGTACACAGACCTGAACTGGCATCCAGCGTCACGGAACAAAACCAGGAAATTATTGGCTTCGGATTTCTCCATTTCCTGTAAGATGGTGGAATGAAATTATTGTTAAGTGTTCTTGTAATCTGAGGATAAATAAACATGTGCACGCATAAATAGTAAACATACATCAAGTATCTTGTTTTTCTGTCCTTCATTGACTTTGCCTGCAAGGCAGCAGTGAGCTAGGGCGTTCTGGATGATGTGCTTGTTGGACTTGGCACTGGGTTCTTTGTAAAGTTTGGGCCCTGGAGGATGAAAATAAAGCACAGACATTAGTTAGAAAAATGCCATGTTATGTACAGTAGCTTTGTAAATATACAGTAGCTAAGCAAACATAAGGATTTTACCTGTGTACTCAGTGTTAGAGGGAGTAGAAGAGGTGGTGGAATCATTTTCCCAATCTTTCTCTCCATTACGACTACCGGCCGAAGGACAAGACGAAAAACCTTCTGCAGAGTCCGGCCTGGAGACGACGACACAACCAGATGACACACACGACACGACACAAGACAACAACAAACACACACAAGCGTGTACAACATATGATATTCCACAGACAGACATGCACGTGTATACATATGAAAGACACACAGAGAGATGCAACAAGGTCAGACGTTGTGACACACTTCTTCAAACCCTGCCCTTTGTTGAACTGTACACACTCTGACAAAGCTGTGTAGCGCGAGACAGGAAAAGCGTGTCCAGCCAAGCGAAGCAAAAGCCTCTGTGCTGTCTTAATAGCGAACTGTGAGGGATGAGCTCAAGTACTTGTGAAGGAAACAGCAAACAGAGCAGTACAGCGCAGAGCAGCCAGCGTAGAGAAGAAAGCAAACAGCAGGGCGATACTGTGAAAGGCTGTGAGGATGAAGAGCAGGAGAACTGAGGTGGAACAATTCAGCCACGCAAGTCGAGTTTACTTTCATACAGAAGCAAGAACAACAATGACAAACTGAGGAGATCCAATCTCCTATCTGTCCAATGAAATGCAGGATAAAAGTCACAAGGAGCAGCTTGATACATTTCATCTGTGGAAACGCTTCTTTTCTGAGCATTACTAACCTTCCCTTTCTTTCTTTGGGAGAGCTTAGAAAGAACGGGACATGTGCAGAAGCTATTTTATTGCCTCTGAGGGATCCATGCAAAGTTGTAGAAAAAAGGGAGAGAGTCGAGATGCAGAGTGTAAGCCTCGTGGTGGTTAAATCAGAGGAATTAACGATAAGGAACAACAAGATCAAAAACAACACACCCCATTATTTCACAACCACAGCTGAGTGTGGCTGTAAGTTTTATAGCACATTAATAAATGAGCACAGTGTTTCAAAAGGTGAAACAGCAGTAAAAATTACATTACCAGCCACAAATAGCACATGGTGCATAGTTCTTTAAGGATGCAAAACACAAACTCTCATCAGCTTTGAAGTTGCTTTAACTGAACAGTGCACACATCATGTAAGATTTAACATTTGTGGCATTTTAAAAGATGAGAACATCCAATGTTAGTCTTTCATCAGCAGTGTTTCTCATATCTATGATGTTTAAATGAAGAAAAAGATAAAACAGTGCTAGATTCAGGCTGTAGACAGAGAGTGTGTCTAACCTGTTGTTCCTCCTGTTGTCTGGATGCTCTCGATCGTTGTCAGCCAGATTGAGAGATGCCAAAGAAACACTTGACACAGAAAATCCTCGAGGACGCACCCCTGCAACATAACAACAACATACAGGTCAAACATGGACGAGCTGCTTTGATATTGTGTGTTTGTAGAGGTGGTTTGTCGGTTTCTCACCTGTTGCTCTCGCAGGAGGAGTCGACGAGTCCATGACGTCTCTGTGGATGGACTTGGGACGCGGCTTCTTCTTGAGACTTCCAGACCGAGGCTTGATGACTTCATCCATGTCCTCCATCAGTTTGAGCTGCTTCCTCCTCATATACTCATGTTTGATGTATTCTCTCCTGGCTTTCTCATCATCCCTCTTCTGCTGCTCCTCTTCTGCCTTCAGCCTGATTATACAGTGAATTTTTAAAAGACAAACCTGTTAATATTACAAGCCTGAGGACAGAGTAGATCTAAGGTTGGTGGAAGGAAGACAGACGGACCGTGCAGCTTCCTTCTTCTGCTCCTGGTCCAGCTCCTGCTGTTGCTTCCTCTCCTGCGCCTCCTTCTCCCTCCTCAGCCTCTTCTCCAGCAGAGCAGCTTTTTTTGCTGCCATGTCCTCTTCCCCTTTCACATCATCCTGATGTTTCCCAGGTGGATAACACATCAATAAGTTACTATAGACTATAAATATAAAGTCCAATACCCTGTCTCTTGATAGTTAATTAAACATGTTTTTGAAATGTGTTTACCTTCTGCCAAAAAAACCTCTGACATTGCTCTTTAATCAAAGCTTTACTGCCATGATTCTGAGCTCTATCATTTTTTAAACTCTTTTGACATTTGTAATCATTTTAACATGTTTATGACAGAAGTGTCTCACCTTGAAGAAGAATCCGCAGCACATCTTTTGATCGTCTCCATAAGCATCTCCTGCTGTTTCTCCTTCTGCTGTCACCTCGTGACTGCGACCTTCAGGAGGTATCAGCGCAGACAGAGGCACCTCCACCAGGTCTCTCCTCTCCTGGATGTCTCCTTTGACCTGGGTTCCTGCTGCACCTTGGATCTCAGACACCGGCTGACGTAACACCTCTGACGCCCTGGATTGTTTGACCTCACCCTTCGACTGAGCCCACTCTGCCTCCCTCCTCTCCTCTTGTTGTTCTTCTTCTTCCTTTTCTTTGGCTGTGTCTTTAGTTGGAGGCTGAGGAGTGCCAGCACTCTTCTTAGCCACTGTCTCTTCTTTGTTTTTAGTGTTTTCTTTGTCGTCCTTGACTTCTTGTTTGTTTCTTTCCCCAGATCCATCATCGTGGCTCATGTAGGTGAAAGAGCTGAGCTGTGGTTGGCTGGGAGTGAAACGCCTCAGTCTGGGTAAACTGTCCACTGAAGTGGGTGTGTTGAGCATTCGGCTGAAGGGCGTGACCTTCAGATCATTTGGTCGTGGAGTGCGAGGCGTCCTGGCATGGAAGGAGGCTGGTCGCCGCTTGATACCAGCGGGGGAACGATTGGGAGCACGAGGAGAGCCGGAAGAAGATAAGTTTGGGGACAAAGACCCAACGGAGCCTCGGCCTGATCCTCGACCTGTTACACTGCTGCTACGTAACTCACGAAGCTGCCTGCGTGCAAAAAAATACCCAGAAATACATGTAAGAAAGTGCTGATAACATTATTTCTCTCATGATGTTATTAAAGTCTGACATTAAGTCGTACCTGTGTGGAGATGGAGCAGGAGGCGGAATGACCCAGGTTTGTTGTTGCTCTCTCATGGCCATGATCTTCTCCTGCTGCTGAGCCAGACGCTGCATTTCAGTCTGCAGGAAGCCCAGCGACGTGTTCAGTCTCTCAATCGAGCGTGTGTATTCTGCGAGGTCGATTTCTCCTGGAGCTGCTCCTGCATCATCATTTTAAATACACGGGTCACTCAGCTACTGATTTAATCAGTGTCTAAAAGCATCAGGGACAATGCCACTCACGCTAAGATACACTTACACTGTTTTGCTATTATATTTTTCTTCATTTGTGGTTTGGAACCAAAACAATTAGTCATTTCATTTATTTCTTTACAGTTTTCCAACACCTGGGTTTTAGACTGGCACTAAATTTTGGAACATTTCCTCCAAGGCCACAAGATAATTATCATGTGTCAAAAATAGTTGGACAATAATTAACTTTATAGACTATTAAAGGCTATTTTTAGCATGTCTAAAAATGTCAAACACGTCCTGATTCCAGGTTCTGAAATGTGAGGATTGGTACTTTTCTCCGCTTCATATTATTGAGATTTGAACATCTGACTTCTGGTCATACAAAACAAAATTTCAATACATTTTACTAGGTTTACCCACCTCCACCATCTTCACAGGGGGATTTCGGAGCTGCTCCATCTGGCTTGCACCTCTCTGCCCGCTCCATGCTGCCCTGGCCAGTGACCTTTGAGGACGTCAGAGGCTCTGGGGAAGGTGTTTCTGCTCCGCTTGAGCTGGGACTGAGGGGAGCTGTGACTCCTTTCCTTCTCACAACATTCAGAAAGGCTGTTCGGCCCATCCTCTGGCGATGACGAGTAAAAGCCGCTTCCACCTGGAAAATGTAAGGAGAGAAACATGAAGTGTCCATTTGTATGTGAAGATTATGTATATTATTGTCTGTCTCTTAAGTTTACCTTCTTTTTCTGGGCTTCAATGGCTCTACGTTTCTCTTCCAGCTTCATCCTCAGCTGGATCATCTCTGAGGCGATGAGGTTGGAGGGGTCTCTGGGTGATGGTGTCACTGGGGAGGGAGATGTGATTGGCAATGGAGGTGTAGAGATCTAGAAAGAAATGTAAAGATAATTTACATTAAACCTGTGATGAATTAAACCATGTGTTGGCATTGAGGAAAAATAACAAATTACAAACCTGAGAGGAAATGTTTTTCGTTGAATGCATATATGGTATGTTGAGATCTGAACTCTCGGGTGTTGTCCCTCCACTGCTCCGTCCCTCCAACTTCCTAAATTTCTGCTCTGCAAAGCTTGTCATCCGCACCATGCCTCCTCCAGATCCTCCAGAGGACGAGGTGGGGCTGACGGTGTGAGATCTGGGGAGTGTTGGTGCTGAGCTGGGACAAGGGCTGCTCCTCTCACCCCCATCTCCACTCTCACCATCAGGAATAGTGTCACCAACCCCTTTACCTCCTTCCCTGGTCCTCTGACTCTCCAGCTGGTCAGGCAGGGGACACGACCTGGTCGTGCCCTCACAGTCCGGGTCTATATCTGAATAGTCTCTGAGTGAGGAGGAGTCCTCGTCCAAGCTCTGGATGTCCTCTGTCCTCACATGAATACCCGTGTCAACTTCATCAGTGGACATGGAGTTGGGGTCGTGGTCATTCAGCCGAGCCTTAGCTGAACCCAGGTCGTCTGCTTGACCTTGGGCCCCTGGAGGGTCTGAAGGGTCCGCACCATGGAGAAAGAAGCCATTGTCTCCTTCGGCCACGCCCAGGCTAGCATGGGGCCTCTCTGTGTCGTGGATAATCTTCAAGGCCTCTTCGATACTCGGAGGAGTCGATGGGCTGATGTGTCCACTATGGTTGCCATGGTGATTGCTGGAGCTGTGGCTGTTGTCAGGGAGGACTCCATTGGAGTACCTGTGACCAGATACAGGTAAATTAAAATACAATTCATTAAAGGGCCCAGTTCGACTAAATCAAGCTAGTGAAGATTAGCTTTACTGACTCATAATGGTTTCTTTAAGTTACCAACAAATGACCTCTATGTTTTTTTTTTTGTTTTAATCTAACAGTTAACCAATTTAACAAAACCAATTGACCAACTCCTTTCATTCCTATACAAAAGATGTAAACACTTTTGTTTAAAAAAAACGTCCAACTACTCAGAAATGTTCAACTTTTTTGTAAAAATATGTTGTTCTTCATAAGCAACTGGTGAATAAGTACAAAGGATGAAAACATTATTAAAAGATGCATCAACTTATTCCACAGTCACATTTGAATCAAGCTGAAAAAATCTAAGATCATCATTCATCTATGGTGCAAAATGCGAGGTGCCGCTCTGCAGTACCTGCTTTGGTTCTTGATTGAGAACGTGTTGTTCCGCCCCAGAGGTTTGTGGGAGGAAAAGTCCTCATCCTCCTCGGGTATGTGTCTGCCCTGGCCATTGACATTGACGGGCATGAGGGAGAGGTGGCGCTTCATGCCTCCTCTGGATGCATAGTGAACTTTGAAGCCAAGACCGTCACTGCTGGCCGAGCGTGTCATACCTCGCATGGAGGGAGTTTCATAGTTGGGCACAGTCGGGTCTCCGTCTAAAGGAATCTCAAAGGATATTCCCCGAGAAGAGGAGCTGAAGGAGAAAGAAGATTTTCTGTCACTGTCAGTCAGTTCAACAGGAAAATAACAGACCAGATAAGAAGTGTAGGTCACACTGAAGCATGTCATCTACAAACCGTTTTTCTTTGGGCCAAGTCCCGATACAGCCATCCACGTAGGACATGGAGGTAGATCTCTTCATTACACCTTTTAAACAAAAACAACAGTTTCCTTGACTTAATTATTCTATTACGTGAATCAGATCCTTCTTTATTTTCTCTTAATAAATCACACTGTATAATTAATAATCACTATTTTCTAAAATAAATGCAACAAGGGAGCATAAAATATACTGCATGGCTATAAATGTAGAGGGCCACTAGAGGGCAACTGGTCACTTATTTTATTCATGTCCACAGGTCACTGCTAATTTTGCTGCTAAATTTCCACAAAAGCATGTTTAGAGAAAAAAAATAAACAAGGCTCCTACTGAAAAGGAGTGACATGAATCACGACAAACACAAGTGACACTACGGTTTTACCTTGATAAACACATTTGTAATCTATATGATAAAATATTTGATATGATAAAATATTTGATTTACCCTCAACAGGGATGCTCTCTAGGCTCTCAGGTCTGTCTGCATAGCTCTGTTTTACTGGACTGGATACAGGAGCCATGTTTCTAGAGGGTACAGGCTCACAGGCTGCAAGAAGAAAACATGAATTATGTCATATATTAAGTAATAAAATAAAAACTTGCATTTTCTATTAGTGTTAAAGAACTGCATGCTGATGCAATGGTCGTGAAGTTGTACTGTACCATTCGGGTCGAAGACTCTGGGCTGAACAAATGAAGGTTTAACCACTTCAAACCACCAGAAAAGCTCGGCCATGAACACCAGATAGTTACTCTACAAGACCACACACACATAAATACACACAAACACACACCTTAGTGGTTAATGTTGCAGTCATAAATATAGTTATTCATTAATGTCATTAGCACCATGTTTGTCTCGGCAGTCACAGCTCCATCTTCCCTTGTGTGTCTAAGTGACGATGATGAACCACAACAACAACAACTTGATAGATCGGAGAGGCCACAGCCCACCAGTTGTTGCTAGGTAACTGGCTTGGGTGTGAGTGTGTGTTTGAGACTGTGAATGTACATGTAACATTGTTTATTTATTAATTTATTGTTTTTTTTTAAAAGTCAAACTCATGCGCTCATTAAATTTTGCCAATACACCATCTGGGGTTTAGTTTAAATTTCTCACATGCGCAGACGGATGGAAGTGAGAATCTCCCCTCGATGATAAATTCATGTGTTATAAACACAAACTTTAGAGGCTTTTACAGATGTTTTCATCTCTAGTAAACACACATACTGACCAGTTGTTCCATTTCAAGCAGAGATTAAGTAAATCAAAACAAACAGAAGCTGGATTTCTACTGCAATATACTACTAATACTTTTTTCTGATCTTTTCTTTTGTAGGAAAGAATTAAATACTCATTGTTATAAACAAAATTTATTTTCTTTCATGATAATGTTAAATGAAAGGACACATGCACACACACAGATTAAGATTCAGTAAGCAGTAAAACTGTGGTGAACAGGCTGTCTGCCAGAGCCTGGAGCTGTTCCTTAAGACCATTTCTCTGTCGGTCCTCCGCTGCTTTTCCTACTTGTGCTATTATAGAACTTTATAGTTACAACACAGACTCTCTATTATAAATGAAGTGAATAAGAAATTAAGGGGAAATACAGAACAAAGAGTGCACAAGTGTGAAAACCGTCTGCTGTCTTGTTTTGAAGAATGGGAAGTCCTGGTCAGCTCGGTCCGTGACTTGAATCCAAATGTTTCTACCCACGCTCTTCGCATACTATTTACCCACACGGGCTCTGCTGCTTCTCAAGTCAGGATGGCACAGTCTGACTTATTCTTAAAGTTGTTCAGTGAGGCTTTGTATTCGTCAGAAACAAATGTATGAGTGTAACGGGGAGATCTCTGCCTGAAACCAGCGTGAATCGGCAGTTGTGTTTTTCTTTTTTCTAAAGTTCTCAGATTTTGTTGTTTTGATCAAAACAGCAGGGATGAGGAGAGGAGAAGGACAAGAGTCTGCTCTGAGCAGAGTGTGTCCTCTGTCTGAGAGGAGAGCGGGGGTGGGGGTAGATGGGTGGGTGGAGGGGGTAGGAGGGGAATGGGAGGGGGGGATTTGGCCTGCAGTCTGTACCACACACACATTAAGTCATATTCAATTAATCTGGCATCGAAGCAACACTCACTGTAGCGAAATGATTTTGATGTTCCTGCTAATACTTACACACACACACACACACACACACACACACACACACACACACACACACACACACACACAGCTTGCGCACACACAGACTCACATTTACTATTAAACTTTTCCTTGACTCATGACTCATTTTTCCCTGTTGGTAATTTCCCACCCTCACTCTCTGCTCTTTCTTTAGACTCTTTTCTAAATCCACACTATATTCACACAATTCGACATCCTCCACATACATTTATATTCGTATTTAAATACTGGTCATCCTACCTTTATGGATGCATGTGCATAGACCAAGTCCTCCAGGCTGAAGTGGCAGCAATGGTTGAGGTTGTTCTTGCAGAATTCTTGCACAAGCTGGAGGTTGTACAGACTGTCGGCCAGTGACATAGTTTCCTTGAGGCAGATATCTGCTCAGCCAGGGGAGGGGTCACACACACACACACACACACACAAACAAGTACACAAGCAAGCGTTGTGGTGGAAAAGGCCAGACAGGAAGACAAAGCAAAGATAAGGCCAAGTGAGTTTATGTTTAAAAAAAAAAGAATAGATGAGAGGAAAATTACCCTACATTTCCCACTGGTATGTAAAAATGAAGTAGCTAATTTGAATCTCACAAAAATTCTTAAAACAATTCATGACACAAGCTTTTCAAACCGCCTTCCACTCCCCTCTAGATGAATCATCAGGATTTTTATCCCCTGACGTTACTGTAATAATGGTCTGTGCATGTGTAGGATGTCTGACAAGAGGGAACAGATCGGGGACAGGAAACCCAAAAAAATAAAGAAAGAAATAAAAAACTACAGCACGTTTTTCATTACTCTACTTCATTATATTTAGATCAAGCTGCCAGAAAAAGTGAACTAAATGAAGTTTAACCCACATCCACATCTGGTCCACATGTGTATGAGCTGCCAGTGAACTACAGTCAATCCCAGCAGTCTCAAGGCGCTGACGCGAGAACTGTTTATCTTTGAAATAGCAGCCAGCTACTCCTCTAACGGTTCTCCGTCACATCGCCCTCGTGACCAATCACAACCCAGCCCAGGGCATTTTTAGAAATAAGGTCGCAGGCGAGCTGAGAGGAAACAAGTCTTTGTTTGTTTTATGTCGTTCGCCTTCTCTTTTCGTCTGTCCTGAATCCTCTCTGTCTCACAGTGTCTTTCTTTATTCCTAATCCTCGTCAGGTCCTTTAGTTAAACAGTAAATACTGAAACTCTAAACATAGTCCATCATCTATTGATTGTGCAGTAGTGTAGGATTAGGGAGAGATTTTTTTCCCAATTGCAGCCTATAAGCTACACACAATGGTGCAGGACGAGGGCAAATGGATCATAAATACACTCTTTGTTTCAAGCACCCTGTTCAACCGTCCAGCAGTGTGAACACAAGAGAGTGTCCTTTGTGCTGTCCAGCTGAGAATGAAAATCACTGTGGTTAGCTCACTGAAAGACATTCAGAGCTGACTTTAGTCTTGTGTTTATTTTTTGGAACGAGTACAATAAAAGAGGAGTAGTGAACGTAAGAGTGGGCGTGGCTACAGATCGGCCGCCATACCTTCCAGTCTGACGGCCTGTGGGCAGTAGAAGTGCAGCAGGGCGGTCAGGGCGCAGCCATCTGTGTTGTCCTTCAGCAGGTTCTCCACCAGGGGGAGCGACGGAGTGCTTCTCTGCTGGGCATGCTCCCTCCTGTAGCGAGCCTGAAACCATGGCAACAGCAGAGAGACATCACCCATATGTGTTTTGTCGGGTTGAGTATGTATGTTTGTCTCACTGCCTGTTGGTGCAAACATTTACAGATACACTTTTTGCACCAGTGTGCAGACACACAACTCACACATCTCACACATTCACAGATGAGAGTGTTGATTTGAGGAGTTTCAACCACAGGATGAGATTCAGGATCGACTCAAATTATTTGGATTTAATTTATCATGCAAATAATCAGACACAACATCTAGAGTGATTTAAATTTAAATGGTTAATAAAAAAGATGCAAATATTAATGTTAGTTGACCAGATGGAGAGTGAGGAACAAAATACATGCTTGCAAACTATTCGTTTGAAAAATCATCTATTCTCATCTGCTGTGTGGTTTATTGGCACTGAGTCAGTCTAAACCGTCACTCTTGTGCTGTAGCAGACAATGCATGTGATTTAGAGTTTAATAATAATCCTGCGTAAGTGCATCCTTCCCATCTACAGGTTTTCCATGTGTCTCTCTGGGTCAGTAAAAAAAACCACAGAGACAACACTACTACATATATCCTCAGAGCATCAGTGCTCCCAGTTTGCTCATAAACACTCTAGAGTGGTGTCATGTCTGCATTTTACAACATATTCGATGAAAGCTTTGACTACACGACTTCATCACAGCCTCTCAGTCGCCGCAATGAGGAACAATGTTGTACTTCGATTTGTTCGACTTGGTCAGGAGCCAGTCTAAACTCCAGTAGTGGATGAATAAATAAACTTGTAACTGCACTCTTTTAGTTCACAGTACAGACAATAAAAATACTAAATGGGTAGCCAATGATAAGATATGAATGCCTCATGCCTCATGAGATGCAACTATTACAGTGGAAAATGATATTATTTGATATCATCTTGTTACTGGACTGTGCTGGCTCACACCATGTCATTTGATCATATTTCTGGGACTATGGCACCAAAGTTAAGGAGGGATTGGGTGGGGGGAGTATTGATGGAGTTCAGGGCGACATGCAACAACAAACAAGGGTTCTGGGGGTGTTGGAGCAGGATGTGCAGGGTGTATCCTTGCAGGTTTGACATTAAATAAATAGGAGTTTGATTGTAATGTTTGGTGAGGAGGAGTTCTCCAGAATGTATGGACTTACAGGTACTAATCTCCAGTACCATTTGTTAGGAGACTTGATGGTGGATGATGATTGGACAACGACAGGAGAGAGTGGGAGAGGCATTAGGACAACAGCAGAGCAAAAAAAAAAAAGTTTCACTGACTGAGCAAGGAAATACCTACAAATGGACTAATGGTCTTTTTATAATCATATATCTACAATAAGTAATTAGAAATTATATTAAGGCATGTTCATACATCTGTTTCACAGCCAGATTTTTTAAAAATTTAGTTTTTTAAAAGATCTGTCTTGTACTGTTTGGAAATCCTCTAAAATGTGGCTAATCAATGATGTCTTGGTCATGTCTTAACTTAGTCCTAACAAATCTTATTGAAGATTTTTGAGAAATGTTGCAACCAGATAAACTTGATAAACGTGTTTATTTGTCTGTACTGCTCTTTACTGGAGGTCCAGCCAGATGTGTGAGTACCTACGTTAAGCACAAACACTCACACCGTATCCACACACACAAAAATGCTGAGCACTCAGTCATAAGACCACAGTGGAAGATTTTTCATGGCATCCCAGAATAGATCGAATTTACTGAGAAGTGTCTTGTGCTCAACCATTAGTGTGAGTGTGTGTGTTTGTGCAAGACATGTTTGTGTGTATGTGTGAAATTATCTCCTCTGATTATGTCTTCCTCACTGAATGGTCCTCTGTTGAAGTTGATAATGTAGAGAGAGAGAGCTGCGTGATGAAGCATTAAGGAAGAAAGCAGCTGACTGACACTGAGCATACAGCAGCTTCCTCACTCTCTTTAAAGACTCTCCTCTTCTCTTCTTCCCTTGTTGTAACTTGTTGTTGCCTTTGACGAAGCCTGTATGTGTACATGTGAGTCAGTGTGGGACGGGTCACAAACCCCGTGTGTATTATCAGCTTACAGAATGGCCACTGATAGGCACCGATCTCTCTCACTATACTGACACAAAAACAGACAAAGAGACGGAGCAAATTCACTAAAGCGACTCCCATGGGAGATAAAATCTCCTTGTAAACTGATTTAGCCGCTTATGAGATCCTGCAGCTCTTTGGGGAGCAACTTTATTTTGCGTCTCATGTGACACTGTTCAGTCAGTTTACAACCGGCTGAATGTAAACAGTTCAGCGTGTGATCATGTGTGTTTTCAGACGTGTGTTGTGCTGTGGCTCTGTACATAACAATGTCTGTGTCATTTATGCTTTTGAAAGACACGTATCCACACACATAAGATGTCTTACTATTTCTCTTGAGCCACTGACTGAAATATAAGTTGTAACTATAAGTTGTAATCTTAAACTCAGACATCTTGTAAGGACATACCCAGACTAGAGAGGTGAAATCTGATTTTTATATGATTGATTAATAGATATCAGTGTCTTGGCTGGCAGAGGCAGACTGTCTGTTTCTCTGTACTGAACTCTGTACTGAATATTGTTTATTTGCTGTTTTTTAGACATTTATTTTCCCTTAGAAAATGAATCCTTTGTGCCATTGTCAGGTCATATTTTAAAACATCATATCTAAAATGACGTTCCTCATTACTGGCCGTACTTTGTGTTCAATGTAAAGCCGCAAATGTTACCATGTTAATATGCTAAGCTAAAACACTGAACCTGCTAAACATACAATTGCTAAACAGCAACATAGCAGCTTTGTTCTATTATTAGTGTTTATCTCAAAGCACTATTGTCTCTAAGTATAGCTTGCCTGTAGTTTCCCTGAGTAAATTAGCATATGGTTCATCTTAAACTATTGTAACCACATATGGCTGATGGTTATTAACATATTCAGCTAAATCAATGCTCCAATAAATGTTTACCTCTTTCAGTCAGCCCTGGATAGCAGGATATTTTCTTTTCTTTTTTTTAATCAAAGGTGAATTAAATATTTGCCTGTTCACACACACTGATAATATTTCTTTTTTTCTATTTTTAACCTTCACCCTCTTGTTCCTGATGTTGTGCACTGAACCAAGACAAAGGTTGTGACCTGATAAGGCTGTGAGCTGCGCTCATGGTTAAGTGAGTGGATGACAACAGTATTTTTTTCCAGGAGACCGGTTCATTTCACATGGATCTTACATAACTAGGAGTCCAGCTGGATGACAACACTGCCTCTGTCTATCACTGACTCTTTTCCGCTACAGCTGACAAAATTCCCGAGTGTCCGTCTCCTCGTCGTCCACCCTGGTGTCATTTCTCCATTTTCCATCTTTCTTCTCTGTCTGTCACCCTTTCTCTCCTCCTCCTCCGCCCTGCACATTTTTTTGTCTCCTCTAACAGCAGTGTCACGACTCTTGCCAACATTTCTCTGCAGCTGGTGTGAGACTGCGCTCTGATTTACACAGCGCCGTGTACTGTGTGTACATATCATGTGCTCATGCATGGAAGTAGCCGTGCTTATGCCTTTGAATGAATGGGAATATTTACAGTCTGTGATCATTGACAGATAAGAGAAGCAAAAAAAAAAAAAAAAAAATGAGAGGCAAAAAATAAAAACATATGAATATGAATGAAAGATAAAGTCATGTTTGCTTCAGTTTTATTTGATGTTCAGTCTTAAAGAGTAGCTGAACATGTTGGGAAATGTGAGAATATCGATACCACTCTCATGTCTGTACATTGTGGTGACTTCACTAAGTCTTGTTGCTTGGCAACCTACAGAAACTCTGCACAGAAGCTCATGTTCATCAAGGATGCTACGGCACATGACTAAAACTATACACATGTTCATTGAAAGCTCTTTATTAAAGGTGTTAATAGATGGATTTTTGAAACCTGGACAGAGAAAAGTGAACTGTTTCAGTTGTTATGCTGAGATAATATCTAGAATTATATTTTTCTATATTTCTATATTTATGTTGAGCGTCCCATAATAAGATCAATAGCACTTTCATATCTGTTGTATAGGACAGGCTAAAGCCAGAAGCCTGTTAGCTTAGCTTGGCATAAAGACTGGAAACTACAATTTGTAACCCATTGTTTGTACAGATTAAACATATATAATATAACATGTTAATTAGTGAACCTTAGAAGCACAAGTGAGTGGGTTTTATTATCTTTGGATGTGGCTGCTGCGCTAAAATAACTAGATAATACTTAATGTACAAACATGAGAGTGGGCTCAAACTCTGCACAAGAAGGTGAAAATGTGTATTTTTCACAAAGTTCAACTTTTCCATTTAACACCTTGTTTTGTTTTTTCGTTAAATGACTGAGAGTTAAGTGTCTGTTTGTGTTCTTACTTTGTGTGTTGCTGTGTTTGACTCGTGGAAGAAAGCTTCTCTCAGCTTCTGCTCCTCCACCAGGATGTCCCTTAGGTGTTCATTTACCTGGATAGAGAGGGGGGGGCAGATTTCACATAAATAGTCTATTTAGTGGACAGTGAGAGGCTGAATGGTGGGTCTGTGTTTGCAGAGACGAGAAACTTGAACATGAGGTTCCTCACATCAAGGGCTGACGTCTCACCACCACCTCTACCCATTAACTACTGATGCTAAATATTACTGTAACCAAATATAGAGCACTTAGATGACTTCTGACTCAAGCTTAATGTAAAAAGATCTTCAAAGTTTACTTCAAAGAACAACCTAATGGTAGCATTGGTAGTAGTGTTCCTCTGCCTTCAAAGACTCTGCATAAACAGTGATGCAACATCTTGGCCTGTGGACACACAAGACATGTTGTGCTGTGTCTCAGGGCTACACACAGAAACAATCCTCTGTGTGTGTGTGTTTTATGTGTATCTGTGAATGAACCTTACATGTGTACCCTCCAGACTTTGGATTATAAATGAAGCTGAAAAAAAAAGCCTCTAGTAAAAAATGCCAGTAAACATTACATATTTCAGTGATGACTTGATGCCACGCTGGGGCTTGTTTCATTATTTTAAACACAGTAAAATAACATCACATTTGGAAAAAAAACAGTTTCAAAACTGTCCATAAAATCTTACATATGGTCCATAAAAGCTGCTAAATAATCTGTAAAATGTTGAAATAAACTAAAATGTGATCACAGAGACTTTTTACAGCCCTGTTGATGTTTGACTTTATTCATCAAATAAAGGTTTAGGAGACCAGAGGAGGTCAGGTTGTAAATTGAAAAAGTCTCTTGGTAATCTCCACGATATAATTACGCATGGTTGGTGCAAGTTCAGCAAACGTACTAGATTCTTGTATCTTTCACATCCAGAGTAAAACAAAGAACTGGGTGTCAGATAATAAATTGCCTTTGCACAAAGCTCAAGGATATGTACAGTTTTTATTGTCTGGGAGAGGAAAGCACATGTCTTAGTTGGTTTGTGTAAAAGTAAGTGTGCTTTTGTGTGTGTGTGTGTGTGTGTGTGTGTGTGTGTGTGTGTGTATGTACCTTATTGATCCAGGTTGTGATTGCATCCTCAGTGTCATAAGGCAGCTCCTGGATGTGCCCATCATTGTGTGAGGGTTCAGCACAGGAGTACCTGTTGATGCAGGACATCACCCTCTCCACGCTCACCATCTCCACCGTGTACGCCATCATCAGGGTGTCTATCAGCGCCAGGTGCGAACTCTGCAGAAAAACACAGCAGCGACAGACAGTGTAAAAACATGAACTCAAAAACATAAATAGAAGTTCCTTTTACTTCTCCACCTTCTTTTTCCCGAAAGCAAAAACCATCAATTAAAGGGCTAACTTTCTATTTTCCAATCAGTGCTTCTCTGTGCTTCTGCACATCACATTGGCTGGTCAGCTGGCCTGTACTTTCTGGATATTTCTGAAGTGCAAAGTTGCCAAAAAACACTGAAACACATGCATTCCTTTAACAAGAAATGAACACTGAAAGGATCTGAAGTTTTGCTCTTACGATAAGAAAGACGATGTGCAAGTACATAATTAACACGGCTCCACGGGGCATCCGCAACACAGCAATTATTATAAATTAAAAATATAAAATAATATAATAAATGCTGAATCTCTTTTGTCTACGCACCTCACGTCCATGCAATCTATTAAAATGAACATTTTTTCAGTGATGGAGGATCATGCTTGTCTGTGATGGCTTTGTTTTCACACCAGCTTTGTTTCCTCTGTGTATTTTTGTCTGTGAACTTCATCCAGAGCTCAATAAAGGCACTGTGCAAAAAAAGAAAAACTTGAAGCACAGTGCCTTTATTGAGCTTTGTAAGCAAACATCTTAAATGTGCCTTGCAACCTTTTGTTGGCTCACAGTCTAGTTTGTCGCAGGCCCCGGTCACTGCAGTCAGACCTAGTTTTTCTTGCTGAGGACAGCGGCGAGTTTTATCAAGTTTATCTTCAGAGAATCAAGATTTCTGTTTTCTTGCTTCACATTTGAAGCCACTTAAGATTGTTTAACATCTGCTGAACTACTTTTATGGAGCACAATTACTTAGATTTGAGTCATTGACTTTATGTGAGTGGTTTTTCCAGACATCAACACCTATACAAAGGTTGATATTCTCCTGCCCTTTCTAATCCCATTCCAGGCCGGTCAGACCAGCAGACCAACCCTTCCCTTTCCTGTCACACCACAGGTCTACTTAAAAACATTTGCGTACACTCTGTGTGTGTCTATGTGCTTACAGCTGCTTACCTAAGCATCTACGTTTGGGTCCAACCTTACTGAGCAAACATCTAAAGTCAGGTGCTCCATGATGCAGGTGACTCAAACCAAAAGACACACACACTCCAGCACTGGGACCTGGTCCCAACAGAACCTGTACAGTCCTCTTTTCATAACCACAGAGCCTCATGTAACAGCCAGTGTGACCAAGTGTTTCCCCCAAGAAACCAACAACAGAACCAATGCTGTGACTGTGTACGTCTAGTGGTGCTCAACGTCAGCATCACACGCTCCTTTGCCAGTTTAAACCAACAACGTGTACAGATGAAATCAGAGTCAAACTCCTGCTCCTATGAGCTTTAATCTGATTATATCAACTATAAAACCCCATTAAATAGCAGACACCAAACAGAAAGAGGATTTATCAGACAGGAATTAAGCCCAGCCGTCCTCATTATTTGGGCCAAATGTATTAATTATTTATTATTATCCAAGTGTCTTCAAATGTATTGTTCCATAAGTTGACTAGATGGTGACTAAATGAAATGTCAAAATGTTGTTAATTGACTGAGACAGTGAATCAGCAAATAATAACCATGATATCTTTCTGTGAGCTGATGACACGTAGCATATAATATTAAACCTTACATCTGTAGTGGATTACATCGATAAACAGGATTGTTTGGATGGGTGCTTGAACACATGAACCTAATATTGAATTTTCTATGAAACAGTCTGCAGACACTGTTTGGAAATTCCTGTTATTTTCAGGATATTGCCAGATATTTGACATTGCGTGCCCTGAGAGAGAACAAGAAAGAAAGAGAGAGAGAGAGGCCAAGCAGCTTAGACCGGCGCTGCACATCCAGAAAACATGATTTTCATGAAAACTCACTGAGCTTTTTTTATGATTGAAGCTGTTCTGAATTTAATTTGCATAAATCTCCTAAATCTTTAATGTAGTTAAGAAGCTTGTAGGGCTGAGCGTGCATGAATGTGCATGTGCACGTCTAGAGATCTGGATGGAGAAGTCACATAAACCTGAATGGAAATGATGAATCGCTGAGTTCATTTCTTTTTTGTTGAGGGTTTTGGTAAATTAAAATTTGCACAAAGCTGCAATTAAACATGAAAAACAAACACATTTTTAGAAAAACTGATCATGATTTTGTTTGCCTCAACAGTTGAATAAGAAAGTCGCCATTAGGGGGTAAAAAGTGTGTTTGTTTTTGTTTTTGTCTTTGAGTCTGAGTCTGAAAAACAACACTAATCTAAAATGACTGTGTTTAACATTAAAGACTTGTAAAATGATAAACTGCTGCGTAGGGCCTCAAATTCACAGAACTAATACTAAAACTGGACTAGACTGCTTTTCATTACTTCACTAGTACATGAAGCAACAGAACCTCACAAATATAACAATTGTTTTATTTAATGCAGAGCTGTTTTCAGTTTTATGGCAAGAAATGAAAAGAATGAGTGTATTTCCTAAAATTTCAAACTAAATTCAAATAAAAATCGATTACTAATGTTTTATAAGCACACTGTTTCTCATATGACATACATGTATTGGGTACATGTAAACATGTGACCGTGTGTCCAGGAGACAGAGAGGTCAGTAAACAGTAAATAGAGCTAATGCTTACATATCTACAAACTGCTCTTAAATCCCCAAGAAAAAAAAAACACGATTACTGACACTACGGCATGGATTTAAAAGCCATGTGCTGTCTATTATCCTCTTAACAAAGACATCTGATGTGTGTGTGTGTAAAGAAACGACTTCAACTCCACTCATGGTGACAGACGGACCTTATAAGGCTGTGGAAATGGCAGCCAGTGGTCATAAAGAGCTGTAAAGAGCTGCAGCACACTACGCAAGCATCAGTATTCACTCTCAGTACTCTGCTGTGGTTGGATGTGTGTGTGTGTGTGTGTGTGTGTGTGTGTGTGTGTGCGCACCTATGTATGTGTGTGTGCCCTTGATCAAAGGCATCTATAGGAAAGTACACCACAGCTGAACAAACACATAATAAAAGTAGTGATTTTCTTCACAGACATCACAAGTGTCCTTCAATCACTGGTACACACTTAGATTTGACCTATGTCTAAGTGATTTTAATGCATGATTTTACATGTCTCTGTTTAGATGTTGTGTGTCCTGTAAATTATGGTGCAATTTTCCAAAATAAAGAAATAAACATAATTTAAAAAAAAAAAACGACCTTGTTCACACCTACATCAATTGAATTCTCCAAACCTTTCAGCGTTATTTGTCAGAAGGCTTTTAGATAAAGGGTCACACCCCTCTGCAGGCAAATTCAATTACAGCTTCTGCTCCTTCCCCCTCCCTCACTTTCTCAGTCAGTGTTTTTACACATGGAGGGCAGTGTGGAGCATGTGTGAAACAGAAAAAATTAGTCAAAGAGAAGGAGGAAAGTAAAGCTATAAAGGGACACACACACACAGAGATCTTATACACACCACTGCTGGAGGTCTGACAGCTCGTTTTGGAGGTGTGTGTTTGTGTGTGTGTTTTTGAAGAATAGGTGGGTGTGTGGGTGGGGTGGGGGTTCTCATTTGTGCACCAGACGTGCTTTGACTCACTGTGAGACCCCACCCTCCACAGTGCTGCAGTAGTGCACATCATGTCTTACTCCTCCTTCCCTCCTCTCCTCTCTTCTTCTCTCTCCCCCGTCATCTTTCTTTCCTCCCCCCTCTTCTCCTCTCCTCACTTTCCAGATGGCCATATTAACAGTGGGCCTTTTCCACTCGTTCTCTGGCACACACATGTCCTCACGTCTGCCAAAAAGGCAATACCTTACTCTTCCCCTCCTCTGTATCTTTCCCTCACCGTCTACGGCAGCTCTCCCCCATCTCCCCATTTCCATTCGTCCTCCTCCAGACTTCCACACTCAGCCTTCCCTCTCTTCTTTTGCTCTACTTTCTTGCTTCCTCCTGGATCGTTGCCATGGGCAGCTCCTTAACTCCACCCTCCCACCCCCTTTTCTCTTCTTCTCTCTCTCTCTCTATATCCATTTGTTCACTGACAGACTGCCATGCTCCTCCTCCTCCTTCTCCTCCCTGACATGAGTTATTCTTCTCTTGCTCAGTATTTGGAAAACCATGAGGTCATCACTTTCTCTGCAGATATACCATAACCCAAAATGAAAAGCCTGGACTTGAGCGTGACTGAATTATCCTGCTGAGTCCACAAATACACACAGAGACAGACAGACAGACAGTTTCTCCGCCTCACAGAATGGATCTAATGAAGTCAGAGAGACACATTAACAAATAGCCTGGCTGTGTTTTACACAAATGACCCTCAGAAGCCTTAAGCAATCACAGGCTATTGACTCAATCAGTCAACAGCAACACTGTCACTAAAGCTGTCCACTAAACAATGTAGTGTACACATGTGCGCATTCACTTTCACAGGTGTGAAAGGACACAGGATCATTAAACACCGCCCGTTACTCCCACATTCAATCAATAAATGATGCAGTGAGAAAAATCAAGTCTAAACATAACAATGCCCTTGACGAGTGACTTTGAATTACCCCCCAGGAGCCGTAAAAAGCAAGAGCACAAACAGAGGGCAAATAAAATTAAGACATAACTTCAGAGTCGATGTGTGAGCGCTAGCAGCTTGGATGAGATATGCTTAAGCTTCAATTAAATATTCACTTCTGGTCTGATTTAATCTAAAAAGATGAAGTACGCATGAGACAGAGGCAGAGGCAGGAGAGGGTGAAAAAAAGAGACAATGACGGGAACAGAGAAAAAGAAAGAGAATCAAGGTGAACGGGGGATGGAGAGGGACAAGAGAGTTGAGGATAGAGGACGGTAGGATAGATGGGGAAACAGAGAGGTGGGTGTGTGTGTGCATGCACTGCAATGCAGACACCTTTTGGCGTCAGCAGAAGTACTCGGTCTCCAGCCATGCGTGTGCTCACCAGCATGTCTGCCACAGGCTCACCCCCTCTTTCATAACTAAAGAGCCATAGATGATATGAAAGCTTTTTTTGGGAGTCTCATCACATCTAGTACAAGATGAAGGTATTTTGTTATACAGCTGGAAACAATGAGCCAAGTGATACATTGATTAGCCATCAACAGGACAGTATCTTTAAAATGTGAGGATTTACTTTACTGTCAACTTCTGCTACACACTGACATATCAACTTATCATGGACATCTGTCATATTTTGCTGACTAAAAGGCCAATTATTTTTTAAAAAAGAGAGAGAGAACAGATTAATCAACAATGACACAGCCTCACTCTGCTCTTCCATCTATTTTTAGGACCAGTATTGACAACATACTACTAGAATATTTCTTGTTGGTGTGAGCTAAGGCATGTTTGCCCTGTGCCATCTAATGACACAGACTGAACAGTGAGTAATGGGTTGCTACAGGAAACCCGTCATTAGCGGTTGCTTTTCTCTCAACAGGACATATCTTGGAGGGCGGTCTAACAGTAGGACACATGGAGCGGTGCACACATAAACACCCTATCATATGACACACTCTTCCCTCCATGAGGGGAAGATGCAGCAGGGCAACGGGATTTTCTCTGTTTCATATCATTGTCTGGTTCATCTCCACTCACCATGTGTATGGGTGTGCTGGTCAAGTCTCTCTCTGTGACCAGTCGGTCCTGGTCAGTGACATACAGGCCTTTTTGTGCCAAGGCCTGGATGACAGCATTGTGTCCCAGTAAAGGTTTGACAGCATCGCTGCGGAGGATCAGGCTCCCGGCTCGGCAGTAGAGCTCAGCGGACTGGAGGAGGCAGGCCACCGGAGGCTTCAGATGCTCCTGGTTGTACTGGTCCCTGTAGAAAGGCTCGGCCAGCTCGTCTGGTACTGCATCTGTGGAGGGAGAGAGATGAGGGAGAGAGGAAATGGAGGATTCTTTCTTTCAACCACCTTTGTTGCTGTAGCCATGTCTGGCAAAGCTTTCTTAGCAAAAAAGCTAAGAAATGTCTCAGGAAATGAGTCACTGCGTTTAATCAGTGGTGAAATGCAGTTTTCACTGTTACAAAAACAAACACATCGATGCTACATGCATCTTCTTGACACTAATGTTACTGTAGATCCAAACTGGGCAGGTTATCTTCTGAGCACAAACACAAAGCCATACTGTGTGTGTTTGCAGCTGTTTGTCCATGTGTTAGGTGAGACGTATGTTACAAAGCATGGAGCACCTTCTAATCCTGTTACCTGAACCAGTAAATCTGATTTAAAGAAAATATCTGGACCGAAAAAAAACTCACAGCAACACTCACTCCTCTTTCTTTCTGTTTGTCCTAATCATACTATGTTGTTGGTAACCACATACTGTGACTCAAAGTTCAACTATACGAGTCATCAATCTGTCATTAGATGACATACATGTTGGATCTATGCATGCATTTCCACTTCAGTCAGATGAGCTCCTTGTATAGGAATGGGTATGATTGTGTGTGTGTGTGTGTGAGGTGACACGCTTTTAAAACACTGTGCTCTCCAGTATGAGTGTGTAGTCCTGGCGTGTGGGGTCATTTCCTCTCTGCTTGCCTCTGAATCACACTGAGGGAAACAAAAGACACTAAAGCAATCTATCTTAAAGGTACAGCTTTTTGTTCTTGAACCCCCTGGAACGTCAGCACTACGGCAGCAAAACAGCTCAACAAAAACAACGTAATAAAATCAAATATTTAAAGACTGAGAGAGCTCAAACCTCAGCAGTTTTCCAGTGGCTATGGTTAAAGCAGCCCAGAACATCTACACTTACAGAACCAGCCAATGAGAAAACAAATTTGACAACTAAAGCACAGTGAGAGTGGAGAGCTGCAGAACTTGTGTTACATTCTGAATACTCTTTCAAAAGCAGTGGTGCATTTTTATTTTGACTTATGTGTTTTGTCAAATGACTATTGTGTTTTGAGGATAATAAAACATTGTAATAAGCATAGAGAGCTGTTTTTTTCCAGAGTTAATAAAAATCTGCCTTGTCAAGTGAAAACCTTATCCTTTGTGTCGGCCATCATAGAGGAAACAGACAGGAAGTAGCTGCCACAGGAAGTCCAGGCATGGAGAAGACTGCTCCCCCAGAGACCCTCGGGATCACAGCTCAGCATACACAACTTCACGGTCAGCAATGTTTATCTCTGCTGGTTTACTACTCAACAAACTAAGTTAGCGATCTAAGCTGCCGGTCAGTAATGATCTAAAAAGTCTGTCCAGAAATTAGATCTTTAGTTCAATAGCTGAGGCTTTAATGCTGTTAGGACGTGGTGTTGGCTCCCACTTAATCATCATCATGTGAGGTCAGTCATGGCATTTCATTTAGGGTTTGCTCAAGGACACATGGATCATTATTATCATTATTATCATTGTTTCACAGCTCTTTGTCACTTTAGCTACAAGGCAACAAAGTATGCAGATCACAATTTATCTTTCTTAACTATGATGAAGATTAAATGGATGTTCGTCCATGTATTTCAAGCCACAGGTCATGTAGTGTATATATATATGTTAGTGCTTGACCAATATGTTTACAACATGAACAGAGCAAACATCTGTGAAAATCACATTGCACAGCTGTTAGAGGAGACAGTTTTCATTCAAGTGAGTCACAACACGTCTGATTTTACTGCTCAATTTACAACTGCTCCGTTCATCCTGTCTCTTAACTCTCCAAAGTCACTTTGTACTACTGCTACTACTAGTGTTATTGATGAGTTGAGGCATTTAAACTGAGGCCATTCAAGAGCATCAGATGAATGAGCCAAGTGAATATTTAGCACTGGTGACCTGTGGTGACACTGGTTACATCATTGAGTCAGTGTAGAGTTTGACCTCTGATGCAACCTGTTTTGTAAACAGTTTATAAGACTGATGAGTGACACTTAGTATCTCATGTCATTTAAAATTCAAAATGATCGAATAGCAATGTGTCGAAGTTTAGATTCTATTAAATATTTAATCTATAGCCACAAATTACTGGTAAGTGATAAAACGTAAACTACTGACCAGTGAACAATAACACGAGTCTCCAGAGAGAAAAGAAATCAATGATCTTCATGCGCTGACTCCTTTATTCTTTAGACCATTAACAGCCACTCTGTTATATGATGTAAACACAGAGTTACATCAAACGATAAAGTTCTGACACTAATTACACACCAAGATGTACAGATCTCCTGCTCTGTTTACTTCATGCACTGTGGATCTGATACTGATTACTTTTCCTACATTCTTCTTATTGTACATCCCAGCTGCATGATTAAAGATGGCTGCAGTGCATTAATGCAAATCCATCTCTCTAAAGTTTCATCGCAAAAAAAAATAAAAACTTCCTGCAGATGAAAAAGAAAGTTGTTACATCTGAGAAATACCAGTTTGAAACCATTGCTCATCCATCTAAACTAGGCCAAACAAGGCTCAGAGGACCGGTTATGAATTGGGCCACAGTTCTCGATGGTGCTGGGAGCTGAAACTGTGTCATCACAGGGACGGAGGGGAAAAAACAAGGCAGCAGCAGTATGCTAACAGCCGCAGGTCTTGTCAAACTACGTCCAGCTCTCTCTCCCATGTTACCGTGATGTATCTTACATTACTTGCCACCATTTCATGCTCTCTTGGGTTTAAAAAAAGAAAGAATCGGGTGCAGCTTATTTGGCTCAAGCTGCTGTATCACTGGCTGTGATTCAGGGGTCTATCTTTTGATGTCTCTCTCTCTAGGTTTGTCTGTCTGAGTAGCAGCCACTCGTTGACTGAGTACAGTGCACGGAGGAGCAGCTGTTAAAAACATTCATTAGGAGCTGGAGTAAACCTCTGGACTCAGAGCAGCCTCAACTACTCAGGCTTTATGAGGTCGGTGCTGCCGCCAGACCACAGCAAGGACACTGGGACAGGTCTGGTACACATACACAAAGTCACGTATACAGATTAACGCTGCAATCCACCATCACAACCATCCAACCAACCTAGTGGTCTGACAATAATCAGAGAAAACATTCCATAGACTTATGTTACCCGTGACAGTAAATAATGTGTGTTGATGATCTGTCCCACAGTTGACTGATCTGTGCTCAGTGTTACATAACAGTTCTGGTCTGACTTCTGCAGTGAGGAATAATTAGCATCAGGCAGCAACAGGTTAAACCAATAATCCTCTAACAGGGGCAGTGATGGAGTGGATCTGACCTCTGACCTCCAGCTGACATTACAAGACATGTTTTTATTCCTGCTTTTTTTTTTAACCGAATAAACAATTTTATATTTGTGTTGTGTTGCTTAATCTAACATCGGAGGGACACTTTAGTGAGTAAGTAGTTTTCATTGGCGTCTCATTATGCTGTTTACAAAACAATCCCACTTTGTGAATGTCCAACACATTATTACGCCGCGTTAGATGATTATCTTAACAATGTTTTTTGCCACAATTCTCATCCTAGAAATGAACAGGATCAGAAGGCGCCACCTACCAGAGCCGAAAGCTTTGGCCACCAGCCACGTCAGGCTGCATGAGATCTTGGCCCTGGTGAAGTCGTAGTGATCGAAGCTCTTGATGGCAGGGACGATGAAGGTCCGTCTCATCCCTCTGTCATCTGCCGCATCTCCCATCTTTTTCCGTGTCGGGATCCCTGCTACAGTGCAGCTGGAGGAGCGGTCAGCCAGAGGAATTCCTCCTGACTGCGGATGACATCCCGTCCAGAGGAATTCAATGCAGCAAAATTTCCCCTCTTCTCCTGAAAAAAAAAAAAAAAAAAAAAAAAAGCTGGGAGAAAAAAAACTTTGAGGTTGAACTAGATGTTGATGATCACGACGACTTCCAGTTACACGAGAACCATCCTCACTTTTCTCTGTCCTTAATGATTCTGAAAAAAAGACAAAAAAAAAAAAAAAAAAAAATCCTCAAAGCCTGACAGCACGGCGCAGTTTAGAGGCAGGATTTCTCAACATTTCCTCCTCCATTCCCTGACATTATTGATATTATCCTCAGGTTGTCCGACATAACGGAGCAGCTGCGTGGCAGAGGAAGGAGACCACGGTCCGGTACCGGAGGACACTTTCACACACAACCTTTAAATAGCCTTTGTGTCCATGTTCTTTGCCGTCTTTTCTTTTCGGACTGTTTTCCTCTCTCTCTCTCTCTCTCTCTCTCTCTCTCTCTCGCTCTCTCACTCTCCGCCGCGTCTCCTCTGCGCCTTTCCTGCCGCACTGGAAGGGGGACAGACTGTGAGCACTGAGCATGCGCGAAACACCCACCCAGTTTACTGGATCCTGGTAAGTCAGCACACTGTTGTAATAATAATAATAATAATAATAATAATAATAATAATAATAATATGACAGTGGAGATGGAGGGTTGACCACTAAATCCCACACGTGTTTCCACAGAGAAATCTGAACCTTTTAACCAAACTGATAATATCTGTACATGTGTGAATTTTACTTTGCTTTGGAAGAATTTACAGAACTATTGAGGTGATTTAGAAAACAAATACGTCGCTTACTCTGATTGATAACGTGACACCAAGACATTAGTTTGGCTGTACTCTAAAACCAACTTCACATTAATCACATTTAAAAACAAAAACGAAACTTGTGTATCATTGTTGTTTGGATTATGAATTTGAATGAAAAGGACTTACTACCTTATTGTTTCATATTTTCTTTTTATTCTTGAAAGGGAGATATACATATTTGTTGGTACTGTCAGTACTTTTATTTAACAGCTCCATTACACAACATGAAAATAAAGTCTTATATTTCCAAACTTTGAACAGTTCATGGGGTACAAAAATACATTTTCTGTATGATCTAAAAAATCAAAAAAATCTTTAAAAAGTGCAAGTTAGAAAAATGTATCAGCCTTTTGACTGATTTCATCTCTGATGAACAGACTCCAACAAGCAGTGTTTTTTTAACACGATGAAGTTGTTTTCCAGTTGGTTTGCATTGAATTCTGGGTAAGTTAAATGTTTCCATGTATATAAGCAACAAGAGCCTGTTTAGTAGTACTAGTTTTGTACTAGTTACTAGTTTTGTTCATTTACAGACCGACACCACGTGTTTAAACAACAGTATTCAATTATGCAATTGTTTTTTGTCAAATGAAACAATCAACAATAATTTTCATACAGAGTAAATTTGACTTTAAATACCTTTCTTTCCTTGTGTGCAAGTTTGACTGCACAGTTTATTTATGACAAAGTCTTTTATACTGTTGAGAAAGTGAATAGAAAAGACGTACACAGCATCTCTCTTTATCTGCAGTCATCTAGAAACTCATTCCCTCATCATCTAAAATGTTATTCTCCTGCATGAAATGACATTTAAGAGCAAGTATAAAGTATTAAAGCAGTATCATTTCAAAAGTGTAAACATTAGCAGATACCAACACAAGTAGAGAACAATCAATAAAAATATAAAATCAGTGGACATGAAATGTTTCAAAAACCACTGTGGGCGTTATTTAGATCTCCTCCTATTATTGACTAACAGACAAAGTTTGTGACTTAAGAATGAATCTGAACACATGAGTGAAACAAAATAATTTTAACTATTAACCACCAATGATATCAATATCTAAAAACAAAAACGGCGGAAACAACACCCTCTAACGCAGACTTAAATGTAAAAACACCCTAAAAAATATGGATATGGAAGATCTTATAGAATAAATTCAGATTTTTTCATAGGTCCTTGAGAACTGAATATCAACACTATTGGAAGACAATGGACATAGATCTAGTGAAGTGCAACAAGAAACAATGAGAAACATGTGACAGCATTGCACCCTAGTGCCTGAACTGGGTTCACACAGCTGAAGAGGTCAGACAGTATATATCACTCACTGGTCAGTAGATGGCGCTGGTGAGCCAAACATTCATTTAAACTATCTCATCTTCAGCACATTTTACCTTCACATGCACTGTGAAATGCAATAAAACAGTTTGCAGTGAATGCTTAATAGTGTTTTATTGTTAAGAAAACATTTCCTTATTCTAAATTTTCCTCTGTTACTTTATTGCTTGTCCTCAAAGAAAAGCTGATCATCTTTGTCAGTACCTCCACAGTGATCCACAGTCATCTGAGAGTCATTACCAATCATTATGTATTGAGCATTTTCAATATGAATATTTGGTTGTGGTTGTTGCCACCTTGTGTCACCCCTGTCCTGGTCTGGAAGAAGAAGTTTTTGTGACAATAAAATGCCCTCCAGCGACTGTGCTAATCTACACTCTTGAATCAACTCTTTCTGACACTTGTTTAACCGCTTCAGTTCGTCCTGTCTCTCGATCTGACGTTTCACCTTCTGTCCCTCCATCCAGATTTTCTTTAGGGTTTCAATCTTTGACAGAGACAAGACCTGTTTTACTTTTCTCTCAAAGTTCAACTTTTTCTCATCCAGTGGAAATATCGTCTGCAGAACTGGAGGTATGCTGTTTTTCGGCATGCAGTTCTCCTGTGGCAGCAGAGGAATAACGGTGTTGTGTTTGTGTTTCTTGTTTATGGAGTTGATGAGGGCTGTATCTGTCTCCATATTCACCATGCGAGTGTTGAAGTTGCGACTGAGCAGCAGGAAAGTGAAGGCTGAGTTGTTAATGGCGTCCTCCACACACCTCAGAGTGCTCTTTCCAGGGATGGCAAAGTCATCAGAGAACGTTGCACCATCACAACCAGCAACTTCTCCCAGTTTTTCCTTCATGTTCTCGGCCACGTCTGCGTCCTCTGGTGCATGCAGGATAACAAATGCGTAAAATATTTCCTCCTCTTCTTCTTCTGTACATTTGCTTTCATGGGTTTCCTTTGGAACCGTTGCCATGGGCACAAAAGGGTCTTTCACAGAATGGGGTGCAAATTTTGGTTCCTTGCTTGGTTTGGTGGTCTCACTCTGGACGATGTGACTGTCCAACTTCTCTCTCTCTGCTTTTGCTGCATGCATCATTGAGCTGTTCTTTGATTCAGGTTTGTTGGATTTAGGCTGAAGTTCCTCAGATGACTGAGATTGCTCAGGTGCAGCAGGGACAGGGACAAGGACGGGGGGAGGGACAGGGGTGTCTACTTTGGATTCATCAGATGTTTCTGGTGTTGAAGATATTTTGTCCTCTAGAAACAAGGCTGTTGGAGGTATACTTATCTCTAGATGAGAAGGGTATGAGGGCTCTAATGAGTTTGCCTGCAGAGGACTAGGGAGACTGTGTGCTCTTTCTGTCTGATCAGTAATTTGTAAAGTTGTGTTTTCATCAAACTGGCTTCTGTTGGCATTGTGGTCAGACCCTGACTTCATGTCTCTTAAGGAGCCTACCCATTCTTCAATCTGCGGCCCACAGACAACCTTAGCTTCTTCTCTGAGTGGATCATATTCCAGATCTTCACAGCTGCTTGTTTTGTTTTGGCTGTCAGTAGAAAGGGCTCTTTGATATGCCAGATTTCTTTGGAGTGGATCGCACAACCTATTCTCGGTCAAAACTTTAAAAATTCGAGCCAAAATTGCCAAAGATTCTCCGTTAAATTCTTGAAAATTGCTACAATGAGCCGCAAAATCTTCTAGTTTACCTGCACTCATTTGCAACCTTTCAGCCAGATGGTTAGCAAGGAAATTGTCCTTCAGCATCTGGAGTTTGTTCAGAGCCTCCACCTCTTTCTGTAGAATGATAAGACACAAGGCATGTACGATACTGTCTTCGGGAGACTCACCCAACTGGAATGTCAGGCTAAGCAATCGTTCTGGAGACTCTTTAGCTAATATATCAAAGACGTCTTTGAGTTCTGTCCCGTGATTTCCTTGTCCCTTATGACTCATTTTTAGATTTGCTTATGACTCCTCCTCAAGCCTTAATCATATGTGATATTCCAATGCCGTGTTCTCCGTTGCCTTAAAGAAGTTGGACGTAGTGCACAACTTTGTGGACATTGTTGTGTCTTTAAAGCAAGAGAAGACAAGTTTTAGTCAACATGTAACTGCACTTTTGAAAAAAAAACAAAAGGGAAATGGATCACATTTATACATCAGCTTTCTAGTCTTCTTGTGACTACTCAAAGTGCTTTACATCACAGTTCACATTCACACAGCACAACTACACTTTTGAGGGGGTTCAGAGAGAAGAATCAAACTGACCTTATATACACATAAACAGCACAAAACTAAATAAACCTAAGAAAATAACGTTGGTTAAACAAGATGTAACTGACCTTTAAACTGATTTTCTAATGGCACAGAAATTACAAATGAGACCGTTTCTCACTGGTTTGGAGCTCCAGGTGCCATGTTAAAGAATAGTCTGTGTATTTCCAGATTAAATAAGGAAGTCACCCAGACTGTCTCTTCTCCAGTTCAGTTCTGCCGGTAGAACACTTTTTTCTCTTAACGGGAAATTCAGAGAGTGCCTTTGAAATCAAGCTGACAAAGAAACTCTGGGTGCAGTGAGTCTTATCAAAGTTTAGAAGATAAATTAATCTATAACCATACCTGTGGCATTAGCAGGCCTCTGCTAGCTTGGAGCACTGCTCTGCAACAGAGTGATGATGTCACAGGCTGAGAAGTATGGGACCTCATGAGGAACAAAAGACAAAAGCAGGAAGAGTCATTCGCGTTTGCTATGAACCACTACACACAGTTCTCCACACAGCCAAATTAATATGGGCCGACAACCACCTCCATAACTTTTACTTTGTTACACTGTATCAATTTTCACGTGATCTCATGTAACACTGAAAATCCAATGAAAAAAAAAAAAAACCCTTGTGATAAGTCTGCTCTTCGTGCACAATAGGCTCAAAGGAGAGAGGAATTCTGGCTTTTCTCCCTCTCTGCTGTGAGGCAAGTGTATTTTTATCCATAGAGGAAACCTCTAACCCTGTATTTACCAGGGGTGGGGTCACACCAGGCAGAGTGCAAGCCAAGATCATATCCCTCAATACAGTGCAGACAGAGAGCCTCTCTGTTCTTAGCACTGAGTGCTGTGTGATATCTTTACTGTTTGACCACTTCTGAAGGATTATAATAACTCTATAAGAAATGTGGCTTCTATACCTTCCTGAAATATGTCTATTGTAAGGCGGCTCTGTATATTGCTCTACAGAATAAAGTATCGCCATTCAGCTCAGTTATATAGCACATACCGCCAAGACCACAGCTCTGTTGTCTTAAGCCTAACTCCATCTATAGCCAGCAGCACACCAAGCCAACCAAGGGACTGTACAAAAATTATTAGAGGGCAAGGGGAGGGTTGGAAAAAAAGGCACAGGGCATTATGATTTTATGTTTGCCAAAGGGAGGATAATTTGACTTTTTTGGGAGAGCGAGGGTGGTATTTTTGTTTCTTCCTGGATTCATATTTTATTGCAACCTCACCCTCTTATACTTCATATGTATCTAAATAGCTACACTGAACTTATATGACCATGAATCTGCACTGACATGTGAATCCACTGGCTAAATCTGAATCTTTTCAAATCCAAGGTAGTTTGGTGCATGTGAAGACATCACTTTGTTAAAGAAGTTTTGTTTTTGTTTCACTCATTATCGTACCTAAACCACAAGATTCAACTGCGCTGAAAGGATGAAGAGCTTTCACCATTTTGTTCTTGTTTGTAATTTTCCCTTGTGCTGCTGGAGACAGTTCCTGCTCCTCCCTGGGGGAGGGTGTGCTACAGCTGCAGAAAATTAAAACTATAGAGATAACATTAATTCTATTTCATATTTCAGTTAATATAAACTAAACCAAACCATCACCGATTAGCCTTCAAGCACAATGCATGAAATGTTTCTTGAAGGTGAAATGGTTATTGAACAGGTCAGTGAATATAATGTAACACTGGGCTGAGACCAAACACTTAACCATTAAACTCATTCCTCTTATGCAAAGTTGTTAATTTAACATGAAGGATAATAGATACACATTTTTCATAAATCTAGCAATTTACGTTTTCATTTCTAATTGATACATATATTCTTGTTCTTTAAAAAATGTAATTAGGGTATATGCTAAAACAAGGTGTAAAGCATAAAGTCCATACTTATATTATTTTTGAGAACTGTTGTTTAGTCAGTCAAAGAAAGGATCTAAAAAAATATTAATAATCCTGAGAAAAGACTCAAAGCATAATAAAAATGAGATTCAGTCCCTCTACCCACCCCAATCATTTTCATACAGTCCCTAACTAGGAATGCCACGCACATAAATGTTATTATCAACACTCTCACACCATGCCCTTATATACCTCCCTTATACATGCACTGAACTCAAACACACATTTTCTGCCCCAAACATGAAAGCAGAAAAAACAGCACGCATCCGCACAGCCTCGGGATCATCCTCAGTTACGTAACGTGCTGCCAAACGTCCATCTTTATTGAGGTCAGTACTTTTAACGAGAGACACGCTCCCCCAGCAGCTGGGTTAGTCAGCCTGATGGTAAATTTGCCTTCAGCTTCAGGCAGAACATATAGCAAGAGGTTCTGTCAGTTCTGGAAATCGTGGCATAGTACATCTTTGATAATGGAGTATGGAACTAATGCACTCTGATGTTTGCTTGTTTTGCGGGTGAACTAATACAATGTTTCAACACAAACGCATTCAACTCTCTCCCTCTCTTTCTATTTCTTTCTTTTTGGTTTGTTACTATAAACTAAAATGCACAGATGTGTGTGTGTGTGTGAGTCTGTGTTTATGTGGTTTTTGGCCGTGGGAGAGAGTCCTGAGGGAGACACAGAGGGGTCACATATAAGAGGCTTTAGGGCAGACAAGTGAAAAGGAGGCCCTTTCTTGGACAGAGACCACGGATTAGGATGAAAGACATATGAGTGGGGGATGCTCTCCAGTTTTTATCTGTCTCACCCGCTCGCTGCATCTCTCTCCCACATTCTGCATCACATGTATTCAAAATGAGTGAGAGAAATAAAGAGGGGGACACGGAGACGGGGAGATACAAAGCCAGATAGATAAGATAAGTGTGATAGGAGCAAAGCAAAAGACGAATTGAGACCTTGACAGATCGATAGCCTCTTTAGAATTCAGTTTGTGAGAGGCCAAGAGAGGCCGTGCAACGTGCTGCTCTTTTCCCAGCCACTTGATTCGTCACACATGCTAAGAGAATTTAACACACTTGCTTCTGGCAGGCAAATATATGCCCCACAGACATGTACATGTGAAGACATACACAGATACAAGGCCATGCACTCTTTCAGTCGTGCGTCTACACCCACAGTTTGGCCTCTATTAAAACAATGAATGAAACACCTGCACTGCAGCCCCTACTGAGCTTTGCAAAGAAGTTTAGCATTTCCCTGCATTCTCTACGGTCATACTGAGACAACACGGAGAAGTATATAGCCTTACAAAACCTATATACACTCAGTTCGTGCTTGTGCTGTGTATCAAAGCAAAAATAACCGTGGCTATCACACGCTGAGGCCAGTTTATGTTGTTGACAAAGCAGACAAACAGATCTGAGTTAATGTGACAGTTAACTAGCATTAATTCAGGAGCAAAGGTAAATGAAGCGGGCCTGCGGACACGACAGGGGAGAGCACTGGGGATGGGAAGACGTGTGTACTGTACCACACTGGACCATGCTTGGGTGAGCATGTAGGCCATGCCAACAACAATGCATAATACAGCCTCTAGTGATGGGGGGATGGATACACACACACACACACACACAACACCCCACCTCACACATACACTCACACGCATGCACAGACATTGACGGTGATGGGGCATGGAGCAGTTTATGCTCATATCAAGAGAAAGTCTTTGATCAGTGTGACAGGAAGGGCACTCGCCTCAGAGGAATTAGCTAACTCTTGCCTTGCAAAAGCACATCCACAATAAATCAGGCGTGTTTGCATTTGCAACAGTAGAAAGAGAAAGTCTGATATTTAGCTTCATTAATATGCTAAATGTATGAATATGATTTGTTCCAGTTCAGTGTCCAGAGTAGCATGTCCAGAGTGGCATGATAACCACAAAGAGTGGAATGTGCAGAAATTCAGGTTGCATGTATAATCCTCTCATTTTAATAGGCTGTTAATCTGCACAAGTCATTTACATATGGCTTTTAAATGAGCACATCCATGCGCCTTATTTTTCCTTTAAAAATGTATAAATTTCTCAACGTTTCTGACATATTGAGGACTCTACTACAGATTTGTGTTTGTTTTTGAAGTTACAGTACCATACTATATATCACAGATACACTTTTAAAATTAAGTTAATATTGTACATGCATTATTTCTGCGGCTAAATTGAATATTTGCTCTCTCACCTATAATTAAAAGAAAATATTGGTACCATTCTCACACCTATTTGTTAGATATAAAGCTGCAGCCTACGGTAACAGTTTGTTTACCTTTGAATTAATGACTGGACGGGGAGGAAATAACTGATCTGTCTCTGTAGGAAGAGACATAAGCTCCAGTAAAATCTTATTCTCCTCTATACTTCGATTTTTGCATGAATCCAACAAGGTTTCATATATTTCTCTACAAACTTTAGAGAAGTTAGTAGGCAAATATTATTACCATTCAATGGAGATGTAGTTTCCCTCTGTTCCCAGACGGAGCTTTCTGAGCTACGTAAGCCATCTTAGCTTAGAGGTGTCAATCTTCTCATCTCAATTTTGGCAGCAAAATGAAAAGGTGAAATTCCCTAAAATGTTTAACTATTCCTTGTCAGAGTTTGTCTCCATATTGAAATTCTTCTACTGCCTCATCTCCTTACTTTAGACAGCACCCACTGGATTGTATTTCTGCCAACTGTCGAACACAGTCCCTCCTCTGAGATACTCTTTTCTCCCTCCATTAAGTGTCTTTTTTATGGGGTTTTTCTTTAGCCCGTGGTTAGTCTAATTATAGAGTTGCTCTTATTGTAAAGCTCTGTGAAACAAATCAGTGATTCTACTTATAAAGTTAAAATTGACTTGATAAATTGAGGTAATTTTGGTCAGTGAGAAAGGTTAAAAAGGCTTTTGAAGTCATCCAGACAGATATACATATGTAAAGAAGAAGAGAAAGGAGGAAGAGGCGGGTAGCGAGGAGGAGAGGAATTAAAACCCGCAACACAACTGAAAGAATAAATGACCCAATCTGGCTGCACTTTGTGTTAGAATGGATGCCCACCCAAAAGCACATGCCCAATCCTCCATGTCACTTTTGTCTGTCTCCAAACCCTGCGGATGCTCCGCTTGTACAGCAGATGCACATAACCAAAGGATGTGAGGCATGAAAGCAATGGGAAATTCATTACATATTCCTACCCCCCTCCGTTCACCATAATCACCACAATTAGCAGACATCTGCAGTGACTCCAAAGCTGGGAGTGTATTCAGGCAATCAGAGCAGCTTCACCGACAGCACTGACTGCAGCCCCCTCTGTGATGGGCCTCATCCTGAAGGGAAGCATTCCATTAGAAACTCAGTGATTAATTGAGACGGAGAATTTGCTCCTGGCATCGAACAAGAATGAAACCCAACGGGAGGCATCCAAAATGGCAGAGTTGTACGCAGGATTGGTGGAGGTGGTCGGAGTTGGCGGGTATTGTGACATACTGTTGATGGCGTGAGATAAGGCGCTCACACTGGTTTGCAATTAGCTGCACGAGAACAGTTAACCAGACAGCAGCTATAAGAAGATTTTCTGACCCATCAAGTAAACAAAACCTGTGTGTGTCTAATGATTATCCACATTTATAGCTGCTTATGTTTAGAGGCGAAAAAGAAGCGATTGGAGGTGGTCGCTGTTGCTAATATCCCCTGTTCCCTTTCAGAAACAATTGGCTATAATCCTGTATGTTCAGCCTGTGCACATTGTTATAGCTTGAACATAAAGTTGCATGTGATACTTTGACATCTTACAAATATGTTCATTCAGTTACTTACTGAGGGTGAGATGAGAAGATTGATAATACTGTCATGTCTGAACAGTAAATGTTACAGTCCACAGCCGTCAGCCGTAAGGCTGGAAACAGAAGAGATGTCTAACTGTTCTTTCAAAATGTTTCTGACTGGATAACTCTCAAAAGTGTTGAGTGGCCTACTGTATGTACTCCATCTGCAGAGGATGACAGCATGTTAGACAGCTCATTACTGAAGCAGTTGGAGATGTCACTCTTACTGGGCACAGTATGGCACAGCCATGATTTTAAGCCTCAACTTAATACGTTGTCATGGAAATCAACAGTAGCACATCGGACACTTTACGCTCGTATTGCGATCAGGTCTGGCTTGCTTCTGGATCACTCACGCTTATGGTTATAAGGGTAAATACCCACATCAGTCTAATTCAGCCATGTGTGGCGGCACACAAGAGTTATCCACAACATGTCATCCTCGCATAAACTAAACAGACAAACAGATGAAAACACATCAGGGGTTTATCAGAATGAATTTCAGGGTGTCATTAGTCAAACCGATGAAATTGTTGATATAACTGTTTCCTCTCAAGGCACTCTTTAAAAAAAGCATTTAAGGGTTAAACTCTGTCTTTTCTATCAGCAGCTGAGGACATTTTCTACACAAGTACAAAAGGCAATACTGTGTTATAAAAAAAACTCAGTAAAGATGAGATTTGTGGTTTTAAATTTTTTTTCATAAATTTTTAACGATTGTGGTACCTCCAGCTGTCAGTCATTTAAAATGCCTGAAAACAGTATCAAGACTGTTTGATCATTTGCATCTCTAAGTCATGATTCAGAAATATTGGCAATAAAATGTATCTAAATACGTTAAAATACTGAATTACAACCATAAATTTAAGTAAGTGCTCATTACACAAAACTATTTTAAGTATAGGATGTGAATGTATTTACCACCACTGGAAAGAAAGTGCATGTTAATGACGTGGTTATATTTTAAGGCACTGATAAAAAGTCATGTATTTTGCAATTTTCAAGTGACTCACTGACAAACAAATTTTCCAACATTCAATTGGGGCTGATTTTAAGTATTTCATAAATATGCTTGGTCTAGATATTCTGTACCGCTCCATAAGATATAGCCACAGGGACTTTTGGCAGCCTGGCAACCCAAGTTGTATCAATAACTTATAAGTGATCTATAAAGTGTTCATAAATCATTTATCAACCATCAAAAAGTTACAACTTATAGACTCCTTATAAAGAACGTCTTCTCAAAAAGTAGCACCAAATTTTTAAGCCAATGGAAAACCACATAAACCATCAGTTAAAAGGAAAACATGAACTGTTTCCAATATGGAATTAAAAGGTTTCACATGATAGCAGTCAGACACATAAACACCCACATGGTTAGATTTGTGAAAGAGCTGTGATTGAAGCTGCAGCTAAAATAAGAGGAAAGAGAGATTAGAAGCTTAGAGGAAATCAAGCCATTGGTGCTGCTGGTGATGCTCACATTTGGATGTTTGAAATTAGACTGAATGCTGAATAAATCTAGGTGCAATACTTCAGAGAGCATTGTTGCCACCAGTTATGCAAATGAGCCACCAAATACGCACAATAATCAGATGATGTGCTGCTTTGTTGAGGTTTGAGTGTGCTATTTTATCGGTTTAACAGAGACAAGAGTGGAGAGCCTTTCCAAAAAAGAGCTAATTTGTGGTCGATGGCCTCTCAACTGTCGTAAAATTGTAGAGTCACAATGAAATGGGTGTGATCCTCCACTTGGTGCTTCCTTCCTTCCAATCCTGGGGTCTGGGCCCTAATAAAGGCCTGTGTGGTGCAACACAGACAGTCCGCCTTTCTGCTGTGTGGAGAAATGTGTTCAATCACCATGGCTACCGGTCAGAGAAGAGCCCCCGCTGTGATTATTAGGATTTCTCTGTCTGCGCACACACCAGCTCAGTATGCAGGTTAACAACTCACAGTATGTATTATGGATGTGAATCTGTGCGTGTGTGTGTGTGTAGTAGGCCTGTAGGTCAAGGGTGATTTAGTATTGTAATTACCCCTAAACAGACAGAGCAGTGGAGTTTTTAGTTCAAACCATCATCTTTAGAAAACGCCTAAAATGGACCACATCAGACTCTGCTGCCTCCCAACTATAGCACCCATGTGAGAAGAGGAACATGAGAAAGCTTTGAGCAGTATTGATTCAGCCGAGTACTCTCGGAGTGAGTACCAGAGGATCTGAAGAGAGAATTATCCATGCACCATTTCCTCCTCTGCTCCTATGTGGAAAATTCTGCAGTTCCAGCTTTCTCGTAGCCTACATAGAGCAGAAACACACACACACTTAAGATACCATACTCTGTCTTACACAGGGACACATATGCATGGATACACACATACGGAGAAAGCTGCACACACACACACACACACACATTTTCTTGAGGTTTGATGTTGCAAAACAGTGCTTGTCTGATTTATTTATAGTTGTTCCCCTCCATCTGGTTAGTCCACTGTTTTATTTTTTGTCAAATAATCTTAAAATAGGACAGAGAAAAAAAAGCGGAACAATATTGTTGTAATAGTGAAAATGTTAGGGGTTTTCTTTATGCTACATCAGTTTTTCCTACAGGAAATTGCCATTGTGGGGATATTACAGTCATCCCAGAGTCTATATTAAGTACTCTGATGCCATTATAATCACTAATAGCTACCACAGACTGAGTTAATGTACGTGCACCAATTTGACTGTTAGTCCATATGAAGAGATTATTGGAAGCCATAACAGTAGTGGATAAGTCCACCAATGAAATCTGAATTTCTGAGACACAGGGCATTGTCTGCATATGCCGCTTTGCCCTATCCTCCTCCTCCTACTCCGCTCCCCACCCGGTTTCTCCTGAATAATACACGACAGGCCACCTCCCCCAGCCGGCCCGGGCGGCCAATGGCAGAGGCGCATTTTATCAAGCTATCTCCTCTGAGCCAATCCCGGTCCTCCCGGTGGTCCCTGTAAACCGGATGCCCTCCCTTCTGCTTCACAAACGGACGTAATCTGTGGATCGCAGAGACAGGAGCTCAGTCTGTGTGGAGTTGGGTGTCGGATGGAGGTGATGAGAGTGAAAATAGGCGCCGTGACAGACTTGAAGAAAAAGCACCGGTCCAGTTCTTACGCCAGGACAACGGTCCCTGCAGTTTTACGCGCAGGGAAGGTGAAGGAAATATTGTAAGTATACCGTCATGTAAAATCCATCAAATATAAGCTTAAATAAGAGCCGGTTTTTTGTTTAACCCAGTAGAATATGTGAAAACTGACGCTTTAGTTAAAAGGAAACGATGCCTCTTTAAAAACTGAATTTATTATAAGAACACGTGGGTATTTTGTTGGATATAAACATGGATGAAGGTGAAACTCTGTGACAATGTGTGATGGGCTGTGGGTTGGCGCTCAGCGCAGATCAGGCGGCTTCACGTTTAGAAAATCAGCGCATGTGAATTTGTTCAACATGCCATCGCATGAAAAGCGTGTCTTTCATCGGTCATTGCATAAGGACGACCATCTGACTGAGGGGGAACGTGATTTCAGATGTTTTTTTTTTGTTTTTTTTTAAGCTGTTTAATTCACGCTTTAACTTTTATAATGCTGCGCTAGACGCATACGGTGTTTAGAAAGAGAGAAAAAAAACCCCACCTTTGCTTGGAAAGTTTTAACTATATGTTTAAAGAGCCAGTGCAGGGCAGAGGAATCCCGGCAGGAGCCTCCCAAACAATATAACTTTGATTCATCTCACTCATCAGACAGTCTCCTGTTCCTATTGGGCCTGGAAAGTCGGTGAACGCTGATAAATGGTGGCTATTATTTTTCAGCTGAACAATGCGCACCGGCTTTGTGTGGACCATCTGTCATTGTATCGACATTACAGCAGCACCTCCTGATCCCTCCCCACCACCACCACCACCCCAACCCAAAAGAGTCCGAGTGAGACACCTGAAGAGCAGAAAACAGACAGCGATCAGTCAGAGCCGCCACCCGTCTCTCACCACGCCGTGACTCATAATGTGATCCGTCAGTGTGGATGGTGATGGGTGCGTAACGTAGCCACGAAAAGAAATAGGCAAGGCACTGGGTCAGACTGGTGCTACTGACATATTTGATGTTTCGTGATCTATGCATTGTATTAATGTTTTTTTTTAAAATTTAATTATATATATAATATATATCATATATATGTATTATATATATATAAACGCAAACAAAATTTGGAATAGTGCAAACACGCTACGTAGCTTTGCGCATCCTGAATTCTCGGAAACAGTCTTTGCGCATCTGACTTCCTCCCGGAATGTGGGCCTCTAGCACATGGCAAGAAAAAAAAAAAAAAAAAAAGCCAGTCTGCCATTTTCAGGGTGGGCACTCTTGAGTGGATGTACACTGACCAAATAAACTCACTCCATCATGAGCGTCACACACTCAGATTTTTTTTCTTCTGGCAAATGTGCCACTCAGTTCAGTGCTGAGCCTCCAGGTAGTTTAGTTTAGTGCAGCTGAGACAGGCTTATTTTAAGGAGTCTTTAGAAACTGCGTGCTTAGTCGCTCAGCTTGCAGTGCCAAGCACTAATATGCCTTAAGGTTAATGAGGCAGTCTCCATAAATTCTTCTGCCATCTGGATATAGTAGGTCTAGACGCTTAGTGCAGCACTACATTTTACTAGCTATGGATTGTACACAGCATGCTTTAATGAAAAAAGAGGAAGGGATAGATTTTACCTTATCCTGACAGTCATATAACTTCTTGTCCTACTAATTTTCTCTACATAATTTAGAGTTATTTCCGTATATAGCTGTGTAGTGGATGGAGAGGTCTGATACGTGCTGATGTGATCAGCTGTGAAAGCCTCTCCTCCGTCCCTCTCAGGGCTGTGTTACACATAATTCACTTTGGCTTTGTCCCTCGTGAAGAGAAAAAGCAGCAGCCTCTTGCTCACAGTGAAGTGCAGCAAATGTCCAAGTGCATATTGGCTTAATTCAGTTTCGAGTTGCTCTCACAGAGTTATCAGGGTGCAATGAGAGAATAAAGCAAAGCCACTGTCTTCCTGCTAACTATTGTGCGGGCAGAGGGGCGGTTGGATGTTGGCTTATCCGATCTCCTGCTGAAGCTATGATCATCATTCCTGTGCAGCTCATTATCACACGCGACGAGTTTCATCAGCTGCACCCTGCAATTGTGACGGGAAGCAACCTGCTATCACAGTGGAGAGACTCTCAACCACATGATCACAGTTATTCCTCCACAGTCACACAACATCAGCCAGTGAAAATGTAACAATGTTAGCATCAGGGAGTCCCATCTCACTTCTCCCACCGTCACATGACTCCCAGCAGTTCTCTCCCATCTAACACACGGCGAACACACAAAACTAGGCAAAAGGAAAAGCTCCTCCACGCTCAATTCTCCTTGATTCTTTTCAATCATTAAAATACAAAATGCAAACTTCATTCATTTTTTTCCCATGAGCCATCTGGTGAACATAAAAAGACTAAATTCTCAGTTGCTGTAATGCTTGTGTATTTTTTCTTCTTCCAACTTTACTGCTTAGCCATGGATCCAAAACAGCAAATCTTATAGCAGCTGTTGAGCAGATTCACTTGGTTTGTGTTCATGCATTACAGGAAAATGAAGTTAAGGGTTGAGTGAGTTCATAGCAGCAGGAACCTGTGTCCATATGTGTGTGTGTATTTGTGCTGCTCTGTGTGTGCAGTTTGTGGTGTTGGGTTAAATGGAAAGGTTAGGTAATGGAGACCCCTTCACCCCGCCTCAGGCATCGCAACATACTGCCTATCTAGATGAGTGGATGACCTCTGATCTCTCGTCTAGCCAATGGCTCAGGTCTGCTCAGGTCAAGCCAGGTGGCTTTCAAGAGCCCATTGGTCTGTTCAGGGGCACATGGCATTTGAACTCTTTCTGCTTCAGGACCTAACGTGCTCTTCTGGTTAATTAAGAAGCTCTTAGGGCTTGTGTGTGACTGTGCGTGTTAGCTGTGTTACAGATAATGTTGTGGATTAGAAAACAGTGATTAAGTCGTTGGAGAAACTTGTTAAGACCCATTAAACTCAGAACATCTGATCTCTAAAATAATTTTATCTTAACAGTCCTTTGTGTTCGAGTTGGACATTTTTTTTGATGATTCAAAAGCTCTTTTTATCTTAGGGTTCACACTTTCATTTAGCAACTGACAGGGACCATGGATATAAGAAATAACAGACACTCCAATGACTTGTCAAAGCCAGATTTGGGTCTGCCATTAAACTTCACTCTCAGCTCATTTTTGAGATGGCGCGGCTGTTGCGTGGCGGCTTCACTTTATGAAGTAGTAGCTATAAGACAAAAGCATCACATTAGTCCCAATCTTGCCACACAGCTGAGAGAAACAGTTTCAGTTCTGTCACAACATACTCACCATTGTATCACCGTGCAAGAAACTCCCCGTGGAAATTTTGGAATCTTTCCCATTGTTCCTTAAGGAAAGGGGACTTTCATATGGAAGTGGGGAACGCCAGGAAATGACAGGCATTCTTTGTGGACTATTTGAAAATAAACTTGTGGGTCCTCGCTTTCCTCCCGACAGCTAAGCAAAAACTAGAAATAAGAAGAAGAGGATTATGGTCTTAACAATCCCTCAATGGCATTTTCACTTTCTTACGTTTCCTACTGCAATTTGTTTTGAAAGTATATTTTCTTATTCAGTGTTCTGGAGACGTGCCATCAGAGTTTCAGCTAAAGAGCTTTTGTTGAGGGCTTTACACTCTTTTCTCTACTGTTTCTTGAATGGGTGCATTCATATTTTCCTCCTTATTTGTCCTTACTTTGCTTTATCTTTCCCTGTGGCTTTAAACACAACCCTGCTGCTTGAGCTCTGCTTTATGAGGTGTGACAGTGAGGTCTGGTTGCCGTGGCAGGCCCTGTGGACTGGAACGTAAAGCTTTACATTCAGCTGGCTGCGGTCGGGTTTGGGGAGGACTTAAACATACTTCACCCCTATACAGTATGTCGTATACAGGAACTGCTTTCATTCTGCTGAGTTGGCATGAAAGTTCAGAATTGAAATGTGGGAAAAAAGGAGGAAAGAAAACCCTCAGAGTTCTTGATTGCTCACATACAACTGCTACCTTTAACAAGGAAGAAAAGCTGGAAGAAAAAAAGTAAAACATCTGGTCATGATTTACATTTTTTAAAATCACATTTAAATTTTTTTCTTCAATGCCAACAAATAACATGACATCTTCTTCTAACGTAGTTTGGTAACAGGTGTTCACAGCTCATTGCAGCTTTGTACAACCTCTGTCTCTCTTCCTCCTCCTCCTCCTCCTCCTCTTGTTGTTTTTCCCACCAGGCCAGTGGTAGTTCCCAGGTATTTGACCAGTGTAGCGTAGCCGGGAGGCTGGTTGTTCTGTCCCCAGTGAGACAAAGGCAGCGTGCCTCAAGGAGAGGGATGAAAGGAAACGGGGCTGTGCAGCCACTCCTTTTTACAATGGGAAACCTCCTTAGTGAGGTTGTAGAGCAAATAACCACCTTCTCTCTTCCTTTTTTAACAAGCACCAAGACTGTGAGAGTGTCTCTATCTTTTTGTTGTAGGAGCAACAGTGCTGTGTCTACATATGTAAAAGATGTGAGTTTTGTTGTGCACTCAAAGAGGAAAGGGTGTCCTTTATGTCTGCATCGAACGTTTTCAGGCTTCCTTTTCCTTTACACCTGCTTAGTTTCAGCTGACAGATGGCGCCTCTCTCGCTAAAGATGTTTCCTGTATTATGGTTTGTTTTTGTTGTGGTTTAAACTGTAAAGAGAGGGTTATATTGAGGACGCAAAGGAAAAAAAAAAGAAAAGCTTTTAATGATAGAAATGATACTGGAGCAATCTAGTTACATTAAGTGGACCAGATGTCATATGTGATGTATTGTTATAGTCATTCCATGTGTACTGCATTTATTTCCATCGGCCTGAACATACGCTTATAAAAAAAAAAATTTAAACAGTATATTAGACAAAATTATTTATTGATGTAGTGTTAAAATCCTATGCTTATGTAACATACTTGAACATTAAGAAATCTTATGTGAGCAAATAGTACTTTATTCATGTAATAAATAATAAACATATTTATTTATAGTAATAAATAAAAACACTCAGGAGTAAAGATTCTGATGTGTTACACGTGAGCATATTTAAATCAACTGTCCTTTTAATTGACATGGTGCACGCACAACATTTAAAAAAAATAAAATTGAAATATATTACACTTCAGTATAAATAACCACAAGATGAAAAAGTAAATTATTAGTGTCTCAGAAATTAAAAATCAAGGTTTTTTTTTCAAGGATTTTTTCAGGTATTCAGTTGTTATTCAATGATCCGTATCTGTGCTTGTCATTACCAGTGTTTTACCACGTTATTTCATGCTTACACAAGAGGTGACTTGTGCACATACACTAATGTTTTCTGTGTCTCTGCTGCACAACTGTCTGCTCTAAGCCACTGGCGCTCAGTCTATAGTGTTATCATCTCGGGTGGTAGTCAGGGGGAGGGAGCGGAAGCCGCAGGAGTCTTTTATGGCTCCAGCTCCAGAGACAACCTGTTCTCAGGCACTTCTCTTCTGGCACTTTTTTATGACATCATAAATTCCTCCATTTCCTCTGACCAGCCCTAGGTGGGTATAAAGGACATACCTGGTCAGTAATTGTCTGTCTGGCCCTCTCATCTGTCAGTCTCCTTCTACTGCTTGTGACTTCCTCCAGAGCCAGACTCTCCGGCTGCCTGAACATACACAGGTCTCTTAGATCTGGACAGCGCTCCGATAAAAACAGCGGTTTATGAGTGATGGGGGTAAAGATGTGTTTCTCAAGTGTGGTTTTACATAGACGCCTTTTACTGCGTCTTTGTGTGTCATTTAGGTCAGCAAGGAGCATCAGCGTGGCACCAACGTTCAAGGCCTTTTTCCATGTGCGTGTGCACTTCAGACCGACAACAACGGTCAACTCAGACCTGTTGATACCTTTTGTTTGTTGAAATCTAAAGATGAAGAGCAGAAAAGAAAGGATTAGGGGAAGAAAGAGGAGGTTTTTTGGGGAGGGGAGGAGGAAGGAGAAGCCCTCAGGAACATGCAGTGTTCACATTCATCTGATGTTCGGCTGGGGCTCCTCGGGGAGGCTGGAACAATACATGCACCAGCACGACAACATTCCTTGGGGTTAAAAAGGTCAGGGGTCACCCGACAACCCCACCCAGCCAATCAGTCCCAAGGCACTAACTTGGTGCCTTTGTTTTTGGTTTATGTCTTCGCACTTGCTGAACAGACTCTGCACCTTGTGTTACAATGTGCCCTTTGCTCTCTAATAGACTAGACTGGTGCAGGGCTACTTTACAATGTTCAGTAAGTCTGGTTTTGGCATAAATATCAATAAATCAAATATATATTGAGAATGTTTGTGAGCTGTCTATGCTCTTATTGAAGCCTTTGGATCCTGAGAGAGAAATGCTCCATCAAAGTACAGAGGGGAAACACTATAAGCTAAAAAAGTACAAATTTAAGTAGACTGTATTTTTTATGTGCATAGCCTATGGCACATAAAGTATCACAGCCAGATGTTTGGCAGGCCTACATGTATGTAACTAGCACAAAGCAGCCATGCTGTAATTATTGTCCATATTTTGAAATGGTTTAAATGTCCACTTTACATAATCAACCCACACAAGTCAAATATTTGACCGAACAGGCAAAGGTAGGCCCTCAAAGTCCTATTGTGTCTCTCTTATGAAAAATGCAGGACATTTTTTTTGTGTGTGTATACCACAGCACACTTAAAATGAAGTCTGAAGGCTGCCATTAAAGGGGAGCATATGCATGTGTAGGCATGGGGTGGTGTGTGGGGCCCCTACAGTCAGACTGCAGGTCTGTTAGTCATTATGAGTAAATGTACAGTATACACTGGAGTGGACATTCAGCTACATTAAAGCCTCGCCCATGGCCACATCAGACCACCCCAGAGACACACCACTGGCACTTCCTCCGCCCGCTCCCATCGCTCAGCCTCAGGGGAAACACGTTTTGGGATTTCCGGAGGATGCACTGGACATTAATCATCTGATGATTAGGAAACTTTCTAGTGAAAATCACATTAATTATGATGGTCGGGTTCTGAGAAAAGGTGGTGCTTTTTTAATTGCTTCTGAAAATCTCCATCCACAGTTTGTCTCTGTGTGTTTATGTCTGCTTTTGTCTTCAATCTGCAGGTTTTCACATTTTCCTCCTGAAGCTGAGTTTTGTGAAGATTGTTTCCATCAGGTATACTGCACGCTATCGTTTAAAACATATTTCCATAAAATCTTTAGCTTCTCTGTTACAGATTATTCACCATGTGCCACGTTCTTTTGTCCTCTTTCTTGGTGAAATAGTATCACACAAAGATGACTATAAAACCTCCTCAATTTTATCCTGCGCACTAAATCGGCTTACAGTAGAGGAAGGAGACATCGCTCTCTATTAGTCTGCAGTTAGAAATGAAAGCCTATCTGGCTGCAGCTGTGGAGGAGCTCCAAAGATGGGGACGTTTATTGTCAGGAACAAATAGAGGCCTTTTTATTTTGTCTAGCAGCTGACGCCTCTCCCCACCCACTCCTCCAAAACCGCTTTTGTCAGTAATGTAGAGTGGCCTGCTCGGGCAAGAGCGAGAAGCCATGAGAGTTTCTCAACAGAAAAAAAATAAATAAAGTGCAGGGTTTTTAACGTTGATAGGCTCTGAGAGGAAAGGCCCGGCTGTTTGCCATATGGTGTAATTATCTGCTATTTCAAAAGATTATCTCCCTCCATCGATATAGTGTTTAAATGTGTCTATGTATATGTATGTGTGTGTGTACATGTATGTGTGTGTGATTTGATCTTTGGTTTGTGCCCCTGATGTAATGTTGAGACTCTGTGACCTGCGGCTTGGCCCCACATTTAAACTAGGTTAGCTATGATCCCCCCTCAAACCCGAGTCCTCCCCCCTCTGTGATCCCTCCCTCACACTCACGCTCACACACACATACATGCAGAGTCTCTCAGCACAAAAGAAATATTCAGCTGTAGAGAGGGGGTCCCTCAGAGGGCGTGACATTGAACTGGGGGGATTAAGAAGAAATGGCTGGCTGACACTGGGGTTGCCATGGCAAAGCCCCCTTTTCTCCTCTCCCTCGACCCTCCACCTATTTTTCATTTTAGGTTTCAATGTGGGGTGAGGTGTAAGTGTGTGTGTGTGAGACTGTGATGGAGTAGGGAAGATGTAATTTGGCTTATGAATTTAGTCTCTTATCTGAAGCTGCTCTGCTTCACCCTGAGCGAAAAGAGGCTTCCATTCACATGCTGCACTTCACAGATCAGGTCTTCATCAAAAAAAAAAGCTTGAACGTTCAAAAAAAACACTTTATAATGTTTTATGCTATTAACTAAGTGAGTGTAAATATTATACGGCATTACAGGACATTATTTCTCCTCCTACTGGCTGATATATTTCTTTCTCCATGATCATACAAATTAATTTGAACATTTTTGCATATTAATAAGGAAAGAACTGTCATGACAGAATACAGGGACATTAATTCAGAGACCCGACCCACTCACGAGACAAAAATCAAATTTTATTCAATTTTATGACTTTCTGAGTTATAGCCGCAATAATGTGATGCATTACTCATCCATTGTAGCCAGTGTATTATCATGCTAGCCCGGCAGAGTAATGGATGCAGGTCTAGCTCGCTCGATGACATCAGCACCCTAAGGCGATGAATGACCATAGATCAGCGTTTACCATCCTGACGTCAGCCCCTGGTCTGTGCAGCGGCACGGTGACACTGTCGGTAGTTGTTCCCCAGAAATGGGCTGCTTCTGACAATGGGAGCTCTCAGCCTGTGGTCGGGCGATGGCTGGGGTATAAAAAGCTTGGCTGCACAGCAGGACATCGTCGCATTGTTCTCTGGACTAGATATCCATAAGAACCATGGCAGTCTCAACGATGGTCCTGTGTTATTGTTCAGAGTAATGTCAAAACACACAGAAAAAGAGGGGTTTTTTGTACATTTTTTTGTTAAGCTATCAATAGCTCAATAGTTTCTTTCATATAAAGATATACAAAAAAATACACGTTGTCACTTATTCTCACTCGTTCTTATTTGCATAAACTTGAGATTTCTGTCTCTGAGACCTCAAAACAATGGAGATGAATGGAACTTTGTGCTGTTCATTTAATTGAAAATGTAGCTTTAAAAAGTCAAAAACACTATCAGTTACCTTTAGAAATCTTTAGTTTTTACTTTCTTAGTTAGCAAAGTGTTCTCTGGTAAAATATATTGCTCTTGAATGTTTGAAATTTATTTATTTTTTTTACCTCTGATAGATTTATGTGCCAGCAGAAGGAACTAAAATTAGTTTCATGGAAAGATATTACAAAATCAAATGTGTTTTTTTTTTTTTAAGTTGAACCCATCACTATGAAGAGGAAAATCCGATGCTAACAGCTTGCTCTTTATTTGTTTTTCAGATGCTGTCACGTCCTGTTTTAAACTGAAGATAAAAGACGTCAAGTCGTTCTGATTAACGGTGTGGTGGTAATGCAGTAAAACAGCCCCTCTCAGTTTAATTAAATACACTTCATGATCTTTTTTGTGTTTAACATAAGCAGAACTGTCGTTGCCTCGTGGACAGCGGACTCATTCTGCCCCTGTCTTGTGGCATTATGTCCCCTGTGCTGCGTGACCTGACCTCCGCGGTTTGAGTGACGTCTCTGGCTCTGTCCCTGTCCCCCGCATGTCTGATTATCTGTCCTCCCTCCTCCACACCCTGCCTTGTCTGTCAGCTCGGCTCACGGTCACGGCTGCTGTCCTGCCTGCCTCGGTGAACATTCAACGCTGTCGGTGAGTTTGGTATAGATCGCATAAAAACCATCGACCGTTGACTGTGCCCTGTGGCTGGCTCTGACGACGTCAGGAATGAAGAAAGAAATGAACAAAAGGGCAAGTAGGCGAATGCAAAAAGATGAAGACACACACTAACACACACATGCACAGAAGTGACACTGTGTTTCCACTGTATCCAAAGACCAAAGGTCACAATCAACATTCATTGCTGTCGCTGGGTTGGACTGTGTAGAAAAGCTCACTGAACAATGAGTGCAACTGTGGCCCAGATCTGCCTGACTCGTGTCTCAGCCAATCAGCCGACCGGATGTGAAACACTCTGATTTCTTTATTTATATACTTCTTGTTTTTCACGTCTATTTTCTCCTCTCTTCCTCCCTTCCCGGCGCTGGGAGTCTTCAGGGGGAGAGAGAAAAAGAGAGAAAGAGCGATAGAGACACAAATAGACTTCTGGCTGCTTGCTTGTCCTCATCCTCCTCTCTTCTCCTCTAATTGGTGGTTATGTGTGCAGCAAGGGGGAAGGAAGCGGAGTGAATGTGTAATCATTTGGAGTCTCTTCTCCTTTAGATGTTTCATCCCTCTCTTTTTTGTTTGTCTAATTATATACCGAGCTCAGTTAACTCTGCGTTAACTGTGCGTCTGTGCTGGCAAGAATCAGCGACTGACAAAGACAAGGAGGACAAGGGAAGCAAAAGAAAAAGAAGTGGAAGAAGAGGAAGATAGACAGAAAGATAGAAATAAAGAAAGAAACAAAGAAAAAAAGATGGAAGGAAGGAAAAATTATTAAGTAGTTTTTAGTTTTAGTTTTTGGATAATAATATTCCTGGTGGTGCTGCAAATGTGCCAGGATGTAAGCAGTTTGCAAATGCAGAAGGAAGATTGTTTTCACCTTTCCAACTGAGGATGTCTCATTATCTGTGTTTGAGTTTCATGAGAGACTGTCTGGTTTTTTCTGCATGCCTGTGTGTGTGTGTGTGCACGTAGGCTATGATCGAGGACCTGTCTTCTGATCTCAGAGTGCAATATGTTATTTTCCTCCTAGACTAAAGCTTGTTCCCTCATGGGAAAACGCAGTCTATAACCTTGTCTTCCTTCAGACAGTCTGGGACCGGCCACGCTGCTGCCATTTCTCATCGTACCCTTCTGTAACAACTCTCCGACACGGTGTCTTGTGTCAGTAATTCATGTAGTGTAAACACACCACTCACACACTGGTTATATATGTATATGAACGTGTTTTATGTTCTTGTGAAGTGCTGAAATTTGTTTACATTTTTATGATCGATTCAATCATAAATCCAATAAAAGTTAAATCAGTGCCCTTGCGTTAGTGTCTAATGTGATTATTTACTGTGTGAATTACACATACAACTCATATTTACTAATGTTTTACTTTAGAATAACCTTCCAACTCCCTTTTTCCACTGTCTCCATCACTCTTTATCCAACAGTATGTACTCCCTCTGTCATTTAGTAACCATGCACCTCTCTCTCCAGTCTCTCTGTATTATTCATAGTGAAGCACTCTGTGCAGTGGTGCAGAACAGTGGAGGTGATGTAATAGTGGCTGCGAGCGTGGCTCCGGACTGTCATTTGGGATGGACTCGAAAAAACATTCAGTTTGTTCAGCTTTGTTGATGTCGCCGTCAGCTACAGCTGTGAGGGTCATGGATGAAAAAAGGGATTAGATTTGTTATTATTACTATTATTGTTATCATTATTTTCAAACTGCTTTGTAAATTTCTAAAATTATATTTCAAAGACGTTAACTCCACTCATGAGCCCTGCTGTGCAAACCTTAAGGTGTTGAAATAGTATGGAGATGCAGTTAATGGTCCATATTATCAGTGAGATTAGCACACTGCACAACACAACATTTCCTCTCAAACAAAAGTATGAAACAAAGAGTTGGTGGACTGTTTTTTCACATTCATTCATCTTTGGAGCGATGTTGTCTCCATCTAGTGTCCACAGAGTTTTTACATCATGCATCAGCACATTATTCACTGTACAACTATTAGGAAATAATCCACTGTGGACCAACAGTTCACAGTATAATCTATTATGTTTCTACATGATTTTCTGTTCTGTTAATTGTCTTTCCTTAATGTCACATTTGAAATTGAACAGCACATACGTGTCAATATAAACACAAAACAATGTGACTGACATTTCAAGATGACTGAAAGAATGAGATGTGATTATTGGATTAGGTTGAGATTAAAGTGTCTGCTTCCTTCTTAAAAGAAGAAATAACACATTCTTAGTTTCAACCCAAGACAGCAACATGTTGGTGAATGTTACATTTGTATTTGTGCAACAGAACCACTGTTCTGTTGTGAAATAGTCATCAAGAGACGGTCAGATAAATTTTTACTATTTAAAAAAAAAACATACTTTTGTAAGATACAATATAAATATAAATGATATTGTTGAATTCAGCTCATAAAAGTGATCTGCACTTTGTGTTGCAGCCACATGATTTTTTATTACCAGATAACAGACAAAGCTGAGAAATAAAACAGTTTGTTGACAGTTGCTGGTCCTTAAAAAACAAACTAATCTCAGTCTTTGAGATCTATTTCTTCAGTTTTGAGGGCTGTGTGTAAACCTGGGCCTCACTCCCTCAGTTACTAAGTAAACCATTCTTATTATTGTTCCTGCTGCCGTGAAAATATGATAAATACTACTGAATTATAATGATATATTATATTTGAATGTTGATTGTTTAAATGATTAACACAGTCCATGACCCAGCTCAAAGCAGGACTGACACACAGCCGTATTTTCGTGTGTAAACTATAGAATTAAAAGTATTGAAATGAATGTTATAGTCGTATATAGTGTTCATTTGCTAATTTTGATCCAAAACTTGTGGTGGATGTCATTTTATACACTGCTTAACTACTTACATATATAATACTTACATAATGATATTATGAGGACACATCATGTGCGTTCTGGTCTTATAATTGATGGAAATGTTAAGTTGAAGGTCAAGCATCTTCAGTAAAACATCACCACCACAGACAATAATAACATTGTCACACTCATCCATTTTACTGATGAGGTGAGAGGAAACATTTACTTTCACAAACAACCTGAATATAATACATTGTCATTTCACATGACTCCATCTTTGGAGTGATGCTGCCTCCACCTAGTGTCCAAAGAGTTATATATATATATATATATATATATATATATATATATATATATAATATTATTATATTTATATTATTTTTATATTTATATTTAAGTCTCCATCCATCCACCCTTTAAGATGGAGCATACATTAACCCTCAGACATCATGTATCAGCAGACCAATAGTACAACATATTTATTTTCACATTATAATCCATTATTTTTTTTATTTTCAACTCCTGGTTCTATGTAATCAGCTTTTTCTATTGTCTCTTGTTTTTCTTCAATTTCTTCAGTTTGTATTGGACAAGTTGAACAGCTCAACCTGTTCAAAATAAACACTTAAATTGAGCTACAAACATCACTGTGACATTGTGAAAGAATGAAATGTGATTATTGATGAGCAAAGATTAAAGCAGCCGCTTCCTGTCTCATCTTTAAGAAGAAAGCTCTTGATTTCATACGACCTCTATGCGATCACACATCGACAGAAAGGAGCAAGGGAGTTTAAATCTGTTTAAACTTCAATTCTAGGCTCTTAAAAGAAGAAATAACACATTCTTTAATAAACTTTAATACATTAAAAGACATGTATTATAATACAGAAACTAAAGTTAGATATTTCTGTGACATGACTTTAGGTTGAATCTGCTGAACTGAACAACTCTTCTCTGGTTGTGTTTCTATTAAAACTACAAGCATTTTACAACTTTTCATTTTTCCAAAACTGGCACGTGAGGTCAAACTACCAAAATAGGAATTATGGAGCATTTTCATTGATGGAAAAGTGTGTTTATTATCATAAAATACTGAGATAATTCTGTTTTTTTTTTTTTTCCATGAAACATGTCAAAATAAAGCCAGACGCGTTTCCATTTGATGTAATGGTACAAACCAAAAACCAAAACCTTTGAATATTCAAATCACTGTGAATCAGCACAGCTTGAGAAAAAGAAAGAAAAAAAAAAAACAGCTTATATTTGTGCACTATGCACACAAAAAATATCAGAACAAAACGTGTGTTTTCATTTTCGGGGGAATTTTTTCATTCCTTATTTCCTTATTTAGTTCCTTATTTAAAGAGCACACTTCTATTTATAGCTGCAGTCGTTCCTGCAAAACAGAATTAAACAATGACGCTGATGTTGAACAAATCCTGTCGCCTTTACAGCTGATGTCAGCAGTCGTAGCAACCTGTATGTCAACACGCTGCGCTTGAATAAACAGCTCTCCTGACTTCCTCGTGCTGATGTAACATCCCCTGCTGTTAAATATTTACTAGCTATTTATCACAGGACGTAAAACTTCCAGAGCTGGAATTTCTCACCGTGGGAAGATTTTTATCAAGAAGATAAAAATGATGTTAAGTGATGGTATGCTGTTTATCTCTGGGTTTGTAGTAACTACTGTTCTGTGAGCAGTCTGAATAATAAACAGAGAAAATAGTCTATGTTTTTTTAAACAAATATTTAATGGCTCAACATTATAACATGTACATACATGACTTTTTAATTTACATACATAATATAAAAGTATAAAAATAATATTGTATACAGCTCATACAACGGAGCTGACAACTGGGTTGTAGACACATTTTCTTCATTATCAGCCCTTTTGTCAAATGTGACATCACCACTCGTTACTAGATAACAAGCAAAGCTGAGAGAAATGGTTTGTTGGCAGTTGCTGGGCTCTGTGGTTGTTCCTTCAAAAGCACAATAACATTTGTCTTTGAACTCTAAATCTTCTGTTTTGAGCTCTTCACGTGAACCAGGTATGCTTCATTCCTGCAATATGAAGTAAAAGAAAGAAAATGAGTCATTACTGTTTCTGATGTTATGAGAATACGTGTTACAAACAGCAGCAATGTTATTATTATTATTATTATTATTATTGTTATTATTATAATATTTGTCTGTCATGCAGCAGAAAAATCTTACCCAAGGCGGTTGACATAGTCAATGACCCAGGTGTGAGCAGGATTGGCGCATGCCTTTTGACCTGCCTTCGAGTGAAAACTATAGAATTATAAAGAAAGAAATATATTAATATTTACAGTTCTGTGATAAACAATGAAAGATGTCTAATGTAATAATTTTGGTGGTGAAAAATGTCATTTTATCCATTCTTACATGATGGCGGCGAAGGGACACATCTCTGTGGCCAGCTGGACAGAGTACCCCCTGATCGGACGAAATGGTATTTTTTTGATTGCGTATCTTCGACAACATCCAGGTTGCGCTGTTAAACAAGAGAACACACAATCTGGTTAAAAGAAACATAAAAGTTATAAGAAAAATAAATGAATATGCGCCTAAGGACTTTGTGTAATAATCAGTAAACTAGAAAATAAACTAAATGATGAGAGAGTAAACCTAATACATACCTGTTGTGTCTTGTGCCAAAAGGCAAACAGCAAGGAGTGAGATCACCATCACTGTAGCCTTGAGTGATACCATGTTTCCCTCTGTGTTGGCAGCAGTGTCTCTGAGCTGAGCTGTTGTCTCGCCTGTTCACAGGTGGAGTCAGAGAAGATGTGGTGACAAAGGGCTGATCACAGCTCTTTATATAGTCCCCAAAGGAACAGGAAGCCTGCATTGGAGGAAAGATTAGATGTGACATCCTCACTAAAAATTCACCACAAAAAAACCCGACAACTTTCCCTAATGGAGTGAAGGTATGGGAGTAGGAGGGGAGAGGGTGTGTGTGTGTGTGTGTATGCCAGCACTTGATAATGTTGTTAATTATTAAGCTGTAGCTAAAAAAGCTAATATGATTATTCAGCACTGTCTTAAATGTTTACTGTTATAAATAGAAATAGTTGGTGTAACATGATTATATAAGAGATATAAATAGAAGAAGAGTAGGACAGGCATCACTTGGCACACTGACCAAATTCATTGCAAAATCATTCACCACACCTTCTGTAACTTGAAAAGTCTTGCAGAACCAGTGCAATATAGGAAGTTACAAAGGTGTGTCAGTGACTCTCAACACCCACATAGTCATTTATTAATGGGTTAATTAAAACAAACTTTTAAAAATGTTCAATTATAAGTGTATATGTGTATAAAAGAGTATAAAGGACAAACTGAAGATGTCACCATATCTGAGACTGATGTGGGCCGCTACAAGTGGGTTACTTTCAGGGTGAACAAAGTTCCTTTTCTAGGTCAGTGGAAGTCTTGCTATATACTGGGGCCCCATGCATCTGAGGGGAAAAAGTGCATTGGACCACTTAAATAGGTCATGATACACTTCAAGAAAGATAATCGTGCATCACAAACTTTCCACTAAAACCACACCTGAGTAATCTGAGCTCCACGACTTCTTATTTATTGCAATGCACGATTGCATTATGTGCTGGTTCCAGAACTTTAAAACTAAAGTAAAGATAGTTATCTCTGGAGCCATCAAAGTCAAGGCCAGATCTGATCAATCAAACAAATCGATCAATTAATCAATCAATCAATTGATCAATAGATCAATCTATGCTCACTTTTTGGCAAAATTCAAACTTCTAAACCATCTTCTAAATGGCACCTTCTGATACAGTAGAGCTACATTTCCCCAGTACAATCTGTAAATATAATATACTCTCACACCCACAGCTACACAGACTACGGAGCTATCCTGTCATAAAGAAGATATTTTAAGAAACCACATTTCGGTTACATGACATCAAGTGACTCATATCCAGAGTGAATGAGAGAGGGCTTCAGGTTTACTTTTCACCAGAGGATCAGGGGACTGATATTTTCACAACCTACTCCAAACCAGTGAGATGAGCAGAGACACTGAACTTTACAAATCTTCTATGTACAGTAATGGCGACTGTTCATAATTCATAATTTCCACTATGTGACATGCAGCTGCTCAACATAAGGAATTTGAGAACAATCAGGACATGCAAGGTGGGGTCCAACTTTCCCTGACTAATACAAATAGTCAGACTTGGTATAGATCTTTTCCACGACAGACAGTTTAACCAGTTATAGCAGGAAAAGCATAATGATGGTGATTCAGTCTCCGATTTGGTTGTGACGATAATGAACCAGCGTAAATAATACAAGCTGAGACTGAAGCAGCTAAATGGAATTCAGCTGTTATTACGCAGCCAACATATTGAATTTGATTGCATCACCAACCAGTTTTGTTATATTTGACTATTATGACGTAATAATTGTTTTCTTGAGCAGATTTTTTTTTCAGCAAAGTAAAAATCATTTTTATTCTGAACCACACCCTCTTGTGTTGAATGAATACGGACAAAGGATGTTAAGGGTGAACCAAAGACAGAGATCCATCTAAAACTTGATTCAACAGTTCTAAAGAAGCTGAAAGTCACACTAGAGTAGAAGTACAGATACTCGACCAACACGTTTCCAACAAGTCACCAGATAATATGATCATCTACTCATCATCTATGTGCTGTACATAAGTATGACAAGTAATCTATAATTAAATGTACTTAGTTAGTGAAAGTAAACATAGCAGATAAGGCAGAAAAGTACATGTTAATAAAAATAGAGGAATATGATGAAGTTTATCCAGCTCTTTAAAACATGGAGCCTACATCAATCTTCACAGACAATATCTTGAGTCTGAACAAAAGTACTCCAGCTGTTCTTTTTTCCAACATTTCTGTTTGATAATATTATATTTTTAAAGTTTCTCCATCCATCCACCCTTTAAGATGGAGCCTACATCAACCCTCAAACATGGTTTTGATAGTCTAAACAGTCACAGGTCGACTTAGAGTGAACTGGAGCACTAGAGAAAACACCACATTCACTTTACTCTGTACTGTGTTTTGCAACGACATTGAACATTGAAAATGTATCAAAGTAAAAGAATGAAAAGTAGTGAAGTAAAAGTGAAAGTTGACTGAATTGATAAAAAAAAAAAACTCCCAAAGCATACTGAAGTACAGCAGTGAATTATTATTAGTTTGTAACTATACAATAATGGTTTCTACTGACCTGGGTGAAGGTGACCTGTTTGTTTATTTATCAGGCTGATACATAAAGTACTGAACCGATTTGTGACAAATTTGGCTGAAGGAGGCATCGTGGGCCAATGAATGACACATTCAACTTTACAACAGATCTGATGGAATCAAGAAAACTGTCAGTTAAACTCATCTACATGTCTCTGTACAGTAGGAGGAATCCCACGTGGCAGGTTTGATCCCACAACAAGACTCATTTAGCTCTGCTGTTATAAAAATACAGCCCAGGAAATCATTCATGACAGCTCAGCTCTGTGTGAAACACACACTGACTTACTGCCACATACAAATCTGTGTATCCATTTACTCCTCACACAGTCTGTGTATTTGTACAGTATTTGTACGTTTGTAAGTTGTTTTTTTTTTTTTTAAATCTTTATTGGTTATTATATGGTTAAATATATATGGATGTATTTTCTTTGCACATCCTATGTTGTGTCCTTTTGCTGTTGTTTGTGTAACGCTGCTGTGATGCAATCATTACCTTGATGGCATCAATTTATTACTTCTGGATTATTTTTATTGTTCAGGTTTGTGGATTTATATGTGTCCCACTGTGTCATTTAAAAAAAAAAATACTGAAAAAACTGAAATGAGGACTTTCCCGAAATTGTTATTATGGTAAGATGTTATATTGATAAATATATTGCATTTTATTACATGTCACATTAAAAAAATCCTCTAAATAATCTTTAACTTGAACTTTTTTCACAGACTATGCTACTATATACTATTATATATCATATACTATATTTTAGTGTATACACAGTTTTATCTGTAAAGAAGATATATGATATATTCAGTGTAACTCAGGTTCAGATTCATTTATCTGTCATAGTTCCTTGTGTATGCATGATAAACAGCTTCTTATAGTGTCACAGGAAAAGACAACATCTAATAAATAAATATATAAAACATTTAAAATATAAAATGAAACATGAAAAGCAGGTAGACAAAGCAACATTTAGAAGAGCTGAAGACCTGAAAGTACAACATGTCCTATAACAAACAGTTTGTGGTCAAACAAAACAAAATTTTGTAATTGTGTAATGCATGCAGCAATAAGGTCGGCAGGATGTTTGGTTGTGAGGTTTCGAGTTCCTGCGAAAACGCTGACTTGTATTGTACATGATATTGATCGTAGATAGACCATCTTACCGATATTGAAATGAACAAGACCACAACATAAACAAAGGCAAAGGCAGTGTGGGTCACTTTGATTATTCAGAGATTCACTTTTAGTTTGAAAGAACTGCATTCACAATATTACAAGTAAAGCAATGTAAGTATCAAGAGCATAATGAAATTAAATTGGGTGTGTTAGATTGAACAAACTGCTTTATGTACAGTTGAAAGGTTTCACTTATAAAAAAACATCACATTATTATGTTAAAACATGCTGTGACCTGTTTCTTCCTCGAACGGTCCCTGGTGAGGAGCCAGCTAAGGAAGATAAAGGTGAGGAAAGCTCCAGGTTCCTCAGGTCCTGAGCAGACACACTGTGTAGTTAAACACATGTTCAACCTGAGCCTGAGGCTGAGGAGAATATCACAGCTGTAGAAAACATCCTGCAGGATACCTGTACCCAAGAGTGCGTACAGCCTGAGGATTTTAGCATCAGCTAAAGGCTGGTGGTGCTAACCTTTCACCTGAGGAGGAGCTGGTCTTTGTCCAGCTCCTCCTCAGGTGAGCCCGGCCATGGACCTGCTGCCCCTCTGACACCAGGGTGGATGATGCCTTTGTCTTCTTCTCAACACTGAGCTCTGTCCCAGCTGGAGCAGCCTGGGAGCACTGTGAGAGTCATAGTATTTAATGTGTTCCAGTGTTTTTTGGACATGACTGTCTGCAGAACGGATCCATAGTGCACGGTTCTGACTCTGTTCCAGTTCAGCCTCTACAATGCAGACTTTTCATTCAACTCACCCTCCAGTAACCTGAAGAAGTTCCCCGATGACTCAGCAAGCGCAGAGGACTGACGCAGGACTTTGCAGACAATAATCACTGGATTAATGTGGGAAAACTAAAGAGCTGGTGGATGTTTATGCCACTGAGCATCCTGTGGTTACATCAGCCATCTTTCATGGTGTCGTCTCCTGGAGGAGCTGGATCCCCACATCTGACAGGAGGAGACTGGACAAACTGATCAGAAAGGCCAGACCCCCCTGCCTCCATCCAGCTGTGTGTGTTATTTTGTGCCACTGCCACTATAGACAAATAAATTCATTTGAATTTGATTATTTTACAATTTGATTCCATGTTGTGTGTGAAATCTGAATGTGCAAAATGACAACAAATCTTGAAACAAATTGACAAAAGAACAATCTTTTATCAAGACATATTGTTGAGTTGAGACAAAATAACACAACAAGGAAGTGTTAACGGTCATGTAAAACCTGTTTCACAGTTCCCGGCAAGCATACCACCATATCATTATGATCTTTTTACGAAAAAAAAAAAAAAGAATAGAAAAGAAAAGAAAAGGATAGTATGGGTACTTGTGCTGACCGAAGGAAGGAAAGGGGGCGACGGGGTTGTGGTAAAGCACATTCATTCCACTTGACCCAGATCAGATGTAATCTGGTTTTTCCAGTCATCTTATTTGGGGTGTGGTTTTTACTGCGTATTTAAACTTCATGCCAGCGACAAAATCCTCAGAAATCCTGGCTGACGATCCAGATCATTAAACTGATCCACTGCTGAACAGAAGCTGAGTGATGATGGTAAAACACGGAGTGTGTGTCTGTGTGCTGCTGGTGCTGCTGGTGACCCTCTGTGAAAGCAGTAAGTATAGAGGATTAAGGATTTACTGCACATGATTGTTCATTTCACTAATATTATTGATTTAATAAAACACATTGGATGTTTTGTCATTCAAATATTGTGCGTATTATCGAATATAGTTTTAATCTGTCTTTTCTAAAATGCTTCTGATTTTCTTTTTTCACAGGTCGCATGAAGTCTTGCTGCACTAAGTACCGTGTAGCTGAAGTCCAAGTTGAAAAATTACTATACTACACAGTGCAGAAGAACCATTCCTGTCCTATCAAGGCTATAATGTAAGAGGAGAAAAAAAAAAAACAAAAAGTGAAGCATGAGATAAAGTACAAATTGACTGTCAACTCTGCTCCTGTCTTGAAGTCTGACATTCTTCTCTCTTCTTAATACAGTTTCACCACAAAAGGAGGCAAAATGGTTTGCACAAACCCTCATGCAGACTGGGTGAAACGGGCCATGGACATTGTGCCAGAGTAAGTTCATTTTCCTACTGAACCTACAATGTCTGCAGTACAACACCTTAACTTTATGCTGAAGCTCAGCAATAAGATGTGAATCTAACATTTATCTTTTTCTCTTTCTAGGATGAAAATCTTTCCTCACGGATAATTGGTTCATCAAATATTATTGTATTTCTTTGTATGTATGACTATGAAGCCAATAAAGATAATATTTTTTTAAATAATTTTCTGACTCTGTGGTAATATATTAGATTGCTATAAATCAGTGTATCTTTAACCATAAAATGGTGAAAACTGAAAAGGTAAAAGAGAGGGAAGAGAAGGAGGAATGATAGAGGGACCTGAAGAAGGTGAACATAAGGGAAAAGACTTGACAATGCTTCAAAATAAAAGAATGCATGCAGACAGTTGAATAAATTAATATACAGCTGCCAGTTTATTATGTACAGCCAAGCTAAACTAATGCAGTCCAATAAAATGGTCTTATAAGAGGTGAATGTTATTGTGTTTCAATGCATTAGTTTTAGTAACTGTAACTTAACAGTGTAGTTTTCATGCCCACACACGAGTGGCAGTAATTCCCAGTATTGCCAATAGGTGGCAGGAGTAACAGGAAGGATTCACTATGAATGAAGTGCTCGTATTCCGGGTTGAATGGTTCTCATGTTAACCTGTGCCACAGGCGGTTCTGGATGTTGCATCCGCAGATTCGTCATTTTCCTAAAACAACAGGTTGATGTATCCCTGATGAGTGAGGACGTCACGCGACGAAAAAAAAAAAAAAAAAACAAAAAACAAAACTGTAAACATCAACATAAAATAAATAAATAAATATAAAAATAAAAATTAAAATAAGTGAAATAAATTTCAGGTTTATTTTCTTGTCCACAACGAGATTTAAAACCTTTTTTTTTTTTTTTTTAAATTGACATAAAATCAAATGTGATATTGTGTGCAAAAGAAGTTACTGTGTCTGTTCAGATAAAACACATGTGTTGATTTGTGAAGCTTGAAGGAAACAGATCAGTGGAAGTAGAAGTTCTGTTTATTTCGGGGAATAACGCGACAATCTGTGATCAACAGGTAGATCACGTGATGTTGATGCGGCACTTGTCGCCTGCCACATGGAGTGTGTTACTCCATGTGGTATTACACAATGTGTGGGGGGTTGTTGTAATAATAATAATTGTATGATTTCATCACTCATTTTTACATGATCAAATTACATCAAATTCTATAAATCTGTCCTATAGTGGAGACATTTCCTCATTGCAGCAGCACAGAGATTATTAAAAACAGTAAAAATATTGAATATGAAATATAATTAATTAAAAAATAAATTAGTCTCATATGTTTGTCTCGGCAGCAAATATGTATGTTAAGTTGTGGCTGTCATCAGATAACATGGACATGTTCCCTGTCTTAATAACATGTTAATAACAACATAATAATAATAATATGAATCTTCGGATACAACATCTGGTTCATCCTACTGCACTAGTTAACATGAACACCAGTTCATCTCTAACACCGGAAGTGCGGGCGGAAAAAAAGACTGGACGTCAATTCAAACTAAACGGGATGAAACATCCGATGTGTGTGTATGTGTGTTTTTTGTTGTGTGGTTATAACTATTGCTCATGACTGAGTTTTTCGTGCTATTTTCTAAAATCAAAGTCGTGGTTACAGATGTGAAACCATGACAAAATGAAGCGATATGGAGATGCTACAGCTGTGCATTACGAGCTAACAGAAGCTAACGTTAGCGGCTAGCAGCGGCTGTTCTCATTAAACAACAGGACAGCTGAGAAGGAGAGGATGTATGACAGAGAGGCCAGGTAAGATAGAGAAATATACCAGGTTACATCATATGTCGCGTTATTAACCTTGCATTTCAGTGGAAAAATAGGAAACTATTAAACTATGATTTAAATACACGTTTCACCTCAAACACTCTTTTCTTTTCTTTCCACATGTTTTATGATGTAAACACTGAATGAAGTGAAACAGAAAAGCCCTGGCATAAATATCACAATATAATGTGTCATAATATAACACACCAAATATTATTGAAACAGAAATGAATGAAATACTTTTTAAAATGGTTTAATTTCCACCCTTTGTAATCGTCTATGATCTTTTCACAAATCCACCTTATTCCAAAACCACACAAATATTTCATGTTGTTATATATTTTGTTTTTAGGTGTGATCTGACTGAAAAGTGCACATGGGGTCAGTGAGGATGGTCACAGCTGGCTGAGGTTCACCATTGAACCCAGCAGGTCTGATCCAGGTTTGTTAAGCGGAGCAGAAGTCATGACAGGAGAGAGCAGGGCGGAGAGCGCAGGTGAGGCTCTGACTGAGGACCTGGATTTTCCCTGTGACGACACGTCCTTGCTCTGTGACAGCTCCACGCCCATCGCCAGGCTGAAGGGAGGCATCACGTGGCTGCGCCCGCAGGTTTGAGCCAGAATCAAGGGGAAATGCCGCCGTGAATTTCCTCTAATGCATGTCGTCATTGTTAAATGTTTACACACAGTTTCCACACCCGTGTAAAAGTTTGTTTTGGCTTTGACTTGCATCTTGCATCATCTCTCACGCAACTACTGAGTGGCTACTTACTTAGATCTTGTGATTTAATTTTTGTATTCAATATTTCACAAATAATATATATATTTATTAAAAAGTGTTAACTTGTTATATTTAGATTAATATTTAGTTTATATTGTAATCATGTCAAAGCAATATTGTGAGAGGCCTACAAATGTATTGAAATCTTACCCCAGTTTTAAATTCTTTATCTCCCAAAACCCTAATCCCAAGATAATTTAAAATCTTCAAGTCTGTATGTGTCAAACCCGTAACTTACCTTATTACATACCGTACCTTACTTTTACTTATATATTTAAATTTCTCATGTCCAGGAGATCTGCCAGTCACCTGTTCTCTTCCCTGACAACATCAACTTGGGTCACGCCAAACAAGGTTTATTAGGAGACTGCTGGTTTCTCTGTGCCTGCACTGTCCTGCTCAAGAACAAACATCTACTTAACAAGGTAGAGCAACCAATCATTTAATTTTTTATTGTTTTTTAATGTTGAGTAGCCCAATGATTAGAACAATGAATGAGGAGTTCAGCAGTAACTTAGTCTACGACTCTCTGCAGGTGATGCCCCCAGACCAGCCCCAGTGGGGTGACAGCAGGTACAAGGGCTTCTTCCAGTTTCGTTTCTGGCAGCGGGGACACTGGACAGAGGTCACCATCAATGACCGCCTACCCTGTATTAATTCTGCTCTGTGCTTCTCACGCTGCCACTCTCCTACTGCCTTTTGGGTAGCTCTTTTGGAGAAGGCATATGCTAAGTATGTAGCCTGTGGAATTTCCCTAATTATCTTTCAGCATCTTTTAACATACTCTTAACTGTCAACCTTGATTCAAAGACAGATATCTTTTCCATGATGTAAGAAAGTTCACTTCCTTGTGCACTCCCAAGTACATGTTTAATGACGTTTGAAAATTCCTTGAACTTTTTCATCCTCTGTAGGCTTCATGGCTCATATGAGCGACTGTGGGCTGGGCAGGTGTCTGAGGCCCTTGTGGATTTGACCGGTGGTCTAGCAGAACGCTGGAGCTTGGGAGACTTGAGATCAGAGGAGGATCAGAGACCAGAACAGGACAGTGACCAGGTCAGAAGGAGACGGCTGGACCTGAACCTTCTGCGCCATGTGAAAGTTGACTGTACATTGAGCTGCTCCACTCACAGTAGTCCTGGAGGTTAGAAAAGTGTTTTCTTGCAGATAAATTTGATCGCATATCGATCTTGTCACATAACCTGTGATGTCTTTGCCTGTTCTAGGTGCCAGCGAGCTGGGTCAGTACCATGCTCTGACCATCATGGAGTGGACGGATTTGAAGACGTTGTCTGGAAGCGAAGTACGGCTACTCAGGATCAGAAACCCTTGGGGACGCTGCTGTTGGGGAGGGGCCTGGATAGGGAGGTGGGAATTTGTGACTTCAGACCTTATTCATAAACTGTTCATGAATCTGCATGTATAAGGAAATCCAGAAATTCCGATTAAGACCCAGTTTGCATCCAGTCTTTCTCCTTCTCTTTTCACAGTGGTGCAGGTTGGAGCTCTGTGGACTCTGGTTGTGCTTCAGAGCTTAAAGCCAGGGTGGCTGAGGGTGAATTTTGGTTGGATGAGGCTGAATTCATGTCTCAGTTCGATGATGTTACAGTGGGATACCCCATCAGTGAGGAAGGACAACTAAAGAGCATTTATACTGGTAACTTCCTTGTTTTGCTTTAGGTGATTTTCTACTTTCACTCTCTAAATTTGACCTTCCTTGTGACCCTCTGACCTTTTTTCTCTCTGACAATTTTCTTTTCTTTCAGGAAATATTCTAAAACACAGCCATCAGCTGCCTGGTCGTTGGATAAAAGGACACTCAGCTGGTGGTAGCCGAAACAGCAGCAACTATAGTACCAACCCCAAGTTTTGGCTCAAAGTAATAGAGGGAGGAGAGGTTCTGGTGTCCCTGCTGCAGCATAGGAAGTGGAGAAACACAGAGAAATATGCACAAACATCACTTGAGGAAAGCAAGAACAAAAAGCACCAGCACTACCAGGCAACTGCTCTACACATGTGGAAGGTTTGTGGCATCATTCACATGGAAATGATGGAAACTGTGTTTGTTTGTTTGTGGCTTTGCATCAGGGTGCTTTTGTTCTGTCACCAGGTGGAGAAGAAGCGTTTTAATCTGAGCCGGATGTTGAACAAATCTCCTTGTGCTTCTACTCACTGCCACGCCTACGAGAGAGAGGTGGTCCTCCACGGGCAGCTGGAGCCTGGATATTACCTGTTGATCCCCAGCACCTACCAGCCAGGAGCAGAGGCCCACTTCCTCATCAGGGTCTTTTCCTCCTCTTCAGTATCCCTCAGGTAAGATGCTCTATTCAGTCAACTGTATTCAAGTGTGTTAATTTCCTGTAGAGTCATGGTTCATTGTTTAAATCACAAATCACTGTTTTAAGTATGTTTTCATATAAGAGAGTTCTGATTGAACTCATGACCTAACAATGCCTTTGTTCCACTCAGTGCCCTGAAAAGCCCAGCACCATTACTGCCATTAACAACAGATGGTGAGTGGGAGACCAGTCACTTCCGGGGCTCATGGGTAGAGGGAAGGACGGCCGGAGGAAGCAGGAACTTCCCGTCTCACTGGCAGAACCCCTGCATCCCTTTCACAATGTGTAACGACCCAGCTGTGACATTAGAAGTAAATGTCAGGATTACCCTGCACCAGGACCGTCCTGACACAGATCTGCACCCGATTGGCTTCCACATTTATAAGGTGACTCAAACATGAAGGGAAAATACCAGAGTCTGTTAGAGATGTGGGACTCAAACATATTCAAACATATGAATTTTTAAAAAATTTTGTGTTTAAGGTATCAGAGTTTGAAGATTGACATGAGAAAAGCTGTCTCATCTCACATATGAATATACCACTGATACCGACATATACCACTAATATAATACATTACTTACATTTCTATTTGTAGTAAAGGGAAGTGCTGGTATAACATTACTTGAATACAACAAAATACACTCAACTAAACAGGAACAGTGACTCAAAGCCACATGTATCAGCTGTACTGTTGGTTTACTTTGTGTTGTAGTGACTCCTGCAGGTCGTTATGCACCTCTGCAGATATTTTTCGTGCTGTACAGCAAAAAATTGTCACTTATTTGTATGAGGAAACCAGGAACTGAGCAGTTCTACTCATACAGCAGTTACAAAAATCTGATTTTGACTACACACTATATCCAGGTACCAGAGGAGGCGTCTACGCAGTCAATCCCCAGGGACGAGGACCCCGTGGCCAGTTGCATTCCCCATTGTTACACACAGGATGTCAGTCTTGCCTGCAGTCTTCCTCCCGGATCTTATTCCATATTACCGTCCACTTACGAGCCCGACTGCGCAGCAAACTTCACCCTCAGCTTGGCTCGCAAAATTCGCAGGTTGGTTTTCTTACAGTGGAAACAGCAGCAGCTTCATTTATCATTATTTTATCTCAGTCAGACGTAATGATGGATGGATGATGGTGTGTATTTTTCAGGAAGGTGGTGAAAAGTCAGGAGAAGCTGGGGAGAGCCATTCAGGAGGTTTGTACAATTTGGCACTGATAATGACACAGCTAAACTACAGCAATACAGACAAACAAGTAGTTGCTTAAGTCATGAATGCATTTGATGTGGCCAAGTGGTGTCACCATTGCTGTAGTGGTCATGTTTTATGGACGGTTGACATTAGGGTGAGGGTCATGAGGCAGCAGCTTGACAGTCAACAAAGGCAATTCAGTGCAGCAAATTGCATGTGTACATGGCTCATATCCATACGTTTAGGTCTGTGTCTGTGGTCAGAAGATGGCAGCACTGAATAATCCCTCTGTCTGTCTTTGTTTCTCTCTGGGCGGCAGGTCTCTCACATCTCTGTGATGCAGAGCTAGTTATCTGGGACTGTTGCTGCTCCACTGACGCCGGCTCACCTCCCTGTGCCTCTTGGCCCATGATGAAAGAACCAGTTCTCCCATCCAGCCTCACCATGAGTGTGTGTGTGCATATGTACCATGAGTGAGGATGTGAAGGAAGGCAGATAGAGAGATTTAGTGGGAATGTGTGCGTCGGGAATCCCAGAAACCCCTTTATCCTGAACCGATGAGGTTCAGGGCTGACGGCCAGCCACACGCTCATCGGCGATTAGGACATCAGAGGTTGTCGGTGGGCTAGGCTGCTAATGAAGTATGACGGGACTGGCTGGTGTAAACAAACAGCAGCCATTGAAGAGGGCCGCCACTGCTCTTTCTCATTCACTCACTGTACGCCTGCCGGCCCCGAACAAAGGGCCCTCTCATGAAGGTCCTCACAGAGGCATAGGGGGCAAGGGGTGAGGGGATGGTTTCCTCCGTCAGTGCCAACCAAACCACACCATACCGTGCCATACTGTACCAGAGCTGTACCCCCATCCTCCACCACCAAGCAATCTGCTGCTTAACCAGCTTGCTTTGTTAATCACAGACAGAGTTTTATGAATCCCTCATCCTCAAACCTGCTCATCATCCTGATAAACACACAAGTCAAGCTGAACCTAAAGAAGTCCACTCAGATCCTGACTCCATCCTCATCCACTCACCCACCCTTACTCCCTTTTTTGTCCTGATAGACTCAGCGGTCCACAGTTTTCTGCTTGGACCTGCACAGCCGCTGTTTGAAGTGACCCCAAGAACGGATAACAGGCGGGTGAAACAAAAGGGACATGTCACATCAGAGGAAGCCGGTTCATGTGAAGAAGCCGCAGCTCCTTTTTGCATAGAGACTGCGTATACATGGTGCTGTGTGTCTGCCTGCCCATGTGCAGAAGTCACAGGGTTTCTGAAGCCAGACTTCGTCAAGAGACTTTTAATAAGCTAACTGATGAGAATGGTACTATGACGTGTATTTTATCAAGCAAACTAAATGATATATAATGAATAAATTATTAAAACATAAAATGATGATAACGTGGCCCATATTTTTTATGTGATTCGTCGTTTCCACTGAGTGTAAGTAAATATACTTCAGTCATAAACCTGAAGAGGGCCGACTCTGTCAGCTCCACGCGCATCACCACGATCGGCACATGGCGTGCGCGCACACTCAGCGTCCACTGTGCGCGCCGCCGTTCCTGCGGAATTCAGGAGGCAGTGGTCGGACTCCGAGAAGCTCTCACCTGGAAAATAATGAACAACAAATTTGACGCGTGAGTAATGAAAAACTTTCTGTCAACTGTGCGTTAAGGTTTGAGGGCTGCAAATTCACCGGGGAGCACAGCGTTATTGAAAGCTGCTGGCGTTGCATGTAAAATGGGGAAGAGAGGTGTGTCAGCTTCTTTGCATGGTCCTGCATAATATGTGCGTTTATAAACCTACAAGAGAGCAAGGTCTTTATATATAGGTGCTTTTTAAACATTTAGAAACAATATCAGAGCAGAAATTGTGTTCTATGGTGGGAAATGTGCCGTGTTGTTACCATTAGCTTAGCCTAGCGGAAGGTAGACGGGCCTTGGATCCTCGGTGTGGTGGTTATTTTTAGGCCGGAGAAGGCGCACGCAGCCTCGGCTGAAGCTGGACTCCCATGACGGTGAAACACGGGCAATTAGCTGACTGCGTGTTGTATGCTAATCATAGTAAGGGTATGTGTAGGGGAGGTGTGTGGACAGGTGTAGGGTAAATAGTTAAAATGTTTCTGTAAACTTCACAGGTCACATTGAAAACATGCACCAACTTACCAGTAACGAAGCAGAAACTAGTGCAGTGAAGTCTCATTTAAAATAAGGTTGTAGTCCAGTTGCTTCTTATGACTTGTAAGTTTTTTTTTTCTACTGTTTTGTCTACCCTCTTTATATCAGGGTGCACTAATTATTAGACATATAGTCAGACTAACACAGCACCGTTCAACAGTGTCATAAAACTATCATAAAGTTGACTAAACACGTGTCTATGACAGTTTAAATGAAACGGTAATGAAGACAAAACATATTACAAGTTTGTTGTTTTAGCCTACAATACTTTTAACATGGTGTACTCCAGAACTGGTAACTTGGTGCCCCTTAATTTAAACACATGGACATGACACACATATAATTGTTTTGCTGCCTGTGTTTTCTTTCCAATCCAGTCTGAAAGATGATGATAGTGGAGATCACGACCAGGACCAAAGCTCACCGAAAGACAGTGAAAAGGAAAAAACAGAAGACGAAGACAAAGAACAGAACACTTCCAAGAAAAAGGTGATCTTGTTAGAGAATGACTCATGTGTGTTTGCAGCCTCTTCAGTTAATTGTGTATTTAAGTCACTTTTTTCGTCATCTGCAGATGGTGGTGCCAGGGGCAGGAGAGCACCCTCTTCAATACAACTACACCTTCTGGTACTCCAGACGTACCCCAGGGAGACCAGCCAGTACTCAGAGCTACGAACAGAACATCAAACAAATTGGCAGCTTTGCCTCGGTATGTCGCCTCTTGTGGGCCATGTGGAGAGAATGTTTAGAGATGGAGGAAACCATCTTTTACTCTTGTTCATGACCCTAGCCAGACACAGCACTGACCTCTAAATGCAACCATATGCTGAGTCATTGTCACAGTGTTATTGATGTAACCACTTCTTGTCTTTTCGTAGGTTGAACAGTTCTGGCGTTTCTATAGTCACATGATCCGACCAGGTGATTTGACAGGACATAGTGACTTCCACCTCTTCAAAGAGGGTATTAAACCCATGTGGGAGGTGAGCACACATTTTCTGAGGTTTTACATATTCTTGTTCAGAGTTGTTCTCTTTTTTTGGTTTTTGCAAAGTGAAATCTGAAACCTTTGCATGTCATCTGTGCAGGATGATGCCAATAAGATGGGTGGGAAGTGGATCATCCGTTTGAGGAAAGGCCTAGCATCCCGGTGCTGGGAGAACCTGATCCTGGCCATGCTGGGGGAGCAGTTCATGGTGGGAGAGGAGATCTGCGGGGCTGTGGTGTCGGTACGCTTCCAGGTAAACCCTTCAACAAATGCTTGTTGCATGTAATCCCGCCCTGCCTACTTCAGCATACTCAGACATGCTCTCTTGTCCTGCTTCTTTTCACCAGGAGGACATCATTTCCATCTGGAACAAAACCGCCAGCGATCAGGCGACCACCGCTCGCATCAGAGACACCTTGCGCAGAGTCCTAAACCTGCCTCCCAACACCATCATGGAATACAAGACACATACAGACAGCATTAAGTATGTATGTCTCGTCCACGTTTTATTATTTTTCTCTCCTACCTCTCTCTTTCACATAAATGTATGCATGCTAACAAACTGAACAATTTGTCTCACAGGAAGCAATGTAAATTTACTGTAACAGTCAGTGTTGCTTCAAAGAAAATAATTCTGTGCATTTTTTTTTTTTTGCAACTTGCAAAAAGATGCAAAAAAAATTGCAGATGATGAGATGCAGTTTTGCTAACTAACTTTTAAGTTCAGTTTTTTTTAACAAGCAAAAATGTTTTTAATGTGTCCTCATGTGTTATAATTTTTAATTGAAATTCTTTTGGTTTTGGACTGTTGCCATAAGACAAAACAAAACAGCAACTTCAAGGTATCACCTTGGCTGGAAATTATGTTTAGCATTTTTTTTCTCTCTTGTGATATTTACATTATTAAATAACTCATATAAATGTTTTTATCGCAGCTTTTCATTATCTGTTGTCAGTGTAAATGTCATTATATTGATGCAACTTTAGGTCTACCATAGAAAACATAAACATTCTCAAAGTTCGTGTGTTTTATTTTGAAAGATGATGCACTGTATCTTCCTTTTACAGAGCATGGGAAGACTTCCATGGTCTGGTGAATGCTAGTGGCGGACGTTAGCCCCTCACACTGACAACCTCTGCAAGGGTACGAGCTGTTGCCACAGTAAAAGGATTAGTTTTTCTCTGATGTACTTTGTCTAGTGCTGATGTTGTTATTGTCTGTTGTTTGTGGCATGTAGGTGTGTGCATAAGTGATGTGTTGGGGGATGACGAACCCAGGGAAGGATACCTCTGCGCGGATTGGCACTGTGTTATATGAAGACAGAGCAAAAGTCATGGAGCAGAGGCGAGAAGACCATTCCTTCTTCGTGTCAAATTGGAATTGAACAGAGCAGCCTTTTAACGGGATGCTGAACCAAGATGAAGAGAGATATATGCGATATTTTTAATCAACCAGAGGAGAACAAAGCCTCCAGTTTTTTATGTTTTGTAAAGCAAGTTGTAACATCCGTTAACTTGCCACAAGAGGGGGGTCATGTGACTGGTGTTTGGTCATTAGCTGTTAACAAAGTGTACTTGACAAAATACAACAAAAACCAACAACAAAACCAATCTGTTATAATGTCCAATCTTATCTTATTGCTAAACAGATCATCACACTTCCTGTTGTTTAAAAAAAAAAAAAATTGGTGTTAATGTCTTTTCTTGGGACTCAAACAGGGTTGCTGGTAGACATTATTTTATTACAGTGCTGTATTTTAACTACAATTACTCTGGTCATTTCAAACTAGAATGATTATTGTTGTTGTGTATGATTTTTGTAAACATGGTCCACTTCAAAGATCAGATCATCAGTGATGATTCTCTGTCTTTGACCTGAAAGCCGAATCCCAAAGGATGAGGACCATCCTGTGTTGGGCAGAAGGTTGTATAACCGGCATCTAAAACAATGGACTGCCAAGCTGCCTATATCACTGTGCCTGGCCCCGAGCCTGACCCGATCAAGGTTCCCCCTTCATCTGTTTTGTCCTTACCCTGCCTTTAAATAATCCAAGGGTCGGGTTTTGCTTTAATGTGCTCAGCAAAGGTGTATAGGGGTCCTGAAACACTGACCGTCACTCCTTTTCTGTTATGTTGTGAAGAAATTAAACTGGGCCCAGAATTCAGGGTCTGTTACAGTTTTTCTTAATTCCTCGGGATCATTTTTTTTTTTTTTTTTTGAAACCATGTAAAGAAAGCGCCTATAGTTTGTTGAAAAACTGTAATGCTGCCCATATTTGGTAGTGTGATGATGGGTGCAGGTGTGTGTATCAGGAGTGGGAAAACACTTTTTGACACACAACCTGATGGAATATAGCAATAAATGTCAATTATGCATCTGCTGCTAAAGCTGGATCTGTGTGGTAATCTTTCAAAATTGAAGTTGAAATCGGAAACAAGATCGTTGAGGTTGCGTTGCACAGTTAAAAGCCACAGCAGCTTCGGTGTCCCTCTACACATGGTCTGTGTGTTTTATTGGCTCTTTATTACCAGCTCATCTCTTTATTATCAGCTCATCTCGAAGAACATGTGATTCTGTGGAGAAATAATTAGAACAGATGAGTTCGTCAGTTTTTATCACATTGGGTTATTACATTCATTTCTTAGCTGTAGCTGCCTGTTACATTATAAATTGTTTTTGATTTGTGAGAGGAGTTATGAAAAATAATGCACCCTAGTGTAAAAATACTTAAATTAGTTTAACTGACAGCAGTAAAAATACAAGTCAAAGCATTAGTAGTGATAGTTAAGATATACCGATAACAGTAAGATTAAGATAGTATTTAATTATGTAACAACGGGATATCTCCCTTTGAGAATGTTGACAGTAAATTCAATGCTTACCAACAAGAAAGTAGCTGCCAGCAGCAGTAGTTTAATGTGAGATTCCATCGCCAGCGGCACTGGAAGAGTGAAATCAATTTAAAAATGTGAACAGAGTATAAAAGGCTCAAGAGGCCACATTGTAAAATTAATATAAATGTAAAAAAATGACAGTGTTATCCAAACTGTTTCCCAAAAACAGCAAACAATAAATTGTTTTGTGCAAGACAGAGTTTTGACAGGTAAGAAAAACCAACTGGTGAAACTCAAATGCAAAGTTTGAGACATGACATGGCAAAAAAAAAAAGAGCCTCTTTTTTAGGAATTAGAAATATAATATAGTATTATAGGTACAACTCACCGTCCAACCCAAAATATTCATGGTCCATGTTACACTCATCATTGAAGCCTGGCCATTTCTTCCATATTGTGCCAATTTTCTCACCAATGTTTGAGACAATCTGATGTGTGATTGAAAGACAAAAATACTGAATACAAAACACTTGTAGGGACAGATTTTAATTTTTGTTGGGTTGAACATTACTACCTGAAATTGTTGGTCAGAGAAGCAGCGACACGGACAGCAGGGTCCCTGGATTCTGATGGTTGATGCTCCATCTGAATCACACACTTCCAGCAGAGGGGTGAACATGCTCCACCTGAAAACAGTCGGCCGACGCAGTAGCTTAACATACAACCTTATATAATCATCCAGTAAGCAACCTGGCAGATGCACCGGTCTGTACCTCAAACAGCGGCACAGCCCATCCTTGATGCTTGGTTGGTCACATTTTCAGCTGTCATGATTCTGCAGCACCAAAACCATTGTTTGCTTGGTGTCAGAAGAGTTCATGTTGGGGCATGCTTTTATTCTAGCCCAACTGAGGGAATATTTATACCAAGTAGATCTGTGGTCACTGAAACCTCTGCCAGGTCAGTCTTAATTGGACACAACGTCATCGAGTGTTGCTTCTGGAAAACTCTAAATTTGACACACAAAGGCAGACCAGCTAACCCTGGAGTGAGGTTCAGGCCAGATGAAGGAAGGAAGGAAGTATTTTGGTTTGGCTACAGGAGACAGGGTGCTGCCACTACTCCCATAAGCCAACATTCCCATTAAGGAGGATGCCACATTCCTTCCCTTCCAGCCCAGTACAGTCCTGATGGTGTGTCTCTGGGCAGGCAGCTGTTTCGTCTATTACCCCCCCTCCCAGCTTTAGACTACACCCCGGCTGTGTGGAACAGTAAAGGCTCTTAATGCTATTTACAGACAGGCCTGGGCATCTACAGTGGCTCAGGGTGGCCAGAGGCAGAGGGAGCGACATGGAAAAAGGCTCACATGACAAGATGTTCAGTCTGAGAATGTAAAGTATTAAAATGACTGGTACAATACCCTGATGGCGGGAGGTCAAAGAGATTAGGACTTCATTCACCAAAATGACAAAAGAGATAAAGAAACAGCGACATCAATTCCCATAGATATGTCCCTGTAGTCTGATTACCCACAGATATAATGATGACTATTTTGACAGAAAGAAGTAAAATTTCAGTCTATAACAGAAGCAGATACAGTCCTACCTCTGGCACACAGTCCCAATGAGACGCTTTTGAGATGTGTACACCCTCATCTCCATCAAACAGCAACCGAGGCAGCAAGCATCCACCCTAAAGGGCCTTTCAAAATAAAACACCTGGTGTCCCTGACTGTCAAAGCCCTTCAGGGAACAGGCCCGAGCTGGACCGCAACAGTGGAGACACACACATGAACTCTCTGACAGGAGGAAGACATGAAGAAGAGACTGAGAAAACACTGGAAAAAACATCACCATTAACTTTATTCTTTATATGAAATGTTGGTTAGATGAATGCTCTCACATGTAGTTGGACATGCATCAGTACCTTCAACAGCTACAAACAACTGTGACTTGTTGCTTCCTGTGGTGATGCTGTAGATTCTCTGGGGAACACACTGAGGACCTGCAATTAAGAAGCATTTTTTTCATTTCAGGTGCAATAGTCTCTGCACTGTAATAAAAGTTTCTATGCACAGAAACATTCAAATACAGATAATTTTTCTCACCTTGCAGGTCTGGTCTAGCGTTGACATGAATCTGACTGACTGTTTCCAACATAGATTTAACATCTGATTCTGCTGCATCTCTGAGGTTTGACGTCTCCATCCTGAGCCTGTTCACACTCTCCATGTTCCTCTCAGGAGTCTGAACTGAAAGCTGCTCATGAGAGTCCCAGTCAGGAGATGCTTGGTGATGTGTGGGTCCATGTAAGTGAGTCTGGTTTTGATGTAAAACACCACAGCGGTTCTGGAAAGCTCTGAAGATCATCTGGATGTGCTTTTCTCGTTCCAGTCGACCAAAGGGAAGAGGCTGACTGGTCACCGCAGACATGATAGGACACTGAAAATATATGTGGACCTCAGCTCAGCAATTAAAGCAACTAATGACTGACTCAATGTTCAGCCTTAGCTAAGAAAATCAGAGAGTTTCCTTTATGGGCGTGACAAGTGCATTGACAGTATTTAGGTGCAGCAGAACAACTTCCAGTTCAACCATTGTGCACTTCCTAAATATTATTTCTGGTTTCAATCAGATTAGAAATTAATTTTCAGCAACAACCACTTCCCATGTTTTTGGGAGCTGATGGATGAAATTAATACTTTGGCCTTTAAACAGATAGCATTATGAGTTGCAAGCAATTCAGTTATCCTCTCTGAGGCTGGATGTCTGAAGTTTTAAAACCACATCACATTATTTACCATGAAAATAGTAGTTTGATAAGGAAAAAGTCTGAGCAAATGATTGGCTGAAAGTACATCACAAAAGTCAGGAAATGGCTGCGAACCAAGGGATTAAACTATCAAACAAATGTTTTGAAAGTCAAGAAGAAAAACTATTTTTTTTCTGGGAGGAAATTTTGAGTTAACCCTTGAAGATACAGAGGAAAGTTTAATGAAAACAGGTTTTCTCTCTTTCTACCACACTGTGACTCAGACAGCTCCCTAGCAGCTACATAAACATCCTGCTCTTAAGACAAAGTGATTTCACCGAAGCAGCTTCTTTTTTATTCACATCACATACTCACAGTCCTGCACAACACCACAGTGAAGCCCAACTTCATGTCAAGCACATAACAGGACAACAGTGACCAACACACACATCGCATGCTCTCAAAGCTTTTCATATAGTGTTCAGTTCTCAATATAAAATATATGAAATCACAGAATATACTGTACTCAAACATTAGAAGTAAATTTACTTACCAAATGTATTCAGTGTCCAGACACTGATCATCAAACTGTGAGAAGAAAGAAACCAGCGAAAACTCAGAGTCCTCAGGATATGGAGGGGTTAACCGTTTACCTCCTTACCGCCTCTTTGTGTTTGTGTGAATGTTCACATAGTAATGTTTGTCTTTGTGAGTGTATGTGTGTCTGCAGATCTCACTCCTGCTCTTGTCCCCCGACTCTGTTTCCATCCCAACTAGCCGGATCCGCCTTTTGTTGGGCTAGAAAGGCACCACTCAGCCATGTAATTGAAATCCTGCTTCCAGTGGTGGGGGGCTACACTGTGTGTTTCAGAGTAGTTGCCCGGAGGTGGTGTTGGTGGTGGGGGTGTCAGTGCTCTCAAAAAGTGCCTTCAATGAGGTGTCAGACACGAAATTAACACGATTCACAGACGGTCTATTGTGTAATCACAAGATTACAGCAGTTTTTTTATTGATAAAACCATGTAGAACATTTGGCTGTAAATGTCTACTGTTTACATGTGTGATCAACACCATGTGTCACTTAATGTCTCAAAAAGCAAGAAATAGACATTGTGCCAACAAGAAGAGCTTATAAAAATGCTCTTTTTTGTCACACAACATTGAATTTGACATTTTTCAACCTTAACAAAAAAGTGTAAATGACCAGAATGCATCATCATGGATTAAATGTGGCATCTACACTGTGCAGTGGATCCTTTATCACCATGAAAAAGCAGCACGCTCATCTTCATCCCAGTAACAGCCCACACTTCTACAGCAGCTGTCAGAAGTGCAGAAGATACATGCAGTTGTATCTGTCTTTATTCTCTTTGTGTCTCGGTCTTTAGTGAAAGCTCACTGACAGATGCTGTCAGAGTTTCACTTTGGTTGAGGTAATGTAATCTCATGATTTCCTCCTGGTTCAGCCCAGGAAGTCTGCTCCTGTTATATCGGTGAGATTGTTTAATGGAGGGAGATACTTCTTTGGATCGCCAAGGAAAGGTGAAGAGGGTGGTTGGTTGAAGTGGCCCATCAAGAAGATCCCAATGGTGCCGATAAAAAACACCAAAGTCATGACGATGAAACAAACCCTGTCAATCACACGCGCCACCAGGAACCACTCTTCATTCTCCTGCATTTAGAAAAAGGTTTGTGAGATATTCAAACTGATGATGATGATGATGAACAAATGTACAAGGGGAAAGCTCACGTTCTGGAAGTTGCTCTGCTGCTTTGCGGTCTCAGCTATGTGTTTGCAGGATGCAACACACTGCTTCAGCTCTGGAGAGGCCTTTGCCAGACTGGCACCAAGTTGCTCAGCTGTTCCTCCTTCTAACCCATCATCTGTGTCCAGCACAGACCAGATATTAAAAGGGAAGTGGTTAAAAGGGAAAACACTTTTTCATGTGCACTTGTATGTATTCAAACCAATACTCACGTATTTTTTCTAACACTGATTTCATCAATCCATTTCTTTCTTTGAGTCTGGTGAACATGAGCTCAGACCGAGCTGTTCTCGTTGCGTACTCCTCCGCCTTAGTGATCAGCGTCATGGAGCTGCGGCGTCGGCAGGGAACCAGGAAAACATTGTTTCTGTCTGTAGTCAGTGTTCCACCGTTTCCATTTTCGGAGCCTTTGTCAGTTTTTGGTGTCCAGGGTCGCATCTGCATCCTCAACAGTCGAGGCAGGATGTTAAGGAGGATCTGAAAGTGACAGCAGGTCAAAGGGTAATCCAGTAGCAAACAGAGCCATGTGGACTTCACAGTATGTTATTCAGTAGCTGTTTAATGGAAATTCCACTTTGAAAAAAAAAATAGTCTGGTTTCACACTCACCTTTCTGACAGTGTCTGTCATTTTGTGAGTATTCGGGGTTCTCAGGGAGACGTTGAGGACTATCACACAGTTCATCACGACCATGGTGGTCACTGACATCACAAACATTAGATACCTGCAACCAAAGTATTTCAAATAAATGTAGATAATGTTGACACATTTTTAGGTCACCAGAAAACTGACATTACTCACAAAACTTCATATGAACTTACTTTCCGATAAGAGGCACTGCCTTTGATGTCTCTGGAACTTTCTTAGCGATAAGGAAGAGGAACACAGTCTGGCCAAGGAGAGTTGCTATAGACATTGTGCACTTCTGACCACCAGCTGCAAAAACCAAACCACAAACCAGTATTCAGTCAGATAGAAGAGGTTTTGTGTCTGACCTAGTGAAAGATCTCAAGGTCTAAAGAAATGATGAGAAATTATAATGAGACCTGAGAAGCTATTTCTATTTGATGAGACAGAGGTCCATTTGTTATGCTTTTAATTAGACAAACTGAGGGAAAAGACCTTTGGCAGGTAAGTAGTAGACAAGGAGACCGAGTGATGAGAAGAGGACACAGGGACAAATGATGTTGATGATGTAGAAAAGAGGTTTTCGCTGGATGATGAGGAAGAAGACCACCTCCTGATACTCCCGCTCATCCTTCGTGTACTGAGTGTTGATCACCTTCTTAGCCGGCCTGTGTCTGATGACCCACTCGCCGTTCTCTACCAGCAAAGTTTTAATTTAGTTCTCATTGTTATTTAAAATCCAATCATTTAGATGATTAAATTATTAAGTTATCAATTCATTGGTACCTGTGAAAGCCTCTGGATCAATATCGACCCACTCCAGTGTGTAGTTATCTTCCACTTTTAGGACCATCTCAATCTCATTGGCACTGTAAGTCTGAGAGCTGCACACAGAGAGAAAACACATGGTCTGTCTCAATAACAAGCACAAACATGTATTCACTTTTACAAGACAGGGTGGTCAAAGAGAGCATGAGTGAGGGAAGCATTGTCCCTGCTTTGTGCCCGGCAGATTATTTTGATACAGAGGAACCTGACGGTTGAAGATAAGATGATATAAAGATGATGTTTTCCCATTTAATTTGTTCTTTATATAGACTTTATACTGTGTCAAAGACGTTTTTACACTGTTAGTAAAGTTATCACTATGGTAGAAACATTTATCATTATCATTTACACATTAAATCATCTTATAACAGTGACATATTACTGCTGTACTGTTATTGTTCTTTGATTTTATGTTCTTTCATTTCTGCACATGCTGTGTATATTACATTTAGTTCACATGTATTACGTATAACTTATAATAAGTTGCACCACTGTAGTTCTCTTGTATATTTTGCTAATATATTCAATTTATTTTCAATGTTTTATTTTATGTAGTTTCAATTAAAATAATTCTGTACATCCTTTAACCCTCATCTCAACCCAGTTTTCTCTGTGCTGCCAAGATGTGTAAATTTATACTCTATACAACTACAATACAATTTATACCATAAACTTATAGATTATCATAAAATGTTTTAATTTGAAATTCAAATGTTTGCATTTTAGAAAAAATATATGTAATAAGTAGTAAGAGCGCCTTAAATTCTCATGAGTTTTGCATGTAACGGAACTTTAACTCTACTCACCGGAAGACCATGGTGCAATTTTGCCAGTCAAAGGGAAAGTAGTTAACAGTGATGGAGCAAGCGCTACGGTAGATGGCAGGGGGCAGCCAGTACACGCAGCCATTAGGAGACACTAGTGCATTGCAGTAAAGAGCCACCTCGAACTGTCCATCCACACTGCAGACCATTGAAAAGAAAGAAGAAACTGAAGTCACACTTTGCACTTCACACAAAATTTCATGTGTAGTTTTACTGAGTAGCTTTAGCAAATGCAGCTGCCACAGTCTGCTTTGACACTGCATCAGTTGTGTACAGTTCTGAGAGAAGTAAGGTAAGAAAAATACTGAATTATTTTATATGGTGTTGAGTGATGTCTGGCAAAGCACAAATGTAAATTCAAGCCTTTTTCAACCCAAACTAGACAAAAAACACACCTTTTTGACCAGACTTGTATGAGACTCTTTTTCAAACATGTCCATACATATGCGAAGGTTAACACACTCACTTGTTCTCCAGTATGATGTCTGGCAGCCAGATACTCTTGGAGGGAACTCGTAGCTCAGAGGTGATGTTCCCATACAACTCTGACCTCGGTGGCTGATCCCACCTGAGTCTGTAGTCACACCATTGCTACATAGAAATATACTGTCAGTTTGAGTTTAGACCATGTGTGGAAAATGGCTAAAAAAAATCCAACAGATGAGATGTGTTTTTATGTGTCGTTACCATTTCTATCCAGACACTGGTTGTCAGGGCCTCTTCCTTTTCATTCTGGGGTGAGACAGGTGCAGAAATAATGTTAAGCCAAAAGCCTAAGAAGTCACCATTAAAAACAACAGACTGAACTTCACCCACCAGGGAGATAAGGTTGGTGAGTGTCATCTTGATGTAGACCTGAGTGATGTCCCCGCTCTTCTCCATGGGACGAACGTTCTTGTTGTAGCCCTTCATTAAATCCTTGAAAAGTTCACCCTCGAGGTTGACAGCAGATGCTGCAAAAAACCACACAGGCCAGGGTGACAAAAACAATAAATAATAAAAAAAAAACTCTGATGATGTTATAGTGATGTCAACCGGGTTAGTGTGGCTAAGACTTGAGACAGAACTTTAAAAATTAAACATAAGTAATAGTTTGAAAGAAGTTGAGTTGAATTTTGGGAAAATTTGACCCATATTAGTTACAAGTTAAGAGATGTTAGCCTCTGTTGAGATTTTGTTTGAATGTGATCAAATCAGTACAGGGACAATGACAACTGATTCTCTTTATGTAATTAAATAGATTAAATAGCAAAACTAGATGAAAGAGAATACATGTATTGCAAGACGAACCAGGCTGAGTAAGCAACCACAACATGTGGCTGTTGTAATATTTAGGTGATGACTAGTATTACAGTCATTTCAACCCTTTTATACCAGACATCACAGCAACAACAACTGATGGTCCTTCAGGTGTAACGAGTATAAAATTGTAATCAGCAAATCTACAACAGACTGTTGTAGAGAATAATGGATTAAACAGTAAAGTATTGCCCAGCACCACAAATTAACTTGCTGTCTAAATGCCTTCTAAACAACTCAAAGACAATACATTGGAGAAAAAGTTTATCCTTGTTTCAATATCATTCATCATTGAAACTGCCATAATTTGTCAAACAATGTTTTTTTTGGTTTACTGGGAACTTTGCAAACACAGCTATGTGAAATAAGGCTAGAATTTAATTTAAATTAAAAAAACAAAAACAAAGAGAGAGTAGGAAGGAAAGTGCTGTAAATACTAATGAGAATCATTATCATGAGAAAAGAATCTGAATTAATTAAAAAAATGTCAATCTTTTACAGCTGGACAAGCTTTCTTCATCGCTGAATAACTATAGTCCATATTCCATGGAAGTGAGTTAATTAAAATGTAAAATCACAAGTTTACAAAGCACACCACACCATGCAGAGCACTAGAAACTGACATAGATACTGTGTCATTTCTAGTAAATGTGGCAGCAGGTTGATTAGTCAGCGTTCCTACCTGTGGCAGAAATCATAAACACCTTCACAAAGAGGGACAGAGAGCGCGGAGGTCCAGAATCCATCAGTGAGTGTGTTTATGCTTTGCTGTCTGAAACAATTCTGTGATCACTAATCTTGATGCACACGGAGACTATTTGATAGAGTTGCTGGCGCGCTGCCTGTGTGTGTGTGTGTGTGTGTGTGTGTGTGTATGTTTCCCAGCAGAAGTCAGGGTGTGGGGCTGATGGGAGGGTTGAGGTTTAGAGAAATGGTTGAAGGTTGGGGGGGGGGTTGATGATTGTTAGGGTTAAATCCAAGAGTGTATTTCCAGTACTGCATAGCCAGCTGTCACAACACACACATACACACACATAGACACACAGAATGGGAACAAGACATGCACATAGCTGGGACATTGTACTCGGTACATGGCCGCCCTCCAGTGTTAAGGTACACCAGCAAAACACACTGTATTGTAATTCTGTTCATGGCACCTGGCTACTGTCATTCAGAGGTCCACATGGAAAAAATAAAATAACTCATAGACTATTTGAGAGCAAATTTAGCATGGCAGTGGTCTATAATAAGCTAGTTAACAGCTTTTTCCATTAGAAGCCTTGGTTAAATGTGTTCTCTACGATAAAGGGATTATAAGCAGGAAGATTAGATGATAAAGAGAAAGAGACAGCAGCAACAATGTGCATGTCTTCAAGCCAGAAAGTAAAAAAAGCTGTGCAGTGGACGAGAGAACAGGTGATAAGTCTCGTCCATTTACAGCACACCCTCTGTGATGACTGACCAGGCTCAGAGGAGGTTGCTGACACATTTGTGGCCTGTCATTACTGACTGTCTGCTTGTGTGTCACAAAAATACTTCCTACCATGAAGCATGCTTCCCACACACACACAAACACACAAGTGAAGTCAGAGGCAGTCAGCGGAGTTGATGCGTTGCAACAGAAGTATGTGTGTGTTTGTGGGCGTTGTTTACTCAGCTGTTAGACTCATATCCTTGTATATCCCTGTTATAAGACTTGGGATGTGTGAAAATCCCATCAGATTTGAATAGATAGATATTAATTGTGCCATTACTTCTGCTTTTTGGGGATCATTCACTCAATTAACACCATGATCAAACAGGCCCTGAAACTTAGTGACCACAGTGACACAAGTCAATGCAAAGCTGGTTTACAACACTGGGGCATCACTTCTTCATGCAACAGTTGCCTGACAGACAATGAAAGACTTTAAAGGTCAGCCTCATTTCAGGTCCAGTTACTACTCCCTGTCTTGGAAATAAGGAAGGAAAACAGGGAGGTAGTAGTCACCACAGCACAGCAGCTGTTGTGTTGATGGGAAAGCTCAGCGTCAGAGGGTCAGATGAACGGGGTTAGTCTGGGGTCATAAAAGGAACCAATCAGCATCAAAAGTCTCAAGAGAGTATGTCTGAGTCTTGACAGGACTTCAGTGGAGAAATTCAGCAGGATTAGCAGCATTAGTGTTGGCTAATTTGAATATTATGTATGACATTGTTATATTCAAATTACAAAATGAAAGACTAAAACATTCAATACAGCATGTAATTAAGAGCATTAATAACAGTTTTATTTATATATAGATTTTTTTTTACAAAAATACAAAGGCTTTTTTCTATACAAATAAATATGATAGTAATAAAGATAACATGAATAATATACACAGTCTGAGTGCATCACAAGAGGCTCAACCTTTGCAAAAGACAATGACAATCTGAATAATTTATCATTTTGTACAGATTTATAAGTTAGACAAGGCTGTGACTCCATATTAAAAATAAACAAACAAACAAACAAACAAACAAAAAACAACCTGTGGTGAGATGGGCAGTCGATAGTTCAGTTGATACATTCATGGGTAGGTTTTCATTTAGAGCAAATGCCAGTCTCTCAGATAGGGAAAACAAAATTTTGTGTATTGCAGAAGATGACAGAGGAAGTTAAATTTGAGTGACTGTACGTTTTTTTGTGTGTCTCTCTGTCCCTTAACAAGAGTTTTCTGGTGCTTTTGCATCAGGTCTCTTTTAGAGTCTTTGTACCATCATCTCTCCTTTTTATTTTTCACATTATGTCTCTTGCTGTTGCTGGCAGAAATTAAGTCTTGAGTGCCTCCATTGCCAAAGCGATGATCCTTGGTACGCTGCGATAGAATGACTCATTTTCTAGACCCACAAGACTGTAGAAGGTCAAAGGTCGTCCTCCAACAGTTGCTCTGACGCGCGCCTGGTAGAGTCCCCGATCGTTCTTTGAACTCAGATCAACTAACACCTGAACAAAAAACAGACTGAATTAGAGGATCAGAGTTGAAAATAATCTCTCTTAAATTCTCCATATCAAAATAATAATTTACCTCTTGGAAATTCATGAGTAAATTTTTGTTTGGGATGTTCAGGACCCATCTGTAGGAGTCTCTGACTTGGCTGACTTGCTGTGATGATTCTCTGACTCCAGGACAAACTACAAGAAAAAAACTAAATTATTTCATTTGACAAATGACAAAAAACATGGCACATTTTGAAGGATATAAAGTTTTGGCAGATCGTGGGGTGGCACATACTTTTGCTATTAGTTCCAGGTATCTGCCTCTTATGAAGAAGGCTTCTGTATTTTCTCTGAAGACTTAAACTCTTTACAGTGTGCACAGTTTGTCCGGGTTCAGCGGTCAACTCTGAGTGGCCGCCCTCAATGGCTGTCTGAACCATAGTTGTTGACTGAGCTGGTAGTGATAAAGATTTAAATTCAGTTCTGTCTCCAGAATCAACCAACATAAAATCCTCAGATGTGGTGCTCCATGTTCCATCAAGAGAAGTATCTCTATTGGATGAGGTTTCACTTTGTGACTCATCTTTTGTTATACTTCCATCTTCTGTCTGTAATTTTTCAATCTCACTCATCAAGGCGGTTAGCAGTGACCACGGCTTTTGGGAATCTTCAGAGTAGGAGGAGGAGGAGGGACTGGTGTGGACTGGTTTCCTGGGGGATGAAGTAGGGAGACTGGGAGACTCTGCTTCCAGGTAGGTTGTGTCCAAGTGTAAGATGGGAGGAGCAGCTCTGGAGTCCAGTTTGTTGCGTAAAGCTGCGATTACAGATTGATATTCTCCCTCCAACTGATGCACTGAGGAGTCCTCTGTCTGAGGATTACAGGTTAAAATAGATGAAATGAAGATCAGTTTGGTTTAACCCACATTAAAATATATAAAAACAGTTACCAGTTTTTTTGCACCAAAAAAATCTACCTGTAAGAAAATGCTGTGCTCCTGTTTCATTGGTGCAGATGACATATCTGGGGATGTGTCAGTGTGTTGTTTGTCCAGGTCCTCAGCCATGTTTTTTAAGTAATCCTCCCAGTCATCAACCAAAGGACCCACCTCCTTGAATAAAGCAGGAGCATGTGGAAGAGGGTCCATTTCTTCAGGTGCTACAGCTCCACCTAGCTGTTCTGCAAATAATAAAACACAATAATTACTGAAAACATAATTTTTGGAAGCCAATGGACAAGTGTTTTATCAACAGCATCAAACTGTCACCTATGTACCTTCAATTTGTGTGAGACACTGGCTCAGACCCAGGTCCCTCCTCTCTCTGGTATGGGTGAAAGCTGTGCTGTAGATGTGCTCCACCAGCTGAGGCAGAGTCTGAGTGAAGAAGGTCAAGTCTACCTTGTCTCTGATGTAGTCTTCAGCTCTCTGGAGTAAGTCTAAAAGAGTCTGCAGGAAAGAACGCATCTCTGGATGACAGAGAGAAAATATGATTAGGTATATTTCTGAATATCTGTATATTACTGAAGAATAAAGGAAACAAAGTATAAGTCAGAGCATTGTTCTACTTACGACACTTCTTGAAGCGGGTGAGGCATTTGTCTTCTGCCATTCTGCTACAAGTGCTGGCAGATTGACCAGGGGGACAAGTCAGGGTGTAGAAGTGACAGAGAGAGGTGAATTCTGACCTTTGTTCCTCCTCTGTCATTTCTGTTGTCTTTAAAAGTTCTGGACATGTTGGTTCCCGACTCCCAAATGACTCTACAAAGATCAGTATTGATTCTGTTAGTCTCTTCAATAGTATTTTTATATTTAAACATAAAGTGTAAGTCAAATGCTTTCAGTTTCTAGGGTAGGTTATGGTTGGTTTGTTGTTTGAAACTCACTATGTATCTCAGCCTGAATCCAGTCAGAAAAAGCAGAAACCCGTGTGTAAACTCCAGGTTTGCCCTTCTCTCCACAACCATCTCCCCAGGAAGTGATGCCATGGAGCTGGAAACGACCAGAAATACGGTCTTGGTAGATCAAGGGACCTCCAGAATCTCCCTGCAGATGCCATGATGAAAATCCACCAAGAATTAAAGAAGGAAAACAGAAGGCTTCAGGCTTTAGAAATTAAGTGTTAATTAATAAACTAATTACAAGACCCAAATGAAACCTGAATTGTTGTGTTCTCCCCACCTGACAAGAGTCAATGCCGCCGGAGAGATAGCCAGCACACAACATGGTGTTGGTGACCAGCTCTTTGCCAAGGGCGCTCTTACAGGTGCTCTGAGGCAGCAGGGGAACCTTGGCCTCCATCACTACATCAGCAGATGGACCATCTGTAAAGGAAAAATACACCCACCACATCATATATCAAGTATTGACAGTTTAGTATAAGATAACTTTGGTTGCTATGTGAGGTATTTAAGCAGAAAGCTTACCCATAAAAAGCATGAAAGCAAATGACATTTCATGTCTATTTGCTCCACTCACCTTCATAAAGGGAGCCCCAGCCTGCCACCAGACATGGGCTACCAGTAGGGGGCTCCATGCCAGAGGGAAGACACACAGGGATGACATGTTCAGACAACACCACTGGTGATGTCAACTCCACCAGGGCTATATCGTTGTTAAATGTCTTTGGGTTGAACTGCAGAAAAAAGAGTTTAGTTTAATGGTTGATTGACTGAGTAGATGACTGATGACTTAATTGATGGATCTGTAACTGGTTGAACATCTGTCACCTTAGGATGAGGGATGATGCGATTCACTTTGAGAACTTGTTCATCAGGGTCAGTCTTGGTGATATCAAACTCCCCCACTACGGCTGTCCAGTAGCTCTCACTACGGCTGCTGCAAAAGTCAGAACAATGAGAGAAACGAGGAGTGAGAGGGTATGAAGTGTAATAATTTCAAATGCTACAGTCAAATCAAACACTTTAATACAGTTGCAGGACATAATGACACATGCAGGCTTACCCAGCAAAACAATGAGCAGCAGTGACCACCCATGAGCTGTCAACCAGGACACCTCCACACATTAGGCCACCATCTAGTTGTAGGTTGACCAGCCAGGGCCAGCTGCCCAGAGGAGCAGGGGAGCCACCCACAATCCTTGAGCGAGGTTGTGTGATGTTCTGCACTGAAGATGATCTCTGACCACACACTGCTGCTGGGGTAGAGAGAGGCTGATGGTCAAGAAATGCAGCAAATTCTTCTTTTTGTAGACAAAGAATAAATAATAAATGGGATAAAATGTTAAGACACGTGTATCCACTCACCCTGTGCATGTGTCTGTGTAGCAGGTTCCAGGTTCTGCATTGTGGTAAGCAGGCTGCACTGGAGGACACGGGCGCTGCAACTCTCACCCATGATCCTGATGCAGCTGTCCTTATCCAGTTCTCCTGGTGGGCAGCGATGCTGATAGTATGCACAGGCCTGGCTCAGAGCCCAACTCCGCTCTGCTTCATCTTGAATCTTCTGGGCCTTACTGATAATGTCACAACTGGGCTCTGACAGGGCAGTGGCAGGAGACGCTGTTGGACAGAAAGAAGAGATATGGGAATTAAAGAGACAAGAAATCATTCAGTGATGGCAGTAGACAGAGTGGCTCAAAGATGCTGAAGAATGATAAAGGAAATGAGTGATGTTGCTCTCACAGCAGGATCCAGATAGTTGTCCACAGTCTTGAAACAAGCAGGGAGCACAGCCCCGGCAGCCAGCCTCAGCTCGACTTCTTTCAGATGATGCACGCTCAAGAGCAGACAGAGCACTGGTCATGGCGGCCTCCAGAACCACAGTACCACGATCAGACAGAGCTTCATGAAAGGAGGAGGAGAGAAAAGAAAGAGGGAAACAAAAAAATATTAAATGGTTTGAATGACATTGATAAAAAGAAGAAGAATTCCAAAGAGAGAGAAAGTAAGTCAGACTACAAGTCACACAAATGGTGGAGATAAGTTTGAGGTATTGTCTACACTGCTTCATTGCCTCCATTTCATTGTTTATCATAGTTATTGTATCAAATCCCAGTGTCGTGTCCTCAGTTATGTTCTGTCTGTCAGTATATATTTTGGTCATGTCATTAGAAACCAAATTTAACGGCTTCTCCTCAAAACTGTTTATTCATAAAATGATAAAAGTGATAAAGTGCTCTCAGATATCAGATAACATTTAGGCAGCAGTGCACTGAAACCACCAGATTTTCAGAATTCAGACAAAATTAACACCAAAATAAAAAATGTGGCATCAGGTTAATAGGAAGGACATCTAGGTCATTGCATGGAAGACTGTCATTTGCTCTGGGAACACTATGTGTGCTTGTGTGTATGTGAGCAATAACATGAACTGGTGAAGCTCTTTGATGAGTTTGTGTGTGTGTGTGTGTGTGTGTGCCCTCTTTTTTCTCATGCTGCTCTTTGAGCTCATTGGCATCGTGTTAGGGAAGCTAGATCACGCTCAGCGCGCTGGTGAGGCTTCTACAGAGACACTTCAATCAGGCTGCCGACTCTGCAGCCCCCCTCCGTGCCGCGCTACATCACAGGATAGGCCACTAACAACAACAATGCTGATTGAAGACTTAATTAGAAGGCCAGGGCTGAGCGGGCAGAGGCTGGTGGGTATGGACAGGCCTCAGGGGCATGGGCTGGCATCCCTGGGGTGACCAGGACTCTGAGTCCCTTGTTCTAAACACTCCAAACATACACTGTCATCACCAACCCTTTGTATGAAGGCTCTGCTGTGCTCAGCACTTCAGCCAGAGAAGGCCAGAGGTCGTTCATCACTGTGCTTTATCTACGGCAGCATATGACAATTTACTCTGCGCCAGCTCTCTGACAGTGGTAATGATGACAATGATGAAGATAAAAACAGGTGTGTTATAATATTTCTATTATTTGCAGACAGTTTATGGGGGTTAGCCCTGAACCCTAAACCTAAGTCCACTGCTTGCTGAAAAACAATGGCTATAATTAGAGTTGCGGTGTGGTACTTTGTTGAATTACAGTTTTTAAAGCTGAACACCTGCAGATACTCACTAAAATAGTTTACATTTGTCTAAACATCAGTTCATCCATCTCAGAGAAGTACATCTATCACCTAAACTAAAAGGGGTTACACATGTGTCAATAGTTATAATAGCCCAAAAACTCAACAAATTTCAGTAGGTACGTTCATGACACATCATTGCGTAATTTGAACTCATCACAGCATCACCAGTGTTAGTTTGCAGAGTTTTTGCTTGCATTAAATAAAAAAGATAAGCATTGGCTAACAAGAAAATTTAAAGCACACTGTATATTGCATTTTTAAATAGTTAGCTTCACCTCTGCGGACGTCAGCAACATTCATGCTGAGATCAGATTTCCTAACAGTAGTAACTGACAGGTATGGTTATGGATATTGATTGAGAGACAATTAGAAATGACTGTAAATTTGGGAAAATGTACCTTTGAGTGCGCTCTGGGGCATCCTGTAGACTTCTCTACCTGCCGGGGCTCCCAGCAAGCAGTCCAGACCCACAAGCAGCAGTGGTATCAGCAGCAGCATGGTGTCAGAGCATCAGACCTCCACTTGACAATGATAATAACCAGACAAGCAGGAAACACGCGGGACAACTGAAGAGGGTGCAGAGTTGCTGGAGATGAGCGTAGCCTGTGGTGTTTCCGGGTTCTTATTGTCTGGTGGGTCTCTGCGATCTGTAACTGTCACCCTCCTCCTGACACTCTGGGCTCTCTCCCACACTGTGGTGTAGGGCATCTGTCTGTAAGTTTACTTAGAAGAACAATAGGTGCCTGGAGTGGTCCCTGGTATATATAGAGCCCCCAGGGGAACACGAGTCGGAGGGAGGGGGGAGAGGATAGGAAAGAGAGAGCGAGAGGGAGGGAGGAGGGAGAAATGCTCCCATGGCCAATACACAAACAGATGAATTCATTAAGACTGTGACAGCAAATCGGGTGCAACTTGCCAAGGCTGAACATTACAAAGAGGTTTGGTTTTATGAAAGGAGACAGAGGGAGAGAGAGAGAGATACACATAGGGAGGGGGGAAATGGGGAAGGCAGTGTGATTGGCTGGACAGTGGGGAAGGGGGTGTTGTTTGAATTATTTAATGTGAAAGGAAGAGGGAGAAAGTTATGCAGATGAGGATATGGGCTGATGTGACACTGGCACAGGGGAATGTACACCGAGAGGGACGTCAGCGTTTGAACCCTGGAGCCAAAGCGTGAGTGGTGCGAGCAGAAGATGGACGGAGGTTGAGTGACAGAGTGTGAGAGAGGGAGAGGGAAGTGTCTGCCATTCTGCATGCCCCTCAAAGAGAGCATTGTCCCCGGCGTCCCTCTGAGGATGCCCACATCAAAGCCGTCCCCCGGGCATCACTTGGCCGCCGCCTCTATTGATCACTTACAGTCTTTTATCCTCCCCATTAAAATATTGTCAGTTCACATCACTTTTGTCTTTCTCTGCTGAACTCTGCTTTTGTTACATAAAGATACATTTAAAAGAGTTCTTATGAATGTGACGTATTTTTCAAGTTCAAAATTAAACTTTAGTGTCTCACATTTCTTGTCAACTTATTGGATATTTTGTGTCATGACACCAGTTGAAACAACAACAGACTTTCAGACAAAATGGTTGAGGTGTCTCATTGAATAACTTACATTTGTTGTGTTTTCATAAAAGAACAAAGTGAAGCTGACATCAAACGAAATATATGATAAATCTTTAAGTTTTTCAGTCCTAAAAATGCTGGAGTGTGCTTGTCATCTTTAAGGTATATAGTTCAAACAATAACACCATAGGATCTGTAGCTGTAGAGTGAGATTTTAATAAAGGTGATTGAACCTAAAAGCTAAGATATAATACTGAATTTCACAAAAGTTTAAAAATAGAGAATCAAAAGGAGAGATCAATCAAAAACTATTTTTGTGGATTCATGGTGTAATTTTAAGCAAACCAGGTAAATTACAATAGATGGCAGATAGCTCAGTATAGAAGAAACGCTATTTACTTAGTTTACTTAGTTGAGATATCATCAGTATGACAGTATGACTCTGTATGTGTTAACACATTGTGTCTAACATTGTAAGAGGTGTTTATAACTTTTATATTATTGTTATTTTACAACACTGGATAGTAAAAATGTTTAGGAAGAGTGACTGAAGCGTAAAAGCGAGCATTCACTTGTACGGTCACAGTCTACGTGGACACAGAAAGAGTCTGTGCTGACCAGTAACCCAAAGGAAGAGCGCAAATTGGAGTCAACGTTGAGCCAACTAACTGGCTGAACAATAAAAAGAGCAGCCGAATCTAGCAGGGCATTATCAAAGAGAGCCGTCCACTGCTGCCACAAGCCACTGCTGACAGCAGAGTTCACACTCACAACAACATACTGTACGTGTTAGAGAGTGTGTGACTGTGTGTTTCAGTCAAACTTTGTGCAGCCAAGTCAAGTGAATTCAAATGCTTTGATGTTGGAAGACTATGAACAAATGCACATATACAAAGAGGAAAAACAAAAATAGGTCTCAGAGATGGAATAGAGAGGATGAGGAGGCACAGTATGAGTTAGTGAAGACAGAAACCGGAAGTTTCAAGCATTGCAATGCAGAGATCTGTTAGTGTGTATATGTTTTGCTATGTTCACGGTGCTCCAGCCCCCTCCATGCACCCGTGCGGCACAATGGTCGGGAGATCTGAGAACAGACTCAGGCGGAGCGGAGCGGGAATGGCATGGGACAAATGGGCGGCACTCTTTCATTTTTCCTCTCCCTCTATCCATTTCCCTTTGATGTCCTTTGATTAATTTGCCTTCTGCTCACTCTTCCTTCATCATCTATCCACCAAGCATGGAACACTCTGCCTCTCTTTTCTGCTCCACTGCTCTGTTTCTGTCTCCACAAGTGATGTTCTACCTTATATAGACTTTTCCATTGGTGGCTACAGTTAATCATTGCTGTTACTAGTTAAAAGTTAGATATTCCTTATATTTTAGCATTTTTGTTTCTCAGTCTAGAGCAATGATATTCGGATTTTGTATTAAACTTTCTTACTTACTACTAATTGAAACACAAGAGACAATCTGAAATGCAACATATGTACCTAACTTTCCTAGTGCACCTGCTCATAATGAGGTACTAAATAGGAGTCCAGTTAACAGGTTGTGAAAATGTAAATGCTTCTTTGTGGGAATAAGACTCTCACAACAATTTTTCCTTAGTATAAAAACCCTATTAGTATCTCTGAGCAATACTGAATGGAAGTGTGAAATAACTGACATAAATGACTAGAAAACCTATTGTATGATAAAATGTAGCTTCAGCTGTGAGAGAAATATTCATTGCACTGTCTGTTCTTTAAATAGACTACATGACTGATACTGATATTAAGATATAGGTACAAATATCTTTTGTAATGTTCAGCACAATTAACTGTTGCATTGCTTAATAGTCAATGAAGAAACACAGACTGTTGTCAAAGCATGATGTATAGATTATCAGACTCAATCCCAGATTCATTTGGAAACATTCATAGCAGATGGGAAGATTTTAAATATTTAGTTTAACAATCTATCTATCTATGTCTAAAAATACTGGTTGATGATGTGTTGACAAGTCCGTCCTGAATTTTGAAAATCTAAAATATTTCCTTTTACGGATGTAACTGTTGGGTAACAAATTACTTAGACGATTTGAAGGCTGATAACATTTTTACCAGCCCATGTGAAATGTGAGCTTGTGTTTGAATCAGGGTGACAAGTCAGGCTGCAGAAACTCACGTGAATCATCTGTCTACAAGTGATTTGTCACGGCGGTTCACAGGCTTCGTCACTGCCGAGTTACATAAAGAAAACACACAACTCTCAGCACAAAATCACACCACAATGAGAACCTGAACAACAATCGTGTTGAATAACACCCAGGTATTGTGTTCAGTTATGAAACCATTTCTCCCATTGTCTCAGACAGAAAACAATTGAAATCTAGGTCAGTGGGGTACGCAAGGGAGAAGAGGTTCCCAACATTTCAGCACAGACAGACACTTAAACCCCCGACAATGGTCAAGCAGAAGCAGCTCATCACAGGCCTCTATTGGGTCATTGTTAGACATGTTGTTAATTAGATCTATTATGACCTCAACAATCACATTAACTGCTATTAAATGCACATTAACTATTTCATTAACAATGAAATATTCCTCTTACTTAAATCTAATGATTATATTGATATAGCTGACTCAGCTTATATGGAAACACTGCTCAGTTTATTTTTCCTGGAAATAATTCAACTACAAAGGCTCATTGTTCAGTCACGACATGTTAATGGAGCAGCAGTAAGAAATAAAACTTGTCTAAACAAATTAAAAACTGTAACAGGTGGTGAACTGGTGAAATTATTACTTATGATCAAAAAGTAGGCTCTCTTGTCTTCCCAGCTCACAGTTAACATGTTGTGAAGTCTGATGCCTTGATGGTCAATGATATGGGATGCCTGTATGTCCTTCTGACATTTTGCTCTTTCAGGCAGTAGTGGGTTGGAGCTACTTTACATCTGCTGGTGGATGTAACCATCTACAGTGATGGAGGCCTTTCTGTTGTACCTTTAAATGTGCTGTGGTACCTTCGAGGTAATGTGTCTTTTCACACGTTAATTCTGTCTTGACACAGCCTCACCTAAAACCACAATGAAACAGAAACTGAATTTTGCACAATTATAAATACTGCAGAATAATTCTTCATTATATGGCTTAACTCAGTACTGTGATGGTATGTCAGGTATATAACCTGATAACATAGATGAATTGTAAGTTAGGCAGAATAAAGATAAAGTGGGTGGAATTTCATGTGTGGAAACACCTGTATTCAAATATTTTTAGATGTTAATCATTTAATTCTTTACATGATGCAATTCTATGTGAGTCTGTGTAATTTTCTATTTACAGCCAAACTGGCATAGACGGTAGTTATAACTGGTCCAACTGCACAATTTGTGTGGACCACCAGATGGCTGAAAAGAGGGACAAAGAAGAATCTATTACAGGTGATGCTAATCCTCGATTAACATGCTGTAGCTGGTTTGAGAAGGCTGACATCTAGTGTCACAACCATAACATTTGTCTTTTAGTGACAGAACAGGCTGGTCTGGCAGAAAAAGTAAACCTCTTCTGGAAGAAACACTGGTTTGTTGGACCTGTTAAGACCTGTAAATGCTAACTGTTGGTTTTGAATAGATGGATAATCAGTCAACCAAAAAAACTCTACTACTGGTAGAAAACCAGTGCAGCTAATGTGACTATAATGTAACATGATGGTGGAGCCTTGATGCCAAGTGGCTGTTATTGTAGTGAATTGATCAGATCAGTGTTATAATGGTTTATTATTATCTTATTATCTTACATATTTGGATTGTGAAGGATAATTCTGATATGTGGTGAGGAGATTCAGGTGTCACCAATAAACAAATGATTAAACTTAATATAATCTTCAGTGTTTTGCTGATGTCACAGTTGATCTTGATCTAAGCTGAGACTTGACAGAGTGACAACCACCAAAGTAAAATGAAAATGAAAAAGATTCATAGTATGTAAGCCCTTTTATCAAGAGCTGTACAAAGTGTAATTATCTATGGTTAAGCTACTTTGTTAGCAATTAAAAAATTTGCTCCACAACCCAGCTAAAGTGAAGTTACCATACTGAACTGAAAACACAGATTCAACTAAAGAAAGTAACTTTAAAAATGATTAGGAATATATGTAGAGACAATTCAAAACATAAAACTTCCTGAAACAGAACAGTTGTTAAGTCTGATACACAAATAGATTAAGTGGCTTTTTAAGATTTAACATTTTAATCAGGCACATCATTTTAAAAGGTGATTAATGTGAGTGGTATGATTATGACTTGAGGAGGTGAGGATGGTAGACTCCTCTGTGACAGAAGAGAAAAAAGAAAAGGCCACATGGAGGCAGCATGGGACACAGATAAGAAATACTGATTAACCTCTCAGTTGGGTGTTGTATTTACATAGGAAACATATGTTAACACAGCTAAAGCAAATATGCAATAAAAACAACTTTCTCTCTGCACACAAGAAAACAGACAAGATTTTAACGACATAACTGTCACTATTGATTTGTTTTTATTATTATGATGTGCTCCACTTCAACTTCATGTATTATATGAAAGATGTCATGCAACGTATGATACAGAATCATTTCAAGCCACAGCAGCACTCTGTATGAAAACAAGCAGCAGAGTGCATCCCTGCTGAAATATCAAAAGAGAGTATTTCACTGTTATGACCCCTGCTGTCCCCTTTTTATCTGTCTCTCTCACAGCTGCAAACCCTCTGCCATAAAATAGTAATAACGTAAATACTAACAAACCAACAAAGAATGTTAATGCTGTAATCAAAATGCATTTTTTCCAATTAACTTAATGTATTCAGTTCAATAAATATAACACAGTTTTATAGCATTGTTACTGTAAAATGACTTATTGCTTTAAACAAGCAAGTATAGTGTTATTCATTTTTCTAATTATCTTCTACATCAGATAAAACTTCCTTCACTGTGTTAACAAACATGATCAAATCCATGGAATCTTACAAACCTAAATCATATGTTAATTTCTAGTTATATAATGTACATAATGTTTCATATAATGTAATGAAAACTTAATGATTACTATTTTCTAAGTATAGTAATATACTTTATTAAAATGGATTTTTCCAAATATTAATTTATAAGAAAATAGTTTGTCAAGTTGTACATCTGATTGATATTTTGTCATTTCCTGTATTTTTTTCACTTGAAGCAATGAAGCTTTACATGTATAACACTAAAATAGAATATAAAAGACAAAAAGCCTCACCGACCCATGCCTGCTGCTACTACTATCCGACTGACCTGTTGGGAGAGACAGAACAGAACCCCCCATCACTATCCACTATCCTCCGTCCTCTCCCCGGGCCCCTCCCCTCTCTGGCCAAGCTATTAGCCATGAATTATGGTGCTGCTACCATCACAGCCAATTGTCTGGATGAAAAGCAGGCTCTGCCTTGCTTGCCATTGTGTGCTAGCTTGTGCCTGAACAGCAGGTTCACGATCATTGTATCTGATCAGCTCTGTGGTTCAGGTCAGAGCAGGTAAGCAGATGACATTTCACTTATCAGGAAATGTAGGTTAGTGCAGAGCTGCATGTTGGGTAATTGATCACAGAAGGACATTTTCATTGCCACATACTGATCGCCTGATACTGACAATAAATTTCATGTAGTTATTCCACATTATTGTTGGTTGTCATAGTAGACTAGACATGAAATGATCTGCTAGTGCATGCAAATGACATTCAACCCAGATATTTCTTTGTACTCCATATGTCATGTGGCCATATATTCAGATGTATGACTCTAGTCTGGGAAATGATTCTCTTCCTTATAGGGCAACTAGTGGATATGTGGAGAGAGAGAGAGGGAGAGAAATAAAGAGACAAGCAGAGGGAGAGGAGAGAGAGAGAGAGAGAGAGAGAGAGAGAGAGAGAGAGAGAGAGAGAGAGAGAGAGAGAGAGAGAGAGAGAGAGAGAGAGAGCAGTATCCGTTACCAGGAAAACTCCTACTCTTGTATCACTGGGAAACCTGCAAGCAGATGTGATGGTGGAGTGATGCAGAGGCTGGACACAGAGACAGATTATCAGACGCTGCATTGAACAGTACAGTAAGTGTCCCTGGATGATTATTTTTGCTTATCTGTAGTAACTTATGTGATTGTAACTGGCGTAAGAGGACTGCAGTGTTGTCCAGAGCTAACTCTTGGCCAGCTATGCTACACTGCAAAATCCCAGACAGAATTCTTTAAACTCAGAGAACTTATGCAGAATTTTCATTTTGTAATAATTTAATTTGCTCTTTTTATAATGGTCAGTGTGAGTTTCAACTTTCCAAGGTGAGTACAGTGTGTCATTCATTCTGTGATAACACACTGTCATAAAAACCATACACACATGACTAAATCATAATGTGTAAAGAAGTCATCATCTATCTCAAATACCTTTTTTTCTCATTCACACAGCCAAGGAGACAGCTCTGCTTTTACAGAGGGCTGACATGTACCTTTATGTGTAGTCTGTGAGTCTGACAGCATCAGTTTGCCCTACTTTAACAAACCAGGTATTTATTTGCCTGTTATGAGCTGAGAGCACGGTAGCCAGATGGAGGCTGTTGATCTTGTTAGGAAGGTAGATGTGAAAAGACCATTACCTGGATCACAGCAAACACACACAGACGTGCACACACAAATGCCCGCATGTGTGCATGCACAAACACATATGTGCACACAGTCACACACTTACATGCATCTACCTTTCACTGACCTGTATCATGCACACTTGGTCACTGCACCTGCACCTGCTGCACTTAAAGTTATTAAGTGGTCATTCATGAAGACTTATTAGATGCTGCTTTAGTTACGTGAACGGAAAGTTTGAAGTTGAAGGCTAGTCACTAAGTTTATGTTGTCTTAGTTTACAATTAACAGAGCAGTTTGCTGTTCCATTTCTTATCACCCAGCCTGCGCAGTTAGCAGGGTTAGGGTTAAGTGTACAGTGAAAGTGAGACAGCTCACATGGATTTGCATATAGACAGTGACTGCATATGCTAAACATGATGAACAGTGTAGTAAGTGCTTACCTGCAATGTTAATGATTGACCAGACCACTAACACTCAAACTATCACAGTTGGTTGCTAAGAGCATGAGGAGACAGCTTGGCTCATGTGTACATATAAATATGTATCTGACAGGCATTTATACATGAACGTGTGAAATCAGTGGATATTTAGATGTTTCTAATCAATGCAGCAAAAACCAGGTCTAATTTAATCAGTTTTGCTTGTTTGGCATAACAATTTGCAAAGATCAGTGTGATTGCGCACAGAATGGAAAATGAGAGACATTAAATGCAAACTCACACGTTCCTCTTCCTGTCGATCTCACGCAACCTCACTGTGTACCTGTGTTGTTCTGCAGCCACTGGCAGAGTAGAGGCTTGTTGGTGAACCTGAGAAGATGGTGGGACTGAGGAACCGCTCTACATGGGAACCACTGCTACTCAAAGCCTCCAGCATCAAGTCCTGTGCCAATGGCTGCTCCCTTGGCATCACTGCACATCTGACATATGCCAATGCAGATGTAGAGTCTGTAGAAGGTCAGTAGTACTTCCATAGAAAAAAACACTAGAAAGCCTGGATTATTTAATTTTCAAAAGAGTTGTTAGCATCATGCAATACCACAGTATGTCTAGCTGATCTTATCTGATCTTGATCTGATGGTCTGATTTTTGGGCCAATATTTTATGTCTGTATTTAGTACAAGATATCATGAGGCAGTATTTCTAGTGTGGGCTAAATATTAGTGCAATGACACTGAACAATTGTATGTCATCTACCAACCAATCTATTAATTGGATGTCATCTGCACAGCAAGATGAGAAGCTGGAGATACTTGCCAGCTGCCTGAATTGAAAATTGTTTTTTTTTTTTTTTGCTTTGAAGAAATGAGATTGACGATTGTAAGGATAAATAGCAAGAATAGTTTGTGAGTGATTTGAATAAAACTCAAAGTTTAGTAAGCATTAAAATTGACCAGCACAAAACTGCAACGCTTCTATTTTCACCTGTATATTCAAGTAATTTGGCCGATCACTTTCCAAAGTGTTTACAATAAGAACATTCAGAAATCTGCAAAGTAAATTTGAAATATATCATGTGGTTTTCGTTACCTTGTAAACTGGAGAAAAAGTCAGAAAGTCGTTGTTTTGTGTGTCTTATGTTTTCGGGCCATGCAGGTGTGTTTGTGTATCCTCTCGGGGAGAAGGAAGTCGTGGTGGGTTTTGAGGCTGTGATTGCAGGCAGACTGGTGGGAGTCCAGATACAGAGCCGAGGAAAGCTGAAGGACTGCTGTTTGGACTGCTGCCCTGGATCTGGTCTCGACAGCCACTGTGGGAACGGCCGGGAGTGGAGCTGCTGTGGGAGCTCTAGCCATGACATTCAATGCACCAACGGTGAGGAGGGAGGATGAAGGATGAAGGAATGCAGAAAAAAATCCTATAATTAGATGCTCATCTGATAGGATATCTGCAATACCTTTCTGGGCTACGCATTTCCATCAAACAGCCTGCTAATGAATAAGAGGCAGTTATTGAGCAGTAGTCTATTTATTTATATATGCAAGAATTAGTCATTGGTTTTCTGTTTTCTACTTGATGAAAAATATCTGAATTAGAATAAATGTACTGTCCTCCAAAAGTTTTGCATGAACATGAATATAGCTACAGTAAGCCCCTCCTCTGTTCTGTATTAGTCTCAGCAAGGATAGAGAGGGCAGACGAGGGAGGCAGATACATTTGGCTGCCTGCCTAATGGTGAAGTGGTGCTCACTTAGCACAAACATATATCAACTTGAAATACATAGTACTTTAATGGAAACTGTGATATTGTGTACATGGCATAAATTTCTCTAAAGCAGCCATCACCACGCATATTTACATTTAAAGACATGACTCATTTGCTCGTCTATTGAAATTATTTGATGGTGCTGTATATTTTTATTTTTAGGGCATCTCATTCTGGATGAAGATCTTGAAAGAACCACCTTCATCGTGGGCACAGGGGTCATAGGACCCATGGATATAGTGTCCATTGTCATAAACACCACACTGGAACTTCCCACGTTAGAAAATGGAGCAATCCACATTGTCTATCCCTCATTACTGACTCCAATTGTCACTGGCCAGATGACTCCAAGCAAGAGTGAAAATGGAGGGAAATTAGAAGAAACTGGGTATTAATATGACAACACTATTACCTGTCTCAATAATCTGGATGTAATATAGAGAAATGGTGAAACAATCCGTATTGTTTTTCTTCTTAGAGCGACCAGCTGTTTTGGTGCCACATCAGGAAAACAAGACCGGATCCTGGACTCGGAGCAGCAGTGTGCCCACGCCATATTCACCAGTCCAGCAGCAAACTTGGCACCTTATGAACTCAACTTCCAGCTGCTTGTCAGAGGCGCCTGCCTGCTGGCTGGTAACAGTCTGTCTTCACAAATATAATTTTGATTGAGTAGTTCTTGACTCAGCTATTATGAAATGTAGGAATAGTGGCTAATTTCATCACCAAATAGAATTACAGAGAAGGTCTGAAACCAAATGAACTATATCCATTGGTGTCTGTTGGTGTACACATATTAAATAAAAGACTTAATCATCAAATAATCTCCAGTAAACACATATGGAAAACTTTATTTCCTTTCCTTCCCTTCTAAACTGGTTCACAGGACTGGAGAGTCCCACTCATGCACTGCGGGCAGATGCAGACCCCAGTGCCCAAAGTGCCTCTGCCACATACATTACCTTGGCGCAAGAGCATCCATACGACCGACACATAGAGATCATTCTACACCTCAGTGGTGAGTGGTGTCCCATAAAACTGTTTATACTTTCTGTTTGTCTTGTTTTCTGTTTTTTCATCCTTAAACACTTTCTCAGAACCTCACAGCCCACTGGTCATCTTAGAGAGAGGCAGAGTCTCATTCAGCCAGTATGAACAGCAGATCTTTTCCCGTCGTGATTTCATTCGCTGCACCCGCAAAGATTCCGAACCGGAGAGGAAGGTTGGTGGACTTCCATTTGCCTTTTCTACATCATGCTCTTATGCACATCTGCCCCAGGTTTGACAACTATAAAAAAAATATGCCAAAAGCTCACATTCTGTTGTTCCCCTCTTGCAGCTGGAGTTTGTGAGGAAACGATACCATAAGGACATTCTGAGCAGCCCTGTCTTGATGCTCAACTTCTGTCCCGACTTGTTGTGCGAACCTCTGGAGCTACACAAAGCCACTAGGGAGCTGCTGTTCCTCATAGATCGCAGCGGCAGCATGAGTGGTACCAACATCCAGTGTGTTAAGGTGAGCTGCAGTGAGAACAAAGTGAACCAGATTTAAGTTTAAAGTTTAAGATTAATCGTCTCCATCCTATCTGTACCTTCTTGTTTTCACAGGAAGCCATGGTGGTGGCATTGAAGAGCCTCCCTTCTGGCACCATGCTTAACATTGTGGGCTTTGGCACCACCATCAAACCCCTGTTCACATCCAGCAAACTCTGCACTGATGTTAGTTTACATCATGACCTTGCACAGAATGGAGAATATTCTGATAATTATCTGTTTTATTTACGGGGTTTCCGTAAAATTTCATAAATAATTGTTATTCTTATAATTCAATACAATGCATTGTTTCCAGATAAAAAAAAAAACACTGCACATTTGGATTATGTCTCATGAAAACAGGTGTTCTATGTTTTTACACTCTAATCAGGCCTGAATAGGTCAGTTCCTTGGGTTGCCTTAGTAGCAGAGTATCAGGTTTTATCCAGACCAGGAGATTCAAGGACAAACAGTCTTTGCACATACTCCTCACCATATGGTGACCTTTCATGCATTTTCACTAAGGCAGGAGATGTTCTTCCATCTCCACTCCTGTCAGGCGTGTTTGTCCACAGTGTGATTTGAGGCAGTTTTAAGGCAGGTGCTAATGTGTGTATGTTTGCTCTCTCTTTATTAGAGAAGCACTGATTCAATTCTTCACCATCCTCACAGGGTAATTGGGGCATCTGATATCAAACAGTGAATTTATCTTGACAACATAGGTGATGTTTGCACAGGCAACATCATGCAGTTGGACAGGTGCTATTTTCCAATCTGACTCCATCTCTGCTTTTTATTTTTTCTGTATCGACACAGGTCACTCTCATGCAGGCGTATGAGTACATCCAGAGGATGAGAGCTGACATGAGAGGCACTAACCTCCTAGGGGCGCTGTCCTGGGTCTACCAACAGCCCATGCATCGCTCATATCCTCGCCAGGTCTTTGTCGTTACAGATGGATCCATTGGCAATGTAGCCAAAGTGCTGGAGTTGGTTCGCAGAAACACATGTGCTGGCAGGTATGGAACTCCAGAACTAAATTGTCTGTTACAATTACTCTTACAATATAAATGGAAATCTGAGCCAAGTGTTAGTTTAGTTTTGTGCATGAACCAACTTTAAATAACACAGAGGTACCTAACTAGCTATGAAATTGAAGGTCACTATGTGGTTAAAGGTCCATATCTCCCATCCAGTTCTGTCCATATTGACATAAATTTACTCAATTTAAAGCCTTGATTTGGTAATTTATTGTAGTGTCCATAATTTTATCTCTGAAATCAAAGCTTAGAACCCAAACTGTCCTAACACTTGGTCCCATGGATATCATGTGTGAAGAAATGCACAGAGAAGAATCAGGCAAGTGAAATCAACATATAACTTAGCCTCATCTCAAACAACTAGTTAACCAGGATTTATACAATGACTAGCACTGGTAGCTTTTAAATTCTCGAGGATCATGAGGAGCAGCAGAGAGGAATACACTGTAGTGAGTGCAGCAATAACAAGGTGATAAATATGAGAGAGACATGATGTGGGGGAGGGAAGAGGGTAAAAACAGAGTGACGGAGTGAGAGAGATACAAGCAAAGGACTGAGAGTAAAGCACTGTGACAGAAAGCAAAGTCTGGGTTGAGGTATTTTTCAGCCCCGCCCAGTAATCCTGTTAAGTGCTCTTCTCTGCAGTAAGAGTCATACCCCTCCGGTTTCCCCCAGGCCCTTCAGCAATGCACAATAACTCCATTTATCCCTCATCAGTATTCTCCTGCGGGCCTGACTTTCTTCACTGTATTTTTGCTGTCCTTCTGCAAACTGTGCAAATATTTGTTTCTTGATTCTCACATAACACATCTAATTTCAATAGCTGATCACATTGCATTGTAACTACAGCCTGCATCCAGAGAAGCTACCTATATTCTCTTGGTTATCTTATTCTTGAAATGCTAACTGTATCGAGCTATCCAGACAGACCAGCTGTCTTTAGAGACGGTACTCAAGGTCTCTGCCTTTTCAATTATTCTGTCAACTGCTCTTTTCAAACTCCCAATTAGCCAAATGGCTTGTGATCCCTCTGAATGTCCAAATAACAGCTGCATCTGTTTGATGGCTCCAAAGTCTCTCTTTCCTGAGAGAAGCATCTATATGTCATTAGGGTTTCACAAATAGGGACATAGGGTTATGTAAGTCTGAGTCGTGGCAAAATGCTGGTATTTGATTTATTCAGACACTAAATCCAAATGAAAGGACGACACAGCGCATGTACTGGGGATGTGATTAAAATGTAAAGTATATGTCACCCCTGCAGATGCTTTGGTCTGGGCCTGGGTCCTCGAGCCTGCAGGAGACTCCTGCAGGGCGTTGCCAAACTAACAGGAGGGACGACAGAGTTCTTGGATGATGAAGAGAGACTCCAGCCCAAGGTCAGCAGCACTGCAAGGCTCCCATCCACTGGAGAAAATATGAATTGCAGAGCACTTTTAGGCATATTTTCCATACTGAGGTGTAATACCCATGCATCAGTATTAACAAATAATACAATGCAAAACAATAAAAAACAGTGTGCATCTTCCACCTACAGTTAATCAAATCCCTGAAAAAAGCTTTTGAACCTGTGCTGACTGATGTACGGATCGACTGGTACCTGCCAGAAAACATGGAGGCTCTTCTTACACCCAATGAAATCCCTCCTCTCTACACTGGGAATCGCCTCATTGGATATTGCACCTTGTACGATTTGACAAATTTCAAAACAAAAAAGACAGAGGTATACATCACTACACTTTTTAAAAGTATATTAGTGTGTGACTACACAGGAAAACTTCTGATTTAATTGTCTTTATAGACTCAAGGACGAGGCTACAAAGGTTTACATCGTGACTCCACAGGCTCCATTTTTGGTCAGTCAAATGATGAGCTTTCACCTCCTCCAGCCTCTGAACTGATGCCTGTGGTGACGTGTGCAGATGGCACAGATTTGGAGGAGGCATTGAGGGAGATCTCCCGAGAAATCTCTTCTGAGTTCTGCTGTGCCAGAGACACAGACCCTGGCACCAGCCCAGGTCAGTCACTCATCACTGGATCTTACATTTGCCCACTGGACACTTTCTGCAAAAGACATTAACAGCTGCCCTTTGCCCACTTTAGGTGTGGAGGTGGACTGGTCCAGTGATGTGAGGAAGAGGATCCAGGAAAGCTCCTATATACAGGAGCAGTACGTCCTCACTCGCTGCTCCCTCAGCAGTGAGCGGAGTCTGCAGACACAATCTTATTCGCACATACAGGCCTCGTCTCACTCTGACTCCACAGGTGGGGCGTTTCTGCCTGACTCTCACGCCTCTGGTTCAGTGCTGGATACAGGTTCTCTACCCCAAGGCCTTGAGAAGATGCCGCCCCCTGAACAGAGATCGTCCTTGTCTCGCTGGGCGGATTCTGCATGGCAACAAAACCTATCAGCTGAAAACCCTGATAATGGGGCAAAAAAGGTTAGAATAGATTCACCATTACACTAATTCATATGTATTGGAACATGTGTTATAACAACTGGTTAATTTTTACTGTCATATAACTAGAGTGGGTATCTGGATGTGAATGAAGAGTCTCGTAAAAGACAAAAAGCACTGGCCCGTTCAACCATGGCAGCACGGAGTTTCTCGTCCCCACAAGGAGAGCTGGAGATGCATCGTCTGCGGAGAGCTCTGGAGAGGGTCTCCTTTGACCAAACACTAGGAGGGAGGCTGGACGAAAGTGATGGGGAGACGAAACCTCCATCACGGGGAACTCTATCCCGCAGAAGCCTCACTGACTCCAGTAAGAAACCATAAAAAAAAAAAACCTACACTTTCTGTTTTCACTTTATCAAATTTCTGTCTATGATTTTTCCTCTCTCTCTCTGACCTGCAGATGGTCTCCTGTTTCCTGCCTCTCCTCTGGACTGGGACAGCTTCACAGATCCAGACTACCTGTTCACTGCTGCTCCCCCTGATGATCCACCTCCAGGTCAGTGCCGCTCACTTATCCACGGCTTGCTGGGTGGCAGGCCTGTGTCCTGGGAGGTCACTGTCGACCTGGGGCACCTCTGGACCCCACAGGGCCAAGAATCACTGGGAGCTGAAGGATGTGTAGGAGAAGAAGGGGGAGGAGGAGGGGAACCATGGGAGGAGATCATTCATCAACTGACTGCTCGCTCTGTTATAAGAGACTTTGAGAAAATGGCAGAGAAGGAGAGCGAAATGGGACATGGTGAGTTTTTACTGATGTACACTTACCTCCTTGCTATTATAAACACTGTTTTTCTTAAATTCTTCCTGTATTGGTTTATTTGATGGTTCCTTAGGTTCATCTAAACGATACCGTATGAAAGCCATCCAGACCAGTAAGCACTGTAACATCGTCTGCATGTATACAGCCTTCACCACCACTGATAGCAACTCCAACAAAGGCGTGAGGGAAAACATGGACGTCCAAACCACAGGTGTGTGATCAACTCACACACATTTCTGCGGGACATAATCTACAGCATTTATAGTATTTAAGGTAAATAATGTGTATTTTTGTGTGTGTAGGCATTCATATGGGAAACAGATGGAGCTCTCAGTCAGGTAGCCGCAGGCAAAGGGCCTACTCTATAGGTTTGGGCAGAAGGCGCACCAGCAGAGACAGCGAAGAGATGGAGGACAACTGGAACTCTACAGGTATAAGACTGAATGATACCACCACCCATTTATGTTGTCGAGGCTCGAGGTCATCAACAATCTTTGTATCTCTCAGACAGAGATGACACTCCCGCCTCACCCTGTAGCCTTACATCCTGGGACTCTAGTAAGTATTGCTGTCGACTTGCTCAGTGAAAACACTATAGTGTCAGTGTAGTCCCAAGGTCAGAGGCGTCTGACCAGAAAGCCAAATTCAAAATTGTGGGTGAGTCTGTACAGAGGGCAAAAAAAGAGAACTGCTCTCCTTTGGCACGTCCGTATCCCCTGAGTTGGTTCTTAAAGGTTCAATGTATTCAAATTTCTCCCTCTTGTAGCAGTTTGACAACTTGACTTTGGTTTATTTACACAGATTTGGTGATATCAGACTCTGAATTTTATTTAATACATTGTATGGAAAACTATATTTAAAAACTCTCATTATATTTAATGTTTTTGTAATTTGGATGCAAGGAGCCTTTAAGACCTGTCAGGAATCATCACTGATGCACCGATGCAACAATGCTGTTTAATGTTTTATTCCACACTGCTGTCTCAGGTGTAGGGGGTACTGCTTACTCTGCTACAGCTCCAGCACTATCGAGTGCCTCGTACACTCGCTCACAGCGATCTATCGAGAGCAAGTCAATGGAGAGCTTCCTTGGCTCCAGGTAAAGGAAACTTTCACATTAAAGTAGAATTCTGAGTGAAACATTAATTGTGATTATTGCAACACTCTGTGCAGGGGATTAAAAAAAAATGTTAATCATTCAGCAGAAATGGACTGAAAGTAATTAAAAGACCTTTCTAGAAAGAAGGAACTAATTGATAGGTTTAATATGGTGTGCAGTTGCTTAAATAGCAACAGCATAACATAATATAAAAGTGCAATGACTAATTGCAAAAATATACTTTATATTCCAGGTTTCCTCTGGGCCGCCTCAGGTCCTCCATTTCATCAGGAAAGCAGATTCCTCTCAAATCCCACTGTTTGTCTGCAGAGACTGAAAAACAACCTGAAACTGAAGCCCCAGACTACCTGCCCCTGGTGAGCTGCAGACAAACACAACATATGTCAACACAGACGTGTGCAAACAAATTAATTAATTCATGTCTGTATGGTGTCTAATCAGGTGCGTCTGCAGATGGCATCAGGAGCTTTTCTCCTGACTGAGATCTACTCAGACTGTGTCCAGATCCCTCTGGACCGTCTAAAAAGAGCTTCACCCTACAGCCTCCACCGCCGCAGTCTCAGCCCACCTTTCCGCTGCACATCCCCCAGCGCTCCATCTTTATCCACCTCTGCCAAGCCTCAGGGTGTTCCCTCTACTCACCATGTTACCTTTTCTCCTTCCTCTGGCCACCTCACCAAACCAGCGGCACCTCCTTTCCACCACACTCCAGATGACACCCCCCTGATGCTGGAACCAAGGCTTCGCCGAAAACACCCGTCTGACCGAGACCCAGTTGCCTCTCCCCCTGACCTCCCTAGCTCTGAGGAGGTCTCCCTGGAGCTATCTGTTGGCTCCACACACAGCCAGAGCCATGGCCAGGCAGATAGCGGTCGAGGTTCAGAGACAGATGTATGTGAAGGTTTCTCAGTAGAGCCAGCTGAACTCCAGGGGAGCTGCCAGTTGGCCCAAGAAGACCTGGAGGGCTCCAGTTGGGCCACTGCCGTAGCTCTAGCCTGGCTCGAGCACCGTTGTGCCGGCTACTTCATGGAGTGGGAGCTGGTGGCAGCGAAGGCAGACTTCTGGCTGCGCAGCCAGGAGTTGCCAGAGGGAGTGGACCTGGCAGGACTGAAGGGAGCTGCCAGACAGCTGTTCCTGCTGCTGCGCCACTGGGACGAGAACATCAAACTAAACATGCTGTGTTATAACCCCAACAACATGTGAGATAATCACCTCTGAGGAAAATGAGCCAGATAGACTGATTTGCATACTCCCTTGTTATCTAAGACTGTGACTTTAAAGAAGCAATGCCTTTAAACGGAAAAGTAAATCCTGTATTTTATCTGCAGGTTGGGCTAATACCATTACCCAGTGCCAAGTACATTCTAATATTAATTTGCACATGAAAAGTTATTGATGTAAGAACTTACTTTAATGTGACAAAACTACCCTTTACATGACATCAACCAAGTGGCCTTCTGCTATAACTATGCTTTAAGCAGTCACAAGAATGCCTTGACCACCTGAATGAGCTTTTTGTAGCTTCAGTTTTAGTTCCCTAATCGTATAATGTTACATTATATTGTCAAATGTATCACCACAATCAGTCTGTGTCAGATGGAGATGATTTTGATTATCAGAATGATTATTTGATAAACTAATTACTATAATAACAATAATAAAAAAAAACCCCACAACAAATCTAGCTGTTGTAATGACTAATGAGAACTAATGAGAAAACAAATCACATTGAGGTTAAGTGGCATCTCTCTTTAATATAAAATGTTACAATTTTGCTGTTTCAGTCTCCTGCAAATTTTTCACATTAAATCTACGTAACACAGGACGAATGAGTTATGTAACAAATCAGACAAAGAAAAAGCTGCGATTGTCTACGGCTTAGTTTGTGTAAAATCAAACACCTACTGGAAAAAGAGTTTTGTCCTTGTACTGGAGAACACGGAAACAACTGTGGCAAGTGGAAATACTCCTAGCTTATGTCTGATGTGCATTTAATTTAAAGCTTCGCACCATGTTTAACTTCTCTGGGATATTAATGATAATCTTCATTATACTCTCTTAATTCAATTTACATCATTGGTGCATCAGACAGTCACTTAAGATAATCTCATTGTTTAGACTATATGAATTATGGGAGGACTGTACTTTTAACACACTAAGTAAAAATAGTCTATTTAATAAATTCTTTCCACACACTAACATTCACAATTTCCTCCTAGCACTGTACTCAACTCCTTCCTACTTTGTATTTGAAAATGAAACCTGAGAATCCATATTTTCTTCCTTTTTTCATCTCTTCAACTGCGGGGACAACTACATCCCATTTCATCGTGTAGGTACTGTATCTGTCTGCAGCTGCACCCTCATATTTGCTTCCCTCACCTTTAGCAGCGAGCTGAGATGAGAAGCGTCAGACGGCTCCTTGTTATTCATGTATAAACAGTCTACCCCAGTGACCTCCCTCTGCGCCGGTGTTGTGAGGATCAAAGAAAGGAGGAAGATGGAGGCTGTTCAACAGCTGATTTGACCGAATACAACATCTGGTCTGATCAGGCTGTGGCTCACTGACGTTTGTCTTTGACGGACGTGTGTTTTTGTGTTTCTGCTGGGCCTGAAGGCACAGGCGGAGCCAGCCACAAACACAGGAGGATGATGAGGTGACAGACATGAAGTGCAGCTGAGCTGCCATTAGTCGACGGGTAAGTGTTCCATGACAACTCGATCAAACCCAGGATCAGGACCCTGCGGACAAAGATAAAACAATGTAGCATTAACATTCGACTGAGTGTTTAATGATCATTTAAACCATGTCAAAGTTGAGCTGTTATGTCAACATTTACTCTTACCTGAGCAGGTGGGCCAGCTTCTTGACACCTCCACTCCACAGCAGGTAAGGTAGTGTGTGGAAGTACCAGACATAGAACTGGTAGTGCAATGAACGACTGAAGCACATTCCAATAAAGTTAGAAGTGAACAGAATCAGCACTATCTGTGCTAGTCTGTTAAGGCTTGAAACCAAAGCAAGTGAATACCAGAAATATCATTTTTTTACACTGTGACCACTACTAGTGTTTGTGTTGCTGATAATCCTGATGTGTTCTTTAAGGAACAATCTTCAACAGATATGAATATACTCAAATGCAACAGAAGGATATGATCCACAGTGCTCTTCTGAGGAGGGATTTTCCTCTTGCTGGGGTCCTTGAGGAGTTCAAAGATGCTCTCTCCTGGCCTGGTTTAAAAAAAAAAAAAAAAAAAAAAAAAAAAAAAGGAGGGGGGTTTTTTTTTTTAAATTTCACCCTTGATTGAAATTATACATTAAAATGTAGGAAATGCTAACACTTTCTTTAACTGCAGAACATGTAATTTGTGAAATATCTAATTTATAGAAATATAAATGTGCATGGCATCAATGTTAACACTGCTTTTTATGGAAGAAACACTAGAATTTGTATTTTTAAGTTTTACTGTTTAACCAGTGAGTAAAAAACATCTCTAAAGCAGTGAGAACCGTTTATATCATACTATATGACATACGCCATATGACATTTGAAGGAGCAGTTATTCAACCTGTTTCTAATTATGGTCCAATGCGTCATATACTGCTAAAATCTCTTAATGTTGCATCATGACAACTTGTTACTTGTGTGCAGTCAAATAAGATGGTGTTAAATAAATAACAGACAAGAAGCTTGACACATACGCATACAACATACAACCCACACTTTTTCTAAATATCTGTCTCACCTCTTCCACCGACGGAAAGCGAAGAGCAGCAAGGTGAGCAGGTGGGCAGACAACAGGAGCAGGTGAAAGTAACGATTCAAGAAGAGCCATTCTGGCAGGAAGCGCCAGTTGACTGTCCACTTGAACATGAACTGACGGCCGAGATCAAAAGCCCGGCTCACATAACCAATGGGATTCTCCAGGAGGAAAGGGAGGCCCAGCAAAAGCTTTGATATGCAGACAGATTAATTTAGAAATGATGTTAGAAACATTTAACACAGGTATGGTAGTAAAACAGTACCTAAATTCTTTGTTTTGGGGAAAATTTACCTGTATGCCTGCGCACAGAGAAAGTTTTGGGATCGTCTTGATTAAACCAAACTCAGACAGAAGGAGGAAAAGAAGCCCAGGGGCAAAAAGAAGGACGTTCATTTTCACAGACACTGCTAAACTGTCAGAAAGAGAGAAAGATTAGGTTGTAATTTCATAATGTAATGCTTAAATTCACAATAATACTGTATGAAGACTCACAAAGAAACTCATGATGACACCTGATCTGAATTAACATAGGAGGATATTACACTGGAAGCAACACTAAGGAGTCCACACTTGCCTGTATAGGCCACAACCAAGGGTCCAGTATCCATCCATAAAGAGGTTGACTGCTGCAAACAGCAGCATCATGGCCACCGGGTCATTGAAGAGACGTAGCACAAAGATGGAGTGGATGCGATAGGAGGCACAGCACACAAAGAAGAACACATAGGGAGGGACCTGTAAGAAATGAGCAATAAATGAAGACGTTTTAATATATAAAAAAAAAAAAAAACAGAGATAGAGCTAAAGAGAACAGTCTCATACAAAACCAGGGATGAAACACAAAAGATTCATGATGTTGTAGGATGTTACACGACCACAGACTGACCTTCTTAGTGCGGCAGTATATCCTGAAGACGAGCAGCAACGTAATGAGGTAGAAAACAGCAAAAATGTACTGGCCCAGACGGATGTTCACCCCGTGGCTGGTGATGTAATACAGAGCTGTGAAGATGTAGACAAAGCCAGCCGGGTACCTGCAACAACAAAGCACTAATTTATCTCAGAGTCATGCACCATCAAACTATCTCCTTAATAATGATGGAGAGACCCACAGCACTGTAGACCTCTGAGACTTACACCAAAGGGCCCGTGTCTCCTTTCAGCTGAGTGTAGTCGTAGGTACCGTTGATGACGCCCTCCACTTCATCCATGTAGGCTTTCCAGTCTATTTCTGTATCTGCATGAGCATGAATCGATGATTGTGAAGAATGATTAGGAGGATGACCAAAATATCAAATCACTTTTTTTTAATTTTTTTTAAATTTATGTCTTTATGTACATTTTGAAACAACAGTAGCCAATCACAACTTCCCTGGATCAACAGTGACTCTTATAATGACAAACAGCTCTAAACATTTGTGAAGCTATAACTGGTGATACTTGAGCTCAACTGGAGAAATAATTACACTAAATCATCATTACTTTTTTCTTTGACTTCTATTGTTATAGCACAACACTGAAAGAATCCCAGTCTCGATTAATCAGTTGATCGTGTTATCTTGATATCAGATTAATTTAGTCAAACCTTCACTGGCTAATGCTTCTTAACCGTGAATATTTACTATTTTTTTTATTTCATCAAATTGTAAACTAAATAACTTTACATTTTAGACCGTTGGTAGGACAAACTAAGAAAAACAAATACCTCTTATGTGCACTGGGAGATATGGAGTTGTCAAACATGACACAGATGACATACCAGCGCTTAAATATAGTGGTTACGTTATTAACGCGATTCTAGAAGTTTACAGTGCTGCCATTTAAAATCTTTACTTTTAAAATGTTAAAACCAGCAGTGTCTAAAAACTACGGCTGGTATTTATCACCTGGACAGAGCGGCCAAATGTACGTGGTCATGCAAGGACAGTAAATTCCTTTTGACAGGTGGCATGAAGTTGGAGGGTTTGCTAACGCTAGCTACTTAGCGTCCAGGCACGTTCAGTAAAGTAACAGAACGCCATAGCATGCTAACTAGCCGCGCAGCTACTTACATGCCACTTTCTGTATGACCCAAAAATTGATCCCGATCTCCAGGAACCACAGCACTGAAATGACCAGCAACGTGTACTCCGTCTTGAACAGGACCAGATGTTTGTCCTGCCACAGTGTCTGGAGCTTCCCCCACAGCGGGGACGGGGAGCCGGGAGACTTTCTCCGTACACCTCCTGCCATCTCGGCGGCGTACAGGCGACGTGGAGGGAGGACGTAGATGACATGCGCAAACTTCGTCATGTGACGCCATTTTCGTATCGCCTGCGTCACGTGACCCGAACAGCACCGTATAACCCAATATGTCAAGTTGGGACGTTTCTTCTCTTTGACAGGTAAAACAAAAGACTTGTTATTATCAGCCATATTTCATCACTGAGACATATAATACTTTTATATGTGAACTGTAGCCGCTCGTGCGGTTAGTTACCGTGGGACTTGAATACAAAATTTCAAACGATTAGAGGTCAGTGCTGGCTAGCTGCTAACATTAGCTCAACGAGATTTTAAACAAATTACTTTGAGGCCGAAACTAAACATGATTAAAATGAGCTGTCAGCAAATTGTTCACATTTGTTTTTTTTTTTTGAAAGATTAGTGTTATTTATGTTAAGCTATGACTGCAGCGATGCCAGGAAGTCAAAAACTAACAAGGTTGTCAAAGTTTGGAGTCATATTATTGGTTTTGAATGTCATAGTAAACAGGAATAGTATGCAAATAAGCCTTTGACTTAAATATGTCTTTTCAAACTTTAAAGACAACAGACAACGGTCATGTTCCTCCCATGATAACATGTAGTATTTTACCCTTAATTTGGTGGATGATGACCAGTTGGAAACAGTTTATGACATTGAATCAATATATTCCAAGAGGCTATGGGCTCACAATATACGTTGCTGTTTGTTCTGCACTTACCTCAGATAACTCAACACTTTGTTGCACACACACACACACACTGTAAACTTATGATTTATTGACAGTCTTATGTGTTGTATCTTTGTGCAGGTCTGCTCCCAGGGCAGTGACAGGAGACCCAGAGGCAATGGATCGATTTTCTGTGACGATTGCAGAAGCAGCATGTTTTGGGGCCAGCCTCACTCTCACAGGCATCTGCTACTATCTGTACAGGAAGAGCCGGGCAACAGTGGATAAACTTGATGTTAGTTGTGGATCTCGTGTAGTGAAAATCATTTTCTGTTTCTTAAAATTCTGAAATTTTTGTTTCATGCTGTCCAAGTCATAGTCAGGAAAAAGATTAGCTGTGAAACAATGTAAACATGTTCACATACTCTGTCACATAGTGTTTGTAAACCTCTTAAGGTAGATCAGCACTGTAGATCTGTTAATGTCTTTTAACTGTGATTATAGGCATGGGCAGTTTTAGGCCAGTTGTTTGCAGCATAAAATATTAGTAGTATTTTTATTTATTTATTTGTTTGTTTGTTTTATTTTTTATCCATGTATACACATGTATACTGCATACACAAACACTGTGTTGTCTTTTTTCACCAGAATGCTCCACACTTCACCATAGATGGAAAACTCAAAGACATTTTGAAAGTAACTCCAGGAGCATGTCTGCAGTATGCTGTCATTGAAGGTAATCAGGGTCTCATTGTTGTCACTAATAGAGACAAGATGTGATCAGCATTAGTCCATTGAAAGATGCAAGTACCTCCTCTTACCATCTCTTATTATCTATTATTTGTGTCTGCTTGTACATGTAGGTGCTGTGCGACCACTAGGGGAGCCTCTGACGAGTATCCACCAAAAAGAATTTGTCGGAGTGTTGCAGAGATTCATGTTGAAAGAACACAGGCTGGTGTGGAATCGCCTTTCAAGCACTTGGTGAGCGCTATATCTCACAATCAGATCAAATTACTGTCCCATGATTGTTTTTATACTGAGTATTCATGATGGATTGTTCCTGCGTCTCCCTGTTGCAGGACAGACAGTGAGCGAGTCTTGCATCAAAGAGTGAATGCGGTGCCCTTTGTGTTAGTGGGATCAGATGAGACTGCAGTAAGAGTCCTGTGTCCTACGCAGGCCTCTGGCGTGCACATGGAGATCACCCATGAGAAGTTTCACCAAGTCAACTCTGGCTTTGGTGACATTATAGGACAATACCTCAGTGGTGAGAAGCTTAAAGGGCAATTGGAGACTGAGGAAATGCTTAAGGTCAGTTGTTTGATGTGATGCTAACATTGTTAACTTAATTTGTGTTCAAATTAGAAAGTAGAAATACATTTGGCTAACCAACTAACTCTTGAAATTGTTTTTTATTATCTTCATCATCCTCTTTTCTCAGGTGGGTGCAACTCTCACAGGTGTAGGTGAGTTGATACTGGACACAGATGGCACACTGACTCTTCGTCCCCCTTCTAATAACACTGAATATTTCTTGAGCATCATGGACTTTGACAGCCTGCGACAAGATGAAGAGTGTGTAGTTGTTTGGTGGAAGGCTCTCGCTGTCATCTCTGCTTTGGCCGGAGCAGCGGTTCTCGTCTGGGTCGGTCGACGTTACTACTACCACCTAAAAGTTCAGTGGGAGCAGGAGAGGGAGAGGAGGGAATTTGAGAGACTACAAGCTGAAGTCAGGAGAGTGCCCGCTGGTGTAGCGGGCCAGGATGCCCTTCAAGAAGATTGTGTAGAGAATGCCTGTGTGATTTGCCTCACTCAGCCACGGAACTGTATTTTGTTAGATTGTGGGCACGTGTGTTGTTGCTACAGCTGCTATCAAGCTCTTCCACACCATCGATGCCCCATTTGTAGACAGAGCATAAATAGAGTGGTACCACTCTACCACGTCTGAGGCACCTGTTTGACCATATAACCTCAGTGGAACCTAACCACCATACAAACTGTACCGGCTTTACACCTCAAAGGTTTAAACTGATGCACTTATACCTGGAAAAAGGGCAAAAGTAAAACCACTGTTTTGTTTTTCTTTTAAGAACATACTGTACGTATTGGTAAAATGTGAATTATAAGGATATTGTGCAAAGATTTTCTCCACTACATGTTCTCATGAGGTACTTTTATCTGAAATTCTTAGAAATACAGAACAGGAAATCATGAAAAAGGTATGAATTTCTGCGGTAGAAATGTTTATTTTCCTACATGTTTGTTACGTGCCTTATTCTGGTAATTTATATGGCTGCTGCTGTCTAGGAGTGACTGTACTGTATGTGTCTGAATAACTCAAGTCTGATCATAAGTAGCTGAGCTTTTGTTTTGGACAGATTTAGTTGCAAGAGATCATGACACAAAAAATAAATCAGGTGCCAAGACAAAGCTTTAGTGCTGAGGTGTTATTAAAACACTGTAGAGGGGGCAACCGTGCTTCAAATATTGGTTTGTTCAAATAAATTCAGTAAAGCATCACTCTTTAAAATTATTTGTATTGTGTATTTCACTTACTACAAATTCTAACTGTAATTTTTCATTTACTACAAAATATTAACTTTAAAGTGAACTCCTATTTTAGAAGTCTGATTATTGGTCTCGTGGAGTGTTGAATTGTGTAAACAATCGCTACAGAAAAAGTAAAGTAACATTAAGTTTATAAATGAAAAAAAAAAAAAAAATCAGAGCTTCTAAATTGCTTGGCCCATTTTATTGTTTGAGAAATGGGTGAATACATCTTTATTAACCCTGGAGAGGCGAGTTCTACTTTATTCTATTATTATTCTATTATGTTGACTCGTTCAACACGTTGATTTGATTTGATTTCTTACTGGTGACTGATCGCCACCTTGTGTTTCAGCTGTGGTGTGGTTGAGTTCAAAACACACATTAATCATTTATTTATAAAGCTCAGCTTAAAAGGGGGTTTAACTTGAGATGGGGCTTTAAATAACAACTAAAAAAAATTCTGAACAAATAACTTAGTGCTTGGCAAATCAAAAACAGCCAACATATAAATAGATCCTCTCTGATCCTTATGAGGGTTAACATGTTACGTAACACTTATGTGTTGTAAGATCGATCCATGCGACATGAAAGCTTTATACTTTGTGCCTTTTAGTTTTAAGAGGTCATATTGCCTTTGTTAGCCACATGGATCCTGATGTTGCAAGTACAGACAGTTATAATCTTTCATATCTATATTTGTTTATTTCCAGCTTGACGCAAGTCTTCAATCTTCCTGTCTGTTACATAAATGCAGGTTCATACCTTTTCTTGTGATTTTACAAAAAAGTTCACTTAATAGCTGGAGAATTGTTTTATGGTGGTCACATTTAACTCAAAATTTTCCACAGATTTATCTCCTGCAAAATTCTGTGTTTATATAAGTCAATATAAATATTGCATTCAATTATTACAGTCAGATGGCTTATTTAAAATGATATATTTGATTATCCTGGGATAGAAAATCATGTCTGAGGGAGATGGATGAGATGTTTTCAGTCTCAGGTTGTAGTAAAGATACAAGAGGTACGAGGTTCACATGTTCATTCTGTATACACAGATGATTTTATATAGTTTGAGACACGGTGTGCTGCCTGCCTGTGTCTCTAAATGACAGCTGTTACAGTCAAATGGCTGCTGTTTGCCTTAGACATTAGGGAAGTAGTTCATGTCTAAAACATGTTTTACAGGACTCTCAAGATGATGTGGATTCATGATGTGGATGTGGATTTAGTTTTTGTTTTTTTGTTGTTGTTTCATTTCCCGTGGACACAAATGCTTGTCGATAGCACCTGGTGTCTGAAAAGACTTGGGTGTAGTGAGTCATCATATGTACTATTTCTGTCATCTCTAACAAGCAGTAAGAAGATGTGAAGAGTGGCGGGTAGATGAAAAGCAGAAGCACAGAGAGGGAAGAAAGTAATGGGTGCCTATATATGTATGTAGATGGGGACAGGGGTTAAAAAAAAAGCAGCTGTGTGACACAGGATCCCATAAATCTGCCTGGCCGGTCATAAGGGTTCACTTTGACAAATTCTTCCTGAGCTCTCTCAGCAGAACAGCAGCTGTGGCTCTGAGACAACAGACTATTCCTGTATCACCCACAGACCTCTGAGGGCGCGGAAAAAAAAAACCCAGCATATTATTTCTTTAACAGTTTAATTTAGTGATTGAATGGATAAAAAAGACAGTACGACAAAAGTGACTGCTGTGAAAGTTTGACTTAATTCTTCAGATATACATTTGATGCTATGTGTGTGTGGCTCATACAGAGATAAAAGCTTTGAAAACAAAAGTGATGATTTTCTCAACATGTTCATAGTCACTACTTGAGAAAATAGATCAGATCTCAGAACAACAAGAAGCATCTTTTAGTCTCTCTGAAGTATAATAAAGAATTACTGCTTCTACCACTAGGTGTCCATCTTTCTTCACTTGAAACAGTGAAATTCATACTGTACCGGCTGACACTGAGGGAGCACACAGTCTGCAGCGGATGGCTGGAAACAATTAATGAACGCTGTGAGATCCTGTTTAATCCATTCTGATAGCTGACAGACAATTTAAATGACATGATTATTCTCTAATTGGCCGTGCTTCATGGGTGTAGACCCTTATTTGTGATGATGAGGTTGCAGACGGCGGTGGTTCACTTAGGTGAAACCTTATTTATTACTTTCAAATGCCGGAGTTTAATTGCAACATTAGCTTGTCTAGTGACATTCATGACTTTTTAATAATATCAATGAAGTTTACAGGGAAGACTATCAGTCTGTTGGTCTACTTTGGTCCAAACTGAAATGTCTCATCTATCTAAGGATGGGGATAATTATTATTGTTGTCTGTTTATTTTGTTTACACTCACATTTCCTCTGGTGTTATAATGCCAACATAATTGACATTATTGATTTGTTAAAAATATACATTCACAGCTATTTGATGGACTGTCATAAAATATCTGCATCCTAACAGACTAAAATAAGAACTATTCAAAGTATCAAAGTATTCATATTATATCCAGCATGTCAGCATTGTCACTTAAAATGATGTGGTCAGATGGAGAGACAGTATCATAATTTCACAGATAATAATTTTCAGCCCAGCCAAAGAACAGCAGATGGATCTAAATGCAGTAGTTAGAAAAAAGCCATAGAGTGTAAAATGAAAATGGCAGAGTTCCAGTTCTGCAGGAAAAGTTCTGATAAATCTTGACAAACGGTGACCTTGTATGCTTGTGCTCCTCGTAGGGAGGGATGGGGGTGGTGGTGTGGAGGGGCCTTTTTTAACTCTGGCAGCCGAGCATCAACAGACACTTCAACAGACAGCAGGGAGAAAGGTAGAGATGCTGTATCTCAGGAGAGAGAGCCATCACAGCATGCCACAGTCCCTGATGCCAATTACCGCTGTCACCCATCTGCTTTGGGCATGCGGTGAAACGTGGGATAAGTGACCTACTTTCTAACAGTGGTGTGACTGCAGTGCCTCTCCTCTCATCAACAAACTGAGTGATCCCTCCCTGTGGAGCCCGAGACAGGGATGTTGTCACAGGGAAATAGACAGTGGTCCAATATAAAGATTTTTTTGTTTGGCTTTTCAGTTTGAGCAGATTATGTTGGTTTAGCTCTCATTCACCCCGTCCAGGGTTGTGAACACAAACATACTGTATCTCCAATGGAGGACGGTAAAACAAACCAACGGTTGTAGACACAGATAAACACCTCTAAGATTTCTGTTGCCAACTTAATGCAACAAGTGAATGGGATTGTCATTATGGTCTTTTGGGTACTTTCAAATAATAAAAAAAAAAATTGTTCTAGCATCAGTACTGCATCAATACTGACAGATGTAGTCCTTGTAGTCCTTTTGGAGACTTCAACAAACCTCTTCAATTAGAATTAATTTCTTTATAGGAGAAATCTGGCTCTTTAGCTGCTAAATGATCCACTGTGTTTAACCAACTGTTTGCTAACATTGCCTGTCTATTATTTGGTTGTGTAGTTTGTGGTGGATTTAAAGGCTTTTTCACACAAACTTCCATGTGAGCCCAAACAATGTTGTTATGGGGGCCAGAGAACCAAAACAAAGCGCTAAAAGATGGTAAACTACACAATGAAACTGTAAGTTATAAACCAGAAGGTATCTCATCAAACAGTTACTATTGATTTTTAATGTTGTAGCTCTTTAAATTGTACCTTAAACTATAACTAAGACCTAAGTGCATGTACATTGTCCTATAGTTATGGCAACACTTAAGTGGAGTTCTTAAAACAAACTTTCCACCACTGACCACAGCATGAGCGATAAATGAGAAAACATCCATTTGAGGAGACACTGCTAGAATTTAGTGACACATTATAAAAAAGTCAGCAATGTGGCATTAAACAACATGAACATTCACCTTTGTATCACGATTTCATCATGCTGCAGACCACAGCTGTGAGCTTTTCTATCTCAGCTGTGTGCTCACTGGTCCAAGGACAGGAGCTCTGCCAATGTTCCCACAATCTTTCGGAGGATGTTTATGCAAGAAAACAAACAACATTAATCTTCATCAGGAGAAAAGCAGATACACACAGTACTTTCATTTGGTCTATGACTGCAGATGGTCTGTGCATCTTTCCTCTTTGTGCTTATCCTCCAAGTTACATTTTTAGTTTTCCTGAAATAGACTATACCTGTTCTCTCTCTCTCACTTACACAAATCCTAAGCAGAGAGAATTGATCTTGGCCCTTAGCTCTGGGCTTGTTATCGGTGTTTTTCCTAAGCTAGTGTTCCTCAAGGAGGAACATAGTGTGTATATACACAATGTGTGTGTAAGTCCAGCAGAGCTTGGTCTGCCTGAGGGGAGAGATGGGGAGGGGGTGAGTGACTCAGCACGGTGATTCATTTGTAATTGGGAGCAGTGCTTCAAGAGCACACACACACACACACACACACACACACACACACACACACACACACACACACACACTTAAGGGTGGGTGCCCTTGTCAGAGATGATGGGACTGATTGAGTGAGCTGGATCATTAAGAACTGCTGCCTGATAAAGGGGCAGAGAAAGAGACTGAGAAAGAAATCACAGCAAGTGGTCAAAGAAAGATCAACTGAAGTAAACCGAGATTGACCTAATGAGGTGTATGACGCAGTGCATTGTTATTATTATTATTAGGGTTAAGAAGTAAGACAGAGAGGTGTCCAGTTGGTAGACAGCATCCACGTCTCTTCCCAAAATAGTGATTGTGAAGCAGCACCTGGTACCATCTGGAACAGCAGGTCAGATTTTTCCCCACAGCCTCAAACTCTGTCGCTGACTGATGACATCATGTGAAATTGCTGGCCCTTGTTTGAACCCTGTGGCATGAATCAACTGCTGTGCTTGTTGACAGCTGGTGGCAGCAGTTTATTGGGCAGGAGGAGCTCTGTGAGTCATCCCTGAAGAATTACATTCAGATAGAGTGGCCGATTTATGGTCTCTGGTGCATTACATGGTTTTATACGCTGATGTCGGTCAATGTAAATGGAAAAACCCTGATCGGATAAAATGATTAATTATAGTTTTCTGTAGTCTATGTTCAGATAATTTTTTACAAGCACCAATATTCTCACTATCTCTCCATGCACAGAATCAGACATCTTAAGTCCAACCTGTCTCAAAGGAGGTTAGTTGCATGTTTTTTTCAGTAATCTACCTCAGTAACATGTTTTACAGGGAGGGGGTATGTTTCTGTGAAAGCCAGCCAGGGGGCAGGAGCTCACTAAGTTTTGACTCTGCAGCCACATCACATCTTAACCCCACAAGAAACCCATGCGCCTTTTCAACACTGACTGATCTTAAGACTGTCAGCTGGCTGCTAAAACAGAGGAACACTGCTTCAATGGAAAGGTTATTTCATGCTTTATAGACACGTCAGCTGGCTCGAGCTGTGTAAACAGGTTTGGTCCGGTAATAAGCTCTCTGTCAGTTCATTATTTTAGTATTTTATGAGACACCATATGCTGTGAGGATAGGATGTTGTAACACAAACTGCCACAAAGAGAAGGCAAAGGAGAAAGACATAAGTTCACGTGTAACTTATGTATAAATGAAGCTGCCTCTGTCCATGGTACTGAAATCAAGCATGTATTGAGTTCTGGCACACAACCAGGACCATAAAGGAATTATCCTGTAAATCACTTTATTTTTGTATGGTTTGTATTTCTTTTAGAAAAGCTAGAATATATATGATGCTAAGCATGTAAAATCTGTGATGTTTTTTCAGGCTTTTTTATTCTATATAATGAATATGTCAATAGTGTTTTATTTTTTAAATTTTGTTTCTTATCCAAACCACAAAATGCAGAAGGTGAATAAGTTTGGCACTAAATCACAAAGCTGCACGACTCACAGGAGAAAGACACAAGAGAATGTAATGTTTGGCACATAAAAATACTTTTCACTTTAAGTAGCATGCTCCTTTAATTTCCTGGCGCAAAGTGTTATCTTATCTGCATACATGTTTACTTAACATTACTTCATCTACCTTATATGGTTGGTGGAGTTTAATCTATAACAATAAGCTACATTACATAAACAGAATGTGTAAGAAGAATATAATAGAAAATATGCTCTAACACTCATTGAATTGTGGTAAATAAGACATATTTTAGTGAATGTATTTGATTACCAATCATCCATTATGATGCTGTCTTTCAGTTTTAACATTCCTCTAAATTATGTAAATAATGTACGAAAATAAGATCCTATGACTGTAATGTTATGTGTTATAATGGGAGATATATTGCAACCATTAGGTTCTTTATTCAAGAACAGAGTTTCCCACAGAATTCCTCAAGTAAAGCTCACGTCTTCCAACACTAAGCTGTGTGTATTGAACAGTTTCATCTGTTGCCCGTTGGTGTCGCACTTGATCCTCCACCATTCGGAGTCCCACTATACACATACAGGTGCGCGCACACACACGCACGCACGCACACTCGCGCTTCAAACCCGGATGGATGACTTCACCGTTCTGCCTGGGTTTCCTTTATGATCCCGGGATCTCCCACTTCCCTCACCAGACATCATCTAGCAGCACAGGCGAACACAGCTCCCTCTCTCAGTGTCTCTCTCTCTCACACACACACACACACACACACTCACACACACACAGTCTCTTCCTGCAGCTGCAACACATCCAGAGACCACAACAGCACCGGGACCTCAGACCGTGTGGCCCCTCATCTACATCGAGTTAAACTCAGAGAGGATTCAGCAGGAGACTCAACAATCCGCCGCAACTTGCACAATACAAAAGGATCTACGGCTATTTTTCCTTCTTCTTCTTAAAGCTGAGGAAGACTTTTATCTACTTTTTTTAATTAAGAAAAAACAAAAAAAAAAAAAAAAACAAAACAAACTCCCTGAAAGCTTGTGATCCACAATGTCCGAGGTGCTGCCATACAACGAGGGGAAAATGAGCGGCTACGGAGCGGACAGCGAGGTCAGTCAGATGTCCTTTAGCTGCGGACTGCAGGACACAAACGCCTTTTTCGCTGCGTCGCAGGCGAAAAGACCCCCGAAGCTTGGACAGATCGGCAGAGCCAAGCGAGGTAAGAGGACGGTCGAATACAAACACTAACACTGACACTAAGGGTGGGATGTTGTCATTATAATTCATATATGTGCAGGAGAAAAAAAAAAGTGGTATTATAATTATGAACGTTAAATGCATGTAAGTGAAAATCTTGATTATGGTGAGCTAAGTTTTTTTGGAAAAAAAAAAAAAAAAAAATACTAAGTCTAACACAATAACATTTAAAGTGTTTACATGCACGCACTAAAATAAAAATAAAAATAATACATATATTTATCATCATATAAGGACACACCCCGTGTGTGTACCCGCTCAAACAGTCAGGTTGAACAGTGAAGATAAAAGCCTTGGCTCGTCGCCATTAACGGGAATGAGTTGTTTTCACCAAGTGCGCGTACGTCGACGCAGGAGGGGGAGGGGGGTGCTTTATCGTGCTTTATTTATGTATGTATGTATTTATTTATTTATTTATTAAATCACCTGCAACCGCACTATAGTCACATTTTCTTTCAATTATCACAATCGGTTATTTACTGCGCCACGATCTTGAATATGACATGAAACGTGACGGTGTCAGTAAACATCTCGTCCCTCTGTGTCTCTTGTGTCCACAGTGGTCATCGAGGACGACCGAATAGACGAGGTCCTGAAGGGGATGACAGACAAGTCCTCACCCGGCGTGTAAACATGAACGATGCCTTGCGAGACTTTTTTAATTTTTGATCACCGATTTGAAGCACTTGTCGGCTGTGCATGTTCGAGGACTGCAGGAAGAAGGAGGGAGAGGAAAAGACGGCGACACGAAGCGATGGATGGATGGATGGATGGACGATGGTGATGATGTTGATGAAAATGGAGAAAGGCAGAAAGAGAGTGGGGGAAAAAAAGACGAAGGAGAGGGGAAATGGAGAGAAGTGAAATGAGATAAGGAAGAGAGATGAATGAAGAAAGAAGGAAGAGAAAGAGAAGAAGGAAGGAGTGAAAAATGAAGAAAGAAAGAGAGAGAAAGACTCTGGAAAAGACCAAGATTTATCATGGGATTGCTGGCAATTCTTCAAACGAATCCCGATTTTAACTACTGCTGCGCAGCGAGATGTTGAGATGGCGGACACTGCTCTGTATCTCAACCTCTGCTGACTTTAATGATGGATGAACTTGTCATTAACTTCACGACCATCTCCTTTTTTTCTTTTTTTTTTTTTTTTTTTTTGTTCCTTGAAAAAAAAAAAAAGCGCTGTAACAAACAAAAATACTGCAACTGGCGGCTGAAGCTAAAATCCCAGCCATATTTCAATAAGTTGTACAGTAGGTAGACTATAAGCTCTCAGACACCCCTCCTCCTCCCCCCCTCCACAACCCTTCCCCCTTCCTCTCCCCCTCCTCTCACCCCTCCCTCTTCCTCCTTTAAGGCTTTGCTTTGTTGACTCGGTCGGCGACGGTGCATTCAAGGGAGCTGTCCTTTCAGCACTGGTCCAATGCATTCCTGTTGCTGCTATAGCTTTTTAAAAAACAAAAACAAACAAACAAACAAAAAAAAAAAAAAAACAAACAAACAAAAAAAAAAAACAGACCAACCAAACTTCTCGAGTCTACTAAATAGAAGCGCTTCATTGTATGTAAAAAGAAAAAAACATATATCCGAGGATGGTGCAATGTTAATATTTTATGTAGTTTAAAAAAAAAAAAAACACAAAAAAACAAAAAACAAAAACAAAAAAACCTTTGTTTTTTGGGCCCTTAGACCAGAAATTAAAACTGAACCACAGTTTCTCCTTGTATTCAGTGGTTAAAGGTGCAGGCTGGCACCTTCATGTAGCTGATTTACACCTGCACATATCTTTTATTTTTATTTTTTTCCCTCTATTTTTTTTTTTTTTTTTTTTTTTTTTTCCTTTTCAGATTTTCAGATTATCGACACAGGCCAGCAGAGATGTGGAGATTATAAGTATAATGTTTAAAAATAATAGTCATGAAATTGATGGGAAAATATATATATATATATATATATATATATATATATATATATATATATATATATATATATATACTTTCTATAATTTGGTTATTTTAATTTTGCAAATATCCGTGTTTGGTCTTCTTATAAATTTTCAAGTTTTTCTCCATCTATTTGCATGAACTTTCACTCCGGTGCCAACACAGGTGCCACCACTCTTACCCTGGCACGCTTCTTTTTAACAAAAGTCATATTTGTATTTTTATATCTAAATATTTGTTATTTAAATGATATGCTAGTCTATCGTCTTACAATTCATCAACAAAAATATTTCTACTTCAGAGAGGATATACAGAGTGAGACTAGGCTTCACAGAGGTGAACCTAAGATTTTGGTGGACTGGTCTCATTCTATATCAGAGGTCGGACGTTTTTTAAAGACTAACTGAATGTGTCTGGGGTTTTTGCACACATCAATGTTAAACTGTTATTAAGAAATTGTATACTGTGACTTGAGCTTCGTTGATGAATTTGTTAGAAAATGACAGTTTTAGAGTATATTGCACTGTTTACGAGTATCCTCAAATAACACGTTGTTATTTGACCGATTTTGGACATTACAGTTTTTGTTTTTTATTTCGTTTATTTTGTACCATTATTTTAAAGAAACTGGATATGGTTTGTTGTGCATGAAACCTTAATATTTTCAATAATGAAACATCGTTTTATGAAGCAAAAAAAGCAACAAAAATGTCATGACATTCTAAGAATGAGTCATTGTATATTATGATGCCATTTTCACTGTATTTGGTGAATTAATAAATGGTGAACGAAAATGTTAATGTGATTCTTTGGCATGGATTTTTGTCCCAAAACAATTTTTTTTTTTTTAAATGAAAATTTCAATGGAAGATGACAAATAAAGAGCCAGCATCACAGCTTGTTGGCTGAGTTTGTTCTCTGATTGAAAAGAAGAGAAACAAAACACCTCATTAAACGTCACAAATAAACAAAAGATCTTTTGTGGGAACAATGCAAACACATATTGAACCTTTAGTGGGGAAAAAAGCCCCCACCAATGTTCCCAATCTATATCTGTGTGTAGCTGTGGACTAGACCACCACAGCCATTATCTCAGTGACAGTAAATACTGATCCTTAATTAAAGAGCAGAGAAGAAACAGTGACCCATCTGTTAAGCTGTTAAACAGCTCTGTGCTGGCCTACACTAGTGAATCCATTAAACCACAGACCCCCAGGGAGCCACGACTGGCTACATGATCATCTATCACAGTCTGGCAGTACAGTCCTCATTCAGACGACTCATACAAAGTCTGTTGCAGGTGTGAAAACATTAAAACGCTTCATTATTTGGTGGCACCTCTGTACAGTTCATGATGTCATTCATATCTAACTTTATCTTGTCCACATCCCTGGTAGTGTGGAAATTGTCTAAGTCTAATATGAAATGCGTCTGATATAAAACAAGTCCTTATGAACATCTACTGTTACACACGATTAAAAGAACAGCAATTCAATCTTTAAAAAAAAAAAAAAAAAATCCAGTAATAATTCTCTATCATGTTTGAGAGGACGTGTCCCTATTTCGAGATGAACCGTCCTCCAGGCTTCAAGCAGCAGCTGATCTGTGGGAAAACAAAAGGATGAGGGAAGAAAAAAGTATTAGAATTACTGCCAAACTACATTACACCCAAGATCACATTAATTCACCACTGGTGACGTTACCAACAATGGACACAGAGTGGACACAGTAAATCCATACAGGACACAGTTGTCCTTTTTGTTCAGTAGTTCATCAAGTTTCCGTTCATAGATGGAACAGTAGATATGGGACATTTCAACCAGTTTTGTTTTTGCCTTTTGGGTGCAAAGATGTTTAAACTGGTTCAGACTGATGCACAGCCTACTAACTATGCATACTAACAGTAGGTTTCTGTGACAACAAATATACCATCAGCACCTCATCTATTGTGGCTATTTGTATGTAGTGATGTTTTATTACATCAGCAATTCCTAAGTGAAACAATGGGGAAAAAGGGGAAACTACACTGCTTGTAAACAGTTCAAACTGTGTCAGTTAAAATGTGTTTCCTTTCCAACTATGATCCACAGTATCAGGTCACATTTAACAAACTACATCCTCTGACAATGAAACATAAACACTGATCCTTATATTACTCTGTATTGCACTTCACTCTAATAACAGCACAATTCAATGTCATCAGTGTAAGCATCAGTGAGATTATTGACTGTCCTGATAACATCTGCACTGGACTGAACGAACACGTGGTGCTATCGATCATATTGTTGTTGTGGATGTCGTGTTTGTCTGAAACCATGGACAATTACACCTTACACAGTAATGTGTGGCTCTGGAGGGGCAGAATTGGACTGACATGTTTGAACAGATATTGAACTGTGACAGCTCTGCTACTCAACACACTCCCTGTGATGAGACTGACTGTGAACATGTGATCCATTCAAGTCCCACTGTTGACAAAGCTGCAGGATGGTTCCTCATTCAGTGTTGTCATCTGATTCATAGTTTTTGCAACATTTTTGGGGTCAACAATGTTAGTAAAATGTCTAAGTCAAAATGTCAGCAAGTAGACAAGGAGACAATAAGCTTGACATTTACATGATACATTACAATTATACTTTAGTCACAGAACTATAAGATTCTAAATTCCTGGATTCTACATAACCACATTTACTGCTGTTCTGAGACTTTTTTTCTGAATCATCAAAGTCTAAAGTTTAATTAACTAAAATGTTTTTTCAAACACAAAATTAAAGATTTAGGTTTAGTTTCTCATTTCTGTTCAGTAAATAAGAATCTAAACCACTAGTGAGCATATTATGTTTTGTATTTTAAGTTTTATTCATAAAAACCAAAAACTTTGGTTTTGGTTGTGATTTCAAAGGGATTTGGGCATTTTAACCTTAAACCTCACTCATATTTAGACAGAACAAGAGCCAGGACATGCAGATAAATGCAGTCCCCAAAACACTTAATTATGACTTTAGGTAATTAAAAATGACTGTTGTTAGATGAAAAAATAACAGAAATATGAACAACATGTCTACTATTCTGTGCATCATCTCATCCTTGACTGTGCATTTGTGAATTTGTAAAGTTCTCCACAGCCATTGGATCATCAGCCAATTTTTTACACAGACATAGAATCATTGTCTACTATCGTATGGGTCATGTAAACTGCATATTCTGTTGGGATATTTTCACATTTGACATAAGATGAGCCGGAGCACAGGTCATGCTGGGTTCAGTGGGTCCTGTCCTCCCCAGTGGACAGTCACTGTGTAACCACACAAACACATGTGACAAACATGCAGACATACATGTGTGCTGAACAAAACAAATATTAACAAAGAGCAACTCTCTCTGTCCTCAGTGCAAATTGGGCGTGTGCGATGGGGACAGAGAGCTTTGGTCTGGTTATACTTTCGCCCCAGCCTCAGTGGCCATCCATTAATATTCTTCCTCCTGTTACGTAAGCCTGCCATACAGTATATTATGCCATTACGCTGCCCCAGGGGAGGTGGTCAGATATGCACAGCTGTTGAAAGCAGCAGCGGTGCTTTCTCTTACTCCACACTGCATTTAATGTGATTCACTACATCTCACTTACACTGGTATGTAGCAACTGGATACACAGGCTGTAGATTAAAGAAAAGATTTTCTACTACAAGTTAGGTTTCATTTTCACAAAATTACAATCTGTACTCATATACATAATTGCTAAGACTTGGCAAAGTCTGACAAGGCAACACTGATCTGCTTGCTTGACCACCACAATATAAAAGCTTCATAATTAAAAGAGATGGTTGACTGTTAAACGCTGCAGGAATGAATCCTTAAACGTCTAAAAAGTTATCATTTCTGCACTACCAGTTACCCTGTACCAAAGTATGTGTACTTTTTGGAATTGTTCTTTTGGTTTGAAATCTGAAATAACATATGTATGACGTCTTAATATTTTTGTTTTTTTTCTGCATCGCAATTTTAAGCCTTTACATGTACTAAAAAAAAAAGACAGATTATCTTGTTCAATCATATTCTTTCTTTGTCAAAGAGCTTAGCTTCTGTAATAATACAAAAGCTACTGGAAGAATCCTATTGGCTCTTTGTACAAACATCATCCGCTGGACATGATGGACATAAATCTGAATGTAATTTACACAGAACAGATCCTGAAATGTGTTTTTAAAAGCTTTTCTTCCAATGTGATTCATTATTATTGACAAATGCAAATGATACCTATTTCGCTGGAAGGTTAGGTTGTATTTAGGTTTTTTTGTTTTTTTCCTCATACATATTTTTTAAACGTTTTATCTTTTTTCCATTGTTCCAAACACAGTTCATAAAAAAACATTCATAAGAAAGGGAATAAACAACAGGTCTAATAACAAGGTTTACCTTGTGTTTTCTATAATCATACTCATTTTACTCATCCACAGCAGTTGTATTACATTTTCTACAAGGTGAGAAAATGATGTTGACCATGAGTAGTCCGGGCCTTTGTTTCATCTCACACATAATCTGACTAAATAAACCTGGTTGTTTGTTTAAAACCTCAATGATTATGTGGTCACTTGTATTTCTTGTACACGTATTTGTATATGGTTGTATTTCTCTAATGTATTCTCTGATCTCAGAATTTGGACTTTTTAGGACTAAAAGACTTAACTACAAAAATACAACCACATTTGTGTACACGTGTAAAAATAATATCCTTGAAGAGTCTGAGGTGAAGCCGAGTGCAGCTGCAGTAAATAGACAACAGCCCGGCGTCGTGATTCACTTTAAACACAAACAGGTAATGTGGCAGAAAAAAACCCCAGTGATATAGACCTTTTAACTTGCATAAGCCCTCACATAACACCCACACACCAAAGCACTCAGGCCAATCGATGCAGACAGAGAGGTTGGGGTGGTGGTGGTGAGAAGAAGAGATTGAAAGAGTAAAAAAAAAAAGAAAGACAGACAGAGAGAGAGGTGTTGAGCATACAGCAGTTTAGTGTTGTTGCTGCCCTTGAGCGACAGAGCATGGAGGGCAATTAGCAGCATGAGAAAAAAAAAAAAAATTCGGCTCCGTTATCTCTTACACGCCTTAATTCACAACAATCTATAGTAAATCACAAGCTCAGACACCTGGATAACATACGTGATCAGGCGGAAACAGGTTGGTTTAAGAGAAAGCGATGCGGCCTGTGCCCTGCTCAGTGGTTACATAACTTAGGTCCAGACAAGTCAGTTGGGGGTCATTGACTTTACAAATCAATCAATCAAATGAAAGGAGCTGAAAACCACATTTAAAGATGGCTGAATTTCCAATATATGAATTCACAGAAATAAAGCACAGAAACAAAAAGAACCTGTTTTTATTAATTTCTGTCTGAAATCAAGTGTTTCAATGTTTTTTTGTTTTTTTGTTTTTTTTTCAAAATTTACAGCAAATTTCACCAAGTAGCTGCAATCACTGAACTCTGCATATGATGAAGATCATGTGATGTGATGTGAAAGTCCCAGGAACAGTTACTCAACACACCGTGTTGTGAGGAGGAGATCAAAGTTACAGTTTAACAAACTGCCATGTTGCACCATCAAGAGAAATCATGGAAAAGAAGTGATCAAGACAAGACAAGCGGTCTGAAAAATCACACACCTTTTTTTTTTCTTCCCCCCCTCCAAGTCTTAAAAATAGGCTGTAATTAGATCTCAGTGGAGAATTAAAAATAAATGATTTCTACTTTATTAATGTGGTCCCCCCTCCAGTCACCAGCCTTCCTGCCTGTCTGCACGCCTGGCACTCTCTCCTCTCTGGTCTATATTTAAGCAGCAGAGAGCACAGGACCCAAGACTCATCTCATGTTTCCTCAACAAATAACACGCAGGGTGAGCTATTACTCGTATGTACATGTGTATGTGCCCTCATGCATGTTTGACACGTGTGTCAAACAGTGTGAATCTCCATTAGCAGCTTTCGTGTGGAATCTAAAGCAGACGTGGGACAGATGCAGACAACAGGATACTTTGACTGACATGTTAATACACTTAAACACAGACTGTAGACGCAGCACGGTGCTGCTGTTATGTAGACATGCCAGTTTGTTTTGCAAATTGCACAACACTGACACTTTTGCTGCACTACAGAACCAGACGGTTGAATCTCTGATATAAAAGCAGACAGAACAGTTAGAGACACTGACACATGAAATGGGTTTGGTGAGAGTTCCTATTATGAACTTTGCAGACAAATAATTATGACAGAGATGAAGAACCATTATGAGCTGAGCTGAGGTATAAGTCATTTCATTAAAAAATGCAACTAAACTAGTTGTATATAAACATTAAAAACATATATAAAACAATGGTTGATTAAAAGAATATCAAAACAATCATTTGTTTTACTGTTTACTAAGGTAGTTTCCCTTCAGTTTCTTCAGTGTGTAATATTAGACCATTTCAGGCACTGACAGAGACACTGCTTTAGACGTATTGTATGCTGTTGCCTGAGCCACAAGTCTGCCCAACCATTCATTGGCCATTTTGAATACAAAGCACCTGTCACTAATACTGTCCGAGGAGACTTAAAGCAAGAGATTTATTAGGCTGCTGCTTTGTCTTCTGTGTTAAGCTGCAACTGTTGTATCATTAAGCAACACATTGTGTTCAGAAAAGACGTAGTTTAGACATTTTCATACCTGTAGGTGACATTGAAGTGGTTAACTGGCTAATGTTTTTTGGCACTGCCTCCATATTTAGACCATTTAACCATTTTATCAATGTAATAAGAGCATGTAGATGTATATTGTCGGTGTTTTGTACAACTAAAATACACATGAATATAAAATTATAAATACCAAACAATTTCTCTTAACCAGAAATTGCTTTGTCTAAAATATCTTCTTGGACTTTGAGCATCAGTGTGGTGAAATGTCCTGATTAACTTCACGTGTTGAAATAATTTGTTAAGTTAAAAATGGACATGTCCATCTGGTATCTTACTATAAAATTACCTATAATGTGACAGAAGATTTTATTTAGATTTAGATTTCCCCAGTAGTGTGGAAATTGTCTAAGTCTAATATGAAATGCGTCTAATATAAAACAAGTCCTTATGAACATCTACTGTTACACACGATTAAAAGAACAGCAGTTCAATCTTAAAAAAAAAGATAGAAAAATCCAGTAATAAGTCTCTGTCATGTTTGAGAGGACTCTGGGTAAGTCTATGTCTAATATTGACATATAAACTATATCTAGTTTATATGTCAATGTTAGACAGGAAGTCTTCCTTATCCTCATTCTGTGTTGTTGTGGTCTTGGTGGGTGAGGATTTGGAGTCTTCGAGTAACTTCTTCTCCAGAGCTGCATCCTCTGCACTGAGCTGCTCTCCTTTGGTCATCACGTACACAAAATATTCGAAACCCTCTCCATAACTGTGCTGTTTGATTGACCAGTTGTACTCTGTACAGGCATAGAGGCGTTTCCTGAAGAAAGGCTGAGCGAAGGTGACGGAGATGAACCGTCCTCCAGGCTTCAAGCAGCGGCTGATCTGTGGGAAAACAAAAGGATGAGGGAAGAAAAAGTATTAGAATTACTGCCAAACTACATTACACCAAGGATCACATTAATTCACCACTGGTGACATTACCAACAATCTGCCACACCAGCAGTTTGATGTTTAATGATGTTTAACTGGATATTGAAATATTGACAATGCTGACATCAGTAAAAAAAAAAAAAAAAAAAAAAAACTTAGGAATTATATAATAAACAATGATGTAATCTTGGCTTGATAATATTACTGAAGCGTTTTTGGAAACAGAAAACAATCCACTAAAATGCATTTGTTCCTGAATAAACACTTGAGTTTGGTTGTCGTTTCTGTTGGTTATGATGACTTTGTAAGTGTGATCAGCAACTATAGAGACATTACTAAAACCAGGTACAAGCAGCAAACGTTTAATTTACCAGTACGGAATAAGTGATCTTCTAAATTAAATCTAAATCCAAGTAACAAAACTCTGTGACTCTATTTTGTTAGATTGGGTTTGTCAGTTACCAAACAGCCTCTGTCCAAACAGGCACATACAACGGATCGCTGTAAGCCAGAGCAAATGTTAAGCGCTGAGCTTTTCAGTCCACGGTGGTGGCAGCTTTTCTGTGCAGTCTGCTAACATGTTGTGACAGCACAAAAACTGTGACGCTCGCTCCATATGAATAATTGTTGTTCTGGGTCCTTCGCCCATCCAGTGTGTTGATCCTTCATGTGAGTTACACGTGTGCACCGGGACACGACAAGAATCACGAGAGGACTGCAGAGCTCGGGCAAACAAGAGTGTACACACGCACATACACACACGTAGTGTGAACACCAACACACTAACACAAGCCTGCAGAGGCACATTTAGTTACACGTTGGCAGGGAGTTTCTCCAGAGACAGAAGTGTGTGTGGGAGTGAAGGGACAGAATCTGAAGAAAACTGAGTTATGAGCAAAAGAAAAACTTTTTATGTTTGATAGAAAATCATGTCAGCAGGTTTGAGTATTGCTCCAATACATAAGGGGATGATCACAGGCATACATTAGAATTAAATGTTACAAATCAATATAAACCTGTCAATAACTTATAATTAATTTACAGCGTTTGGGATTTGAGTTGATGTGACTTGGACTCGCGTCAAACTCGTCATGAATCTGGTGACTTGACAAAATCTGCACTTGAAAAAGATTTGCAGCTTAGCTTTGGCTTTAACACGCATCAGAAACTTCACCTTGACTTGAGCCTTTTCAGTTGGAATGAGTTCCTCAAAGGCCAAAGATTAAAGACTGTATTAGTGAGAAAGTTCACCAAATTAACTCATTTTTTGGACAAAAGATGGACTTTGGATCAGCATGTCAGCAGTCAATCACCATGCTCTTTTCAGCGCATGTTAGCAGACGAACAAAAGACACCTGACCTGACACCTTGGAGAACATTTAAATAAAAAATACTGAGCTGTTGTTAACCAGAAAACAGATAGTGACATGAAAGCATGCTGCTCTAGGGCTGTAAAACTTATCCATATGTTCAGTGACTCAAATATAAACTTGTAGAAACAGAAACTGTTTAAAAAATTAAATCAGTTATTTCCATCACTGTATATGGATGTATAGTGAGAAGCTGCTGCTCTGTCTGTGGATGGCTCCGTGCCAGGGCTTTGAAGACAGAGGAGCTGGGGTGTTGAGCTCATGTGTGACTGTCATGAAAACTGGCACGGTAATGTCATGCAGGAAGCAAGGACAGAGTAGTGTAGTTGTGGTTTACACAGTAAAAGCCATAGCAGACCACACTGCCACCTTCCCCCACTCTGGTCCCAGGGTCTTTGAAGAGTTGCTCTGAGATGAGCACGTGTATTCTGCTCTTCTCACATGATTCATCTCCAGCAGCAAGCAGTCCGAGCATGAATTATTCACTCTCCACTGTGACATGGAAGGAAAAGCAAGACAAAGGGTGGACACATCACTGGATTTGGTATAAAATGAGTAATATAATGCACAGAAATGGGAGAGAGCAAGATACTCTGACCTAGACATGAATGAGCAGAAATACTGGACCTTTTCATCTAAAAGCTCGCTTTAACATTGATTTGTGATGAATGCAGTAATACTTGAGACATCTACTATTTTAAAGGACCAATTCAGCAGAAGACCAACAAAAGTATATTACCACTAACTGCTGGAGACTGTGTTTCCAGTACAAAAATATATCCTTTCCTTTCCTTCCTATCGTCTTTAGACAAACTTAGCTCAAAGCAGATAAACTACAAGCCTTGTTTACATGTTGTTGTGTCTAGACAGTGAGACTTCCCAGTATGTTTTGCTGTCACATGTTGCTGGTCAAGAAATAGCTCAAGTGTATAACCTAAGTATGAGTTCAGCCAGACTTGAAAAACAGTTCAGTTTCAGCAAGTGTTTGATATATGATATGGCTGTTATAAAACTTAAAATATGATTTCATACAACAATATACATTTTATACTTTATAGTGAACACATCACAGTAAGAAGTGGTATTAGCTTTAATTGGTTTTTGGCTTTCTTTTTTTGGCTTTTTTTTTTTTTTTTTTTAGGTAAAAACAGCTAAGATTAATGAGAGAAATATACACGATGTAAAGCCAAAAAAGTTTAGCTAAAAGAGGCTTAAAAGCCCTGCAGAATCCACAGAAAAGGTGTTTAATTCTTTGTAACCTTTGAATGGTTTTTGGTTTCAGTGCTAATATCAAAATTATTGTTCATGATCACAATTTTCTCAGAATCTTAGATCTGAAAAGAAGAAGTTAAGTTACAGTACAGGTGGGGCCAGAGGCTTCACTCAGTGACTAAACAAGAGAGAGGAGTCCTGACTTCACCCCTTCAGCCATTATTCATGACATTGAGATGTATGGGTGCTCTCTCTGTACCTGGGCAGTGTAACTCCAGACCCTTATGTCACAGGTGACTGCAGGACTGACGTCACTGCAACGCAACACGACACTGAACTATAGCAAACAAGTCAGCTATAACCGCGACTGCTTGACAGCCAGGCCGGCAGTTGGAGGACAGCTTTAATGATATTTTATGCCACGTTTCAAAATATTCTACGCAAAACTCCAAACATCACATAACCCCATTTATTTTTGTGCGTTTGAAGAATATACTACTGATCCAGATTCTCATACTCTGTACGGGGCATCTGGGATATCCTCGCTAAGAGGAGGATGATGTATCGACTGTGGTGAGTCACATATATACTCATTCTGTATGTGTACCAGCACACACACTACAACAACAGCTCTGGCACTATGCAAATCATCTACCCACACATCAGAGTAATGGTATTATTATGATAAAGGTTCAGCTGAGGCAGGTCTGTTTAGATGTGACATCGAGCCCTGAATGCCAAGTGTAAAAATACAAGTGTTTTACTTACAGGAAAGATAAGAGGTCGTTTTTCATGCACAAACAGATAGCAGAATGTAATGTACCCGAAAATTACACACATGTAAAAGTGTCGAATTCAGAGTCTCTTATCCGAATCAACAGGTGGATGAAGGCTACACCCAAACACTGGAGTAACAGAAACAGCATCACCCAAAACACTGAGTCAGTATTCAATCCATCTACACACACTCAGACATCTGTAAACTGATCCTAAGTGGGCCACAGGGCTCCTCCAAGAGGACAGAGGAAACCACTCTGTTAGCGCCCATCCTCACACACTCAATCTGTATTGAAACAATTCCTGAAATAAACACACTGGATGTGCACAACATGGTCCACCTAAATACACACATACACACACACACACACACACACACACACACACACACACACACACACACACACACACACACACACACACACACACACACACACACACACACACACACACACACACGCACCCACACACACAATCAATCATGGTCTCTCTTAAATTATTCAGTGTGGTGACGGAAGCTTGTGTCCAAATGACCTGACCTGTCTTGAGTGTGCTGCAACAAAGAGGTAAAATGAGATCCAGAGTTGAGTGAGATCCCCAAGAGGAATTCCAGGTAATCCCACTGACATTTAAAGATATTTCACAATCAGAATCTGATCACCTCCACAAAGAGACAGCAGGGGCACATGATCACATTAGTGTCCTTATACACTGATAGATCTACAGTAGATCTGAGATCCTATGTGGTGGGCTGGTTTCCTTTTTTAATGCAGCTCATCAGTTATGTTGCCACCTTCCTCATGTTTAGTCAGAGTTTTAGTGTTTTATCAGGACAAACACAGGCTTTTTGTGATCACCACATTAAGAATTATATTGGTAATCATGACCCAAAGAGCCTTTGTACTGAGAGACACAGGTGAACTTGTCTAAACCTTGGAAATATTAACTTTGTATATGTCAGTCCCAGTCCCTGCGTGACCTTTCTGCGTTAGTCAGAGAAAAGATAAGCTGTCGATCCAAGGAGAATGACATTTCATCTACCCTGTAGCCTCTTTCCTCAATTCATCCTAATCACTGCTTTGTCTTGCTGTCCTCGCTGGATCACAATATTACAACTCATCCCCTCTTATCTCGATTCTCTTCTCTCTGAGCTCAGGTTTGCCTAAAGATACTGTACGTGCGATAACTGATTGTCTTCAGTGGTCAGATGAGGATAGGTAAGCGAGCGGGCATGTCTTGCGCTCTGATTTTACTCCACAGGACTTTCAGGTTACATAACCTGAGTTTGTTTGAGATTTGAGGTTGGAAAGGTATGTCTGTAGTTCCTGAGGCTCTGAGTGCACACACTGACATTCTGTCAGATGATTTGTGATAATAGACCACATCAGTTAACAACCATGAAATATTTAGTAAAAAAAAAAAAAAATTAAGAAAAATGTAAAAGCAAAACATGAGTATTTAAACTTTGTGTAGCGGTAAAAACAAACGCACATGAAGAATTTAAAAAAACAGGACACGAGCGGTGAGGCTGCTCCTGAATTCAGTCGTCCTGATGTTATGTAACATTTCTCTCACTTTTTGTTATGGTCAAAAAAGTACTGACTACTTTAACAGCAATGCAATGAATTGCTATAATAAAAAAAAAAAGCTGGAGGGAGGAAAACGTCACAGACGTTTTAGATTCTCTGCTTTCTTTTTGTTATAGTCAATTAAATCTGAGGTGGATACGTCAAAGTTAAATGCTAAGTAGCCAACAGGACATATATGTATTGTTTTGCATATAAACACAAGGTCTGAAATTTGAAGGAGGACAGAGCAAGATAAATTTAGTCAGCCTCAGGTGGAATCTGTTATGTGAAGTACTGATGTGGCTATGATGAACTCATTGCTCAGCACAAGGAAACGTCAAGTTCAACAGGAGTGGGGAGCGAAGATACCAACCCCCCCATTGGGGGGGGAGGTTAGACTTAGAGCCTACATTTGGATGCAGGGGGTGAAGGTGAGGCTTTTAAAATGCTGGCAACAGCAGCGTCAGCAAGCAGCAGAAATGCTTGCTGCACAAGATAGAGCAGAGCACTGATGGTTTAAGTGTAAAATGTAGATATGTGTTGCAGTCAAAGTATATTAGTTGACTGCAGCAATGAATTGGAGATGGGCTGCCTGAACTATCTGACAGGTTTCACACTGTTATGTTACAGTACGTGAGGACCCTTGTATGTGAGTGACTGTTTATTTTTTAAGTACTTCTCATTCATATGGTTATATTACAACAAGCATTTCACACAGGGTGCATTGTACACTGATGCAACATGAGATGAGAGGAGAGCAACAGTGGGGATGTTGAAATCCCCAAGATCATCCTGAAAAGGTGAATGGTTTTATTTGTTGATTTGGAGTGTACAAGATGTTTTTTTTTTTATTATCCCACCTTGACACATAAAATAAAATTTGAGTTTCCAACATGAAGCAGACTGCACCAACTCGGCAGCCTCACAGGAAGATGGTTTGTGGCTGATACAGATAGCAGTCTTGTGGTGATGGGTGAGTCAAACTTGTTCCCCTCAGGCCACGTAATAAAAACCTACTTATGAGGGACAAACTGAAACATCCTCCCATCAAATTTTCAACATGAGGGACCAGGACTCCAAGGATGTGAGGTTTTTCAGGAGGAAGATGGGATGTGCGTTTATATTTCTTGCACCATCTTGCATTTATTTATTTATTTTAAGATTTCCTGGCTCTAAATTAATATGGACTCCTAACTGTGAATGTTAATCATTTTGCTTTATTTATTTAATTTAAAACTTGTAGAACTCAAAGGACTTTGGCTCGCCTAGGGAAACAATGTGTGTGTGTGTGTGTGTGTGTCTGTTCCAAGCTGAAGATGGGGGAGTATTAGTGAGGGCCGAGCAGAGGTGGGAGAAGCAGAGAGGAGAGGTGTGTGTGTGTGTGTGTGTGTGTGTCTGCTCTGTGGGTGAGGCAGAGCTGATCAGTGGGTAGAGACAACAACAGAGCGCTATCTCTGGAAAGCAGACCTGTATGGACCATGGCTCCAGTCTCCATTAGATACTGTACACCCACCCACCTACATGCCCCCGCATACACACACACACACACACAAAACAATGCACACTCACACATACTTGTGGACACAAATACACATAAGTGATCTGGAGCAGAGAGAAGAAGGAGGGAGGAGGTACACTTTTTTATTTAGGTCATATTTTCATATCATACTTTATAAATTCCCTCCCATCTTCTCTGTGGTTGTTTAGTGGCCTCGTGTAGCTCTGCAGACCCCCTTACTGCAGCTCTCCCCCCTCCCTAAAGGAATGTGCATTTGAAATCAGCCTCTTCTTTTCCATTTCACCTCACTCGTAGCCTGCAGCCAGGCATGTGGATGGCGAAAACGTGTAAATGTCTTGAAGAAATGAAGAAGGAGTGGGTGAGAGGAACATAGAGGAAAGAGAGGGGAGGAGAGAGTATAAATAAGGGAGGGAGGGAGGGGTGAGAAAATGAGGTCTCGATGCCAGTCTTCTAACAAAGCAAATCTGCTCTTCTGCTCCTCCCTCCAGGGGTGCAACAGCCTGCTTTACTTCCTTCATCCCTCCATCCCTGTTTTATCCCTCTTATCCTTCTTCTTCTCTTCTTTCTCTGAGCAAACCTTGAAGAGCCAAATGTGCAAATGCTATGAGGCACCATCTGCCCGCAAGAAGCTCGATTTTGTGCGTGTGCAAGTATAACTGTGCCTGAAGTGGGCTGCTATCACACAAGACAAGTGACTCTTCCTGAGGAGAAACATTTATTCCAACATGAAGTTTACCAAAAAACAAAACAAAAAAAAAAAAAATGCTGTAATTTTCCTAAGACAAAACAACAGAGTAAATGTGTATAATTCTGATCACCTATATTGATTTATACAGACCTGTACTCTTACTGGAGGACTTACAGTACTTGGCATAGTGATGTATAGAGGGAAACGAGAACGGTGGATTCTCTCTACCCTCCTACTCACTGCCTCTTCCATTGTGCCCACCCACCTCCCTGTTCCTGATTTTCCTCTCTTCACCCAGCTCTCTCTCTCTCTCTCTCTCTCTCACACACACACACACACACACACACACACAGACACCCCATCTCCTCCACCCACCCACTGTACAGATAAATTATACATCAGAGACCCTCTCTCCCTTTCTCTTCTCCCTCCACATCTACACACCCTTGCCATGCTGGGACAAAACCCCAACTTGTTTGTGTTTCAGTTAATACATACACCATGCACATGTATACAAGTTTTGTGATCTGACATTGATAGAGTCTTAAAATGGAGAATTATAAGCTCAACACCTGCCTGTTACCTCCTCTGATACAAATCTGATTGCAGTGTGTGTGGGCTTGTGGAGGCTCAGGATATCGTAGGAAGACAAAACAACATCCTGCCTTTCAAGTAGGCGCATCCCCAGCCTCTCATACCTTGCGTTGCCATGGAGACTAAAGTTTAGCCCTGGTCAGGGTAACGTTTGTAGGTCAGAACAGGACAGCACTTCTCAAAAAACAAAAACACCAGGCAGGGGTATAGTGGTGGCACTGGCCAAACTTGGAGGTTCATTAGATGTGGAATGTGGAAACAAATAGCGCCGACATGAGAAACACAGAAATGCACTGGATGTTTATAGTGGAAACAAACATCAGCAATTCACTGAGATTTAAGGGTTTTCCAGTTTATTAACAAGCATGACCCTGTCAGAAATGTCCTTTTCTCTGCGGCTTAATTAGTGAGTTGACTTTAGGTGGATGGAAAAGTTGAATAAAGACTATTTTTCACAACAAACGCAGGTCTGAACTGAGTCGCTACTGATGCATTTACAAAGCCCTGGTGTGGTCGTTTCCCCTCAAATGAGGGAAACTCTCATCTTCAGCCTTGTTTTCAACAGCCCATGCTGTGAGACGTAATGTTAGTGTGTTGTGTGTCAATGTGAGAGGACCCCTGTCTAACCAGTCACAGCATCCTTCGCATTCAGCCGCCACATTCTCCCCTCGTGGCAATTTGGCACATTGTGCTAAAATTAAAACCTCCCTTTCTTCCCCTTTCATCAAAAATAACAGTCTCTGGCTTTTATCTCTCCTTTCTTCTTTATCTCTCCCACTCCCTCTCGCCCTCTCTGCCTTCCCTTTCCACTGGGAACCGGAGAGAGGTTTGCTTTAATTACTGAACTACTTTTCACACCGGCGGAGAAAGACAGAGACGCACTTCAGACACCCACACCCGCCCACCATCATGCTCCCAGCATCCCTGCACAGCCTTTCATGCCTATAACTCCAGAGCATGGGCAAACATTTCCTTATGTTTAGCTTTGTTGAGATGCACAGATACAAAGCGGCGCCATTGCTGTGGTCAAATATTCTAAATTAATTAAGAAATATTTGCTATTCTTGGTGCAGCGTGATCAAAAAATGAAAAAAATGATGCAGCTTTTGTGAAAAACTTCTCACTGAATGGGAAGGTGTGAGGAGTCAGCGAATAAGTAATTAATAAACTCTTCTGCATTTCTGAACAGTTAAAAAAATGTAATGTGAGGCACAGAAACTACAACATGTTGGGCTTCGACACAGGCTGAATTAAAGAAGGGAAGGGTGTTCCCTTCACTTTTGGCTGACTCTCTTTCACTCCCCACGGTTTCTCAGTCTCTAAATCTGATGCTACCCTTTAAAGCACAAGCCACTTATTACACTTATCAAGCCCTCGCTTGCACTTTTATGTAATTATCCATTAAGTTCTTGTGGGTAGACTTACATCAGCAGCGGTTGGGTAATTAGTTTATTGTAGTCATTCTCTATTTAGCAACACTTTCAGCTTACATCTTACACTGAAGCCAATGCTTTACTGCTTTATGTGATTAGTCAACTATTAGTTTCAAGTTATAATCTGCCACTGTATTATTATTTATTTTTTTTACTGCTTGGACAGAAATGAAAAAGTCCATCAACAGTGCATCAATCGAGCCAAAACATAAACAACTGCTTCAATAAAGTCATTTCAAAGTGGCTTTTTAACAATAAAGCTGAGATAAAGCGTTTGGCAGCAGCAACTGGAGAAGGAGGAGACACAGTGAGAGAAGCAGAGAAAAAGAGAGGCAGAAAATGAAGTAAAATGGGCCAGTGTGTCTGGCTGCTGAAGGGGTCTCCTGCGGGATGAGGAAGGGGGACAGGACAACCCAGTGGAGGTTCCAGCAGCACACTAACACAGTCCAGTTCATTCACTAGGCCACTGGCACAGGGAAACCACTGAAAATGTTACATGACACAATATTGGCACCGGCGTCGTTTCAATACTTCCACAGTAGCTATGGGGAGATGACTCAGTAACGTTGGCTCCGTTTCTCCCTCTTCATCTTTCTCTACTCTCATTTTTTGGATGCATTCAGAATTTTAAGTGCATAAATGCAACATGTCGTATTTTGTACTCCAACAAAGGACATTCCTCAAATGCACTGTCTGTCGGATCGATCGCTCTGGAAAGTGTAACTACCTTCGAACATAACATAATCAATCTGGATGTAGGGTAACTGCTGTATTGAGGAAAATTGCACAGCTGTGGTTGTAAGAATAAACTGGCTAGTGTGTCTAACATTCAGCAAGAGCATCAACAAGTTGAAAATTATTTCTCTTGAGCTTCTCAAACGCTTTAGTCTCATTACCCGCCATTAGTCCAGACACAAGCTGAAGAATGAGATATACACGAGAGGGGAATCACAATCCCTCTCTTAAACGCCTACAAATTGGTGAGGCAGGCAATTTTTGTGTGTCCAACTTTAGTCTGACTGAACTTTATATGAAAGCAACGACGCAGAGGTAAGTCCATGACCAGCAGCAAATATGTCTCGTCTCGTCTCATTCCTCATAGAAAAGAATGGGCAGTGATTGCGGTTACAATGAAATTTAGGAGAGGATGTGTTAGTTACAACTGTATTAACAGATCGTTTTATAGTTTGAAGTTGTTCAAACAAGATGCAACAGCCACAAGTGACGTGTTTGCCCAAACAGAGATGGTCACCACTGGTTTCAGCATTAAGTGAAAAGCACTATCAAGCCGCAAATGAAAGTAGCTTGGTATATAAAAAAAAAAAATGCATTGGCTACTGTTCCTAGGCCGGCATTCATGGCCAAAGGGCCAGAAAGACTTCCCCTACTAGTCTCAACCCAATGAAGAAGTCCTGATGACCCACTCTACAATAAAGCAGAGGTCGGCCTCCTCAGCTGTCTCTCGCTGGCTTCGGTTAATCATAAAAAATCTAGAGGATTTCGATCCATCCTAGCATTATGGAGAGGCCTATTTACGCATAAGTGCAGCAAGTAAATTGCCTTTACCTTTCTCTGTTTCCTTCTCTGGAGAGATGGTGGGGGTGGGGGGCAGCAACAGTTCACTCTGATTTTGTGCTTGTCAGTAAAAATAACAGTAAGAGCTCAATTCATCATATTTGGCTGGAGGACACTGGTACATTTACTCTGTCCTTCACTGGTGCACATACAGCACTGGTTTCCTTTTAAGCTCCACGGAGCTGAACATGGGATGTCAATGATGGAAAAAAAGCTGTAGAGAGTAGCTTCTCTGGTGACGGTTTGTTTTGCTGTATGCAAGTCATCCTGGAAAACAGTAACACTAATTTACAGCCGATTTTTACTGAGTGAGTGTAGAGAGAAGAGGAAGTAGAAACTGCTCAGTGTAGCACAGAACCGCTGCAGATGTAGGCAAGCCAGTCTCCATAACAACCTGAGAAAAAAAGATATTAAAAAAAAAACAAAACAAACAACTGTAGCTAATTTATTTTTGAAGTTTGCATGAAAGCAAGTATTCCATCTCCTTCTGCTACTGATACGCAGTACATAACAAATAACTTATAACAGCATAAAACTGCAGCTGAAATTGCTTTTAATACTAATAAACTAATTATTGTCACTAGAAACTACAAATTCAACATCACACTTATCTTATTTCTGTTAGACACTGCTAATTTTCCTCATGTTCTGACAACTGCTGTAGTTGACAGACACTCCGTTCATAAGTAATGTAACATCAGCTGTTTGTGTGGCAGTGTGCCAGTGAATGATGGGTCACTGTCCAACTATGAACCATTATTGAGAAAGTAACAAATTAGTCACCGATAAGAATCAAATCAGCATTTATTAACTCAAAAAAACCAGGAGCAAACATTGCAGTTTTCAGCTCTGTGTTAGTCATCTGAGTATTTGAGACATTTTGGTGTGGGGAATGGTGTTTGGGAATGTTTTGAACTCCACATATCATCAACTGTTGCATGTCATAATATGTAAATGTGTGTGTAGACGACAGCAGGCAGAACAAGTCAATTAGTCCCATAGCTGCAAAATGCAAGTTTTTTTTTTTTCGTTGGTTTTAATTAACTTATGGAGTGATGAGACAGAGACATGATTCAAACTACAATTTATGAATTAATCCTGTTCAGATGTTACTCAGTGCTCGATGACACACGCAGCACATACAGCTATTGTGTCATACAGGCATGTGTTAATTATTGCTTAAAAGGACATTAAGTGACAGCAAGCAATTTTCAGAACTTAACATTTGAAGGAATTAGTGATTTTAATTAATAAGAAAAAAGCACAACCAGCATTTCTGACTTATATATGACAGAAGTGCTAATAGTCATTAGGTTTTCCATTACTGTTGCATAGTAATGCAGTTGTAAGATCAAAGTCTTTGTTGAGTCACCTTGAAATGACACTGGAATTCAATGCTAAAATGCCAGATTTCAATGCTTAACTCATTTTAATGATACAGACAGGAAACAGACTGAAAACTTTAACAATTCCCAGAAGTTGTGATACAAACTGTCAAACAGTCAAATGAGCCAAGACAACTACAGTACATTACCGTCCTTTCAGAGACAAACCTCTGAAAGGACGGTAGTGCAGGAACAGTGAGTATTCAACAGTTAGAGTTTACAGACATGAGAAGACGTGTCTCTGACACTAGTCTTCGGTCTAAGAAAAGGATAAAATGTCTTCAAATCATAGAACTTCTCCTGATCTGGGTCTAACAGCAATTATCTCTGAGCTCTGCCTGAGATCTGCAGTGAGACAACTCTGCTCTTCTTTTCCTGATATGACGGCAAAATTATAAAGCTAGTTTACTGTACATATAGCAGCTCTTCACACAAAACCAGCCCAGGACTCATTAAGTACTAGATCACAGAACTGTTCAGTAACTATGCCTCTACTGTCTCATTATAGCGTAAGAACACCGGGCAAATGTTGAGTCTTCGCAGTCAGGCAGTCATAGCTGCAGACTCAGGGGAACAAGTGAAGGGTCTGAGCCCAGTGTAGTGTGACTGTACTGTGTGTGAGGGAGGAGATCAAGAAACTGGATTCACATTAAACCAATGAGGACGAGACAGAGACAGAGAGAGTGGGAGAGGGGAGAGAGAGAGAGAGAAAATGGTGGTTGTGGACCATGCAGCGTAGAGGAAAGAAGATTTAACAGAGCAGGTGAAGCAGCCTGTCTACCATTAGTGAGTCTGTATGAATTTGCATTGCACTGAAATGTATTTGTTAGTGCATATACAGTATGTGTTAAGAAAACTGTGTCTCTGTTTGAGTGTAATTAAAGAGTAAAGGTTTTGGGACACGCTACATGACTACGCTGTCAGACTGATTTAATGATCACATCGAGGAGAAAGAAAAAGAAAAGAAAAAAGGACATAAAAGGGTCAGAGGTCAAAAATAAAAAAAATCAATGTGTGTTTTAATAAATAATTAAAACTGTGTTATGTGTTATGTGCCAGACCCTCCTTATAATGTGTTTATTTTTTATGAGAAACAGATTTCTGCCATTAATAAATCTATATCTATGGATAAACTGTTTATCCATGATAATCACGCTATCTTTTGGTTTTTTTTTTATCCTCCATTATCGCTCTACATTTATATCATTATATTCAAATTTGGCTAATACAGAAACACAAATGATTCTCCAAAAGAGATTTGCTGTAATCACAAATAAAGAACAAATGTTCTTAAGTTTCATTATCGGAATAACAAAACATATAATTGTTTTTTTTATCAGTGGTGAATCTTTGTCTTATAAACTCATTACAGGGATAAATATCACTTGGAATCTTAAAATGAGTTTCTTTAGCTTTCAGCAAAGCAGGTATCTCCTTCTCATTCTGGTTCTAATCTCTTTAGGATTATCATTTGCAACAGAGGAAATGTATATTTGTTGATGTTGTACAACTCCTCCCTTGAGTTTTTCCTATGTCTTGCTCTCATTGGCTGCAGTTTATCACTGCTATTTGTCAGCCACATGAGGGTCACAACTCTTTTCACACTACTGGATTTGGACTTGGCGACAGGTCCAAATATTGCGCCTGCTAGATATCTGCCATGTGGTTGAGTCCATTTGCCAGAGCTGAATTGTGAACATGCAGTGTGAGCTTGGCCTTGGACGACCTGATCTCAAGCAGTTCCCTCTCACACAGGTGAGATTAGACGTCTTCTCAGGAGTGCATGGGCGTGTACAAACAATACCTGATTGACATTTCCTTCACTCTCCTGTTGCGCATTATCGCATTATCATATTTATTGCTACATAGACTTTAGCGTGACACAGTGTAATTGCTGAGACAGCTCCACCTTCAACCTGACAGGAGGTCTAGTCAGCCAGGGTAACTGAAAACACCCAGGTGCGAGTGCAGAGCAAATTAATATGCTGTTTATTTTCATCTCATGAATTACTGCCCTGATTTTTGAGGCGGTTTACTAAGATATACAGCATGTGTGTATCTGCCCAATATTAGGCCAAAACACACAACACAACTGATCTCACACTGACTTACAAGCCAAGAAAGTAGCAGTAGCTTACAATACAATAGCAAACATAACTATAAAATAAATAAAACAATTAAAAACTACTGTCTGCCAACAGTGCTGTTGTAGCAAGATGAAGTGTACCTGGATTCAGGCCAATGAGAGAATATGTGTGAACAGAGTCAGCCCGGAGGCAAACAACATTTACTGGAGGGCGGAGTTCTCCAAAAGAGAGTTGGCTGCATTCTGACACTCTTTACTGATTGTTCTGCCTGGCAGTGCCAAACTGTACAGTACATGGGTCTGAACAGCTGGGGTTCAAATACAGCTAGCTGGAGTCATTACAGATGTCTGGGCTTGTTAATATTGCGCTCAGAAGAGTTAGACAAATGGATGACACTGAAGTAGTGTTGAGCAAAGTAGTAAGTTGAGTTCCTCTGCTCTTACATTTCTTAAATTAACTATATATTGGATGATACGCAACTTAAGGTTTTAGAATTGGTATCAAGAAAGAAAACAATATTATTCGAATGTCTCTAGAGGGAAGCCAACTATGAATGACTGACTAACTGCTGGGCTGTAGCAGTTCGGCCTGGTTAGACTGGACTCCCACGGTGAGTAGAGTAGCATTCACTGTAGGAGTTGATGTTGAAGTGACTGGAGTAGGACTGAGTCATCACAAATGAGGCTTTAATTCAAAATTAAAGCCAGAGGAGGAGTTCCCTAACCATTGTTTAGTGTTGAAAAATGAAAAAAGAACAAAAGAAACACTTCAACACTAAACTTGTAATGTAAATACACACTCACACACCCCCACACACACAAGTATATGCCTTAATGGCTCTTGAATTTACAAGTTAGCACTCGAGTTAATGGGTTTAAATGTTATTGGACAGAAAACTACAGCTGTAATGTCACAAATGTTACAAACTGATGTGCAGATAAATCTGCAGCCAGTTTATTAAGCAACTAACTTCCCCTGATGCAGACAATATGTAGATGTGTTGATATGATGATGATATGTCGTTTTGCTAAAGGGTTGTGCTTTACCCGTCTCTGCAGCAGAGGTGGTGAGTCAACCTATAGTTAGCATGATCTCAGGTTCATTTTGAGTTTTGTGAGGAATCCCTGCCCCCGTTGATCCCCATGAGCACTTGACACTGACGATGCATCTGAAACCAGATCTACAGATGTTCAGATTTAGCTCAACCTTCATAAACAGTCATTTGTACATTGTTGGATTTAGTTTCTTTCCTAAAACAAACAAAAAAAAAAAGATCTTGTGCTGCTACTTTCTCTCCCCACAGCTCTGCTATTGGAACAGACAGATCAGTATTCGAGCCACATTTTGATAACTTATGTAACTTTGGAAACAAGAACAAACTGATGTGCTGTTTGCAACTCGAGAGTTTTCCCTCAGTCTCTTTTCTTTACTTATGAACAGCCAGAAAAGTGATTTATTTGTCTGTATACATCCATGAATACAGTTTCATTCAAATTAATGGAAGTGATTTGGTGCCTGGGAAAGCAAATAAATAATCTGTCTCTGTGTAATGATTAGTAGTAATGTACAGTATTTATACATTATAGTTAATTGGCTGAAATGTACATAAACAGGCTTTTTTCAATGGATATAAATAGCATGCAACTGACTGGATATTTTCACAGCAGATTTCTATGGACAGTAATGACAAACAGCATCAAGGGTACTTTTCCAATAGCTAATCCCAAAAGGGACAGAAGAAATCCCTTTACATCTTGCAACCAGCTACAAAGCTAGAGAGTAATACTACACATCACATCCTGAAATAGGAAAAAAAGAAGCTTGAAAAAAAAAAAAAAAAAAAAAAAAAAAACAAACATCTCTTTCCTTTTTACTGTTTTTGACCCGTCCAGAAAATAACCACTCTAAACAATCAAAGCTCACGTCTGTGATCTGCTTTGTCCAACCTTAAAATTTCACTTCCAATTCAGCAGATACTCAATTGTATCCTGACTTGTGCCAAGTACCTGTGAACTGTTGCTTTTATTTGGGAGCTATTTTCATGGCAGTGGTCGATCCCACAGGCACAATATGCAGCTTATGAACTGCTGCAGCGGCGTTTCATCACGTGCCCCAAACCAGGTCAGCTGCAGCATTAGTGAGTGGGTTAAAGCTCGCCAATCTAAATCCCCTCAGATCCTGTATCATTTAATAAAAAGTATTGCTTTAACTGCAGAGAAGATGATGAAACTTTACATGTTACAAAAAGCCTTACTGGTTTGCTGTGCAGTTATTTTATGATTACATCTAAATACAGTAAAAAAATTTTTTAAAAAATCACATTTTGGTAGTGGCAAGAACTGATACCACCTCAGCAGTAGGCACAACACGGTTGCTCCACCGCTGTGTTGCAACTTCTGTTTGTGTTTGTGCTCTGCTCATCTGTCATGTTTTTTTTTTTTTTCCTTTTTTTTAAATTTGCCTGTCTCTCAACCTGTCTTTGTGATAGAGCACTTAGATTCAAAAGGCTGTGATTGTTTTGTGAAAAATTCAACATGCCCCCCACGGCTGTTGTTTTACATAATTAAGTATGGGAGCAACAATCTGGCTGCAACCAAAAATCCACAACAGACGGGGACGCTCACGCTGTCAGCCTGTTCCAGTATCCATACTGTACAGGTCAGAACAAAGTGACCTCGTGCAGCAGTCCCAAAAGTTTGAGGCAAGTGGAAGCGTTGTATATCACGAACATGTAAGACAGCAAAATAAGCCCGTCGCCCTCCTCCCGTCCTTAACACATGAGTAGCTTTGTCTTCTGAACACTCTGCTGCTATCGCTTTCTTCCCGTCAGTGTCTAAATTTGAAGCGACATAAAAGCCGAGTCCATTTTTTGCTCTTTCTGTATAATTGCATCATTTGGCAAATGGTACAGTTATTTCAAGCCCTTGGATATCTCTCAGTACACAATGCAGTGGCTTGGAGTGACATTAAACTGAAGTTTTATTTTTTGGATTGGAGTGTGAGAGAGACGAGAGATGAAAGGGGGGGGAAACAAAAGGAAAATATCATAGATTATACATGGACACATCCATATCATGTAACTGGGTCACAGAAATATAGAGATTTGATGTTTCAGAATAAGTACGGGCATGTTGACGACCGAAATGAGCCTAAAATAAGTTATGATTTATTCAGTCAAACCCCTTATAAATGTATGGAGGCTGTTAAGATTGAGTTTTCTCTGTAAACAACATACATGTAACACATCAACACAAGATACAGACTTTAAATTATGGTTAAAAATAGAGTCTGTCTGTGGGATTAAGATGGATGTTGTGGAGGTAAAAGATAAAAACAAAAAACACAGTTTAATTTTTCCAGTAAACAGAAGACAAATTCAAAAAAAAAGAAAAAGAAAGAAAAAAAAAAAAAAAAAAAACAACTTTCCCTTACTGAACACCTCTCGTCTGGTGATAGTAGGATGGGATGCACCGCACTGTCACCTAGTTTCCATGGTAACCTGTTGCTATGGAAACAGGCCCTGGAACAGACTCAGGAGTCGGGCGGTGGAGATTTTGTTGCTGGAGAGGCAGAGGGAGAGGTGAAGATGGAGGCAAAAAAAGAAAGGAAAAAAAATCACGAGGAAAAGAAAAAAACATAAAGAAATGAAGAGAAAGAAAAAGTGATGGGGATCAAATCTGGTCCGAGCTCACACCTTAAATATTAAACCAAGCATTAACACAATTAAGGCAAACTGCTCGTCACAGTTAAATCCAATTAAATTAAACATGAAATGTTTTCTAACCAGGAACAGATAGTTTATTACTGTATGATTTTATTTTTTATAGAAGCAGGGAATTTAGATTTCTGATGATGAGCACGATGTCACACTGGAGGAAAGGACAGAGCAGCCTCATTGACATTCATCTCACTCGTCTGATCGTCGTGTACAGCAAACATTACATAACCACCGTGATGGCTGATGGCTGGCACTACGGCCAAACACAGAGTCACACTGTCACACATCTCACTCTTCCTATCTTTGTGAGAACCGGTTCAGGGTTTAGATACTGAGAACAGGGATATTTTGATGAGTCTTCAGTTGTTTAGGATGATGCACACAAGAGTTAAGATGAGAATTAGATACAGAAGTTTAGATGCGTGTTAATCCTCTGTGTTACGGATGTAGAGCCGATGGTTAAAGGGTTAAACGAGGGTCCCAAAAGAAAAACAACAGAGTGTGTTTGCTCGCTTTGATGTGTGAATCGAGTGTCAATTCACTGTCAGAGGTTACATAAATCACCTCAAGAGAATAATATATAATTTAACAAACACAGAGCACTGCTGGCTGTATTTCCCAGAAATTACAGACCAACAGACTACATCTGATTTCTCGTAACATCTCCTCTGCACACAGCTCCCCATCCTCATCTCCATATAGCTCTTTAATCTTTCTCTGGGTGAAGTTGGACTGCAGCCTGCTGGTTTAGTCTATTTAACTGCTGTCATACAGAGAGAGAGACCGCGGAGCATCTTGTATGCTACAGTCATGAGGGATGACATGGTCAGCAACTGGCAGGGAGCAACACAGGGCAGATGCATTTCTGTGTTTTTTTTTCTTTGCTCATAAAAGGAAGCAAGGAGTAAATAAAAGTTCAGATGAAAGATTTGTTAATATCAGAGTTTGGAGAATTTTGCCAATTGGGAACAAACTCAAAAAGTGAAAGCGACTATTGAAACCTGAAACTATCAATTATTACAAGTGTGAAAATGTTTTATAAGTGAACAATTTACAGGTTTGTTCTCATATTATAGGATTACAAAAACACATATAGATCATTCCTCACAAGTACAATGGATGCACTTTAAACCTGGTAACATGTTTTAAGTTCACTCTTCACCAGGATCAATAGTGACCACAGGAACAGAGAGGATAAATAAAGAGAGAGAGATGAGGACACACAGAGAATCATCTTATGGTAAAACCCAGACAGGAAGAGCATTACCATTTTCTGCAAAGTTGGGATAAAAGGTTTGCAATGACTTCAGTCTGATGGAACAGACGGAGGTGATTTAATTAACTGATTGGGAGTATTACACAACTTCTGTCCAGTGAAATGCACAGCCCACATCTACCCCAGGGTGTGTTTTTATGAGGAACAAACCTAAGCCAGCCATCTGTAAGAGGAGACCATCCGAACACAAGGCAACTTTTAGAGTTAATGAGGCCTTAAAATTCAATAAAGTCATTTTAAAATGTGTGATTTAATACTTAATATCCAGGTGTGTTTAATCACTTTTTCTTGCTGAGATTTCAACCAGAGTGATGTCAGATGCTATAACATTCTTGATTTATGCATTTTGTCATCATTTCACTGCGTTGGCACACAGCAACCATAATGTAATTTTTTTCACATATACAATACTACGTGTGTGTGAAGAGCGTTGCCTGCCAAAAGCTTGCTGACGGCCCCTGGCAGCGAGTGCGCTGCAGATGCATAAGTCACTGTCACAGCTTCACACCTGTTCCAGCATGGGAGGTGTCAGTTAAATAAAGATATAATTATCTGGAGGTTTTCGAGGAGCAGTTTAGTGCTCAAAAGAACACAAAGAGAACACAAAGACAAGCTGCTTAGTACTCAGGCTTTCTAGTCCAAAGGACACGCAAGGACATAGAGCAAAGACCTCTGTCTACACATCTGGAGCTGTGACAACTGAGGACACAGAGTTATGTGTGCATTGTCTTTGCCACAACTCATTTGTGTGTTGTTGCACATGATGTTTTGTTTGTGTGTCTTTGCAAATACATGAGTGAGTGTGTGTGTGTGTGTGTGTGTGTGTGTGTGTGTGTGTGTGTGTGTGTGTGTGTGTGTGTCTTTGGCAGCATCAGCCAGCTGTTCAGCAGTGGGATCCCTGCACATCTGGTGGTGTGCTTTGGCCTGGAGTTGAGAGGGTATCTGCCAATCAGTGATGATGAGGGGGAGGGGAGAAAGAAAAGAGAGAGGAGAAGCTGGATAAGATTAAAGAGAAAGGGGAAGTGGCAGAAAGCTTAAAAACAAGGAGAGATGATTGATTTATCTTCAGAAAATGGGATGAAAATGAGGAGATGAACAGTGAGACACCTGGTGATGAGCTGTGTATGAGATATATGCTGAAATGAGTAGTTGTCAGAGTAGTTGTAAGAATATGCAAAAAAATACATCAACGACTGCCTGCCTGGACTAGACACGGTAAAGGTGAAAATAACAGGATTGTGTGTGACATGTGGCCTCATATTCCAGTTACCACCACCACTGTTGTATTTGTTGGAGTTTGTGGCGAAAAAAAAAACAGTCCAATACAAAGTGTTAGACTCATTCAAACAAATGCTTTCTCCATGTTTTGGAGCAGATTGTAATGTCTCAGTTTGTGAATAAATTCAAAGGAAATCTGTTGAGCTGTAGATTTATTAGTTGTAAATACACCACAGGCCATAACTTATGATCCTAAGAGCTTTTACCAAACACATGTAGGAAACTCAGGGCTGGATTTTAGGAGACCTCACTTACAGAACTTCATAACATCATAATTTTAAAAGGAGCTGGAAAACTGCCACTACAAACAGAAACTTCCCCATACAATTAAATGAACAAAGTTTAAAGTACACAACTCTACATTGACATAAACACTAAACCTGTTTTACAAACTCAAGGCATGGAGTTTTAAAAACACTCATCAGGTATTGTAAGTTTAAGAAGAAGATAATACATATATTATGATATTATATTATAGATAGTAGGAATACGCTGTTGTGCAGATGGATCCACATCAAGTATATTCTGGCTTCTGCTGCTTCAGTTTGAACCAGTATTTATTTTTCTCTAATATTTGTTTTTCTTTTACTTGCAACACCACAAAGCAACACTAAATTACCCTTTAAAAATCTGATCCTGGACCCTTGAGCAAAATCTGACTGAAAATATAGTTGTCCTCCACAAACATACAAAAACCTACAGACATATTATTTAACCGCAGTTTGCTGAGAAAACAACACTCTTATATAATGAAACACTTGTGTTATCAGGAAAGCTATTAACTGAATTAAAATCTTTTGCAGGCGCTTTCTCCAAGGTCTCCTGAGAGTGCTTCAAAGCCATGATGACTCCATAGCTGACAATGGATCAGTTACATGATCTGTTTGTACCTGCAGGAAACGGCTCTATTTTTGGTGAGAGGGTCAAGCCTCATGAGTCCAAATCAGCGCCCTCTCCTTGCTTCATCCACTCCTTTAAGCAGCAAATAGCTGTTACCTTAGCTGTCTGCTCTGCGCCATTAGCTCAAAAAGTGAGGAGGTCATTTTGGTCACTTGAGATGGAACCAGCCTTATGTTGTGTGGACCAGCGCCAGCAGTGAAAAACCTATTTTCTTATGAGTCGTCTGCGTGTCCGCTGTGGGACCCGTGTAGGTAGACAGAGGATCACAAGGCTCAGCCACCGACTGGGACCGGCAGAGAAGATGAGAGGAAGAGAGAGAGAAATAGAGTGGAGAAAGTGACCCAACTGCAGGCTTAATTGATCTGCTGTGTGGAGCGAGGCCGTTTCCACAGTTGGTTGGTTTCTATCTATCCAGAAACACCTCTCTCCCTCTCTCCCTCTCTCCCTCTCTCCCTCTCTCTCTCTCTCTCTCTCTCTCTCTCACACACACACACACACACACACACACGGATGAACACACGCCAGTGCACAGACACACAAACAAACCTGCATGCACAATGATGCATCTCACGTATCTGGTTCCACAGATATCCACACACATATAAATAGACAATATACAGAAAAAAAAAAATCAGCTCTGGTCTCTGGACAACCATGTCATGTCAGCGTAAAGTTTTTCTTCGCAGTAGAGACTCCACCCCATCCACTCTAGAGCAATAACACTCTCATGAACATAACCCTGTATGTTTACATGTGTCCTTGATCCTTTAATGTACAATGCATGACAGACTACATCATCCATAATGTGTAATTAGAGACAAACATGATACCCAGCGAGCTGATATGGCAGATTAAACTGGCTGCAGCCAGATGACAACAAATGTAATGGCAACGCGCAGCAAATTTCCATAGGACTGGAACAAATGTAAAAATGGACCTGACCTCTTAAAGCCCACTAGAAGTGTGAGGATAGCTTTCAACGTGAGAAGACAAGGACAGAAAAACACAAAACATTTCAGGCGAGCCCCCCGCTCTTCCCTCCTCCTCTCCAACTGTGAGAGGCCTTAATGAGAGAAAAGTGTCTGTATTGATTTAACCGCTTTCTAACACTCACTGCGATCAAAAAGGGAGAGACCAAGAGGGAGAGAGAGAGAGAGAGAGAGAGAGCATCCTATTGAAGAAGCCAAGTGAGGAACAGTGTTCTCCATATAAACAATTCTAATTAAAAATTTTTACAAAGTTCACAGTGTAGTAGGACTGTTGTCTCCCCACTGACTGGTCAACTGGTTGGTTGATATGCTCTTGTCCTAGATGTTAGCGAGTGTCATTTTCATAACTAACATCTATCTATAAATTAAGAAATAGAAAAATACCTACGACTAAAATACCTATTACCTATGTGGGAGTATTATAAAAGGGGCCAACAAAGCAACGCTTAATCTCATATTTACTTATTTAGCCGATTTCTATCAGTCTGTGGTCTACGGATCCACTTAAATGAACATCTAACATTGTACTGTAACAGAAAAATAGATAATCACTTTGGGAAGTCTATAATGTTTCAATTTTCATTAAAGCCAATATTCAATATTTAAGAAAAGATGCCTATTTGTTCTCTAGATGAGACAACCCGAGAAGATTTGAGGATTTGAGGAAAAGATTTGGATATACATCTGTGAGTAGTGAATAAGGCAAAAGCCAGCAGCCATCACTGACAATAGACTCAAATTACATCTTTTTTAAAATCAGGGAAAAAGAACATTTAGAAAATGATGTGTTGATGAAGGGGTGCTTGAGCTCATCTGGCAGGGCTGTGAGGAAATGTCCCGAAAAAGAGGTTGTAACCCGTTGCTGTATATGGACTATTAGCGATTAGTACAATATGCCCAGGAATACCAAAACACTCTGCATGTGAAGTCACCATGTGCGTGCACACACACAGTCCTCTGGGAGATGTGTGTATTTTACTAACCTTCTTCGAGGCCTGTACTCCACTCCACTTCACTGTGGCCTACATTGATTTTACACACATACACTCTAAATATGGATTTCCCCCCTTTTTACTCTCTAGCAGGTTGTGTTTATTTTATGTCGCCTGGAAAAACAAACAAAGGCGCAGGCAGTCTTGTTAACAGTGACAAACTGCAAGGCTAAACTGACGCGCTAAGAACACTGTAAAATATTCCCTTGTGATAATTTATTTCCAAGTGTGTGAGTATTTCATATCACATCCTCTGACCACACCTCTGCAGAGCTGCACTCATTATCCTCGCCTCTGTCTCCTTCCCTGTCCCTTGTCTCTAGTCTTCCTCTTCCCTCTCTCCTATATTCTTTTATTCCAATTAATGATCTTCCTCCTTTAGGCATCCGTTGTTTCCATAGGAACAGTGCTCTGTAGTCCATACTGGTCGTCTAGGCAACGGTGAACTGGGCAGGACATTCTGTGTGTGTGTGTGCGTGTGCACGCTCGTCATGTGTTTACCTAAATTTGGGCAAGTCCCTCGCTATGGCGCAGTTCTTTTTTTTTTTTGACTTAATTGTAATCTTGTAGCTGTTTTTATAACTTTTTATAAACACCTTGAAAATTTTCTTTAGTGTGTGTCTAAAAAAAAATGTTCTGTGTCATGTTACAAAACACGATCAGCCTGCACAGCTCTTCTCTTAGTTTGGTTGTCTCTTCATTTCTTCTACATGTTGTTGCTTTAAACTTAATGCACATAAATACGCATACTGTGTCAATCTCTCTCTCTCTCTCTCTCTCTCTCACACACACACACACACACACACACACAAGGCCGTTCCTGTAGATTATAATCTGTCTAGTGTAGAGATTTTACTGTATGTCCTGTGAATAGAGGGATATATTGTGACCATGCATTTTTTTCTTTAGCCACAGTACAATCTAGTGGACAGGTCACATGTCATGAGAACTACAGGATTAAGACCAAAACTGTGTGTATGCATGTCTGAGATACTGACTGACTGTATTTTTAACACAGTTGCATCTGCTCATACATGTCAACACCATTCTGGACATGTTGTATCAAGAAACAGCCTTGTATAGTACATGAATTTAAGTGTGAATTTAAGTGAGTAAGAGGTCGGCAGCGTATGCATACAAGGGAACGAAGGGATTGCATCTGGCTCCAGGGGCTTCCCTGTTCTGGGACAAACCATAATGCTGGATTAACAGCTGCATCCATAGAAGTAGAGTGAGTGAGCTGGAGGTGCAGAGAGGACTGAGGATTAAATCGGGACTGAAGACGAGGCAACATGTAAATAAAGTGACAGATAAACCTGTTGACTTATTTACTTTTGATGCATATATCTAATGATCTATCACTAACAAAGGAGGAGAGAGTTCTTTATAAAGGGACATCAATGTAAGAACGCAATTAGCAGGGTGGCTGAAGGTAACGACAAGATATTCAGTCACTACTCGGAGAACGCCAACATACCGTGATGTTAAATATCTAATAAAAAATGTAATATATACTTAATGTGGCTTAAAATAAATATTAAGCTGTGTATGTATGAGTGGTTTTGGTGGTGTTAATGTGGCAGGGGCAGGCCGTCTGCCAATGTGAGTGGAGTGTGTATGTACGGCCGAGCACGTGCAGAGAATCATGCCTGTTAGTGAGAGTCTCTAGAGATCTGTGAGGCCTCGGCTCAGCAGCCCATCCTCAGATACACACATACATGTATGATGAATGTGTGAGTGTGCATCCACATACAGGCATTCTGTGAACCCATACACACACACACACACACGCAGCACCACAAGAAGTAAACATGCGCAACCAGCCTTGCAATCACCCACGCCTCCTCCCCCTCACGTGTGCTCCACTGCTCTACTTTCCCTCCACTGGAACTGGAGAGGAGAGGGCTGTTCAACACGCCACCACCCGTTCTCTCATACACACACACACACACACAATCCATAGGAGTATGAACACAGAATGATACAGAAATTCATGCCTATGTCTATGCACACATAGACATAGGTGAGGACATTCAGAGACGCACACACATTAACCTGCAGGTTGTGATGAACATGCAAAGAGGAAAAGAAGTGTTTGAAAACTTAAAACATTGTCCCACAAGCCTTCCTCCTCATCTCTGGACTACAAACTATTTATTTTGTTTTCTGTTTACTTTTTTATTTTTCTGTTAATCTGTTTTCACGGTTTTTATGCTGTCAAACAGAGACACATGATGCAATGATACTACTGAGGTGAAAAGTAATGAAGGAACTTTAAAACCTCTGAGTGCCTGATTGCTGTAATTTACATCAAACACTACATTATTATTATTATTATTATTATTATTATTATGCTTGACCGACCTGTTGCCTTACTGTGGACTATTTTAGTGACTGCACTTCCACTAAGACACTGAAAGAGCTTTTCAAAGATTTAAAATTAAAGTTAAAAATGAAGCCTATGAATTGAACTTGAACACGAAAAACATGAGCGATGGTGTAATGGAGAAGGGAGAGTGTGAAAAATGAAGGAGGATAAAGTGAATTGGTGTTATCCGCTTTATCTTGGTACAAAAGATTGAAACTGAAAATAAAAGTACAGACATCGAAACACAGACCAGGAGAGACAAACGTGATCAATATTCATACCTGGTGTGTGTGTGTGTGTGTGTGTGTGTGTGTGTGTGCTTTAATATTAATGTTCCTCTTGTGCAGTCTTCCCGGCAGGCATCCAAGTTTCCCAGTATTGGAGTAGGGGAGAACTCTCCACAGCAGGAGCCAGAGACAACCAATCAATGTCAATGAATGTCTCTCTCTCTCGCTGTGTCTCTGCGTTAAAACCAGCTCAAGATGAAGTCATGAAACAAGCCTCTTCACCACGACAGGTGGGTGGGTTCTTGGTCATATGTTTCCCAGTAGTTCAGCCCAGTGGGGGTGGGGATTGCCTGGAAATGCAGGCTTGCATGATTCCTATAAAAACATGAAAAGCTGAGTCGAACTGTTTTGTTTATTCCTCAATCTCTCCTTCTTTCATGAATCTAAATAAACTATCCTAAATTGTACTTCCACGTTTTCACAGACAGCTGATGTTGAAATTCCTCCAACGACACCTTTGGCCAGTTACGACCATGTTCAACATCGACAGGTAAACACACACGGACCACAAAACAAACCAGCTCTTAGTTCAGCCTGCAGAAAAAAATATGGAAGCAAACAGTTTGCAGGAGATACAAGCAAATCCATTTTCCCTTAAGTTTTATAAGTTACAGCTTTAAATCTTCAGGCAAAGTTTTTTTTTGTTGCACAGGAGAACAACTTGGCTTTGATACCAATCCTCTTACTAATACACCAACACTATGCAGAATTACCAAACTTGTAAAGAAGGATAAAATTACAGCCCTTGCATTATCAACAACCTCCACTCACTAAAAACAACAAAATCTCCAGGGAGAACAGTTCCTCTTCAGAGCTGACTCTGCATCATAACTCACTGGTAGAGAAGGACAAACCTTTACGTGTGACCTTAAAACCACAAACTTATATTCTCCTCTTTCGACAGAAGTCAAACCTAAGTTGAACTAACATTTTTGAGATGAACGAAAAGTAGGCCCGTCCACTTTGAACCAGCCCAAGGTTTAGTCTTTACCTCTTTAAACAGGACTAAAGGTTAGTAATTAAAAGCGTTAGTCTGAGATGATATCCAACGAAAGAGTCGCCATAGCAACAGTAAGAGTGACTCACAGAGCGTGTCAGGCTGCGAAATAAATTTCACACCTCGGTGCACCATGGCCTCCACTGTGAGATTTTGTTTGTGTGTTTGTGTGTGTGTGTGTGTGTGTGTGTGTGTTGGCAACAAAAATAAACTGTATTTGTTGTTACACCTATTGCACCATGATTCTATACACAGTGTATGTGTCTTTGATACAAACCAGTGATGACTGTGTGAGGATGTTTTTTCTTTACAGTTGTGATTCTTGCTGCATTTGATCCGTGCAGGTTTCTGCGTCTGTTTGTCTGTTATTATTGGAACGTGCTCAAAAACGTGTATTTATATGGTCTGTTGCCATGATAACATGAAAAATGTCAAAAAAAAGTCTACTGATGTCAAATTTCAGTATCAGAGAATACTTTATTGATCCGAGGAGGAAATTGGATAGTGGCCAGTTTATCACTTCACTCACGAACAAATGTCTGTTTTTTCACCTCAACGTAATTGCTTTTGTTAGGAAACACCCTCAAAGCAGATCTGAGATCAAAGTACGCTCCTCTTTCCACCCTCCTCCTCTTTCTCTCTCTCCTCTGCTACCTTCTTCTCATCGGTCTCACACTGGCGCACTGCTCATTAGCTTTCTGTCAGTCTTGGTTTCTGTCTCCCACTTCTCCTCTTTTTTCCCTTTTTTTTTCTATTTCTCCTGTGCTCTTTTTCCCCCTTTTTCAGTATTTCATAAAAGATCTTCAAGGATCTTCTCAAAACTCTCCTTAACTCAGGCCATGTTCCTGCTTCTTCGGAGCTGCTGTTGCTGTATATCTATCCTTCTCTATATGCCCCATCTGTCCCCTTTTCTTCATATTGTGAGACTGTTTTCTTGTAAGAAAAAGAAAGCAGGCTCCGAACCCTCCCACATTTCTACATAACACACACATACATGCACACAAACAGGAATCGTGACTGCTGTACCCATACAAGACACAGCTAGAGAGCAAAAATACACCAGAGCAGAGGACCATCAACTTCTCACACACACACACACACGTATATGAAGATGCACAACACCCAGACTACATCAGAAAGACAATATAATATGAACACAATTGAGAACATAGCAGGTGAGAGAAACAAAAAGTGGAAATGAGGGGAAAACAGAGTGTGAGTCTGAAGTGAGAAGGAGAGATGGTGTGAAGGGAAGCAGGTGACACAGAGTGAGGAGAACTCAACTCTTACTGTAATGGCTTTAAACTGGGCTACTTTGTGAGTTCAGCTTCATTTCTTTTCAAAGACGGGAAAGTCAAATCCTCCCATCTGTCCACCAAACACACTCCGTGATCCTGCGTTAATGCTTCCTTCTGTTCGAGGAAAACACCCAGGATGCCGGACTGTGCATGTGTGAGTGCTTATTATCAGACGCCTACATTTAGAACTTGGCCTGCATACAGCAGAGTATGCGCCTTTGTTTACCTCTTGAATCAAGCTTGCTGCATTGTAGCATTTAAGATCAAAAGATTCAGTTTGATTTTTAGTCATCATCTTCGCACACTGTTGACTGTTGGAATAAACCATGTAATGAATGCAAGGAATGCATCATGTGAATGTCCATCCACTCTATCTGGATCATTAGAGAAGTACCAGTGGCCTGAATACCTGCACAGTGACGACAAAGAAGGACGAACGTTGCTTGGCTGCGTTGAGAAGAATGTGATGACAAAGAGTTTGATAAAATGCTGCATAAACAACTCCCTCAATGGAAAACTAGCTGTATCTATTTAAATATCTATCTAACGCTATTTTTTTTTAAATTGTAATTTTTTACCCAAATAGCACCATGATATTTTCAATGTACTCATTGTACCAGTTCTGGAAAAAAAAAAAAAAAAAAAAAAAAAAAAAGCTGCTGCCATTAAAATGACTCACACAATCTGACTTTTTCCCACCGCTGCATTTATCGTGATTATATATTCAGGATGTGTATTAAGCCCCAACTATACCTGTAATTACAAACTACACTTTAAATTACAAGTCATTTAGCAGCACTCCAAAACGGAGCGGTGAGTAGACCATGAGTAATTCTGGCTCATTCAGAGCTCAGGAGTCACCTACTTTACTTAATAGCTGCGTTCTCCTGTCTTAGTATGTCAAGGTCAAGAATGGCTCGTGGCCAAAACATTGTCATTGTCACAGTGACATGAGGGCGGTTAGAGCTGCAGCCAGCAGCTGAAGGGCACTCAACGTCGTGTAAGTCAACTGATGGGCTGCGGAGATGAAGTGGAAATGTAAAGTGCCACTATTACCGATTTAACTGTCATGGAGAAGTCATTTACAGATAAATTCCCGTCGTATCAGAGCATGTAAATCACCAGAGGTGTGTAGAGACTCTTGTTGTTTACATAACAGTGATAGGCAGAGGACAGATTAATAAGACCAGATAAATCTAAATGGACCAAGTAGCCAAATTTTTTGCACCGCGACTCAGACCAATCCATCTAAACAAAATCACAGCCTGAATATAAATGGATTTGAAACAGACACTTTAAGATATTGTCAGGCCCTATCCTATAATAATTGATAAGCCAAAATGGTTAACAATGAACCACAGGTTAGGACAGAAAGTAGCATAAACTTAAGATGTTATCCTGTTATACTTTTTTTGCCTAGGAACCAGGATTTGTCCCTATAAATTTGTCACCATTTTAATATTGGAGGATAAAATCAGGATATTAAACATCTTTTCTCTGCATGTTTACTTGTTTTATCATAAGGTGCTGTTTCAGCATTGGAAAAAAAACTGATGTGACTGAAAGTAATCTATTACTTTCTATTAGTATCTCTTAGATGTAATGATATTTCAAAAGTGAGCGTTTTGAGTTGTCAAGAAAGATTTAGAGAGAGATCTCAGTGTGCAGACAGAGACAGATGAGGGTTTATGCTAGAAATCCCACTTTCCCACTGGTATTTTTCGTGGAGAATGGAAACTGATTTTGATGAGAATTTCCAGTAAATACCAGGATCTCAATCTGCCTCAGTGAGGATTTACAGACTTTAATCGTTACCTCTGTGAGTGCTTGGTGAATAAAACATGTGGTCTGCGGGGAAACCTCCCAAGGTGACTTCTCCTCCACCATGATGGCGTCCAGCGTGGCCTTCTCCAGTATGACATCGAAGGACGAATCAGGGAAGCAGAGCTGGCGAACATCCATCTGATGCCAGGTCATACCTGGACAGTCGCTGTACCTGGACGTCATTGTGCTGATACACACTGAGGAGTAATCTATGTTGGTGATGGAGCGATAGCCAGCGTTGTACATGTCACCGCTCATACTGCTGTTTCCACAACCTGAAGGAAAAAGGGGGGAGGTTCAATATGTCTCAGACTCAAACCTACAATATGTTTTTCAGAATGAGTAAATGATGGTGTGATCAATATAACAACAAGGTGTGATTACACAGCTAGCTGCTATCATGACAACAAAAACTGCCAGGGCAGGGACCACCCTCGGCGATTGATGAGACACAGACGTGCACACACACACAGTCTCTGTTTGATCAAGCTGCTGCTGTTCAATCATGAGCAGCAAGCAGAGATGGAAACCTCCCACTCCACAGGACCGTATGGGGGCTCATATGAAGCGCGTATGTATTCTGATGTGATGACGGACTCAAACAAATCGTCACCAGCAACAAGGTTTCAACTTGTAGCACGTCTCCAGGTGACAGATGGTTGAAAACCAAGGCTAGAAGAAAAAAAAAAAAAGAGGACTAAAGAAAAGTGAAGAACACCTCTCATGCAGTAAGATGAGATGAAAATATTCTACTGAACGCAGCATCTCACCTTTTGGATCAGATGACTCATAGATCGTGTAGATGGAGGAGGAGGAGTGGGAGGAGAAGAGAGGCAAAAGAAAAGAAGGAAAAGATAGGAGTGGGAGGAAGACTGGTGAGGATGCATACACACTAATTGGATGCACATATTCTGCCTCAGTAAAATGGAAGTTCTTGTGTGTCTGCCTACAAAATTGTCAAATTATTTCATACTTTCAAGTGTGTGTGTGCATATATGTCGATTTGGTATCCGCCTGGGAAGTGGGTGGGTGGGGGGGGTGTGATAGCTGGGGCTGTGACTTCCGACAGCAGTTTGGCACCGACACTTCTGTTGCAAACGTGCGGCTGGCGCTTGTTATCACCTTACTGCTTATACTAATTACCAGCCTCCAAAAGCTCCACGTATGTGTGGATGAGTATGTGCACAGAAGAGTGTGTAAGACTGATTTAGTTAGCAGCCTCGCGCACTCAACAACACATTTGCAAGATATTTGGATGTATGCGACAGTACCGCGCAGACAGAAACCTCGTGTTGTTAAAATCATACATTAATTCACACATATGGAAGCTTGTTGAAAGGCAACAGATATAAGATTTAAAAGTGTGACAAGTAGAAGAGAAAATGAACACTATAGAACAAGAGAAGCATATGCCACACTCCACCAATAATAGAGTGCTTTTGCACACAAATATTTGTGTGTGTGTGTGTGTGTGCAGACATCAGAGGGCTAGAGTTGTGCTGTCCCCTGACGGCTCTCCCTGTGACGTTGGCTTCAAAACAAGAGAGGAAATATGTCAACGCTGCTTGTCACACTCAAATAGTTGAACGCTTTCTTTATGGATGGTTGGAATATGAGAGAATGTGTCAGAGTTGAATTACACAGGCTCAACAGGTTATTTTAGATGACTGTAATCTTACTGTGCGTGTGCCAAAAACAAGCAACAGCAATGGAAAATACGGAGGAAAGGCAACCTGACGAACAAAACACGAGTTACAGGAGCATTGCTTCTATGCAAAAAAGTGCAGAAATGATTCTGAAAAAATATTAGCATCCTGTGCTATGGAAATAAGGACAATAATTTCGCAACTGTTGTCCAGTTTAAGGTCAAAATAAGGGTCTGTGGCCTTGTTTCCGATCCACATTTGGTGCTCTGCAGAGTGGGTTAAATCACTCCTGCACTCCCCCCGTTAGATCCCCAAGCACGCCAGACATTGTTTCCAAAGGGTTCTCCCCGCTGACACAGCTATGTGTGTGAGTGTGTGTTTTCTTTTTCCATGCACTCGGCTCAGAGGCAGGGGTGTCATGTGACGGCTTATTCCTAGGGGTTGTCACTACAATTATAGTTGCCAGGCTGTCGTCAAGGACACTACTCTTATTTTGGGATCTGTGACATCAACTGGTGCCCCCCGCAACCTCTGACCTTTATACGCACGCGCTCACCGGCCGATACACAAGTACACAAACACAGATGCGCACACACGCGTGCATGCACACACACACACACACACACACACACACACACACACACACACACACACACACACACACACACACACACACACACACACACACACACACACACACACACACACACACACACACACACACACACACACACACACACACACACACACACACACACACACACACACAGAGCCAAAGACGACTCTAACAGGGTGTGCTGCACCCCTATCAGTCTGTGCATGTACCCTGTGTGTTTACGTGACAAAGGTTTATTCAGGATACCAGGACAGTCTGGAGCCTGGAGTCTGTTTTTCCTCCAGCTGGAAGCGATGAAGCTAAAACCTCCTGATAGCCAGAGAGCGCATCCTAACTGGATTATCCAGAGCAGCAGAGAGGGAGACTAAAGTTAGAGGTGTCATATCACCTCGTTCTGCTGGATGTGTGAGTGTAAGCATATGTGTGATGGAAAATTTGAGTCTTGGTCTTAAAAAGCATCATGCCGCTCATAGCAAATCTGCAAAAACAAACTGTGATGAACATCCATCAAACTGTTTGTGTCCAAACAGTCATGTTTGCCTCTCAGAGTCCATTTATACAGGAAATTCTGCACAAACAAATTTTTTTTTTAAAAATAAGAGAAGAAGCAAACCAGCTGCTGGGTCAGAGAGGAATCTTGTCCAAACATGGAGGTGGTTGATTCCTGCAGACTCAGAGATGCTCTGTCCAACAATGGTGTCAGATTGTGTATCTGATCTGACAAAGCCTTTGATAGTCAAGAAAGAGCTTCACATGCAACTAACAGCTGTAAAGATAAACCACAGGAAGGGAAGCCTCCGAGGTAATCTACTGGAATAATACAGCATTCATCTGCTGCTTGTAAACATGACGAAAAGAGTTTTGTTTTAGTTTTTTTTTTTTTCCAAACTGGAAAGTTGGGACTGATTCTCAATTAAATCCTTAGAGCTCTTTCCATAACAAGATTAAAACACAGATAAGGAGGCGCTGCCAATAGTCAGTTCATTTTGGCTGGTTTGACTGGTTTCCTCTGGTTTACTCAACTTGTTTTGCTTTGCGTTTCTAGATATTTTGAAGCAACAACTATCGCCATCTATGTGTGCAGTTACCATGGTTACAGGTGTCTCTGGCAAGGTGTCCACGTCCCTGTGTTCTGAACTGGTACAGACTGGTTCACCTTAGTAAATCCAGTTAGCATTTCCAAAACCGTGCCTGTTAGAACAGAACCGTTCTCTCTGATCAAATCAAGTAGTTGAGTAGTTGTTCCTGCTAAAGTAGTGTTAACATCATCGCTGCACAACAAGGAGTCACTCAGAAGTTGGATTTACTCTTGTTCACTAAACTACTTTTCAGTTTTTGGATTTGGTTTGAAACGAGATGCTACATCTCTGAATAACATCAGTACAGATCTTTGTTTAATAAACATCCACAGGATGATTTAGACGGACCACCAACATTCAACTTATCCAGGTCCTGTGACAGCGACACTAAAGATAACTGACTCTCAGGAGATTATAGATAAATTTAGTCCATGATTGTGTTTCTTCCAACAACAGGTAACATTAGTGAGAAATATATCTCTGTAAAGTGTTTTTCTTATAGTGTATGGTGTAGTCATTTCCAATGAACATTGGAGCAAACTGTTTAACTAATCAGGAGCACACAGTGTGTGATTCACAGATGCAGGTTGTTAAAATAGACTTTAAAGATCATCAATGTGTTTAATACATTAAGTTTTATTAGTTTTATTTGTAAATATTTAACACTGTAGACAACACAGACTCACTGCTGATATTTCTGTGATTTTTAAAAGCAAATAAAATTTAAGATGACCATGACTGCTCACATCGTTTTAAGTTCTTGAACAGTAATGTCATTAGTTAAGAGTCCAGCTCCTTGAGTCTTACTCAACATGAAATGTTTGAGATGTGACCTTTGAGCTATCAGATGACCTCTCTCCACATAAACGGTGACTCTCTGGAGTCCATCTATGGTCAGGAGGGGTGGTGGGTGGGGAACCCCTGTGAGTGAGCCAGCAGTGTAAAATATCAAAGCTGCTATCTCTGAGGTGAACCGAGCGCAGCAGTGGAAACTCCGTGATGTCAGAGGCACGCAGAGTATTCATTCACATCCCAGATTTATTTAGACACATTAAGAATGGGTGTGTGTGGGCAGCGCTGATGAAAGCTGATGTCCACATGTGTTTGAGCAATAACACACACACATGCACAAACACACATACACACACACACACACACACGCACACACACACATACACGTACACGTACACCCCAGAAGGCTCTGGGCTAGCCCAAAGTAAACTGATGCCAATGTGACTCCTCTAAGTCGAACATGCATTACCCAAATGCAGTTGGATTTGTGTGTGAGTGTTTATGTGCGTGCATATTCAACACGTGGCAAGAATTTTCCATTTGTTCACAGATGTTGATTCCTGTGTTGATGTAGTTTTGTGCAGAATTTGTGAACTGTGAGATTGAGAAATGCATGTGTGTTTGCTTGTGTTTCTGCACCAGGACAATGATGAAAGTAGACAAGAGTGATGTTGTCCGTTGTTTTATCTTCTTCTGTTGTTTGTTGTTTTCTCTAAGTTCTGGTCCACTGCTTTTGAATGACTAGACTTAAATGTTGAATGACAAGCATTAAGGAACGTTTTTTTGGACATTTACACACTGTCACATTTTATTTGTTTATTGACTCTAGGTATGCTTAAAACTAAGTTATTTTGTGGCTAAAATATATAATAGCATTAAACAGAAAACAGCTGTTCAGAAGAGAAGATGACGTGATGAGTTTTATAAATGGAGATAAATTTCCGACATTCATCAAACATTCATCATGTTGCGCTTTGTCAAGACAAAAAGCAATAAAGCAATGACAGAGAGAGGTTGAGAAATGGGTGAGCTCGTTTGTTTGAAACATACTGACCCCTTTATTGATCCATCTTAAAAATCTCAACCGAGTTTCTCACAATTCATCATAACAAAGGGATATGCTGACTGAAAGAGCATGTTTTTTCCCAAAAAAACTCACATCCAGACAGAGGACACAGAAGATTCAGGAAGGAAGACGGGAGGTTCAGAAGTAGAGGTTCAGAGAAAGGACGAAGATAAGATACTGGAAGAGAGAGAGAGAGAATACAGAGAGTAAAAGTAAAGTGGAGATGACAGCAAAGTCATACAAAGGGAAAAAGGAAAGTAAAAGAGGACAAAAAGAGGAAGAAAGAATAGAAAAGCATGACAAAAAAAAAAAAGAACGACTAGAGAGTTGATAAAAACTACTGGACTCCTAATGCAGGATGACACAAAAGGTTGGAGATGTAGGTGAGAAAGACGCAGAGGAATGAATAAAGGAGAGAAGAGAAAATAGGTGAACTGAGTGACTGAACCACCATCCTGTCCATGTTGAGCATTCCTTGGTAGATTTTTTACATCTTTACATCACATAAAGGACAAATTAGCTTCCATTTGTGGTGATGAAGGGATATTTAAATACACAAACATCACAGGGTGGTAAAGGGCTTGTCCACTTTGTCTCTTTCACGTCATCTCTGCGTCTTCACTAGATACAGATATTCCTCATTTTAATGTTTTTCAAGCCGTTTCAGATGCTCTGGAGAAGTTGCATCAGCAGCGAGGCCAGATGAAATTCTCTCAAAAACCTCCACTTTTCCAGCAAGTTTTCCCTCAGAAGTCTCTTCTTCCCTCTGCTCACAAAAGCAACTTCAGTTGCATAATCGTGTAAACGAGATAATTAGCGAGTGAATAATTAAGCATGTGCCTGTGACAGTGTGAGTGTATGATGGAGTGTGAGTGTGTGAGTGTGTGTGTGTGTAAATGTACAACTGATGCAGGACTTTTGGAAGGACTCCTGTGTATATATCTGCCTCTGTAGTGGCACGAAGCCTAAAGCTTCTCCAAAAACATCAACAAGCACCAGGAACGGGGGCTTAGTAAATGGCAATTAGCAGACTAAGCCATCTTTTCTCTCTTTTTTAGCCAGAACTAACAGTTATTGAAAGCCACCCACCATCCTCTTTGTTTCACTATTTATGTCTTGTTAGCTCCTCTGCCAGGATTCATACAATACCACGAGTTAAGCACTTGCTGCACATAAAATTTTTGAAAAATTGGAAGCCTGAGCACTTTCCACTTCGCCCTCTGCTCGAAAAAAAAAATGCTCGACTGTGGAAGCTGTAGCACTGCAGTCTGTATTTAAAGCCCTCTCTGTCCTTATGGGGGTCAAACAACAGCCGAAAAAAAAAAAAAAACTAAAAAAAAACTACTGTGCTGTGGCGAAAGTCTGGAGATCAAGAACAATGGATGGAGTGTTGACATGAAGGGTGGGCAGATGTCAGACAAAGTGGGTGAGCTGAGAGGAGAGAGAGAGAGAGAGAGAGAGAGAGAGAGAGAGAGAGAGAGAGAGAGAGAGAGCGTGATAAGAGAGTCCAAATGATGCAATATGATCTGCCCTGCTGTGTAACTGTGTAACTCCCACACACATACACCCACACACACCCACCCACTTACCCACCCACACACACACACACACACACACACCACGAGTCAGGTGTGTCATTGCAGATCAGGTCCTTGTAAAGGATGATGTTGTGACCCGTTATACTTCCAGGAACAACAACAGCAATAACAACAACAAATGATCCTCCATCATAATAATAAATAATAGCACAATGAAGTAGAGGAGCAACTATAACCACAATTAACTATTTATACCGAAGCTATTGTGTGGTAGCTATTGTGTCTATATCTGTCAGCCTTCTAGTTTTCATCCTATTGAAGTGGCTGCATAAAACTCTCATTAAATCCGTCAACGCCCTGCACAGCATATCAAAATACACTTCATGGAGGCATCCCCTGTCATGAAAAAACATGGATACACAAATTAAATTTCTACTAAAATTGCTAGAAGGACAAACACCACTCTACTCATAGATACTCCCACAGATATACCTAGTAGAGTAGATGTTATGTGGTTTTTTGGTGATGAAGGACAGTTGCTCCACAATCTTCTGTAGGTATTTATAACGGTCATGACAGATCAGAGCAGATGTCATATGTGTTATATGATTGACATTGTTTTCATTTAAATGTGTAGACAGCTACTGGATGCAGTGTGCAGCCGTACAGTCTCACAGAGCTGCTACCTTATTCGTTATTCTCGAGGTCCCTCAACATCTATTAGCTATTGTATTGACGTTGTGTAATGGATTTATGTGACAGTTATTAGATTTAATGGATTCTGAAATCCTGTTTTTTTTTTCCTTTGGTTTGATATGAAAGATGTGGCAAATTTTATTATTGTAGTTGCAAATAAAAAAAGTTACAACTGTTGACAAAATCTTCCAAAAACAAACCTGACTAAAGTTTTCCAACACACATTAACATCAGACATGACAGAATAACCGTCATCTTTACCTTCCTCACTTTTTATATTTTATATATACACATATCTACATTTTTTTTTATTTAGGTTTTTTCTCTCACTACAGTCTGGTCTGACACCAAAATCTATAAGGTATCAATGTATCAGCTTTCATTGTTCCTCACCTGTCATATGGAAAATCCCCAGCACTGTGGTCACATCACAGGCTCTGATTGCAGTAACTGTGTGATAACAGTGATAAATGAAGGCTTCACGATTCACATTATGTAAATAAAATGGTGTTTTTCCACAAAAGGAAATCCAATACCATTTCTCTCTCTCTCTCTCAGTTTCAATAAACACTGTGGCGTCTTATCACTGTGTTGGAAAAAAAACACACCGTCACAGCCTTTGTTAGATTGTACAAACTACATGTGTTATTCTGAACCAGAGAAGCCTGTCCAGGGCTGTTTGCTTGCACAATTGTGTTAACAGCTGTGTCTGTCAACAGATTTCCCTTCTCGCTCCCCTTGATATTTATTGTAGCCACATCGAGTCAGTTGCAGATGCATCAATGTTTATTTTTCCATGAGGCTGTTCTTAGTGAGAAAGAATGTGTCCGCGTGCGTCTTTGTGCAACCACAGTCCTCCTGTACTGTTTGTTCCCTTTAAACAGCGTTTTAATCTGTCAGTCAGTCAGTCGGTGGTGTGGCGGCGCAGAGGAAGGTCATGATTCAGCAAGAAAGGAGCGAGTGCGTGAATGTGCGCATGTGCGACCAGACTTGCAGGAATGATTTTTTTGTTCCCTGTAATCTGTGATTAATCCTCCTTACCTGTACTCTGAGTTGTGAGTTGTGCACACACTTAAAGTGGACAGAAACAACCACGAGAGAGTTACAGACATGATGCATGCAGATGAAGTTAGAAAAAACGCAGGCTTCTTTTGTTCTGCCTCCATACAACAACTATATGAATCTATAAGATGTGAAACTCATAGAAGACAACACTGTCACTGTCAGGTACTTTTTTATAACTGCTCTCAATGAGCAATTGGTGCAGAACACAGCAAAGAATTACAATAAAGATTAGGCAAAGTGATAAAGTTTGTGAAATAAGAAGGAAGGTACAGAGATGAGCTGACAAAGATTTCCTGACAATTAACACAAGTTAGATGCTACAATGACATTTAAAAGTGAGAGAAAACTTTGGTGTTTATCAGCCTTTTCCTCTAAATGTGTGCAAGGTAAGATTTAAATGAGGCCAAAACTTGTGAAGAAAAAAAAAAATTCAGCGTCCCAGCGAGTGTAATGTTGGTGGATAGTCTGACACATGCTGTGAACAAGAACACAAATACACACAGACACACAGACACACACACACAGACACACACTTATTGTTGTGTAGAGGGGGAAGAGAAAATAACAGCAGTATAGGCATTTTCAATTTGCCACCCACCAAGACCACGTCTGTGACAAAATGAAATGGCCGAAAAAGCACAGGTATTCTGAAGTTTGTCACACACACACACACACACACACACACACACACACACACACACACACACACACACACACACACACACACACACACACACACACACACACACACACACACACACACACACACACACACACACACACACACACACACACACACACACACACACACACACACACACACAGTCTCCCCACCATTACCCCCCAAAACACACACACACACACACACAAACCACACATACACACAAAGGCTCAAACTTGACTGGTTAATTTTCTGCCTGGTTGGCAGGCGAGTCTGTCAGTTCAAGGTGCCTGCGTCTATATGTAAATGACTCTGTTGCCTGACCTTGGTGTGATTATGCAGTATGGATCAGGTTTTACAGATGAGGGCTGGCCCAATATGGGACTTTTATGGCTGACCAAGCATATTGATCCCTGCAGGCGGAAATAGCATGTCTAGCTGCAGTGTCATTGTGTCACAGTCTGATCTGATGTCTTATTAAAAGATGCTGCTGGAAATCATGACTGCAGCTCACTCAGGTCACTGAAACACGAGTCCCTAAATCTTTTTATTATAACTTAGTTTGCATAGGCATCAAACATAACGACCCTCATCTTGATATTATTTAGAAAAAAAGACTTGCCACTCAAGAGCATCAGTGAAGCCCCTTTGTTTTTGAATGTCAGAATGATATTTTTTTTTTTTCTGACCAAGCCATCTTTAGTTTAATTGAAAACAAAGAAGGCATAATAACCACTCAAAAGACAAGCATATATTATATTTATTTATGAAAATTGTTGTTGTCAAAGCTGCCAAAGCTAAAGATACAGACATTAGTCTTTCCTCAGCTCTGCCAACCTCACCCCCTCTGTGCTACAAGTTGAGATTTCATGGCTCAAATAAGTGTCAAAAATGAGGCATTAACCTACATCTTAATCAAAAAAAAAACTTATCTTCCAGACCTGGGCTTCACTGTACCTATAAATCCTGCTATCACTGTCTAGAGGTATAAGGAAGTAGAGCTCTTGGCAAATACCAACCTTCATCAGGGAGGTCAGTCAGTTTCCTTCGAGGAGAAAATTAACATTTAACCGTGGGAAAAATTTTATGTTGAAATTCAAAGTGCCAACTCCATTTAACATCATCTTGGCAATGCATAAGCTAAGTCGTTAAATGACATTCAGCGATAGTCCATTAACATCTTTGCCAGCTACTGCTCAAGTGCCAGTCTTGTATTGTTAATCATACTGAACGTCTACGTACACCAGGTGGAACTAGTACCTCAGAATATAATGGTAGCTTTGTGTAGACTCTACATTGTCCCACCTGGGCAGCTGAATCAATGGCTTCAAAATGATAGACTTTCCAACAGGTGCTTAAAAGAGTTACTGTGGTTTGTACTGACAGGATGTCATACTCTGCATTTAAGCTGCTAGCAGGCAGCTGACAGCAGAGAAGTTGCTAATGAAGAGTGAGTCAGCCTCTGACACAGGCTGGTAGATGAAGATGGTGATTAATGCCACATGCTTCATCCCCCCCTTCAGAACCTCTGCTACTTGCAATATGCCAATGCCTCATCGCTACTCTCCATGACAGACACACACACTTTGATTCATTCAGACTTCCAGATGCTCGTCTGATACTTCGTAAAGAAACTGTTACTTATCATCGATTCAGCTCCGTCTACTCTCCTCTCAGTCATCAGCTATGATTGTCATATACCAGAGGAGGAATTCAAGCATCTACTGCCTTGTGACTGAAAACTGGACCAGACTGGACTTTACAGCATGAGAAACACACACTGAAACTCACACGATAGTCTGTTTTCACTGAATCATAAGCACTTCCTGTTTGGCGGTAACTGGATGTTCTTCATCCATGAGAAAAAGCAAGAAACAAGAAGTGGAGGAGGTGAGAAGGAAGACATGAGGAGAAGTCAGATTGTGTGTGTGAGACACAAAAGTTGTGTATTCAATATCTCTCAACAGGCTCCCTGTAAACACCATCCAATCTCCACCTTTAGGGGAAAAAAAGAAAACAATCAGTGACCTTTCACTGCAACTGTTCAAGACAGGCCAACTCTGTGATGTCACTCACTCAGCCAAGAGGAAGTACTTATATGGTCATGAGAACAGGAACTGCAAGAGGAGCTGCGAATGTCACAGTATTAATATCTGTGATGCTGTGAGGCTTGATGCAGTATGAGGAGGGCTACCAAACAGCTCTTTCCAAGCTGCAGGGGATCGAGAGAGAGAGAGCGAGAGAGAGAGAGAGAGAGAGAGATATGAATGACATTCAATTTGGTGGAAATGGGAGTGAGGGGATGTGAATGGCTGTGGCTATGAATAAGGATAAGAGCGGAGGAATAAGGGAAGAGTTGCGGAAGATGAGCAGGCTGAGATGGATGAGTGTGAAAGGGAGTAATTGGCAAGTGCGACGATAAAGAGGAAAGAGGAGAGGCTGAAAGTGAGTGGGTGGTATGACGTATTAAAAGTCTTTCTCTAGCTCCCCTTTCTCTCTCCTGCTTTCTCTATTAGGCATCTCTGCTGCAGCATCAACTCCAACTGCATACTTGATGAGAGAGCCAGCACAGGTCCCAAGTCTCAGCGCACACACACACACACACACACACACACACACACACACACACACACGCACACACTGTTTGATAACGCAGAGCCATGCAAGACACTGAGTCTGGCAACAGTCCTGAACTCCTGCCTGACTCCCTCTCTCCCTCTCATTCTGTCACGCACACACACAAACTTGTATGGAGACACACGGACACACGTCAGAGAGAGCAGGTTGTGAGAGGGTTTCCACTCAAATATTTGTTTACTAACAATGTATTTAATCAATAGAGAGATACTAAATCCAGAAAAATACCAAATAACATACAGAGACGTGCACAGAAGTATAAGAGATACACTCCACTATATGTATTATACATATGTAAGTAATGCAAAAACCAGACACCCACACACACAGCCAAGTATTTAGTACCAAGCTGGCATGATCCAGACAAAATGCTTTGATTGCAGAGCTGGAGCACCCGTATACCATCTATAGACGAGGAAAGTTATGAGCAGCAGCACTTTTAGTTCTCCAGCTGCTCATTTATATTCTATGTCTTTGGAAAACTCTTTATACTGTAACTTTTTAGAAAAAAGAAACTACTGCGTCATGCCTATAAATTATAAGTTTATGGGTAAGCAGAGTTTCATAAACAATGTTGAAATTGGAGACAACTTCCTGATTTGGTGATACCCAAATAAGTACTATTTATTTTTGCTAGATCAATATATAAACTCAATACTTATGTCAGCATTTTACTCATGAAAAATGCTAACATGAAGATGTTTATGTTTAACCCTAGTTTAGGGGTGGTAAAAATGTTATGTGATATAAATTTGGCCAACAATAGAGATTTTGATTTTGATTATACCTGCCTATTGCGATAGGTCATTGCGTGATCAAAATGAGTCACACCTGCATCACGGTTTGGGAAAATGGCTGTGAGCAGTGAACATATGGAGGAGGAGTGGTGCAACATCCATAATATGGTCATGGTTTAGGTTTAACCTCTTCTTCCCTGATACCCCCGTAGCGGGGGCAGAGTGAGTCACGTCTGATTTCATAGCGTGAGACGCCAGCTGTGCAGTATGGACATCGGCATGTTTAGTATCATTTAGAATTGTCAGAATCTTGGCTAAAAGCTCATTTAAACCATCTCTACAACCAAACACAGCTAAAGCTACAAACAATTAAAAGATTAAGTAAACAAACTCCACAAAAAGACGTTTACACAAACCAGGACCCCCAACCCCTCCACACAGCGCTTTGTAAACACACAAGCAGCATCTCTGCTGAAAGTGGAGATCTCATAGATTCTAAAACAAAATCCATCAAAAAATGACTGAACCAGCAACAACAGACGACCACAGCAATATTGCCTTATTTCTCAAACAACTACATCAGTGTGCTTTGAGAGCAGTTATTGGTCAAAAATCTGCTTTTCCTTCCTGATGTGATTGGACGAGAGGTAAGAGGCCTCTACTCTGGTTCACTTGCATGTCCCGCCTTATGACTGGAGATTGGATGAATTTATTTTAACGGAGCTTCTAATTTTATGCTAAGTTTATTATACTCGCAAAGCTATTATGTTTTCTATAACTGCAGTTTTGCACAATAAATTTATTGAAGTCACATTCTTGACTATTTTATGTTAATTAATAGTTTAGAAAATCACTTCCTGGTAGAATGCTTTCACTATGGGCATATGGTACCCATTCAGGAATGGTTATATTGAAATTTACATACCAAAGTATACCGCAATATAAATTTTAGGCCACACTGCCCACCCCTACCCTAGTTCAATGTAGAGCTGAAGATCTTTGCCTGAACCCAACGAGACCTATTGAGTTTGCTTGGGTTTGGGCTTTATTTCTATCATTTTACATGGGCTTGGGTAGAGCTTGCGTGATAAATGAGTGGTCAGATGACTGGTTTTGATTAGCTGTAGTATAGCCTACGTTGGTCATAAAGAAATGATGTTAAAAATGTATAAATGACTCATTCTTGACAAAAGGCAAAAGAGCTGAGTACGTGCACATATTTGAATAATGTCAGGCTGTAAATGGGTATAGGCTTTTAAAGACCTGTCAATCAAAATGTACTTGTCAGGCTCTGGGATTGTCGGGCCTAATTTGAAAAGCCTGATTATAGCTCTAGTTCAATGTACCACAACAAATATCTAAATGTGTTGTGTTAGCTTGCCAACGTCTGCCATTTAGCAATAAAACACAAGTCAAGTGAAAACTGACAAACATATTTAGTCTTTGGTCATGAATGAACGTATTGGAAATGTCATCCTGCCGCTGGTCCTAAATGAGAAGTCAGACAATTGCCAGTCAGCCCGCCTCATCCTCTCGGGACGGTGCATGTCTGTGCAAAATGTCAAGGCAACTCATCCAATTGTTATTGAGATATTTCAGCCTGGACCAACAGTGACTGACACTGGCATCCTAAGAGCCTCGCTGCTAACAAGACTAAAAAAAAAAGGATGAATGAATAGTGTTGCACTGCTTTTTTCATCTTTTGTCAATGAAAAGTGAAAATTTTTGCAAAAATAATAAAATGGCATTTTTCATTTTAGAGGCAGTCTGTCCAGTCTCACAGACAAACATGCAGAGGATGGTGAGTCTGTAGATTTAAGAGCTTTATAATAAACAGTTCTCTTTATAACTGAGCAAACAAACACGTGTCATACACTCATACATACTCAATGTGCCGGACACATTCCTCTGTGTTAGCTGACAAACAGCTGAACAGCCTCAATGTAAAATTATCTCTCTGCAATCAAATAGTCATCAATGAGTACATGCACAAAAGACTATATGTTGCCAAGACCAAGGGCAGTCTAGCAGTCGGTGACAATGGGATTCAAAGCTACGTAGTAAACTGAGCCAGCAGGTGTGATCATAGGGTGATGTCATGCTGCTGCGTCTGAGTGAGCAGGCTAACTCGCCGAAAGTCCTCTGATGACATGGACCTCATTTCCTGACCCAGGAGGCTGATCTACGGCAAAGCTCACACCTCTCCAGGGACTGTCTCAGGTTTAGGTTCAGACTGTGGGGAATACAATTACAATGGCAACAGGGAGTGTGTCCTTGAAGCTGTTTTATATGATGTAGAAGTCAATGAAAAGAAAGGAAAAGAAAATTACAAACTGTGTAATATAGAATAAATAGATCATATTTTGATTAGATCCATATTAGTAATTTAATATAAAAAAAACATATATTTTTCTCAGTAAATAAATAAATAATAATAAGAATGATGCATAGATCAACTTAAATCTATCAGTAAAATCCACTTTGAAGTACAGTGCACAAGGGTAAAATGAAAGTGAAAGCTACATTTGGTAAGAAACACTAAAATCACTTATTATTATGTATCACTTAATACTTATTATTCCTCCCACAACAAACTCTTTCAGGAGCAGTGAGTGACAGATAATTGCCGTCAAGAAGTAATGTCCTCCTACTCCAGAGTTTGCCTAAATCAGGAACAGCACAATATTAAACTGCTGAATCAGAATTATGATTAATTTTTCAAGTTTGGTGATTGTCATCCTGTGAATCATATCTAAAAAAGACTAATAATATCAAAACGGCTATATATATATATATATATATATATATGGTTTATCTAATCAGTGTTGAGAGACATACTGATTCCACCAATATAATTATATAATTGACAGTCAGTGACAGCTACAGTATTGCTTAGAAGCAGTTTTCACACTGATCATAGAAATAAATTAAATATTATCAAATATTGATTTAAGATTTATTCTTATAAACCGACTTTGTCTCATTCACACTAGTTGTCGTTTTTCTGTCAGCATTGTCACAAACGCTCGTCACTAGCTTTCATGAATCACTGAACAAATTCAAAATGTTGCTGGCAATTTAAAGATCTGGAACATACAGCAAGCAGACTTAAACGGGAGCAATTAGGCTGATTTTCAGCTCTATATTTGTATTCTGGTACTCTACTAGACCAGAATGATTCATAGTTCCTCTCAGTTAAGCCTTGGACTAAAAACAGGCATCATTCACTCAACCTTCCTTAAGAGGCTTCTGTAAAAGCCCACTTTCTTCTGATCTGCCAAACACCCAGGTGTAATCTTTCTATAAAAATGTTTCTATATATGACTTTGTTAACACGTGTCAGATAAGCAAAAATACCTGCTACAATAGGAAATGTCTGCTGTCAGGAAATAGAAAGCTAACAAATCAAGAAAAAATATTTTTCTCCCATCACCAAATAACTGTACACTAAAAATGCACCATTGGTTATGTGCATGCTGGAGTACATTAAATGTCTAAAATGCTCATTTAGCTTGTTTTTGTGAGAACAAGCTGTGCCTGAACAAGCTGTATATGTGACAGCCAAAGTGGCTGAGACGGGAGGCAGAATGAAGTCTCATTAGCCGTCATCATGTTACTCATTACTTAACAGGAGCAACATCCACGTTCTGCACAGTTCCCTGCTCTTTTTGAAGTCCTTATCGTCCAACAACTAGAGCGCCAAATCCTGTGGGAACATTCCCAAAATTTTCTCCCCTTTAAATCTCATTCCTCTCACCCATCATCCCCACTGAGCTATTGCTGGGGAATGTATTAGGAGCAAGATTAAGACCTCATAAAATTAAAAAAAAAAGTGTTTGAGGCAGAGAGAGGGGGACAGTTCTGAGAAACAAGGGAGCGTATAATGCTTGGTGATGGTGATATCTGCTGCCAAAAAATAGTTACATCATCACAGGTCAGCAAGGCAAAGTGTAATCATGACAGAGATGATGAGAGGATGACGGGGGGAGGGGTGGTCAGAACAGATGTCAGCTCCTGAAGATGAAAACAGAGACTGGCAGCAACAAAAACATACTCACAAAATAGGCAGCTGCACATGCAAACAACAAAAAAATCAGTTTATAACCCCCCCACCCCCCAAAAAAAGTCCCAGACTGTGACATGTCAAGCATCAATCACTCAGAAAGATGACATCATCAGGCTTCTTAGTAAAACAGCAGGGTGTCTTCCTCTTCTCCTTCCTTACTTCCACTATTCCCTCCTCCACCTCTCTTTAATGTATATTATGTAAGTTGAGCTACAGACTCCAGAGGAGAAGATGGGGCAGAACAAAAAGACAGTGTGCCAAGGTATATCGTACATGTAGACAGGCATAAGAATGGACCAGAACACACGAGAAAGAGACAGAGATGTGAGAGGTGGGTGCAGTTACCATGAGTCGACAGAAGGCTCCTGAAAGAAGAAAAGAGGAAGCGGCAGCAGAGAGTGAAAGGGAGAAAGAGACTGAGTCAGGAGACAGTCAAACAACAGTTTAAAAAAAAAAAAAAGGGGGGGGGGTATTCGTGCGAAGCAAAATAATAGAGAAGAGTAGAAATGTGAGGAGGGAAAAGAATCGACAGAAAAATAAGGAGAACATGAAAAAGAGATGACGTGACAATGTGCCAGCATAAAACCAGAGAGACTGAGATTCTCTCATCATCAAATAGTCATGGAGCGAGCGCTCATCAGTTTTCACGCAGTCTCATAAGCAGCATACTGTGACAGGAACTTCATTTATCATCCAAGTATAATGCACAGCACTGAAGTCAAAGGGGACTTGGCCTCTTTAAACTAAAAGCTATGTCTTGTTTAAACTAAGAGACTGTGGAAACCTCAGCCAGCTCATAGAGTGTGACAGCATGCATTGTAACACAGCAAGCTCAGCCCATTTTGGATTTTTAGGTGATGCGTGACATAGTTTAAATATGTGTATTTTGTGTGTGTGCGTGTGTTGACTTAATCTTCTCAGGAACACAAGGTCTGGAAAGACTCCCAACAGTGGGATTTATGAAAATCTGCAGCTCAACAGCTCTCTCTTTTCTCTCAATCCCCTTTCCCTTCCTTCCTTCCTCTCTCTCTCTCTCTCTCTCTCTCTCTCTCTCTCTCTCACACACACACTTTTTTTTTTTAACTCTTTCTCATGAACTAAATAACAGGTACACTGACCATTCAAAAAACACTCTTCCTGTGAGTGACCAATCACATCTTAGCTACTGTAACCAGGCACGACAGGCACGACAGGCCTGCCATGCTCTGTGTGTGTGTGTGTGTGTGTGTGTGTGTGTGTGCAGGTTGAGAGGTGGGTAGGGCACACTAAATACTGTAAGGTGTGTGGTGTATCTTGGAGGGCTGAGGTGCCTTATACATTTTGTGGTCTTTCCAAAATGGAAACTAAGTTATAGTCGATGTGTTTAAGTGAATGTCATTTTGTCATAACCTTACATGTATAGTCTCTGTAGCTCTTAGACGTTTTAATTTGGGACGTTAAGACGTATAGTCATCCTAGCTCATCATTATTTCCTTAATGTTATGTATATATACATATAGTTATACATACACTCACACACATAAGGATATGTATACATATACATATGTTATACATATCCTTATGTGTTATACATATACATGGATCATTAGCTGGTGAGAATAGTGACTTTTTTCCTGGGAGTATATGAAATAAGTGGCCACCGATGACACAGCTAGAAGCTTGTGATTACATTTGTCTGAGCTCTATTGTTTACAAGATAACCAGAGGTAGGTTTGCTGCCATTAGCAATATAAACTTCATCCATGACACTGGAGAGCTTGGCAGATGTAGAAACACAATGTAGAAGAGGAGGGGGGGGTGTTAACAGTCAACTGACAGCCAATATATGATTTATAAAGTGCCATGCTCATTTCTTCTCTCTCCTGGTGGCATCAGGACGACGCTCACAGCAGCTTATGACATGCTCCGCACACTGGCTCTCCCTCCTCATTAAGGTCACACACACAGAGACAAGAACACCACCGTCTTGGTATAGTCCATAAGTAAAATTAATGCATAACTGTGTGTTTTTAAATAAATATTGCCTTAGGGAGTAGGTAGCCATGGCAACAGGCAGAGGAATTGACTCCGCAGTGGTGTTTTAGGTTTGTCTCTCTGCTCTCACAGACTCCAACATGATTTAATACTGTAGGGATGGGGAGGGATTGTCTTGATAAAGTGTGCTGCATTAAATAGAGCACTGGACTCAAACCTCATGGGTTTGTTGCTCTCCGTCTCACTTGACTGACCAAAACTGCCTCAATTTCTTCTCTTCCTTTCTTTCTTTCATTTGTGTGTGTGTATGTGTGCATGTGTGTGGATAGCAGAGGGTGCTCAAGGCCCCACTTCTCAGGTTAAGTGAACAGAGTATTACAAACTATGGCAGACCATCTGCTCCTCCATTCCCTGTACAGGCTAATATAGGCCATGCATACACAACAGTTGTTTGTTCTGCACTAATGGTGCTAGTTAATCCTGGCACCACTGAACAAGATAGTCCTTCATCCAACGTGAGACTCACCCGCTCTCAGTAGAGAACAGCCAACCCTACTGCCTCTGTTCACTGCTACTCAAAGATAGCTGAAATATAGAAAAAAAAGCACTTAAAAAAGGAAAGTCCAATTCAATTTGGTTGTGACAAGCAGTGGACCTTGTGGACGTCATTACCCCAGCCCTTCAGTCAAATGTTCCCCTCTCACAGGGAAATGTCAATACTTCTAGCTCCAGTTACTAACTTCTGTTCACATGCTGTCTGTCTCATTTTATTCTAGGGGTGAGAAATACAGACAAAGGCCTCTAACATTCTACACTACATGTTATTTTACATCACATACAGATCAGACTGATGCTTAATAATCAGATTAATCAGAATTAATCTGATGTTTTTTTTTTTTGATCAATAATTTGCTTTGCAAAATGTTGCAAAATAATGAAAAATGCCGGTCATGATTTCTCAAAGCCTGTGTTGACATATTTAAGCAGCTTGTTCTGTCCAACCAGCAGACAAATCCCTGAAGGTATTTGTGTTTACAGTCACAGAAGACGACGGAAAACATTTCGGATGCCAGCAACATCACACTGCGAGCCCCGGCAGCACAGAGAGGAGAGAGGAGGCTCTGGCTGGTCGAAGTCAGTGATGTGCAGTGATGAAACTGAAGGGACAGGTGGCTTTCAGCAAGCCAGAGTCGGCACTGAGTGGTTTCCACCATTAATCAGCTCAATCTCTCTCACACACATACCTCATTTTGCCCTCCCCGCACTCTTTTAACTTGTCTCACTGAGCACCCTCATTGGCTTTCTGGTCAGTGCACTGAAGCACCACTGCCCACAGTAATATATACAGATAATGCAGAGAAGAGGCAATGAGAGCGATTGTCCTCAAGAGAAAAGCATCAGTAGGATCTATAGTATATTCCTTTCATTTCTACTTGTTCATGAATTTTTATCCAGCACGACACGGGTGCTCAGGTCAGTGCACAGCCGCATTCATGTCGAGCCTTTTATCTCACTAATAACAAGAGCTCAATCAGTACATAATGACTCATGGAATTATGAACTGATTCATTCTGAAGGACATTCATTCATTTCCTGGTTAATCACGTACACGTAACCCCTCATCTGATTACCTCCCACTTTTGTTGTATATTTTTCCTGTACTTTCTGACCTCACGTAAACTCTAGGACACAGCAGGTATCTGACCTCTGCTGCCTTTTTAACATTTGACAAGAATTCATTGATTTGAACATTCATGACTTCTTTAATTTTTAATTTCTTCTTTAGTTCTTTAATGACTCATTAGAAACTAGAAACTAGGTAGAAACTACTATGCAACACTTTTGCAAACAACATAGCCTAGATGGACAAACTACAACATGGTTGAGGGTTGTCATGTGTTTACTGTCACACACTCTGTGAATACTGCATGTCAACTTTTCCCCATAAATCCACATTTAATAATCCATTATGACAAAATAGACATTGTTTTAGAACTTTTTTAGAAATGTCTAAACATCGTCATACTCAGTTCACTACTTTGTAGAAGTCACCGTCCTTTGACAGCAAGCAAGCTCCAACAAGCTCAGCACACCTGGATATGGACGGTTCATCCAATTCTTCTAAGCAGATCCTCTCCAACTCTGTCAGGTTGGATGGGAAACTGAACTGAGCATTGACCTGCCATGTTTGGGTCTCTCCACATATATGTGCAGCTACCATACAGGCCTGGGAACACTGAAAGCTTTAAAATGGTTTTCTATCCTTTCCCTGATCTATGCTTCGCCACAATGTTATTGCACTCCATTTTTTGTCCTGACAATTGTTGGGACCTTATAAAGATGGATGTGAACCTAAAACTACCTCGTTTCCTTAGATAAACTACAGTGAACTTCTGGAAACATCTCAGTGAAAAAAAAAAAAAAAAAAAGACAAAACAGGTCTCAATAAATGGGAGATTTGTATACATTTCCATGTGTTTTTGTTTTATCATCACTGGTTACTGAGTGTATCTTGAGGGACAGAGATGTCATGTAAAAACAACAATAAATGATGCATAAAGTGAGTATCGGGTCTGAATATTGTACATTAGAGTTGCAAGATAACCTTAATACATAACCATTTGTACTTTAATACAATCTAATCCTCCTGTATCTGAATAAGCAATGACTGCGCAAAGGTAGACGTAGCAGAAATGAAAACAAACTAACATTTAGATAGAAACAGAAGACTGGATCACAGAAAAAGAAACTTAACCAAGAAACAAATGAACCCCAATCAAGAAACAAACTGCTGTTGTCAGTGAGAAACTATTGCAACAATGCCATTTTTCAGTCACCACAAAATACTGCTGTGAGGGTCACAAATAATTACCCTGAATATTTCTACTTTTTCTTTCAGTCCACAAAAAACATCAGACAAATACAGACACATAGGGATTACAGAAGCAGAAGGTTTACTTAAAACTGGCTTTCCGAAAAACTCATGAGGAGGAAAGTAAGACTTTAATTCTAGGGTGAATAAAAGTGATTGTCTTTACATCCAGAACTGTGTGTCTTGTGTGTGCATTTGAGACAAAGGAGAGTGCAAAGTCTTATGCAGAGTTACATAAGATTATCACGACTGAGCTGAACCAAGTCTGCCACATATACACTATCAAAAATAAGAGATGTAGAGTGAGGGTGTACCGAGACACAAAAAAATTTAAGACAGGCAGTGAGATGGGTTTACAAACAGAATAATGAGACAAAACAGAGAATAAACAGCAGACACTGCGACTCGGAGAATACATCTATCATTCAAAAGCCATAAAGCAAGAGACAAAAATCTTAGCAAATAGTGGATATGTTGTTGAATATTCAAGCACATACACTCGGTGTGTGGGGTTAGAGTAACAGACAGAGCCACAGACTGGGAGAGACACACGGACGTGTAGGCTGAAATGAGGAGGCAGAGGTGGGGATGCTTGTACCTGCAGCATGACAAGCAGTATTATGCAAGAGCGCTATAGGGACCGCCTCGCACAATGCCAGCACTTTCCTAAAAATCCCACTGGACACACACACACATACACACACACAGTTGTGTTTTCATAACTTCAGGGGGACATTTCATTGACTTTCATTCATTTCCCGGAGACTTTCCCGGAAACTCTAAACATCTCAGTTGTTGGTGCTACTTGTCTAACCTTTATCTAAACCTTACCCTAACCTTAAGGCATGTCTTCACCTTAGTATTTTGTCTTTTTACATTATGGGGACCTGCCTTTTGACCTGCCCCATAATGTAGGAAAAATACATACACACACACACACACACACACTACAACTGTATTAATGACTTAGCTACATTAATGGTCTCACAGGGGATTTAGAGACACTGAGGTGCAGTGGAATCACAAGTATGTGATCCCATAAGTACTAAAATCAATTGATTTCTGAGAGCGATACCATAGATGTTTCTCACCACAGACACTTTGACTCACATTAGTGAAGGCACAGGTGTAAATGATTACATTTTCCATTTAAATCTGTTGTTGTTGTGTAAACTAGTAAAAATGAAAGTAAACATCAATCAAGACCATAATATTTAGTTTTGTTCATTTAGTTCTTACACAGTAAAAAAAAAGTTTTGCCTCCATTGCATGTTGTCGTCACAAACATTTGAGGAATCACTGAAAAAATTTGTGTTTATATCACATAAAGTATATCAGCTGCTTAATCAGTTAATTAGGTGGAGCCCTAATTTCTTAGGTGTCACAATGCTGTGTTTACTGGTGCCAGTACATATGGGACATTTAGTCAACTCACAGCCACAAAAGTGCTAATAATAAGTGTTAATAATTAAAGACACAGAGTTACATTAGCATTCATTCAGGACTTCCATGCCATCCAATATTCATCTAATTTTTCAGCTAATTTCTTCACTACGTTGAGCAGCTAGTCATCATCTATTGCGAATATAAAAATTGTAGCAGCTTTAAAGTGGGCATTGATTCATTCGACACAATGTAAACATCTGAGGGAACTGCCGGTTAACTGAGACACATGAAACGTGCAGCCTGTTGGTACAGATCCTCACTCTATGACAGATTCACCAAAATATAACCAGCCTCTCACGTAGTCACAGGTGATTAAAGTGCATTACTCTACAACAACACAGTAGGCGCGTAGCAACAGTGCGTCACTGCATAGAACCAAATAAATTGGGACATCAATGACGTACACGCGCGCACACCGTGCTATTACCTCGCTGGCCGGGCTTTCCCTCCTCAAAGCTGTGTGATGATGAGCTAATGACGCCACTGAGGCTCAGAGCACAGTGCATACCTGTCTGTGTGGAGCACCACGAACAGCCACAGCAAAATGTCTCTCCTACCAACAGGCACAGAAACCTTCCCATACTAGCACTAAATTAGGCTTTTAGCAATCAGTATGATTAATACTTTTTGTCAAAACTATGTCCGACTTATGGGACCACACAGTTACTCTTTACTTATTCATCTATGACCATGTTTAAAGATGTAAGAGCTGTTACATCAAAATGGATCAACATTACATATGTGTAGGTGCCTAATCTTGAATCACCAATTACAAAAATGAGGAATAAAATCTGCGAACATTAATATTATTTGTAATACCCAGTGCTATGCCTATCTGACTTTGATAGCACAGTTGTATGTGCTCCAATAACACTATGTCACCTAAATCTGTCATGTCAATCACCAGTCATTAAGCTCTATATGAGCATTATGAAATCAGGTCATTCTTTCAAAGTGTCCTTATTCTTCACACAGAACCTTACACTGTAAGAAATGTCTGAGAAATTAACAGAGAAATTCTGTGAAATAACGACATAAAAAACAGCAAATAGAAAAACAATGCAGCAGCGTATAATTGACGTTAATATTTTGCAAAATACCTAACCAAAAAACCCTGTTAATTTTCAAGTAAAAATAGGTTTTAAAAACATTTTTTGGGGGTAGAGTGTACAGATTACTGTAGTTTAAACACATAAAAACTGCATTATATATATATATATATATATATATATATATATATATATATATATATATATATATATATATATACACACAATATAGTTAAAACTACAAACAGAACATGTCGTTATATCTTTAAAAGCTGTTGGTATAGTGGGGAAGAGAGTGCTAAAATGCTAACTTGAGACCACAAGAGATTATGTGCTACACTGTAAAGTGGCTGGAATGAGCCGCGTGCATTTTTCATGTGTTGGGACCGACTGCAAGCGAACATTTTCTACATATGCAGCTTTCAAGGCTCATTTCTACCGTGTCCATACAGTAGAGGGTATCCTCTGTTACAACTGCAACCGTTGTCAGTGCGCCATCTCGCTGTGTAGGCGCCAGTTTCAAACAGGGAGAGAACTCATACCCCATTTAAAAGAACATGTACATGGTGGGTTTTTTTTTTTTTTGTTTTGTTTTTTCTAGTAGCTGTGGTTGACAAAATAATTTTGTGAAAAATACAATAAAAGTACAAACAGCTTTACAAAACAACCTGTAAATTTTATGTATCAAATTTGTAAAAAATTTACATAGTAAATTTATAGATTCAACATCTTTTTTTCTACTAATTCAGCAGGGCCATGCTGCTTTTATACCAGTGTAATGTACAGCTGATCATCTAACTCTAACTGAAATGCAGTAAAATTTACAAGTGGTTCGGTAAAGTTGTTTACAGTGGTACAGTAATTTTTCCGGAATTATTCTGGCAAACACAGCTGCCAGTTTTTTTCTGTAAAAAAAAAAAAAAAAAAACAGGATTTTTTTTTACAGTGTACCTGTTATTTTAACATCGCATGTTGATTTTTTCAGACAGAGCCTGTCGGTGGAATAACAGATTGAAGCGTACAAGGTCACAGAGAAGTGACTTTTTGTTCTGCGACATACAGCGATTGTCACAGCAAGGCAAGCTTGTCTCTTGGTATTCATGACAAAAGAGCAGTGCGACTCTGAATGCACTTAGATGACCTGTCTTTGAGGTCGACATAATGTCTTTGTGAGAAATGCACAGCAAGCTCCAGGATGACACTTCAGCTCTTGAGAGGCAAATCTAGCTGCAGATGCACCTCTCAGCAGCCTCTCTTCCTTCCTTCTCCTCCTCCTCCTCCTCTGTGCCGGGGGAGTGAGGAACACTGAGGGGACAGGGAGGAAAGGAAGAGAAGAGGGAAAGGAGGGAGGGAGGGTAATATGATGCAGACAGAGGTAGCCGTGTGAATGCCAATCACCAATATATTCCCTCACCTCAGCACACACAAACACACACTGTTGTTAAAACATCACACTTGTAACATAAAACCAATGGATTTCCAACAAAATACTTCCTTCAACATATGGCACAGATGCAATTTGATGTGCCGGTTTTAAAAACACATTAGAATTGGTCGTTTCAGTTTACATACACCCACACCCACACAATGACAGATAACGGCAACACCTCCTGACCCTTCACAACCAGTGTGTGTACTCTTCTATGTGATAAAACAAACTTAAACCACTTAAAAAGGGTTAAAGTTCACCCCCCCCTCCACCTGAGTTTACTACCTCCACCAAATATTATTTTGTTCTGACAGGGTAATTGACATTTTAAACTATCTTTCCATTTTCAGTGTCCCTCAGTGTAACTCTGAATAATCCACAGTGTTTGTGGTGAGCAGTTTCCAACCAACCAAATAGTTCCTATTAAAAGAAAAAACTCCAGACAGTGTATTTGTTGGATTATCCAGCTTATTGGGGACATTGTTTCCAGCAGCATGACGCTGCCTAAAAGAAATTCTGCTCACACCTATTGTAATGGGATGAATGTAGGAATCCATGACAGAAACATGAAGTTTTTGAGGTGGTTGTGATTTTATTTTTTATACATTTTATGAACACAAATCTACATTATAGTCTGTCTTTCTCTCTGTGATCCCCCCATTTTCTGTCCATTCCTGTGTTTTAACCTGTGAGCCTACACAGCAAAATTGGTAGTATTAATTAAGAGTTAAAATTTTTAGTTATTTATTTTGTTAATTATTCAGAGTTAATGGGTGTTGATTAGGTTCTTATTTTAACACTTACAGTGCTGAAAAAGCCCTGTGGTGTTATTTCAAGGACTCAATAGTTAACATTCATTTTGAGTTACTTTCTACATCACACGATCTCTTACTTGAACATGCTCTTAACCAGGAGGAGCCTTGGTGTCAAGATCAATTTTAAAACATTATGGATGACATACTGTCCATCCTTAAAATAGATCTAAGATGTATGTGAATATAACCCATATCAAAATCACTTCATGCAATTAACAATGTTATGCTCGTGTATGATCAACAGGTGAATCAAGACTTCCTGCTGCTGTTTGGTGTTGAAACAGCGTCCTTGCTGGAGAAATGGGACACCAAATGGCCAAACACCTGACTCATTCAACTGACCTGTGTCGTCTGATAAAAGCTGCTGAGAAACTCACAGAGAATGGTGAGGATAGTAAGTTTCACAGCCTGCTTGGTTGATATTAACTAATATTTATCTTTACATTTTCCTTTCATAAATCGATCACAGCCTTGTTTCTCCACTAACAGACTGGGACAGTGACTTGGCTTCTCTGCTGCTGCTTCTTCATCATTTGCCACAAACAGGTTGACAGAAGAGGATGATTCATGTCAGAGTGATGTCATTTCAAGATAATTTTGACAGTTTCCAAGATACTATAGAAGTTGCAGGAACAAGTGAGACTGGGTGTTCTGAAAACAATGAATCAGCTCAATGTAGCAAAGAAAATACTGAAGACAATTAAGCTACAGTTATTGCTAAGCTCGGTGGTAGTGGTGTAGCAAATAGTGTCAGCAGTTGTTTGTGATATAGAATATTCTGCTGAGCAGGTCAAAGTAAAACATTTGCGTACATTCCAATTTTGGAAAGAATCAAATTTATATCGCAATTTCTATGTAGGTGAACTGTTTATAAGACCTAGTGTATCAAAAGAAGACGGATATGAAGACTTTTGTGATGAGGGTATGACCTCACAACAAAAGCACTTTTAAATATGTATTTGCGAGCAGCGCACATTTAATCAAATCAAAAAAATAATGCAGTGTGTGTGTGTGTGGGGACTGAGTAACAGCTGCACATACTCTCTCCTTCTGATGGCCACATTATCACCGTGAGCCGCATGTGTGTGTGTGTGTGTGTGTGTGTGTGTGTGTGTGTCACCCCCGCAGTCCGCCTTCACAAGCTCTTTCACCAAGGGCGTTCGGTGTCATTGAGAACAAAATCATTCAGGGAAGAAAAAAAACTCATCCACACACAAACAGCAAATAAATTTCAGATAAACAAATAAAAGACACACACACACGCACATACGCATAATCACCACAGGTCAGAGGAGGTTTGATAATAAGATATCTGCTAAATGTCTCAGAGCAAAAAAAAAAAAAACTCCCACTGCAACATTAGAAACCCAGTGACACACATGCACACAACTACACTTGCTCTGTGCTCTGTTTATCAGGGCTGGGCCCATCGATCATCCTAGCCTGGTTGCCCGGGTAACCCTGTTATTATTCAAAGCACGCAGTAGCAGCTTGCAGAGAAAGTTGCGTATATGTGTATGTGTGTGAGTATTAGTGCATTAGTTAGGTAGTGGAGATTCCCACTGGCTCATAGGCAAAGCAGCCTCTGGTCAAGGCATTCTCCTTCCCAGCATCCTCCCTGATCTGCATACCTATGAGGGTGGACATTATCTCTCTCTCTCTCTCTCTCTCTCTCACACACACACACACACACACACACACACACACACACACACACACACACAGGATGATAGGGACCCAGTAATTGAAGCACAGCTATTTCACATTCTCTTCATTTCTGCTGCCCACCACTACTACACCACCACACACTCCCCCATTTCCTCCCACCCTTTTGATTTTCATTCAGCATCTTTCCTCCATTTTTCTTCCCTGCTATGCTGCATTTCATTCAGCCTGCACTCCTATGTGCATGCCTGCTCTCTTATTTTTCATTCACATTCTGCGGCTCTGTGCCTCATTCATAAACAGCACCACTCCTTACAGCGGCAAAAAGTAGAGAGGAGGGGAGGATTGAAGAGAAGAGGGTGGGATGGAGGGAGAAGGGTTGCCCCTACTGACTTACTGACTACTGCATGCTGAGGGCACCCTGAAAGCTAAAAAAACAGCCAATCCGAATGCTGAGAAGAGGGGAGGGTGGGTAAGAAGAGGCGAGAGAGGATGGGGGATAAGAATCCATTTGACTCCAACACTCTCCTCCACCTCCTCTTTCATTCATTCACACATACAGCCATTCATTCATTCATTCACACCACCCTGCATCTGCTGCAGTCTTGTGTCTGCTGCAGATGTGTCAGTATATATCTAGACAAAAAAATCATCAATGTACAGAATTCTTTGTGTTTGGATAGTGTATACATATAAATGTGTCTGTGTAATTTCCCTTCCTTGAGGCCAGAGGACACTGCAGACGAAACAACCACTGCTGCATTTTTTGGCTGAACAGCTCCACTTATCACTGCAATTCCTCACTACAAAATACATAAACCATTATATTCCTTGAATGCCACCAAGAACAAGCTGGATGCCAGCTATCAGCATAAAGTAGGGCATTGACATGGAGGACAGAGGTGATACAAGTCTATCTGATCTAACCGTCTCTGCCTGAAGCCGTCACAGGACGAGAGGGATACAATCAATAAAAGGAAGGGCAAGCATGAAATGGCCTGAAAAGGCACATGTCTTGGTTTGATTATTTCTCTTCTCACATAGGCAGCTTCACTGCTGTGGTTATTCCATGTGTGGGGAAAAGGTGTGTGTGCATGCAATTGCTTGTCTGGGCAAAGAGTGAAAATCTTTTCTTTTTTTTAAGGAAAAAAATAGGAGCAAATGATTGAAAAAAAAAATACGGCAGGGTAGGAAAGAGGCAAAAAAATGAAAAGAAAAAATGCAAAAGGCAGAAATAAAAAAAGAAATGAGAGTAAGGGTTACATGGAAAAATGAAGAAACTCAAGTTTAGAAATGAGGGTTGAACTTCCAATGAGCAACAGCATATCTGATATCAGCTGGATGTTCTGACAGCTGCTAAGACATAACTCCTGACTTCAAATCTCTCTCGCTCTCGCCCCCACGCGCTCTGTGTTGCCAGTGAGTTTCCATCTGATCAGCATTTTGTGTCTGTGCATGTGCGTGTGTGTAAGGAGATTCTGTGTGTGTGTGTGTGGGGGGGGGGCACTGCGGTAAAAGGATGTGAGAGGACTGTCACCTATGTACCTTATGATCTCCCTGCTAAGCCTGTAAGTTGTGTATGCAGTGTACAGGTTAACAAACACACAGTGCAACCTTCATAGGCATCGACACACAAGACTCCATGATCTGCAGAATCTTCCAACATGGTGTGGACTACTGCACAACAGCTATCTAAAGCTACAATAATTATTACATGCATTAAATATTTACAACAATGGGTGCTTGCATTATAGATTACAGTATATAATAGATCAAACAGCAGCAGCGACTGAGATTCCTTGGCAGCGTCCAAGTCTCTAGTTGTATTTCTGAATGAGCCATATCTCAACATAATAACGCAACAACAGTTAGTTGGACTGTCCAGTGAAAAGTGCAGCTCCCGAAGCTCTCAACGCTGCTGTAAACACCTCTGCTGCAGCTATATATAACCAGACTGGCTCAGAGAACACAGGTGGACATCTTTGATACCAAATACTGACATGTAAGCAGAGGGGAGGGAAGGGAAGGCACCAGTGAGGCACCAGTCAATGAGGAAAAAGAGAAGTGAGACAGCAATGAGGTGATGGAAGAAGTGAGTGCTAGGAGGTGATAGAAGTATGTGATGGAGGGGGAGAGAAGGGGACAGGTGTGAGGAATGAAGGAGTGAGATGGGCTCGAAGAGGAAGGAAGAGTGACTGAGGAAAGAATTTAATAGGTTACATTGTTGCTTGTATGTAGTAATGTTCTTTCTAAAAGTTATAATGTCATAGTAGTCAAGGTGTTGCGCCATTCATAGATACACATCAGCTGACTGAAAAGTCAAACCCGTGGTTTTTCACCATTCCTTTGCCAGTAAGCACCTAAATCACCGTTAAGAGCTGAAGGAACCCAGGAAGTGAAATGACAGGACAAGAGCTAAAACATTTAGAGTAAACTGTTGAAATTATTCTACGTTTCTTTTCTGTCTATTGAGTAATAAATGAATCGACTTATTTATGCCCAAGCAATGTTGTAAACCCAAAACTTAATAAAATCTACCAACAAACTCATCTGTTGTTGTTAAATATAAAGAGTATAACTGAAAAGATGCAGGTTGTACAGAGCATTTTTAGTATTGTCTGCATTTGCATTAACCCAAACACTATTACCTCCTCACATAAACCTTATTCTAATGCAGACATGTCAGCACAGGCGCTGTAAGGCACCTACACACATTTTAGTCGCCCTGCAGACCCTGATAGGTCGGTGTTCTTGATGAGACTGCAGAGATTTTCTGACATGCCCTCTACACACTGTTAGTACAGCAAACAAAGAACAACATGGATAGATACTCCGAGGTTACAAATCTCAATCCCACAGACTGCAGGAGAACAGAGCCATTACATCACCACCCCTCGCCCTGGGGAACACGGTATAAGCGCTGACCACTGGGAGACATGGGGTCATTACATCACTGGCAGCAGCCCGGAGCAGGCCATAAAAGAAGACGCCGCGGCTGTGTGGCGGGCAGGAACTGGACCGCGTGCAAGCTGATCATCGCTAATGCTCAGTAATGTTGCAAACACACATGCAGGTTAGGTAGGAGAAGGGGGGTCAGTGTCTGCTTGACGCAATGCTGCGACACACACCACCCCAGGCCCCACAGTTTACCATGCAGACGGCACAGCTGATAATGAGCTTTTTATGTAACATTATGAGTTTGTGTAGTGCTTTAAAAATAACACTATGTACCCATCAAAACTGGAGTTTATGCTCTTTTGAAATTACTCACCAACATATTCTTTACTTCTGTTTATCCATATAACCATTAAAACTAAGATTCCTGTCTGTGAATGAACAACTTTTTGTATTATTCTACAGCAAAAACAACACTGACCTAATGTCAGTGTGGGGGGTGTCTGAGGAGGCAGTGTGGCCTCTACACAGGATATGTTATTTTGAATGATTTTAACCACCTGAAGGATGAGTGCTGAATGTCCTTTTGAGAATCCTTTCTTACATAAAGAAAACACTGTTACCAAAAACAAAACAAAACAAAACAAAACAAAAAACTTTGCTCAACAAGAACCAGACAACAGAGTGAACACTGCTTCGTTATAGGAAAAGATGTTGTATCCTTAACAACAACACTGAACCCTAAACTGCCCCAGATGGTCACAGTGGCATCTTGTATTGTGGCCCTTTAACATCAGTGTGTGTGTGTGTGTGTGTGTGTGTGTGTGTATGTGTATGTGTATGTGTATGTGTGTGAGAGAATGGGCGAAAGAAAGAAAACTGTAAACTGTGAAGCACTTTGGATCCATACGCCTTATAAATGCAGTCATTTTCTCATTTTCGTACTTTATGGCTTTCCGACAACGTCAGGAGGCCCTCAGTTCACGAATACAAAATTTAATTTTTGAATTTTTTTTCCCCTAAAACAGCTGAGCAATGGGATTAAAGTAAAGGTTACTCAGGCAGCAGTAAATACTATTTATTGGGGACTATTTTCTGCAGAGGATTTGGTGCGCTAGCGAGTATTTACAGCAGCAGTGACGCAAAATAACCACTGTGCCCACGTTTTATTATAATGAAAGTAAATGTCACCACATGCAACTCTGTGGTAAATCATATGTTTGTGAATGGAGATCAAGGGACACAGAGGTATAAGCTAAGTTACGCTTTACATAGACAGTAGTTATTCGTGGTAACAAAGTGATGGCAATGAGAATAGCAGAATATTACAATAAAGAAAAGAGACAATTTCCTGGACACAAAGTACCACCAGACTTATCTTCATTATACTGTTAATATAAAGTGATCAAAGCAAGAGGTATTGTCCCGTCTCATTGATTGCATTCCTGATGATGCAGAGCTCACATCTTGCATGATCTTGTTTAATTTCAGATTATGATAGATGTGTTGATACAGACCCAGATTGTGTTTAGCTGCAGTTTAGATGAGGGAGGGGACAAATAGTGTTGAGTAAGTGAGAATAATACCAAAAAGGCAGATGTGTTATTATGACAGCGGGAAGAAGAATCAATGAAATATGATATGAAAACAGTACATAATAAATACAGAACTGAAAGAAACTTAAAAAAAATAACAACACATGGACAAACAGAGGGAGGAGAAGCCACCATGCAGCAAAGTATTCTAGTTCTCATCACTGGATCGCTCCCTCCCTTTTTTTCTCTCTGTGCTGCACAGATTATCTTAATTGAAATGACCTCCATCTGAGACAGTTGAGTGGCCCAAACCTGATTAGTTATTTACTTCCCTTCTATCTCACTTTCCTTTATCCACTCATCACACACAAATAGCACAGTGGTGCCTCAGGTCTTTCTTTACGTCTTCCCTCCTTTCCCTTCTCTCTGCCAAGTTATACCCCGGTCCCTCTGTAGTGACGGTAATTTATTGTGTCGTTTCATACGAGCCAATAGTCTCTCCAGATTTACAGACTTGACAAGTGAGGAAAGCTGAGAAATGCATGCAACCGTGGCAAAGGACTTGTCCAAGCGTGGCAATATTTAAGTGCTTTTAAGAGGTCGTCATGTCTTTACAACACGTGCATGTTCACAAGTCTTTACAGTGGACTTCCCTATATAGCTCATCTGTGCATGTATGTAGTTGGGGAAAACGGCAACAACACGTGATAGTGACAGAAACATGTGAGTCCATGATTTTTGCGGGAGGAAAGAGGTAGAGAGAGAGCGATGCCCTCTGAGATGAGAGCTCTCAAGCGATATAATGGCTCTCCTTTGGGTTTAAATCAGTGTGCAAAAAGTGGTCTGGTGTTGCCTGCTGCAGTGTAATGCAGGAGAGAGGCAAGAGAAGATATTTTATATATCAGAGTCTCTAAACCCACTCACGCCTCTGCCGTAGGTGTGCCTATGACGCACATTGAAAAAAAGTGAGGCTGCATACTATAAGTGTCTCTGTCTGTCAACGCTCTGACTTCAAAACACAGTTTCAAACCAGCAGAGAAAAAAATGTCCTCATTGAAATTAAAAGGAGAGAGTACGTCCAGTAATAATGAAGTTGTCTGTGTATTGGTGCTGTAGTCTTGCAGGAGTTGACAGCAGCAAAACACAGAGCTTTTTGTTGACGAAAGAAAACCCAACAACTGACAACTGCACCAGTCGACCTCCTCTGTTTACCCCCACCAACTCACCCACGCTCACACACACACACACACACACACAGCAGAGAGCTCCTATCACTTCCCGGCACAAATTTAACAAACCTCCTGACACACACAAACAAACACATACGCCGCTGTGCGCTCATAAACAATGTTCATATCAGCAAGAAAAGACCAGCATAGCCCTCTATGCATCTGTAGAGGTATGACAGTCCAAACAACAAAAGACTTTAATGTTGGTCTTTCAGCACACTGGCATCATCATTCGATAGCCTCTCACTATAAACAATAAAACAACTCATTAAACCTACTTCAGAACAGTTTTTTAACTTGTCCATAAATCAGTCTTTGTTTAAAATGACAATATCCTATCAAAAGTGACTACATCAAAGTGTTCAGCTTCATCTAAGGTAAATAAAATGTTTGTTTTGAGATAAAAACAATCAATTTAATAACCAAATGCACCGGTTCATACCTGAAAATTATCAGCATTATCAGCATTATCAGCCAAATAACACTTTAATATGCAAATGAAAAACAGATCAAGTCAAACGGATTTAAAATAAATGTGTAACCAAGATTACTTGATGTTATTTACACAGTAAACGTCTGATTTTTTGTCTTTTAGTGACAAAGTCTCAACCAGCTACTAGATTTAAAGGCACCTGCTTCACATTGTGTTAGATCCCATGCAAGTCTCTTCTATGTTCATCAACAAAAACAGCAAATGTTTTTTTGTTTTTGTTTTGTTTGTTTTTTCTACAAAATTTACAACATCATTCAGAGCTGCAGGGCTACTAAAACATACAAAGAAAACATGTACTGCAGGTACTGCTGATGGCAAGAGAACTGGATTTATTTTCAATAGAACAGTGACACCTTGTGGACATTTACAGAAATTTCACCCAGCGACAAGACTCAGGGTTTAAAAACACTAAATCGATCAACAGAGAGAATATCATATATCTTATAGGACTCTGACACGGCCCTTTGCAACCCAATTTTTATACCATATCTTCCTCAATAAAACCAGGACCAGGATTCAGTCTAGAAGATAAAGTACGGATGGTACTGAAGCTCACAAGTTTTGGTACCAGATGAAATGTTGACGTAGCAGAGATAAGCAATAACTGAGGTAGATCAAATGTCACTGAACGCCTTATCATTTAACCAAATAGTTCCTGAACTGTAGTTTTGTCCACTTTTGACTAATTTTACATAACTAAAATATTTCTTGAATGGATGCTTACATATTTTGGAAGTATGTACTAGAACTGTTACTGTTATTTCACTGAAATGACTCTCAATATCCTATATCCAGCTCTCTTTCTACAGCCTGTTGTGTAGCAGATGTCTGCACATCTAGGTGTCAAATCTACTAATGCTTTGTTTTATTCTCAGTACTCAGGCCACATCCAACAGACCAACACATGAGGACAAATTACTGTCTGGGAAGATTTAACAGCAGCAAAAGTGCTACTTAAGAATTGACAGCCATGATGATGGTATGTGACACTCATGATGTCAAAATGTTGGCAGGCATTTGTGCCTTTACTTGACAGCAGAAGGTGACAGAAGCGTGACAGGAAATAAGGAGGAGTGAGCAGAGCTGACTTTCATCACACAACCCAAGGCAGACTTAAGATGATCCTTTATTGATCCCCATGAGGGAAATTCAAAATTAAACCGTCAGTCCAGTGGGATGGTGCTAAATGGTGACAATGTGTTGAACATGAATAAAAGATTTGGTCTTTAGTGTTTTTGTCGTGATGCACATGTGTCTAACTCGAGGCCCATGGGTCACATCCAGCCCATGGTCACAAAATAATATCTTATGTGTATCAGAACTGGCCCATTGGAATATGACTCATCCCAACACACCTATTTAGACTGCGTGCTGTGTTTGGCCCTAGTTTGGTGCTGGATTCACTCCATCCTTTTCATCCTTGACACACTAAAGTAGAGCCCAGATCATTACATTTGGATTGCTCAGTAATCCATTTGTGATTGAAAACAAATGAAAAAGTGACAACGGAGAAGAAGATGTGAAAAAAAAAAAAATCATCTCTCAACTGGAACCTCATTTATTTTTTTTATTTTGATGCCCTCTGTGATCGAGTTTGATGCTGTTATAAAGTGTAATAACCAAAACTCAATATTAATATCATAAAAGCACTAACCAAGTATCAGTATGGAGTCTTCTTTTTTGACATGTTCTTCAAGAAGGTGTTTGAATTTGGAGAAGTTTCCCAACCAGTCGTAACACTGCTCTGACTTGTATCTTTCATCCCAGTAGTCGACATCTTTGTACCGTGAATTGTCATCTGGCATGTAGTCCATGTTCCCTGTAACATAAATGTGTAGGGGGGAAAGTATTTTAATTATATTTTACTACATTTGGCTCTGAAAACAATAAAGGTCAATATAAATAAAAATATAAATCTCGTCATTAGCTTAATGGTGGGTTCTGGTGATTTATTTTGACAAAACTTGTTTGTATATTTGTATAAGATAAATTGATTACTTTTGAACGTTTTAAACAGATTAGAATCCAATAGTGATCCATGATGACGTAGCTAATTTGTTTACATTTTTACCAAAACTACCGTTAGCTTTTAAAATTCACTTCACACACATTCAATCATAATATTTTCTGTATAAACGTCATTTATTTTACAACACAACAGAAGATAAACTTTTCTCTGAAGTTTTCATTTTATTTTGGTCATGATTTCGTTGTTCGTAACTTTCGCCTCCAAGGCGCATGCGCAGTAGAGTAAAAGCGATGCTGCATTACGCTCTGCGCTCTTTCAGTAATGAAACTCACTTACTTGATTTCTGACTTGAACACAACTCACACAGACTGTGTTTTGGCACAGTATTGATTCAGCTGCTTACCGGTGAAAAGTTACCGCCGGTGGCTCTGTAACGAGTTGATAAAACGAGCCGGTGGTGAAAGTGACGTCCACGTGTTGTAGTTTTACACAAACCTGGCGCCTCAGAGCGGATGTCAGCGTCGACACATCTGCAGCAACAACAGTGGGAAACTGAAGTCACCTCGATTTAAAAGCTGAGAGTCCTTAGAGAATTAAGGCAGAAGTAACACACGTGTCTTTAGTATTGTTTTCTGCTTTCATCTAGTGAATGTTTTAAAGAAGGCGGGGCCATTTTTTTTTAACTCTTTCATACGATATTCCCTCTATGCTGCTTTCAAATACTCCTCCTGTAGTCGGACATTAGACCACTCTGTCACCCCAGAAAATCTTTCCACATGTTCAGCGCTCAACAACATCCATTAGGGGGCGCCCCCACACTCTACGTCCTCATATAGACACTGTTACTATTAGACTATTACTATCACTACTACTATTAGACTGGAGTTTAAAAATCTGGGTCTCAGTAAAGTTACTTTCTCAGTTCTGCTTGTCCAAGTGTTTCCTGTGAAAACGACTCAGAGTGCATATGTAAATACATGTGCATATGGAAATGTGCCTTATGTTGTTTCATATTTAATTTGTGGGTTATGTAAAAAAGTACCAAAACTATGCCTAATTTTTTTCATTTAAGGACATAAGCTGCACCATTATGACCAGACAACAGCTACAATTATATTGTGACTTATATTTATAAAGACTGTTAATATAATTATTATTATAAATTTATACTCATGAATCCTTTGCTTGAATGTACTGAAAAGTGATGGGGTTCATGTCAGAGTAGTACATCTGAAGAAATGTAGAGGAAATTTCCATGCCAACATTTACCAAACTGAGACAAACTGAGCACTGTTTGTGGGTAAAAATGATGAAAACAACAAACAAACAAAAAAAAAAAAAAACTTGGAAGAAATGAAATGCCACCCCAACATGAGAAACAACATGAATAGCCCCATTCAAGGTCTTTGCGTGATTCCAGTTACACAACTCATGAACAAAAACTGAGGAGATGAAGAATGACAAGCAGAGATGAGAAATAGCCCCAGGGTTAGAGCCAACAATGACCAAGGATGCAAACAAACAAGGGAGTGGTTTTACTAAATTACTAACAATAAGTAACATCCCAAGTATGAGAATAAAAACAATGTGTCTACAGTGACCATGGAAGAACATAGTCATAGTCATAATTACCTATAATACTAACTAACTAAAATACTTAGATATAAACATAGTTTTGATGGAAAGTGTAAAGAAATGACAGATTATTTATCTATATCTATATTTATAAAAAGTAGGTTTTATCTTTTTGTGTTTTTACTGTTAGATTATGATGTGTAAGTACTTATTGTCCCTTCACCATGCACTGTAAAAAAGAAGACAATAAAAATACTGTTAAAATACAAAAAATAACCAAACAAAACAGATATTTTCCCTAATTAATATACAGTTTTCTAACATTCCTTTTACATGATATATTCTGTATTTTCTTACAAGTTTTTAATGTAATTAGTTGGCCTTTATTATGTAGTTTTATGTTTTAAAAACATTATTGTAAATTTAATCTATATTTTATGTTTCACTGATGCTTTTAAAAAAGGTCAAAATACTGCTGTTAAACCTGCAACTGTGTCAATAATTACATCAATAAACTATTCATTTTCAATTATATGAAGTATTGTATAGCTTTTTAATGTCATATAAATATTACAGAAAAGTCCACTTCAGCACTGAGTTTATGTCTTCTACTGAACAGCCTTTTCTTGGCTCTTTCTACTGAACACACTTCACTATCAATACTTCAATGTCAGGGGAGGAGGAACACCATGAAATGGCTTCTACAGTTAGGATCCAGCATTTAAGAGTGATTCCTTGGAACTAAGCACATCATGTCCTTCTTCAGACTTTGCTGTATTTTTTTCTTTCTTTTTCCAGATGAGTCCATAGCGTCTCCATTGTATTCAGGTTCAGACCCTATGGAAGTTCATGACTGTCACTGCAAATATAAAGCCTGTGTCCTTTGTGCAAGTGTACAACTGTCCCTGTGTGAGAAGTGGCAACGTTTATCTTTGTAAGGATTTTTTTTTCATTCATTGTGTGTTTCGTGTTAATTTGTTCCGTCTTTGTGTTTATAATGACCGGTAACCACTACCTTGAATTGATCTGTGTTTTTATTACCTGACGTTTTGTATGGGTAATGGTTTTTTTCATAGCCATGCAGCTAAAGGTCAAGCCTGAGTGTAGACGTTGACTCACTGCAGTAAACACTGTTGCCAGGGTGGGCCGTCGTCACCATGTTGTAATCCAAATAGTGTGAAGTCAGAATCCACAGCTTGAGGAGTTGGAGGTGTGTCACAGCAAAAGGTCAGTTACATTCAGCATCACATCCCTCAACCTTCTCCCTCCCCATAATTTGTTGTGCATAGTTAATCGTGTTAATCCATTCACATTTACATCAACAATGTAAAAAGAATTGTAATCTCAGCTGTACAGACGCACTTAACAAAGTGGCAGCTCTGTGTGTGTTTTGCAGTATACAATCAATAATATGGGGAAGGTTCATGGACACAACAAGAAGACAAGTTTCTCCTTATACTGACTGATGAAATCACACAGAGAGAAATACAGGAGTTGTTCACAAACAGCTGTAGCCTCTTATAAAGTGACCAGTACCAATACAAATCTGGACCCAAACTGTAAAACTCTTTGTCTCTGGATCAGAGGTAAATAGCAATAACAATAGAGGCTTTTGTGCAGTTTGTGGTGCTGTGGTGTTTCTATTATATTGTCCACCCTATGCGGATTCAAAGTTTTATTTGTTGCTTTTTTTTTTTTCCTGTGTTTTATTTCTTTCAGTTTTCAGTCAACAATTGTGGAGGTTAGGTTTTCATGTTGTAAGGCAATGTTCATCTTTGATGGTTGTTTGTTTTGTGGAGTTTTTTATTTTCGTGTTGAATTCTTAGTATCTTCTGTTGCAGGGGTGTGTGGGTCTCCTCCTATCCACTAGCTGTAACACTTCAACACACACACTGTGCTCTAACACTGTGTGTGTGTGTATGTATGTATGTATGTGTGTGTGTATATATATATATATATATATATATATATATACGATACTGAAACCATTCATATTTTCATATTGCACCATAAAGTAATCTGACCATATTTATTGTCCTTGTTTTTTTTCTGTACGTCATCTGTATCCTATTGGACATTGTATTTGATCATCAAACATACACTCCATTAATGTATAATGATACAGCCCCACTGCTCCTACAAGATGTCAAATGCTAAATTAGTGTTTTTCTCAGCTGCAGAGGAAACATATTGCAGGTGTTTTATTCAGGTATGTAACACAAATGACTTGGTTGCTGCTTTAACAGACTGGATGTACAATACTGCAATAAAGAGGGATGGTAGATTAAACTGTTTCACTGAATAACAATAACTTAGTTCATGTTTGCTTCAGTAATAACTTTCTCCCTTCAGTGTTTATGCTCAACAGTTTGTGCTATTGCATTTTGAGAATAGTTGTGACTAAGTGATGTTTAAGTATGCTGGCTCACCTGTCTTAGTGGTGCTATCAGAGGTACTTAAAGGGACATTTGTTGTTAATTCTTCTCTACTTTTACTTAAAGATGGTTTTAAATGTAGGACATTTTTGTAAATAGTTTAAAATGAATTATATGCTGTATACACAGGTTGCATACAATCTGCCTTATAATACACAGTTCAGTGTGTGGGAGAGTAGTGCTGTGTTTTCTCCTGCAGGTGGTAGTGTCATACTGATAAGGTTTTTACCTCCTCATAAATAATGTTTGCTGCAATTCACCAACAAGCCAACCATGGTCACCCCATTTTATTATCTGGTGTTGAAAAGATTCCTACAACAAGCTGTGTGGCTCACACTGGCAACCAATCACGGAGAGTAGAGCAGAGTAAACGAGAGCTGTGACAATCTGAACTTAAAGCTCAACCTGTGGTCAAGATGATTTATGAGCCTCGTGGTTCCCGTTCATCTTCATGGACAGGAGTTGCTTCTTTTGTGTCAAACAAATCAAAACGCTTCTTAAAGTGCTGCATTGCTTCTTTCTGAGAGGCTCAGTTCACACAGGGATGCTCAGGTGTCATTCTGTCACTTTTGTGTTTATCCCTCTAGTTCACATCCATCAAACTGTAATCATCTCACATTGTCTGAACACACCTGGACTGTAAGAGCTTTCTTGCCAGCAGTCTCTCACCACTTCACTTTATTGTACCTACATTTTTGGTTAAAAGAATGAAAGAAAAAAAAATCTCTCAGAAGGAGCAGAGCTCATTAGAGTCTCTTCATCCATTTTTAATCACACTTGAAAGGTAGGCTGAATTTATTTCAGGAAGATGGGAATAATGTTGAGCTCAATTAGGATTTTTTTACTTTTTAAGTTGCATATTAAAAATCAACACAAATCCTATACTGGAGCCAAAAGGTAATAATGCTCTGAGCCCCATGTGAGCTACAGTAAGTAGTCGTCTACTCACAGTGTGTTTCTACATGAGGCTTTGTTGTATTTGTACTACATACATTATCAGTTTGCTAAAGTTTTTTCTTAGTTTCTGTCTGTTTTGTCTTTATGTAGCTACATGTTTCCAATGCATTGGGTCAATGCACTGATCTCTCTCAGCCTCCATAGTGAGACTGAACACATCACCTTCAATAACCCATCAGCAGATTTGTGGGTAAAGGCAACTTTTGAAGACAATTTCCTATAATGATTCTTTTTTTGTTTCCTATTTATTAAGTGGTTAAACATTTTAGATTAAGATACTTGATCCAAATGCTAGAGGAACAAAATGTTTACATGTCGACTTGTCATAGCAGAAAAAATGCACAAAACCAAATTAATTTCACCATCAGATTGATCTTTTTTTTCCCATCGTGATGATAATAATATTTTCTGTGGTCTGATATTATGATTCCATGTAAATACTGGGACGCATATAGCAGTGTTTGTTTTCTCTGAATCTTGTAAGAAAAGGAGCAAGTTGATGCAACACATGGCAAAGGAATCATCCTGAGAGAAAATGATATTTCTTTTCTTCCTCCACACACTGAGCTGCTCATGGTGAGTGTGTTGAAACTGAACCCAGTCCACCAGCATCCGCTGTTTATTCCATGTTTGACGCTGCATCATAATTATGTAACCCTCAGCACCAACGGCAACAGTTAAGGTAGAGTGGTTTTTAGTGATGGTAGGTGAAGAGCAATAAAAACATGTGGGGTATCAATTATTTAGTTTCATGTAGATGATGTGAACACAAAACAAAATAAAATTTAAAAAAATAACGACGTGTCTTTGGTGCTGACTCCGGTGAGACCGATGCGGACACACGGGAAGATGCGGAGAATAATTTGCCACAGATTCCTCTGCATAGTGGAGGCACTATCACAGACCACGTGAGAGGAATATTCAAGTCCCCGACAGACCGGTTCATCTCTGCTGCTGACATGGACTCTTGGACACTTCATGCGCACAGTTTCCCAGAACTGGACGCGGAGGGAGGACGACACTCTGTCTGAATGTGACCGCTGGTCTTTTCGTTCTTTTTTCTGTTTTTTCTTTTTTGTTTTGTTTTGTTTGATTTTTTTTTTTCTTTAATCATCCTCCTTCTCTCCTCCACCAGCCCCCCTGACAATCACACACGGAGAGAGGGGGTATGGCTTGGCCGTGCATCAGCAGAGTGTGCTGCCTGGCTCGTTTCTGGAACCAGTTCGACAAATCGGACCTCTCCGTCCCGCTCACCATCCAGAACTACTCGGACATCGCCGAGCAGGAGGTGAGATCCGTCACCAAACAAGTCTCCGTTTCGGAGTGCGCTCCCGGGAATAACTACTCAACCCCGGATCCGCGCGGCGGTGCCGGTTCCGCACACGCGCCCGCATCTGGGGTCCCGGGGACCCGCGGATCATTCAGGGCGAGGAAGGAGCCCAGTTACAAGCCCCGGGAGGACTACCACCCACCCGGAGTGCCTTTCCCCAGCGTTACCCAATACAAGCAGGATTTCAAACCCTGGCCAATTCCTAGAAAGGAGAATTTCCCTTGGATTAGTAACGGGGGGAGCAGGGTGGACAGTGTTACCGACAGCCCGGTGAACAGTTACCACAGCCAGGCCCAGCACGGGGAGAGAGAGGAGAGGGGCAGAGGGCACAGGTGGGGAGATCAGCAGCAGGTGACGGAGGAGAGCAAGACCAGCTCCTACAGGTAGGTCTTCCTCTTTGACTTCCTTCAGCAGGATGCTGATGCTCCCTTATTAATAGTTCATCGACTTCCAGGGTCGACCTAGCAAGCCCACACGAGCGCACATTTTATATTCATTTATGGGACAGTCCAAGTAGGTCTATGAATACTTAATTTTGTTGCATTTTATATAAGGTATGGGGGCGTGCAGCATGTGCCTCTGTCTTTCCTATATGTGACTTGTGCATAAAAAATATATTTTTCTCATCTTGATAACCTCCTTGGCTCCTTGACTCCATGTTGGAGAATACTGGAGATGAAAGTATTTCTGTGATCAAGTGTGATCAAATTTGAGACAAAGTGATAAGCTTTTTATATTAAAAAAAACAGAGGTTTTGATATCTTCAACTGTGATCAAGGCTCAAGCTCCAAAACGCTAGATCCATCATTTCAAAAAAAGTAGTGTCTTTTTTTTATTACATCCTCAAGGCCTGTTGAATACCTTCCATTAAAAAACTGAATGTGTTTGAAAGTTCAATCCAACATAAGCCTGATGATATTACCAGGGTTATTTTATGAAGAAGCTCATTATAAATCAGTCTTCATGTGTAAAATCAATAGAGTGCCCCTTAAAGTTGCACTTGCCCCAAGGCATCACTTCAAAAACTAAGCCAGACACAAATGTTTTTTAGTATTGAGCCTCCGTCAGCCTCTGATGCAGCTCTCCTCCCTCAGGCAGGAGTACAGGCCATGGACGGGGGTGAAACCAGCCAAAAGTGCGAGAAAAAATCCCCCAACTCAATACTCCAGCCCAGGGACGGAGGCCACCCACGTCCCACGTGAGACCAGCTACCAGGCTGCCTACAGCGGGGACGTCCACAGGTCCACAGGGCCGCATCAGGGGGAGCACATCATCCCCTCCGCTGCCTCCAGCATACAACCTGCTGCTGTCCTGCAGCCCGTCACCACCTCCCTGCAGGCTGGCAGCTCACCCAGCGCCTCCAGCCTCCACCAAAGCGTCCTGCCTGAGAGGACCGAGCTCAGTGCAACGACTAAGGAAGAGGTGAGCAAATATACCTAAAGGTATATTTACAATCAGCTATTATGTACTTGACCAAAAAAGGAACTGAAAGAGTTAATTAAAGGAGCTACAGCATGTTCCTCCTGAAAGTCATCTTCACTCATCTCCCTGGTGGCCTGTTGCTGTTGGAGCGTCTCAGAAAAGTGATACAGCATTCTGTCCCAAAGCAGCTCAAAGTGACCCAGCTGTTTAAAACAGGCCATGTACTGTGTTAGATAACACTCCACTGGTGCTACGCTCATTACTTTGACCTGGATAGAACAAGTCTGATGAGAAAAAAAGAAGTAAATGGGCAATTCTTCCAACTGTGCTCCATTTTGATCAGAAAATAAAACAAACATGTAGATAAATGTATTCACATCAGTCTAAAACACAAAAGACACAGATGTACAGTGACATTTAAAGCAAAATGAAATGCAACAAGGCGAAAGGATATGCTCAGGAAAATCATCGCTCTAGTCACATTGTTCCAGATTATTTATTGTAGGATAAACTGGCTGAAGGGACAAATCCACACTTTCCTTCTGTCCGCTAAGGTCTAAGCTGTTGTGTGACAGTCAGTGAGGCAGTTTTTGGGAATCTCCAGAGATTTAGTGCAATCCCTCCTCCCTGCCCACACCACTCAGTGCCATCTGCCATAGAAGAGCTGGGGCAGGTCGGGCTGGTTTGTCTCTTTGTAGTAACAGATGCCACAGTAATATCTCAGGGAGGGTTAGGAAGTGTGTTTAATGGTGAGAAGCTGTGTCTCTTGCAATTTTATTGCATAGAGCAATTATTGCACGAGAGAGAAAAAGCAAGATAACCTTGTGGTTATTTCCATAATTTTGTGAATAATGACTCTATTAAGCAGTTATGTCCCTCAGTATCCAGTGTGACGGTGATGGAGGTCGAAGTGAAAGATGTCAATGGCAGGACACGGGCTCTATTAATATCTGTGGCCCACTTGGAGCGAGAGTTCACGGCACATTAAGGAAGGATGTGCTGCTGGCAATGTGGGACCGAACAACCCTGCAGTCAGTGTTACATGCACGCACAAACACATAGATGTAGAGCGTGTACTTTTTCAGGTATTTCATCAGTTATACTACAATTTGCTAGAGTGACACAAACCAGCCTGGCAGCAGATGAAGTTGATCTTAGATAATCCACCCGTCACCACTGGCCCACTCACTGCCAACTCAATATTGACTCACCAGCCCCCTGCAGAGGTGTCTGACCAAGCTTTACACATCCCACTCCAGCGTGCATTACACTGGGTCATGGCACTTGCTGGTATTTGTCTGTGATGATATTCTCAGTGTTTAAAATTCACCACAAGACCAAATTGTGTTATCATGGGGAGACCAAGCTGATTTATTTACAGTGGGTCAGAACAGCTGATTTAAAAAGACTAGCTGTGTCTATTCATTAAAAGATTTCACGGCTAAGTCCCAAATAAGCTGCTGAAGTCAAAATCAATCTGCACTTGATGACAAAGGAGCCGGGCGGCCATGAAATTCTCATCATGCACAAAATCAATCTGTCAAATTGTGTGCTGCCCCACCTTCACAGATAAAAGCTGCCTCTAATTTTATGACACGCAGCAAACAGTTCACGGATTAGGTCAAACTGATGCTTTGACAACGTGAGCGTTGTGTTTTCTTGGACTCACTGAACTCAAAGACCTAATTTATAAAACATCCCAGTGAGAGGTTGCTGCGAGTATCAAAGGAGAGGACGAACGTAGTTTAAACCTGAAACAAAGCGCGTCTGTGGCTCTGAACATTCAGACAATCAGGAGCCGCATTCGCAACACAAGGCAGGCAGATTGTGAGGATGGGCTGTTTAATCTGCAATGTGTGTCAGGGATGAGAGGGAAAACCGCTAAATAGGGAACATTTCAGCATGCGGTGGAAAAACTGGGAAGGAAACACTCAACAAATTGTTGTTTGCCTCATAGTCGGCTTAGAAGCTGTATCCCCTGAGGGACTGTGCTCCTGGAGCTCATGGTCCACACTGTTTAACTTCTGAACGTGACGCATAACAACACTGTGACACACACGACGGTGGTACTGACACAGACGGCAGAGTGGAGGGATGGAAATGCTGCTCGTACTTGTTTTAAGGCTCAGACAGCCTGCAGGAACAACGTGGCCTGAAATTCACTGTGCTGTTACCCCACTTCTCTTCCTTTATTTACCTAGAGGCAGGGCCAGAGGGGTGACCAGTGGTGGCAGAAAGTGAGACAGTGCTCACTGGCTTGTTAGAATAATGGCTGGATACTAAACAAACCAAATGTGCCGTGGGCACTGACCGGCTCTATTAAGTAACTGTCAAAACAACGTCAAAGAAACAAGAGATGACAAGAGATGTAAAACAGATAAAAAGTGACACAAAATAACTAAGAGATAAAAACTTACGTTATGAGCCCAAATGTGTTTTTGTGCCGTCACGGTGATCTTGACTTTTAGCCACAAAAACATAATCAGTTTATCTGTGAGTCCAACATCTGTGCCAAATTTGAATGAACCCCCCCCAATGTGTTTCTGAGATATGGCAATAAACTGTCATCATGTTATCATTGGATCATATTAGTCATTTGTGTGAAATTGTATCATAGTTACCATATGAAATCATCATCAACTGTGGCTCAAAACACATGTTTAGTGAAGACCACCAAAATCTAATCAGTTCATCCTGAGTCCAAGAACCTTTCCTTCAAAGCTTGCTTAATATAACACTCACACAAGAATAGGATCACAAATAATCATTAACTTCTCTTCTTTTATGTTGAAATATATCATATAAGTATATTAGACTAAATATATCATGTACTAATAAATATGAACTATTAATAATGGCATAACACATTTTCACTCAGTTTACAAATGTGCCATCCACCTGTTCCCCAGCCAGCACTGCATTCATGTTTCTAAACTTCTCCTCTGCAGTTACCTTGTTCATTTCTTCATCCATTATCCCCACCACCCCCTCTCTGTAACATCCCCCAAAACCAGACTCTGTTTCTTTGTTTCTCTCTCACCTCCTCACTTGGACATCTTCCCTTTTCCCACGCTGCTCAGAACGACACAAAAGTGTCCTGTGCCAAACCGACAGGCAGAACAGGAGGGGGATGGAGGGGGTGCATTAAGAGCAGGGGAAAGGCAGAAGAAGGCTAAGGGGGAAAGAGACAAAATGAGAAGAGAGGAGTAAAATGCAGCAAGTGATAGATGATGGAAGGTTAGAGCGGGAAGTGGGGGAGGAGAGGGCTAGAGTACACCATCTGATGGATTATCTGTTAAAGTGTGATTCTGCACCAGGTTGCAGTCTTCTCTGGCACCAATCTAATTTAGGAGAGAGGCAGACCTGGCTGCTACACAGAGCAGAAAATACAGTTTGTGCATGTGTGTGTGTGTGTACGTGGAGCGAAGAGGGGGTGAACTCACTCGCACACCACATTGACTTGCTGAACAACATGTACTGCCTTCTCCGCCACCCACAGCGCTGCATAGTCGCATTAAAAGTGTTGTTGGGACAACACAACAACAATCTCTCTCTCAAAAACCGTCTGATGAAAAGACGTCACACTCCACAGCAACGCAAGTAAACTGAAACACTGACACATCTGGTAACTGCTAGAGAGGAAAGAATATGGATGACTTCATGACTTTTGTTACAGGGCATTGTTATTTATTTATTTGCTTCAGTAGACACAGATTCTGGTCAGGGCGTTGAGAAGAGCTGCCATCAGCAGAACAGAGCAGAACTAAACAGGAAAAAGTAACGGTCCCCTTTCTACTCGCTCTCAGACAGTAGACCTCACACTTTCTGACAGCACCGCCCGAACCAGTCTCCTTTTATTTCACGGGTCCATTGTGAGCACCACAGCTGCTGCCCTCTTAGGTTTCATCTCTCTGATCATCTTAAAAACTGCCTGCTGTCCTCTCTCTCTCTCTCTGTTTTTTTTTTTTTTTCACATCTTAGGAACATCTGGTGAGGACCAAGCTCCCTCCGAACCCGTCTGCTGTCTTTCAAAGCGGATCGAGGGTCTTCAACATCTGAGGGCTGCTCTGATTTCCAACCATTCCACTTTGATCGGTTTCAGTTTTAAAGGAATCAACAGGGGGATGTTCTCAGTCCATTCCACAACACAAGAATCTATGCAAGGGAATGTATTGTTGTGAAGCCTGTGGAGCTGCAGCATCCTGAGTGGAGACAGATAGATAGATAGATTGATTGATGCCCCCGTCCTCTTCCCTTTTACACCCCTCCCTGCCCGTTGTTGCTCTGGAAATGAACATGCATGAAACAAAATAGTTTTGAATCAAGCTTTGATTTGTTTTACGCAGTTATAGACGCACAAGAAACTGGCTGCTGTGTGTGTTTGTGCGTGTGTCAACATCCACCTAATGTTTTGTCCCTTTATTGTACATAGTGTTGAGTCTGCTCCAGTAATGAATGACAAGGTGTTTGCTTAGATTACTCTGTTGCCCTTTGGTGTTGCTAGAAATCTGCTCGAAAATAAGTTATTTCTTCACTATTCGATTAGTTTTACTATTTTGAGAAAGTGTTGTTTGGTCTCTTATTTTGTAATTCTATTGTTGAAGAAAAAAAGAGCAAAAATATGTTATGTAAGTGAAATGACAATAAAAGATTATTAGGTTCTTAGCACTTTCTATCAGATGTCACTTGACTGGATTTATTTTTAGCATCACACTGTTCTGGGTGGGTAGAGAAGTGATCGTAAAAAAAAAAAAAAAAACTATAATTCCAAAGGTCACATTATCTGAATGCAGATGTTTAAAGATTTTTCAAGATTATAGTTTTTTTAAATTAAATTTGGACCAACTTTACCAGGTTGGTTGGTTAAAGGTGAAGTATATAATATTTTCTGCCACTTGTAACAAATAATAAATACAACACAGGTTGATGGATCAGTTTGTGGTTTTCAGGAGGAATTTGTAAAGGTAAATTTGGTAAATATACTGATTTTATTCATTATTTCCACAAGTTGTTAGTTTAGCTCAACATGAAGACTGGAAGCAGAGAATAAAAACTAGCCCTCTGTTCTAGTTATAAAACAACTACTACTAACTACATGAACAGTAATGTAATGTAACAGTTTGTTGACCCAAAGGTAGCCAGGTCAGGTTTGCAGGAAACAACTCAACCATAGTTTCTTTTTGTTTATTACAAGAATATTGATTATATTTTTGGTTTGCACTGAAACATGAAAATACAACGTTTGGGTATTTTCTACACTAATTTGGTTTAACAGGCATCACAACCACTCAGCCCCAAACACTTCCACTCATTCAATCATCCACTCGCTAACAAAATGCTAACAAAGCTCCACATTGACACCAATAAAACAGAACAGACCAACACTCAAATTCAATGACCCACTTCACACACACACACCCACACACCCACACACCCACACACACACATACACTAGTGTTAGGGCATTGCTGTTCACAGGTGTTTATATTAGATACAAAAATAAAACTGATTTGAAAACACCATCTATTTCATAATGGTCATATACACTGTGTACATTACATGATAGATACATTATGGTTGTTAAACACTTAAAAAGCACTTCAGCGGACTATCAAAGCTGGTTCATGAAGGAGAGAAGATAAATAATGATTTCTTCATTCGGTCTAGAACGTGTAACTCAACATGGGATTTGTGACATAATCTGCTGGCGTCATAAAAATATAAAACATGAATCAGTCATTTCCTCCATGTTTCTATTATTACTGGATTTGTATGTACCTCTGCCAGGTACTGGTGTTCAACAGTTGCTATGGCGATGACACTTTCAGTAGAATGTCTGTTTGCTTTGCCCAAAGTACCCATCAGACAGTACAATCACAGTGAGTGAGTGATAGAGAACGCTGACACTCATGTGTGCATTAGTGCTTCCAGCTTTCTGAAAATCTGTGATTCATGTCCGGTGAACTGAATGTTATTCCTGGTTCAGGGGACGTGCCAGCAGGATGAAGAATGAAAGAGGGGACAGCTGTGTCATGTTGTTATTTAGCCCTATATGTCACTAAGGCTTAATTTCCCCCATGACTGTCTGGCAGGAAACACTACATTATTAAAATAATGTCGTTATGAGGAAAGCAAGAGTGCAACAGCTTCTAAAATCAAATGACATGATTCCCATGATGCCGCTTCTCTCGCTACATGACGACTAAAATGTTACAATATACCCGTGGCATTAGAAACATTTGTTATTCTGCTGCTGTGAGAAGCAAGCTGAGCCCTTCTATGATCAAGTTAGTGAATATATCGACCGTACTTATTACTGCACAACAGGATCACAACCAGGAGTGAATATTCATACAGTGGAGCTGTCAATTCAAACACTAGAGTCTCTCAGTTACGACCAGCAGCTCAGACAGTCCTCACATCTCTGTATGCGTCAGTTACCCCCCAAAGTCAGTCTTCTTGTTCTCAACTGTCCTTAGACATGTAACCCATGTGTGTGTTGGTGAGAAAGTCACAGGTGGGGATGCTACCAACTGCCTGGTGGATGTTCATGGCTGTGATTTCTCTGGGAGGCCTGCAAAGCACAAGATACCTACATTAGGATACGTACATTAGGAAGCAAAGATCAACACAAAGGAAATATGTTGGAGACTACCTGGAACATCAGTGGTTGGCCTCTGAATAACTATGGCATTTGCCTTTAAATAGTTTGTAAAATCTTCAGCTCAGAGGTCTGTTATTTCAGTTCTGCCTCCCGCTGTCTTACATAACGTAAATGGACCAAAAATACACAAAGTATCTAGCAGGAGGGCACGGTAGCACACAACGATGTCTAAGTGAGGCTTGAAATAATGGGTTCCAAAATACAACAAAACCTTTACAGGACAGGGATGAGAAATGACCCAACATTTCTATTACTGCTGACAAAGCTCATGGAAAAAAAAAAAAAACAAGATTTATTTTGCAGGTTAATGTGCTTTGGCATATTTGGTACTCACCAATTTCAACTATTGCTGCAAATTCTGTTGTTCAATAATGTTTTGAAACAATTATTAATTATTACTATTCTAGAATATCTCTTCATTCAATACAAGTTAGATGTTGCTCTTGTCAAATCTGAGTAGCAAACTGGTAGTTTGGTATGGAGTAGAGCACATGGAGTGAAAAATGGAGCGTTAAGCAGGTTGCATGTTAGAGAAAAAGGGTGAAAAAAAAAAAAAAACAGACTAACCTGTTCTGAGGGGATTTGGCGAAGGCCCCAGCCAGAGATTCTCTCAGGATGTCACTGGCAAACTGTTCAGTAGCCTGCAGTGTAAACACACACACACACACACACACACACACACACACACATTAGTCACAAAGGAAGCCACTGTCTCATACAGTACAAGGTGAAACACCCAACACTCTGCATTGCAAACATTCTGTACATTCATCATTAGAGTCAAGGGTACACCAAGGTAATAATGAACTACTGTAAACAACCATTTTTTTTTGCCTGTTCTAGCCTGTAAAATGACCGACCTTCAGAATCATTGCTTCAACTACTGGAGCGAACACATTCTTCTCCACCTCGACCGGCTGGAAGTTTACTCCGATCTGAGAGACACACAAGAGTCATCACATAAAAATGGACGCTGGGGTGAAGCTTCTTGCAGATTAAATTCAAGTTAAGTTCCTGACCTGCTGAGCTGTCTCGCTGACAAACTGAGTGGACATGCAGGGGCCGAGGAAGAACTTGGGCTCTGCATCAGCTTCTTGCTCCTCTTCTTTGACCTTTAGTTTCTGGCAGGGCGGAGTCACGGTGACGATGTCGACTATTTCATCGTCTGCCTCTTCTGGTTCGGTCTTAAGCAGAGCTTGCATCTGCTCCAGCCGCAACATCAGCTCATCGTAGCTACTCAGAGTGGACGGGCACTCTGCAGGCATAATCATGTTTACATTTAACAGGCCATTTCACAAACAGCAGCATCAGCACGAAAGCACAAACATTAGCTGTTTCGTTTTTTCCGCTAAGATTGAAATTTTTGATATTTGGCTGTATGTTTGTGGCAAAGCACAATGACGTACATTACTTGTGTAAAATATAGACTCATTTTACCAGTTCACAAATACGACAATTATAAATTAAGACATTTGTGCCATGAGAGATGAGGAGAGCACAAACAGATTACAGATTATTACGGTCTGACTCAGAAAAGTGTGTGACTCACTGAGCTAAGCAACCTCGTCTCTCACCCTTTTGAGACAAAAGACCAAAAACACATTACTGGACCAGCAGTTAACTGCTGAGGCACTACACCCACACATGCAACACTGAGCAGAAAATATTGATCCACATTGAACTGCTGAAAGCAGAGCAGAGTAGACCATGAAATCACAACAGCAAGTCCAAATAAATGATCCACCTTCAGATGTTTTCACCAAACACAGAAACTCACCAGGCTCATTATCTATCTGTGTGAGGATGTCTTCGATGGACTCGTCATCGTTCTTGCGTTGGGGCTCGGGGTCAGGTGGTGTGTAGCCCCTCTGCCGGCACCACTGTGCTACCTCTCTAGTCTTTGGGGGTGTGAGCGCCTGAAGGCGGGGTGAGCGGTCCAACACGTCCTGGACAACACGCTTCACCGCCACTGCTCGTTGAAGCTACAGACAAATGTGTCAGAGTCAGTAATGTAAAACTGTACGTTGTGTCTAAAAGCCCAAGAACCCATAGACTGAAACAGATTAACATTTTGTGGCTGCAAAGACTTGATCTGCATAAACCTGGGCATATATAAACTGATCATTCCAGGGTATAGTACCTAGTACTCTGTCTTCATACTGTATGATGATGTGCTCCCCTGTCCCTTAAGTAAATTAGTGACCTGCAGATATAAATATCCATGTCTGGATCTGGGAGCTTTTTATAGTCCTACGGAAAGAGAACAGACAGCTAAAACAAGAGCTGGCCTGCATCAGCTTTAGATGAACCCATTGTAAAGAGATGAGAGGAGACAAGCAGGCAGATACACATCTGACCAGGAAGACGTGAGGCAAAGAGAAAGCTGGCTGAGTCAGGACTGAGCAACAAGACACATTATACAACAACAACAACTAAAGTGCAGACTGTGCAAGTGATCACATGCATCAAAAATACCCTCACACTGGACCTGATGTATGAACACTCTTAAGTGGCTGTTACCTCTGAGAAATTAGCAGGGTCAAATTAAACCTTTACTAAATAGACAGCAGTTAAATGTGATCTACATTACATTACTGGTAAACATGAGAAGATACTTTGACTATATTGAATTCTTTTCTTTTTGTAACATTTTATAAAATCAAATTACTTTTATTGTATTCATAGACACTAAATATGAATTTAACCCTTTTATCTTTCTTTAATTACGACACAAACAGAAAACAGACAGTCACCTCTGATGCTCTGCGTTTGCCAATAGTCCAGGAATAATACTGTTCTGTTGAAGAGGCACAGAATGGATGGGAGTCTTCAGCTAAACAAACAAATGAAACAAAACCCAGCACATTAGCTCTCAGTGTCTTTGTACCTGTAGAATTATAGAATATATTGATCTTAAGCGAAACAAAGCTCACTCACTCTTATCAGGCACAATCAGTGGGAACTTCTTCACCACAGCTGTAAGCAGCTGCATCATGGTCTCTATGTGCTCAGTGCTGAGGAGAAGACGGTGACAAGTGTCAGGTGTAGTAGAAATGGCAGCGAGGGAGAGAAAGTGTCCTTAAAATGTTTCATTAATATTCAGTATAACAGGTATGTGATAGCTATAATAAAAACTTTGTCTAATTTCCTTACATGATTTTAAAGGTTATGTTAAAGACACAGAACATGAGTCCACCCATACCTGCCAATGTTTTAATTCATGGTATTTTAGTTCTTTCAGCTCTGGATTGTACTTTGGACTAAGATGTATTTTTGCGTTTTGTGTTTTTTATGAAACTATTTGTTTGTGCTGTCATCTTGGTCAAGTGTCTCTTGAAAAATGATTCTGTATCTCAATGAGACTAACCTGTATAAATAAAGGTTATTATTATTATTAATATTATTATTCAGCTTCACAAAGAAATTACTTTAGCAAATGAAAAATAGTAATTACTGTGAGGTAATAAAATAAAAATATATAAAAAGATAAAACAAGACAAAAGACAAAAAACAAGCGCGTTGGTGCAGAGAAAAATCTGGACGCACTTTAATTATTTATTTATAACGAATCAATATCATCCTCTCACTTACTTGATGAGGTCGTGCGACAAGTTATCTGCGCCTTGTTCCTGCTTGACAGTGGTGGTGGCTGCAGAGGCAACGTGGACAGAGGTGGGGACAGGAGCTGCGACCGGAGGCGACGGAGCAGCTGTGACAGCTGTGACAGCACCTGGCTCTGTTTTCACTGTGGCAGCAGAGAAACAACGATTCATTTCATTAAACTCATGGTGAGATTGACATGAACTGAGAACAATCTATGAGAAGATGCTATAAAGATGTGCTCTGTGTGACACTGCTGATCATAATAATCTGTCTGACAAACACCTCGTTAGACGGTGTTTACTTACCTATTCTCTAGCACCAGTGTCAGATATTGTAAATATATATATATATATATATATATATATATATAAAAATAAATATATATATATAAATAAATATGTTATTTGTATTACACACTGATATGTTTGAGTTTGATCTCAACCTACGTTGCTAAAGTAAAATAAAAGAGGTTTTCAAAAAGCAGCCTTTTGATATCAGTACCAAAATCCAGACGTCATGCAAGCACAAGTTCAAATGACATCCAACCCTAACTGTAACATAGTGGAAGAAATGGAAGTTGGGAATAAAGGAAGTAAGGGATGACAGATGAGAGTGGGTGGAGTAGGGATGAACCCCTCTCACCTTGTGCCAGAGGCAGGGCAAGGGAGGGGGAGGCCTGGATGGCAGGACTTGGGGAGGCTCCAGCTCCAGCTGCACCAGGGGTGGTGGAAGAAGAGGAGGAGGAGGAGGAGGAAGAAGAGGAGGAGGAGGGAGTAGTGGAGACTGGGCCTTTAGACACGACTATACAGAGAAGAAAACACACTCATGATGGATCAATGGGCCATTAGGCAAATAGGCTTAACGGTTAGATGAAAAATGAGAGAGGGGGTTGATGGATCTTCAGAGAAGCTGTTTACTACAGAGAGAAGAATCTATAGTATGTTTGAGTACCTGTCTCAAATCTCACTATGTAGTCATATGTGTTGGCAAAATAACCACAGTTCACAAAGATAAACTGAATAACATGTCCGCTTCCTACTATATTCCTTCACTACTCAGATAATTTGAAAGAACATTTAAATAACAACAAACTTCATCTCAACATGTGATCTTCAGAGACTTGTTGTAAAAGATGCGACACGCCGACAAAGCAATCAATGTCAATGCAGCCTTATGCTTTATTTAAAAACCTCTGCTTCTTCCTTTTAGCTACTTTGAGAACTGATCATTTAGATGCTGAGCGCACAATGTTTCTTCTACACTTTGTCATAAAAGACTCCTTACCCTTCCCAACAGGCATAAGTATTGTCTGCAGCGCTCCAGACCCAGAGCCAACCCCCAGCTGTTTCAACTGGTTGGCAGGGATAGTTAAGACCGTCTGCTGAGAGCTGGAACCTCCAGAGTGGATCTTCAGCATACCTGGACAAACTCAAATATTAGTTCAAATAAATGAACGTTCAACACAGATGATGACTGCAGTAGGAGGTTACTCTCTACCTACCTGATAAGGTTGCACCAGTCTTTCCTCCTCCTGACGCCATCCCGCTGACTAACGAAGCTGCAGTGACCAATGACGTGCCACTGCTTTTGGGCACACCCACCACAGTTCCCACTCCCGTGCCCTTGGACATGCTGATGACAGGCATATTGGCAATACTTTTGGCGACTGTTACCACAGCTCCAGCTGGACCCGCAGGACTCTTCGTCATTGTGGCAGAGTGGCCCGCACTCTTGACCAAAGTGGCCACGGTCGTCTTTGACAGGCTGCCGCCTGCGGCGGCGCTGGCACTCTTAGCCGCACTGATTACTGCTGCTTGGTTAGCTGCCACCAGCAGCGAGTGGTGCTGAGAAGCAGACTTCCCGCCTTCGGCAGCCTGAATGATGCAGAAACACAATTGTTAACCAGGAAATACACAGAAACACATAGTTCTTCAGTGTCCATGACACTAAACTCAGCCAAGAAGTAAAAAAGAACTTACTCTCACTGTTCTGTTGAGCACACAGCGCTACTATAGTGTATACACAATGTTTCCATCTAGCAACACAGCCAAACTACATTTACATTGACATGATTTATGGAGAAAAGGTGTGGACAAAACTTTGGCATATGGCAACATATCTCATCAAGTATTTATACGAACATTTAAAAATGAAATGAAATTCAGCGTAGAGTTGGTGTCGATTGTCTTTGTTTTTCAGTGCAGTGCAACTGTGAGAGTGAGCTGTGTCGATCAGGTCACTGATTTTTTGGAATTCTCAAAGACAAAAGAGTCACTTTCTCTTGTAGAAAGTGACTCATAATTCAATTCAAACAGTCCCAAAAGAGATGTTTTTGTTTTTTTTTTCAAAACTATCTCTTCTTCCTCTTTTGTGTTTACATCAGCATCATCAGATTAAGTTGTTCATGTTGTTCATTTGTGTGTGTGTGTGTGTGTGTGTGTGTGTTTGGGGCACTCTTTTCGTGTGTTCCCATTTCTAAAGATAATGAGGGCAGGCAGTCTGAAGCTGTAATCACCTAAAACCCAGACCACTGCTGATGGACTGCTTAGGGCTCTTCACACGCTCTGCTCTCTCTGACAAATACACAGCTGACCTCGCTGCTGCACTCACACTGGATCGCTCCTTTTTTTCATGTATTCATTCTGCACTGGTGAACGCTGCATCAGTAGAATATTTACCTCAGTTGTACAAAAAGGTAAGACCAGCGCTTGTTACATAAAAGGTCTCAGGACTAAAGTATATTCCTAATTTCCCCATAAAAAATATTCTCTCCTTGGGAAATATAGAATTAAATATTTCATATTGACCTGAATTTGTTGGATATTGTTTAATGTTAGCCTTGAAGACAAAGGAATTAGTTTAATGCAAGTGCTGTTTTGTTTGACATTTAAAAGTAAACAGCTGTCAGACAGAATAAAACTGAAAAATACGAGGACTGTCAAACTAGCCTGTAGCTGGCTGCCTGCTGCTGCAGCACTGATGGTGCCAGGGGTGGAGCTAGCAGCAGTGATGACTCCGCCCGTCATCCTCAAGGTGGTCGTTCCAGGCTTGGACAGGTGACCCGCCGCCGCCGCCGTTACCGTCTTCACAGAGCCATCGGACAGCTTCACCTGTGCCCCCTGGGAGCCGCCTACCACCTGTCAATCAGAGAAAAACTTTTATTACAAGCGTTATAACAACATTTCGTATGCACTGTACTGTCAAGAAACAAATTATGCAGAACATACCTGATGTCAATCAACACACAATTGTTATTTTCTTTATTAAGAAAATAACAATTTCAATTAATTTCTGAACGTCCTTAACACAGATGGTTGTATTAAGCAAAAGCAGATACTACATGTAACAGAGTCTTTTTTAAAATACACTGTTTTTGTGTTACATTTGCACAACTATTTTCCTGCCAGCCGTTAAAACATGCAACGATTACACTTTTGTAAAGCGACTCAGGCATACGGCTCCTTGCTTAAAAAATAGTTGAAAAGGTGTCTGAAAAGGTGTCATCGAAAACAGAGAAGTAAGGATAGCATTTAAGAGTCAGCCATAATTCCTGCTCTGATCTCAGCTAAAAGTATAATCATTAGTTCTTTGTTGGACAATAGAGAAACACACACACAGACTCATCAGTCCATTGGTCAGTACAAGACAGTGTCTTTACCACAGTAATCAATGCTCCTTTATAATTTCTTTTAAATAGGTTGAATATTAACCACTTTTAATTAAAACTTAATTCTGTAAGACAACAATAAACATCATGGAAACATGATGTGGTCACATAATACTAAAGGTAAAAGGTTAACAGACAGATCATTTAAAGATGGTGTACAGCAGTAAGCATGAGTTGAAAGTAAAAGTTTTGTTTTCAGTAAAAAGAGAAAACAGGTCAACCCGGGGTGTTCAGTAAGAACACCAGTACTGTGTATCAAACAGACGGTGTGTGGTTGCTGCTACAAAAGCTTAGTAGCAGCAACCACATCCACATCAGCTTCCACTGGGGTCAAACAGGGGACAGTAAAGTCCTGCTCTCGAGACAAGTTCCCCTAACTGACCTGTGCCAGAATGGCTGCCTTCTGTCCAGCTGTTACACGGATGGCCTGCTGCGTCGCTGGAGATGATGTCGCATGACCTGCTGAACTGGAACCACCCTGCTTCCCCGAACCCTGCGCCGGCTGACCGACCAGAAATGTACCCTGGGAAAAATGAACAAACAGGAGCAGGGATGGGACAGCAATCAACACATTACTTCAATTAAATTCAAAGTTAATTGAATTGTTATAATCTGAATTATAGCCAGCTAAAACACACAGATTTAAACATAAAACAGACAGAACAGGGTAAACATGTCCCTTTAGACCAATCTTATGACCAAGAGTATCACATACATAGATTGTTTAACTGGGGACTCAGTGTGTGTGTGTATCCACAAGCTGGCTCTCTAGCTGTTTTGGGAGATTTACACAATAAACCTGATCATAAGAAAACACACGTAACCTTCAATATTGATCATTATTGACAAACACATCCCAGATTCTTATTTTAAACTTAACTGGACACCACAGTGAAACCTCTGCAGACAACTTCATTATATGTTGTTGACTAAATGCAGTGACAGCACAGCTCTACCCATGGCTGCAGGATCGATGATGCTGTAATGAATGTGTCTAATTAAGAACACACCAGACTTCAGTAAGGAAAAGCACCATTTGTAGACTGTATATATCTGGATAACGAGTAAAGCATCTGAAATCCTTTGATACAAATGCTCTAAAAATCAAAAATATGAATTCACAACAAATTTTATACCAGAGTATGCATGTCAGTAGGTTTTGAACTGCAGTATAAACACATTTCCACCCACCTGTGGGGTCTGTTTTAAGATATAGGACGTGTAGGAAAGGTTGGAAGGCAGACTGCTTGAAGAGGAAGAGGAGGAGGAGGAGGTCTGAGAGCCTCCGGCGCCTGCTGACGAGCTGTTCTGGGACTGCTGACCTAAATGACAAACATCCAAATCAATTTAAATCTAATAAACAATGCTGGTATTCTTTCTCCCAAAATACAGATTACAGTGCTCAGCATAAATAAGTACACCCCCTTCAAAAAAAACAATATACAATATTAAACAATTTTAAACAATATCTCAATGAACACAACAACTATTTCCATCACCTAATTTGAGTAAAACTGAAAAATGTGTAATCTAAGTTATATTATTAACCTAACCTTTTCATGTTATAAGTTAAACAGATGTAATATAAAACTTATTCTTGTAAACATTTTGGAAATGGTTTTTGTGTTCACTGAAATATTGTTTAAAATGTTACTTTTCGATTTGGGTGTACTCTTTTACACTGAGCACTGTATCTTCTTTCCATTAATATGAATAATATCAAATAAGTAAAAGCACATTAATGACAAATGATTCAGACGCAGGGGTGGATGGAGTCATGCTGGTTCTGACTTAATTCTCTTACTTGTGAGTTGGTTTGGATAAAAGTGAAACAACTAAATGTAAAATGTTAAGTGTAAATGTTATGTAAATAAAGGCTCCTGTGTCACAAGTTATAGAATCACCCCAGAAGCTGATTTATTACCTTTCCCAAACTTAATTATGAGCTGAGAGCAATAACATTTTTAATAAAACTGTCTGTAACTTGAGGCTTAGTGTGAAATGTCAGGGTGAAAGGCTGTTATCTGGGAGACAAACCCTGGATACTGACACACCATGACAATCAAATATTTGTTTCAGTTTGTACAGTTCATATAGCTACCCAATCCAGACTTCTACGAAAGAGAGACAGAAAGATTACAATGTGCTTAACACCTTGCTGCAAGTGGTTTTACATGCCTGTTCAGACTTAATGTGCAGTGTGAATTGAGAAGCTGATCTATTTTCAGATTTCCCACACTCACTCAGATATCATATTACCATATAGGCCTAAACTGAAGACAGTGATTTTCTTTTCCTGGAACACACATTTCATTTTTAAAGAGATAATTGAGAACCAATGTTCGTATTTAAAAAGATTGATGAGGATATAACAGGTCTTACTCGCACTGGAAGCTCGGAGGATTGCTCCCTGTGGGATGAGAAGCAACTTTCCCTTCCCCGACGGGTTTTTACTGTTGGTGGTGAGGTAGAGCTTGGTGCCTGGAGGCAAATTGGCCAGATTGGCCAGGTTGTTGGCCGGCAGCTGAAGAGTAGCCATCACTACGAACATATAAAGACATTTTTATCAGCTCAGTTGAGCAATCGGGGCATCAAAGGTACCTGTACATTATGTGTTTGAGTGCCTGTGTGTGAACTCTGACCTCCACTCTTGCCACCTGAACCACCAGCTGCTTTGGCAGCAGCTTGCTGACCAGAGATGCCGCTGGCTCCGCTGACGATGGCTTTAGCGACTCCCTGAGCCAAAACTTGCTTCCCACCCATCACCTTGGAGACAGAGGGGTTGCCCTTAGCGACCAGAATCTGTCCACTGCTGATAGCCACCTGTTTGACAGCCGACTGAAGTGTTGAACTGACAGGAATACCTAACATCTGGAGATAAGAGATGCGCAAAATTTACCTGTTGAACTTTTTGATAATGATAATTGACCATATTACCATGTACATCACTTATATTCTTCCCTGAGGGTGAGTATATGCAATAGGGCCTGACCTTGCTAGTTGTGGCCCCTGTGGACCCTCCTGCCTGTTTCTGGGCTGTCACAGAGATCATGTGTCCTCCCTTCACTGCGACAAACTGGTGCGGTGTCGTCGAGGCGGCAGGTTGCTGCTGGCTGGTTACTGTGGAAACCATCTGCTGCTGCTGTGTTGAAACTTCCCCAGGCTCTTGCTTGATAATAACCTAAACAAGAAATATGTGCAAATGAAGAATTGGATTGTAACAGAGAGACCATAGCACAATGACACAACAACAGGTTGTAGATATTGTCACTATTCTTTTGTTGATTGAACTGTTAAAAAACAAAAAAACAGATAAATTAATGATTAATGTGATGTTTTCTGACTGTAAATAAAGATCCGTTTATTCGTTGTCAGTGGAATACACACAACAGGCAGCGAGATGAGATTGGTTGCTTACAGCAGATTTTCAAAAATCAGCATTATTACTTATTCATCAAGGAGATGTTTTTATATTCCCCATCTGTCCCCATCTGCCCTGGCCTTTAGTACTACAGCAGATGCCAGCAGCCTACAACAGGGAAAAGCAAATCTGAGCCAATGACGGCGCCATTATGATGGGACAGAGGTTTTAAGGGAAATCATATTTCATTCTTTGTGGATGGTGATGGGATGATGAGCATGTGGGAGTGTTAAGATTTTACAGCGGTGTATTGACACCGAGCGAAAGAGAACCGTGCAATTTTCTCTGCAAAGCCCCCCACACACCCTCCCTTCTTCAGTGATGTCCCATTTAAATAGCTTGCCAAAGCACTCACATCTGCTGAAGATAGCACCCTGGCCTACTATTAATACCACGCTGCTTTGTTAAAGATACAGATACTACAGGGACAGACTATCTTCAGAGTAGGAGGGGACAGTCAGTTCAAAAGAGATGCAGCTCATAGATTTCTTGTTAAAAGGGTGAAACCATTAAGATTAGCAGCTCACCTTCACCCCTGAGGAAAGGAAGGTACCAGTGTGAACTTTAGGAGCTGGAGAGCGAGTCCCCTGAGCAGCAGACTGTTTGGCTGAGGGGCTTCCTGTGGAGAAATGTACACACAAACACATTATTTGTCATGGAGCCATGGAGTTCAAGTCGCTTGCATCAAGACGTTTAGTGTGATGAGAGTTTCTGAACAGGGTTGCTGCTTAAGTTTTGATCCCTAGCTATGGTATGAAAATCTGTTTTATCCCAGGATTGGTGAATCAGCCCTAACACCCACGTTAGCCTCATCCAGTTTGATAAAACATTACTTAATAGCTCTCCAGTCCTGTTACTGGATCTGGTTGAGCTGTGCATTTGTGGAGGAAGTGTGGGAGTGGCTGAGTGGGCGAGAGAGTGAGCAATATGAGGGACAGAGCTCTTAAGCAGAACATGAATTGATACTTCTGATGTGAGGAAGTAAATACAATATCTTTGGTGATGTCAGATGACTCTGCTCAATGACAGGGTGACGTATGTGGACACTGGCTTTATCTGAGACTTAACTATCATCTTTGCAGATAATTGCACACCTTGTTCACAGGGAAATAGACACATGAACGCAAACAAGTGCGGGGTCTCAGCAACCTAATCTGGCCATAAACATAGCAGCTCTATCACCATGGTAACCTCGCATCCAGCAAATACCCTGCTGGCTCACTACATTATGCTTTATGAGTGCAAAATGGGGACAAAAGAGGAACGCTGGGACAGAAAAAAACAAAAGGAAGGGAGAACAAAGCTCTGTAGATAAGGGGGTAAAAGAGGATAAGCAAGAAAATAGTACAAGAATAAACAAAGACAAAAGACAGTAGGGGGAAGGGGGGGTGTCTGGAGGGTTCTGTTCAGTTCATCTGCTATAAACTACATTCTTCACAGACATTTTTTTATATTCTATGTGGGTGGTTCAGACTCTGCTTCTTGCTCTCCATGCAGGACCACTTCCGATTTCAGGCATTTTGACAATGAGTAGGAGTTGTGTACCTGCGGAGGTGGAGGATGAGGAAGTCATGCCAATGACCTGGCCTGGCTTGTCAACAATGATATAAGGGTTGTTGAGCACTGACGAAGAGCTCTGCTTGCTGTGTACAGGGGTGGAGGTGGTGGGTGTGCGAGGCAGCGGGGAGTGGCTCGGGGTGGAGATCGGAGACCCTGCGGTAGGAAGTCCACGGGATATTAGATGAATAATTCTCTTTAAGGGTGTTAATAACAAATTCAAAAGGAAAATGAAAAGCCTGAAGGAACTCATGAGAAGTCTTCATTAATTTCATTTTATTCCTTCTAGCCAGTACAACAAATTCAAAACAATGACTGCCTTTTAGATATTTAAGAGTGAAGACTGAGCCAATACCAGAGAAAAGAGTGTGCCAAGTACAAGAGATAAAATAATAGCATCAGGATTAAAAATGGACAAAATGCACTAAATGATGTCCATCAAACTGTAAATAAAAAAGTTCCAACACAATGTAATTAACCAAAAATATCCACTGGATGGAGAAAGTTACCTGAAACTATTTTGCAGCTCATTGTGATCGGTTGGAACGTTTTCCCAGGAGACTCAGCAGGACTGGGTGGCTGTCCCTGAGGGACAATCTTACAGCTCGCTGTGATAGGCTGGAAGGCGGAGTTGCCATGGGAGCCCAGGGTGATCCTATCACTAGCTTTGGGTCGGGTTGGGGTGCGTTCACCTGCGGCGAGGCCTGAGCTATGACCCCCTGCAAATCTCCCCATTTCTGCTTTGATGAAAGCTGGGATTCATTAGAAAGGTGTATTTCAGTTTTACTACTTTTCAGTTTCACGTGAATAATGTGACAAACCCACAGATGTCAACATTATCTTATCAACATATCCGGAAATGCTCACATAAACAAATCATGGTATTTTTGAATGCTTTATGAAGAAACTGCATTTGCTTTATGTTTCAATTCTCAACAGGCTTCTTAATTTCTAATTGGCCCCTTTTACACAGATTGCACAATATTGCTATTAAAAGCCCTCGTGCCAATTTTGCTTGTTTACCCTGAACCAAACAAACTGGCGTGATGTCTCAGATAACCTGCTGCTGTTCTGATATCAGAGGGATGATGTGTGCCACAGCCACATTAGACACACCCTGAAAAGGGGTTTATGAAACCACAGAAACCAGCTCCAATCTGGTTTGGGAAAGAAAACGAGCCACAGCTGACGGGATCTTACTATCAGCGTGCTAACAAAAACTCCTGTCATGCGGCTAGAGCTAATACAAGACCAGCTTCATAGAGACCTTTTAAACTAAAAAAATTATAATAATAATTATAACTTATAATCTCCAGAAATGAGAATTCTTTTTTTAGGATCAGGAGAAATGGTTGTGTTGACATACCTTTGTCTACACTGGGATCATGTGGAATGGGAGAAGTGGAGCGGCCGTAACTTTGGGCCAGGGAGGTGGCCGACACAGGGCTCGCTGCTCTGCGAGTCACCTTGGACGAAGAAGGCTGAGGGATGTAGTCGTCCCCAAGAGAGTTTCTATGGAGTTCCACGTCAACCACCTGGAATAAATATAGCTTGTCGTCAGAGGAAAGCTCTGAGAACAAATCTTCTCAGGAAATGGAGTGAATATTTATAACTCACAGTTTCTGCCCCCAGAGTCTGCAGGCCGGTGTAAGTTCTGTCCAGCTGTGCAAAAACAAACAAAAAAAGTGTTTAAGTTACACAGTAGCAGCAGTAAATGAGCAAATAAACCAGTTTTTATTGATTGTACAACTGACAACGCAATACATTTTAAATACTTCATCCCAACAATAATCATAAAATTACCATAAAAACATGAGATTTTATAATCTACTTGAGTTGTACAATACACCTGTTACACCATCATAGTCCCTTAACTCAATCAGTTGTTGTGTCATCTTCTATGTCCTCATTAATTAACTGTTTGATAAGCGTTGATAAACATGTTACTGCTCTTATGTGCACAAATTTTAGCAGAAAGTTGAAGGGACAACAAATGATGTGTTGTTTGTTTCATTAAAAAAAAAAAAACATGAAAGACAAAGCGGAAACATCAAGATGTCAGTAGAGGAAAATTCAGAAAAAAATCTGAGTGATGTGATCTAGCATGTGGTCTGACCTTTAGCTGGTGGATGATGTCAATGCGTTTGTTGCGAGGGTCTTTGAAGTGGATCTGGATCCTCACAGGAAACTCACCCCAACCGCGACGTGTTAAATGAAAGGGAGGCTCACTGAGAACAGGAACAGACAAAAAGTCACATCACTGAAACACAAAATCTGAAGACAAATAATCTACAGAGGACGCATTAAAATGGGTCTGTAAGAAAAGACTGAGCTCCAAACCCTCGATTCTGACTCAGACTGACTTAAAAATCTAAAAATAAATCAATGAGTTGAAGGTCTCTCATCTTTTTCCCCTTTGAAGCTTTATGTTTTTCATCCCCATGCAACAGACACTAATCTGACTGCTGGCATCTAGAAGGGCACATGTACGTACATGCATATTTAGTCTATTAGGGTAAACCCTGTGAGTGTTGCATTTGTTTTTCGTTACTTTAATTCATCCCTTAATCTACATTCCATCTGTGTCGAGAGTCATCAGAGAGCACTGGCCCTGTGTGGGGTTCACTGGGAATGAAGACTTGAGTCAGTTGGGGATCAGCTTTTGAGCAGCTGCTAAGGCAACATGAGTGCTTTGTCAGCTGAAAAAGCCAGGAGGCTGCAGCTCAGGATGAGGACTGCTGACTGATGAAAGAGATCATTTATTCAGAAGCCACAGGGTAAATCTAAATCCTTTGCCACTTTTAGAGGATATAAACTAGATAAACTAACAACAGAACTCCAAGCTACTGAAGTTCTGTTTCTTTCAGATGTTTCTGTGTGACACTGATCTACACTAGTTTGGCGAAGGCGGGGCCTTAAAGTCCAATGTTTTTCTAGAAGACTACACTGCATGTGTGTATGTGTGACTTAGGCGTGTGCACTATTAGTCATGTTGATGTTGACTTCAAGTCTGACTCATTATGTGCTAAACCACGTCACAGACTTCATCTAATCATGTGTTTACAATCTGCACAATGATTATCTCTTAGCTTCCATAAATACTAACCTGCAGTAAGTATCACTCACTTTGACAAACATTGTTTTTGTACTTTCAGCTATGACTGATTAGTACTGGGCTGAGTGAGCTACCTCAAATCAAATACCCACTAGGTGGTGCAGTTTATTAACAGTTTTTTCTTTGGCTTGTTTACTAGTAGTAGTCTGTTACACAATGTGAAAATCAGACTATTGTTGCACGTCACAGTTGACTTGGACACTATCCTGAATTCGACGTAATATTTCTTCAGTTTGACAAAGGGTGTAAACAATGTGAGACAAACTACTGATCTAGAATAAAGCTGCCAGGTTAAATGTAAACATTGTGTCTATGGGTGACACAACATTGGAACTCGATTGTCTGTGTCTCTGTAACTTCTGTCGTTACCTGAGGTGACCAAATACAATAGCATCTGAGTGCTAATCATTGCAACAATAGAGGAGCCCTGCCTGCATTTTTCAAAAAAAGTGTTTATGACTACAGAGCACGCACACGTGTGCACGCGCACACACACACACACACACACACACACACACACACACACACACACACACACACACACACACACACTTTCCAATAAACAGTAAAACAAATTGGAACAAACCTGACTTCCACTAGGTCATTGGGTTTGTAGCTGGGATGCAAGAAGAACCAGACTTTCTTTACAAAATGGTCTATGCTCGGTTCCCTCCTCGACCCTCTGACGTACACCATCCACTTGTGGGTAGACTGGTCATTTTCTTCACGCTTATCGGGGGGAATGTACCTGAGAGAAAGGGACAAAGAGGAAAAACAACCAGACCAGATGAAGAATTAGACTCAGTAAACATGAGGGATAAGTTAAGTTGTTTAAGATGAAGGCAAACACAGGTGGGAAAACATGGACAGGTGATAAGCAGGTGCGAAGTTAAGCCTGAGAAGGAGCTGGCACTTTTTCTGTGTGTGTCTTTGAGAACAGGGAAGTAAAAAACACTAAGGGAAGATAAGCATGAGCATGAGGTACAAGCAAAAAATATGAAGGTACTTTAGAAGAAAGAACCCAACACAGAATGAAAAATATTACATTTTATATTAACTAAGAGTCTAGATGAACTTAAATTCATCCAGTCCTATAAGTCCTCTATTAACTATTCATGACTGTGGTTTATGGCATCACACCATGTTCAAATACAGAACAAATGCACAAGAAACACAAGCACTGTCAATCAAGTTTCCAAGAATGAACATGTGCTTCGTACAACACTCGATCAAGTGGTCTCCAGGAACTGTCAGATAAGTGGATCAACAGAGGCCTGGGGGCAACAAATGAGGTAAAACTGTATTTTCAACTGTCATCAAGACTAGACTTGTAGCAAAACTGAATTTTATCTCCACTCCTCGCTGTACTATCATGTGCAACACACATTCAACTGAAAGGCTGTGGCTTCAAAAACACTGAAGTGCTGAAGTACAAAACCTATAATGGAGAGACATATCTGTCTTATTTGGGCACCAACTTAAAAACTAAATATCCACTTGTCTTTCCACATTTCATCTAATTCTTTGCATTTTTTGGCATAACTTTGGCTGTAAGGACACAGACCTAACAAGTGAACTGAAGGGCAACTACCTGCCAAAAGATGAAGATATTTTAAAAAACACCTGCCTGCTCAGACCTAGAACATATTTGTTGTCAGAGAGATTGATGACCACACAAAATTTGATTCTATGGTTCTGGGCAACAACAAATGTATTCAGAAAGATGTCACACTTCATGAAACTTGAGACTGTTACATACTTCGATACATTCCCCACTACGATTGTCTTCTTAGCGTATAGTCTAGAGGCTTCATCTCCAGTAGTGTGGTAGGTAACCCTCTGATCTGCTCCTACAAGCGATGGCACTCCAAAAGTGTCCTACGACAAACGATGGAGAAGTGATCAGGTTAAATGAAAGACATAAAGGTATAATAATACTGATACCCACTTCATGTTAAAAAAAAAATCAATAACCCGGCCATTTTTGCCAGGTGAGCTCACTTTGCCTGAATTACGTCCAGGTCTGCGGTCCTGCCTGCTGCTGTCCTCTCTCCATGAATCCCTCTCAGCTCCCTCTCCTTGCTGTGAGAGAGACTCAGACTCAGAGTGGGCCAGAGAGGGAGTCTCAGAGCCCTGGTTGAGTGGAGAAGAGGAGCGGGATGGGGACTCCATGAAGCGACGGATGGCTGGATGGTTCAGCACTGCAGGGTCACTCTTTGAGGCATGCTAGGAAACAGAAGACGCAGTTAATGGTTGCTGCTACTATACTTCGAAACCAGCGAACAATATGACATGGAAAAAAAAAATCAAACATGATAATATGAAAATGCACCTCTGGGAGCTTTGTTGACCCAGCGTTGGCATAGTAATTGGCAACTATGCATGCCCTGAGCTTGTCCATCATCCTCCTGGCTTCATTGAGCCGCTGTAAAAAATGAAATGCAATGAATCAAAAATAATCAGTTTACCACTACAACTCTCTGTCAACACAGTTTTGATCATATATTATGGACACAAATCAAATTAAATGTTGTATATTGAACAACATTTTTCTTGTATCATCCAGACCTGGCTTATCACATCTATCTCATGCTCTTTGCTCTTCATCTCCAAAGAAAACTGCTCTCTGATGATGGTTTCAATCTTCTGTACTGTTGCTTCTCGGGCTGTTAAGTTAAAAACACAAGGGGAGCGGTGATTAAAATATCGGGAAATAACTTATTAGTGGTACTTCTTAGTACTTCCATAACATGTAAAGCAGGTGTCCTGGCTCAGGGTTCAGAGCATGAACTTACCATTATGTTCTGCCGCTTTGTTTCTTTTGCTATTTTGGACCAGTGAAATGTCCTCATAGTCTGGATCATTGCCTTCTATTTTCCTTTTAACCCCTGACATGGCTGCCTGTAGAAAAAGAAGATAAAACAACTGATTTAGTTAATTATATCCCTGCCTCTGTGGTCAGTTGTGATTACGCCTAGCATCGAGTTAGCCGGCTGTCAGGTTACAGCTAACTTTAGCACGGACTAGCTAGCTATACGGTTAGCAGACCGTGTACAACCTAGCATGTGGTTTCAAACTGTTAGCATCATATATGTAGAAAACGGCAGCCTTAAGCAAGCGGATTTAGCCACAATTTTTAAATATCTCGCCACCGCCTGTTTGTCTGACGACGTCTGCGATGAATAAATCCGTGCTTGATGTCCGTGGAGCCGGCAACGCTAACGTTAGCTACCGCTATCCTTGTTTGCTACTTTCGCTAGCGTTAGCACACATTTGTAGACACCGATTCAATCCGTTTGAAATGCAAACTTACGGGACTGCCCTGTACTGTGGAGCAACGTTTCTTTGTGATGCGTGTGTTTTAATTCAGTGGGAGCATATCCTTTGCGTTATGCTGTATTAATCTCACACACTCGTGTTTGGTAAATTGCTAAATCTCGAGGTGGACAAGTAGGCTAAACAGTGGAGTGTTAGCTTTGCTCTTCGACAAAACAGCCACCAGGGGCCGCTGTTCTACACAGTCTGAGACGCTGCTTCGGTTCAACTAGAAGACTGAACGGCCTGTCGACCTCAGTCTGGTGGCTCTTCACTGGAAAAGGAAGTTTGAGTTCATGATAACTGCACAGACAGGTGCCCATACAAGAATGAGGCCAGATCACATGTTACCCTTTTCAACCCGCCTGGTCAGATTAAATATTTTACTCTTCAGTTTCATTTCATCAGAAACTCTTTGCTTTTGTTTTTTTCCTTAAATAATTCCTTTGAAATCCTTTGATCAATCGCAATAGATTTTAGATACAAAAGACAGAATTACAACTACAGTAATTCTCATATGAATGTAAACCCAGTATTATTGTACATATGACTCTAATAATAGCCTGTTACTATTTACCACTAGAAATAATGAGTAGAACATGTGTCAGATAAGAAAATTTTAGATTTACATGTATCTTTCCTAAGTTGTTGTAGTAATTTGCATCATTTATCATCCATCATTTGCATCATGTCCGGCTTTTGATGTGCATACAAGTTACTACACAGTATAATTGAGGTCAAGTTTTAATAAATGATTATGAAATTGTTAATTCGGTACTAAGTGAACACATCTTATCCACAGTTCAATCAGAAACAACAAACGTATTTGTGGAGCCCTGTTAATGAAGAACCTGGCGTCAGTTTCACTCTGCCATATTCATTTTCAGTTTGTTGTCTTGTTTTTTTAAAACTGACAAATGAGTTGAAAGGCTTGTCTGTCAAGAGGGGTACAATTACATAAGAATTCAAAGTGGAGGAGTGATGTTGATGTGTCTTTCTTCCCTCTTTCCTTTTTCCTCATGAGTCACACACAATTCTTCCTTTGGTTTGTTATGCACACATCTGACATTACTTTGAGACTTCCCGGCAATAAAAAAGACACTCATTGACTTATTGTACTCCAATTCATTTTTAATGAAGCACAGAGGATATACAGTATAGTAAAACCTTTTCAAATCCAGCAGTTAAATTGCTGCAGCCTTTAGCAGCAGTATATTTTTAGTATTTTTTTAGTATTTTAGTATTTTATGGTTGTTTTTCATTCATGAAACATGTTCTTTCGATTAAGTTATTTTACTACAGTGTGACACTGTCTCCTGTACATCAACATAGTTTCTAAGAAGGAATATACTGCTCAAAAATAACTTGAGTTCTGTCGAATCTGTTGTTTTGTTAAATGCCACACTGTTATCAACCTGATTAAATTTGTGTCCGAATGCATGTGGGTACAACAGCATGCTGCTGGTGCCAAACGTTGTGTTAGATAAACATACGCATGACAAGATCGGTGATATATAGTGTTGTCTTGTCTGCAAACTCTAAATTCTTTCTACATTGTTTAGTGTTAATGCAGAGACATTGTGTCGTCATGAGTTTATGAGAAGAATGTTTGTGGTTTTGGTTGAACTAAACCATAATATGGAGTATATAAATCAGAACACGAGACATAATAAACAGGTCTTTTAAAAAGCTTATTGCCACACAAGTTCAGCTTGAAATAGTGTGACTGCTTTCATAGGCTGTTTTCTTGTTCAACACAATAGTTCAATAAAATATTACAATATGATTGATTTATCCCTGATGAAATAAAAGGTTCAACAGCCCAAATGGAGCAGATTGCATGAAGTCCAATTAGACTTCTTATTATATTCGTCACTGGTGGTTGTTGATTGAAATCCAACCATACATGGTGTGGTTGGCAGTAATAATAGCTGTGGGTTCACTAATTTAGTATAAATTACTTTTCTATGTTCTACATATTTATAGTTGCATCAGTCACTTTTACCACATTGGACGCTTTTATTTTAATCTTCTTATTTCTGTTATATTGAAGTTACATTAAAGTTGTAGGAATTTATTGTGAAAGATGATAGATGTGTAGGATTACTTGGCCTTAGCAGATGTTTAGTTTTGCTCTTGAATCTAAGAGATAGGCTTAAGATAAGAAAGGACACAAATGTTGGTACAGAAAGAAAAACTTTATTGACGTTTCTCAACCATTACATTTCAACATACTGTAGTTTACAAGAATCCAAAAGCTTTCTCGCAGTTAGACAGAGAGTATCTGAGGAGAAAATGGTGTTACATTGTCACATCATACATATGAAAACAAACGTTTATAGCAAAATGATCAAATTTAATCCCCCCATTTGTTATTCTTTTATTAAGGCACATAGGGCAGCGCTCTGCAGTTGACAGGTTAAAGCCACCAGCTTACATGCAAGCACAATTCATCCATTGGCGTTTTTAAACAAGTCAACTTTGGGATTGAATGAAATCTACTTTGGCTTAAATCTGTGTTTATATTAAAACCCATCAATCCACTTTTGCCCCTCTGCTCTTCAGAGTTTAAGGCATGCTATCTATTGGCACGCGGGAGTCAAAATATCTCAGCAACACACAGTCCCACACACAATTCACCAAGTAAAAGAAAAAAAATCAACAAACATAAAAACACTGAATTTCTTATCAAAAGCAAACAATGTATGAAAGCCTCTACACAGTGAATAATGAAAAATCAACATAACAGGAGTGTGTTTGTGTCCTGTTCTGTGTAAATACTCAGTGAAATCACAGACGCACACACTCAAATTCTCTCTCTCACTCACTATTTATCTAACTCCCACTCTTTTGCATTACCACTTTCTCGTACCTCGAGCCTCCTCTTGTTGGCCTCCTGAGTTATCATACGTATATCACTTTGCAATGGATTGTAGGTGGGCCTGGGGATGTTTTTTTCTTTCAGCCTAGACTTACATTGAAGACCTGACAATGAACTGATTTTTCTAAGAAAACACCTGGGGCTGAAATACCCCGACCTGTTTTTATCATTGTGGCTGACAGATGGAAGCACACAGCCTCTTTTTCACACTAAATTGAAAACTCATACTCACTCTTACCACTGTTCTCTTGCAGCAGTCTTTGTTGTTTTTGTTATTTTTGTTAATATCTGAGCCATAACAAGTAGTAGCCAACAGGAGGAGCTGAAAGGCCCTTTTACTGTCTCTTACATACGTCACATGAAAGCAAAGAACATTTACTGATACAGTAAAAAAAAAGAAAATCATTGTCATGTAATTCTACATTTAACAGGATTCTGTCAAAGTGCACATTTGGGGCTCTTGGTTACAGAAAAACATAATATTTAACCGAGAAAGAGATACATTTAAATACAGGTTAAACAAAGAAAAAAATATTAAAGTTATATTCACAGCAAAATCTCTAGGCTATCAACACCAATTGTAATGAAAAGGTGACTTTTACTGACCATGAGCCACTCCATCCAAAATCTGTGTCTTGACCCCACCCCCCCATGCGAGGTATAGCACTGCTACACGCGCCACCTTAGCTGACTAGTAAACACACATTAACACAAACACACCTGGAGGTATCTATGGTTACCCCGAGTTACATCTTTACATGTAAGTGTACAGGTGAGAGGTGCCAGCATCAGTGTGAAGTTAGCAGTCGTGTTAGGCTTACACAAGAACGGCTTGACGAACCTCCGTGGCTCCAGCACATCCAGACATACAGAGTCATAAAAGTCACATACATACGTACATACTTGCCAATCATGCACACCACTTATTCAGAGCAGTCTTCGAGTTTGATCTACAAAGGCTTCTCACATCTGAAAACCCCCCCACAAGCCCAGTACACCAATGAACTAACATTGATATGAAATAGACACACTGAAGCTACAGGTAATACAATAAACATTCAATAATTTTTTTTTTTTTTTTTTAAAAAGGACAAAAAAGTATAACTTAAAAAAATAATAAAAAAGAAAATGTCAGTAATGAGTGTAGTAATAATAATTACAAAAATAGAGCGAAATAAATCTTAGATATGTAATATGTGGATATGAATGTAGATGAGAAAATGTGAGGTGACAACACAGCTGGAGCAGGGTAAGGGAAAACATGGGCAGGAAGTGAAAATGAGTGATAAATGGATGAATGTGGAAAATAAAAGGAAATAAGAGGGCAAAGCTAACAGAGTCTACGTTCCAATATTATGATACAGCCTCCACTCTTCATCTGCTCTCTCAACTCTGGCCAGGAGCAACTTCCTATCACTGATTATGCGGGAGGGCAGCTGGCTGACTGCTCACCATTTTCACCAGGTCATATTAAGTATCAATGGTAAGAATTTAAAAAACAGAGAGCAGTACTTTTTATATTATTTATCAGTGCTGTGCTGTACTAACTGAGCATGTCACACATATGGGTACAAGGTCAGATATGTGACCCGGCTGCTCATATTTACATAAAACCATGGCTTACTTCTTCTGAAGGCAAATCACTCTTTGTGTGGATACTTTTGTTGCCTCAGTATTGTTTTTGTTCATCACCACTATCTGTGACCACTTCAGCTCTTCAGTGACCTAGATCCCAGAGTTAGGGTACTTTGCACAGTAATAAAAATATGTTGTTGGGAAGTTTAATTTAAAACTCACTAGCTGTGTAACCAGTATCACAGTAAAAATCAATTATAAAAAAAAATCTAAATGTGTTATTATTAAATCATGGTTATTTGCTTTTTCCTTGGCTTATCATTGAGTTTTAAACCACATAACGTGACGCTCTTTAATCAAAGCTCACGTGTAATCACAAGGCCGATGTACTATACATAGGTCACATGGTATATGGTTAAAAGCTGTGTAAAAGTTAAGTGCATGGGACCTCTTATTATCTTAGAGATATGTGTTCTAGAGTTTAAGGTTAGAATTTATTTATAATTTCTTGCCTCAGAATTACAATAAAATATTTATTGGTCAGTTCTCCTTAATTCTGATCCGTTGCTCCTCAACCTTGTGTGGCTTTTACTATTACGTGACACATCTGCTGTGTTGATATGACTGATATGTCAAGTTACAGGGAAGTAATTAGCGCTATTAACCTCTGAGCGTTTCCACAGAAGGTCTGTAACTATGGTACACAACAGTAAAAGATTCACAGCACCATAGTGACTATTGCTACATGATGCTGTGAGAGAATAAATTAACTAAAACATACTCTAATATTAAATGTGCCTTTTCCAAAGAAGTGTTTTTTTTTTTTGCTGTTTACATAGAGTGAATATGAAGTGCTTGCATTTCAAAGATTAGAGTTTAGTTTGTGCTCCCATGTGTGTGTCTGTGTGTGTGTTTGTTTATGGTCACGGCTTGTGATACTTGTCATTATAGCGGTGGATGGTGACACAGCCGTGGTAAGAGATGGGCCGCGGCATGGCTGCCACTCCTGTGATGATGCCCGTTGCTGGGTCATAACACAGGATGGTGTCTGTAGCTTCACCGCTTTCCCCTCTGCCTCCAAGGATGAAGATCTTGCCGTTGCACACTGACATGCCGCAGCTCTCCTGCACAGAGAGAAAAAGAAATAGGAGCTTTCAGCATCACAGTATAAAACCAAGGATTCTTGCAGATTTAGTTTGTTAGTATTTTCCATCAATTTATTACCTGTTTGTTAAAGGTGTGAACCACATGTATCCAGTAGTCCTCTGTGGGGTCGTAGCAGAATATGGACTTGGTGAGACCCCCGCACACATAGATCAGGTTGTTGAGGGACACTGCTGTGATGCAGCGCTTAGCGATGGGAATGTTGGCCCGTAGCAACCAAGTATTCGTCTCTGGATCATAGCACTGAACCTGTGACACACAGTTACATATAGTTAGTTGTGTTTAACTTTGGTAAAACAAAGAAAAGGGGGACATACTTTCTATGTTTCTTTAATATATACAGTACTATGTGGTAGGAAAATAGTTCTTGAGGGGAAAAAAAAAGAATGAATGAATATATGTCGCTCATTTTCGTGGTTTTCCTGACTGTTGAGTGGGCAGAGTTAAACTCAACTCGATGTGGTTTGCGTACGATCCAAGCATTCTCTCATCCACCTCGCTTTAAAATAGCCGTCTTCCAAAGAATGTTTTGTGTCTGACTACAGATAATGCGAACAATGCGTGCTGAGGGTGTTTCTTCAGATCAGGACCTTTCAACATCAATATAAATGACCCTGTGGGGAGACTACAGAGATAAGTGGCTCCAAGGAACTCAAGCATGAATCCTTGTCCCTTAAGGCCATGGTGGGTCACATTATCAGCCATGCAGTTAAAGAAGAACAGATGGATAACTGTTATCAGCCTGCCTCTATGTTTGTGGATGTGTAGTTTTTGTCCTGCACATACATAAACAAACTGAAATTGGATTCCTGCGAATGCCTGTTATCCTGTGCAGTCAAAACACAAAGACCCTATTCCTGGGAATCTGCTGTGACTACAACACAGATTGCATTTTATCTAATACAAATAATCCTTACATTTGCTAGTAGCCAACGTTAACTCCTGTATGTTCTTATTACCTTTCATAAAAAGTCTGAAAGTAAGTTTCAATCTGAAAAACTGTTCATCTGCTTCACCCGTCCACATTATTTTGTCTTCTTGCACCGTTCCCTTTTTTCCATCAGCAGCACATCAAAACACATCACTGTCATCTCATTATGTAAGTGCATTTCTATCAGTGTGACTCACTGTGGCGAAATAAAACCTGTTAAACAGTCTAATCAAAGTCTGGTATAGAGATTAGAATATCAATAATACACTATAAGTAGCTTAATTAAGATCAACTAAAATGACCATGCTATCAGATTAACTAATTAGCAATGTTTTAGAGGAAAAGATCCAATTCCTGTTTGCGTGTTGTAACTCATATCGCACCAGTCTTCTTAATCAAGCTAAAATGTTTAATAATCTAATCTTGGTAACTCAGGATGCTTTATTCTATTTGCAAAATATCCAAGGACATGTTGCAACAGTTGACTAGGCACACTATGTTTTTCCAGTTGCCTATAAAAAGGTGCAGAAGTGTGATGATGACTAATGATATGAAGTATGATGATACTAATGTTTCATCTAAAATAAATAATCAGGCAGAGTGAAGGAGCTTGATCGGGCTTGCAGATGCTGAAAACAAAAGGAAAGCAAAGCAAAAAGACTGCACTGCTCACTTTTCACTTACTTTGAAGAAAGTATTAGGAATTTTGTCTTAAAATGCAAATGTTTTTTGTTTTGAAGAAAAGGGCTTTTGCACATTCTCTGTCTCTTTAATCATTGGATAGAGGTTATCTGAGACTGAAAAAAAATCCACCTAATCTGTCATCACTATGCACTTTAATGTATGGTTGAAGGTGCACACATCTGTTCCCCACCTTGTCTGAACAAGTTTCGTCGTCAGGCCCTCCACCAATGACATAGAGCTTGCCAGCACAGCTGGCCACGGCAGGAGAGCTGACCGCCTCTTTCATTGGAGCCACCTCTGTCCAACGGTTGGAGAAGGAGTCATAACACTCCACACTGCTCAGGCGACTCTGACCATCGTAGCCTCCCACAGCATAGACCTGAGGACATAAACATAATCATAATTGCGTTAGGGGAAGAGTTGTATTTGCCTAGAACATCTGATATGTGGCACAATCTTTATACACATTGAGGGTGAGGGACATTATAAAATTTGAATTGTGTACTTGTGATATTAAACTTTATACACTCTCCGTGAACAAACAACAATAGATATTGAACATGGGCAATACGTCTGTAATGAGCTTACTAGTCCATGAGTACAATAGTCTCTATGTCAGCACTTAGAAAACCAGTCTATCAGGTGCAGCAGAAAAATGACGTACTGCTGCGGAACAACCATAATTCTCGTCCATAGAACTGTAAACACTGCCCTGCATCCCTGCAGGCGCTGGTTCATTTGAATACCATGAGCAGGTTTTTTTTTTTTTTTTTGAGGGTCATGGAGTTTTACAGTTATTTTATCATCTCTATAGTGGTGTTCATAACTCTTTTTTTAAGAGTCATACTTCAAATGGAATCTTATAGCAGAAGATCATGTTTTGAATCTCTGTTGGACCAGTCTATTCATTCACTTTATTATCAACTCTCCTGAGGGTGAAGAATGACAAAAAACATCAACAAAAAAAAACAAAACAAAAAAAAAAAAAAAAAACAGGAATGTAAGGCAAGGAAAGGAAAGAAATGATATAAAGGTTAAAAAAAAAAAGTTTTTTGAGGAGGTGAAAGGAAGCGATTTATCGTAATCCTTTACTTCCTTAATAATATTATCTGGAAGGAAAAAAAATCATGTGTCAAGAATACACAATGAGCAGCAACACTGGTTATACACATAACACTGTTCAACAGGCTGGTTTTATGCAACACAAAACCTTCAGGCTGTTCATGTCTCCACAAAATCTGAAACATAAACAAGTACAGAGAGGTGTGAGAAAGAAAGACAGAGAGTGATACACGAGACAGAGAGAGAGAGAAACAAAGAAAGCTGGAGGGATAAAGGAGGAACCTAAAAACAGAAGTGGACGGGGCACATTGATATTTGCATTCGACAACACAACTGCCTTTTATAACTGAAAAACTGATACAGGCAAAAAAAAAAAAAAACCTTCATGAACTTTTTCCTCTTTTGCTAACGTTTCAGATGGTGGTTCCAAAGTATTGTTGTGTTTTTGTGTTCATGTGTTTATATATGTGTGTGTGTGTGTGTGTGTGTGTGTGTGTGTGTGTGTGTGTGTACCGGTATCTATATTCACATGTTTTCAGTGACAACATACTGATCTTCCCAACATTTGAAGAAAGACACTCACAGAATAAGAAAATGAGCAGATGAATCCACTGAGAATGTTTGTTTTAGAATATTTTAATACTCTACTCTGCTCTTACAGGTGAGAACTAATGTGCAGGTCGTCAGATTGTCTGTAGCCACAGGTGAAAGAGATAAGTGATACAATTAGTATGTGGCACAGAGATTGAGATAAAATAAACATATTTCATGCTTGGATTTTTAAAATTTTTCAAAGACATCTTAAAAGATATGAGATCTTTCTCAACTGACCGTAAAATGTTGGTTCATTCATATCACATAAGATTATTGTTCTCTTCCTTCAAACAGTGAAATCTCTACAATACAGTGAAGCTAAATGTTTGCTTTTGTAATGCTAGCTGAAACTTGAATGTGTAAAATTTAACTAAGAGCAAAATGCCTTTCTAGAAAACTAGTTGTGACTGAGGTCTGTAGATCACCCGAAGTAACTGAAACACCAGAGCTAAAATGACTAATAATACTGGTCTTCATATCTAACTTGTTTGAATACAGCAGTGGTTGGGGACACTGAGCATGTGTATTACTTTTGTCCTCACCAGTCTGCACAAGTTTTATATATATATATATATATATATATATATATATATATAGCACAATGATGGTGGCACATACTGAATACCAACTCTTAAGGTATGAGGCTATTATTTGAACACCAAACCAAATGTGATTTATCATTCTCTGCAAAAACACTCACCAGCCAGTGAACAAGCACATTCACAGCTTATTTTATGACCACTTCTAAACGCCAGCAGTTTCTGGATGATTAATAGTTTCTTCAACATACAGTGAGAGGAAGTGAGCGATGGAGAAACACAGAGACCGAGGCACTCCGGGGGGGAAATGACTTAGAGAGAATAGAAACACACACAGAGAGACAGAGAGAGTGAAACTTTATGACAGATGAGAACAGCCGTCACCAAGTGCAGCCATAACAGGGTGAGGAAAACAAATGGTGACCTATTTTTGCTTATACTCTATGGAAACAAGGGTAGTGCAACAGGACGTCGCAGAATACGGCACACTGAGAAGTGTGTGTACGCTTGTACTTGAATACCTCTGAGAACCAGCTTTAGACGTTTAAAGTTTGGGATACATCTACAAATAAATGAATTAATGAAGGTAATGGAAGGTCTGCAGTGCAGTAGTGAACTGTAGTAAGAATACTGTTGGAGAGGCATGCAGGCATACATGCGCATTTCACAGGCTTGATTACAACACTTGTTCCTGGAGCATCAGTACTACTTTTTAAAATGTAATTACAGAGTGAAAGAGGAAATGACTGGGTACCAAATTAGGGGGAGGGGGGACTGAATTCTGAAGAAAAACAATATAACAGATACCTCCAACAGAGATGTTGGACAAACATGATAAGACGACAGACTAAAATCTGGAAGGAAGCCATAACAGGAAAAATTCACTGGAAACGTCCATTGTAACCAATTAAAAAAACAAACAAAAACAGAGAGCAACAAGGGGAAATGTAACCAGGCAAATACCACAAACAGCAGAATTTTGAGGTAAAATGTTAAAACAAATAAGGGACAGAAATGACATGATTAGTCAAAATATGGTCATTTATGAACTGCTACGAAAAGCTGAGGTTTTCCGAGGTTTTTCTGAGGTGCCACTCATACCAAGACGCAAGATAGTGTATTACAGTAACTAACTAAAGACAACTAGAGGCATGTAGAAACATGTGAAAAGAGCAGAACAAAGGAAAAGACAAAGCCACATGTGTGTGGCAGATACAGGAAGTGGCTGGATATCAAGGCCTCTCCTGGGATCAAATCTTGTCTATAATTGTGGTTTTCCATAAGTGGTAAAACTTTTGTTCTGCGCAAGGACAAGGAATGTTTCACTGCTTGTTACGTATTGTGTGTGATGCATGACCAGTTTAACTTGTTGGAAAACTTAGTGTAGAAATAAAACATGTTTAAGACACAAAGGCCCAAAATGTTTTTATAAATCCATTTTTGTGTGAGTCTTTTGTATAGTTATCTATAAAGCTCTAAAGTAAAGTTAAATAGCAGCCATATCAGTATAACTTGTTTTCACCATAACTTTGTACATGACTCACTTTGGAGTTAATTACTGACTTTTATAGCTCCAGTGTGACCATGCAGTTGATTACCTCACTGTGTGTTTGTTGTTTCTGTGGCAAGGCTACTAAGCATTCTCAGTATTTGATAGTCACAAAGGACGCAGCACAGATTGACCTCAAGCAGGTCTCTGAATATAAAAAAACTTAAGCTCGCACAATTGCTGCAGATGTCATGAAACCCTCCTGAGTCATAGCCTTTCTAACAAAGTAAATAGAGTTCTGTTTTAGCCCAAAGCTTTACAACAGTACCTATACTTGTGTACAGGGTCTGGGGTACAGGGTGTACAGGGCTCTGTATGTATGCAATGTATACAAAAGTGGCTACAGCACACACATGACTGTTTGTGAGTGGCGTGTTAGCCTGACTCATCTCTGCTTATGTTTTGTCTGTTTAAACCAAGACAGCCAATGGCCTTTCTTCTGTTAAGTAACAATAGTAATTATAGTTTTCATCACATACACATGCCATTACATAACCACTGGTCAAAATACCTTCTTTTCCAATAACAATAGTCTTTACATCCACCATTGCCACAAATTTCAAAACACAACATGTGATTACAAAACATTTTTACAGGTTAGAAAAACACTTAATGATACAGATTTTTTTTCTTGCAGCATTCCACTGGAACATGAATGTGCTCGTACTGTATATACTTACAGAGTAGGCGTACTAAATTATACTTGTGTATGCAAACTCAGTGTGTGTTTACAGGATTTTTACACATTTTCACTCCCAGCTTATGTGCTTGAGAAGACACACGTGAAGTATGATACAGGCGAACAGACTTAACTACTGTAGATCTTAACTTGGATGTGTGAGGTGCTGACGTTTGTCTATTTAACTTACACCGCTCTTAAAAAGACTGATGATGATTAATGATCAGCTCATGTGATGACATTAACTCAAATTTTAAAAAAAACAACGTGGTGTCAGATCCCTGTGTACAGTATATGCAGTGAATCAGAAGAAACAGTTCAAAATGTTTACAATTTCTACAAGAAAGAAAAGATAGAAAACATTTTTTTTTAATGGATGACAAAAAATTGATGGTAGAGTTGTTTTTTATGTGTGAGGTAAGTGAAATCAGCTGCTCTGTTCCAGTATCTAAGGCAGTTGTGTATTTGTCTAATTTAAATAAAAACAAACTTCCTTCTCACTGTTGAATCTGCTCCTGTGCACCAGGATGCAGGCGATGAGCTGGCACAAATCGTTAAAAAAGCTTGAGGGCACAAACAGATCCACACAAAAATAATATGGTAGGTTATTCCTTGTGAAAAGGTGCCCTCTTAGGCTAATATTCTAGATTAATGTTAGACAGTTATCAGGCTGTTGTCAAATGTCACAGGAATCCTTGTGTGTGGTGTCTCTATTCTGTCTGATGAGTGACTTATGTCTAAAACTAGACACTTTATGTCAATCATCTCTATGTACGTAAAGCCTTAGGTATGTCTAAAAACAAATTCACGATGTGTAACAGTCATGACACGTGATTGTGAAAGGCACAGAACGAAAGTAGATTGAAAGCTCGGTGGAGCGTGTCACCTTTGTGGAAGGTGATTCCACAGAATTTCTTCAGTGTGTAAAAGTCTCTTTGTATTTTACTTTGGCTAAAGAACACCAGGTGATTGACAATTAAAAGGGACTAAATGGTTGACTCAAATTCCTGTAGCATACACCATCGGTTCATGTGAACTAAACCGCTGACTTATTGCAAATGTGTCGTATTTGTACATTTTGGGGACGGAATGGGCTACGCTGTGGCTGCGATGTTTTCCACGTGGTAAAGAATAGTAGTTATTTTTCACAGTAAGACATCATGAAACAGGTTGAAGAAAGGCTGAAACTTCTTTTCAGTAACACTGGACATATTTCATTAACTAGCAAAACCGGTTTCACTGTAATCTTGATGATATAATTTATTTTAATTGCATAAACAGTCTCCTTTTCATTAAATAAGGCAAAACTTCCCAATGATTACTAGATGATAGATGTTTAGAGTTGTGATGGTGTTATTATAAATAAATTCTGAACCATCCATCATTTTCTATAGATATAGATATAGTTAGCTGTTGATGGTGATGACAGAAGCGTATCTCTCAGTTGGTGTCTAGAGGCTCACTCCTTACCTTGCCCAGTAGGACGCCCATCTTGTGTCTCCAGCGACCTTTGTTTAGAGAAGCCACTCTGATCCACAGATTGAGCTGGGAGTTATACATCCACACATCCCTGCTGTTGATCCGACCACCTAAAAAACAAAAAGGCAAACACGCCAGACAATAGTTAACATTTAAGTCTCAAGTGTATTTTGAGTAGAAAAGTCAACAAGCAAATTTAGCAAAACAAGTCCAGTGGATCAGATTTCACGTTTAATCCGAGATAAGCCGCCATCTTTGGATTGTTTGTTTACGTTGAAGTCTTTGTCTCCTACCTGAGGCACAGTTGTAAGTGTATAATCTTTAACCTGAGCTGGGCCTCAAGGGTTCAACAGTCAAATAAAAGGTTTCCTATCACACATACACACGTGTGCACACTGGGGACAATGTAAACTTGCAATAATTTCCTGGAGACATACTGTAACCTAACCTGTTCCCAATTGGAGACACAGCTTTTATCACCAATTAAATGAGCTGCCCCCAATGAACTGATGCTTAGTCTGAAATCTGACCCCAAAAAATACCTTTTGATTATGAATGCACTGGTGTTGAACAACAAAAAAAAAACTAAGTAACAATAAGTATCAGTGGAAACATGCTCATCTCTCTTAAAACCGGAAGCACTTGGCTTTTGTCCAGCAATAATTGCTGAGGCACGATATCTTAATGGATATTAGACACACATGAATGATCAGTGAAAATCTGTGTTATTTCACACCAGGACTTAAACTGATCTCATAGTTGTGATATTAGTTAATAAAATAGAAATTAAAAAGCACACATGCCTTCGAATCACACCTCTTCCTTCAAAACCTGTTGCCCTTCATAGAATAGCAGCTTCTTACTTAACAACAGGTATTAATGCCTTCTAATCTCCTGAAACTAATGTAAAAACAGTCTCAATTTTGTTGCGTCGGTGTCTGTATGGAACAAGTGTGGGTGGTTCTATGAAGCAATGACGAAGGTATAAAGAAAATCTGCCAGTGTAAACAAATGTCTGGGCTCCTCTTGCATTCACATGCAAACAAAGCAGGAGTTTTCTGTATTGTCAGATAGTCGACAGTCAGACTAGATGGGTGAGGATCGACATTAGGTGACATTAGGTTTGTGTTTCCTCCGCAACAATAAAAATAATTACTACATTTGCTGTTGATCTAATTAAATAAATCAGTGGCTATTAATGACTACATCATCTTTTTTGTTGCTGTTGTGGGGTAATATAAAACAATTAATGATCAGTTATTTTAAATTATGCTATGGTAAACACGAAAAGCGACAAGAGGAGGAAGTTCGTCTCAGCATGTGTCTGCTTAGTAATCTGCCGGAGAGCCAGACAGTCTGCTGCCCTTGAGGCTTCTGTTTTCAAAGATATGCATTATGGAAACACATTGGTGGCTATACCACTTCAAAGAGATCCTTGTAGACCTGTGCAGCTACTTACAAGTCTTTTTCTCATTAAAAACATAAGTTGGTCATACTAGAGAAGATGGGAGGACCACTGCTGCTAATCACTGCTTTTAAGTAACAATAGTAACTAACTTTGGGAGGTACCAGTGTGATTTGTTTGACAGCTTTCTGAGACTTACACAATGACTCTTTTTGTATGCAGTTTTATTGCAAAACCTAATAACCTAATTAAGTATGTCAGAAGATTCCTGTATGTTTGAAAATTCCTCAGAGGAAACTTGAGGAGTCATATTACTTGTGACTGTGACTATTTCTATGTTAATCCAGTATATGAGTATGGCTCATTAAAATGATAATGAATGTGACGAAGTCAGCAGCAGTCAAAGTCTCTGTACTAGAGCAGGTTAACTTATGAAGTTTTGTATAACTGAATGAGCCACAACATATTTAAGACCACAGCTGACTGTGGCTGTGCTGGTGGCTGCAGGGCCTCCATGGTATTTCCACCACTTCCCAGATTGAGCAGACAGACAGACAGAATGAAAGCATGCGTGTGTTATGTGAATGCAGTAGAGTGTGCACAATAGAAAATAAAGTTGACAAAACAGGATATAATCTATCAATGCAGACAAACAAATGACAATGGAGATAACGATATGCTACGGAGTAGTACTGTGCATGTGTGTTTGTGAGTCAAGACAAACGTGGAGCGAGGGAGGGGTACGTTGACTTTTCCAGGCAGTGCTTGAAGGTAGATTGATAGCACACACGTGAGGACTTGGCACAGTGACGGCATTAAAAAAGCAGACATTGCACACTTTTCTTTAAAAGGAAAAACTTTTTTTCTCTCCACCTCTTTCCTCAGTTTTTTCCCCCTCTCCTGTGTCTCCTGTATCTTTCAACTGCTGTTTTCTAGAAATGTCTCACAGCTCATATGAAGCATGTCTGAGCATGAGAAGACCCTGCAGGCATTTCAACTTGTGTCAATACATTTTCTTGGAAATAAATTTGCAAAAAAAAAAAAAAAAAAAAGAAAAAAAAACCAACAGAACAGAGAGAAAAATACTTACCTGTCATATCTGCAATTCAACCACCACATATAACTGTACTGCATCTTGAACGCAGCCAATTTTCAATCAAGGTTTGACTTGGCCATTATCTATACTCTGACCTCACTAGTTTGTTTTTTTAAAATGATGTAATAATAATGTCTTGTTCAATTTAGGTCTTTTTTCACCAAAGGGGGCTTACGCCACACTTGGCCCACACTGAGCTCAAAAAAATGCAGTCGTTTTGCCAAGAGGCCACAAGAGCTAAAATATCTCAGCTTTAGGTTTATTTTTGAACTTATCACATCACAATCTATTGACATGGTAGCAAACTAAAAAGGAGAAAAGGATAGTTTAGCTTTGCTTGGATCTTTGTGTAAAGGGATCCTAGAAAGTTGCTGAGCGGATGGGAAAGTTGATGACCCTGATGATTGCCCAATGGGAACAGAGCAAGGCAAAGAAGGCCGCTCTCAGTCCTGAGTCTAGAGAGTGCATCCAGATGTTACACTCATATTTTCCTTTAACTAAAACTTGAACAGGCTGTAGAAATAACATGGGCAAACAGCCACCATGGCCTTTTCCTGCCACTCCACTGGGAGATTAGATGGCAACTTAACAGTGTTTATTAAGTGTGAAGTAAGTTTGTTATCCTAAAATAAAGGAAAACTGAAACTGGACTTTAACAACAACTAGAGACATGCTGGGTCTAACTACATGGGATATTAAGTATTTAGTCTTTAATATGCTTTTCTGCCACAGGTAATAGACATTAGTACACTGCTGTTTTGTTTGTTCATTTCAAGATTTGCTGAGACTGTGCTATTGATTTATTAGGCTCATATGTAGCAGGGTCTTACCTGACACCAGAATATCATTGCGGAGGGCGCACACAGCGTACTCTGACTTGGTGAACTCAGGCAGTTTGGCAAGTGATCTCCACTCTCCTGTGACTGGATCGTAGCATTCAGTGTAGGGCAGGTTGAAGCCCCCAACTCTCTCACAGCCACCCACCACCACAATCACCTCAGAGTAGCCGGTCGACCTGCACAGAAGAATTGAGTGGAAAGGTTGGGCAGAGGGAGAGACACGGGGAAGATGGAGACGGAAATAACAACACAAAAAAAGAGGAGCAAGCTTAAATTAAAAGACTTACTTAAGTGCACTGGCATGTGTTTAATTAAACTGCTGTCTATACACCTATACAAAAGGAGTGATGACAAGTAAACATACATGTTACCACTTGAAGGGATCTAATTAGAGAGAGGAAAAAATTGAGACAGAGAAGCAACAGAGTGGTGGTTTCAACCGGAATAGCTTCACTTATCAAGGCCAAGTTCAGTTCAGAGTGAGGGTATCAGTCTAGTGTACAACAAAAACAGATCTGGGAATGAAATTTCCATGATCACAATGCTTTCCGATTTGGCTGCACATGCCAATGATATGACTACATTTCCTTCAGGGGGGGAGCTAATTAACTGCAGCTTCTTTCCTTATTGTACCATTCAAAAACACTAGCACCAGGTACAGACTGCTAGTTCTAATTGTATAAAACAGATATATAGAGATGAGATGATAAAAGGGATGTACCTATTCAAACAGTACAAAAGCATGTTGATTTGCCCTTTCCCCCATATTCCCCTGTCTGTTGACTCTACACATGACAGGGTTAGGACAGATAGACAGATGAGGAGCTTTGTGGTGATTGTTTCATGAAGGTGTATACATCTTTTGTGACAGGTCTACTCCAGGAGGAATTTAGCTTTACACGTGTGTGCACGTGTGACTGATGATATTCTAAAGGCTGCCTGAGAGAAGAAAGGCGGTGCAGATGCAGAAAGGGGAGAATCAGGCATCTGTTTTTAGCAGAGAGATTTACCCTCCGGGCAAACGAAGCTGACGATGAAGAGACAAACTGGCTGACTGGCTTGCTGATCTGAATAGATCTGCCTAGATTCTCACACAATAAACCTGAAATACATGTCACACTGCCTTAATAACTGACAACAGACATCATTCGCACTTTAACCCATAAAGCAGGTCTAATACAGAAAGGCAGCTGCACTATTGTTTGTTGTGAAGCAGACTAACACATGGTCCATTATTTTGTGCCTCATTTATTAAGTTTCAGTCAGCACTGACCTTTGTCCTTTTTCAAACATCACATTGTAACATCCCAATATAATCTCTTTGACCATCAGGCCGTTGAAGTATGAAGTGAACAGAACTCTAACATATCAGTCAGGTGAGCTTTGCTGGTGTGATAACAAGACTCAACAGTTCATGATTGCAATTTCTTGCATCACATCTTTTTTTTTTTTCATTCCAGCCTAACAGTCTGTGTACGAACATGCCCTGCTTCCGTCATTATCATTTCTATTTCAAAATAAGGCTTCAAAAACACGGCTGAGTCAATGACACACTTGTGTGTTCAGCACAAAAACACTCCCTGTCTCTCTCTCTCTCTCTCTCTCTCTCTCTCTCTCTCTCTCTCTCTCTCTCTCTCTCTCTCTCTCTCTCTCTCTCTCTCTCTCACACACACACACACACACACACACACACACACACACACACACACACACACACAACAACAACAACGCTTAGGAGCACCAAGTTTATGTGCAGGTTTTAACCTCTAGATACACAGTGTGGGATAAACCAATCACATAACCACTAAATGACGACAGGTAGGTTCTGTTTTTTTCCATCTCACTCTGATCTTCGTTATCACAGCAGGGAAAAGGTTTTAAGCCAATAAGACAAAAAAAAAAAAAAAACTGTCAAAGAAGATGAAAGATAAATTTGTAAAAACAACTGGTCCACAACAAAGCAGGGATAAATAACCCAACATTTAGTATTTACATATACTGTAATAAAAGTAAATACTCATACTACTTCCTCTGGGCAAAAATGTTGTGAGGAGATAAAGTGACAGATAAATTATTAGTTTCTATCTGTAGATTATATCTACTCATATATCTACTAGTTACAAGAACTTCCCTCTGCCTTCCTTATTCCTCGTGAGTCATTATTGTACATACCTGCGTGGACGAGTTCTTGGTGACATCATTTCATTTCCTAGCACGTGGTAGCGTCTGGCCTCGTGGAGAAGCTGGTAGCACTCTGGTGCATTCTGGATGAGCTGGTCTCCCTCCACTGTCTGGACAAAGTAGTTGGGGTGCAGAAGAGGCAGACGCACATGGTGCAGCAGGGCCTTCAGCATGGGCTTTCTGTGCTCCATACTGTGGTACACCCATCTCATCACAGCCTCAAACACCACTTCCTCCTTACCGATGGACAACTCATCACTGCCAATGTACTCTTCCAGCTCTTCACTGCGCAGGTCCAGAAACTCCTCGTGTTGAGCTACCTCTGAGAAGTTGGCCAGGGCGTAACTGCGGCAGCGGCTGGCCAGCTGCTTCAGGGCATGGGCATCTGCGAATCGCTGGATGCCAAGGCAGTTGCACGGGTCCAGCTGGTCCTCAAGAAACTTTGCACAAGCATCACGCAGCGTGGTGATCTGGAAGAGGCTGGAGGTCTCAAAAAGGAACTGGACATTCTCGGTGGTGATCTTGGCACGGCCGGTGTAAACATAGGTCAGGAAGGAGTCCATGGCCTCGGCCAGGATGCCGTTGATCTCCACCAACATCTCGCGGCTCTCACGGTGATCGTTGCAGAACATGGCTCTAAAATAGGAAGAGCATGCAGAGAGGACAGCGCGATGGCAGGGGAACTCGCGACCCTGCACGCTGATGACCACGTCGGTGAACAAGCGGCAATCACGAAATTCGTTGAACACCTGCAGGATACCCTCTGAGTGGGATGAGCCAGAGCAGAAGTCCAAGACATCCTGGCTACCTAATGTTTTGGAGTCAACCTCAAACACCTTAAAAAGCATAAAAAGAAGATTTGTAAAATTGGTGTGTTAATAAAATTGAGCCAACAACTGCAAGACTGCACACATAAAAAATGTCTGTTAATTTGGCACCACCTTGCGTTTGACAGCTGGAGAGTCTCTGATCCCAGAGTCCTCCCTGTTCATCCTTCTTCCCAAAATCAACACCATGGCTGATCCCTTCTGTGGAGAACGTCTCTTAACTTAAAGATGATCTGAGGATAGAGAGTGGGTAGTACAGTGTGACATCATATCACATGTAGTATAAGGGGATAGCCAAAAAAATGTCACAAATTCACCAAAACCAAAACATTCATTGCATAAAAACAAAGCCCCCACAGAGCAGAGCCACAAAACATGTGTACCACCCGCAAACTATTTTCTAAATCCCACAGGGACTCGTTAAAAACTCTGAGAAAAGTAGTTCCTAGAATGAAACCTGAGCTGCACAAAAATCTGTATGACACTTCTTCTAGCTCATCACAGCTTTGAAAAAGTTATGCCCTGCAGAACAATGGACCTCATGACACCAAAGTAGGCATAGAAAACTTGGGCGGGAGAGATGTTGAGCAACGGTCGGAAGGCACACATACATGTTGGTCAGGTTTGTTTTGAAAGAGTGGGGGCAGGGATGCCATCAGGCAGTAACACACACAGACAGACATTATTATTGTTTTGCAAAACAAGTCGAGAGTACTGATAACCTTGAGTCACATGTTCTTTCTAAGTTCAATATGAAATCTGAAGACATTTGCTACCATCAGTAGAAACTCCTACAGCAATCAACACATGTGTGAATTATTAATTCTGTTTTTTTGTTCACATTCACATAAACTGTGTTTATTCAGGTCATCCCAATCTCAATAAGTTCTTATTTAATCAAAACACAACACTTTTTTTTTTATCTTTCGCCTTTTTACCTCTGTTTAAAGTGGTAAAAGATCTGACCTTTGCTCCTGTGAGGTCTTTTTTTTTTATCTTTAGGTTATTTTTAACTTTGGCTCAGCCCATTATTCACGTGTGTAATTCGCCAGCAGCAGCGCTTTCCTGAGGTCATAATGTTGAATAAAGGACAGGTTTAGCAAGTGAAGTCTGACGCATCAAAGATTGACTTTATGAATAACACCGACTCAGGAGGAAAACAACAAACATGTTAACTAAAAAAAAATAGGAAGCATCCGATTAATAATTATATTAAAATTAAAATAATTATGATTGTAATCGGTTGTATTTCAGGTTTCTTAATATGTATTGTTATCATAGCCATGTACATTTAAAACTTACAAAAACATTAAAATATCACTGTTGCTTATTATTTTGCTACTGAAAACATAGTGTTGAAATATGGCTTTATATCGCCATTGTTTAAATCTTATTTATAGACAGTAAAATATAATGTATGTGCCCAGGTAAACAAGACCACGAGCTCCGGTGTATCAGACAAAGAAAACTTGCCTCGTGCCAACCGTTAGCCCTTGACATACTAAAAATAACAGCAGCCTAACGGCTGCTTTACTCACGTTGATGTCACAAATTCTTACAGAAACCGACACAAATGCAAATTAATATCCCAGAATCACTGCAAACACCATTTCCTTTCGATAAAAGTTGTTACCTAAAGCAGAAGTTTCCTCCTGAACCGTCCTCTTCAGTTACAAGTGGAGTGGAAAAAAATACAAAACAAAAAAATATGGGGAAGAATAAATCTGTATCCTGGAAAAAAGTTTACCAAAACACGTCGTCGAAAAGTTATGAGAAAGTAAGTAGGCTGTTATACAGCCGGGACATTGTGACTCTGCGGTGATGACAAAAACAAAGACCTCTAACTGGCTAACTGTAAACACTGAACCATATATACTTGTCAAAAAAAAAATCCGGCCTACTGCACCCACTCAGCTGTGCCGCGGTGCATTGTGGGCAATGCAGTTTATCTGTGTATGGTGTCCTTTACCTTTTTGCTAAACGAAAAACAACATTTCCCAAGTGCCTCTAGCTCTCCACGTGGCTGTTCTTTGTTTGCAAACAAACGCAACTTTTTTTAGTAGAGAAAAAGTTGAAAACAAGAGATGACGGGGGATTGAGCAACACACGAAAAACGACAGCAGGTTTAGAGCAAATAAATGTAGCTGGGGTTAACGTGTTGAGGAAAGATAATAAGACAACGAGACAATGTCGTTAAGTTATAATGACGTATAAAGATATGTAACAGGAAAACACCAGTTTTAGGAAGACGCTTTTTGTTTAGAGTTGTTACATTGACACATACTAGTAAATGAAAACACAAGGCGCTTAGTGTGAAGGTATACGAGCTTAACAAACAGATGTACGTGTAATGTGATCCTAGAAACATGTGAAAACGGGTTGAAAAGCACAGTGTGGCACTTTTTTTCCCCAAGGTGAGACAGAGGGAGGAGCCTAGAGGCATGTTACAACCTCCTAACCCTGTTGCAAAATATTTCTTAGTGCTCCAAGTCGAGTTCCACGAAAGGGTCCACGATGCCTACAGTGTTTGGAAGAACATGTTGTAAAAACAGAGGAGAATGTGTACCCTTTTATACCCAATACTTACATTACACTGAAAGTTACACCCTGGATACACATCCACACACATCATGACCAATAAGAGGAAAGATAATGAAACAGACACACACACAGTGCTGTTTTGTATCATCCTTGTGAATCACACAGTGATAGTAAACACATTTTTAGGCAATCGGTCCTAGAGTAGGATCGCTCACAGGTGTCTCTGCCTGAGGCCATGTACAGGGGGAGGATACCAATGAACACACAGTTGCTGGAACTTCTGCAATTTGAGAAAAATGGAAGAGGAAGGTGGAGGCGAGGAAGTGGTGAGTGATGGCTTGATCTCCAGGCTGTTTGATTTCACCACAACAAAACCACGTAATCGGAGAAGACGAAGATTAGCAAGGTAAGCCTCTACACCAAGAGCAAACATTTCCACGGAAAGCTGATAAATCATGCGAAGCAGTACACACACATATCGATAATGTATTATTATTAATATTATTACATTACTTGAAATTCTGTGGAATTTGACAATAACAGCTACTCAGTTTTGTAAATATCTAATCCACCCGTAGATCTAGTGAGCAGACGATCAGCACGTGTAGGGAACAAGGCAGAAATCCTACTACATTATATGCTGCAGGAAAGAGCAGTGACACAGCGCAGTGGACAGACAGACAAATGTGTCCCTCTGCTGTTGAGTTATTGTACCAGTTACACATGGCAGAGATAGAAATGAGTCCAACCAGCTGCAGTGTCTGACTCATGATATCCATCACACCATCCTGAATGATGGAAGGTTTTCTTTCCTCTTCTTTAATACTTCGACCTGCCAAGTCAGTTAACCACTTTTCAATGACGGACATCCATTTTTTTAGACAAACAAGACCGTGGAGGTAAACGGAGTTGAGTGCTGTGTTATTGCACTCATAAAACTTAGGGTGAGTGTGGCTTTTACATTACGTAATGATAACAGAATAAATATTTGCCGTGTGTAGTGTATTTAAAAAAAAAACAAAAAAAAAAAAAAAAAAAAAACGTGTACCTCAATGAGACATACATTTAGAAAATAGCATGATGATAAAAAGTTTAACTAACACAATAATAAAAACAAGTCTGAGACTGAATAATGAATTCACATTTTATTGTAACTTCTGACTGACTATTCACTATTATCCAAACTATTGACTACTATCCACTATCTGACTATTATCCAAAAAAAAAAAAACTGTTCAAGTAGGATGAAGAAAATATCATATATGATAACAAAACAAAACAAAACAAAACAAAACAGATAAAGTATCAGTGCAAAAACCAAGGACACATCCTCAGTATTGTTTCTTTGTGGTCTTAACCCGAGGAAGATTTTATTTTCTATACTTATATACACAAATCGTACACTTAAAAACATAGTATAGAAAAATATTTATATATAGACAGTGAGGGAAGTTGGACTCATGATCATATTTTTTGTAAAATCCTGGGAACTGGTTTCACAGTCTCTGTTTTTGAGCTTCTTTAAAAATGAGTAAAACATGTGCAGAACGGATGTCATGGGTGAATTCAATGAGTGTGAATAACAGACGGCTCTGCTGAGTCATTTATGACACTGCAGCCTGTGTCGACGCAAGAGCTGCATTAGAGAATGAGAGATCTCCCTGTACCTGAGACCATACAGGTAAGGAGCAAATGCCCTGGGCAGCAACATAACAACACACATATTGACTGTGCTGACCCACACACGAATATCTAGACTTATGTCTTTCCTCTTGAACAGGTAGAGCTCTGTGGTGAAAACAAAGCCAGGGACAAAGTAAAGTAAGAGAAGAGCCCCATGAGCCAGCAGGGTGACACGGGCCCTGGAGAAGCGGCTCTCCCAGATGCCCTGGGTCCTTGTTACCATGTAGAGCCGGACATAGCAGTAAAAAATGAGCATAGCACATAAGACAGCAGTAACAAAGAAGTAGATGTGGATCTTCATGTTCTGGACCTGAATGAAACCGAGGGAGATGAGGGCCAGACAGACAAGCATGCTGTCATTGGGATTTTCCCTTTCCACCTCCACCATGATCACCAGGGTAAAAGGGTACAGGGCCGCCACAAGCCACACCCCCACCAGTATGCAGTAGATGCGAGCAGGTGGAAGAATGTCATGGTAACGGAGAGGCCAGCGGACAGCAGCGTAGGTATCAACCACCATGAGGGTGACGGTGAGGATGGCACAGCAGTAGGTGGTGACAGTGACAGCTGTGACCAGCTCACAGACGAGCCAAGGTACCTGAGCTCCCGCAGTGTTACAGATCATTATGGCCAGGTTGAGGATGAGGAAGAGCATATCCGCCGTCAGGGTGTTGGCCACCAGCAGGTATCGCATTTCCTGACGCAAGGCACGGGACAGAAATATGCAAGTCAAGAGAACAGGGTTGGTTAACAAGGTGGCCAGAGTGATGACAATGGTGGGGATGAAAAAAAAGTCAAGGTGCCACCGCCGCAGAATCTCAACCCACTCCTGTGTGATGTTTGATGACATCATTTTGTCTGAGTTATGGACAAGACGCAGATGCACTGACTGAGTTGTGTTTTATCAGTTTTTCACTACTTCCTCCTGTAGTTTCCTGTGGAAGTAAACACCATAAATTAATACCAACAATAAAACTAGAACAGCTTGACAATACTTGTTATTGAAGCTAAAGCAGAGTTGTTACACAAAATAGCTGTGTATATGAACAAGATAACCATAATACCTAGGAACAACTTTGTGCAAACATGATATATAACAACAGTTACTACGTAGTAGATTGTGGTTTTTGAACAGTCATCCCCTGCCATCATTTTGATGCTTCGCAGGCACATTTTCTTATGCATTGCTGTGGCTGATCTTCACCCTAACCCTGCTCCAGCTTAACCAGGACTGCATGAATGACAGTTCTTTGATGCTTCAAATGATGGCGTGATTTCAATAATCGTCTAAATGATGCACCACACCTTCGTGAAATTCAAATAAGAGCAGTACAAAGAACTGGACTCTGTTTCATCAGTTGCTGTGCTGCAAATAAAAACAAATGCAATTTAAGTAAAGTAAATAAAAGTTAATGTGATGTTAGACAAAAAAAATAAACAAATAAATAAAATTATTAGTGAAACTTAGTGCATATAAACATTGCAACCGATGTAAGTTTCAGATTTAAGAAAACTCTACATTTAATAATTTTAATAAATATAAATTTACCTACTATTTACTTTCAAGCAGAGCAACATTAATGTATAAAATTTATAGGTAATAATGGAAAAGCACAGGCATCATAATATTGTATCCATCGTATCCACATCTATAAAAGTACTAAAAAACATCACTTGGTTTTGTTTAAGCTTTGCGCAGACACATCTATTGACAAATTATTGATTGATCAAAGGTGAGTTTTCTTACCCAATGTCCAGAACAGAAAAACCTCTGAGTATCCATTAGACGTAATGCTCCTATAAATCGATTGAGTGTTTTGTACGACTTGTTTCATGCTCTGGTCTTATCTGATGCATCTTTGTTGACTCACACCCATAATACGTGGATGTAAAAAGCTGTGGCCACTTAGCTGTAACATAGTGACAGGGTGGAGCTTGTTACACTCATAGCTGCTCTCCACGTTGCTTTTTCAGTGTTTTCAGGCTGTTTTTATATCTAATGTTAGTAAAAGATCTAATTTTGAAACTATCTATGCTAAATTGATTAGACTGTCAACTGTCTCTTAATTCCACTAAGTATAATTCCACAATATAACTGTTACATGTTATGAGATTCATTTAGGGAAAGTCTAAAAGACGAAATGTTAAATCATGTTCATGAATCTATATCCCATCTCTCAGCCGAAGCTCATGCTGATGTCACTGCATCTCACATTTGTATGAGACCGTTAAAATAAACACAAAGTTAACCACAGGGTTCAGTTGCACACAGATCACACCAGGTAACAACTAAATTGTTCTATAGCAGTTAATCTTTACTTTAGCAAACAGTTTCAAGGAAACATTCTAATGTCTCATCATCAACTTAATTACTTGATTTTCTCTTTAAATTATTCACAGTCCTCTCAGTCCCTCCCCACTGTCATTTCCATTTTCTCTTCCTGTATGCACTTTTGCCTCCAGTCTCTTCATCTTCTTCATCCTCGTCCTCTGCTTCACTATCAGCTTCCACGCTGTCATACTCCCTCTGCTCTTCCAGCCATTCTCTTGCCATAAGTCTCTGAAACACTTCATATTCCTCTGCTGATGCCTTTGCAACCATTGTGAGGAAGATGTCCTGGTCAGTGTTAATGATGCTGTCCAGTTTAGGGTTAATGATGACCGTCTGTCCTTTCTTGTCTGGGGTTTGGTACAGACCCCGTCGCTCCAGAAAACAGTGTCGACAGCGGATTTCATCTAGAGTGACACGGAACAATCTGGACTTCTTCATCTCCGCCTGTTTGACACCCATTCTGAAGTAGACGTACTGTGGAAGGATCAATAAATAAGTAAATAATATGCTATTATTACTATTATACTACTAGTTTGGAAATCAGATCAGAATGTCAGTGACTGAAACGGAAAGTTGACATAGTAAAGGCAGTGAAATCCAGCAGAGACTTTTATGTTACATATTTAATAAAACACTACTGTAATAACAACTGCTGCCTCCAAACTGTTGAGATCAAACATGGCCACTAGAGGGAGTTCTTCAGTTGTGGAATGTTACAAAACACACTAGATGCACAGGGTTTGAATATGAACTGATAACATGTAAATGTGTGATGTTTCTTGTTTTTACACGGAAAATAAATTAGCATATGATCAAGATTATGGCTCAAGCATGGCTATGGCCTTTGATACAACGCTTAATCCTGATTTGTTTTTTTTATCCCTCACTTGCATGTTCAACTTATTTCTAACATATTTTATCTGAAAAGAGAGACATTTCCCTTTGTTCACAGAGCACAAGTTTATGCCTTCAAATGTTTTTTTTTTTTTGTTTTGCAACACAAAGCATAACAACAAATTCCTATTTGTGTTTATTATTCAAAACAACAACATTATTTATCAGAATTGATGGGCAATAATATTGTGTTAATTTGGAAACTGATATATATATATATATTTTTTTTTTTTTTTGCTTCAGCACCATCTCATTCATTCTTGTGTGGAGGTACTTACTGACCTGAAATTTGTATTCCACTTGACTCAGATCCTCCATTACTATGGCCGGACAATCTCTGAGGATGTCTGTGACCTGCTGCACAGTAAACAGGCACTTCTCTCTGAGGAACATCACCATACGTTTTATTTTTTTCACAGGCACAGTCAGGATCTGGGGGTAATGGGTCACCACTCTCTGTAGACTGCCTGTAGGGAGACATAAAGTTACAGTAGAGCTCACAGTTCCTTATATAAATGTTAGCGCTGCAGAAAGATGATGATCTCACCTTCGACTAACCCCAGCGTCCGCAGGTTTCCTATGCGCTGCTGAAGCTGCAATTCCTTAACAGTGTACAATTCGGGACAGTTCTGCAGCAGCTTCAGCACACTGGAAGGATTAAGCCCCAAGACAAGGAGAGCCGTGAGAGTTGATACTGTGTATTTGGCTGCACTTCCTCTTAGTTTGGACACAGCCTCACATATCTGCTCTGCCTGGGTGTCTGTAAACCCCATATCAGCTAAGGACTGCAGGGACAGCTCTGTGACTGTCTTCTCAGACACATGACTGAGTTTATGGTTGCGTTGTGTCGGCTGCAGAGTGCTGTGGCTGGTGGAGGAGCAGAACGATCCGCACCCGACGCGCTGAGACTGGAGGTACCTCCACATCTGAAGAGGACTGAGCAGACAGGCAGCACAGCTCCTCCTCACAGTCCATCTCAGAACCTTCACAAAAGAAAACATGGCTGTAAAACTTTGTCAGTCGTTCAGTCTCTTATACAAGTTATTGAACCATGCTGTAGACTCAGACAGGGTTAAAGCTCATTGCTTAGGCTACTGTTATGACCTTAGCTGCGCTTTGATTAGCTCAAGTTAGCAAACACTGAGGTTAGAGCGGAAGTTGACGGGTTGTATGGTTGTATAGTATTGTCTGCATAAATACGTGACTCACTAAAATAAACCAACATGTTTAACGGCAAGTTCAAGTAATAACGTTTTCTAAAACAGTAGTTTACCTGACATGCTGCAACGCTGGTTCCCATCATTGTCCGTCACACAAAAGTGTCCGTCCAGTTAAGAGTGAATGAAGACAAAGGTTCCGGTTTTCCACGTTAACTGCTGCCAAGCGACGCTTCAGATGTTGCACCTGTTTTGAATTATTTCATGTAACTTTGCCTAAATGATTTGAGTACATCTTTCTTCTACATGTCAGGGAGGCGACCCAAATATTATATATCAATATAAATGGTAAAAAAATAAGTGTTCATTATGTAGTGAATGTGATTTTATATGACATTATCAGGCTTTTATTGATACTACTGATAGTATGCAATACTACCCTTACCTGGTGCAGGCTGGTGTAGTTGAACAGGAGATAAATCAGATCCATTGTATTTTGACATTTTTTGTTAAACAAAGACATGTCATTAAGTGTTATGTCATAGTAAGGTTTATATGAGGCGGTTTACTAGATTAAATCCACTTTATAAATATACACAACAACACTGAGCGAGTCAGTCCAACCAGGTGTATCTGATTGGTCACCTGACTGGAACAGTGAACAAAGAAAAATAATATAGTGCTGTGCTTTCTGGCCACATAAATATTCTACACGTGGTTTAAAATAAAGAAACAAAAAATAGAAATATAACTCCTTTACAATATATTACTTAATTATTACCTTTTAAAATATATATATATATATATAAAAAGAACAAATCTCTGATAAAATATTTATTAGTGTATAAAAATAGATAAAATATTGTAAATATACTTACAATTTTTAATTAAAACATTTGGGATTCAAATCATGAACAGACAGGGATCAACACACAAATCAAGAAAAATTATTTGCCTCAACTTTCATCCATTCAGAGTCACTAAAGTCTGTGAATTTTAATTGTCACACTGAATCACTGTGAAACATCATCATGCACTTGATAATTAAAATTTCCCTAAGTCTAAAGAATAAATAAGATATTACTATCAAAAAGGGAAAAACAGCTGGTGTGTTCATGATGATCGTATACTGGTGTTGTATTCTTCTATTGCAAATATTTCCACATGTACTTTTTAACAACTCACCAACAGCAATGATCCTCACTACACTTCACAGCAAGTTGTGTACCTCACATGTAAAGGTGCCTTTGTCTGAAAATGACTTTATATTAAAACAGCATAGTTTCCTATTATGGACTTTGGACTTCATGCCCATGCAATGTTTTCACACTGCTGCAGATCAAATGTTGGATGGATGGTTCCTTAGTCCTCATGGAGGTACTTCTGAAGCTCAGTCTCTAGGGCCACCATTGACAACCTCTCATCCTCATCTTCCTCCTCCTCCTCATCATCATCAGGTAGTGTTTCGTCACCATGATCTGGAAACAGGCCTTGCCCATTATAAACTGGAGGACTGGTCTCTTGGTGCTGCGGTGAGCCTGTTTAAAAGAGGACAGTTCCTGAGTACATGAGCATTACTTGTTTACTTTCTACATCTGAAGCACAAAACATGGTTGGCAGTAGTCAGTCTAGTTGTATAGAGAACTCACAATAGCTCTGAGCGGCAGGAACCACCTCCGTCCAGCTATACTCTGCCAGGGAAATGGGCTGACTGATCCAGGACTGAAGCAGGAGCTGGTCCAGGGTTGTCCTCCGAGCAGGGTCAGGGTGAAGCAGTCCACGTAACACACCCATCAGCTCTGAGACAGAAAATGAAGAAATTTCAGCACCGCATTGCAAAAGTCGTTTTTTTTGAGAGACAGTGATTTTCTGAGACAGCCAATGATAACATTGAGAAAAAAACATTTTTCAGTTAACAACTGCCATGTACCTGAAGAGAGGGGGAATGGAGGCTTGAGTTTGGCATCCAGGATTTCTCCCACATCACAGAAAGGGTTCTCACTGAATAACAGAGTGTAGAGCAAAACCCCAAGAGACCACATCTCCAGCTCTGGACCTTCATAGCTACAGAAAAACACCAACAAAGAGACAGACTGTAATTAAAACAGGCTTGACTGTATGGAAACATACCAGAATGTTAGACGTGAGTCATTCTATGGTCAATGTATGCCTTGTCTAACTTTATGATGGGTACATCATTAAAGCTATAGTGTTTAATTGCATATTGCCAAAGTTAATGGGCCATAAAAATTAGACAGCGGTGGAAAACAACAATGACCTAGATTCTCTTGTCAGGTACAATACTTTGAGTGAACAGGGCAGTTATTCCTGTTTTAACCGCAACCATCAAAACTGTGCATTAAACTTTTTCAAAAAGAAAAACGCTGTTCGACATTGAAAGATGTAATATACTCACGGATTTCCCTGAAGTACCTCAGGGGAACAGTACTCCAGTGTACCGCAGAAATTGTAAAAGAGCTTTCCAGGAGCCATCATGGCAGCAGAGCCGAAGTCTATCAGTCGAATGTGGAAACACTTGTCGATGATGATGTTCTCATCTTTTATATCCCTGTGAAGGATGTTCTTAGTCCTCAGATAGAAGACAGCTGCCACCAGCTGAGACAAAGAAAGAACTTCTAGTTTAACATGAAGCAATTCATTTTACCTGTCATATATGTTTTATTTTAAATCCGCAATCATACCTGTCGAAAGATGTAGCTGGCCAGGGGCTCATCCAGCCTCGGCTGCATGTCGATGAATTCAAAAAGGTCCAAACCATCTCCGTGTTTCTCCATCACCATCTGGAAGTAACTCCCATTCTCAAACACCTCCAGAACCTAGTGGCACAAACATGAATAACGTAAACCACAGGACTTTCTCAGATCAGAAACAGGCATTTCTGAAACCTTGTATCATATGTAACAACCACTTTACCTTGACAATGTTGTGGTGCTGTACTCGTGTCAGTATGGCGATCTCTTGACTGACTCGTCCCAGCATGGGGTCATCCACCCAGCAGTCACTCACTATCCTGGCCTTACTGATAAACTTCACTATCACCTGCAAATTTGGTAAAAAAGGTAAAATAATCAGAATTTAGCCCTTTAAAAACAACCTGCTCTTTTACACAGACATTGTTGTCTATAAAGGAAGTGTAAAAGTTTGCATTAATAAATATTCTCTTACTTCTTGTCCATCACAGCGTCTCATTGCTTTCCAGACAAACCCAAAGGCTCCTTTACCCACAGCTTTAAGTGGCTGGTATTCTTCTTCAAACTGCCCGTCACAGGCTCGAGACTGCTCCAGATCCATTGTGGAGCGTAATGCTTCCCCATGACTGACGTCACCAATTCTCTAAGGGAAGACATGAGTAAAGGATGCACAAGTTAAAAGCAGAATAACATTCTAATACTGGGATAATATTATATTTATATCGTCAGAAATATTTCTCATGATATTCTTCCATTATTGCCACTGACCTCTCCTAAACTGACTTCTGATTGGTTGTGCAGCGATCGATCCGTTTGTAACACTGTCCCTTGCTGGCCAGGTCTACTCAGCCACACACACAGCATGGAGCTTCCATCAGGGAGGTTTGTTCTACGCACATCACACAGCACATCTGGAGACGGGAAAAAAGTTATTCCAATTGTTTTATATAAGAATATCTGTAGATTTTAATGGGGAAAGCAAACTAAAAGTGAACACTTCTTTGTACCAACCTACTCTCGTGCCATCTCTGTGGTATGCACTTCCTTCAAATCTCCCCGCCAGTATTTCTGTAGTGTCTGAGGACATGTTGTGTCCATTTATCTTTTGTCTCTTTGGTGTAGATGTGGCAGGAACGTCTGTCATTGACTGAATCCCACCATTCATTTGCACACAGAACTCCTGGCTCTTTCCCTTGTGAATTGAAGACAGTGCTGCCCACTGATCTCCTAGATCTCTCATGGGTGAGCTGTTTCTGGTATCTGCAGCAACATTTCCAGTCTCAGCAGGTGCTGCTTCCTGGTCAGACTCTACCCCGCATGGGGAGGGTGTCCGCAGGAGCTCAGTTGTATCACAGGACGTCATGGAGTGTTGGTCTTCATTGTTGTATCCTCTGCCACCAAGCATCTCTACACTATTGCTCAGATCTAGATCAGCCAGGGCCCGCGTCACCAGATCACCATTGCTGTTGAGGTCTAGGAAGTAGCTGGCGGAGTCCACAACGTGTGCCGAGTCCTCTGCTTGGCCTGGGTCAGAACCACCATGACCGGCAAATTTTTCACAGAAGCCAGAAGAAGACCTGTGAAAAGGAGTTTCAAGAAACTAAGGCACTAGATTGCTAAATCTTTTTACAATAAACACATTTATATGGTAATATTCTATGAAGAGGAGGTGGAGAAACATGAAACTGCTGAAGAATGTCTTTGAGGACGGCATCAGTATGTCATAGCTGTGAAATCTAGATTATTTCAAGCTACTTTGACTGCAAACACTACAAATGAAAAGCTGTTCTGTACAAATGGATATGAAATTACTCTGTGCTTTACCTGCCTGGAGAGTAACACATTCCTCTAAATTAAAGTAAAATTAAAACCAGTTGTGTATTTGGTGCTAAAACAGTGATGAATACCTGCTCTCCAGTGAAATGACCTCGTAGCTGGAGTCTTGGAGGACGGAGGCACATGACCGGTGGTCTTTATTTCCATCGGGGGAGGTGCCACCCACCCAGGCAACAGCATGTTCTCCCTGAGTGGGTGTTTCTACACAGGGAAACAAAAGCACAGTTTCTAAAAGACTGCTCCATTAATCACCACCACACTAAACATTATATTTTAAGACATTGCAGGCTGTGCAGAATGTTCTGGGTTAGAGGAAAGTAATATAAATAAATAAACGTACAGAAAACATCTTAGGTGAACACCTGTATATACCCTCACCTGGTACAATCTCAATTGCAGGCGGGCTGTTTTTCTGAGTCCCATTGCAGAGCGGCTGTTTTGGCTCACGATGCGGTGGCTCTGGAAGAATTCGGCAGGAAATGCCTTCCTCTGGAGGCTCCACCCAGGCAAATGTCTTTAGTAGTGCCTGAGTGGTATCAGCACTGTCTAGATGGCAACTGCCCAGAGCAACCTGGGCTGCCTCCTCCATCAGCTCTGTAGTGTCATCGGCCCTGGAGAGATGTGCATGTATAGAATGACTGCTGATGAATGAAAGTTTAATCTTCTCACATGTCTTGTTACTAATCAGCACATTCACAGATTTCTAACCATCAGTGCCATTCTTGTTTTCCACCCTAAGCTGAAGCATTAGTCATTTGATTTGAATGAGCCCCTGAGATTTATTGTTCTCCGTAGGAGTGTTGGGATAAAGGCAACAGCCAAAAATAATCAATGGTAATTTTCATATATAATGACCATTTAACATGCTCAAGAACAGAAGAATCATTCAGTAGAGTTCGTGGGCAAACATCACTGCAAAAAGCCAATAAATATGAGGTTGTAGACAGCATTTCCCAGTGGTAATTGGTTTGATATATGTTATTTCCTCAGGGCTGCTGGATGTAACTTATTTAGCTGCAAAAAGAGAGAAAGGGGTTTCAAAACCATTATATATTCTTGTGGTGTGGTCAGTTATGATAAATAAGGTTATTTACCAAACCGTACCACGTGATGGACTACAATGAAACAACACTACACCAAGGCTGCAGTGATAAGACTATATCATAATATATAGTAGTATGTATATTCCTTTAAGCCCCTGATGTTGTGGTTTTTCTTATCCGTCACTTCACCTGATAATGATCCATACCTCATAATGAGGATCACTTTGTCACTTTGGTATAAATCATGCTTTTTTCATGACCAAACATGCTGTGACATTATTTGCCCAATAGATGGCAAAAGAGATGACTTCCAATTGAAAATTTTGTAACACTGTAACTTTATTGTTCAGTGTCAGCCATGACTAATGATAACGATAATCATTTGATTATATTATGTCAAGAAACACATTGCGATTCCACTCTGCCACAGCTAAATATTATTAAAAAAAGACAAAAATAAACTACTGAACAGATTTTTTAGGGGAAGAGTGAGGAAGAGAGAGTTTTAATCGTTTCTTAAATTTACTGTAAACCACATTAAATATACATGCAGTCTGTTGCTTTGGGTGACTGAATGCTGCACCAGCACTTTTGCCAGTCCATAATTTAACAAAATACAGCAATTCTAATATCTGTTGGCATCTAACTCTCTGCTCTTACATTCAATTCACTTTTTTTTTTATCCTTGTCAAATATGAGGTCATGAAGTTGTCGAACAAAAAACCATTCAGGTTGCATATGACAGAAACCACATACTTTTACTTACATAACTACGCGTGTAGAGGTGACTGCAGGGGGGGAAAGAGTCGACAGAGCACTGGCCTGTTTCTCCAGCCTGGCGCTGTTTCCAGTAAAGATCTTGCCTCTACCTGTTGCGGTCCTTTCCATGACAGCTTGATGCACCATGGCCATATCTCCAGCCACCAGTGAGGACGGATCTTGAACTGATAGTAGGAAATTAAATGATTAAATCATTCACAGGGGTAACAAATAGTACTGTATGGCCAACTTGTACACAAATGCTCACCAGATTTCACTGATATTTTAGACGAGGCTGAAGTTTTACCAGCCTCTACATGAGAATCATTTCGGTCTGAGTCAGACATCCATCCGTAGAAACCAGGCATCAGGAAAGTGACGCTCTGTTGACAACAAAACAGCAATGACAAAAGTGAAGGGTTTGATTTCAGTTCAAAAAAGCCTGTTCAGCTGGCCGTGTTGGCTAACCTTTCCCAACAGCTCATCCTTGCTGTAGCCAAACAGACTAAGGGCCAGGTGGTTGTGGATGCTGCAGATGGATCCATCAGGCTGGAGCAGGAGAAGACCACTCAGAGGAGCAAACACCCAGACTGTTCCAGAGTACTCCAGTGAAGGGCTTGGAGAGATGACACTGCTGTCCACTTCAGCTTCTTAATGAGTCCAGACATGATGAAGACAAACAGACAGCTACAGTCAGTCCACTCATTTTCAGTATTTGGTAAATCACTACACTATATAGTGGTAACCTACAATGATTGTTTTTCATACTGAAACACTTAATAAAGACATGTATATAAATTACCATTGCTAGTGTTATAAATTTACCAACTTCTGTTATTGCTGAAAACTAGACATCTCCAAACATCAACATTCCATTAAAAACAGCAATTATAGCATTTTTCCTTTTGTGAAATGTCGTTTTCAGATATTCACATGGGTCTTTAAATGACTTTGACTTTTTCGAGATGCACTTTACATCATATTTTCATTGCCTTTCCACCAGGAACTTTTTAAAATCCATCCTTTGCATTTTTTCTATATTAAGTCTGGAGTTTAACACTGCCAGATGTTTGAGCAGGATAACAGCACAGTGGATTATGTGTTGGTTTTCTCAAAATATATTTTGTTGTTAATCCTTCCGCGGCCTAGCCATAGGTGGCAGCTTAGTCTCAACATCAAACTAAAGAACTTACCAGAGGAGTGCTCTTTTTCAGGAAGTTGCTCACAGTGTGAGGCTTCTGTCTTGCACACGGGGGAGGAGAGAGGGGAGCGAGGCTGCTTCGTCTGTGAATCTGATTGTTCAAGGCTATCTGTTGGGCAGGTGTAACCAGTTCCGTTGTTATGGTGTGGGGGTTTTCCACATAACACTGCTCCCTGAAGTTTGATACACAGTGGGACTGAGGCACCCACCCTGCTTTTACCATACTCTCTCTGAACCCTCAGCATCTAAGGGAGGGAAGGAAAAGCAAGGTCAAAGATGACAGGCTTATAGAAATACATGAACTCAGTACAATATGGGATATAATTTATTTTCTCTGTTCCTGGACTATCTAGGAACACATTGGTTACCAGAATATTTAAATCAATCAATCAGAAATGGAGGTTTCAGCTGAATTGAACAGTTTTGAAAAGAAATAATGCTTACTTTGGGCAATGCATGACTGTGGAGGGGGATTTGTAAACATGGGATTAGCTTCTTAACAGACACCCCCTTTAACTCATTAGGATGGTGGTATCCAAGTAGATGAGCAAATGCCAAGTCACAGGTTAGGATGCGGCCCTAGAAAAGACAGCAGGAGTGTAACAAAAGTGTTTAATAGATTAGAAAACTGAAATACTTTTAATCTAACTGAAGGTGACAAGTGTGAAAAAGAGTAATACCATTAAGTTAAAAAAAAAAGACAGCAAAGTTGGGATTCTCATTTAAAATATAAAAAAAGCAAAGAAAAAAACAAACTACTAAGGCTCCCAAGTAATGACATACTCACATCTTGTGAAAAGGAAAAGAAAGCAGATAATCGTTCTACATGTTCCATCATGACAAGCCAGTGCTCTTCCTTCTGTGACAGTTTCTGGGTGCACACCGACACTGGCACCTCTCCAGATAGTGTCACAGCATCCACCTACAGAGGAAATATCAAACACACTCTCCCAAATTAGCAGATTCATTCTAGGAGGAAATGAACATTTGACATTGACATTTGACTGAATAGTAACTCAATATTATGACACTCTGAGGGAAAGAATTCGATGCATGCTTATTCTCATTAAGTTTTTTTTTGTCACATATTTCATACCACTTTTCCAGACATATCCACCACTGTTCCATTATCTAGCAGAAAATCCTCCTCCAGTGCTTGTTCCAGGACCTGACTGGTTTTCTTCAAGACAGAGGACAGTTTTTTTCCAACCAGCTCATTTGTGCTACACTCAAAGAGTCTGCAGGCCTGTTCATTTGCTGACAAAATCTGAAAAATAACCACAAAATACATTTACAGGGAATGCTCTAGTTACAGTACCATTTGACCAATCATACTCAGCTTTCCACGCAATAAAGCCGCAATAAAATCACAAACAGTACCTCTCTGGTTTTCTGGTCAACAGTTAAGAGGACTTTGTTTGGGTTGAGGACAGACGGAAATCCTGACAGGCTGTAGTTCCCAGATATTAGCTGACAGAACAGGCTTTCCTCTGTCTCTGACATAGTGGAAGGGTGTGGCAGACAGACAGCATAAACTTGGGAGCTAGGATGTAAGCTGGAGATTTGGTGGTTTCTTTCTGCAACTGAACTGCAAACATCCAAACAGTCACCTGAAAAAAAAAAAAAACATTATGGATATACAAAAAATATATTAAAAATCAAAAATCTTCTAGCCATATCCTCACAATTAGTGCTGCAACTGTATTAGCATCATATTCTAACTAATGCACACCTGCAGTGGATTAATTGCAGTACCTTGATTAACGCACCTTTGTTTGGTCAATTACCACTAGGTTATCAAAACTGGTACGAACTGTAGCATTTCAAATTCACTTACAATTACAACAAAAAAATACTGGCTATCTTTTTGGGTCATTGCCCTGTCTGTGCATTATACTCACCTGTCAAGGATCCTGGACAATAACGACGCTGCAGAGCCAAAAGGCTCTTCTTGTACTGCGGTCTCCGTGTGTTTGGGTAGGACTTATTCAGGTCAAAGTCATCGTCCAGGAGATCAGAGCAGAGGTCAGGCACCACACAAATAGTGTCTCCTTTTAATCTGTTGCTTTGGGTCATCCCAAAACGAGTCTCAGTTGACAACGACATTGCTGCGTTATATCCACCTAGGAATGATACAGAGAGTTAACAAGTGTAGACTAGCAGGTTATCTAATTAAGCCATAGTCGGCTAGTGGAATATTTCACCAATAATATTTGAATATTTGAAATACTATCGTCTGATTTGAGGGTGAAACCCGACACAATGCTCACCTCAAGTCGAAGACAGGTACTGTGGAGCTTGTATTTCCCGGTTGTTAGCACAGACAACAGGTACAGCAGTTTCAGTTGACGCCAGTTGACAAGGTAACGTTACCTCCCCGACGCCACCATGCTAGCTAGCCATCTGCTAACGGCTAACAGTAACACAAACAAAACGCCGCCGTGCTCTGTTTGTTTCTGAGATAAGCTGAGCCTAAGTTTCGCCGCCGCACTTTTGAACGACTAAGTTGACGTTTCTGTAGCGTTAAAACATCTTCCACGCCACCGCAGTCACGTCAGTCTAGTTGAAAAACAGATTTTAATGCAGTTATTTCACAACAGCCAGCTACAGTTTGTAAACCGCGGGTTTCAAGCGCCAGCTGAGACAATTCGACGAAATCGTCTGTAGCCAATCAGATATCACGTTTCCAAACAGGAAGCGTTCATTGGATAATTCACCGGAAGCGCCCGCCTTTGTCTCCATGGGAACAGTCAAAAAATAAAATAGTCATGAAATAGTTAAAGAACACACACACACACACACACACACACACACACACACACACACACACATATATATATATATATATATATATATATATATATATATATATATATATATAGATTAGACATTTACGGGGTTTTATAACTGCAAACAATAACTCTACATGATTATATACTGGGTAAAAAATAAAAAAGAAGGCATCCATAACAATCCATGAAAATTAGATTTTTAAAAGACACCACATGAGAATTATAAGATCTTTATTTGTATGTACAAATCTGATGAACAACACCAAGACACATAACATAGACATAACAAAGTTTATCTCATTATGTAAAACTGACTTCTGGGAGAAGTTGGGTAAGAAGTGAATGCGTTCCAGGTGCAATGGCTGCAGGGATCCATATGTTTTGTATTTTTATTCAGTTATTTTCTACTAAGTCTCTTTATTAGCTTCATGGCTTTGTTATTTATTAGTTACATCCACAAGCTCCGCCTTAGGAAGATCATCTCCCCAACTGTGATGAGACAAACATTTTAGCCACAACACATGATTCAGACATCATCATTATCACTGACAGAAGGTCTGGCATAGTCCAAATTAAACGTGGCTGAGGGGGCACAAAAGTACACTACATTGGAAAAAAAAATGGGATGAAAAGCTTATTCTGGCAAAGATCTGCATAATAAAGAAAATATATAACAGTCAGTACAGATGTTTTGAAACATATACAAGTTTATCTTAGCTCTCTTGGTGTAAGCGACATTATGAGCGAAATTTCAGTTCATCCAGTACTAAAATGAATCATCACGTCAACGGGTCAGCTCCAGCTGCAGTGTAGAGTGTTGGTGTATCATGGTCTGCAGAGACCAGGCCCAATTACTCACATCAGCACTGTTATTTTTTCTTCACATCACAAATATATAGTAAGGTAGACTTCTGGAACATTGGGTACATTTTGATACAGATCTTCTTTTTGTTGTGTACTTACTGCACTGCCATGCCCTTATGTGATGCTTTTTACAGCAGTGTGTACTTCTACAGTTTTCTTTACTTAATGCACTGACTCCCACACTCACAGAAGTAATATGAGATAGATTTATTTCTCAGTAATGTAATGTAATGTAATTGTTTACTTCTTTGAATTTGCAGTTTGGAAGGTTTTGCACAGTTTGCTGGAGTGGGGGAGACATTTTCTCCTAAAATCATCTTGCTGGATCCTTTAACTGCTGCTGTCTGCTATAGCTGTAGCATGCATGCGTTGTCAAGTAACTCACTTTACAATAATGAGTACTGGCTGATCTTCATACAGACAAGGAGCCAAGCACTTTACACAGTCACATACACAGTCATACGTGCACACGAGCAAACTTGGGCACGCATTTATGGTGCCATGGCTGTGAAAAGTGGGCTTTGATAAGCTTTGGAGCATAGTTCACTAAAAAGAGGTTCATCTTAATGATGGTAGTCCTTTTTACTGTGAGGACGGTTTCCCAGAATATGATCGACCTCTGAGGCAATGCCTGCTGTCATCTTTGGAATTACCTGAAAGAATAATCATACAATTAGTGCTATATGACTCGACCACATAATGACTTGATTATTTAGAATCACTCAGGCTTTAGAAATGTTTTTCTTATATACCTGAATGGCTCCCAAATTCTCTGTTAGCTGACTTGGATTGGAGGATCCCAGCAGTACTGAGCTCACTCCCTCGTTCCTCAGGCACCAGGCTAAATGTCAGGGATGGTATCAGACACTATGTCGACAAACACTCATTTTGATTTTGAGCAACTTTTTCTTTGTTTGCATTCCTAGGAATGGAAAATTATCTCTTACCTATAGCTAGCTGTGGCAAAGTACATCCAAGCTTCTCTGCAATATGAGCCAGTTCTTTAAGCTTGGCTTGTTGTTTCCTCCCATCTTCACTCATTATTTTCTCCCTCAACCACTGGTAAGGCTGGAGGAGCAGGAAAAGTGGAGGATTTAGAGATTTACTTCAAATTCAAGCAAACATAATTTTTTATAACGTTTTTATAACTAGCTGGATGAAATAATTCAGAAATAAGGCATTAGATAGTTGTCTCAATTTAATTTAATTTGTACCTTCATTGAGGCCCTGGAGGATTCTGGGACACCGTTCTCATACTTTCCAGTGATGATCCCGCAGGCCAAAGGAGACCAAGAGACTACACCCACACCTGAGATGGAATAATGGGCACTGAGTAACAACAAACTCTATCCCAGCCCTGTATCTCCTCAGAAAAGCTTGACTATACTTAGAAACTTATCCATATAGACATACCTATCTTATGGTAGAGCTCTGGCAGCTGAGTTTCCACTTTCTCCCTCTGGAAGAAATTGTACTCTGCCTGCTCACATACAGGTGGGATTAGATTAAACTGCCGGGCCACAGAGTAAGCCTCCTGAGTCAAACAGAAGAGGGAATAAAAAGAAAGAGGCATGTTTAAGAGACGAGGAAACATGTACAAACATAGGAAGAATTTTCTTTCCCTATTTTTATGTACACAATAGATTCCTAAAATCATTCAAGAAAATGTAAAATTGATAAGTCCTTTGTAGCGGTAACAAGTTTTATTTCCCAGTCCTAAATATGTAGAGCCCAGTTTGCTAAGAACTACGTCGTTGTTATAAGATGGAGAAAACTTTTTCATTCATTCACCATAATCTCCATGGCAGACCACCGTGATGTTCCCCAGTACATGGCCATCCCCTGGTTGATCACATGCGTCATCGCTCTCACTATCTCTGCAAAAATAAAAAAAAAAAATAAAAAAACAGACTCATTGTCAATAACTGAACAGAGGATGGCGCCACCATTTCAACTCTTATATTACTTGCAGGAAGATCAGTTTTAAAATTCTTCTGGTATATAAGTTGAATTGAAACCATTTAAAACAAAACAAAAAAATGTTTTAGAAGAAAATTAGGTTTTCATATCATTGTACATCAGAGAAAATAGAAATATATAAAAATATGAGTTTTACCAAAGAACCCTCCACCCCAGGAAAGTAAAAACAAAGTGGATCCTTGACTTGCATTTACCTCTCTGGTAGAAGTATGTCTGAATTTAAATTTCTGTAAGAGGAAATTGTTTACCAGGGTAAACTAATTAATGTGGGCAAACGTCACAGGGGTGAAATGAAAAGACTCAACTGGCTTTTGCAGAATGCAGAACAACTAAACAAACCGTGGTAGGTTGCAAATAAAGGGGCTGAAGTAAGCCTCAGTAGCCTTTGGAGGTTTGTGTATACGTGCTTCAGGATGCAACAGGGAAGTAATTGTGAGAATGGAAAATGAAGAAAATGATATTTAATAAAAACTACAGAGTAGTTCTTTCTCGAAGGAGTTTTAAGGAAGGACATTTCCAGTACGAGCAGGAAATATAGTGAATTGTTATTTCATTTTGAATGTGCATTTGTTGTATAAAGCATGCAAACTCTAATCTCTGGAACAAAAACTAGGTGATAAAGTAATTTATGTGATTGCTGTAATCTGTAATAGGTTGCTTTAGCTTGTAACTGTGCCTAAAGTGTATTTATAAAACATCTGCTGCATTAGCACAATGCAAATTCTGGATGCAAAAACTGAGGGTGAATAGATGAGACCCAAGTAGAGTGTGATTGAAAAAAAAGAGCGATGCCTTCTCCAACAGTAGCTCTCTCTCTGGACTAAAATGTAGCTCAGTGAGAGACGGAGAGCAAGTGTGCGTGTGGGTGAAGCAGGTGGGAGGGTAGAGGAATAACAGTACATCTGCTCTGAAAGGGAAGGAGGGAGGGATTTGGAGGGATGTAAGGACAGAAGGGAAAAAAAAGTGTGAACCAAGTAGGAGCCTTGGAAGCATAGACAGTTCATGAGACTTTGTGAATATATGAAGAATCTACGTCAGGTTGACTTCATAATTTGATTCACAGCAACATCAATGCTTTTCCTAACATAAGGTTTCATTTTTTTTCCCCATAAAAGGCCATAGGGAGTCATCAGCGCCAACATCAGATGCAATATGAGAGTAGTGCTCAGGTGAATGATCCAACGCACACCATCAACACCCTACTCCCACTGCAAAACCCACTGCAATTTTCAAGTAGGAAAATGATGTGGGTGAAGTGCGATCATATACACATGGCAAGGTGTACATGACCACTGTGTACTGTATTATAAGAGACAAGGTACAATCTGGAGAGGTAGATCCACAGTTTTACCAACAGCATCATGTCCATTTAGTTTAGCAGAAAAAGGGGAATAATAAAAAAGCTATGAATTGTGTAAGAAAAAGGCTAATATGACCAAGAATTGGTCTGGTACACAAATCTACATTAAACCATAACATGGTATTTTTGCACTTTGGCTTTTGTGTGGATTAAACAAGCCCCTTAATTAGTGAACTCAGGCGCTAGCAAACACAGTTTGTTTCCTTTGAACAGAACCTGGCTAGCTGTTTTCCAGGCTTCAACTCTTTATGCTATTTTGAGCTAACTGGTCTTGAGGGAGTTTGTCAGTAACTCTTGGCATGAAAGCAAGCAGCACAATTCCCATAATGTCGTGCCTTTCCTTTGGTTAACTACTTATTATAATATACAAGAGGATGTTAGTTATATTGCTTTCCTAAAGATGCTGAAACACGACCGTGTTGCTTAGTTATTGTGTTTGTGTGGTGTCAATTATCAAGTACTTTAAGATAACCTAATCATTTGATGTTCCTCTAAAATGTGTGTATTAAATGGATGAGCCTCCCTACTGCAAATTTGCAAACTGCCTGGCTGCTCGCCAGTGTCTGCCTGTGCTCGAGCCCTCGAACAGCAGCCATATGTCACTGCGTCTGGAACATTTGGTCTGCTTGAGCCAGCGGGTATCACAGCGCCCTTCTACAGAGTACAGCACGGAGTGTGGAAGAAAGCAAACATCACACACTGGTATCGATATTCATTCAGGCAGGTGTTTGTGTGAAGGTCTGAGTGTCTTTGTGAGTGTTACTTTACTGGGAGCTGGTGCTCTTTTGAAATTGGTTATGCTTCTCTCACATAAACACACGCAGGGTGGTGATCAATCACAGCAGATTTTTAGTGGCTCGTGACGCCCTTTCTTGATCCTTTGGTCATGGGAGAGATGTTTTTTGATTGTGCAGTAAAAGGATGCAGCACTGAGTAGGTGAGCTCATCCTGCATGCTTTACTGCTGAACATCAGAGGACAGAGGTGATATCCTGGCACAGCAAGGAGTATCCTGACTGAATTGCTTCAGTTTGTGTTTAGTATGCTGTGGCAGTTCCACCTCATTTGATCTCTAGTGAAAAACCCTAGCTGGAGGGATTATCATGAAGTCTATTTATTGATGCTGTGTCTGTACCTTTCCTCTATTGCTTCTATTTTTTCATTCACTCTGGGGGATTCTTATAATTAGTCAATTGAATGGTTTCAGTCGGCTTAATATTGTTCTGTCTGTAATGTTGAATGACTGGATGGAAACATTGTGCTGTGATTGGGATGGTTTACTCTGCAGGCTACCGTATACCCATTACAACAATCAATTGACTATGGCACAGATGCCTCTCCTCAGGGCATCATCTCTTCATATTTGCTATGAAGTGATTTTATGAACTGCAATATTTTTGCAACGTGTTACACGAGGAGCCAGGTTGGCCTTAAATGCTTCAAGCAAAACGTCTGTACAGTCTCAATGAAGGAAACAAAAGCAGTGAAGATAACAAAGGCAGACTCTTCTTCTTTCTTTGTCCTCATTGGGTCACAAAGTCAGAAGGAATTAAAGTCACAAGAGAAAAATACAAAATAATGCAAATTCTACAACACACACACACACACACACACACACACACACACACACACACACACACACACACACACACACACATTATTATTATTATTATTATTTAAAATTATTATATTGCTTAACATGAGCATCATACAATTAGATAAGAATTTTGATAACACATTTGGAACTTGAATGCTTTTTTGTTTTGTACCTGTTTCATTGATGCTGTTAATCCTGTTTGGGTGTGTGAATCAATGCTAGATGTGCATAACAAATTCTGTAGTGCAAATGCCTACAAATATGTAGAGGTCTCATATTTTTGCCTTTTAGAATTGCTCCTTCATCTCTGAGAAATGTTATTTAGTCAAAATTACAAGGCTAATGAATGAGAGCACAGTTTTTAATGCTCATCCAGTCCTGCTCTCTGAAGTTGGGAAAGGTGACTGGCTGTCTACACAATGATATATGACAGTCGCCCTGCTCCACTGTAATGAAGGATGAAACAAGTGAGGACAGTATTTTACGCTGATGAATGAATTGACTGTGTTGAGAGCTGCTTAAAAGCACAATCGGCTTATCTATATTTATATTGATCAGTGTAATATCTGATATGTTCAGTTTCCATCACCCTGTCAGAGTCTTAATCAGTCAATCTATCAATCAGATTAGACATCTGGACATCAGCTGTCAATAGTGACGTGACTTCATCTGCACAAAAAGTAGGTTTGACAGCACGGGCAGTAGGGACTGTCTGCCAGTCACCAGTACAACCAGCGACAGCACGGCCCCTGGAAAGATAAGTGTGACAGATTGGCCTCCCACAGTCTGCAGGAAACAGTCAAAAACTACCTGTGGATGACTGTCTGTGAGGAAGGACAGAAGAAGGGCTCAAATATCTGTGGTGGCCACATCACAAGACAGTAACTGAAGAAGAAACTGGAAGTGTGTAAAAGGAACAAATTGGCATAAGTCACATGAGTGAGAATGGCAGTGCCAGAGTGTTGAAGGAACAGAGCGCACAGTAGGGCTTGTATCTAGTGAGACCAGCCCAAAAATACACCAGGTTCCCCTTGGGGGCCCAGATAATCCTGCTTCTGAAGAGCAGGGAGGGCTTGGAGCTCAGAGACCCTGTGGAAACTAGTGATCCCACAGAGACAGAAAGAGAAACAGAGGGAGACTGGTAGACTAAAATAGAGGACGAGGGATGAGGTTTGTACTTGAATTGTGTGTGTATCTGTGTGTGTGTTGAGTGTCAGTCTGTTGAGACACACACTTGGCCACAGAGATAAACCCTTGCGGTCAAAGGCAAAGGTCGGCAGTCTGACGAGGGCAGCGGTCTTGTCAGTATTTCTCACCTTCTCATGTTGCAGAACAACATGCATTGTCCCTGCCCCAACCCTCCCTCAGCCCCTCTGGGGTCTGATCAGCGTTCACTCACCCTCCATGGGAGTGTTATTGTCCGGTCGGTTGGCAAAAACTACATCCACGTATTCAAGTTGCATTCTCTGGAGGGAGCCTTTTAAACCTGAAGAGAGAGGGGAAAATTCAATATAAATCACTGATTATGATTGTATTGAAAAAAACATTAGCATAAACACATTAATGAATATTTTTATTTTCATCAATAAGATGATTTGACATACTTGGAGTAAAAACTCAACTCAGCCCACATAAGCCAAGAGTATCATCCTCCACTCATAAATGCTGTTAATACCAGTGGACCAAGGAGACTTATTACAGTACAATTCAGACATGTTAGCAAGTGAGAAATCTTGTCCCCTGATACCTTCAGACATGGACATGTTGGCCTGGATATGCAAAGTGGAGTGATAATCACCTTGCGCATGCCAACACTGCCATGCGGATAAGATACAGGAATAACTTAACATAGAATCTGGATTGTTCGCAGCATCCAAAACAGTAAACATGCATGAGGAATTCAAGAGTGCTAGCTGTCTGTCTTTCTTTCTTTTCTGTTTTTTTTTTAAACTCATACCAGAGCGTCAGGTAAAAGGATAAATGGGGTGAACTGGATCCCGGGGGATTTAAAGTCAGCATGTTCACAAACATGGCAAAGTGACAGTTGACCACATGTGACTCAAAGCCCGCCAGCTGCAACTAGCATGCTGCATCTTTTGACAGAGCTCACAAGTGAATGTGAGGTGTCTGATTCAGCCTGGTTTGCCAAATAAGAGTCACATAGATGAGACTCTGAGTTATATATCATAAAAAAAACTAACATTCTACATAGTTCACAAAAGAAATAGTGCCTTTCTCATTGTATATTTGTCATTTAAAGTGAGGATGATGTGAGTCTTTAATTTGCTTTTTTTCTTTTCAGTTTTATCACTGTATTCTGATTGGCCAATAAAGGGGAAAATTGTTTTGCAAGCTTCATAACAGATACACATCAGATATTTCAACTTATTGTAATACTAGAAGTATAATTTTGAGTTTTAACAGTAATTATTGCTCCACTCCATTAAACTGTCTCAGTTAAGTCGTGACAGTAAGCACATGTGCATCATAGCGCGAACAAAATATCTGATTGGAATGACACTTCTGTGTTTGCTGCTAAGACATGTCAAGATGTCTCTGTGTTCCCTGCAGCACATTTCAAAGATTTACAAGTACAATGATTCAAATAGAAATTATGAACTTGTCAGTTAGTGTATTTATATTTAATTTAAAGCAAAAGCAGGTAACTTTTTTTGTATTATTGATATAACTGAACTTTATGATTATTTCTTTGTTTAATTTTACACAACTAAATCACCAGAATTGTATAAATATATTATATTTGATTCACCATGACATTTTTAAAAGGTCAAATTACAAGATGAATCAGTATCAAGCTGATATCTATCTCAACAAACACTTGCACAATACTTTATCCTTGCCACATAAATAAATGCTGTTTTGACAGTTGGTGGAGGAACCAAAACAACTCAACTCTGAGAATATGAAGACAGACGAGGGATGGGAGACAAGGTTGCACATGTTCTTTTCAACTTTTAGTATTTTTTGGAGGAATAACAGGTTGTATTGCGTTGAGGATAAGAGATGGCAACACAGCGCGATGAGCAGATAGGTCCCCATTCACACACACACACACACACACACACACAGAAGACCAGATGAGAGAAGAAAAGCGGACACAGGAGACTGTCACAAAGGAGGACAGCAGAGTAATACAGAGACACTTAAGGCAAAAGTCACTCTTACTCTCTGGAGCATGTGCGAGTGTGAACGGCAGATTAGTGCCATAGACTTCACTGTCACCCGTTAATCCCTGCTGAGAGATACACTCTCCTCACCACAATTAGAACCACTTATTCCTTATTCTGTCATCTGCACTCCCACAATCCCAGAAACACCCATTACATGGATCTTAATCTGAGCCTGCACTGTCATCATGAGCAGTCTCCGCCGTCTCGTGGATTAGCTCACATTACCGCCTGTGAAGGTAGTCTATTTTTGGAGAGGAGAAAAAGATGTTGAGCAACAAAGCTATTCTACTGATGTCTGCAATGAATTATGTATTTAAATATGCATTCTGCAAAAGGCTCTTTGAAATGATAAAAAAAAATGTTGAGAAATTTCTTTTGTCCTGTTTGGAAAATGCTGAGCACTTAGACACTTAGACATTTTCTTGCATTGTCATCTCAAGTTTTCACATCCCATCGAGTCTAGATGTCACTCAACCAATCAAATGATTTATTGTGGTGGCCCCTACAACAAGTAGTAATGGACAGAGTGTCAGCAGATGTTTCACCCAGCCGGTTCATTAGCCTGTGGTGCCACACCAGTAGGGACAGGGACACTGCACCATTCTCTCACAAATGCTACCTATCATCCGGACAGGCAAACTAATTAGCAGTATCACCTTTCTTTCCCCTCTCTGTCTTCTGCTCTTTTTTACTTTCTTTTTCTCATTACTTGTCTCTCTCCTCTAGCTATTTCTCAGTGTATTCCCCGTGTTTAGTTTTAGGGGGGGCAAGTTGCAGAGGCTGCGGTGAATGTTAATAACACTGCGCGAGAGATGAGTCACTGCAGGAGATGCGCTGCGCTGGGCCGGATGGAGAGTCGTAGGGAAGTGTGGCGGATCAGGCCAAGGTTATATGAAAGGTTTGATGTTTGAAGCTTGAGTCAGGCAAAAACACTTCCAAAAGAGGACTTAAAGACCAGAGAAAAGGTGCTTTAAAGCTTGTAGAACTCAACACTTTCTTACAGAGACACCTGTAAAGGCATTACAAGCAAACAGACAAAATATCTGTCATGGTTTGATGTACCACAAGCTAATACAACTTTCATATTCAGCTACTTGTACTTGCTGAGAAAATATCAAGGAACAGAGAAGAGACACAGGAAGAAAGAAGGTGAGTAAATGAGATAAAAGAGGGAGATTAGAGGAGTGCAGTAGGGCTCCAAGTGATGAGGTGATGTGAAGGACAACAGAGGAGAGGAAATCGACTTGTTACCTTCAATGATGTGTTTTCTGTTGAGGCCTCTCTCGGTCTCTGCTCTGCAACAGGAGGGAAAGAATTGCATGTTGTATAGTGTCAAGACACATTATAGAAAAATACACGCAGCTCTGATGAATTGAAGCGGAACATTAAACATGCCAAAGGTGCCAAGAGCCTGAACAATAAAGTATATACACACCACTGAACAGACTCAGACCCATTCAGCTCTCCTCTGTGTAACTGTAGCTACAGAATAAACTCTGCGGTAGGCAGCGTTTTGTCTTTGAGCTCCCAGCTAGCATGACTTGAACGATATATGTGCAAATGCTATATGTTTTGAAGAAAATTGCTTTTTATGATTCAGGCTTGATCACAGGCTGTTAATGCTAAAATCAGATAATATAAACTGGATCCTCAATGTATCATAGTTGATGTGGCATCTCTTAAACCATCCACAACATAAAAATATCTCTCATTCCAGTTTAGAAAATGAGTCATTATAAAGATTGTTATGAAAACTGGTTGCTGAAAACAGCTGCGTGTTCTTGTCTGTAAGCGACGCTGACAAGAGCGATGAGACTAAACCAAAACACCTGCAAATCTAAAAACTGTGCTTATCGTGCTCCGTTGATTCATCAACAACCTCACCTGTGTTTTCACAGTTATTTTCACAAGGACAGTTTCACTGTCCCTGCATTTTTCTTTTTCCGCTTTCGTCTTCACTTTTCTCTGCTGCTCTAGAGTTTTTTGTTTTGTTTTGTTTGCTTCTGTTTGCTCAGTTGCCCACTGTTTGTCTTGTCCTTGCTTCATTTCACACTGTCTTTTTCTGTCTTTCCTTCCTTCCTGCAGAGTTCCCGCCTGCTATGATTAATAATAATAACACAGAGATATACTGTCCCTATTTCTTTCATGTTTTCCTATCAAAATAGTAAAAAAAAAAAAAAAAAAAAAAAAGTGAACAAATGTCTGTGTTTGGGTGATGAGACCCAACCCTCTCAGGCACTCTCTCAGCTCAATCAGTTGGGGGTTAAGTAGTTGTTCTCTCAATCCTTCCGGCGTGGAGCCTGATTTGGTACCTTGATGACAGTCTGAGAGGATGAGCTTAAATTAAATTTACACAATTACACCCGAGCCCTACTCTACTGATCTACATCAGATACTTAAAAAGAGCCAGCGAATTTATGCAGAATTTGTGCAGATGGAGCTTCTACTGAGGCCTGAGTAATAGCTGACTGAGAGCAAAATACTTCAGCATGACACTAAAGCAGATATGACAAGGAGGCAGAAGAAGGGTAAGACAGGAGTGGGTGATGGGCATGTTATTATGTGTCACTCAGTTTTCCTCGTGTCTGTCTGCCTGTGGATTTTCTAAAATGTTTGATCCCATGTCACTCTCTGCCTGGAGGTGAATGTTTTGAGTGTGTGGCCTGTTGTAGGTGAGATAGCCTGAACATCTGAGAAAAAAACACACTCTACATACACACATACACATACATGCATACACATACTTACTTTCCTCCCCAGTAGAGCTTTGTGGTGATCACCAGGCTGGATCTCCTGAGGGACAGAAACATCAAATGACAAAAAAGGACTTCAAAGTTGTTCTCAAAGAGATATGAGCGTGTCACCATGTCTGTGCTTACACTGGTTTTATGCATGTGCAAGTGTGTCTATCGCACTATGTATACTGATAGAAGTGTCCTCCAGTGACCCTTTCGCTTGCAGTGTGAATAAGCAGCTGGTCTGAGCTCCTTTCTCAAACATATAATTTATCTAGACTGGAGAATTACAGAGGGAAGCTTTTCTTTTTATCTTTAACAAGCCTCACTATAAAATTCCTCATGCTTGAATGATCAATAATTTAAAGAGATCCCGAGTTGAGGTGAAGACAGACATAGAGCTGGCACTGATTTTTTTTCTTTTTTTGAGTTGGGCGGTCCACACAGCAAGGTCTCAATACTGCAATGTGGCATAGGCTGCAGCACAGAGGGATGTAAGTGATGTTTTCTGTGTTGCTCACACTCACCAGCCCTGCTGCTAGAGACGTGAGCAGATTTCATGTTTTTACTTTTGTATATTTCTACACTGAACTGATTCCATTTGTTTTCATAATTGAGCACTCTACAAAAAATTACAAACGTGGATGTACCCCCCAGCCATGCCAGCAGAATTATTTGTAATTTAATAAATCTAAGTCTGTTTTTTGATGCATCAGTCTAGTCCAGACTAGAAATACTGGCATGATTTTTTGTGTGGGGGGTGTTCGTGTATTTCAGAGAATAAGCCTCTGTTTGTTTGTGATTTTTTTTATTGAATTATCATGAAAAAACATTAAAATATTAGAACACTCACACTTTTAAGTCTATTATTCACAAACAGTAAAAACCCTTTGAATGAAACAACACTCAGAACTCTTGTCAGGACTAATTCTGGAGCCTGTGATGTGAAACCAAAACACAAGAGGAAAATTGTGTTAGACAAGAATGCACATTCACCTTTGTGGCTACATTTTCTTGACGGCCTTCTATATCTTGAACATGCCATAAAGATTATGTTTTTTTTGGAAAGGTGTGGGTTTACTTGAAAGACTTGTAGAGAGACTTGACCTAAAAACCATGTGATAAACGTGTACACCAACTGTGAACCAGGCTTTATAGCTCAACATCATTACTTGACCTCACTAATGCTCTTATGGCTGAAAAGCAGGAAATCTGAAAAGCAGCCTGGATGCTCTAGAGTGTCATTTTAACGTCCCAGAGATCTTCAACAATGATAAACAAGTGTAATATTTGTGCGCCACGCACTTTTGTAGTGTCTATGCATATAAACAATTCATTACCACAGTGTTGGAACACATTTATAATTTTAAGCTTTGTTAAGACACTGTACTTTACCTCCAGCACTTTTTCTTGATGATGTTTCCCAGGATTATCTCTGCTCTATGAAGAAGAAATACACAAAGGAGATGAAGCGATTAAATCTTCAGCTCTCATGTAAGTGTGACCGTTATCTGCTGCACATCTGCAGCCTGACTACCTGATTAAAAGTCAGAGACAGTTCAAGATAAAGGCTAAATGCCTCATGTATTGTACACTTGGAAATTCACCAGCACCCTTGAAATTTATATTCATTTCCATTATGCTACACCGTGTCCTGCATTATTCACCACAACAATGTCCAGGGCTAGAAAGTTAGATTGAGTTGTGAGCATGATGGGGAGCCTCTGGTGATGAATATGATTATGTAAATCACTTTAGAGTCACGACAGCCTTTCTTTTTTTTCTTTTTTTTTTTTTGTGTGTGTGTCCTTCCACCAGGTGAATGATTCCTGCTCTGGGGCTAAAATCTTGTTAACATCTTCTGCCCTTTAGGGGGGGAAAAGAGCTGACAAGACCAGAAATGTGCAAAGGTGAGATAGATAACAAATTAGGGACATCACTCACTTCCCTCCAGAGTAGACCTCGGCCGTGTCGAACAGGTTGACCCCGCTCTCATAGGCGATAGTCATCAGCTGCTCTGCCACCTGACAAGACGAGAAAAATCGATATGATTGTGGTATAAAAAAAAAAAAAAAAGACTATAAACATTACCCAAAAGAAAAGGATGGGCCAAGAAATCCCCACAAGAGGCAGTTTAAGGACAGTAAATCTGTTTGCTGCTGAGCTACATATCACCAGGAAAACTGTACAGGCTCCACGTTGATTGAGGCTGTTTACCACACAACATATTTTCCAGTCAATGTTGACCTAGTTATTGTGTATTCAGTTCTTTCAGAGCTGTGCACTAGAAGGGATATTCTGACACAATGACTATCTCTTTCTGTTCTCTGCTACTGTTTTGCTTTGGTGACTGTCTTTGTCACCAGTCCCAGTGTGTATCAGGCTTTTCACTCCTTCAAGGCCAGATCAAGCCACTGGAAGAGGTTTTCTGCTTAATAGCGTGTAATAGGGAGGAGCAAGACCTGATCACTTGGCCTTGGTAAAGCCAACTGAGACTTAAAACCCACGTGGATTACAAATTAGATGCTGTAACCTGTCAGAACAGCTCTGTAGTTATATTTCCGAAAACTAAAGTAGTGAAAGCCCACATCTGCTAATGAGCTTTGATGGCTGAACAATGAATTTGACATAACGTCTTACCTCATCAGAAATCTGACCTCCAAATGTTATCCATGTGCCTGTTGGAGGAAACATTGGAGTCAGAGGTTTGGAACAAATAAATGAAAGAAATATATATATACACACACACATACAAAACAACACATTTTGCATGTAACACCATGTTTAGAAACCATCATAGTCCCCAACTAATTATTACTCTGACATTTTGACATGGACACATGACAAAGCAGCCCTGTCCTAAAGCCATCACAGCCAAATGTCAGGGTTGAATATTGATGGGTTGAAAGAGAGAAGGCTCATTGTTTTATCATTTCCTTATTTTTGAAGCTGCCATACGTGGAATGGGTTCCAGAAGGTCTTGTATGTTGAGAAGTACAATTCTAGGAGGAAACAATCAGTCATTTCTATCTTGCTGCTTGGGGGATTTTTTTCACATACAACTTTTGCTTTAGGCTTCTGTTCTATGAGGAAATCATTGAAAATATGCAAATTATTGCTCGTGTAAAAATCCCTTGGCCGACCTCTTTTTATACTGTTAGGCTACATCACACCCATGATAAACAGAGGAATGTAACCTGTTACCAAGACATTCCCATGTCTTGACTCAGCATCACTAACACAGGTTTATCACAAGTTCACAACAGAGAACTTAATACTGCTGGTTTGTAAAGGCTGAGCTAATAATATTCACAGTTAACAATATTATACTGTTGTTTATATTCATTATATTGTACATCTGACATGTATATGACATGTTGTTTTTTCTGTTTTGTTGGCTCTGTAACTTCTGTTTGGGGGGAAATTAGCTTTTAGGCTAAATCCTTCTCATTTATAGTGCTACAGTGTTCTTGCATATACTAGATAGAGGAGGTTCTAGTGCCTGTTCTTCCTTCAAACAGCATATTCTAAACACAGTTTTTGTTCAAATTTTTATATTCTCCTCCCAATTTTGTGTTGCCTGCTCCTGTCACATGCTGTGTGTTATCTCCCACTAATAAGAAATAATGCACAAGCTGTTGTTAAATCTGTAGCAAAGTGCTCCACAAGTACATCAGCAGAATGGTGTAGACTGAACCTTGTTTTCCTAAGATGGCAATTAAAATAAATCTAGCAAAACAAAGCTGAAATAGAGTGAAATTTTGTTTCCTTGCTTTACTCTTTTACAAACAGGTATTGAACAAAGATCTCGAACTTAATGATTCTCATGATGTTATTCTCCCTTATCTTATGTTTTAATATTTTTAAGCTACATTCCACATATTGCCTTGTGGTGTATGTAGGTTGGTACAGACAGATAACATAAGACAAGATAAGATCTTCTCTCATTGATCCCCGTGAGGGAAATTCAGATGCCACAACTGCTCAATAACAGAGTAAATATAGAAGGTAGAAAGTTTTGACAACACCTGTCATCTGCCAAAAGCTAAAAAGAGATTAAGAACTAACAGTATTGAGGCTATCAATAAACACCCTATGTGCCTCAAGTCATATTTAGTCTCAGGGCATATGAGGGTCTCTGGCTATATTAGCACTTGTGCATAGACTGCAATCATGCACTAAATGTAGAAAGAAGCACAGCACAGACTGAAGACAGTTTTTTGTTTGAATTTGGATATTCTCCTTCCAATCTTCGGTTGCCTGATTCCATCACATGCTGCTTGTTGTCATCTCCTACTAATAAGAAATGATGCAGAAGCTTATATTAAATCTGCAGCCAACTGCACCAAAAAACAGCAGCTAGGTTAGATTGTTTTTAAAGCTGGAAAATGATGAGCTGGCTCTATCTTAGTTATTATCTATCACACAATTAAGGGAAGACTCCAAGTTAAAGGAAAAAAACATACCACTATCATGTCTGTACAGTAAAACTGAGGCTACAGACAGGAGCTGTTTAGCTTAGCTCAGCACAGAGACTGCAGCCTGGAGGAAGAGTCCAGGAAGTAACTGTGTTTAGGCATGAGGTGGTTTACCCCCTGTAAACCTGCAGGGTGACATTTTTTTTTTCAACGTCTCAGTTTTTGAAAGGATTAAACAAATGAGATGTTAATTACTGCGGTTTAGAGGACCTGGTAGGCATGTTTGGCTACAGACAGAGTTAAGTTAGTTGTCATTTTACTTACTTTTGTTGAGAGAAATTAAACCACAAAAATTTCAAACTATTCCTTAAGAATTTAGTGACCTGTTTTGAGTCTCATGGTGATAAAAAAATAGAAAAGTAATACAGGGAAGAATAAATGTTTTGCTCAAGGGTACTTCTACATGGCTGAGGCTTGCCAATACCAAGGCCTGAAACTAATTCATTTAAGTAGAGGGGCCGTCTCCCTCATTACAATTTCTTCTTACTGCTCATTGTGCTGTGTGCTAAATCTTTAGCAAAATTACCGAAGGGATTAACTGACTCTATCATTAGATGTGCTCCAGTCTCACCAGCACTGCAACATTCTTTTCAACTTACTTTATCACTAGAAACACACCTACATATGGCTTGGCATTTGCACACACACGCACACACACATACACATTATACACACAAGTGAATATAAATTATAAAGAGGGCCCACTCAGGGTGTTTACTGAATGAATCAGTCCTTACAAGATGAATGAAAGTGTTTATCATGTTGTGTGCTCTGGATGTGTGTGATAATTAAGCAACTTGTTTGCTGAAACCAGCGCTAATGGTTAAATATTAGCAGGGAAAATATTAGCACCCTACAAACAGCTTTGTGTTGTCGCTCATGATGTCCCATATGTATGAAAGATGCATGAGGATTAGAACGAGGTGAAATTATATAATAAAATTTAAAAGGATCATCCCCATCTGCTCGTCTTTTTCTGCTGGTTCCTCATTCTGTCCACACACAAGCAGCAGAAACAGAGACGAGTTGATGTTGCACTTGGGTGGTCATGAAATCATTAGACATTTGCCTCTAAAGCTAATTAAATGTACTCACCAAGCCCCAGACAAGAGACACGCAGTCCAGATTTCCCCAGATTCCTATGTAGAAAAACAGAATATGATTAACAAAACCCATGATGTTTAGACTCATGTCATCAGTCAAATGTGATTACAGTTACTATGCTTTTTTATATCTCTGTGGGCACACAGGGATATTCTGGACTAAACAAAGACGAAATCTATTTTGTTTCCACATCAGTCAGACAGACCGAAAGGCAATAACTTGCAGCAATTTCTGCTATTACAGAGTTTACGATGTAGCCAGAAAAATCAATTGTAATTGATGTGTTCAGGGTTTAATAATAATGGAAGGTAGTTCCTCATGTGTGATCAACTGCAGAGAATCACTGAATGTGAGGGTCACCTTATCACACACGCAATCGTGAATCAAAATTGAGAGATTATTGGTGGTGGTGGTCGGGTGAGGGGGGGTTTTCGCATCAATATGGATTCAACATTCTCTGGAAGATTCTCCAGAGACCTTGAAAAATATTCGACTCATATCTGACAAGATCCAGTTACTGCACTGCAGCAGATGTGGGAAGTTACCTTCAGTTGCTTCTTCTCACTCACAGCCACTTCAGTCCTTAGGCTTTTACTGTTACTGTCCCCCACAAGCACTGAGGCTGGATCACTGTATCATACCATCATTTCCCCAGACAGCTTCTCAAATGTATTCTGTCTGTAGAAGACACAGAATGTCTGTCTTTCCTTCCTTAATGTATCAATGCACTGTGTGCGATGCAGCTCCGGAAATACGGCTCCTCAGTAACAGTCAATTTACATCCAACTGATCTGCTGCAATGTAATACAGCACTTACAGCTCTCATTAACACCAGAGACGATAAACTAAGACATCAGAGTTCATGCCACCCTTGACTCCTTGACTTGACTCAACCCTCCACTTCACATCCAGTTTTACAATCTGTGCCACATCAAGTCCAACTGAGAGGGAAACTCGTGGAGTGCAAGCATTTAATGACTTAACAGTGACAACAACAGCAAGAACAGATTGCCGTGCCCCCAGCCACCACAGGTGTCTTCCCTCAGTGCGATGACGATAGACAATTTAAAGAAAAAATCTGAAGAAATGAATGAAGGAAATAAGACTTAGCACTTGCACACAGTTGCACTGCAGGCTTCAATTAACCAATTAACATCCAGTAACACTCCATGGCATGAATAATAATACTAAGCAGCCCCAGCTAATGCTGATTTTGTATCAAAATGGCTCGAGGAAAAGATCTAAGTGACTTTGAGAGAGGGTTCATTGTTGGGGCACAGATGGCAGCAGCTTCACAACGACTGTTCAACTGGCTTGTGTTTCAATAGTGACAGTGACTAAAGAGACATTTGCATTTAGATCAAGGGCAAAGGCATCAGAGAATATTGTCAGTTATTGTGGTCGACAGTGAACATTTGCTGAGAGTGATGCTCGTGCATCAGTTTGATATGAAAGGACAAAAGTGAGAACAGATCTTCTTCACATGAATGAGAATCAGAGTCAAAGTGAAAAGCAGTCTGTCAACAGTTACGCTGAGACGGATGTTACAGTGACGCTGCAGTGTGTAAACACCTCATTAGGAAGGTGAACACACATTTGAGAGTTCAGTGGTGTAAAAACCAAAGGCGATTGTCTAAGGAGTTGTGGAAAACAGTGACATGATCAGATGAGTCATCCTTCATCATATTCTACATACAAGTAGATGACGTTCAGCGAATGTATGGTGTTCACCAAGTGAACGCTTCAAGCCTGAATACTTGACCCTCACATTGAGGTGTCTTCATCCTCTGATGAAACATTTCTGTTCTCTTCATGGAAGTGGCCTTTTCCAGGGTGATAATGGCCCCATTCATAGGGTTACTGAATGGCTTGACATGTATGAAAATGATTGAACTCATATGCTATAGCCCTTGTAGTCACCAGATGTCAACCCAGCTGAACACCAACTGGAGATTCTTAACTGATTTGTTAGACGTCTAACACCACCATTAAAACACATTATGCCACTTTGTGATTGGTTTTCTTTCGATCTATCTGCAGGTGAAAAACTGTGGGACAAGAAGGTCGAGAGTCCTGCAAGGGCATCCACAGCCATCTGACAGAAGAAATGATTTGAGTCAAATGCTGTGAAATCGAGACATATTCGTTGTACAGACTCATCAAGGCCATGTTCACACACAACACTTACATCACAAGAGGCATGCTTCATCTTGACAGGAGAATATGTCCAAATACTTATTTTTTGACATAGAATGACCCTCCAATTATAGTCTGGGGATTGTGCTTTCTGCATGGGTTGCAGGCATTCACTCATTACAACAAATGAGGCCGTAAAACATGCCAGCAGCTGTTTTTTTGTATAACAACTAATGGCCTGTGCCTGTTGACATATAGGCAGACTAATCTGAACACATGCTATCAAACTGTGCCCTCAGCCAATTTAATTACGAGTCCAACATGGAAAGGTATCAGTCATCAAGCCAGTAGATCAACTGAGCTGCCAAGATAAGGAAAGACAACATATATATGAAACTGTTTACATCTAAACACTTTGACTGATTTGATAAATGTATAGATTCTGTGATTTACTGTGTGATCGCAGCACTGATAGTAACACGAAGAAAGAAAACTAGGAGATGGATCCCATTGCAGTTACAAATCGTGGGATGTGTTCTCATTTCTGATATGGTGGAGGAGTTTGGATATTGTATGCTCCGTTTCTCTGATGTATTATAGAGTGGGAGCTCTGATCCATGAAAGTGCTGGGGGAAGGGGCAGATTTTAGGTTAGAAGTATTATACTGACTGAACATGTATGTGTATATGTGTGTGTGTGTGTGTGTGTGTGTGTGTGTGTGTGTGTGTGTGTGTGTGTGTGTGTGTGTGTGTGTGTGTGTGTGTGTGTGTGTGTGTGTGTGTGTGTGTGTGTGTGTGTGTGTGTGTGTGTGTGTGTGTGTGTGTGTGTGTGTGTGTGTGTGTGTGTGTGTGTGTGTGTGTGTGTGTGTGTGTGTGTGTGTGTGTGTGTGTGTGTGTGTGTGTGTGTGTGTGTGTGTGTGTGTGTGTGTGTGTGTGTGTGTGTGTGTGTGTGTGCTTTGAGGGAAAAAAAAGCGTTGGTATTGAGAAATGTTCTCAACTGTATGTTTGTATTTTTGTAAATCACCCTAATGAAAGCATCTGCTTTTTGGTAATGGAGGTAAATTGTGCTGACATTCGTCTCAGATCTTCATTGATTCTGTTTTCATTCATCTACATAATAAACAAGCTTGCAGGCACGCTCCATTTCCAAATAAAGCTGGCTGCCTTGGAAAAATGCTAACTTTATTCCTGGAGATCATCCATGAGATAAATTTTTAGTGTTTATGTGCCACTTTAAATGTCATCTTAATAATAGGGTATAAACAAAGCTGACATTCAGCAGCCAAACCAGCTGCATCAATTTTGTATTCCTGTTCCCGGTGTTTTCTGGGGAGTCAGGAAGCAGCAGCATCGGCCGTACCTGATTATTAACCACACACAACCTACGACGGCACATTAATAGATCTGTCCAGGTCTGGGATGTGGGTGCCAGCAGAGGCACATTGCTAAAGACGCTAATGGTTCGTGGGATTACAGCATGTCATTTGTAACAAAGGAAAGAAAATGAATAACTTTTTGTTTAAGAGAAAATGGGTCCTGGTGTGTATAGTATGTGGTAGGCAGTGAGGTAAAAATAGATACTGAGGTACAAGTATGGTATATATTATCATATAAATGGTAAAGTACAACATGTCGAAACAACCTTGCACATAAACAAATTTGCAAACCAGTGAGTGTGGCTCGGTCCCTCACCCTGCTTGAATGGTGCCTAAAAGAAGCCTTGAAGTAAAATGACAAATGAGTCACTTGAAGACACCCCCTCACACAAACCTGTCACCACTTATGAACATCCTGCGAGCTGCTACTGTAAGTAACCATTTCTATTTTTAGTGTAAAGCCAGTTAAAATGAAAACATATCGAATGAACATCTAGTTGATATATTGTGTTTAAATGTCAGCAGGAACAACCTTTTATGGTGGGAGGATGTTTTCTTTTTTCCTGGAAAGTAACTTCTCTCAAGTCGCACCAGGGCATTTCCTATGATTTATTTCCTGTTGTTAGATATTTTTTAAATCAATATTTGTCATCTAAGACTTTTGTCAAGGTTGTGAGTAAACAAATAAAACTTTAAATTCACTGGGGATTATCGTAGACTAAGCAAACCCACACAAGGCAACCTTCATTGGTAGAAGGATTAGACAACACCCACCTTCCTGGTTTTCTACCATACTTGGAACGGTAGGTCACAGTATAAATACGTCTTTAAAAACCAGGGTCTGTGTATGTGTGGCAATAAAGTAGGTAGATGAAAGTAAACACTTTGAGGGGAAAATGAATAGATTAAATGTGAAATAAAGGATGCAGCTGAGTTGCTGGGGAAAAAAAAAACATCACAGATGCAGCCTTTGGCCTTAAGTATGGAGAAGTGAAGGAGACAGAGTTATATAAAGAGAGAGAGAGAGAAACCAAAAGACACAAGTAACAGAGTGAGGCCTGCAGAGTTGCAAGTCCAAGCCCCAAGTCCAAGTAGATCATACACTGTACAGATTAAGTATTCTATATGGCACAGAATGGGAAATAGGAAATGACAGACAGCTCCCTACAGGCACAATGTGAATGTTTGTATGATATGTGTGTGTGTGCAGAAAGAAACCAGAGACTGAGCACGATTTCTTACTTTGTTTTACCGCAGGGCCAAAGTCATCTTTCAACTTTTTTCATTTTTTACTGCAGCACACAGAGACCCACACAAACACTCTTTTACATATAAACACTATTATTTTACGGTGTTCTGGTATAATATTTATTAATAAAAATACTAAAAAAAAAAAAAAAAACACCATTGTATAAGAAAATCCAAGGTGATGAGTAGATAATCACACACAAAATAACTGTATTTTATGATTGAAGCAACTGGCCTGTGGGTTGATCCTGTATTGAAAAACATGTGGGCAGATCTGAAGTGGCTGATTCTCATACGCTGTGGATTTCAGAGAGAGTTTGGCAATGTGGGAGAAAAAATCCACACCATGATAACTGGAAAATATTCAGTATTGATAGAAAGATTCCAAGAGTCCATTGGATTAAGTCGCGATAAAGACAGATAAAGTTGAGTGCATCAGCAATCAGATTAGACGAACTCTAACTACATAACTGCTTTCTAGTAATTATACAAACAAAACAAATTGGTATGCCAACTCTGATGACAAAACAAAATCCCATTGTGCATTTACAAAAATAGACAAACACACTTTAAATACCCACGCATTACTGTATTTTCAGAATCTCCAATTTCCGATAAAGAATCAGAACAGATTTGGTTTTTAAATGTTTTGTAAATCTGACAACTCTCAGTAAGATTAAAGAAAGGTGATGATGGTGCAATAAGATTGTCAGGTGTATTGGATTATTTGATATGTTGCATTATTCAGCCAAAACATCAGTGTCATTTTATTCTATTAGTATTGTTGTTGTACACATGCAGCAGTGGTTTCTTTCTGTGTAATCACTACCAATCAGAGAAAAAGCCAAAATTACATTTGCAAGGCAACACCATTATAAAACCATTATGTTTACAGAAAACCATTTTAGTCATGGCCTTTAATGAAAATGCGGAGTCTGTTTAACTGTCCTGGCTGTTAAACTTAGGGATTGGGCAGTTCTTATCCTTGGGGGCTTGTTTAGACTTTAGGCAGAGTGGAGCTCTGTGCTACTGTTGTGCAACATCCTGGCTCATATTATTAGACCTATACATCACAGCCAGAGTGGCTGTAACAAGAACAGAAGTGAATAATGTGGGAACATAAAACACATCTATTTTATTGAAGGGTGATGAATAACTGGGAAACAAAATCTTAACTCAAAGAGCTGGATATACACATAGATACAACATGATGGGCTCTGTTAATGAACACATGTAAACACCACACAAACTCAAAGTTCAATACAAAACACACAACAGCAACAGACGAGCAAACTATGATTTATGGTGCATCCATCCTGACAAGTGCCGCAGCAGTAGAATATTTAACTGTTATCTTTCTGTGAACAGGCAGGCAGAAGGAAAAGGTTGCATCAGTCCTGTTACAAACTGCAGGCTTCTGTGTAATCCTCAAGTGTCCAGATACCTTGTCAACAGCCACTGAATGAAATATGTATTTTTTTTTTGCTGACTTCTGCTTTATATGTAAAAAAAAAAAAACCTGCAGCATATTCCACAAAAAAGAAAAAAAACAATCACAATGAAGATGTCATAGACCGAGGACTTCATTTAAGATACTTTCCCATTTCTCGCAACAATATAATATGAGTCATCAATAATTTTTAAGCTTCCAGCTTGTTACATATGATCTCTGTTATTAATGATTTAAGTGACTTTGTAATGTTTATCGAAACTCACTTACATCAGTATTTTTGCTTTGAGGTGTGATAACCCACTGGTTTAATAAATAGAGGGAAAAGATTTTTAATTAAAAGAGTCAAGCTAGAGGCACAGCAGTGTAATTCATGTGCAAAAGCACAAGAGAAGAATGACACTGGCTTTGGGGCTGCTTCAAACAAACAGAAACAGAGCTCTCAGTTTCGCTAAAAAAACTTTTTTTTTCAAATGACCATATTTTCTGGTTACTCCATGTGTGCAAAGGAATCCTTTAAAAGCTCGCTTGATACATTACTCGCACTGTCGACACACAGATGTGTACACAGCAGAGAGCACTTCTTTCTCCATTTGTCACTGATAACCCAGCATCTCAAGGAACCACCAGAAGGGATTTTTACTCGCCCATCTGCAGCACAGCTCTGAACCAACCAGCCAAGCACAATCTTACCCAAACCTCCTGGACTGTCAAAAGACCTTCTGCTGCCTAATCACCATTATGAAGTTCAATCCAGGCTCCCTACAAAGAACCAAAAATATGCTGCACACTTCGCGAAGCCGAGAGCAACAGCAAGTTTTGTGCCATTACATATTTTGGCCGGTACCCATGCTTGTTATTGGCTCCTACATTATGTGAAGTGAAAGAAGAGGTCAAACAGCCTTAGACGTTTGCAACTAGGGGACTCCACAATTAGAACTATTCTATATCTAGATCACCATGACAACCAAGATGCTGTGGAATGTGGTATTATTAGTTTATGCTCACTTGCTGTGCACACTACATCTTCATGCTTCAGTGTGCCACGCCTTCAGATGTTCCGAGTGTGGAGGCTCAGCGCCACACACATCAAGTGCACACATATGCATTCATGTATACAATGCAATGTGCCAATGCATACACCCACCACATTCTCGTCTTTTTGTTTGTTGTCACACGGAGAGAAAACTTCAAAGAATCTGCACAGCTAAGATTTAGTTGTGTATTTGTAATACAAGAATCCGCTTTAACCCAACAGCTTTGAGTCAGAGGTTTGGAAAAAAGAGGCTGGGGGAGAGAGAGAGAGAGAGAGGGAGACACATACCAAATATCAGACAAACAGGGAGCAGAGAGCGGATGTGACTGATGAGATTTTACATTTTTTCTTCTCTGTGGTGAAAATAAGGGATTTGCTAAGGGCTTGGAGGAAGCTTTACCCTTAACATCCCCCACCTGTATTTTAAAAAGAGGCACAAGCATGACCAAATCTTCATGTTACAAACCAAAATAAACATCAGGTACATTTAGAAAGCCACACTTGGCATCGGCACTAAACATTTTTTCTTAACTCCTCTCTGAGGCAGATTGAAGCAACAGCAAAGCAGGTCAATATCCGCTGTTTTTACCTGGAACTGTTCTTAAATGAGCTGAAGAGTTTAACATTTAATAGAGAATCAAAATCAATTTTCTCTCTTAAAAACACATATATATGTTTCAGTAAAAGCCAAACCTGTTAACACAATGGGATCATCACACTTGTTTGGTTCTGGGAACAGATTGAAGTTGGCCATTTCAATGTTGTTATGGAAACGAGATAGATTGTGTGACAAGCAGACACTTATCACATTTAGCTGCTCCGCATCCAATCTGCCCAGATTCTGTTAATTGCCTCTTTTCTATGAACAAACCCAGAGTACCCCATTTTTTTTTCATTTAATCTCTTATTTTCTTCGTTTAATTTCTTCCGTCTAACTCCATCATTTCCCACCACCCCCTCTTTCTCCCTCTCTCAGACTCCCTCTCTGTCTTCTCACCCTGAAACTATAAGCAGTGATGTCACCCTCTCCAGTGAATTAACGGTGTGAGGTGAAAGCTACTATCTTGCTCCCGTGGTCTGGGTTAACAGCCCACTCACTGAGATAAGAGAGAGTTGTTTACTTGGCCCAGCCTTGTTGCAACTCCCACGCAGACACACATGGATAGATCTACAGTGTGACACTTTACTGTTAGCACTCCCAACTGTAAATGTATGGATGCAGTCAGTTACTGAGAGCTGCATGCAAAACAATCAGCCTTTAAGTGATGCTGGTGACACTGAATGAGCCTCATAAAAGCCTTAAATCTTGAAGCGCAAACTCCGAAGTGATACAGTGGGGTGTTGTACTGTAGGCGCAGAGGATGTATCATTTTCTTTACTATCATGTCCAATGATTACATTACGTGATTCAAAAAATATCATTCAGTGGTAACAGTTTTTCTTCTTTTACGCATTAGTGTAATGTATTAATTACTCATTTTATCAAGACATCATTTACATTTGCACGGTTTAATTATCAGCCAATAACCTATAAAGGAATAGCTGTGACTGGGATGAATTGATATGAAAGAAAATTAAACAAAATATAGCTAATGGTCCTCACAGTAATGCTGAGATTTTATTCTTACTCATCCTGATTGATTAAATGATAAGCAACATTCTATTGCACCTTGTGACACATTTCTCAGATTTACTCACATTTGTCATTCACACATTAGTTACTTTGGTTTATTTTGTTAGCTTCCTGTCATGATGTTAGAAGGGTAACATCTTTGTGACAGGTGTTTTCTTTCTATTAGTTGGCGTTTTCATTATGTAATGGAATAAAATTAATTTTTAGTTTGTGGTCTATATTAGGCACTGGGTAATCAGTCTGTTTTTATAACTTTGAGGACTCATGAGGACGGCTGACTGTCAGTCAGTCGGAGGTTCTAACAGGTCTATGTTTTACACTGGAATGCTCCATTAAAGAAATAATTTTTAATATAACTTTTTTTCTGTATTTCTATATTTCATTACCAAAATGTCTTTCTTTAAATTGCATTTAAAGCAATTTAAATTCACATGCTCATATCTAAAACACTATGTAGTCCAATTCTGGAGATGCAGCTCCGGAGACACTTGATCTAAAATAAAGCAAGCGATTGAATTAAAATAATTATATGGAGGTGATTTAAAATAATTGTATGTAGTTTCCAGTAAATCTACATCTTGTCTTAGTCTCTTTCAACCCTCTCACACGGCAGCCCACTCATCACCTGTCACTGCTCAAATTACCTCATTGTCTCCAACAGGGCTCTTGTAATTTATGTCTCATGTAAACTCTCATCTCTCCTCTCATCGTTTTTTAATTTAACATTTTCCCATCTATTTGGCTGTCATGTTCATTGATAAGGTTTTGTTTGGTTGCAGCAGCTAACATATACTGGGCAGTAGAGAGAGAAAAATTGAACTAACAAGCTCCCCCAAAAATGCCTCCACCATCTTCCTCACTCTACTCACTGTCTCCATTATCGTGTCAGTCTACGTACCGGTACTTCATGCCGGTGAGCTTGGCGGTGGACTCCTTCAGGTTGTGGTGGTAACGGTGGGTGAAGGAGCCAAGGCTGCGAGCTATCAGGGCCACGGTGCGGAAGCGGGCGCGGGCCTGGCTCGCCGTGTTGGGGCTGGTGGCGTTTTGCTTGCTGTGCTCGCCGTTACGTGGGGCCTTCAGCCCGTGGTCTGTACATGCAAAAGACACCTGCATGGCTGTTTGCAAAGGCCTCTAAAGATGCTTCAAGATAATCAAGTTTGTGTTTGTGGTCTCGCACTACTTAAGTCTTTTTTTCTTTTTTCTTGTTGAGCTTCCTTGGTTTTGTCCGTTCTGTTTTTTCTTTTATGTAAAATTAAAAGTCAGTGCTGCAGGCCAGTTCTGTCTGGTGTTGCTGAATGTCATATGGAAATCACAGGCAGGAATGACGGGAGCTCATTCACTTTCTTTTGGAGGGAGAATCTCAAGCGGATGTAAGGTCAAAATTACATCAAAAACATAGCAGCAGTGCAGTCCTGGCCAGAGTGTGAAGTGTTGAGACGAGAATCCTGAGCTGGTCTTACACCACCTGAAAATATGAGAGAGGATGGAGATGGAGGGAGAAGGATGGAGGAGAATTGGAATTGAATGAGTCGCTTAAAGAGTCGCCCAATGAGAAGAAGCAAATTCAGTTGTTTTTGTAGCAGGGAGTTAGAAAAGTGTGATTAAAAGTGTGAATAGAAGAGGAGGAATGTCCTGCAAACCAGGGGAAAGACTGAAACATATTCTATCTTATTTTTCAGTAATGCTTTTTCTTGGTTTGATGCCTTTTGCTCGCATCGTTAAGCTGCTTTGATGAGGCGATATGAAGAACGAGAAGAACTCTGTCCTAGTTTTTCCTATCTTTCCATCTCATTTTTCTCATTTTCTTTCCATCTTCTTTTATCGCCCTTTCCTCAGTCTCAAATTCAGTCATTTGCTTATTTCTGATAAGTCTATTTCTGTTTTCAAAGTCTGCCTCTACTCTTTTAATGCATCTCTCTAAAAGTGCCCATGAGGTTTTGTCAGGCTGCCAGGACTTGTGGGAGCCTGGGGAATCTTTCTTGCCCTCAAACCGTGGCTAAGCCTTTTAGTCAAACACCTGGAGTGCAGAGAGTAACATTGCACCACCACACTGTCAACACTGTACACACACACACACACACACACACACACAAACAAACATAGACACTCTCTTACTCCTGCCACACATCTTTAAAATAAGCTCATACTTTCAGAACACCTGCAAATAAATAACATTTTTATGCAAATCTCTGCAAAACAGCTGCATCCACTTACCATGCACACACACTCACACACAAACAAACCGGTCTTTATGGATACAGGCGTTCTTACACACAGTGAGATGTCAACGGTCTCTGAGAAACAACGATGAGGCAGGATGCGACTCTTGACTGATGTTTGTTGTCCTGCAACTTTTCATGGAAACAGGCGGTTTCACACAGCAGACAGAGGTCCCACAAAGATCCGCATTCCAACAGGAGCAGCAGTGTTGTTTCCAGCAGCTGTCCTGTCCTTAGAGCTGGCAAACAGCTTTGTACCGTCTCCAAAGTCCTCAGAGAAGTAACGCAGCTTTCACGGCTCCCGGCTTTGCAGCATGAATGCTCTGTTTGATAAAGGGACCCTGGAATGGTAATGGACAAGCGGAGAGGAGGAGGAGGAGAGAGGAGGATGCATGGTACCTCATTTCAGAGGGAAGAGGACAGATGCAGTGAGGAGGCGATGAGCAGCGTGTGTTGAGCATAGAGTGAGAGTGAGCCAGGCACTGAATGAAAGGAGAGAGACTGTGTACAGGCTACTGGCTCTGACTGACTGGCTGAAAGAACTGCAGTGTTTTTCACTATGGCGCCACACACTCAGAGAGAGAGAGAGAGAGAGAGAGAGAGATGTTGTGAATGGAAGTCAAGGCAGCTGAGTTAATGCGAGTTGATATGTGTGTGTGTGTGTGTGTGTGTGTGTGTGTGTGTGTGTGTGTTTACTTAAAGAAATCCACCTCAGGCGAGATGTTAAGGTGGCTGATGTCGACCACAGTAACCTACATGTGAACATTACAGACACGCTTCACTTCACTGTGGATGATTTACGAGACATTTCACTCACTACCCTTTTTGTTTTTCTTTGTTGTCCATTACAGTACCATTACAGTGCATGCTCCTTTTCCCCCACTGCAGTAACCTCTTGATCATGTGCTCACTTCCAATCTCTGACCCATGAAATAATTTCAAAGCACTTTTTCTTCTGTACGAGTGAAAAGTTACAGACTACAGTTCGATCAGACTCAGAACCAACAGAGCGACCTACTCAAACATTGACGTCTAAGAGCAGATGTTAGGTAACAGATCAGTTGAAGTGGCACGATGAAACAAAGCATTAACAAGTGTTCAGGCAGTGTGGCGTCTTACTTTCCTCCCCCACTGAGCAGCAATGTGACAATGTGGGATTTCATGGTTCACTGAAGATCCACAAACCTCGAGGCCAACACAGTTTTATTTATATCCTTGTGATTGCATTTGATAACACAAGACATGAGTGAACATAAGTTGGTCAGGGCCATGTTTGATGGTGACGTTTGCTTCTGCCTCAGCAGGACTGTTTTATTGAGGATAGTTGGTCAGATTTGTCATCACACCTCCACTGATGAAACAATATAACCTGGAAATTGCCATGATGTTTTTTCAGTGGTGAGAAGAGAGCTGATGTTGATTTGTAAAATCAATGAAGTAACCCTTTAAAGGGCACAACATTTTAGAAAAGGCTGTGAAAGTCAGTTAGATGGACTATTTGTATTTGTCCTTTATAACCTTCTTGCCTGCCCACAAAACAGTATTTTTTGGTTTTTATCAAATTGTTCTGCAGAGGTAACCACTGTTAGACAAACAAAACAAAACAAACAAACAAACAAAAAAAATCAAAACATCCCTCTAAAACCACAGGCACCTTCAAGGCTACAACTCTCTCCCTGTTGATCCCATTTAAAAGTGTGTCAGTCAAAAGCGTCAACTAGAACTGTTACATCCTCAGCTGGAATCCCCGACGGGCGATAACACTGTTTCCCTGAGGCAAACCACTCTACCTTAATTGTCCCAGTATATTATAATAGAGCTCTAAAACTTTATTGTTAAGATAAAAACCTCTATTCAGTGACTTTTTTTTTTTTTTTAAATAAATGAGCGGCCATGATGCAGCACTAAAGAGACAATCATCCCTCTACAACAACTTAATGCTAGATTTCCCAGAGTTTGGAGCATTTATCACTATAGCTTGGTAGCACTGCCCAAGTATCTCCAAAATACTGCATCTATTTATACTGACAACAGTTATTTTCCTTTCTTATTATAGCCACTGTAATCTAAGTAAACTCACATAATTACAGCCCTCTAAACGATCTAGTAGTGTTTCACATTTAAGTGTTTCACATTTTGCTATTATGTTCAAAAGAGTATTCAGCATGTAACAGATAGTTTATCTTATCAGCAGTAACCTCCTGTAGAGACAATGACAGATAATAAGGGGGAAACCTTTTCAAGCTGGCTGTGACGTCACTGCTGCAGCAATCCCTCTCTCTCTGTCTGCTCAATCTCGTCTTTCTCTGTGTATTTCTCTCTGCATTTCTCTTTTTTCCTCACATTTTATCTCCGTCTGTTACGTCCTTTCTCTTCTTCTCGTCTCCCATTTCTCTCTCTTTCTGTCTCTAAAGCCCAATTTAACACCGGACTCTCTCTTACTTCAAGTCTGTTCTTTCTCCTGTGCTGCAGATAAGCCTGTGAACACAAGTCATTGTGATGCAGAGCATGTACAACACCACAGAGGAAGAATTAGTTGTTTAATCTGCCCTAATAGAGTGGTAACTAATAAGCAGTGAATGAGTGGACGGTCACATTAAGTGCAACATATTTTTTCAGCAAACATCGGGGAAATACTGATGAAGGAAGGTTGAATGAATTTGAAAACGCAAGGTCATCATTACATCATCATCATCACTGACACGGACAATGTCATCCTTCATTATCAGCACCAAAACTATCTACATGTACTATCATCATCATCATTACCATCATCATCGCCACCCCAGAACTATTATTCTCGTTCTCATTATCATTTCTACCATTATGAATGAACAGTTACCACCACAGCATCACAACCAGCCCAATTTCTGCCACAACCTCTTGTCAGCTGGAGAGCAATGCATTTAGTGACACTGATGACTGCTGACTTCTGTATTGTGACAGCCCCCACAGATGTTCAATGACCTTATGTATCTTCCCAGCAGGCATTTGGCCTCATATCATGGTAATTGCAGGCGATGCAGAGCCATTTATGTCTAACGGTGACACACTGTGAATTCAGAATTGATGACATTCGTTTGTGCATCTGCAAAACTTCAACCTCAAGATAAATGGCTTGTGAGCTCACTTTTTTTTTTTTTTTTTTTCGTTTAACTGAAACAAAATTATTCTGGAGGTAATGGCTCATCCTAAATGATGTGGGCGTAGAGTTGTTTATTTGCTCTCAGTAAATCACTTCAAGAGCAAATTTTGGTGATTACTGTTTTAACACTGTCATATACAATGCTGATATATCCTAAAGCAGATATATGTGAAGTTCAAATAAACTGTTTTTGTTGGTTATCAATATTATGCTGCTAACTGTGAAGTTAGCCAGCAATCAGTTAGCTTTAGCGTAGCATAAACACTAGAAACAGGAGGAAACAACAAGTCTGACCCTTTGCCTTACTAGCACCTTCAAATACTTACTAATTAACTAATTGATTAACTAATTGATAAATTAACACTAATAAACACAAATGTATGAATGGCAAAGAAAATCAAACATACAGCTACAAAATAGGCCAGTAACCTGTCTACAACTTACAGTCTTTGTTTTGTACTATGGGTAGTATTTTTGATGGAAAAACACATTGCAGTCACCAAAGTATTGGCTTTCTTGTCAGGAGTTGAATGTAAGAACATTGTAACATTGATACCAATCTTGTGTCTCTGTCATCTGTCCAAAACATTTGATATTTTAACATGTTTTTGGTTTTCGTGCAGTTAAAATACACTTGATATAAAGTTAATAAATAAAATTAATAATCAAGAAATGATCTGCCTGCAACTTATTGCAGATTTCTTTCATTAACTCTGGAAGAAGGAAGACTTGTTGGGCTAAGCTGGTATTGTTTTTACATTGTGATAGTGATAACCTTTATTTATCCAGGGCATAAGACAGATAGATAGATAGGCCTGTAGCAGGAACTGCCAGCAGCAAGAACTCTTCCTGGTATTTACAACTGATTAAACTACAGTCACGTAACTTTGTGTGTGTGTAGAAGTCTTTCTGCAGCACTGAAACCTGCTAAAGCCACTTGAAGACTCTCAGGTATGTCTGATGGTTTCATGTGCTGTAAACGTCGAGTCTAATTACAGAGAGGAATTAGTTCCTCGTTGTGACTCTTCCTTATCAGGAAATGCTAAAGCATTAGGCATTTACCATGACCAAGAACCTGCTGAGCAGAGTTTCAGAGTTAAACTTCAGTCCTTGATTCGAGTAGATATGGTTTGTAAATGACAAAGGTTGGTGTGAACCTTGAACAGGTTGCTGTGTAACCTGCTTGGGCTTAGACTAAATTAACTTTCACAACATTATAACATTATAACCTCAAATAATATCACATACAAGTAAATCTCTCTCATATATATATATATATATATATATATATATATATATATATATATTAAGGATATGCAACTATCCATAGAACATAGTATCCTACCTGTAGACCATGCTGGCACTAGGCTGGACAGATGCTTGAAATAAGTGGCTGTGTACATGGAGAAGTGCTTCAAAACCCTGCTGCTCTTGAGGTCTGCTGGCTTCGAAGCCTCCTGGAAAGCAGCTGGTGGGGCTTGAGGGGTACACCCTGGTTCCTGCCCCCTGCCTCTGCTGGTTGGAACTGGGGCAGCGATCCAGCCTCGGCCCCCCTCTCTGCCTGGGCACAGGGATCTCACTACAGGCTGCCTTGAGATACATGTTTGGATCAGCTTCGTCTCCCACAGGCTGAGGGGACGCTTTCTTTTGTTAGCAAATCTGTTACAATATATTTAGTCGTCCTGTGGTGAGAATCTGGCCTAAAAACATCTCCATGTAAGTGCAATGTAATGCCGGTCACATGGGTCCACAGAGGATATCCATGTTTGTTTGCTGAAGAGTTTCTCTCATGCCTATGGCTGGCAGAGCGCTTTAGAGTAATGACACTATTTCTATAGATATATCAAACAAAGTACACATGTGCACATAACCAAGACAAACACAGACATGGACACACACAAATAAAATGAACACACTAACCGTATCAAAGGCGATAACAACCAAGCTGCCAGAAACATCTCTGTGTGCCATACCTGTGATGTCAACTTTATTCTTAGATGATTGACAACTTAAAAGACAAATGCAGCTTTCGTTTGAGCTGGTGGTGGCTGTGGCAAGAGAAACCTGCTTATCTGTGAGGCAAGTTGAATAAAGCCAGAGGGATGTTTCTGTCTACTTGTCGGAAATAGTATCCTCTTGATCTGTTGCCTGAACAGCCAAGTTGCAACTCAGTAAAACAATGTGATCCATCCAAACTGCTAACATTTTCTTATAGCAAGTATTGAAATAATATAAGTATGCAAACAAGATGTTTATATATCATATATCAGTCCATATGTAAAGCAATAGGTTCAGGAGGGAGTGCAACGTGCATTGCCATAAACACAAATAATTGCTTGTAATGTGAGAGCCAGTGAAGTGGATGTTAACAACCTGACCAAAAATAGGTTTTAGCTTGTTGGGATTTCTAATCTCTTCTGTGTCCAGTTTTTTGTGCATTTGAAAAAATAACTAATACTTTCTTTAAAGTATTAAATGTTAAATTCAGAAGCAGTAAATAAATAGGTCCTCTTTTTTATCTTTTTTATTTTTTATTTTTATTCTCCCAGATTTTTTTGCCACTTCAAGTCTATGACAGTGTGGTGACTATTAGCTTATGGTGGCTAGTGCTAGCTAATGTTAGCAAACATCAGATAAACATTGCTCTCTAACTGAGCTGATACTTCGTTAGTTCACTCTGCTTCATATGTGTTTCTGTGATATTTATGTTGTATGTTGTAATGTTTAGCACGTGGAAAATGTGTCTTTAACAATGGACATTATGTCACTAAACTTTGAAGTGTTAACCATCCTGAAAGGCTTCATACTGCTCTTTGCTGTAGGATGGATAAATCACTTGTTAATATGGTACTGTTTGTTGTATGGATCTCCTTCTGTTTTTGGTTTTTCTTGCTTTAAGTGTATATTTTAACCACTTGTTGACTGATTGTTTAGGACTGTGATGTGGCAATTTTCTATCAAAGGTCTGAATGATACAACGGCTACACTGCTAGGAAAGTCAGACCCTCAGTGGAGCAACTGTGATCTATTATGTGCAAATGCATTGACTCAATCTCACTGAGCAAGTCTTATTAGAAAGTCTTGAGATCTGTAATTCTGCCTCTAATGTTGCTTTTTACTCATGTTGTGTTTTGTTCAGCTTTTCCTTTTTTTCATGATCACAAGGGAAATGATTATGAAGAGAAGGCAAATGCAAATCAAGTGGCCAAGGAAAAAAAACTACCTGTCCAAGAGTACAAGCAAAAGATGTTCATTTTAAAAATAATAACTTTATCCAGTAACATCTAGTTTAAACAAAATTTCCAGCCAATAAAAGCAGGAGAAACAGGTTGGGACAACCCCTGTTATAGGTATATATGTAGCCACACTGATTGAGCCAGCAGTCAATCAACTGATCGAGTTATTCAAGTTATTCAGAGATGAAGACCTCAGCGGTTTTGTTGGCTCTATGCCTCTTCTACCTGCCTGTGGTCCAGGTTTCCAGTGGTATTCCAATTTGGCCCTGTGAGCAGAAAGTTAAGGATCTGGAGGCCAGAATGTTAAACACTGAAAAACTGTTACAGCAGCTGAAAGCGAATACAGGTAGGAACAGTTTGATTTTTCTTTTTATTTGTGTTGTTAGCACCTTCTTTTTTTGCTTGTTTCTGATTCATCATCAAATGTATTATGTGAACAGGTGACTAATAAAATGCACAGTGTGTAATTTTTCAGGTTGTCTATTAACAAAAATCTTTTTTTTTTTTTTCTTTTTTTTTTGACAGCTACATACTACCAGTATTAATTAGTAATTACCTCTATCAACAAGTCAAAATGATCTGGTAGGCTTTTAATTTTCCATTTATATATATAAAGAGAAACCCACTCAACACAGATCAACACGTTACGCCACATGTTGATCTCTGCCCTTTGTGTAACGTTCAGTGACGGCGCAACAAACTCAGACTCACAGAGGAAGATACCCACCAGAAAGCCCTATGAGAAACCATTCATATATGTTAAATTAAAAATAAAAAAAGTCCAGAGAGCCAGATATCTGACAGACACACACCCGTCAGAGGCTCACTCTGTTTGGACAGCAGCAGACTGGAAGACGCAGTGTTTTTGTTGCAGCTTTTGTTGCTGCAGCCTATCTTTCTGAGCTCCTGATAGATTTTCGCAACATTTGCCAGCTCTCTGGCAGTGCAGCGGCACAGGGCGCTGTTGCCTCACAGCAAGAAGGTCCAGGGTTTGACTCCCAAGTCGGGCGCAGGGTCTTTCTGTGTGTTTCCCCGTGTCTGCGTGGGTTCCCTTCAGGAGCTCTGGTTTCCTCCCACCACTAAACAACATTGGGGAGTGTGTGTGTTAATTGTGTGTTGAACTCTGCCATGAGAGACACAGAGAGCGGAGGAGAAATGTAAACACTTGACTATGTATAGACAGAAATGACATGCCGTCATGTGAATAAGTGAAATAACATGGTATACCATGAGTATGTGAAGCATGTTGAGGTAAATGATCTTTTGCTGAGTTAAAATTATCTTGTTATAAATGTGTTAGCCTGTCCAAGGTGTTTTCCATTATATGTTAGCATTAAGCTAGCGAACTACTCGCTTTCCAACATTAAAGGAGTCCTAGAGCACCTTTTTTCGACTAGTGCAAACTTTTCTTTGAGCCTCCATACTCCCAGGAGCACTACTAGAGGGCCTAATATAACACCATGATAATAAAAGGACTTGTTTCTTGCTCCCTTTCCACAAGCTCATTAATGTTGAAATGAGCTGCACGTATTCAAACATTTGAAATGTCAGAAGAAGGTTCAGATGTAGAGGTACAAAAGCCAGTTCGCCAGCAACTGGAAATGAATGTGTCAGTCACAATGAGTGTTGTCACATAGATTTTCTAGTAACTATGTGTAAAGTTAGCTTATAATGACACTAGTGTTACCCTAGATGCTAGATAGGGTGCAAGAGATTCCTTTAGATACCTTTTCCTATATTCCTAGCATCGGAAGATTTTTAACCTTGAGCCCCAATGCCCTTGTTACTGGGGGAAAGGTGGGTCACATCCAATTTCACGACGCATAACGGTGTGTTACGTTGGGTGTATAAACATCAGCATGAGTAATATCATCAGAAATGTCAGAATCTCAGCTAAAAGCCAATACAAACTATTTCTACACAGCTAAAACAAAAAACAAGTGAAGAGCAAGTAAACAAACTCCACAAAAAGACGTAAAAACGGTAAACGTTACACGTTTAAATTAACATTTAATAGATCATTACTGTAATTGTGAAAAGCTATATACTTTATGGGATTAAATTTATTTTTAGACATTTCAGATGTAGTCGCATTTGAACTATTTGTTTTCATGCTGCCTCTCAAGGTAACCAGGTGGCATTTGGAGCAGTCATTGGCAATATTGGACATGTCGGACCCTTCAACACTGAGATCACACTGATCTACAAGACTGTCTTGGCAAACACAGGAGCATTCAACCCTGCAACAGGTATATTAACCATATTGATGTATATGTAATGGTGCATTATGTGTCAATGTGGTGTAAGATTTAATTCTTTTTGTTGATCATCCTCAGGTATCTTCACTGCTCCAGTAAAAGGAATGTACTACTTCAGCTTCTCTGGTCATAATCCATCATCTAGACCAATGGGACTGAGACTGATGAAGAATGGTGTTCAGATGGTCACTGTGTATAATCATCCATATGGAAACCGTTTTGAGACAGCAACCAATGGCATGATTCTACAACTTAATGTGGGAGACCAGGTGTACATGAGACTTCGAGAAAACACCTGGATTGTTGATAATGTCAATCACCACAGCACCTTCATTGGCCATTTGCTATTTCCCCTGTAAGCACAACTGAAAAAAGACAGATAAATTAATAAAGGGAACTGATTTTATTATTGTGGCTGATGGTGATGATCATTGTGTTATAATGATGCTAAAATGAAATAAAAACTAAGGCTCCAAAAATGATTAAGGATTACTAAGTGTAAATGTCTTTAGCCATAGAAATTTTTTTAGAATTTCTTTTTTTTTTTTTCATTTTAATGTAATAAGTGCTTCAATGATTTAAGGTTTAAGAGGAATATGTATCGAAAGATATGTATAAATGTTTGTTTTTCTTAAATCTATAAAGCTACTGTATCAGCAGAATAAAAATAAAACAGGACATGAGAGATCATTGTCTTTGTTTCAATCCACTCTGACCACTTGTGTGTTTGTCTTTATACACATATACAGCTGGCAGAGTTTGTGTCATAGCTGCTGCTGCTGGCTAATCCTTAGGTTAGGCTCTTGCGTTTCTTGCGTTTCTATCTTTAAAGAGGTCATAGAATGCAAATACTGTATCTACATTTGTGTTAATGAATAAAAACTGTTTGGTGTGTTGAACAGACAATACCAGAACCTCAAACCCCACCTCCGCCTCCTCGACATCTGAGTCCTAAAACTAGACACAGCCAAAGTAAAATTGGCCATTCCAGGACAAGCCGCGCTCTGATACATCACTTCAGAGATTTGTTTTTTGCAGCCAGTAATGTTATCAATCAAATGCAAACAGGTCAATGATGCATGGATGAAGAAAAAAAATCCAAGGTTGAACTATATGATGCCAGAACTGTGTTAAGAAAGGCCACCAAACCAAACAAGTGTTGAATTAATATAGTTAATATTTGAATGATTTCTACAGAAAAGAAAATGTGCTTTTTCTGTGCGTTTTGAACACAATTAAACAATTTATATAATTGTTCAGAGAAAATAGATAGATTAATAGATAGATAGATAGATAGATAGATAGATAGATAGATAGACAGACAGACAGACAGACAGACAGACAGACAATACAGACATACAAAGTAGTACAGTTTAATTTAGTCTACTTTCAAATCAGTACACATAGAAGTAATCAGCTAAAGTAAGTAAAGTATAAGGAGATCTGTCTTTATTATTATGGTTGTTGGTGGCTGTTACAAAGAAGCTAAAATTAAATATGTCAAACACTACAATACAATATCAACTCCATCATGTGCTGGAGACAAATGAAAGGAAACAATGAATAAATTGTTTTTTCTCTTCTTAATTTATACTATTTCATTTGCACGTATGAAATGATCTTTGTGATCATCTTGAAATGAGAAATGAATGCTATTAACAAGACTCATTACCCTGTTTTCTGTTTCTCAGTTGTATCAGTCTGCCCTCCTGTGGATGGAGAGGATACAACAGTCAGATTCAGGGAAAAATTAGGTTTTACATCTGAAACAATCTGAAGTCTTATGAAGTTACAACTGTAGATTACATACAGTTGTGGTCTTAAGAAACAACAATGAGCATTGAAATGTATTCAATTTCACATATATAAAAGGTGGATCTGTCACCCATGTGTATGAGCATGAAGGCTGGAAGAGATAAAATGTTGTACTAATTGATTGGCATCAGTTTTCACAGCTATGCTGATGATACACAGCTGTACATTGCCATGTCTCCTGAACACGCATGGCCAACTGATGCTCTTTTTAACTGTATCCTAGTTATTAGAAATCTACTTGCAACTCAGCCAAGGACAAAACTGAAGTCTTGGTTATCAGTCCTGAGGCTAAGAGAGAGAGAGCATTGTCATTGAAGACATCTGATCAAATACAAAACCTAGGCATCATTTTTGATTCAGCTTATTTTTAATCCACATGATGATAAAAACGTGGTTAACATTTTAAGAATATAACCAGAGTCCACCCATTTTTCTCTCGGGCTAACATGGAGCATGCTGATACATGCTTTTATCTCCAGTCGTACTGATCACTGTAATACCCTGCTTTCTGGTATCCCCCCCAAAAATGATCTTAAATCTTCAGCTACTCCAGAATTCAGCTGCCAGTGTACTGACGAAGACCAGTGGGTTCACATTATACTGGTTTCAAAATCATTGCATTGGCTCCCTGTGTGTTTCAGGGTAGGTTTTAAGGACCTTGTAATGGTTTTTAAATGTCTTAACGGTCTTGAGCCTTCTTATCTCTCAGTCTTGCTCTTACCCTAACAAACCCTCGCAGACCCTGAGGTCCTCTGCCACCAGCCTTTTGTTTTTAACATGTAAAGCACTTTGTGCTACATTTATAATGTACGGAAGTTGATCTATAAATAAAGTTAATTGATTGATTGCTTGATTAATGTGGGGAGTTGTGAGCACTTCTGTGTGTCTACTATGTCCTTCGACTCTGTGTGCAGTGTGAGAGGCAGACACACAGCACTCAGTCTAATTCAGTTTAGATATATGAGGTCTTTTCTTTACTCTTCTGTCCATCCAAGACCAGAATGTCTCATGCACATTCATATACAATCTAACTCCTACAGGCAGCACGGCTACACTGTTAGAAAAATCAGACCCTCACAGTGGCACAACACTGTGGTCAATCATGTGCAAATGCATTGACTTGATCTCACAGTTACAGTTAACTCTTGATTTGCAGAAAGCATTGGCCTATAATTACAAGTAGTTTTATCTTCTTTGATCAAAGGCAGTGGTGTAGTGATTAGCACTGCTCTTGCACAGGAAGAGGGACCTGGGTTTCAATATTGGGCTGGAACATTTCTGTGAGCTCTGATTTCAATCAATTGCTTATTGGTCTGAATGTGGGTGTGTTGTTGGTGCACACTCTGTGTCAAAGGAATGTGGAGCTGACACTGATGAAGAATGGTGTTCAGATGGTCACTATGTACAGTCATTCATATGGAAACTGCTGGGAGACAGCAACCAATGGCATGATTCTAAAACTTAATGTGGAAGACCAGGTGTACATGAGACTTAGAGCAAACACCTGGATATATGATAATGTCAATCACCAGAGCACCTTCACAGCCTGTTTGATATTTTCCCTACACTACAATACAATAGCAATCTCATCATGTGCTGGAAACAAATGAAAGAAAACCATGATTTTTGTTATAGTTATACTATACAATTGACAAGTCTGTAATAATCTTCTTAAGTGTCTTGAAATTAAAAATGAATCCTATTAACAAGACTCATTACCCTGTTTTTTGTTTCTCAATTGTACAAGTCTGCCCTCCTGTGGATGGAGAGGATACAACAGTCAGATTCAGGGAAAATTTAGGTTTTACATCTGCAACAATCTCAAGTCTTATGAAGTTACAAATGTAGATTACATACAGTCGTTGTGGTCTTAAGAAACAACAATGAGCAACGAACATTAATCTGTCACCATGTGCACAAGTATGAAGGATGAAAATGGAGATAAGATGTTGGATTAATGTGGGGGAGCTGTGAGCACCTCTGTGTGTCTGCTATGTCCTCCCACTCAGTGTGCAGTGTGAGGCAGACACAGAGCATTTAGTCTATTTCAGTTTCAGATATGTGAGGTCTTTTCTTCACTCTTCCATCCACCAGCAGAATGACTCATCCACAATCTGACTCCTACAGGCAGCACAGCTACACTGCTAGAAAAACCAGACCATTACAGTGGTAAAACACTGTGATCAATCACATGCAAATTCCTCACTTTTATTGGTTTGTTTTTACCTTTTAGAAAATGTCTTAATGTCTCTGTTTATGTGCTGTTTTATCTTTATTTAATCCTCTTATCTCACTTTGTTATCTCTTTTTGTTTAATGTCTTATTCTGCCATATCACAGTTCTAACAAAAAACTACCGTTACATATAATATAAATATATATTGCTTATTTCCAAAGAGCAAGGTTTTGTTTTTTGTTTTTGTTTTTTTTTTTTTTAAACTTTTTCTTAATGTAATTTTCATGTAATGTAAAAAGATAAGGCCAGTAAATTTAACAAGAACTGCAGCAAATTGTCTCCCAGTAAAACTCAGACATGGGCTCCTCTCTCCTTATTGAAAAGAACAAATTAATTTCCTCAAACGGCTGTAGTTTATTCACACCAACAGTGTAACTCTTAGGATCACAGTGTCGACCAGCACTGATCCTCAACTTCCATTCGTTGGACAGTTGTGATAGATTATCATGACTGCTATCTTTACAGTCACACAACCTCTTAATGATTTATCACTTTAAACCTTGATGATAAAACAGTAACCAATGAAGAATTTGATCAATTTCTTATCACATTTCCCAAGAGTCTGTGTGTTTGATTTAAAGAGACAAAAACAACCAATCTGGTAAATTTGAGGTTATTTCCTTCTCTGTGTGATATATAAAGAATGAAGGGAAGAGCTGATGCAGACAAACAAAAATATTTGAAAGATGAAGACCTCTGTGGTTGTGGTGGGCTTATCCTTCCTCTATCTGTGTGCGGCTGAGGTTGTGCAGCTGGAAGAACAAACAAAAGAAGTTGATCGTACAGCCAGTCCCTGCATCACAACAGTTTGTCACTGTGAGACTGATGAATCAAAAAGAGAACTGGAGGAAAAACTGACAAACATTGAGAAAGAGTTAGGGGAACTGAGGAGCCACGTCCAAGGTAAGAGTGTGTAATCAACTATATGTATTTAATCTGGGTAGATGTTTTTTCATTCAGGTTAAATTGCTTTAAAAAAAAAAAAAGCTAATCTCCCCTTGTTTTCATGCTGCCTCTCAAGGTAACCAGGTGGCATTTGGAGCAGTCATTGGCGATGTTGGACATGTCGGACCCTTCAACACTGAGATCACACTGATCTACAAGACTGTCTTGGCAAACACAGGAGCATTCAACCCTGCAACAGGTACATTTATCGTTACAAAATAGGTCCAGCTTAGATGTTGCTAAGCTGGGAAACACAACAACTACTTTACATAAACATAGTGTAAGATTTAATTCTTTTTGTTGATCAACCTCAGGTATCTTCACTGCTCCAGTAAAAGGAATGTACTACTTCAGCTTCTCTGGTCATAATCAATCATCTAGATCAATGGGACTGAGACTGATGAAGAATGGTGTTCAGATGGTCACCGTGTTCAATCATCTATATGGAAACCGTTATGAGACAGCAACCAATGGCATGATTCTACAACTTAATGTGGGAGACCAGGTGTACATGAGACTTCGAGAAAACACCTGGATTGTTGATAATGTCAATCACCACAGCACCTTCATTGGCCATTTGCTATTTCCCCTGTAAGCACAACTGAAAAAAGACAGATTAGTGAATAAGGAGATCTGTCTTTATTATTATGGCTGTTGTTGGCTGTTGTTACAAAGAAGCTAAAATGAAATATGACACTGCTATACAATCGCAATCCCAACATGTTCTGGAGACAAATGAAAGGAAACCATAGTTATACTATACAATTGACAAGTCTGTAATAATCTTCTTAATTGTCTTGAAATGAGAAATGAATCCTATTAACAAGACTCATTACCCTGTTTTTTGTTTCTCAATTGTACCAGTCTGCCCTCCTGTGGATGGAGAGGATACAACAGTCAGATTCAGGGAAAATTTAGGTTTTACATCTGCAACAATCTCAAGTCTTATGAAGTTACAAATGTAGATTACATACAGTTGTTGTGGTCTTAAGAAACAACAATGAGCAACGAACATTAATCTGTCACCATGTGCACGAGTATGAAGGATGAAAATGGAGATAAGATGTTGGATTAATGTGGGGGAGCTGTGAGCACCTCTGTGTGTCTGCTATGTCCTCCCACTCAGTGTGCAGTGTGAGGCAGACACAGAGCATTTAGTCTATTTCAGTTTCAGATATGTGAGGTCTTTTCTTCACTCTTCCATCCACCAGCAGAATGACTCATCCACAATCTGACTCCTACAGGCAGCACAGCTACACTGCTAGAAAAACCAGACCATTACAGTGGTAAAACAAATAATGGAATCAATTTTGTAATGCATTGAATTCATTTACCTTTATATGATTGTATGTCAGCTGAAAAAAAAATGTTTCTTTTCTAGTTTTGTCACTGACATGAGTTAAACCATCACAATTGTGATTTAAAGGTAAAACATCAGTTTGCATTTTAGGTTTACTGATTGGTTCCTCAATTGAAAAAGAAAATGCTGAATCAGTCAAATCTGAATCTTCATTGTTTCTTTAGTCACAGTCACAGATTGTACTACAGTGCACTAAAAGAATAAAATACAAAAATAAAAATAAAACGCCTTTCTTTCCATGAAAACTGTCATTATTCAAGAAGTGATTTGCTTAGCCACACTAAGCATAGACCTTTAAAATTAAAAAAAAAAATAGATTGATATCTTCAACCCTAATTTCTAAAAACATCTTCAAGAATCTACAACTGTCCAGTCGCCTTAGATTCAACTACATCAGATACTTTTACCTGAATGAACGAGAATCTCCAGACAACAGCAAAATTTGTTTGTCAGCAGAAGTCAGCTAAACCTAAATCAAAGTGAAGTAGCAAGCATTTTTCTGCAGTTACAGATGCTATTATTACATGACACATGTCAAGCTCATTCAAGACATATGATGCTGTTTCATTTTCTCACTGGCTAAACTCATTCTCACCACTGAGTGTACATGCTGTCTGCTGCCACACTAGTCTGACTTTATGTGCAACAGCAAAAGTTTGTAGAGAAGGTGTTTTAAGGACAAGGTGTCTGCAGTGGTTGCATTGTTTGGAAGGAGGGTAGATGGTCTCCACAAATGTTACACTTTCTTATCATTTCCTGGTCTGTGTCCAAACAGCTCATAGAAAAGCAGTTGTAACAACCACTGTGAATTGGTATCATATGATCCTGCTGGCTTCTACGCTTAAACCAGATCACATGGAGACATTGCATGCAAATCCACACAACTGACATCTATTCATCCTGTTCCCAATCTGTGCCTCTCCTTCATTTTCTATCAGATGCCTCATTCCTGCTTTAATTTAGTAGATGAATAGAAGAATAGGTGATGGAGCTTTACAGGACTGAGGTCATGTCGTGGTCACCTGAGAGAAGACAGGCTGTTTAGTTCTACATGATGAAGAGGAACTGCGCATCTGTTCAACATTTCATAGATCTGAGGTAAAGTTACCGCAACACAGGAAGCACCCAGTCACCCACCCTTCCTTTTCCCCACTACAAAATGCTAAAAAATCAGTGAGCTGGGGTTGACAGATCTGCATGCAATAAAATACTGATATAACACATATTAGCATGGAGGCCAGAGATTAAACAGGTGAAGTGTTGCAGAGAATCAGCTGCAACAGCAAATTGTTACTTATACTTTACATGTGTCACTGTGTTATGCTGGACAGTTTGTGTAATCCAGGCTGAACAGCAGGGTTTGTGTAATACTGTATAAAGAAAAAGAGGGTGTAAGATTGAAGTCACAGATCCAGCTCTGAGATGTGGAGAAATTATATTCGTCATACTATATTAACCACCCTATATTACCACATTTTACCACGTTTCCTTCTATACATCAGAAAAACATAATTGATGTTATCTCTGCACATGTAACCAGTGAGAGAAGGATGCCCTGATAAAAATTCTTACAAATCAAAAAATATAAAGCTTTTATTATTGATCCTGATCTATCCACATGTAATTTTACATTTTACTGTTTGTTACAACTGTCTGGTTGAGGTGGGGCTTTTTTCAATTACTTTTAGCACTGGGTGGAACCGCTAACAACTAACAGTCATCTCACATGTGTGAAAACTGTTTTATATAAACGCACACTGACAGTCATGAATTCTAACAGCTGACAGCTACAAGCTAATGCGATATTGTTTTTAATCTACGATCATTATCGGGAAAATAGTAACTCCCCCTGTCAGAGGAATATAGTGGAGAAGAACTATAAACTAGCAGGTAGTTCAATACTTTAGATAATGTACTTGGTTGGTTATTTTCTGCAAATCGACCAGGAAGTGACAGTAGACCTGCTGTTGCTTATTCTTTCTGTTAGATTAAGTAGCATTTTAAAAGTAAACATATTTAAACCACTTTGTAACATGAACAATCACTAATTAACTAACTAGTCCTTACTAACTAGTAAAACATCCAAGTTTTGATTATGAATTAATAAAGCATTTTAAAAGAGTTTGTAGCACCGAGCTACAGATACTAATTAAGACACTAAAATGGTCATCACAACACTCGCTTATTTATTTCACATAGGACTTGAACTGTAGGACACATAGGACTGCATGTCTGATTGAATTTGGTCATCTGACCCTGAATCTCTGTGGTAAGAGAGACACTTGAGGCCGGGGAGGCCATTGGCTGGTTGGAGGAACAGCTCGCCAAATGCCAGTCTACAGTATGTATGGCTGATTGAACTTGGCTGCAAACACAAAAAGGGCTCTCTGTCCTCCACTCTGCAGCCCTGAAAACATGCAGCGGGAAGAGCTACACACACTTACTGGAAACCCTACCCACTAACCAAACAACTTGACTGAGAAGTTTTTTTTTATTTATTCAGAGGGGCCATGATGGCTGGCATCACTTATTTTATACCAACACTAACAAGGTGCTGAAAGCCATTAGGCCTCGCGTAGGCAGCAAACATTTTAAAAGGTATAAACAAGTGTCGAGCTGTTACTTATTTTTTTGTGTTAGACACAAGTAAATACATTCTGTGTTCTGTGTTAAAGTGATCTGCAACTTATTATTTTTCAGAATTTTATGTGAATTGACTAATTAGTCCGAAAGAAAACCAGAAAAATATATATCTGCGGTTCCCAAAGTTGTTTTATGTGAGCAGCTGCTCAAAACCCAAAGATATTCGACCTGTATTGATAAAAAAAAAAAAAAACAGAAAGACTAAATGATAACTTGTTTCAGCAGTAAAAGGATTTACCTCTTAAGGAAAAATGTATACCAGCAAAGACAATCACAGCACACACTTTTAAGTAAAATGCATTTTGTATTACAAGTCTTTTAAACTGACAGGATGGCAGACAATTCATCCAAAAGGAGAATTACAATTACAGTCAAGTCAAAAATGTCACATTTTTAGAAAAGAAAAAAAAATCTAGATAATACAGACATGGCTTGCCATTCACTGAACCAAAATGTTCTTGTTGGACTAGTACCTCGAGAATCTGACCCTGAAGCAGCAGGTCTGTTACAAGCTTAGCTTCCTGACAGTAAAACGGGAGGAGACTCTTCCTACTTTGACACCAAATGAAACTAGAGGAGACCGAAAACTGCAAAAAAGTTCTGATTGCCATCAAGACGCACTGCAGAGGAAGTAGGGCTCATCAGTTGGCACAGTCACGGGAGTTTTCTTTTTAGGAAGGCACTTGACATGGGGTCATGGAGTTCCCCCATGCAGCGACAGCAATGCACTAAGGTCCATGTTTGTGCACACTGAGGAGAGACACCGTCAGCTAAGTGCAAGTTCCATGATAAAATCCACTTTCAACAGACCAGAGAGAGAGCGAGAGAAAAAAACGAAACAAAACAAAACAAAAAAAACAACAACAACAAAAACTAAAAATACGGAAGCGTGACGCAACTCCACCACAGTCCACAGCTTCACACACAGTATCTCAGTGGGTGGGTTTGCACATCTTGGATCACGCTTGACATTTTGGAGAAAAGTTGAGATTGGATTTGAATAAACCTGCTCAAGGCTTGAGTGGTGATTGATACATTAACGAGAGATTTTGAAATACTTTCAGGCCTCCTTTTAGCCAAAAACAACAAAAAAAAAGGCTTTGATGGTGACCACTCCCATCTCCGCCTGGCAATTCCACAAAAACAATCCCTATCATCATCGCTACGACCACCACCACCACCAGTCTCCAAGACAGATGGACCCAACCCAGGAAATGTAACAGTACAACTCAACAAATAAAATGAACAAACAAACAAGTGTCTCTTAGGTTTCACAATAAGACATTCCCATTGAGGCACATTTCCAGAGAAGTGTGAAATACAAAGCTATAAAAGAAAGAAAAAAATCCCAAAACATTCAAGTACTTTGTCATGTAAACACTTTTCCAGACTATTATACATAATCGATTGTTGTTGCTGTTGTCAATTTTTGTTTGTTTGTTTGTTTGTGTGCAACAATAAGACAACAGTGTGAGGAGAGAGAATACTTTTGCAAAAAGCCTGCAGGACAAGTTTAGAAGCTCAAATGTAGCCTGGATGCACTGTTTCTGTACGTGTTGTTTGTTTGTTTGTTTTTACAGCAGAACACAGGAGCAACACTTGTCACCACCACTGGGAACAGTTGAATAGTTCATCTGTCTGACTATTTCTGCAAACAGCTCGTCGACTGATCCTTTATTTTTGGCTGAAGTTTCCATAAACGGGCAGTTCCAGTCTTGGGCCAGCGCCTTGCCTTCCCCGGAAGACACCTCTCTCTCCCCCTCCAGATCCACCTTGTTTCCCACCAGGATCATGGGCACCCTCTCGTACCTCTTCACCCGGATGATCTGGTCTCTCATAGGCTTGATGTCCTGGAAGCTCTGCTGGTTGACCAGGCTGTAAACCAAAATAAAACCCTGGCCGTTCTTGATGTACAGATCTCGCATGGACGCGAACTGCTCGGTCCCCGCCGTGTCCAGGATCTCCAACACGGACGGGGACGAGTCCACCTCGATCTCCTTCCTGTAGAAATCCTCTATCGTGGGGTCGTACTTCTCGATGAAGGATCCCGTCACGAACTGGACCGTCAGCGCGGATTTACCGACTCCACCCGAACCCAAAACAACCACTTTGTACTCCCTCATGGCTGGGGAGGGGTGTGTGTGTGAATGTGTGTGTTGGGGGGGTGTGTGTGGAGGGTGGAGAGGGGGGAATAAAAGCCAGACACCTCCTTTTTTCCGCGACGAAGCCTCCTCTGTCTGTCTCTCTCTTTTTCCCACCCGCTGACCAGCCCCGATGTTTTCAAGCCGAGCAGGCTGGGTCTGCGGCTCCTTCGCTCGGATAAGGAGTCAAATCCCACGCCGGTGGATCCTCGTTACGAGGCTTCGCTGTGACCGCCGCGGAGCACGGATCCGAGCAGAGCTACCGCTCCGTGACATTTATCGTGGCGAATTAAAGCGCATTTTGATCATCGCACTTTATTGTGCAACGTTGCTGGGAAGCGTGATCGCTTCTCTCCTCTTTGCATGGCGTTTCCTGCCCACATCCTCTGCGCGTCAAAACGCCGAAGCTCAGTTCCGTTTTCTTAAAGGAGCCGTCACCCTAGAAACCTCGGTCACAGCGATCAGATGACCAGGCGGCACACACACACACGCACACGCACACGCACACGCACACGCACACACACACACACACACACACACACACAAACACAAACACAAACGCGCACACACACACACACACGTCTGAGGCCCCGCGTGACCTCTGCCCTCGTGGACGGTCGTTGCTCTCCAACAAGAGGCTCTTGAACCTGTCCCTGCAATTATGATCCGAACATGAGCAAGTTAACGAGGTCAATCATTAAGCCATTATGCATAATGTCAGCTCACTTCTCTCTCTCACACACACACACATACGCACACACGGGTGAGTTAGTATTCATTTCCTTGAATAAGCAGTTTACTGTTTATTATTCGTGTGTGAACAGTGCATAACCATCTTCTTTCATTTCAAGACTAAAAGTTTTTTCACACATTTTTTAATTAGCACTAAATGCTGGTACCTGATAAACAGTTGCCTGTAAGACTATTCATTGCAATTGTCAAATTATTCTGCTATATCTTATATTATTGTAGCATTTTGCTATTGTAGTTGTTTCAGGTAGAGTTAATTCTAACTCTTATGTGTGATTATGTAGTTTATTCTCTATAGATGCAACACAATTTGGAAATAGTGTGCAAACATATACATGTTTGTATTGTTTTTGTGTTAGATAATATTTAAGTCAATGCAGGAGTGAAGGCTGGCTGTTATGTTGTCAGTTTTGGAGTGATACTGCTTCTGTTTACATTTGGTTTAGATCACAGACTGGCAGCTGTGTCCTCTGAACCTTATACATGGTACATGTTTGTGCACAGCTCAGTGGGAGGCACCTCGATATGGGCTTCCTTCAAACTTACGTCTAAAATAAGATCTGACCTAGATAATTGCATATATTCTCACAAAAATTGCCCAGAGCACAGTTTAACCTTGCACGTGTGTCTTCTATCAGTGTCTCCAATTGTGCTGATGCTGTATGAAATTGTCTCCATTGTCTCTGTCACATACGAGCTGAACACACACAAGAAGAAGAAGAACACACAGTTGCATGAGCAAATCAAATATTGTTTTATTCAGATTTTTTTTTTTCATCCATACAGCAAGAGTCAATTATGGCAACAATAAAATGTGCATAAACAAATCTGAAGACAGAATAGTACATTATTGTGTGGCAACTGTTAGCAAATACATAATTGATGGTTGCACTTACAAGTAAAAAGCAGTCAAAGCGTATGTGTGCCCCCAGCAGGGAAGAGAAACCTCAGTTCCAGTCAGGAGACTGACTGAACTTATTGATTTGGAGAAAACGGTGCTTTGGTTCTTTAGCGCCTACACAGCAGTCTCACGTCACTAACTGACTGGCTGACACTGACTGGCGACTGTTACATTCATTTCAAAGACTAATTTGCCAAATATGCATTTGGTGTGGCGAGCCTTCACCTGCTGAGTGCACAGATATGATAGCAGGAACAAATTCCTGCGAGTCAGTGTCGGCTGTAATTATATGGCTATGAGAAAGTATCCGGGGTGGATGAGTGCTAATATTTAACCATTCTTTAAATAATATGTTCGCTTGGAAAAATATTTTATTACACAAGAGTAAGATGACTTGTTCGTAGTATTATTTCTCCCCACTGTGGATGTTATCTACTGTATGTATAATTTGAAGAAGAAAAAAAAAACATTACTGTGTATTCTGAAGTCTGAATGTGTTATCTTTCCTTACATACTGTAACTATGCAGTTTCTTTTGTTTACATGTTTGTACTTTTACATGCAGTCAAAGTCAAACTATAATAGAATACAAATTCTTGATAGTTTTATGTATCAACTGTACCATGGGAGCAGCAATACTGCATGACCAAGTCCAACAAAATGATATATGGACATCACTGGATATGTCATCCTATGAGAGGGGTGGAGTTAGCATGACGTGGGGATATCTACTCCCCTACAACATTCCCTGGCAATACTAGCCACTGATAAAATAAGACAAAAAGCGCATAGCTTTCTCTGAATGCATTGGCCAAGAAACTAGTGCCCTTCTTTGCAAGCAATTTTTTTTTAGCTGGTCTTCTAATTTAAGAATTTAAATTAATCTAACAAAATTCCTTATAATTATAGATATTTTTTTTTTATTCAAAATAATATCTCAATATGATACACATTTTTTTCTCTGTTCATTTGACTATATACAGAAGTGCAAAAAGTCAACCTTCGTCCCTTAGGTTAGAACTCATCATCTGCAGCATGTCAGACGTCTCCAAGTCTGGAGAGGTCTTTGCTTTTCTCGCTCCTAATCTCACTGACGACCAAACATCCAAACACCCGTCAATCTCACTGCTCGTTTTGGCCTGACATTCAGGGCAAACTTAAGAAATATTCCAACAAAAGTACATATCTTTTTTTGAAATGGATACAGTAGAAAATAATTTTTACTCTAAAACATGGACAATCTATATCTCAGTACAATATATTTTCAAACATGATCTTGACATGTTACAAGGAAAATTGAAGTTGGTTAAAATGTTAGGTTTTTGTTTGTTTTCTTCTGTGTACTCAGAGATGCTGCAGTGGCAGCAAATTCATTGATCTCATTCCTTGTATCAAAAAAGTCTTTCATCAACGAAATTAAGTGATAGTGTAACATCAACTGAAAAAGACATCCAGCTATATGAATGAAGTGAATATTTAAAACTGACTCAACACATTATCATTTATATGGTTTGAAAAAGTTATGAATGTCATACTACCTCAAAATCTACAACGGCTATATCAATGTTGTCAAGTAATATACTGTATAGTAAGGCAAAAAAAGTAAAATCTACAACTACATACCTCAAATAGATTCAAATCCTTAAGTAGTACATAACACATAAGTTCAATGAAATTTAAGAGAGTAATTGTTACTTTTACATGAGAATTAACAAAAAGAAAAAAGATCATAAGCGGCATGTGAGAGAACTATAAAACATCATTGGTGTTCTTTACCTGCATGGTGATTGAAAGTACATTTGATTGGGCCGGGGCCCATTAATTGTAATCTAAGGCTTTGTTAGGTACATTACAATCGGTAAAGACACACTACACACCTCTGTGAAAAACAGAAAAAGGAAGTTATAAATCTAACAGATGAATGAAAGATGATAAACATAGTTCCTTAATTGTTTAAACATCTTGAGAGATGCTTCTATAACCCTTTGTGAATACGATTGAGAGAAAAAACTGTGCTTTGGTTTCCATAGTCAGATCTGCAAGTGAACCAGAACCTTTATGTTTTGCTTGAAATACAAGTCCAAGTCATATAATGTGTTATATTTCTGCAAAAATGAAAGTTTGCTTAAAATGGCGTGTGAAAATTATAACAGGGTGATCAGACACACAATCATTCAAGTGCACATGTGGTTTAAATGACCTAATAGACCTTTGGGTCTGTCGTTTTAAATTCCTATCTACACATGGCTCAACAGTGCTTCTGGGAGACACAGTTTAAGAGTCGCCGCTCTTTAAAAGAGGGGGAACAAGGTAACACAATGTCAATTGAAGCTACACCCTCTACTTCACCAGGCTTTAGAGTCAATGGACTTCAGCAACAACTTAATCCCAATAAACAAAAACAACACTAGCCTATGAAAAGAGGTATGACAAACTTAAGAAAGAAAAACCCTCCATTTTTGATTTGAAAATAATAATAATAACAATAAAAAAAACTATTAAAATAAAACCAAAAAATGGTGAAAACCCAACTTCTAAAACTGATTAATTAGATTAAAGTTAAAAAAAACACTCACAATGGAGATTCTGAAAATGAAACAATACAAAAAAAAAAGAGCCATACAAAACTTTTTACCTTCGGTAAACAAATAACACTGCTGAGATAACACTCTGGTTTTAGCTGTATGGCCTTGATGGCACATGACAAGGTGAGAAAAGCTAGCCTGGCTGTGCTTTCAAGGTATACAGGTATGTTGGTTTACCCAGAACATTCATATGTCCAAGACCCTCATTTCAGCATCTAGTTTCACTAGTAGCTGTAAAAACACAATACTGTACGTGCCTAATTCTTTTGGCGAAAAAAAAAAAAATTCCTGTTAATATCATTGTGCCTTTTTGATTTCAATTCAAATTCAAGGTGCATGTTTGCATTTCACTTGTAAACTATGAAATATGGCTATCAATTGAACAAAATAAAGCAGAACAAATAAAAAAAAAAAAAAGGAAAGAAAAAGAATCTTGGTCTACTAACGTACCAGCACTGGGTGTTGCCTCATGCAACCACGCTCTTGACCTTCTGTGCGTGCAGTAATGATATTATTTAGAAGAAATTGAGTGCTATGATTCAGTCGAACACAGAGTTGTAATGTGAACGTTTCCCACAGAGGGGAGACATGCTGACCCCGGCACCAAGATATCCTCTTCTCTCTCGGCTGGACGTTGAATTTAACAACGAATTCTTGTTGACACTGATATGTGGGAAGATGGCACAGACCATGTGTTGCACCCTTGATGTTTAACATGTATAATGAGGCCATCGTCGTGGACCGGATAAGAGATGGCAGACCCTCCTTGTCCCATTGCTTGACATTCTGAAGGTTATGTACATAAAGGCTGAACTCTTTTGGCTTGGACGGTGCCAGCACACATTCATTTGATCTGGAAGACATGACGGATTTCACTTGAAAAACACACTGCTACTGTATTAAAAATGTACAACTTTTGTTACAGAGGGTGACTCTATGTTTAATTAGAGCTAAAAATGATTCACAAAAAAAAAAAAAAAAAAAAAAAAATGTGAGGATTGAAATGGGAACTCACTGTTCTTGAGAGGAACTACATTTGAGTCAAGTACTTGTGACTACTCAGATGATCTGCAGATATTATTGGAATCTGGGGGTAGAAAACAGACAGGGATCAAACAAAGCACTGAAAAACACTCGACGTGGACGGGACGATGGCTGATAAAACGAACACAGAGCGACGCATTTTTAACCACATCCTGTCACATTAAGATGAGTTCATTTGCTGGAAAAAGGATGAAGATGGCAAGAGAGTAAAAGCAATTCTGCTACAGTTTGGCACAATTCATTCAGATGTGACATTCACTGAGGATCAGCAGACACTTCTGGAGAGCAGGGAGGGGAAGAGGAGGATTCCAGGGTAGGGAGAGATGGAGGGGGGCAGAGGGAAATTGTCAGTGAGGTGGCTCCCCCATGCAAATTTAAGTCCTCCATGTTGTTGACCTGCACACCTCGGTAAAAGGCTGAAAACTGATTCTGGATCAGCAATAGTAAGACGATGATTCAACTTAAGCTTTCGTAAATCTTTTAACTGAAATGATAAAATTGAGCAATGTAGCTAACTGTTTACAAAATCCCTTCAACAGAACTGAAACCAAAGTGTCACAAATCTCCTTACAGACTGATTTACGAACTTTTCTTCTCTGACTTTGATAATGAGTATGTGTAACTTTTAAACACAGGGAACATGATAAAGCTTTGCTTTACGTGCTGGAAGCAGCAGCGAAAAAAAGGAAAAAAAAAGCCAAGCACCAGAGGGCACGGATAGCGACGGTTGCACAAGCTGTGCGAATGGCTTTAAAAAAATGTGGAAAAAAAAACTACCTCATACATACCAATTGCATGTATTCGTTGGTAGTCAACTTTGATAAGGAAGAGTCCTCAAAATGGGAAAGGACAAAAATCGAGGTTACAATGAGGACACACATTAAATGCAATACAGTACGTTTCTCTAAAAAGACAGTTTAAGAAATGTCTAAAAATAAAGTACGGGGTTATGGTTAAAATGGATACAAAATGTCTTAAAACTTGCAACAGTAAAATATGTGTAAACATGTTGGTGTAGGCCAACAAGAGGGAGTACTGCCTTCTACCCAACCCACCCCTCGCTGTAAGACACAAGCGTCCCCCAGATCGCCCATGTGCACTGAAAGACAGAGATGGAGGAGATAGATCCATAGATAGAGAGAGGGTGAAGGAGAGATAGAGAGAGAGAGAGAGAGGGGGAGAGAGAGAGATAGATAGATAGAGATAGAGATAGTGAGATAGAGATAGTGAGAGAGAGAGAGAGAGAGAGAGAGAGAGAGGCGGTAGTGGTGCAAACCTGATTGGTGGAGGCAGTTGCGAAGGGAACGCTTGTGGCAGATGTGGTGGCTGCAGACACAGTGGCTGGAGTACCACCGTGCATCATGGGAACTTTTTTGGAGGGAAAATCATGTAAGCAAAAATACACAGAGGAGCAGTGTAGCCACATACACACCAGGCAAATGAAGGGAGGAGAAGGGGGGAGAGAGGGAGTCGGGGGAGGGATTCGATTTAACTGGTTCCCTTTCTTCCCTCTGCCGACACAAACAAGAGGTCTCATGATCTGAGCATGTGATGTGATAAAGTGTAGCTGTTGCAGCAGCAGCGTCTTCACACATTTGTCTGCATTCTTCTGTCATTTTCTTGGTCAATATCAGGTCAGAACTTACGTTAAAAAGTTGCGCAATAAGTACAATATGTATGTAAATAAAAATAGCGATCACATAAGACACGAGTCTTAAGAATTGAGTCTTCATGGCAGAGAAGATAACAGGGAAGGTTATAATTGAACTCCCTCAATTTTTTTAATGATTTTAAAAAGGGGGTTTCAATTGGTTAGACCAGCCAAAAGCCAAGTTTAGAACAGCATGAGAACAAGAGTGGTCAAGCAGTATACAGTAAGTTACACAGAGAATCTGGCAAAAAAGTTATATTACTTAAATCATGAACATGTGTCAAACAGGAAATAAACAACATTTAAATTTCATCAACATTTGTCTTTCCTTATGTCAACTGTTGCTGAGGATTCACATCACAAAAAGTGCCTTGAAGCAACCAGAAATTTCTAGTCTCCAAAATCTAAATATATAAAAGTCACAGAGTAGCTACAAATACAACACATAAACTTTACTGGATGGCTAAAGTTTGATGACGTGTGAGTCATAGACATGAGGTTACACATAACTGAAGAAGGAAAGCTGGAACCTACCAACGCTGGCTGCAGGTGTCATGCACAATATTGAGCCTGCCCATCATGCAGTGCAACAGGAAGTGGATTGGATAGGGAAGAGAAATCAAAACAGCCCATCACAAGGTTCGTTAGAGTGAGGGGAGAGATAAGGTGGGAAAAAAAGGTTAATATCTCTTGGACACAGTCATCAGTGATTGGAAAAGGCGAAGTGGTGAACTCATCATACAGAAAACCTGTCAATCAGATCAAAGTCAGAATCTAAACTTTTGTCTGAAGTGGTATGCATATGAATGTGTAATACACCAAAATTGACAGTGCAGTGCAGACTGTAACTATCAAGCATTAGACATTATATACACACTTTAGACAGAAGTGAGAGGAACAGCAGATGTGTGCAAGAGCCAGACTCTTGCAGCTTGCTGTTTGTTGCCAAATCGAGACGTATGATACCGTTAATTAACCCATCCAGCCCCATTCATCCCAGCCCAAGCCAAAGCCCCAGCCATGGTAACTCATCAAAACATGAGCAACCACACCTTGGACACTTAAATCTAACTATGTAGTAAAAAAAAAAAGTCCAGTTGTTCTCTCTTACAAACACCCATGCCTTCCTCAATCAACTTGCATATACTAGGAGGAGCAGGTAGCTATGTGCAGTTATATTAAAGCAATTAGTAGGCAGAAAGACATTCTAATCTGTTCTCAGTATCTAATGACCATGCAATGCCATACAAAGCATAATGAACAAATTTGTTAAAGCGTACTTAGCTTTTAAACTACACTTTAAGATACTATGCTCTACCCTCACTGGCTTATTTAATGTTGATTTATGTTTGTACTTTCCCTCTATCTGAAGAAAAAAAGTTGGAAAAACAGTCCACAACTGAACTGTTCTGTTCTGCAATCTACCACTTTGCCCAACCCCAGCCAAGCAGACGCCAGGTTAGACTGATCCAGGCATCCTCTGGGTGGTCAGAGCAATAGCGGTGGTTGCTTTTGGAACCATACCTGATGGGAGGAAAGCAGCCTGCTGCTGAAACTGCATGTTGGCCAGGGCCTGTTGGTATTGGAGCATGCCGGTGTTAAATACGGCAGAGGCCCCGTTGGCTTTCTCCAGGGCTGCCCGCTTTGGCATGGGAGCCATGACACTAGGGGCTATGCCCTGTTCAGCCAGATGGAGGGAGGTCAGTGAACAAAAGAAAAAAAAAAAAAAACAGAGATAGAAAGAGGAAGAGGTGCGTGGAAAAGAGAGAGAGAGAGAGAGAGAGAGAGAGAGAGAGAGAGAGAGAGAGAGAAAGAAAGAAAGAAAGGGTGTGTTGGAGAGAGGCAAAAAAGAAAACAAAAAAAGATACATATGTTAGAGGACATCGTAGGAACAGTATTACAACATCCTTGTGTGTACAACAACAATATCATCATATTATCAGTAGCAAGCAAGCAGCAGTCTGACACAAGTACTACACAAGCAGGAGCATGGTGCCTACTGGAGCTACTGGCTAACAAGCATTCATATATTAATTATTTTATCAGGAAGCTTATTTGGATTCATTAACTTTGTACTCCTAAGGCTGACTAAATGCAACATAAGCAAGCATTAACTATTAAAACAATAAGGCTGCTAACAAGGTGGAACAGGTAGGAAGCACAGAGAGAGGGAGGCTGCACTGCTAGCTCCATGATAAACTGTGTAAGCCATGTTTAAGTGATGGTTCACTCTCAGACAAATGTCAAAAATGGCCTCAGGCCAAGGGACATGAGTCAGATGTTGGAAAAATACACTTCCTGTGCCAACGTTTATACCATAAAACGCTCTGCATGTGGGTTTCATCTTGGCATGAGGCCATCCTTGAGGTCTGAATACCTGTGACAAGATCTGATGATGGAGTGAACTATCATTTGAACTGTAATCATCTGTTATGGTGGGATCACTTCTGTATGGGTTTTAAAGACTGTTCCTCTTAGCCCCACCCTTATCCATCTGACATGCACTAGCAACACAGACATGCACACATTTGATTGAGCTGCTCCACAACATTGACCATTGACTTGGACGCAAGACTGAAGCCATGCAACCATTATAGAAGCTCTACTTCCCTAGCTCTCACTTTCTTTTGTTAAATAGGCAACAGGTGATGAATTGATTGTGGCTCCTCATCACAAATTCGATATCTGAATTCGTGTTTGAGGTGAATTTTTTGTGACAAAACACTGTTTGGTGCTGGATGAGATCGAAACCCCACGAAAGCCACAATCATTTTATCACAAGCAATAATGACAGATCAACAGGAGGAAAAAACAGATATTACACTGAGACAACGACAACAAAAATAGCTAGGTATCTTTGGTTAAAACACTGCTCTACAACAAAGCCACATGCCAAGCTAAAAGGTGAAAGGTCATAGTACCAGGTCAAAGGTTGCGTCGAGGGGTCGCTTCAGTGATTTGACAGCCGACTGAGTCTTAATTAGCAGGCAGCGAGCACATGATGGCAATGGGCCAATGGGGTTCAAGCGCATTAACATAAACCAGCAAGCAGAGGTGCATCATGGGGGCAGCAGTGCAGTTTGGGTATAGGTGAGAAAAAACAAAAACAAATAAAAAAACAAATCATTGGAATGCAATATACAAGGGGATAACAGGACTAAGGCATGCACAGTGTGGACACTAGCTCTACTGCTCAACAGTTAAATGATTGTCAATAATCAATGATAACTACTAATCTACATTAGTTATTGTCACACAAAGATGGATGAATATAGCCATGAGAAAATAATTCAATCATTACTTTCAGTGGTTCACAGTAATCGTATTGGACAGGAAATATGGAAGCACAATTCACAAGTTTCTGTTTCACTGTGCACATCATAGTCAGTGTCACATTACAATGATTCACCCCAAGCTCTCTGCCTCACTACGTCAATACGAGCATGAAGAGAACACTGTGATCAACAGACAAGTGTGGCTTCACTATTATTCACAGGTGCTGTTACTGCGGGACAGGACTGCCAGCACAATGATTCCTTTTAAATAATGTCAAGAGGAAGAGAAGTAATAGATAGGAAGCACAGAAACAATGGAGTCACAAATAAGACCAGGACATCAGAGAGAGAACAAGAGAGGAACTGACTCTCTGCTTGTGGTCTGGGATGAGATGAATAAGGAACGAGACAACTGTTTTGTCACATTAGGAAGAATAATTATGGTTACAATGCACCATTGTTCGATCCTTCTTCATATCATCCAGCTTTGAGGAAATTTTACCCAAACCAACATGCAGGCTTTTAAATTTTGACCTGGTAAAAGTAGAACTGAAAAGCTACATGTTCAAACATGAATATGAGCCACAGAAGGTATTCTCTACTGGGTGAGATCATTTATAATAGCTATCCCTGAAGTACACTTAAACCTTTTCAGAACTGCTCCTTAGCTTGTAGTGTAGGTGTGAATGAGTGTGACCATGCTTGTACAGACTGCTCACCATGGCCGCGGCGGCTGTGGCCTGGTTCACCTGGTGCTGGGCAGCCTTAATTTTGGCCTGCAGATGAGCTGGCGGGTGGAAGTACTTGCACTTTTCCCGAGAGCACCGACCCTTGATGTAGTCCATGCACACGGTGACCGTGTTGTCATTGGTGTCGATCATGGTGCTGTCTGCGGGGTGGGCGAAGCGACAGTCGTTCTCCCCTCGGGAGCAGTTGCCTCTCTGATACTCCCGACACACCTGGAGACAAAATGAGAGGAGAGAAATAATGAAAGGACAGGGAGTTAACGTTTTCTTACTTCCTTAATACAGAATAATCAAGTATGACTCAACAAACTTTTAATTTCTTATTACAGAGTGAGTATATTCTTCAAAAATGAGACAGACAGTTTAAAATCCTTGTAAGGTCATAATATTGCAAAGCCTTGCTGCAATATCCTGTCACATAAGCTCAAGATCTATGCAAGATAGGCAGTATAAAGTGAACTTCCTGTTTACTGAACTGTTAGATATAGTTCTGTATTTGCTTGTGGATGAATATTTCACTGAGAGTCAAGGTAAGACTAAAACTAGTGCACTTTTACAAAATGAACAAAAAAATGTATGATAAATTTCTTCTGTGTGAAGTACTGTGATGTTTTTTTTCAAAGTCTACATTAGACACCAGATGGCAGCACCTTCTTATAAATTACAGTTATTATGAACCTACAGGTATTTCAAAGCTGCAATCGCCCCATGTCTTTCTGCTTTGAGTGTGTCAGTAGTTATTTTTTAGTTTTCCTAGTGTGAAGTTTAAAAGAAGAAACCTGATCTACCACACAGATGCTTCACTCTGCATCTTAATAGTGCAGCTCACATTTCTTGGTCCATTTTGTGCTTTAAGATAGATAGAAACATATCAGCTACTAGTATAAATAATTATTGAAACAATTCTGAGATATGAAGTTCAATCAAGTTTAATTTTGATTTGATTCCTTTCTCTACACAGCTCTAAGAAGTCACTAGATCAGGAAAACACAGTTATTTCTGTGCTGACAGAAAATGTTCCTTTGCTGTTCTATTACTAATGCTCTGAAAATCGTTACTGCTTCCTCTTTGCATATGAATATTCAAAGTTCAGGCTCATCGCTGGTGCTTGCCTGATGACATTTTGTGCAGCATACTGCATAAAAACACAAACTGTATTAGAATTAGACGAGGCAACAAGTGAGAGGAAAGCAAACAACATTTAATGATGAAGCAAATCTTCCACTTATTAAGGAGATGAAATAGAATAGTTATGTACATCTGAAAGTTTTATTTTTAGTTTATTTTTAATTGCTTTCCACTTTGCACTGACACTTACTATTAAATATTACAGTTCAGTACCAGAACCAGCTTAGGCCAGTCCAATATCGAGCACTGTTACTCTTAGGCCTGTTAAACCACTTGTCAACTGTACTTGTCTTGTTTATAGGCTCATTATGATCCTGGGTGTTTCTGCTCCCACTAAAAAAGGATTACATCATGAAGGAGAGTTTATTAAAGACCTTCCAGGAACTGTCTGGAGGAGAGAGTTGATTCGGTGCCACGTAACAAATCCTCACCCAATAACAAAATGTTACAAAAACAAACAAACAAACAAACAAACAAAAAAAAAAACAGGCTTATCCATTGGTCTATCTGTTACCTCAAGTCTGTCTGTTCGTAGCAGTTTCTGTGCTGCAGCAGCGGCAGCGTTGGGGACTTGGTTGACGGTGGGGCTGGAGGCCATGAGGACAGGGGTGCTGGGCATGATCTCCGGCGGCATCAGGCCTGGTGACACGGGGCTCAGGTAGGGATTAAAGGCCGCGGCTGCTACTGCTGCTGCTGCACTGGCGTTGGTGGCTAGGCCTGGTGTCACCGAGAACATGGGCTGGAGGAGACCGAAATAAAAGCAGGAAAAATTAAAACCACTGCAGATGACATGGGTGAAAACAAACCTACAAAGTCAGCTTTTTGTAGGGGAGAAATACAGGGACTGACTGGAAGAGACTGAAAGAGCCACGCAGACATTGAAGGAGCCGTATATGTGTGAGCTTTTACATGTATGTGGTCTCACCGTGGGCAGTAGCTGTGGTGTGTTCATACGTGTGTTTCCTCTCACCATAGGTGGTATCTGTGTGCCGGGCATCATGGCGTTTGCGAGCTGCATCTGTTGGGCGAGCATAGCCATGTTCTTCTGCTGGATCAGGTTGTTCCTGCCATTGATCTCCAGCTGGGTCTTTAGATGGGGAGGAGGGTGCAGATACTTGCAGTTCTCTCTGGAACAACGGCCCTGCAGGAGGTAGACAGAGGTGGAAAAATGAGCAAACACAATGAGGATGATGAATTCACTTTGGAAATGTGGCATCGATACAATACATTGACAAATATATGTTGAAACGAAAGCAAAGGTTGCATTATGGACTCTTTCCATTCCTAATGATGCCTGTGGGTTGGTCATATTGCTCAAATTTCTGCGAAAAATCACATACATTGGTCTATCATACATACATCAGTATCAGTGTATACGCTGTCAAACACGGGCCAATATAACAACATTTGTTTAAAGAACATAACACAGAAAAAACAAGATATTTTGTTCCGCAAGAATCACTCCTCCTAAAACAGAAACAGTAACCTCCGATCAAAACCATTTGGACTGACAACCTGTAACAACAAATAAATGTCTGACATGCTGAAATTGTAATTATTTAACCAAAAAATTTGTAATTGGCATCTGTCCAAAAAAAAAAAAAAAAAAAAAACTAGTATCAGTTTTTACTGTGTCAAGAATCGCTGAATACTCATTTAATAATATATTTTTTCACACTGTTTTAAGTCAATCTTTTTCATGTTGAGTGAGTCAATGCCAGTAAGTTTGTAAATGCTGGACCAGGATGATGATGATGTTTAAAGGATTTCAATGTATGTGAAGTGAAAACATGGTATTGTTGTTTATGGCCAGCTCAATGTCAGACACTCAAATTCACATTAGGTCTGGGCTGAGTCTAGCACTAATTGTTAACAGCCTGCTATTTCTGTCAGTCCCAGCAGGGGCGTGTGTGTGTGTGTGTTTGTGTGTGTGTGTGTCAGTCCCCAGAGGTCATGACTGACACTGTGGTGCTGCTGCCCAGACGTCCAGCTTAGCTACATGTCTAACTGACACTATAAATACTGCCCACTCATATGACCCGTATATATTATATCAGCAGTCATCCGGAGGTCACACTTCAAAGCCTTCCAGTAATTATCTAAGACAGGGATCCCTTTTTGCTGCCTGCTGTGAGTATCCAATTATACCTTCAGTCTGGAGAGGAGGAGTCTAGGAAGAAGTCTGACACACACACACACATGCATTTTCTCACACAAACAAGAATGCATACTTATTAATACGTGCACATTGGGGTCGTATTCACCTAACAGGTGGCAGATACACATCACATAAACACAGGAGAAATGCGCACACAACACGTCCACAGTTTAGGAAAGACGTGTATTTCCTTTCAGCCCTGTGGCACAGCTGAGCTGACCGTGGCAGCCTGTGCTTTCCCTCGCTGACAGAGCCACCCCCACTGGGATTCAGCTCTATACTCTGTCATGACTTCATTCCCCTCTCCCACCTCCCTCACTTTCACTGACACTGGAGCAGCAGACAGGTGCGAGGGAGAGAGGGGGGACACTTAAATGACAGCGGGGGAGGGCATCTTTAATATAGTTTGTCTTGTCCACTTGATTGGAGATGCTCTCTTAAGTAATTTCAGATTATGTTGCACAAGGCAGGTAGCAGGAAGACATGAAGCCACACGTCTCCTTTCTATTTCCTAATGCCTCAGTAACTGAAGGTAGCACATAGGGCCGACATTTTCTTAGCGGCGTGTTTCTATTTCTATACAGGGAGGGAGAACTAACAGACCAGAGGAGGATCAACATATCAAGATATCTGTCTGTCTTGTTTTTCAATTCTAGTAGAGATCTATTACATATATATATATATATATATATATATATATATATATATATATGTGTGTGTGTGTGTGTGTGTGTGTGTGTGTGTGTGTGTATAAAGCTGACTAGGGACTTATTTTTGATGTAAAGACAAATGCACAAAAAAAAAAAAAAATAAAGGTGCAGTCAAAAACTGAGGTGTTTGGATTTAATAAACACAGCATGTGCATTTCACCTGCAGTGAATCAAAGATAGAAGATGACACGGAACAGTTTTGTGTAGCATTGAATAGGATTTAATAACTGGTAATTGATTATAACAGAACTGAACTAAAACATAACTTTTGCTGTAAAAGTAGGAGTTCAAGTCTGATCTGGTTGTACACCGACCATGAGTGCATATGCTGGCATCCAGAGGAATTGTGACACTGACAACTCTGAGAGATGTGTGCGTGGGCGAGCGTGTCATGTATGTGTGTGAGACGAGAGGAGCTGAAAGCAGATTCTAATAGCACTCATCCAGAGAGCGACAAAGGCATGCAGTGAGGGGAGAGTGAGTTGAGAGTGTGTGTGTGTGTGTGTGTGTGTGTGGAGGGGGCTACTTGCGAAGGCATCGAGGATCACGTTGCTGTCACCCCATATGACCCTGTCTGTTGACCACTGGCCTCACAACTACAGCATATGTGTGTGTGTGTGTGTGTTTGTTAAGGTATAATATTTGAGAGAAAGATGTGTTTGTAAATTTAGCTTACAATTTTTTTTTAAAAAGAAAAGCCATCAACTCTCACTGGCAGCCATTTTAAATAAAAAAAAAAAAAAAACAGGTCCCAGAAGAGGAAACATCATGCGCGAGTGGTAGAGACAGAGAGAGAGAGAGTCATAGTGACTGTGTAGTGAGAGCTGGGCTGCGTCAGGGAAATTTTAGAAGTTGCAGAGAAAGTGATTACTGTGGGTCATCACATGCAAGGAGGAAAGAGAGAGGCATGGAGATGCAGACAGACAGAGAGGAGGAGGAGGAAGATGTCGCCTCTCATCATGTTTGTGGCTCTTATTGTGACATCAGCGGCCTTGAGGAGCAGCCAGTGATGGTGTCCACGGCAACAGAGCAGTCCGTGACTCCCACTCTAAAAATGCAGTGATTCCTGCCGTCTGCCTGATCGCTGGCAGAATAATAGTAGAGATAGAGCCGACCCTGCAGCCACAAATTTAAGAGTGGACGGCATCCATGACACCACCGGCCTCTGTCCCGCGTCCTGGCCTCTCTGCTGCTGATACTGATACTATTGAAAAAAGCCGATTCTCCACATAAATGATACAGATATCAGGGAGCAGAGAATCACATTATCTTGTTACATTGGCAAAATTGAAATGTGTAATTATGCAAATAAAAGGGAAAAAAATCTGCTGTGCTTTGGAGACCCGTAGTAGGTTTCAAATAACACTTTTCATGGCGATATGTGATGAGAACGTGATTAATGAATGAACTGATTTGTCACTGCTCTGTGTTTATGTCAGTAATTATGAAAACAATGAAGCAGAGCAGCGTCAGGATGATTCATCCACGTCATTATCTGATCCCGCAGTGCAGGTAGATGAGCGGAGAGAACTTGCGTATTTGTCTTCAACTTGATGTGTTTCATGTTGAATGTTGAATTGTCATGAAATCACGATCGCATTGTTTTATCGAGAGCCATAGTTCCAAAATGACAACAACGTCTAGTAATACGTACAGATCTATTTTTGTGATATATTTCAACTACTTTAGATGCCATAACTGTGGAAAATAGACAATTATTTTTGAAAAAACTTAACTATTGCCAAGCCCGGATTATTTTTAAATACAGTGAGATATTATGTTGCGACATTGCCAGCAAAAGTCAACTTTTTTTCTCTCAACATGCTCCTGCTGTTCTACTGAACTTTCCCTGCCGCCTTTAAGTAGAGTTCAGGCTGTGTTTTGTGTCCATAGCGGCGGGGCCTGTTTTGTCCTGGTGAGATCACACTTGCCAAACTCCAGGTCAACCTGGGAACAATAATCCCACTGGCTACCGTGTGCTCTGATTGATGATAAGTTAGTAAGATGGTAAGTTACAATAACATGTCCCGCCCTGTTCACGCTCTCCTCTAACTTTGTGCGTCTCTTTCATGCACTCACTCACACACACACACACACACACACACACACACCCTGCTTTTGTGACTGTGTAGGATTTAAACAAACAATGAACCAATGTGTAAAGAATGCTGGGTGGGGCGGCAACCCATCCTTTTGAGGAGAAGAGATGAAGCATGCAGTGAGATGTATTAATGCGCATGTGTGTGGGTGAAAAGGAAGAGAAGAAATGAGAAATGAAACTGTTTTTTACTTAAAGGCAGCAGTAAAAACTTTGTAATAAAGCAGCAGTCACTGACCTTTCTGACATGTTATTGCCTGCTGCTTTTGGTTTATAGAGCCCCAAGGAGTTTAGGGTCAAAATATAGCACTGATCTACTGTGAACCTTTGCTGAGACAGGTCTGTTTGCTGTCAGGGTCAAAGTAAAACAAATATTTTATGTACAACATATTTTGGAGAAACTACATGAAACCCAAGGTTGACTCTTAGTTGTTTTAGTTGGCTTCTGGTGTCTTTTTATAGAGTCTTGTTTGTTTTTTTTGCTGTCTTAATGGCTTTAAAAAAAAAAAAAAAAAAAAAACTAAACTGTCTGGTTGCTGAAAAGTGCTAAATAAATGTAATGAGCCTCAAAACCAAGACACATAAAACCTGCCTGTTTCTCCTTTATTACAGACTGGATGTGTACGTGGGTTGTGAGTCCAACAACAAGACTGATTGTTATTTTTTTTTTTTATTTTAATAATTCATAGTGGCCTGGATAGACAAAATTGCATAATTCCAAAAACAACAAAACAAAATCAACCAAAAAAAAAAAAGAGAAAATAAAATTCTATTTTGTGAAGAATTATGTTATTTTTTTTTTCCCATTTCTTATTTTGTAAAACATCTCATGTATCCTGTGATCTATCATGTGATTTCTTAGCAAGTCCTGACTCACTGTAATAAACATTTCCTGCAATTTTCAGATACTTGTTGTTTAATTGTTACTGCCAGCTGTTTATCTGCTTTCCAAAAAATCTATAAATGTAAACTATGTGCATATCATAATGTACTATCTTAAAAAATGCATAAACATCAGTCCCTTTTTTATCTGGTACCATATCTATAACGATAAAATGCAGCGATGTGCTATGACGTGGTAAGAGACTCAGTGGTGTGGTCGGACTTGTGGTGTGAAGCGACGCTGCTCTCTGCTCGGCCTTCTACTGACTTCTGTCTAAACATACACAGAGATGAAAGCCCTTTCTCCTCACAGGCACTGTGAATGAAGCTTTGTTCTGCTGGAGGGCAGCAAAGGCTCAAAGGACCAGGGCCCAGCGGTTGGTCTCTTTGTCTACTGTTCGCTCAAATATGGCATGAAATATAAAGCATATCAACTGGCCACGTGCAGATCGTCATACGTGGTACGTAATCTGGAATTTCCTCAGAAACAGTAAAGCAGCATGTTAATGACTGGAAACGTAGCCGTACTATTTGCAAACATCAAGCTCACAAAAAACAAACAAACAAACAAAAAAAACAATCTGCAATTTAAAATCAATAAAACCCTTTTACCGTAGAGTACAATTGATTTCCTTTTTGTTTTTAGCCACTCAATCATTAAAATTAGCAGCTGTGTTTTTGAAGAGGGAGAAGAAGACCAGACTTTGAGATGTACACAGTGTCACGTGATGCTTTGCTGGAGTTTGCGTTTCTATATCAGACACACATTAAGTGTGTGTGTGTATCTCCCCACTGGGATCCACGTTGTGCAGCTTAGTGGTCGGGGAATTGATGTGACCAGGGGGGCTTACAGAGATATCGAGGAAGGAGGGAGTGTTAATCTATGATAATAGTTACAATATGCCCCCGGTGAAGCATTACCACCCTCACCAAACAACTATGGAGAGAAAAGGATTACAGGCTACAGTAGAGCTACAGCATGGACCACACAGAGAGTGATAAAGTGAGCCAGATAAATACAACGTTTCTGTGTGGATGGATATATTGCAGGGCTTTCGAAGTTTTAGGAAATAATTAAAAGAAAAAAAAAATAGCAAAATGCAAATGGCAGTGGTCTTTGCTTATGCTCATGGACATATATATATATATATATATATATATATATATATATATATATATATGCTGCACAGTAGCAGCCACAAAAACCTAACAATTTATACAGATGCAAAACACACACACACAAACACACAGACACAGAAACTCACACACACAAACACACACAAACACGCGCACACACACAGGAATGAGTTATTCACACTTGAGAGGGTGTTGGTTCTCAGAAATGCCTCAGGTCAGATGTCACGTACACAGGAGGCCTGGATCCAAACTTAGACCCTCTCTGTTTCTCTCCTGACGTACCGTCCTCGTCTCTCTATCTCTATTCACACAAACACACTTTCATGTGACTTTATTTATGCCAGTTTTGCCCCACGGTCTGTGTTCGGTGCATCGCTGCTCCTTCTCCTTCTTGCGTGGGCTAACAAGGTTAGTTCCACACTTTTCATTATCAGTAATAACAAAGCAATCACACAGATATTGATCTGAGCAGCAGCACTTTATGAAAGCCATCCGGCGCTCGCAGCTTGAGTACGTGAGGCGGCCCGAGAACGCTCATTTAATCATCTGCGAGCCTCGGCTTCCCAGTGGGAGAGAGGGAGAAGAGTCACTGCGCAGAAATCACAAGGTCCTGGCGGCAGCGAGGCATCAATAATGACGCTGTTGTTTCTGAAATAACTGAGGTGTGCTGTTTCCTCTGTGTCTGTGCGCCTCACTGTCTCAACAAGGATCAAAGCCTGACAACTATTTTATTCAGCCATTTCAAAACTTGAGAGGTGGCTAATATTGTAACAATACTAACAATTAGACTTCAGTTCACATGCTTGTATTAAAAACCATCCGCATCCCTGAACCAACCACCACGTGCGCTGGGTTGACTTCCTGCTGTGCTCTAGAAACACGCTGAAAAAGTCGTCTCCATCAGCAGCCAAGTAATAACCACCAGGCAGATGATTCATTTGGTTTGCAGCCCTAGAAGATTTAATCTGGCATGTATTATGCTAATCTGATCTAACAGACTGTAATCCTATCCACAGCTCTAATCCCACTGTCAACTGGCCTAATCCTTTTCTGCGTGTGATTATCTCCTTTGGACTTGGCACCAACACAAGCAGGATGCTTTCACCCTTTTTCCTTCTTTCTCTCTTACTGCACTTTAGCCTTATATTCAATTATTGTTTTCTTGAACTGCAGATGTGAGAAAGAACTTCAAATTATTTCCAAAGAAATTTCATTTTCATTTCCTTTCGTCTTGAAGTGTTGATATCCAGAAATAAAGCAAGAAAAACAGCAAGAGAATTCTGTTCTATTGAATAATAAATCAAATTTACTCATGACGTGCCACTGAGAGTTTCTTACCGAGCTGACTTTATGGTTTGAAATGATAATAAAGGGATGCAAAGCAACGCTAATGCTTCTATATTGGACTGAGGTTAAAAAACAAGCCAAGGAAACCTCTTTTGTGAGGATGCTGATGATGCATTTAAATTGTTGACTTGTTTCACTTTTACAGACTTTTAGCCCAATGTCATTTAACAAAACTTGATAAAATGGGAACACTTTGCAGTTTCAAGGTTGGGCTACGTGGAGTCTCGTGATACAGTTTTTCCTCTGACCTACAAATACCACTGACAGGAATCAGCAGCTCTGAATAAGAGTAAAGGAGAAAGTAATTAAGACCAATGACATGAGTTTGACAGGCCCAGACACTCTGAGAAGGAATGCATTAAAAAAAAAAAAGAAAGAAAGAAAAAAAGAAAAAAGAAAGAGAAAGCAATTGAGCAAGAGAAAAACAGATGAATAGCTATCAAAACTATGCTCTTCAATGTTGTCTGATGTTCTCGGGCCTTTCTCCAGTGCATCTGCCCCTGCAGCTTCTGACTTGAACATTGGCATCAACAGAGAGATAAGAGGAAGAGTAAAAGACCGTTGGAACTAACAGCTGGCAAGAGGGAGGGGCTGTGTGAATAAAAGTGTTGAGAGAACTGCGTCTAAGTGAGTAGCTGTACCCTCAAGCTCCTTTCTCACCTGTCTAATGGGAGGATAATGGTTGAGCTGACTGACAACTGGAGATGTGACTGTTTGCATGTGAGGGGTAATGAGAAAACTGACAAGAGAGACAGACACAAGAGTGAGACAGAGATAGAGATGGATGGAGATAATTAGGAAAAACAGCTCAGTTATGTGGCTGCAGGTGGATTAAGATTTCACACTTTATTGCCAAATACTTCCCTTTTAAAGTCATTTTCTCATAAATGTGCATGAATTGAAATCTGCTTTTTAATACTATTTACTGGATGTTTGTTTAATATACACATAATCATGAAATGCTTTCACATTGGATGAGTGCATGTAATCCAGGAAACAAGATGTTATTGAAAACATTTTTCAAAAACTCAAACTCATGTTTGGGGTTTTTAAAAAACGTTGGGATGAAGTTGGGACAGAACAGTGTTTGGCTAAAAAGGGTTGATTCATTCCTGAACATAAAAATCTTTACTTTTATCAAAATAAATAAATAAATAACAAGTTAAAGCCAACAAACTCCAGGACAATGTAAAGCAAGTGAACATAGAAATCCTGCGTTTCACAATCTTGGCTTTAATCTGTAAATATTTGCTAAACGTTGAAACTAACAAAACCTCAGGCTATGTGAGTTTTTCATGGTATGTGTGTATGTTAAAGACAGAGACAGAAAGACAGAGCGAGGGGAGAGAAGTAATCATTGTATCAGTGGTGTTATAAAGAGACCCAGTGTGATGGAGGGACAGGGACGGCTGACACTGAGAAGAAAAGACGTGCTGTTGTCGCTGATCTCCCGTCACATAAGCTCAGAGACAAAAATGCACAGCCGCCCTGATCTGACAAGGATTTGCACACTATTAGATGAACGGACCGAAGAATGACTGTTTATGTGTCTTTAAGTGTGTATGACTGTGTGCTTGGGACAGGATTAGTCTGGTCCAAACACAAATCCCTTTGGCATGAAAGTGAGAGAGACCTAAGAATGGATGTATCAGCACCAGGAGACAGAGACGTAAATGATCCTAGTTACTAAAATAAAAGCCCCATAATGTGACTCAGCTCTTATCTCATGAAACCTGCTCATTTTAATCAGCAGAGAGGACGCACAGCCACACACAGTGGAACAGAAGTCACTCTGATATGAACAGCTGTCTCCCAGGAAAAGCTGTATCTTACGGATGATTGAATCCACGCCTTGTTAATTTAAAGGGGAGAAATATTCAATGTGGGTGCACCCTCAGGTATCCTATTAAAAATTCAATTAGGACAGAGGTTCTGATCATCAGCTGCAGAGGACAGAAGCCCGTATGGATTCAGGAAACAGTGTCTGTCTCAATTATAGTATCACTGCAGTATCCTGACTGGAGATTAGCACAGTGCTACTGAAAACAAACCTCTTTTTGATCACAGATGTGATTAAACCTTCATCCTCAAAACAAATTTGTCTTATCTGACATAATACAACTCTGTACAGGTTTTCTATTTCCTTTTTTTTCCTCCCTAAATGTCTTCTTTGTGCAAAAATTTTGGCCAGCAGCCAGTGAAGCAAGCAACGTGAGGGTCACATGATGAGTGACTTTGAATACCATACGCCCATCTGTGGCTGTTGTGTAGACAAACACTGTGTTTGGATTGACACAGATCTATTTAGACAACAGTGAAGAGGGAAGTTTGACATGTTTATGTAAAACAGTGTAGACAGTTTAACATGTTCACATCATTTCTCTTGGTTTGATTCACACTCATAGTGTGTGTGCTACAGCACCTGTGAAAAGACTGCGTGGACCATAATGCATACTGTAACAACACAAGAATTTTCAGCACAAGCTTTAAACTAGTATGAAAATCAAATGTTTGGCTAAATCAAACTCTTATTTTGCTCTGGTTTTACAGCAGTTCATCAGTAGCTACAGAAACACCACCTGTTCCCTGCACGTGGTCATGTGCTCTGACTCTTTTAATGTCATGTTCTGTATGTGAAGGCACTGTCAAATACACATTAGCCTTCTGAACTCATAACCATATCCTGTGACATGTTGACTTTACTGTCCAGAGATTGGCTGGACAATTTGTTTGAAATCAGAAAAACACTGTAGACTAGCAACACGGCTAATATTTACCCCACATGTCTGTCTGGCTAACCACCACTTGGTGTGTGTGCGTGTTATCATACGCACGTGTGTTTAACCTTACTGTCCCATTTAACCTCTGAATATAAACATACTGGCAGAATATGGTCAGCAAAATGAGAGGAGAGACAGAGACACAGACAGAGAAAGAGAGAGACAGAGAGAGATAAATTAGAGGTATTTACCCGCCCTCTGCTCTGCTGGAATGTAATCTTGGCACAGAGCAGTGTAGTAACACAAAGAAACCTGCTGCAACAGCACCACTAACACAGATATAACACACACACTCACATGCACACGCTCTTTTTCTCAGAACTCAGACATGATGACAGTGGGTGTGTCAGGCTGGCAGGTGGACAAAGTACAAGGTCTACTCCGTGTATGTGTGTGTGTGCGTATATTGTGTTACTTCTCCATGTGAAATAGTCACTACTCCTTTCTTGTGACATGGATGACAGTGCTGGGGGTAAACAAGGACCTGCTGCTTCTGGTGGGTACACACAGAGTCATGGTTAATGTCACTCCAGCAGCCCCATGAGTGTGTGTGCGAGTAGCTATATGTCAGTGTGTGTGTATATATGTGTGTGGTGGGTGTGTATGTGGGTCTACCAGAGGGTAATGTGAACCATCCTGTCCAGGGATGGGTGTGGCCTGAAGTAAATGAGGCGAAAACCAGACTGAGCGGGAAATCAAGTAGAAGGAGCTACCAAGATAGGCGGAGAATGAAAACAACCAGCGAAGGAGAGGAAAACGAGTGAGGGAGAAGTGGACTAGAGTAGGCTTGCATCAAATGAAAAGCAGGATGGTACAGCACTTGAAATGAGCTGGCAGTTTTCCTTTGTGTGGGTAGGGTGGAGCTTCCAGTTCATTTACTGAAGAGAGTAGCCTATATTATCTGGGACTCATTCTAGTATAAAGTAATGAGTCGCGCATTAGCTCACTTGCTTCTGCAACCTGAGCTGTGTATTATGTTCCAATCTGATTAGAAATGCTTCAGCGAGGAATCTAGAGAACTTAAGTGATTATGAAAACTAAATGGTAAAGTAGGTTACTTCCTCAACATATTGTATGCATTTTGACTCTACTTCTTTATTTTCGTCGGTTACAGAGTAGCTCAAAGGAGCAGTGATGCATCAAATGTACACCTGCCTCATCAGTTGTTACGTTCCCTTGATGTGAGAGCAGATCTAAATATTTAGCTGTAAATAGGAGCCATTTATATAGATTTAGAATCAGCTTATCTTTTCTAACCTGTCTGTTCAGTAGTTAATCATTGATAGACAAAGTTACAAAGCTGACTTTAAATCAGGGAGTCCAGGCAGCCATTACCCTTCTCTAAATATTTACCCTGCTTTGACATAGCTGAGCTGTCGGTGCTGGACCAACCAGATACGCAGGCAACAGAAAATGTGCACTCTGAGGTTAAGGCCAAGTCTAAGGCCAGCGAACACCCACACGTGTGGTTATTGTACATGAACACAAGCACACGCACCTCAACTTCTTACTTTGTTTTAATTCAGTGTGGCCTAGATGAAAACTTGGTTGCAACTAATTGTATTGCTCGAGGCTTATATCGTCATCTGATCACTGTCACCAATGTTGTCCTGTAAAAAAATTGCAATTTAACTGTTCCTACTGTTTCTAGTGCAAAAGTGTGTCCTGCTCTAATTCCCACAGCATGGACTCTTCAAGCGTGGTTTAGTGCAGTTTTTGTGAGTAAAGATGTCTGTATGTGAGTGTGCGTGTGTGTGTGTGCCATGTAAAAAAGAGGCCAGAAAGAGAGAGTGGCTGTTGGGGAAATGACTGGGTTTGGGTGTGACCTGCTCAGCTATGCACTGGTGATCATGTGAGACCTGTTCTAATTATATACTCCTCAAGAAGAAGGTCGATCCTCTCTCATGGGCAGAGAGAGTGTGCACATGTGTCCAAAGGGGTGCATTCGTGTGTGTGTGAGTGGGTGTCGAGGGTGGAAGACCAGCAGTGGGGAGTGATGTGACTTCATGTAACGCACCTAAAATGAGATTTTGTCCTATTTCAACTGCTCAACCTGTGTGAGAGTGAAGTAGGACAAGTGATTTTTTTTCAGTGAAGAACACATTTGTGGGTTTATGTAACAGGAGAACTGTAATAATGTGGCGAAGGTGTCTGTGCCTACATGTTTTCAGTTTAGGTTTCATCTGCTAGTGTTTGTGTGCAAATGAACATCGACATCCCGCTTTTCTGATTTTGTCCATTTTCCTCTTCCGTCTCTGCTGCTTTTTTTTTCCACTGTGGGTTTTAGAGACCCACTCTGTTTTTCATTACCAGTGGAAAAAATGGGGCGATTGGTTAAAAAAAGCATCACCCATCTCCATTAATACACAAGTCCTAGTGGAAAATGAGTCCAAACTACTAAAATAGGCCCCTTGATTCCTTCAAATAGCTCCATATATCTGCCAGCTACTCCTTTCCAGTGGCTGACCTTGACTTCAGCGTGAATGACAATTTAAACATATGTTCATGTATCCAGATCCTTCGGCATGTAGATAAAAGCTCCACTGCTTTGACAGTGAATGTGGTCACTGCATTGACGTAAGAGGCCTGTGAAGTCCAGAGAGTCAGGAGAAAATTTGTGTGGCATCTTTTTTTTGTGGCCGTTTCATAACAGTTTAAAGATTCCATTTTTTGTTTTTATAATATAAGTTGAGTCGTAATTTGTTTTGTAGGATGCCAATTCTGCTAGTTATTGTAATAACGTACGCACGCTGTTAATTTATGAGATGTGGAGAAACTGAACTTGAACCGAAAAGCAAAACTGCTTGCACACACATCATGCTCACCAATGTATCACTTTGCTAAGTGTGATGCATCATCACACCAGTATGAATGTGTGACACCTTTTGTTTCCCATCACACTTGTTTCTCAGCAAAGTTGCCACATTAAAACATTATCAGAGTAAATCGGAACGTCACCGGCCAAATGAAGGCCAAATCTATAAAAAAATGAGTCAAGAGCTGATATTTAATTTAGCTTGGGCTTTAGAAACACGCACACTCACACACACACACACACACACACACATAAAGGCGTTAGCACATTGTGAGGAAACTTGGGAAGAGTTCAGCCTGGGCCTGACAATGTTCCTCTGTCCACATCTGGCTATAAACACTGTTCTCTGAGTCGACTCACACACGCTGTCCTCATCATAACCCTGCCCTGCTCTCACACTGCCAATGACCACGAGTTACCAATGTCTGCAGGGGCAGAATACAAACAGAAAAAAAAAAAAAAAAACACATAGACATAGCCAAAAGTCTGTGTGTATGTGTTTGTGTCCAAACTGGAAACTTTGGGTTGAGGTCCGCCCATCTCTAGAGATTGTGTGCTCTGATAAAAAGACATATTGTGAAAGCAATGAATAAGACAGAAAGAAAAAGAGGTGTTTGCTCTCTTGCTACCGCCTACAAATGGAAAATTACTGCGCATGATGCCCCAAATCTGCCCCCAACTTTGCTCTAAAATACACACATACATACAGACACACACAAGCCCCCTCGAACTGCCCCTAGGCCTCTGCACAGGAAGTGGTTTGACTGAGTGAGAGCTCTGTGATGACGCTATCACCTTGTTTCTCTATAACTGTTGAGACGTGTTATGCTCAGGGCATCCATATGAGTTTATACATGTGACAGCCTATTCATCTGTGTTTTCCTATTCAAAAGCTGGCACACCACGGTGTTTATTGCTTCCAGAAGGTCTATGCTGATGTTGTAAATTCAGTGTGCAAAGTGTGTTTATGTACGGAGTAATCAGCTGGACCGACTCCTAAATGACTCTTGTTTGAAATAAGTGCAGTAAACAACATCCGAGACACTTCAGTCTCTCCCCAAAAAAATTCCATGGTTCTGTTAGAAACTTCTGCTTCCTGAATCAAACAAGCTGTAACCCACTCCTTTCTGCCCCCTCAATCACATGTTCTGGTCACATGACCAGAAAAAGGCGGGACCAAGGAGAGCACATGCTGTGGCCAGATGGTGCACTCCAGCATATGATACAGACTATAGGCTGGTGCTACTTCCAGTTTGTAATTCCATATACTTCCTTAAACTGCCTGTCAGAGTGAACGTGCACAGCCTCTTATCTGAGCCTGCTCTGTTTGTCTGAGGCCTGACCTCCATACATCCTGTTTACCTCCTCTTATGTCTTACCTTGAGTGAGTCGAAGCACGCGATGACCCGTCCGTTGTCCACCTGACAGCTCTTGGCCGGATGAGCGAACTTGCACTCCTGGTCGGAGCGTGAGCACGTGCCTCTCTGGAACTCCCTACATACCTCCAGTGTCAACCACTTTGTGTCACGGATATGTGCTATGTTCATCGCCATGGCAACACGCTGGCAAAATGTATTCCGAGCCGAGATCTGTTTTAAGCGTGAATAAAGTACCTATAGTGTTTTAATCCACAACTTTAAGGTCTTTATTTAATTAGCTGTTGAGGTTAAAGTCTGTGATACTTGTGTGTGAAGTTGAAATGAAACATTCAAAAAGAAAAATTCCTACTGATGGAGACGACTCCTTGTCCAAAGTGAAATGTTTACAGCACAACGTTTCGCTGGAGATGTTATTGGGTCATTTTCCTGACCAAACAACCACTGACAAAGTGATTATATCCAGGAGATGACTTCGCCTAACAATTAAGTTGCCGCTCTTGAGTTGACTTTTCTCTCTCACTGCTTATTGCTCGCTGAACGATCTCATCTACAGCATTCACAAGTCAAGGTGTCAAACAGACGGCCAGACCAAACCGAGAGCCCTCTGGTTTGGTGCAGTGAAGCAGGCAACAGAGGTGATAGTCTGGGTGTAGCCTGCTACAGGACGATTAAGGACACTGTGGACCGAGTGGAGGCTTAGAGAGTCGAAGGCGTAGGTTAAAGGCAAGGTGGGTGTGATGCTGCGTGGGCCTGGTGGTGTGGCGGGCTGCTGTGGTAAGGCTGGTTCAGCTGGTTGAGAGCAGTTGGCAGTGGGGCCTTCTGGTGAGGAGAGCTGAGGCTGGAGCCCTGCTGCGAGGAGTGGATGGTGATGATGGTGAATGGACGAGCGGGTCAGTGCGTAGGCTGCGAGGAGGGTGTGGTCACTGTCCTTGTACTCGTGTTACTGTGGCAGCAAGCGAGCGAGGCGGGGGGGGAGGTGGAGCTTCAGCTGTAGAAGCAGGTCGAAGCTGCAGCAGACATCAGGGAAGGCACTTCCTCTGGGGAGAGAGAGATAGAAAGGAGGGAGAGACATAAAGATTAGTTTGATACATGTTTAAAGTTTATTTTTTCCACTCGCTTATCTTTCATTGTACGTCCTGACCTGCAGCATTTTATTTTGAAACTCATGCCACTGTAAGCTATGCAGCTGTGGCAATGAAGAATATGTTAAAATGTCAAAAATGCAAGGTGTCAGCAAAAACAAATAATACTTTCATCCGCCCTGTGCTCTAAACACACATGGTGCGCACACACGCCACGCCACACACACACACACAGATATGCACAAAGCAGCCATTCACAACTTTCTCCTCTCCTCGATGCGGGGAAATAAGATCAAATCCTGTATCACTTACATTCGAGTACAGCAAAGCCGGCCATTGCAAATGCGTTTAGAGGTGAAAGAAAGGAAGAGAGTGAAAGCAAGGGGGAAGTCGAGGCAGGGCATGAGGGAGAAGAGGTTAGTCATTTCCCTTCTTGCAAAGCGGTGTGAGAGTGGGGACCAATGAGAGCTAGCAGAGTTGCAGCAACATTCTGGGCTGAGCGCCAGGTGAGAGCAGGGGGGAGGAGCGAAGAGGAGGCTGACCTGCCTGCTACTGGTGAAAGAGAGAAAGACACAGACAAACTCAACTAATAACTCAACTCCATATTATATATCTGAATTCTCATGAACAGATGATAAATATCCTTCAAACAACCTTTCATGAAAAAATTGCAGGTATTTTTTTTTTTTTCTCTGTGAACTCAAGCATTTCTAAATAAGAAGTACTACCATCATCACAGCTATACTGCAATGATCTCACACAGATGTGAACTAGCCTGCTGAGATAATATCATGTTTATTATTTCATTTTCATAATACCCCATTTACTACACGCAGAGGAGATCATAGGTTGTTTTTTATTCTGAATTTTGTAATGTTGCCAGTGCTTTCTATTTTTGGTGAAACCATTGTACGGTGTTTGCTGGGGGAATCTGAATGATTGGGTTCCCAGGGGCCCATTCTGCTCTTATCGCACAGGCAGGGTAGCTCACCACACCCAGTGTAGAGAAATCGCTTTTCCCAGAACAGCATGTGCACCTTCAGCAATGCTACAAACTGCTGCTAACTTTACAGCACTGCAACGCTGCAACACACTATATCAGAGCCCTGCAGCAGTGCAGCCCAGGTCATGATGACCCAGCAACATGAATATATGTTGGAGAAAAAGCCAGAGTGAAGGAGGAAACTGCTTAGTTCACCTTGGACGACCTCTGCGATAGCAAAAATAGCAAAACTGCTGCAAATGACCTTTGGATTGCTTGCACAATCGTAACAGAAATGCTACAACTGCTCTATCCTCACCACAACAGACACCCAGACACACACGTAAACACGCAAACACTGCAAATCTTCTGCAGATCTTCTTTATCGTGCAACTCAGACAGACGATTAAAATAAATGAATTTTCAAGAAAACACAAACAGGAAAGTTATATCACCTCGCTCCTCTTTATTTTCGAATGACAGATTATGTATTAAATGCTGCTGTTTTTTCTTTTAAATGAGAAGCAGTAATGTTTCTCTGTTAGCATAATTGCCCTTTCATGCCAAGAAACATTTCTGACTAAGAGGGACTGGGCTGAATGTCTTGTTTGGAAATGAAACCAGTCCAACATACTCATGCCATTCTTATGTTTACATTGCTTAGGGCATGCTTCTATTCCCATGAACTCACTCATTCATCATTTTGCCTTCATTGCTGTGAAAATGTCAACTCAGCCAAGTCTAATCTTTCTATGCAACCGTGTACAGCCTGAAACCTGTGTTTTTAATATCATATAATGTTGACTTGCATTTACTGCTGTAGCTCAGCCTCAGAGTTAAAAGCAACACTCTTTTACTTCACAAATGTAAGTTGAACTCAGGTAAGCGACAAATGTCTCTGAACTCATCAGGCTGAATTCAAGCCACAGCTGGACATGAACTAATGAGTTAGAATAAAGACTCTTATTATAATGTTTTTTTTCTTTTAAATCGAAGTCCTCAGGGGCTGTCTTCAATCAAATGAGAGAATGTGATGACTTGATATATGAAGAGCTGACGACCCCTGTGCTCTGTCTGGCTGCCTAATCGGTTACTATGGTTTCAATTAGAGCCAGATGAGCAGACATCTGTGCAGAAAGATGGTGTAGCATGGTATAAGACAGTGCCAGAGTGATAATGAGGGTTCATCATGATCCATCATGTCTGAACATGGGCATCCTTCACCTATTGATTTCTTCATCTCTATGGTCTTTCTTGTCAGTATGCCACTCCCTCTATCTAATTCCACTTTAACTGTCGGTGCTCTTTGTCTCCAAGGCATCCATTTCAAGCAGATGACTGTTTAAAATGATCTACTTCTCTCCTCTGACCACAGACTTTTTACTGTTTTAACCAGTGGACCCTTAACTTCCTTTGTCTTCCTATTCTTTCCACCCCCACCAGTCCATCCATGCTTCTGTCTTTGTGCCCTCATTGTGACTGTCTGCTGCGTGGTCTCTACCAGCATCCACAGCAGCACTCCCTCAGAGTCCAAGGTCTTGCAAGCTGGTGCAAGGTCAACCACACTGGAGGAAAGGAAGATGGCGCGAGAGCGAGTCAGGAAGACTGTGCTCTTGCTATAACCCTCTCTGACACGTGGTAGTAACATTACGTGGCTGCAAGAAGAGGAAGCGTGTCTTCAGTATCAGCAGATCACCATCAGCTCATGGTCATGTGACACCAGCATATGTCTCAACGGCACAGACAATTTCTGACATGAAAAGCAAGCCTGCTCATCTTTTCCTTTCTCTGGTAATGAGTCACAAACAAAATCTGTTCTCAATGAATTAAAGACGCTGTCGAAATCCACAGTTCACCTCCATCAAAAGTGCAAACAATGCATAAAAGCTGCCAGTGACTTGCCTGGCGGACGGTGATGGATGGTGCTATGATATTACGTAGGTTTCAGAGAGCCATTTAGTTATGAAGGCATGTCTCAACTGATTGAAAAGTTAGAGCAATCATGGCAACATGCTAATCTGGGCTGGTCTTGAAGTTGTCATTGTAACTAAGTGCTAAAGACAACACGAAAGAGGGTGTGGTTCACAGTTATGATAAGACTTCCTGAAAAATAACTGAGGGCCTTTTTATTTGTCTAGTTCAGCGCAGTTTGACAGGTCGTAAGTTCCTGGAAGTACTTTTCTACAGTCAAGAAATAATAAACTGGCGCTAACTGATGCACTATGGGTGCACTTAAAGCTGAAGCAACATAAAGATATTCTACTTGTCATATTGCAATACGTGTTATGGCAACCGAATCACACAAAATAGCTTTTTTTTGAGCTTCTATTTTCAGCTTTGACTGCAGTGAAAGAGTCGTTCGTCTCTTAAGGTTCGCTGCTATTTAGTAAAAGGAGTGGTTTCAGCATATTGACAGAGGTGTAGTCAGGGTGACAGTGTGCTGAGACAGGACATCAGAGTGGAGGACATTGGAGGAAATGCAACACCCAAGACCTTGCTGCTGCTGCTGCTCCATGTGCTCAGCATATAGCATGTCAATACCGCCCTCACTGACCTTTACATACGCACATACACACTAGCACATATGGACACGTGAGCATGTTCTCCACTCTGTCTCCTGATATTTTCTATACTGACATGCACATATCCTATCCACTTCCCCTATCCGCCTATAATTCTCAAGTCATTCTCTCAGCTATTAGTTTTACTGACTTATTTGTCATCTGATTAAGTAATGTCGTTCTGAAAGTGGGTCTTAGGCGAGTAACACACAACAAACAATGCCTATTGATTCCACTGAGAGCAAACCTCTGGAGACAATGACATCTCTTGTTTAGCATACATGGACACAGCTACACACAAACACACACACACACACACACACACACACACACAAAAAACACACAAATGCAAACCTATACAAACACACAAACCTCTGTGCCCTGACACTGAGTATTCTTAAACTGTGGTGAATATCGGACTGTGCGCAACAGTACATCTTTGTGTGTGTGTGTGTGTGTGTGTGTGTGTGTGGTGGTAAGGATGTTGGGAAGTCGACGGCCAGTGAGGACAATGGCTGGCCTTACGGTTTAATGAGTGGCTCATCGGCTCATGTTTATGTTGTCAGCATGAATGTGCTGAGGCATGATTGATAAGTATGTGTTCATCAGGCCAGGTGACACATTTAAAAAAATCTAAATAAAGGAGCGAAGTTGCATTAAACACATAAAATAAAATAAATAAAATGATGAGGATTATAAACATGCACATTTTATGATACAACCTTAAGCAGTCATGGGAGCTCAGCATAACTGAACAGCTGGGATATTCTGGAAGTGACATATTGAATGAGGGAACATTTTTTGGAGGAATGATGTTCATGCCTCTGACAGATTTTAGAGACTGAGACTAAAATGTATGCCACACTGAAATGCATCTGTCATAGCAGATCATGGTGGATCAACATCTTCCTTAGACGCTGTTGTTTGTTGTTTACTCTCTTTTTATTTCCATCCATCTGTATGTATGCCTTAACCTTGTTATACTGCAAAGAAAACATACAAACAGAAATATCTAGTGCAGGCTCATCAAGCCAATTTAGTTTTCCTTCCTGAAAACATCATGGCATTTGTGCAATTTAAATGATATAATTATCATTATTCATTTGCCTACATACAGAACAGTATGTTATTCATTCCTGGGCATACACCACAATGTCTAACCATGTCTGTCATTATCAAAAAGTGCATACGTCACACTTCTTTATCAGTTTACTACATGCAAACATACTTCACCAGTGACCCCATTTATCTTTGGTATCAGTTATCTGAAACACTTCCATTTTGATAATCATTTTTTAAAGAGGCCGCGTCATGCTAATGCATTCGCTGACTTGTGCTGAAGCCTGCCTCTAACAAACTGAGGCAAACAGACCCATTGCAGTCACAATGATAAAAACAAATGCTAGAGAGGGAGGAAGATAGGAAAAGACTGTGAGGGAGAGAAAGAGACTATCGGGACTGGAAAGTGTTATTAAATGTTACAGCTGTCTGTCTCTCCTTCAGAGGTGGAGAGTTTTAAGATGTCAGAGCTGTGAGCAGGAGCTGATGCAACTGGAGTGAAGAAAAACACGGACAAGGCTTGTGTTGACACGTGTACCTCTGGACAGAACAACAAAGAAATAACTAGATACTTAATACTGACTGTGCATGCTGCTCACCCTGCTTATTAGAACTGCTGCAAAGTGCAGATACAGGTGATGACTGGTTTTGTCTGTCTGAAAAACAAAAGCCTGAAAATTATTACTGGCTGCTTGTTAAAAATAGAAACCGATATCTAGTGTAGCAAGTTGAAGACTGAATTCAATTCAGTTAATACTAGTATAATAAGGAACTGTGTGACCCACAGTTGTGGAGGTCAATTCATTTTAGCTTAGCTTGGAATTCCAGTAAGTGGAAGGTGTCTTACTCAGCCAAAGCTGTTTCAAAGTGTTACTCACATAGGATAAAAACTGGTCATAACACATTAGGAACATACAGAGGAGCCTTCGTGTAATAAAGGCTTAACCTGTCAATACAGATTCAGCCATGCACATAATCCTACCTCTAGGGCAGATCCTAGACCATATGCAGCACACATTCATACAGAGCGATTTACACCTAAATTCCCACCTATGTACAACCATACAGAGAGACAGCAGCGTGACCTTTGACATTATTACCTACTATATTCACTTTAACAACAACAGCACATTCCCCAGGCTTCTGCTTGACAGAGATTGACAAGCTACCTGCAGCGGGGCTACCGTGGGGTTTTAAGTCTCAACAATGCAATCTGCCTCACATCTGTCTGTGTTGCGCATGCTTGCTTGTGTGCACATACTTGTGTGTGTGAGCTACTGTCTGACCCACCCTGAATCCCTCTTAGTCACAACAACAACATTCCTTATCATTGCCCCAACCACGGACACACCACCGAGAGGAAACCCAGAGAGGCGAGGAGGAGGGCTGAGGTGGTGAAGAGAGGGACAAAGAGAGGAGAAGAGGGAGTTTAAAAGATCTCTAACTCTCATAACATCTGTGTTTCACCAGAATCATGTCCTGCTGTTATTTAGACAGTTTTTGGACTCTACGAAAGAATGGGTGATTGCAAGAATTGTTATATTCGATTCAGAAAAAATGGCCACTTAATATCGCATGAAACAGATCCCCTTTGATCCATCTGTTGTATCAACTGAAACTTTATTCCTAAAAACAAAATAGAACATCAAGGGACAATCTAACCTAATCTCCCAAAGCCCAAATAAAGTACAATACTACTTACTTTTACTCCAGTTTAACCATCGACTAATAAAATTCCACCATTTACTTTGGTCTCCTTCTCCCTGTCTTTCTCTCTCGTTCTAGCCCCTCTCTCCTTCTCTCTTCAACTTTCTTCCTCTCTCAGTTACTCCCCCTCTGTCAGACACATACAAACACTCACTTAGACACACACACACACACACACAAATACACACACTCCCACAGACAGAGTCACCCTCTCACACACTCTCTCCTCCCGCGACCCGGAATGCTTGGCAAGATTCTACTGTACTGAAATACTGTGCTCACCATATAAGGTAGCAGCAGTCTCACATGTCACACATAATTTACATGCAGCGGGGCGGGAGTTTGCCTTACACAACACACACACACACACGAAGAAACACATATACACATGCAAAACCATGCTTCCCCCTTTAGGCTGACGCAGCAAGAGAGGGAAGGGGTGAAAGAGAAACAAATTTTATCATTCTCCTTGTTAACCAAGCACTGCAGGGTAACTCCAAACATGTCCAACATTGAGTCAGATGGACGGAATGAAAGCTGAGTGGGCGATCTATTGATCCTCTCCACTGCTTCCTGGAACAACCACGGCCCTCCAATCACATACACGCACGCGCACAAACATACCAGCAAATTTTCTTGCTAACTAGCGCTACCCTCAGGAAGTAGCTATTGTGTGACCATCTGCTTTGAGCCAAGAATGTGTCTAACTGTGAGTGTCTGTGTGTGTGTACGTGCATGACTCTGTGCCTATATCTATAAAACAAGCCGTAACAAATAGATGTTAACCCTATGGCCCACACACTGAATGCACAGACACACACAGCAGACAGTGAGCAAACAATCCCCATATCTCTACCTATGCTCCATTGCACTAGCGCTCACTTTGGAAAGTAAAGACTGCAGCACACAGAGGAGGAAAGATCTAGATAAACCAATGAGACAAGGAGGAGGGTTATGAACCAAGCTCTTACCTCTCACATTGCTCTCCAGTTTGTATGTGTGTGCTTCCGTGTGTCGATTGACTCTGTGTGTTTATGCGTGTGTTCAGACAGGCCGCGACAGCAGACCCCCAGGCACCGGCTGGACCATTCTCAGGCAGGCAGGCAGAGCGCAGCAAGGCAGAGCGACTGGCAGAAGAGAGGCAAGCGAGTGAGCGAGTGAATCAGCAGCGAATGAGTAGAGGAGCTGTGCGGAGCCGAGCACCAGAGTGAGAGAGAAGGAGAAGAGAGAGAGAGAGAGAGAGAGAGAGAGAGAGAGAGAGAGAGAGAGAGAGAGAGAGAGAGAGAGAGAGAGGAGGAGTGGTTGTCTGTGTGATTGTGTGTGTGTGTGCGTTGCAGCATCGGCTGTGTGCGCTAGTGTCTCCCCTCCCCTGCCTCTTGAAGTGGCTGAGCTGGGCTGTGCTGAGCTGAGCTGAGACGGGCTGGGCTGTGTCTCTCCTGACTCCCCAGCCTCTGGATCGTCTGTCTGCTGCCCGACGAAAGTGGTGCTCGCTGGGCGGCAGTAGCAACAGCTGTGGAGGAGGAGGAGGGAGCCCTGACTGCACTGGTCATACAGATCCTGCAGTCCCCTCTCTCCCTCCCTCTCTTCCTCACTGAGGGCTAGCCACGCCTCCCCAAAACAAGACCAGGAAGTGCTGGCTCAGTTACAGCAGCACTGCCCTTGCCTTTCCAGTGAAGCTGAGGGGGGAGAGATTGACGAGAGAGGAAGGAAAGATTGAGAAAACATAGTGAGAAGATAAAGAGGGAGAAAAGAAGGGAAATTAGTAACAGGACAAACACAAAAGCAAGGGAGGACCATGCAGAGTGAGGAAAGGCGTCAGAAGTAAAAGCTGTCATGGTGATATAAATACATCCAGACGAGCAAATAAAACAAGAGACTTAATGAAGTAAGAAAGAATATGAAGAAAAACAGCAGCTGGAAAGAATGAATAGATGATTTAGGAGTTTGGAGGAAAGAATTATGGAAAGATTTACTGGGACATTGTGACAGATTAGGTCTGGCTTCTGTCCGGATCCCCTCTCTCCCTTTCATAGTGCTTTTCTGCTGTGGCATGCAACCCTCAGACACCTCAGCTCAGCCTCACAGCTCTTGCACATTATAAGAGCAAGGCACAGTGAACTGCACTAAATAAAACCTGGACTCCACTAGTAAGTGGTTATTCATTCTGAGTAACACAGAGCATGTAAATAGTCAGGAAATGACTATTCACAGAGATGCAGACTGGTGCAGTTTGGTTGCAGGTCAGCAACATATTATAAAAAGACTAACCGAGACAACGCCGAGGTAACTGCTGCTGCCAACACGCAGTATTGTTGTCGAGTCAAGACTTCTGCTACCACAACCCCAGCACCCGGGGAAAAGCCAGAGAGGCTAAAGGAGCCTCCAAGAATGTGCTTTGGACCTGATGCTGCAATATCCGGTAGCCATGGAGATAGTGGCTTTGGCATCTGCAGGAATCCTTACAGATTTTGAGTTACGTGCTGATGCCAAGTTTTGGACTGATCCCGCATACCGCCTCTGATTCACTCGTGATTGAGGAGATGATGCATTCGTGACGCTACCTGTTTAGAATATTGGAATAACTTTGCATTTAATTTATAAAGAGGAGACTTAAAAACTCTTTCTTTGATTTATTAGCATGTATTAGCATCTACATGTACACTGTGAGAAAATATCCCAGTGCATCTGTAGAACTGTCAAGCCTCAGCTGTCGTTCAGTTCCACCTCCTCTCTCTGGACTAGTTTCTACTGCTGCACATTTCTGTTTAATACAAAGCTGGTGATAAGTCATCTCTAATTTACACAGAAGGCCTTTAAACCCCAGGTGACAATCTGTGTTAGAGCCCCAGCTACAGTGCTAACACTTTACCTAGCCAATATTCTTTTGCAATGTGCCTGCATGCTCAGAAGCAAAAAAAAAAAAAACAAACAAACAAACCAAACAAAAGAAACTATACTTCACAAAAGGCAAATGTCACAGTGTTATTTTTCTGAGTTTTGGTAGACAATGACATTATCAGTCACAACTACATAACAGCAAAATGTATGCCTTGATCCTTTTCAAACCATCATTTCATTAGTGATGGAGGGGGATCTATTTCCAACCATGGAAACACACACAGTGTGTCTTTCAGATTAGTAGAGCAATCTGTTTGACTGCTGATCAATGGAAGCAGCAGGTCATTCTAACCTCTGGTTGGAGTTTTCCTTGACCCATAATGAAGAAACATTGTGATTGATGATGTTGTGACTCAATAGGAGACACATTAGCAACGCCTCCAGAGATCTGCGCTCTCTGTGAAACTCTGACACTGACGTGGAATTTCCCCTCTTCCCCTCTTTTACTGCAGCTGAGCCAGTGCTTCTGCTCGTCTTTTTTCGCTTTTCTCCTATGCAACATTCGCCCATATTTCCAACGGATTATCATTTTTAATATGCTTTTCTGAGTCTGTCTTTTCATCACTTCCTGTCACTTATGACTACATGTTAATTCCCCTAAACTTTTCAGTTGAAGAACCACAACCACTTGTCTATTTGTCACAACCCACAGGACCATATTCCCCTCATCCAATTAGAGACATGAGTGCCAAGCTGAGCTCTGCAGTCACCAGATGGTTTGTTCATTCAGTTCAACGAGTAATACTTTCAGGTTTCATTCTGCATATAATCTGATTAAATGTTCAACAGGGCCCTATTTCCCATTTTCTATGTCATGTGTTAACTTCATGCGTTAACTTCCCTCTCTACATGTCTTGTATCTCACAGATAAGAGGATGATGTGACCGTTGTTCTCTCTTTAAGATCAATGAGGATGTAGAGTTGTTTAGTGTGAGTAAAGAGCATACTGAGCACATACTAAACTAACCGAAAACAGGAAGGTGTGTGTGTGTGTGTGTGTGTGTGTGTGTGTGTGTGTGTGTGTGTGTGTGTTAAGGGGAATTCCACCAGTTTTACACATCAAGCTCAGAAATGGCCTGAGAAAACAGTTGAACGACACTGAACAATAGTTGTCTTAAAATGTTACAAGTGTTATAAAATCAAGAGGTTTTGGGGCTTAATCCATATAAGCAACAACAATCCACGCCAGCCTCTGCTGCATCAAATATACACCAATGTTGAAGATGAGAATACTAAGAATATTCTAGATAATCCCTGATCTTTCTCTAATCTTCATAAATCCCATTAACCCTTGTCAGATGAGTCTGGCATGAGTGACCTCTTCTGCTCTGTCAAACCATCAAATCCTAACCCTTCATCTTCACCCACCCTTATTTTCTCTCGCTCCTCCTTGATGAACGCAACTTTCCACCTTAAGCTTCCCTATCATCTCAACGCTCTGCTATTTCCCAGCCCTCTGTAAATGACACTGGCTGGCCAATGTGAACTCTCACTCCACTGAGGAAATGTCCTAGAGCTCCTGTGTGCCAAACTCTGATGCCTCATCTATCACTAAGGCCGCAAATACACATTACACTCCTATTACAGACCATCACGGCAACAACTGTAACAGTACACAGTGCTGCAGAAAGACCCACAGCAGGGAGCTGCATTCACTGTTCAGCCATTTCACTATAGTTTATTTTGGAAGCTGCAACTTCTGCTTATGCTGTGTTCCTTTTAGAATGTACGAGTCCCACATAAACACAGACATCATAAATATTCTATACATTACTTAAATGTGCATGAAAGTGGGACAAGTTGTAAATGTGTGCATGCTGACAAATACCCCTATTCTAGAGTGAATTTGCAATCATGTTTCACTGCTGCTTACTTTGTGGTTTGACGCAGAGAGGGGAAGCAGGTGCAATTCAAGCTGTCAAGTTTGAAATACAGAGAGAGGAAATAGCACACTGTCTTGTCCCCATCTGACACCACTATGCATGTGTGTGTGTGTGTGTGTGTGTGTGTGTGTGTGGGTGTGTGTGTGTGCGCACCGTTCAAGCTTGAAACTTATCATCGAGATAAAATGGAAACGAATCGAAGCACCCTTTCCCAAAGAGATCTTTAACTTGTGTTCAGCATTTTTTATGTCTACATGTAGCATGTGGAAATGGTGCTAATATTATATAGGCTCTCCTTACAAATCAAACGCTTTACATACCCTTCATGGTACATAGGAAAATATAATATTAATGTTGCATATGTATTGCTTTGCTTGGGCAGAGAAACTTTTAAAAGTGTTATAAGAAACTAAATAAGGCACCATTAATAACACAACTATTGAATCTTAATAAAAAACAAATAGAACAAGGCCCAACATTTCCTTCTGTCAGATTCAGATTATTAGAAACATTGATGTCAATGTTTTTTTAAGAGCCATTCATTACTTCCTGAAATATGTTGAAAAATTGTCACAAAGAGATAAAAAAAGTTCCTGGGTTTGCCCCTTTAATCTGCACCAAAATGTAAAGGTTCTGTTCCTGACCCTCGACCTATCCACCACCATTTTGGTACAAATTGGTTTAACACTTTTTGAGTAATCCAGCTAACATATACAACATGTACAAAGTCAAAATCCCTCAAACATGTACATAATTTCGCCACAGGAGGGTAACAACAACAAAACAAAGACAAAACCCTAAACATGACAAATCATAGCAGAATTATTTACTAATATTTACTAATATCACTTACACTGCAGAGTGATCTGACAGACAGAGAGCTTACCTGTGTGTCTATCTTTCGCTGACGTGCCACTGAGACAGACGAAGCCACTTCAACACAGGTCAAGCTGTCGCAGTGCATTGTGGGACAAAGTGACATGTTCATTTCTCTCTTCCTCTACTTCTCTCACTCTGCTTTCACACTCTCTCATAATAGCACCTTCTGCTTGGCAACGGCCATACCACAAATGTGGTCAGGTTTACAGTGAACCATCACTGCGCAACATCAAGTCTCCATGACAACCACTCCTTATCTAATTTGCATCTTCTGCTTGCATTATCGTCTGTTGCCAAATATGGTCACCTTGTTATTATCCCCGCCTCTGACTGCATCTCCTTTTTATAACTTCCTCTTTCCCTCCATTTTCAAAATATGTGTGTACACTTCACGTGTAATCTACATGCGAACATAATCATGTACAAATTGCAGCTTGTTAGTGTGTAAAAAGAGGAAAGTCCCCAGTTTGCAGTCTGAGAGATAAGCAGTGAAACAGCTTGCTAAATCAGGAAGTGGGGTGTTGTAAAGGCTGCAGTTGAGACTTGAAAAAGAAAGGGAAATTGCAGTATGTAATCACAATCCCCACAGCAGCTACGTCGTCACAGGATTTCACTTACTCCCTTAGTTTTTCTTCATTGAGGTTGGCACAGGCATTTGACCCCCTCCTCTTCCTCCCCCAAGGACTGTGTCTATCAAACTATCACTGGAATGTTGAACCAGGCCCCAGGAGCCCACACACACAGCAACACTCAGCAGCACTCAGCACCTGTCTCCGACTGCCAGCGTAGAGAAAGAGACATGGTCAATCACACCGGACAGCGCGGCAGAGGGGGAAAGGGGAAAGAGCAGGGAAGGGTGCGAGGCGCTAGACAAACATTTTGTCAGCACAAAGAAAAGAAATATTGAGCAGTTTGCACATTATATCTAACACAGTACGTGTTAGCTAAAGCGATTCATTTGTTAATTGCGAAATCTGGACACGTTCACCTTAAAAAACAAGGTCAATGCAAGTTACAGTCTCTCTCATGCAGTGTTACTATGTAACACATTAAAAAAAGGCCACATTAAAAAAAAAACCGCACACTGCTTCATGTAGCAAACTTGGTGTTGCAATCATTCAACATATTTGAAGGCAGTAACACAAACACACTAGACTTTATTTATTTTAGAGACTTTTTAAACCAAACTAGGATCTGACTTTTTATTTCATACCTTATTACCGACAAATTATTATGCCTAAAAAGGAACATAGAAAACAAAATTAAAGTTCCAAATTAAATTAAGTTAAATGTCTTTACACATAGGTCCATATAATATAATATAATAAACTGTCAGACAAATGTGGAGTTGAGGGAAATAATATGTTGATGTTCCATTTGTTGAAAGATTAGTCTACCTCTTGCAGCTTCTATCATAAAGTGACCTGTTTTACTACCACAAACCAGTGCTTCCCAACTCCCAATGGAGACCCAATATAAATCTGACAGTTAGCTAGATGATTATATAGCAAGATGACTTTTATCCCTCCAGGCCTCTCAAAATTCCTAAGAGCAAACAAGAGAGCACAGTGTGTTGTTTACACATAGTAATCATTCTATCATCTAAGTTTATCTTATAATTATTTATTGATTTTGAAATGCTAAACAACAGTTGAACCTTTCACGCCATTCATGTTTCTTTTCCTTTTAGACAGAATACTATCCCATGTCAAGCTTTCGAGACATATCACCTCCCCATCTGACACTTTAACTTACCCAGGCAGTGTCTGGAGAACTTCTGAGGAAGCATCAGGGCCCTTGAGCACCAGACGGCCTCCCCTCCTCCGGCTGCAGGGCTGATGGGACTCGGAGGATTGGAAGTCAATGAAACCAGGCCTAATTTAGCCTCCACTGCTCCATGAGCTGCCAGGAATCAGAGTGAGACTCTTTCCCTTTTTAGGGCTCCCTGGACACAGCAGTCTGCAAGTGGCACTACTGCATTCCTAGGTGCACTAAGGAGCTGGAGAGAGGAGGAGAGAAGTGACAGACAAAATTTATAATACGGAAGCACCATTCTATTTATTATCTGGGTCTAAATGTCACAACCTCGCTCTGTGTGGGACTATACAAATATTTTAACAAAGCACCTATTTGTTGAAATTACTGACACTGTGAGTTTATTAGTTTAGGTTTGTCTGCCAGTTTTGAAATTAAACTTGATGCAACTAGACTGATTGGTCTTATAACTGACCCAAAAATTACTATCCATTGCATACTGTTACCATCTTACAGCTTACCATGAAATCACCAGTAGTTATGTATGAAGGCAGGACTAACCACTCAGTGTTTAACAACCCCAGCTACACTGAAACAAGATGCTGCTGGACTAGAGGCATATTTTTCTCCATCGTGATCTGGTTGAATTTCGTTTGACAGGGAGAGAGACACAGAGAGAGCAGACTCTTATTTTATACTTTAGAAATAAACAACATTTCAGATTTGAGTTTTAAAATGAATGTACTTTTTCGCAGCTTTTTTTTGGTATAAATTTAACTTGAAAAAATACTGAATTACCTTTATACATTTGACAACGGGTTCGCAGATAAAAAAAAAAAAAAAAAAACTATAACGACAAAAAAATTAAGTATACGTAAGTTTAAATGTGGGTTTTTTTTTCCACAGAATAAACACTGAGAATTAAAAGGACGGGTCAGGAAGAGGCAACTGCAGCAACTCTGTGTGCTCATGAAAATGATAAATGCATCACATTTATCAAGTCTGGCAGACCATGTATTTAAAATAAATGGATTAGACGAGGATTACTCATTGAGCCTCAACTCCTTTTTGCATCCCTGTGTTTTCTACTTGTGATATGAGTATTACCAAGGACTGTGATCACATAAGTCACGGTATGGAAAACACAACAGGATTATCTATGCTGGAGTGCTGAAGTCTCATCTTCACCTCCCACCTCGTATAGGGAGCAGAAAAGTACATGGCTGCCATTTTGCTGCAAGTGTGTGGAATAAAGGCCAATTCAAATTGTCATAATCCCATTAGTCTACTCAAGGTCCCTGTCCGACCACCCTGCATAATGAGGATATAAATGCTACTGGGGCAATATCCATAAGTATCTGTTCTCATAAAGAGAATTATTCATTCCTCTTGTGTCATGGACAACATCTAATTCAATTAATCTCCCCTCACAGAAACTGAATATTACAATTTTTAAAGAATCTATGTCCGCCCCTTCACCAATTATTAACATGGTTGCTGAGACTTGTTTATCCTCTTTGATATTCAACCCCTGCCTACTCAGCTCCATATATAACACAGTTCATTTGAACAATGACCGCAATAACTTTTATAATTCAATCAGTTAAGAAACATCAAAGCCAGAGGCCAAGAAGTGACAGGGGGCGTCAGTAAAAAATGAAATTACAGCTCTATGATGGTGTTTTGTACCACCTGTCGTGTCAGTATGTTCAGATAACAGCCAGTCACCCAAAGGTTCAGAAGTAAATTAATAACAGACAGCAAATTAGGAACTAGACAAAGTCAATCCAAAACACGTTTAGTCCTGTGATAATCATCCAACTGCACTAAATATTCAGCTTTGTTTAGTTGATATTCACTACTAAATACAAACTAGAAGCTAATTCCTTTTGAGATTTTTTTTGTTCAAGTTTGTCTTTTTGTTGTTCTTTGTCTTGTGCTACTTTGTTTGTTCTAATGTCTTAAAAAGAGCAGAGATATTTTTCATCAGCTCATTTAATCCAATAACAGAGTGAACTGCTGAACTCATCTTTATATGACAACAACAGGGTTGGGTGATGTGGGATGCCAAACAGTACTGATCATAGATGAGTCACATATTTGTCAGTGATTTAAAATACATTTCATTGGAGAATGATAATTTTTGTCTGTTTGAAACTCTGACATGTAAGGTAACTTTTAAGGTAAGGGAACTAAAATTTAAAATCTACATTACAAGATGCACACACAATTTCTCAGTTCTCAAAACAATAGTTTTTCTTGCTATAACCATTCCTCCTGTTTATGCTTGCCATTAAGAGATGCCTGAGACAAAATTAACAGACTGCTTTCTGTACAAAACTAGGAACTTAATCCTTTGACACCAACAAGATTCAAGACAGTATCCAGTCTCATATAACAATATCAGCAATGAATAATTACATTGCTCAGTATAAAGTGATGTATCCCATTGGGATGAGGGTACGTACAAGAAAAGAGTTCAAGTCTATATCGCAAAAACTCTTTCTATACAGTTTAAGACCCTCCACTTTGTAACCTAGCAACTGGTGAACTCAACATGGCACCTATTGTAATTCTAAAACTAGCTAAGCTGTGCGCCAGACATAATTATATCTTTCCTGAGCCAATCACATAAGGCCCTGAGCCATAAATAACAGACTGCTCCCCTACAGAGTACCAGTCTGTGCCGAAAAGTCAACAAACGCTTTCTCCAGTAGTGGCTCTTGCTCACTACTGGATTCTGCTTGCTCTGAGGAAGACAAACATAGAGGGAGGGAGAGAGAGAGACAGAGACCTATAGGCTTACAAGGAGAATGAGTAGGAGAGATAGGGAGAGTTGAGAGAAAAAGAAAAACAAATGTAGTCTGTGATTACTGAGTCATAATGACGGCTTGGATGGGACTGTGGCTATGAGCTATGTCATTAAAGACAGTGCCGAGTGGCTGGAAAACCTACAGTCTTCTATTTGAAACACTGGCATGCTGAAAGACAAGGACGCATAGCACTGAGTTCCAAATGTCTTTTTCAAATAGCTTCTTCAAAGTTATTACAACATTTCACAAATATTACACCAATATTTCAATAGCAGAAGCTTTGTTGTGAGTGGCTGGGGCTTCACTTTCAAGGCTTATTACCCTGTGCATGTTTTTGCCAGACAGCTACCGCAGCGCTCTGTGAAACAGCTTAGTCTCCGGGGCCTTATATTTAGATTTTACGACCAATATTGAATTCTAACCCAAGATATTTTCACCAGGGTGATTTAAGATGTCACCTCAATAGGGCAACAAGTTATGACTGCAATTACTATCAGATCACATCACATCACATGGTTGGAAGAGGACATTGCAACATTTGTTCCCTCTGGGTGATGAGAGATAGGATTGGAACCCCGTCTGAACATAAGACATTACTAACATGTTATAAAGTAATGGAGCACTTGTTTTACTCATCGGATTTGAGACTTTATCTAACCCCTTAATGTTATATCATCATTGTTATGTCATGGTGACAAGTCACAACAACAAAATGGCTGCATGGCATACAATGACAAAGCCATTTCTGAACAAGGATATGACTTATAAGTTGCTGCAACGCGTTTTGAAATACACTTCATTTTTTTAAGAAAAAACTGACTTTATCAGCTAAACTACCAACTGGACCTGCAAATAAGTTTTTATCACATATTTCTCAAGATGTGTAAACTGTGACTAATAGAAGTATGTTAAGATATCATAAGCATTTATCACATAATAAAAGCGGATGCGTCCTATATTTCTCCTGCCTTCATATGCTGTTTGTTTTATTTAGCACCTCTTGTAAGAGGGTGACACTTTCAAGACTTCAGTGTGATGTATCTAGTGAGTCATGATCTCATCCATGTTTGTGGCATATAAAGCTTACATAAATGCACATCTGGACCGGTATTATGTCAATGCCTGTATTTAACCAGATGAATCAGTCCTTTCTGTTATCTGTTGCTATGATGAAGTAAACTTCCTGACTGTAACTGCAGAGTCAAACAAAAAAACTGTGTAGTCGAATGGTAACATTTTGAGGAAGCACTGAACACTTCACATTTTTTAAATGTTATGCTATGACAAGGGCCAGACAAAGAGCACAGTATAGGCCTTCATAACTTTTTCCTAAAGAGTGATTATAGAGGTTACATCACTGTTTTGTTCTTACCATATGGTTGTGATGTTGTGACTTTTGAATAAAAAGCTAATTCTAAAATTAAATCACATTAGCTCTCAGAGACACCCTACTGCCTTTAAAACAATAATAGAGAAATCTGTCTCATCTCCGCATGCAAACCTGAAGGACAAAAGTATTCTTCTAGTGGAGAGGAGACTGTGTGTGATGCTACAGACAGAACAGCCTGACCCCTCTCTCAGCTCCCAGGACATTTTCTTCAAGCCTCCCTATTGGGATTCTGGTAGCCTACATTCGCTGCTTCAAGGTCGGCAGCAGTGGCAAATTAAATTACTTGTCCTGTTTTGTGCGGTTGGCGCTGGGTCAACAGCATCTTGGCTAAAATGATGAGTGCGGGATTCTGAGGGGAGCTGCATTTGTCCTGACCCTCTGGTGTCATGTTTGCAACTCAAGTAGCAGCAGTGAAAAGAGCTGAAATCAAAAGCAGTGTATTAAATTCTGCCTCTGCAATCACTTGCAGAAAAAAATGAAAAAAAAAAAAAAAAATCAATTACCTCTGCTTTCAAATGCACCACTTTATACTGTTGCCTTTACGATTACCCTGCTGCTGCAGGATGTCATGTGCTTGCACATGAAGTGAGGCTTGAATTCAGTTAGGCCTAATTTTTAACTTTCATTATAACATACGCCACCTACTGGTCATCATTGATATCACAAAGAAAGTATGTAAGTAAGTATTTTTTAAGCATTTTCAATTGATTTTATTGTGGTTGCACTCAGCCACAGTGATATTACAGTTACCTTTAAACTCACATCATTTAATAAGCAGAATCCTCATTCCAACAGTCACGATGCTTTTCTGTCATGTTGGTATCCTGTGTTGGCTGTCTCTACAGCAGTATGTGGAGTTTATCTCTCTTGCTGATGGGTTGTTATCAGCAGACACAGCAGACACACAGCTTACACACTACACTGTGGAATGGAAGGAACTCAGAATATGTAACATGGTGTCAAAACACAAGCAAACAGGAGACGTGATATTATGCGACACCCAGCTGCGCAAAAGTGTGTCACAGTGGTTTGTTGTCAGAGATACCAGCAACACTTAAAGACCAAATAAAACAAATAGTTCACTTTCACAAAGGCCACATCACCAAATAATAAATATGGACATGTTATACGTTACCTCTGTAGAATAAGGTAAAGTGTAGTGCATTTAGGTGCATTACAACTAATTGGCTGAAAAAATGGCTGATCAAAACAGAGCTCACCCTTCAGAATGACACAGCACACACTGGGGATGTGGGCCTAACATTATAATGAGCGGACAAGCTTCAGCTCCTAAATTTTATAAATAGAGAGGCTTTCAAGAGGAAGAAGGCCAAACATTTTAGACTGAGTGGTGCTGCAGGCACAGGTGACCTCATACATAATGTGAAGCCATTAAGGTAACATCTCCAGCAGAAGGTTTATTGGTTGCTGCACAGTACCATAGTCATCACACACATCCACAAGAAAATAACCATCAAACAAACAGTAGTTGCAGGTCCTCTTGGTGATAAGTAAAACACTGATATTGATGTTCTTTACCTGCAAAACATGCATTATAAAACTACAAGATTTATACTTCTAATATACAAATATTGTCTCATACTATCCATCTGCACACAGGATGTGGCAAAACACAGACTTCTTTACTATAATATAATCTTTTATATTTGTCTGAGGAGACACAACACAACTTATCCTTTCTCATTTTATCTGCATATGAGCTCAGTTAATCAATTATTCTTGTTTTCATGGTTTATATTCCTGCAGCTTAACAACACTGTTATTATTATCAATAGTTGGAGATGCTACAAATTTCACTGTTCCAACCAGAAGAGGTCAGTGAAACTGCTTTCTATTCTACATCTAAACACTAGAGAGCAGCAAAGCAGCACTAAACAGACACTCACATTATCCCCATGGTTGTAAATACTAATATGTTCAACGTTTATATGCAAAAACACTTGAACCACACACAGCAGCTATCTGATTATTTTTTACAGCTGTCTACATCATCTTGTTGTCAGCTAAATGTGCATGATTTCATGATGAATGTCAGCCACCACAATGAGGATAACCAGTGTGGAAACTGGTCTGGCTGTTTGGAGATAAATGATTGTCACACAGTGCACAAATTTAGAGCAAAAATAAGAAAGTTAAGGTTTAAGTACCAAATGTTTGACAAATAAAAATGTCTATTTTCAGGTATTTTAGCAACAGTGAGAAGTAGTCTAAGTTTAAACAAGAACGATAGGCCTCTCCCAAGTACCTATTGTTGCTTTACGTTGACAGAGTAGATGAATATTTAACAGGAGGAGGGAAAGTAGCAGGCATCAGATCTCTAAGAAGAAAATACTTTCTCCAACATGTGACCTGACTATCAATAGTCTGATGACAGACTAGATTGCTCCTCTTGATTGGCTGCTCATTTCTTTGCTGAGCTTTGAAACCAACTTTGAATGAAAATGGACCTCTGAGTAGTGATAGACTAGAGTGCTCACAGATCAGATGGGGCCGTGTGCTGAGGTGGGTGTCTATGAGAGAAATGCAGACAGGGTGAAAATGTGTTCGGCCAGGACCATGGACAGCAGGCAGAGGCTTATCCAGGTGATCCGTGCCATGCGGACGGAAATCAGAAAGCTGGAGCTTGAGAACATGGGGCTGAAGAGAAGAGCTGGAGCCAATCTCCGAAAGAATGCAACAGTTCCCATCATTACAGCAGAGAGCAGAGGTAAACGGACTGTTATTATTAACAGGATGCATTGTTAAATCAAGCAGAATATAGAGGGACATTCATAACACTGTATTAACTACTGATCACTCATTTTGATGTTTTTGTGGCTTAACTATAAGGTTTAAGATTGTTTAGAACTGGGGGATATTAATATTCTGCCTAGGATTGTTTTTTCCTGAAAATTAAAAATTGTAAATGTTTATTTTCTGGGGACTCACCTATTTGTTGTTGTGTGTCCTTCTCTCCTCGCAGAAAGCGTCGTTATGACAGTCAGAAGGTATTCAGTCTTCCAGCCACTGGTCAGACATCGGGATTTACAGCTGAACAATGTAATAAGAGAGAGGTGGACTGGAAAACAACAACGAAGACAGTTAACATGTTCTAACTGAACATATGTGACAGTGAATACAGCGCTATATAAACATATATGACTGAATGGCGGTCGTGTGTTGCTTCATCAAAAAGGTAGCTAGCTTGATATGGTGTGCGACACGATAAATCAACTTGGTATTTGAAGAAAACAGTATAGCCTGTTACTGTCACTGAATAAAGTGCTGCTGCTTTGTCAGTATTTTAAGTACATTCATGTATTTTCTATTCTCTGCATGAACTTATTATGTACTTACGATGTTTTGCCGAAATATTAATATCATAACGACGTAACGGCTGAGGTCTGAGTGAGCGGCTGTCATCAACCTGTGGAGTGCACCTGTCAGTGTGGCGACTTCAATTCTCGCGAGATTTCAGTGTTGCGCAGTGGAGTACAGCCGTCCGCCATCACTGCATCCAGGCTAGCATTAGCCAAAAACCACTGAGAAGAGAGCGAGTGACAACATAACAGACACACAGACCGACCTAATTCTTTAAAGGGGGAGGTAACTGGGTTTCCCTGCCGCTTTCCTGGCGTAGAAAGCAAACTAGCAGCTGCCTTTCATGTAGTCTTTAAGTCAACTTAGAAACGTAAGTCGCTCTAACTAATCATGTCCAACCTCAAAGGCGGCACCAAGAAGGACACCAAGATGAGGATACGAGCTTTTCCTGTAAGTATTTACCGGCTCTTGCCGCTGAGAAGCTAACTGTGAGACTCGAGTACCGGAGATGACAGGTTTTAATGCTAGCAGCTGCCTGCTAGCTAGCTGGGCAAGCGAGAAAAACATGTCATTGTCCAGTGAAAATTGCTATTAGCTGAATAAAATCACCCGAAGCACATTCACCATGTTATTAGCTCAATTAATTCAGCGTTAGCCAATTTCTCAGTTTGAACAGATTCGTCGTCTGACATGAGCTAATGTTAGCACATATAAGAAAACTTCTCCAATGAGAGACTAGAAAATAGTAGCTAGCTGAGTAGCAGGCCTGAATGTTAGCTGGCTTGACGTTAGCCAAGTTGCAGTCAGTCAGCAAGAATCATCACACTGTGAAAACGCTGTGATACACACGGGCTCATTTTGTTATTTTTCACTGCAGCACGTATTTCACTCAGGATCTCATGAGTGACAAACAAAATGTTATCATGGGGTGTTAGCTTGAGAGCTAACGCATGTTAAGCCCAACTTGATACTATAGTAAACATCCCTAAGGTAACTTGAGTATGTTATGTTGTTGAGGTTGTCAGTCCAGCTACCTGGTACTTCTACTACCACAGTCACGTCATGATCTGATCACCATCCACTGATCACTGAGCTGAATCACAAATTGACCCACTCAGTGAGTCCCCCAACCTATTTGTCATGCTAAGGTGATATTATGCGGTTTTGTCCACTTAGCCCTTGCAACACTCTCCCATTCCTGGCTGAAACTGTTTGTGTGAAACAGACAAATGTTTTTCTTTGTTGAGTAATCAGATTTATGAGTGGGTGTCTTGCAGAGTGAGTCAGTGAGCAGATGAGTGAGTGAACAGTCAGTCCTCTCAAATTTTTAGTTTACAAGACCAACCAGCTAGACTAGGGTAAAGCCCCCCGCCAGATTGTAGGTTTCAGTCAAATATGCTACATACTCATACATCATAACATACTCAAGCTGGTTTCAATCTGGCTCCCAATCTTCATTTTTAAATTGAAACGTGAAAGGTTGATAGTGGTTTTAAATAAGACAGTTTCGGCCACAAAATTCAATACGTTGCAACAGATAAAGAAGTTTGACACTCTTCGTGATTGGTTTACTATTGTCTATCCTTCCCCTGTCCAGCTTAAGGGGCACGTTTAGGGAAAAATGTTCTTTTAAATCTTATATATCTTAATTCACTTAATTTTTTTATATTTTAATTCTGCATCGTGCATGTTAAGATGAAATTTTGCAGTGACAGCCAGAAATATCCCAACAATGACCAAATCACTACATAGAAGCTGTCTCTTAACTGATACTTGACACTGCTCTGTCAATTTACTTTACTAGGTTTTTGTTTGTTTGTTTGTTTTTTATTTTCTATATTTGGGGGGTTGATCCTCACTTTCTGTTTAAAAAAAAAAAAAAGCAGCTCCCATGCCGTGGACCTAATATGCTTGATCAAATTGCTACTGTACACTTAGCATAGTTATTTTGATTGGTCGCAGACAGAATAATTAAGGTGTCATCTGGTGTCACCTACCATTGTATTAAAGATAAATTTGAAATGTGTGCATGTGTGACGTGTGTCACTTTGTCACACCCCAACTTGTCTGTGAATGTGAAACAGACATTAGTGATTTAAAAACCTGTGTGTTTTCCACCATGCAAAGTAGAGATTGTTTGGTGTGTAAATAAAGCAGGAAAGTATTGAAATCTACATGGACATAACTCTAGAGAGCTACAATACTGTCAGGCATGACTGCAACTGTATATATTTTCGGTCTACTTAATTATATTTCAATGAATAACCCTTGACATTACTGTTGTTATCTGTTGGTACCACATGAAAGTAATGAAGAATAGATCATTTCAAATAAACACTTTAATTTCTATGTCTCTGCTTAGATGACAATGGATGAGAAGTATGTGAACAACATCTGGGACCTTTTAAAGAATGCCATCCAGGAGATCCAGAGGAAGAACAACAGTGGACTAAGCTTTGAGGAGCTGTACAGGAATGCCTATACCATGGTGCTCCACAAGCATGGGGAGAAGCTCTACACAGGCCTGAGGGAGGTCGTCACTGAGCACCTCATCAACAAAGTAATAAAAAAAATCTTATTATCAGCAGTTTCAAGAACACTGGTATTTTCAACATTGGTATTTTAGGCAAATCTATACATGTAGTGTTAACACCATTCTGAGGAATGTTTTAATGAAGTTGTAATAAAAAACAGCCACATTTGCTTTTTTCCTAATCGTGAAGTATATGAATGGGCCGTGGATGTAACCTTTCCTAACAAGCAGCTTTGTAGCAGTCTGACCTGATCTACACTGGTTTTCTCAGGATCTGATCTGATTTGATTTTGTTTTCAGGTACGGGAAGATGTCCTTAACTCCCTAAATAATAATTTTCTGCAAACACTGAATCAGGCCTGGAATGACCATCAAACTGCAATGGTTATGATCAGAGACATCCTCATGTACATGGTGAGTAGGCTCGTGTGTGTGTCTTGCTATTTCCATTACAAACAAAAACGATGGAGAAGATAATTAACAAAGGTCTTAACCACCATGCAGTTGAGCTTGCCACTTTTTTGTCATTTAGAATAGACTGCAGGTTATAGGTTTACTTCGTATATTGCCCTTTAAGTGGATCATAATGCCTGTTCTGTGTCGTGAATAATTTTGTCCTTTGAAAAAATGTCCCTTTGTGTTCAACTATGGCCAGCTTTAGACTACATCATGTTCTGGACTTTGATTGTAAGGTGCTGTTTCATTTTTAAGCCTAACAATGAGCCTCTGTTGCTGTGTTTATTTGTTTTGTGGGAAAACTGGCAGGACTAGTTGATTTACTTTAGCTTGCAGTAAGTCCAAAGTGTTTATGGGGCTGTATGTGAGTGAGTGAGTGAGCCCTTGAGATGGACACAAGTGTAGGCTAAACAATGGCACCATCGGTGCACAGACACTTCTCTCCTGCAGTTCTTTTGTTCTAGAGTCGCCTTTTCCTGTCCTGCTTTACCCTGGGTAGTCGGCTTTCTGTTACTTAACTACTGCACATTCACAGCCTGCTGTTGTTTTTACCTGCTGACTGCTGGTGAAGAGCTAGACAGACATAAGTATGACTGTGCCATTCTCGCCCCAGATGCATTTACCTCGTTGCACAAGGTTGCTCTGCCTCTCTTTAGTTCTCTGGACATTGTTTTTGTCCAGGAGTGGAAAGACAATTTATATACTTTCACCTACTATTCATTAATTTTATTCCAGCCTAGTGCATGTGTGTATTTTTTCTTAAATATTAGCTCCTGTAGCCTGCTTTGTTAAATACAGTAATAAAATATATAGATATATACACAGGACCTTTAGTCTCTAAAGGCTGTTAATGTGATTTTAACATGGACCTTTTTTGTAATTTAATGCTCAGTATCATGTCTCTGGCAGTGACTTAGTCAGTCTTGTGGTGTTACTTTTTCTTTCCCTATAGAAATGGATAAAGAGACAGAGGCACCTCCACATTTTCAATGGAGGACAGACTATTAAGGCTATATGATTTGTGTATACACAGAGATTTTCCTGTATAAATGGCATTTATCTCTTTTGTACCTTGGATACAACATAGTCTAGATGTATTTTCGCGTGTATATTTAAGATGATGTGGGTTGTAGGTATTTAAGGTGGCAACTCTGCATGCATCAGTAGTCTGAGGGCGAGGCTTGTGGTCGAAGCGTCATTTAAAAAATCTATTTTCAACTATTGCTCAATGTTTTGTTTTTTTTTTTTTAATCCGGCACCCTCCCTATTATATCATAGAATGCATGTGTTGTTTTATCATTTTCTGCTTATGTTGGCAGGATCAACAAGATGTGGTCTACATTAAATATAAAGAGTAACATGTATGGTAATTCCAAGTAACATCTTCAGAGGCAGTTGTATGGTTAAAACCCACTTCTTGTAATCTGACACTGGCTAATAGTCATTCTGTACTAAGGTTTGTAATGTCAAATCTTCTGATGCAATCTTACTGACTGTTGTAGTTACAACATTCAGTTTTACTTGCATATTAAGCCTATATAACAAACACTCCGCACCACATTGAATTGTATTAGCTGTAGTATTTTAACAGTGACTAGAATAAAAGATACTGGACGATGACAATTAATACTCACCACACAAATTGTAGATTCTTATAGATATCCAGACTTTTTCCATGTGCTTTTTCCAAGACAGATTTAGGTCATAGTACTTCTTTCCATGCGCACAGTGATTGATGTTCATTCTGTCATCTCGCAGGACCGGGTCTATGTTCAACAAAACAACGTGGAGAATGTGTACAACCTCGGCCTCATCATATTCAGGGACCAGGTGGTGCGCTATGGCTGCATTCGAGATCACCTACGACAGACGTTACTGGACATGATTGCCCGTGAGAGAAAGGGAGAAGTTGTAGACAGGTACGTTAGAGTGTCGCTTCACTGATTGTTCTCAAGGATTGTTGTCGCTGTAGGCTCCCTCCAGGTTGCTTCATGTTTCAGTTGGATGAAAGGTTTTTGTTTTCTTAGTGCATTTATCAACATAGTTAATGGTCATTTTATTAACTGCTGATATCTAATATGGTCGTCTTACATTAATTCATTATAGGGGGGCCATCAGAAACGCCTGCCAGATGCTTATGATTCTCGGCCTGGACGGCAGGTCCGTATATGAGGAGGACTTCGAAGGCCCTTTCTTAGATATGTCAGCTGAATTCTTCCAGGTGAGTATGTGGAATGTTTTTTTTTTTTTTTGGTACATGTGTGTAACAACTGAAAGTCTTCACACTAAAACAACATACAATGCCTTCTCTTCTAGATGGAAAGCCAAAAGTTCCTAGCAGAAAACAGTGCCAGTGTCTACATAAAGAAAGTAGAAGCCAGAATCAATGAAGAGATCGAGCGAGTTATGCACTGTCTGGACAAGTCTACGGAAGAGCCCATCGTCAAGGTGGTGGAACGGGAGCTGATTTCAAAACACATGAAGACCATTGTAGAGATGGAGAACTCTGGCCTTGTACATATGCTCAAAAATGGCAAGACAGAAGGTACAATCATGACATTCTCTACATTTAAGCATTTCATGAATTTGGTTGTGTTTTTGTAGCCATTATTCTGCATTTTCTTTTTGTTTTTTAATTTTTTTCCCATCATGTCTCCCTCTCACTCTGTCTCTCAGACTTGGCCTGCATGTACAAGCTGTTCAGTCGTGTGCCAAATGGCCTGAAAACGATGTGCGAGTGTATGAGCTCTTACTTGAGAGAGCAAGGCAAAGCTCTGGTGTCAGAAGAGGGAGAGGGCAAGAACCCTGTCGACTATATCCAGGTACTTAAGTACAACAGTGAGTCCAAAAATTGATTCTTTTGTTGAGTGATCTGGATTATGTCATCTCTTTGTAATTGCCTCTTCATCAGGGCCTGCTAGATCTGAAGACACGGTTCGATCGTTTCCTCCTCGAGTCCTTCAACAACGACAGACTCTTCAAACAAACCATAGCTGGAGACTTTGAGTATTTCCTTAACCTCAATTCTCGCTCTCCCGAGTACCTATCACTCTTCATCGATGATAAGCTCAAGAAGGGAGTCAAAGGGGTATGTGCCTTTTTATTTTTTCAACTTGCAGGCCACATATTTCTTCATTTAAACACGCTGTCACTTGTATTGCATGTCTTGCACATTGCCTCACTGTTTTTCCTCATCTTTCTTGACCAGTTGACAGAACAGGAGGTGGAGTCGATCCTTGATAAGGCCATGGTGTTGTTCAGGTTCATGCAGGAGAAAGATGTGTTTGAAAGGTACTACAAACAGCATCTTGGTCGAAGGCTGCTGAGCAACAAGAGCGTCTCAGATGACTCGGAGAAGAATATGATCTCTAAGCTCAAGGTAAAAGGATGAGTTTTTACATACAACTAGATATGCTCTTTTACTATTCCTTATCATCCTCTCTACTCCTTGTCAGCTGTTTCAACTCATCACTCTCTGTGTTTTCCCTCTGCAGACAGAATGTGGCTGTCAGTTCACCTCAAAACTGGAAGGGATGTTCAGGGACATGAGCATCTCCAATACTACCATGGATGAATTCAGGCAACACATACAAACCACATCGGTAAGGCAGTCACAAGTTTGAAAAATAAAATAAAATCAAAAAGCGGACACATGTAAAACCAACATGTTTTACACAAAGTTGATATTAAAATGTATGTGAGGAAACATTTAAGATAACAAGACTGAGATGTGTGGTTGTGTTTAACTTTCATGTATCTCTCTCAGGCATCTCTAAGTGGTGTTGACCTCACGGTAAGAGTCCTTACCACTGGCTACTGGCCTACACAGTCTGCAACTCCCAAATGCACCATCCCCCCTGCTCCTCGACACGCCTTTGAAGTCTTCAGAAGGTAACACTCTTAAATTTACTCAACCGTTTTATAACACACACAGTGGGGGATGCTCAGTATTGATTTGTGCAAGTTTTAAGAAACATAATCTTGGCTTTTATTTCACAGGTTTTACCTCGCAAAGCACAGTGGCAGACAGCTCACACTGCAGCACCATATGGGTGGGGCAGACCTAAATGCAACTTTCTATGGAGCTATTAAGAAGGTATAAAATGTTGAAATACATTCCTATTGAAAATGATGTCTTGAAAATTAGTTTAAATAAAGCACATGATGCCTTCAAGGCAGTTATGTCGTAATTTGTGATGTTATCGCTTCAATTCACTTTCCCTTCTACTTCATCTGCAGGAGGATGGGTCAGAGGTGGGTGTGGGAGGTGCCCAGGTAACAGGCTCCAACACCCGCAAGCACATATTGCAGGTCTCCACCTTCCAGATGACCATCCTCATGCTCTTCAACAACAGAGAAAAGTGCACTTTTGAGGTGGGTGGCAAAGAGAAGCACATTTATCATGCTGCCTTAATCTCTGTTGATGTTATTTTTACTCCCTGTATCACTTGCACATATCGTTTCAAGCAAGGACAGAGTTTAAGAATGATCCGTGTCCCTCTCTTTTTACAACCTTGATTGCACTTTCTGTCCCAATCTATAGGAGATCCAGCAGGAGACGGATATTCCTGAGCGGGAATTGGTGCGAGCGCTGCAGTCTTTGGCCTGTGGGAAGCCCACACAGAGAGTTCTCACCAAGGAGCCAAAGTCCAAAGAGATTGAGAACGGCCATATGTTTACAGTCAATGATCAGTTTACTTCCAAACTGCACAGAGTGAAAATACAAACAGGTGAGCAAAATTTGTGAAAAACACGTGCATTGCTATAGACAGCTGGAGTGTCTGCTCGGAGCCAACGTCCATCCACGTCTTCTGTTTTGTGTAAAGCTCAGAACTTGGTCATCCTATCATTTTTAACCACCACAACTAAGTATAAATTTGATATAGAATATGAGCGATATACATCAGAAAAATTAAACGGTCAGTGAGTTGGAACCCCTGTGCTAATAGAAAAGGTTCACTTTGAAATATTTGTCTACATATTCTTCTTTAACCTTGTGTTGTCCTTGTTATCTACTTTTCAGTTGCTGCTAAACAAGGGGAATCAGACCCTGAAAGGAAGGAGACACGGCAGAAAGTGGACGATGACAGGAAGCATGAGATAGAGGCAGCCATTGTCCGAATCATGAAGTCAAGGAAGAAGATGCAGCACAATGTATTGGTGGCAGAGGTAAACCACACATGTTATGATGCAGTGTTAGGGCTTATTAGCTTAAATAATTCAGCATTTTTTGTCCATTAATTTTCCATCTCCAAAGCAGTGTTGATGTAAAATTCTGCACTTTCTCTTAACATCTTGTAACTTTGTGTCCTCAGGTGACTCAGCAGCTCCGTGCACGTTTTCTTCCTAGCCCTGTGGTAATTAAGAAGCGTATAGAAGGACTAATAGAAAGAGAATACTTGGCGAGGACACCAGAAGATCGTAAAGTGTACACTTATGTTGCGTAAAAGACAAACTGTGGAGGAGAGAACGAAGAGACTGGATGGGGGAATGGGATTTGTTTGTTTTCTTTGGACTGTTGTTACGCATGGACTGGAAGTTTCTTTTCAAGACAAATGCTGGGAACCTCATTCTTCATCCCTTACAAATCACAGTAAACACACACACAATGTTGGCACAGAAAAATTTCATCAGTTCTCCTAGATGATTTTTAAATCAGGCCCAGTCTTCCCAATCCCTGTGAGTTTTAACATGGATGGATCCAGCTTCAAGCTTTTCACAGTTTTACCCTTGTAGAGATAAAACTTGCAAAGAATCCCTTGGGAAAATGTGAATGCACCACATTATTATTATTATTATTTTTTGTTTGTTTGAATACTGTATAAAAATAATAAAATTATTAAAAATAGCAAATGTGGATTGTTACAAAACAAAAATAAAAATGACGAGTGTTGATGCTCTGTAGTTTCTCACAGAAATGTGTTGCTCACAGTCTACATCTGTCTTTTACATTTCACATCGAAATGTTTTAATTTTTTTTTATCTCAGGATGGATTTGAAAAACTGACATTTGCATTTCCCAAATTAATTTATTTTTTAAATTACATCAACAAATGTGTTTCAATTGGCTCTTTGTCAGGGTTCAGATATTTAGATATTATGTCGACATAAATATCATGTGGACCGAACTTCGTGTACATTTCCAACACTTTATAGGTGCCTCTTTGGAGATTGTGCAGTTTAGATTCATACACATCAGTTTAAAAACATGTGATGTCAGTGCTACATATTTCCATGTTTAAGCCACAAGTCATCATATTCCAACAAACACTTATTTCATCATCTAAACTACAGATGGGCATGCCATGTTTTACATGTATTCAGTGACAGCTACTGACTTACCCAGTTACATATTCAATCAACAGTTTACAATGTTTGGAGTGACACAGACAAGTTAACACATGTTGACATCATAGTTCAAACCTGTTTTCTGGAACGGACCCCTGGTGACAAAATGCCATCTTAAAAATGAACGAGCAGAATTAGGAGAGGCCTGAGACTAAATCTGACAAGTGTGTCACGTTTTAATAATTTAATGACACCACAGATATCCATCAGAATTTAGACAAACTGAGGTGTGGAGGGGCTCAGGGGACTGTTGCTCTCTGGATCAGGTTGTGACTTAACATCTTTGGCCAGAGTTTCCAGCTGAGTCATGAAACTCTGGATCTCTTGAGTCGAGCTGTGAGTCCAGGCCAGAGGCAGGTGAGAAGGAACAGGTTTGCGATCTGTTAACACAAACAATCTTTCAGAGCAAGTGACACCAGATAATAATGATGATAATCACAGTACAGTCCACAGAGGAATGAAAAAATGAAACATCTCTCTTGTGTATAACCTGTTATATTCAATAGATTAGCATCCTCCTGAGGACACGGTGATGACAGTGACAGAAGGGAGATTAGCTATGCATTGTGGTTGTATGGACCCTGTGACACGTTTCTTACCTTGAAAGAATTGCCCGCTGCGTGTTCTGGCTGCAGCTTTAGACAAGGCCAACCACACAACAGTGTCGGCTCCTTGCTGTACACTGCGCAGTCTCTCCCCCATCATCTGGTGGAACTGAGGCATTGATGTGGAAACAGCTGGAAAACAAGTAATAAAAAAAAAAAAAACAATCAGCTGATGTAAGTGGTGTGTTTATATTCCTAACAAAAACTGGAATGCTGTTTCTGCAGGGAAGCATCTACTACTATCTGCTTTTTTTGTTCTGGACACATAGTTGCTTACTGATGTCTTATCAAAAGACTGAAAAACAAATCGGCCACTATAAGAGACTGATCATGCATTTTGTTTTCAAATAGTTATATATTTGTGATCAAATTTTCAAATATAGATTACTTGTCAATGTTGCAGAGAGCAAAAAAAAGATCACAGTTATAAATAAGTCAGGAAAATTAATTTAATGGTCTAAGAGAAATTCTCACTGTCAGCCACATTTGGGTGAATCTGGGTTCAGTTGCTTTTTGAATTAATCTTTAATCCTTGTTATGTTTTTTTCCCTCTGATACTTTATAAATAACAAAAAGCAAAGACATAATGATCAGTAATGAGTGAATGAGTGTGTACCTGGTGTATCTACCCAGCCTGGATGCATCACAGAGAAGTGAATGACAGGGTTGACTTTGGCCCAGTGTTGCGTCAGCACCACCTGCTGTCTCTGAAACGAAACAACAAATGGTAAGTATCTCTTACTTTGACTTTTTTTAACCTAATGACTTTTTTTTTTTTTTATCACTAAGATTCAGAGCCATATTTTAAAACGCTTGCTTCCTCATCTGGATGACATCATCTTCTCTTACCTTGTTTTGGGCGTAAACCATGACGCCATCAAAGTATCCTCTCTCTGACTGCAAGTCATCAACTGTGAGTTTCTGGACCAGCATGCCCCCTGAGGACACAGTGATCTAACAGGGCAGGGAGAAAAGGAGATCAGTGTGTTTAGACAACAGCCACTACAGTACACACAAAAGTGGCATTATGCTGTCCACATGATGCAAATGAACACTTTGTGTATGTGTGTATTTGTCAGTGTGTTCACACCACTCTGGGATCCCGGCTCTTCTGTAGAAGTGGTATGAGAGTCTGGGTGAGGATGTACACCCCTGTAGATATGGAGAAAGACTTTAGCTTGAATTTCATATTTAAAACATATCTGTATAACCACATGTTACACTCTGACCAATCAGATCTCACCCATAGTGTTGGTGGCAAAGTTTTTCTCCAGTCCCTCAGCGTTCACCTCTCTCTTGTGAACCATACACCCTGCGTTATTTATCTGTGTTAAAATAAGATAACACTGCTAAGTCTAAACCAACATCATAATAGAATTAGTCAAAGATCTGTGATGAAGATGACAGGAGAACGGTGATACATACTAACACATTTAAGGATGAATACTGTTTCTTGAAGACCTCCGCAAACTCCCAGACCTTGTGCGTCTCTGACAAGTCCACAATATGGACGTATACCTCCTGAAACAGCCAGACTGATCATGAGTTTAATTCTTTCTCACAAAACAAGAGGTTTGTCATTTTGCTTCCTAAAGTGGATAAATATTTTGCTAAACATCACTCACTGTATTCCCAGACTGATCAACGATGTCTCCTCTGGCTTCTTCTGCTTTATCTTTGTTCCTACACACCATGTGGACTGTCCCGCCTATAAACAAAATATGAGGCTTTATTCTGAATCAATACAAAATGCATTTACAGGCTGCGTAAATCTGCAGAATGTACCTTTTTTGGCTATTGCCAAGGCTGTTGCTCTACCAATTCCACTGTTGGCTCCAGTGATCATAAAAGACCTTCCAACAACAGACACATCCAGATCCTGTGGCTCAAAGTCTTTGGACGCTGCCTCATATCCCTTCCTGAAGGAACACAGGAAACACACTTATCAGTATGAGAGGAATATTTTTTTTAAAGGAAAGAAATACAAAGTCCCAGATTGATAATTTCTAGTTATCTTTCCAGTAAAATCAGGTGATGTGAATGTCATCCTCAACATTCATCAGCTGTCAATGGAGCTATTGTAATTGTAGATAAAGGCCAGTTTGTGTGGTGATGGGTGCCATACAGAGACCAGACCTTTGATATTACTCTGTTTACCAGCCTTTATACTTAAGTAAATGATATATATATATATATATATATATATATATATATATATATATAAAAACACATTTTGCAGATAATAAATCCTACATTTATACTTCAACATGCAATAGAAAGAAAATTACACTGACTAAAACTACAAGACACAATTACATTTTTTCTATAAATGAGCTGCAAAGTAGTTTTCAGAACTGACCTTGTATACTGGTGGATCCCATTCAAAAACCAGATGACATTTCGGTACATAGACATGTTATCAAGTGAATTATCCCTCAAAGAAGTGCAGCAGCTTGTCAGTCCTCGTCTGCTACTGTCACAGACCAGGATCACATGAATCAAGCAGAGAAAGGAGAACACTTACTGCTCTCTACCGACCATGCATGGGAATAACACTTATATCACTCAACCCTGACGCTCGGTCAGTGATATGAATTTAAGTTTTACCAGCTCATTCATTACATTGCTTTGCAGGAATCACGTGGTAGGTGTCTTTATGGCTGGGCTGAGCCTCTGCTCGGGTTCATCACTGTTGTTCACACTCCTCCGTCCGGGCGGTTGGGAGCGTTTGGTGACGCGTCCTGCAGGAGCCGCACCTCCGGCGGCCCGGGAGGGCGGAGTTTAACAACTTTCCCACTGACTGGAGTGGACGACGGACTGAGAATGCGCTCAACCGGAGTAGTTGACCCTTTGTGAGGGTTAAAGCTGTTTATTTTTTTTTTTTTATCTTGTTTTGATAAGCGTTTTACAGCTTTTGGCGCGTCGTCACAATGGTGAGTGAATTTATATTCCTGCTCATATCTGTAGCTGTAAAAGCAGCGTCTGTTCACCTGTTACACCTGTTGTCGCTGATAAGTAGCTAAAGCTACAAACTGCACCTCTGCACCACTTCCCTTTTGTCTTTTCTTTTTTCTTCTTCTTTTTTTTTTTACTCTAAAGCGTGTTTGTCCTGGTCAGGCCACATAGTATCGACTTTATTTTTGTTTCTAGTGTGAGTAGTTTTATTCATTTATTCTTGAGCTCATCCCATTTAATAGCTACAGACGGAAGTAAGGTGTACGTTTCCTTAACTGGCCTTCGTTAAACTGGTTTCGGCACTTTCCGTCGAGTCGAGCCCAACGAGCACTTCACTGCTTTTCATATGTATTTGCCTAACAGCACAACACACACACACACACACACAGACACACACACACACACACACACACACACACTCACACTCACAGAGGGGAAATGGAAATACCAGTTCAGTGGTTTGGTGTGGTTTTATACGAATAGATTTATATCACTCAAATAATTATAATAATACTAGTATTGTGTGTGTTAGGCCCATGTCCTTTTTATTTATTTATTTTTTAGACCAATTGACATTGTCCTGAAATTTCCCAGTACGTTAAAAAGGCTCCAAAGGTCGAGAATATTTACACTGTATAGGGTACACAGTGTTTTTTTTTTTTTTTTTTGGTTTCCTGAAGTTGTGTCTTTATATGTTGTGTGAAATATTAAAATGATCACTGCAATAAATTAATATTGTCTGTTGTCTCCTTAAGGGTAAATCCCTTGGTTTGAACAGTGCTTTGCAGTAAGATACTGTGTGTGAGAGAGGGTATATTATATATTTAAGCATATCGATAAATGTACTGTCTCTCTTCTGTCTTTATGTAATGCAGGCTTTGCCGCAGATTTCATGCACACACAGTCAAAATGGTCAGTTTTATTTTTAGAGTTCAGTATCACCAATTTCTCGACACAAGACACCCCTCTGTCTTCGGACCTTCGATCCAGATAGAGACAAACGCCACAGAAAAACAACTGGCTCACTCTTACTAGCTTCTCGCAGGAACAATGAGAGGAAGCTGAAAAGGAAACAGTGTTTTTCTGACAGAAGTATAGGGAAGATGAATGCCCATTTTGATATGTAGCCAGATCTATTTCCAACATTCTCCAAACATCCAAATGCCAACTCCTCAGGTCTCAAAAATGAGAAAGGAAACTTCTTCTTCAACCGTTTGTTGACCTTCGCATTGTTTCCTGTCTAGTGATTTTTTTCCTCCTCCTTTGTTGATCATGTTTGGTCAATGGAGTTAGTATTTAATGAGCCATGACAACAGGAAACCACTTGTTTGACCCCTGGTTTGCGTGTGTGTGTGTTGAAGGGTAGTTAATAATGTCCTAAGGCATGGTAGCGTGTGTGGAGATGTGTGTATTTGTTGGTCATGGCCCCTCTGATCCTGCGGCGTGTCTGTGTTGTTAGATGCGCTTCCTGCTGCTCTTCAGTCGCCAGGGGAGGCTGCGTCTGCAGAAGTGGTTCACACCCATGTCAGAGCGGGAGAAAAAGAAGATCATCAGGGACATGACCACCATGGTGTTGGCACGGCAACCGCGCTCCTGCAACTTCCTGCACTGGAAAGACCTTAAGATTATTTATAAGAGGTGGGAGCTTGTTTACCTCGTTAAAATTACTTGTTGTTCCTTTTGTTGTTGGGCAGCAAGACCACCAGTTTCTTTATCACAGAGTTTCACCGAATTCATCATTTATCCACATCAGTTAGTAGTTCATAATGATTTGTTTTCCACCTTTACTTCAGATATGCAAGCCTGTATTTCTGCCTAGCCATAGAGAGTGACGAGAATGAGCTGATAGCCCTGGAGGTTATACATCGTTACGTGGAGCTGCTGGACAAATACTTTGGCAATGTATTTCACAGTTTTTCATCTTCTTTCATTTAATACAGAATTATAATTTGAAGTGTAATGCAAAAAAAAAAAAAAAATGAATGCAGTTTTAAATGTGTTCACCATCATGCCTCTCCTCAGGTGTGCGAGCTGGACATAATCTTTAACTTTGAGAAGGCCTACTTTATCCTGGATGAATTTCTAATGGGAGGGGAGATTCAAGAAACATCCAAACAGATTGTGAATCGCTGTATTGAAGCTTCAGACATGTTACAGGAGGTGAGTTGCTGTGACACATATGCACACACACAAGCACACGCATACACAACACAAGGCGTGGCTTGCATCTGTGGTGTGAGTATGACACATCTGTTGGATCAGTATAATTAAAAAGAAACTCTTTTTTTTTCGAGGGGGGGTTACTTAGAAAGATCCTGATGCTTGAAATTAATTCTTTAACATTTGGTAAACAGCAACACTTCTCATGAATGCTGTTTCAAGCTCCATGAGGGAACTTGTTTCAGTTTATTTGTGCGAATGTGAATTTACCAACAAGCGTTGCAGCTAGTCAGCGGTCTGTGGTGTGCCTTTGTCTGTCTCATAGCTAATAGTCTTGTGGATATTAGCTGTTCCTTCTTGTTTTAATAGATTTGTGTTCGTGCTGCTGCTTTCTTTACCTTCTGTGTGCGTGTATCTCTCTCTCTCTGCCAGTGCATTGGGAGTGAGAGACAGATATCCCTGGAATGTGGCATAGGTTGTAGTTTTTGGCTGAATATTCCCTCTTTCCCTGTAGGTCTGTGTCTGTGTGGTTTAGTACTTAAACTGGGTATGTTGTTCTGTAATTTTTCGAGTAGCGCCGACTAACACTTTGAATCTAGAGTTGGATTATGTGCAGTGTAGCCTCTTATTCATTTTGACCATTATCGCTTCAGGATCACAGCAGTGAGTGGTATGAGGTGGAGCTGTTTGGATGACCTTGAATATGGACAGAAAGGTTAGATGCTGTGCTTGTGTTAGTTATGGTGTGTGGGTGCGCTCAGCACTCAATAGCAGGTGATGTCAAATGTGTGTCTGTGAATATTAATTGCATTGTGATACATGAAGCTAAGAACCTGATGTTGTGTGTGTGTTTTCACCTTTTTCTAGACCATGGAAGAGTATATGAGCAAACCAGCATTTTAAGCCACAGAAAAAAGGGACACAAAGGAGAAATACTGGGACCACATGTACTGTATATGAGTCAAAGGATTTTTCTGAAGATGGAAGTGGGACTAACTTTGATTCGACTGGACATTTTCAACAGAAGAAAATTCACCATCTGCCTTAAGCATCACTGCAATATACTTTCATTTGAGAAAAAAGTCTAATATTTGTCTGTAGTTATAATAGTTCATACATTTAAGTGAAGTAAGCGGGTGAGGAATGTCTTATCTTTATTTTTATTTTTATTTTTTTTTTGGATTGCCTTTGATAAAATATAAATGAAGTAGAGACAGCATTCAGGAATATGAAAATCATAGCGATGAAGTTATTTTAGATTTCCAAAATTGTTTGCATTTATACATAAATTACACATTAATATATTACAAGTGAAAGGTTTAATTTCAAAAACTTTAATGGCAATTGACTTTGGAAACAATGTGGTACAAATTTCAGTCTAAACAACAATTTTTTCTGTGGAGCTTGATTTTTTTCTTTTCTTTTATCTCATTTTGAATCAGATAAAAGCAACGGATGATAAATATGATAAAAAATTCATACTGTTTCTAATCTGTATAACCTAATACTTATTTGTGGGAACGAGCAATTGTGTGGGTGGGAATATCACTGTTTCTCTTAATGTGAAATTTATGATGTTGGAGCATATGATTAAAATATGTATTTTGATAAAGCGTCTGCTTTGAGGAGTCATTTAATCCATGATTTTATATTTGATGATTCATTTACTATCCAAGGCTCTCACTGCTCAGGGAGTTTTGTGTTTACTATCAGCAGGATATCTTATTCCCCTGATGATAAATTCATACTGTTTATATGGCGATACTGTTTTTTTTTTTTTTAATAAGGCAACACAACTCAGAAAGAAGAAAAATAATACCGCTGATGCTTTATTCATCTGTGATTCATCACACATTATTGAACATGTACAAAATGGTTTAAAAATGAGCATACATAGCACAACCACTGGTAGGCCAACAATACAGAGCTTTGCAGTATGAAAGGGTTGGAAGGCAGGCAACGGTCTGATATTTAGACTTTGAAATAAGTATCTATAATAATAACATTAAATCCACTAACCCTGAATATATAACGAGTCACGACAACACTCGTTCTCAGCCCAGCACGTTGCTGTAACAAAAATCTATGATATTCCTATAGTACTCCTGTCATTTTACGTTATGCTTGTGTTTAAAGGCCCAGTCAGCATTATAGTTTATTAATTTACATGTATATTCACATATGTATTTGAACAGTTTGACATGAAAAATAAGCTTTTTTTTTCTTTTTTTTTTTACCATTACTCAGTTGGTTATAGTTGAAAATATAGGCCTGCTTACAAACACCATTAATGTAAACAAACTTTTAACAACATCACAAAACTCAATAACTCGGATGTTCTTGTCATTTGATATTAGTCAATGAATTAATTAGCAATTTTAGATTTACAAGAGGTTATACAACCAATCAGAGTGTTTTCAGAATACCATGTCTTCATTTGTGCAGAGACTGCGCCTTTAATCTCCTCTGATACCTCTATAATATTTCTAAAATGTTCTTGCAGCAAGTAGGGACTATTTTAAAAAATGTATTGGACCTGTAAGATTGCTATAGCCTAGTTCATTTTCATTAGGGTGATATTAGTAATACCAGCTATAGTTCATATAATAGAAATTTGTAAACTAGATCACGTCCACCAAACTTTATATAAATACTATATTCATAATTTTCGTGCGTCTCGTCTTTGCAGGAGATCAGGCTACATCCCTGCCACTGGTTTTTCACGGTGCTCCTTCTCCTCTTTCGTTCACGGTCTGAGGAGCCGATGTCTTGGCCACGATCTCCTCTTTCCCATGCACGTCTGTGGGCTTTACTTTCTCTTCGGCGGCCACTTCGGTTTCCCTCTTGGCCACTGGTCTCTTTTCAGTGTCTGCTTGTCCCAAGTAGTCCTTCATGGCGCGCTCGTACAGCTCGTAAGGGAACTGGCTCTTCAGCTGCGCCTGGGTGTCCCGCTTGGCGATGGTGTTTGGGTACTCTGTGAGGATTTTGGCCGCCAGGTATGTGGTCACCTCGTCTTCTACGTCACCACCTTCATCGTCTTCATCGTCGGCGCCATCGGCTTGACGTTTCAGGGGCATTTTGTTGAGCTCGGATAAAAAGAGGTTCTCCCTGCGTCCGGACGGAGGAGGGATTTTAACAGGACCTGAATTTGCAGCAGGGCTGGACACTAGTGGGATTCTGTCCGAGGAGGGAGAGGTCTTCAGAGGTCTCTGCACCACGGGATACTCGTTGCTGATAGTCTCAACTCCGATGATGTCCAAAAAGTCCTCCCTGTCCATGTCTTCGGGCGCAGCCTTGCCCTTCAGCGGCAGTCTGCGGCTAAAGTACCTGATCTTGGGGGTCTGACCGGCCGTGTAGCGCGCAGAGGTCTGAGGTTCGCGGTGGAGCTTTCTGAGCTCTTCTGTCAGCAGCATGTCGATAAGGTCCTGGGGAGGGACGTGGAGCTTCAGAGAGAGACCCAGCAGCTCCTTCACTGTGCGCGGGTCCACGATGGAGGGGCGGATCAGTCTCTTTCTCTGCTCTCCGGTCGCATCCCTCTTCTGTGTCTGGTCGCTCATCTCCAGGACCTTCAACAGGTAGTAATCTACCAGCTTGGTGTCGTCATCAGCCTCTTCTTGGTTCTGGATAGCTCTGCGCTGCATCTCCTCCCTCTCCTCTTCCTCCTGCTCACCCAGCGCCCTGTCCATTTCTTCGTGACTCCCGTTCACCATCTCCTCCGTCTCCTCTCTCTCCTCCACGGGGACCCACTCTTCTCCTCCGGCCACATCCTCGTAGGCCTGGTTTCTGAGCCCACCCTCTTCTTCATCCTCTTCGTCATCCCCGAACACATCTCTCTTCTGGCCACTGAGTGAGGGCATCCTCCCTAGCTCTTCAAAGATGGAGCGCAAATTGGCGAGACTCTGTGGCGTGTACTGCTCGTCCAGGTCTTCCGTTGCGCGCTTTGAAGCGTCCGTGTTCTCCTCATCCTCAAACATCAGCGGGTACTTCTTGTGGGGTCTAGGGAAGTTACCGTAGTCCATCGGTGCGCTCTCGGGGATTTCAGTGTCTTTGGTGCGGTGCCTGTGCGTACGGCGGTCGTTCCTTGGAGCCGATGCGGGGCTGCTGATCTTCGCTTCCTTCCCCGCCTGATCCTGCAGAGACTTAAGCAGGGCTTTCATCAGCTGCTCGGCGGTAATGTCCTGTCTCTGCGCACCGGGGGCAGGCTGGCGATCTCCGGGACCCTCGTCTTGTTGCGAGGCGAGCTGAAGCAGGACCCTGAACTTGTCCACTTCGTCGTAATCCACGGGTTCGGCTCGGCCCCCGTTCACGTTCCCGTTCCCGTTCCCGTTCCGCTGCTTCAGGTTCTCAATGTACTCCAGGGCTTTGATCATGTCGGAGCTGGGTGGGTAGGCAGCCGGCTGCCCCTCGCTCTCTCCGCCTCGGAGCCTGTAGTGGCGGGGGAGAGACGCAGCCTGCACGGCGCATCCATGGAGGAGGAAGGCGAGCAGGACCACGGCTCCCCCCGCGGGCAACTTGTGGTAGAAATGCAGCATTATAGGCTATTGATTACCTGGAAAAAAACAAGAGATCATAAAATATTAGTAAATCAAACAAAAACAAAATAACATTTTATATATTTCTACAATTTCTCTTCTCTTTCTAAAAAAGTAATGAAAAAGAACCTTACTGGAAAGCACAAGAAGCGTGATCCAGTCTGTTTTGTTACGGGATTTGTCTGCCTACCAGGGAGTTACGCTCTGCAAATTAAATGATACGATGCTGTGCGTGAGGAGATACATCCCCATCACTGGATGAGTCACTCCCCGCGTTGTTATGGGCAACCTCAACATCCGATTTCCTCTCAATAACATAAGCCATGATTAGAAAAATATTTCCTCTCTCGTTATTTCCACTGTGGCAACAACTCCTCGTAGTTACCAATCGTGGAAGATGCGTTTCATGGTATTGATAACCTCCATTACAACGTAGACAATCGTCGAGAATTTCGAAAAGCTGTTTTCTTAATTAAATACATATTATTTTCTTCCCGTCGAATATGTTTAGATGTACGTTTGAACTTAAAAAATAATTAAAACATATTAAAAAGAAATACGTGTCTTACCTTTGGCAATAAAGCTCAGACAACAGTGAAGGTGTATGGCATCTCCTTTGGAGCGGTGCTATTCTCTTCTGTTTTCAGCACTTGGACAGCTCCCCTCGTTATATGAGGCAACACCTGACCCACCGCGTCATCACACAACACACGCAAGAGGCGCTCTTGAAAAAATCCATATAAATGATTCAGGTTTATGATATGGCATACTAAAGAGACGCCAGTATTAAAAATAGCCCTCCGCGCTGTCTGTTGCACGGCACAAATCTGGACAGATGTTTTTTTTTTTTTTAAATACAATAGAATAAAATTAAAAAGTCAGGAAGCAGATGTGGTCAAACTATTCAACTTTGCTGATTTTTATCTTCATCAAAAGCAGAAATCATGTGAATTAGACATGTGTCCATGTCTATTCATTATTATTATTATTATTAGAGACACATCTTAAGAATAAACTAATATACATTGCAGATATATCACATTGAAGACTCGTAAAAGAACATTTTGAAAAACATTGAAATAGAAAACGGTACGTTTTTTAAACCATCATCTCCACCGTCGTCCCAGCACACGAAGAGTTAAACCCTCTAGCGATGACTCACAGACTAAAATCACCGCGGAGTTGTTGTCGCAGTCTCTTTCTCTCTCTCTCTCTGTTCCTCACCGCTGACAGAGACGCTGATAAACGCCCTCCTGTCGGCGAGGGGCCAAAAGCTCCAGCATTCCGCAGGTCGACAAGATAAAGGGGGCCACAGCTCGGCACCTGCTGACGAAAGGTCACGGATGGGTGGTGGCAAAGTTTATGGTGAGATCAAAAGCCTTACTAAACACTTAGATGACTTTTTAAAACCATATTTTATCCCTTGAACGGTGAATATGTGTAGCTGAATATAAAAAAAACACCTTACAACCTCCTTTATAAATGGAAATGAAAAATAAAAGTACTGACAAAAAGACACCAAATTCAACCCGCCTCTGCACTGAACAAACTTATTTCTCTTTTAAAAAACAAATTCATGCCACTTCCTTTTAGACAGAGAATGAAGCTTTAGTATAGATCCATATATTCATCTCCAGCCAAGTAGTGCATATTTTTATTTTAAATATGTGTGTTGGTGTCTATCTATAAGCCTATCAAACACTCAGTCACATACATTAGGATGATTTTTATCCTCAATGATGCTGCAGCAACATCTCAAGTCTCCTTTATACCCTCTTAAGTGATTCTAACTCTTCCACTCAGTGCCCTCTGACACCCCATACACATAAGTGCTCTTCCATTTCAACCACACTCTGACTGCCCCCTCATTTTCATTGCATGTCTAATTGCATCCAGCGTGCTTCATTTTTATTCCATGTTGTGATCCTTTCATGTCCATCGAACTAGTAAAAGAAAAAAAGAGCCCTGCCCATCACACCATGCGTTATCATCAGAGAAAAAAAAAATGTCAGCGACGTTGGAGGTGCTTTTTTTACTTGAATGTGCTGTCGCCTGCCTCCTGACGTTAAAAGACACATCCATCTGTTGCTGCTGCTTCTGGTGTGTGAGCTGGTTTGTTAAATTTCCTATCAATGTTTGTGTCTCTCTCTGTGTGAACAAGACAGGCTGAATGAAAATAACTGAATCACACTGAAACTGAATCACAGATAAAAGAAGAAACATATGTGTGTGTGTGTGTGTGTGTGTGAGAGGGAGAGAGAGAAGAAAGAGGTGTGTTGTTTTTTGTGTAATCCCACAGTATCACTCCTCTGACATCACATCTCTTCATTCACAAACAGCAGCAGCCTGAGGATCAGCTGCAGCCCCAGAGGTCACGACAAGCCAGCACACAGTAGTATCAATCATTTAAAGGTTACATTCTCTGACGTGCCCATTAAGAAATAGATAATGGAATATGCTCAGTGTCTGCCATCAGTTTTACTGCAAATGAACAAGCATATTCTATATGAAGATGAAGAAGGGAGACAATGTAAATGTTCAGCTCATCAGGGCACTGGCTCATGTAGGTAGGGTTGGAAGCATATACATACATAGCGGCGCTTATGTAAGTCCTGCTACATACATATATATATGCATTCATACATGAGCTTTCATGACACACACATACACTTATTTTATTATTTTATATAGCGCACACACACACACGCACACATGGCATGAAACTATATACATATATATACCCCTAAACCATTTAACAAAATGACACTGTCATGGTGTATGAATGTGTCTCGTGTATCTGAATCCAGCTCATCTAAATTTATGTCCGTCTGTTTATTTGTGTATCTGTTGTAATTTAAATGATATCATCCCCTTGGGCACCATGATGTTTCTGAGTGATGGATCAGAGCTTTTTAAACTCAAATCCCAGCAGGTTATTGTTGGTGATGGAAGATTCACTGACTGAATCTGTGATTCCCCTCTGGGCCTTGTGATGCTTTTGATCTGTCTGTGTGCATCCTTCCATACAGACCCACACAGTTTTTCCCGACATTAAAAACAACACAAACATATTCCCACTGATCAGCGCTTCTTTCTTCTCTATCTCTATCTCTGTTTATTGATGAGCAGGGAAGAGGGGAAAATCATTGTAATTAGATTAAGACACTCACTCTCACTTTGTTTCCTGGTTTATATGATTTTATTTAAGTCTTTCTCCGTCTATCTCAATCTCTCTACACACAAATACACATTATTCTTACAGGAAAAAAAAAACAGCTCGTAAGGACATTTCTAACTCAGTCATCAGTTTTGTAGCCCATAGGAACCAAAGGTACACTGTAAAAACAACAGTTTCACAACAGAACCTTCCATTTACTGAAAAGGACAAAAAACAGCTGTTTTAAATGTTGTTGCTGTTTTAAAAAAGCCTCAAACAGCAGAATATATATATATATATATATATATATATATATATATATATATATATATATATATATATATATATATATATATTCAAACCACAGATGTCACTAATATGAGTGACTTGTTTACAACTGTGTTGTGTAAATGTTTTTCAGCCAGATTTAAATCAGTATGTCAGATGAAATTTGCCCGTCTGACCTCCCTCCAAACCATTCATCACTTGGATCACTGTGTAATGTTCATTGTCTACAGTATCTCCTTCCTCCTCCTCCTCCAGTCTGTAAACCCACAGCAGTCAGTAGGGACTCTGCTGCTGTTTACCCACTCATCAGTCAAAGCTGTGGGGAGAGAATGATATCAGCTCAACAATGGCTTGAATGCGTCACAGCACACACCCATTTGCACACACACACACACACACACACACACTGCTAACTGCAGTGACACAACGACACAGTGATACACACTCAGTCTCTCAAGGTTTTTTTTTTATAAATCTTTTGTGTGTGTATTCAGGATTCTTGCTTTTGTGCTTTAATATCAGCTCAAGGATCTATGAATCAGCCAAGAGGCAAGGTTAGAGATTTGCAAAGACTTAAATGTTTCAGCCCTGGATTTCTTCTTGAAAGGCATCAACATTCAAAAATGTTGCCATTACGTCCACAAACATTACGTAACAAAGAAGAAGAAGGAAAAAAAAAGATCAGAAGACTTAGGGCTACATGTGGTCATTCTTCCCCCACTGCTTTGTTTGTTGTTATCCCTCTCCTCACCTCTTCACCCCCCATCACCCCCATCATGATGTGGGGGAGAGACTGGCACGCCCGTTGTCAAGGATCACCTTCTTTTCAACCAACGTCTCCATGGTGACACCGCCTCACAGCCTCTCATCTCATCTGCTTCCACCTCTACCTCTTCTCACAGGTTGATATCATCCTCTCCTCCACTGGATGTTTCAATTCTTAAGCCTGTCATTTTCTTAGTGGCTTATATTCATTACTTCTCTTCTTCTGTTGTACCCATCCGGCTCATCATTCCCCTCGTGCCAATTACTGTGGTTAACGTTTGGTCCTTGTCTCCAGGAGGCAGGTGGTTGGAGCAAGGATAAGAGATGTGGGATGATTATGGCTGCAATATACTGTCTGAACCATTAGGACAGAGGAGCAGACGTAAAGAGAAGGAAATATATGCTGTCTGAGAGTGGTGTTAAAGAAATGAAGGCAGAGACTGCATACAGGCTGAGTTTCACTGAAAAGGGCAGATGTCCACGTAATGCCACAGGAATGTAGCAGAAGTGAGAGTGGGCTAAATAATTCTGCGTTAATCAGACCCAGTTCACCAGCTGAGCCTCTAATTGATTCTGTGAATTAATTCAACGTTTTTGGCACATACACGTATTGTTTTATTTTTTCTCCTGATATTTAATGCTTATATTTGCTCAGATTAATGCTCAGATTAATGCTCATATTTTCTGTAAGGTAAATAAATATTTATATGGAGCCAACAGCTGGTTCGCTCAGTTTGGCATGAAGACTAGAAACAGAGGGAGGGAAAAATATATATATATAATTTACCAGATGACTCACACGTTAAATACACCTCTTAAATACGCCTCTGACTGTTATTTACATTGATAAGATAGAGATAGAGAAAGATAGAGATTTTTCTATTCAGCCTTTACTCAACACACAGTAGAGAGATGAAAAGAAAGGAGAGGAGAGGAAAATGAATAGTGACATGAATGTGGACTGGGGATGAAGCAGTTCATCGCCTTAACCCTGAGGCTACCAGGGTGTCTCGTGTAATTCATCATTAAGTTTCACACCTGAGCTCAGTGTTATATTCTAACTCACTTCAAAACATTAAAGTCACTATTTTGGTCACATCTACCTGTCGTCACAACTTCCTGTCTCTGTCTCTCTCGTCACATCAGCAACCATTCCTTCTTTTGCAGGACCATTTCCTGTCTTTAACTAAACTTCTTTTTTCAGTCTCGGCTCTGCTGCTGCTCTGCCTCCAACTAAACTGTCAACCTCCATTAAGCTTCTTTCACTCGTCACCACTTCCCTCCATCTCTTTTTATTCATTTTTTTTTTTACCCTGTGCATATTAATGACGACAAATATTCACCTTGATCTTCAGATGCATATCTTTTCAACAGATCCACTGTGTGTGTGTGTGTGTGTGTGTGCACGTGTGTGTCCTTTTGACTGCATCATGTGCTCAGATCATGTTTGTGTCTGTGGCAAGGGATGCAGCGTGACGCACTGGCTGACGTCACTAGAGGTGGAGGTGGAGGCAGGATGGATTTTTTTGATGAAGAAATCTTGTCAATGAAGAGAACGGAGAGAATAAGAAACTAAGACATATTTTGTCAAAAAAAGAGAGAGAAGGATATGTATGAAACACATTAAATATTGAAAAAATAATACAAATAATCATAATTGCATTCATCTCTAATTGGTTGAATATGTAACAGCCGTATGTGTTTTGATATTTTCTAATGATTATTTAAGTGTTAAGACAGCTGTCCTCCTCATCAGCAGGACTCCATCTGGCCAGTGAAGTGTGTTTTTTTGTTTTTGCAAATGTAAATGAATTTAATGTTTAAACATATTGACAGATAGAGAAACACAGATAGAGATAACTCTATATAATTATATATATTTTTATATATATATAAATAATATTATTATTATTGTACCCAGCCTGTGGAAATGATGGAATCTTTGCAATGTATAGATCCATATTGTATCTGGTTTCTGTTAAACATTCATCTCTGCAGTGTGCCACGTTCATGCACATTCTTTTTTTTTAATGAGAATGTTTTTGAATATGCTCTTTCTCATACGAATACTGTTCTATTTTTGTCGCCCCCTCCTTTCCTCCACAATTCATCCTCTCATCTTTCTATTGTGTACAGTCTCATTCATCTGTCCTTCTCCTTCACTTTGCTTGTTTTGCAACCTTGTTCTCTATTATGTCCCTAAACTCATCCCTCTCTTTTTCTCTTCCTCCTTTCTATTCCCCCCTTTTTTCCCTTCTCTGATGCTTTATCTCTGCGGTCTCTGTCTCTCCCTCCACCACTCCCTGTCGGCAGTGTGATGATGCTGTCCTGGCCGCCTCCCAAACCGCTTGCCCCCTCGCTCCTCCACCCCCGCATCGCCCTCCCTCCCTCCTGATGCTATAAATACCCAGCATCGGTGAGTCATCGCCTAGATGTATCAGTTGCCTCTCCCTCTGCCTCTACACACACACATGCACGCACGCACACTGGGGTGTGCGTGCGTGCACACCCCCAATCTTCTTCATTTCCCTGCTCAAGCTCATTACCAGACCTCACACATTCTCCCACCTCCACTTTGGCCCTCACATCATGAATAACCAGCTGAATTAAGCCAGTGCCTGGTGTGGTGCAGCCACCATTACCACGCTCAAAGTCACAAGTCTGCTCCACACATTATAACCCAAGAAACAAAATCAGCAGGAGCGTGTGCGCTATAGGTAACACAGTCGACCAAAAAGTAACACATTGCATTCACTAACTTTCCAATTATGTGATCCTAAAAATACTGCTTCTAGCCACATGAAACATCTTCCTCATCCCCATTCATCATCACTAAAGTATGATGAAGTATGAAAAGGCTCATGTTTTAAACTTCAACATGGTATATTTATTATCTTTCTGTCTGGCTCTTGAAATTGATTTAAATGTATGTATTTTGCAAAGACTGACCACTCATAGGGGTTAATAGGTTGAAGGGGCTGATGTAGCAAAATACATGAAGAAAGATATTTTAAGGAGTGAATTTGGACTGAAATTTGAAGCTCACCTTTCATGTGTCCTGATTTGAGCATCCACACTTCCTGTCTCTACTCCTTTAACCTCTCTCTAATGAACTGTATCTGCATTTGACACATGATTTATCAATCTAGGGTCGTCTCAGCCCCAGTTCTCACTATACCACCATCTTTCATCCTCACATGTAATTATTCTGTTTTCTCCGGCCACCACCCACCTTTCCAGAGTTATGAGGCAGCTCTGCTTCGACTCCTCTAATCCTTGGGTAAACTCCAATATGGTTCGCTGGCTCACACTGGAGTGTGTGCGTCAGGCACAAACACAGATAAAAGTTTTTGCGCACTTCTGAGTCATAAGTCGACAGGAAGAGGGAGCCAAGCGAGGCGAGAGAGAGAGAAAGGGAGTAGGAGAGAGAATAAAGTTGGAATAGAGTCAGAGAGCAAGGAGGAGACGAGCACGCACACACACTCACACGTATACCAAACAGCATTCAGTATGAAAGATGTCCTTCACTGTCTCTACTGCTTGGTAGTGCTGTTGTTGCTGTGTTTGTGGTAGAGCCACTCTGCTGTGTGTGTGTGCGTCAGAATCAGTGGGCTAATGAAGGGAGCATTATGCCTCTGACTCACTCACTGGTCCCTCAGGGTTGCATGGAGGGAATATAGAGGATAGGAGGGGTTAGAAGAATCACTTGTCACTCTCTCTCGGTGGTCTAGCTACGGTATTTTTTTTTTTTTTTTTTTTTTTTTATTTTAAATGAAAAGCAGATGCAGACTTTTAACCGCCCATATTCTGTCAGAGTGATTTTTCATGAGATGTTTGCGTATGTAAATAAAACAAAATGATGCGATAACAGCTTTCCCTCTGTGCTTTGATTTAATCAGCTCCACTCTTGACATATCATTTGGACCAATTACATTCTAATTGTTCTGTTTTCACTTGTAAACAATAAAAAAATATTATAAAATAAAGTGTCTGTATTGAGGAATAGATTAGAAACAATCATCTAGTGAACTAATTATTCAATCATTAAAAAAAATCCCACTGTTAAAAAACATTTATCTAAGATTTCATTTGATATCCTCAATGAATAGATTAATTTATTTGAGATGATGCCAAACTGCACCACGCAGGCTTAGTAACATCCATGACAGCAGGACAGCAGGTGCAAAATTTATTAAATGAAATGATTTCACAGGTCTGTGATTCACCATCTTGAGTCTGTGACTCCGTCTGAAACCCATTTGTTTACTAGCTCTGATTGAAGGTTGACTCCCAGAACTGCATGTTCTGTTTGCCGCCACACATCCGTTCACAAACTGCACTCACTCAAACACACACACACACACAGACACACAGAGACATACACACACTTGCCTTCGTTGCCATAGAAACTCTGCTTTCAGGATGATTCTAATCAAGCTGCTCATCGTACCAGTCACGTTATGCCTCGCAAAAAAGGTGCATTCAGGTGTTTAACACACTCACAGAGAAGAACAGTGATTACAACACAAACTTTTTTTTTATTTCATTACATAATTTTTCAAGGCCAAATCACAAATAAATAAGGAGGGAGACACTTGCAATGGCCCGGTTTGCTGGACCACTTAACCACACAAAACAAGGAGTAGACCCCAAAAACTGGTCAGTAACAAACATTATTAAATATGTTAACAGGAGGCTTTACACCAGTACAATTATTGGTAGTTTTAATGAAATTTGATCATCGACCCTCTCAACATATTTACATTACACGTGAAAAAACAACATGAGTGGTGAAATTCAGCTTTGCACCACCCAGCGTCATTGCCTTTGCCGTTAGTTCACATAGATGTTGTTCGTAGGATACGGCATGTGTGCTATCAACAGATTGCAGGGAGTGCTTCACATTCTTAAGACCCCTGAAGACAGCTCATGTGTGTCAGAAGGCAACTAACCACCTTGTGCCAGGCAGAGGAAAAGCAGCAAACAGCACAGTAATCTACTGACTTTCACTGAAATGTCAGGAGAGAGAAATGTTATAAAAAAAAAAAAACAAAACAAAACAAAAAAACCAGGAAGTTCATGACAGTATTAAGATAGTAGTCAAATTTCTACATGCTAAAATAACCCCTCTGTGTTAAGCTAGTAGACATCTGTTGAAGAGAGGTTGTTAGAATACCTGACTGTACCATTATTAATGCAGGGTTTGGGGGAAAAAAAAAAGATGCTGTCCTTACAAAGAACAACTGACCATATACTATTTAATGTTCTGTCCATAAACCTAAAGAGAAGAAATGCTGAAGCAAGAGTGTCACTCATACTGATGCCACTCGTCATCACCAACCTGAAAAACCTACAGCGATTTATGTATATGCTTTACATGAGTTCAAATAAATGGCAGTTAACAGACTCCAAGAACTGTAAACCCTTTTGTATATACATTGCACACACAGTATCATACAGTATTCATAAACCGATTTGGAGATACAGAAATTTTATCTTCACTCTATAAAGTCAAGTCAGCGTACACTATAATAATCACAATTAAATAAGGAGATTTCTTCAGTTGTTCGGCTGGAGTGCGATTCTCTCATTTCTCTCTAAATTATATATTCAGGTGCTTTGGTACAGTTGCACACGTTTCATCATGCAATTTTTACAATGCCAAATATCAATTTTTCATGTTACAGTCTCATTAAAGAACATAACAGTACGTTTGAATGGGGCTACAGCTATACTTCCCTATCAGTGTCTCTCTACCTTTCTTTTCATTATTCCTATGCTTATTTTTTCCTATAAACCTTCCATTATGCACAGAAGGGGAGAGAGCAACAGGCCTAAAAACATTCATACACTATGGAGGGGCTCCTGTCTGTGCGTTTGTTTTTTTTTTTTCTTCTATCCTTCCTACATACTTTGTTTTAAAATTTGTATATAAATATTGCACATTCATTTTGTATCTCATATTCATAAGTAACAAAAAAAGAGAGAGATAAAATCAGTAACTAGACCTATGGCATAAAGGATAACATGTACAGTTGCACCAAAAAAAAAGTAATCAGAGGAGCAACCGATTAAAGGCTAAGTAGTGTAACTATTTTTCTACAGTAGGCTACGGTAGGAGACATCCATATGGTGCATTGGTCATGACTGGAGCAATACATGGCAGATGCGGCAGGGCTACTGAACGTCAGTGAAGCCAAAGAAGGAGCCAATACGACGCAGGTTGGGAGACTTCCAGGGCTGCTCAGATATGGAGGAAAAATGAAAGTTGGAGTAAAAAGCAGGGATGGAAAAAGTCCCAATGGATGCCTTTTACTACGCATGTTTGACCCTGCTGCAAAGACCGAGAGCAGAAGGGGCTGAAGACCGGATCGCTTCTACTAGTCAAGTCAGTAAACACGCACTCGAATGTACAAACTTTGGAACACAGGCAAATGATGGGAGAAAAAGACAAAAAAAAAAGCTTTTAAAAAAAGCTTATGAAAGTACAGTAAGCATAAACAAAATGGTAATAAAAAAAACAGGAAGTTAAAGAAAAGACAAACCCTCACAACAGTATGCCAATAACATCACAGTAAGAAAAAATATTTAAAACATATTAACGTTCAATCTCTCATGGCTTTACAACACAGATTCTTCACACACACACACACAAATACTCTGATCAAAGCTGATAGAGCAAACAAGAAGGAAACATAGCAAAACATATACAAAAAATAAAATAAAGAGATAAAGATCCCTGCATAGATTCCAACCTGAATGTTTATTTAAAGCCCAGGAGGGATCCCTCTGTCAGGCTTATGCTACCCCATTTTTCCCTGCCACGTATCTGCACTGCAAGTCCACAACCATGCTGAAGTGGTGGAAAGCTCCGGAGAGCTGGGGAAGAAGAAGAGAAGCAACAGAGGTGGGTGCGCTGACATTGATCCACATTTGTCTAGCCTGACATTTGTTTCGCTTCAAGTCATGCAGACGTCTGACTTCGTATGCCGCCTCGGTTGTCATAGCAACTCAAAGGGCTAAAAACTCATCAGAGGGGAACGTTAAGTGCGTCGCACCGCGTGCGTCTGGCTGGTTCGGTTTGTCTGTCAGGGACCTTCTGCCTTTTGGTCTTGACAGAGAGCGTTAAGCTGGATTCAAGAGTTTTTTTCTCGCCCCTCCTTTGATCGAAGCTGGTCGCAGGGAAGCCGAGGAGGTGTATGAGATGCTTTGTAGGTGTGTGTGTGTGTGTTTGTGTTACCTGTATCTAATGTATATCTCCTCTCCCAGTTGTCCTGGTGGTGGCTTCTGAGCTCCTTGTGTATGTGTATATATGTGTATGTGTTTAAGTGTTGTTTGGAGCATGTCTATGTGTTATTTTCCACCATACATCCTCTCAATGTCCTCCTGGTAGTGTGATTTGAGCTCCTTGCGCTTTAGTTTGAATGCATCAGTGACCAAACCAGTTTCTGGTGTCCAGGGCTCAGAACTCAGACGGATCTTCTTAGGTATCTCAAATCTCTCCAGTTTTGCTGGTTGGGAGGGAAACAATCACAAGTTAGACACAGTGTGACAATAGTGTGAAGTCTGGCACAAGGCAGCAGAGAGAGTATCATCATTTGCATCAGTTGTTGAGGGTTTTTTTTTTCCCCCTACCTGAGATAGCAGCCTCAGTAATGACACAGAGGACTTCCTTCTCCATTTGTGAGTTGTTGCAGAGCTCCTCCCATGTGCCTTTCACCTGCATCTGTTCTGCCAAGGCCATTAGCTGCTTATGGTTCGGCACCACAAAGCTGATCACATATGACTGGTCACTGAAAGTCCAAAAGAAAAGTCCAAAAGAGTTAGAGAAAGAAATCAAGTTAAGACTAAAAAACAGAGATGAAAGCTTAAATGTTTAAGTTCAGTGCATTTGCATTTAAAAACAACATTTAACTGAAGTCACAAGTATGAAAGAAACACAAGACTGATTAGGACTAATCCTGAAACCAGAGCGACTGCAGGATTGTACCTGTTGGCATAGGCACAGATGTTGTCAATGAGAGGGCAGTTCTTCAGAGCAGCCTCCACTTTTCCTAGAGAGACGTACTCGCCTGCCTGCAACTTCACCAGGTCCTTCTTTCTGTCTATAGGTGGAGATCATTGTATACATGTCAAAACCTGTAACAAGTACATCATCGGTAACATACACATGATGTGTGCTAAATGATTTTTTACCAATGATCTTAAGGCATCCGTCTGGGTCGAATTCTCCAATGTCTCCAGTGCAGAACCATCTTTGGCCTTTTTCGTCCACAAAGAAATCTTCTCGGTTCTTGCCTTCGTTTTTGTAGTACCCCATCGTTACATTGGGTCCACCGATCACAATTTCCCCCCTTGGGTTGGGCTTGTCTGTGCTGTAGTAACCACCTAGAGGCACATCAACTTGATTAGAAATAAAATATAAGCGCCATTGCTGTTCTTTAGGGGGGTTGGGTTGCTACAATTTGACTCACCCTCCTCCCAGTCCTTAAGTGTAATCTCTGAACAGACAAGTGGAGCACCAACGCGTCCTGTGTTGTAGTCCCAAACTGAAAAACACCAGCAAAAATCACCATTAACATAATAAACACAGGTAATTATGACATAATTTCCTTTATATTTTCTATTTCCTAAATGGTGACAAAACCACTTTATTTTCCCACATTTCCTCCCTTCACCCGCTCTTACCCTCACTGATGGTGCCGGCTCCGCAGGTCTCCGTCAAGCCGTAGCCCTGCCCCACGGGGCAGCACAAACAAATGTTCATGAAACGCTGTGTGGCAGCTGAGAGTGGTGCTCCGCCAGAAAGCAACACTCGTGTGTTCCCTCCCAGGAGTGCACGCACGCGTTTGAAGACCAGACTGTGGGGGCAGAGAGGGATTTAGACAAAAATATGCAGCGTGAGGATCATGAGAGAGAGTTGGAGGAGTCTTCCAACAAAAATAACAACAAAGGACAAAACAAACAAACAAAACATTCTGACTATTAGCAATAAATCTACATACCATCCAAGATATCAACTTTCTGTGCAAACATAACCCCAGAATCAATATAATGCAATGATTCACATATGCTAGAGAATGTTTCCCAACACCTTCTGTAAAGGTTCGTTGTTATCAGGAAGTTGGATGAAAAATGTGCACTAGCTTATGATTAGGCGGGTTAATGTTTGCTCATATATCTTGGAGGAAGTAAATGTCAACTGGAGAGACTTTGCTGAAGATTCAGCTGATGTTTGCCGCTGTACAGCCGGTGTGTGTGTGTGTGTGTGTGTGTTACCTGTCACAGAGCGGCGTGCTGTAGCCTTTGGAAATCTGCTCCATCTTGTAGTTATAAGCGAGCACAAAGAGCGTCTTCTGGATCTTGCTCATCTCCTCCACTTTGGTCATGACATTCTTGTAGATCCGGTCCATGATCTCCTACACAGATGGAAAATCCCCATGTCAGACTTGTAACATTTCAAGTCTGTACTCGACCCAAGCTGTCATTTGTTTATTTTGGTGAGACTTAACTATATTGGGATTAAACCAAAATAAAAGGAGGCGAGGAAGGAGGTTGATTACCCTTTATAGATTTTTGGATGATACATCATGCCACTCTGTATAAATGCCCTTAACTTACACGAATATTGGTGTTGGGGTTGGTAACTGTTCATGTCTCAAATAGCTCAAGTTCTACATCTCACAGATTCAGGAGTCGGGCTCACAGTGTCATTGCTTGTTTATCCCTTAGACTTAACGCTGATCTCACACATGGCCTCTCTGGAATCCAGCTGACAGAAATCTTTTGTAGCGATGGAAAACTTTAATCTCTAAATGTGATAAGTTATGTAGATAGAATTGACTGGCTTAGTGCGGTGACTTACTGGTACAGCAGCCATGAGAGTAGGTTTCAGCACACTGGTATCCCCTTTACTGCCCTTCTTTATCTTTGTGGACTGTGAAAATGAAACGAGACAGTGGGTCAGCGCTCATTGACTTATTGCTGATGCAGGTCTGTACTGACTAATGTAGGTTGCTGTCTGAGCAAGCACAGCTTTAAAAGTAACCACACGCATCTTGAATGGATTATGAATCTAATAAGAAGATCATGCAAAATATTGTGATAGGAGACAGATCAGATTGTCAACAAAAGCAACAAGAATCCAGGGATGAGGATAAACTAGATAGACAGATGGACAGACAACTTTATTAATCCCTTTGGGAGGTTCCCTCAGGGAAATTAAAGAAATTCATGGATCGATACAGATATTGATGTCTATGACTGTAATGCACCAGGAGAGACACTAATAATACTGACAGAAGTGAAAACAAGCTGGGCAGAGGGTGTGTTTATACACTGACCTGGTCAGCTAGAGTCTGTGGTGAAGAGTAGCCGATGCGACAGCCATGAGAGATGCACACCAGTTCAGCACTGAGCTCTAAGACATGAGCCAACGGCAGGTAACCGATGTAGGTGTCTGTCTCACTGCCAGCAAAGACACAACAGTAGATTCAGAGACCGTGTTGAGAGGAGGAAGAGAGTTGTAGAGCACAGGAGATTATAAAAACATAAAGGAAGTATCAGAGAAACAGCAATCAATTTGATATTGGCATACTTGAGGTTCGGGATCCGCTCAGCCATGCCAGTGATGCCAGCAATGATGTTGCCATGGGAGATCATGACACCCTTGGGGATGCCTGTGGAGCCGCTGGTGTACATGATGACTGCAATGTCCGAGTGCTGCGGCTGTTTGCGGTCAACTGCTACTGCAGAGACAGGAGGCGAGAGGGATGATGGTCAGAAAGGAAATGCATCACACGACAATGTAGATATTTTTTTTTTAGCTGTAAAATAAAATTACAATGAAATCTCTGCTGAATAAAATAGAGAGATGTGAAAATAGGTGCGTGCTATGAAATGGTTTACATAAAGAAATGTCTTCATCGATTGTTTTTATCAATAAAATTTTGCTTATAAAATTTAAAGACCACTGACATCATAAGAGATTTTTTTTTTTAATTACTGACAAAAAATTATTGAAATTTTTAATGTAGAAAATATGCATTTAAAATACTAATTTCTTTAGTTATTTGTATGTGTAAGTAGAGAAATTGTAGCTACAATTGCTTCAGAAATGTGTACATTGTGTGTTCAACTTTAAGTTTCCAGAATTTTTGAATATACCATGTTTGTTTTCTTTATCAAAAGGAAAAGTACACACATGAACCAAATCGCATTAAAAAAAACTGCTGCCTTATGTGAGTGCTGACTTGTATTTCTTAAAAACTATATTGAGGAATGTCTGAGTTCTTAGTGAATACTGACTACTGTTCCTGCTTGAAATGCCCATCCCTTTTTAAAAAATGACCAATCTCATCATGGCACAGGGCATTTGGCAACAGATGACACGACCTCTTGTTGACTCGTTCACACGCAGCCCATCACTCAAATTGCACATCGGGGTGCTGGCTTTGTGTTAAGCCTCCATCGGCCCACTTCCATTACCCTGACAAAATTAGAAACCTTTTTTAATCACATCGCATAAATACTCACTGTTGTCGGGCTTGGATCCCATTTCCTTCACAGCGTCCATGCTGTGGACCATGATGCCTCTGGGGATATCTGGCCAACTCGTGGGTTTGCTGTCCACTACAATGACATATCGCAGCCTCGGCACGTCACACAGTATGGCCTGGGTTGTGAGGTTGGATGTAGGTTGAAGGGAGGAGAAGTGACAAGAGAATTAAATGAATTAAAAGGTCTAGTTAGTGTTTCATTCAATCGGATGTTACACATCATCAAAAACTAATTCAATGACTTATCGACTGCAACGCCTTAATTAACACAATGACATGACTGAGACAGATGATGGTTAAAGCAGGTACCTTAAGTCGGCTCTGAAGGAGGTCTTTGCTTGTGATAATGTGTGTCACTTCCGTCTCGTTCAGGCCATGAGCGATGGCCGTGGGTCCAAGAGTGGCGTACAGGGTCACAACTGTCAAATGCAAATACAGTAAAGTTGGGGCAGTCAGCTGAGGTGCTTCACTTTAGACCCGAGAGAGTCTGATTAAGATGCTTGTGTCTCTGCCACTCACGTGGGAAATTGTACATGAAGCACGCTTGTGCTGCCACAATCCACTCTGCTCTGGTCTCACAGAAGATGGCGATGTTACACTGAGGCCTCTGGTTGAGAGCTGCCAGACCGCTGCCGAAACACTTTGCTGCCAGGTAAGCTTCCTCGTATGACAGCCAGTTGTAGTTCCCCAGAATTACCTACACACAACACACAACGTTATGTGTACTAATGAGGAAATATCTCTACATATTACACCATACAACAAGAAAACTGCTGTTTGAACAGGCAGTCCACAGGCCCGGGTAGTTTCATTTAAAGAAATATGTAAAAATTGATGCCCTGCTCTGTATTATAATATACAATAGGTAAATAAATAAATAGAATAGAAAGGGTAAATGAATAGAATTCAAGAGACAGCAGGCGATATTCAAAACAGTCATTTGCAGAATTGTAAAGGAGCCTGATGTTGTTACCAGTCATACAATATTTAATTCATTCATACACAGTCACTTAGCGCCATCTGCAGGGCTTTAGCTATTATGCAGGTGTTAATGAAAAGGCTCTCAGGTGTGAAACAAAGGAGCAGTGATACTGCTGCTCTTCCTCCCACATTCTTCACACTGCACACAGCAGCAGGCTGTGCTGTCTGCCTCACAAACACAAACACTAACAGGCTCTCTTTAATATCTCAGATTTAATGCTTTTATAAAACTAAAAGATGATGAAACAATCCATTACAAGAATGTTACAGCATCAAAGCCAGGCAGGCGTCTCTCACCTTCTTGAAAACCTTCCCATTTGGCTGAAGCTCATCTTCCTCACTGAGGACTTCTCTAGTACCCAGACAGTCTCTCTGTGGAAACCTCCTCGCAGCGTGCTCAAACATTTTGTCCAAGGTGTCCACTCCAGGGTGCAGCCATGCTACCAGCTTCTCTTGGCTGTTGGTGGCCCTATACGGACCAGCTGGGTTTCTGCCCACCGAGCGTGCCTTCACCCTGCGAGCCTGTTCCAAACTGTTGCCAGCTCCGGAGAAGAAGTACCAGGGTATGAAGGTGATGACGGAGTAGACCCAGACAACAGACCGGAAAACCTGCAACAGCAGGGGGTTCATGTCCTCCTTCAACTTCATCTTTAAAAGGATGAAGTCAGTGCTGGTGGCGAATCAAACCAGAGGTGCGATGATGATGCACACGTGACTGCTCTGTGAGTAGCCTGACTTGCTGCTGAGGCTGAAGGTCGTGGACTGGGAGTCTTGTGCAGCAAGTCAACCACACCTGCAACACAGAGACATAACATGAAATCATAGGGATAAAAGTCTGAATAAAAAAAATGTATCAGCACATTTGGAAATATCAAGTCGCAGCAAATGTGAGTAACAGCCTCCTGGTAAATGAATCCTCTCTTGCATAAAGACCATCTCTGCCTATTCTTAGGCTGCTTCTCACTCAGCACTATTTATCTCACCAGATCTCTTGGTCTTGCTGCACAGAGGTTAGCCCTAGCATGATGCTATGACACTCGGGATTAAGATTTAACAAGAGCACTGAAATAATTTGTTAATTAACTATTTAGTTGAAGGGCAGGAGGTGAAAATGCTTCACAAGTTTACTTTTTTTTTTTTCTCTGCCTCAGTGTATATTTTTGTTGCTTGTCAGGCTGAATAAGGGATGTGAAGGCATCACTTTGTTTTCTAGTGAAATATGTACCCAGATACCAGCAATTTGTCGACAAAATGTAAGATTATTTTTATGTTCCTAGGCGAATGAACTATGGGTTCAAATGTGTAGCTGATTCACTTGTGGTCGCATCTGAGCCAAGAAAACACTGCCTCTCTAATTTTCTGAAATTATACACCTCTATTTCCTCATCACAAGTTCGAGGCAGTGACAGGCGGTATGGTGATGTTTGCAGGATTATACCATGTGCTCCCCTCATCACTGCTCTCTCTGTTGTTTGGCTTTACTACAAAAACCTTTGGATCAACTCCGAGCGTCTCCAGGAGAGCTCGGCTATTTCTGTTGTACCCTTTGGGCTGCAGTGAAAACTGCAGCATACAGTTGTAGTCACTTGGCCTCAAAATGCTAAAGGGGCCTGGGCCTGAGGTCACTTGAGAGGTTAGCACAACCCGGCCAGCTGAAGTAACAGCAGTAAGAAGAATCTAACACTGGTCGATGAGGTGGGCTGCTCCTGGCTGTATGAGAAACACAACAACCTAAATATTACTCAGGGAAGAAGTCTGCTAAACACATAGAAGGACTGAGTGTATTTCTTCTTTCTTTCTTTTTTTTTTTTTGAAAATACATGTGGAAAATTAGGAGAGACAATGAAATTCTAGATGACAAGTTGCAACAGTGAGGCTTGAAAAATGCATGCATGTCTCACACAGACAAACCACGCTTGTGGGGGAAATAGTTACAACTCTCTTCTAAAGAATGTAGCGAAAGTTTGGCCAAAAAGTCACAAGATGTTTTTTACTTACTAAAAAACAAAATCACTAAAATGGTCCGAAAAAAATCAGTGAGTTAATTGACAAATGTGTTAAACTGGCAACAATGTCTAGAAAAACAACCCCGATGAGGAAGGTGTTCGTGATGATGGGGAACCTCTTTCTCCTTCGACTTGTGGTGACCAATGGTAACTGGATCACACTTGGACCCGCTGTTATGGCAGAACAGTGGTCAAAACTGTTGCCTCACAGCAAGAATATTTTGAGTTTGAACCTACCAAATGAGGATTTTCTGCTTTTAGTTTCCTTTCAGACTCGCAGACTTGTCATAGGTATGAATGTGAACATCTCATTAATGAAATCCAGCCATCTGTGCAGCATATACTCACATTCTCTCCCAGTGTCATCTGGGATTGACTACAGCTGCCCCACAACCCTCAAACAATAAGCAGTAAAGCAGTTGTAAAATAAAAAAGAATAGTTTTCCTATACTAGGATAATAATCCTGTGGTAAACAAAGGCATGTGTGTACAAACATTTGACTTTAGAAGGAATGTGAGTCAGCGAGCGTGAGGGCCAACTAAGTAATCAAATAATGGTCACCTGCACTGCACCGCACTGTGCACTAGTGTGACAATATGGCTAGTGTAATATTACACCATAGGGGCCATTTGTTTCTATGAAACAATAGATGACTGGCTCTGACTGAATGGAGTTCATTATGAATTCAAGCCCTGTGTATTTATTTGCTTGTGCCCGTGTGTTTATGTGTATAATACTACAAGTTTATAGATCCCAATTGGAGTTTTCTCTTTTCTCTGTAAATTTAGTCAAGGGTTTCTAACTTAGCTTCCAAACATTTGCCAGTAAAAACGTATTTAACAACAGGTAGCATAGGTTAATTAAACCTCATCGATGAGGGATGAACCTGTTTTGTAACGTATTGCATACCATAACCAACTGACACTAATAAACTGTATTTAGGCAGAACAACGAGACAAAGAAGCCACAGTCAGGAGGGTGAAAAACTCACTCTGTCTCGGTTTGACACTTGTATTACGGGTTCATTCACTGTTTACCTTTCTATGAATAAAGTCGACACACCCACTACTGGTTGCTATTTCAACAAGAATGTGACACAGGGTCAAAACATCAAGGAAGTCATTTTTTTTTAAAATCAATAAACAGAAATTCAGATTTACAGTCCACTTTTCATGATGAAAATAATAGCTAAAACTTCAGCACCACATGTGGAGCTGTCAAGCCACGCAGCTGTCAGTGAGTCCATATGCTTATTGTGATAGCAGCATTGAGTAAACACACATGGACAGATGTGTTCAACGCCTGTGAAAAACTGCTTTCAGCCCCCATGTGAACCTACAGCTGTATGTTCTGGAAAAGATTTACTGAGTTTCTGGAATATCTACTGGACAGTAGCCTTTCACTCAGTGAGCAATATAGTTTTCAGTAGCTTTCTGTTTCATAATCCATAATGCTTCAGTATCCATAATGCTTCAGTATCCATAATGCTAGTCAATCTGAGTATATTATAACCTCAAAGCCAGGGACTGAATGCACCATTACACAGGAATGACACTTAGTTACAATCTTCACCTTATTTATCTCTTATTTACATAACTGAAAAACACAAATGTCTGCTATATGTTCTTAATGTTTCTGTTACGTTTTCATATATTTAGTTGTTCATTTCGTGTGATTCTCTAGATACAGTGTAAAATCGATAATGTTTTGAATACTATATCCTTGAGATAATAGCTATCAGCCTTAGATACGATCACTATTATGATACCCGGCAGATAATATTGGAAATAATGTTCGATGCTATCAAAATGTAAATGGGTAAACGTAGTGGCTTCCGTTACAACCAGTTAATGATATAGAATAATGATATTTCAGTCCAAGGTGTATGAGAAAAAGGCCAGCGAAGCAGCATCAACATTAGCAGCTAGCGAAGAGCTCAAAGACAAGCTAGCAGCTAGCAAAACGAGGTAGCTAACGTCTAGCGGTTCGACTAACCGCTCCAGCTGTTATTTACTCCTGTTGATGCATTAAATCAGTACATTCATCAAAATCCGCATGACTATTCAAATGCAGCACATGCAGCTTGTTTTACGTAAATGTGAGGAATATTATGGGCGACGTGGCGCGATGCTGAGCAAGCCGGTCGCTAACAATCAGCTCCTCTCATCAACATCTGCAAAGCGTTCACACAGCAACACATTCTCTCACCTCTTTTCTCAACCGCTGCGTCTGAGCCGCTGCGGGACTGGAACAAGTTTATTTATCCTTGTAAACAAAGCTCTGACATTATACTGGTATAACCTTTTAACGTGGTATATCTGGTTACAATTCACACCTGTGGGTCTATTATAAAACGAATCTAAAATTAAGTAAAACTATAAATCTAAGCATCACCAGTCTAGTGCCGCCAGCCCGGAAGCTATCGATCGACGTCATGATATTTCTCTGTCAGCGATTGGTTCGCTGGAGGTGGCGCGTGCTTGGGGCAGCGGGGACGTCAGTGGGGTTACTAGCGGTCACAAACGGTCCTGACAGTCGATGGCCATCAGTCATCGACACAATGAGGCGGTGCTGCCGGTTTATTTAAATAGGGCTCACTATTGTATTGTCACAAACTTCCTACCAGGTTTACTCAGCGTGTGATTGATGAGATTCAGTGTCATTCTGAATGAATGATACAGTAGTATTTTTTTAGACGCGACGCGTTATAGGCGTGAGTGAATTAGACCGAGAAAGAGACGCCCGGCTCTATTGTGAGAAGGGACAGTGAAAACTAATGGCATGTTATTGCGTAATTTAGTAAATATTAAAAATAATGAGGTGTAATTGATCTCTGTGTGGAACACTGTGGGTGCAGACCCATCAGACAATAATCCGCCTACACGTGTCTCCTATATGAAACATGGTATCAAAGTGTTATTAAACACATTAATCACCAAAAGCAACTTTCCTCTATGGACTATTTTTTTAACGTTAGGCAAAAACAGACAGACATAAAATTATTTCATGTTAATTTAGTATGGGTAACAGTAAAACTACTTTACAATGTTATACCTTCTTTTTTTGCAACTAAAGGATAAGGATGAAAATCTTCTGCTTTGTGGTTGTGAAGAAACCAGTGGTGCAGGAAACACTGCACAGATATAGGGAAGGAAATCCACACACACACACAAAAAAAGAAACTGCGAAGAGGCCCAGCTTTTACGAGAAACAGGACAATGATCTTCAAAATCCACCATGAACTACTTCAAGATGCGCAGGCTGGAACTTTTGGAAAGGCCATCGCAGACATAAACACCAACACAGTGACAGGAAGACTCTAGGCTGTAACAAAAACAGTTTGCAAGCTGTGATGTACTCCAAAGCAGCAGGAGTTACTATGTTCTGACTTTTACACAAGTACTTCCTTTTTTTCTGTCACATTCACAAAGTAACACTGCATTGACTGAGTTTGGGATTATCTTCCCCTCCAACCTCAAAAATAAACTAAATAAATCATTCAGAGCTTGTGAGGCCAGTGATGGCCAATTCAGATGACTGATTAATCGGCCGATGTTTATGCAAATATAAACACGTATTTTGTAATTAACATTTATCATGTAGATCTGCATCGGAGGCAGAACATTTCACTGCTTCACAATAAAAAACTTTTATTGTCCAAATTGACAACAATGCAGCACTGCAGTGAACTGAGGAAGGTTTTATTCATTACGGGTAATTATAAAAGTAACAATGTGTTTTTAAAAAATGGCAAGTTTATGTAACTGAGTTGACCAAGTGAAACATAACAACAATAATATCCTGGAGCCATAAGAAAAAAAGCTAGACTTAAATATAATGGGATTATGCTTACATTCAAATAGAGATGGGCTTTCAGCATCTGAAGCTAATGTACATTTACCTTATATTTATTCAGTAATATTTAACTGTTAAAGTTAAAATGTCCTGACTATTATAGTAATTCATATAAAAACAGTAAAACTGTAATTCAGCATCAAAGTTGTTATAGTTCAGTCTTCTTAAGTGTCAGTAACTGATTCTGTGCATGTACAAAATGTCTGCATTGGTTTCAGCTGTTCCTAGATAATTTTCTGGTGAAGTCTGGAGTGAGACTGTGTTCCAAGTTTCTTTCTCCTCACTGTCTGTCTCACAACTATTTTTGGCCTTGGCCTGTGGTTCATTGCACTTCTCTCTCAATTTGTACCTTCTGGCTTTCTCTTTCTTTTCCACTCCATTTAGGTCCTTTTATTTTTGTATGTCAACATACAATTCTGTTTAATTTCTCTAAACAAACAAAATCAAATACATACATTGATAGAAAACAGTTCCTTACACTGCTATCATCTGACAGGCACCATCTCTAATAGAGCCACATGCAACAATGTGTCAATTAGTCACAGTGCTGGTGTTGAAAATCAATATCGCCTGGTCCCATGACAGTAACTGCTGGTCATTTCAGAAAAAAAAAAATTCATTAGGCAGAACTCAGCAGTGACTGTATATCGTCAGACAAAAAGAAGCTGCTAGAAAAAAATGACTGTGGATTGTGGTTGGTGTTAAAACTACTTTACTAATCATTATTCCCTCCAGAACACTGACAAAGAAACCGAAACATGAAATGACCCTTTGTTTCGCTACTGCACATTTTTTATGTCTTGGTTCCTCTTATAACATGTTTGAGAGTGATCCTAGAAAGGTCAGAACAAATTGTCTTCGCTTTATTCCCTTTTTATTATCCACAACACCATTTTATAGCTCAGTCTGTTCATTTGAATGTATAAAAGTTAACTGTGAATTAGATTTAGCTTTAAAATGAGTAATTGTATAATATTTTATCATCAGCAGTAGGGATCTTGTGTTGTTCATCTTTTCCTTTGCTACATTCTCACTTTCATACAGCAGAGGGAGTCAGTGTGTGTTTCTCACATGAATACATTGCACCGCACCATATAATAATGGAGAGAGAAGAGTTTGTATGTGAGTGTTGAAGACAGAAGGAAGTCTTCTTTGAGCTGCATGATGAAAGTGAAGTGGCTAGGTAAGCCATGTTTGACACTTTGACCCTGGACACTGATCTGGTCTCATTGGTCTTGGGAGTGTTTTGATGCTTGTTAGACCATATGTCCATATAGACACAAATACATGGTCACATACACACAAATCCATGCTCTTTCCTCCACATACACACAAGCATGTGATCACATGATGGGCCAGAGTGCGTACAGAGTGATGATAATTGCTGTCCTCGGGGCTATGTCTTTGAGGTCGTCTTGATGGGACTCAAACCGTCAGAGGGCAGATGTTATGAGCAAAAGGAACACTTTCATCTCCTCTGTGAAATACGTGTGTCCAATCTGATAATGACACAGAGACACACTTTGCACACACTTAAAGGCAAGAAACAGGAAGGGACGAAATGTATCCCGAAACTGTCTGTTTCTGAGTGACCCCCATAGTCTTTGGATAGTGTGTGCAATGGCTAATGGCTTTTGGGATGCAACTATGACAACCGCTGGCCAAGTCATGGGACTTATCACAGTGTTTTTTTTTTAATAACATACACCACTCTTTCTGCTCTAAGAAGATTGATGAGACCAACATGATACTAACGTCAACATCTATTATGTTTTTGTTATTATATCTCACTACAGTTGACACAAATTCTTTAAAGTACAACAGGTAAACTTTTGAGATTCTGTCTCATTTATGGATCTCCTTGACATCCAGCTAGACTTATCGGGAAGAATGGGGGAAGGGGTTTTGAGGGGATTAGGGAACAAAAGGATCCTTCTCTGTCATCAAAGAGGATCTGCTCCAAACTCATCCCCTGCTCTGTGGCGACAGCTTTTTATTTTTCAGGAGTGACGGCTGCAGGGAGGAGGGAGGGTGGGATATAGCAAGAGAGTTTGATGGTAGGGGATGCAGATTTCAAAGTAATCTTTAACTTTAAGCCCTGCAGTCCCTGTGAAATAAAGCCCTCTGCCCCAGACACAGTGTTGCCTATGGCTCCCAGTGGAAGCCTGCCACCCCTCCTTTTTTCCCAAGCTTTTGTCACGGTGGCATTTAAGTGGCATTACTTACTGACTGGATGACCAAATGAAGGAGTCCCTTTGAGGGGACCTGAAAGAAATGGTTTTTAACTCCTGAGACCAGTGTCGCCTCTTAAAACAACACTAAGTGGAGATAAATACCTGCTGTGCTTTTAGGATTCTGCAGATACCCAAACCTAATGAAGACATCTTTGCATGTCATAACTCATCTAATAACCCAAATACTTTACAGTATATATTTATGATACATGGGGATGTGTATATGCAGGTTAATTTATATGAAACAAACAGGGGGGAAATGAATAGGGCTCTCTTTCATTTCCACAACTCCTTGGGGAGTGATCTGTACATAAACCAAGTCGTTAGTGGAGTTTATATCTTCTTGCTGTTATGACTTGGGAAAGCAAACTTAAGCCCTTCAGATGATTTAAGACCCCTAGGAGGTCATCTACACTTCCATTGTCTCACTACTTTACAACACTACTTATTGTGGGCCCCCTACCCCAAAGTTATTTCTCTCATCTTGTGAAGGCTCATGTCCCCTCAGGGTCATTGGCCTGGGATCCCCTGCTGACCTGGTCCACCACAGGGAGCCAGTGTAATAACACAGAGGTGGTTATGGGATAAACAGGTTCTGTCACTGGCACAAAGGGCCATGCTGTTTGCGATGATGGTGGCACAAGAAGACTAAATAGTATGACAGTATGACACATACACACACACCTGCTCACATAGTATAGTCAATACTCTGCCTGAAATTTGTTATATAAACAGTTACAGTGCAGCATATAAATGTGGAAGCAGAGTAATGGAGGCTACTGTGGTAATGAGCAATCTTCCTGTTATTCCAGCTGAACAAGTTAACAGTTTGTTCCTTTGCTTGTAACCCTTCTGATTAAACACTTTTACACACTATCACACACTTCACTCAAACAAGAACTCAGGGTTAAAATGCATTAAGTTCATTGGGGATAAAAATAAAGCATACTGCAATTGCATATAAAACTGCATTATGTGAGAAACTCTAACAATATGAGAAGGCATTGAAACACCATATAAACTTTATCCAAATATATCCTGCAGTACTTTACTTTTAGTTTACAGTACATGCTGGAGATGTTGTTGAAATGTTTTGTGGACATTTAGTGGACAGCATAGTCCATGACAATCGCCATCATCTATATTTAGGTCAATATAGACCTTTTTTTCTACAGCATACATGTTGCCTTGTCATAGAAAGGCATGTGTTACTAATAACATTAACAATGGCTGTGCTCTACTCCAGTTCCTGTGTGACCCGTGACAATGTGGTAATCAGACTAAAACTGAAGGAGCTAAACAGAATACAGCCATCATTTGTTTTATTATTGACACATGTGCTTTTCACACAGTATTAGGTCCAAACTTTTAACTAAATGACCTCACACAGAAAAACTTTTAGAGTGATAGGCTCCCCAAAACTACACTGGCAAGTAAAAATGGGTGATCACACATCAGAGTAAAAGTTACAGTACTCTGTTGACATTATGATGTTATTAATGATGCACTAATACTGACAAAGTCATCTATAAAGATATTTGAACACATAAATATATGTTCTTTTTATGATACAGAACAGGTGAAGTACATGTAGGTCTTTGTGGCTCTGCAGTCAGAAGATCACATGATGTTATAATTGAGGTTGACTGAAGTTGTTTGCTTCAGTTTCAGATTGGTACCTAAACACACATATTAACCATGAGAGAATGAGCGAGAACAGGGCGAGGAAGCTGGCAACGACCAGACAGAGAGGGCCGACCGACGTCGTAATGTTCTTGAAGTTATGCACAAAGATGAGGCCCAGAAATAACAATATCACCATGGACAGGAAAGAGAAAACGAGGCACACGCCACAGGTCGTGAACGCAACCTGTTTCCAAGTCAGACAGCTGTGGTCGCTGTTTGGGGAGGCTACTAAACAGACGGTTGGACCAGGGCAGTTATCTGACTCCACACACTTATGTTTTTTCAGCGGCAGCGCCTCAGTCACTGCGGTGTCGTCGGGAAGGTTGTGAACACGATATTCCGGTACCGGAGTTCGTTGGCGACACACGGGGCAACCGATTCTCCATCCTCGACCCTCCCGAGAGTGAAGGGTTTCCAGACACTCCTGACAGAAGGTGTGAAAACAGCCCAGCAGTTTGGGAACGTGGCGATCCAAGTCGAAGTTGTTGTAGCATATTTTGCACTCGTACTCCTCGCTGGGGAATGATACACTCTCGCCTCCTGTGCTGACAGCCTCCGCCATGTTGTGTCACATTAGACCGCTTGATCTGACTACACTGTCCACCGACGGCTTAAACACCACCGCATACCGATTTCCGGTTAGCCCTGGTCCAAGTTGCTGTCCTGCCTCTATCCGGCTGTGTGATCACAGACTTGTCATGTAAGCGACCTAAGGCAAAAACCCGTGGACATTACGATCATATTACCAGAACTAAAACCCCCCGTTCATCGCAAAAAACCCAATCGATACACTTGTTCAAACCGATTTCCCAATTTGGTGTCTATCACCTGGTTGATTTGTCACAAGTGTGGGTCATGTGTATAAGGTGGGTTTATTACGCCTATTTAACCGTATAATTAGAATTTAGCGCCCGCAGCGACGCCACTGAGAGCAGTGGGTTTGTCCCTGTGCGTTTCAGCACCACGGGCAGTGGACAGCGCCCGTGAGCGCGGTCAGCAGTGACACCTTCAGCCTCTGCTCAGCGCCGGTGAGCTGCAACACGACCCGGACAGTCTGACAGAGTCTGCACACATCAGTGTGTTTGTTTTAAACTGCTGTCTCTGCTGTGACACAGTCATTTTGCAAATGTAAATGGTCTTCTCTAAACCGGATGTTCCATACACTGTTTTTATTTTATTTTATTTTATTTTTATTTTAAAGTTTTACTTTTACTAGTTTTACTAGTTCAACAACTAGTCTAAATATAACCACAAATACTGTTAAAACGTGATTCAACATCTTATAAAGAAATTTGAGAGTTTTTTTTTTTTCCTCTGCTATATTTAGATTTCACAAATAAACCAATATTTTATTAAACTTGACAGGTCCTGCAAAATATAAATTCTAGGACTGAAAACAAATATTTTAAAAAATACAAATTAAAAACTGATTCACCAGTGTGACACCGTTCACCAGTCTGACATCATCTCCTTTTAACTGAAAGCTGAAGACAGCTAGACACAAGTTGCCATGCAGCCTAATTTATTAGTGTGGTAAAAACAACAACAACAACAAGCATAGTTCTTTACACATAATAACACCCTGTCTTTAGTGAACTTTACTGTGAAAACCACATAAGATAAATAACCTTGTGGGGGGGAAATAGAGCATGGTGGGTTTCATGGTGTCAAACAACATCCAGTATGAGCTCTTAGACGCGTCCCCATACATTGACCAGACAAGCGCCATCTTGCGGCCAAATTTATACATGCATGTTTGTATAAACAGTTTGTTGGGGTGGGGTAAAGTTGCATCCAGTGTATTACTGGATTTCAGTTATATGCAATCACATGTAATTAATTTCTTTACAGCAGCGTGGTAACTGTAATGAATTACAGAGCAGAATAATCACATTAAAGATGTTTTAGAAACAATTTGTTGGAACGTGTCGACCGATAAAGCAAGCTGGGAAAGTGAAAAAAAAACAATTGGTGACAGAACGTAATTATAAAGTAGAAGTTCTATGTGGTGGTGTTGAAAATGTTTTAAAAAAGCAAAAATGTTTTTTTTTTTTAAACATGCTTATGAAATCTTGTAAAGTCAAGTCCAAACATGTTTATATTGCACATATTTAATGCTGCAAAAACAGTTAAAACAGTGTTTTTTTTCAAGTTAAAATTACTTATATTATTTTATGCTGTTTTCTACAGCTTAAGTATATTTTAATCATACATGCAAATAATGTGATCCTTGGACACATGGACTTGACCACTGTCAAGCTGTTTCTGCAAAACACTGGATTGGACTGCATGCTTTGCTATTGAAAATAAAAACATTTTGTTGTTCTAGCTATGTATCATACTGTATTTCTCCTAGATGCAATGTTACTCATTATAGTATATCACTGTTTTAACACTCTTTTTTTTTTTTTTACTTCTACCTCTACCTTTTGTACATCCCATCTACCTCACAGATCTAAAACACCATGTTGCTTTTTTTTTCTAAATGAAATGCAACCAGTGTGTTTTGGGGGGAAGCAGGAGATCCACTCCAGAGTGTTGCCATAACATCAGATAACACGTCTTTCTAACATGTTTCAAGACAAGGCGTAACGTATTGACAGATAAGAATCTTACTGGAAGTAGCAGTGTATGTTCATCATGGGACCATACATGATTAGCTCAATGTTTTTAGTTCTGGTTTGCTGAACTGCTGAAGTAACCCTGCATGCCCAGAGGCTGTATGTTTAACAAATGCTGGGCTTTTCTTCTTCTCTTTTCTCACACACACCTGAATACACCTAATGGGCCTTTGATGTGAAAACTGCAATTAGTTTGAATTGCCACTGAAATGTAATGGGTCACATGTATTTTGTAGGATCAAACTCAGCCAAACTCAGCCGTCAACTCAGCCATTCTTCTAATATGTTTCTCCTATTGTCTCCTATATGTTTCTCTCTATTTCAAACAATATCTATAGTCTTTGTGATGCATAGCTCATTTGAATTGTTGTTATTAAACTGCTGCAAGTTAACATAAACTGATGACATAGATCACAAACACAAACAAATCATTAGAATATTACAAACACACATGAGTCGTCCTGATCATTCACAACCTCCACATAGCATTTACACAAGAATAAATGTGGAAAAAATCGGCCTCAGCTTTTTTTTCAGAAACTGTTTCTAGTTAACGTCATGTAGGAAGTAGTATAGATACTTATTTCCAAAGTTGTGTTTGCAATAACGTAAATCAAGAATTTTCAGTCATCAAAATGTGTCAGAGCCCTGTGAGGTTGACTCATACTATGGCATGTTATTTGACTTTTTTCTCACAGCAGTGGCACGATTCTCTAGACTATTTTAAGTTAAGCACATACTGTTTTACAGCTGGCTGTTACTTTAACAAAGTAAAACCGCTATTTGAACCTAATGAATAATGTAAATGAGGGTTATCAACTTCAGGTATCTATCATTCTGCTTGTCACAGTGAGCTGGGGATTTTTTAATTAAATTTTTTTTTTTTTTTTTTTTTTTACTACAGTCACAGTATCTGTTTTACAGTATCAGAAATGCACGGCTGACTGTTCTAATTTTCACAATGATTTGAAGCTTGTAACTTCAGCAGTTTACTCCTTTTTAGTTTATGGACTGATAATCACCATGATGACTTTATTGCCTCTAAAATTCAACTCATATCTATATTCGATCTTGTGTTGCGTGGTGCTAATCGTGACTCCTGAGTAGAGCTGAAAGTCGCCCTGGAGAGAATGGAGATTTTTTTCCACAAGTCTAAATAAGCCTTGGTCTGACACAGTATAAGACCTTGTCGCTATAAAAGATGCAGCTAAGATCAAAAGTGCCTATGGGCTATTAGGCTGTTAGAATATTAGACTGACTTTATCTGTAGTGGTGGTAGAGCAAATTATTTTTTTTTGTTTTGTTTTTTTTTTTTAAATGTGCACAGTTTCAGAAATATAGCCTTGAAAGCCCCTGGCTTAATATGTGCGTACGCCTGGTACTTTTAATGCACTCTCTCTTTTTTGGGGCCATCTTGTTCCTTATTTTTGATGCATTTTGTTCACCACCACAGCACATTTCTGACTCAGCTTACCTCTCTAATTGATTTGACATGGTAGATCCAATATCCTTTTCATGATAGTCAAACTTTAGTATGATAACCCACCCACCCCCACAACTCCCCCATTCCTTCTTTTATGGACATATAATGTTTCCACATGTTCTGTGTCCACTCCTTCATTTTTTTTTCCAGTCTTATAGATGGAATAAAAAATATACTACCTCACATGCTGTGGGATACTGTAATGAGAAGAACAGAAAAATGACACTCCTTTGCTATAAAGTTGGGATTTCTTGTAGCAAAACAAAGATGAAAAATTGTGATTTTTCTTCCACTGTGTTCCATCAGTATCCAGTGTGTTTTTCACGTCTGTTTTTTTGAAGCAAAACAAAAATCTGTCACACCAGTAGCACCGTAAAGACAGCTGGCTTTGCTTGTTCATATATTTTCACATAGATGGTTTCATGCCTGCATTTACAGGAGGTTGTGACAGTTGATCTGTTTAGATAATAATGCAGCAACTTATTGACAAACCTAATGGTGATCAAGCATAGCGGCTGACAGAGGGTCAGTTCTGATGATGCATCAGTTTGTCTTGCAGAGGTCATGACCAACCAGTCATTCATGGAATGCAGGTTGGAGAGGCCTCTAAAATGAATCAGCCAGTGTAGTCTTATTCCTCAGGGAGAAGAGGGGGGGAATGTATCGGTCTATTAAACACGCCTAATTATCATAATTATCAAAACTCTACAAGCTCCAGAAAAGTCAAATGATCCCTCATGTGGTTCTATGTGTCTATAATCGACCATTTGCACGGGTGTGTTACACTGCCGTGTGGCTCAACCACGCGTCCGCGCAGCACCTATTGTTAAATTAGTGCAACTAGATGACCATGCAGAGCGTTTTTTTTTTTGACGTGTGGTATGATGAAACTCATGCGAAAAAAAATTAAAAACAAATAAACAAAAATCACACACCCCTCCCCCGCCAACCCACCTACACACACACACCACCGCCACCACCACCCCCTGCCTGGCCGCACCATATTTCTCTCCTGACTGCCATTGTCTGAGCTGGAGAGAAACAAGTTTAATATTTAAATTTCAACTTTTTGGCAAATAAGGGAAATTAGGTACGGTCGATATTTTACGTTGATATTGACCAGTGTGTTGTAGAAATACAAACATTTTAATTAAAAGAAAAGAAAAGAAAAAAAAATGGTCATACATAATTTCCACCAAAGGAACTTTTTACAACAACTACACTGCATCACTATCAAACAATTTACAGTAGATGAGCTATGGACTGAAACATAATAATAATAATAATAACAATAATAATATACTTACGCGTTTATAATAATAATAATGATGATACAAAAGTTCTACCTTTAATAATCTCACCTGTTGCACTGTTTTCTTTCTGTTAAATAAAAGATGATGATGAGGCGATTGCTCCACGTGCCCTCTGCGCAAAAACTTAGTGCGCACCTAGTTTGCACCGCACGCACATTAATAATCGGTGTTCAGCAGATCTCCTGTACTCTCTTATATATATATATATATATATATATATATATATATATATATATATATATATATATATATATATATATATATATAGAGAGAGAGAGAGAGAGAGAGAGAGAGAGAGAGAGAGAGAGAGAGAGAGATTTTCTTTGTTGTTGCTTTTTCAGATCTCATATTATCACTGCGGAAAAAATAGTTTGTTACTCGCGTCATCCCATTAGTGGTTTTAGATGAAGTGTTAATGATAATAGAAAAAGAGACGCGAATTATAATAATAATAATGACAATAATAACAATAAATGAGCACAATGAAAACGACAATAAAAACTACAACGACTGTATTTATAGTGTTTGCATGAATATCAATTAAAGAGAGTTACAGTGGTATATATACCTGAAAAATCATTAACGTATGGAAACACACACGTTTTTATATTTTATTTTATTTTATTCTTTTACTTTTAGACAACTTATTTATCCACTAATATAAACTCTCAGTGCAGCATGCTGCAGTCAGTGGCATCGTTCCTATTTTCTATTGCAGTTGCAGATTAATTGTAAAATTTTAGTTGCAAAAATAAAATTCTCTTTCCGTAACTAGTTTTTCTGCATCATTACACTTTCTAGTCCGGTGATGTCCAGTTTCATCATCTGCACGGTGAAGAGTTTAATGAGAATAAAAGACAGGAAGCAGGAAATGGTCAGGAATCTGATATTTTCTCCCGTATGTATATTGAACAGATTTTTATCAAAACTTGCGCACTTTGTAAAAAGTTTGAAGCGTGTGACACGACAAGCTGACCTCGTGAGGTCAATCCAGACAGAAGGGGTTCTTACCGTCCAATCAGAGCGCTCCTCTGGTCCCCGAACGTCCGGGTCTCTGACCAATGAGGAGTCTCAGCGCGGAGTCAGAGGGGACAGCGACCGCAGATAAAATGTTTGACTTCCATCCATCCTCTCAAACCATCCTCTCAATCCTCGCAGGACTGTTAGCAAACTGCATTTCGATTTAAACTCTCACCTCAACCCACGTCGACCACTGGATAGCAGCCAGCGTTACTTCTGAGAGGGGGGATTCAGTTTTCTGCTCGTCGGGGGCAACCTGTTACTCAAAGGCGAAAAACAAACAAAAACAAAAACAAACAAACCAACAAATCCAAGAAGGTGTTTCGCGTCTGTAGAGAAGGCGAAATATTGGAAGGAAAAAAGGTATTTCCTGGGGATTAAAGGCGACAAGCAGAGGCAGATTCGTTGAACTATTTACCTGACAGAAAGTCAGGAATCATGACTGCGCTTACAGGAGGTTTACCGAGAATGATGAGACCGACTCCTCACCAGAACTACCCGCGGGGTGGATACTCTCTGGAAGGTAAGACGCATTGACACTCGCTGCTGCGCGCAGTTTCTGAAGAGAAAGTTTCTCTTCAACTTTCTTCCTCTTTATTTTAACTTTAAGAAAAGTTCAGCTGAAGTTGTCAGACATTATTAAAACCTGCAAATAATATTGGGCCTGTTGTGAAGAACTCATTTCTTCTGAAGTTTTAAAAATCATTTTAAATCTATCGTTGGCACCAAGACGCGATTTTAAAAATTTTATTTATTCAGTGTTTATTTTTATATGCCGAGTCTATTATGTTTTTATCTTCACATTTTTTGAAGGCTAGTATTTTATATTTGAGTATTTTGCTGTTTTTTTCCCAGGACGATTCTGTAGAAATATAAAGTGCCTGAAAAAATTTAGGACGTGATGCAGTAAAAACACCCATATGTGGTTTCACTTTAAAGTTTAGTTTCTCCTGACAGCAATTACTCCTCATCTCTTAAATAATAATTATTATTTAAAAAAAAATGTAAAATAAAGGCAGGACACTACTAACTGTGTCCCTCGTCCTGTTGTCCCTGCAGTCTCTACTCCGTTAGGACAGGGTCGGGTCAACCAGCTCGGTGGTGTCTTCATAAACGGCAGACCTCTTCCAAACCATATTCGACACAAAATCGTGGAGATGGCCCATCACGGCATCCGTCCCTGTGTCATATCCCGTCAACTGCGCGTTTCCCACGGCTGCGTCTCCAAAATCCTCTGCCGGTACCAGGAGACAGGCTCCATCAGGCCGGGGGCCATCGGAGGCAGCAAGCCAAAGGTGAGAGATAAAGTTGTGGCACATTGTGACTGAGGAGAAAAATACAACAATTTCATAATAAATACAGTAGAGTTTTCAGAAAACAACAAAGTTAACGTGCGCTTTAAAATTCACGCAGAGACACACTTTGAAACACATGCACTATTAAGTTTGAGTTTTTATTTTAAAGGTTGTGAATTTCTTCTGTTTGGCTGTGAAACGAGCTTTTGATCGTTTATAAAAAACTAAACTAAACTAATTAAAAGTAATGTAGTTTAAACGGGGCCTCTGAGGAAAAGCCTTCAGGTCACATAAATGTGGCCTATAAGTTAATAAAAGTTGATGGAGTTTGACTTTATAGGTTCTCTGGAGCCCAATAACTTTTTTCTTTAGTGTGTGAGGGTGTGTGTGTGTGAATTATTGTGTTGTATTTAAAAAGCCACTCTAAAATTTAAACTAGCAAATACGTGTAATTGAACTTTTCTGCCTCACCTATAATACATAATGCCTCAAAAAAGAAAGAAAAAGAGACAACTAAACTCTTCCTCTCTTTATCCTCCTACTAAAGCAAACCGCTACTCCAGAGGTGGACAAGAAAATCGAGGAGTACAAGACAGAAAACCCGGGAATATTCAGCTGGGAAATCAGAGACAAGTTACTGAAAGATGGGATCTGCGGCAGGAACAACGTTCCCTCAGGTCTGAAGAAGTTTGAAATGTGTGAAACCAGGAATAATTTGAAAATAAAACTAATACGTTAATGTCATATTAATAAAATAAAATAAGAAAAAAAAAACCTTCTTATTTGTAGCTGTAACATTTAATTTGGATATGATAACACTTCGAAAACATGTATTTATTTTATTTTAGTCATATTCTAAATTATACCCACCCCCCCAAAAAACATGAATTAATTCAAACTTTTTACCTGTTTTTTCCCCCAGTGAGCGCAATCAGTCGCATCATGCGCTCTAAGTTCGGCGGAGTTGGAGATGATGATGAGGATGATGATGAAGTGGTGAAGAGGGAGATGGAGGAGAGCGAGTCGCGGACTAAACACAGCATCGATGGCATTCTGGGAGACAGATGTAAGTTCATCATTCATGTCCACGCTGTGTGTGTGTGTTTTTACAGTCCCGAGACATCTGCGAACCAATTTAACAAGAATTACTAAGGAGTGAAAGATCTTAGCAGTTTTTATTTATGGCTCCAGGGCGTAATAATAATAATAATAATAATAATAATAATAATAATAATAATAATAATAATAATAATAATAATAATAATAGATTTATGCGTCTATAAAAATGTGGCCGCCAAATTAATAATGCAGGCAGTTTTTAAACTTTTAAAGACATTAAAATTCCAGGTGTTTATTTGCGCGTATTAAGCGTCAACAATTGTCGAGAATTTTTTTCTTTTTCTTTTTTCTTTCTTTCTTTTTATTAAGTGGATAATCAAACATTTGTCTAACTTCCAAGCCTGAGAAAGTTTTTTTTTTTTTACACTCAATCGGAGACTTGAGGATGAACTTCAGGGGACAAAGCAGAGAGAGTCCATTGAGACTCACACCTCAGTTTGACGCGCACAAAAGCCAAACTCCAGTGAGCGGCTCAGTGGTGTACAAAAAGACGCCAGGGCCTTTCAAAATAGGGAAAGAAAGGGAGAAAAAACTGCGCTGACAAAAGGCCGGGAGAAGACATTATGAACCCGCAATGAGCGATGAATTATTCAGGGACACCAATAGGCCCGGTGCGACCTGGTTTATAGAATGCTCAAAAAAGTGCCAATCAGAGAGAGTTTTCCCACTGTTTACAGTCTGTATTCAGAAAAAAAAATGCTCAGGGGAAAATTCTCAGACTTTAGGCAAACACCTGTTGATTTACGACCCATTGGGGACTTGGAGGAGTTAAGGAAAGGTTGCTGTTGGAGACACAATGCAGTCTATGGTTAATTATTAATGTAAAGACCTCAAGAAATAGCGCTACTGTTTTGGAAATATCACGTAATGACGCATAGATTTATTCCGTTTATTCACAGTGGCTTTGCCGGATGTCAGTGTTCTGTTCAGTTTTAAGAGATGATAACTTTAGACCCGCAGAGAAATAAAATAAACATGAAGTTAACACATTTGGCAGCTGCTGCCAGACTCTCGATTTTTGCCTGAAATGTGTTAAATTCACACCAGGCCTTGCGTAATCAAATTGAACGGCCGCAGTAACTTTTTTTTTTTTTTTTTTTTGCGCACAGAGTCTTTTGTCACAGTCTTTGCGCAGTGAGCATGACGCCCTCAGCCAGTGAGCGCAGGGGAAACCCTTCTCTCCACTAGATTAAATCCAAAAGCTTTTATTTCTCTCCACTTTCATCTCAGACAAAGTCCGCCCCCTTTCCTTTCCGCCTAGGGTGCACACATTCATGCAATATCTGCGGGCACTTCCCTCTTCTTCTCCTGGCGAGACCCATCCCCAACGCTGACCAGACACTGTTGACTTCTCTAACTTCCTAAACTCTTTACTCAATAACTAAATAAAGCAGGAAATCGTCTAGAGCGACTGGAGCGTTATAGAGTGGAGGACTGAAAATAGGAAATAATGTGAAATAGGATGCAACTTTGTTGCGTTCTTATTTTTAGTTTTTTTAAATTCTAAACTCATATTAATTATCATCTTAAAATATTTTTGTTTTTAAAAAATCAAGTAATACTTTCTTATATATTATTACAATTTCAGGTATGTGAAAATGGAAATTTAAATTTTTAATTCAAATCTGTAATTAGTAGACTATTTCTGAGCTGGTGTGATTTTTTTTTTAATGAAAGAAAACAAATAACATTAGCTATTTTACATCAAATAGATGACACCCTACATGCAAACAGCCCTAAGACACTTTCCCTCATCCATATACAGAACGGCACTATTTCATTCTTGTGTCTCTTTGTGGAAGTAGTTGTTGTTTTTCTCTTTTATAGCACTTCATTAGAATGTGAAAAGGGAGGTTTGGGGACTGAGAGAGTGTCTTCTGGCCAAATATTGATTAAGTAGGTGTTTGTAGAGGCTATTGTTGTGGTGAAGAGAGGCCTGTTGCTCTCTGCCCCTTTCTCCTCTACTACTATTGTTGGCTTTCCTTAAGTGCTAAGATCAAAGCTGACTCATTTAGATTTATTTGTCTGGGAAAAGAACTGCTAAGGTTTGTGGGATAAAGTATACCGGGCAGCCCCATGTCTGCATGGCATTAGCAAGTGACTGGAACATTGTGGGAAAAGTGGGATGTTTGTTAGGATGAATCTGATGCTGCGTTTCTCTTTAAACCGTTAAGTTGTGTGGACTGAACTTTCTCCGTTGTGCAGAATTTAAACTACATGCATTGGTCGAGCTGCAGTTCAACAGAATTATTTGCAAAGTTTACTGCATCAGTTAAAAAAATCAGTTGTGTCTTCAGCTTAATTGTGTTTTTAGTATATAATTTTAATCAAAAGACTAAATAATCCAGCGGTGAAGAATTCGTTTTTGCCATGAGCGGGACTGCATTAATTGATAACAATCTTTTCTTATTTTTATTAATGTTAGCACTTTAGCCTCATTTAACTAATTAAAGTAACCAAAGTCATGAAAGAGGAGTAGCCACTCTTGCAGGATCAATTTATGGCAGTGGGGGTGAAAGGGAGAAAGAAGAAGAAGGGGAGAAAAAAGCTCAGAAATACAAACAGTCAAAGGGATAACTTTTCTTTAAAGGGAATCCTGCGGTGCCAAATTGAATGAGCCCAGTTCTTTCAAATCTGCCATGGTGAACGCAGTCAACATGTAATAATTGGTTTCATTGAGGTGCATTCCAACAATCTGCTGCCATTCTCCTGCTTCCATTGTCCGGAGGCAGGCAAATAGCCAGAGGGACAGGAGGAATCAAGTGCTGACAAAACATGAAAGATTTAGCTGCTTTTGTCAAAGGAGCTGAGTAGGACTTTGTTTGTGTAAATAAACTGGGTTAGTGGCTCCCCGTGACTTTGGCACGGATTTAGAGAGAGGAATATTTGGAGCGTAGGGAGAGCAGAAAGATCATATTTGCGCTTTGAGAGTGTACCATATTTTAAAAACAGTCAAAGTATGTATGCAAGTCAGAAATGAACGTTAGTAGCAAATTTCCGTGGGTAGCTGCCACATCCGAGCCATCTAATCCAATTTGAAAGCTTCATAACTTATACCCTCATAAGACATTTACTTCTAACATAAACAGATACCTTTCTCTCACACACACTGAGCAAAAGCAATGGAACAGCATGGCAGTAACCCGCAACTGTAAACATAGAGATGGACGCTGATTTTCTAGAACTTGTGTGTTTGTTGGGGAAGGGGAGGGGGTCTCTGTATTTCCACGGTGAATAAATTATAGATTGGAGAGTTGGAGGAGACTGTCCATGCTAGACACAGGAGACAGGAGGCCTCGATGCAACCAGAGGAATGTCTGCTACAGCCGCATTTCCATTTTCCTCTCAGGGGCTGGATAATAGAGAAATTTATTTTTGGGCCTCACTCTGTGTTTTCCTGCATTAATAGTGTTTATAATGCTAGTTTAAGCCTGCTGGACTGCTACAGAAAACAAACACAAATTCACTATATATTTCTGCTAGGTAGATAGACAGATAGACAGACAGACAGACAGACAGACCGACAGACAGACAGACAGACAGACAGACAGACAGACAGATAGATAGATAGATAGATAGATAGATAGATAGATAGATAGATAGACAGACAGACAGACAGATAGATAGACAGATAGATAGATAGATAGATAGATAGATAGATAGATAGATAGATAGATAGATAGATAGATAGATAGATAGATAGATAGATAGATAGATAGATAGATAGATAGATAGATAGATAGATAGATAGATAGATAGATAGATAGTCTCCGTCTTCAGAAATGTAAGTACTCAACACTTTTACGTGCTGTGTTGGCATGATTCTCAAGGCTCCCTCTTTCTCAAAAAAAAGAAAGAAAAAATCCACACTAGCTGATCTGCAACTGAATGCAGACTCTATGCTTCATTAAAGCCTCTTTCTCTGTTGGCACCCGCATTGTGATCCTCCAATATTAATTCAAAGGACAATTAATGAATGCAGGCCAACTTTGAAGTAATGGGCTGAGGTCCTGCCCTGAGCCGGCCCCTCGGCGCTGATGTACTCTCCACATTCTCCCCACTAACCCCAGAGACACTGTGAAGTGACTGAAAGAGAAGCAGCGAGCAATGGAAGGTCAAGGAGAGGAGCCCCAGCAGAAAAAGAGCTCTCTATTTCCTTGGAAGTATTAGCCAAGCAAAACTCTGTGATGGGGAGGATAAAGGAGTGTGAAGAGAAAAGGGTCGGGGGCTAGGGGACTCTACAAAGAGGAGCACAATGGGATAGTTAATTGAGTAAAGCCAGACAGCGTTGTCAATCACTTAACTTTGTTTAGCCTCAGTTTTTGTGACGCTGTTTCATCCAGCACATTGCACATTATGGACATGCCAGCACAACTCTGTTGATGTTTTGATTAATGTCTTTTTCCTGGTCTTTCAACAAAGTTTGCAAAATCCATGAAAAAAACAAAAAACAAAAATTAGGATGTTAAAAAAAAAAGTTTTCAAAGTTGCAACATTTATTTCCAACAGTTGTACAAACACAGGTATTTATAAAGATGTAGCAGTTAAAAATGTGCATGCAAAGCTCATAAAACCAAAAAATAACTTACCAAACCAAAAAAATTATGAGTTAGTTGTAGGGCGAAAAAAGAAAGCGTGGAATGTGATGGTTTCTCCTTGTTAAGTGTTGGTGGCGTTTTGTTAGGGAGAGGGGGTTAACAGCATCTTCACTGCAGCGCTGTGCAGTAGCTGTGAAAAGGTCAGGGGCTAACCTAGGGTCACTTAACTGTTAAAACTATCAGGCCCCAGAAAAAAGAGGTTATGATAATGTTTGAGAAAAGATGTGAACTGACAGACTCTTCAATAACAGCGTGTCACTCAAAAAGGAACTGATGTTGCTTAGACATGAACTTTCATTTTAAACTGCTCAGACTTGGGGTTTTTTGCTGTTGTTTGAAAGGCGTGTGTTTTATGCTTGTTATTCTGAATGAAGTGAATGGTTTGGTTGATTGTCTGGCCGTAACGGGCCTCGAGTGAGGTGAATCTGTGCTGGTTAGCCTCCGTTTGACTGGAACGTGCGGCAGACTGGCCTGTTGCTGCAGCCCCGCGTGGGTTCCGTGCGGTTGCTTTGTCCCTGCCCCGAGGGTGGAAATGCCACCGTGAAACTGTCACCTAACTGCACCACAGTGGAACTAAATAATAACCACCACACACTGGGCACACATAATAGCCGTGCAGGGCCATTTGTGGCTTTTTGTCACTTCACCAATATTAGACAGAGATACATCTTTCAGCGTCATATCGCCAGCTAGTTCTTTGTCCGTTAAGTGCCAACCTCCTGCACTTATTCACTCCATTTTTTTCCTGTCCATCACATCATCATCTCCCTCTCTCTTTCTCTCTATCTGCCTCCCCCCTCCCTCCTTTCCCAGGCAGCTGCGGGTTCCTGGGGGCTTTTTAGCAAGTCAAGTGAGCAGCCCACTCACTCCCATTTTTTCTTTAACTGTTAACCCCAGCTGAGCCCATAAGCTGTCAGTTAACTATTCTTTTCCTCCAGTGCATCTGCTTGCTCTGGCTCTATGTGGCAGACCACTATTTTATTCAGTGGCCCGCTCACACTATACTCTGTGGCCTGAAAGGGCCAGATCTACTTCCCTGGGCAAATAACTAGTTCATTTGTCTCTTCTGCCCTTTGTTTTGTGTTGCGAACACATGTCACCAGCTCAATTACCTTCTCTATTAACAGCCCCAGGAGGAAGGGCTAGCCAGCCCCTACCAAGACAAGACTTTAAACTGCCCCATATGCTCTGCTTCTCTTTCTTTTTCTCATTCTGGCTCTTCATCCCTCTTCAACTTCAATCTTTTTCTCTTCAACCGATTCCTCTTCTCTATTTCGATTCGAAGATAATTTAACACTTAGTCACCGTTTCCACCACTTTTTTTTTTTTCCCATTTCAAGCCGTTTGTGCAAATTTATAAGCACATGTGCGCACATACATGGATGTGTGTGCTTGTGCATGTCTCTTCATATTAACATCTCTTGAACGAGTGGGAGGGGGGATGAATGCTTGGCAAGGCAATTCCTGGCCAATGTAGTCTACGCAGTAAACAAGAGCAGTCTTTATTCTCGCAGTTGGAATCCTCACTTGGTTTTTTTGGCCTGTTCGAGGCACTACTGCCGCAGGTGAAGCTAATGGAACTGGACGTTCCCGAAGTTCACATCTGCGACCCTCTGGAGTTTATCTTCTCTGCCTGTCAGTCTCGTCTCTTGATCGATAAATGGTTCTGTTTGCATTGCGTGGTGGGTCTATAGCCTTATCCGATCCTGTGTGTGAATTGTTTCGCCGCGAGCACATACACAACCATAAACTCATTTGCTGAATTTTATTCAACAGTATCCAAAAAGCGAAAGGAACTTGTTGAATTCACTTGTTGAATGCTATACTATCTCTTAACACTGTTGTAAATAAATAATTTGCAATCCATTCTACTATCTAAATTAGCTTGTTATCAGTTTATTAACCCAAATATTACTTTGTTTTGAAACTTCTGTTTTATGGATAATTTTGCAGCAGCCCAAATTTCCGCTTGAGGGATAATAATCTATCTTTCTATTAAGATTCTTGTCAGAGCCGTGGCCAAACTGTGAGTGGCTATGGAGCAGTTTCAGCTCCCTAGTGCTTTAGCTGCAGCGTAAAATTTGATTTGGGTGTTTAAGTAAGGAGGTCGAGGCCTCCCTTTGTGTGTTTAGTATCCTCTTCTGCCGTTTGTTGTGGGGAATGTGTGGGAACGAGCCTGCTTCTGCATCAGTGTGTCTTAAAACTGATCCACGGAGGTGCAAGCGCCTCATTTGAAAACGTCAAAGATGTGGTCGCAGTGATGGGTGGACGCAGAGAAAGAGAGAAAAGAAGCGAAGGCATGAGATGGAAAGGACAGGTCCTATTTTTGAGAATGACCAGCAACCCCCCTCTCCTTAGCTTGGCACCCCACACCCCTTCCTTCCCCAGCATCTTCTTCAGGTACCTTCAACCTCCCATCTCCTCTCCATGTCAACCCCTTCAACTCCCCCATCCCCCCAAACTTTGTGCCCCTCAGGCCATGGAGGGAGGAGATGAAGGGGTGCTCCCCTGCTGTGCCCCTTCACAGCCCCCAGTAGCCCTTCTCTGGACCCCTTTGTGCCCCCCCTTTCCCTCCCCACCCTTCATTCCCCCACTCATCCTCTGGCCGTACAGCCCCCATCTCACCCTACAGCACCCCCCCACCCCCTCCTCCCCTGCTGGGCAGGTGACAGGCCCCTGAATGCAGGCCCGGGCGTCCCTGATGGCTCCTACAGATGGAGCGTGGTAATCGGTCGAATAGAGCCCTGCCACAGGCTTTTCCCTGCTAAGATACAAAGGCCTGGCCACATCATTTCTAAAAAAAAAAAAAGAAAAAAAACAACAGAGTGAGAGAGAGGAAGAGCGCAAAAGAGAAAACGCAAGCCAGAGGATGACAAAAGCAACACTGTCATTTGCCATTAAGGGAGAGTCTGTGACGGAGTGTTTTCTCTGTAGTTACTAATAATAAAAACAGGGAGGGGAAAAAGAGAGGGAAAGAGAAATAAAAGGGGGCAAAAGAGGAGAGATCCACCCCCACACCGCAGTTAACATGAGTTACAGTGCCAATGGGGAGCTTTCTCCTCTGAGGAGTTTTATGAGCTCTGCTTCCCTCCCTCAGGAATCTTTTCGTTTCTGCGTTGTCATTGGTTCTCTCTTTTTTCTTTCTTTTTCTGTTCCTCTATCATTAAAATGGTAATGATGCCACATGTTACTTAGCTTGCTGTTTCACTAAGTCTCGTCCTGTAGTGTTGTGTGCGTGCACCGATTAACAGAAGTTCATTTGATAATCCAAACAATATTGATGTTTAAAATGTGTTTATTGCAAAAATATCACATTTTATTTCCATGCTGTGTGGCCCTCTCTTTATGCCTGTTGTACTATAAAATTTGCTCCAACTGGTCTTGGGCCACATCCTTACCTAAACAAACCACATCGCAAATTCGAAGAGCATGTTCCAGGAGTATCTAAGAATCCAGCCAATCCCCTGTGAATCTTTATGCCAGCGTGGCACCCTTAGTTCGGCTGTAATAAAGAGCTCTTCTCAGCATCAGAATCTTGTGTGCCGGCGGTCCAGAGCACAGCAGCATTCCCAGGGACAAAATCCGTGTGTAATGCCTGGTCAAACACACACTGGCAACCGGCACAAACATTTCCTGCTTGGCTCCAGAGGCTCCAGAGGCAAGGGGAGATCCCTATTACCCCCGCCATGTCTGACTTGGCACTTTTTAATTAAAAAGGGGGAGAATGAGCAGTCTGGGGAGAAACAGACAAGCCTCTGTCCTCTGCTTTTGCTTACACCTGTCTCTGTTTTTGCCTCCTTTATTCCTTTGCTGTCAGCTTAGGTGTTTGCTGTATGGTCTGAGTGTCAAAAAGGTGCAGTGAACCCTCCTCATGAGGTTTAAAAGGTCCCTCTGGGGGTGGATTTGGGAGTGGATTCCAACTCTTTCTCTCTTGCATCCATATGTCTTTGACACATTGTCATAGACTACTTTTATTGACTGAAAATCCACAGCCCAGACACAGCAGATGCATGTTTGTGAGCGAGCATATGACTGAGAAAGAGACTGGGGGATTGCAGACATCTAATGGGGGACAATAGCAGGCTGTCACGCTAGTTTTTGGAGCCTAATCATTATTTAATAGATGGGTAACCTCCCCCTAAAATTCAGCAATAGTCTTCTGTTTCTAGTCTCAAGCCTTCATTGATTTCCCTCTTCTGCTGAATTAGATCCCAATAGCTGTCTCCCAGTTACCCAGTCGCTCTCCTCTAGCCTCAACTGAACAAACAGATTAAGAAGCACCTGCAAAAGGCTGCCTACCCTTCACTATGGGACCCTATTGGCATAGTGCACAGCATGGGTAAGAATTGGAGAGACACAGTCTCCCAGGAAAAAAAAAGACGCCTTAAAGGGATCTAGTCCTTTTTAATCCATGTTCAAGCAGCTTCTGGCTTTTGATCCCCTCAGGAGCCACTGAGGAGTTTAAGGGAAACAGGAGGACACAGTCTAAGGTGGCTCTTTACCATGTGTTGTTTCCAGCACAGTCTATTGTCTTTGTTTTGGCTATTGTTGCTCAGATTAGTATTTACCCCAAAAGGTTCATTCTGTATCCATTTGACTCCTTTGAATGTCGAAATAACAGTCTGTCTGTTTTGCGATTTTAGCCATTCACTCTGACGAGGGCTCCGACGTGGACTCAGAGCCGGGGCTACCTCTGAAGAGGAAGCAGCGTCGCAGTCGGACCACCTTCACAGCAGAGCAGCTGGAGGAGCTGGAGAGGGCCTTCGAGCGCACACACTACCCTGACATCTACACAAGGGAGGAACTGGCTCAGCGGGCCAAGCTGACCGAGGCTCGAGTTCAGGTTAGACACACGCACAGACGCATTCCGTAACCTCAACGTCCTGCCGCAGAGCAATGTGTCAGTCTGTCACAGATATATGTCATGTGGACACTAAATTGCCTGAGGATGTTGCTACACATTCCTTCCTGCCAAAAGACATGTTCAACCCCCCACCCACCCACCCACCCCAACAACCCTCGACCCTACACCCGACCTTCCCCCTCCCTCTATACACACACACAGACATGGATACACTGCGCCCACTGTGTATGAAGACAGCTCCTTGATTTTGAAGACAGCTTCTCTGCAAAATGGGGTTGTGTAAAGATCTCAAAGTTGATGCCTGATTTAGATGAAGATATGTGCTAATGTGGGTTTTAACAGCCCCTTTAACAGCCCTCTGGCGTTATCTGAACCCACTGACTTACAGTAGCACACAAAGATGTAATGTCTGTGGTTTCACTGCATGCTCCAGATGTTAAGATCTCTATCAGTTTAGCTCCTTGTAATAGGTCAGGGAGGCCTCACTTACTCACACACACACACACACACACACACACACACACACACACACACACACACACACACACACACACAGACCATATCAGTGATATATAAATAAATTTTTTCTCAGGTGTGGTTCAGCAACAGAAGAGCCCGGTGGAGGAAGCAAGCCGGAGCAAATCAGCTGATGGCTTTTAACCATCTCATCCCTGGTGGTTTCCCTCCATCAGCTATGTCAGGCCTGCAGCCCTATCAGCTGTCTGACAGCCCCTACCCTCCGTCTTCGATCGCTCAAGGTGAGTTCCACTAATACACCCAAATATACTTTGAATTTATGTTTTAAAGTGTCAGAATTAAGTAATGCTTGTGCAGGAATTTAAGCAGACGTTTTATTCCCAGCAGCATCCGATCAACCCAGCACAGTCCACAGACCGCAGCCGCTGCCGCCCACCTCTGTGCACCAGAGCGGGTTAAGCTCGTCTGCAGGCTCCCAGGATGGAAGTTCTGCGTACTGCCTGTCCTCTGGACGTCACGGTTTCTCAGGATACTCAGACAGCTTCGTGACCCCGACAGGGCACGCCAACGCTGTTAACCCCACCATTAGTAACAGCCTCTCACCACAGGTTCGTCTATCATTTGTCATATGTCACACGCATGTGCACAAAATTCTGCCTCAAACAAAATACACACACACTGTATGTATCAAACTAGAGATAAGGAGGCCTGTAGTTCTTCATTCTGTTTATGAAATGCACCATATGGAAGGATAATGATACACACAAACACACATGCTTCTCTGTACGACCTCAGAGGTGTCATTGTGGTGACATTGATGAAATCTTGTTAAGCCTTAAAAAAACACGGTAGCTTTTCATTTTTGTTTATTTTGATGGGTTGTTTGATGGATTTTAAATGTGGCAAACGTCAGTCTTTGGGGAGGCAGAAAGGACCAAACATGAGGAGGGATGTATGGATGTCGAATGATGACACAAATCAAAACTGAAAAGACAATTATGGTCGATTACACAGTCATCAGTGTCCATCACTGGCTCCCTACCAGTCCAGAAGATGGACTAACAGGCGTAAAACGAGCTTTTAACCGCCACAAAGGGTGGCCAGCCCACATGCAATGCATGCTGGGTACTAATTCCCATGAGAGAGAATCTCAGACTCCTGTCAGGCATAGATAAAAAAACTGCCTGAGGAAGGTTTGTTACTATGTGAATGCCTGAGGATGTATATATATTGAAAAAAGAGAGGCACTTTGTTGTGGCTGCCAGGGTGGTTAGTCAGAAAGTAAGGTGGCTGCATTGTGGCTAAAGGTATAATTGACTGCTTTGATATGTTAGCTCATACTGACTAGAATTTGTATTTTGCTTGTCAGGAATTAGCCATGTTTACTAAAAACATTATTTACTTTGGACAGGTAAAACAATAGTGATGCAAGAGAGAGTGAAGTTAATGTGGTCAGCTACAAACATTGGTTATCAATGGTTTCTATCCAGGGCTAAATACACTATCTTGTAATTTACCCCTCAGCTAATTACTTTGTTGAATCACAGTGGATGCAAACCTGATAGTCGCTGCCATCCTGTAACTGAACACACGGCTGTGGTTCACACACCCACAAGGTCACTGAGTGACTTTAACTCCAATAAAGAGGCCAAAGGTTAGGTGGCCTCATGGTTGGTTTCAGCATTAACCTTAGTGGGCAGCTCCGTACAGAATGGATATCTCATCTTGCATAGGGACGGCGTGCCTGGAATGTTTTCTCAGTCTGGAATTGCAATCATAGGACGTTCCAGTGTCTTAATTGATTGGAATGAAGTAATCTATCCTCTTGTAACAAAGTGTGTAATTTATGCAAATGACTCACTTTGTTGGCTAATTTGTTTTAATTCACACATTCACTGCAGCTGTTTGAATGTATATTGCAATACAGTTTTCTCTATTTCAGATGCAGATAGAATTAATTTCCTGATTTTAACGTAATAAGGGGGAGGAAATGAGAATTGATTAAATTCTGTGACATTGATAGTTAATACAAGAAGACCTCTTTGCTCTTATAAAACTTTACAGCTTAAATAGCTACTTTGCCTGATCTATTTTGTGTAAATACCTCATAGACCGATCTCGAAATCTGATCTCCAAATTTGTCTGTAAAAGTTACTCCACCTGATCAACTATTCTATAACCACCAGGACATTCAAGGATCCATGTAATACAAGATATGGTCACAGGAGAGCTCCGTGGTGGTAGTTTGATGTGGATAAGGTTTACTTAAGATAGGTGATATTCTTGTCTGAGTAGCTACTCCTACTTTTAAAACAGCAGTCAAGCCACTGGTTTCCCTGTGGTGCTGGGTCTGTGGCGTCTCACCGCTGATCTGGTGCATACCAAAGGAATCCTTTCTCACCAAGGAAGCGAGTGGCCGGGATTTGCACCCCCCAGAGACCTAATCCCTGGAACAACCTTAAAACAGACACACCATCGGGAACTGCTGCTGTTTCAGTTGCAGACAGAAAGCGCATGAACACAGGAGCATATAGATCAGACACAGACCCTGAGGCACATGCCACGCAAACTAATATTTGCCCGTGTGCACATGCAAACACACACACAAACAGAACTGTAGAAGTATGTTTGATCTCCCGAGGAGTCACGGCTAAGCAACAATGTATATTGTGTGTGTGTGTGTGTGTGTATATATATATATATATATATATATATAAAAAGAAAAGTTCACATGAATCCACTAAAACTGCTTATTTATATAAAAAACAAATAACTTGACTAATTCAATAATTTAATGATTTATAGATTTATTTTTTTTTGGTGATGGAATCTGTGCAACTGATTAAATAGAATATGTAATTATACGTAATTATAATTATACATAAGAATATGCTCATGTAAGGTTGTGTGCACATTCTCTGCAGTAAGAGAAAAAATGATTCAACGGTCGGCAGCATCGCCGTGTTCATTAGATGTGTGAGGTCAGATCACACTGACACAACAACTGTAAATTATAGACTTTAAAGACACCTCAGGTGGTGTGTGTGTGTGTGTTAGAGAGAGTTTGCCGTCAGCTAGGAAAGCCTTTTTTTTGTTTTTCAAATAATTTGCTTTCTACTTATTTTCGTTTTATTATTAGTATTTTTTAAAATTACTTTTTACACATTAATTTGTTTTTATTTTTAATTGTATTTAGTTTAGTGCTTGGCTTTAGCCTATGTGGACTGTAACTCTCTTTAACTTCATTTTTTAGACATTTTCATGACTTTGCTTCTCACGCGAACCTATGTGCAGCTGTTCACGATGTATCACCGATACCCCTACACCCACTGACATCAGAGCAAAAATGCTTACATACACATTTCAACACACAGGAGAGGTAGCTCTCAGACACATACACAAACACACCCTAACCCTAATTCCCACGTACCCTTTGGCCTCTTTACCTTGGCTTCACAGGGACACGGTGATTTTAGGGCAATAACACAAAGTGAGAGAGAAAATACGAGAAAGTGAATTTGGTCTGAAGAGATTAATGCATCAGTGAACACACACATAAATAATAATTTAAACGCATCAAATTCTCACAAAATAATTACAAATTACAAATTCAAAAGATTCTTCCAATATTATCATCAGTCAAAGTCATACTTAGACTTATTCATTTCTCTTCTATTCTGTGCTTATTGCAACAAGATGCTTAAAGTGTCATGACAAGGAGAATAAAAGGAAAAAATATCCTCTTTAATCTGCTTCCATAAATATGACAGGACTTTAACAGGAACCTTAGCAGTATGAGCCAAAGGACTGATTTCTTTAGCCAGCATCAGCTCACCAGTCAGTCAAGCGAAGTGAAGAGAGGCCACATGTGAGCAAAGCCAGAAATAATGTATATCTGACAATGAACAAGAGGAGAGCTTACACTGTAGGTCACCTGAGTGGAATGAAAGTACAGCCTGAATGATGCAGCATTAGATTTTTTTGTTGTTGTTGTTATTGTATTGGTGTATTTTAAACCAGGAAAACTTTTTGAAATTGTGTGGTTTTTTTTTTATTCAGTAAAATTCAATTCTAACCACCCAGTTTTTCTCAATCCTCCCTCAGGTGATGGGCCTATTGAACCCAGGTGGAGTGCCTCATCAGTCCCAGAGTGATTTTGCCCTCTCTCCGTTGACTGGAGGTCTGGAGCCTAATGGTAGCATGGCTGCCAGCTGTCATGGCTCTCAGCGTCTTGAAGCCCTACCAGGCCTGACCAGTATGCCCACCCTGCCTAGCACCCAGTCTTACTGCCCACCTTCCTACACCTCTCCAGCCTACGCCGTGGACCACCATCCATCCTACCAGTATGGACAGTACAGTCAGAGCAAGGTATGCTTTAAATACACCATTTGTTTTTCATGCTGATCTGTCAGAAGATTTAGTGATGTTTAAGGATTTTGATTTCTAGATTTGGATGTAAATTATATATAACTGATTAGCGGTTATGTCCTTCTGTAACCTCTGCTTTGGTTGAGTTGCTTCGTTTAGATTTTCAGACTCACAACCAATGTTAATTGCACAGACCTCTCTGATGAGCGAGCCTCTCAAATCACCCAGCGCTGTGCTGAAATTACATGTATGTTAAAGAGAACTGGTGGCCAGGTTACCTCAGTTTACATTACCATCACTGGAATATCCACGTGGTCTGAAGCAAAAGCATGTCGACGGGTCTTATCCCAGCGCACACACATTTTCACTTGCTGTCCTTTCATGACCCCGTATGATGAGCTTGCCCATCAAACCCTTAGTGTAGTTCACCTAGCCATGTAATGACCCCTGTGTAACAAAGATAGCTGCCCAAATGAAAGGAGCCACTTCCCAAAGCATGTTTGACAGGAGGGAGGGGAGTGTGTTGGTCGGGCGGCGTGCTGTTGGGACTGATCTGAGGTACACTACCACATGTTGACTGGCCCATCAGTGGCAACATCTTGATGTCATTAATTTAGCCGGTCCTGGAAGAGACCCACATGTAGCTTTTGGGGGTTTGGTGAAGCGTGTATGTCTATGTGTGTATGTGAGCATAGACATTTAGGTGTGTGTGTGTGTGTTATAAAGGGAAGGAAAGGGGCTCTTTAACAGGGGGCGATTATGGCCTTTGGCAGGCCAGGATTAGAACCATGTGTCCCACTGGAGGTCAGATTTAGAGTTGTTATTGATCAGTGGAGCAGAGCCGAGCAGAGATTCAGGCTAAGGCTCAGTCTTGGGCTAGTTTTACCAACGACATTAGGTTTAAAGAACGTCCAGGAAGATTCACCAAGCGCTTCACCAGTTTTTTTTTGTTTTATAATTTAATCTAGATGCTTCAGTTTTCAGTCTCACCTGTTCTCACCATGACAATCAATTTTGCAACATCTCAGCAATCATTTATTTTCAGAATTCATTCTTTTCGCTGTTAGCCACCATATTTTAGCAGTTATAACTGAATCAAATGCAAAGGGAATCTTTTTAACCCTCCTTCTGTCTTTCCTTGTCCTCCTCAGGTGCCTTTCATTATATGAAGCCGCCAACCTGGCCTGAACAGGAGGCTTCCCCCGGCCAGTCTGACATTCATCGCCAGAAAACACCCCCCACCAACCGCCTTTGCCAGACCTTCCAGGCCCTGAGGACAACGAGAGATTTTGGGTGGGTGAAGGGGCTGAGGTGTTCTCCTTCAGCAAGGAAGAGAAACCAGTTGACATGGAGGTGTAGTGATGGCGATGGAGGGGGTTGACTGGATAATTAGGACCAAAGGCGAAGCCTCTCCTGTTACCTGGCACTCGCTTTGCTTGGCATGTCATGCTCCAAGGACCAAGCACAGTTTGTTGTCCATGCTTAAAAAGGAAAAGAAGAGGGGTGGGGAGAGGGGAGTAAATACATTCAAGATTCTGTATTTGATTATTGTAATAAGTGGCAGAGATGCAAGTTAAGGTGGACTTTGTAAGCCCCCTGTGTTTCTGGGGCCAACTTGATAGGGGAGGGGTGGATTCTTATGGCTGATGGTTATCAAAAGGCCGGATAGTGATAATGTGCTGTGTTCAGCCGCAATGTTCTCATAAGGATCTCTTCACCACAATGTCTTAGGGTAATGACATTAACTGTACATCGATGTGATTCTTGTAAAAGAAGTTGGAGAAAAAAAAATGTGGTTACACCAGGAGGGCATGAACTAAGGCCACATGGAGTCACGGTGAAATCACTGCAACCCAAAGAAAGTGCAATACATTCATACCTCATGTGATGTAAATGAACATGGATCAAATGTCCCTGATTATAGCCTCAAAAACATTCTCTCTCTCTTTTTTTAATGTCATTAATTTTGGGTTGCGTGCATTGATCAATCAGGGGAAAATCATCGAGTGATGAAAATTAGCAGATGTAGTTGTGATGTCATTAAGCCAAAAAAAATTCTCTGCCAGTGAATACATTATTCAGTTTGACAGTTAATTTTTTTTTTGCATGTTAAATTAGTTTTTCGTCAGGAACTTGCAAACGTTAGTTCCATTTCTTATTTATTTAGTGTTGTTCAAGTGTTATGTCATGTCTCCTCTTACATCTTGTATAAGTGCTTTTAAGTGCTTAAGTATGTCTTACACAATGTTCATTATTCATGTTTTTTCTTTTGTATAATTTCCATTTACATCGACGTAAAAATGATTTTGTTGTAAGAAGTTTTGTGTACAGTACAGCACTATTTACTATTTATAATAAACTATATAAAAATGCACAGATGTGACTGAGTGGTGTTTATTCATGATGTGACAAATAAAAACCTACATATGGTCGATTTTTTTTTATCAGTAAAATAATACAGGAACACAGCTTTCATAAAAAAAAAAAATATATATATATATATAAAAATATGTATAATAAAAATATTATTTTGTTTAACAAGACAGTGAGTAAACAAAATAATTAAAAAATAGTAATAGTGAATAGTAAAAAAGCAATTAACACATGAGGCCTAATTCTTGTTGATCAATGTATAAACATTTACGTTTAATCTTTTCCTTTTTCCATTTCAAACGTTTGTATAGTGAACAGACTTACATACTGTGATCTGGGCACCTCGTGTGCAGCTATGGGCCACTAAATCATAAATATATCCCCTTTCATAAACACTCCTTTTGGACAAATTCCTGCTCCCTAGGGAGCTCCTTCACACCCCTTAATGACTAAAGCAGAGCTGCTGTAAATTATATAAGCACCACGGCCCACAGACACACTGGGACATCAGTCACTGACATAGCTGTACAGGGTTCAGAGGGGCTTTGGCTCTCACTGCCAAACAGAAACGAAAACACTGTTCACCCAGTTGGCAGACTCCTCAAAAGGTTACAGATATCAGCAGTGCATTTTTATCACTCCCTGTCATTTTTTTTTTAACTCTCTTCTAGAAGTTTAGGGATCAGGTATGCAGCTGTCCACGTCACTCACGGTATCTGTCGTGAGTGAGTATGAATGAATGCAAATGCATCATTTTTTTGTGCTTTAACATGCTTTTAATATTTCTGTACGCATGTATCTGTGTGTTAGTGCATTTGTTTACATGTCTGTGCTGAGTTTGTGTGTTCAACGTGATAAGATCAAGGCAAGATCACATTTCACAATTTTCTTTGCTCTCAACAAACTTTTTTTTTCTTACAAGTGCTCAACTTGTAAGACACAATGAGTGAAAAAGCCAAAGGGGTTGCTTTGGAGCAGAGTGTCAGTCAAGCAGCAACACACTGGAGACAACTTAACCTCTGACCCCAACACTCTTTGAAATGAGTAGACTACTTGACCGGAGCTGACAACAATCCAAGCGTCTCTGCAGCTTCCAAGCCCCCAAATTGAAAGTGAAGGAAGAAGTACAAAGAAGACAGGCTTGAGAAAAAAGTTTCAGATAGGAAAAAGAGTTAAAGGGAGGTTTAGCAAAAAAAAAAAAAAAAAAAAAAAGCTAGTACGTCCTGGAAAAAATATAATCTTTGAGTGTGTGACGGATTCAGACACATTTCTGGTCACAATCATTCTCAAAAAGAGCTTATGGTTGTACTTTTGTGATATTCTGACTGCATCCAATAGAACCAATACGGAGTAGGCTTTATCTCTTAAATACCACCTTATCAAGTCTCTTGAAGAGTGGGTGGATGACTCACAGCGTGCCTTTCCTAACGTGGTGAGTGCCTGCCTCTCACACTTTCCATCGGCAGTCCTGTCTCAGTTGCTCTGGTACCTTTTCTTTCTATTTTTGTTTGGTATTTCTTTGATTTTGTCAAGACTTCTCTTTATCGTATCTTTTTTTGATATGAGACCAATGAACCGGACCATCCTGCTTTCTCTGCTCTTCAGGTGCCAGCAGATTTTGGAAGAAAATGGTATCAGTGTTGATGGGCAAGTCAACACAACTGTTTTCAGCAGCACAGTGAGCCCTCTGTCCAGCACCACTTCAGTATCTGCTATCTCCAGCTCCAGCCCCAGGGAGACATATGACAATGCCTACTTTTACATTCTGTTTGTCATGTTATTTTATGCCTTCCTTGCCATGGCGCTTTTCAAATGCCTCAGTATCAGCGATGAGGAGAAAAAGGAGAACAACGAGGAGTTTAGTACTGGGCAGTCATCAACACAAAAATTCAACACAGGCCGCATGGCAGAGAAGTTTTACTTTGAAGAAGAGAACAGCCTGTGAGCCACAAGCTTTCTGAAGAGAAGGAGGGAGGGTATGAACGCACGGGGGGATGTTTTGACAGTCACCAAGCCAGAAAAACGTCAGTGCAGACTACTCAGGCAAGACCTGTTAGTGATTTTGCAAAACCTGTAGTAAGTTCATTTTTCCCCTTTTCCCCCTTTCCATCTGACAATCAGAAATCTCACGCAAGTAGGCCGACCGGCCGGCCGGCAGGAGGAGACAGCTGCCTCTGATGATCTGAGAGAAGGGTGGAAACATGGAGAACTGTGGGTCAATGGCAGGCCGGAATCTCCTCCTGTGAGGCCCAATCAGGATCAATAACACCGGGGCCTTCGACATGCACACACCACAGGGAACCAGGGATACCTCAACAGACTGATGGTGTGGACAACATGGACACTGTGTGTGTGAGTGTGTATGTGTGTGTGTGTGTGTGTCTGTGTGTGAGAGAGAGAAAGAAAGGGGGAGAGAAAGTCGGGGAGTATTGACCTGACACTGGATTTTCCATTCTGTAAATTCAGTTAACATACTGAACAAATTATACTATATTATGTATTACTTTATTGCATTGAAGATATAACAATTTATAAGCATTCACGTTTCATTAGATTTATTATGGAGGAATTAATAAATAATTTCTTCGTAACTGGATATAAAGTGTGATTTTAAATTATGTAATTTCAATTTTAGATACACATCAATTTAAACCTATATTGTAGCATCAACCAACACTTTCAACAGTAGCCAAAGGATATTCTTGCAAAATGTAGATCCACACAAATAATGTTTCTGAATAAAATAAAATGACGTCCCACTCTCAAATTGGCTCTAATTAGAGCCAAAGCTCCATGCAATAGCAACATTCCTTTGCCATTACATTGTAACTGATCTTTGAAGACTTCGACGCACAGCTACAGGGCCGCTTCAACCTCTCAGTGACCCCATATGATCTAAGTTTACAAAGCTGTGGCGAAACGTGAACCCGAGACTCACTCTGTAGAATTAACTTCAATTGCGCAGCGGGATGGTGGAGAGGAGCTTACGGAGAACACACGCTTCTGATTTTCACCTCACATCGCTAAAGTTACCTTTGCGGAGAAGGGGAGGACGTTTCAGATTAGCAGGCTGGCAGCTGAACAGGTACAATCATCGAAATCGTAATGGAGATGCACAAGCAAGTAGGCATCGAAGAAAGAAAATAAAAATAAAACTCTTACATCTCTTTGCATTAAAGGTTTTTTAGCCCAATTAAATCACAAGGGGTCAAAGGTGGGTCTGGAGTGACAATGCTGGTCTAATTTGAACTATCCGCTCCTGGAGGTTATGCCGGTCCCTCAGGCCATGTGGACCTGTTTCCTTTTCTTTCTCGATAATTAAATTCTTGTCTCATCCTCCTCCCTTGAAGTGCTGGGGTCACTACGTGTAGATCCTACCAAACAATGCTGCATTCATGTTTTCAACCAGCCTGCCCTAAAAACAGCAGGGGAAAAAATGTTTAATTTTTTTAACCTTCAGTTTGAAGTGGGAGCTGATCATTCAAACATTCTCAAAACAAGAGCTGTGCAGTCTGTTCTCACACAACAGCTGTAAACACTGACTTTTTTTTTTTAAAAGGCCCTTTCATAGGCGGGTTTGATGTGTCTATTCTTCTGGGTGTAACTCTGAGAGCTCTGCTGGAGAAGAGCTTACTTATAAGACACAAACTGAGAGAACACAGGGAGAGACCACAAACACACAAACACTGAAGACACAGGGAAATGGTTACAGTCAATGATCTATAACTCGATTATGCTTGTTTGCACAGTTTAGGGACGTACACTGGATAAATCCTCTGAAATCACTTCATTATTTCCTCATGGGCTGAGAATTTAGGGGGAAAATCACTGTGAAGTTGTCAGAAGAGAGAAGCGTGGCAATATAAAATATACTGCATATTAAGTACATCACTGATTCATACCAACTTGTCTCTGACTGTAATTATGCTGATGGTGGATGTGAAGTGCAGCATTTGGCTATGGATGTGTTGCCATATGCTGGTACATATGTGACCCGTGGCTTCTTGCAGTGGTTCTGAAACTTGAACAAATGAACTGATTGAGGTACCATTGGTTACATAGTGTCATGACAGTAATACCTTTGAAAATGATCACTAAATGGAACACTTAGAAAATATGAACTTGACAAAATATTGAACAAATCTTCAGCAATAAGAAAGGGTGCATCTCAGCAAATATGAGTTTTAGAAAGCAGTTCATCATGATTGTGTATGTTAAAATCATGCTGTCATGTGGTACTTCTCTAGTTGCATGGGGAACAGACTGTAGCGGCTGTAGTTGTGCTGCCACCTACTGGCATAGTTATAGTTCTTTGCTTGGCACTTTGCAGTTCAGTAATGGCAGCCACAGGCAAGAAAAGTACTCTATAGCACAGTTATCTCCATAAACTGACTTGCAGCTTCAATCTAGGCATCATTTAGGTCATTGTGGGTCACATGTGGGACCCCAATGTGGGACATCATTATAAAAACACCCTATGCAACAAGTGTCACTGCAGCCAGAACAAAACAACTTTTGAATATATACATAAATGAGAAATTTTTTAGGGTTGCATCTTTCTAATCTTGTCCATGCACTGAAATGTAAATTCCTCACATTAGCCAGTCAGGATGGTATGAGTCTGTGAACACAATCCTCGTGAATGTAGGTGTACACTAACTGAATTCACAGAAATTTATCAGGACAGTAACAAGGAGGCCTGCACACCCTGCTTTTCACCAAAATAGGTCCTACCCTGGGTGGTCCTGTATCCTGATCTGGCAGGATGTGGTGCAAATTAAGTTGTGGTCATTTCCTCTTGAATGTAAATCTAAAATGTCAGGGATCAGGAGCGTCATGCCAGGATGCACAGATATGGATCCTTTAGACCCGAAACCAGGTGTGAACCAGACACTTCAAGTATACCATGTTCATGACAAAAGAGAGATCAGTCTTATCAGTCTTTTGTTTTCTCAACGTCAAAATAAGTAGTTTTTCTAGTGCAGAAAATCTGGTGGGGCACAACAAACACTAACATGCAAAGTATAAGCTCAATGAAACCAAACCCAAATGCATCCCATCAATTAAATCACAGGCCCATGTTAATGTAACTAGTGATATGAGTAGCATCATCAATTACATTTGTGCGCTCAGAACAAAAAAACAGTAAATGTTCACTGTTGAGTTGTGTTCATATAACACATAACACATCTGAAGCAACATTTCAGAGCAGGGAAACTAGTTGCTTTAATGTCTTTAACTTACAATTAAAACAAGAAACAATGCAAGACATATTCACCAATGACATCCACTCCTTGAAAACAAAAACTGCACGACCATCTTCCATCAGAGGCACATTTGACCATCGCTTCTCTGTCAAAAACCACCAGAAAAACAAAGTTGTTCCCCGGTTATGCTTTTCTTTTGAACTACTCTAGACTAAATCTGTCGTTTGATATTTTCCTTTGCTGGTTTGTATTCCTGTAAGACGTTGAAAAAAAAAAAAAAACAAAAAAAAACCATAAAAATATAATTGCAAAATTTGCAAAAGTTTTTATAGTTCTCAACGTAAGAGGACTTTGACTTCAATGAAACAAATGTAAATATATAATGCATGACCATGTGCTATCAATATAAATGTGCATCCCATAGGTTAATATGAAAATAAATAAATAAATGGATAAAAAGAAAAACACGCTCCGCCTCTGAACAGCGACATCTAGCGGCCTCTTGATCTGGAGACGCCACAGGTAAAAATCAGTCGCAATCAATGTGACACCATGAAAGTATTTCTGGAGTAAAATATCAAAGATCTGTTAAAGAAAGTGGTCGTAGCTTGGTTATATACTGAGTTTCCATTGTTTAGATGCTGAATGAAACAGTTTGCAGTTCACAAAGAGGATAAGAGTCGTGTTGGCAACAAACAAACATTGACCTGTACAGCAACGTGCACCAGGACATAACAGGAGACTGGGCCTCAACTTAGCAGCCTTATAGCGTGAGTAATAATATATTGTTTAATCCTCTGTCTCTCTGTTTGCTTGTGTCCTTATTTCTGTTTTATGAACTTATATTCACCTTCTCTGGAGCGGTTGTGTTGCTGCTGAAGTGTTTGTTAACATTGTGCCAGTTGTATTGTTTACACTGTGCATCGTTTCTCTGTTGTTGTCTGTTCACCAAGGGTTTGAAGTATTTTCCCCACAATTTTGCGTCTATTTAATTTTTCTTTCATTTGTTTTCAAGTTTTGTTTCGAATGAACCAGTGCGTAGTCTGCTCTAGAAATTATTGCTAATATTATTTTCAAGTTGTGCTTTAAAATCAGTCATCAACTATAATAAGTAGGATATTCTAGGCGTCATGGCCATGTTTTTAAAATCCTAAACTAAAGTGTGAATATTGTTAATGTGTTGCTGTTAATTGTTAGTGTGAACATAAACTTTGAATGTCTTCTTTTTCAGTCATCTTATAGTTTCAATTAAAGTTTAAATTTTACTTTGTTCTCAAGATGAAATGATAAGTCGGTGACAAAAAAGAAAATCTTATTATCAGTTATCTGTTCTGTGTAATTATTATTATTCAAAGACAAATGGCCAAAAACATCCTTTCAGGTTTCTGTTTGTGTTTTATGAAAACACACTGAACATTCTTGAATTTTCGACTGCTGGTCATATAAAACAAGACTCCGTTATTCCCAGTTCACAGAGATCACATTTGACACATTGTTTTTAATACTTGTATAGTCTTTTGTCGCTTTACAGCTGTGGCAGCTATGGCAGGAGTTCGATGTGCTTGGTCGTCACAGTGCAGTCATCACAGTTATGCTGGACAAGAAGCTGAGACAGAAACTACGAGAGAAACACTTGATGATTAGAGACAAAGGCTTGTAAAAAGCTTGTATGTATTTTGTGATATTGTAACATGAAGCATTTTTGAAGGTTTTTTGTACTTACATTAGATACATCCTCTGAAAGCATATCTTTGTCAATATGGGATAAAACAGATGCTTTTATAATAATAAGCACTGTTTGTTGACCTGAAACAACATTAATTAATTTGTTCAGATTTTATTATCCAGACTACATCACGTCTTGAAGTCTTATCATACCTTTAATTGAGCTGCTGGTGGTCTGTGAATCTTTGTTCTTGGTGGAAACTTCAGATGTATTTCTATCTGCTGCTGAAGATGTGACACCAGTAGGATCCAGAGCTGTACTAGTGCCTGTCTGTGTTGTTCCTGCCACAAGAATAAGACAGCTTATTAAAAGCCTGATGTATTTTCATGCCCAAACAAGGACAATCACCAACTGAGAATCATTTTAATTCAGACCCTGATGGAAACAATATAATTTATTTAATTTATCAGTATTGTCTATAGTTGTAGCATGGGCAAATAGACCAACCTGTAGCTGTAGAGACTAACATTAAGGTTGAAGTTGTTCGGCCATTTGCTGGTGCTGATGTGGTGCTGCTGTAATCTTGGGTAGTTGCTGTAGTAGAAATCACTGTGGTCTCTGAGGTTTTGCTGACATCCAGTGGTGCAGATGTAGTACTGCTAGTTGTTGTACTGGATGCTGGTGTTGTAGAGGCCATGGATGAGGAAGGTGTGGTGATATCTCTCTGTGTTGTTGCATTACTGCTTGTTTGGATGGACATTGTAGATGTTGTGGATGTATTCCTCAGTGTAGTTGCATCCAGCAGTGTGAGTGACGGAGTGGTCCCTGCTGTGCTGGGTGTTGTAATATTAGAAACTGTAGATTCAGACAATGTGATATCTGCCAGAGTGGATGTTGTACTGCTGCTTGTTTTGCTGGTTGCTGCGGTAGAGTTTGCTATGAAGTCTGAGGTTGTGCTGACATCCAGTGGTGCGGATGTAGTACTGCTGGTTGTTGTACTGGATGCTGGTGTTTTAGAGGCCATGGATGAGGACGGTGTGGTGATATCCATCATGGTTGTTGCACTACTGTTTGTTTGGATGGACATTGTAGATGTTGTGGATGTATTACTCAGTGCTAGATGCGGACTAGATGCGATTGTTGCAAAAATTGTGGAAGATGAAGGTGTGGTGAAATCTGTCTGTGTAGTTGGTGATGCTGTAGTCAAGGCTGTAATTGAGATGAAAAAATTCCACCATAAATGTCAAATATAAACCCTATACTGATAAGTTTTGCATACACTATCACTTACATGTGCTGGAAGTCAGAACAGCAGTCATTTAACTTCAAGAAGGCCTGATCACAGAAATATTTTGTAATATGTCAAACTGTCACAATGCTGAACCCTTCTGTTTTTGTCGTCCACCTTCGCTTACATTGTGTGCATGTAGAATTGTAGTCAGTACAGCAGTCTTTAAACGTCACACAGATCTCATCACAGAAACACCCTCTGCTACAACTGTCGTTCCTTCCAAGGCAGCAAAGGACTGGTGGACCTGCACAACCTGTAGCACACACAATATGGTTATATAGAACTAGGATATCAACACAAAATTGCACCATTTTAGTGTTGAACACACCACAATGTATACGTGCAACATGGGGGTAGTAGAGTCAGTCCAGTTTCATGGTAACTCAAGGATGCTGGTTCAGTGGAATGTGGTGAAAGTTGGAAGAATGCAGGGCAGAATGCCATTTTTAAATAAATAACATGCATATCAGTGACAAATAAAGTGAAATAAAGAGACAGAAAGGTCTGATACATTGCTACAGACTGCAAATATATTTTGAAACAAATGATAAAGATTTAAACTAGCCAGACCGATGGGTCAGTAGGTTTTCAGCTCTGTGCTATTGATAATATGGATATGCTGCCATCTGCTGTTGAATTGCAGTACTACCATTTGTTATCAGTCTATGTGATTCCTGGTATGAGAACAAGGAAAAAGGGACTTTTATCAGTCAGTGTTATCAAATGGGCAACACAGTTGTGTCATTGTGAACAAAAGACTTGTGTGTCACTCAGTTCACTGATTCACCATGGATCAATGTTTGTATGTAAGAATGGTCACATATGTAAAACACTGACCAAAAGAATAGATGTACCTGTAGTTTTGAAAAAGTTTGACAGAAAATAGTAAAAACCAACCTGTCGATGTAGAGACGATTGGTGCTGAAGTTGTGCTCATACCTGCAGGTGAAGAGTCAGTGATTCAGTAATGCAGTGAAAACCACTTCAAATTCACTGAAGTAGAGCAGTAAGTAATGTGGCAAATGTTGGCAAGTGCAGTAATATTAATTTCCTTGTGATTTAAATACTTTTCCACTTAACCCCAAAAGTCACCATCATCTGTTGTCATTGTCAAGAGTCAATAAAGGCAGCACAACCTTTATATACCATATGTTTTAATGTAATAAAATCCTACTCACTGTTGTAGAGAGGCAGCAAAGTAAGTAAGTAAGTAAGCAAGAGCAAGGAACACCAGGCAAAACGATCCATGTCGGTGTGACTATGGGTTGACCGGTGTTTTCCGCAGAATTTTAAGAGACACTGGCGGACGGTGCGGTGTTGTTAGTGGTAGTACCTGAGTTACCTCCCCACCCGCGCGTGCACGGTATGCACACACGCTCGCTCCACGCCCCATAGACAGCGGGAAGTTAGCCTAGGTTCGACGGTATGTTAGAAGTTTACTGGAGCAGTGAGGTCGGCAACACACTGCTCCGTTATCCAACTTAATAAAATAAAATTTATAGCTGGATCGCGCACTGTTCAGCCAGGACAGCACCAGAGAATGCAACCTGACCTGTGCCAGCGTGCGCGCGCGCTTGTGTGTGTGTGTGTGTGTGTGTGTGTGTGTGTGTGAGAGAGAGAGTGGGACTGTGCACGCCCTCGCTTGCTCGTGGGCTAGAGAGAGACCTAGTACAGCTGCGGAATGGGCTGATGATGATGGTAAATACTGTTTATTATTAGTATTTATTAGTATTTCTTTATGGTGAAATGACAGTATTTTATTATTAAAATTAAATGAGACTGTGGTTGGCCGCCATAGTCTCGGTAATTAATGGGAAACCCTGGTTTGACCATACCAAAGTTAGGAAACTGACTCGACTTGATTGATTAAGAATATGATCTGCTATGCCCAGTTTTTTGATATTTAAGGAATGTTGTTACCGCTACACTTGATGTGGGGTCATGTTTTAGTGTATGTTTTTATTCCAGTAACTTACTTATTATCTAGATTTTACTCTCAAATCATGCAAACTGTGTTATTTGCATAGTTTCTCTCTTCATAACTGTAATAGGCTACATGGAACAATAATTATATAAGTAAAAGGCACAGTTCTCTATATCTGCAAAGTTGGAGTGACAGAAATATCATCTTTTTAAAGAACCAATTTAATGCCAATGATCAACTACTTTCTAACACAGTTTTTCTTAAAGAGAAATAATCACCATAAAAAAGAAAAGAGTTACACTTTGTGATTAAATCTAGTCCCAATATTAGAACCAATGGAGAAACTGTGTGAGACAACGTGAGACTCCTGGTGTAGAAGGTATTGATATTTTGAGCCTATAATGATCAATGCTCAGAGATATTAGGAAATGTTAAACAAAAATGAATAAATACCGTATTGATCCAAATATAAGATGAACCCTCTTTTTCAAGACCCATTTTTGGAAAAAATCGGTGGGTGAGCACATGACCTTGGTAGCCTTAATACACAGAGGACAATTATCACTGGCCCAATTTTGAAACTATGGCTGTGGCACAGTTTCGTCATTGTCTGAGAAACACCGTCTCCTCTGCTGTTTTGAACTTCCTTAACTTTTGAGTCACTGCTTTCTGATCTTTGGATGGATCTTGAAAATTATATACTATGTGAAACAACATGTGAGGTAGTTATTGAGGGAAAATATCATTTTGAATGTAATGGTACCAAATTATGCACTATCACCAACCTTTTTTATTTTAATGGGTGAAATACATAAAGCTAAATCCTTACCTTTATGCTGTAATCAACCCTGCTTTTTAAGTTGTTTTTGTTCGGTTATATTTGTACTGTATCTCATGTATTATCTGTATTGTTACTGTTTGATGTGATTGTTTAGTTTGAACTGGTATGGCTGATTGGTTTCTGATTGTGTTGTTCCCGGGTGGTTGTTGTAGTAGGATATACATTTTAGCACAATTGTAAGCCATTGGTCAGAAGTCTCAGAAGTTCTGTGACTGTTTTTTCTTTCTGTAATCAATCAACAATCAACATTTCGACTGTAGGTGTGTCAGAAATGCTGTTGTAGATACACTAGACATGGTGGCACACATTTAAAAAATAAAGTGCATTTGTTAGAATGATCAGTCTTGAATGCAAAAACCATTATAATTGCAAAATCTCTGTACTGCCATTCTGACTCACATTATGACCTAGTGCAATGAAAATTCTGAATAGTGAAAAGTAGGCCTTATGTCCATTTTGTGTGGCATTTACTGTGTAAGATGCAATATATGCACAGCAGTAAGAACATCACCTTTGATTAAATTACCTGTGTAGTAGTGACAAAAATAGAAAGATATTCTGAAAGTGATTGAGATCCAAAAGAAATGTAAATAAAATTTGAATGGACCTGAAATGTTTCAAAAGCTCACTGAAATTGGATTCTTGAACTTTACTAAGCCAGAGTTGTTTATAAGGGTAAAGTTTTTATTCTTAAAACACCTGTCCAACAAGTTGGACTGGTACAGGTGCAGCACACATTACTAAGTTTTTACTGTCACTAATCATATTAAATCTTTTACCACAACTTCCTTGAAGTGTTGCAGTCACCATCTACAAACATTGTCTAGCCAAACAACTGGACAAATAACAGTAATTCTGTTATTTTTGAGATATCCTCAGTGTGTTGTCTGTCCTCAGGTTGACATTCTCAGGTTGGTTTTATGGTCAAAGTGCAGTCATCACAGTTCTGTTGGAAGATCTGGGATAAAAACTGTTTGACAGAGGGCGCTCATTAATTTGAGACAAAATCTGTTTTTTGTGATATTATTAACATTATGATGAAAATTTGAAGACTGCATGTACTTACATTAGATACAGACTCTGTAATCACACCATCATCTTCCTCATTATCAGTTACAACAGAGACTTTTAGGTGAATAGTCACTGTTTGGTAAACTGAAAAAGGAAAGGTAAAAATGAAAATATATTTTATCATGCAGACTGGTATGTACATTACTGAAATCTACAGGTGTCACTGATTGTACCTGTATTTGAGCTGGTGGTGATCTGAGAATCTTTGTTTTCTGTCAAAAGTCCAGATTTGCTCTTTTCTGCTGTTGGAGATGTGACACCACCAGGACCCAGAGACGTACTGGCTACTGTCTGTGTTGTTCCTGAAGCACGAGGAAACTGTTAAAAGTCTGAGGGAATCATTTACTGATGGACTCAATAAAAATAATAAATAATGAATTATATTATCATTTATGGCTTCAGCATGGATGATCAAAATGACCAACCTGAAGTTGAAGAAACTGTGGATATTAAAGTTGTTTGGCCATCTGCTGGTGCTGATGTGGTGCTGCTGTATTCTTGGGTAGTTGCTGTAGTAGAAATCACTGTGGTCTCTAAGGTTGTGCTGACATCCAGTGGTGCAGATGTAGTGCTGCTGGTTGTTGTACTGGATGCTGTTGTTGTAGACACTGTAGACATTGTAGACATATTCCTCAGTGTAGTCACATCCAGTAGTGTAACTGACAGAGTGGTCCCTGCTGTGCTGGGTGTTGTAACATTAGAGACTGTAGATTCAGACAATGTGATAACTGCCAGAGTGGATGTTGTACTGCTGCTTGTTTTGCTGGTTGCTGCGGTAGAGTTTGCTATGAAGTCTGAGGTTGTGCTGACATCCAGTGGTGCGGATGTAGTACTGCTGGTTGTTGTACTGGATGCTGGTGTTGTAGAGGCCATGGATGAGGACGGTGTGGTGATATCTCTCTGTGTCATTGTTTTACTACTTGTTTGGATGGACATTGCAGACGTTGTGGATGTATTCCTCAGTGTATACACATCCAGTAATGTGAGTGACGGAGTGGTCCCTGCTGTGCTGGATGTTGTAACATTAGAGACTGTAGATTCAGACAATGTGATATCTGCCAGAGTGGATGTTGTACTGCTGCTTGTTTCGCTGGTTGCTGCAGTAGAGGTTGCAATGAAGTCTGAGGTTGTGCTGACATCCAGTGGTGCAGATGTAGTACTGCTGGTTGTTGCACTAGGTGCTGTTGTTGAAGAAGTTGTAGAAGATGATGATGTGGTGAAATCTGTCTTTGTAGTTGGTGGTGCTGTGGTCAAAGCTGTAACTGAGATAAAAAAATTCATAATCATAAATATCTATTTCCAAATGTCTAATCCCAATCTCAAATCCTGTATTGATAGATACTACATGTTTGAGAAAGTTTACCTTTTCCTTTTGCATACAGTATCACTTACATGTGCAGGTTGACTGGTAGTCAGCACAACAGTCACTGTAGGTCAAGCAGCCCTGATCACAGAAACAGGAGCCCCTGAAACAACTGAGATCTGTACCAGAGCAACACAGCACTGGTGGGCCTGCACAGCCTGGAGCACAGACAACACAGCTGTTGGAGTGAGTGTCTATCATAGCCTTTGTGATCCAAGAATAGATTGACAAGAGACACGGCAAATTATGATGAGTGGTAGAAATGTTTACTGCATCTTATGTCAATGCTAGTGGGACAAGTGAGAAAATGTTGTTAATCATTGAGAAGGAAAGATGGAGGCAGAATATATTACAGTGGAAGTAGTGGGAACATGGGTGTATTGTGTGTGGGTTTGTATTATGGATACTACCTGTTAGTGTGCCAGTTTGAGCTAGAAAATTGAAAGAGACAGTAACATGTCATTTCATTTGAATTAATTTGAATTTGAATTCATTTATTCTTTTTAACCCAAGAGAGATAGTTTGCATGGATGTGTGATCAGCAGTAGTAGTACCATAATGTTTGTGTTGTTTATAATGTCTATTGTTAATTATAAAAACATAATAAACTTTGTCATTTATCTTTCTTAAATGTGAAATGATTTTCAGACAGGTACATCTACTCCTTAACACGTCATCAGTAGATTTAGGTTCCAGGGTTGATGGAGATTAACAATCTTCAAACATTACAAAGAGAAAATATATGTACAACATTCTTAAAACTTAACCAGTCTTTTACTTCAGACATTTATGCACTTTCATCTCAATATCAAAGACTAAAAATGAATTTGTAAGTAGTTTTTCTTAGCATGTGTAGAATTTCACACTAAAGTCCATAGCACAGATAAATGATTTCTCAACAACATGTAATATTTTAATTGTTGGGTGCTATTTATTTGCTAATCTAATGATTAATGTAGCCAAAAAAATAAACTATAAGGTGACAAACTTGTGTTTGTCTTAATTATAACTACATGCTCGTTCCCAATGTAAATTTGAACCCTAAATATTTTTTTAAAAGTTTACTTATATTAATTTTCATAATGTTTGACTCACCTTCATTGAGAGTTGGTGAAGCTAACAGGAGAAAGATGCACAGTGCACATGAATCCATGACTTATGATGTGTAGCTGCTGAGTGCAACAATAGCCTATTGTAATCATGCATAGGGTACACTCCTGACAAAACCAACCCTATTGTCTTACTGAAAATATTCTCCTTGTCTTCATGCTTTAATATCATGTTACAGAAGTTCTGTGATAATTATATTCTTCCTGTAATGTAATCTCCATTTTTACTCAAGGTATCTGTAGGAATGCTGTCGTAACTACACTTGCCTACTACAAAACAATTAACAACAGTGAACATTGCTTAAATTGTGAAATTTAAATGGAAAATCAGTCAGTGTAGTGACATTCAAACACACATTAAGACCAAGTGCAAGCAACAGTCTGAATAATCATTTATTGCACAATGATAAATAGACCTTATGTAGTCATGTATTTGCATTACTTAAACATGTTTTATCTGTTTTATTCAGTGTTCATAGTAGTGGGTAGGGTAGCAGTAAGAACATCGCTTTTGAATAAATAAAATGCATAGTAGTGACAAAACAGTAAAGTCTGATACATTGCCATAGATTGCATAGATTTTTTTTTAAAGCAAGTGAAGATTTGAACAAAATTAGCAATAATAAAAAAAGAGACCTGAAACATTCAAATGCTTGCTTGACATCAGATTCATGAAACAACAAGAAAAATCTCAGGAAAAAGAATGTGTAGTAAAAGGGGAGTCCTTTTACTTAGAGTTGTCTATAAGCAAAAAATAATAAGCAAAATACAAATACCTACATTAAACCAGTCTGTTCTTCTATTCTAATGTGACAGATATTATCAATACAGAGTTTTCTTGACAGATTAATGTTTCTACTAACAAAGCTTCAGTAGGGTTTTTTAAAGTGCCATCGCCTCATTGAGATGAAATTCACACTCTCCAGCTCTCACCAAACTCTTGAACGCTCCTAGCCCTGATACCATCTGGCTTCATCCAGTCATTCTGTTTTTGTCCATCAAAGTTTCCACACAGACCACCCACTTTCCTTCTATATATGCGTGGTAGAATGATTTCTGTAATAAAAACATCAGTGATACAATGTCACTTAAAATGCCTGTCTCCCAGAAAAGAACTCATTCACTGACATGCAGTCAGATAATAATTTTGATTTATAGGTTGGTGATGACTCAAACAAATGCTACGACAACCGCTAATTCTATTAGGCATATTTTAATGAGGTCAAGATGTTTTACCTGCTCTGCCGTGTCCATCAAACTCCACTGAGAGACCAAAGTCAGTCCTCAGGTAGATGCGAGAAGAATGTTCTCTGATTTTTACACCAGGAGTTGGTGAAACAGGAGTGTCAGTTTTCTTTCCATTCACCTAGGGGGACATGCAGAGGGGCATGTGTCAGTGAGAAACATTTAAGTATACTTGTCTAAACTAGCATTTTCTCTTGTAAGACTCTGTATGTTGGCTGTAGGAATGGCTGACAACATTGTTACACTGGTATAATTCCATAGCTGAACACAGACCAAGACAGCAGGCTTTACTCTGTAAATCTCATGTTATCTTTTTAGATCCAATATGAGTAATGTCCAGGAACATCCAGGGTTTGAATAACCTGCCACCACCATTTTTCATGTTTTTGGATGAGGTGTAATAAAGAAGAGGCATCAATAACAATGTCGAATGTGTTTATAGAAACACAAAACACTGATTCAGAAAAGCAAAAATCACATGCACCTACTATCCTCACCAATATGATCTTTGGTTTATGACCAAAAAAACTGAAAACTAATATCAGCCATGGCTGTGGTTCAGATGCAGACTCATTAAACAAATTAATTCGCTGTCATCTGATACAAAAAGGATTCAGGACATGATGATCTCTCTCTCTCTCTCTCTCTCTCTCTCTCTCTCTCTCACACACACTCACACACACAGTATATATATTCAATATTGTGTCTCTCATACTGTCTGTATCTTATACTCACAAGGGCCTTTAAGGAAATAAAATGGGCATATTTTAGTACACAGCACATCATCTGCCACATGACTATTGTAACACCTTGCAGTTAAAGATGAGAAGGAATGCTAATTATTTCCATCAGTGTTTTCACAAATGATTGTGGGTGGGCAGAAATATATGGTCCTATGTCCCTAATATTTAGTCTGTTGAAACTGCGCCACAGGAAAATAAGAAGGCAGAGAAAAGGTAAAAATACACTTCATACTTACAACCAGCTTCCGATTCCTCTTAAACTCCACAGTTTGATTGTAAACTCTGATCTTTATTTCTCGTAATCTGTGGTGTTTCTCATGCTCCTCACTTTCGTCATCGTCTTCATCATTACCATCATCATTATCATCTTCATCATCTTCATCATTGTCGTCATCATCTTCGTCCTTTACATTGCGACTGTGATTTTCTTCACTGCTTCTGTCATCGTGGTCGTGACTATCATCATCATCATCTGGTCTGTGTGTATTGATGCCCTCAATGTAAACGTCTGGGAGGTTATTTTGCAAGTTTTGTGTCCGCACCAGCACATATGAGTGCTTACCCTCAAAGTCATGCTTCATTTTATCAAAGGTTTTGTACTCAGGGTCTTCCTTTATAGTACATTCACTGAAGCCTGTGGAGCAACAGGTGTAGGGGCAATGCATACATTAATGTCATGTTTTTAGTATGTCACAGTTAAATGTTGGTGCATATAGTACCTGTAGGCTGGCAGTAATATTCGCCTTTATCATTTAGAAGGCAGACGGCATTTCCATCACATTCATCTTTATCATCACAGTCAATCTTCCCCATGTCATCATCTTCCTCACATTCACATTTCTGACTGCAGTGGTTGGTGTACCATACTTCATTGAACTGTCAACAAAACAGAAGGTCATCCCACAGTTCAGACCTCAGTGTTCATATGCAGAGGTCTCTTTCAGAAAATAGTTCCAGCTGTTTGAAAATCAGTACTGAATAAAACCTATTTGACTAAAACACTGAATGATTCTAAACTTTCTCTCACCTGATATTTGGTGCCATTGCTGTCTATGCATCCACACTCTTGGATAGGCACACAACGTTGCCATTTCTTCACAAAACCATCATCACATTCACATCCTGCCACACAGCTATTACTGTCAGGGCAATGTGGTGGGCCATTCAGGTGTGTACATGTTGGGCTGCAGGCAGGTATGCAATTGGTGTAATGACTATTCTCTGGGCAGGAGGGTGCTAAATAGAGACAGGAAGAGGTATTCATTCTTAGCTCATAAGTAATATGACACTATTGCTTAACATGTGAAGTATAAACTGTACATAACTTCATTTTTAAAGTTGTCTATAGAGAAATTTATATTTGCAACTTACTTGGCACATGTGTAGTTGGTGGCTTTGGTCCAGCTGTTGTAGATTGTTGTGTTGCTGTAGTTGTAAACTGAGGTCTTTCTGTTGGTGGTTGTGGTTTAGCCGTTGTTGTAGGTTGTGGTCTAGCTGTTTTTGTGGGTTTTGGTCTTGATGTTGTGGTGGACATTGGTATAGATGTTGTAAGCTGGGGTTTGACTGTTGTTTGTGGTTGAGGGGCAGTTGTGGTTGGAGGTTGTGGTTGAACTGTGGTTGGTGGTTCTGGTTCAGGTGTTGTTTGTGGTTGTGGTGTAGATGTGGTTGAAGGTTGTGGTTTAGCTGTAGTTGGAGGTTGTGGTTTGACTGTGGTTGGAAGCTGTGGTCTTGTTGTTTGTGGTTGTGGTGTAGTTTTTGTTGGCTGCATTGTGGTTGGAAGTTTTGATGTGGCTGTTGTAGGTGGGTGTGGTTGAACTGTGGTTGGTGGTCCTGGTCGAGGTGTTGTTTGTGGTTGTGTAGTTGTGGTTGAAGGTTGTGGTTGAACTGTGGTCGGAAGTTGTGGTCTGGCTGTTGTTGAGGGTGGTGGTTGAGCTGTAGTCTGTGGCTCAGTTTTGTTTGGAGGTGGTGGTTGAAATGTGGTTGAAGGTTGGAGTTGAGCTGTGGTTGGAGGTTGTGCCCCATCTGTTTTTAAATTTTCTGTGGTTTTAGGTTCTTTTGTGTGTGTAGCTGGTTGTTCTGGTGTTTGGGTTGTGTTAGGTCTTTCTGTAGTTTCAGGTACTGGTTCTGCTGGAGTTTCAACTCCTGTGTGCTCTGTGGTAGATGTGTATGGTTTAGCTGTGGTTTGGGGTCCACTAGCTGTTGTTATTGGAACATCAGGTCTTGTCGTCATTGAGACATCAGGATTAGATGGGTATGTTGTTGCTGATGGCTTTGTCTGGTTTTGTGTATTGTAGTAAGTTGTTGCTGCTGTTGTTGTCAATGGTCTTGGTGGTTTTGAGGAAGTTGTTGGTTGTTGTGTAGCTAATGAGCTGTTTGCTGGAGGAAGCTCAGGACCCTCTGTTACAACTGGAGCCAATGTTTTAGGAGCAGAGGTTGTTGGTTTAGCCAGGTCTGTAACAAAATTTCATTGTCAGTTGCACAAATGTTTATTCACACTGTTTGGACAAGATGTAATATTAGAATAGAAGAATCACCTCTGCAGTATCCACGATGAAGTGATACATCATCTATAGCCACATCAGACTGATCATTAGAACCTATTCGCCCCTCAAAAATGATCTAAAAATAAATGCACATAATATTTAATACTGAAGTACAGTATACTTATAGCATACAGATCCATTAAGTCCTGTTACACTCATGGTATTGAAGGTAGCATACTGTTAGTGTTTGTTTTGCAAGTTTCTAACATACGACAGGTTAGGGAAAGAAATAAGTAACCCACCTGGAATGCTCCAGTTGTTGTAAAGTCTACTTGAGCCAGATGCCACATGTTGCCCTGGTCGTTTCTTTTTCTCCAAACAGCATCAGCCTTTCTGTTCTGGAATAGGTAAACATGGAGCCCCATTGTATCCGCTGAGCCATACATATGATACCAGAACTGCAGACATTGTGGCCCAGTATCTGAACACTCAGAGCTGATAAGACGAGCTGTATCTCCAAGTGAAGCACTGTTTCCTTCAATGTAAAGATAGTGACCACCTGGATAAAGATATTAGTTTTTTGTAGTTAATGAAAAGGTAGAAAATGTCTGCTACTTCACAGAAATATCTTGCTTTCAACTCTTGGTTAAAAATGTCAACCATTCTACTTCAACTGAGAAGAACTACCTTATGAATGTGATTTTCATTGTATGTATGAATGACTGTAGCTCATGTCTGTCTGGATAAGTGTTCTGTTTTGTTTTGCCAGACTCATCTAGAACTACATGTTTCAGAACGCTAATTACCTCCTGAGGTGTGATCTGAAGAAGGACCAGTCATCAGGGTGGGAGTGGGGCCACTTTGCCTCGTCCAGTCAAAAACATCAGCAAGCAGTTGACTCCACTGACATAGATCATGTTCAAAATTACATTGGAGTGGACATACTGCAAAGATGGGTCAAAAATATTATACAATTAGTGATATAGAAATTCTGGGAATCACATAAACGGCATGTTTAAAAAGTAAGCCCCAAGTTGCAGCACCAGGGACTGCTGTGGAATTACAAGTGTACCTGCATGTGGTGGTCTATTATCTTGATCTTCAGTTACATTATTTATGTTAATGAAATCAGTTGATGTTTCCATGGTGGGAACTTTGGTGATATTCTCTATAGGTGGCAGAGCTGTAATAGAGGAAACTCTGGTTGTTGGCACAGGCACGCTGGGAAAAGCTGTGTAGTTTCCACCAGGTTTAGGAGGATTTGTTGTCACAGCATCACTTGAATCTGTCATGATGCAAAAAAGAGTTGATTTTATTTATATTAAAACAAATAAAATAAAATAAGGTTTACTGGTACTTATTCTTTGTTCATGTTGTATTACCAGAGCATTGCCCTCTATAAAGCTTTACATCATCTATGGCCACATCTGACTCCTCATTGGAGCCTCTGCGCCCCTCAATGATGATCTATGTTTGGACACAACACATTTTTAATATTAAAAATATCCCATATTGTTATTATTCTACCATCACAAACCATAAATCATATGTGTCTGGTACAAAGTGTCTGACCTGAAAGCCTCCAGTTGTTGTGATGTCCACCTGAGCTAGGTGCCACATATTTCCTTGGTTATTCCTCTTCCACCAAATGGCATCAGTTAGTCTGTTTTGAAGCAAGTATACATGGAGGCCCATTGTATCTGCTGAGCCATACATATGATACCAGAACTTCAGACATTGAGGACCACTGTCAAAACACTCAGAGCTGATGAGACGAGCTGTGTCTCCATGTGTAACATTGCTGGCCTCAATGTACAAGTAGTAACCATCTGGACAAGAGGAAAGAAAAGACTGAAGTTGTCACACACATTTGACATTGTAAAAAGACATAAGTGTTCTTTACCTCTGGATAGGTCTTTGGTCTTTCACAATTTAGATTATCATTAAAAGTGTATTACCGCCGGTGTGGTCAGCAGAGGGTCCTGTCATCTGGGTGGGAGTGGAGCCACTTTGCCACGTCCAGTCAAAAGCATCTGTGATCATCTGATTCCAGCTGCAGAGGTTGCTATTGAAACTGCAATCAAGTTTGCAGGCTACATGCAAACATTAGCAAAACATTAACATGACATACTGAGGCACTAATGCAACTTCCTAAAACTGAGATAATCTGTAACTTCTGATCGCCATTAAAATTTGCACATTCATTGTTTATTGGACCAGACATAAATGTTAATTGTTAACCAAGCTTCATCTTTTCAATTGACCTAATTGATATATAAAATATGGCCTACTGTGCACTTACCTGGGTGTGAAGGGAGGACTTTTGTACTTATGGGAGGAAATTTAGTTCCACTAACCAGACCAGGCATACCTAAAGGAAGTGATTATTGACTTTGTTGAGATATTGTGAGATATCAGATAATCATTAATTGACAGGAGACAAGACAGGATGTATTATGGCCTTTTAAAATGGTCAAATTTCAGGGTATGTTATGGCATATCACTTATTAAAATCATTGTATTCTCCACTTTGTTAGAGGTGAATGTCACCTGAGCATGAGCCAAATTGGATGGAAATGTCATCTATGGCCACATCTGATTCAGCATTAGAGCCTCGAATTCCCTCTACTATTATCTGAAATGAGTTATAAGAAAAAAATAATTGTTCAAACAGAAGATATTTTGTATTTGGAAGAAACAATATGAAATTTTCAACCAGTGTCTTCTAAATATATATTATCAGACTTACTTGGAAAGGACCTAACACGTTGATGTCAATATACCCAAGATGCCACTCTGGTCCCTGGTTGTTCATCTTGGACCAGACCTTTGTAGGTTTATTGTTTTTGAGCAGGTAGATATTAAGTGCCATTGCTGTGGCTGAACCATACATGTGGTACCAGAAGTGCAGACAGAGTGGGCCGTTATTATGGCACACTGAGCTCAACAGACGGGCTGAGTCTCCATGAGTTACTTTATTTCCTTCAATGTACATATAGAAACCAGCTAGAGAAACAGAAAAAAAAAAAAAAAACAACAATGACCATGAATCATGAACCACTAGTATAGCAGTTAGTATAACAGATTTGCCTGAGACTGGGTTTTACCTCCAGTGGTGTGATCCTGGTTTGGCCCAGTCATGTCAGAGGGAGTGGGTCCAGAGTGTCTTGTCCAATCAAAACTGTCCTGTATGAGCTGCTCCCACCCACACTGATTTTTTTCAAAATCACAGTTTACAGGACAGACTAAAAAAAGCACATGTACACAGTGCAAATTAGTATTGTGGGCTAATTAATAAAAACATTGCTGCACTGAAAATTAATGCAGCAAAATAATATTTCATCCAATCTGCAGATAATTACATCAAAGTTATTCAGAAGCATTCAGAAACATTTATTCATTTAATTTATTGCAAAAGCAGGCAGGCATAGTCTAATGTAATATATATATATATATATATTTTTTTTGATCATCAGTTGGATTGTTGCTCTGATTTTCCAAACCAGTAACCTTTCCAACTCTAGATGCCCTTACAAGTCTGATCTGGTGTTGAAGCAGTTGGAGTTGGTGGAGTTGAAGTGGTTGAGAGGTCAGCTGAAATAGGAACAAAAAGCCAAACAAACAAACAAAGAAATAAAAGAGGAATAAGTTCATTATCTTTGCCTTTTTGGTGCCCTCACAAAATATTTTGTGTTGGGTCTCGCCCTACCAATCTCAAGCATCTAATAATTTCTCCAGCTTTCCTTTTATCACTGACAGGACAAAACAAAACAAAAAAGAATCATTCAGGTTGAGCCGAAGCATATGCAACGACTCATTCTTGTGCTGCGATTAAAAAGCAGAAGCAGAGCAGAGAGAACTACGAGACATGAAAAAGAATGACTTAATTCAATGTTTGATATTTTCTTTTCTGGTTGATCAGTACCAGTGTCAGTACATGTATATATTCTCTCAGATATACACTTCAGATGTATGTGACTCACCACAGGCTGTGCCTGACTGCCAGGGAGGCAGCTTCACTCCAGCAACCTGGCATGCTGTTGCGTAGGATTTCAGAGATTCACAGAGGGTGTGTTGTTCCCCATTTGTGGCACAATAGTCATAAACACAACTATTAAGATAGATGCTTGGGTGAATGGATTCATGACAGGGTTCGAAGACCTCTGTCAGTAATGTGTTACACTCATTGTAGGCCTCTGTCTCTTCGTCATAGTCACAGAGCCGTGGGTCATTTGGAACAGCAACACACCTACAAGAGGAAGTTTTTGATCATGAAGTAGAGATCAAAACATTTAGAAATATGGTGCCTTCTTTAACAACATGGCTTGTTTATTGACTTATGTATTAACACCTAAAATAAATTGTAATGCAGAAGTGAATTGTGTTGGATTGCCAGGTGGACTGCATAGTGTATATCATCTACCAAAATAATCAGGTGTGTTCTGTAATAAAAGTAACTTTAAGTCTGGCAATTGTATGTGTTTATGGTTGTCATCACAAACCATATCTGGATAGAAAATATTTGAAAGACAAATTTTACGGTCATGTGATGATGGGCTCTGTAAGGCTGTATATTGGCAAAGTGGCTAAATGCTGTTGTCAATGTCATTGTGCTATGCTCATAATTACATGTGTGAATATACTGTATAGCAGGTGTTACATTTTGTAGATTTACCCTAAAATTTAAACTGTGTTAGTATGCTAACCTTTGCTAATTATCACTAAGACAAGGTGCTGCTGAGAATGATGGGAACATGATTAATGCCTCGTGAGTGTGGCTACAACACTGTACCTGTAGTATTTCTGCTCAGTGCTATTGATGAATGGGTTTTTTTTTTTTTACCTGGACTTATCATGACATATATTTAATTTATGCTCACAGAAAACCTGTATAGTAAAATAACTCACTCTTTATTGTCCAACACCCTCCAGCTGTCACCAAACTGGAATGGGTCTGTAGTGTTTTGGCCTCCTGGAGTTACAAAATCATCATCCTGGTATCCAGAGTAGGTGCCACACAGTCCACATAGTTCATACTTATAGCTTTCATCTACCTGCAGAAAAAGTCTGTTCTGCCCATCTATGATCATTCTGAGGCCAAAGGTCGTCTCCAAGACAATTGACTTGTACATCTTGTACACCCGCACTGAGCCGTATGTTACACTGGAGGAATATGGGAGGTAGACATGGCTATTCTGAACCTAGAGAGAAAACAATCTGTTATTTGTAATGAGTTTATTCTACTGAGAACTGTTTGTGTTTGCATGCCAAACAAGAATTAATTAGGTTTTTTTTCTCCACTGGGATAGTTAGTGCAACTAGGTAGCTTCCAAATAGCTGTTCAGGGCAAAGTCAACTGGGTCAGCTATTAGTTTAACACCGTAAAACATGGGTGTGCTGAGTCATTATCAACTGCCATCAATGAATTACGTTAGATAGTACATAAATAAGGAGATACTTCTGTATAGCTGTGTAGTGCACATAGTTTCATGTCAATTTGTTACATTACATGCTGTGAAAGACTTGTATTTGGGATTGTTTGATAGAAAGAACTACGAGGAGATTTCATGCTTACGTAGACTTTTCCACTTTGATTCAGTGTGATGTAAAAATCTTCAACCTGCAGAGACACGGCTTCCAGCTTGGAGCGGGTGAAGTTTTGAAGGGGACGATGCATATTGTGTCCGATCACAGTGAACTGGACTGAGCTTTCTTCTCCACATGTTGTTGTCAGAGTGTAACTGCAGCCCCCTTGAAAGTCATAAGCCATGGTATCAAAGGTGATGTAGTGCGGATCACCATACACGTGGCAGGTGGTGGGTTTGAAAGGGAAGCAGTCTTTGACCTCATCCTTGACCTTGCAAACCTCATTGGCTGCACATTGCATAGCTTTGCACTGCATATCATTATTACCCAAACATAGGCACTGTTGCAGACATTCTCCTTCCACAAATGTTGTTCCCTTCTGCAATGAGAAGGAATGTGTGTCAATAAATTACAGCACTTCAAATGTCAAATGTGAGTGGGTGAATATGACATTGTTTTCACTTCATCTTCCTCACTTACCTCATAGTGTTTCCCCTTATACCAACACCCACAGTCCTCTGCCTGGACACACTTTCCCCCACTGAGTTTAAAGCCAGAATCACACTCGCATATTTCCTCACAGTTTCCACAGGAGCCAGGTAAATCCAGGCTGGAACACACCTCGGGACAACCATCAGCACATGAGTTATAGTGGCTGTTCTCAGTGCACTGAAGGGCTGAAGGGACACATGAAAAGAGAGGAAAGAAGATAGAGCATGACCTTACTGCTGTATTATTACAGTCATTATTTGCCTCCTCCTCCTATTTTAATAACAGGGGGAAGAGAAATGAAAGCAGAAAGCAATATAACTTACAGCAGAATGTGGAGTTCCTCCAGGTGTGTATAGTGACTCCAGCCTCATGACAGATAGACCCGTAGACCTGTAATGTCTCACATAGCACTACTGGGTCACCATGAGAATGGCACATACTGACTACACAGTCCCTGAAGTAGCTTTCTGCCCCCACAACTGAGTGGCAGTCAGAAAAGGCCCCACTACTGGAGAGGAGGCCTCCACAGTACTGTTCACTGGCATACACAGCCTCCTCCCCAGGGTCACACTGATGAGGGACCAGAATAGTTTCACAGGAGGATTTGGTTTGCTCAGTTTGCCAGCTCTCAGCCAAATCTGTTGCGTCTTTGGCATTTGTACCATCAGGCTTGCGGAAATCATCACCTCTGAGGTGGTTAAAGTTGCCGCATAAGCCACAAACCTCATTGGAATACGTTGATGGCAGGGCGATGTGTATAGCTCCAGCACTGTCAAATGAAACAGAAAGTCCGAAACTGGTTGCAAGCACCACAGCAGCAGGATTGCTCTTGATGTTGACAGTGCCACTGCCAAGGCTCAGAGGAAGCTTCTTCCAGATTCCGTTAACCTGAAAAACAGGAAAAGGTTTAAACTTCTTTACTGGCTGTCATTAACAACTGTGACTCATTTTATCTGACAGTTTGCATAAAAAGCAGCATTCTGAAGATAGATATATCTGTGAGAGCTGATAAGGCTGATCGGTCCTTTAAAAATTCCAGGACATCATACCATTAAACTCTGCACTTTCGTGATAAAATCAGTTTATCAGTAGAAAGGGCTGCAGATATGGGAACTGCTTGATCAAGTACGTTACTAAGCTCAGTGCTCATTACAACATAATAACAGGTGCCTCTGCAGTTGAACTGAAGTTGTGTAAACAGAAAGCTGTGCAGACAGATGCATGAAAACTACATGTGAAATGGAAAAGAGGAAATGGGATTAGTGTAAGCTTTAAGAAACATTTTAATCCAATGCTCAAGGATGGTTTTATGTACAAATGACTGTTTCTTTCACCTATGAACAAGGAGAAAACTCCTATTGTCCTCTTTAACATGATGTCATACTGATAAACAACTTAGTTGAGGAAATGGACTGAAAATAAGTCCTCCTGCTGATGACAGCGTGTCATTTTAACTTTTGGGAAGAATGCAGTGATCACAGTGTAAGTGGCCTCATTTTAATGTAACTCACCACAACCCGCTGTGTGTGTTTTTTCATTAGGGACAGTCTCAGGTTCCCCATATCCACATTGAGTTGTTGAACAGTTGGCAAAGATGAGTTCCCTTTTTGCCCAATGACCACTTCCACACTGAACATAGGCAGGGCGTCAGTGGGTGAACAGCTCTTAGCCAGTATGTAGGAGCATGGGGCCATGAAGCGGAACAACACTCCATCAAAGGTACTGCAGTCTGTGTGGCTGTGTATGGTGCATATCCCAGAGGTGGAAATCTCTTGTGTTTGAGGAGCACAGATTTGTCCCTCAGGGCACTGAGAGTGTGAGCAGGAAAGCTGGCCAGTGGAACAGAGGCAGCGGGTGGACTCATCTGTCCATAACTCTGTGTTAGATTCACACTGGGGTCCTGTAGGGGGCACATGACCAGGCTAGCAATCACTTTATAACCACAATACCATCTGGCAAGGAATAATTTACTAGTAACCTTAATGAATAATATTCAGCAGGTCCTAGATACCCAACTTGTGGTACTCTTCTTGTTTTTAATCTGGTAAATTAAATGATACTTTACATCTTTATATTTTTGCTCTTTGTATAAAAATGTTATACAGAGAGCAAAAGTACATGTATTGTTTAAATATTGTTATCCCAGTGCCTACTTAAAGGAGAACTTCAGTCTAAAATTATTCTTGGATATGTAAAACATGATAAAGAGTTGTTATTCAGAATGCAAAAAAATTGTTCGGAATGCAATGGGCTAGAGTAGTTATCATGTTTTACATATCCAAAAATTATTTTACACCAAAGTTCTCCTTTAAATACAGAATGGCTCTTTTGGGTGGGACCAGTGTAGGTTATTCCTAAAAAAGAGACATGAAAGAACACTCACCACATGGACCTGTCCTTACACCTATCTGGTTAAATGTGATCCGCCCTTCTGTGGATGCTCCTTCAAGTACAACCTAATGTAAAAGTAGATTATGTATTAAAATATATACAATATTTCATTTTAAATCCCCAATACTGTTCAGTTACAGATCTGTGGCAATATTTGCCATGATACCTGAGTTTGTGAGTTGATGATTTTCAGGGGGACAAACACTTGTCTCCATAAATTTCTGGAGAGACCTGGAGAATTCCAGATTTCTACCGGACCAGCACTGCTCTTCAGAAAAACTCGAAGTTCAGACCAATTTGCTGCAACAGGGGTGTGATACCAAAACTCCAGACAGGCCTCGCCAACCAGCCCCAGTGGACCACTCTCTAAAATATTCACTGCAACATCCGCTGGAGGTGAAAAGGACAAATGCAACATGGTAGATTCTTTCAGAGTTGTCATAGACATACTGACCAGGCTCATTTATAGTCCCCATGTGGCACTTGTTTTCTAGTACAAATCCACTGACTTTCGGTCTTTTTGAAATCATAAAATAATCATAAAAACAAAAATGGCCAACCATTTCATTGCATTTGTTATTGTAATAAAACAAGAAGTACATTGTTGTTTTGCAGTTATCATTAAATGTAAAATCCCTGCAGCTGTTAAGTGTTTTTGTGAACCACAAGTTCAGGCCCTTTACTTTGATAGCCCCTGGGAGAACACCAAGCTATAAAAGATTATTAGCCTGCTTCAGATCAAATGGTGATATGCAGTGAGGCACAGACAGTGTCACAGTCTGTCTGCAGATTAAAACAGAACTGTGGACTGATGTTCCAGATCCTCTCTTAACGGGGTGGGACAAATATTAAAGGTTACTACAGTCAAGTAATCTGTGTGTCACAGTGCACTTACAACTGAACTATACGCTGACGTAATGGCTTTAAAATAACATCTGGTTTCCAATGTCATTATTATCATATTCAGCATATTAAACCCATCACTGTAACCTCTACTGTACCTGTTCTGTGTTGGCTTCTTGTCCAGTCACAAATGAGATTGTTCTGTCTGTTGTAGACACACTGTGTAACATATTCTATCCAAGAAAAAAAAATACTCATTATTGTATGACTAAAATTCAAGCAATTCTAGTCATTAAAGAGTGTACATGTATTTGTGGAATATATATATTTATGCCCCATACCTGCATTTGTCCTCCACTCTGGTAAAGTAACTAATGACGAGCCATTTTCAGCTCTGTAGAAGAAATATTTTAAAACAGTTATGCCAAGATTTCATAAAATATTTGATTGACTTAAAAATAAAATCTAATTAGTTTCCCACTTAGATAGATTTAACATGTAACAATATTCAACCAAACAGTTAAACTGTAACCCTTTAAAGTTCAATCATCATTGGACCAACCTGCCCTGAGTCCCTGAGTGAGAAACAAAGAGTAAAGTCACTGTGACCAACAAATCTATGTGGACGCCTCCAAGCATGGTTGATCCCTTAACGGCAGCTGCTCTCCTGCAGCTAATCCTCTTTCTCCTTGATTAGTTGAAAAATGAATGATGAGCAGTCACAGTTGTGGAGCCTCTCTGTGTAAAACACAGCACGCAGTATATGACCCTTTAACTTCCAGCGCAGATGAGTGTTGGCAGAGTGTCTGAGAGCAGAGTGGATGGTTTTAGTCATTTATAGTCCCACTCCACCTAAATAGGTAACATCAGCAGTAGGTGGAGAAACACAACTACACTACAGGAGGTCATGGAAGGGGTTGGACTACGTTTGTGTGAACAGTAGTTAACACAGTTACAGTAAGTGGTTATAGGCGAGGCCAGTGTTTTAGTGTCACAGAGACCAAGATAAACAAACACAAATGCAGACAAACAGTTAATAAAGTGATGTATGATGCAATATTTTGACAATCTCTGACTTGCAAAAATATGTAATTATTCAACATAAATATTGTCTACAAAAGGGTAGAAAATGAGATTACCCAGACCTAGCATTATATTTTGTTGCCAATTACCATAACCAGAACATAAACCATTATAATGTGCTGGCATTTTTTTATGATTAAAAAAAGTTGCAGGATTCTTCTAATTTACCTCACCATGTTTTACAGTCTATTGTGCTGTTGATTTCAGGCTACTGATCAAGATACTTCCAAAGCATTCTTTGTATATAAAGGATTGTGAGGTTTTTGAAACAGAAGTAACGTTAACAGTGTTTCTGAGACAAATGAAAAGTATCTGCCTTTACATTTAACTGATGGTGTGACTTCTATCACAAAGGTATGAGATAGCATGTTCTTTTAGAATATCCGTGTTGATGATCTTCACAATTTCTACCAGTTTCTACTATCTCAAGATAATTTACTGTACAGGTTATTGTTAAGCCTTTAACTCAACCACACTCAAAGATAAGCTGGAAAGGTCGGCCCTTAAAACGTATCAACTTGCGGTCCATGTTTCTGAAATGCACACAGCAAGGTATGTATACGTCATAACTTGATAATGTTGTTGTAAAAAAACAAGCTCAAAATAGTGGCTGTAGGAGTTTATTTAGTGTATGTCAGCTAGATAGCAACAGGTACTGTTAAGAACAAGTGGAAAAACGAGTGATAAGAAAGATGTACTGTGTGGGAGGTGCTGTGTGAGCCACCTGTAACATTCCTGAAGCACTGTTGGTACGTGTCAACAGAGAATATGACCCAAAGCAAATATTAGAACTCTGTAAAGCTGTCCAACCCAAAGACAGACTCTGTTAGGGTCCTGTGAAGTGCCAAAAACCACTTAGTATACAGAAGATGAAAAATCTTAACTCTTAACTCTTCTCTGTTTTGCGTGTTGGCAACGAGGAGACAACACAGCAACTATCTAAACCATAGAGATAACCTACAGTTTATCCAAAAGACATCAGCCCAATTTCATAACAGATAGTCCAGGTTTTATCTTGGTGTATCTCTGGTGGGCGATGAAAGACGTTGGAAGTAAGTTACTTATAGAGTTACTTATATACTGACCTCTGTGCCCCTGCACAATGCAGAGACTTATATTTTGAGAGGCCTAATATGACATAATACTGACACATGACTCCACAATGTCTACACCAAGGTAGAGCCACCACCATGCAAATAAATATCCTTGTCTTCATTTAGTTAATGTTTTGTAATACTCAGTTACTTATTGTCTTTTTACTGTACACATTCTTGGTGCAGCATCAGTTTTAGTGGGAAATTGCACAGTTGTACTAAAAATAAATAGGTGATGGTAATAATTCTATTTTTGTCTTTAGTAATCATGGTAATGACTCGAAGGGAGTTGTCTGACTGTTGATAAGACCAGTTTCAAGGCATTTAATGAACTTTAGCAAGTTGAATACCCACTTGTGAGTAAACCATCAGGATGTGGTGACCTTTCTGCCTCACCCAGTCAGAGGGGAAAAATACAGTGACACACAACATGGCAACCTTATCGATACACCATTTTATAATTATATTAAAACTTTAAATATGATATAATCATTAAATGCTGCCCAATTACACACTCATAAACCCATAAACCACTACTTGTCCTCATATCAGATCTCCTCCGTGTCTTCGGGTAACAAATAAAAAGGCCATTAATAATCAACCGCACCCACAGGAAGCAGTGGAAAGAGCAACAAGAAGCAAAGACCAGGTGCAAAGCAATGTAGTGTGGGACTTTCTCAAGAATCATTGTGGACTGCAGATGCCTTGATCCATGACTAACTGTTAATAAGCTTATGTTTGCTGTTTGGATCTCCTCTTTGCTTGCTCTGCTGTGTCAAAAGTAAAAATAGAACACCGCAGTAAGTGAAGGAATGTTAATTTGGAAAAATGAGGCAAATGCCACGTTAGTGTAACTTTTTCAGATCGCAAGCAGACAGCGTGACCTGCTCTACACAGTGTCCTGTTTAGGAGAGCAAGTGTACCATTACTTATTGCCCAATACACAAATTTCTTTGAAGTCTCCAGGTACACACTTTTGATTGAACAAATCTGAAATATCTCGTAGTTGATTTTTCACTTACTATTATTTTAGTGACAACCAAAATTGTTTGGGAGTTATTGGGGCCGGTGTGCAGCAGTTTCTATAACTTTCTAAAACCAACACTCACTAATATAACCTGAGTAAGTGGAGTTTAAAGTTATCCCTCAAACGCTTTGTCCCTTTTTATATTTTAAAATGAATTTGACACTGTAAATACAATGGTTATTGCATTTTTTTTTCTCTTCCTACATCCATTGGCTTTTTCCTCTTTTTACTCTGAATAGCCAGAAACACTTACAAAACAAATTGCACATATTTTCAAGCATTCAGCCTAAGAGGATCACTGCATACCAAATGACGCCTTTGTTCAAGTAATGACCGTGCTTGAAAAAAAAGTTCATCTGAAAACTTTAAGTTCATGGGATGATGAAAACAAATCTTATAGTTCCACTCCAAATGCTTTTGGGTTATGAAGTTTTGAAACTAAATTTAATCATTTTTTTTTATCATTTTTACTAGATTGTTCAAATTTGTACTGAGTTGCTGCTAAATGGTGCCCAATTACACACTCGTAAACCCATAAACCACTACTTGTTCTCTCCTCCGTGTCCATCTCCTCCGTGTCTTCAGCCAACAAATAAAAGGGCCATTAGCCCCTAAATGTCATTTTCAGCATGTATTCATGTTCATACTTTTTTTTTTTTATTAAACATTTTATAGTAAGTATAGTAAGTAGTATAGTCGAATTAATAAAATGAATATCTCTGCTAGTTCCCACATAATTGCCACCTTATTTTTTTAATCATTACGTCATTATTAGTCATTTGGTCCTGGGTAAAAACATTAAGTGCCACAGATCTGACTTAGTTTAATAATAATAATAATAAAAAGACACAGTATAGCATTTCTTGAAAATAGTTGTTTTTATTGGCTGTGATAACACATTCAGTGGCTTGATTTCATAAATAGATATTTAACTTAAACATTTTCTGTCTTTGTGTGAAACTTACTGAGTTTTCTCTTTTTCGGTTCCAGCTCAGTAACAGTTGCATCTTGTAGTGACTTGGTTTGTTGCATGTCAGATGATGTTATTTTGTTCAGTGTAATTGGACAAAAAAGATAATCTTAGTTCCCTAGATCAACACACATACATTATTTATTTTTAATTGATTTGATCACTTTAAAACATTCAGCATCATTATTCTTTTAATGGTCATACTCAAAAATCCAGAATGATAATTTAAAGGGCTTCTGTAATTTGCAGTGTCCCATGAATTTAATACATTTTTTACAGTCTTTTTCAGTCTGTGCTCCTTGAAGAGGTCCTCCGATGTAGCAGCAGGTCAAAGTCATGGTTGATAGATAACACTGGGCAAGTCAGAGCAGACTCTGAGCTCTCTACCTGTCATCACTGCTTTAGTTTTATTGAGCTCTCGTTCATATACTCACTCCTTTTAGGAGTGGGAATTAAATGAGGACAACTGGGATCACAATGCTTCTCCTTTTTCGCTGTCCGATGATTCAGTACAGGGTCAGGGTCATCAACGATGGAGTCCAATGGGAAGGCAGACTAGATAACAGATTCTCATTCACATCTCAGCTTTGACAAATCTTAAATCTTAAAGTTCTTCTGTTGATGCTCTGTTTTTCCAGTCTGTTGAATTTTAATGTAATTTTTGGTGCCTTTGAAGATGGTGTGGATGTTTTGACATTTCTAAACTCTGCCCATGATTTCTTCTTGACTCCTTGAGAGTTTATAGAACATAATGTAAGGCCTTCGAAATACTGTGGAGGACTGACTGCTTCTGCACCTCGCCGATAATTATAGTAGTAAATTACATCGGTACATGAACGTTGAGGACATACGTAACTGCCTAAGTGGGTCTATAACATTGCATTTTAAATCCTGACTATTTATGGGCACACTTTTACAGGAGCTGCCATTTATAGTCTGTCTCCTGGAAAATGACCTATTTTCACTGAGGTTTTTAGAATGAAGAGTTACCAGTGAAGGGTGAAAGAAAGCAGCTAAAGGCCACTCTGTGGAATGCAAAGTAGGTAAAGTATAGATTAAAGCAATCTCCTAATGTTTCTGAGGTAAAACAAGTCTATCAAAACAAATTATCCCTCAGTATGCGTATGTGTCTGCTTAATATTCATTGAATCGTTTAACTTGCTAAAGCATTTCTTAATTTCACAGGGACAAGTCAAATGTGTTAACATTTCACCCTCAAGTCTCAAAAGTGTTCATAAAGCAATAGAGCAAAGTATAACCTGTTTTTAGAATTATGATTATTAAAGCCATCGATATACACCCAATTTAACATTTGTTGGTTACTATTTTCCTTTATCGCCATGTGTTTTATTTTTTTCCCCCTTCCCTTTTCTTCTTAATACAAGGTCATGAGCTGTCCTTCCCTCCTCCTTTCCTTCCTTCCGTCATGCTTCATTGAAAAGATTTTGCACTTTCTTGCAGGTGTTTCTTGGCCTGTGGCGCTTTGTTTCACAAACAGAGCCTGACTTCTTCTTCCGCCGCATGGTTGCTAAACAGGTTGTTTAATGAATACAGGTGCTGTGGTTCTGCTCTGTCTATCACGGAGACATGATCAATACTGTAGGCAAGCTGCGTTTAATTGTCTTTTGTCAACACTTTGTAAAGAAGACAGAAGAACAGTCTTCAACCCACCCATATCTGCCTAACTTGAGGGCTTTTGTTCCATTCTTGATCTCATGGTGCTCTATTATACGTGCAGCAGGACGGATATGAAAAATGTGACTAAAATACAATGTTTTATCAAGCTAGAGGAACAAATAGAAATACAGTCAGTTACTTGTGTGATGGCTAAGAGAAGAATGTGCTTGCACCATAAGGCATTTAATAGTCTTTTGAACATAAAACAAGTATTGTTGGGTCAGGAGTGTATTTTCTATGTGAATGAAAGACTGCATATTAGAATAGGGTGTTGTTAAGACCGTCATTTTTATGCCCTAATATTGTTTTGTTATAGTGTCAAGCATTTATGTGCTCTGAGCTACTTCAAGGCAGATTTTTAAAATGCTGTGTTCATTGTCTAAGATACATTCATGATGACACTTACTACAAGCTACTGTAGCAGGTCATTAACTTCATTCCATGTTTATACCAGAAGGTGGCACTCTATCTCCTTCTGAAAAACCACCCAACCATCAGAGGTGTTGCTTGGTTAAGTTTCTGAAGGTTTACAAGCCTGACCACACTGCAGTTTCTACCACCGATGGGAATGTTTTTTTTTTTTTTTTTTTAAATTGAATATTAATGTTAAGTGTAAGCAAAGATATATTAGATATAATGAAAAGGTATTTTGACATGGACTGGCTGAAACATTAAGTTTGAGTCAGACTCAGTCAGGTTTTTCATAGCCATCAACCTGACCCAGAAAGGGATGAAAAGAATATGAATTTAATTACAATAACAATTGATTTCACCATCTCGTCTTTTAAAGCAAGATAATTCTCATTTGGGAGGTCTGATAAAGAATCGTTTTTTTTTTTTTTTTTTGGGTTCAGTGATTCTTTCACTGATAAACCCTCTGCTCAACTACAATACTCTGGCAGAGACAGTGGCCCGGTGTCCTATCTCCCCTCAATTAACTTCAAACTGCTCTCCATTACACGCTACAATGAGACACGCAATTTCATTACCTCACACAGGCCCATCAGCGCTACTAATTGTTTTTCTTTTCATTTTCAGCACCCCTCCATGTCCCAGTGAGTGGGTGTGACGATATCCCATGTTCAGAAAGACGGAAGAATACAGGAGGGTGAGGGCAAAGGGAAGGGAAAAAACCATGTGAAAGAGAGACTGATTGATTCCAGGTGTCCTAGGTACTTGCTGTTTATTGGTCCAGTGGTGAACAGTGATTCGTAGGTAGTTGGTGTAACCTTCTAAGGCCACAGACCTGAAGCAGTCATCGACACTTAATTCACAATCAGCAAAAGGTCAACACAGACACAGACACACACACAGAGAAGCTAGTTTACTGAACTAACTGGACAATGTCAGTGTGACCCCACTTTCTGTCTTCCAAACACAACAAATCATCAGTCGTGCTCTGCTAGAATTTAGAAGCACTTGTTGTAGTTGTGAGAGAGAGAGAGAAAAAAACACAGTTCTCATGATATACCATACAAACCAACACGTTGGAATTCTCAGTCTAAAGAGAAGAGAAATATCTGATGTAGAGTTAGACCATTTGCTGACTGACATATTGCAAATTTCAGATCCATTTTACCATGACCATGATCAAAATAGACCATATTTTTACCCACATACCCAGTTTAGACTGGGAAACTCTGGAGGAGCAATCTTCTAAATAGTATGGTTGACAAATGTGCACATTCAAGCAGTTGCGGCTTGAATGTGCACATTTGTCAGATAGTTATAGTTGACTTGAGAACTGCAAAATGTTTAGAAATGATGATAATAATATGAAAATCTTCAAGCCTATGCAAAAAAAGATGTCATTTTGTGGCCTCTTGGGGGCAGTGAAAACAAGTTGTAAACAGAACTCATTTAACAGTGTATTTGTATGTCTATTTGTATGCATTTTTTTTTAAAATAGTGTTTTGCATCTTTGTGATCCATATCGACTTGTCTTTTAGTTATATGTTGTTCTCCAAAAACTAAAATGTCAGTGAATGCCACCAAGGAAAATGGTTGGCTGTTAAATGCTTCACGATATTTGTTAGTCACTAACTTTGTTTGTGTTTGGTGCTGGATAGGCAGACAACAGTTGGGGATTTTTAGAGCTTTGTCACTGCTAACAGCTGCTTCTTGAGGCTAGAAATTGCACCAAGATTTGTGAGGCTGAACCGAAACAGTGAAGTTCGGAGCCATAAAACCAAAACAATGAGTTAAGGTGCTGAAATGTTGAATGTATTACACAACTGGCAGTGTGCAATGATGTGAAATTTTTAGAAAATAACAGTTTCATTCTATCCTGGTGTAAGAACTTCTTATCTTTATCAGTTACAAATTCAGAAGGTATTCACATCTCTACCATTAGGTTATCGTATTTTTCGGACTTTAAGACGCACTTAAAATCCTTTAATTTTCTCAAAAATCGACAGTGCACCTTATAGTCAGAAAAATGCGGTATTATTATTCATACATTACCACATAATTGGTGGAGGTGGAGCTATTTGAACTAGTTTGTGTCCAGCCACATCAAACGATTATTTTAATTATGGATTAATCTGCTGGTTTTTAATTGATTGATTGTTTATAAAAGTTGTAAAAATAATTGACTTAAATCATGAATATCTGTCCTAGAAGACAAACTCAGAAAAAAGCACTTTATCTAAAGCAATCCCAAACTGCTGATTTTAATTTCTTTTCCAGGGTTGGAGATTGGTGATTTCAGTCTTGCTTCTCTCTGTTATTTTCTCCACGTTGTGTGTGTATGTTTGTGTGTGTGTGTGTGTGATGTCATTGGCAGAGTCTGACATTGAACGAAGAATCTCACCTGGTCGTGCACCTCTCCTTTCCTCCTCGACAGTCATTTTATTTCAATGCTATTAAAAACCAATGCACATAGTCTGAGCGTCAATTTTCACACTGTAATATACTGTGAATTTCTACCACTGAAACCCCAACATGGTGTGTTATTTGATCCATACACAGAAAAATGATTAGAACATCTTTAAATACTATGTAATTGATTTCTGTTGTTTCAGATTTTTGGTCTCTATCTTCACCAATACACTGAGATGACCTTTTAAGACAGTAGAGTGCTATAAGGAAGAGAAATTACATCAGCCGCTATGAGCTGAGAGAGAAAACAGGGAGGCCAAGAGCCAGGAGGACTTAACTGCCACTTAAATACTCAGAAGAAAGAGGTCTCGCAATTAATAATGCACAATGTCGTGCATTTGAGTCGCGCTTGGTGATCTAACACAGTGCAGTGCTAAGATCTAGAGAATGACTCATACTGCTTTAAATAATCACATCAGTTAAATTGTTTTCTAAATAGCAGAATGCAGTTTTATGCAATTTCTGCAAGACCACACCTTACTTCACCACAACTGTAGAATATTGTTTATAAGTGATGTGAAAATACAACATGTGGATACAAAGTGATTTCCAGAAACCTCTGAAAAAGGCAGGCTCCCATAGGTTACATTCCATATGTTTACTTTCTCCCTGCAAGCTTTTGTTTCATAACCTTAGCTGTCCTTTAACACTGCTTCTTCTGTTCCTGCACATGTATGAGCTGAATTGAATCGAATGCATCCAATTGAATGTGCACTCGATGACTGAGATGTGAGGCAGGGTCTTCGGTCGCAAACTGAAATCGTTTCGGTCGTGCTATCCAGGATTTGATTCGCTCACCCAACCAGCCGAGACCAGTTTGTGATGAGATGCTGGTCTCCAACAGAGCTATAGAAATCACATCCATGCTGTTTTCACCTTAGCTGAGGCATACAACTACCATACTGAGAGAAAAGGGAATAAAAAAAAAAAAAAAAAAAAACCAGACAGACAAACAGGTGGAGAGACAGGGAATGAGTGAGAAAGGAAGATAAGGAGAAAGAAGTCTTGGAGCTTCAAGGTTGCCTGCCCAAAAATCCTGTTCAGTCGAGCATATAAAAACAGTCAAAGCTTTCAAACACTCACACACATACATATACACACAAACACATTTTTACAACAGCGTTTTAGATTAGTTTTAGTTTCTTTCTATCTTACCTTTTTTTCCCCTCGTCATTCAAAGCAGGCGGCCTGCGGCCTGTACTGGTCAGTCAGTAGGATTTAGTGGAACAGCACCTTCCTTTTTTAACAAGAGGTAAAAGAAACAGAACAGTGAAAAAGAAGAAACCTTTGGTATTCTAATTACCAAGTGATCTGCATATAATCAAAACAATGGTGTATTAGCCCAAGATAAGGTCTGCATGCCCTGACAGGATGAATAAAAGTATTTTTCTCCTTTTCTGTAAAGGGACCAGGCACAGCAGCGCCCCGGCAAAACCCTCATTATGTTTTGAAGATTCGTCTTCGCCTGCAGCACCCAACCTATGCACCTTTTCGCTCAACCTAGCTGAAAAAGATAACAGTGAGCAGCCGCAACCAGGTAGAAAGAACCACATTTGAATGTCAACCGTCAAATATCAGAGAAGCTACAAATGGCACAGCAACTTTGTCAGACTCGTGAAGACACACATTATCTCAACATGGAGCAACTGTGATAAGGTGAATCAAAGCCAAGGGAATTTTAATCGTGATATTGGGATGAGACTTCGGAGCTGAATGGCATTAATTTGAAGTTGCCTAATGTAGCCCTGAATTCAAAATGAAAGCAATTCATAAGAGATGCATAAAGAATGGGCATCGTAGGAGGTATATTTTAATAATCGATGCACTGCTTTATTTATGCAAATAGTAGCTAATTTATAATTATCTGAGGGGGTTTATGTTTGGAATCTTTTAAAGTCATTCCCTCAGCACGCTACAACTGGCACCCATGTATAACTGTTGATGTTAATGAGATGACTAGAGAGAGCTGCTGAAGGGGAACATACCACAGTACTACAAATCTAGCACAGCGACGTCCAGTCAGACAGATTCAGTCCTACAGTACATCATTATCGGACTAAATCACCACTGATACCGATCCAGAACTGCTGTAAAAAAAACAGAATGAGAAATGTGAATGAATAGTCAATGTGTTTCTATGACAGTCCACCAAAAGATGAGAGTTCTATTCAGAAGTACCATTCAGGGTTGTTACAGTGGTTTGCTCTATGCTTGCATCATGTTGACTACATGGGCAGAGAAACTGTGTTCCTTCCTTGGAGGTACAATTGCCTTTTTTCGAGAGAAAGGGAGAGAGATGTATGCGTTTTGTCATACACCATCAATGTGTTTGCATTACTGGGCAAAAGTTGCCTTGACCCCTCTTCTGAAGCGACTTGTGTATTGATGCACTGGTGTACAGGAGTTTGCAGTTGTCTCTAGAGAACTCGAACACTGACAGACGGCAACGGCTTCACACTCACCTAGTCCATAAACAATCTGAGCACCACAAAGGAACAATGGCCACCATTCTCTTGCCCATCCAGCAAACACGTCCTTTTAAAATGTCAAATGAAAAGCTGTTGCAAGGGTACAGTGTTCTATTGATTCAAAATGGGCTCATCATTTGACCACTATGCCCAACTTATGGTCTCCCTCCAGTTTGGACATGAAGTGGTGGAGTAAGACCCGTGGCTATTTAAGAAATTGCAGGAAAACACATGAAATCTTTAAAGTCATTCTTCAAACCTATTTACAGCAGTAAAGCACAGTAAAAGGAAACTAAAATAACAACAGTTTGACATGTGCAATTTGTGGAAAACTGAGAAAAAAAAAAAACTTGAGAGGTTTAAAGGAACACTCGGTCCCTTATTTACCACAAAATCCCAGCAATGATCACCATAGTCAAAAATAGCAGAGTAAATAAGCGTTACAGACAGGAATGATTAAACAGAACAGAAATGAAGACCCAGCTCACAACCCAACTGTGTTGTTTCATATTCACTGTACACACTTCCTTTGAGGACCTTATGAGTGTGGATTCAATCAGATTTAATATGTTGCTTCTGCGGAGCTCGGCCCAGTGAAACCTCCCTGTCTGATCAAGTCAGGTCTTTTCATGCTTTTGGTAGCTCTCTTCAACCAGTCCAACAATAATTCCCCACATCATCTCTTATTCTATAAATCTGCAGCCCCCTCCCCCATCATCACACACCCACCATCCTTTTGCCCTTCCAGTGTATTCTCCACCCCCTCGAGCGAACACATTGTTGTTTCAAGGCCCCACAATATTCTCTCAGTCCTGTGTCTAAGTGTTCATACAGTGTTAATAAGTGAATCTAAAACACATATGGTATAATATTGTCTAAAATATGCTTATCTATGCATACTTGTGCTACACAATCCCTTCACTAAACAGAATATTAATAATTCTGCAATATATGTAATAACATTCAATGATATATCTTTTAATTTAAGAATACTGATTATTAGTGTCCTGTTATAACAGTATGGAAGTCTTGGTTAAGAATAAAGAAATATTATAGACAATGCACAACAGACATAAGAGTGTAGAGAGTATTTTTCAGATCACTGTAAGACAGAATTGTTACCATTAGTATCAGTAGGATTCCCATTAAGGCCCACAGGTGCTGTGCACCTCCAGCTCACAAGTGGTGGTGAGTAATCATCCAAATCACCTGACCTTCACGGGTCACCTGTTATCCATCTGGAATATGTAAACTGGTTGTTGATAGTCTGGGTATGATCATAAGTGTGATTAAGGTCAGTCAACAAAACTACACACTGTCAGAACAGAAAGGTCAAGGTCCTGGATAGATACAAATTTCAACATTAGGGAATAGCGCAAGTAATAGTAGAAGATTAATACTACTACTACTACTACTAATGATAATAATAATGATAATATTACATTTTATTTATAAGTGCCTTTCAAAACATCCAAGGGCACTTTACAAAGATAAAGTTTCAATTATCGATTTCAATATCGACCATTGAAATATGAATTCTCATTTCCCAATTCCCAACTTTTATTAGTTTTCATCACATTTTATCTTCCACACCATTTACTTAATTAGCTCTGAACTCAAAGATGAAAGCAATTTGTAGGATATTGACTTATTGCATATGTGTGTGTGTATATATATGTGTGTATATATATATATATATATATATATATATATATATATATATATATATATATATATATATATATATATATATAAGGATAATTATTTTGTTATTCACTAGCTTTTAATAAATCATCACAACTACTTTTTCTTCAGGCTGGTTAAAAGCAGGACCATCTCACTCCCAAGCAAAGGAGCATGCAGGGATATTTGTTACAGGTTTTACAACCATGCCAGTTAGATCAATGTTAAAATGATTTCTAATGGCAAATACTTTGTTTTGCAGATATATTATAAAACCTGGCAGGAATGATAGAACCTCTGTGTAATTTATTAGAGTAGTAAAGCACTACATGCTGCATATGCTGTCCACATCATTCAGTAAAATCATTGACGTGCAAATGTACTCAATTACATTGCACCATTGTCCTGTGATCCTAATCCCATTTAGAGAGGCTATTGTTGGAAGATGGAGGGGACACTTTGAAGGGCTTTTAAACACAACGGGACATACTTTCTCGTAAGGAAACACTGATGGAATATTCTAGTGGTGGGTCCATTTTCCTTGCAGAGGTTGAGAAATACTTAAGGCACAAGATATTTTTGTTTGTGCATCCTTACATTACCCCATCTCTAAAAATGAGGAATAGAAAGCATATTCCAGCAGTTAAAATATCACGATTTTCAGAACTCTCAGGGGAGACCATGGAAAAATATCTAAAAATGTCTTCTCACTCATGTGGTGTATATTCTAGTACATTCAAAGCCAAACTTTAAAAGAGGAAATGCCCTCTTAAGTAAATAACCCAAAGTGGTTATTTACTTTAATTTAAATGTAGTATTTAAGTAATTCAAAGTAAATGCCCCCTGTGTGTATGTGTGTGTATATATATATATATGTATATGTATGTAGTTGTGTGTGTGTGTGTGTGTGTATATAGTATATAACACAGTATCTTTATATAGTATATAAAGATGTATGATTGTGTTGCCTAGGTGTTTTGTTTTTCTTACTGCAATTTGTATTTGTACTGCAACCTGTTTGATCTCTATAGATATAAAAGTAATCGCTGTGTTCATGCTGATGCTATTACCGTTATTTCAAACTTATAATTCTTGTAAACAACACAATTATTTCAAACAGAATATCCTAGTGAGAACTGACATTTAACTGGATAAAAGTTGAATTATCTTTGAAAGCACCGTACGACAGTTATCAACAAGTTGAAACTAGCATCTAAGAATCAAACAAGACAAGACCAAACTGAAAAATACAAAGTAGGACTTGTGCAGTCCAGAATTTTGTCATAGTTTTGAGAAGATGGGACTCTATGCACAGAGCAAGCTTAAACCAAACTGCTTCAAAGTAGAAACCTTCAGCTTTTATGTGACAGTATTTCTAATGCAACTTACTCTCATCGCCAGAATATGTGAAAAAGCCTTAAACCTATATCACTGTTTGTCCGTCTAGGTGTCTGTGAGTCATGCTGTCCTACGTGGTGTGTTCTTCAGGCCTCAATGGCTCTGTGATGAATCCTTATGGCCCAGCAGGCATCTGCCTGTATTACAGCTGGGCCAGACTAATGAACTGGACCCAGACACAGTCATAATCAGATTAATGACTGTGTTCAGGTATAAAATGACCAAAATCAATGGGGAGAAAGTGAGATAGAGGCAGAGTGTAGCCAATCCATGGTTAAAGGATGATTAGACAGTGTGAGCAGGCACAGGGCCAAGGTCAGAGACCAACCCGCCAATTCTAGGTTAGAAGAATCTACAAAGCCAGGGAGTTAAATAAATATAAAAGGTGACCAGGTAGTCGGAGCACTGCAACATTCTGTCTGCCTGCTGTTGATGCCATATGGAAAATTACACTAAATGAATACAGATCACTTATATTTTTGAGAGGCATATGGTAACAAAGGTCAGGGCCATTCTTGTCTGTCCTGGTCACATCCCCAAGGACAGTTTCACTCCTGGCTTAGACTGTAAAAAAAGGATGGATATCACAGTGTGATACAAACAGTCAGAGTTCAGTCGTATACAAATCTGCGCAGTAGCATCCAAAGCAATATGTCAAACAACAACAGTGACTGTAGTGACATACTAGAGTAAATGTCAGAAAAAGGTAAAGTCTGTGGAACTAGGAAGGACTACAACCATATTAACTAGATAGTGAGACAGACATTGGCCTTCTTAGTAATATGTATCAACTCACTGCAGCAAAGTAGTATACAGAAGTGATTGAAGGATCATAAATTTAAACAAAACTAGATTTGTTTGACAATTTGTAGTTTCGTGTTTTGCTTTTTCATTGCCAGTTACTGTGCTTGTGTCAGAGGAGAGTGAGTGAGGAGCTGAAGCTTAGGATTACTTCAGCTGTTATATGGGTATTTTCTTTAACTGTGTCCAGGAACATGATGATGACAATTTGGCATTACCATACCTGGCTGGCTGGGGCTCAGACTAAAGGAGTAAGAGCTAAGTCTATGAAAATCATTGGAGATGGTAGAATCAAGCCAGGATTTACCACAACAGACTTAAAAGGTGGTTATTGTGTTACGTTTTAGTGACTTATCTGTAACAGTGTATTTTATGTTCCAGTTTCCCAGCAGATTCTCTTCACTTTGCTTTCAGAGGTTTAGCTCAAAATGATAACTGTTTGCCATTTGGCTATGGCCTGCCAGCTTGGGCAGCCTTACTGACATTGTCTAAAGTGAAGATGGCACTTTTATGGCTCTAAGTGCCACAGGATGACAGGTTTCTTTTGGTTAATTGACTGTGAAAGACTTGTCATGACTTGCTTTCTTTAGTGTGTCATATTCCATATTGCGTCATATTGACAATACACTTGACCAGGTTGGGTTCACAGTACAGCTGTGAGCAGACTTTTCTTATGAACCATGGAGTGAAACTAAACTCTGCTTGTATTTTATCTTTGATGATCAGAGACTGACACAAAACAGTAATCCAACTTGTTCAGACATATCAATCTGCTGAATGTCAAGTCAATCTTTATCTTCATTGTCTCACCAAGGGAAATGTTATGTGCAGCTTTTCTATGAAGCAAAATCCTCACCAACAAACAGGTGAGTCCTTTTGAGACAACTTTACTTTTCTTGAGGCACAGATTGAGCTTTACCTTTGTACACAGAAGTAAATCCCTACCATTATCTTTTTTATTTTTTTATCTGTAAAATGGAAATGCTGCTGAAAAAAAATCGGCAGCAATTTTCTGTATCCTGCTGTTAGTTGTTGAGTATAAATGCATACAGGTGAAAATAAAATGCCAGATAAATAATACAAATGACATATGAAAAAAAGTTTGGATGGAAATATGGACATAGTATATCATAGTGCACTATATGTATAGGAAACACCAGGATGTGTGAACTTGGCTGATCTTTCTGGGTATGATTAATTACACAGTTCGGTTGTGACAAATAAGTAATGGTGTGATTATTTTTCTCTCCATCTTTATTATAGATGCAAAACAAGATTGTCAATTAAAAGAAAAGAAGGAGCTGCAGCTGTATTCTAAATACTAGGAAGTGAATCCTTATACTCCCTGAGATCCAGTGTTGCAGAAAGCTAAATGCCGTTCTAGTGTTCAACTTTGCAGATCTAATTAACAGATGCTAAACACGGTCTGAAATGGATATAACTCGGAATATGGTCCATGGATGCTCATTGTCCCTATCCTTTGGTAGAGTATTGCAAATTTAATGCATTTAGATGAGTACAGGCTGTATAGAAAATACATATTTTAATATTCACTCAGAAATATTCTGAAATTTCAAATTGTACTACCAGTTATGTTATGTTTGTTGATTTTTGGATGTACTTTCTTTTTTTCACTCTTCCTGCTGTTCACACATGCACACGCGCACACAATTTACAAGGCTTGCTTTCAAATGCACTCATGCATACCTCATTCAGCTGCATCCAGGTGTCCAAGCAGGGGGCCAGGCCTAGAGGGTACATGGGAGTTTCTTCACAGCACGTAGAAAAATTCTGCATGGAAAAGTGCTACTCATTCTAGTTTATCAGCCTCAAAGGAAATAGAGAGGACTTCCAAACACCATACAAGTATGTTTACTCACAAAGTTGATGCAGAAATTTGCATCCGGCTTTTCATCATTAGAGCGTGTCGATTTATTACTGACATAATTAGCATTTCTTGGCTTTGCTCAGTTGCTCAATTTAGCTGAAATCACTGGATTTATCTGTGATTACACTGATTTACATGTAGACTACCATCTATACTATGGTTCAGAATTTAATACATTCACATTCACATTTAAATGTCAGTGTTAATTGTGCCTCTACACTGGTGTCAACCATGGCCAGAGGAATTATGCTTTTGCTTTGTATATCCAATTTGTGTACAGAATGTTTTGTTAAGGGTTCAAGTGAATTCCTTCAGATTTGGTACAAAAATCTACTTGAACTCTTAAGATGGACTGATTAAATACTGATGGTCAAAGGTCTAAGAGCAAGGTCATTGTGATGTCACACAATTTTGCTGCACATTATGCAATTGGACTGGTTGGCAGACGCATACAAGGCAATAATTCCCTTCTTTCAGTCATAATTTTGTCCCAGCACGAAGGACAATGTAAGTAATTTGACAGCTGGTCAGGGCTTAATTTGTTCTGAATCTCACAGGGATGGGATTAGAAGCCTCCTAGATAGGGACGAGCACCTATTTGATTGGTTCTAGCACCTCCTTTGTTATTATCCAAATCTTTAAATACATTTTGTGTGATAGTTAATGATATTTAATGCTCTGTCATTCTTTTATTTCTCATTGAACTGCCTGAAGCATGTGGAGTAGAGCCCTCTTTGTTGTGTGTAGGTTTTGTGCTGTGATAGTAAAACGGAGCAGAGGAGTTTGATAGACAGACAGAACACATTGTTAGACTGCTGCTTTTCATGGTTGTAAGCAGAACTTACTGCTATAAATCTATTTTCCCCCACTGTAGAAATTAATCCACAGACAGAAGGCAAATGGACAGAGTGAGAGAAAAACAGAGCTCTAAGCCATAAGCAGTTTGTTTCTATTTGTCTCATTGTTGCTGATCTTGAGTGATTTTTCTGAATGCTCTGAGATGTCTAAAGGTGTTTTTTTGTGTATTATAGTTTGATTTAGTTTAAACTGAAAGATTTAATTTAAGCTGCTGGCACCTCGATATTATCCAATGTGAACATTAGACTGGTTATTTGAAGCATTTGGGACCTCCATTTTCTGTGAGTTTTTCTCTTCTCTGATCCATTGGAGCATCACATTGTTCTCGGATCTTTTGATTCACAAATTATCCACTGCAACTTGTCAGTAATGCTGTGAATCATGTTTCCTTGTTATTGTACAAATTCATTTGAAAAATACTTATAGCTTAACTATTGTTTATGACATCATTATCATTGAATTTGTTATTGAGTAGTCTGCCCTTTTCCACAGTTTCACAATTGCTTGTGCTAATGGCTTTGAAGTCCATTGCACCTACACACAAAATGAGTTTTTGGTCTTCAGGTATCAGCCAGTTACTCACCAGTTAGTATGAAAACATGCTCTTGGATGCCGTTAAATCTTGGTTAGAAATGTCCATCCGGGCGGTTTCTATTTTCCTCTGGGGTGATTAGATTAGATGAACTAAAAACATAAGCAGAGATTTAGTGTTTGCTGTTGTTGACTTATTGAATGGATTAGCTTGTAACCCTGCTTGAACTCTCATCTTCTTGCAGGTCATCAGCATGGCTATGGATAGCTTAACTACATCAGGCTGCTGCTCTCATCACATATTCCGAGGGAATCATTTGCCTCCATTAAGTGGTAGTCAAAGCTTGCAAAAAGTCTTAATGATCCTTTCTACACTGTAAGACTTATGAATAAAACACACTAAGATCAATGAATTATTGACAATGTGTCATCAAGAAAGGAAACCCCTAATGAAAAAGTGATATCAATCCAGGTTGTATTGTGATGTATGCAAACAAAATCCATTAACTTTATATGGTCAATAATCAAAAGAGTTATTGCCAGGACAAAGTACAAATGTAGGTTCTGCACAATAAAAGCAAAAGCAAAGAAATCATCTTTACAGTGCACTAATTCTTCAACATAGCCTTTTAGTCTCTAACTAGGAATTACCTATAGCTCTGAAGCAACGCTACTTATATGGCACTTTAAAACCTTGATGAAAAAAAAATCAATATTTAATCACATGGGTAATAATAATGCCATTAAAATATCGAAAAATGAAAAAAAAATGAATATTTTCTACTATATGTGTCTACCAAAGTGTCATGCAGATTTGAGTATAAATACCGCCTGCGAGTTGGTAATTGACTGTGCCCTTTAATAACAGCCGTGTTTTTTTTCACCTCTCAAAATGTATAACAGCCAAGTGCACATTTCCATGCAAATAGGCTGGAATTACATCACAAAATATTTAAAATACTCACATCATCACTCTCTGCCCATGTCTGCTGTCTAAAGCTAAATAGTGAAGTGGTTTTGGCTGTCTGTTTCTGAAGAGCGGTGAAGCTATGGGCCCATTTTCTGTCTTTCCCTGACAGCCCTGTGATGTGTACAAAGCCCCCATTCCTCAGCTGGGAAATCAGCCTTACTACAGCCCCGTCACAAACAATCAGCACTCATTACCCACTACACAGTGCTACATTCTACCCCATTTACCTGCAATGTCTAGTGTGTGCCTGTGTGTGCATGTGCGTCAATGTGTGTCTTGGTGCGCACGGCTTATGATGATTCTGTTTGTGCACAATGAATTGCAAGTGCTCTTAGGTGAATTGCTGTTAGCTGCATAGCTTTCAGCCCCTAACTTGGTGAGTGAGCTTTATGGTCAGACGTGTGTTGATGTTATCCAGGCCCTCTAACCTTGTATTGAGTAGAGCAACTTTCAAATTCAGAGAGATGCTTTTATCTCCCTGCTGCAGTGCCTCAACATTGAACACTCAACCTATTACTGCCCCTTCAGACATAAACATGTATGTCATGTTACTACTCGGTCTATCCCTCTTTGAAGGACATGATGATCACAACCAACCCCATGTCAGGCAGAGGGCAGTTCCAGGGACTGAATGTAATTGGTGAGGAGAGCTGTGAGCTGGTGGCTCTGTGTGTAAGCAGATTACAGGCTGGCATAGTTGAGACCCCCTTAGGGTAACACAACATGGCTGTTGGTACGTGGTGTGTAAAACAAGCATGTCACTCATGAATTATACATGGGAGGATGCCCAGCCATGAAATTAGGAGAGTGGAAAAAAACAAGGGAATAAAAATAGGAAAAAAGCCTGAAAAGAGAAACTGGGAGAGACCTTCCCTCATGACAATTAAACAGAAAACAGGTGTAGCCCACCAACACGAAGCCAGACTCAACTGGCTTAATGCACGGAGCTTCACTGCTTCTGCCATTTTTCATTGTTCATGATGCCTTGTTGCTGTTTTGTGTTTTGTGTTCTTACCTTCCTGCTAACAATAAGCTTGTGTTGCATAGTTGAAATTGTTGCTTATCGGTTTTGCCAAAGAAAGGCTTTTTCATGCACGAGCTTTTGTTCTCCGTTTGGATGTGTGTCGTCTTCAGGATTAGTCCCTTTCATCATCCTAAATAGGTCCCCTTTGGACTATTAAGCTTTCCTCAGCACAATATGCTTCACTGCTCGTTAAAAAAGAATAACATGCTCATATATATGGTACATAAGTTATAATTTGGCAAATATACTCTGGATATTCATCCTTGGCAGCTGTACAAACAAAGACTATATGTAGGGGAAAACAACCACTGCAGCAACTACTTGTTTTAAAACTTTGGAAACTTTTTCATTCAAATTAAAATTATTTATTTGATGTTTTGTGTTTTTTTTTTTTTGTGCTGTTCTCCTGCACATTTAATATATGTTACACATCAAACACAGTCACTATCAAACCAGTCAAACATCCCAAGTCACCTTGCGTTGAATTGTAATTGAGCTTGGTACATTACAGTAGTACCATATATATTCAAATGTATAGCTCATTATAAGTTTAAAGATGTTTTATAAGGTTTTATTTTTGTCTCTTTCTCAAAGATGAGTCTCTGTATAGAAGAATCAGTCTGTGGAAAGTATTAACAACCAATATCTGAAATAGAAAATCATTAAATATGATGTATGAGTATGGACATTACTCCCTAAACAAGATGCTTCAGGACTGATTCAGTTAAAATTTTGAGGAAAAAAAAAAAAAAAACATTCTCAGCAAAATCTTGGCATTGTAAAGTATTTTGAGTGACAATGTGGCAGACATGTTCATTTTCCAGTCTATTTATTTCACAGTCATCTTTGAAAAGGAATGAAATAGCTTATCTCTGTCACATTTTTACCAAAATTACAAGGCTGCTTCACCACGGGACCCAACCAGTAGAACGTCAGCCCATTGAGAGTGTCACAGTTGATAATGATGCTCATTTCAAGACACATGACAAAACAAAATCAGCACGTAGAGCGCCAGCCCCCAATCGAGATTGTCCGGTGCCAAATGAGCATTGCCAGTGCAGCCTTAGCAATTCAAATCACCTCTCTCCTGTGCTTTGCGTTAGGATGCGGTAGAGAGAAAAACCTTGATAATGGTTTTCATTTACCCCCTAGTCAGACTAATCACACCAGCATTGGTTCCACTCACTGCTCTGGCTGACGCATTGGAAATACTGCAGCCCAGCACTGTAGGTGGCTGTGGAGCAGGTCGATGCTCCTGCGTTGTCTTGTGTGGCGGTGCCAGTTTCCACCACACAACCTCATGGCAGGACAACACAGGATTTTGGCAAATTTTAAAGAAGAATGTGCAGTGAGAAGACATGCACCTCATGCATAGTGAAGCCTATGCACACACCATACAGTTTTCTAAAATAAGCAGAGTGTGATATGGTAAAAGGGTAAACTAATCCAGTATGCATTGTTATTCTCTTAGGCTGTTAGTCAATTTCATTGAGTGTGTGGATATGGATATTTTGCAGTCTGCACAGATTTAAATGATTTAAATTATTCACATCATAAAATTCATTTTATGGCTGTCATATACTCAGTTGTATTATTCAGATTTTCTAAATGATTGTGTATTATTGTGATATTGATGTTTTTTTTTTCCTTTTACATTTGAAGCATTTTTAACTCGACTACTATAATTAGTTAATGCCTGTTTGCAACATTTGCCGGCACAGTTGGAGGAGCTTATCAGAGGTATTTGAAATTTTGTGGAATGTGGATACAGTGGCTCAGCTTGTGTACAAACAGCCTTTGATGTCAACTATGGAAGTAGAAACCACAAAACAATTATATTGCAAAAATAGCAGCATTTTTCTACATTTGTACATACACAGCCTTGTACTGTGGGTTTGAGCATTTTCATATGTGAGCAAGTTATTGTTTCTCACAAACCAAGAAAATAGTAGGTGTGTACCTTGTTTTTATATGTTTTCATCATCACTGACATTGCACTCATGCACATTCAGCAGTCTAACTTAACTAACATAATCTCATTATCTTAGGCATTTAAAATACACTGAATTATTAAATATACATTTGACAGCTTCCACAGTACGTGTTGGGAAAACTATATGGCTTATTCAACCTTATTTTTATTCCTTCATAAATATCCTGGGCACTCAACGTTCACTCTGACGATTAGATAACAAGCTTATAAAATGAGTCAATGCTGCAATCAGGCCCAATTCCATCCAACACCACAGTTTCCTCTAGCAAGTTGGGTTTGTTTTGAATAAAGTTATTGCTGTTTAAAAATGACTTTGTATAAATTGAAATTATATTCTGTCAAAACAAGATTTTTTTTTTGGATTGTCTGGCTGAAATATCTTAACAGTAGTCATATACTTCTGTGGGTGACACAAACATCCAGAGACCCTTGCAGCTAGAAATCTCTACCAGGCTTCTGACAATTAATCATTCAGAACTGAAGTTTCCATTTGTGGAGTTCGTGTCCATTTGCCTCATGGTGGAATAACTGAATAAGTCAACAGCAGCAATGAGAGAGAATTTGTTTTAGCCATTCCTCAAAATAACTCTCCTGAGGCTGAAATTGAGACAATGAGAAAAAAGGGAGGAAATAGGAGAACCAAATGCATGCTGACACCGTGCACCGCCATACTTGCTTGGCTGTCTATGAAATAATAAAGATGCAACACTGAGGTCATGCTTTATTCAGAGTAAGAGCCTCTTGTATTTTTGTTGCATCAAAAGACTAATAATAAATCCTGTCAATGTGTGTTTCAGATCCACTCTCTTCACACCATTTCCATAATAATGTCATGTCAAGTCTTCTGTGCTGTTAAACACTAAATTCAAATACAAGAAAGAGAAATTTACATGTGTTTATGCAGCTTCACTTTTACCCAAGGTACAACATAAACCATCTTTATCAAAGACTTAACAAAGTGTGTTGAGATGAACATAAATCTACCAGGAAATAGGAAGGAAATGTAAGACAAAGCTTAAATTACCAAGGCACGTTGATTTCACAGATCTGGAAGTTCTCCATTTTTTTTCTGCCGAGACCCAATTATCTGTGATTTTAGGCTTATGGATGTACTGCTCAGGCTTTGCAAACAGCAAATTCTAATTACAACAATTATGCAAGGACAGATTTTCTTATTGTTTGCTGTGGAATTTGATTAGGTGGATGAACTCATTAAACAACATTTTTCCTGCATAATTAGCAAGATGCTGACTATCCAGTTTAACGAGGTTGATTAAGAATCAACACATTAAACCCCAGCCAGAGTAAAATGACAGAAGGTTTGAGTGTTAGAACTAAAGTAACTCACTTTCTAAATGGCCCTTCGATAACTTATCCTCCATTTATTGTGTATAGTTGTGTTCCAAAAGTCTGGACCCCTGTGGATAAATTATAGATCTGTTTGATTTTTTTTAAGTGAAACAAAGTAAATCCAACCTCTGCAGCAAACAGGCATTAAAAATTAACTTTCAACTATTTTAACTATTTCATTAACTTATTAAGTTTTTTTTCTCGTTCTAGCCTCCAGGAAGCTAGGAGGACTGCTTCAGCTTGCCTTGAAATATTTCATAGTGAATGTTGTTTTAAGTTTCACTAGTTGTCAACTATTATATTTATTATTGTATAATTTCTTATGTTAGGGCTATGTAAAGTTTAACTCCTCAGACAATTGTGCAAACTAAACATTAAAGTTAAATTAAATGCTTCTATTAGCTTTATGATAAACCTAAAATCAGCAATAGTGATTTTCTTTTTTTTCTTTTCATCCCTGTATTTAGTCTGTGTCATGTTTCCTGTTCCAGTGGCTGCATCACGACCCCAAAACAGACCATTTCCACGTCTCTGCTGAACACTTGGTAGACAGTTCTTTTTCATCATATGCTGCTCTATTTTTCCCCAAAACATACCTTTAGTGGTTATAACCAATTCAATGTTAAATTAAACTGTCTACAAAACTTGTTTTAAAATGACTCTGGGTTCTTACAGATGTAATAAAGGAAGGTTTCGTTTTGATGACTATGCAGACCCTGTGCATCAGTGCTAAATCACACCACTCTGTCACTTAAATGTCCCTGGAGGTACCTAGAGGTCACATGGGGATTTCAGTTTGCTTTTCTATCCAACAGAAGTGTAGTTTTATGAGAAAGTTTTCTTGCATCTCCAGATCCCATCCATAACTGGACCACCTCTTAAAGACAATTCAGACAGTAGAAAGCTCAGGTCTCAAAGCACCATGATGTTGTTTTATAGCCCCCTTCTGCACTGTACACATTAGCTTCACCTCAGCTCCTCAGTCAGTTGCCCTTTGATGTTTTTGAGTTGTTTTTGAGTTTTGAAGAGTCAGAATTCATCATCTGATGAATTCAGATCTTGACCTGCCTATAACAAGTAAGTGGTGTTCAGAGATGTTACAAGTACAAAAGTTCCCAAACCTTTGCACGTTACACAATTTCTGTGCAAGAGTTTTCTACATTTTCAGTTCATATAACAAAAAAAGACAGTATAAAATGACATTTGGAGAATTGAAAATTATTCACAATTTTGTATATATTTTGTATAATTTTGTATCTTATAGATGAAATATGTAATTTGCCCAGAATTAACTAGACTATTTTATACACCAATATTTTCTACATCACATATGAATATAACATTAGTTATAATTGTCCATTTCTGCATCCATATCCATCCATTAGCCATGTTGTATATCCTTTGTCGTGGTTCCAGAGGCGTGGTACCCCCTGACATGCCGCCAGGCTGTCACAGGGGTGAGATATAAAGACAAACAACCATTAGGCACATTAATACTCACTTAATTGATGGTTAAATAATTTATGTTCTTTCAGACTACTGACACTGACATGGGTGGGTGTCAGTACTGGTGGTAATGAAATCTAGAATCAGACAATTTTTACTGGACAATGTTTTGGAAGAGATGCTAGAGAAGTGAAAAGAGGAAAAAGGAATCAATTGTTAAATTTTTGCCAGAACTCTGTGACCATTACCATGAGGCCAATTAAGCAATATGACACTTTTGTCTAAAACACCGAGGAAATAAGTTGGCAAGAGAGTGCTGTCTTGCATATAATAGGAGGCTTTTGTCCATTACAAGTTACAGTATAATTAAACTTTTATTTGATTTTTTTTTTTCTTACAAAATTTTTGCCTGTTAGGTTTGGCGTACACTCAGTGTCTATTAAGATCTCAGTTTTTAAATTTTTGTTCCCCACTGTACACTACCCACCTGTGGTGTTACTGGTGTTAGTGGCATATAATGGCAACATGATGCTACCGCTTAGAAGTCCAAGAAGCTGTAGCACTAGCCAAATATTTAACGTCAGTGTGCCCACATGCTCTGTGTTGTGTTTGATTCTGAAACTGGTATTATCTCGGTCTTAACTCATCCTGAACTGAGCTCTGCCAAGTTGTATCAGTCTTGTATGTGGAGCCACCAGCCACCACCAGCTTTCTGTTTTGATTTTAATTCTAATAATGTGTCTATCTGTATTTGGCTCTATGCATCTGTGACCTCATGCTTCATCTTGCTTGAATGCTACTTCAGTCCACTCCACTCCACTGTCTCTGATGTGCCCTGTCAGGGAGCAGCGTTGTGGGTCTCCAACCTGTCACATTGTGGTGTGGCATTGTTTGATGATAAGAGAGTGTTGAAGACACTCAGTAGCCTCTGGGGTGATTAGCTGCAGTGGAAGTGCATCAATACTGCTTCAAATTTGTCTCGGCTTGTGGCTCAGGCTGTCACGGGCTGATGTTTTTTTTCCCCTATCTGCTACTTTATATTTTTGTCTGCTTGCTCTTTTTAGCCCACACTTCCCTCTATTTGAATTGTCTCACTCCTTGTCTCTTCCTAATTTTTTTAAATGAATCAATGCCTTCATTCATGGCATTGAAAGTCAGAAGAGGTCTGTTCATAAACCTGTGCATGCTGGAGCCTCAGACACTTCCACAATTATCATGTTTTCTAATTGAATCTTTCAATTTGCACTCTTACAATAAATTCAGTGACAGAGAGCACATTTCTGTAGGAGCTATTTGTTTTAGTTTTTACAATCCTGTGTTGCTCAATAAGACATCACACTGTGAAGCTGCCACAGGTATGAGACATCAGAATGAAGCAACCCTCAGTAAGCTGTGCTGGATGCACTGTGGCTTTCACTGTGTTTTGGTACCATATGTTATAGCCTTTGGGTTCAGGGACTTCAAAGCCCCTGGGCTGAACAGAAGAACTGCATCATGCAGGATTGTGGAGAGTGAAGAAAAAAAAAAGATTTAAGAACATCAAACTTAAGGGCACTGAAAACACATAAAGACAGGTCAGTTGGCAGTGCTAGCCTTGAGCCGAGACCAATGCTGTTCTCGCTGTAGTGTCAGTTGTGCCTTGTGCTTGTTAACTTTATTCCAGCAGCGCTTCAGAATTGATTTCACCACTCAGAGTTGCATCGAAAACTTTCCAAAGACAGAAAGTATGTAATATTCTAAGTTGTGTGGAGGTTATTAGACGGAATTATTAGTCTTAAGATGCTGTTTCTGTTTGCTGTCATTTATTTTTCTGTTTATCATAGCTCACTTATTCAATATGTTATGAGTGTATATTGGACATGCATTTGCTGGAGCATAACAAACAAGTCTCTAAATGAATTCTAATGCTATGCTGCATGTTTTCCAACACGGACACCATAACAGCTTCATATAGCTTTAACAGAAGTGATGTTGTGGTTTAAAGCTTGTTCTACTGCACTCAAGCAACCAAAAATGCTTAATATTGAATTTGCTTTGTCTATATTGGCCTCATGTCAGGTAAAGCATTTTAGTCCCCATGGTTTTAGTTGGCTAGGAACGTTCAGCAACGGCAGCCTGATGACATTTCAATATCTCTGGGAGCAAAAACTACCAGAGGAAAGGATGGAGTATCTAATATTTAGATTGTCATGACACATCATACATATGCAGTGCTTTGAATTCATCATGTAAATAGATCTCATATTTTCATAATGTATTTGTTACAATAAATATGTACAGTTATTAGCAGTGTCCCTTCAAATACAATTTTATTTTTTAAGAATTGCAGCTACATTTCTTCATTATAAGTACAATTCGATCTCACTAATTGTTATTTGTGGCCAGAAAGAGCAGAAATCATGGTGCCATATGTTGAGTATACATGGATGATCTTTAAAGTGTCTTCACTGCTGTCCAGATCCCCATTTGCTTGCACACTATTCTGACTAGAACATTACCATCCCTTCCTCTATGTCTTTTCTATCTTTTCTCCCCTCCCTCCTGCTGCGGTGCTGTGTGACAGCTAAACACTGTTGCCTGCACCCCACTGATTTTCATCAAAATTGCATGCATCACCCAATCTCTCTTTCACTTTATATCCACCTGTAAGGCAATATGTGCTTAGGAAGAACAGGAGGAAAGGTGGGCATGAATGCCTGTGTTGATAATGTGCCTGTTTGGGTGCATCAGAAATATTCTCTGTCACAGAAGCAATATGTGGTGAATTAATTAAATGGAGCAATGAACAAATTATGAAACATTATGACAAGTAATATATGACATGCAGTATATTGAAGGAGAAAATCTAATTCAGTAAATCAATGAATTAAATAGATGGATGTCTGTTAAATCCAGACCTCTTACATCCTTACTACGCTATCTGTTTTTAATCATGGCAGTACTGAAATGTCATGTTTTTCTTTAACATAAGCAAAAATCAGAGTATAATTCATTGCAATGGCAAGAGCCCAGTTTCTATTTTCAAGTGAGGTTTTTTATCATGATTAAAGCTGCCAATTCAAAAATGACTACACAAAATCTGTTTCTAATTTGATGCCAGAATAGTAACGTAGGTTTTATTTTGGTGCACTGCAGACAGAGCTGTTTAATTATTTGTGAATGAAGCTTCAGTTAAAACATGGTCATGACATTGTAATATTAAATCCTTTATTTTCTTCGTACATAATCAGCCTGCGTGAGCTTTGCACTTCTCTTTCTTTCTCTTCCCATAGGTGATCATGTTTTTAACTTTATCTTTCAGACAGGAAAGGAGTGGCTATCATCAGTGTTTATATCTAATCAGCTTGCTTGCAAAGCATGAATCACAGAGGCTTATTTAGATTCTGTACAGATTTTACTATTGCTGCAGTGTTGTTCTAAATTACCTCAGCATATAGAGCTTTGCTGAATCATCATGGCTCATATACACTCGATCTGTATAGGTGGGAAAGTTACTTCACAGTGGTTCACAGTTACTGAGCTACAGATTATTTACCTGCTCAAAATTGTTTGATAGACACAGTCATGGAGGAAACAAATAAATTGATTCCTTTTTCAAAGGTATAAAAGATGTCTGCTTATTATTGTAACTTGAGGCAAGATCTTAAATTATTTTTTTCATTTGGAAATTCCCTCTTTATCTTTCACTTGAAGTAAGAACAAGCACGAGAAGGAAAGGAAAACGGGTTAGTGTGTGTGTGTGAGCGCTTGTGTTTATTTAGTAATATCTTCAAGCATCTCTGATTGAATCAGCATGATAGTAGATTTGGTCAAAGCATGTGATGTGCTGTCATCCAACATAGAGCTGTCAGTGTGCACCAAGACATGCAGAGTGTGAAATGTAAAGGCGGTCTCATCTAGTGGATACCCTCCTGTCTCTGCCACTGGTTCTGCTTTCCTCCTTGCCTCATTTTGTTGATTTTTTTTTTTTTTTTTTTTTCCGTATGACACATGGCTATTGATCTCCAAGGACAAGAGCAACATGATGAGCAAATATGCTTTGTCTTCCCTTACCAATTTAGTAGTGTTGTGTATTTTAGCCATGTTGATGTTATATCATCTCCACAAATAGATCAGCATTGGGAGAAGTTTTTCCCTGTCTATTCTTATAAAAAAGAAATTGCCAGTGCACAATGTTTCACACTTTCATGGTAAGAAGGCAAGAATAAAAGATTATTTGATTAGTTCTCATTGCAGCCGGTCTATACCCTACGGTATGGGTAATGTATTGCATCTAATCTGAGCACATTTGGGATTGTGCCACAAGTGCCAACATGCTTCAGGCTACAAGCTGAACAAATTCAGTGGACATGCCCTGTGTGCCTGTGCCCTATGCTTCCTGCTGGGCTTTGCTCTGTATGTAATGAATTCATGAAAACGGAGTCTTATATGCAGCCTTAGGTCTCAGATGTATAAGTGTTAGAATACTTACTGTACACAGAACAAGAGGACCACATTAGCTACATGAAGCTCTGGCTCTGTGGCAGCTTTTTGGCTCACATTTTTCATTCTTGCCAAGTAGCTCTGCTCCTGCTGCTGGTTCCCCACCCTGTGTCTGAATCAAGAGTCTAATTTATATGTACTGATTTCTAGATTGAAGAAAAGCACATATTTAAAAATACAAGAATTACCACAAGTCCCTGAATCAGATGTAGATTTACATGCTTCAAGGACAGTCTGTGTCCACACAGACTTGTGACCACCTTGAGTAGCTTTTTTGCACCAGGCTGTCCCTTCATGTTAGAAAACTGTCCACAGAAAGAGTAGTGAGGGAGGGGGGGTTATTTACACTAACAAACACAGTAGACTGATTTCTGTACCATGAAGGCCTCAGGTTCTGACAGAAGGCTCCCTAACAAGTGCCCTGCCCCCATTGAACCCTGCGACGGTTTGTTGCAGCCCAGCAGATTTAGTATGACTTTGGCCTGGGGCCAGACACCTGGGTAGGAGAGAACTGTCGGGAGTAAGCCACCGGGACCAGCTGCTGCTGCTAGTGACGCTGCAGTGGCATAAACGCTTGAAATTAGGTAATCACAATTCAATTTATTGATGGCTGTCCAGGGTTTTCATCTACAACATGATGTTTCCATTTTGGACCCAATTTTATCTACTGAAGATTCATTGCTAATTTTTGAAAATCCCGTTAACATATTAATCTGCATCACTATTGCTATGGACCACTAATCTCAACTGCGCATATATTAACATACGTTACATATAGCAATTAATATAAATAACAATTTCTTGTCTTTCAAGGAAAAAGTGGAGACTACCAGTTTACAACATAACCAGAAAGTCAATGTAGCTATAGGTCAGGCTTAGCTTAGTGTAGCTTAGGTGAAGGGCAGTAGTTCAAAGCTGTGCTCTCTCTTTCTCTTGCTCTTTTAATTACCTTTTGAATGAAGGCAATCCAAAAAATAGATAAATAAATACAAGACCGGTGTCAGGTGTTTTTCAGCCACTCAGTGATAAATGTTTATCATCAATGGCCATTATCCAAGGCAAACACATTGTAGAAAGGCAGGGCTGTGAAAGAGCTGCAACAGTTCAGCGACATTGTCATCTCTAGTGATGGCTGCTGATGGTGACGAAACCACAACTCAGTCATCTGGTGATTAAAGGTATTTAAAAACTGTAGCTTCTGTTAAGTCCATTTATAGTTGGCAATAAGATGAGACACTAAGTGGATTTCCGTGACCACATATTCTGTCATCTGTGATCAGAGGTCTTTGAGAAGAAAATTATTTTTTGCTTAGTTTACTATTCTTCAAAATTAATCTTTAATTCACCAGGTCAGGGATATCTCCAGAAGAAATGGAATTGATTATAATCATGAGTAGATATAAATATAAGTATTGCAGGATGACTGCAGCCAGTTGTGTACATAAAGTCCTCCTAAACTGTTCAGTGCCTTTCCTCAAGGTAGGCATCAGGCCATAGATTGAGATTTTTACTGCATTGCTGCAGTGTGTTTAAAATGGCCAGTGTTCATAAAAATGCAGGAGTTGCCACTATAGGTATGCTAGGTATGCTACACGTATCTGTGTCTTTTATGCGAGGTGAACATAAGTGTGCCATGTGTGCTCTCTGGTACTAGTATCCTTTCACCTACCTAACATGAGCAACATGTAAAGCTCAACTCCCTCCCATTGCTGAACGACTGAGATCAATTAATACCTTGTTTTGGCAACTCCAGCACCATTTACTGTAATCATGGAAATCAGAAGCCTTTTGGGTGTGAGAGGGCAATGTGTTTCCTCCTCGTGATTGGCATTGACTGCAGCCAATCAGAGTTTAGAATTTCTCCCCTGTAAAGATGAATACTTAATTTGTCTGGACAGGCTGTAGTTCCTACCACAGACGCCAGTGTCCAGATGCATTAAAGAATTTCACACAGTGTTGTTGGCTGATGGCCAGGGTGAATGTTGATGATCTCATTGGACCTGGTGTGAATACACAGTAAGAGTAAGTGTGCATACTGGGGTGTAGTTTGCAATAGAAAAATACAGTGGAGACTTATTGATGTGGGGAATCCTCTCAATAATCGAGCACTGAAAGAAGCACTGAAAAGACCAATGAGTGGACAAACTGATGTACTATTATTTCACATGGTAAAAATGGAGTGGTCCAAACTTATAATGCAATGGCTCAGATGTCCAAAACTCCCATGATGACTCTGATAATAATACCATGGTTATTAGTGATATTTGGAGTCTCTACTTCAGTATTCAAGGCTTAAGCACCAGATTAAGATATGTTTGCTTGTTCTCTTCTTCACATGGGTTTGCCAGTCACTGGGAATGGGGAGTGCAGAACAAGAATACATTGAGGTGTGCCAGATCTGCAGTAAAAGGGTGAGGTAGCATGATACTTTTACCCTTCTATGTGCAACATGATCCTTGATTGTGTTTAATTTCGCTCGAAATGGTACATTTGGTATTTCATCTTTAAACAGTGAGTTTTGGCCACAGTCCACAGCACCAGAAAGTGTCACATATTATGTTCATTAGGTCATAATATTTGTTGCTCAGTTTAATAACTTGAGAGGAGGGGTCTTCTACTCCCACCAGTTTAATTTGGAGTGTTTAGTTTGTGTGTTGCTGCTTTTTGGAGGCATGGGTCAGTTGGAACCTTGCCACAGAATTGTCTATTCCAAATGTGCCAAGCAAATTTTGACATGACACGATTTAATTCTGCTGAGAAAATATTGTGGACCGAATGCTTATTGTATATTTAGACCAAGTATGAAGCATTTTTTCCATGCAGTTTTACACAAAGTCAAAGTAAACGCATATAAATTCATAAATTAGTGTCTGTGAATTTGTAAAAGTTTACATGAGCAGATGCAAAGATGCATTTGTGCATGGCTATGTGGTCAAAATCTTTTAGCATTAAATCGAGGACTAGGTTCATCATCATTGCTGTTTGTGGGCAATTGGATTCATCAAACATAACTTTCTTTGGTTCATAGAAATGGAACAAAAAAGGAGAGGCCTTGGAGAAAATTCAGCGAAACTAGTAACAAGACACAGTTAAAACTAATAAAGGGCAGACAAACAAACAGTAGGGAAACACACACGGGCAGGAAGTAAGACACCAACAATATGAAACAGGAAATTATATCCAGTCCAACCAACAAGCTCAGAGTCATTTAAAAGACAGAACATGATTGTAAACTATGAGGGAAAGAGCATTGTGATTTCAAACTAATTTACTGTCTCTGGGCTTGGACTGCTCATCATCATTCAAATGAATTCCCAAGTTTATTAAGTTATCCTACAGCATTAATGTCAGGTGTGATGTCCACCAGCTCAAACTCTGTAGAAATAGTGTGAGGCAGCAGGACAATGACCCTAAACATCAATCTACGGTAATTCTGCAGTAAAAGCAGTAAATCTACTACAGAATAACTTCAAACAAAGAAAATCCACCTTCTGGAGTAGCCAAGTCAGAGTCCAGGCCTTAACTAAATAGAGGTGCAGTGCATTGACCTCAAGAGAGCCATTCACACCAGACATCCTAAAAATATAGCTGAGCTTTAGCAGTTCTGTTAGAAAAATGGTCCAAATTCCTCCTGAACGTTGTACAGGTCTGAACCACAGCTCCCTGAAGCTTTTTTTTGAAGTTATTGCTGTAAAGGAAGTTTTGCACATTGTTATATCCAAAGGTTCAACTATATTTTCCACTCGCATTGTGAATGTTTAATGGGTGTGTTAAATAGAGCCAGAGAAGATTTTGTCCATCTATACTCTCACATTTTTGTCATACAGCATACAAGCACAGCAAAAAGTAAATCCCAAAGGTTCCAGTACTTTTTCTTGCCACTGTGTCTACCATCCAATTCTGACACTTGGTCATTGGCTGAGATGGTGAATGAGAAGATTAAGCTGCTTGATCTGGGTGCCAGTGGGATGTGGGACAGAAATTGGATTCAGTCCTCCTCCATATGATCATGAAGTCGCTATGTTGCATCTTCAGAGCAGATGGTGGAAAGAGAGATCGGCTCAGAAGCAGAGGAGTTCATATCTTTCTTCTCCGGGGTGGTGATATTTAGTCAAACCTGTCTGTTGCAGATAGTGATCAAAGCTAAGACATGGCCTGTGGCAGCGGTGATGCAGCAAGACATGAAATGCAGCTGACCACATATATGAGATTCTTTTCTGCAGAGAGATTGATCTTACCTGAGGCTTGTGGGCCAGTTTTAATTGTTGAAAATAGATGAGGGCAAATTTTCAGTGCCCTCATCTGTGGGAGTACTCAGGGAACCATCTGAGACTGGAGGCTAAAGCTTATGTGTAATTTAAGTCATGTTTTTCACTCCAGTACCAGGGACCAATAATTTACAAGTTATTCTTTATATGCCACAGAATACTAACACAGACTCAATTATACAACATAAAAAATGACATACACTTAAAAGCAAAGATCAGGATGGTTACATTTAGCGTATGTACCACAGCTGTTTTTACATCCCCTATGTCTGTGTAACAAACCCATAATTATGTAAATTTTTATATAATTCTCTATTCTCCTCTATTGCATCTCTCAATCCCTTGGATTTCATTTCATTTTAATCAAACGCAAGGGCACACAGTGCATTGTATAGTGGACATGTCAGGTAGCACACCTGCTGCTTGAATGTAATCTGCAGGATTTGGTGTCAGGATTTAAGTCTAGGTGAAATAGCTAAGAACATGCAGATGCATGCTCAACATCACCTGAAGCTTTGGTGTAGCCGAGCTCACATATTTATGAATACAAAACAAGCTCACGCAAACCGGCTTTATTGAAATGAATAAATGTTTTTCTGAGACTGTTTGAGGTTATGCGTTGTTAAGCACCTACACTCATTGTAATAAAAGACACTAATGAAAAATGAAAATTCTGATGAGAAAGTCACTTCTATAAACCTAGTTAATCAATCACAGAGAGCCTACTGCATGCATTTAGCTGAATCACTGCTCAAAACGACTTGATTACAGTTGCTGCTGATTTAAAGAGGTGTGAAGTTGAACTGACGTGAACTGCTTGCAAATTTTGTGACCGAGAGATCCAGCTACCTATTTAACACTTTACACCTTCATCTTGTATCTACATATGAAATCCAGTGGGATCGATACAGAGGAGCAGAGGGTTGTTAGAATGGAAAATCAATGGCCACAAACATTCATTATGGGAAAAACGGCACCAAGGGGTTCTGCTTTTACTGCCTTGGGTGAGGTCGATGAGTTGCAGAGTCAAAGAGTCCACCTTTGACGTATGAGAATGAGTTATTGGAGTGTCACCTTTATCTACTGCATCAAGCCTTTTATGTGGGTTTCACTGTTGCTGAAAGGATTTGCCAAGTCAAAGGCAGTAGGAGATGCAAACACCACCTATCTTTTTTACTCCCAGGTATGAAATATTAAGTGGAGTTTTAACGATAGCTGTGTGCACCTCAGCAGGAATCTGACAGCTCTTAAAATACAGGGCAGAGGTTAGAACACAGACAAATGGAGGGCTGGAGGAACATGGGGGAAGTTGGATTAAAGCTGTGGGGGTACATTTTTGCTTGGAGAAATTGAAGTCAGGTACCTGCTGAAGACTTTGGATTGAAATTTTATTAAAAAAATGTAGCATGATCATGTGTTTGATTATCTGTTACTGTGAAGAATATGGGTGTGAATTATGCTTCTACTGACTTCTACCAACCTTATTTTGTTACATGGTTTCTTTGTAATAGCTTTTTTATTTCACTGCTAAGATATAATTGGTGAAAGGGATGGGGGTGGGGGGTCTGATTCCTGTCCTTGCTCTCTCTTCTCTGTCTATCTGCCTTTGCTCTTTCTTCTACTCTGTCTTTTCTTGTCTCTGGATAGCAATCAATAGTTATTATCTGCTGAGTGTCGCGATAGACACTATACAGAGCCCCCATTCTGAGTTGATGGTGCTTTTTCATTATAGCTGACACTAGTCTAAACAAAGCAGGCCTATTTCCCTGCCACCAGACAAACACAGTCTCCATAATGGCACCAGATAAAAGAGAAGCAGGAGGGAAAATTGAGTTTCACATAATGGGGAATCACTAACTCGGGACCACTTCTTTTCCCACTCCATTTTTCCCTCTTCCACCATCTTTCTGTTGAGTATTTGGCTAATACACAAACCACTGGGTGTTAATTTCTTACCTCTTGCTGCTGATCTGTATATTTGTATATTCATTCAACCTTGTTATCCAGTTCAAGAATTATTCTGTTTATCCATCATACATCCAACCTCTCCATGCATCTCTGTCCATCCATCCATCCATCCATCCATCCATCCATCCATCCATCCATCCATCCATCCATCCATCCATCCATCCATCCATCCATCCATCCATCCATCCATCCATCCATCCATCCATCCATCCATCCATCCATCTGTCAGACTTTAGGTGGGTAGGGGGTGAGCTTGTTTTGTTTTGACGGGGTTGTTGTTTCATAAAATAAATAAATGATATCTGCGCAGCGGAGTGGAAAGCATAACGAATGGCAGTTGGAGAAAAGGCAATTTAGGGAGAAGTGCAGTGGCTGGCGAAGGAACAGAATGGGTTTTTACTGTGAAGTATAACCAATGCATTACAAAACACATCACCAGAGGTTTATTGAAAAAGCCAAGTACCCCTCACTCCCCCCCCCTATGAAAATGGCCAACATTATCATGGCCTACATGGTTAGGCACTGAAAGTCACTTTCAGAAAGTCAGGGGAGAGGTTTTTATTGCTGTGGCACACAGAAATAGAAGAGCCCCAGGTGAATGATGGAGCAAGAAGTGGTCGTTTTTCAATTCACTTACATTCATAGGTGCAGATAAGTTTCACGACACACAGCATGGGGTCAACGTGGAGTGATACATCGTGATTTTTATTCAAAATACATACACCTATGCTGTTCACATGTGTCTCTTAACACACTGACATGCAGCACAATGGCTAGACATTAAGAAAAAAAGTCAAGTGCTTTTATTAGTTTGGTGCTTAATTTTATTTAAAATGGCTGCAAACCACTGCAAGAATTTATTTCCTATCATGAAGCTAAATCCTCTATAAAGAGTTGAAGCATCTTACAAAATGACACCCCTTTTGAAGTCAGTCATGTGAGTTATTATTGGATTTGTTGTTGATATTTTTCTAATTATGACTTTGAATAAAAAAGGTATTTGTCAAGCCTCATATTAATGTAATAACTCTAGGTTAACTGCAGCTTTGAAGCAGTGGCGGCTGCTGGTCTCTCAGAGAGGGGAAGCTCGTTGTCGGCTAACTTAATTAAGTTTCTCCTTGTAAGGAACACTACCAAATGGCTTTGCCAAAATCAGGTTGACAATATTAGCATTAGTCTGCCATCATGTGCACCTTGCTAGCTAGCCAGTTCACTCCGACCTAGCCAACAATATGACTGATTGAACGATCTAACGAAATGATATTAAACTCGAAATTTTAAAATTATGTTAAACTTAAGGAAATACTATGAGTGTGTTTTATTTACAGTGTAAGAAATGAACAAGTAATTTCTCTGAGCAAATACCAACAAATGGGTCGCAGTTTGTCTTTCTACATTGCTTGCAAAATCCGTGATGGGGCTGAGCTGTCAAGTGATGGTGTATATCTCAAAATACCTGTCAATCAAAATGGGATTCAGCCTTTCAACTGATCCTCCAATCATCATGCGAAAGCTCAGCGTCCAGGCTGAGTGTCTGGGGGCGGGACAATCTTGTGACATTTATCCAATGACTGTCGAGTTTCGAGGCAATGAAAAAAACTGTTCCATGCAGTCCCATTGAAGTACTTGGACGCTCAGCTTCTACGGGCAAATGCACTGATCATAGACTGTATAGGAAAATGGTGCAATGGGAATGTATGAGAATTTAACAACATCGACTCAGTGTGATAAGTAACTGATTCTGAACGAACTTGTCTTTGGGATGAACGTGTTCTGACGCATTTGTAGTCAATGAAATGTTAACACAACCATGCATATTTGACCATTTAATTTTTTACATTTTAGGGGAAGCTGAGCTTCCCTTGCAGTCTTAGAGGAATCGCCTCTGCTTTAAAGTGAAGGGCACACAGTGTTTTGTCAGCAGTGTCACATTATTTTGGATCTTTAGATTTACATGTACATTTTCAGACTGCTCTGTGTGCCACAGCTTACTGGCTAATAAGCTACAGCCTGCAAAATCACGCATGTGGATGTTTGTTTGATAGGTCGTTGAGCAAGAAAAGATTTAATGGAAGACATCTGTGCTTGTAGATTAGACGGAAACATTAGCTGGAAAGCTAATATGTTTTGTGCTTCAAAGTCTTTGGCTCTTTCTGTGTCATGTAGCTGTCTGAAGTCTAACAGTATGTTGATGTCAGTGCCAGCCAGTGATAGAAGTTTGAATTAAAAAGATATATTTATAGACAGGTGGCACCATGATGAAACCAATGAATAAGTAGAGGAAGAAGAAGAAGAAAAGAAATAACATGCAATTTGATATCCGTCAGACTAAAATATGCAAAAATAATTCATTATTTAAAAAGGAGCAGCACCACAATCATCATAAATGTTTTATGAGTTAGCAACATGCTTCGGCAAGAAATGTGAAATGTACAGAAATGTGAGCTGAAAAAGCTATTTTTCAAATGAACTGCACTGACAAATAGCCACGGTATATGCAGTAACTCTCAGGCCATCATGATGCCCATAAAGCTTTGAGTTTTCCATATCTGGAAGGTCTAATAGAAACAGCAAATATTAATATATGTAGATGTGATTTTTTTTTTTTTTTTTCAAAACAAAAAGAGCATTTTAAATTGCACTGGAGAGGCATAGAATCACCATGAAGATGCATACATGGAAATGAGAAAACCACCAGATTCTACTCTCCCAAGTCTGTCCTTATTTAAGTCATCATATAGTTTGTACTTTCTTCTTTTTTAAGAGTTGCTGGAAGAATTTCATCATCTGGAGGCATTTCATCATCTGCTGTCACAATATTATAACACCATACCATAATGACTTAACTGTTATAAGCATTCCTCCAAATTCTATCAGCTGTTCCTAATATAGACCTTCTGTTGTCACTATGAGTCCATATATAAAGATATAAGTAGGTTTGAGAGGTTTAGATGCAGTTTAAAAATTCAAAGGTATCATACTGCAGAGAGTGAGACTTAAATGTCATTTTGGTTTATAAAGAATGACTTTGTGCTTCATAAAAACTGCAAAAGGATCGAAACACTGAATCCACAGAGAAATGTACCCAGCCCATATTCATAAACCGTGTCTGAAGATGAGCAGTCAGTCACTGCCGGCATAGCTGCATCTCTAGCACAGCCCACCTGGACCCATTGTCTCATCTTATTTTTGTTGTTGTATTGACTTTATTAACAAAACCAACACCAAGTGTTCATTCCTCCCTTACTGAGCCAGCAAACTACATGACAGAGAGATGTTATGGAAACGCTGTCCAATCATTAGATGTCAGGAAGCTAATATATCACTGTGCTGCCTTCCCATGGGTAGTAATATAAGAAACCATTGGCTGAGGTTTATTACCAGTTGTGACAGAGAGTGGCAGAGGGTGAAAACACAATTATGAGCAGAAGTTAAAATCTCCCCATAAAAAAAAAAGTTCTATTCATAAAAGTAGAGGGAAATTAATCAATAGCAGGAACCTCACTAAATTGGTGTTTTGTTTGTGACCAAAAAAAAAAAAAATAAAAAAAAAATAAATAAATAAATAAAAATCAGAAAAGTGTAAAATATGGGACCTTAAAGAATTTGCATGTTGGCTAATAAGAGCTGGCTGTTGTGACACTGATACAGATAAATGCAGTCAACTTAAACTGCAAACTCCTCTCTGGCTGCTGTCTGTACACATTACCCTCACTGCACTTCTCACACACTGTTTGTGGAGAAATGTGCCACTGGTGTGCTGGCCCTGCCTCCTTCGGTCTGAGTTGACATTTATCATATTCCCAAGGTACACTGCATTATATTTAAAATGTTAGTCAGTGAGTCTACTTGTAACTACTGTAAACCCTCAAACAAGACAGATAACATTTACAGCATGTGCAATATGTAGATTTACATGAACTGAGGTCTGCAACTTGTCGTTTGCTGTGTGTAAAGTGGGGTTTAAGGGCGTGTTAGTGCAGATGGTTTGTGGCCTCACATTCAAGACGATGGCTGCGGATGTTATGACACGTAACATATGGTGTGTGCTCACCTTTACGCTACTGGAATTATATGTGGGTTTTCCCACCTGGACATGCTTTGCTCTCTGACCAAAGTGATGTGGAACTTTTGCCCCAAAAGTACAGTGGACACAGTGGAAACATGGCACTGCCACATGATCTGGACCAGATATATTAAGCAACGTACTTTGTGTCTTATGAAGTCAGAGGTTAAATGATAGGAGTAGGATAGGAGAATAATTGGAAGTGAGATGCAAGTCCACCAAACATTTCTATAATCACCTGCTCTGCATATCTGACAGAGCTGATTCCAGGGGCTTAGTCATCTGCAGGAGCCACGTACTGTCTCTGTATGTGCATGAGACTAATTTGCAGTCATAATAACTGCTTTGCTTCCCTTTTTGTGTCCTTAGGCCAATAATGAAGTGGAGTCAGGGCTCTAAATGTATTGTGAATTCATGTAATCTAGAATAGTTTTGTTTCCAACCTGCACATTTCCAAACTAGCCATAATTTCTTTGAAAAGCACAAATGAGCCTTTAATTTATGACCTTCTGCTGTGACTTGTATATTCAAATTCACATACTGTAAATAACTTAGAAAAATATAATACGAACCTGGGTCACTGAGGTTGAAAATTAAAAGGCTATCAAAACCAAACATCAGATTTTAGCAGTAGCAGAATGAAAACCGAGATCTGTTGCCCCTTTTGTCTGACGTCTGATATTTTAAGTTATTTTGAACGATGAGGCTGCTGGGAGGACATTTTTAGCTTATAAAGAGAATTTTGCTTTTCCATTGATAAAAGGAGTTAGACCTCTATGACTTTCATGGACTTCTTATTTGCCCTTTTCCAAAAAACTTGGGTACTGTCAGACCTGTCTCATTTCATTTTTTTCCTTCAAGTTTCAATATCTTGACCTTGTTATTTCAGGTTTTAAAGACACTCATTTGCACAAACACGGATGATGTTGTCAGATAAAATCCGTTTTCTCATTGCCTGAATCTCTGTGTCCACACTCTTAAATTTATCTGTGCATATCATCATTGGATGAAAGACACTAAGTGAGCACTATCGGTGCTCCACAGATAGCTCTTGTCATTAATGCACTGCGTGTTACTGCGGTACATTCTGTTCTCCATACCTTTGAATTGGCTGAATTGTATTCATCTGCTGTAACCATTGTTTGAAAACCAGGTAGGGTTCCATGGACAGCTGAATAAAGTTGTTACATAGGACTGGAGTGCAGCCTGCAATTTCCCCCTTACAATGCTATAGCATGGCAGTGTGAGTCCTTTGTGGAAAAGCATTATGGTGAGGATAATACAGCCCTGTAAAAAGCATGCCCCACAGTCCAAGGGGAATGACTGACAGACACTCAGGCATTATCACATTAACACCTGGAGCCAGAGAAAATCTGCCCTTCACCATATAAAAAAAAAAAACTAGGTTACTATGAGCCATGTTTGCAGATGTATTGTGCTGAGAGAACATATTAGATTACCCAAGCAATATGTTGTTCTTTGGGCAACAGAAACCTTGGTATTAAAATGGTTTTGCATGAATGTATTTTTGCAGAGAACTCATGGCCATGCATGCACCAACCCTATTAGCAAACTTCAGTTTCTGTTCAGTCGTGACATTTTTGAATGTTCAGTCCTTTTCTACATTTCTGTACTGTCCACGTGTGCTGACTGCAGCTGCAATATCTTCCAATTATTATTCTTAGCATGGGACAGTCCTCACAGGAAAATTGTTTGTTTAAGTGCCAAACATGGCCTGCAGTATGTTCACACTTATCCGATCTTAAACTTTCATGAATCTATATAAAAGGTTCATGTAGATTGTGTCTGTTGTCTGTCGGAAACAAAGGGTATAGTGATAGAATGGCAGAACCTCACAGAGATGTGGATGAAAAATACATGGAACGTGGATATGGCAGTTGTTCATTTCCTGTTTGCTACCAACATTCATTACAGTTTCCTTTTAATTTTGGTCGGTTTCCTTTTGACCATGATTGTCTTTTAACCTGATTTAAGTGTTTTTCTTTATCCATGCCAGCAGTATCAATCTTGTCATTTGGTCACTTTGGTCCAGGCTGAAATATGCTAATGTCCAGACCTATGGGATAGATTATCACGAAATTTTGCACAGACATTAATGGTTCCCACATGATGAATCCTAATGACTGATACCCTGACTTATCTATAGAGCCACCATGAGGTTAACTTTGGCATTTAGCTGTTGCATTAATTCTTATGACATTTAGTTCATGTCTCCCTCTGGATGAATTGTAATAACTGTAATAACGTTTCATATAGTCTCTCATCAACAGGTCAATTCATTTGTCTAATACTTTAGGTAATGACTGAATAGCTGCAAACTTTGCTGTTAACCATGTGGCTGTGGTCAGACGAACCAATGTTTTTATGACTTTATCAAAGTCATTTTTTGCTTTGTCCTAACCAAACTTCAGCCAAAGCAGTAGTAAATTTCAAGACAATAATGACAATATTGACAATTGATAATATTGTAATGCTTAAATTTCCAAATGGAAGGATTGGCTAAGTAGCCATGAGTAACAATTTAAATTTGAATATAATACAAGATATTATCAGTAAGTAAGGGGAGTGGTTTGTTTTATATGGTATAAGTTTGCTTTATTTTATCTCATCACATCAGTCAGTGAAATATTGTAGCTGCATTCTGACCACCTGAGTATTAGAGTGATATTAACTGTCTGGACCCAGTGTTTTCCACACAGTAGCATAGTCCTTTCTGCATGAACAGCTATTTCTGTTATATTGCATTAAATTGGTGTGTGTGTGTGTGTGTGTGTGTGTGTGTGTGTGTGTGTGTGTGTGTGTGTGTGTGTGTGTCTCTGTGTGTGCGTGCGCGTGTGCACGTGTGCGTGCGTGCGTGTGTGTGGTGTCTATCAATACAGCTGTTTTTTTTTTTTTATTTATTCTAAATACATGTGTTTATGTGTCTAAGTGAAGAAGTGTTTACTTCAGTCAGAGATATCCTCCAGAAGCAAGGTAATCTGAGCAGCACAAAAACATAATGTAATGATGATAAGATTAGCTTGTAGCCCTGTGTTTGCTGACTGGCTAAAGAGAAGGAAAGCAAGCATCTGTAGAGAGTAATGAAGTCCCACTATCAGCTGCACAAGCACAGATAAATGTGCTGCAGGGGGCTTTGTATATATATTACAAATTAAACGAGAGACAACGTCAAAAGTCGACCTTCCCCCGGATTACGATCTCTCTGTGACACTGAAACTGAACATCATTATTCTGCCATCAATGTTAAGGTTTTATTGGTAATACAGTGAGATTTGTTTGGTGGAAATCCTATACAGCTGAGAGCAGATGTTATATAATGACAGTGTATGAGTAGAATAGTTTTATTTCTTAAATATCAGACCTGAAAACAGCTGTTGAGTCTTGTCTAAAATTCATTTAATTAAGCAAATGTAGGCAAAGTATTTAAGTATGCATTTGTAGTAGTGGCGTATACTCATTATTTTTGAATTATTAAAACAAGTCCCAGTAACTAAATTGTCAATCTGTTTTAAAGTTTAAACATAATTTGTTTATTTATTTTTCATTGACATTTTGTTTTGAATGAATCATCTCCATTTGTCTTCTTTGTTTTTGTCACAGTGCTGCAGGAAATTGATTTTCTAAATTCAAAAGCCTTGCAGATCATAACACACGGTCCTTACCTGTTATTGATTATCCTTCAGCCAGGTTTGACATGGCCTCTTTGGAGAGTTCTGCATTGGAATTAGAAACAGAGAGGAAGAGGATCAGTGTTCTTACAATATGGCTGAAGTCATAACTGCTTCCTCCTACCGAATATGTGGAGGTAAAGACATTGTGCAGTCAGAGCAGGAGTCCACAGATGCAAAACAGTATATCACATTTATGGATGTATTCCCTCAAGTCTTTTATTTATTGTCAAACTGGTTATTGTGGATATTTTATGTGAGTGACGGAATATCAAACATGTAGGACAGGAGAGAAGATAACCTCTAAAATACTACTGCAAAGTGCTGATTTTCCATTTAATCTACTACAGACCTGCTTATAGTGCTATGCAAATTTGTTTTATCGCTTTTTGCAATCGCTGTGTGTCTCAGTCATTTTACAGACTAAAGTGAAATAGCACAACACAGCAAACACCACAATCCCTCACACCTAAGACTCGCACTGATCCATCTCTTACACACACACACACACACACACACACACACACACACACAAACACAAACACAAACACAACGCACGCTTCAAAGACACAAGGGATGGTCACCTTCCCACTCTGTGGGATGCTTTCTATGCTGGAAAAACAATGCTGAAATATTGGCATTCAGAGAGCAGAAAGAAGCCAAAGGCCAGTGAGAGGACACACAAGCCCATCCAGAGAGACAGAAATGAAATGATTTCTTGGAGTGCAAACAACAGGGATAAGAAGATAAAAAATGTTTGTGTTAATAATTGATGATGTGGGTGTTTGTGAGTATCTTTGAACATTAATTTGAAAATTAAAAAAAAAAAAGATGTTTAAAGACATTTTAACAAAGAATTTATTTCTAAAGAATAGTTTTGAAAATTTGTACAAAAAGCAACAATCAAAAACAAATTGTGCGGTTATTTATTCATTTATTTATTTTTTTATAAAAATCCAAAGATGCTTTCTACTGCAAAAGAAAAAGGAAAGAAAACAAAAAACAAACAAAAAAAAAAAAAAAAAAAAAAAAAAAAAAACTAATCTGAACGGACAAAAAACACTTTTACAGTTTCTACATATCTCTGTTAAAGTGAGAATGTTGCAGTTCCACTTTTTCTGATGCCAACTACTGTTTATTCACTACTTTAACACGATCTTTTGGATTCTTTTATTTAGAATGAATTCCAGAAATCTGTGCTAAGGAGATGCATCTCTTTTAGATCATGTCCATATTCTTAAATTACGTCTTGGTTTAATAATCTGTTTACATATCATTTGTAATACATTTATTGCAGTGAGCAACAACTCCAAGATTAGTTTATATAGATGTATTTTCTTAACACTTGGGTGAACAAAATGTTGCGTTCACAATGATTTTCAGCTCAGACAGAATCTCCAATGCCATTAAAAATACCATCAGTCTTCTGCTCACAACCAGTGTATTGCATGTGAAGGAAAAATGTTTTACTAGAGAAAATAAAAAAAAAAAAAACTGTATGGTCACACTTGGTTTGACTATAGAAACCCATATTTCCACTTTTGTAAGCCGCTGTTTTGAAATGACTTAGCTGATATTTCACAGCTGAGTGACATTATTTGTCCCTATGCAATTTACAAAAAGTCTTCTGTTCAGGTGTTAAAGGTGCTCCTTGCCTCACTGACCATGTAGGGTTTGAAAAATAGCAAAATAACAATAGAAAAAAATACAGGTAATAAACTCATATTTACTGAACCCCAAATTTACTGAAAAACAAAAGTTTAAATAATTTAATAAAATGTACTATCGTTGGCATTTTCAGAGTGATATGTTTGCATTTGTTCTTTTTTATGGCTCAGTAAACTTGTATCTCTTTCAGATGTTGATTTTTTTTTTTTTTTTTTTTTTAAAGACTGCACTTAAACAACTTAGGTGCAGTTGCATTTATAATTTCATTTATTTACTATGTATGACAGCAGTAACTTCATTTGGTTGGGCCGGTATCATTTTCATCTTCACAGTTACATCAAAGAGCTGTTGGAAAAAGAAAAAGTAAAGTAGAAAATAGAACTGAGCAAAAAGTGAGTGTGTTAATTGACTCAACAAGTATTCTTTTAGGTCACACTGTCATAGTGTTGGTGTTATAACCCTTCTGCTGACAGGCGTCTTATAGTAAAAGTACATCAGAATTGTTTTTTTTTTTTTTTTTTTTTTGCAAGTGTCAACGTTTCCCAGAGAGTGCGATGACATCCACAGCATTGCTGAAGATGCATGCCAATGTTTTGACTAGCTTTAATTATTCATTAAAAATATGCTGTCTGTTTGTCCTGATAAGCAGCTGGCTCATTCAGTTCTGTGCAGCCATGTGAGCAGAGCTGAATTAGAGAACTGTGCTGTAGATGCTGCTCTTAACATCCCTGGTTGCTTGGAATCAATGTCCTCCTACACGAAAACAACAACTTAAACTGAGTTGGCCTTGGATTGCCTATCTCTCACAGTTATTTCATTAAAATGCCTTTCACTTTGAATGTTAATACTAACAAACATCATCATTCCTCCTTTTCCAGAGTTATTTCAGCAATGTCTTTTTACAGTAATCTAAGAGGACATTTGGGCATTTATGTTGCTTTAACTTGTCTGATAAAAAGGAAAAAGTTTAGAAATCCAGTGTTAAATCTTTGCGAACAATTGGCCTTGTTAGCAGCAGAGCATACGATTTAAATTGGCGTCTCAGAGGTGACAGGTGTGTGGTCCTGAATTGCCCATATTTGTATTCATCTCACTTTATTTAAGGGGAGGTGTGTAGCGAGGGGAGCAGAAGGATAAAAAAAAAGACAGTCTAATCAATTAGGCTTTCAAGGGCTCTGCTCTGGTTCCCCTCTCCTAATCAGATACAGCTCTAATTCTTCTCTGCCAAAAACCACACAGGGAGGCCACCCTAATGAAGAGTGAGGTGCAGCCATGTCAGCCCACCATGAAGCCAGCATGAGCTGGTGCTTGTTTTTCCAACATTTCCAGCTTCCAAACACTACACAGACACATCCAATGTTGGAGATGTTCAAGTGCCACCTTCACATCTTCCCCAGTGGTGATGAAGTGGTTGTTTTGGCAATGTAAACATCGACCCAATCCTCTCATGTAATGATCTGACAGCTGTGACCTTCATGGGACCCTATCCAATGACCCTGCAGGTGGAAAGCTCCCGCCGCACCGGTATTAGCAGACAGACAGACACCTCTTCAGGGACTGGGGTAGAAATAAGAGGAAATGTTTGGCGTAGAGGATGGAGCAGCTTGGAGACACAGTAATTTGTCTGGATCTGAGCCCGCTAGGCAGAGTCAGAGTAGCATGGGGGTAAGGGCAGAGTGTATACTAACAGCACATGATGAGCGTACGCTGCTACTGGAGCATGAAGTCACAGGGCATGGTGAAAATAACCTACGCTGAACTCTGCTTTTGCCTCATTTAGAAGAAAGACAAGAAATCTCAAGTCTTTTATTGACCTTTACTTAAAAGCATTACGTATGTCAGTCAGTCAGCACTGGTCACTTCTAACATGACTCCCAGTTTACAAATCAGTTATAGCACATGTTTAAATGCTAACACTTCATAGGTGTACAGTATTTGAGAGTAGACATGTTTTCCATTCATATAGAACTCTTCATTAGTCTCTTCCACATTCCTCCAAAGAAAAAAGTCACTCACTCGATGTCTTGGCTTTTGCTTTTTTGGAACAGAGGTGTATTCTGGGGCCCGTAGCACCATTCCGTTTACCATACTGTGAATGTAATTAAATCCAAGAGCTGCCAGTATTTACTGGCAAGGAGGGGGGGCAGCCTCTCTGTGCTCCTCAAACAGCCCTCCATCTGTCTGATTGGATTGTGGTCCCAGGCAGTACCAGACATGACATGGGCACTGGAGGAGGCAGCGCAGACTGCAGGTCCCCCTCTACACAGCCTCATGCTGTTTTTAATACAATATGACCTAGCCAGGGGGAATCAGATGATTAACAAAAAAAAAGCAAAAAGCATGTTTGTTTATGTATATAAACGTGATAAGAGCAGTTACAATACCTCCAGGTTAGCAAAACACAATTAGTGTTTTCATTACGATGTTTTCTCCCATGATAGAAGGGCACAGCTTTGACAGATAGAAGACGAACAGTGTGTCGACTACACAACGTTAACGTCAGTACTGACAGGGACAAATAACACAGATTTACTGCCTATTTTTTTAATGACTTAATAGTGCAAAGACATAATACAAAAATTGCAGATGAAACAATATTATTTTAATTGATTCCCTTGACAGTACAAAGCCTACTGGAGGGACATCCACATTTAGGTAGAGCAATTTGTCACTAGAGAGGAGAAGATAGTCTTAGAACACACTGGGGCATATTTATTTATTCACTAAATTAGCGTAAGGGGTAAATCAATTTGGATCGCCACATTTTATTTATTTAGCGGTGTCACTACTAAGACTCGAGATGTAAAAACTCAGGCCCAGAGCCCAAACCCGTTCCTGTGTCTGATTTGTATAAAGCGGCACTAAAAAAGATCTGATGTTTGGCTTTTTTTGAAGCATGTTGCTCAAAAATGCAAAAGGAAAAAAAAGAGTGTTTTCTGGTTTCGTTGCTTGCTTGAAGAGAAGACATTTTTGGAACTGCAAGTGTGGATTCATCTCGTAACAGGAAGACTGTGTGTGAGGAAATGTGAAATAGTCTGATATTATCAGTGCGACACAAAGATGAGTGACTGAATAAGTTATATGAAATATCTGTGATTTTATAAAAACTTTTTAACTCTTTTGACAGGTTTATTTCTGGAAACTGATATAGAAAATAGTATCAGAAAATAGAAATACAGAGGTAGAGTAATGCACGGGGTCGGGGTCCTGTACAAATGCGGGTTTGCAAACCTGCACCTCCATAGTTTAGTCCTAGAATGGACCCGTTACCCAAAATGATCCGTAATCAGACTCAGTTAAGTTAATCCCAATGACTAATATTAATGGCTTGGTAATTAACCACATAGGCTTCACAGTGACTCACTTTGGCACATATAATTGCATACTCTCTCATTTAGGTGAGCCAAACACTCACTGCTACTTGTTAATTTAACGCAAAGATGTGATGTTGTAATCATCTGTCCACGTCTCCAATGTGACTCACAGCTGATCAGGCTGTTGCAGTAGCAATGCATGCACCTTTATTTCATGTTCTCTTTTTTAATTCTTATGTTCATTTTATCTGCTGTCTGCCTGTATTTAGTTTTTTTTTTCTTTTTTTTCTTTAAAACCATGTCCACTCAGGATTTTCTTTCCCTTTTCACCTATTTTGCATCTTTGAATTGAACTGATGTTCTTTGAAACATTTGCAGCATTTTCCTCCATTTTGCCTGCACACGTTTTGTTGTGGCAATTCTATTTAACTGTTTATTGCCTCGAGAGGGGCCACAGACCATGTGCATTTTCAACATCTATGTTCGCTTTGTAATTTACACCGCCCCCCACGCCTTCTCCTTAGCAACCCAAACATGTGTCTACAAGCAGTGTACGTCCAACACTTGAGAAATCAAACACGTTTTCAGATTTCTTTGTGTTTCTCTCCAAATATAATAATCAGTTAACTGAGACAAAAACCTGATATTTGGTGTGCTGTGTGTCTTTGATAGTACCATGTGGGAAGTCGGATTGAAAGCTACACTTTGGTGTGTTTCTCTCAGAGGCATGAAATGGCATCACCATTGTTCCATTTCCAGTTGATTAGACCCTGTTGCCTCCTGTTCTTTGGGCAGTTGTTCTTCAGTGAGTACAAAGACATCGGGACGGCGTGTCCCTGTCATTAGCTCAGCAGTTGCACTTATTACTCTCCTGCTTTACCTCACCAGGAGATGTGGCAGGACGCGGGGACAAAAAGGATAAAAACTTAAAAAAGCTGCAGAGAGCAAAAAGGAGTAAATGCAGAAGCATTTACTCACCCTCTGATTATGGCAGTTAGGGCTTATTCTGTGAAGGAAAAGGATAGTGATTGTGATGGGGGGCAAGTCCTTGGAAGTCAGAGCCAGAGTGACTGAGTGAAAACAATGACAGTTATGATGAGGTCTTCTTCATGTGGGCTCTATGCTGAGCCAGCAGGACTAGAGATGGAGCTGTAACAGAGGGCAAAGAAGCCTCCTGTGGAGACACTGATCAAATATGGTTTTCAGTATAGCAATGTGGTGTACAGTAGGGGCAGATAAAGACATAGCCTCCGGTCTGAGTCACAGGGAGGAATCCCGGGAAAGACTCAGAGAGAAAATGAAAGGTATCTTGGAACATTTGTGTGTGGCACTGTGCCTTAAAAACAGTGAAAGAAGCAAGCTGTGTTTGAAATATTACCCCACCGTTTGAGTTTTCCATTTCTCACCATCCTCCCTCGCATCCCCCTTGTATACACACACAGAAAAATAATACAATCTCTTTTTTCTTCCCAAATTTCTCTGCAGTCATTTTTTTTTACTGGCAATTCACCAAAGCTACATGACAAGAAGTCTCCAGACATGGCTATTTAGCCATTATTCTTCTTCAAGCATGCTGGAGACACCGAAATTACACTCAAAGCCTATTTGATTCACATACATGCCAAAAACACAATTTTAAAGAGGCAACATATAAGTATTTAAAATGTTCAAAAATGCACATCCTGTTGTGTATTACCACATGTTTCCTCTAGAGGTAATAATGGGTAACTGCAGTGCCCAGTTTGTCCTCAGTCCAGCAGGAGAAGATGATGAAGAAATAACTGTGAGTAGGCCATAAGTTTTTATTGCAGCTATCCTCTAGTTGCTCATCTTTAGTTTCTGCCACAGCTACATCTTTCCTGTCTGTGTGACTGGGCAGACTGGCTGTGAAATTGTTGTCAGCAGTCTTAACAATAACCGAAGAAAACAATCTACCAGTGACATGATCAGGTTGTAAGGTAAACCCAGTGTGACCAATATGCCCAATGGCAAGTTTAGCTGTGGTTGTAGTGGGAAGGAGAGGAGGCAGTTTTCTGGTAATTTGCTGCTCCCTGTTTGTTTGGAGTACAGATCAACCAGTTTTTACACATAGCTCCCTTTAATTTACTGTAGATTACATGTATTGTTCTTGACAGTTGGTTTATTATAAGATTATATGCAATTACTGCAGTCAGAGCAGATCACAAAGCCTTAATTAACCTGCATCTCTCAGTTATTATTAATTCTGTATATTCATCACTGTCTTCACCTGACTGTAATTACATTTAACAAAGTTTTATTCAGATATGATGTATCATCCATTAGAGGGCACACTTTATCCTTAAGCAAAATTGTAACACTTGTTCGTCTTTTCAATCAAAGTTTTCTATCTTTTCTTCATTTCATCTTATATCCCCATCTTGGACTCATCTACCATATGTTTCCGACCTCTCTTTTCCTTTACTTACAGCCTTTCTTTCTTCTCTTTCTTCGTCTTTTCTCCCATCACGCAATAATCACTGTCTCCTCCAGCTCCCAGTTCAGCTGAATGTCGGCATTCATCACATCATCCAGGAGAAGCTCACAAGTCCCACTAACGTTCTGTGAGAGAGAGAAAGATGGGATGTGAGATGCAGCCTCTATGTAATTTCCCCACAGCTGTAAATTGAAAAAAAAAAAAAAAAATCTATGAAATGGAGACAATGTGGAACTCCTCAGACAAACTCCAATAAAGTATATCAAATCAGTATTTTCTGGATACACTTCCACAAGGTAATCAGATACTTCTTCAACTCTTCCTTGCAGCAGGAAGATCTGATATCAAAGCCCCCCTGTATGACGGAGTGAGTTAGAAATAAGCTACTGGGTGAAGTAAAAGGAAATAATACATTAGAAGGCTAATAATACATTATTGCTTTGGATTAAATATGTATCTCCGTGATGTGATTTAACACTTTTATCTCTCTGTGATGGTCGTTCACCTCAGGACTGCAACATCTTGTGCTGTATCTTATATGCGGGACAGTCACATGTATAATCCAGTGTGTGACACACTGGTGTGGCTGGTGGCAGTGGTGAAATTGAAGAAATCTTTATTCCAAGGACTAGTTTGTGTAGTCTGGGACAGGCAGCTTTTACAATTTAATTTTTCCCCTTGCTTTACTTTTAGCTGGAATTTTTTTTTTTTTTTTTGTATTTTCTACTGTGAAACTTCTAAACTAAACCAGAGATTTGGAAATATACATTTACCTCCTTAGATATCAACATTTTGCAGGAGTCTGAACAAGAATCACCTAAGGATTTGTTTTATGTGCAGCCTTAACAGAATAACATTCTGCAGAAAGTAAAAACTAAACACCAGTTAACCACATGTTTTGGTTTAAGATTAAATGTCAACACTACCGGGATCATATGTTTAATTTAATTCCTTTCACACCATGTTTGCTTGTGCTTAATAACTTATTATTTAAAAAAAACACAACATTACCCATCTGCAAATCCCATCTGCAAAAATCCCACACGAACTTCACCATCAAGCTTAACTATTCCACACAGCATTCACATTGGTGTATTTATTGTGTCCTTTATTTTACTGATGTCTCAGAGTGATTATGTTTATTCAACAGAATCTGTTTAAAATATGCTTTTTGCTATTCCAGTAGTGCTCCACTTTGTTGGTTTGACAACATTTTTTCTTCAGATAGACTGGAGGCATGGCTAGCCTGGTTCAAAGGCAACAAACCCATCATATCAACACATCTAGTGAAAGCTAATTTGCTTAATTCATACAGAAACAGGGACTCATATGAGTTATATGTACGTACATCTCTATGGGCTTAATTATTTTTGTGGTAAGGATCAGTAACTTCCTGGGGTTTCCTTTGGTTGTCAGGCAGCTATCTTTATTCTGATAAAAAGTTGTCTATACCAAGTGTATATTAAAAATAAATATTTTGCTCACAGATGTAAAAAGCCATATAGAAACTCACCCAAGAAATTAAAAGTTTAGGTTTTCTGTATATTGTACTGAAGGTTACAACTAACTGAAGTGGTTAAACTTGTAAGTTTTTTTTTTCTGTAGCTTTTATCCAACCAATATGCAGCCTATCACAAACTAGAATAAAACATTTTCTTTACTTTTGTGGGTTGTAGAATGGCTAGAACTGTGATTTGAGCAAAAAAGAACAAATTTCTGAATTTCTACAGATGAATAAAAGTATTAAAGCCAGAGGGCTGATGTGTGTGAGCTGTGTGGCTTTCAAGTCTTTTTATTCTATGTTCTTTCAACAAAACAAAAAAAAAAAAAAAAGAAGAGGAAGAAATGTTTTCCAAGAGTGTCTTAGAATAACCAAGCAGGCATTAAATATTGCATCAGCTCGGTCAATTTAATTCTTCTTCTTTCATCCAATTTTTACATCTATTTTCTACTTTCATAGTGTGTGAGGTTACAGAACAATAGCATGTATCCACCCAACATTTCTTTGAATAACCCGACATCAAAAAGGCACAGACTGAAACAAATGAACGTGAAACTATTCTCAGGGGTTGCATCATCAAAGTTAATTTGCATCATGTCACTGGTGAATTATCACAGTTTAATGGAAACTCTTAAGTTATTTGCTGCAGACCTATCACTAATAGTAAGAGTGTGATTTAATTGGAGAGTACATTTTATAGCAGGCGCATGGATATGTAATAGGAACAGGTTGCTAACACCATGCTTAATATGTTTGAATTGATAATGTATAATTGAAAGAGACTTGATGTTCTAAGATATTGCACTTCTCACACAGGACACATCTTATTTAAACTTCAGGGAGCCTCATTCACCAGCAGGCATCTATGAAAAACAGCTGGACTTCATTGAGTAAAGGACAGCGAGCGTGACATGTAAAATAACTGTACACATATCAGACCTCATTAGGAAATCTGCTAACCTGCGTTTTTCTTACCCTTATTAAACTTATCTAATCAGCTTGGATCAAGTGCCGCTGGCAGATCCTCAGGCTTTTCTCGGAGCAAGTGCAAGCTCAGTGAAATATATTTTGAAGCTTAGATTAGTTCTTTGAAAAAAAAAAAAAAGGAAACTATTTATGTGTCTCTGCATTCATACTAAAATGCAGACATCATCTGAAATAGTTTCTAATTTACAACATGTTCAAAGGTACTTAAATATTTCCACTAGAGTGATAAGACAAAAGGAGTGACAGTGGCTGCAGTAGTCTGGTTAAAGGTGTGTCTGTCTTTGTCATCCCATGAGAGGAGAACAACTCAAATACCTTCTGAAGAATTCTTTTATTCCTCCTATAATGAGCCAATAGCCGGCGGGTAGCTGTTGCCTCCTGCTGTGTCTTATTCTGTATTGATAGTTTCCCTTTCAAACACACCTCTTCCGCCCCCTGCGGCCTGCAGTGCCAGGTTGCCACTGTGCTTCAGAGTTTGCCCTGACACTAACTCTAATCTATACACACAGGCTGAGATCCTTGTTCAAAAGACAAAACCAGAGCAGGTTGTGTTCATAGAAAATGACATATGTCTGAAAATGGGCTCGTGTTATGCTGATATATCTCTTCCTGAGGCGTTCAATTGACAACCCACAGCGGGTGACCACCGATTAATCTTTCCGCCACACTGACATTTAAGCAGTGGTGTTGCAGAGGGACTTGTCAGCTGGTTATCGCCGAGCTGGATTGAGAATCTGTGAAGAGAAAGACGGAGAGCTCTGATATTGTATCCACCCAGGATTCCTCAGCATTGCCACGGAAGTGAAGTATTTTGTCCCATGCAACAAAAAGAAACGAAAAGAAAAAAAAAAAGATCATTTTCCCTGAGTGATCCCTGAACATCAGAGATTTCAATGTTCAGATGGAAGCCTTTCTCATCACTCTATGAGTTTGCAGGACCGTCCAGCAATTTTTGGACTCTAATTAGTTCCAATTAGTTTTCTCTCTATTCTAAAGTTAGAAAAAGTGTATTTAATATAAATAAAATCCGGATGAAAATACAGTCTAATCAAACTCTGCGGAAACTTTGCTTGGAAACCAGATGAATGTAAGTAGCTGTGGAGTCAATTTGATTTAGAGCTTCGGTGATAAATTTGTTAACAAACCTGAGCTGACCTGGCCATTAATAAAGAACACAACATGTAGAGTTTCGGTTTGTTTGTTTGTTTTTTCCCCCACTATGTTGGTGTTACATAGTAGCTGTAGTAGGAGTCATTAACAAAGGTGTATTAGTCTAATGAGTTCCCTTGCCTCAACCTCATGAGAGAAATTAAGGCTGCTGGTTCAGAGCTTTGCTTCAAGTTCATCTTCGTGCAGGTGGTGGTAGAGCTTATCGATTATCTCCCGCTGGGTCTGTCAAGTCTGAGAAAGCCCAGCTTGAAGAAATATGCAGCTTCAACCCTCCTTACCACGGGTTCAAAGAAACAAAGGGATTTTATTTTACTTTGAAGAGGCCAAAACTGAGAAATTCCAAGGGCAATTTGCATTTTAATTACTTTGAAATAACTTGTGCATTGGTAGATGTAGATTACGTATAGCATTAAAAACAACACATGTGATTTAGTTTGGTTAGAAAATATTACAAAGAATTAAATTTAATGTTTAAACAGTAAATTAAAGGTGATCGAAAAGGGATTTAGACCAGTAGAGTAATTAGTAATACTGCAGCTGTTTTTAAACAACTAATGCACTTACATGTAAGAGTGTTTTGTCCCTGATAATTGAGAATGACATAATCATATTAAATATTTTTGGGAAAAGTTTAATTTACCATGTGCTTTTAACACAGTGTTCTGTGCTAATTCTCCATGTCTTGACTGAAAGCAGAGCGGGGTGAGAGAAATAAAAGAAAAAAAAAACTTTCAAAAACAAAATGTGAGCAAAACAAAGAAGACCAACCTAATATGTCACCTAATTGTTCATTAATTATATCATAAATCACTGTGACAATGACAGCTAGTCCCAATTACAAATGTCATGGTTGGCCTGGCCCTCTATCAAACTTCATTGTCTCTAGAAACCACTTCACCTTGTTTACTTAATGCCTGAGCAATATGTCAAACAAGAATTTATATCCAAACTTAAGATTTTCTAAACATATACCCGTTGTATGATAACTCATATTAAACATGTTACATTTAAAAAAGAATGTGTTGAGGTCCCTTCATTAAATCACAAAACATTAAAGCTAAATGAAAATTTGAGGGTGTGATGTTGAATTGAACCAAAAAATATTAAAGAACTTACCTCAGGTTTTAAGGTTATTAATAAATCACTGGTTCCCCCAATTATTTTGAAAAAACTAAAAACTATGAAAATAAAAAATAAATAAATAAATTGTAAAAGTTAGTAGAATGTAGACTGGTAGAATTATAATTTGCAGCACAAAGATTCTGTTGTATCAGCTTTTTTTCTGTATTCTTTGATGAGCTCAGTGAAATCATCACAGCACAATCATTTTCTTTTTTTTTTTTTTTTTGCATTTTCTCCCAAAACACTGTGAACAGACCACAGACTTACCTTTCTTTCTTTTTTACTTCTGTTTCTGTTTCATAATTCATGCACTGTTTCAAAGCAGTACATTTATATTCCGGTTGTGTCCAAATGCCGGCAGTGACAGCTACTTAGCATTATATTTGAATGCCTTTAAAAGGACCTCTTCAAAGCGCAGGCATGGTAACAGGGAATATAACAAATAGCAGATGGTGTTGAAACTCTGTGTTCACATCAGGGGGTGATGCAAATGTTCATCATTCATTAATGCTGAGGACAAGTAATTTGATAACAGAATATGTTCCACGTGCTTCCTTCATAATGTGTTATTTTGTGCACTGTGAACTGCAGAACTTCAGATTTATGAGTGTATAGTATTATGGAAACAGGTCAGTCATTATGAATGCAGAGATGGAAAGTCTCCTATAGCCATAGAGGTTATTATCTATTGTGTACTCTGATGAGATGAAAGGATGGACTATGGAAAAACTATCAGGCTGTAAACACACAAATCAATTTATTAGCACAAGTAATTGATGGAGCTCCAGCACTTGACCAGTATCACTTTGTAATTTTCACAGTGGAGGCTGTGCCATAGTTAATCATGCAGCAAATCCTGAAAATGATTTTAATACTCAGGTGTCAGTTGTTGAATATTTTACGTTGGACTGTGGCACCACACGTTCAAACTCAATCAAAGCTTAATGCAGTGCAAGACATAGCTACTTACAGATTCAGTATGTTACAGTTCAGCCAAGAGAAGTAGTTAGTAGCCTCTAATGACTAATAACAGTTCATCTAACTTAAAATATGAATCATTACTGATTTCAATTTTGGAACGATGGGGAAAAAATTGAATAAGGGGATGAGAGGTAGGTCTATTTGTCTCAGAGGGTTTGAAACTAAACTTCTGTCTGATTGGTTGTGGGAGCAATTTATCCAGTGTCCATATTGAGGTCAGTTTTAAGACACATACTGCCTCTCCAAGTCTGTGATATGTAATCAATAAATAATCTGCGAGTGGATCTGCACTACCAATCCCCTCATCTATCACTCACTGATCTCCCTTTGTATCATTCCATGAATTTATAAGCTGCTGCCTGCATGCCAAACTAGACAGCAGCAGTGAAATTTCCTCTCAAATCCCCACACTACGTGCTCTCTTGGATTCATTATATAGTATAGTTTCTGAAAGGTTTTGGTGTCTCTGTTCTGCCGCATAGTTTTGGTCACGGCAGTGGCAGAAACACACATACACACACAAAAGTTTTTCTCATTGTCTTTGCTCAGGAAGTCTCATTGTACTATGCTGGTTTGTCCTCTGACCTTATTTCTGTTGTTGCCAATTGAACAAAACAACAGTACACACACGCATCCTGCCATACATAATTGGACTGTAAGACTCATCACCTGAGTCGATCTTATGTGAATTTCTGTGTTCCTTCCTTCTCTGTCTCACAGTTTATCACGTGTTCTCCCTCTTCTCTACCCTGTCCTCTCTCACTGCACTTACCCCCTTATCTCATCCCTCCCTTTCTCTTTCCAGCTCTGATCCACTCCCCGTACACAGACCTGTGTCACTAGGGAGTGGGAGTTACAGACAGAGGCGGGATTCAGAGGTCATTTCACAAGTGTAGCTGCTAATTAACAGAAATGAAATGAATCATTTCAATGTGAGGTGGTGTGGACACACAATCCAACCCCTTGATTTCATCTTGTGTTTTTTTTTTTTTTTTCCGTCTCTTGCACAGTTTTGCTTCTCTTTCAAAAGTACTCCAAAAACACTTGATCGCTTCTATTTCCATGGGTGCAGACACCTCCCTCTGCTTCGATTAACATGTTTCGAAGACCGAATGCCACTTGGACAAATCCATCCACTTTTCTCGTTGTAGAAATGACATTTAATTTCACATGTACAGCTCCTGCTCTATCAATTTTTTACTATTTATTACGCTTACTGATCTCAGTGTGAAGTCTCCGAGAATCAATACACTCCCCACATGGTGAGCAGCTCTAAGATCAAGTATGGATCCCTGTGCTGTCTAATGTAGGGTGCAAACGCATCATCAAAAACACCTGTGGTTTTCAAACAAAAAGCTCTATTTATAGGCTTAACAAATAAATGCTTTTCAAAATCATACGTATATATTTGAAATGTGTCATATTAAGAGAGAATACTGAAGTGTAAAAGTACATTTATTCAAGAATGGTATAACTAGTTATTATTTTGTGAGACTATAATTTCACTCTTCTACATTTCAAAATAAAATACCAAAGCTTTTGGAGGGCTACTTTTATACAAAAGCTGCATATATGATTGAAATTTGATGCATAAAAACGTCACGTATTTATACCTGTCAAGGCCTAATTGCTAGAAATCAATAGCTGCAGGCGTCCAGACCCACTGAGGGCCCCTGAGGTCATGTGTTTGTCAGTTGGTTTGCAGTTATTTGTTTAAAATGTACATGGTATGTACATGGCATATTTATAAATTAAACCTCTAACCATTTGTCACAATATTTGTACATAGAAGTATTTTCTTCTTTTTATACACTGTCCCTCTCTTTGTTACTTGAAAATGCCTTGATATTTTCACTTTGTACTGTATGTCTTAAATTGTTTATATTGTTAGATTTGTATTTTTCATTTGACTGAGATCTGATTTGAAAGGCAATTGCATTTTCATTTTTGGAAACGTTCATATGTTTTGAACAACTCAGTATTTGGCTTACTCAGCTACAGCTAAAAGATTGTAAGATGCGTTATGGATCCATGTTGAAATCATGAGTGTTTTTTAAGTGTTCTGAATGACTACACTCAAAAGTGGAGTGAAAAGCCAGCTGTTATAGAAGGATGCTGCGATATTATTTGAAGATTTGGATAATGGTGCATAATTTCAGGCCTTTTAACTGTGTTGCAATCGGTTGTTCACAGAAAGTGACAAAGATAGTTGTGTAACAAAATCCTGGCTCCTTTTCTCACCTTGATTAATGTTTCTGTAAAAGTGACAGAAACATTTGTGCATAGCACCTCCTAATACAATGTCAGAAACATGTAGGGAGATGAGGTTTTTCATGCTATTGCACCATCACATAAACAGTTCTGATTATGTATATTTGGTTACTACAGTCTGTCTGGATTTACTAAGATATATAAGCCTATAAGGCAGCCCATGAGGCAGCGCACATCCTCAACAGGTCACCAATCTATCACCAAACCAACAGTTTTATATAGACACACAAAGACATACCCATTAGAATTGATGGGTTTGGAGCATAGGAGGATAAAAGAGGATAAAACATGCATGTGGGTATAAACTTGCAAAAGGTTTATAGTGTAATTAAATCTCACTGAAAACTACAAGTGTCCATATAGTTTATAGCTACAATTACATAGGATGCAAACCTCCTCTGTTCAAGTGCATAACACAGGTCTCACAGGTAATCAGCAAACATTGCTCATGCACAACACAAAATTAGAGGAACACTGTGAAAGATGTTGGCAAAAAAGACTCACACAGCTGAAAAAAAAAGGCTTTTCACTGAATAAGGAGGTGAAATATATTCCCTACAGCTCCTACTCTATAAATTTAACCTTGGAACGTTATGACTTCTGTCATGGATACTGGATACGCTAACATAACCTACAGCTAAAATGTTCAACCGAACATCTAATCAATAATTCAAGCATGCAAGCATCCATCCTCATCACATGCCTTTTAATGCAGACTGCTTTGAATGACAGACAAGCGTAGGTGTGTGTGTGTGTGTAGGTATAGAAATGGTAAAAGCAGAGGTGTCTCGTTACAGGTGATGATATTGCAGCTTAGATTGATGCTGCAGTTCTGCCTCTGGAAAGGAACCATTGACGTGGCTGCTCACAGCTGTCAAGAGAGGGAAGTACAGCTCAACATAGTTTTGAGATGGGTGGACACATTGTTTTAAACAAAATTAAACAACACTGGGACGATGGACATGTCAGAAATGTTTATTTATGTTTATGTGAGAGGTAGGGAGGAGAAAAAGGAAAATGAGAGCGAAGTTTTTATGAGTTTCTGAGAGATGATCGAAAGGCATTTAAGCCTAAAACATGTGTAGGAGGAATGCAAAGAGTTGAAACACAACAGCCCCGAAAGACATTTTGAATTCCTTTCCCACTGATTTTAGTGACACATTGTGAGGGGAAGCATTTCAGTTTCACATCATCCATCTCACCAAACTGAAACAGGTCCAGTCTGCATGCTGGAGTGTGGTTTGTGCATCTCGCTGGATTTCTTCATCACATCATTTTCTTTGCATAGAAAACCTCTTGATCTACCAGACTGGATCTCAACATAACTGACACCAATTCTTCACCTCTAGACAGAAATTGAACATTTAAATATGTGACAGCTGTAATGTTGAGGCGGAACTAACTCCCACACACACAGTTACCACAAAATGGGTGTAGGTCATTGTTAATGGCATCAAGAAATAAAAATGGTATCCATTGTTATTACAAGGAATCTGTCTCTCATTTGCCTCCGCCATAGGCCACATTTCATTAGTGCCATCAGCAAGGTAATTCAGAGTAAAATGTGACGGATAAATTACAGTGCGTGAGAAGCCTGGTAATCTTAGCACAATGCTGACATATCTAGCCCTGCTTGAGGGGGTGTTAATGAAGAAAATGAGACATTAGTCAAATTCTTATTTATTTATTTTTTCATAGCATCTTGAAATACATTTTCACAGGCAGTGTTAAGACAAACTAATATTGTCACAAAAATAATAACTTGACATTTAAATCGCATGTATGGATGCTGAACGAGTTCATCTGTAAATACAACTCATATTTAAAGGAAAACAGTCTCCTGTAAAGCTTTTAGTGACATCTAATACACCGAACCTCTTCACATCTGCCACCATTACAAGGATCAGTGTTAGTTTTAGATTTAAAAGTGCCTTGTTCCCTCTTGTGGGAGACATACTCTTTAACTTCAGCTCATACATTCACCTGACGAGTTATGCAGAAAGTTTTGGTAGGTGCAGAAGTATTTATGAAGTCAAACAGTACCTGCTGTAGTTGGAACAAGTGTTTTCAAATGCATCGCTGCCACGGTGGCAGCTAGTGTTTGACTCTGATTCACTGAGATGATGGATAGCATCTGCTCTACTACTACTCTCCCTGGCTGAATCAAATTGAATGTGCACACTGAAATAAAATGGGGGGGTGGGGGGATTCACTGGCTTGTGACGTCAAATACTGTGCCAAATGTCTCTGTGTACCTATATCGCAGAGGAAGTGGCTCCACCAAGCAGAAGCTACTAAACCACCACGTACTACAAATGTGAATATAATTTGAAAACAACAGAGATTGCTATGAAAAGCAGGTGGAGTTGATTAATTAGGCTTTTTTTTCTAGGTTCACTTAAAAAGATACTTAAATAAAAATACATATTTTAAGATAGGATCTATGTATAAACCATTCTGTCTTTAATATCCACTCACACACTGTTAGATCTAACAATGATGTTTAGCTAAATAGTGATGAAAAATGCAGTTTGCTGTGTAAAAAAATATTTGAAGAATAAAAAAAACTGCTGAGAGCTGTAGTGCAGGCATGTGCCAGCAGGGTTTCAAGTTTAGAGCTTTGCAAATAGTTATCAGGTGAATTAGAGGGAAAGCCACAGAGGGAAGGTAGCCATGGGAGTGAGATCTGCAAAACTCATTTTGGCAGGTAGTGAACGCTTTGTGCTGAGTTAGGCCAAAAAGTTCTGGATGAGGAAGAGACGCCCAGACATGCATCATAATGTAAAATTCTGTGGGGAGAAAGACTAATCGTTCCTTCAATTTGTGGTCTAGAACCATCTCAAGTGCAGTGTATTATAATGAACGATACAAGGATTTTGTTTGAGTGAAGGACGTGTAACTCTCTTGTGGTACTAGCAAAATTACTATACAGCCTATGGTTGAATATGTGTTACTTAAGGGGGGAAAAAAAGAAGCTGTATAATGTATCATATATTATACTAGACTGAAAAGTCTTTCATCAAACTAAACGTCACACCCTGGCTCATAACATACTGCTGCTGTGTGATTAACCCTGAAGCCCTGAGCTGAGACAACACTGATAATCATCATCAGGATATTTTTTTAGTGTTGATAAAGCTTCTCCAGAGTCACTGATAGCATTATACAACTGTTTACACGGGCTAAATAGTACTCCACATGTAAACCGAACCTTATGTGTAAGTGTTTGTTTCCGTAAAACTGAATTTATTAAGCAGATTTCAGCCCACAGTATGATCAGAGTTTCACTATCCTTGTCAGATAAAGGTGCTTTAAAATCTTAAAAGTGCTCAGAGGCTGCACACGATGTTTAGAAAACAAAAGCAAAAGTACACAATACATGAATATATTCTATTCACAATGCACATTATCATAAGACTCTTACAATACAAACAATTACAGCTGGAAGTGTTTACTGTGATTGTGTCTAATCCTCTGCAGGTTCCTCAGTTCCAGTCATGAGAGACATCGACATCAAGCACCACATGAAAGAGACATTTCTCTGTGATTATAACCTTTGCAATTAGACAATATTTGTTATTGTTTTAGGTTCCTAAATTAGAGCAAGTGGAGACAGAATGATCTTTTCCTCACTCGAGCACAGATCTTCAGCTCAGAGGATAGGAAGCACAGTGTAAACATTCAATCTGGTAACAGAAAGTGAAGTCTTTGATATCGGTCCCTATGGGCCGCATCAGCTTGGATTCTGCGATGGGGTTTTATGAATCCTAACAGAAGGCTCGTACTGCAGGGTCAGAGCTACACTGGGAGACGACACGTGCTGAATACATTTGAAAAACACGTCGCTTTGATATTCAGATCAGCCAGTATTCTGTTGGGAAGAGCTTTAGTATTATCATCCACAGGAGACAATCTATGAAAATGCATGTTGACTTTTTGCACTGACTAAAGGTATACATGGATGTTGCACACCAGCGCCTCCAGTCTCGCTTAATGGTTGTGTGTTGCTACGTCTGTTGTTACAGTGAAAACTTGGGTGAATCTAAAAATTAAGTTGTTGAAATAGAAGTTCAGTTCGGTTCATTTACATCATTAAAACAAATGATTCCATTTGTTGCAGTATCCAATGCAGGAATCAGTCAGCCAATATTACTGTGCTATCTTTTCTGTTACATTTCTATAATTAAGAGAATAATGAGACTGAATCATGTTGAAAAAAATACACTAGTATCTTTTCAGTGTCCTGGAAGGAACCTAACTTAACAATCAATAGAATAAACTAGATAAAAAAAAATCTGGGTTCAACCTTTAATTATATTACTTCCTACTCTTCCTCCAGATTTAATCATTGCACAAAATTAATTTCTCTACAGAAGCAAGAATATTGTAACCCTAAGGTTATATGGGTTCTGTCCTCTGTCTAATCACCAGATAAAACACCAGTGATTTTAATTATTGATAATTAACCTTATGAAATATGATTCATGCACCCATCCTCAGTCTTTTTCCTCTCTCTTCTTCAAATTTCTCATTAACATATCTCAAAAACATTTTTAATATCCCTACTATGTACGTTGTACTTCTTGATCTCATAGTTTTAAATACATTTGTTTTTTTTTTTTTATCTTGTTGCCTATAACAGTAAACCAGATGATCCCAGACCTTATCAAGAGCACTTAATCTAATCATCAAATACATGTTCTGGACATGATCTCATACAGTTCGACACTGGTGCATAATCTGATCTGATGTTATATTGAGCTGAGAGGTATCCTCCCTCGGTGATCGCTCTGCCTCTGCAGTCCAGTAATGTCACCTCATATCAGTTATATCATGCCCTACCTCTCATGTTCCCAGTCTAATTTCCATCGTCTGACCTAACCTCCCTCCACTTGAAAGGCCGATTGTAGAGATGTTGCTTTCTTCTTCCTAGGATCTCATTAGAATCCCCTTAGCCACTCGATTACTCCACCATCATCAATGATAAGTCTGTGTCATTTGCAAACCAAGACAAAAATAGACAGTACCTATGGTCAGAAAACAAACAGTAGTGAATTTCCGTGACTTTTCTACACCAAAGTGTTCACATTTATGCACATATCCATACTGCAGCTCATCATGATCCATCAGTAAAGGGGTTTTAAATTTAATTTCTGTTTTTCTGTGACTTTGTGGCTTGACTAACTAAAAAAATACAACATTAAAACATGTAACTGGTTTTATTGTTAGGACTGATTAGTGAATATTCATGCCCTCAGCATTGTCTCTCCTCACATGCGGAATACCATGCGTGCCGAATTCACAAGTAAAGTGATCAGGCCTCCAGGGCTCATCAGATGGCTTAGTGCCTCTTCATACACCCTCAGCTGCTGTGGCCGGCATAGGTTTGTGATTGCCTTGACAGCTCCATTAAAAAAGAGAAGGTGATTGCATTCTGTTCCATTCCCATAGCATGCATGACTAACCAGGCTCAGCAGTCAGTGGGAGGAACCCACTTGTGCTCTGTTCCATTGGGTTTATGTCACTTTTAATACAAAGCTTTCATGTTAGGATGGCTATACCTATCACTGCTGTCCTATGAACTGAGGTTGTTAACAAAGGGATTCACTGTTTTTACATGCATAGAAAGGAACAAGGCTCCTTGGAGAAATAAGAAAAGAAATCTGCGGTTGAATGTTGATGGTCAGTGACTAGATTTCTCCCTGTAATTCTCCCCCCATTTTTCAGACTAACACCACTCAATTATAGTACAGATTATTGATGCACATGAAGATTTGTTTTTATTTATTTTTTGATATTGTACTTAATATAGTCCACTACTAAAGCTAACCACTGAAGCTCTACTTTACAATACAAAATCAAATTGTTTGTGTCTCCAGGTCTTCTACAGACCATAAGGACGCTTCTTTGTGTATTTATTTCTATTGAAAACAGCGTTGAGTTCTGCACAACAGCTAGCTTGACAGATGCAGCAACAGTGACCAAGAGAGGTGGAGCTTAGCAAACAGTCAGTTTGTTTATATTTAGCATCTGACGTATTTTCCATAAAAGGTGGTTTGTTGTTTTCAAGTACTTTTTCTTTGCATTTGTAATTAATGTGGACATTGCCATGAAACATCAACATAGTAAAAGTATATAATGTTTCATGTGACTTATTGCACGTACGGAAAAGGAAAACAGGAACAGGACAGGAAAACATCTTCACAGTAAATACAATACATATATCCCTTTGCATAATAAACTGCAAGTCAGTAATGTGATCTCTTGCAACATTTTCCATTTCATTTTTGCAGTAAGCTTTTGAATAAAGCAAGTGTGTGTATGTGTGAGAGAGAGAACTAAGGGCACTTGCTGTGATAATATGAGGAACGGGCAAGGGAATTATTTTGTAAACAGAAATATTTAACATTTCTTTTTTACTCTAATTATGCCTGCCAACATCATCAGCTACAACAAGTATAAATAATGTTTAAAACAACACATGGACTTATTTTAGATAAATTTCCTCTTTTAATCTGTTTGCGAATATAATTTACATTTACAAGAAATTCAAGATTTCTTTTTTTAAGAGTGTTTTATATACATGCCCTCTTTTCAAAAACAGCTTCAAGGTCCAGATAAGAAAATGCACATGGCCAGGAAATCTAAAAAGAAAAATCCAGCTTGCTCAATTGGCTTCAGTGCCTTTCCCTGATTAAGGGTTTCTCATTAAAGCAGGGTGTGGGACTTTGACATAAAAGTGAATGTCTGTTACATTCGAGCACTCACCAAATGAGTTCACACAATACTGATAAAAGTATCGTGATGTAAAGCCTAGTTAAATCTCTGCATTTCTGAGTATAGTACATGCTTAAAAAATGGGTAACTGTGTGTTTCACGTCTGATACTGATACTCTCCATAGGAAAAAAAACCCTCAGTGTTCAGGGGAAAGATTATACAATCTAAAGAAAGCCTTCAGTCATGAGAACAAACAAATTACTGTTGATGTGGCTTTTCCTCATTGAAGAGCACTGAAAGAAGAGAAGAGACTTGAAGTCAGACACACGTCGCCTTCCTTCTCTTCGATAGATTAGATATGTTAGACTCTGCTGCTATTATATTTACTGTGTGCAGATAATGAATTATTGTCTTGTGACTGTAAGAATTTCCCAATACTCAGCATTGTGTGTGAAGACTGTCAGTTATCCAGGTCATGGTAATCCATTATGTACGTATCAAAGAAACATCTAAGAAGAAGCATATAAAATATCTCAGCAGTACCTATTATTTTATGGGCAGCATTGACTTTGTTGAAAACATTAAAATACATCAAACCTAAGTCAATAAAACATTAGTGAATATGAACGTAGGGTGTTGTAAATCTGAAGTTAACCGCAAACAAAATAAAACTTTTTTATTTGCAGAGTTACTCAGAGCTGAGAATTCTGCGTCCATTGGCATACTCACAGAGAACATTGTACACAAGGGGAATTATTAACACGGCATTAAAATTGATCCAACATACCAAGTTCACCATTGCTGAATTTGAAGCAAATTGGTTTGGAGGGCTATTTATTCTGATCCGAGAGCTGAATGCAGTGTCAACATCAGGATTAAACCCAAACAAGACAGATGGGGATCTCCTCAGCATCCCCAAATGCAAAGGGCTCACACTAAGCACCGTCACTTTATGACATCTCCATTTAAATCTGATGACTTTGATCTTGCATGTGGAATGGTGCTGTTAATTTCTTCTCTACAAACGTTGTCAGAGTCTATCAGATGACATTGTCCTTCTAAACACCAGCCAGGGACACATATTATTCTTGTCACGGATTATTCAATGTTACCTTTATGAATAACAGAATATCTTTGACTTTGCCTGTCCATGTTTTCTGTCACATCTTTGTGAATGAATCTGTGAATGTAGTTACACTGTTGGTTACCCGGCTGTTGAACCTTTTCCATTTTGTTCTGATCAAGTCAAAATGCTTTGATTCAGACTGTTTCAATTATGTCATTGAGCAATGTAATTTGGTAAGCCAGATTCAGGGAAACCCACAGTTAAAGCTACCAGAATTGTGATGGTCAGGTTAACACAGTTTGACAAAGCTGTCAGCAGCCCGGCAGGGGAGACGCTCTGCACTGTGGTAGGATTTCACCGTTTTGCAAATGCGTATATGGTCCAGTCATACACTCATTTTTATTTTTTATCCTAATCTTTTTACTTCCTTCTCTTGACTTTTTGTGATATGAATGCATTCAACGACTATTATGCACAATATTGAAAAACAGTTCACCAAGGTCCAAAATACTTGAATGTTGGAAGTTATTGCATATATTTGGGAGTCAGAAGGAGAAGAATTTGAACAAACTGCTTATAACACAGCCAACTGCAGAATGCCAATAAAAACCTCAATTCATATATAAAGCCAACTGTACACTTTAGGTTAGAGCCATGGAAAACAGTTCACTCAGTTCCATAAAAACTGCAGTTCAATGAAAATTTACTTTTTCACGTAGAACTTCCCTCCTGGTCCTTCTAGTTCACCTCTCCGCCAGTGTCTACATTCAGAAGACTGTGTAACAGGTGTGTGTGTTATTCTTTTTAATGAGTGTGGCCAAAGGGTCATCAGCAACTGCAGAGTTTTAATCACAGTACAGGTAGTTATGCGACAGGGCTTATTAATGTGATTTGACAGCGTTAAGTTCAGGTTGAACTTAACAACAGTGATAAAATCCTAATTTATTTGTGGTTCATTTTTAAGATAATGTTTTTGTCAAAACATGACTGTTTTAGAGGCAGCCATTCCAATCCCAGGGAATTGCTGACAATTAAATGAAATTATTGAAACAGTCAAATCTAACAGAAACACGCAAATTAAGAAATACAACTGTCAAAAAGCTAGATGTCAATTTTAAATCTTTCATTTTGTTTTATTACTACATGCAGATGGCTGCTGCAGTATCGTGTGGATCATTGGCTGCAAATGGAATTTGCACACAACTGTACACAGAAAACACAATGATGGTTGGAACCTTATGTCCAAAAACAAGTGCTTTCAACTTAAAAAGTGATAGAAGAGTCATTATCGTCATATCACAGTCATATTTTAAACTCATCATCATCATAGAGAAGGTTCCTCTGAGGAAAAGTGTCCACAGGATTATCAGACGTTCAGTACCTGACTACAAAGAGAGTCCTGCATTTACAGAAGATACATTTGTACCAAGTTTGTCTCAGCCTCTGGAACACATACCTGTAATGTCTTATAATCTATATTGTTCCTGGTTCCACCTCTTATCCAATTGCAAGTGTGGTTTTAGAATTTCCAAGTGTGTTTTGGAACACATACACCCACTGCTCAGTGTGCCTTGAATATGATTGTTGCGCCATGTATATAGTGTATTATTTATATGTGATTCATTCAAACCAACATGTGTCAACAGTGTGTGAGCAACTGAAATGTTTACATACAAAGAGTAAGTACTGAATGTGGCTACATATTCCATACAGTTTACATATCTATGCAATGTTGTCACCCGGGGGCAAATAGCTGAAGTCATGATGTCATGTCAGGGTTAGCCTAGGTAACTCGGTGCCATCATTCCTGGGTTTCAACCATATATATCAAACGTAGTGGCTTTCTTGTCTCTTAGCTCTTTTTTGAAGTTAGTTTTTCAGTTTTCTTTTTGTCTGTGCTCACCATTCAGTTGTCTCTCTGCTGCTGTTATTACAGTCATGTCTGTGCTAGCCAAGACCACTTGACTTCTCTGTCAAGCTGTGACATTTAGTCCATGAACGTCTGGGGCTTATGAGAAATGATGTTCCTTAAAAGCCACTAAAGAACCTTGAAAACTAAATATTGAACAAACAATGAGTTGAAAAAAAGAAATATGACCACCACTAATAATGCTTCAGCATATGTCCTTATATAAACATATGAAGATGGATCTTTGAAATTCTTACAAGAAAAAAAAGACCTGGAAATGTTTAACGTTTTCACAAAATTAACTGCCTGCCTTTCCAAATTGTAGTTATTTTAATACTGGGTATGAGTTCAGATGGAAGTGACATAAATAAGCAAAATGCTTTGTTTAATAATAGAGTGTCAAGACAATAATTATCACCAACCAAAACAAGGAAATACATCCAATTACTATTTTTGATAAAAAAATATTTTAATTCACTGTTTTTGATAATTAAATATAGTATTTTTGACTTCATTACATTATCAATAGAATAACTCCATTTGTAATTTCCACCTTTTGGAGGCAATTACACGGCTGCTGTAATCTCATCAGTCAGGGAGACAGTCAGAGAGACAGCTGTTGGAGTGTTTCTTTCTTATCTCTTGCGCTCGTTCCTTTTTCCTCCTCTGTCTTTCACTCCTCCCCTCTCCTCCATCTTCCTCAGGCTGGGTGGCTGGCATGTCTAGTGACAGCAAGTCCTTGGCTCCATCTCACATCGGCTCCTCCTTTTCATAGCACAGAGCGCCTGTGCTGACAGTTATCAGAACTATGTCTGCACCGTTTTTTTGTTTTGACATTAGTCTGTCCTTCCTTCTGCACCATGAGCTGTTGGTCAGTTTAAGTCATCAGCTCCATAATTGCAAATAGAACAAGCAGAAGACAAGTGAGTAAAAAAAAAAAAAAATCAATTCTATCTCATCTCCATATGGAAAGCCCAGGTTGCTGTAGTAAAACGTTTCTCCCTTTCTCAATTCTCCAGTGAACCACATGATGAAACATTAATAGAAGGGATATGAACATTAGAAAACCATGTGTTGACGGAAATGCTCATGTAACGCCTGCAAATTGCAAATATGGCCCAAAACTCTTACTCATCAAATATAAACAAATGTAGCTCCAATAGAACCCACTTTCAGGTTCACCTTGGTGCAGTGAGAAAAATTTATTTCTGTGCATGTTTTCTCCGTCCAAATGACAGATCCTTGGCAGTGCAGTGTCCTGCCTATGAGTGGTGTGTCAACCACGTTTATTTTGGATGACAGATGCAATCTGCCCCTGCATCAGCTGACGGGTCAATCTATATCTCATTACTCTTTCCTAACAATATCATCTTGGCTGAGATTTACAAGGTGTGGTAATAAATTCAGTCCAAGTGATACCATGTGGGGCTACTTTAGCAGAGCACCCCTCGCCTGCAGTGTAGCAGCAAATATAGTGGATCTCTTTTTATTTATTTATTTGCCACTAATGCAGAAACTTAGATATTTAATTCCATTTCACACCATAATATGTTTACTCTTCATTTTCATCTCATCCTCTACCTCAAAATCCCTCTCCCCCCTCTTTTGCTATTATTCGCTTTTTTTTTCAGGGCAGTGCTAAAGCGGGCTTTGCTCGTTTGATTTACTTTCTATTAGGGGATTAAAAATCAATTATGCAGGAAGCCATGCGTAGGCGTGATTATAGCTGCACATGACGGCACCATTCATCACAGGACCACTCATCTCTACAGCCGTTAGTTACACAACACACACCAGGACAGCCATCTTTTACCATGAACTCTGCCCTCATCTTTTACACATTACAAATGAAGTCGCTCCACCATATTTTATAAAGATGAACAACTTGACTACTTTTGTGGTTTACAGCCCCTCAATAGAGAATATAAAATGACCAAACCACTAAATGTATTATCCACTTCCTAAACATTAAAAAACAAAAGAATAATTTAGAATTGGAATGAATTAACATCTATAATATAGCAATCCCAGAGCCAATTTATCGAGAATTGAACATTATAAACATGCTTGACAAGGCCACAAAATAGTATGGAAATATCAGTAAGATAATAAAAATCTGTCAAATGAAAATATTGCTGGATGCTTTTGAGATTACAGACTTGAATAGTGTCTCAACCTTATTCTGATTGAGGCATTCTCCACCCAGACTGTCTGACCTACGTTTTAGAACATAGTCATGGATGTAATTACTAAGATGAAACAAAATTACCTCTTCATGATGACTTAGGTGCATCCTTCAATTATCTAAAAAAAAAAAAAAAAAGACAAACGTCAGGGTAAAAACTAATTAAACAAATGGACCTTTATTTTTCAAAGTGTATTATCCAAGCACAGGTGCTGACTATACATGTATAAAAGATTAAAAGGTTAAATCATATCAAATACTTGTTACAATAAATGGAACATCATTCTAGATATTGAGATATGTCATAAAATATTCTAAACTCAAACTTCACTCACTGAAGTCTCACATTTTAAATTCTACTTTATTTAAATATTATGAGATGTCAGACATGGTTAACTTTAATTATGAAATTCTGTTGTAAAAATCACTATGCTGCATGTTAATGGACTAATCTGCAGATGTCCTTGACAGATGATTATGTGCAGTTGCATATGATTGGACAATGGCCAGTGATTATAGTATGTTTTCATTTTTTATATATGGCTTTATCTTGATTAGTATTACTTGTCCTTTCTGTTAATTACACTTGACCCCATCAGATAATCCTTAAAGGTGACAGAGAATCAAAAATCATTTTTACCTTTTCTTTGTTGAAGAACGGTCGTCCACCCACATTCAGGAAGATGTGGAAAGTGCTACAAATTCTGAACATCTCCTTTTCATAGAAATTCCTCTTTTAGAAATGTTGCTAGAAAATGGGTCAATTTCAAAAACGGTTGTTTGTGACGTAAAATTTATCTCGCTGCCCTCTCACTCTGATTCCATTCCTGCATCCTCAAAGGTGATTAGCTGTAAAAAGGATGGCCTCTTCATACCTGAAGCTACATTCATTAGAGTGACAGTGAAGGCAGCCAATCAATGTCAAGTGCTTGAATTTAATAATGAGGTTGCCAGTTGATGATGTTGAAAGATGCCAAATAGGTGCAAAACCACGCGTTTAAAATCCTCCACCCAAAAATATCTTTCTGAGAGAAGTTTTTATGAAGCTTCTGAGGCATTACACATCCAACCAAAATTTTATTGTGTATATGTCACATCACAGAACAAGGATCAAAACCCCGTTCAACCGTTCTGTCATCTTTAAACCCAATGTTTCTTTTCAGTATTGCTAAAATGAGATTGAACTGTAACTTCCTTTAAATCCCAATGGTCCATATTTTTACACAACCATAATACAAAGTGCTGGGTGTTTTGGCACCACTGACTGTTTATTTCAGAGTATTCCTGGACTGGACAGATAACATGGAGGCGCAGCATGCTGGGCACATTGTGTCTTCTCAAAGAGGCTCAGGTTTTTCAGACTACTCGTCTGTGGTGGCTAGCACAATGTAGTGTGCAGTGGTGTGCTGGGGAGAAAACATCAGTGCTGGGGATGCAGACAAGACAAACAAGCTGGTGATAAAGGCTGTCTTTGTGGCTGGGCTGAGTCTGAAGACCCCAGAGGCCTCAGCACAGGAGAGGAGGAGAGGAGGAGGAGGGACAAACTGAACTCTACGTTAGACAGCCCCTCTCCTCCTGCCCTTTCTATCATGTGCTGACACAGCTACAGAGCCAGAGCATCTTCTCCCTTGTCCCTCTGAGGTGCAACACAAAAACATAGATTTTTTTGGGTCTGGCCAACATCAGACTTCTTCCTGTTCAAATGAATGTTGCTTCAACTACTGAAGCGAGAGTCAGAGCAGAGAGACTGCACTGCTCTGTGTTGGCCTAATAAGCCTCCACGTCCTGCTCTCTTTGTGCTCTGAAGTATCCTATAAATACATTGTTTTAGCTGGATGTACATTTCTTGTGCATAACTTACTGCATGTGAAATTTTCTCACAAAACATTATACTAATTGACTGATTTTATTTTTGTCCTCTTTCTTTCTTTCTTTTTTTTGATTATTATTATTCTTTCTCATATTGCCACCTATCTGCTCTCTGTAGCCTTAAAGTGAATTCAACCCACATTTACATAATTTATTCATGTCAATGTTTGCATAATGTAAGCTCTAGTACTACTTCTCCTACTTACCTGTGCTACCTCTGCACGGCCTTTTACTAGACGTTATAAATTATCAGCATGTTACATGCCATAGGATAAATTCCATATAGGGTGTATGACAATAGCTACATATTTTCAAACATAAAACAGAACTGTTTTATTTAGTTTTCCCAATAAATTCTCAAATAATCATTTTTCATTTAAATACAGATACAAATAAATATTCTATTTCAGTCAGAGACCCTTAAGTCAAGAAGGTGACTTAAGGGGTCAAGACGGGTGTTCAGTGGTCAAACGAAGCATGTCAGAAGACGTCAGGTTAAAATGGTTACATTGTACGCCTGCGTCATTGTGACTGGTTGTCAAATTGCATGAAGCAGCAGATTCCAGTCAGTTAATGTAAGTGCAATTATTCAATATTTAATTGAATAGATATAAATAGCAGTCAAATAAAACTTTAACCCTCTGCTAAAACCCAGACAAGGACATGATTTACCATATTAAATCATCTAAGACTGAAGTATTAGTCAATATTCACAAGAAAATTTCACTCTATTCCTTTCATTGTTAAATATTTGCCAGAAGCAAATGGAAGATGCGCTTTCACATCAATAAATGTGGTACATACACAGTCACTCTCTACAGTTTCATATGTGATGCACATGTACACAAACATACACACACACACGCACACAATCATCACCAGCCTTTTCATGCCTATAAGAGTCCAGACTTCTGGAGAATAGCACGTCTGTTTACTCTGAAAGGTTCAAAGATAATTTACCTGGATTAGAGGAGCCATCTGTGCCTGCCATCCCAGATTGCTTTGGAGGTGTCTCAATAAATACTGAGCAGGCTGCGTGGCAGGCAGTGCAATGAAAAGGCAGCGAGAGGTTTACTCTAAAAAGCAGGACTTAATGCCCATTTTTACATCAGTTACTGCTCGGTGCATGGTGATGACATACCATGACCTCTCTTCAGCAATGGTCTTCTGAAACCAGGTCTTGTTTGGCCCACAGCACAGAGAATTGAGAGATTCTTCTTCTCCTCTTCACTTATCGAAACCAAACACACACTGAAGAGAAAATAATGGAACAGTGATGCTTTTCATTGTTTTGTTTTTTCACCAGCACAGTGAATTTTAAATGAAACAATGACTAGGGGGTTAAAGTGCTGACTTATAGGTTTGACTCTGTTTGTTCACATTCACATTAGGTGAACAGTTTGGGGGCTGTGTACAAGGGAAAAACGGCCTCAAATTTCACACAGTTCATCGAATATCAATGTAAACAACTTCAAATTGCAGCTAAAGGTCAGCACTTAAACATTACAGTTTCATTTTAAATCCACTCTGCTGGAGTACACAACCGAAACAACAGAAATGTCACTGCCCTAATTTTTTCCGACTGCTCTGATGAGGTGTTCATAAATATTGATCAAGTTTGTGACAAAATCATTTCCTTTCTGGACAGGTTAGTCATATAGACTGATGTAATGAGGCTTCCATGCAGACAGCCTGAAAATCAAACTGTATGGCCACATTGTGGCATCAAGGTTACTTAGACCTGCTGTTTGTTCAATTTAGAGCAAGCCAGTATATAAGTCAGCTACTTTACATTTGGTGCCCATATGAATTGGTGTGAGTGAAACCCAAACCAATTTTTTGATCTTATAATGCTTCATTACAACAGCTAATGTAAAACGTTTTGTGTGACTGCTTATTTAAAATAAGCTTGGACAGCCATAGACAGTCGTTGCTACTGGGAAAATGGTGGTCTTGTAAAAAAGAAATAAAGAAGCATTAAACCTGCCTAAGGTGAAGGTATTGATTTTTAAAAAGGCTGCATCTGGTGGTTTCTCGAAACATGCTGAGGTGCAGAATCACCTCCCATCCCTATCTCACAAACTCACAACCCCCTAGCACATTACCTTCTTGTAGCCAACCCCCTCCTTACACATGTGCGCCCACACACACACATACACACATTTTATTGAAACCCATTCGAATGTGTACTTAGTTTTACAGTCATTAGATTCAACACTGGAGTTGGAGGAAGTTATCACTAAATTCAGTGAGACGGCTGTAGAGGCCTAGGGAAACACGTAGAGCTGCAGTGGATAGAGATCCCACTGAAACATTAAGAAGTATGCTAGTGGTCAAACTGCATTACGCTCTCAGTCCAATTCAGATTTAGATATTCAACCATATTCAGTCTTGTCTCGTTCAATCACCTTTTCCAAGGTGAAATATCAGGAGACTGGAGGTGGCAACTGAGCAAAACCTACATTCAGGAAATAAATTGTTGCTGCTATCCTTGCTGTGATTAGAGTGGAGAAGATTGGACCTGAGCCATATCTGGATTATTTCCCAACTGCTGCAAACAACAAAATGAAACTGCTGAATTCAGTTTGAGAGATGTGGAAAACGTGGCCAGCTACATCACACTGTGCATACATGTGAACTTGAACATACACAAGTTTTCTCACCCGTGGCCACACGTGCCTACACACTCCCTCGCTTGCTTGCCAAAGCTATGGCACATAAAGTGTTTGTATTGGGACTATAAAGAATGCAACTCATGCATCTATGCCATAGATAAACCTGCTTTAACAAGGGTTGGGGGGTCCATTTTCTGCTGATGCTGCATACACCCATGGATGCACACATCTTTCTTTGTTATACACACTGAGATATATGCATGTGCACAGACATTAAGCACACATCACATACTCAAACAAAAATGCTGTAGATGTTCCGGTTCTGTGCATGAAGGCAAGTGACAGCCTGGCATCATCAGTAACAGAAGAATGTATCATTATTAGGTTTTACTACAACAGGGTATCATTTTCTCCTTATAATGTCATGATGTTTTGTAAATAGTACATTTTTGAAATGAAACCTAAAAGTTCAGTATGAGACCGTTATAGTGCTCCTGCTTGTGTATGATGATGAAATACACTTTATTCTACATCAGATGCATTGTATCCTTGTACTGGCAGAGTTGAGGTATTTTTTATTTTAAAAAAGCAGTTTTTCAGAACTTGCTGTCAGGTAGTTTCTAAAAGATTTTAATGATTCATGAGTCATTTTGCTGTATTTCAAAGTAAGAGTGAAGCGTTTGATTCCAGGATGAGACTAGGGGGTGCTGCTGCTTTAGTTCAGACTTCTCACGCCATTACCTGAAAGCATTTAGAGAGGGGGAAATGAGGTCACACAGTGCCTGACTTCAGTGAGGGTACAGAACCAGAGGCTCCTGCTCTCACTGTATCTTCACGGGTGCAGGGTCCTGTGTCATGTTTTGGTCATTACAGTTCTCACCCCATCTTACACAGAGAACGTAAAAAACCCTGACCCCTTTTAGAGTCACATTACTGAACTGAAAACAACACACACACACACACACACAGGCTGTGCTTTCTCTGCCTCTCTGTCTCACAAAACAATTTTTTCTCTGTCTCTCTCTCTCACTCTCTCACACACACACACACACACACACTTTCTGACACAGGGGAAGACAATAGATGACATATTTCCCGAGGAGAGGCAGCTAGTGTTATTTGTTATAATTCAGCTCTAATTTCAATATTTTCAAACCTTCGCAGGGATATATATGTGCTGTCTGAAAGAGCATCCATCTTGACCGAGCCCTGGCTGGCCTCAACCGTGCTGGTGTCACATGATCGATGTTTTCCCTGGCCTCCCGGCATCTTCGGGGGTCACATGGGCTTCTGTCAAGCTTGGTTAATTTTGCACTCTCAGCTTCACCGCTATTAGCATATGAATATCCTCCTGGCCATACATATTCTACAGCCATGCAAGGGCATTTCAGAAAGTGGTCCTTTTTAAGAGGAAATCTGAAAAGACCGGAGGGGACGAAGAGGAGGAAAAGGAGTAGATGGGGGGCTTGGCAAGATGTTTTCACAGCTGTCATGGTGATGAATTAGGCACTTATGATTAATCTGTATTTAAATGTAACATTACCATCACCAGACAGTTAGATCCAGCCCATTTTCAGTGGGCCGTGGCCGTCTAACAGCAAAACATGTTGATTATATTGAACTCTACCGAAAGGAGCAAATCAAACACTGACGATGTTATTAGCCCTATTAGATGAAAGTCATTACTTAAAGGTTATACACGGGGAGCTTTCAAAAGATAAAAAATTATTAAGCTGTACTAATTTTTACCTTTCAAGATGTGCAAGATGTAATTCTGGTGAGCTCCAGCTTCATGATCCCAGTGTTGTAGTGAAATGGAGAGAAGCTGAATGGGTTGCTATAAAAGCTTCCTCATCCATTGACTCAGTGAGGACAAACTCTCCTCCCATCTCCATTGTGTGCCTACACGCCAGCCTTTTAGAGCCAAGTTAGCGTTAAAGTGAGAGTTGGGCTCCCACCCCGGCCATTTAGTTCCCACACGACCTTGCGGAGATACAAAAGGCGGCCACGCCGAACAGCTGCCCACTGGGGCGACAGATTTATGCAGGCCAAATCAAACCTCTAAAACTCCAACAGCTGACCTGAGCGGCAAAGAGAAATAAAAATCACAATGTGCATATTATTGCTCTTCAGAGGCTCTCGTCCTCTCCAGTTCAAGGCTTCAGCTGTCATTAGTGTTCACAAGAAGAGCTTTCCCATATGCTTCTGTCCACAGATGTTATGATTGGGACATAACATGTTATGACTGCACATTCCCAAACAGTGTTACGGGTCAAGTGAGGGACAGCCTTAGTAGGAGTGCTAAAGGGAACAAGTCACCACCGAGTGCTGTGGTTATAGATGCTGACAGAGTTCAAACATGATCTGATGTTAACTATGCTTGGCAGGCTGAAGTGACAGAGACTCTACACCGACTCTACTTTCCTACTTTTTTATCAGTTTAGTTAAGTGCTAACATAAAATAAACAATGCCACACATCTTGAGGGAATAGTTTCACCAACCATATTTCATTTCTTGCCGAGAGTTAAATGAGAAGATAGATGTTACTGTCACATCTGTGTGGTAAAAATGGAACTGCAGAAAGGAAACAGGTGAGAAGAGTTAGCATAGCTCTGACCAAAGGCAGCAAAAGCAATTGGTTAGCAACTCTAAAATACATTCTACCAGGTTTGTTTAAGACAAACTGTTCAATGAGCTAGCTGGTGTTCGTATCTTGGCCAGGTTTTCTAAAAAAGAGAAGCATATTTTTTGGATCAGACATAATAAGAGTCATCCTGTCCTCTCAAGGCAGTGTCCTACTAATAACTGCCAGTGCCATAAACATGTCCCTTTAACACTGACACACTGTATATCGACTTCGATCTGATGCCAAACCAATCCACAGACTGTCTTTATTGGCGTTGTTTATTTTTGGTTTGCTGGATGTTCTTCTGACAATTCCTTATTGCCAGTTACTATGAAAACCATCTGTTTTGAAGAGATCCGGGGCCATGTTGGCATTATTTACAACCTCAGGGGTATTTTAATGTATAAGGAGCTACTGCTGTTTACTGTATTTGTGATTTGAGATGGTCAAACCTTGGTTTTGAATTTACATCCATGAATTCACGTTGAGATTTAATTTAAAGAGGCGTCTAAAGGTGGCTGATTGAAGGGTCCGTGGAGATTGTCTTAGTTCCTCAAGGCTGAGCTGATAGAAGAAAGGGGAGATAAGAGCGCCAGACTTGACTGTGATTAATGGGTTGGTATGGCTACCCATCTCATGCAAACCAGACGACGTTGTGTAAATTATGCTTAAAATATAAAGCTGTCTGAAAAGACTTTGTACATTTCTGCTCGAGGCCCCTGTGTTTTACTGTGTATTCATGACATCAAAACAGAGGGAATGGAAATAATTTGACAAGTATTTGGCAGGTGGAGGTTTTTTAAAGGACAGGAGCAGGTAGGATGGGGCACATTTTGATAGGGAAGCCACAGAGCCTGTATAATGTGAAAGAAAAAGAAAGATCTGATTTAAATTCACATGTCCCCACCTTGAATTTTCATTCACCCAACGTGAATGCCAACATTTTTTGACCTTGCCTTTATGCCTGCATGCTAATTTATACAAATGTAAGCATTTTCTTTCCCCTTCATGCTCTGTAACTGGAGTTTGTTAGATTTTTCTGTGTGGGTGGGGTCCTGCCTTGAAACACCCAAATCTCTCCTTCTCCTTCTTTGTCCCTTGGGAGTAGAGACTATGTGAAAATACAAGACAGAGGAGGGGGAAGACTGAAATTAAAGCTTTGCAGTGGTTCACTGCCTCTTCACTTGAATTAAAGACATCCATGCATTTTGTTAAGGAAAGGAGCGTTTTAATGGAAATGTATACAGTGTGGCAAATGTCTTCATAATGCTCTGCTGATAAAGAAACGGGCAGGGGGAAGTAAAAGGAAAAAAAAGAAAAAGAAAACTTGATGTGTTTTGAAGGATAAACAGAAAGGGTAAATATTAACAAGGTAAATAGTTTGGATATGTGCCTCCCTCATCAAAGCTAATGCCCTGCTGTGTAAATTTGGCAATGTCTTTGTGTGTAATTGATTTGCGTACAGGATGATAAGCTGTGGTTTGCGATAAGAGGATGGTTCGAGGACACTTTTGTTTGAGGAAAAATTGGAATTTCAATCCAACTATTTCACTAGTCCTTTTTTTTTTAAAAAAAAAAGAAAAAAAAAGACAAATGTAAATGAATTATCACAAAGAATGGGTTGAACATCAAAATAATCAGACTTAATTTTAGCCAGTAATACTGAATCCAATTATTCCATTCATTTTCCCTCAGCACACTAATAAAGTCCACTGAAATCTCTGCTGAATATGAATTAGCCATTTTTCTAACATCCAGAGGTTAATGATATGAAGAGCTGCATGTGTATTGTATACTTGATGAGTAAGAGCTCTTGCAATCAATCCCTGCAGGCATATGGTGTAAGTCAATGTGCAACTACCTATATTGTAATGATAGAACAGTAATAATGAAGTACCGTCTCAGTCAGTGACATTCATTTGGATCTTATCAAAGAAGTAAATATGTTGAAAAATTACAAAACAAAACATTTTTTCAACTGTACCCACCATTCTTCTGTTGCTGATTGTATTGAAATATAACAAGGAGAATAACAAATAACCACATAACTATGTGGATGTTAAGGTGAATGGGAAAATATCACAGGATTTCCTTGACCTGACCACAGCTCAAATGTCCCTAATTGCTCTTGTGTAGCATTTACACCTTATGTACACAAGCAAATACTTTACAAACACAGTCAGGTGTCATTCAGTCAAACAACTGACAGTTAGCAGATATTCTGCTACAGTAAAAGTCCATCTCTCACTGCTGTATATGTTCATGATTTCCTTGTTCTTTTCCTCTGTCCATCTTTGTCAGTTGACAGTTATTCTACCCACTGTTTCTTACTGTTGCCTCCTTATCCTATATTTATTTCCTCCAATATTTATGTCCTTCTCATCCATTCTTCTTACAGTGTGTGGTGTGTAGAGTGTGTGAAGGCTGAATCAGCTTTCTGTGAAGTTAAACAGAGGTATTTCCAGGAATAACTCCAGAAAAGCAATAAAAAGCAGCTGAGGCTTAGGCAAAAAAAAAAAAAAAAAAAAAAAAAAAAACTATAGATAATAGGAAAACTGTGTTTTATTATTAAAACAGGGCAAGATCAAAGTCCATATAACCATGCAAACAGCTGTCAATGCTCAATAGAACAGCAGACGTGAAAGACTCTCTTCCTTCCCTCAATATTCTTACTTTTGTCCATCATCCTTTAACAGGGGCAGAAGGCTGCTGGTGTAATTACAAAAGCAGAGAAGCTTTTTTTGTGGTGTGTGTTCCTCTTAAAATCAACCTCAGTGCCTCTCAAATTGCTAAATGATGAAGTAACAGACATAAATTATAGCCTACCACCAACACATGTGATTGCAGGGATACAGTGTTTAAGTTTGGTGTTGTGTATCAGCTTGAATAAAAGCTTTTGCCTTAAATATACAGCAGTGCTACTTGCAAATTAAGTGTGATCAAACTTCTCCCTGTTTCAAAGGATAGGGCTATCCCCAAATCACACAGGCGCAGAGGATAAATCATGACAATATGGGTAATTTGCTTTTTAATTTTTCCATCTTTTCCTTTAGCAGAGGTTTCATAGTAACCCTGATAAACAGAAGAAAATATAGCAACATTTTTATCAGAGATGTTTATCTGACAGGTGCAGATGTGCACACACAAGCACATGAATATAGATTGTACCAAATGTCATGTATATACAGTTAACTGGAAACAGAAAAGGTAATATATATATATATATACATGTCTGAGTGTGTATTTTAAAAGCATTTTCTAATTAAAATTCTGCAGCATTGTTTCATTGTAAATGATTTTTACCTTTAGACATAGTTACAAAATTAAAAAAAAAAAAAATAGGGAAGAGTTAAGAGTTTATGTGACCAGTTAAAGAGAAGAAGTAGCGGATAAAAAAAAAGTGCTCTGCTTCACTGCCAGTCAAGCTGGCTGACCATGACACTGTGGACCAGGTGGCAGCAGATGGCGGTGACAGGTCTGCATTGGTCTGAGGCTGCAGAGGAAAAACTAAACACACGGCTGTGCTGTTACAGGAGACAGCAAAAGCTTTTGGAGAGAGCTCATAGTGACTGGCAGCTGATGTTGCTCACCTGGGAACAAGTCAGAATAGAAACACAGATTACAGATACTGGCTGGAAGAGAAGCCACAAATATATGAGCAGACTGACCCGCAACAAACATTAAGGACTGACAGCTATGGACACGCCAACCCAATCGTTTATTTAAAAATACATTTCATTGCTACTGTGCAAGTCTTTTTCAAGTACTGAGAAAAACCTGTACTCAGCAGTTGGTTTTACACTCACATATGGGTCGCCACTATTGTTGTTGCTTTAACAGCAGGGAAACAATTTGTTAACACAGTTTCTGCCCTTAAGTGAAAATCACTGTTAAGTCTTCTTAGAGGCCAATTCACAATCAAAAAAGTTGGTGAGTACATTTTTCTCGCCTCAGTTTTGTAGCACTCTTTTCTGAAGTTGTTAAGTTGAGTGGGAGGCTGGAACTCTCTGTCATATTGCATAGCGGCTGTAACATTTTTGCTCAGGGATTGTTTTTTTCTCTCTTTTTACTTTTTGTGTTTTTTTTTTTTTGTCTCAGAATCTGTGCTGCACATTGCAGACAAATAGAATAGTGATTTGCTCTCTGGATTTCTTGCTTTTCATTCATCATTCAATCATAGTTCTTCTTTTCTAGTAACTTTACATCAACCTACCTAAAAATTTACCTAGACATTTGTTCAACATTTGAAAGTTTTGGTCTATTTATGAGCCATTTTTCAAGCTGTTTAATTTCAGTCTCCATGCGATCCACAGCCCCCAGGCATCATACTCGCTAAAAGCTGGTACTGGTTCCTTCCTTTCTAACCCAAATGCCACCTGCATAAGTATTTCTGTCTGCATAAAAAGCTAAAAAAAAAAAAAATTTAAGTACCACCTGCTGTATATGAAACTACTACAAAGTGTTTTATTTGAGTCAAATAAATAGACCCACTACTGCTCATGTTGACCTTCTTCTACCTACCTTACTACCTGATAGTTAGCAAAGCCAATGAATTTCCAGTACCACATTGCTTGATAGTTAGTGTGTAGTTCTGTGATGATAACAATCACAAATCTCTCATTTGAAGTGATACATTTTAAAAGCAGAATGTCGTTACGTGCAATAGACTGATCCATTTACAGGTTTGAAGCCAGTTATTGTCAGTTTTAGGACTTTGTTGTTGATTTATCCTTTGTTAAAGCCCTTTCAGTCACTGATTGGAGATCTGTTTTTTTAGGGTAGAATTCTTCATAAATTACTATTAGAACAAAGCTTTAGAGTTATTAAGTTGGAACTGACATGGCAATTATTTTTAGGAGATTCTCCTAAATTGGCCACTTAGGAGCCGCTCTAAACCTTCAAATAGTTTGCTATTACAGTAACAAGACTTCATTGCCACAGACAAAATGTTCGTTATATACATGTGTTGGTTCAAAAATAAATAAATAAATAAATATCCCAACCAATATTATGAGATTAATTTTAACTGTATATATCCTTGGAAGAATAATATTAATATAAACACACTTTACATATATCTTGAAGTCATACTGTGTAGAAAACTAGCAGGATGCTGCACTTATTATAGAGTAAATGACTATGTTTGCGGTCTGGTCAGACACTGCTGTGTAATTTCAATCAGCCAAACTTCCCCCACATAAAAAGCGCAGCTCATTACCACTCACCTCTGTGGACAGACTGTTTTGTTCCCTTGATTGGAGGGCCTCAGCTCCAATTAATATCTTAGAAGGCTGACATTTCAAACAAGGCTCCATCCTCTCTTGTTTGGAGCGCGGTGCCTCATTTAATGAAGGTGCACAAATAGGAATTTCTGGTGTGGTAGATTAGAAGTGTTTTCTTTTTCTTTTTTTTTCTTTTAATGTTGCAGCAGGTGTGTTGAACGTTTTACCCTTTTTTCACCTGGGATTTTTAGCTTCACCAATGAGGTTGCATTGCCAGAGAAGACCAAAAGCCAAAGAAGGTATAAAATTTTGGTGCATATTTGTTTGAAGGAGTAGATCCAGGATTATAAAAATCCTGGATCCTATCCTTCATATTTTAAGGAATGATTTTCAACATTTTCATCAACTTCTCAGGAAATATAGGAAACATATAATATCCTTGTGTTCAAATATGAAACATATTCATATTGTTCATATTTGACATGTTAGTTTGTTTAATTTGGTTCAGAACTTGAAAAATAATCATTCAGATCTGATGGATATGCGTAGGATTGTTTAGCCTTGGTTGAGGTTTGTACTCCAATGAGTGCCATTCTAGTTAAAAAACTGTGTCTTGTGAATTGCAGATCATTCATCAATGTGATTCAAAAGCAGTGGATGCTGATCCTTGTGGGTGTTTGGGTTGTCATTTTAGTAGTTTTTGTTTGATTGTTATTTAGTTTGAATCTTTATGTAGTCTTTGTTAAGAAATCTTCACATCATGAGGAAAACCTTGATTTAAAGAAGCCAGAAAAACAGGATGAAAGAATATATGGTATTTAAAAAGATCTGCAAAACTCCACTGTTTATTAAAAGATCCTGTGTTATGCTCTATTTGGTATAACAGCATATATAAGAGCAGGAGAAGGCCCGAGTATAAGCCCATCCTCCATTACCTGCCTGCGGCTTAATGTTTAAATTGGGCTGGTCTAACGTAAGCTCCTTTATCCTCTTTTGTTCCTCCAGTGTAAAATGGTGATGTCCATGTAAAATGATGTTTCTGTAAAGGAAGCTGAATTTTCTTTCTGCATGAGTGCACTGGAAGTAGCCATCTTCTGAAAACTCAGGTCTGACGAGCAAGAGCGTATAATAGCCACAAATATGAAGGTCCACAGGAAACTGATCAATCATGTTAAAAAACAAACAAACAACAATTTCAATTGGCTGCTAAAAAAATAGGGTTTGTCCAGGGTACACTTTGCTGTGCTCCATGGGAAATTTCGAAGCTATTAATTACATTGTAGACTCAGGTCACATGCTCTGCAAACGTTTGTGGACTTCTATGGCTGGCATCACGGCAGTTTGAAGTGTATGAGAAGTATATTCATATAAAGTTCAAATATAGTTTAAAATTGGTTAAAACTTAGAGGTGTCAAACTCATTCCACAAAGAGCCGTGTGGCTGCGGGTTTTTGTTCAAACCAGTCAAGATCACACAGTTTGACCAATCAACTGTGTGAAGATCAGTTAATTAAATGAATAAAGTCTGCTGTGCTGCTGCTTGGTTGGAACAAAAACCTGCAGCCACACGGCTCTTTGTGGAATGAGTTTGACACCTCTGTGATACAGGGTGAATTATTGTGAGTAAACATTTTTTCGACTGATTTCATGGCATCTAGGCAAGTGTGTGTGTGTCTGAAAAACTGTTTGCATGCAAAGTAAAATAGCGTGTGTGCTCATCACAAGGATGAAATCTTCATGCAGACTGTGTGGAGTGATTGAAAATGTGAGTGTGTTATTTTAGTGATGCAGCATCTTGCTTACCTCAAACCTGTGCTTTGTGTCTGTCTCTTGCTTCTATCGGGCACATTTTAACAGATGGTATGTGTGCACACACAAGCTCGCACATTTCCTTTGTTTCTTTTTGTGGAATGCTACTTTCCTCAATGAATATTGCCTTCACCCAACAGAGTGTATTATTACACATAAAAGTATGAGCTTGAACTTTTGTTAAATGGCAGTTTTTTGATGGGTCAAACTTTCCTCTTTCATCCATTGAAGCAGACATGTGACGATCATGCACACAATGCATTGGCAGATTTCACCTTGGTTCCTTTGAACTTGAGTGAAAATGGATACATGTTGTTGCAGCCCAGGCTTTATTGTTTCCATCTCCCTGACATTATCTTTTTTCTGTAATGACATGTTATTGATTACAATGTTCATTTTTTCCTCAGCCAGATTTTTTCTCCCTCACTCCTAATAAGATAAAAAATTCTAACAGCTGACATGGGTTAATAGAAAATATGATAGCTTTTCCTCTGATCTCTGAAATTCATTTAAAAAATCTGAGAGAGAGAGAGAGAGAAAGAGAGAATATGTAAAAAGAGCAAAAGGAATTAACATTCGACCCTGTTTCTTATGCAGAGCTACGCCGTCTGAGCCATCAGTTCATATAACCTTTCTCTTTCTGAGGTATGGAGGATTGTAAAACTGGTTGGTCTCTCTCTCTCTCTCTCTCTCTCTCTCTCTTTTTTCTCTCCCACATAATGTATCTCCAGCTGGCACCTCTGCTTTAGAGATGTCACATTGGGTCACACGTATGACGCTTTTCCCCCCTCCCCTCGCGCTGGGCCCTACAGGTTGTTTAGCATTTCAGACAGGGCTCTTGTGTTGCCTTGCATCCGAGCACAAGGGCGCTTAGGGATGTCATCTCCTCAAAGCTAATTGCTGTGCCCTTCTCTTAATGAAACAAGCTCAGGAAATAAATAACTAATGTGCCCCTCATTAGCTAACTGCAAATTCGCTGTTTCACAACTTTTCCTGTGCTCACTCACTCAGCTCTCACTCTCCACTCTAAACCCACCTATCACACACACACACACTTGTGTATCATTTTACTTCAACTTTAACTTCTACTAAATTTTTCTTGTGTCACATTTTTCTCCATTCACACTGCCAGGAGAGATCAACGTAATGAGGATGTTAAAGAGTCTGTCTGTGCTTCCTTTGAAGGCTTTTGAACCAGTTAAGCACAAACAGCTCGATCCAGTAGAAATTTAGAGACTTGGCATTTAAATCACTTAAGAAACTGCTATTTGATGCAGAATTCATTTACTGGTAGAAGGTGCCATGAGTTGGAAGAACACAGATGTTTTGTTCTTGTGCTATTGAAATTTCTGAGGTAGCCAACGTTTACCACGGTTACTTTGTTTTTACACAAGCTGAATAAAATAACATGTTCAAAACAGCGTCACAGGGTGTAATGATCATTTACATGAGAAGTAACAGTAGGGTGTGATAGTTGATTCACTTCAGGGTCAGTACTTTAAATGGAAATTTTAATGGAATATGAAAACACTGTATGGGTGATTACACTGAATGACGTTACACTAAATTCACTTATTAATAAAGGAATTTATCATATATATATATATATATATGTGTGTGTGTGTGTGTGTGTGTGTGTGTGTGTGTGTGTGTGTGTGTGTGTGTGTGTGTGTGTGTGTGTGTGTGTGTGTGTGTGTGTGTGTGTGTGTACGTATGTATGTATGTATGTATGTTAATGGTGGCCTAGGGGCTAAGGAATCGGACTTATGTCTGGAAGACCTAAGTCCCCATACACACTCCCGGGCACTGTCCAGGCTGGTCACTTAGGTGATGAACCCATCACCTAAGTGACCAGCATATATATATATATATATATATGCTGGTCACTTAGGTGATGGGTACTTTTTCTCTCATTTTCTTCCAAGTTTACTGCTTTTCCTATGCACTTATATTATTCTTCATGTAGTGCATGTATTAAATTAGTGGGTAATGCAACATAAAATTCAAAATTCTTCACAGTAGCCACCGTTACCACCATTAACCAAAATAAATTAGATAGGAATTTTTCTCATCTGTGTGTAAATATGGAAAACAGCTCAGGTCTAGTGAATGATATTAAGCTAATCTGTAAACTGCCCAAGGCTGATAGAAGTTTAGGTCATCAAAAACTGAAGTCACTTGATTTTCACATAAAACAGACCTTTTTAAGGGATTAAGAAACTGCTTACCTGATTAAGTTTTACCATCTCCCTCCCTGAAACATTAATTCCTTGAAGAATTATTGCTTTTGGTAGGGAAATACATTCTGGTCAAGTAAGCCCAGGTAACCTCTCATCTTTCTGGTGGTACAGAAGGAATTAGTTATGTACTTATTGCTGTTGGTCTGTGATTTCTGAATGTAAGCAGGTCAGATCTGGACTCTGATTTTACTTCTGAATATATATCATAGTGGAACGCAAACTCTCTAGACATTGTGTTGGTACTCATTTGAAATAGAACAAGGACTATGGTGATTGGCTGATGGTGGGTGGCTTATGGGACATTGTATTGATATGTCAGTAGGAGATGGGAGTCTTGTTCTTGTTTTGTAGAAATAAATAAATAACATAAAAAGTAGTCACAGCAGTCCTGGGACTTGCTGATAATCCCTCTGTATCACATCCGTGGCTGTCTCTCATCCATCTATAACTAGGTTTTATACCCATGGGAGAAGTTGAACAGATTGATTTAGAAAATCATGAATCTGTGGAATAAAGCCAGGTTTACTGAGCTTAATTTTAAGGCTAGGGGATATGTGGACACACAACTCAAAATGAATGCCCCACAGCCCTCAAATAATCAAGTGACGTATTGTGAATAAACTTTGGTAGAAAGTACATTTCAAGGCAAAGAAAAAAGAAATTGAAGATTTCAGGTAATTCACTCAAAGGGTAAACTGCTATAGGCAAAGCACAAGCCTTAGATTGTTAAGCCATTTTACTTCTCCATCAGTGAGGCATATGTATCATTAAATTGAAATGCTCACTCGTCTACCTTGATAAAATAAATACTACCTTGTCAGCTTCTCATAGTAATGATACTCTCTAAACTTTTTATGGCTTTGTCCTGTTGTAAAACACCTCAGATGTGTTCTCGTCCTACTCTGTTAAATTTAGCAAATGAAAATGTCACGCCGTACATGCTATCACGAAGGGTAAAAGAAGATAAGAGAGAATTACAAAAAGCACACATCCCATTGGAGCTTCCCTTCAAGTACAAAGGAGCACATCTCTCTCAAACACAACTCCTTTGGGGAAATGGGACAATGTAAATGTGTCATTGCATGCCAAAGCACAAAAACACACATGACTACAGAGTGCATGTGTGCTCACACACAGATGCACTCATCTCTCCAATGACTTGACGTTTAGCTAATGAAAAACTGCCGGACAAACATGAATCCCCATTTGTGCCTAATGACTAACTTTTAAACATATAACCTCAGACTACAATTGCACAAATTATTGATTGCTTAAAAGGGAAAATGTCTCTAAAATAAATTCACTTGTTTGGATCTTGTCACCAACGTCTGAGTAATATTCCATTTAGAGAATGCAACCTGCATTCAGAGACCATGACGACGAACGAGAAACATTCTTCATGATACAGTCGTATATGTTAATTACTCACATACCAGACGCTCGCACTGATGCAGGTCTATGGATCAATAGAAAACCTGTATGAGCTTAGTTTAGATTAAGCATGCTGAGCAGTTATTTCTTAAGGTAATGGCTTTGCCTCAGGTAATGGTAGAGAGCCAAAGCATATTCCAAATTAATTTTGATTTCAGAGCTCAGCTCAAAGCTAATCAGATTTCTCCAGAGTGCTATACTTTGTTTTTATAGATTTTACTCCTAAAATGCACCTACAAATATAGGTTACCACATACGCTCATACCCAGGTAGTTTTACACTATTTGTGAGGACGCTTGACTACTTTTGTTACACAACATTGATTGACATTTTATTACACAATGGCTTTATTTTGATAGTGAGGAGCTTGAGTTGATGAATCAAAAGAATAATAAGTATTTAGTTTGGTGTCATGGTATCCATGAAGGCAGATCCTGATAATATAATGTACAGCATCAGATGAAGAAGTCAGATAATCAGTTTGTTGCATAATGCAGATCAGCTGGAAACATTGCTTGACAATCCGAAGGGAATTGTGGGCTCTGTATTATCAGCGGACCAACAATACCTTGAACTTTATTGATTACTTTTGGAGCATTTTCAGAACTTAACCATTAATAGTTCCCATGTAGTGGTGCCTTAATGATGGTAACCCCCTCCCACTTTAGTTCATGTATTTATCTATTTTGCCCCATCTTTACTGAGCAAAGGTGGAAGTCTCACTGAAAACTGACTGATGTTATATGATATAGTGAAAATTGGTAAAATGGAGAACATGAGGAAAATAGAAGGGAGGAAATGAAAAGGTCTTGTGATTTATTACAAAAATGTTTTGCTGCAGATAGACCTACCATTGGGTCAAATTGACCCAAACATTATCGCTGTGATATTTGGATGCCGGCTGGCTGTTAGTATGATATACTTTCTCAGAATAAAAAATTGAAATGATTCAGTTTGGCTTGCAACACAACCTTTATTGCAAAATCTAGATAGCCCAAGCTCCCTTCCACGAAGCCACATACAAAAATTATAAAATCTAAGAAATTTACCATGCATTTTAATAATCGAGAACTCTGAGTTTTCTCTCATTGGTCTGTATGTCATGTTCGATCATATCTGGACCTCATTTACAGCCAGGGCTGCTGAGCCCACTCCATCCATTCTGATTCTGATATGTGTTTGCCAATAGCTTCAGTGCATGCAAACAAATAGAGGATTGAATTGTCATGCTGAAGCCAAATTAAGAAGCACCCTCTGCAGTGAAAAACAAAGATGGAGACTAATGTGTCCCCTTGGAACAGCTTCTCTCTCCATGTTCAGCCATGATGTCTATTTTATATCTAAAGGTGTTGGTGACAACATCTCCAATCTTTCTGTGCCTGGGTTTGGGTGTTTGATGCGAAACCCAGGAGAAACAGTTTGTAGCTGTATCCCCCTAACAATTACTCTGAGACTAATCAAATCAATTCTACAATTTAAAAAGATTCAGTGCTTTTAGTTTGAATTCTTCTACAGTTCCACACTGGTTATATGAGAATTTAGATTTATTGCTGGATGATTGGACTGTAGCTGAAATTAAATGACCATATTACCTCTCATACACAAAACACTAGAAGTCTTTGTAAACCTCCTACAAAGACAGGATGGAGGTGGGAGAATTGTTGCCCCAGGGGTAAAAGTTATTTCAGAAACATTTCCGATATTGTTCATCAGAAACTTGAAACACATGTCCAGCAGGTGGAAAAAATGAGGGTTAATGTCATGACCTTGCCTCTGAGTTTGTGTTTTTAGAACTAGAAAGGACAATGGCAACCTGTGCCCAACCTGATATTTATGCACATAATCATACACTCAAGTCACCAGAGCTACCTGTCAAAATCAGGACCAATCTGCAAGAATGATTAGTTATGCCTGACTGGGTTTGCGGAACATTTTCCATCTGCATGCACTAACAATATATGGAATAAGCAGTGTTAGTAACAAGGCTGGAGACTGACAAGGTTAAGTTGATGCAGATGCAGAATAAACAGCTTGGCATGGACAGAGGTCAATAAGGTCTGACAGTTATGTGTGTGTGCGTGTGTGTTTTTTAGGGGGATTACCAAATAAGCAAAGATAGACAAATAAAGAGAAATACTGTATTCGGTACATGGCTTTATGCAAGGTACTAGGAATACTAAGGTCCCAAACCTGAACTTGTTCGGCTGAGATCAGGGATATTTTAAGGCAATAGGTCTAGCTTATAGGTGCAATTACAAAAAAAAACATGCTTCTGTGGTAGCTGCATTGTTTCTGTGTGACCAGATATGCTTTTACTTATGTTAAAAAGCACAGAGACATGATGTTTATCCCATCACTAGAACAGCTGTTACTGTTCTTGCTCTCTCATCTCCACCACCTTCTATCTTTCTTTTTCTCTCAGTCTCCTCATTTCATCCTGTGTCTCTTCCCTTCCTAAAACTGTGCTTTGATTGATGTAGTCTTTTTATTTTCATCCAAGTCAGTGAAGAAAGTGAACACAGGGTCAATTGATATATATATATATATATATATATATATATATATATATGTTACCAACCTCTGCTTGGATAGTCTTGCAATGAAAATTAAAATACACAGTGGTACCTCATTTTAACATGCTTTTCAACACTTGACATAAACAAACTGAAACAAAATCCCTTTAGTTTACTTTTTTTTTTACTCATTTATCTGTATGACATAGGATAGATGGAGTTAATGTTACCCAGCTAGCAAACTAATTAATTCACTCAAGTGAAACTGGCTGGTATCATGATGGACGACTACTGTTTAATGTAACACGATTACAGAGGATGGATTTATCAGATGATGCGTAGGAATGATTGGCACTGAACAACAAGCAGTCCATCAGTGAAACTGTACCTAATAGTACCTGTATGAAGCTTCAGTTAATTCAGCTGTCTGTCCAGTTTGTTCATATAATCAAAGAATCACTTTGTTGAGTAAATATTTCATAGTAATCATGAGACAGTCTGTGATCTTAGTGGTGTAAAATATAGTTTCAGTACCAAATGTTTATTACATACACCTCTGAAAAATACCGAGATGTGGACCTCTGTGTCTACCGAGATGTGGACCTCCAACCACTATGGTGACCACAGTGGTTGGTGCAGCTATGATTGTCATGATAGAGCTGAAACTCAGATACTCATCAGTTCTGGAGGTGTATTTGTGGTTATAAATGATGGCAGCAACTGTGATGATGAGTCCACGTATCTTCTGCAATTTAAAGTTTGAGAGCATGAATACATATACAGAACATCAAGTTTCAAAAAGCCAGACAGATGGACAGTGCTGTGGGCTATGCCGATAGTCTAAAAATTTAAACAACAACTATCAAAGTTGTGGTGTGAAGAACAGTATCACGATGTTACTTTTAGTGAACTTTAGAGAACAAGTGTGTGGTTAGGACCAATGAGCTTGCTAGAAAGGTTGAAAAGTCAATGTAGAACACTGTTTCATACATTGTCTCTGCCTACAGAGTGAGTCATTTTTGTTCTTTTTCTTGATGATGAACAGAATATTATGAATATATGATGCAGATAAAAGAAAAAGGTAGTCAGACTGTTTCTGCTGCCAAAACAGAGGAGATAAGTAGGCCGTGTCTAACAAGGTTAATCTGAGTAGAATGTTAATGTATAATCATGAGAAAAATGTAACGGTGTCTGGTAAAAGACGAATAAATAAAAGATAAAAAAAAAAAAAAAAAAAAACAACAACAAAACAAATGATTTTTATCTCCAGTTATCATCACAGAGACTGCAGAATCTGATATTCTATGTCAGAGTAAAACAATCAATATGTCAAGAATCACAGGATCTTTGTACAATTGAAAGGAAGTTGTGAATGTTATTATAGATCATGTGATAAACTCTCCTGTTTATTAGAAGTGCTAGTAAATCCAGAGTGGATAAATGGAAACTACCAAACAGCAAAACAACTAAACTGATCTATAAAATTACATATTCCCCTTAATTATTTATCATTTTATTGGAAACTCTTTTGTCCATAATAAAATTCTATAGAACTCTGACTCTGACTCTGGTCTGATTAGCCAATAGTTGGGCTCTGACACTCTTGAGGTTTTCCTGCTCTAGAACAGGTTAAAGGTTCAGTTACTATAGCGATTTACTCCTGTAAGAAGTGGACTAGCTTCACGATGCTGAACAGTAAGGATTAAAACTAAGGTTCCCTTGCTAACCATAAATCTTGCTCATAGTTCAGCATCGATGTCACCTCTCTCAGTCAGTCCTATTCATTCACATTTATACAATTTCTTACTTTCACAAACACACAAGTATTTATCTCAATACACTGATGTTGTGACTGAGATTATCTTTGCTCTCAAGATTCTAAGAGTAAAAACCTGCATTTTTTTTGTGGATGAATGGTTACTGAACAGTTACTGTTTGTGCAGGAAACAAGGTCAGAGCATTCATGACAAAAGGGCTAAAAGCTGAAACTCCACACTTACAATTATATATTATGTACAATATATTTATTCTTCCTGCTGCCCTTCACTTTTAGTCAGAAGTTATACTTTTCCCATCATCTCCAAAGCTCCGGTAACTCCTCATTCATGGTGGGAAAGCTGAAGCAGCAGTGTGAAGTTACTACCATCTCCCTGGGTGTCTGTCAAGGTGTTGTCTATAGGAAATGACTCATGAGCTGGACACACACTGTGCCTGCTTGGTGGGATAAAGACACATGTCTAAAACCACAAGCACCTTAATGTGATTTGGTTTGGAGTGCAACAGGCTTTTATAGCACACAGGGAATTATATTAGGATTATGGTGCCCAGTATGGGGGCTTCTGAGACCCCAGACTGGGAGGAAACCCTTGTCAGCTGTCAGTCAGAAGAACTGAGGCAAAGATTTTGTATCTATGGTGTCTAAGGCTCTGACACTGTCATTTCAATCATTCATAAGAGGAGATTTTTTCACAAAAGCTGCTATGTCTTAAGTGCTTTGACAGCCAGAATGCAGCTTGTCAAGGGGTGAAAAGGATTGCACACATTTGAAGCCACATTAGTGGCTCGATGTTTGATAAGCACTAACATTTTCCTGAAAAATACATGTACCAGCGACAATCGTTTTGTCCCTGTTATATGAACACCACATATTTTGTATGTATTTGTATTGTAGAAACACTTGTTTATACACTTGTTACACTTTATTGTAATTTTATTTGTATTTATAGTTTCAATGTACATGTGGATGCATCGTTCAGAGGCAACAGCAAAGTTCTGCTTTATTCACAGCTAGCTCATCATTACTGCAGCACAGACAAGCTTTGGTCTGATGAAACTAATTGGGTTAAAGCAAAAATGTAAGTGTATCTTCTCTTGCTGAGTTGACAAAACTTGTAGAGCTGGAAATGTCAATAATTAAATACTGCCATGGCAAAACCTTCTTGATTCACAGCTTGCATCTTCTCTCTATTTGATCTTCAAGGCCAGTGCGGTCTGGCATCGTCAGTCTTTAATGTGGGTTCAGGGTGGATTCCTGGGACTGAATCCCACCCTCTAAAGTTCTTTCCGTCTTCCCAGCTTACTCGGGTTGGGCCTGGCAGGAGGCTGAGATCTGCCTTTGGCGTCAAGCCTCTGAAGGTGCCCCCGCACTAAGCGTATTTCTCCTGCTGTGAAGAGACACCCCAGAGCTTTACACACACACACACACACACACACACACAAACGCAACCATAGACAGAAAGTCTGCTTGTTTTTGCCTTTGTGTGAACACATATAAGCCACACATATAAACTCTAACACATGCGTGCATATACATTACAATTAGGATGTTATACTGTTTTTTTTTTTTGGAAATAACAATAAACAATAACACAGGAGAACAAAAAGGGGCCACAGATGCTATATATATATATATATATATATATATATATATAAAACTATGAGAGGACAATAACAAAACTAGTTTGTTTCTGATTACTTGACTTATCTAAAAAAAAAGGAAAACCTAGACTAAAATATTTACCTAAGCAAACCAGGGACAGCCAGAAGTAGCACCCGTACTTTTAGTGAAACTAAACAGACAATTTCTACTTCAAAAACATGATTTGTGTGAGGCTCAGCTTAGTCTCCAGGAGCACGAGTGTCTCAGTCACAATAACAAAAGGCACAAACTATGAGTAGCTGCCAACGCATATTTAGTCGAGAGACACGGAGGCGAGCACAGCTGCCATGACTGACAAATTAGTTATACTTTTAAACATGTTGCAGAATGTTGATTGGAGCGAGGTACTGGAGCACTGGTCCAATCAGCCATGAAGGCAGGGAAGTTTGAAGAGGTTTGAGCAGGCAGGACATGTGACAGGTGTAGGCACCAATCCTGGTCAGGAGATGCACATACTAATTTGCATAAATAACACTTAAAATGGTTAATAAGAGGCACAAGCCACAATCTGTTGTAATAATCAATAATGCAAAGTAAGGAAGAAAATGTGACTCTATTGCTGGAGCTAATCATGTCATCATATCATAACCAGGGTACTTGTAGAGATTTGCAGTTTCACAATAAAATATGAAGTGCTAAATTAAACATATTTAACCATGTTATAACAGAATGGCTTCTGTAATGGCTTTCAGTGCACTAGTATATTCCAGACTGAAATAGCTCAAAAACTGATTGATAGATTATTCTGAAATGTTTTTCAGATATTCATGTTCTCCTCAAGATGAACCACTATATCTTTGGTGATCCTCATCTTTTCCTTTAGCGCAGCTGTAGATTCAAAATCTTACTTTGTGGCATACGTTGGTTTATCACGTTCCAAGCTGTGCCTTGTACAGCAAAACACATTGTGGGCTTGCATACGATCACCTCTAGTGCATATTTATATAAGATAAAAATGTAAACATAAATTGAAAGGATGTGTGGGAGACAAATGACAAAGTGAGTAAGAGAGAGGTAGTGAAGCAGGTGGATGTATGAGTCTCTGTGGTGCTCTATCTGGTCAAGATTGGTGGGTTAGAAAAGGAACAGCGTTCCTCCATCCATCCATCCACAGGCAGTGCTTCTCCCCGGCCTAATGAAACCATAATAGAGGATGACAGGAAGCAGGGTGGGAATGCAGCATTCATAGATACACTGACTGGACCTGTATATCACTGTTTGTTCATGTGCTGTTTTTTTGGAAATAATAACAATAAACAATAACACAGGAGACCAAAAAGGGGGCACAGATGCTATATATATATATATATATATATATATATATATATATATGTGTGTGTGTGTGTGTGTGTGTGTGTGTGTGTGTGTGTGTGTGTGTGTATGTATATGTGAGAAATATATGTGTATGTGAGAGAGAGATTGTTTGTGTTTGCGGCCATAGCTATTTGCGGAGGGACCAGCAGACATGTCCATCCAGAAGTGGTTAACCATCTCAACTGTGCCAACTGTGTAATCATGTGGAAAGTAATTATGAATGTAGCTTCATTGAAAACTGTACCACAGTCGCAGGCCGTTAAATAAAATCAAAACTAATCAATAATCCAACTGTGTCTGATGCGGCCAGATGTCTCATATGAAGATAATGTTTTTTTGCCTTTAAATGATGGCTCATTTCTGGGCGGGAGAGGAGAAGAGCAGTGGGATTCAGATGAGGGATATGCTCCGTGCCATTTCTTTGTTTCTCTGGTTTGCTTTTTTGAGTCTGTTAATCCCCTGGCAAACTCTGATGAGATTGCAACTCTCTGGGAGTGCTAACAGCACATCAATAATACATCCAGTCCAGCTCCATCCACTAAAATCTCCACACATCTCAGACACAAGTATGTATGCTGCCTCTCGCTCAAACACACACACACACACACACACACACAGACACCCTTTCCATTCTCCCCTCAACCATGGCCTGACTCCTCGCTGCCACTGTCATAAAAGTCTTGCATTATTTATTCGGGTTGACCCAAAAATATGAGCTAAAATTGTCCAGAAAAAGTGACTCCTGAGGCTTTTTTTAAAGGCTGTATCGTGCAAGAACAGGCCGACTGTTTAGTGTGAAAGAAAGGTGACAAGTGTTTCCTGGACTCCAGTGCTGCTACAAAGTGCTGTTGTGTTTACACTTGGATTGCAAATTCAGTGTGGTGACTTTCTGAAGTCCAAGTAAGTACACATCAGGGAAAGTGTTAACTGGGGGAACAGTACCATGCTGCAACACATCAAAGATTTATTTCCCTTAGTACAGTCTCACTTTATGCACTACAAAGGAATGGTTGTTTTGTTAGATGGTCCAAGAGGGTAGGGACAATGATAGCAAAACATCCACTGTATAAACCATGCTATAACAACTCAGATTATAACAGTTGTTGTTGTAATATTGGTAAATTAATAATGTGGAAGTTACATGTAAAGTTGAAAATATACTGCATATTATATGGGGTATTTTGTGGCTTTAAACACTGGGTGCCTCTTAACAAAGGCTATTTCTCTAAGCATGCTGTTTGTGGTTTTTGCATACAATGTTTTAACCTGTCCTTTGCCTTATTAAAATGTACAATTGTGGCCGTTATATGACAGGGAGCAAAGTTATGAATGCAAAATTGTCTGTTTGTTATTCCACCCAGCTAGGAGGTCAAGAAAAATGGAAAACACACACTCACAGAAGTGCAGTGGCAACAGTCCAAAATCAGTATCTAATTAATTTCAGTGCATACAGTGAATGTACCTTTTGTCTATTTTTAACGGTTTGTAATTCTTTTGAGTCCTTACTCAAAGCCAAAGTGGAAATGGCTCATTTTACTCACATACATAAATGGAACCTAATCCTACTCCAGCTGGACTGACTCTGATCAAGGTTGAAAAAAAGAATACAAGGACATTACTTGGGAGAATAAAAGTTATGTGCATCCAAACACAACCGACACGTACAAACAAAAAGAAAGGGTAATGAAATCACTAGGTTGTTTTCCATTTTGAGACAAACCCCAAACTATAACAAGACCAACATTAAAACATAAAAATGACGTACCTTTTTGAAAAATAATGTTAAAAGGAAAAAAAGATTAAACGCAGGATAAAATCTTTAAAACATTGCAACACTTTTCAATGATAGCCACCTTCACCTTCTGCCTCTTATTGTCTCCAAGAATGAAAAAAGTAAGCTGTCATTTATAGAACATGAAGTGGAGATGATAATAAAAATGTTTTATGCTTCTGATTGATGAGTTCCATCAGATCAGCATGATGATTGATGGAGCTGTTTAAGTTTTTGCACTTAATGGAGCCCCAGACGGTCCACTTGAAAAACAACTAAAACTATAAAGGATTTTGTTTTTAAGTATAACTTGGTCGATGTAAAACTTGCTGGTGGTGTGAAATATGTCACTGCAGGTATTTTTCTTTTTTTTTCTCTTATTTAATTTTAGAAGAGAATTTTAAATAACTAGTCTTGGTTGTATTTATTAAGATTACCATTGGGAATGATTAAAGATGCATGTTAATCCCTAATAATTCTTGATGCAGTTTTTAAAATCTTACTGCCATTTAAGAAAAAAAAAAAAAAAAAAAAAAAACAATTCCAAAAATCATATGCTGTTGTGGCCACGGGCCAATTAGTATTTGGTCATGATAGTTTCCTGTTAGCTGCTTGGTTTGCAATTAATGGACAGTGGGTAAGCAGTTCTTTGGTCGACACTGAACCATAATAACTAGAAATTGCATGTGACCAGACACTGACTAGCCAGCTGATTACTTTCTCAACAGAAAAGACATTTCCAATGTTTTATTTGTCCATAGTAAAAATAGTAATACTTAACGAGAAACTGTGCACATGCTAAATAAACTCCTCTCTCCAATCAATGTGATTACACTGTGTAGTCACACATGTTAGATGAATGATTCTCTGTTCAGTAGTCCACTGCTTATCAACACCTCCTTCTGGTTCACTCTGTGCTTTGTCTCGCCTTTCCAGCCTTATTTTCCTCAGATAACAATTGAGAACAGATTGCTTTTTGGTGCTGGCCTAATTGGGATGACATGGCTCATCAACACCTAGGCTGCACAGGCAATGTCTCTTTGGTCTGAGTGGGAATAACTCAGAACAAGCAAGAGAGAAAATCTTTAATAAATCTGTGGAATGCCAGGTTCTATTGGTTTTTTTTTTCTATCTTTGATAGATCCCAGAAATGTTGAACATTGTATGTAAGAAATTCAAAAATATACTAATTTCTGATATACAACTATTTTATATATTTGTTGTACTGCTCACTTTTTATACCCATCTGTCCAGTTTCTATACCATTCATCTGTCCAAGATCAAAGAGGGCTGGTGTCTGTTCCAGCATGTGTTGGGTGAAAATCAGGTGTAAGCTACTCTTATCACAGAAAAAAAAACCTCATATGGACAGACAAACAACATTCATAGCTCTGAGTAATGTTCAGTTCACCTAAACTGCATGTCTTATATACTGAAAACTTCCAGCTGGCTCAGTCTCAATTCCAGGACCTTCTTGCTGTGAGGTGATTATGTTACTCAGTGAACCGCTGTGATTAACTTTTACTTTCCTCCAAACTCCTTAAAATCCTAGAGCATATTCTTTCCCTCACTTTTCATGTTGCTAAAAGTGTATAGTGGTTGATTTGGTTGTTCCATTTTTAGGTGTGAGCCTTTTGCATAGCTACCAGCAGAAAAACTCAGATGTTAGCTTCTCTGTGAATTCAACCATCAGTTTCCAAATAAATTACAAAAACATTGAGGACATAAAACAAATCATTGAGGCTCATGGCTACAATTATAATACAAATTTACCCAACATTATACTGTTTGTATGAGAGCTAGAACTCTGAAAGAACACAGTAATAAAACAATCACTATGTGAGATGTACTGCCTCAAGGGATGCTGATGATAAAACAGGGATGTGTGGTAACTCAGATAGGGGATGGTTAGACGCATATGGCTCCGAGGTATAGCACACACTCAGAGGTAATCAATATCTGCCCTATTGCTTTGACAAAGAGACTAAGGAAGGTAGAAAGGAAAGAGGGAAAAAGGAAAGGTAAGGGTGGAGCCAGAACCAGAGACAAAGGAAGAAGTCCTCTGGGTTTGGTTTATGGAGGCATCTCAGTTATTTCCCAGCTTTACTTCAAACAGTACCCCCGAATAGTCTCACAGAGCAGCAGCAAAGGTTAGTCAAAACCCAGTAGTGCCTGGGTGCTGTATCTGTTTTTAGTGTTTGCCCCTAAGGTTAGATTAGAAAGATTTTTACTGGTTTGTGTCCGGAAAATAATGACACCGCCACCACAATCCATGTAGAAGACGGATTCACAAAACATGTTATAAAACTTGAAAATAAAAACAATAAATGAAAATGACATTTTGGATCTTAGACCCACAATGAGAACAATAAAACTAGAATTGGAAAAAAATCCCACACGGCAAAGAAAAAACAGAAGAAACCTTGAGAGCTCTATGTGTATAAGGTCTGTGTACATTTCAATGGTATGTTCAGTGGATTAAATCCAAACATGTAAAAATAACTAAAATAACATATATTTTTGTTTTGTTTCTATTTGAATGGAGATACAGAAACTAAAAAATGAATCAAGTTTTTTTTTTTTAATAATGATAATAATTTCAAATAAATTAAAAAAATAGTCAGGATCAGTAAAATTGTTCTTTGTTGAATATGTTCTCCATTGTGTTGTCTTCAAAATAAGAGTTCCAATACTCATTTCTGTGCCAACAGATTGACGGCCTAACATTTATTTATTCATAATAAATTTAATTAACATGAATTTAAACTTAATTTTTGGGAGGCAGAGTGACCAGCCGACACAATGACAATACCAACACAGGAGGATCCATAGTGTAGCTAGAGAGAGGGCTAAATGCCTACCCTTCCTTGTCAGACAATTTCTTTATTCTTGAATTAAATGATAGCATGTTCCTTCACCTTAACACATCTTACAATTTGTGCTGAAATGTAAGGACAGACTGTGTAAAAAAATCAGGTTCTTATAAAGAAATGATCAGACTGCATAAAACACTGGAGGAGTCACACCTCGTTGAACAACTAAGTAGAGTGAATATCAATCAAGAGTTAATGACACAGCATAGCAGGACAGTAGAGAGGCTCCTCTCTGCTGTGTATGCTGCTGTCTCCTACCCAACTTCAAAGCCTGCTTTGAAGTCCCTAGGTGGAGATCGCTCGGTTCTCAGGGAGATATCTATCCTCTCTTCACTGTCTTTTGTTAGCTAATGCACACGATGAAAACGGGGTTGAGGCTGAGAGAATGCCAGGGGAAGATCAAAGCATGGGGGGCAGAGGAGCCACGCAGCTAACTGCTTTGCCAGTCTTTGAATGAGAGGATAATAGCAGAGGTACTCGCTCATTCTGTCGGAGTCTAAGATAAGAATGAGAGATGTTATGTGGAATTAAAGTGCACTTTAACTTGGAAAACACAAGTGTGCCTCACAATAAAAACTTGATAAGGATGACATGAATAAGAATATTTTCTGAAACCGATTATCTACAGCGAGGCATATGGACCACCAGGCTTTGCAACAATTACAACACAGTGGACACAGTTGAAATTGCAGGCCTCATGATGTTTTCAGGCACAGGAGGAAATGCAGAGTCATTACATCATTTACTCTCAGTTCAGCCAGAGGATTCTAATATGCATATGCTAGTTGCCCAAAAATGTGAAAGCCTGAAGGACATTTTATGGCTTATACCAGCTGAGTAACTTTCTTTTGAATGACTAAGGCATCATTTCTATCACTGTGTGGCATCTGTGGCTCAGGAGGCTCAGGGGCTTGTCAACTAATCAGAAGGTCACTGGTTTGATTCATGGTTTCCCCAGTTTAAATGTTAAAGGGTCCTTAGACAAGATACTAAACCCCTTAAAACCTGTTAAATTGCCCCAGATGGCTGTTCCATTGGTGGGTGGATGATTTTCACTTTTAAGATTGCTTTGGATAGAATTAAATGAAATGTTATACAACCACGATTTTCAGAGACTCAGTAATATTCTGGAGAATTAGGGACATATTCAGTTTCCTTTGGGTGTGTCACCATGAAGATAGCACTATCAGTATTGTAACTGTTACGAGTACTGATAATGAGTCTAGACTCTGTTTGTTTTTTCATGCTTTTAAATTAAATAAATTAAGCATGAATTAAAATGCTGAAAATTTCAAGGAATGCATTCTAACCAAACCCAAATTTGTCATGTAATGCTTTTCAAAAGGTGTTTTAAACATCAAACCTTATCAAGTGAAGATCAAGAGTTTGCTTTATTTTTGTCAAGAATTAGAATATATTAGAATATGTTATAAATAACACATAATAAAACATAATTAAAATAACCTGAATTGGTCATGTAAGAGCAGAGTATCGGGCCAAGAGTAATAATGTACCCCTCTGCAGCCTCATGTTGAATGCTTGCATATAGTAGAAGCTGTTTGAATATGGATGATGTAGCTGCCTTCATACACACAGTGCATCTGTATATGGGTTGTTATGCACATCCATCAATTTATATTAATGTTGAATGTTTTGAGTTGAGCGCTGCCATTTCTTACTTTTCAAACTGAACCATAGTATCCACCCTTTTCTGGATTCAATAATGCAGCTGTACCTATATTTAACCCTTTTAAATAAGCAATGACATTCAAATAATAAATTTCATCATCAATGGGATGCTAATAGATCAGCAGTTTAGCATCATGCATCAAGTTTATTAAAGTGTCCCTGTGATGAACGCACACGTTCATATGGGTGAAGCAAATAAAGTTGAGTTTATGCAACAAATAAATGAGTCGTGCCAAGTCAGTATGAATCCACCCCACATGGGCTCCCGAAGCATCAAAAGAAAATATTGCTCAATTTAAATTTAATGACTGCTTCCGCTCAACCCGCGCTGGCAACTGGGCACAGTGCCCATCGTCTAATAACAATAATGCACTTCTTTATGAAACGCCCTTCAAACAAAAGTGTATGTCTATGCGAGTGTGTGACCAGCTGAGCACAGCACATTAATAACTCGGGTGCGAACTAAGAGGTTGAGTGCCTGTGAAATGTTGGAGCAAAGTGCAAATTTTAAGTCTAAAGCACCCATTCAATCTTCTTTTGGAATGTGATGGATGCATGTGTGAAAAGGCGCATTAGGACTCAAAACACCGAGAAGGTATGATTATCATGACATGCAAAAACACATGAGTGGCTGTTTGATGTTTGCCCTCAAAGAATGTTTGATCACTGCTGAAAGTAATTTTATTGTCTTATGAGCATGTATAATATTCAATAGAGTAGGAAATTACAAAATAACTGAAAAATGCTAAATATTTGGACACATAGAACAGGTTTTAAGTCTATTAGTTTTATCGGTAGATTCAAATAGCACAACTACAAACTAAAACCTTTGTGGCTCATGCAAATTGCTGTTTTCTGCATTTTAAGAGTCTTGGAATGAATTTCAAATGTATGCCTTGTAGCCAGAGAGGACTGACTGAGTGTAATTTACAGCACTAACAATTTTCCCAGTGTTATAAAATGACATGTTGTGTGTTTGGATCCATCTGTGTTGGGGTCCTGTTTGGTCAGCTGCACAATGTGGGGTAACAGTGTGGAAATTTATTTTAGACAGTGGTAGCAGAGAAGCAGAAAGAAAAAGAGCGAGCCACTTGAATGACAAAACACTCCAAAAGCATGATCTCACATAAGTAGCCTTTTAAAGGTAGAGGTCCCCTTCAGCATCAAATCATTCTCTTTTTTCCTCTCCATCCTTCATTCAGCCCTCAAGTGTATGATAATGAGTAGCAATCAAGGATAGATGCTTGTGTTTTTCTCAGTGAGGAGTTAGGGTGAGAAATGGGCGCTGCACACCTACATAATACAAAAAATATGCAGCAATTTAAGGCAATCCAATTGTATAAGCTACTATAACCACTGGGGGTGCTACTGCAACATTTAAATGTATAATCTGTGATAAGAAATGCAACAATATAAGTCTCTGATCTCTATGATCCTTGAATAAACACTTTTGCAAGATGGATTAAATATATACAGAATAATCATAGATACAAAATCATAAATATGCAGTGATACACCAGCTTGAGAATGTTTAATAGTAGAGGAGTAAATACTGCTCCTTACAGACATATTATATCAGTACTTCATGAGAGGGGGTGGTGCAGTTAGGTGGTGCTGGTGGGGTAGGGGTGTTGGTGCTGGCAGAATTATTTTCCATACATAGCCTGCTCCTACAACCACGATACTTGTCTCAGTTGTTGATTTTAAAAGTGAGTTTAAGATTTGGAATTGGGGACCTGACCCTGACCATCTGCAGCCTCTTTTGATGCCAGAGAGAGGTAAATAGGTTTGACCCACTCACCATGTTTCTATCCTGCACACCCACCTTATTCCCAGAGTGTGGTTTCTCAGAGGCTCACCTCATCTCTGCACCCTTCTTCTCAATCCATCTGCACCTCCCTCTGATTTCCCATCTGATTTTTTTCTTTAGTGCTTACTACATCCTTGTCTCCACTCTCACCCTTTTTCACACACTCATGAATTTCTCCCTCACTAAATCCCTCTCAACCGTGCCACTCTTGATTCTGTATTTGTCGTTTCACTCTGCCTTCTCCATTTGCTCCTTTCTCCCTCTGAACTATGCGATTCATTGTCTGCCTTTAAGAATGAACGCTGACAAAGGAGCTAATGTAGATGAGATGATGCTGAGAATATATGTTTTCATACTGACCGAAGGTTATGGGAAGGTGGGCGTTGCAAACTGAGATCCACAGGACCAGTTGCCAACAGATTAATCCCTTTCTTGCTTGAGCAGTGAAGCGTTGGGCAAACTGGTCACCATCCACACAGGAGAGTGTGCGCATGTGTGTGTGTTTGAGTGTATGCCCTTTCATGTGCATGTACATCATAAGAAGACAGAGTGCTGAGCCTACCTCTGATCTCTGTGCTGCTGTTGGTGGGTGGTGCCTTGCCCCCTTTTCAGATGGATAGAGGCAGAGCGGTGAAAGCAGAAAACTAATCCAGCATAGTAAAGCAGCAGAGGCACAGGAAACAAATTGTATTAGCTCAACACCACGGCAGAACCTCTCAACATCGTTTAACGCTCTGTAGAGCACCCGGACCACAGCAGTCTCTCCTATTCAGGCACTTACTCTAATATTCCACAAGTGTAAATGAGGTCTTAAATGTGCCTTGTGTAACATGTGTGAATATGGGTTGGATTTTGTGGTCAAGGTGATATGTTCATGTAAATGAACACCCACACTCACAGCATCAATCAAAACCATTAGTGTCGTCTCAAGTGTAATTTTACCGTCTTCAAAAAGAGTTTTTTCTTTTATTCTAACACTGCTTTAAGAGTGAGCTTGTTTTCTGTAAGTGGTGTAATATAAATGTTTGATGAACCTAACACTTTTTGACAACTGTCTGTCGACAGACGCTGCAGTTTAAGCCATAGGGTAATATCCAAAGTGAAAAGTTTAAAAACATATCCATCAAAACGTTGTTTGGCCATTCACCTCACAGTAGTAGGGAATCAAATAAAGCTTATAAACTCTTAGAATTTTATTATCAACTTATTTTCTCAAAGCCCTGAAGCTCAGCGTGTGCAAATATAAACTCTTATTTGGACAGTCCCATTAGAAGGCCTCTGTTTTCCAACCGGGTTGCTGTGAGAAAATAAAGAAACCAATGGGTTAAGAGGCAGCTTTGTTGCTGACTATGGATGTAAAAAACAGGTGCACTTACACAAACTCCAATATTGTGTGATCAAACAAAGAATTACACTTTAATTTGGGGGTCATTAATCATTAAAAGAAAGCAAATAGCAATTAGTTAATGCTGATAAATGTTTAATGAATGTATCAATAAATGATCATTAGGGTAAAGTACTGGCTGTGGGTGTGTGTCAATGCAAACACACATACTATACCTACATTATGTGCAGTTTTGTGTGTTTTTCTATTGCGTGCTTGCTGATGCAAGCATTTATAGTACTGTTAACTGTATTTCTTATAGAAAGTTGTAGGAGTGGGTGAGATCAGCAGTAAAGACTGTTTACTGTTAAGCAGATAGATAATCTTAAGTAGATAGACAGACAGTCAGACAGACTATCTATCTATAAATAGATAGATAGATGGCATCTCATTTTCTGCAGCAACCACACTTAGGTACAACAGAGAAATCACACCTATTTTCCTTTTATTGTAAGCCTTGGTGGTTACTATATATACATGATATTTTTAGTTACAAACTACCCCAGACAGTAGAAAATACACACTCTTTGGTGTCATTTGGTGTTTTCACAAGGCCACAGTTAATGTACTAAATTGTACTGATTCACTCAGCTGCATCCCATGCGAGGGCCCAAGCTATTTATCGTAGGTTTTTGGGTCTCTGCCACTAAAGGATAGATGTGCACATAGCATTGTTTAAGGAAGAGTTCATTTACATATAAATTGGGAAGTGGAGGTAAGTGAGAAAACACCGGCAAGGGGGAGAGGCAGTGACAATACAAGGTTGTGGTATGAGCAAGCCTGGCATTTGTGGTCTCAGTACATGTTTGCAGAAGTGTTTTTGTGGCTCAAATCTCCATAATACAGCTACTGTGCCCCCTGGATCTCTTTCACAGTCTCTTTATGTTTCTCCAAGGAGAGTAAAAGAATAAATCACATGGAAACAGTAAGTAACAACAGACTTGCTGATATGTGTTCACCCCAAACCCTTGGAGATATACCAGGTTGCCTTGAAAGCAAATTACAAACCCATCAAGCAGCCTTTGATACACATGTGTGACTGACAATGTTGTACATTATGGCTCAATGTGATTTTTTTGTCAGAAAAAAAACTTAGGCTCAACTCCCCCAAACCCAGTTTTAATCACCCAAGCTGTTGATCACAGCATTATTATTTATTATTATTTTATCTATAGATTTAAACCATCACTGCCAGTCACCCCAAAGACCCCCTTCATAGATATCTTATTTGCAATCTGATTTACTGCTTTTTTTTACTGCTTTGCTAATACTTGCTTTTTAATGTGACTCTGTTTACACATTTGAAGGTTTGCAAATAGACATAAATGAGAATGAATTCCACATTATAGGGAAAAAAAATATTATTTCAGTCTGTTTCTTTTTGTTTTGCAGGGTTGACTTCTGTTTTCCAAGAGGTGTAATAGAATACAGCATCCCTCTGCTTTCAGCCAAGGAATGAAACCATAAAGGGAGACATAACTCTAATATGAACAGATAATACACACTAAACAGATATGAAGGTACTGAAATGCCCTTCGGGTTATGTTGTAACCAGCTGTAACAGGCTCATCATTCCTCCACACGCTAAACAGTGGCAACACACACACACACACACACACACACACACACACACTCACACACACTCACACAGGAGCAACTCCACCGACCTTATCAGCAATGTTAGTCACAGGTATCACCTTTCCCAGGAAGTACATTTGATCCAAAGTACACAAAGTGCATTACTGTAACATATTATTGTTACATTTTTATGACAAATTACTGTCAGTCGTGTGAGTAACATTTAAACTTTTATTACGTCACTCAAAATAAGAAATATCTGCAAGTCTCAGGAGTGCATATATCAGATATCAACAGTTGTTATCACACTGATAAAAGAGAGAAAAAAAATATATATACATATGTATTCCACAGGTGTGCCAGGTTAGCATTTCAGCAGATGAATTCTGGCAGCGCACCCCATGCAGAGCTCCTTTGGGCCAAAAAACAGATTGAACCCTGCCGCCTGATGTGAATTTCTGTGCTCTTGTTTTCTTGTGTTTGTACTCTTGTGCCACGCACCAGTTTCATTGTGGCTGTCACATTAACATTCACCTTTACAGCTCTCGGTGAACCATTTCAAAGTGGCTGATTTCAGTCAAAAAAAAATAAAATAAAAAAATACAACGGTGGGACATCTGGCCACAATCCTGCTAAAATGCGTCAATGCAGTTTGAAAGCCAAACAAATAAAAGGTGTCTCCTTATTAGTGGCATATTAACAGAAAATTGATTTTGCCTTGAATGAAAGGTCAGTATAAATGACTTGTGAGCTGCTAGCTTGGCTATTTATTAGCCCTCTATCTACAATCTAACAAATCACTGCTTCTGTGCGTCTCAGTGGGCAGAACAAATAGGAAAGCAGGGAAGCTACTTCTAAAATGTCATTCCGTAATGTCAAACCATGGATTATATGTCAGAGTTTCAAAAGATACCATATATTCCTAGTATTGCTGTTCTATTGTCTGACAAATCAGTTTCTTTGGCTGTGAAGATTTGACTGTTTTCGTTGCCTCCACACAATTGTCCTCCCCCAGTGGGAAGTTGGCGCTTACCCAGCAGGAGGTGTCTCAGTTGGCACACTTATCCTCGCTTCAGCTGTAGTTAATGATGTAGTAGTAGGGTGATTAGAAAAGGCAGGGCTGTTTTCATAGGTCAGATGCCAACACAAGCGAATGACAAAACTGTCTTTTGGTTTTCTCACCTTTACAACGCAGGAGGAAGTTGATTGGCAGGGGCAAAGGTATTAAGAAATATTTTATATGTCCAGTGTTATAAAATGACAGGATATTGTTTAATTTCTGTTCTATCTTTAGCATGATGCAAATGAAGGGTGTGCATGAGTGTCAAGTTCCTTTAAGCCATGGAGGCTAAGGTCCATGGGTACAGGGCTTATATTTTATGCTATGCACCCATTTCCCTGCTCTCTTTGGTAAGCAACACAGTGATATGTGGTAATGAGTATAGGAGGGGGGTGTGGGGTGGGGGGAGTGAATAATACAGAGAGAGAGACAGAGTTGTGTATGGGGGTGTTTTGCATGCTTTCACCTTTGATTTACCTATAATTACCATTGGATTTACCTTAAATGACTCAGTCGCTAAGCCAATCTCTTAAATTGGATTTCTGCATAAAGTAGCTTTCACTGCAGATTGGTGTCCCTCACAGCTGCCTTATTGCAATTTTACTCCCCTCTTCTCCTCTTCATCCACCAGCCTACCTCACCTCACCACCACCACCACCACCACCACCACCATCTCCATCCCTACTACTGCCGCTGCTGGTTATATTAGCATATCAAAACGATCACAGAGACAAAGAAAAAAGAAAAACAATTAAAAGCTAAAACTTTTTTGGCTCAACTGGTCTCACTTTGACCCATTTGATGAGGTTGTCATGGTAACACATTACCCCCACCTCCTTCCAATTGTGTTGGGGCCACAGTGGTGGGATTTGGCTGATGATGACTCCATCTCTCATTGAAATGATGGTGATGAGACTGCTGCTCTCTGCCTCTGAATGTAAACACAGGCTACAGGAAGGAAGCTAGAGGACAGAAAGCGAGGAGAGAAGGAGAGAATATCTCTCCGCTGGGGCACGCTCAAAGATATTGTACCAAACACAGCAACAGTTCTGCAGCAAACAAGCAATTAATAGGGCAATTATACATCATGTACTGGTACATTTACGTTCACATTTTCCCACTTTATTATCTCTTACTGCTATAGATGGAAATTGGATAATGCAGTTATCTGGAATTGAGAGTATATTTCATTTTGAGCTGTATGATGTGGGTGAGGACTGGGCTACAACATTCCTCTGCTCTCTCTCTCTCTCTCTCTCTCTCACTGTGTGTCTGCCATACTCTTGCAATCACACAAAACTACCCAAATCATAACTGTTGGTACTATTCTGGCTAGTGTTAGCAATGATTTCAGACTGCACACACTGACCACATTCATCAATATTTGTTTGCATATATCAGTCTGCTTTTTGTTTGAAAGCAGGCAAACTCAGCATGTGTTTGCAGATACAGATGTCCTCTCTCTGTAATTGAAGATGATGAAGAGGCTGCCCATGCGTAGGGATATTGCTTATGGACCACTTATGAATCAAAGTGACAAGGTTTAGTAATTGATGATGTATTTTGTTAAATACAACCATCTTTAAACAGGGGCCTTTCCTATTTCACAGTGCACAACAACATAAATTAAGTGCAGCTAGAGAGCTATAGAATACAACAGCCTTTGCATCAACAAATTTCTTGACCGACAAAGATAATAACAACTGTAAATCTATAAACTGTACACAACTGTAAACCTGTTGCAGGGGTTAGGTTCCAGAACGTGCCACGAGAGGTGAAAAAATATGGTGAAGTAATAACCAAACCTTTATTTTATTTTTTAAGCCTTTATAAACCCTCCCCACACTCTTCAAAAACAATTACAATCTAAAGAAAATAAAAAAAATACCCGCAGGCCGTAGAATCCCACAATATAATGAAGACATCTGCGATATGAATTTACATATACTAGCCACAAAAAAATGCGACGTATTGAAGCCATAAGAGATGAAGCGCGATATGGCGAGGTATCACTGTATATCAACACAAGTAGCCTCAACATTTCAGTGTACAATAGAAAACTGTGGAATCCATGTAACTGTGAACATGTTATTTATCCATTCTCAGACGTCTAATGTGCAGCTGTCCTCAAGCTGTTTTGCACATCTCACAGGTATGATGGAAAATTGAGGTGATGTGAAGGAATGGAAAGCCACATCTGGACATGTCCTTCCCTGGAGGACCCTTCTCTCCTTTAGCCCACTGACCTCTGACCTGGGAAGTCTAATTAGCCAGCCCTGATACTTTTATGTAGAAAAGCAGAAGAAATGCAGAGCCACAAATATGCAGATAAGGAATGCACTGTGGGCACGGTGAAGTCCGAGTCAAGGTCTTCCACACAGAGTAAAGCTCATATAGTCAGCAATGTCTCAGTGCACAAAGTTGATTTTTTTCATGCCATTAAACTTGTTTTAAAAAAGAATTTCTTAAACAACTATACAGAGCTGTGAATATAGTAACAACTACAGTAATATCAACTTAACAATAATAAACATCATCACGCACACACACAGAGCGAGAGAGCGAGAGTCATGCTTCTGTGATTTCAGAGGACATTTCATTGACATTCATTTCCTGCAGACTCTGTCTCAGTCATAACTTGCCCAACCTTAACCTTAACAGATTTCTGTCCGCACAATATTAGGAATACCCAAACCACCCGCACACACACACGCACACATTAGGGTCAGGTAAGTTAAAAGTTTTCCAACTAGCTGCTATCAACCCAACCACTGGTGACTGCTGATATATTTTCACAGTTGTGTGATCTTTGATAAGCAATAAGCTACAAAGACAGGTTGAACAGCAGCCTGACACTTTTTGAGAAAGTCCAATGGCATCAAATGAAAGACTCCTGTGCTTGCAGCTGTGGATAACATATGCTATGCTATGACTGCAATTGCTATGACGGACAAATTGACATTGAATCACTGCCCTGTTTTGTGAAAGGTGGAAGGGAGGCCAACAAGAATGGCTGCTGGAGAGAAATACAGTTTATCAGTGGACAAGTATTTAACTATTCTCATAATTCTAACGTGAAGTTATAAATGTACTGTTCTACATGACTAGAGGACACAATATCTGTCTTATGTCCAGAGCTTAACATGAAATTTAGGATGAGCAAACACTAATTAACTTCACTGTGTATAGCACCATGGCTACAATTATGCACTGGCACTCAAAGCACATGTTTTTAATTGCACTTTACAAGATTGTAGTTACCAAGTTGAATTCTCAAAGAGGTTGGTCATTAAATTAACAGAATAAAATGACAAAAATTACAAATTCCCCATGAAACAAACAACTAGCCTTGGCCAATTGCAGATGACCGATATATTTATTGCATTGCCCAATTCTAACAGTAGAACCTTTCTTGCTAGCTCAGCAACAACACAGTTACTCACACATCGACAGTCTCAAAGGGCTGTAAATGTGTTTCTGGTAACTGTCAAAGCTCCACCAGGCTTCCTGCCTTTTCAGCAGAGACTCAGGGGAGTCCAAGAGAAGCTGCTCATTGTTGGTTAGTTTTGACAACCAAAATTCTGTCACTGTCCATGCTACACTGAGTGGTGCTCAGTCAGGATCCCTACAATCCCTGCACCGCACACTGTGTAGCACCAGTGTGTAGCACCAACCACAGCTCTGCTGCATTTTTAAAAATATGCTGCGTTCTAGCAGAGATTTAGAATGTACTCATTAATGTTTCCTGTGCATGTAATACTCAATTATGAAGGTCTATAATTTTACCAACAGTTGTGGTGCTGCATTATGAGAAGATAAATATAGTCATCAAAGCATTTTGTACTTGTCTAGTGTGGCTGATAAATAACTCTCGTGCATCATTTCACAAATTATTCTTGTGTCTAAGAATTCAAAATATATATGTTAAAGCTACACTTTACGTCAGGTTTTGGGTAAAATGTTCAATAAATTGCCCCCCTACTGTGATAGTAATAGGATCATAATAGAAAATGGAGAGAAAAGTGAAACATGAGCATGTGGGGATCTCTAGAGCTAGAATATGAGGCAATAATGGAACAGCATTGATTGACATTTCCCTGTTGTTTTTAATCATAATAATATGCTTTCAAGTTAGGCATGGAAATGACTTCATGATCGTATAATGACAGCTCAATAGCTGTCAGGGTACTGTGTAGCAGATAACATCTTTATTGTTTTCTATCATTGTATACTGAAAGAGCTTTGACTTACAGTGAAATGTTTCTTTCTGGGTGTGTTGGATGTACAATTAATGGTCATGGTTATTCAAATTCATGGTTGATTTTTATGTCTCCCAGCACCTTAATTGTTTCTAATACTACACATATTTTAGTACACTTCTTTTTTATTTAAATTTTTTATGCAGTAGAAATAAATATCAGCTTTGGTTACTAGTAAAGGTGTTATCATGGAAACCAGGAGCAAAACTTTGGTTTTGATGAAATGACAACAAAAAGACAAGTACACGCTAAAATGCAGTCTCAGTAATCCAAGTCACTGCTGTTTGATCAAGTTCTATTCACACATATCACAAAGCAGCTCTCCATCCAATACAATACAGCAAGTAGACAGGCTCCAAATTTGCATATTACCTTTGCTGACAGCCAATTACAGAGAGACACTATTTGTTGTTCCTTTTCATTCTGTTGTCTAGTTTTTGAAACTATCAGCCAAGGTGAGAATGCATATTCATGATCGGGCTATGTGCAGCCCATTAGTGGTGTGTGTAGGTGGACTCAGGCATATAAACAAGTGGTGCCATTAAAGAGCCTATGAATACCCCTGACTCTGTTGCCAGTACCTGGACTGTCCTCACTCAGTAATTACTGCGAGACTTACTTTTTGATTAGAATGCCACAGGGAAATGAAAGACTTCTTTTCTGTGTTGCAGAGAACAGGCACCCATATGGATCTTGACCAGGTTCAAATAAAAGTGAAGGAGAAATTAAGCTGCCATGCTGAAAGCAGTAGTTTATTTTTAAAAATGGTAAGGTGCCACATCAGGGGACAACATTTCTGCTTTTACATCTCTCCAGCACAAAAAAGATACTTACTGCAGCAAAGGTGATAAGAAAGTCTGAAAAGTGTTTCACGGTTATAGTGACCTATTTACAAACTTCCATACAGAACATTTTTGTCTTTTACTCAGTTATCCTTATTGCTCTAAAACAACTTCTCATTGCCGTCCTGCCTTCTTGACCCTCATGTTCAGGGTCATTAACCTTAAGGCTTGAAATCCCAATTCAGTCAACACAGGCAGGCCAATATCAGGATAAAATATTGACAATACGCAGGACTATTGGCTCATTAAGAACCAAGCCTCGCTGAGTTCAATACAATATTAATGGTATAGGATTTCTCACAGCTACCATTTCCAGAAACCATTCAGTGGGGTCTCCTAATTATTGATGGGCCAAATTACAAGAAAGACTTCATTACATCTCCTAGTGAATGAAGAATTCATGAAAGCTAGCAGAGTGCAGTGCATGCTAATGAAAAACTGTAATAAAGACTCTTTAATGCATGTATCATCTATTTGTCTGTCATCTGCTCCCTCTGTCAGCTAAAATATTAAGTATGACTGTTTAAGACTCAAAGTGAGTTGCTCAAACTTAGAAGTTGCAGTTAGCATGTAACTTATTCTAAAGTTAATTGAACTGGATGGGTAGGGATTTGATTCATTTTCAAATTAGGAAGCTGTTTTGTTGATACAGGAATAGAGATTGACAAGGGAGGAATTACTTTAGGATTTTCAATACTGCCAATTAATTTTAATAGTAGAAATGTTCATAATTACTCAGAAATCACATGACTTTATTAATTAAAATTGCATATGCCAATGTTCATGATTTCAAGTTACTGCCTTGCAGTTGTGGGTTTTCTCAATGAACAGTTGGTTTATCATCAAGTAAAATTACGTATTTGAAAGGCTCATATTTGGATGAAATCTGTAAGACTAATATCCACATGGATGAAATATATATGGTGTAATATGTATCTTACACAACCTACAGGAGTAGTTTATATTATTCTTGTTTTACTTCGATGTTTACCATTTGTGTCTGGGCTGTCCAATGTGAATTGCTGGCGGTACACTAGAGCCATTATCAACAGTTCACAGTTAGACACTCTGAAGGGACCTGTATTGTTTTGTTCCACTGCACAACGTGTTTGTTTAGCTGCCTTAATTAAAAAGCTTAACAGTACTGCACAAACAGTCTTAGAGAGCTCTCAGTTTTCAATTTAAATTAAATTTCTCCCTGCACTTAATGGTGGCTTGTCAGAGAAATATGGCGGGTGATCACAGGACACTACTAATCATGAAAGAAAAGGAAATGCGAGAAGTAAGGAGTTCAAATGAAGGCAGAAATGAAGAGGGAGAAAAGCAAAAGCAGTGATTAGTTGTTGAAGTTCTCCAATGGATAGTTGCCTTAAACTTGTATGTCTGCTAGCCCAGATGCTCTCACGGCAAAACAAAAAGAAGAAAAAAAGATAAACATGCCCCCCCCCACCGTACCCACCACCTCCCCTCTTCCCCTTTTCTGTTCCTCTTTTGAGTGATATCTGAGCAATGGTCTGTGATCACACTTGAGGCTCTGTCTATAATAGTTCCAAGCACATCTGTCTCTCATTAAAATCTGGAGTGTTAGTGTGTATACACTGACCCTCAGATATGTGACTGTTCTTGCATTTTTGTTAGAATGGCACCCTGTTATTTATTTGATTTTATGAAGGCCTTTCTTCCCCTCCCTCCTTCCCTCCATCCCTTTTTCCCTTCCCGTTTCACCATACCTCAGCCTTTTGTGGTGGCTTTTGTTCTTACTTGCTGCTCTCACCTTGAATTCTGAATGTCTTGCACAAGATACAATGTGGAAACAACAGCCACTTTCTCCCACCTCTATTCACTCATTTTATCCACAGGCAGTGAATGGTGAGAGAAATGATGTGAGAAAATTAGACAAGGCCAGACAATGCTGCAATGACTGAGCCACCTCCCCCCACAGCAACACAGATGTTGATGTGCCTCCCAGAGGCTTGACACATATAGAATAATTATGGAACACACTTATGCACACACACACACACACACACACACACACACACACCTATATGCTGTTGCCACACATGCATTTGGTGGACGTGCTGTTGCCTGTGACTGTTACAATTTCAAAAGGCATTATGATGACTGAGCAATTCACATGGACAACTAGCTTCAGCTGCTGCAATCACCACCAATAGGAAGCTGTTACCTCACCAGGATGCCTCATTATGGTGGCCCCTACAAAAGCTGCTATTAGCCAAGTTGTCTATGACAAAACTGGTTGTTCTGTCATGGGATGGGGATGAGGGTGACCTCACATGCTGAGGCTACATGTGGGGAGCTGCAGGTATAACAATGCACACATCTCCAGGGCAATAATCCAATTTTCATCAATTGAACATACATTTTCCTACTATCCTTAGCTACTACTCTATTGTCCTTTATCTTCTATTACTACATGTTTTCTTTTTCATTATTTAAGACAATTATTTCTTTGTTTCCTTCTCTACTTATTTTGTTAGATGTATAGATGAAAAAATAAATGTCCTTCATTCATAACAATACAAGACTATGACTCTTTCTACTTTCTACCCTATTTACAAATTGAGGGCATTCTGCATGTAGGCATCATGTATACATCGCCTCACCCTGGAGTATCAGACTATCCTCCTGTGGACTGTGCATTATTATTTTTTCATATTCAGTGAAAACTATTTGATCCTTCATTCTCTATCCCTGTCAAGCCGAACACTGCAAGGTGGTTTGTACAGTGTTAAGAGATTTACATAGATTACGTATACAATTCCATTCATATTCCTATGTCTATACCTCAGAGATACCGTTTGAACAGTGGCTGAAAACTGCCTCTCCAATACCGTCTGCCATTTAGCATTCTTGTGTTGTTCAAAAATGAAGTGAGGGATATAGTTTGCCTCCAGCTTATTGCGCATGTAATGTGTTGATCAGTGTGTCTTTTAAACTCGAATGCCAAAAAAGAAGTATATAGTTATAGTTATTGCACACAAGCACATTTACATTGCTGCAGGCTGAATATCTCTCTCTGCTTTTCATTTAAGGAGGACAAAGATGTGATTACAACTCATCTACAGGAGCAGCTATAGCCAGCACATAAAGCTTAGACCTTTAAGGAAACTGATACCTGTTCTGCATCACAAGGCACGAACATTGGATGAATCTCTGTTTGCTCAAATGTATCTGCGAGATACATTTGTGTAGCTGTGTCCAAGTTGCTGTCTCTGAGAATTTCCTTCTTTGAAAATTTCCTCAACAGTTTGTCTCACTACAGTAGAAGCAGGGTGTAGCAGGTGGTCAAGGCACAAGTGTGTGTGTTAAGAGAACACTCAGAGCTGTCAAGACTTGCAATTCCATCCTCTTCTCCCTCCTCAGAGAGAATTACACCTAGTCTTCAGCACTCACTGCTGAATTTCTGTCTTCTCTTGTAAGATGAGATTTACATGACAGCGAGTGGGATTATAATGCACAGAACTGACATCAGGAGAACCATTCATAGCTTTGTATGGCTGCAGGCAGGGTATATGGTCAAAATTCTTGGCAAGAACTTGTATATAATTCCAGAAAACATTATTTATCTTATTTTGTTTTGTACTCAGAGGTTCTCATAAAAAAATGTAATCAAAGTGCTGTTCCTGCTCATTTACCTTATATGTAATATAATTTTATCAGTTGAAATAGAAGTAATATGCAGTGATTTCATTATGTGATACTAACGATTTTAATCAGGATTGTGGTGCAATTTTCTCATGTGTGATATATTTAAAACAGTAAATGGAGTTTGTATCTCCTTATGACAACAAACAATCGGTCAAATAACCATGAATGGTGAATACAGTACTACATTTTCATTTCATCCTGCCTCTTACAATGAAAAAAATGTGGTATGCAACTCTAGTCAAAGTGTCAGATGTATTAAAAATAGGTATTTGATAGCTTGTCAGCATGATGGGCATTGAAGCCACGACTTAACAACAGTGCCTGACAATGGAACCATTTCAGAGTTTTCAATTATACATTATTTAGGCTCTGTAGTGGAAGCGAGGCTTGCTTGAACGACATATTGAGAACTCCACCTGGCAGCAAAATGAGAAAGTCAACATGATTTGCATTCTGTGGCAGGGCTGTTAACTTGTCATCAGGAGCACTTGACAATTGAATGAAAATAAACATCTACAACCTCCACTCTGTGGAGTTAAAATCCAATTTAAGTTAGGAGTCTGAAGAGGTTTTTGAAACATCCATTATTGCCTTGTTCTCATTGTTGTTGTTGTTTTTTCACCTCTTTTCTTTTATTCACATTCAGAGTATGATTCCCAGTTAATTTATTATTTACTTTCACCCTGCACAATTGTTTACAAACATCAGCTAGAGATAGTGACAGTTGTTTCTTGGACAATGTGTTGATTGTGAATTATCATCTCAGAATTAGCAGGTAATAGGAGACAAATCTCTTGTTTATTCATGTAAATGTGTAGAAAAGTGAATGAGCAATAATAATGATAAAAATTGTACCATTTAAAAGACACTGCCATTGTACATATTTAATGAATTTATACTATTATCCTACTTTGATTACAGTTTAGACAGGAAGTGAAAGTCTGCTCATAAATCCATCTGCATTATTTGTATTTACAAGACATTAGCTTGATCCCTGCTGAGAGCTGCTAGTTAGCATCAGTTGGCCGGCAGGGACAGACTTAATAAAGTAAAATTTGCAGATCATTGACTCTACTTCAGTGGCATCACATCTTGTAGCCAGAGATAATATCTCTTCAACAAACCCAAACTAAGAGCTCAGATCAGCGTGTAGATTTTTTTTTTTCAATCTATTTCTCTTGCAGATACCAATCTCAAGATCCACTACAAGATATCAGCCAGAGTCAATTAACCATCCTGAGTCATGACCTTCCAGTAAACCAGGCCGGTCCATATGGACGGTAACAGATTATGCGACTGATGGTCTCAAGGTGGCTCATATAGCTAGCTATCTTATATGTTAGTGTTTTTTTTTTTTGTTGTTTTTTTTACACAGCATTCAGCCTTAACTGAAACGTTTGTAAATAGTCATGACATGCCCATCTGGCACAGATTTATATTTTGCATCTTTGAGCTTAAGATTTTTAAATATTCTTCATTTGATAACTCAAATGGAAATTGTGGTATATCTATCGTGTTTTCAATTTGATTGGTCCAATATCAGCATATACCAACTGCATGGTCCAGGTTGTTAACCACTGCCTAGTCTAAGCTGCAGTTTAATATCTGCATACATTATTTACTTACTGCATTAGCTAGACACCCCTTCTTTTTCAACACAACCCTGATCTGTAGAGGAGCTGTTAATGCCTCAGCAGGTTTTAATAGACTGCAATGTGACATGAAAGAAAAGTGCTGTCCAGTGGGAATCAGCGCTCACATTACCAAAATAGAGTAACTAGGTCTGGCTTTCTGAATGAAAGCTACTTGCTTTGCTTGCTAGCTAGCACTTTCTCTGTGGAATATAACTGAGAAGGGAGATAAAATGTTGGTATTTGTTGGCTTTACAGAGCAATAGAGTGTTCCAGACAGTAGTGCACCACTGAAGTTGACAGCATGTCAGTTAGCAACACTGGCTATCAAATGTCAGTCAGCAGCTGCTATGGGAAACACCCACCCAGAGGCTTTTGGCCTAAAATATCAGTGACCAAAAGTTTTTTGGGACAGACATCTGCAAAAAAAAAAAAAAAAAAAAGGAACAAAGACCATCTGTTGACTTCTTTTATCAAAACTTTTTTTAATACATAGACTAAAAGAGTTTAGCCACTAACAAATAAAGCGTGTGTGAAAAACTAACTTTTTATTTTTGATCTTGTACCATGAACATCAAAAGCCCAGATGTGAGTAGATAGTAGAGGTGCTGGAGAGAGATTCAAGGACCAGCATCTGGTCGGTGACTCCTACAGCTTTTGAAGTCTCTTGTAAGTCACTAGGGGACACTTTCTTGAAAGAGATAAAGCTGTCGATAAGCAGTTTTTTTTCATCTACTCCACATCTAGAGAACTCCACGACACTAAAATGATTCGATAAAAATCTCTCCTGACCATTTAGACAGATTATATGGGAGGCACGCATAAGTTCAAGTAATGAGCACAGGATTTAACAACAGCATTACCTGGTTGGATTAACAAGAATACTATCCTTTTATGTAAACTTAAGTAACTTCACTTCTTTACTTTCTCATTCAGAGTTTCGGTGTGCAGCTCATTTACTCTGGGGGTACGACTGATATAGAAGTAAACAACACATTTTTATTCACAAACACAGATCTGTAGAGATGCACACATGAGTCCCTGCCCCCCACCATGTACCTGCGTAGCTCAGATGTAGGCTACGAACACTCTCAGAAGCTGCCTGTGATCTATACATAGAAGTGAGGCAAACGGCAAAGGCTAACTTTGATGGAACATTTTATTTATTTATTTAATTTTCAAGCATAACAAACACATGCACACTTATACAGGTGCAAAATAAAACCAGCAGCGTGTTGAGAAAGTAAAGTCGTACTGAAGATAAATGTCACTCAGCTTGACAAATCAGCATTTACTGAGCAGAGTGAGGGTTGGGGTGGTTGGAGGTTGTATTTTTCCTCCATGCTTTTTTGTAAAGAAAACAGAACATGATGCTTTAAGGCTATACATGCAAAATATATGTCAGAGACAAAAAAAGCAAAAAATAGCAATATCAAGTTACATATTCAAGGCTGCATAGATAAAAAGCACAGGTGCGTGTCTGAATGTTTCTTTGCATAATGTGGTATGAATCACAAACACATATTTCTCAGTATGCACCTCTGCTTTCCAGTGATCCAACTTGGGTCAATGAAAACTTAGATGACCTCAAACATGAACGACCCCACAGCATTTCAGTTCATAGTTCAGCAAGTTCAGCTTTTACTGAGGAACTGAAACACTTGAGGTTTGTGTCTCCCTGGATGGACACATCAGATATTCATACATTTGCATGTTTGCATTTTATTGCAAATGTTCTCTCCTAATGCAGCACCTGCAAAATCATACAACAGATGGCATCAAAGAAAACAACCTGAAAACCTTTGTGTATTACTTCATTGTCAGTACTTAATATTAGAATGTATATCATTAAACTTCACACAGTTTGTGTAACTTTGCACTGATACAAAGTCCAACTCATAGCCTGCAAACTGCTTATTAGTTTTGAGTGTATTTTCTTTCTTTATTTATTGATTCACCTATTCATTTCATCTGACTGATTATGATTGAGACTTGGAGATACTCCTTCTTAAATAACAGTTAGAAAACAGTCAAAAATGATTCAAACATAATTAAATCTAAATGCTAGCACAGCTTTTCAATTATTATAAGAAAAAAAAAAAAAAGGCCACAACAAATACCGTTCATACATTATTCAGTGTATATTCTGTTCAATAGTAATCTGCACATACAACACACACCTACAACTTATAGCATTTTATCAACATTTGCAGACAGACGCTCATAGATAAAGACACTCTTGAAGAACACACACAGATGATAACACACCTGCTGTTATCATCAGAACGTCCATGATGGTTATAGGATGAGCACAAGCATATTTACCCATCTCATTCATCTTGCGCAGCGCTATCTATCTGGCAGGGCTGTGCAGACCCGCATATCTCCCTATCCAGGGAACAGATGCAAGAGATCTGTTTAGCTTTGCTGTACTATTATCTCGTGTTCCTTCCCTTTCCCCTCTTGCCTGCATCCTAGATTTATTTTCTTCTCATATTTGGTTTGTTTTCTCTGTTATTCCTTTTCTTTTAGCCTTTCAGTTTGGTGTATATTCAACCTTCCTCCTCTTTTCTCTCTGTCCATTTCAGACAGGTCATTACATTAACCCTACCTCTCTCCTCTCCTCTGCTCCTCCTTTCCTGTTCTCCTGTCCTCACCCATCTTGACTTGCCATCTTCTCCAGTATTTAGTCTTGTCCATCATCTCTCTCATCTCTCTATTTTTCTGTCATATTCCCTTTGGTTGTCTCTTTTGTTGTCTTCCCCTCAGTTTTGTTATGTTATTTTTTCATTTTCACACACTGTGGTTTCTTTTCTCTTCTCCTTTTACCTCCCCTCCGTTCCTCCACGGCTGTTAGAGTCTTATTTTGTTCTAGGAAATCCAGTCAGCCTGGCCCATCTGCATGATTATGCACAGCACCACTGATTGGTTCCAAGGAAATCGTTCCAGTGGAACATGATGTCCTGGATTGAAATAGCCCACAGAGTAACAAAATAACTCACACTTCCTCTCCAATTTCAAAGTTGCAAATGTTACATCCACTCATTTCTAGTCTGATCAGACACCCAAGTCAGTCCTTAAGTGATTAGATTAATATTTTTTCCATATTAAGGATTAGAGTAATTGACAGCTCAATCCTTTTATTTTAAGGTGCGGTGCTTTGGGGATCAAATTCTTCATTAAATCAGAAAGGATTTGCCGTGGCATTTTGATGCACCTGTTATTAGGTGACAGTTTCATTAGCTAGTCTTTTGTTCCTCTGACAACTGGATTATCAGAATCTATAGTTTGCCACACTACCTGTTAACTCAGATTCTTGTCTTGGAGCAACAAGTTTGAAAATGACAAAACGTTGGGAGGACTTTCTTCTCAAGTCTTCTGCTTATGGCAGGAAGATACAGGTGGATTACAAACTGGTCTTTTTGGTTTCTTTGAAGATGTTTTTGGCTCTTCAAAGTGCAGAATACTATATATATATATATATATATATATATATATATATATATATATATATATATATATGCTGTTGAATAATTGATAATCCACTTGTCTCCTTGCTTTAAAAAAGTGGTTGACTGAAAAACAGCTCTTTGTTTTTCTGTTAAAAAGTTCAGCAAGACTTATGACCAGTTTTTATTTGTCTGAATTCAAGATATGGATCTTCTTTTTTCTTACTGCATATTGAATGACCCAAGCACATTTTACTGCTGCTTTGCTTTTTTGTTGTTTTTGCTTTTGTTGGGTGGTGGTGAATAAAGAGCTTTGCAGATTCTACATGTCTCACATTGATATGCTAGTAAAAGTCTGAGACCTACTACATTGGATGCTGGAATGGTCATTCCATAAAGCTGAATTTTAAATAACTATTGATGACTTCCTGGCCTCGTAAAATTAGTGATGCTTGAATTGCAGGTTCTTGTCAGTAGTAGTTTCTTAAGTATGTAGAACCACTTATGAGGCTTTTTGAAAAGAGAAGATTATATCCGGTAAAGTAGAGTGACTGTTGCAGAGACAAGTGCAACAATCGAAGGACAAGAACAATGAGAATCATACAAGTCTGGATGTTTCAGAGTCCATGTTAAATGGAACCAAGATCTGCCTGTGAAACAGGTGATACACTGTGTGGAATGGAAGATGGTAAACCAGCAGCTTCTAAAAAGTTTCAAGTTCTTAATGTGTTTTGTACTGTGCTTGCCTGAAAGCAGTGGCAAAAATGTTTATTGATACAGACAGTTTCAGGACAGACAATTCATTCATAGCAGACGGCCTTGGAAACTGGCATAAAGCCACTGCAAAATTCAAAGAACATGAAAGATCCAAGTTGCACATCGATTCAATTCACAGACATGCTGCTCTGGGTAATGTGCCTGTCAGAGCCCTCCTGTCTGATGCTTTCGCCAAACAGCAAGGAACTGCACAACATGAGTACCACAGAGCAGTTCTCATGTAATTTGCAATTTGTTGACAGCAGCCTGGAGTCTCACTGTTTATTTTTGGGATTTTAAAATGTCCAGGGCAGTATTGGACAAATTCTTTTCTCCTGAATCAACGATGTGTTTTTTGAGTTGGAAAGTTCCTATCAAATGCCTTGTAGCATATTGCTTTGATGGAGCCCGTAATATGTCTGGATGCTTTTCAGGAGTTCAGGCGTGCCTTAAAGAATTATGTCCTCAGTCAGTGTATTGCCCTGTAACAAGCACGTACTGGACGTTTCCCTCCAAGAAGTTGCTTTCAAAGTGTGGTGGATACTATAAACTTTATCTGGAGTGTTGCTACTGAATTTGGGGAATCGCCAAGGCACAAACAGCTTCTGGCCACATTGAATAAGCTGAAAGATGGCAGGAAGATTCTGAGAGTGGACAGCAGATCAAAGATTGAGGCACCATGGAACCAAGCCTAAAAAGGAAGAACATCTTCGGTTTTTTCTGCTGCCAAGCACTGTTCACCCTGTTAGGCAGTGGCCTGGAGTCTGCAGAGCTCCATATAAAGTGCCCTTGAATGAGTAAATATGCTCAAAAATTGCACAGTGGCACTTTGAGATGATAGAACTGTGGAGGAGATGATCTACAAGGTTGAAGCAAGTGCCTTGGAAACCTGAGGATACTAGACACAACAGCAAAAGAGAGCAAAACCCAGGTCACTTTCACCAAACAATGGTACCAGAGGCAGAGATGAAGATGAGGACCATAATACTGTTCCACTGAGAGAGTATGATACTAACAGTAAACTAAGGGCAATTATACTTGCAACAGAAGGATGAACAGTTGATTTCCCACTGAGCTGGAAACAGGCCACTTTGATTTCCAACGCAAAATCCACTCCCGAGAGTGTTGATGTAGGAAAGTGAAAGTAAAGCATCTTGTGTGTTTGAGCTGCATCCTAACTTAAGAGCACTCTGTCCTGAGGCTGAAATAGCCATCTAGATCAGTGATAGAGTCATTTTTCACCAACTTCAAACAAATTTTATATATATATATATATATATATATATATATATAGTCCAACATGAAGCACAAGTGACTCACACTGATGACTATCCCTGATGAATGTCCACACAGCCATTGTGGATAATCAGGGTATCAGTACTCACACAGGAGGGAATTTGGGAAAATAATAAAAGTAGAGTACCCAGCTCAAGATAAAAAGTTGTTGCATGTGGATCCCAAAATTAAAGTAAAAGTTGAGCTCCAGACAGGAGGGAATGTATTTTCTTACTCTGTTGATAAAAATAACTATCTTTGTAGAACAGACTTTAAAAGCAATAAACTTGATAGCTTAGTTTGCCAATAACAAAAGGTAGGAGGATAAAGGAAAATACTACAGTTTCAATTAAAGAAAGTGAATATATTCAAACTAAATCACAAAACATCAAATCAGATATCCATAGACCATAACTGGGACAATATTATCAATAATTATATACTAATTTATTTGATGCAAATTACATTTGGCTATGTTTTTGTGTTCAAATTGGATTTTGGACCATTAAAATATTGCGCATATTTGTTCTTGTCTGTTGTGTGTGCATCCTTGATGTTTCTTGTCAAAGAACCAATGGTTTGAATAATGTAAAGCAATGAAGTGTAGTTAAGCCTGTGTGTGTTTATCTTCTTTCATGTTGTGCACATTATTTTGTACCTGTTTAACATTGTTTTGCCTTATTTGTACATTTGTGCATTTTCTTGTCTCCTCTATGTAGTGGTATATGGTAGTTGCAACACAGGCATACTTTTGATTCAAGCCTGTGTCAATAAATTGTGATGTTATGAATGTAAACATGTTAAATTAAATATAATTTATGTATATGAGGCAGCCTATAGCCTGTTTAACGCAAAAGCTAATCTTAATCTTCCCTCTGGCTGGACACACTACACTACACTACCCCCAACTTAAACCTTCCTACATTGCTGGTGAAATGGAATATATGAATACTCAATAGAACAGCATTTTATGAGAAACATCTACTGTAGGTAAAGTTAAACCATCTTGGTTATCACAACTAAAGACTGATGAAATTCTAAAACACAATACCTTGGTGTGCAACTCCACCCCTTAGAAGACTGAGCTGTCAAGACCAGACAGAACAACATGAGCATAGCAGGGACTGAATATAGAAAAATTGTTATTTTATTTTGTGGGAAGGCTATAACAGCAAGTTTCTGAATGTGCCTGAGGCAAAACAGAATGTTTAGCTGACAAGGATACAACACACTATCTCACCATGTGTGAATCCTCCACTGTATATACACGGCCAGTAAAGAACGGACATACGGTCATTTTTTTTTTTTTTTTTTTTTAACACACACACATACGGTATACTCGGGTTCCCCCAATGAATCTCAACTCTGCCATGTGAAGTAATTGGCCAGAGTCAGAGGGAAATCTTCTATCTGAGCAGTGTTCCTGGGCTTTAGCCATAGGTGACTTTCTCAGAGGACCTGACCCAGCAAGGCTCCAGCTTATCCACTGCCTGATAGAAGCTTCTGCAGCTTTAACCCACAATTAGGACAGACTTGATACCCACACACATGCACAGAGGTATGTGTATAAATGTGAATAAAAAAGTAAACATAAAGACTTTTTTTAGCATGATTACATATTCATATTTGGGTATATTCATCATCATACATGCACATGCACATACAAGCTGTCTTAAGAGTTTGTTTGTACTCTTATACCTTAATATCGCCCAGTCAGGAGTAGCCTTGGATGGTTTGTTTGATGTCCAACACTCAGCGAGATTAAAAGCAATCAACAACAATAACAACAGCAGTCACAACAACAGTTCCAACATATGGCTGTTAAATCTAAAAAGCGTTCATGCATCAAAAGGAAAACTAGATTTCTATCATTATTATCAACAGTGTAGCTGCTTCAGGGTCTCATTTCAACAAATATCTTTTCCCATAGACAACAGATTGGGCCAAGTGATGGGTTGAGAGTGGAATGAGCAAATATGCAAATGGAATGACAGAATGTAATGCAGTTTCATGCATAGATTAACGAACATAGAAAGAAGAAAATACGCACTGCTAATGGTTTGCACTGTGGCAGAACAGAACAAAGATAACGTTGACATCAAGCCTGAGAAAACTGCCAAGTTAGTCGACACCAAGATTAAAGCTTCCCATTCTGACTGTATCTTAGGGCGTCTGTATCTTTATCTTAGTTCTAATTCTTGAGTATGGGACCAGACTGCATTCCTGCCAGGCTGCAGTTCCCATTCCATGTGATATTACACCTCTTGTTTATCTGGCGTGTAGACTACACTAGAAACTTAACCTATTCCTGGCTAAGTCAAGACACCAACAATGAGAAACACTATTATTGTCAATATATAATTCAATTTACTCATATTCAGAGAATGGAGTAAAACAGATTTAGTTTAAAATACCTTAGTTCATCAGCATGTTATATACCAAGATGGCTGCTGTGAGAAACACCTCAGCAATGTTACTTGTGGATATACTATCCTACACTGTGCCCTTTATATAGGCCCAATCTCCCTGGTGCAATAAGTGACGTGTCAGAGGTCAGCCCTTGAGTTATGATTATTGTGACCACAGGGGAGTACGGAGTATAGGATTTGGGGTGCTAGGCATGTCTCATTCACCCTTCAGCTGTCACAGATCCCCTTCAGTGGCCGGGCCTCCACTGACTGACAGGTGTAAGTAATGACTTAAGTTCAAAGGTCATGAGTCAACATAAGCACACAGGCGAAGCACAGCTGCATGCAGCCTTTGATATGCAGACCTTGCCTCCCAGAGGACTCCAACATTTAGTGAAAACTCTGCAGATGTAGATGTGGATGCCTATGCAGGGTGAACAAAAGAAAGGCTCATTCATAAAAGATTTTTTTTTCTCTTAAAAAGGATTTAATATGTTTTATATGAGTTTTCTGCACTTTTATTCATTTAAATGGTGTATTTGATGGATGCGAAATTGTTTCTTTTTCCTTTTGTTTTTCTAAAAAATAAGCACTTGATGAAACAGGGAAAATTATTTTTCTTCCTCTCACTATTTATTAACATGGATGTGCTGTTCACCTGTGCTGCACTTGAGGAGGAGAGTGGGAGCCTCGGAAACAAGATGGAGGAAAGAACATGTTAAATGGAGGAGGGAGCAGTGCTCATTATGGCGCAGGGAATTCCAGGGAGTGAGAGATGAGCCTCAAGGCCCCCAGCGAATGATAGCAACTGCATTTCTCAGCATTATAAGGATAGTTGTGGTGGTGGTGGAGAACATAAATGGAGAGGACAGTAGAAAGGAAGGAGAGGTTGAGAATGGGATGGAGACGTCTGTGGGGACGTAGTTATCATTTGGCATTCCTTTTCTCCTTTCATCACTCTGGATAATGCCTCACATGTGGGTGTAGGGGGAATAAGGGGGTATCAAGGGAAGGGGCTGGGTGTTGGGGGTCTTGTTCTAGGTAGACGCAATTTCTGAATTGTATTGAAGTTTTGCAGGAAACCCACCACCACCACCACCCATTCCACTCCACCCCCAACCCCTTCCTCATTCCCTGTGCTTGCTCCTCTAGGCTTTTTGATCTTTGACTTGTGACAAACACTCATACTGCAGGCGTCTGATTTGAAAAAGTGTGAGCATTCACTCTCGATGACAGAGTCTGTGAATCCACACCAGGAATGAAGAGAATAAAAAACCTGTAATAATGGACAAAGAGAAGAATAGACTCATTTGAAACAACATAAAAATTTCATTGGCTGTCTGTTTAATTATTACTGCACATCTACCAGAATATCATGCGAGGAAGGCAGGAGTGCTACAAACTATTAATTTCCAGTGTGAGAATTAGAGGGTAAATTACTGGCTAAGACAAGAGCACCAACTCCATGGCTATATATTTTTCCCCCATTAATTTCTCCTTTTCTTTCATTCTAATCGCTTCTGTTTCTTTGGCACAAGTGACTAGAGGAAGGTGAAAGGCCTGTAAGCATGTCAAAGAGGGAGAGCAACTGAGAGACGACATTCAGATGGCTGCCTGTCTATAGCAATTACATTAACCAAGGGTATGGGTCTGTTTTGGCTGTTAGTGTGCACTGAGGCTGATGTGTCCCTCTCTACTGTCTTTAACCACCGATCGACTCTCCCCTGAGAGCCACTTAGTCTGTCCTCCATCCAGCCTCTTGAGTTACAGCTCACCCACACACATGATCCCATCAGAGGAGTCACCATCTGGGCACACATTCATACACAAATGCAAATAAGCATACAGGATACCACACATGGAAACACTCAAGAATTGACACTTTTAAGTGCCCCCATGAACATGGAAATGTATATCACATTATATTGACCATTCAGTGTCAGAAATAGTTTCTCAATATGTGATAGGGATTATTTTTCCATACTACATCTTCACAGCAATTATAGCAAGCAAAAAAATTCTAGTGGCATTCGTTTTGTGAAGTGGGTAAAATAACAGGAATGTTTGCCAACATACACCTGTAATACCTTCTCTTGCAAATGCTGTTGATGTACAACATGAAAATGAATGTAAGATGAGACATCAACATGTTTTTTTTTTTTACATTATCACACTGTCATGAATATGTTGTGAATATGGGATTTGTTTTTCTTATTGCCATTGAGTGTTGTTTTATGTGCATTTTCTATGCTTTGATCACCACAAATTGCTTCTATTAACTTTGTTCTTGCCACAGAAATCTCAGAAAAGGACATTTTAAACCCTGGAAAACAAACAAAACCAAGTCTGCCTGTCGCAGTAGTACTTTGAAACTACCTTGAATTTCAATGTTTTTGATTGAATGATAAAAGTGTAAAGATGACACGGAATGAGGAGATGATGAACAATAGTATGCATTAAATGGTACAAGCTGGATAGGTTATGGCATTGCCTAAATTGGTGTGGTATTGATAAGGTTGTTACTGATTAACTAAGAACCTTAGCAAGCCACAACAACTCTAGTGCTGGCAGAGCTTTGTGGTTCAGCCAATCAGAACTTGATACTGACAGTACACATTTTATACATTCAGTCAGTCAGTAAGTCCATACCAGTGAGTCATAAAGCAGAATGTGTTGTATAGTCCCTGGGGAGCTCTGCAATGGCCAGTTAACATAAAGTATGACTGTACAGTGTATCCCTCTCCACCAAGTATGAATACCATAATACTATCTGAAGTGCAGCTGTAGAACCTAGCTCTTGATGCTAAGAGCACCTTCTAAAAATGGCAGGTGCCGATTACAAACACGAACAATTGCCATTAATCAACATTTCACTTCTCTACATAATTCTGCTTCACATGCATTGTGACTTTGCAGTCCTCACCCATAAGAACATGCGTCGAGAAGTCATTGTAAGAGCGGGAAGAAAGTACAGTATGCACTGTACAGCAGAAATAGAGGCAAAGCCTATGTGTCCTCGTTGACAAAAAGCTGAAGGCGACCTTGGAGGGAAATTTACATATCTTTATCCCAACACCCTCATTAGAGAGGGGTTGGCTTTGTCTGTTATCATCTTTTCTCTTGCGTCACCCTGTGAGGGCAGATGAGTTCAGTGCACTGTAGACTTTTTGCACAAGAAAGATACATCTTACCTTCCGCTCTTACCAAGAGCAAAGACATCAGTGGGCCTTTCAATAATACAACAATATAGCAGGGTTTCCACTTCCATTTTGAAGGTTAGATGTGATAAAACACAGTGACATGTCTTTTTACACATCAGGGAAGGAGACAAAGAGAGGAAAAGCTTGTAGCTTCTGGCATGGCATGCTGTGTGCCCAGCCATGGTTAGAAACATGGAGGGATGTCAGTGGTTCAAATGTATTTCGGCAGCCAAGGTTATGAGTTATGAAGTTGATGTTAGAGAAAGAGAGCAACGAGTGGGAAGTGGATGACCTTCATCACTCGCCAGCAATTCTTTCTCCTCTTTCACAATATCTCTCTCTGTTCTAGAAGCCATGAAGCAAAGGAGTCCTTTCTTGTGAACTTTCTAATTAGGGAGACCTTGATGTGCGGATCTCATCTATTGTTCCTCTTTATTTTGGTGGGAAAATATTTCATCGATTTTTGCAGCAGTCAAAGGCGGGCAGAGCTGAGAGGGGCTCTGTGTGGGATTAAGCTCTGCGGGGGGTTTCTGGGATGGGTGGGGAACTTGTGTGTGTGTGTGTGCGTGTGTTTGTAATGGAGAGTGAATGTCTCTCCCTTCTCAACCTGTGAAAAAATCAATTAGGGTTGTGATCTCTTAGCCACCATGACTCACCTCTTCCTCCTGGTCCCATTTTTCTCTCTGTATCTGTTGTACAACTACACATCACCTTTACTCAAATCTGACTCATTTAAAAATGTCTGGATTTGGCAAAATTTTTGTTTATGTTCTACCGAATACAGTACAGAAAGATTGCAATGTTTTTATAATCAAATCAAACAAAGTACTTGTCATACGTTCTTTTGTAATTTATTTGGATACTTAACAGCAGACCAACACAGGACGACTGCTGTTGTTTTCCCAGCGGAGTGAACAGCAATCACCAATTTCTGTATCTTTCTCCCTCACTCGCTTTCTCCTGTCACTCTAGACTGTCTCTAAATTACGCCTTACCCCTGCAGGTGCCAGCGTTTCTCTGAAATGATTATTCCTACCACACAGAAGATTGCTTTTGGTAATTATATGTATCATAATTAAATTTGATGAACTCCTCCGAGACATAAAATCTCATTTGACCCAGGTGTTGGATTTCTTTTCCTATACTCAAAAGGAGAAATGTCTTTTACTATTAAGAGAGATACACTTTGAATCTCGCAGCTGACATCTTGATTAAGCAAAGCAGTATTTCCACATTTAGCAAATTCACTGAGGTCCATCAATAACTTAATTACTGAACAAGTGAAATGCAAATTTTCTATCATTATGGTGGAATGAATTGAGCAGGATTAGCTATGTTGTTCCGCCAAGGCCAAATTTGGCTTTTGAAACAAGAGAAAGAATGTGAAGGTTAATACCTGTTCAGTCAGACCACACTTGGACACATGACTCAGGGGGCTCTGCATGTGCTCCACCACTGATAATGGATACAGACACAGAGTGCAGTCTTCTTGTTATTTCACTTGCCCCCCTTTTTTTTATACCTGTGAATTTGTCTCCCAGAGAAGCCAGGCTGCACATGCCTCAGCCATAAAAGTCATATGAGCAGACAGCAAAGATCGGATTGGCTGATTCTGATCTTTGCCCTCCAGGAGATTAGGCTTTCTATCTGCTATTCATATCTCTTAATGAATACTTTCCTTGAATTTTGCATCATGTGCGAGCATATATTCAGTCTTATTTCTCAGTCTTCATCTGATAGTGAAGGTCATATGACTCAGGTCCTTCTAGTTTTGGCAGGATGAGGTATATGCTTGATTTCTTTCCAGATCTATACTGTTCATACAGGATTTTAATTTATTTACCCAATATTATCACTCTGTTTTTACACAGGGTCATTTATTATACTTATATTTATATTTCTTGCATGTTCACCTATCCTGGAGGAGGAATCCCTCCTTTGTTTTTAAACGGATAGAAGAAAGCCCAATTAAACAAAATTAAAAAAAGTTCAAATGAGGGAACGCCTTTTTTTTTTTTTTTTTTTTTTAAATAGTAATTCAGTTTATCCAAGAACAGTCCCAGAGACTTTTATGCTGCTAGGATGGTCATTTTATGTAATTTGTAATCTATCTCTATGTAATATATTCTTTTATATTATTGGTTAAATTACGTACAGAAAACATCACTGCCCCCCTTAGAGTTTGTGAACCATATTCAGACTCAAGTTTCCTAAAGCAATTTGTGCTCTGGGCTTTTCCTAGACCCCAAGATCACTGTAAATATGCAGACAGCTTAGTGAGGCCCTGCAGCCAGCAAGAGCCCAGATTAGATTTAGGCCTCAGACAATCTTGTGAGGGAAGTCACTGGAGATTGACATAATGCCTGTCATGTATTTTTTTTTTTGTATTTTGTTAAATAAATATTTAAAAAATGTGTACATGCACACAGGTACTGTAGGGACATGTGCATAGAGGTAAATAAATGTCATCTCTTGGTTTCAGCATCTCTCTCTCTACCTGCCAGGAAAGTATCTCTATCTGTGCGCCATCATCTTGGTGCATTGGCTATAAGTTCTTTATGTTCCTCCAATGTCCTTCACTCAGTATTCCCTCCAAGTTTTCTACTCCCACACTCTGATCTGCACTGCTGGATGGATTGCTTTTTCTCCAACTCTCTCCCCCTCTCTCAGCAGCAGTACCCTGCTGTGCACCAATCCCTTTCTCACAGGTGATTGCTCAGGGAATATTGATTAAGGTGAAGATTTGCCGCTGAGAAGTCCCTTTTCAAACTTCCTGTGACTTTAATGTGAAATAAAATGAACTGACTCTTCTGTGATAAACACCCTGTTATGGATGAAGCATACTTTTTAGAGAACATTTTCAGCTAACATCTCTGTCTTCACGTCTTTTGCTTTTGTCAGCCTCTATTTATCTATCTACCTCGTGCAATGTCTCTTACACAAAGGCACACATACACACAAATCAGCTTTCACACCTCATGTAATGTAGTGCTCCTTGTCAAGATATCCTCCTCTATCTCTCTAATTGCTCTGATTAAAGTGACAAACAGGTCCAATTAAGCTAAAGGCATGGGGGAAGGAACCATAAAGAACTTCACCATATCAATGGTCATTACATCTGTTAAACTATTAGTGGAGCGCTACAAGTGCAATCAGACCATCCAAATGACCTTGAACTGGCTCCTGAGCAATAAGGCATGAGGTAGTAAGTGAGAGAGCATTTCCTGCCAAAGACCCCAACCATTAAAGATAAAATACTATCTCATACAACTTTAGTTAACTTTACTCTTTTTCAGCAATTACTGAGATCTAGGAACATGACAACATTGCATTACAACAACGTCTGACAGGGCAAACATTCAGACTATCAGATATCATGTATAATCCTACAGTATGCAAACCACTTAATTTGGAGCTAAAGTGGTAATTTAATGTGAATGCACCAACATATGGAAGACAGTAGAAGCAACGAAGGCCTGTAAACTGTAATGGACTGTTATGTTAATCATAATTATACCTTGTAAATAGTTTTTGGCTAATCTGAAGGTCTGTATTCACACTGCAAGTTTTTCTGTCAACTATATTTTCAGTAATACCAAAGTTCCTAAATATAAACCTACAGGATTATATTATGGCCAATAGTTTAATTGTTTGCTTAGTCTCTGAAGAATCGAGGTTAATCTGTCATTTTAGCGGGGTGAACAGTTTTAAATGCCACAGTCCGCCTTGTCATCCATTGCCATGGAGGATAAATCAGCCAGAGGCATGAACCAGAGCTTTGTTAGTGCACTTTGATGCAAAAGATGCTGCCACAGTTATTGAATTTATCTAAACGTGAACTGGTTTAAGCTTCAGATTGTAAAACTAGTTATCTTAGCATTATAATCTTAAGCCTTTGTCAGTCATGATCCGATGCATCTTACTGAAATGGAGATAACAAACACAATTTCTTTTTATGTGCACAGGTTTGATTTTTCATCGAAAAAGTTTTCTAAAGCAGTTGATAATCTTTGGTAGTGATGTTTCAATCAGAAGTGGTTCAGATAAATCCATATAAAGTTATAAGACTGGTTCTATTGTAAGTCACATCAAATTTTCCATGGGGAAAATAAGACTTTTACTTCCCACTCCAAGAGGGTAGTAAGAAGTAGGTTTTCATCATGGTGTTAAGTTTATCTAACTTTCAAGTTATGTGCATTTTCATTAACACTATGTCAAAAAAATGTTGTGGTGGACCAGCAGATGCTTTCACCACTTCCTCAGTGACATAATCGCATACAACCTGATAAAAGGACAACGTGACAAATGAAGCACTTTATTTAATATCACAAACATGAGAAGAGTTGAAAACTGACTGTTTTATGAATCTTGTTGGCTTCCTTTTTGTTCTGCACAGCGTCTGCACAGCAGTCTCTCTGCTACTATGAAGCTGAATATTATCAATCAATTAGAGACAATAAACAGTTATGGAGGAATGCTGAGAGTTGGATACACCCCCATATCTTTTGACTCACCTCATTAACCATATCATTACTGTGCAACATGCTTTCCAGAGTGTGAAGTGCTGCAAAAGTCCCTGGCAACTGGAATTTACGAGACCACTTTGACTGTTGTGTATTTGTACTGTATGTGCATGTGTGTAAATGTCTATTGGACACCCAGACAAGTTTAGATGGGAGGATAATTTCAAGCAGTTTGTCAAAATATTGTCATTTCTCTTGGAGACATTATTTGTAATTCGAGTGACGGCTCATTTATTAGTGGCTGATGGCTTTTAACACTTGCTGCCAGCCAGACCGGTGGTGACAAAAAAGTTGTTTATTTCCTCGCCATTATGAAACCAAGCATTAGATGTCACATTCATGCACAGTGCTGACAGTAGTGTTACTAGATAATAACCCTTCCTCTCTGCTTTCTTGACTCACCATTAATGAAAACAGAATTATCGCCCATTGAGTCACAGACCATCAAATGATTGACTTGTTTTCCAAGGCCTTTATTGAGTGCATTTTAGTACAATAATTCTCAGAAAGTTACAGCTTACAAACTCTTGACACATACTTGTCACAATTTACAAGTGGTAGCTATACAGAAACAAAAAAGGAACCGTTCACACTCTTGAACAATGTACCTGTGCACACATAAATGTCTGTACACACACATGCCCACTACACATACATACATACATACAGGGAGACTCTCTCTCACACACATACATACATACACACAAACAAACTATGACGTGCACACTCATGTTCACCATCCATTGTGTACCATAGAGGAAGGTTGTGATCGGTATCCTGGAAAAGGTCCATTTCACCTGGTCCTCTTCCTTGTTGGCTGCTAACAGAATTCTTCTAGGTGTTCATTGTGTGTGTGTGTGTGTGTGTGTGTGTTTGTGCCTGTGCCTGGTTTTTCCTACATTTTGGGGACTTAAACCTGTTTACACACTCACATTGTGGGGACCTGTCTCTCTTGTGGGGACAAAAAGCTGGTAAAAAAAAAAAATTAAGGTGAAGACATGACTTAATGTTTGGTTAGGATGTTAGAGTCAGGTTTAGATAAAGGGTAGACAAGTGGTACCAACTAGTGGGATCTCTAGGGTTTTCCCGAACGTCTCCAGGAAATGAATGGAAGTCAATGAAATGTCCCCAAAAGGCATGAAAACAAACATGTGTGTGTTAAGGGGACTTGGTTTCCTCATGGGGACAAAAACAAGTCCCCACAACGTAAATCATTATATTTAAGGTTAAGCAAGTAGTGGTTATTATTGAGATAGTCTCCAGGAAATTGATGAAGTGTCCTTTGACGACATAGAAACCAGACTGGGATTGTGTTTCTGTGTGTGTGTGAATATATGACCATGGGGGCTGTGTGTATGTTGTTTTATGTGCGTGTAAATCTTGAAGTCTGCAGTCTGAAACAGAAGAAAGAAGAGAATGGAGTAGTTTAATAAGTTTAGATTTGCACAGAGTCATGTCAGGTCATTTTCAGGTGAACACAGCTTCCACTATTCTGACCTATAAATGACAGCCATGAAATCAGCTACTAAAAGGATTGCTGGTCACTTCTCAGACAGTTACAGCACCATGAAACATTTAACAAGCTGTGTTCTTGTGTTTTGTATCAGTGTGTGATGAATGGCTTCTATATGAAACAGCTTTCAGAGAGGGATGGTGAACCACCACTCCATTCTTCACACTAGAGTGTCATTACAGTCAGATATTTAGAAAGACAAACAGAGCAAATGGGAAAAAAGAATTACACTGTTACATAATGAATACATTCTATCATCTCATTCACAGGCTCTTAGGTTGAAAAGCAAATACATAAGGCTGAGTTGAATAGAAGACTAATGCATTTAAATTGAATCACTGCCTTCAGTGAAAGGGATTTATGCCAATCTCTAGGAGCATGTGATTACATTTAGGAATACTTGGTAAATCAATGAGAGTTGAAGAGAAAAGGCAATTGATTTTGTCCATGAGCCATTCCAGTTGCTTGATTACAGTATTTTCCATTACCAAACTAAATTAACATTTGTATACTGAAAGAGATGTTGCCATATAAACCACACTGCAAGATGAAAGTGGCTGATTCGCTTCAATGAACAAACTTTTCCAACTTTCATCTAACCATCTCTTCTAAATGTCACGTCTGCCCTGCAACTCCACCCTCCTGTAAACTGACTCGTCCCTCTCTCTTTATCACATATGGACACACTCTGTTGGGCCTCAGCCCACTTTCTCTTCAATAAACATCAGACAGGAAACCAGACATGCGGATAACATAATTAAGGTTTTGACTGTGTGTGTGTGTGTGTTTGTATTTTGCTGGTCCTATCAGTCTCCCTTCCCTATGCCCGATCAGATGCCTGTCAGACAGGGGTCCCAGCAGATGTTCGCACTCCTGCCTGGACCCACTGGAGCATGGGGCCAACCATTTCTCAGTCCGGCCCTAGGCCAACCCAGACCAGCCCAGCCTAGGCCTGGCCTGGGACAGCTTGGTTACACCCAGGATAAATGAGCTGGAGATTTGCCAGCCAGCTGGAGTAGCCAGGAGAGAGGGCAGGACAGGAGGAGGAGGAGGATGACTTCAGGGTGGTGAGTATACTTAATAATGTGCTAATGGGCCTGCCATCAATTTCTAATTTTGGATGCAAGGTGCTTGGAACTGCCGTCACTCATGTCTTTTCAAATACAGCCAAAAGGGATTTCAGCACGGTCAGAGCTACTGCAAAGAATTGATACTACAATAGCTCATGATAATTGTCTGTGAGCTAAGAGATCTCACTGCCATTGCTTTATGTCAAAGGAATATTGCCACAGGAACACTCAGGTCATTTTGCTGTCGTTTTTTAAAGACTAGTATATGACGTAACTAGATTTACTCTTTACCTCTTACTTTCCTAAAGCCTGAACTTAAATCATAAATATAATCAAAAACCTCCTTCTACTTAAGATTTCATAAAGAGTCGTCCATAACATCCCTTCTATAATAAAATAGACAATGTACAAATCAGCACTGCCAAAGTACATTTCCAAACAATTTCTGCATTTAAGAATTATGGAGAGACTCATATATGCGTGAAACTCTTAGTGACAGCATGGTGGATTGCATTCAACTCCTGCCCCACATAACAGCAGCATACAGTTAGAGCGCATACATTTACTCAGCAGCTGAGCAGTCAAACTATAGCAGTCTGAGAGGCTGTGCTACACTGTGAGGAGTGTGCCCACGCGGGCTGTTTAAGTCTGTGTGTTCATCGGAATGGCATCAGGCGTCTGTTGGCAAACCTGAGCCCAGATGTTCATTTTCACTGTGTAGAGAAGTGATGCTGATTCATTCTGATTTCCAGTGCCTTGATTAGCTACTCTCCCATGCATTTCAAACTTGCAACAAATCTTGCTGGGGCTAAGATATGCACGGCACCCATGAGAGAGAGACTAACTGGTTTTACCTGAAATAAATTCCACCACATATAGAGCAATTTGATGTTAAGTAGTGTTTTTGTGTTCGTGATCAGCAGATACTTACCATGGATTTTGGCCAGCCAAGGCATGGAGATTCCTTCCCTATGGATGGTGCCGAGTGCTCCAAACAAAAACAACAGATCAAACAGAAAATATAACATAAATCATATCTGTACAAGTAAGTGCTCACCAGCAAGAGACAGCATGTGTACACCCACATTTAACATGATCTCCAGTAAATGGATATTTTGTCAATTATTTTAAATCCTACAGCAATTTTCATATAGATCTACAATACCAATTATTTGCCCATGATTCCTTTGACATATTCCTTGGGTTAAGATTCAGTCAGGATTGTCCTTGTGCCCTGGAACAAGACAGGGAGACGTGCAAGCCAGTGTCCGTTGCTCAGTCATCTGAAGGGAACCAGGGCCCCGTAGGAATCTACACATTGCATGTGTCTATCACAATCTAGTCAACAAACATGTCTTTGCCAAAAATGCAAGCAGAGAGTTCTATACATACATATTCATACACATCACCTTCAATATGAAGGTTTATTATGAAAGATATAATCATATTTAGCAAGAGATAAACATATTTATATTCTCTGAATCTGGGTGGGGCTGGCTAAGAAGTCCTTTGGCAAGGCCCTCCACCCAGGACTCCACAGGTAGTGTTAAAGTTAAAATACAAGTGGACGGCATCTTGCTATAGTGATAAAACAAACAAACAAACAAACAAACAAACAAACAGATGGTAGAAGACAAAAATATAACTAAGCTCTGAATTTTCATTTATGATACATTTTTGTCAAATTCTTCAAACGAGCAAAAGATGATGTGATAGTTGAAAATGGTGCTCCACTGTACATCCCTGTATTCTTCTCCTTCTAAGTCTTCCTACTGGCAACTGCTTTTTCTTCTGGGGGCTTATTTCTGGCCAGGTCGAGGCATCTTCATTGCACACATTGACGACGGTATGGATAAAATCACAGGTCACACGTTGTTTCTAAATGTCTCACACTTCTGTTTACAAATTTAACAACTTCTAGTCCAGATAATATAGAAGTACAATATCACTCATTTTACCATACAGTTTGAAATTGTGAGAGATTCCCTGTGACGATGTTTGATGGTTGGAGTTATTTTGGTTCATTACAGGAATGACAGAATGGCTGTTCATAACCACAACAAATGACGTCTGTCCTCCTTTAGTGGATAGGTAGAGAAACAGTTTCAAGTCTGGACCCTGAACTCCTGGCATGGATTTGCATGAAGTTTGATAGCTGTTAACCATGTGGTAATGTAGACCCTGGTCTCCTGTTGTCATGGTAGTGGATTATATTAAGACAATAGTCTCGACTCTGGCGCGTTCCGATGGATCGGGGGTCATTCGAAGGCTGCCATTGTTGTTGGTCCTGCGAATGCTGCCCGTTCCGTGGCACAGCGCCTCCTGTAGTCATGCCATAGTGATGGGTGACTGGCTCATCTGCACCCTCATGGACTGGATATTACTGAGGATCTTCTTCTGGTGGCCTGCTAGGGTCACTCCTATTCTCAGCAAGTCCCTGGAGAGAAAGAGGCAGAGAGAAAGAAAACTGGATGAGAAGATTTCCATCACATTGAAGATGGAACTGATCATTTAAATATGAAGCAATTATACTGTCAAAAAATGCTTATCACCTACTGATGCATACATACATCATATATATATATATATATGAAAGCACAATTTCAGGATTGAAGCTAGAATGAATGAATGAGTGAATGAAAGGGCAAATTTACAAAATTAATTCTATCACTTGAGAGAAGACTTGGTAATGCATGTTGCTTTGCATTGCAAAGAGACTGCATAAGTGCCACCCAGCCCCAGGCATACATTTTTAATAAAAAATGTTAAAATGATTTTACATTTTCACATAAATTTACAAAGCAACATTGTTAATTAAAATAAATTCACAATATTTGTGTCTGTTGGTACTACAAGTGCGACAACGCTATCATGACCCAACCTTTAAATACTACGCATAAACAGCACTGACTTAATACGACTATCTGTTTAAAGGCTGTACACCCGTAGCAATATTTTGGGAAAACCTTAATTTTATGCCATAATACTTGAATAGCACAGATGGAAATATTATTATCAAAATTATGTTATTTTCTGTTTTAGTGAGTCATATTTTTATGCATTAGCCATACAGGCTTTGGTGCAATCATTCAAAAACTTGAGTCACTGGGCACATTCGTTCCCAAAATACATGCACTTGATGTTGAGTCATTATATACAAGTATGCCCATCAAGTGCCATATGGGCCTAAAACTCTTCATTTGCACATTGCAAGTGAACTCACTCTGAGGTCATTTGAGCGACCAGCTGCAGGGAGGTAAAGCCTGAGTTGAGGAAGTTGTCTCTGTATTGGCTCATCTTGATGGCACTGAGCCAGTCCTCTACTGAGCTGAAGGTGTTGAAGTCAGGTATGGATCTGTCCAACAGTGGCTGTGAAGGCCTAGAGGGGAAGGAGTGAAAGTGAGAGAGAGAGAGAGAGGAGTTGGTAAGAGGAGATATAGGGCAGTGCTTTGATGCAATATTAAGCAAGGGGGATTTAAAGACAAGCAGAGTAACTGTGCTTATGGTGTTTGCGTGGGTGTGAGAGAGAGGATGAAATAGATGGAGAATGAGAAAGTATGCTTGTGTGTTGTATGAATATTGGCTTTGTAAAGTATTCTGACCCCATCTATTGATCCATATATATATCTGTCTATCTATAATGATAAAAAAAAGTTTTGAAAAAGAACACACTCTTGTATCATGGGAGAAAACTTTCACTCCTTGGCTTCACTGCCAAGTGCTGCAGCTAGCAAAACCAAAGACACTACTCATTACCTGACCAGTCTATCTCTACACTGAAGCATTCTGTGGTGATATAAGGAAACTGTTCACAATTAAAGAAACAGTAACACCAGATAAATGCAGGAGTGACTTTGAAGGAAAACTGCATAGACTCAAACTCACGTGGGGCCAAAAAAAATCACCTCACAATGTGACAGCAAACCAAATCACACAGCCAAAACATGTGGCTTTAAAACAAGTCTCTGAGTGACCCTCTGCATCCCAACCAAAGCTTGGACATTGAACTGGAAAATCTGCGGAGAAATCTGAAGCTTACGGTTCACAGAAGGTATATTTTTTCACTGAAAGAATCTGTGAATAAAGGGTGGTAGAAATTGTCTAAAATAGAGAGTGTACAAAATCCTGCCCTGGAAGATTCAAAACAAATCAAGGCCAGTGGTGCCTCTACAAAATAACAAATTAACATTATGAATATGTATGTAAATTAGATGTTCCTGTTTTAATTCATCCAAAAAACATGTTTTTGCTCTGTCATTATGGGGTTAGAATTATTTATGTAAAACCACAAAATTTGGAAAAAAGTGAACTTTTTAAAGCTGATGATGAACAAACAGATGAGAAGCCTAAATCTGTGCACTTCATGTCCACTTCAGGGTGAATGTTTGTGTTATTTCAGAAGTGCTGAATAAGTGTTTTTTTTTTTTTTTTTTTTTTTTTTTTGTTGTTGTTGTTGTTTTTACTCACACTGCAGGGATGTTGGCTACAGCTTTGAGACTGGTGGGGTTGCGAATCATCTTGTCCAGGGTGCTGACAATATCGGTGAAGCGGGGTCGTACGTTGCGGTCTTTCTGCCAACAGTCCAGCATCAACTGGTGCAGGGCACTGGGGCAGTCCATGGGCGGTGGCAGACGGTAGTCTTGCTCAATGGCGTTAATCACCTAAAAGAGAAAGGGTGGGAAGTTGTGTAGATATTGATTATTTTAAAACTGACAGAATTAACAATTCTATGGTCTACACTACACTAGACTACACTAGACTACACTAGACTAGTGTACTAGACAGACTACAGATCATACAGTGTTATCAATGATTTACTTAGCTAAAAAAAACTAAAAAATAATGTGGCTGAGTTTCAGAGACTGATAACGTTAAGCATATCCACTGTCTGTAATCCTTACACACTCACTCCCACCTCATCAAAATCCCACCGCGATCTTATCCCTACCCGATACAGACACACTGTCCTTGGTCAGTCAACCGGCAGTAAGCATTCAGGCTGACATGCCCTTCCTCTTGACTCTGACCAATCACATGTCATTCCTGAAGGACAGAGTGAGGAAAGAGGGAAAGGGAAGCAGAAGTAGTGCCGCCACTGTAGGAATGGGCAGATTGTTTATAATTAACACTGTGAAGTACAGCGTCTTGACATGTCTCTTAAAGGCGGCACAGGCTATTCTGACCTTGTTAGAGGCTATCACTAAGAGTTTCAAGGCAGCCAGAGTTGAAGTTAAGTGTTTTGTGAGCGTTGAGAAGGGGTTTTGTCAACACTTGAGAAAGATTTGGAAACTTAGGCACTGTTGGAGTACATAAAAGTCAATGTGTTTTACATTTTCTTTGTTAACTATGATGGTTTATAAAAATAAAGCAAAGACTAGAGATTGTATGTTGCATTGCACACTGACTGACACAGCTCTTACAGATAATATATCCATTCTGTCTCTATATGAGATCTTTCTTTAAAATTGCATAGTTCTGGGGTGAGGGTGTGGTGTGAAATGAAGTGTAAATGATACTATCATTAAAAATTAGAGGCTGCTCTGTAGGTTGCCATCTCCACTCCAGAGTTGATTGCAACTCAGCAGAATCTTGACAAATGGTACATATGGGGAAGTGGTGTGTGTTGGAGTGTGTTATAAATTGTGTATGTGTGTGTGGACTGAGCAGCCGGACACGCCGAGTGGTGCCAGTCCTCTTCTCTGCATTAGTCCCACCAGGCAGTGTTTGCTGCTGGCCCACTGAGGCAACATCTGCTGGGTTGGACGCTCCTCGTGGAGTAGGGTCCATAGAGGCCTGATGGCTGGCTAGCTGTCTCACTAAGAGCGCTTAGGGAGAGAGACCTCATACTACGGGACTTTATCCAATGGTTGTGTGTGTTTGTGTTTGTGCCTGCATGTTTGTGGGAGTCTGTGTGTGTGGACCTTATCCAAACGGACATGGGGAACAAAGCAGAGCTCTCAGCAATCATTCATTGCTCTCAAAAACTGGCCAGGAAGGAAAGGGGCTAGTGTGAGACTGCCCATAATAAGTCTGCTTTCAAAGTCAAAGTCAAGGACATCTTCTGTGTTGATGCTATGAGATGGGAGTCTGATAGAAAAAAAAAAAGAAGTGTGATTTATTACAGCTTCCGCTGTTAAGACTTATCCTCCACAGTGTATCTGTGGGGGTGAAAAGGCAGTACAACCACATCTGTACGGAAATGGCTGCTCTATTAATGAGGCAGCTTATTCAGATTCAAAGTTGTTTTTTATTGCATGGAAGCTTAAATTGTTGAAAGTGTAAAACCCAATTTAAATGTTCCTTTTTATGATCTTTCTTAAAGATATCATTAAAAAGGCACTTAAGCTTCCTGGAAATTTGCTGCATAAGTGGGTATAAGAAAAAAGTCAACACATTTTTTTGTACTTTGTTCCTGTCCTATCAAATGAAACTGCCTTTCTCTCCATTCTCTTATCTCAGTATTTAAAGTTTTCCCCAAACATCATCTTTCAAAAGGAAGTATATATCGAATTGAACCTCTTTTGATGTTAACACACACTTACATCTTGGTTGGACATGTCCCAGTAAGGCCTCTCTCCAAAGGACATCACCTCCCACATGACAATGCCGTAGCTCCATACATCACTAGCTGAGGTGAACTTTCTGTAAGCGATGGCCTCTGGTGCTGTCCACCTCACCGGGATCTTCCCACCCTGAGGAGGAAAGAGGTGAGAAGTGAGAAATTTCTGCGGCCTTAAACAGCGTGCTGCCTAATTTCTTTTCAGTGGCAACACATTAAAGTCAGCCATTACTCTCTCCACATCTCTGCGCTTGCTTCGGCTGTCTTCCTCCATTTATCTGACACTTTAGCCCCTCATCCACCCAGTGTATCAATCCTCCAGCAGACAAAAAAAAAAAAAAAAAAATACACAAGATTCTGCCTCTGTCTAAGCAGAACCTCCTAACAGAGCTCGCCCTTCACACATCGACCGACGTTACATTTAGCATCTCCCACAGCCCTGTTTGAATAGAGGAAGATAGGCCTTTGCTTCTGCTTGTATGTCGAGCGTGTCTGTCTGTAATTGGGCTACCTGGGCCTCAGGCACGCCACGTGCCTTGTTGATTGAAATTGACAGCTGCTTGTTTAAAATTCCACACACACACACACACACACACACACACACACACACACACACACACACACACACACACACACACACACACACACACACACACACACATACTGACGCACCTGGAAACATATGCGCACAAAATGAGTGCACACCCACACACACAAATAGACAGACACACACAAATATCCCCCCCACCCCCACCCCCACCCTCCCAACCACTACTACCACACACACACTCTCTTCTAACCCCCCTTATATCTGGGTTGAGCTCACTACGGATTTAATAATGCCAATTAGCTGAACCTGAGCATTTGTAGATAAGCTGCTGTTGGAAACAAACCCAAACCCAGACACAACCTACACAGACCACCCTGTTCCCTGCTCACTTTCTGAGAACAAGGAAGGGAGAGAGAGAGAGAGAGAAATGGGGGAGGGAAAGGGCGAAAGTGTGTGTGCAAGAGAAACAAGTGATAAGTGAGAGGAATGAGATACAAAAAAATGTTGTTTTGGGTGTTGGCTGGTTTTTGAAATGCTGGACAAGAATCATCATAAACAGCTTATCGTGTGGGTGTGCGTGTGTCTGTGTGTTTGTGTGTGCGTGTGCATGTGTGCATATTTTTGTGTGTATTTTTGTGTATACCATATGTAGGTTCCACAGGTCAGTGTTGTGTGGCAGTGCTGAGGCGGAGAGGCTGAGCTCATTAATGAGCACCCCTTCAGGGTCTGACCTTTGAGAGGCTGCTGACCCTGAAGAGAGATTTAACATCTGACCCTGAATGGAGACTGCTGTCAGGACACACTTCAAGACGCAGAGGTAACACTCAGCTCTTACCAAGCACTCTACACACCAGCCAGTGGAGGAAAAAAAAGAACATGAAGCAGTGAAGGAATTAGGCAGTGGTAGAACAAACAGAGAAAACAACAGAAAAAGAAGGAAACAGAAAGGGAAAGATCAATAGTTGAATAAAGGCTATTTAAGCCCAAGTGACTTCAGTGCTTTTCTCATATTTCAGACTAGTTCATATCTGAATGGTTTCGTCTATTCTGAGACCCCAGAATGGTTGCCCTCTCTTATGTCTGAGTGCAACACAGAGTTACGCAGACACAAGCCAAATAATCTTCCCTACTAAAACATAAAATGACCTGTCCCCTTTCCCATCTGTCACTTTGTCAGGGGCAGTGCTTCAAGTCAATTATTTGGTTTGGACAAGCATACATAAGATGAAAAAAAATAGTGAAATATACGCAGAACAACATGAAAAAATAGCTGCTCCGAGCAAAACACTATTACAGCCTCTCTTTATCATAACTCGCTTACTCCCTTCCTCACTCTGTATATCTGGTCTCACGCCCCAGGACCCTGTTGGGATATGAGCCGAGTGTCACTGAAATGGCCTGAGCAAAGGCACAGTCTTCACAAGAAGCTCCCTGCGCGCCTCCAATAAGACAGACTTTAGTAATAACATTTCCAAGGCGAGTGAGTCAGAGGCAGCAATGCAAACCTTTAGTAATTACTGCTGTGGGCCAGTGATAGCTCTGCCAAAACCCTGCTTTAATAACACAAAGTGCTGAACAGCTCATGCATACATGGAAGAAGGCAAAAACATAATAAAAAGCATTGCCGTTTCTTTTTCTTTTTTTTCAGTGGAAAGAGTGTTAATGCTGCAAGGAATGAGTTAGGGGGCAGCAGGAGTGATGATGGGAATTAAAACAGACCTAATGTCAACACACAGGCGTGAGTGCTTTGTGAAGCCTCGAAGCATGGGGAGAGCTCTTTGGATATGGTATATTGTGCTGGCTACTGAAAAAGGAACAAGCTGTTTTCTGTTTGCCTTGAAGTTAAATAATGCCCCCAAAACAGAATTCACACACTTCTGTTATCTCAGACAGTTTACTCTAAATTTGTGAATCAGACTGTTCGACAGCCACTGCAGAAATGCAGAACTTCAAGGCTTTGTGAGGAATCATTTGTAATAATGTCAGGTGATAATAAATAGTGCCATATTTGATTGGTGTATTTTCTGGCACTAGAGAGAAAAAAAAAATTGTCATCATGATAGCATAAAAACCTAAACGTGTCTGGATTTTTACCCCACATGGTGACGTCAGGTTTTTGTATTGGCGCCACTTCCTACATCTCACATTTGAACAACACATCTAGTCATGTTTGCAAGCAGAAATCCCACCCAGAAGAGGTTTAGCAGATACAGAGGTGTGCTGTCATCCTTTTGTCACCAGAAGGAGATTACAGTGTGTGACTGGTTCCACCTGGTTGTGACTGCCCATGACAGGTTGTGACCAGTTGTGACAGCTAACGGTATATCTTGAGTGTGACTGCTACGGAGATGTTCTGGGACTGTCAAGTTAAAAGGTATCACATCGAGACAAGAGTGTTCCAGTGACAGCCGGGTCTGAAAGATGAAGGATAAACATGTGGTGGCTAGGTAATGCGTGTACTTACTAGTGTCTGTTATGGTCCTTTGGCCCTGTAATGTGTATATGTGTATGTGTGTGTGCACACAGACACTAATATCCACACAGGAAGGATATGAAACACCTGTCATGTCTTTGCAGTGACTTGAGCTTTACATCTACCAATGTGCCACATACTGAACCTTAATGTAGACTGTCACTGGAGTGCCGTAAAATCTGGAGCAAATATACCTGTCAGAATACAATAACAGTCATCACTAACATGCAGCATTGTCCCAGAGAAACTTACTGTACCTGCAAAAGAAAAGTCTAGTGTTTGGTCATATTTTTGCTCACCTTGTTTTTTCTTCATAGAGGCTATTTAGAGATTCTAAATAAACTTTATCCTTCATATGGAAGTCAAATATGTAGATTTCACTCGCCCTGTCTTTTATTCCTCTACCTCTTCACTTTTCCTTTACTTGTCCAACTTCAGTAATCCATTTCCAAACAATGCACACTCAACTGGACTCGAGCACATTTACTTAGGCTGGGGAGAGCGCTCCATCAACATCCTTATAATGAAATCCTGAGAGCAACGATCTGCCCTGGATGTCTGCCCAAACAGAATGAGAACGAGAATGAAGGAGATGGAGAGAGGGGCCAAGAGAGGAAGAGTGACACAGAGAGACGGGGAGAAAAATAGAATGAAAAAAAAAAAAAAAGGTGGCTGGTGACAGAGATGTTGATTACTCAGACCCATGGGAATATCTGGTGGAGAAAAAGACACAGGTCTTTCACCACATATACAATGAAGTCATGTTAAACTTGAAGGAGGCATTTGTCAAAGTTTTATTTTGTCTTCTAAAGCCTGGGCCTACACAGGGTTTTTGTTTTCAGATTTGATTAACAAATGAATTCTAAAAATCTCTCCGTGTTGCGTGGGAAGATAACAGAGGGGGGATGACAGAACACTGTACACCCAGAATAGCCTCCCATAATTGCTCTAGTTCTGTAAAAATTCAATCAAGATTAAAAAACATTTGCTTCACATTATCAGGAACCTCCCATCTGTGTTATTCTGATCCCATTTCAAAAATAATTTCTGATACTGAAATCCAGTCAGGTTACAGTATAAATTACTTGACAATATAGCAAGAAAGAAACAGATATATTGCTATTTTAGCGATATGGTTCATTTGTTCCTTATTATTTAGAGGTTGTGCTACTGCTGGGAAAACAAAACCAGTTTTGCTTGGCAAACAAGATTTAGTGCAGGACACAGAACTTTTATGTCAGCACCAGTGTGAACTTAAAGTAAAAGTATTTTGTCACTATTAAATTCATTTGACAAGTAGTGTAGTCCACATATTTTACCGTTAAAGCCATGTACAACTTGTGAAATATTAACATTTAGCTGCTTGTCAGTATGAACCTCAATGCCTCAAATCCATACACATATCACACAAAACACAGACCTTGTTATGCCGTCTGGGCTCATTCTGAATCGATCTGGTGCAGCTGCTTCTAGCTATTGTAAAAGCTTATTTGACTTAAAAGTTAGAGCTGTAAACCTACTATATGATACAGCGGTGAAACAGGTGGACTTGTTTTCTGTGTAGCATCCTGAGGTTGTTTTGCAAAGTTTTAGTCTTTTTAATTCATTTGCTTAGAACAGAAATGGCTCTAGGAGTTTCTTTCTAATAACTTTGATTGGTGTTAGTGGTTGAAATTACTATTACACCTTCACATGTCTAGCATCTACTTCCATCAAAGCATCAGCCTAACTTCATGTTTTTACTGTTCCATGGTAATGAAAGCGTCTTTGGCTCCATGATTCCTTCACAGAAAACAGGCAAATAACATGTATAGATAACCAGAGCACAACCTGAATCGGTCTCACTTGTCCTTAAACACTGACGTTAAGAGAGAAGGTTGTAGTGAAGACTTTAATGAGAACAACATAAAAAAAACAAATGCCATGTTAGTTCTTTATTTGTTTATTTTCTTTAAATAGAGTCTAAAAAGCATACTATATTATTTCAGAGTTACTGCTTTAGTTAAACAACAGATTAAATCTCCCTTTAGTCACTCTTCAGTAAAATGTTTTTTTTTTTTTTTTTTTTTATAAACAGCCTCATCAACAGTAAAGTTAACCCTTTTTTACTGATTCAACCGTACACAAACCACTTCACTGTGAATCACACTCTGAGAAGAGCCACATGGAAAATAAAAACCATCGTATGCTGACTGGCAATCATGACAGTGGGGTATAGTAAATCAAGGAGTGCTTTGGATGGTTGTTTCGTGTTTGATACAGGGACTGGGTATCTATTGTTTTATTTATTGTTCTCAGAACCACCTCTATATTTGTTTCTTTTTTCTGGATATTTTCCACTGCCACATTTAACCTAAAGACTAAGCAAATTAAACTTTATGACCTGAATAAAAGAAAGCAGCAGGGTGAAGTGGGATGTTTAGGATTGTACTTTGAATATGAATGAGTTTGTTACAGGATTCAATTCCCAGCAGCAGCACCTGCTGTTTGGAAGGACACTCAGGTGGAAAGCCAGCTGGGAATCACACTTGGTCACTGCGTTGGTGACTCTTACTTATAAGCAGAAGGGAAAATGAAAGTCTGTGCATACTCTCCCAGATGAAAGTACCTGGCATCTCAATGTCTATGTGCTAATCAAGCTAAAAGCTAAAAACTGGAGCTACAGACAGCAGGGTGTTTCTACCACACATCACCTGAAAGTGACATGATGTAATCCAAGGCCAATTGTCAACTTGTGGAGATATCAAAGGAAACATGACTCTGAATTAGTGTTGATCCAAATATGAAATATGAGAGCAGACATCTGTTTTGAAACTTCAAGAATATATGTGTATACACAGGTTGCTTTTGAACATCAGATGTAGCCTACAGTGAAGTTAGATGTTGATTGTTGAATTATAGAGGGAGAATGACTGCTGTGCAGCATCAAACAGAATCAGATGATTGAATCTTTTCTTTACCTCTACCAAACACATGCCTATTATTGACAATCCTGTAGTGTAAAATTGCCATGTGGTTTGTGTTAGACTAGACAGTGAATGTGTGATCTGTATTTATTTATCTTTTTAATATGCAAGCTCTATTATCACCTCTGAGGAAACAACTGTTGTACTGTTTAAATGCTTTGTTACTCAAATTTTCGTGAATTTCTGAATCTGTTAATTAACCCTTCTGTTTGCTTAAAATTAGTTATGATGATGGGGACATTTTGTATTGTAATGCTTCATGGTTTGACGTATATAGATAGCCAAAAGTGAGATGAGTTATGGCCATCATGATGGTTAGTGATGTAGTTCTCGAGACTGGCCTTGGTCTCTGAGACCAACAGTGATAAACTTTGGCTATGAAGGGTAGGGTATGAGGTAGAAGTCAAACTGGATGCTCATTATTTTCAAGGGATCATTAAGTGGCCATATTCATAGGTTACCCCTGGTCTCTGTCCCTTGTGTAAGAGACTTGATATGAAAATCTTCCTGGTACAACCCATCTCTAACCTTGATGAGTTCTGATAAAATGTGGAAAAGGAAAGGATTGCTGAGAATATTGTTTTCCATCGGGCTTGGAGAGAGTTTAACGCTTATGAAATATAGGCCTTAGGTATGAGTATAACAAATCTGGGAGATTTAACCATGAATATGTTCTAACTAGTCATGACACTACAGCAAGACCTTTTTTTCGGTCTTGGTCTTGGTCTCGCCTTAGTGTGTCTGGTCTTCATCTTGGTCTCGGTCTTAGTCTTGATAGTCTCCGGTCTCTGCAGTGTCTTGGTCTCGGTTAAGGCCACGGGGAAGCTGCGGTAGCAACTCCTTATTTAGATTTACATACTGTGACAGGTTTTCAAGCATTGGCAAATTTATGTTTTGTGTTTGTATCTAAATTTGATATGTAAGAAAAAAAAGTCTTACAGAAAGTCCCATTGTTTGCTTTTGGCCAAGTCCATATGGACTTGTTCCCATTTCACGTCTTGTTTACTCAGAGACTCTGTCCCCTTAACACGCAGTGCAGTGCATAAATATTTCACTATAAGTTGAATAGACGAGCCAAAAAAGTGCATGGGCCTGAAGCCAGAGAGAGAGAGAGAGAGAGGGGAACGGATGCAAATAGAAAACAGACAAATGACAGAAACAACAGCGCGGTCCACATAGTGTGAGCACTGGAGCGGAGCTGAGAGAATGTCACTCAGGTCACAGGGATTTGACGGATGAGCTTTGTTACTGGCTCCATGTGACCTCGCCTTTCAACCCCTCTCAGCCTCAATGACACAAACAAACGAACACACACACACACACACACACACACACACACACACACACACAAATGGAAAGACACAGGCACCTAGGGGACATATGTGTGTATGCCTAGAAATACATAGCACACACCTGCTTATAACCACATACATTCCCACACAATCACAACATATAGTACATATTGCGTGACAGGCAAGGCAATGACAGCATTTCCACATCGTCAGCTGAAGCACAAGCAGAAACACTTGACCCATTGCTGCCCTTCTCACTGTGGCCCTGTGGGCATGATAGAAAGCTGTAATGGACTTGACACACTATACTTGCACACCAGATTTTGGAAATGTATCCACACACATATACACACACATACCCTCCATAAAAACTAACTGCTCTGGTTAGATTGCCCAGAAGCTGTGCATTAAACCCCCGTGACCATTCCCCGATCTATGACTTTCACTCCTCCATGAACACAAAATACACAGTTAACATATGACCCATCACGGCTGCAAAGTTTGACTCCTCATTCATCACATCATCTGCACTGTATATGCTGTTCTGATGTACTTTTGGGATGCTACAACTTAAAATGTGAAACAGATGCATGGATTGATGTATAGCTCTTTAGATACGGACTGGTAAATAAAGAGAGTAAAGTGGAAGCCTTTCTGTGTAGAACTTAAAAACAAAAACAAAAAAAAAATCCTCTTCTGTGTCAGGTAAGCAAGATCTCTCACGAGTCTATAAGCTTCCTGAACCACACAACCATGTATATGAAACAAAGTAGCAATGCAAATAAAAACACAAGAAAGCTACAGCTACATTGAAACCAACAGTCTTTGAAATCTTTAAATTAATTAGCACACATCACCTTAGCAAACCAGTGCCAGTCCCAGCATTGTCCTGTGAGCCTAATTAATCACATCTTTGGTTAGCAGCCAACGGAGAGGGAGGACAGCCCCCTTCTGTCTGAAACCTCCACAACATTGCTCCAGACTGAACCCACATCCAAGGTTAACACAATTACCAGCATGTCCTCCCAACCATACATCCAGCATCACACCACAGGCCCTGTAATTGGTGTGCCCAGAATTGCAGAGAAAAATTAGAAAAGCAGTAGACGGAAAGAGGTGATTAATTTGCTGAAGAGGAGGAGGTCGATGGTGATGTAAATCACCACACGTCAGCGCAATTTAATTTCCCTGATTCCCTCGGCCTTGTCTGCCACGCCAGCCTTGCTCGCTGATTGGTTAGTGTCAAGCCAAAGCTAAAGAGGTCACAGAGTGAAGGGCGCCATGCATAGGTTAATTACAATATAGAATCCCCACAGGACCTGTAGACACCAACATTTCCTAATGCTTGTTTGCTTGTTCCCACAAATCCGGGGACGACATGTGACATAAGTTTGTGGTAACAGCTAAGTCTTAATGAACTGTGCTCATGTGTGAGCTGATTACATTTAGGTTTCTTTTCTGAACTTAACTGGCATAACAATGTACGGATCTTAAGTATGTATGTATATAGTGGAATATGAATACAGAAGCTCTCTTGATCTGGAAGGAATACAGTAGTTATGGAACTAAGTTTTTATTGGGATGCTAATGATAGTGAGGCAACTGAACCAGTGCTTTGAAGTGCTTGTTTTAAACTCTGCGACAGTGAAAAAACACATCACTGGAAAAAAAAAAATGAGTGTGTATTCATCAAACAGGTTCAGACTTCAAACCTGACCTGCTCTATCGACTGTCCCAATAATGCCCTCAAGGACACTTTGTTTGCATTAAACAACATCAAAATGCCAACCACAATCTATAATCCAGTCTTCACCTTGTACACCCGTATTTATTAGCAAGTCAGCTGTGCCGACAACAGAGGTGCTGCTCCTCTTTGTTGCTAAATAAGACCCATTCAGCAAGGTTTAGCCACAGGGGTCAGGTCTACAAATTAGCTCATGGCCAAACTAATGTGCTATCTTACCTGCTCTGGCACAAATGATACTCCTTGTTTACCATCCTCTGAGCTTACATGTATGTCGTATGCATATATTTGTTTTTCTGTGTTTCTGTATATGACCTTAAGTAATACTTTGAACACAGAGCTATTACCTAAGCTTTGCCACAAAAGTGGAACTAACGTTAATATGACGCAAATTGTTTTTTCACCCATATAAAGACAAAGACAAATTATTTTGGGAACTGTGTTTGTACCTGGGTAGCACTGACTCAGAGGCTGATTGCAAGCTTTTGATCTCAAGTTTTGCATGTGTTGAAATACCTTTGAAGCTACTCCTAAAATAGGTACTTTTATAGTATAATATATTCATATTGTATTCATATTTATTCATAACATACATAATGCTACCATAATGCAGTACATTCACAGTTGATACAATGAATCATGTCCGGAAAGAGCCCCCGTGGTGGGCTTATGAAACAAGTGAAAACCTGTACCCCTAGGAAAGACTGGCAGAATAGGGTGTGTGGAGCCACTGGAGGCTGTGCTTACAAAATTAAAGGACAGGTAAAATACAGGGCATGGTTTATTTGCAAGATGAAAGTGTATGACTACAAATATTATGCTGTTTTAAGTCTGTTTAAGTTTATTGTACTACCTTTAGGTTAAGTAATATAGGAACACTGGCTTTACGATCTACAAAATATAGGTGGAAAAACATTGGATACATTGGTTGCAAAACAAGATAATCTGCACCAAAATCTACAAGCAGAGCCAATGAGCTGATACGAGACACACACCCATCCACACAGTCAGTGACACACATACATCCCTGTGCATATAACTGCTTATGTGCTCACACATACACACTCAAATAAAAACACACACACGTACACACACACACCCACACACTAACTCAAGCATGCCAGTAGTCCTAATGACCTGTGCCGTGTGTTTGTGAGGGTGTAAGAGTGTGTTTTGAATTAGGAAGAGGAGAGGCAGAAGATGAACTAACGATGGCTGCTAATAATTACAGATCTGTAGTGTGGAGGAGTTAATGAGGAGCCAAAGCCTCCCATGATGCCCCAGTAATAATGAATGAGGAGTGAGAGAGAGAAGGGAGGGAGAGAAAGAAAGAGAGGGGGTGGGAACTGTCAGTTTGAGAGGCCGCAATGCCCTTTGGTTTCTGTGCACTCTGGGCATGTCAACGAGAGAGGAGCCTTCCCAGAGGAGGCTTGTCTCCACACTAATGAAGATGTGACAGACCTCTGGTCCGTGACTTGCAGAGTATAGGAAAGTGGAGGAAAGAGAATGAGGGAGAAGATAGAGACAGCTCATAAAAAATTGAAAGGCACTGAAAAGGTGAAAGGTTTCTAAGACCTTCAAAAAGATTGACACTGTCAGATACAGGCAAAACTTATTAGACTGTTAGGTGACGGCTTACGGGATGTTACAACTGCTGTAGGTGTCAATATGAAATAGTCCGTGCTCCTCCACACAAATCACATGCAGATAAACAGTAGATCTCTCCATCGCACACAGATAAAAAGTAAACGAACACTGAAAGTACTCACCAGAGAGCTGGTGTAGCTGGGATCAGAGGTATCATCCTGTAGATAGCGTGACAGGCCAAAGTCGGACACTTTGCACACCAGGTTGCTGTTGACCAAAATGTTTCGTGCTGCCAGGTCACGATGGACGTAGTTAATTTCTGAGAGATATTTCATCCCCGCTGAAATCCCACGCATCATTCCCACCAACTGGATCACTGTGAACTGACCATCATTTTGCTGGAGGAGAGAGAAGAATACAAACAAAACCTGTTATCTATTTTTTTTTGGCATGTGTCAGGTCAATTAGAATAGCTGGAGGATAGAGAGATTTCAGAAAATGGCAACATACATTTTATGATGATAATCAACTAATTATGTTGACTAAAAATCCAGGTTTGAATGTTGTGATTTTAAATACCCACTGTTTGAATCTGATTATCTATTAGGGAATATCCATGTAAAATAAATTACATTTTGGTATCATTTTCTGCTGTATTATAGAGATGACATGTAATTTTAATGTCTCCAGTAATTCAGTTTATCAAATCTGCCCTGTAGGGATTTCCACCAGGATTAGAAAAGCACTGATCTGTTGTCATACAAAACATAAGTGACAAACACCTATTATAGCTTGGAGCTATTTTTTCAAACATGAGTGAATGTGTTCTCTTAATACAGGTTCTAGTTTTATTTATAGTTTATTATAATATATATATTAATATATTTATATATTTATTTATATTATATTTTCTTGCCTTTCAAATCTTGCTAATGTCATGAGGAAGTGTGAACTTGTATTAGATAAACATAATAGATTCCTAAAGTCATTATTGCTCATCCAAGGTGCTGGAGCATTGTTCCATTGAAGCATTCAGGCGTCCATCCCTTTAACATCCACGTATGGTGCCCCTATCCCTGTGTGAATGCTCTGAAGAGCAAGCTTTGAACCCCCGAAACACAGTAACAAATAAGAGGGTAAGGGAGATCGATGGAAACACAAGTCGGATGTGGCAGTTAGCAAAGCCAACTTCAAAGAGCCCCTTTAAACCCACCCTAGATCAAAGTGGAATAGAACACCAATCCATGAGATTGAAGGAGGAAAAAAGGGAGTTGAATATTGATTAAGTTGTATGTCTGCTCAATCCTGACTTTAGAAGAAAGAGTGAGGAGTCCATTAATAGCTCCAGGCATTAATAGAGAAACTAAAGGCTGATAGAGCCAGGTAGTGTGGAAATGTACAAATTAAGAATGATTGAAATTACATTCATTGTCATGAAACACATTATCTGTTGGAATTGGATGAATTAAGATGGCTCATTCCAGTTGGCGCTGGATGATTTTTTTTTTTTTTTTTTTGCACAAACTCCTTTTCTGAGAGAGTTTAACAGTTACTTTACAATTATCTTCTCAGTCCCATACTGCAGTATTTCTGATAATCTCATAAGTATTCAAACATTTCGAGACCTGAATGACTTTTTTATGTATGTTTTCATAAGTATAACTCACCCTGAGGAATGAGTCCAGAGCACCATTCTCCATAAACTCTGTGACAATCATGACAGGACGGCTCTTTGTGACAACACCCTCAAGACGGATAATGTTAGGATGGTCAAATTGGCCCATGATTGACGCTTCAGACAGGAAGTCCCTCCTCTGCTTCTCCACGTAGCCCGCCTTTAGGGTCTTGATCGCTACATAGATCTCCCTTTTACCTGGTAGCTTCAAACGGCCCTTGTACACCTCCCCAAATTCACCTACAGGGGAAATGCAGAGAGAGTCACAGTGATTGTTCTATCAAATACAAGAACTGATCTATTTTTCATAATGAAAATGTGATCAGAGAAAAGCTTAGTAGACTTGATTAGATCTAAATCTATTCATTTATCAAGCTTATTTGCATCTCATGTCCCTGAAGAAATATAACCCAAAGCGCTATTATAGATCTTGATTAAGTGTACATCAAGCATGCTGAGTGTTGTCCAATACTCTTTTACTGCTGCTTCTTCAAGACGTTCTTAACAGTCTGGCTCCTCTGACTCACAGTAGTCATCACTCCTAAAAGCCTGCCAAGTGTCTTCATATTCACCAGTCAAAGAATAACAGGCAAACACTATCTGGTAAATATCTGGAACTCATCTGATTAATTATCACCACCTTGGTGTCCTGTAGAGACACCACACAGTGAAATCAACAAAAAACGGAAATCTTTAATTAGTTAGTCCCCCTGCATCCTTACCCCTATCCTATCTCTGTCACTTCCTCACACCTAGCTTGCTGAGTAGGCCAGTCTGCATGAGCTATTCCAGGATCAGTCTAATTTCAAGTGGTATTTTAGCTGTATGATCCAACACATATTGTATCTGCATGCCTTTGAAGTTGTAAAAAAAGTGTTTGTTGTATTTTAGCCTCCTGTTACTCAGAATTTGTTTCAAAGCTATCAGATCTTAATTACCTGTTTTTTTTTTCAAAGAGATATTCTAACAATAAAGCAGATTAATTTGAAACAAGAATTAAAAACAATATGTGTCTATATCTACATGTAAAGTAAGTGAAGAGGGATTATGTGAGGGAGAACATTTTAGAAAATGAACTTTAATAGGATCCAAATACAGTAAAGCACAGGGAATAGGCCGCAAGGCTTGAGTTCTTTCTAATACCATTAAGTCCCAGGGTAGCTGGCCTATATGCTGCTAGTGCACTTGAAATGGGCCCTTCACATGTTCCTTTCTGACGTGGCTGCCAAAAGGGCTGGGATTTATGACCTTGAATAGATTAATGGTAAACTTACACACAAGCATGAAAATATAGCATCTTGTGTTCACATGTAGCTTGCTTACATGTGCACTGACACACAGATTGTTCTCTTGCACCCATACACCATACCTGCACCAATGACTTCCTCAATCTTGACAGTGGAGACATCAATCTCCTTGGCGAATTCTCGCACAGCTTCGTTGGGGTCTTCATAGGTAAAGGGGTCAATGTAGATCTTCATCCCCGGGGAGCCTGAGAAGTGGGTCGGGCAGCCCAGTGGGGAGGGGCAGTTAGACATGTCGGCTCTCAAAGAGAGTTCTAGAACAACCAAAGTGCTCAGTGAGCTTTCCAGAAGAAGAAACTTTTCTTTTGTTAATGTGATGTGGTAATGGTTGATGATTATAAATGATAGTGTGATACGGTATTACTTGGAATCTCTCAGTAGCTCTACAAGCTGTAAATAATGAAACCTCCTTTTACTCTCTGGTCTATCTCAGAGACAGACAGGAGCAATACAATATGTAGATAAATATTAAAGTATGTTACACATATTAAATAATATTGGTAGATGATTATAGGAGCAGCCTCAGTTATAAGTAAAGCACACAACAAAATGGTGGTTTGATGATTCAGTACTTGGAATGGAAAAACAGATCAGAAAAAAACAGAAGGAGGAGTGGGGAAAAGATGAAGGGATACAGGGAGCGATGGGGGTATGTGCTATGGGGAGTAAATGCACACAGATTTTTTTCTCTTTAATCCCTTACCCTAGCAATCTCTGCTCTTTGATAGTGGTAGAAACAATTTCCCCACAGCCTTTCCCTATAGGAGCTTGTAAATAGATAAAACCACTGCACTATCAAGTAGCTTTTTATGCCATTCTGCGATAGGTAAGCTAAGTTCACAGACTGGAGATGTCTGCAAACGGAGGACAAATTTTCTGTGTCAACAGACTGGGTACGGGGAGGACTGCCGAAAAATGCTTGTAAACAAATTCAATACACACTGCCACATGACAGACATTACAGCCAGCAAACAGACATAAAATCATCATTTTTACAGCGACACCCAAGGGCAGCCCTCTTTCTCTGAGCTGTTTAGTAAAAAATCTTGGCAAACATGATCGGAATTAACTCATTCCTATCAAGTCAATTTGTGTCTGCTCATTTGCATAGGCCACATAGAAGAAGAGGGAGGGTTTCTCAAGAGACAGGATGAGGACGAGGTCTGGTCTGGCAGGGAGCAAGGTGCCTCACCTCACTCTCGACTAAAAGCTGATTCCAGTTACGACGCTAATTGCCTTGAACCCTATCTGTGTGAACGTAATTGCTCATTAGAGATTCCATACAGATTGGATTCCAGTTAATCCATCAGAGGGTTTACAGCTTTGCATTCCATAAAGTCATTCTGTTTACGAGTGTTGCCAAGCCGCTCGCTCAGCAGCACCACTGGGTGGGACTCAAACTCTCAGCGGGAAGCAGAAAACAACAAACATGTGAGAAGACACTCACAAATCTGAAGCACATATACACACACACTCATCCGTCTACACATACGTAAACCCATTATTTTCTAATTCACAGTTCAGGGCCCACTTTCATGTATAATTTAAAATTCAGACAGTTTATCGCTCCCTCTCCCTCTGGTACAGACCTGGTTAACTGGACTCATCTTTTTATGGCCATTGGATAGAAAATAGATTCCTCCTTAAATATTTCATAGGTCCTTCATCTGAGTATATGAATCACATGTGTCCAAAGGGCAGTTCTATTTTTACCCTGCATATAAAACAACAAGCTTGTTGGGAGACAAAGTGCACCTGCTGTAGTGACTCTAGGGTATACAACACATACCATAATTTCATACCTTTCTGAATTAGATGGCCAAATGAACAAACTAATTAATTTGAGGAATTTGGACTATAGATCTCAATATAATTCCCAAGCTATGAGATAGAAGCTCAAGCATTTAATAGTATTTAGTTAACCGCCATTACAAATTATAGTTTACTGCACTGCACTTAACTATGTTATTTTCACCAATGTCCAGCATTTAGCCTGCTATTAGTCTGCCCCTGCTCATTTACTAAATGGCCCTAATGTATCCACAAATCACCATATAACAGTAATGCTTACATTAATCAATTACAGGCTGAGGGGACAATCAAATTAGTGGCCCAACTACACTAAATTTACATATTGCAAAAGACAAACAGCAGTGTTAGTAAGTCAAACAGTACCTTCATAAATACTTATCTTTTTAAGTTAAAGGAACTCTTTCATATATTTGCCTTTCACCAAGGCAAAATGATTTCTTCTAATTCCTTATTGCCTGGCAATAGTTGTAATTTAGCAATTTCAGTAGATAGCAATTATACTTTTTATGTAATTATCCACTTTGTGAAATTAACATAAACAATTGCGGGGCAATGCACGCCTATAGCGAACACATTCTCATTTCATGTCAGTCCAAGATTCATCCTAATCTACAGCATTCTGGGGCTCAGTGGATATAATGAGTCGAGTTTACTTCTTAAACACAAACTAATTATCCATTGTTTGAAGTCAGAAAATCATTTGTCAGTCACAATCTGTGGCTTATTAGTATGGAAATCACTGAATATATCTGTAAATTGTTTGGGATTAACAGTCACGTTCACACAAGCTGTAAAATGTTTGCATGGTTTTATCAGCCATGTAGCGCCGTCTTCACTTAAGATTAAAACAAGGATTTGACCAAAAATATTTGATGAAGATAAAAGATAAATGAGGAAAAACAAATGTCATAACAAATTACAAATGCTTATTGCTTCTGTTTATACCATAGGTAACTTCCTGAATTCTCATGTAAGAATGCTTCACCTATGGGAAATTAAAAATGAATAAATAAATAAATAAATATGTGAAGTATAAATATCTAAACATAACTGTATCTGTTGGTTGGTTTTTGGATCTCCATTCTAACCCAGTGTGAATGCAAACAACAGCTGAAGCAACAAAGTGATACAAACAGAGTTCGAACATTAGTGACTTAAGATGTGTTGGTACTTGTAAATATGCAGAGAAGCATTATGGCACACAGTAAACATGCAGTGCTTAGAAATGTCTCTCTGTTAATTGGCTGATGTTGACAGGTTGCTGGTGTGTGGGAAAACAGAAAAATGGGAATGGATTTTAAAAAACTGTAAATGCTCAGATGCAGTGAGGTGTGTGTAATATGATGTGGGGATGAATGCTGCTGCTACTGATACTTCGCTGATGTGGGCAATTAAAACAAAATTTACCCTTGGCTTTGAAGGAGGTTATTTCACCAAGCAACATCTGATGCATCTGTGATAATGATGCGTGTGTGTGTCTGTTCCCATCTGATGGTCATTACATTCCATCCAATGTTTGGCTCAGTGTTACATGTTGGGTCTGAGAATTCAACACTAGTGAGAAGTTAAAGTATAATCAGGATCCCTCTTGACACCTGTCATGTTAGGTGGGCTGGAGATGAGGCGACATCATCTGACGTGTGTGGAAACAACAGCTGGAATGGTAAACATCTGGGTAAAAACCAGCAACACATTTTTGGAGATTCACTCCAACAATTGGCTGAGTGGTGGTATTTTATTGTTGTGCTGAATACTGTAATTACTTTACTGTCAGTCAAATCTTGAAAGAATAGAAGAAAACAATGCATCATGGGACGGGGATTACTTCATGAGTGTTGGTGGTATGAAGGTTGAAATAATGAACGTATGAATAGACTTCCTTATCTGAGTTTTATTTCCTCTCCACTTCAAATTACTTATTTGATGATTAGGGCTGCAAGCGTCTCTGATCATTTGTCTATTTTCACCACTTATGTTAATTGCATTTGGTTTTTCCCAAAGATAGCCTGTGACAAAGCTGACTCTTGTGCCCATAGCAGTTTTAATGAGCCCCTGGCTGCCACTGTTGTAGCTGTGACACAAAGTAACTGTGTTGAAACACTTTTCTGTGTTATGCTCAACAAAACTCTATTCCCCCGAGTGAGCCCCTTTTCAGACTGCTAGGGCGGCAGGACATGGGGCTTTCATATGAGGTACAAAACTTAGATAGATTCTTTTGTGTGTATATGTGTGCCAGAGTGTGTCGCAGGTTATATGTGTGTCCCTCCAGGCTCTTTCCTCTCATCAGTCAGCACCAGGCAAGTGCTTAACACAACTCAATCGAGGCTATAGTAAGTCAGTCAGTGTCATTGTGTAACATCTATACATGCCTTTTTTTTTTTTTTTTTTTTAGGTAATTTGTCTTTTGATAGTTTCCTTTCCATTTAAAACATCATACATGCTTTAAGCTCATGTCATGTATCATGTACATCGTACATAATATGAAAGCAGGAGATACAAGATGAAGAAGAAATGAGTGTAGAAGATATGAATAAAATATGTGATTTCACTGAGAAAGACCATATCTCCATCTAGGCAACACAATCCTCTAAAGGGTTTATGGCTTTAACGAGCGGACAAGTTTGGACAAGTCAAAAAAAATATAAGATTCATCTGGACAAAAATAAACATGTGCGCAGTAATTGGCTGATGGGTGCTGTGATTTATGAAAACTTTCTAAACTCTGTTGGAGATCTCACCAAATTTCACATTTGTGAAACTCACAGCTATTAAATTATATGTCCTAAATTATTACAGTTTAACCAGCCAACAGCATAACATCGACAATGTGTATCACAACTGTAAAACAACTCAGTAGATTTTATTATTGTTGACATTATTATAGTTCATAAGTATTTTATGTACCAAATGTATTAAACATTAGATGATATTTGTATATTATATGATAAGTGGTTAAAAATATATTTGTTTTGCTCAGGATGAACTGATGTTAATGAAGCAACAAAAAAAAAAAAAAAAAATATAGGGTTAAAAGGTGGAACAGAAAACTAACCATTAACTGTTATGAGCTCTAAGTGGCCTGTAGGGGTGGACTCACCTCTTCCTGTGCTGTAATGTTGCAACTTGTCACTGTACACCGCCTCCTTGGTGTATGCCCTTTTCCTGACGGAGCAATGAATATTGGGAGCGAGAAAGAGGAAGAGAGAGAGAGAGAGAGAGAGAGAGAGGGGGGGGGGGGGGTGGGGTGGGGGGGATGGGGGGATGAAAGGAAGTGTAAACGAGGTGTTATTACTGTTCATGTTTCTGTGTGGTCTAAAAATGGCATGGCTGAAATTGAATTGGTTTCAGAGGGTTAGCAATGGCAAATGAAGTTTATGAAAATGAACTGATTTTTAATTAGACCTTGATAGGATCTCTATGCTTTTCATCTGTCTCCTCTGCCTCTGCATCAAAAGACCCTGACCTGTTTGATGAACACTTTGCTTGCTCAAAGTTGCACACAGCACTGCGGAAAATCTGACTTTCATATATCTAAAGGGGAGCAAGATAGCAAAGTGACAGCGTGACAAACTGCTGCAATATTAAATTGGTTTGACTTACACAAGTTACCAGGGTAAAGTAGTAATTGTTAATTTCTCTACGGAATTTAATATTCCATTTCAAATATGAGAACATGGCTTTCCTTTCCATCAAATTGATTGCTATTAATAAATGCGCTATAAGATTATGTATATATAAGGAACTCACATGTTTTCCCCAGTCTTCACAAGTATTACCATGGGATTCAGCTGCATTGCTAATGCAGCAAGTCTTAAAAATCTACAGTAACAGATGAGTTTCAGTAGTAAAGAAAGATTTTTTTTTTTCCAGATGTAAAAGCGCTGAATTTTACTTTATCATAGTGTTTATGTAAGTAGTTGTCTATGGTCAGATTTGGATTAAAACTGCAATTGTTTGCTATTAGCATACAACCAACAGGAAGGACAACTGTGTTGAATAACATTGTGTTCGTGTTATTATGTCCCTATATTTGCTATATGTTGTCATCACAGAGGCAAATGTAGGCTGTGTTTGTTGCTATTTTGTTCTCAAGGGGGAAAAGATGGCAGCCTGGAAAAACGCTAAATTGAATTTTTTTTAGATTAAAGCTTATTTCTCTTGGGATAAATGTAGCAATGAAGTCACTAACCTTGCAGCGTTTTTTTTTTTTTTCTTTTGCGTGTATTTTACACGAGACAGAGAGAGAGGAAAATGTATTTACCTGCTGCACACGATGGAGATGGCAACAAGGGAAACAATAAAGACCACTCCTGCTGCAGCTGACCCCGCGATCAGAGGAAGCTGCTCCCTCAACTCCGACTTGAAGTCATCTGTGTTGCACAAAGAGAAAGACAGACGGACACGGAGAATGAGAATGGTGTAGGTAAGGCTGAATGACCAAGGCTGTTTATTTGTGGAGGTGTGTCTATGTGTGTGTGTGTTTGGGAGGTAAAGAGATAGGGAGGGAAGGAGGGCAGATCTGAATGGTTAGACTGGCTGTATAGATGGATAAAGAAAACATATAGATCTCTCTGCTGAAGAGGTGGTGACTGAAATCCAGTGAGCTTTAGCAAGACTCACTGACAGATTGTGTTTGATAAACCAGGAGAGAGACAGAGAGCGAAAGAGAGAGGCAGAAAACTGATGGTTAGAAAGAGCGAGAGGGCCTCTCAATCTTCTCTGGCAAACCTGTCAGAAATGAACGGACAAGAAAATGCACCTTGGAATGTTGTTTTTCAGGTGTTGAAAAGAAGTCATCCACTGCCAATCACACCTAGAGCCCAAACATGTTTTATGTACATCACCAGGGCAAGCTGCCAGTAGTTCAAAGGACAGCCCAAATGCATGTCTAAAAATGCTACACAGCAGAATCCTCAGTTATTTTTGTGAGCTCCTGTCTTCCTATAACTTTGGCACTCGCAAACACTGTGGTTAAAGCAATGCACGATTTAGCATCCTTAAGGCAAATCAGCAGCTTTCTAAATCCAATCCTCCATGTAGAATGGCTCTATTGGATTAAAGTGATAAAGGAACAACTAACGCATCTTTGGAGCAGAGAAAAAGCTGGGATATATGAGGAAACTCGGATGTGACAGGAATGGCTTGCTTTTGGCTTGCACTTTCATCAAGTACATTTAAGACAAACAGTGTGAATGATGTTCCAGCTACTCAAGGTTCCTGTCTTTCTTTCTGCTCTCTTTTGATGCACATCAGGTGCAAGAAGTGTCCAGATTCCCTTCAACCGCATGAGAACAGTGACGTTTTTTTCCCTCCCTGACAGCAAGAAATCACACAGCTACCTGTTCCAGCAGTGAATAGGCTCCTATTACAATCAGTTAGTAGTTGAAGCCTCATCCTATTAGAGAACAGGAGATCTGTGACATCAGTCACCTTGCTGATGGACCAATCACCCCTTTTTTATCACGCCTGTCAATCAAGAGTGCACTGCTTCCGATTATGTGTGTTTGAGTGTGTGGAGGTGGCAAAGGGACACCTTGCGGAGGTGCATGAAAACGTGCTGACAGGAAGACAAAAGGGATTATATGTTTTGAGGAGACAAGGAAGGGGGGAGAAGTGGCTGGGTGGTGAGGAAGTGCCTTCATGAGACACTGGAGCAGCTCTTTGGGGGTAGAGGAGACCGGTAGAGGCGCAGGAGGTGGAGGCATGGGTGTGACTGTCGGCAGTTCTCTAGCGTCTGCTGCTAATTGCCTTGACGAATGTTGTGCTATGGCAGCGAGCCAGCGGATGAACCATAAACAGTGTTTGTGTGAGCGAGCATGAAGCGCATGCGTGCTTCGAGTATAATCTAGGATAATTTGTGAATGTGAGAGTGGCAGCGCAGGGGCCACGCTTGTGCCACTACATCTGATCTGCTCAGGTAAATAGCCAGAATGATCACCTTCATCATCATTATTGTCCCTCTCATCTTCCCCTCCCTCATGTTCATCACCGTCTCATTCACCATTATCTTCATTAATGTGACACAATGTAGACATGTCACTCATCCTTGAAACATTGTAAATTATTTCCACACATGCACAGAAGGCTTGAGGCCCAGAAAAGCATAATAAGGCAACACTCTGGCAAATCTCCCGAATGTTACATATATCCAGTCGATGGTCTGGTTCATCAGACTGAATCATGCTGTGTGTGTGTTAATTTTAGCACTGATTTCACTTCTACTGGCTACTGGCAAGTGCTTCATGACGAAGTGATACACAGCGCCACCATCACCGACTCGCCTTGCTCTTACACTAATAAGCATAGTTCCACAACCTTGCCAGTGTAGCAGGTGTTGCAGCCCCTCTTCAGCCCCCACCCTGCAAAAAAATTTATCTCATCAACTACTAATCACAGCTATGCATTCTGGGACGGCTCTCCAGCAACAGAAGGGCCGGGTGAAAAACCAATTAGCTAAGCATTTTGGATCAAGCACAGTTAGTTGCACAAACAAAAGACACTCAGCGTTCTACATATTCTAAGCACCCACACACGCACTCAAACCTGACCATGAAGGAAATTAATTTAGCTGTAGAAATAGGAGTGCAATCAAACATTACAATTCTCTTCTATCTCGCCTACTACTACTAATAATAATAATGACAACAAATACAAAGAGAAACAAGAGCGTTTGAAAGATTTGGTGTGTATGTTTGTGTGTGTGTGTGTGTGTGAGAGAGAGAGAGAGAGAGAGAGAGGAAGTGAGACAGAGAAGGATGGGGAGAGACTGAGAGAGCTGTTTCTCCTGGCTCGGCAATCCTTACCATCTGTGAGGGTTTGGAAGCACATCTTGCTGCTGTATTTGCCAAAGCCAGCCACAGTCCGTGCCCGCACCTGTACCACGTAGACTGTACCCGGCCTGAGGCCCTCCACGCGAGCTGTGTTAGTTTGGCTCCGCAGGATAGTGGAGTTAATCTCTGCATGGTCCTGAAAAGAGCAAAGAAACACAGGGAGCAGGTTAGAGATGGAATTACCGAGACAATGTCAGCAGGAAAGTGTTATAACACGTAGCTTTGAAAGTGAAACTGGAAAAACATGATCCAGCGGTGATAGCAGGGAGTTTGACAGAGAAACAACAAACAAAGCTTATCAAACATTGTATAATCAGGAAATAGTATGGGCAATGTGAGCTGGTTTTGGAGGAAATTAGCTTAAGCTGTATATTTTATGTTGTAAACCAAGATAGTAGAAATGCAGGGTATGTCTGATAAATAACAGTGACCAAGGACGGATGAAAACAGTAGATAACAGTAGAGAAGATAAAGAACTGACAGTCCAAAACTGCCAAGGATAGTGAGATGCTTTGAAAGATATTTTCAGGGCCCATTTGAGCAGTGATACATAGTGGCAACGTCTATTTTCCCCCTCAAGTTTTTAATAAGGCTTTGGCCAATCCAAACCTCAAATACAAAAAAGTGCAAGTAAGCATACACATTAGAATACACACACGCATGCACACACACAGTATCTCCCATTCACACACTAACACACATACGCAATATGGTAATTAAAGGCAATCATTTCTTGCAAATTACAAGGAGCAATAGCTCCTTCTGAACAGTAATAGAATAACATTGCGCATTTGTCCCTTCAGATGTGTTTTATGAGGCAGTTTAATTACTGCAAGAAGTTTGAACATCACATCATCTTGTTTTGTTGTCTGAGGTAGGTTGCTTTTTAAATATGACCAATTCCACTAATTCCACCCAAGCATTTTATCTAATTAATTAAAGGACAGGCTAAAAAAAAAAATTATTTACGTAATAACCGGCCATTCTATTTAGGCATTGGCTCTCTTTTTTATGCAACCTGTACTTGAGAAGTTGTATTATCACCCTTATGGACACGCATATATCTGTATGGAGATATAATATAAATATATGCAGTTTTTCATGCATGTATGGATGCACACATAGCCTTTATGTAAATGTATGAGTTGGATGCATGGGACTTGCCCTCAGGATCCTGTGTCTGAGTCTTTCTGTCTCCAGGCTCAGAGAGTCAGTCAGGTAGTCTGCTGCAGTGTCGTTTGGGGCTTGCTGGAGGTATCTGCTATGGGGGATCAGTAATTACTTAAGCTGTCACCTTCCCATAACCCAGAGTGAATATGACAGCCAGAAAATAAGACTGCACCTACACTACACCCACTGCTGCAGGCTGCTGATAGCTAGATGCAGACATACTGTAGAGAGGGAGGGGGCAGTTGAGAGTGAAGGGGCAAAATTCCCTGTCTCAGTGAAAGAATGTAAATAGAGGCAGGCTGTTTTATGAGCTTAGTAAAAACACAATTGTTTAATGCTGGACTACATCTTATAATACATGTATGCGTGGAAAATCTGAATTGACAACTGTATGGAGTGGAGACAGTGGATAGGCAAGGAGGAAGCGAGGGGAGGAGGAGGAGGAGGAGGAGGATGGAAGATGATGGCAGGAAGTGATAAGAAACTCGAGGCAGAAGCAACCCACATCGAAATCATTATCCAATCTGATTGGTGTAATTGAATCATTCCGGTTGCTCCGTCATTGAGCAGACGAGGTAAACACAGCTATGAAATCTGCCCCCCTCCCCTCAACATAATGATGTGTGCAATCACATTAGCTCTTATTGGACACTCTGGGCTTGATGAAGACAAATGTTTGGGCTGGGGATGGGAGAACATCGCACCAACATGCTTTCATTCTATCTCTGAGAGGAAAGAGATATTTATAAATGGAAAAGTGGATGTAACTGATTTAGAGAGTTTAATAATTTCACAGACCCTTTCTTTGTCTGTTATATCATATGAGCTGTCATTTCTTCAATGTGCTGCACATAAATTCTCTAAAATTCTGAAACTTCACCAAGACGCAACAGCTTGTGCATTTGAAAACACTGCAAAAGACATGACGCCCCATGAGAGACTGGAGCCATAGTCACCTATTCATCTGGTATAAGACATGGTTGAGTGCACATGGACCACTTGGGGTCAGGATTTGTCTGCTCCTGGTATCAGTTATTATACACTTCTCAGGACCACACCCCCATCTGGAGGACAGGTGAGCAGACAGATGGCAAACTGCCAAAGGGGGGAGAGCATCCCTTGAGGGAGCACCAGCTAGGAATGGCCCTTTCATGCTGCCAGTCAAATGGGGATTATACACAAGACATACACACCCTCATCTGCCACTTAAAAATGAGTTGGCATTTGGAACTCTAGCAGATTAGGATATAGCCAATAAAGGCCATGCCAGGAGGGACTTCCAGCCATGAGAGGTCTTCTCCTGCTGCCAGTCAAATGGGGATTAGGAAGACCACACCCTAACTTGCTAAATAAAGACAGAGTTGCAGGTGGGGAAGCAGATGGTGGAACAGCAAATCAAAAATATTGCCAGAGGTGACAGATAGGAAGCACTGCAGGGAATTCAGACACTGCAGCGTTCGGTAAAATCACTGTAACAAATGTAGTGTGAATGGTCATCCTAATCAATACTGTTTCTTAGTTCCTGTCTCCAGATACTATACATGTTCTGAATGATTGTGAAACACACTCACATATTTTACATTTACTACAGGAGGGAGCTTTAATAAATCGTCCTTCTTCCGTTTTTAAAAACAGATGAGCTAGCAATGTGCAATAATCCACTGTACCCCATCTACATGGCTACTTACACTTAAAACCACAGTGAGAACTCCTTTAATACAGTTAATTGGAACCAATTTTATAGAATTGACTACATTTACTAGATTAACTACATCGGTACTGGATCTATTATAATTATATTGCTGGACATCAGAAAGGTTTTTTACCTGTTAAAATGAACAAATACACACACACACACACACACACACACACATTTTTTTAATAATTGCCAATTTCCTACCAATTGTCATTGCACAGACAGTGGACCAGAATGGGATGATCTCTCTTTGAATTTCCTCTTTGCGCCACTTTCTACCATTTCCCCCTTATTTCCTAAGTTTTCTTGGGTGAGTTTTTCAGTCAGAACCTATTACTGTTGCTGGCCTGTAAAGGCCACTGAGACATTATATGCGATATTGGACTATAAAAATAAACTTGACTTGACTTGACTTGACTTGATGTATGAGTGTGTGTGTGAGTGTGTGTGTGTGTGTGTGTGTGTGTGTGTGTGTGTGTGTGGGGACTGTGTGCGTTTGTGTGTCAGCGATGTTTGTGTGTCTGCGTTTTTCAAAAACTGCCAAGCGCCCGAAATGGACAGCATGGCCACCTGGCACAAAATCAGACATGATGGGATACCATGTGTCCTCTTCACAGGCTCACACACACATGCATGCAAATAACAGACTCACAGACAAAGGGAAAGAGTGTATATATGTGCATGTGTGTGTGAGAGAGCGATAGAGAGAGGTGGGGGTGCTGTATGAGCAAGAACATTTACTATTATTTGTAAAGTGGAAATGAAAGAAGGAAATCTCTTCCCATTAATGCTCTTGATTAAAATGTATTGCCTAAGGTAAAAAAGAAAAGAAAAGGTAGGAAATATGGGCTAGCAATTTAAATCTCAGCAACTAGATGGCTTTTATAACCAAATGCAAATAATTACCATAACCTCATGAATTCTAATCTAATGTTAAAGAAAATTGTGATAATATCTGGCATTAAAACAATTATAGGCTTTTAATCATTAATCAAAGAAACTACAGTAATGTTGACATACTTACAAATTACAACACAATAACTAAACACTAATGATCTTCCTCTCATTGAACTAAACATTAGTAAACAAGGTACTATAGAAGAGAGAAGAACCCAAATTTGAGAGAAAATTCAGCTACCTCACTTTATTTTTCTTGTTCTTTGCAGCCACATCCTTTTTGGGGTAACTCTTTATATGCAATGATTTCACCTAGAGACTAAGGCAGAAATGTTAGTACTCACACTGGGGGACAGAGGGAGTCACAAGCCCTTCTTTTGAGAGGTTCTATTAAAAATCATTAAAAGTCTGTACAACATCTGTGTGTGTCTACAAAAGTGTTGTGATTGACTTGGAGAGCTGACAGGGTGAGAAGAAAAGAATAATAAATACTTTCTCCTGGCTCCTGTTCTAAGGAATTGCTAATTGTATGTAAAATAGAAGGTAGATGATAGAGTGCCAAAAATGCAAATGTTGCTACGGTCAGTTCACTACAGATTCTGGTGACATGCTGTAAACCTGAATCTCTCACATTGCAGCATAGCAGAACTGCTGTCATCCAGAATGGATACACATGAACTGCTTCTGACACTGACCACAAAAACACTGACACAAGCTCACACACATGCATGCACCCTCTGTCTGACACTAACAACACACACACACGCACACACACACAGAGCCATCAGTAACCAGAGCCACTGGCTGCACTGCTTCAGCCTTAATGGAGGGCCTGACCTCCGCTATGCTGAGTTATTTCCACCCTCCCCAAATTTTCAGGCAACCAGAGGAAAAAAAAGGGTATGGGGAAAAATGGAGAGAACGAGAGCATGGTATCCTACTTTTTCTCTGCACACCTTTAACTCATTTCATCTTGCTTCCCAATTTACAGGGTCCTGGGACTGCTTACTCGATGTTGAGCCAGTGGCTGCTTCAGCACTCACTGCAGCTTTCAGCTAAAATTGTCAAAATGTGGTCCTTTGAATCATTTCTATCTCTCTCCATCGTGCAACCACAGCCTGAACTGCTACTGTGGATTTTGTAATTTTTGGAAATATTACTTGAGGTAACATTTTATATAACAGCATTGTTGTACATGCACAGGTTTTCAGTGATCTTGATGACAATGTCTAATGGGAACATGTGGTGTTGAAAACTATAAACTAATTTTCTGTATTAACACCCATGATTATTTTCCTTTAAAGATATGTAATGATGTTCTATTGTGCTCGCTTGTCAACAATGACCTTATGTACTTAGACTACAAGTTTATTTTTGAGCAACTAACTTTGAAATTAGCTGTTTCATTAAATGGGAACCTTTTGCAATAGACTTGGGTAACTACACTATAAATGGCAGATCAATATGCAAGTTAAGCCACAAACCTGTTAGCCAGTAACAAATGATAATGAACAGTAATGAAAAAAAACGGTTATAATGAGTAACATTTACTATCTATTACATCTGTTTGGGCTAATAGAGTCTCATTATCAAATTATTAGTTTCAATAATTGGTTTAAATTCACTTATTTGTAACTATGTAATACTTGTTTTCCACAGTTTCAGAAGACAACATTATCTACTTCACCTTCTTGTTGTGATTCCACAGTGCACCTGGTGGTTGTTTAGTTCATATACCGTGTAAGCAGTTCTCCATCTATTTAACCTGTTACTCTATATGGTGAAATGTCAAATGAAGGCAGTTGTGCCAGGCGAAATAATAACAAAACAAAACAAACAAACAAAAAAACAATACTCAAAATTATTTTAAAAATGCATGTCTGTCTCCAAGTGTTGGACTTAGGGCCACACCTATTGTTTTATGACAAGAGAGTAAAAAAAACTAGAGAGACTTCTACTTTTTTTGTATGCTTTACTCAACACAACTGAGATCTCACTGCTGTGTTACTCAACAAAAAGTGTGACAATGCCACACTGCTGGAGAAGCTGCCATTGTAAATGGGTATAGGAAGCTTCCTGTGAGATGGAGTGTACAGAGAGACAGCTCTCTGCTGTGCTAAGGACTAGCTGACTGTGTCAGACACGCTGAGACAATCAACTCTAGAACCATAACAGTGTGTCTACTCTCAGATTAATGCAGGCATCAGTGAGATGCATATAAAAGAAGGCGACTGTAGCGGGCCATTTTTGTATAAAAAAGATTTTTTTTTATGAATGCATTGTGCAGTATATAGGTTACCCGTTGAGTGTGCAAAGCTAGTGTGTAATAAACATGGTGAATCACCCTTCCATAACTACCTTTTATGACCAAAAGGCCACATCATCATTTTACAGCTACATGGAAGAATTTTCTGGACTTCTGAAGCATTCATGGTGTCAGTGGAGAGCTGGCAGGACTGACCTAGATTGTATGCAGTTTAGTTCCCTGTTTCTCCACATGCAAGAAGCCGGCTAACATGCATCCAGGCCGAAGTATGTGACACAGAGAATTTATGTGGACTTGTCATTGTGTCCGTGTATAATGAATTTGAACAGGTATAGGAATTACTCACAGGCTTTTCACTTTATTATCTTGCCAAAATTTCGCACCAATTTTCTTGTCATCTGAGGACTGGTGCTCAATCAGGCACGAAAAAAAAAAAAAAAAAAAACATTGGCCAACTGTGGCTGGCTGAAGAAATGTCTGTTTAGAGCCTATAAAAAGCCTTGTCAGAGCCAAAATAGAGTGTGAAAAGAGGGCCACCAATGTGGAAATCTCATCTCCACAGCCCAGTGTGTCACAAAGCAATCACTTTGACTCACCTTCTGTGTCTTACTCACACTCACTCTCACACGGTGGTGTATTTTCTAGATAGACAGTAACACATACAGAGGGATATGGAGGTGCATCAAGACAGAGGTAGACGGCACAGACCGCAACCTCTCTGTCACCTGAATCATCCCAGTGCAATTAGCAATCTTGTTCTTGTTAATTCATTAATTTGTGATTACGCTGTGCTCATCTATTTGTGTGAGGACACGCTACATAAACATCAATAGGATTAGGTTTCATTGATATTCATGAGCTAATGGGAGGCTGTATAAGTGTTATTTACACGACACTAAGCTGTCAGGCAGATAAGGTTTCTCAGGGCCATGGCAATCGGATTCAATTTCATGACCTGTGCAATGCCACAGGGAAAAACAGCTAGCAATGCAGCTATTATTGGATAACTGAGTTTCCAACTGCAAACATCATTTAAAAACATGATTGTTGTCCTCCCTGATAGAAAATGCTAAATGTGACAACTTCTATTCTTAGGTGAGGTTGTGAATATTGATCCAGCAACCTTAGGCAAAATGAGTTTGTGTGAAATAAATAACTCAACAGAAAAAGAAAAATATTTATAAAACTTTATTGATTTTTGTCTTTTATTTGGAAGATATAACATGGGTGAAGGTGTGCCAAGTCTTGCAAAAGTCTTAGTTTAAGATGACAAAGACTAGGGGGAAAAAATGTGCATGACCAACCTTGCTATAAGTATCGATCAGCTTCAGGAGGACAAACAAGTGCCCCGACAAAAAGCTAGAGTTTCCAATCTCTCAGTATCATTATGTCCAAGGCCTTGGGAAAAGCCTACTGGTCAATACTGAAGCAGCATAGGCACTGTGGGGTAGGGCTGGGGACTTAATAAAGTAGAGGTATTGTGTGTGAGCAGACGGGTCGATGTGACTCCCCCTAGACGCAATGCATTTTCACAGCGGGACAGGTTGCTGCACTGTGCAGAGTGGGCCTGGACCAGAGGTCAACCTATTCACTTCATCAGCAGTAGAAACCAAAGAACAGTGGGAGAGATGGAGTGACCACAGTGAAAGAACATATTATCAGCCCAGGGGACTGTTCACAGATATCCAGGAGAGCTCTGGGTTTTTGGGAGCCTTAAATGCAGTTTAGTATGCATGTGCAGAGTGGGAGATACACCTGGCGATACACATGGTACTACTGATATTAATGTACACCATGCAGCACACAAACACACACACACACACACACACACACACACAACACTTACCTTCTCGTAGTAACGCAGCTCATAGTCCAGAATGATTCCATTTGGCTGTTCTGGTTGTGGCCATGACAACGTGAAGCTATTCATGGTGGAGCTGATCTGGTGCATGATGGGAACTATGGAGGGAGCTGCAAGGCACAGAAAAAACAACACAAAATCAGGGTATTTTCTAAAATAGGCAGTAGTGATTGTGGATATGTCTCACCAACAGTTTGTAGTAGGTTGTAAGTAGCGTTTTACTGTATTCCTAGACAATAAAACCCTGCTCATCACGTGTACAATGACAGCTATGAGAGTCTCCTTTGCCAGTGCAGAATAAACACTACACTGAGCAAAATCACTTGCCTTTCACTGCCCAGCATTCACCCAGCCACTAGTTAAAAGTATATGTGCAGCACATTTGCCAACCTGTTAATTTCCACTCGGTATCACAACTCTTTATTGAAATAAATTGCCATATTTCTTTCTTTACTTTAGTTCAAAACAGACCAATCAAGACAGCTGCAAAGAAAGCACTTCATTATCTGCTTAATATTCTTAGACTTTAAATAACATCCAATTACATTTTGGTGCATAATCCACAGAAATGGTGGTATACATTTTAATAAGTAGTCCACATTTGTAATAGATCTCACCCACTAGGTGCATTTAAATCATGCATTGTACAACAATGCTGTTTCCGATACACTCTGAACACATAGTGTGAGCTACTGTACACCTGCCACTCTTGTCACTACTCAGGTAGCCAGCTGAGTCAAAGCTAATTATAGTCACAGTCAGTCATATTCTCGTAATGTAGGACCAAATATGACTCAGCATTGTTCAAAATATAGCTGCCTGATTTGGCTAAGATTTGAGGGTGTAGACTTGGGCTGAGAATCAGCTGCAGTTAGTGGGGCTAACTTTGCGCCAGAATCATCAGTCGCCACGAGTCTGGCTTGTGTCCGGCAACCAGTCGTGTTGGATTGAGTCTAGTGTTGGGATGAGTAATTTTGGCTTCCCAGTCAGAATACGGGAGCAGCAAGTGTGGCATTCAAGTGGCTCATTATAGGCACTAGTTAATACAGTTCCAGAACTTTGTGAAAAAATGTTCCAGAGCTCCCTGTTGTTACAACCATTGCACCAAATCTGAGAAAAAAACGTGTACTTGTTAAATAGAATAGAGGAGGTTTATCTAAGTTGCCTTTCTACAAGTAACTCTCAAAATGTATTTGCTTGTGACACTAGACGGAAACACAGACAAATTTTGGAAGAAATTTTGTTTCAAGTGATTTATTGTGACACCCCACTTGGCACATGCCACTACTGATTTCAGTGTCACTGATGTCATGGTGAGATACAGCATTATTAAGCAGTGCAATCAAGGAAAAAATGTGCTTGCAACCAATAAAACTGCCACTTTCTGCAATCATGAATCTGCAATAAAACATGAACACTCATGCTGACTTTGTGTACATCCAAAACTTTCACACTTGCTATTATGCCAAAATGCAGTGCACTATAAAAATCCGTATGGTGTTTTCAAAACTGTCAAAAAAAAGTTAAACTTTGTGAAACGACAGACACTTCTCACTTTGAACAGTTACCATCTTAGCCGCAGGAAGAGGAGAGACCGCCAACATATTTTCAAATATGTGAAAATGTTCGATGAGGACAGAGGACATGTGGTGATAGCAGGATAATTTCACCACCAGGGGCTATATTTGCTGTCAGGTTTAAGACGCATCTCAATTTCCTATATACTCTATATAGGACTTTCTTTACTCAGTACAAAACATTTATATGTATATGAACTAAATGATATACATTAAATAAAACCTTTTGGAATCACATTGTTGTGGAAATGTGATTGTTTTGGTCCAGCTGCACAGACCATTCTTCAATTCCATTCTTCAGCCCCAGTACACCTGAATGCACATACATGAGCTGTCAATTAACCCAGACACTATGCAATTCCCTGCTCATTCTATCATTTTTGTCCTCTGCACTGTCATTCATCCATCATGTCTGCTCCTCTTCACTCTTCACATGTCACTAAGACATTGTGTTATGTGACAGAGGGAAGACATCATCCGTAATAAATCCCTGCACGCATGTGTGCATCTGTGTTTGGTTCCATATCTTTACATTTCACTTAGAAGGAATAAAGGGACTGCCAGTTTTCACTGTAGCCATTATAAAGATCTTATAACATTACTGTAACAACGTTGTGGGATGTATATGCTTTGTACGTGTCTAAATGGGCTTTATGTTAGACATAAAATAGACTAAATTGAGCTGAAATCAAATCAATTTTTTGAGCATCCACTCATCCTTTTGCTTTCAAGCCTTGGCAGATTTTTTTCACCGCTGACCTTCCAGAAGTCCATCAATATCCTGACATTGTTAAGTGTAGAGTTAATCTATTTCAACACCCCCAACTTTTTCTTCAATCAGGTATAAAGTGAAATTATACTGTGTTAATATGTGTAATCCCTGGAAAATTGCAAAAATCATAAATGACACAGGGAGTGCTGGTTTGGCAGTGAGGACTCAGGCCTTCAGCTAAACTAAACCCCTCAGGGATCCTAGCAGGGATCACTGGGATTTAGCTACAGCTGAAAATGAATTTTATTTCTTAGTGTTGGTTAGTTTACCTCATAAATATTAATAAATAAGGGTGTGTATTTCTCAACTTTAAAACTGGAGTTTTTTTTTTATTTGATATGACTATTTCAGGATATAGAGGACTTGAGGTCTAAGTAGATCATCAAAAATAATACATCAATCTATGATCCAGACAAAATTACAGATAATTACAAGATAAATTTGCTTAATGGCAAATGTAAATATGCCAAAAAATCTACTGCATAATCAGATACTCCTCCAAGGTGCTAGAATAAAATCTAGTTAAAAGATGAAACCAACCAAAATTTACTCATCAAATCAATTTGTGAACACACAAGTAAGTTTGATTAAAAACCGATTCCACTGCTGCTCATATGAGGTTCAAAGCTTTGCTGTTTGTATACAGAGCTGGAAAGGAATCTCCACCCACATGTCTGCAGGCATAAATACAGCCCCACACAAGCCCATGCTCTACATTTTGTGCCTAATAGCCTCTTGGCTCTCGGCCTGCTCGCTGCTGAGGCCTAGTCATCGCTCCACCTGGTCTCCACTCACCATCTTTGTGAATAACTCCTCTATTCAAAAGGCAGCAAATGGCACCCTCTCTCAGCTAAATTGTGCTTTAAAAAAAAAATCAGACTCCTCGGTGGTTATTTTATTTCTTTTCCTTCTCCCCATATTTCACCCTTGCATAAGCACTTCACAGTCACAGATGTACTGTAAGGGGAAAAGAAAAGCCCCTGACCTTTACAACGCCTGTGATTCCTCATGAAATATTTTTGAGGGAAAGATAGATTTTTGTATGGTTTTGATTTGGGTACGTATTTTTTGATTTGAGTGTTAGATAATTGCCTAAAATTACAATGTAAACAAATGAATGGATTCTGTTTATCCTGTCAGTATGAATGGATTCTGTTCCGTCTGGCTCCCTTGGCTCTCACCCTCTGCCCTCCCTTCTTCCCACATCTTCCCTCTCTCATAACCTAGACAGAGAGTGTGAGGGCTAAGCTTCACCTTGTTGCACTTCAGCCTTTCTGCCTCTCAGGCTGGTTCACGCTCCACTGACCAGGGCTAGGGCTGCCTGGGCTGCATTATCAATTACCGGCCACAGGCACACACTGTTCCTGACAGACCCAAGAGAAAACCACTCCACACAGAAATTCCTTCAGTGGAAAAAGTAGCTGAGCGGGAGAAGTATAACCACAGCCTCAAAAACCAAGACATGGTCCCAAATCTGGCTTTATTTTTTTTAACCATGGACAAAATTTAGGCATGTTTTCAAGTGCTAAACATCTATTGTTGAAGTGTGAGGGAATAAAAACTGTGAACCATCACCCACATCTCTAATATTTTTAGAGTTGCAACTGGATTTGACATTGTGCCCACGGATGGCTCTTAAACCCATGGAACCGTCATAATTTTGCAAATGGGAAGTTGCTCTTGAAACATTTTGTGGGGATTAAATGGATACTGTATTACCCTTTTAATCACTTTTGCATAATTCATGTGGTATTGCTTTGATTAGCATCATCATTACTACTAACTGAAAGGCCAAGTAATCCTAACAAATACAATGCCTGACTAAACAAAGAAGTAAAACCAAAATGGCTATTCAATTCAGTTGTCAGGCTAACAAGAGTATGTTGTAAATTATGATCAATCTTTATTGTAAACTTCACTTGCAACACAAATCAACTTTTCTCACACCTGGATGGCCGAGTGGCTAAGGCGCACCACATTGGAGTTGACCTTTCCTGTGAGTCCTTCCCCCACTCTCTTCCCTGTCTCCTGTCTCTCTACACTATCTCAAATTAAAGGCAAAAAATGCCCAAAAAAATACTTACTGAAAATAAAATAATAATAATAACTTTTCTCACTAGCATGTCCCACTGGGCACACACTCACCATGTTTTTGAGAGGAAAAGCAGGAGAGAGAGAGGTAAAGAGCATATGTGCATGTACTGTTCAAGTGTCGGTGTCCCAGTAGCCTATGTGTGAAGAGCCTGTCACAGACAATGTGTCGTGCCTGTATGAGGGTGAGGTTCAGCCCAATGAAGCTCTGCTGTCCCCTCCAACTGCGTCCCCCACTGTCACCCTGGGACGATGATGCTGACAGTGATTGGTGACTGTGTCCTGCACTCCTCTCTCCTCCCTCCATCCCTCCCATCCTTTGCTCCTGTGCTCCACTTTTATCTGGCCCCACTTGCTGCCCCTGGCTTTTAATGCAGAGCTTGGCTCACCATTAATCAAAGTCAAAGCCTCCCAGTGTCTGGCTGAGACAGAGAGAGAGGGAGAGAAAAGGAAAGAGAGTATGAAAGAACGTGATGAAAGAATGAAAAGCTTCTTTACCTTCATACGATTCATCTACTGTGGAATACAGATGAGCTGGAGCACCATTTCACATGTCTGGCAAAGACCTGGGTCTCTGTTTTCACCATGATTCATATAGTATGGAGAGGGCTCAGTGTATCAAGTTTGCTTTCCTATGTAGTTCTCAATTCTCAGTTCTCAATTTATTTAGCGTTGCACTTACATAAACCTGGTGGTCACTAGAAAAAAAGAATGGTCAGAACTAATGCAGTGCAAAAATGTGGTGACTTTTAATTCCTTAAAATAAGATTGGCCAAGTATTGGCTTCAGCTCCCATAATGCCACCAATAGTGTGTTTCTGTTACACCACATCTGTCTTGTAAATGTCCATCAAAATCCATGTGCCCCATTTGTTACACCATGTCTTTGTTAAAGGCAAGCCAAAATGTTTTTTTTTTTTTTTTTTCAGACTGAACAAAACTCCTCATAGAGCCACAACTAATTTTCGCAGGCTATGAAGTAGCGCCATGACTAGCAGGCTTATCTTGATCTATAAATTCAAGTCTGCACTAAATTAAAGTAAAGATTGTTGTGATACAGTATGTGGCCCATACAAAGTTTCCAGTAATTCCAACTTTTTGAAGTTCCCCAAAATGAACATAAAAGTTTCAAGTCTCTCCAACTCTCTCCTTGTCCTGTCAGTGTGGCCTCTTTCCTATTGTGTGATTCCTGGGATAGACTGAGTACAGGCAGCTGTCTGCCTCTAATGTTGTGTGCACAGCTTTCACATTTGATTCTCCAGCTACACGTTTCTGCTCTGCCTCAGTTACTTTCAGTGAAATGATTGTACATTAAATTTCACTATAACTGGTCAGCTAACATTACCACCCATTTACCTCCATGTATAGAAAAAAACAAGTGCATAGATACATATGAACACTTCCACCACTACATGTATTAGCCAAGTTGTTATTTCTCTGTAGTGCACTTGAAGTTTGTACTTTAAAATGCTGGCACACTATTGAACTATGGAGTCTTCTAATAGGGGTTCAGTGTCTCCGATGAGGGGAGCAGCCTACAGTCAGGTGCTGTGCCTGTCAAAAGCATAGCTTTAACTACTATCCTTCCAATTAGCAGAGGCTCACAGGGCCAAGCCAGCCATGACTACATGGTAACGGGTCTCTCTCAAACATCATAAAGAGGGATAAGTTCAGCATCATGGATTTCTGTCAAGGTGCCATGGTTGGGATTTTTTTCAAAATTCCATTATATCAGAAGGATTTTGAATTTAACTGCAAGTGAGAAAAAAGAATGCATACACTGAACATGAGGTCATATTGGAACAAACAGAAACACAGAACTCATGTTTACATCAATTGTCACACGAAACCAGTGGAGATCTATCAGGACAAGCAAGGCAAGCAGTGCTTGACCAATTAAATCTAAAAATAGACATCATTTAGAATGATACTAACGGGAAGCGATATTGCTCCTTACTTCTTAGAACAGCTTTCTGCCCCATAAAGGATCTGATATTGCCTGTTTGCACTAAGATTGTAATTTACTGCTCAGTTGTGGCGGCAGCAGGCTATTGTTTTGGAGAGTTAGGTCGACTACAAGCTGTTGTATCGCTTCTCTTCTCTTTGTGGAACTGACCACATCATGTCAATAGAGGTTAGCAGAGGGAGAAGCATTTTTTTAGAGGCATGCTCATGTTTATACATATAATCCTGGTGTCTTTGACGGGTGACCAGTTATAGCCATAATATGTTTGTCAAGCTGTCCTTGACTCAGCTTGAGCCATTATTTTTTCCGTTATGATATTTCACACATGCGTAGTGAAATATGTGCGTAGATCTGTGTTGGAAACTTCACTTGCAGAAAATTAGTTCATCAGTTGTGTCTTCCCATGGGTTAAGAGAGAGCTGAATTGACTAAATGAGCAAATTACATTGTTCAAGATCTGCAGTCAGTGTGAGAAGTTTGAAACATTGTAGTGTTACACAAGTAGCACGGCTCTTTTCAGGGAAAACTCATGCAGAGGTTGTGTGTGTAGGGAGTGGGTGAAGGCCAGAGTGTGAGTTGGTGGAAATGTGAGGTAACCAGAGCAGAGAGGTTAGAAAAATAGCTGTGAACATAATAGTGCAATGCATGGGCACTTTAGGTTATTTGTTACTTGTTACTTGTTAAATTCTCCCCTGTCCGTCCTGACAACTTTCCACATGATGAGCCAGAGCCAGAAATGGCATTGCTAAGGTCGAGAGATCCTGTGTTCATTCTGGGTGAACGCAATGGTTTACCATTGTCAGTGGTTAATATTTTTGCTGTAATGCATGTAATTGTATGTTACTATAGTAACTATACTATAAGTACTATAATATGAATAAGACATGAGCTAATTTCAGGGTATATTTCACATTTGATATGTTTACTATTAGTGATAAGGAATAATCCTAAAGGTAGAGAAGTGAAGGAAAAACTGAATTTGCAACTTCTGTTGTCATGACAAGCTATGTTATGACTGTAAAAGTCCCTGCATGTCACAGTTTAATGGACAACATATTTGATGGAGTGCCTCAGTAGCAATGAAACCTATATTTAATATATTCTCCTATGGCAAATACCACATTTTCTGAATCCAGGGATAGAATCAAGCATTTATGACAACAAGCATTAAATTAATTGAAAAATGCCAGAGGGCAAGAGCCCACAAAACTGTTAGTTGGGAAGATGGACACCCAAGTTCTAATACACCGAAAAATGAGTGAGAAGAAACAAATAAAAGGTAATGGTCTGTAGACTGTAAACTGTATAGTAGCAGTAGTTGTGCAAGTAGTGTCTGGACTACCCTCCACAGACATGTTTGCCTAACATCTCGTCTGATTTTAGAACCCCACAGAGAGCAGATCTCTTTAATTCATCTAGTTGTTTGGATTTCAGTCTTGTGTGTTGCATCTTAGTATGTTAAATGCAACCCACTCAGTCGGACTTGCCCATAGAAGGCCAAGGATAGTGATGTTTGCATTACTGTGGGAATAGCGCTCCAAACAGAGCTGCTAAGTGGAGGGGGATTGTTTGTAGATATACTTGGCATTCTGTGGTTTGAGGGATTGCTGGCACACAATCTAGGTCAAGAAGGCTGTGCCAGTAAGATGAGAGAACTGTTGAGCATCAGGCATTAGTTGAGAAAGATATCACCACTCGTAAGATTTATGGACTTTTTTTTTCTCATGCATTGTTCAGCAAACCACCCCCTCATAACCACTAAGAGTAGAAAAGAGTTGTAAAATGTACAAAGGATGAAAAATATCCTCTTCATCTGAGCCAGGGGTGGATGTAAGTTAAGTGCCCAGGATGGATTACATAAGAGACATGGCTGCCATCTCTGTAGTTTTTAACATTAGTACTTTCATTGCCCATGTGAATATTATTTATCACTGGAGTCATTTAGCATCTGAATTAACTCCCAAGAACCAGAGACTTTCCCTTCCCCCTCAAATTAAACCCTCCTATTTCACCAAGAGACATAAAATGGCTATTTTTCAATAGCTAACATAGATAAATATGACTAAATTCAGGTCAGGCGTGAATGATAGCCTATGCGGGGGCATTATATAACCTTTGTGAGCCCGTATCTATATATGTGTGTGTACGTGTATCTTCTGGAGAGCACAGGCCGTGAATGAACTCCTAAATCACACTATTGATCAGACCTTCCTTCCAGACACACGCAAGGATCGAGGGCAGTTAAACGGCCTCTTCGGTGATTCACACTAAATCCCTATAACTCCCTCCTCACCTCCATTATTCTCTCCACTCCTCTTCCTCATCCACACTCTCATTTTCTTCCCCTCACCTTTGTCTTCTCATGGCTAATTTACACCACAACCTAACTATAGCTGCCTTACCGTTTTCTGGGTGGTCTCTCAGTTTTCCTCAATATAACCACACTAAAGACATGTCAATGTGAAAAAGCAAAACTCTACTCAGATTGGCAAAACTTTTTTTTTTTCTTTCCTTAGTAATCTAACCTAAAGGACCATTTTACTGATCTGTTCTCATAGGCTGAAATTCTTATTATATATTGTAACTAGAGGGTAATAATATATAATTACTCCTGTCAACAGTCTTCCTCTCATGGGAAGGCCCCATTTATCCCTGTAAATACCATACCTGGAGATGTTGCCTTCAACTAAGAAGTGAAACAGCGAGTAACACTGAAGGTTGGTTTAACTCATTTGTTATTCTTTTAACCAAACTATGAAACTCTGAAATGCAAAAACTTAAAAATCACCAGTTGGTCAGTTGATCATCAAGTTATGCTCATCAAGATGTGCTATTGACAAGTGGTGTTCATAAGCCAGTCAACGGATTAGCTGTAAATTAAGATATGGTTGGAAACCTGTGAAATGGTCTTTTGATTAGAGATGCACTGCATATGATTGATACAATGTGCCCTGATTTTCATGACTCGGTCACATTGACATTTGCAATCGCTACCATGTTGTGCATATAATGAGTGCATATATAGATGTAATTTACTTTCATATTAAGCTGAGGTACCTCCATGCATGTTATTTGCAAGAAAGGATGGGCAAAATGGAAAATAAATGGAGGTGTATATCAATTTATTATTAGCTGCTATGCAATCATATTACTCATCTAAATCTTTTTAACAGCTGCGCTGAGCACAACAGCACATGTTGAAAATGGCTCACCTTGAAGGGCAGAGCCAAGAGGGATTTGGAGGAGAGTGTGAACATTGCACCTTTACCTTTAACTGTGCCATGTTATTTTAGCAATAATGTTCTCCACCTTTAAAACTAAGACAAACCCAAAATAAAAATGATACAATTCTTATTATGATAAACATAGCTTATGTGTGTGTACTAAGAGATGTGATAACACTGAGGGACAATTACATGCATTAAACATGCACCGTTTTCACTTCTCTAGTGCAATAGATTCAAACTTTGTAGCTTCCAAGAGTCATGTTTTTGCGTAGCTAAGTCCAATTTAAAACAAAATTGCAATTAAAATATCTAATGGATCATTTTCAACTTTCATTTTCTGAATATCTGTCCACCTGTGCAGTCCCTGATGGCTACAAACACATCACATAAACAAAGAAATCTGTCTATTCTACTGTCAATCTTGGCTGTGGCATGAATAGGGCATTATGTGAAATTAGGGTTGTGTATTGTTCATCTGTTAAGTCCAAACAGTGCCAGCTTGTGCTTTTCTCTCACAGTTAAATTCTAAAGTTGTCATTCTGGTGCTGGAACGATCAAACAAGTTTCACGTTCAATCATGCTGTAGCTTCCATGGATCTTTTTGCTGCTTTATAGATGAGATATAGTAAATGTTTTTCCTTCATATATGTATGTAACTTATGTATTTATTTGGATTTCAGTTGTTTCCAAATTCATATTACTTAGCATTTGAAACTAAGAACTTGTACAACCACTTATTTATGCAATTATCAAATCAGCCACTCATGTGGCAGTGGTGGAATGTATGCACATATACAGTCCAAATATGAGAAAGGAGAAAAATGTGATCTCCGTGACTTTGACCGTGGAATTATTGTTTGTGCCAGACAGGCTGATTTGAGTATTTTTGAAACTGCTGATCTCTTGGGATTTTCACACACAACTGCTTCTAGAGTTTATGGTGTAAAAAACAAAAACAGTCCAGTGAACTGCACTTCTACAGACAGAAGTGCCTTGTTGATGAGAGACGCCAGAGGAAAATAGCCAGACCAATTTAAGCTGACAGAAAAGCTACGATAATTCAGATAACCAGTCTAAATATGTGGTGTGCAAAATAGCAATAAATTATACCTTAAATGTGATGCAATCACATCAGCATGGACCAGAATATTGAGCAAATTACACTTGTGGAATAAATGAAGAATTGAGGCTGGTTTGAGAGCAAAGATACCTGCCCTGCCTTCTATTAATATGCTCCTACTAAACTGCTATGTGAGTATATATCAGTATATAAGCTTGATGACCCCATTTCATGTATTTTGATCAATGTCACATTGGAAATTCATGTAGTTCTCAGGGGTCAGTTTTGACAAAATACCAACAGCCCCCCTACTGCTGCTTCATTTACATGAATCTTACATTTCATTACACCATCTCTCCCAAGATTCCATTTTGTGAAGATGTAGGCCATGAAAACACAAAATGAATGGACGAGAGGATTTCAAGGATCTTGAAAATGGCAACAAGTTAGATTTGCTAGCAAAACAGGCTTTGTGAACCAACAAAAATAGAAACAGAGACATACATTATAAAATGTCTGATTTTTATTTTTTTGAAGTGTATTATTAACAATAATCCTTACTGGATACCTCTGCCATTTCAGTGACCTGCCAACGAAACTCAACGTCGAAACTGGGAACAGAGCAATTATCTGGCTACAAAAGGCCACATAGGGCTGGACATAGGCCTGGCAGATTACTGGCAGACACCTCATTATTGCAGCAGACTTCAACAATAGGCCTGGGCATTGCTTCTTCTACATCTATCTGTCAAGTGTGCTATTAGCCTGTCAAATGGGGACAGTCAGCACCATTAGGCCACCCTGATAATCAGACCTATTTACTCCCTCATTTTCCTCTCCTTCACTGTCACTGTCTAGCAGTCTGGTCAAAAAATAAAAAAGGCGCCTGCTTTCTCCTTCCTTCCCGCCCTATCTTCCCTCCCACTCTTTGCCTGACTCATTTTCAGACAAAGACAAGTTCAGCTTGTCATTACATTCCTCTGAGAGTCACTATAATCAAATACTGTATGCCCTCCACCAAACCGGGATGAATTTAATGTCAAAATGTACTCAAATGTACTTAACTGTTCGTTTAGATGAATTTCTCTTTCATCTTCTTTTCAACAAAGTGTGTGCGTCAGTAATTCTGATATCATTTGACATTAGATATTTTATCTTTGGATCAGGATATGTATTTGCAGACCCAAGTGGTCAGTACAAGTAACACACACACACACACACACACAAAAAAAATGAAACAGAAATTCAGAGTGTATTGCCAACAAAAGGTTCCTGGGACCAAAGCTGACAAACTCCTCTCTCTTTCCTTATGGGAATCTTGCCAGTGTGAACTCAACCAACAATCTCTCATCTTTGGCCACACAGTAACTGCACCTCATGTCAGTTATTAGGTCTCACAAGCTCACGCTGTGCTTTCCACGCTCCGCCTCATCCACAGAAACACAAAAAAATGAAATACTCATTTAAATGTTTCACTTGGTCAAAACTTGTCCCTTGATAGGTGCTTTTGTGTACAAGTCAAATACCTACGAGAGCATGAAAAACACTGTAGCCACAAGCACAGTCAAAGACAATATCCTCGACCTGTCATTTCCATTGGCTGGGCTCAGATCCCATCACAGGCTCAGTTAGGGGATGGACAAACACATGCACATACAAACATGTACAGGGAAAGAGAGAAGGCAGAGAGAAAGAGAAAAAATAACAGGATGAAGGTCATTTTCATTGGCTGGACTCAGATTCATCACATAGAAAAAGCAGAGAATGCACATTCACACACACACACGCACACACACATGCACTTAAACATACAGAAAGACAGACAAGGAGACAAAGGACAGAGAGGAAGCAGGAGTGACGAATATTTCAACTTGGCCTGAAAACAGCAGCTGCCCATGTACCTATCCGGGGAAGCTCAATGTGAGTAGCTGTTATACAACTCCAACGGTGAAACCTATAGTTCAACATGTCTGTATCTGTTGTCAGCAAAGATTAGAACAGTGAAACACAGAAATGATGGCTTAGTGGCTCACAGCCTAATACCAAATGTTCACAGTGGAACTCAGTGGAAATATATAAGAGACAAGAATTTAAAGTTTCTACCCAGGTATATCCTTCCATGAATTGAAGTTTGAACTTTCCATGCAGCAATGTCATATGGCAAATGGATTTTTAATAAGTGAATTATGTGGTTGTGTTTCAAGGTTAAATAGCAAGAATTTCTGAAATATGATATTCCTATGAATGGCATTTCTCTCTATTTGTGTAATTTGACTGTAGATATTGCACAAAGAAGAGGCCATGTTATCTTGTTAACATGGAATAAAGCCACTAGAAGGTGATGAGATAAAGTAGAATCTGCCAACCAGGAACAACAGACAGAGATAGAAGAGAAAGTCTACATAATGGAGAAAATGACACATCTGAAATGACCAGAAGCATAACATGAAGGAAAATGGCCCATACTGCCAGTGACACTACATTGAATTTTGTGTTAAAGTCAGTCTGGCCAGCCTGCCTATTCTCTGCTTTTCCCGATCTTGAAAACTCGGGAACCAATGAAAAACAAGCTTTTACGCCGGTGCAGGTTTAATGCGATGACGCACTGGTTAAGTGACACATTTGTTTACAGCCAACATGGTGGCCATGGAGGAGCATAAATCGTTTGATTCAGCTGTAGCTGCTGTTTTAAGAGATTTTAACGGGAGAGTTTTCTTTAAAAATGGAGCAAAAGGTAGCTCTTGGAGCCTTCATGCATGTGTCCATCTTTTCCGTTTTTTTTTTCTGTCACTACACATACATCATCAACATCAGTGGTCTGACTGGTTGCAGCTCTGTCCAGTAGCACACAGAGGCATTTGATAGACACCCGTTGATCCTGCCTCTGAGAATTTCCTGTCTATGGGACAGGCAGAGCTTTGTACAACAGCCAGGCTAGGAAAATGGCAGAAACTGACAACATTCAAGACCTATAACAGCAAGAAAAACTATAAATGGAAAGTTACATAATCATACGAAGGTGAGAAGACTGATGGACTACTTAATAAATCTCCTGAAGAAAAGGTCTTCCTGTTAATGTTTTTTTCCTCTCTCTTTTTTGTCCTCTCTCTTCTCTTTTATATAATGTTGAGCCATTTTCAGCAATGAAAACTAAAATAAAATAAAGCAATATTTTTTTATGCCCATACAGAAATTAGGTTTGAAATCATACATACTTGTGCAATAATAGTTGGATTTGCACTTTGAGTAGTTCCAGTTTAAGAATTAAACTTTACAGAAGGGGAAAATGGTTAAAAAAAAATCCACTACAACATCATCACACATAGTCGTAGCAGCCACTCACCAGCCTGATTAGTGGTGATGTCTATGGAGACATGCTGGGCAGGATACGGGCTCCTATTACTAACTCCATTGACAGCCTGTATCTCGAAGCTGTAAAGAGTGTGAGCCCAAAGGTTGCTGATGACCACTCTGGTCTCAGTCAGACCCAGCTGTCGCGGCACGAAATCCACGTTGTCATCGCAGTGGGAGCAGGAGCGGCGGTCAGCACGACACTTCTTACACACAATGTTGTAGACGACATCATCACGGCCACCGGTCTCCCTGGGAGCGTGCCACTCCAGTATCACAGAGGTTTCATTCACTATAGAGATCACATTCCTCGGGCTGGATGGGACACCTATAGATGTAAAGAGAAAAGATGTAAACCAAAGGCAGGCTGCCATAGTCTTTACAATAAAATATTGTATTGCTTATAAATAAGAAACAAAACTGTTGCATGTATCTGCCTGCTGTTATGTCAATTTAGTCAATTTAAAACCTGTAGTAAATAGAAACTCTTTTTCTCTATACTCAGCACATTGGGATGCTAATTTATTCTATTCATACCCAGAGAGATCATACAGCGAAACATTTTTGTCTATCAAACATTGGCTATTTAGGAAAATGCAGTGTTGTATGGAGTATTCTTATCCAAGTGGCTCTGGAGATTCACACTCCCATTCATTCCCTTATAGCCCACAGCTGGAGCAGAGACTCAAGGCAATATTCAGAGAGAAATTAAGAAATAATAAAACTATTGTTTTGCTTGAGTGGATGCTGAATATTAGAGGGCAGAGAAGTGGCTTGTTAAGCCTCCTACAATTGGAGCACAATTCTTTAAGAGTTAAAATCTGTTCAAATGGCAGAGTAGAATTTTGTTTAACTGAGACTCTATGTCCCTGTGGCTGTTCAGGCGCCGCTCTTTATTTTCAGATACCAGACACGGCCGATAAAGCAGGAGCTTGGCAAAACCCTTAGTCAGGGCTGCTCAAGCTGAGCGTGGCTGCCCTGCATAGTTGATCTGGTACCAATTTTTACTCAGAAAAGCTTGACCTTTATCATCAGAAGATAAGTTTTAACTGACTCATTTCTAGATCTGTGACTACTGTGAAACTAAGAAGTCATCTAGATAGACATTGAAGAATTACTCGGCTATCTAACATACTGTACTTCCAGTCCTCTTCTTCTCAATTTTTACCCATGAGAAAAATGTGACAGCAAGAAGAGTACATATAGATTTTTACGTATATTATGAAGCAGCTCTTGAGTTTTCCATTTCTCTGGGAATAGTGCAGATAGTTACTTCAGTCAACACAAACACAATTAATCATTGTTGCTGCAAAGCCATGTGGGATAGCCCTGGGGAGCTTGGACAAAGCGACAGAACACACAAGGGTGAGGGAACGGCACTGTTACTGCTGTGACCTCGGCTCGACGCCTAAACAACAGAGAGGTCAGTGACAGGAAGGGTGTGACCTCCATAGTGTGATTATTATGGTCTGGCTAAGAGGATAGCTAGTGCTCCAAAGATATGGTCAAATGAAACATAGTTTGGTTCTTGGCTGCTACCAAACGACTGCACATGGAAGAAAAACAGCAAAGGAAAGGAACAGACCATATGAGGGAATTGGCAGCACTTAAGCTCTTTCCCTTGGGGACTGCACAATAGACATTTCATATGTTTTTCACACCGCTTATGTCCTCTGTATCATTAATCAAACATGTGAACTTGCCCCCAAACTTGCTGTGAACAGCAATACACATCTGTTCATGTGGAAAATGTATGTGACACAAACATACATCTGAACTATCTGTTTCCATGTATCTGTGTCTCCACTGTCTGTATCAATGTATTTATACAATAGTGGGATAAAAAAAATTCTAGTTGAGGTGTGAAGTGGCACACTCCTTTGTCCCAATTATAACCAGGTTCCACATATTCAGGGACGGCACAAGAAATCAAATGTGACTGCCACTTAATCAGTGATTTGCAGACTATTATAGTTGCCTTTGGCTGTTGTAATTTGCCATAGGATTTAATTTGTTGAGAACATTACTTACAGGCTCTCAGTAGGAGTTTATTTAGCTATGCTAATCAGATTTGTTATGATCACATATATGTTCTTCCCATAGATTATAGTGGTGAAACATAATTTCCAAGTAGCCCCTTCTGACATTTATTACAACCCAGTAAGGGCTCTATTTTAATAGTGCAATCACAACCATTGTGCCAGGTCATTTACACAAGGACAATGAGGACATATCACCACACATGTTAGTTTTCTTCAGCTTGGGGGCTTGCATTATGCACAAAAGGGTTTAAGGTTGCAGTAATAACAATTCTACTTTAAAAGCCTACTCATGATCTAGATGTTTAACCAAATAATGACCTATGTCCGATTGCCCTTTTATTTCTTAAATCTCTGGAAAAGTGGTGCTTATAAAATTACTTGCACAGAAATTGCTTGTATTTGAAGCTTTTCATTTCATTTGGAAGATGCTACCCTCTACGGTTTAAAGCATTATTGCACAAAAACACAGCTAGTGAAAATTATCAATGATCTTTTGTCTCAGACAGTGAATATGTGTGTACTATGATATCCTTAGAACTTATATTTACGTTTGACAAGCATGATCAGAACATCCTATTATAGAGACTTGTATATATCATTGAAATTAAGGAGACTAGACCTGGTTAGTGAACAATCATGTGAACAATGATATAAAAATTCACACACAAATTAGTGGAGTTCCACAGGGTTCTGTTTTCATCCTATTTTACACCATGCATATGCTTAAGGCAATTTTAAAATGAAGCACCATATTAATTTCTTTTGCTGGAAAACTGACATCCAGTTGTATTTATGCATATACATATACAGTATTCAGTTGTGCATTTCTCTTCTATTCCCTCTGCTGGCAGGCAGTCACCCGCAGTGACTCTAGTTGTGTCAGAGGGTTTTTATTTTTAAATGACTTTTCCTCCTCCACTGTCACCTAGTGCTTGCGTGTGGTTGGAACCTTTTTCTATAAAGTGCCTTGAAATAATGTATGATAATATATTGTGATTCAGCACTTTATAAATAAGACTGAATAAAAAAAAAAAAAAAAAACGAAGAGTAATATAAATATGACTGGAGCTCTGATGAATTACATGTTTCCAGTCAGCCAGTCATTTGTCCCCTTTTAAAGAGCTATGCCAGTCTCAGTGACACATGACAAGACTACATCAGCAAATGGAAGAGAGACTGCAGAGCAGCTTCTCAAAGTAGGAAATCAATATTGCTATCCACCAAGCACAGAACAACAACTCATAAATACAAAGCAACATGCAGAGAGATGATGTGCCATTGTAGGTTGCATTTGTGGAAGAAGTAAAACCTGTGTGTTTTGTGTAATAATGCCTAATACAAAAGATTCATTAGATAGGCTGTATACTCCTAATACTCTGGCAGAAACAATTTTAAGTAGAAAAAAAAAAAAAAAAACTGTAGCTCATTCTTTGTTTTTGGTTTGTGTTACTCATGTGATTTACATGGTTGCACTCAATTAGACTTGCTGGTGTTTACATGCTACAAGATTTCCATTGCTGCCAAAACTGTGAATAAAAAAAAAAAAAAAAAAAAAAGAGTCTGTGTAAGCTGTTTAAATGGTTGCATAAACCTCCGTAGCAATCCTATTTATTCTACTATTTAGAGAGAGTCTGGGATTTAAAAAAAAATGTACTGTTTGTTGAGTCACCCCTCTACATATTCAACAGAATATGAAAGCAATAATTCTGCCATGTCACATCATATTGTAATTAAAAATAGATCATAAGAAATTGAAACTGATCATTTTCAAGCATTAATTACACTTTTTACAGGTCTAATTACAACTTATTTATAAATAAGATGGACCTAAATTACTAGACACTGAGCAGACTTGACTTTTAGTCAGTTCAGTTAGGTCTGTTTTGGTACATACAGTTTCAAAAAAATATTGTCATTTGTGTCATTTATAACCCTACACACAACAGTGATGTTGCCGTACACATCACACATTGATAACGTATAACCAAGATATCAGGCTTAAGAAGAAGGGCAGGTCAATCACTAATTGGAAGGTTGGTGGTTTAATTCCAGACTGCTCATTTAATGTGTTAGCAGGCAAATATGACCTGAGGTGTATAGTCATATGAATAAAATCAATGTTAAGACAATATAACACACACCCATATATATTTCACATTCATCCAAATATATATTTATAAATCAATATATATATATATATATATATATACACATTACATATAGATCAATTTGTGAAATATACATAGATAAACATACACATATATAGGAGCTAGGCATATCTGAAATTGTTGAATTGTTTGACTAGGTTTAATATATTAATAATAATGAGATAATTATACATGTGCATATCTGTCTTACTTTTGTACTTGATAAACTGCCTGAGGAATTAAATGGACAAAGGTCATTTTAGTGACAGGTAAATATCAGTATGGGGTAGCAGTGTTGAATGGGGTATATCGGTTTTCCTCAGGAAAAGGACCAAAGATAAATGTTGATGTGTACTGGGTTGAGAAAAAAAAGGAGAGATAGATCCTAGATCTAAACTGATGTGATGTGCATCATCTCCGGAGCTATGATAAATTGGACCATGTCACTCCCTGTGTTTGTCATACACATACCTGTATGATGAGGTTACTAAAAGGAGCTGTCTGTCTACAGGCTAGTCCTACATGTGATTTTGTATGGATGGCATACACAGCTGTCCTGGTACTGAGAAAGCTTTAAGGTTCTACCAGGGTTGTAAAAGACCACAGTCCAGTTTTCTCTCTTGGATGCTTATATGTCCCCATGCCCAAAATAAACACTTGCGCACATTGTTTACTCATCCACTGTTTGAATGGTCTGAGACCAGCATTTCTTCTCCTTCAAACAGTTTGTTTTTATGATGTGAAACATGCCTTGAGGGACCAACAGACGGTCCCTGAGTGGAGATACTGATCACAGCCAGAGGAGCTAGCAAGAAAGAAGGGATGTGTGGGTTGGTGAGACATGAAATAAAACATGTTATAAGGACTAATGCTGTCTAGCTGGGAGACTGAGGGAGTCACAGATAGACTGTGTGTGTGGATGTGTCTTTGCACTGCTGCTTGTGAGAGATAGATTCATCCACATACAGAATGAGTATAGAATAATCTATGCACCATCAATAATCTCTACAACTAACAGTAATAACTGAACATAATTAGAAAAATAAAGCTTTATATGTCACAGAAACGGGTGCTATATATTCATGCATGCTCACACTACTAGTCTGGGGCATTATGCCCTTCAAGCCAGCATAGGGATAAGAGTAGGCCAGATAATTACTTTAATTTAGCTCCTTTTATTACTGTGTTACTGAGCGAGGAAACTAGCCAGCTGATGGCTGAGCTGGGAAAATACCCGCAAGTTACTCCAGAACTGACAACAGAGTTATAGTGGAAAAAAAAAAACTTGGCAAAAGAACAGAATATTGATGCACTTTGACAGCTCACTCCTCTTTCTCTTTGAAAACACAACAAGGAGAAAGAGGAGGCAGTGAATAGATGAGCAGGAAAGAAGGGGAAAAAAAACTTAATGGGATGATGAGGAGAATGGAAAAATAGATAACCTTGTCCTTCTAGTCAGGACTTTTATGGGTTTTGTTTGTGTTACGAGGCATCAACAGTGTTTGACGGGGCTCAAGATGGATTTTGCAGGACAGGCCACAGATATGAGTTCTGAATGTGAACCTCGGGATTCAGAGCCAGTGTGGTACAAATCAGGAATGTTGAAGCCTGTCAGAACCAGAGCCTGTTTTCATTCTTATTCCCTATATTTAAGTTAATTCAATTACATTCCAAAGATTTTCCTTGTGAAAAGTTAGTAGCTGGCAGTGATGGGCTGGCAAGATGTAAATATACACATGCAGGATGTCCTTATACAATTTACTATATTACTATATACTACTACTACTACTATATACAGTATACATATACAGTGTGTATATGTATATATACATATACAGTATATATATATATATATATATATACATAGTATATATAGTCCTTCTTTCACATCACTTTGTTCCCCCTCCTTCACTCACAACAGGAAGCCCCATCAATGCATCCCTCCTCCCCTGTGGAGTAATCGAGCAATCAGCACTGGTTTCACCGCCTGACACCCCTCAGTTTCCTCTCAGCTTATCATTCTCCTCCTCTGACTCCAACACTGAGAAAAACCCACTGGCCCAGCATGCTACAGCTCACTGACCTCCCCCCACTGCACCATCATACACATTAATTCTTCCTCACACATGCACACCCATGGGGAGGTAGAGGTACTGTACGTCAGACTGGGATCTGGAGCCTGGAGAAGGGACCAAGAGGAGATGCAGTTCGGTGCAAACCACCATCCCAAAGCGCACTGTTCTGGGTAGCCAAGCTGAGAGGACTGCGCTTCACGCTGTGAGACAGAACACTTGGTGTTCGTCCCCTCAGGCATGAGCTGGAGTCAGCACAAGACAGAAGATTGGAATAAAGGAGGGGTGGGAGGTGGAGGGATAGTTTGAAGTGCATCGTTGGCATATCCCTAAGGGGAAAAAGGGGGGTGAAGGGTGGTGGTGGTGGTGTATAGCGTGAATCACCCTGCTGACAGAGCCAGGCGCTGGACAATCCATCAGCAAGCTAATCAGACTGATCTAGAGCACACAGGGACACCCGCTTCTGACACTGATGCAAAGAGCTAAAACTATAGCATGTGATTGGCCTGATTTAAGGAACTCAAGTAGTGCTCTTATCAGAACTCAGCATAAAAGAGACAGTGTCATTGCCCCTCACCCTCATACACCCCCATCCCTCCCTAACCATCAAGATTTGAATATGATGTTGCAGATGACTTGAATCTCATGAATTGAGGCTAAAATTGTTCATGTTGAGGATCTGGGACATTTTGAGAGCAATGATGATGATATGATAAATAAAAAGCAATTTTCAAAGAATTGGGATAAAATCTCTTGTTGGTGCTGTATAATTGTAATTATATTAGAAGCCATTAAAAAAAACAAAAAACAAAAAAAAAAACAAAAAAAAAAAAAAAACAATAAAAACAGTTATGTAACTAGGCACCTTGCACAAGTTATCATTAAAAATCAAAAATAGTCTGGCCTAAATGTCAAGATGTACAGAGTATAGAAGTTATATGGAGCATGAGAGGGAAACAGTGTGTGACACATTTGAGGAAAAAGAGCAGAACACAGAAGATAAGAGTAGCAACATGATTGAAAACAGAAAAAAGTAACACAGGCTGCATTTGGAAACTGAACAGAGACCAGAGGGATCTTTTCAAGAAGCACCACTAGGGAGCTGTTGTGAGATTGCTTGGGGAAAATTTAAGGCCTCAAGGTAGAGGCAGATGCTATAACTTGATGGAGCATTCACCAATTCACCAGAGAGCTGTGTAGTATGCCATGGGAGGGCGGAGAGAACTCAAGGTGAAAGTGGGGTGTCATCCGATGAGAACATCTGAAGCCTAAAGGTGTGGATGGCTACACTTGGGAAGCATCACACAGTCAGTCAGAAGTTCCTCTGCAGCTTTAAGGCACTTATTCAGAGTTATAAAAAGGAAACATAGTAGAGGTGCATTCAATACACGTTCTGGTTGTGAAGGCTACACTATGCAGTTGCAAACCGATTAGGAAAGGAGTGTGGTCCTGAGCTCATTCCTGAGGCCAATTAGCCAAGTATGTGAATAAATCAGGGCTAAATGAATACATAACCACACCAATAATGCTTCCACGTCTGCTGTTGTGAGGAGAACAAACCATTAAGGCACTCCCCAGTGGCAGTGAAGGAAGAGAGGTAAACAAACTTTTTGTGATCTAACTGTGCTCTCCTTCGGTGTAACTGGGTGTCAGCGGGGACGGCAGGAAGGCTTAGCATATTGCTTTTACATCATATTAAGATAACTATGATGCTGTGAGAGGCCTTATTGGATCTCCAGTGGATAACGGCAGGACAGTGTCGAAGCTTCGCAGCATCTGCCTGAGTAATTAGGACTTCAGGGGATGATAGCAGACAGAAAGGAAGAACAACAGTAAAGAAATAGAGACAGATAGAGAGAGAGTGATAATGGAGGGTAACCAGATAAGAAGCACATTGGCAAAACGATGGAGATGTCAATGATCGAAATTCTGTAAATGTAATAATTATGATCAGATGAGAAGACTAGAGCTGTAGATACATGCTCATTCAAAGATTGATACAATTACTGGTCTGATTACACTGGAAAAGAGATGCATAGGGTGAAACAATCTATCTCAGCACCACAGTTATGAAAATATAATGGCTTATATGCATGACCTATTTACTGTTGATGTCAGTGATGGGTGTTCTTATACTTAAATGAATAATGCATACATAAACACAGGTGCTTGTACACTAATGTAAGTGTGTGACAGCGTTAATATGTGCATGTACTCACTCGTGCAGGGATCATTTGGCTGATCTGCATCCCCACGGTAGTAGCCGTTGCGGCACACACAGATGGTGGCAGCTTCAGCGGTGGAGCGGCTGTAAGGAGGACACTGTAGACACAGACCAGGACCCTGGGTCGACTTGAAGGTACCCGGTGGGCATGCTGCAGGAACAGAAAAACAATGTCAAACAAGGAATAAAAACAAGAAGAAGAAAAAATCAGCCAAATGTATGAGAGAGTTGTGGACATATATATATATATATATATATATATATATACACACAAATATATACACACACATATATAACAGAGGACATGAGGCAGTGTGAGGCAGCATATGGCAACATATTACTCTGTCTTCGCCAGCACTTCATAGACGTTGGCATGATGTGTCAGAGTTCTAAATTCTAAAGACTGCAGAAGGACAAAGATCATTGTGGCTGATACCACTGTGCCTAAGTCCAGGCAATAACCTAATCTATTTAGCCTCATATCCCAATAGAATACAGAGCTGAGGATATTTCGCACTGTGTGGAAGGATTTACTGACTATAATAACTATGATAAACGTTTAATATTTTAGCAGGCTCACTGATGGGGGAGGAAAGTGTGGTAGTGCTGCACTACAGACGGGGAGGGGTTATAAATTTAATGGGACAAGCATCTTACAATTTCTCCAGCTGCGTCTGTTTGCCTGAGTAAAACGATCATAAAGGCTTGACTGGCTGTGAGATGGGATGTAGGGTATACTCATGTACAAGTTATACTGCTTTTCTCACACATTAAACTTATAACATTAGCATTTGGATAGTATGTAAAGGAGAAGTGCTATAATAAAAGAACAAAAGTATGTGCAGCCTAAAACAATGATTTCATAGAAAGTCTGCAGACAGACTTTATCAGCAGAACAAAACGATGAGCTGCTGCATGGTTAAAGGGTTTCAGATATTAAAAGCAAAAGAGATTGGTTGAATCAGTAATTAATTTGCTTACCACAAAATGGTTCTATTGTACCTGACTAGGAGCTCTCTATTCTAATATTTATGAAGAGCTTGGTAAATGGAGAGGTATTCAAAGCAATAATGACCAAGGAGTCGGTACCATTCCTTCTCACTGGCGGGTCAAACAGTGGCGAATACAGCACAGTGGCTTTGTGAGAAAAACCTTTAGACCTTTGTATCAACAGGCTTTTAAGATTTAATTAAAAAATTTTATGCCTCATTAAAAAATGCACAGAGAGTCTGGGTTTGAAAGCTGGAGTCGACTTTACTACGCTGTAAAAAGGGCAGGTTCCTGTTTTTATGACTCCTCCATTCATACCATTCGGCTCGCCTCTCAAATGGGCTGTTAGTGAAGGATGGACAGATCAAAAAACCAAGAAAGAGAGGAGTTGAAGGAGAACAAGGAGGCATCAAACAAGAACACACCACACGCACACACACACTTCAAGCTGCTTCTCTGGCATCTACTTTACTGTGGCTGACAGACACACCAGAGGCTAACTGATTGACCTCATGTCTAGTCACACAACACTGTCCACACAAGGTCAGACCATCGCATACAAACATGACCAGACCTCAGCAACCGCAAACAGCTTATAAAACACCCCAAATTTACTGAGGCAGATCACAGCTGCAGTGCACATGCTTCAGAGCTGTCATGAAACTATAGATGCATGTATAGAGGAATATAAAGAAGATGTATAAAGGTAATAATGTTTCTAGATGGGAGTGTGTGGGATTAGAAATTTGCATACTGTCTTGACTTATGATTTCATGTGATGATTCCATGTACGAAAAGATCACACAAGATCATTGACACTCTTAAAAAAATCTCCCTGGCCATGTGAGGAAGCACAAACCAGCTGCAGAGCCATTTTATAAAGCAATAACTTCCAAAGACATCAGAGATTACAAGACGATAAAACACAGATCAAAAATTCATTTTCAGCAGGAGAGGGGAACAGAACTTATGTGTCATCATCTTTGCTGTATGAAATTCATACATCAGTTTGAGCAGTACACATGGACAATACACAAACACACACACACACACACACTTCAAATCAATTTCCCTGACTCTTAAGAAGAGGGATCACAATAAGTTGTTCAGTGTGTGTTTAATGGGGTGTGAGCAGAATATGTGCAGTGGGTTCTACCTTCCGGTTGTGTGTTTACAGACAGTAGTGAGCCTGGACACTCGTAAATAGGGGTAGGGGACTGTGCTGAATCAGCCATCTGAGATAGCAATGCTGCAAAAATGCCTCAAGGCAAACTTGGGAGAAGAACAATGCATATACACACACTCAAAAAACCACACACATTCTGTAACCCTGAGACACACTCCCACAAATCGACATCAATACCCATCCTCACCTCTGCAATACACTTACTGAACTGATTTACACAGTGACACAGGTAACCACGGCTGACCCCATTAAATGAAATGGTGCACATGCATTTTCCGCCACTTGAATAACATATGTTCTACAGAACCTGAGATAATTTACTGCCTCTCCTTGGACAAAAGAAGATGCTGTGATCAGCATTATAGCCGGGGAGATAAGTGACAGGGGGGGGGAAAACAAACAGTCAGCCACATACACACTCAGACACTTCACATACATACACAGCGCAGGATGAGGATGAATGTCCGTCTAGATCATAACTCCTACCTCTGAGCTGTGGCTCTTTCTCTAATGGACACATAATATGTGCGTGAATCCTAGCATTAAAGTCATTAATTAGCTGCTCACTGATCTGCTTCACAGAGCAAGTGGGAGGAAGAAACAGATATGAGCACAGTGAGTGAGAAAGAGAGAGAATGAGAAAGGGATGTGAACAATGTTTGCAAACCCTCAGAGGTCTCGTTCTACGGGCAGGCAGCAGTGGGCTGAGTAGCGTTATGCTTCATCAAATTTGGAACCGAGCCAAAAGTCTTTTCTCCTGATTTGTGAATATTTAGATTGGAGGAGGCCAGGAGTTCCTGTCCTGCATAAAAAAGGCACATAGACCCATCACTCATCAAATGTGTTGGTTTTCAGGGACAGGAGGGAATAGAACATTAGATCAACAAGCAATTAGTCTCCCCAGTGGGAGAATAACCCACAATTGAACTGGCTGCATGCAGAAACAAAACATTCCTCGCTTTCAAGTGGTCTCCACAGGATTCTCTCGGCATTGTTCTTTCCTTTTCTCTTCTTCTCTGCCTTCACATATTTTTTGTCTCTCCCATCAGTAATGAATTGCTCTTTCTCTTCTTCCACCTATCCTCCCCTCGTTGCTTTCCTGCCTTGACTGACAGGTTTGGATCCTTGTTAAGGTTGCCCGTCTGTCTCTTTTTCAGTCTCTGGTTCACTCTGCAGTTAGCTGATAGAGGTATGGCAGCTGTGGATCACTACTCGCCACTCATCACAGTCTAACTGTGATGACCTCATGTCACAGAAAGTCTGACTGGGAAAGATGAGATGATGATCTCTTCACTGTCAGTCATTTTCTTAACGGGTGCTCTTCCTGTCTATACCACAGACATTGGCAACAATCTCAATCTGAATGTAGCTCCCTTAGATCATATACCACACATTTCCAATTTTCAAGAAAATTTGTAGAAAACATTTGATCCTCTCTCTACACAAAAGTGGTGTAGTGAATATGGCAAAGACAAGTGCTATTTAAGAAGATTAGCAATATGAGCTTGTACCTATGAGCAAGTTTCAAAATGGCTCAAATGCAGAGCAGGGGGTTAGTGCCCATAGGTTAGACTAAACATCGCGCCTGCGGAGTTTATAATACAGTGCACACTGCAAGCAATACATCATACATGGAAGCACGCTGGCACTAGCGGACACTGTGAGTGTGTGTATGGTTGCAAAATGTTTAAAGCCCATAAGAATCCCAAGCAATTGGAGACATGGGGTTTATGGATGGAGCAAGAATTATATTAACTTGTCATGTAAGGATCAGCAGGTGTGTGCAAGATAAAAAGGAAATATACAGTTAAGAGTTGCAGGAAGCCAATGCAAAGGATTACGACCAAGACGTGTTAAGTAATGGGTTTCGTACTCAAACCCAATCAAAGTCACAGTACACTAAGCCCTTCCATGACTTTTTCTTTGGCCTCACTCTAGAGTATGTATGAGGTTTAAACCGCCAGAAATGGACTGACAGCAAATGTGTGGGAAATACAATCAAACATATGCAGCGGTTGATATGGAAGGGTATAGTCATGCTTCTATGTGATAAATCTGTGATTTAAGTGAAGGAGTTTTATAACATGAGATATTTCTCTTTTAATATCTCTCTCCAGTTCTCCATCATCAACTCCATCAGCTGTTAGCACTGATGTTGAAGTTGAAAAGCTATGACTCATGTTAATACATTCTCCCGTTTAAAATATCTATGTTTTTAATGAAATCTATATAACATTTCTCCCCAACAATGGAGTTTTTCAGTACTAATGAGTTAAAAATCTAAATTCCTACTAATATCAACTTTGAAACTCCAACTCCGTCTGTCTCTGGTGTTACAACATTGTGCAGAGTGGGTGCATGACCAAGAAAAAGGCACCAACTTTGAGTCAGTGTCAGTGACCCTCAAGTACAACTCTTGGCCCCCTAAAAACACCCTTAACCCCTTCCTTCATCCATCACATGGGATGGATAACAGTCTTTAAAGGCTTTGGAGTCATGCATATATCCACTTGCTCACAAACACTCAAACAGATAAGGTCATGATTGGGTCAAGACCCCAGTTGACCCCTATTTCAGTATTTTGTTGCTCAGTCATTCAGAAAGACAGCTTTCTCACCCTCAGACTGCAGGAGGCTGCATACATGCAGAGTGTATGCCTGTATAGATTTGTTTTAGTGATGAATCTTTAAATATCAATCTAGTGGAAAAATGAATATGTTTGTTTGACAGAGGAGACACAAAAAGTGGCCAGACAGCTGAAATCTTAAAACAAAAAGGCAATCAGTGCTGCAGCCTATTGGTATTCATTAACGCTCTTCTGTCATTGTTCATTTTCCAGCCACAATCCACATAATGAGCTGCTTTTCCAACCCAGGTGTTCCATTTCTCCACAAGGTCATTGAAAAACACAATACAGTTATTTGAGACAGAAGCATGGCTCGAAACAAAGGCTTGTCAGAATCATCAGAAAATGCCCGCAGGATATTAAAAGTCGGGGTAAACTGCCTTTTAGGGTTATGATTTATTCATTCATAGAAACTGATTCAAGAACGGTTTAGCATATTTCTCATAAACTGACAACTTGGGTCGAGACAGAGTAAATGTTTCAGTCTGAGATCTTTGACTTCGATGTATGTAACTTCTCACAGCTACGGTCATTTCTTTTTTTCACTTGAAGGCATTTGGGGTTCATGGTGGTGACATCACTTGGCAAGTCTGGTCAATGTAAGTTTCCACCACCAACCCCCCATCCCCTGTCATCACCTTCTAATCTCACAGAGAGAAAGAATGTAAAGAGCAATAAAAGAGGGCAAGAGAGGTTTTTCTCAGGAATAAAGGGATGGTGGAAAGAGTGCAGCGCTTGGAGCATACCTTGTCTGCTTTTGTTAAGAGCTACGCTGCTAAAGAGTTCCTCCCACTGAACACTCCCCCTGATCATTAATCATCTGTCCATTCTGGCCCTGTCACAGCCTCTCCTCAGCTAAAACATGCACCTACACCCACCACCACCCACGTACACACAAACTCACCCACTCACACACACATAAATTCACATGCGTACAACTCCTCTAAACTTTCTGCTGCCGTAGTCCAAACACTACTCATCTTGACATACTTGTCCTCTCAGCTAGCTAATACAGCTATGTCTTGTGCTGCAGAAAGCCCAGTGAACAATACTTAAACCCCCTAAAGAAAGCTGAGACATACACCAATTAGGCTGGCTTTGTAACCTCTCACAGTGCCATATTACTGTGGAGTCTTGTAGGAGGCAAAGTCTTCAAAGAGCACACTACGAGGAGAGAAATGAGGAGAAATACTGTGTATATGCATTAGAGAAGAAAATGGCTTCTGCCGAGTAATTTCTGGCACCCCGTGCAATACTAATACTCTGTAAATCATAGCAGTTTACCCCTGCATGCATATGAACAAGAATGAAAACCAAGGATTCAGTAGAGGGCAGCAATAAATAACTACAAGATGAGACAGTCTTTCTGTCACCTATGGATGTAATGAGCAGAACAGGTATTCGCTAGATGATGAGGATAGGAAGATATTCTGTTAAAATTAAGGTGTGTGTATGTGTTAGCCTTAACAGACCAGCGAACAATTTAGCAGACAGCCTATGCCCCTGGGCAGGCTGTTACCATGGTAACCTCACAGCCAGTATTTTTTTGGCCCTCACTTTCCCTTTGAACAGCCGGCCAATGACAGACCAGCCGACTGGGAAATCTGGCTCACTGAAAGTGCATTTGCGAGTCGCGTGTCCCCACACGCATGTGCACGTCTCTGTGTGCGCATAACATGAAGATGATACAGATAAAGAGAGCTATATGATCTCTCGGCTCCACTCAGACTCATATGTTGCATTGGCAGTTGGCCACTCTGTGTCACGCCTGGCACACTGGCTCAGGTGAATTTTATTTCCAGGAAAATGCAGCTATGTGCCAAGGCAACAACAGGCATGTCTTTCAGATAGGGGAGCAGTCAGAAAGGAATGGGGGAAAAGAGAGAGAAAAGACGAGGAGGTATTGGTATTCCAGGAAACTTCAGTGTGCCAATCCATCCCTGGCTGGCAAGGTAGTAGAGAAAACTGCCCTCCAGAACATATCGCCGCTCAGCAGGCAGTAACATGTGCTTGCACTACAATCTACACTGTAATCAGAGCCTAACAGGGGACTACTAGGCTCATTGCCCACTGCCAGCTTAGACAGAAAAAACAGGGAGGGCCAAGAAAGACTGAGATGGATAGTTATCTGATGAGAGGTGAAATCAGTCAAAGAAAGTTATGTGAGCAAGGAGTATTTTCTTGTCAGTGTTTGATAGCATAATGATTGCTGTATTGATTCAATCGGCCAAACTTTACTCAAATTGCAAACTGAAGTCACAGAGGCCACTTACATTACCAGTTTAGACACATAAACTTTGTAAAATCAAATTCTGTTTGTCATTTCACATAAAATGTCTATTCCACCATCTCGATTCTACAACTGGAAATTAGTTGTTGAGTCTTGTGTTGAGTCATCTGTGGATCATGAATACGATCGTAAAACCGGTAGTTACAGGCCCTGTCAATTACCTTACAATTCTGTCATATAGTGAATAAAGTATATGTTCCAAGATAAATAGCTTTCTCTTTCTTACTCCTCCAAGTTGCAAGAGACCATTAGGTTCCTCTGTCTCAGCAGTTGTCTCTTTTAAAAAGGATCTAGCTCATTAACTTCATGGCTAGATCAATTAATCTATAGCAGTTAGCCAAAGATGCCCACTCTTGCTCTTTTTTGTTCCTTTGCTGTTTCTGTGCTCAGCAATGTCTATTGCATTTATAGCCTTCAAACCATTTTTTTAATGCTCATAATTCTGACATGAGAAGACCTTAACCTGATTAAAAAGTGTAGATCGTAAACAATAAATCAATATGTTACTATGGAATTTAGAAAAGCCTTAGCTGATACAGCAACACCTTTGTCTTCCGCATACAATAACACACCAAAAAAATAAAAATCATTACATAAAGATTTTTTATCAGCCAGTCTAGTCATCTAGCAACACATCTACCTTTTATCTATGCAGCTTTGCCTAATGAATTAACCACTCGGGTGCCAAATTGGGTTTTTTGTTTTTGTTAATTCTTCACAAAGTGTGTAATTTGAAAATGAAAGTGAGTGTGATCAAAGATCCAGGTAGTGGTTTCAACCAAGCACTTTGCAGCTATTTGTATCTAAGTAATAAAGTAGATTCTGTTAAAAACATTTGTAAGAAAAACATAAAATTCCAGCAGCTATGGCAACAGAAAATTATTCAGAGTATGTAAATCAACTATACAGTGAATATATATATATATATATATATATATATATATATATATATATATATATATATGATCCATAATTAAATTACAGCTTTAAAGTAACGTTAAAGTAACGATATTTAGTGTCTTTAATCAGATATTTAATCAGATTTCAGACCGCAGAAAAGTGCAGTTATTAGTTGGGCAATATGTATGTTGTTATGTAGTTTTATGTACAAAAAAAAAAAAAAATCTTGCAAATTTAATCCATATTTAAAATGATATAATGATGCAAAACCCATAGAAACTTTTGTGTTTGGAAAAAAAAAAAAAAACTCAAAATACTGCTGTAAAACTCGTAACTGTGTATATAATTGCAACACTAAACCATTAATTAACCATTAATTAAAACAATATTTTAAGTATAATACAGGTTTTTATGTGTAACTTCACATGAGAATGACTTAAAGATTGACTTTAATATCTTGAGTAAATGTCTTCTAACACTCAGGTATCAATAGCAGCTACTGAAGAATCTATATGTCAGGTTAATACATAGAGAGAAAATTAGTATAATTTAATCAGTATTTGTTCATGCTTTTGCATATGCATGTATATCTCTAGGCTTTCTGCTAAGCAGCTTGCCATTTAATATCGTAACTGCAATAATTTGAATATAATCAGCATTTTTTTATACAATAGCGTAATGAAAGTCACATTGGACTAACAGTCCCTGAATCCCTGACTGTTTACACTTCACTGGTACAAAATATAAGAAATTTACATTTGTTATATTTTGTATCAGTGAACTCTAAACAGTCAAGTGATTGCTGCACAGCAGCTGTGTTCAAGGAAACAATCTACCTGCTGTTTGCAATAAATCACCAAAATATCACCCAAACAGTGAGTCAACAGAGTAAGTATGAAGCTTGTAGGCTTAAGTTGCAGAGACAGTCAGTAGGACAGAATATCACTTGGACAATAATTTTCTGAACACACAATTTTTTACTTTTTAAAATAGAAAATAACATAAACCGTTACAGCATTTTGCTCTTCACAGTTAATGCTTATGCATTTTATATGAGAAGAGGGGTCTGTTAATTCAGATCAATGCTACAAAAGGAAATACTTGCTCTAGGGCTTCACAATAGCATTAAATACTCCTGTACCCCAAAATACTAGCTATGTGTTAAGGGTCCACTTATAAATGTAGAGGCATGTAAAGGGGAGTGAGTTATTATGCACATCTGAACGCAGCAGAGGATTAGAATGATAAAACAACTGGAAAACAAAGGTCCCCTCACTGTTTACCATTGTCTAATTTGCTACTTAATTGAGCATACCTAACACAATGTTTACACCAAAATATTCTGGCAGAAACAAGCACCCATAGTAGAATCACACAGCTTAGCACAGTCTAGTTTTCCCAACAGTGATTTCAAAGAATTAGAAGGATGTGAGGCTCATCAATCCCGCAACACCATCACCATATGGAAGAGTGGTGACATGTCATCGAACTAAAACCCAGCGGTGAGTGTCTGTGTTCTGTCATGCTGATGCTGACATTTTCACACATAATGAAGAGGCTATTAGGTACTATAGGAGGTCAGAGGTTAGTAGTGGACTGGATTCAGAGTTGGAACAAGAGGGGAAGGGAGAAGAAAAACACATGTCTGGCTGTTTGAAATCCAATGGTGAGTTTAGAGGCTGTAGAGCTGTGGGAAGCATCGGTGATGAAGGGACAAGAGGTGGATAGGTGAGATTGGATAACAGAGGAGTTGAGGGGTTGTGTGAGCACAACAGTGAATTCAAGGTCATCAAGAGCAGCAATGCACCCTGGGATGGCAATGACATCAACTATCACAAAAACAGCTCTATCAATACAATTGTGCATCTGCCAGCTTGATGTTCCTCCAGCTGTACTAGCAGATCCGCTCTTCATTGCCCTCGCTGCTATTATGCCTAATGGGAAATAATGATAAAATCCTGCATTTCAAAAGAGAAAGCACAAATTATGTGTGATGCGTGGGAGAGGAAAAGTGACCGGGATCAGGGAAATAGAGTGTGAGAAAGGGAGAGACACAGAAGTGGGAAAGTGAGAGTAAAACAAAGTGAGAAAGCACTCAGGAGTGAATCTTGTCACTCAAATTGTTGGTGGCAGAATCTAACAATATGTGTGTTGTACAAAGCAGTCATTTCTCAGTGTATACTTGGTGACAGCCAAGCTATTATTTCTAAGGCTGCAACAATAGGCAACAGGGAATAAAAAAGGCTGTATAATAAATGCTGTTTAGGCCAACTGTGCATCTGTCCTGCCCAACAGAGACAGTTCCATTCATGGTTAAGGATGGGTGTGCTTTTATACATACAAAAACAACAATTCTGTTGACATCAGGCCCAGACATGGCCAGTACAATGCATGGAAATCTGTTTTGCTTATACAGTACAGAGACAACCATATGTATTCATCAAGTATTCTGTTGCATTGTGTAAATAGGCAAAGGTTAATTTTTATATGCTAGGATAAAACACACCTGCAGCCATGAAATTCTCACAACATAACTGGGCCAACAGTGCATCTATATTCATGTCATATTTACATCTGGCCTCTATACATCCTTATCAGAAAACTGTATCCCTTTCCAGACAAAAAGACACACACTAACAAATATGTGGTTTGTGGGATAGTGAACCGCAACCCCTATTTCACCTGTCCAAATCCAGACAGCAGTGACCTTTATTAGCCAGGCTTAGTCAATATGCCCTGCTATGAAACTGGCAAACATTGCAGATGTGTTCACTTTGCGTGATTGCAAGTTTGTTTGTGTGTATCCGCACCAAAAGGGGGTGCGTCCATGTAAGTGCCCACCTTCTCATGGTGCATGCATATCTTCACACATTGTCGGATTGATGGAGACCGGAAGACATTAATTTCAATGATGGACAGTGATGGACTTGTGTTGACAGATGACCGAGATATTGGACTTTACAACAACTAAAAAAAAAGCAAAGAGAGCAGCTGGAAGTTGGCAGCTGATGGCTGAGATTTTTGAGCATCAAAGCCGTTTCACAGCAAGTCGTTTAACTGTGGGTGGTAATTAAAGTTCTATCAATTCTATAAATATAAATGAAATTTTGAGACGTGATGTGGCTGAAATGGAATATAGGGTCCAAAGCAAATAAGCATCAAATATTTCAAAATAGGCTCCCTTTATCTTACCAGAAAAGTTTGAGAGCAGCAAAAAAGGTGATGAGTGTCAAAACACATCAGAAACATACTGTCAAATGTAACATAGAGTCTCTAAGAATGTGTTCTTTCCTTTTGATTGCTTTGTGCTTTGATGTGCCAGTTTTCTTGGTGGTTTGATGGTGGTTGATTTTGGACTTAAAAATACATTAGAATCAAATCAAATTAAATTCATCAGTGACAGAGGCTTTGCATCTCTGACACTGGCTTGGACAGCGTCAATAAAACCAGAAACAAAGAATAAATCGTTCATGTGTGTGAATGGTTGACTTATATCGGTGTGTGGCAAATTCTCATTAAGCTTTGTGACATTGCAGACTTTGTGAAAGACATCAACACCTTGTCCAACAAAGAATTAGAGAGAAAAGCGCAACACAAGCACCTGGGAAACTGGATTAACTGTATAAATGGCAGAAAGCCATTAACTTGAGGGAAAGGTCTAACAAGGTACAGTAGCACCAGTGTGTGTTTGTGCATGTTTAAAGGAGAAAGGGTGTGAGCCTGTTCTGTATGAGACAGGTGAAAGAGAGATTTGATTTCTGATGCTTCATTTAAATCATCACATACGGCAGTTTAACTTCATAATACTGTAAAAATATCAGGATCTTATCTAATTACTGCCATTAACACACAATAAGGATAAGAAAACAAGTCCCTGTTTGAAAATTTTCCTCTCTCAAAGGAGAGATTGTTCTATTTGTAACTAGCAAAACTATAAAAGTAGAACAGCACCTCACATACACTCTGTGGTATAGTTGCTGTAAAGACAGCACAGCTTCAATAAATGTTGAATTTACAGATTCAGTGCCACTGTAGGTGATGACCTGAGCCCATTTATAGTTGTGCGTGTTAACATTCAGAACAACTGAGACTTACATCAAACACAATTAAATACACAGTATGAGCCACAACCCTGTAACTGCGTAAATTAATACATTCACAGATGTATGCACAGAGCAGCATATAATTGCAAAAAACAGGATCAAATAAATACGATATGCTCTGGCATCATATATGCATAATACATACACAATACACAAAGTATAGCAGAGAACAGTTGTCATGTTTGATGTCATGTTTGTTCAGCCACATGTATAGATACTGTGCATTTTGCATGCAAATGTTATGCAAGGACCTCTTTAAACTCTGTATGCATCCCAAACTACAATATGCATAGTACCATTTATGCTTTAATACTTGGAATATATGTAGACAGCTACTCTAACACGTGGTGTGTACTGTAGGAAAACCCTTGGGTGCACATCAATATACGAAGGCCACACACACACACACACACACACACACACACATACACACCTTTGAAAACACACCTTCCCTGGGCAGGACATATTGGATTAGGAGTGATTTTTTTTTTCTTGGCTCTGCCTCAAAGGTACTAGATTAAATGCCATTCCCACTTTACTACATATGGCTTGAAAATAAATCATACTATCCATATACACACATGAAGAACTGGACCTATAAACACACACACACACACACACACACACACACACACACACAAATACAGAGAGACACTCACACGGGGAGATATATAACATGTTGGCACACCCAAACACTAAAGCACCTGTATGGTCCGGCAAGTCGGCTCTTTGTATTTCAATCACTGAATCGATGGTTCTAAATTGATTGTAGCTGAGCAGGGGCCAGAGATGTTCCCCCTGGCTCACTGCCCTGGCCCTCTATTGATTAGATCTGAGAGAGCCAATTGCTTTCACACTGGATTAAGGTGTTCCGGGGCAGTGAGCAAGGAGAGAGAAATGGTGAAAGAGAGAGATAGAAAACGAGAGAGAGAAAGAATGGGCTCTGCAACCTGAGAGACACACCAACAAAGCACCAAGATCAAGCCAACAACACTACTAATTAGTTAACAACCCATTTCTAAGAGGAGGACAAGGCTATGTAAGCACACCGATATGTGTGTTTCATACACATAAAAAGTGTAGAGGCAAATCACAAGGGCTTACAGTAGTTTTGAAATAGATACACATGACATAGATATACATACAACCTCTCTATAATTCAAATATTCAGACATATTGCACGTAGACACATACTACATGCACATATGTCTACAGACACACACACACACACACACACACACACACACACACACACACACACACACACCTCTGCATCGAAATCCCTCAGATCAGAAGGCACTAACACAGATCAAGGGTGTAATCTCATTTGACCCTGGAGCTAAGTAGCCCAGGGCAACAGCATTAAACTTCAAAGCTTCACTCTGGTTTGTTACACATACCAGCTCTAAAGTCTTAGGCACTGTAACCTAGAGGAATCGCAACAAACTTTACTATCAGCCAGCATCACAGGATCCATTCTGACCTGGATCATATGATGAATAAACTGTGAGAAGTGGATGAATCATTTTTTTTTTTTTACCAGGTATCTCTTCATTTTCTTCTTCTTCTTCAGTATTTTTCTCTAAAGTCTACATTCATCTAGTTCTTTGTCACATTCGTATACCACTGGGGGCAGTGTTAAGCTGGACATAACATTCACCACCCCATCACTCTTTCTCCATATAACAATTAGCCACTCCTGCTAGGGGTTCTGTATGGAAGAATGAGAGGGGACGGAGGGGGCAATATGGAGGCCCCCAAGCCTCAGCTAAAGATGAGCCCTTTTGTCAGTCCGAGGTCCCCGTCTCAAGTCATTTCAACAAAAGAAAAGGCTTCCAATCCAGATTAAGCGCTTATGAAAATGAAGAACTGTGTGCACTGAGATGGGGCCTGCACAGGAAACGTGGACCCAGGTCACAAGAGCCGGTAAAAGGGCCCCTCACTCCAAGTGCTCACAGAGGCATTTCTCAGGGAGCAGGAGCCCTATTCACATGGCATTAGGGAGGTAAAAGCATCACATTGACTGCGCAAGTCAGGCAAGCTCAATATACATTTGGTTAATACCTCTATTGTCGCACTCCCTCTGTGACTGCTCGCCTAGCAGAATGTGAGAGAAGGGAGGACAGAGGTAGAAAGGGAATTAAAGAGGCAGAAAAGATGAGATAGAGGGGGAAAACAAGAGAGGGAGGGAATAGGATTTGCTGGCCCATTCATGCCGCAATGGGTGCGAAGTACACACAGACATGCTTCTGTGCACATACGCACACACACTATAATACCCTTAGGCTGTGCATCCTGTTTATGAGAGTCTGACATAACACTTGGCTGACACAATACGCTTGGCAAGAGACAAGAAATTCAACAGACCTGCAAAGCCAAAACACATAATGATAGGCCAACCACAGTAGCCAGTAATATAAAGGTCAGATTATAGGGAAGTAAGACAGAAAGATAGGTGAGGTAAAAGAGAGAGAGGGAGAGAGAGGCAGAGAGCTCATGAAATTGACTGAGTGTATGAGCATGTGTGCCTTTGTGTCCCTATCACTCTGTTTGGTTCATTCCCCAAAGGGTCTTATTATGCTTCACGCTGGCTCCGACACAAAGGGAGCGTCTCTGTATCTCGGCCCATCCAGCTCCCCCAGAGAACATTCTAGGCACAGCAAATCCATTTGTTTGTCAGCTTCTGCCTATATTCGGACTTGGACTAATCAGATATCATTCTTTTTGAGAAGCACACCACTGTGCTGGCTGGCCTAGCTCTACAGTAATGCTGGCCCAGCACTAAGATAACATCTCTGCTCTTTCAGACAGGACTTTTTGCATTTGTAAGCACTGTGCATAGACATCATAAGGCAGTGTTAGAGGGTAAGTTATAAAGATATCTCTCGATGCATCAAATTTAATCAAATCTACGTTCTAATATAAGGTCATTGCTTCTATAAAATATCATTCTACTCTTATTACTCACACTTGAACCTTGTAGTTAGATGTAGAGGATGACTAAACTTTATCTTGACGTCTACCAATTTACTGCCACTTGAAATGTTCGAACATGATTAAAACGTTATTGATAACTGCAAAATATACCTTGGAGATATGTGTCAATCAAATCAAAAGAATACAGCATCCTCTTTTAAAAGCAGTCAGCCAGAATGGCAACATAACAGAGATGGAGGCTGAGGATAGATTACATATCTCGGCTGTGAAATCAATGAAATCAATTGCTTTTAAAGAATTAGACAGAAGAAGAACAGAGAAGAAGCTGCACCCGTTAAAATTCTACTGTACAGTGGGATCCATATCCATTAATGGAAAGAGAGAGCAAAGAGAAGTAGAGGACCAAGAATAACAGCTTTGAAGTCTAATACAGTATGAAGTCAGACATTAGATTTCATGGCTTGTTTGAGTTTGCAAAAGTTTAAATGTTTTCTGTTTTATAACTTATTTAATTAGTGGTGACTGAAATGTCCAAATTGCTCACTATGCAGTCCGGAAATATAGCACATGTACAAAATAACAGTATAATTTTTTTTATACATTTACTGTGCCTTTTTGGTTTAGCACATTTCACACATTAATGGAAATGCAAACTACCATGCACAATAAAAAGGCACTCAATCCAACCTCCTAACAAGAGCGTCTGTACTGTCCACTGCAACGTGTAGGCAGCACTCGACCTGTTGACACAGACGCTGCTCCCACTCAGCAAACAGTGAAAGCGTGACAAGTGTGTGATGGGTTTTTATTACAAAATGCAGCCAAAAAGAGAAAAAAAAAGTGTCTGAGAGGTTAGAAAGCTTGATTAGACTCCACAAAACCAAGCATACTTTGAAGATTTCATTAAAGTTGGTTTTGACACTAGACTGATGCTAACCTTTTCGCCTTATCTCGACTGTGCACACACACACACACACACACACACACACACACACACACACACACACACACACACACACACACACACACACACACACACACACACACACACTCAGAAGTAAAGAGTGACACAAATGCATATGAATCGCCACACAGATCTGACTACAAGTCTGGCTATGCTAATTCCAGTCTGGAAGAAAAGCTGCAGCCCCCCAGTCAGTGTGGGAACTCAGTAAACAAATGGAGCACAAAGCCTAAAGTGTTCAAAGAGAGGATTACCAAGTCACTTTCTCTCTCTCTCTTTTTTTTCTCTTTTCTACTTTTTTTTTTTTATCATTGCCCTCTTAACACATACACACATATCGAGATAGGCACACACTCCTCCTCTCCTTTGTCTTGTTTTCCAAGATTCAATATTCACACAATGTCTTCTCCAGTGGGCGTTTTCAGAAGACAGTCATAGCAGGGGTTCCTTGGTATGAGGAGAGACAACAAAGCCAAGATCAATAATTTGTCACAGAGATGTGTCTGCCAGATTGAGCTTCATTGGCTCTTCCTGTCTGTCAGGCTGAAAAGAGACATTTCCTCTGGTTTCTGCAGAACCACATGCCCTGACCCCGAAAAGTACAGGCTGTGTTTACTGTCAACGAAAACATGCAATTACATGTGCACAATGACATAGTGCGCTGCAGATTATGGGAGTTGTCTAATTGCCGGATAATTGTATATTGTGAAGGTTTTGAGGTTGTGTTTGATATGGCCTGCCAAGTTATAGGGATCTTAGTTGGTCTAGGATAATGCATGGTGTCATCAAATAGATTACACAAGATAATTCTTCACGTATGTTTAATCAGGGACACTTAGTGAGCACTTTAAGTGGAACTACTGTAACATTGTAATGCTGTTAGCTTCAAGTGTGCAGGAATTATGGCCCAACATGATTAGGTTAAAGAACTAGACACAGAAAGTCCAGCTTGAAGGGAAGTGCATTGCTTGTACATGTGTTCATGATTGATAGTGTGTCTGTTTGTGGGTGAGTGTGTATCAAAAGGCTGGCCTCACAAAAAAGAGAATACATATTGCAACCCAGAATCCATGTGTATTTACTGAAGTATTGACTTAATACTGGCCAGTTTTCATCAGTCCATCTACCTTTCTTTAGCCATGATTACAAAAGCATCTGTTAACGTAAGAGTGTCCTAAACAGCAGATGAGACACCACAATAACACTCTCAGACAGTATAATTTTTTTTCTATTAACTCTAAAAGGTACATTTACCCGAATTGCAACAAACAAATTATTTTCTTATAGCTATAGATGGATAGTTTTGTGTTTATGTTTGCAAGTTTTAAGAGGAATCACTGTAATACAACAGAAGGCATAATCAACATGCCTGCATGTTAATAGTCATCATTTTAAGTGGTTATTGTAAGGATTACTTTGGTCTCTCTGAAGCAGAAATTTCGCAGATGATTATTTTAAAACTGGTAAAATAAAACCAAAACTATCAGCAATTCTGCATGACCAGATACCACTGGGTACAAGTGAGAATATTTGAAGTATTTGGGTGAACTGACCCTTTAGTCATCTCCTCATTAATCAGATATTCCCCAGGATTCTTCTTCCTTCCTTTGTCTACTACACTTCACTACATGTGGAATGAACAGGGGTATTTTGCCCCTTTTATAATTTCAATTTAATTGCATTATTCATCCTCAATATTCACAACACAACCCTGACTAATCTATAACCTGCTCATAACCTGTAGGAAGGGATGAGATTATTTCCTAGAACTGAAATGTGCCCCTCTACAGTCAAACCAAACATGCCTAAATGTTTTTATTAGTGGAACAGTGAATACTGATGGACACTGATGAGGGGGAGAGGGACAATCAACAAATGACAGGCAACAGAGAGTGGGGAATGTTTGTACTTTCTAAAACAGGGGGGGCACTCTATGTAAAAGCTCACCATGTCTTCTCATTACTGCTGCTGAAGGATACTTCATAGGGGGAGGAGAGAAGAAAGGCTGGATGAGTCATGGAGGCAGAAAAGTAAGATGAAATGGACGACAGGTTTCCATGTCTTGTCAAACTCACATTTCTCTTGACATTTAACTTTTGGTCGTTTGTGTTGAAAAAGTAGAGACACTTTTCCACAGCATTATTGATGACGTCTTTGTTGTGTTCTTTAATGCGCAATCATAATGCAGAAGCATATACTGAGGTATTTGATTGATGGGGGGTCATGGCTGGGGTGAGAGGGTAAAGTGGTGGCTCCCATGGTGCTGGGCTTTTGTGTTTTGCCAGTCAGGGTGACATAGGCAAATTAGGCAGAGCCTCAGCCATCTGTTGAATGTTAGGGGTCCTTTGTCTCCCCGTGCATCTCACTGGCCTCAACACCCAGTGTCCGTCACTGAGGGAGGGGAGGAGAGGAGAACAAACTAAAACAAGAGCCTGAAGTACAGGATGAGAGCTGAAGGGTTTGGTGAGGAAGATTGGAAGAGATGTTGCGCCAAAGTGGAACCGTATTGAAAAAGTGCCTCTGCAGCAAGTAAGGGGAGGACCAAGTGAGAGATGACAATAAAAAAGTCTCAAGGTAAAAAGGTCCATGGCCTGAAAAGGACTGAAGGTTAGAGAACCACACACACACAAAACAGCAACTGAAAGGAGAGACAGAGAGTGAAAAATAATAGAGAAAGAGTATGTGTCCCTCAATGGGGGATAAGAACAGCACTGTGTGTGGTGGGTATTTCTATTGTGTGCGAACAAAATCTCTGGATTCCCCTCACATCATTAGGGACTGACTCTGTCGTTGCAGTGAGAGCAGCGCATCTGTGTTTGGGGTCATTACAAACACTCTGTTTGGGCCCTAAATTCAAAGAGTCTTTGTGTGGGTCACACTCTTTCACCAGTGCTCTCTGCCATCCCCCTATTCAGCCTATTGAGATCCATGGAAACAAGAGGTCTTTCACTCTCTGCTCTTTCGTATGCTTTTCTCTGTCTCTTCCACCCACCACTTCATTTCATTTCACATTATCACATAGTCCTCAGTGCCTAAAGACTAATAGGAAAGGAAGAGTCAGACCCTTACTTAATTGGGCTTCAAGGTGACTTAGTAAATGCCGGTGTCTGGTGTGTGTATGTGTCAGGGGTGGTGTGTGTGTTAGTGAGTACACATGGATGCTTCTCTGCAAATGAAGTAAACTCTGTGGAACGGACGTAGACAAGACCAAATGGGCTGGAATTGGCTCTAATAGCTTACCGGGCCTTTGTGGATCCTGTCTGCCAGATCCTTTACACTCAGATGAGACACATAAAGCTGAAATCAGCCTCACCTTAAAACTCTAAAACCAAAAGTTTGGATTAAACAGCTTCAAAACTGAACTTTAAAACTCCAAATAAATTAATATGAATGAAAAATGTATCGCTTGTTACGGGTATAATTTGAATGAATATCTTATTTTTTCTAGATTGTCTAGTTTCTCTGAAATGAGCCAGCTGGTTGCTGTCCATGACAATGAAGTCTATGAGCCTATATACAGAGGTTTATAAGGTTTAAGGCTAGGGTTAATAATATGATAAATGTGCCCAGAACACTACATTTAGCATTTTTAAAATGCACTCATGGAAGTACTAACATTATTTCTAAGTGTATGCTCGAGATGTGTATTTACGTATGTGCCAGTGTGCGTGTGCTCGTGCCCCATGATGGCAGCCATTAGACAGGAGCAAGGCAGCCATGATGAATCGGCACTTAGCTCAGGGAAGCGCACTTGCTCAATGGGCTGTGAATCTCCCGCTGCCACTGTCAGCCCGCAGAATGTTAAATAAAGTTATTTGAATATTTGTAATATTAATGTGCCAGCATGTCAAAAGCCCACTGGAGCCTAACACAGAGAGAAAATATAAGAAGATTTGTATTGCAGTGTAGGCCTATGGGACTGCTGCGGTGAGGAATTACATAAATATGCGACTAAATAAATGTATAATCATGGAGAGCGTGTTGGTTATAGACAGATGGATGGACAGATAAATGGACAGATGAATAGGATGGAATTACATCATTGATAATGACACTGGTCATTAAGTTTTTCATCATCCTATTTCATACATATCTAATCCACATTTTAGAAACAATGCTCCTATTTCAATGATTTTCTTTTATTGAAAGGCAATACGTTTTGAGCATTGTTAGACAACTTCAAAAGAAGGCAACATAATAGAGGGCTTCATAAAATCAGACTGCCAACTTTGTAGTCTTAAGGCAGGCATTCATTCAGTTCAAAGATTTTTTTTTATTCCTCACAGGAAAAGTATTAACAGCAAAATGAAGAACTGGGAGTTCAAAGTTTTGAATTGCTCTCTGTAGTATGTCATTTAGCCCTGTTTACTCTGCAGCAATTTATGCCACATCATTCACGTTGAAGAGTTTAAACATCAGAATAATTAGCTTACCAGGGAGTCTTAATCACTTTATATATGGGAATACAAGGAACATTAAAATGATCAATGATTATATCAGATTATTTAAGAAAAAAAATCACACAGAGATGGATGTGCAGTAAACCTAATCAAGGTGATTCTATCAATCACTCCGCTGGAGACCGCAACAACAACTATACGAGGTTTCAGTAAAACCATCAAATCAGTCTTTCTTAGACACTTGAGTCGAGCAGGACACACACACAAGACAAGCTTTGCGTTGGTGGAGGTAGTGGGGTGCTATTTGGAGTGTCTCCGCTCGATTTAACAGGGAGGTGATAAAATATTTAGCAGATTGCTTACATAGCCAAGGGGGAGAGACGGAGCACGAGAGAAAGCAAGAGAGGGAGAGAGAGAGAGTGAGGGGGGGATACCCAAATGGCTTGTGTGGGAGCTGGTAATGAGGATGGCATGCTGGCATCATCGTTACAGAGCACAACAACTCTACATGGTCCCTCTGCCCAACTGACAGCAGGCTGCATGCATACACACACACACACACACACACACACACACACACACACACACACACACACACACATACACACACACACGTGGACAGACACACACTACACACTACATGTCACTAATTAAAACATATAGATTAGAGAAAGTGCAATTAGGTACAGGGGGGCTCACATACACACGGACACACACACATGCACCACACAATACACAAGCAAAAACATTTGAACACATAAACACACACAATCACACTCAGATGCAATTAGGCTTATTTTCGCTGTCATAATAAGTGACACACAAATTAAACAAGTAGGCTAAAAACTGATTAATGTGTCCCTGGAAAACATTTTGTTAAATTTCGCAGCATTTGCTTTTCACAATGCATGGAGAAACACACTTGAAACTATTGAATTAATTAAAGGTCCTTGAGTACCAAACACCATCTCAATGTATGTGTACGTCTCTCTAATGCTTCTGTCTGGCGCTTTAGCAACAAAACAAAACAAAATGTGATTTGTTTACTGTTTGTGAGTGATGGCTAGGCCAAGCAAAAGTAGTGAATTGGAGGTCTCTACTGTTGCTTGGTAAAACTTGATATGACTGAAATGAGCACAAACAGATGGCCAAATTCAGACCGAGTTGATGGAGCTGTACCCCACAGCCTTGGGCCTGGTTTTCTGGATCATCTGGTGGTGTCTGGAGGAGTTTTCAAGCAGCTTATCCATCTTTGGGAGCTGTGACTCCAGGTGATAAAATATCATCCATTTACTATAAGTCAGCAAGGTTGCAGTCCACACATAAATACATAAATCAATAATAATTGCTGGTTTTCAGTCCAAGAATAATTCAAAACTTGAAAATGAGCATTTTAGTGTGGTTTGAGCATGTTTACACTTCCATAATTTGCATACGTGACCTAGACTTGCTTTATAATTAAAGGCAGACCTAGAAGTCTTACTTTAAAATATGGGACAATGTGTATTTGCATGTCTTGTTATTTTTAAGCTTTGTGTTCTCATACTAACAATAAATAAAAGACAATTTATTAACTAAGGGAAATGGCAAATGTTCAATAGCCAAACAGTTGCTTCTACTTTACTTTTCCCTGGAACATTTTCTGACAGTACTGTAACACAATAACAGGTTGTTTAGCACAGCTCAAAACTGACGCCATGTCTTTTCATTCTTTGATTTCCCTCTGTGCTCTTAAGCACCACAGTGTCTTCCCTTTCCCATATAAAACCTTCCCTTCTCATGTTGCCCTCAATGAGGGAAATTGTTTCAGCACGAAACTGCAAGCCCTGATATTGCTTTTGTTCCTGTTCCTGTTACTTCATCTCTAATGGGCAATTACTTCAGACCCAATGCCGAGGCCATGTTATTCCACCAACCCCCAATTGATTGGTTGTTCATAGTACTCAGCCTCACAAGCACTTTAAGGTTAGATTTCCCTGTTTAAATAATAGATTACAACCCCACAAAAAAGACTGCATGGAAAATAAAAGGTTGATTTTGCTCTTATTGGAGGGGCTTCTTCTTGAAGATGAGAAGGGAACAGATTCCATACAGATCTCCAGAGAGAAAGCTAGCTATAGTTATGAGAGATAGAAATGGCAACATCATCTGTGTCTCTCCTTCTGTCGAGCTCCTTTTTCTCTACTCTTTTATTCTTGTGTGGAAGTCTGTGTGTTTGTCCTGAGGCTTAAAGGGGCTATATGTAAGTTCTTTCTATCACTACATAGCCAACATTAGCATTTAACGTGTGTTTACTTGCCAAACTAGAAGACACATTGGGAATTCAGCATCAAACTTCATTCTTTTACTTCCCAAGAACACTCTATAGTGGTGGAAAGCAACCCCACTGTTTACTCTTGTTTTGTTTCGATTTCTATCACTAACACTACTTCTACTGAAGTTACCACGATAACCACAGCAAGTCAATGTGTTGCGTCCAGTAAGGCCTGAAGAAGTAGCTTTACTCAGAGGGCATATTACACAACGCTTGCCTTTCAAACACAACAATGGCTGAAGTTCTTGGCAAGCAACCATCACCACCAACCGCTCCTGGCAAAAAACCATTTTCAGAGGCAGAAACAACTTACATATAACACCTTTAAGACCAACCTACACAAGATGTTACGGGTTTATACTTCTGCTCTAGTTACACACTAACAACTCCTTCCCTCTGCAGGCTGTTTTCAATACCTCCCATAATGTCACATTTACATGAGAGACAGAGATTCCAAACTTAACACAGCAGGAAATCTACTTGCTGTGGGTACTTAGTGAAGGAAGTCAGGGGGATTGTGGGAATTAGTCGAAATATATGTCTCCTCCTCTGTTCAAAGTCTCTTTGTAGTGTAGTGCCTACTGGGTGACTGTGTATGTGTGTGTGTGCCCATGTCTGCTTGTGGTGTTTACAGCAGTGCCAATGCCCCCCACTAAGACAAGTCACAACAAGCCTCCTACCAACACTCAGGGATACCTTAGGCTCCAATTACTGTGCTGAGTGGGTATAAGACTGAGGTAAATAATGGGGAAAAAAGGAAGTTCCTTGGAGAAAAAATGGACAGAAAAAAAAGACATGAAACAGCATCAGGTTTGCAAAAAAGCATTTACCCATTAAAGCCAGAGTGTTTGTTTGCATTTGAGGACAGGCAAGGTTATGGGACTCATTTGGTATAAAATTCCAATGTGAACATTGCTTCACGTTTTCAACCTTCAAAGCACATATTTAATATGCCTTAAGTTATATACAGTATAATTTAAAGTCTAGATGGAGCCACATAAAGTGTTCAGATATTTAAAAATGTTGTCATTGTAGTTATTACCTTCATTTAAATGAAAAAAAAAAGTGGTCTTAATACATAAATATTCATTCTTGTAAGGATTTTAAAAAATCAGGATTCAAGTCATTATTTGGAAATGAAACAAACTTTACCTACCACAGCACACTGTGCTTCAGTAAGTGTGCTCTAAAAAACAAGATAAGCTGTTCCTTCTTGAAATATGCAAATTTAATGTACCTTGCACCACACCAAAAGATAATAATAACAAAAACAAAGTCATGTAAAATAAAAATGAAATGACCTGGAAACGATGTAAAATGCAGCTACAATGAAATGACAAAATTTGTTAAAGTGAAAACTTTCCATGAGGAGCTAACTTCAGGCAACCAACTTGCCTTGTCATTTGCATTTGAAAGTCATTCCACCTAAACCTAGAACTGTGTGCTTGTTTGTTTGGGTGTGTGCGAAAGTGTGTGGGTGTGTTCTGCATAGGATATAGAGCAATGCAAGACGGATACAGTAGACACGGTCACATATGGTGTGCTTTGTAGATATGTGGCTCTCTCATATCTGTTTATTGATCAGAGCAGATGTGCGTCAATCAATCTTATCTGGGCTCCACACACTCTCCAGCTACCCTCCAGAGGCAGGCCAACCAATACTGCACCATACTGAGAGCCCCAAGCCACTCATATTATCATCAGACACCTTGAGCAAATTTTGTCTTTGTGTGTGTGTGTGTGAGTGTGTGTGTAAATAGCAGGGTGCAGAGCGTAAAGGTGCATTAGAGGACAGACAGAAAGAGGGAAAAATTGACAGTTCTGAACCGCAAACCCAGATTAACCTCATACTTATATAGATGTTATTACCTCTTCCTTAGAAGTTAGTCCTCACATCACACTAAAGCAGATTCCTTGCTTTCTGTAAAGTAGGCTCCACAGAAGGCTGGCATTCGCTGCAGATTAAGAATCAATGCTAATGTTCCTTTTGAACACGCCATAGGTGGATGTGATCAAGGAAGGAGTACAGCACATCATGCTCAGCAAAACGCATGAGACACAATCAATTCAGCCCTTCCAATGATGCAGAAAATCTGTGATCCAAAGTACGCTGACGCCTTCTTATATTTAAGCTTAAAATAGAACAAATTCATGTAGCCTGTCTACAGTAAAATGATTCATTCTATTGTGGGTAGTCCATCATTTCAAAAGAGAGTGAAGGATGAAAAGCAAAGTTGAGTGCTTGCATCTTGCAAAAGTAAGACTCTCCAACAGTAACTATAGGATGTTTGATTACTTACCTCGACATATGTTGCCATTGTCAGGTTCAAATCCAGCCTTGCATGTGCAGCTGCCGATAGGAACCATCCACTCTCCATCTCCGTTGCAGTAGAGCTTTATAGGAACATCTACTTCCTCTGAGTTGGGGATGCAGATCCCTCTTGCAATGACCAGAGAGGTACTTTCAGCTCCTGTCATTGTCTCTGGAAAGATTGCAAAATTCTGGACCACACTCGGGCACTTTTTATAAAAGACTCTGACTGACAGCAGAGACATGCAGGCACCATAGTCCTGAAAGGCCAGGTAGAAGCCATTTTTAGACAGCGGACCGAAGCTCCGCACCTCTGTGTTGACCTTCATCAGACGTCCACCAAAATCCACTTGTGAGAAGCTTTCATCTGCAGCAATGGTGTCCACCTTGAGGTAAGGGGCCTCCATCCAGAACGCTGTACCTTTGGTGGCGATGACAGCATCAGTTTCATAGTAGTAAAGATTAAATGTCTCCTTGCAGGAGCCCGGGACGTTGGGGATAGAGCTGCAGTCACGCACAGTGAATCGAATTTCCACATAGATGCGCTGCGCTCCACGGCGATCAATGAAGGTGGTGAGGAGCCAGTTGTTTTGACTGGGCTCAAAGACATTACACACCTGGTAGGTCCTGATGGTGTTGAGGTTTTCATCATAGCCACTCACCTCTTCCCACTACAGAAAGGGAAAAAGAGAGAAGCAGAGACAAGTGCAGAGTTAATTAATAATCATCAGTGAAAAGGCGGAGGTTATTTCTCTCCTTTTTTTGACAGGGAATGCTAATACTGGCTGAGCAGCTGAGAATCTGTACTGATATCAATAATCTCCCTTAGACACTAAATTTTAGTCTTCATCCTGGATTAGCAGAAAAGAACCGGGTGTCAAGGTACTAGGCTTATTCATCCTTTGAGAATACACACCCTCCATTTTCTGAATCATAAACTCATAAACACTTCATAAATGCAGCAGCAGCAAGAACACCACTTTCGCTGTTTTTCTCTGAATATGCTCAACAGCTGTGCTGCCCCAATGTATAAGCACAAACCCAATAATTACTGGGGATGTGCTACTATTTGCCATCCATGCCGAACGTGGCTGGGCACTGAGTTAGCGCATTATAAAATATGGCGTCGAACAAATTCAAGATTATGTACTACTGAATTACAATTAGACAGACGGCGACTACTACATGGCAGCTACAAGCAAGTTGCATTGACAGGCATTTGCGTGTAAATCGAACTGAAATGCACTACAGACCGTTTTTTGCAGGTGTGACCCACAAATTATGTTGGATGAGAATCTGAAGCCCCATGAGGTTTTCACTCAGTGCGCCAAATCATGATGAAAATGTGCAATTAACACTTGGCTGGAATCACTGAGAATCAGGAAGAGGAATCGTTGAAATAAAATGAAGCTCACCTAGAAGATTGCTTTCAGATGAATATTCCTGAATAACTATCCACCTGGGCAAAAACTGGTCAAACTCAAAAATGTTAGAAAACATCTACTCATATTTATAATAAGGGATTTTAATTCATGAAGCTATTTTTTACTTTAGCATACAGAAGCAGAGTAGACAGAAGAAAAACATAAATGCTGTATGCATTTTGACACTCACATAAAAGCTTCAGCAACTTGAATTTAATATTTTATAGAAGAGAAAGTGATTTGAAACGGTTTTGAAATTTTTCTGCTCAGATCACTTCCCCTGTCTGTAATAATACCAGTCTTTATATTCCTATTGGAACCAACAGCTTGGCTCCCACATTTATTTCTCCAAATCCCCCCAACCAATGATCCAAACAGCTGTAGGCAAGGAGAAGCTAATGAGGTCTATAGTGCAGTGAGTGGGCCTCCAGTCAGTTCATGTTTCTTGTGTGCATATATCTCCTGATGCTTCCTCCTTCCTTTGACCTTTAACGCCCCAGCTGCTCAATCAAGCCTAATGGAGAGGAGAAGATATCAACTCTCTGTAGACAGAATCAACAACCGGTCAAATGATGGAGAAGACTCAGAATAGCAGAGTCCATAAATCTATGCTAGGTGAGATATTAAAAGTTATGGGTTCAAATTTGTGTAGAAGAGCAGAGTAGATAGTAAAATAATTTGGCCCACACTGTACATGGAAGCATCTGGAGGAAAACAAGAAGGTTTGGGTCGAGTAGGGGCAAAGGGAGGGAGGGAAGCGGCACGAGGAGAACAGTGACACTGCTGACATGATAAACGAGTTTACAGAAATCTGAGGTGCAAATTAAAGCCTTTTTTTTCACCACTGCTCCCTCTGTGCCCACTCTGCTCTGCTCTTCTCCCCCTCTCCTCACTTTCCCTCCTGCTCTCCTCTCTCGTCTCTGCTCTGTAATGACCATTCATCAGCATTACAGGAACCTGTCCCTTTCAGCACTGCCTGTTCATTAATACAGCCAGCCCTGGGCTCCTCTGCAGCCGTCTGCTCCAGTCTAGGAGGGGGTCCTCACCGCCCCTCGTCTAGCCAAATGACCACCATCTTTCACGGCAGAGAGAGGCCTGAGGCGTCTCCGATAATGCCCATCTGAAATCTGTCCAGAAATTCATTGGCTCATATAATAAGGAACTACTTTTTTTTTTTCAAATTTCCCTCTCGGTAGATACTCTGTGTCACCACTGTGTCAAAGACAAACAAATCTATTACAGTGGCGTCAGTTGCCTAACAGATATCAAACTTTGCAGCACAATGTCCTCTCATCCTTTGTATTCATCTGCTGTTTATGTCTGTGTGTTTGTGTGTGTGCGCACTCTGAGAACATGCTGTTTATAATTTGATGGTTTACCGACCACATATTGATTTGCTGGCTGTTGTTTTGCTGCTGAATAGCTTGAGGCTACATGCCACATTTCTGCTTCTGTAGATCCAAAACATTTGATTACTCTAAGTATTAATATTCTACATTCAATAGCATCTTTATCATTTACCCTGTTCCAATAACAACATTTAAATGCAAGTGATACAAGCATTTAAGAGGCGAGAACACTGTCTAGGTTAAAAGAATATGCCTCACAGTCACATCAATACTCAGTCTAGGTTTCCTATTTCTATTTCTTTGCTCTTCCCCAGACCTTTTACATCATTTAAATCAAATTTATCTGCTGCACTATGTGACATTTTTGTGACCTTGCCAGAGAAGAGAGCATCAACAAAAAGCATCATCACCTGTCACCTAACTGATAATGGAATTCCCTGGTTCTTGCATCCATTTCCTTTTCAAGGATTTGTGTCTAAATAACAGTGTTATTCCCGTGCAGTGTATATTTAGTCCATGCATTACAGACCTAAGCACAGATGTGCAGTCTGCTGTTGTATGTATCATTCATAGCGACTCAAAGTGAACAACGTGTAGGAGAGAGAAGGGAGTGTGATTATCTTCACGTTCCCCAGTGCATATCCTCTTTTGTACGATACCACCGTGCTGTAGATATCCTATATATCAGGTGATAAAAGATAATGGTCTGTTAATGTCAGTCGGGTAAGAAACCACAGAGTAACAGAGGATGTGGATGACATTTTGATAAAATGGAAGTTATGATAAAAACAAAAATAGTAGTCAAGGCTTTAGCGTAAGTGACCAGCATCACTTAGCAGAGTCTTTTATGTGTCTCTATAAAGTCAGCTCCCTCTCAATTAACTTCACCGTGAACATTTTTGCATCACTATATCTATATTTCATCATTACCAATATCACTGGAGAAAAATTTTCTTGCCATTGAAACATCAGAAAAATACTGAGAACCTCTTAACACAACACTCATTTTAATGCCAACCAAATGTACCCTTTGGCTCCACTCTAAAAGCTTTTCTTTTGCCAGTAATATAGGAGACACTCTTTCGCTGCCCCTGATTGTCAAGTGTGGTCATTCTGTGTGTCATTATAGCTGCTCTGTTTTATGGAGAATAGTGAGGAGACGAAGGAGCTATGGATTCATTGGGCCCTTAATGTGTGTGTTAATGACCAGTCACAGCTAGCTGAGCTGAAGAAGAGAGGGTGGAGGAAAGAAAGAGACAGAGTGATGGGTAAAAGAAAAATACAAGAGTGGAGAGGAATCAAGGAGAAGGGGAGGCGGTAATATATTCAGGCTGATGTTCCCCTTCCCACAGCCTCAGTTTGCTGCCATCAACCATCGATACTCTGCCCTCATAAAGGCCATTCATCACACTGATCTCCTGCCATTACCTTCAAAGGCTAAAATAACAAAGAGCAGCTCAGATGGCCACAGTCATGCTCTGGAGGACTACAGCATCCTACAGTGAGCTAGGGACAAGCAAAAAAGCTGCAAGGACTATCTTGTCAGAAAATGGATGTGTCACCTGCGGACAATGACAGGTGAAATGGGCTGGACTAATGAGTCAATTGGAGCAGGCATTGTGGGAATGGGAACAACAGTTACCATATGGATGCTGGAGGATTCCAGTCAGGCTTGGAACCAGTGTAACAAAAGCAATGGGGAACAGGTCAGTTGTGAGAATAGTACAAAAGGTCATTCAGTCTTTTAACACTGCAGGAACTTTTTAAAGAACCTTTTAGGAATCTAAGACTTTTATTTGCTTTCCAACTCTACTTCCTGCCCTACAGAAGGTTTCTTTTGTGATGGTCAAACACCTGTTGGGTTAAATTTCCCAGTTGTATCAATAGCATATGATGTTTTCAATTATATAAATAGTATAAATAAAAATAAGAATTCATTGAAATATCTAATTTAATTTACACCATGGTCAACCATTTGACCATTAAAGCATAAGATAGAGAGAGTGAGTGATCTAAAAAGCCACTGTTACATATTGCTGTAAATAACATAACCTCAAGCATCTTGTTTTTTTTCAGTAGGGGAAGACACCTGCAGTAAATGGTTATCCCAGTTGGCATCTGAACCTGGGACCTGCTGATCAAGTCTTATTATTTGACCACAGGGATGCCAAGAGCATCTTGTTTGAATGAAGTGTTTGGCCTCATGGGAAGTTGTAAGTCTCACTCTCCATCTGCAGGTCTACTTTCCTATACCAATTTAAAAAGCTGTATGACAGTAGAAAACATAGAATTACAATGACCTTCTATTGTTTCATTACTGTTTTGTTTCATGAGAAAAATGTGTCTCCAGAAAAGCTGTTGCTTTCTGTTATGGTTACTGTATAATTTGCCTGATCTACGGGGTTCTTGAGATGCTTTGGAAACACAAACAAGATTGTGGAAAAAGGACCCTTATTTCCTGAGTTTAGTTCCTTAGGCTTCATTTCTCATGGGACTGTTTGGTGGAAGGAGGCCAATGGTTGCCACAAAATGAAATTCAGGAATCAAATATGTGCAATGCAACTTATGTCCTGTAACTCTATCCTCAAATAATAAACCAGCCAAAAACACTTGGCAGCAGTAGTTCTGGTTGTGACTCAAGCTTAACAATACATACATAAAGATGAGTCTTGACTACTTTTAGCTCATCACTCAACCTCAATCAGTTCACACAAGAAACAGACTCAAACAGAGAAGCATCTACTGCGCTGATCTTTAACCTCCAGTCTGCCGCCTGATCCTCTGTGGAGTCACACTCCCAAACTGCTTCTCAAATCCATCAGCACCAGTTAATACAGCTACATGCTCAGACATACTGAGCACAGACGGATGATGAGCAGCTCAGAGCGTTTCCACATGTACAGCTTCACAGCCTAGAAAGGTCTACAGAATGCCACTGCAAATAGTAGATGAGCGCCTGGCAAGTGTTTCTTGAATGGCCTTCAAAACTCCCACTACTCAATCTGATGGGCTTTTACCACAAGACCCAAGGCACAAAAGATGTATTTTAAAATAGATGGGAATGACCAAATGGAACCGCTCCACAGTCACCGTGTTCCCCTCGACTTTGTCCCAAACTACATGACGGTAATGCAGTTTACAGGCAATTTTTTGTGCCCAGTTCGTCTAAATTACTCAACTTCTTACCCTCAACTTACCCTTCAAAAGAATACAATCAGTGGGAGAAGTTGCTTCATTTTTTCTGTTTGTTTAACCAAAGAATTCTAGGACTAGATTGTGTTTATATAGTATTTCCATCAACAATATGGCTAGGGTGTTGTGTTTACTTCTGTAAACCCAAAAAAGAATTTGAGTTGTCTATTCATCTATCATTGGAGGCCTTAAACATGTGGGTGGAAGAAGCAGGAGATTGCTTTTCATAGTACAGCCTTGCAATAGACATTTCAATAATGAGCCTATTTGTTATTCATGACAACACAGCATTGTACTGAGGCAGGGAAAGTATATCTTCAAAGAATCAATCTTTTTTTTAATAATTAGGCATGAATAAAATGGCATTTAAAGAGCTGGCGTTTGATAAAACAAGAGAACAAAAGAAGAAGGAATGGTGCACATGCAGGTGAATTTGCACATTGACAGATTTGTAAAGACCAAGGTCTCAGAAGGACAGTGGATTATAGCTGGACATGAAAAGCTGAGATAGGGATTGAACTCTTTATGCCCCTGCCGAAAGATGCTCCTCTCATTTTGCAAAGCACACTGCCGACTGTAATCACAAGCCAGATCGCTTTTTTCTTTCCAAAGGCTGTTTCAAATCCCTCTGACTTAATGAGGACATTTGCATTTCAACCTTTGGGTTTGTCTCTAGCAGTCAATAGAATGGACATGTCATCTAAAGCAACAGTTGGTTTGCTTTAGTAACAATAACTGCGGCTACATCAACTGACATTCCCACACAAGCTTAGAGAAACATGCTCACAGTCTCTTGTAAATTCACATATTCTGAAAGCTACGCTTCATCTCCCACCTCACACATACACGTACACACCACCAGAGTGCGGCCTCTAAAATATGCAGTGGCATGATTGCTATTATCATTTCTGATCAGCTGTGTTATTGAATGAGGGCTGCTGTCAGACCAGTTGCATGGGAATGATTATTTTGCCGGGCATCTGAGGCCTAGTTCCGCCTGGATGAATGTGATGGATGGGGAGGAAATGGCGATGTCTGAAACACTCCAAGTCCTGCCAGATCTCAGCCACTTCGTAATTACAGTCACACAGTTTTACTGAGCCAAGACAGGACTCTGTCCGTCTGCGTCTGAATAAGACTCATTGAAGACCTGCTCATTGACCACGCCCATTCCTCAGTCTGTGCATTTACTCAACTGTGTTGTCACTGCCGCCAAGAAGTAAAAGCTACCTTTTTGTTTTGTTGGTATTAGTGGCTTTCATACCAAGCTTTATGAATGTATGTTTATGTTGTCTGGGTTGTCACATTATGTGCAATTTGCTCTCATTACACTGCTCCCAGATGTCTTTGATATGTCTTTTTTTTTTAGATCCTGAAAGTGATGCACGTAATTCAAGTGAACAATCCACCTGTGTGTCTCACTCTCTCATTTCTCCATCCAACTTTTATAATATTAACACTTGCTTTTTTCAATTACATGCTGGTTGCTGCTAGTAAACACTACCCTCCCAGATAACGTAGGTGTTACTAAATGTTTTCACTGAAGACAGCAGGCTAAAAATGAACATGAGTGTTTTTTTTTTTTCCCTTACCAAAGAATAATAAAATTTAAATGTTAACAGAAGGCAATCTAATCTCATCATTCCTACAGATTTTTTTGTTTTTCAAAAACAAGATATAATTATCAAGAAAGCATAATTCACAAAAGCTGGTGGGTGGTGGTGCAATTACAAGGTTGCCTGGCACGGGAAAACAGAGAAAAGGAAAGTAGTACATGAGTTAATGTTTAAAATACAAAGAAATGTGTATTGAATGACTGATAAACACATTTGTATAATATTTAGCAATTTAAAAAACAATAAGTTGTGGTTGCCAGAATGATCAACATGATTACCGGTCATGTTGATCATATTGGGAACAGTTCTTCTACTAGACATATTTGAAATTTTTGGAAAAACTTCAAGTTGTTAAGTAAGAGACAAACACAAGGTTAATGAATTTGTGTAAAAACAGAAAAAACTGAAAACATTTATCTCACAGAAACCCAGCAATACCCACTCAGTTAGTGTTAGACAAACCACACAGCTGACAGTGGCTCAGCAGGGCTTTCAGTTACCAGTAGCAACATTAACTTGAGTCACCCTGCATAAAAGGCTCTAGCCATGTGTTTAGTTGAAATCTGACAACCTCTGCAACCTTATGTATCTGTTGTGGAGGATGATAAGGAGGAAAACTAAGTGATTCACCATCACCATCAACTCAAGATGTGCCCTCATGCACTAACAGGTATGTAAAGAGATGAAAAGAAAAAAAAAGCTGAAAAATAAAGGAGGGGCTACAGATGAAGTGAGTGAGTAAGTGAAAGAGAGAGAGAAATCCACAGAGGAAACACACAGAATGTAAGGCACAGGAGCTTAAATAATTTAGAACAGACGAGAGGTATAAAAATGATGAACAGAAATGGGACGTGATAACAAGGGGTAAGAGGGGAGAAGAAAACGCAAAAATAGAGTGAAAGCTGTCACCCTCCAGGCTCCTTGGCCCCCTATGGCCCAAGGCGAGGCCATTTAGGGACAAACCACAAAGGGTATGTCAGCGGGGAAAAGGAGAATGGCAAGATACCAGGGCTTTTGGGTGCAAAGGGGCCTCTGTCTGTGTAGGTGTATATGTGTGTGTACGTATATGTTTGTGTGTATGTGTGTGTGTGCAGAAATTCTGCAAAGCATGACACCTGACAGCCCTTTCCTTCAGACACAAAGACTACAGAGAGGGAGGGAGCAAGAGAAGGAGCGTGGAGGGTTGGGGGGTGTTAGGTGAAGATAGAGCGCAAAGAGAGTGAGTGAGCTCTGAGACAGACAAGCTGGAGTAAAGAGGAAAAAAAGTAGGAAAAAAGACATCGAAACAGTCACTATGTGTGTGTGTGTCTGTGTGTAAAAAGATAGAGGGAAAGAATGGAGAGATTTACTGCTATTTCTGCACAGCTCTGTAAGACTGCTGAAATAGCAGGTAGTGCAGGTTCTATGGACACACACAATAACTGTGTAACTGTCACACACACATAAGATAGACTTACTCTGTGGCCAGTCCCTTCTTATTCTTCCAAATTCATCCCAAATTAAACATAGACTGATTTCTCCTTTATTATTTTTTTTTGCCCTAGTTCTATCATTTTATTCTTTTATTTATTTTCTGATGAAAAAATGTCCTTGCCTCCCAATACATCCAAGAGAATTCTTCCACAGGAAGGAAATCAATAATTGAGGTAGCCACATGTTATTTCATTTCAAAAGCGAGGAAATAGAAAACAGAGGAAAGGTGAAAATAAATAAATAAATACATAACATACATAAAATAAAAATGAAGAAATAGTAGGGAAAGTAGCACACTTTCCATTTCAAACCAGCCTTATATTCAACTTGTAACTATATTCTGTTTGTGTTGCACACATCAGTTAATATTCTGCTGTGTATGTAGCTTCATGTGCATGCTGCTTTCTCGGCCATGCCTCTTTTGCAAATGAGATTTGGGATGTAAATTAAATCTTACCTTTAAAAAACAAATGTTCGGGAGATAACGTGTGATATGGGAGTGGTTGAAGAGAAAACATGCAGACACATGCACAAACACACTGAGCCCAGGATGTGTTGTGATCTTAGTGATTTGTTATTTTACTATTCTAGTCGTCTACGTCTGTGTCTGAGCTGAGAGCAAATACAACTGTCTGGCCATACACCTACACTAAATCACACTAACCATGGAGGCAAAATGAAACTGGTCTCCTTCTGATATGACAATGTCTTGTATGCGTGTGTGTGTATTCATTCGTACGGACGTGCATGTACATCGCATTATTTTTTTGCTTTTATGATAACTCATTCTTAAAGAGTTTCTCTGGGAATGATGTGTGTGAATTTGTGATGATGCGTATGTGATCATGTCTGGCTGAATTCATATGCATGTGTGCAGTTTCTATCAGTTTGCGTATGAGCGTGCGTGTGCGTCTTCTGAAGGCTTCTCTTCTCACCTGGCCGCTGAAGCGCTGCCGGCATGACTCACTGTCGTTTTTCTCCTCTCATTCCATTTCAGCTCAGACTCTGCAGGTTCAGAGTTCAACTCCATCCCTCTCTATCTCTCTTTTTCACTCACTCATCCTCTTTTTTTCCTCTCCATCTCTCTCTGCCTTTCTCTCTATCCCTCTCTGACTCTTCTTATCTACATTCAGTTCCTTCTTGCTTTCTACCTTTTGCTCTTTGTCACATCCCTCAATTTGCTTTTCCTCCTTTGTTGCCTTACGCATGTTATCTATCAGTCTATCTATCCATCTATCTGACTGTCTTTCACACTATGAATAATTAAAGTGTGTTTAGTTTGGTCAGCAGATGGTGAGATGGCTGTTCTGAATCTATCTGTGCTCTTTGCTGCATCTATGTTGACACCTGTTCAGTTCGGGCCCACAGCAGCTTTACTGAGGTGCAGGAGGGCAGGGGGGAAGCGAACAAAGCCACGCCCAACAAAAACGCCTCTCCTCTAAGTTGCACACACTCAAATATGCAGGTGCAGATTTGCAACCATACAACTCAGACACAATTTATGCCTGAGTACACATGAGTCCATATGAGGAAGTAAAAGCAAGTGTAAACACAGAAAGTATATGAGTATATATATATATATATATATATATATATATATATATATATATATATATATATATATATATCATCCTATCTTATGCACCTGCAATGAACAAACAAGAATATTTTCAAATTCAAATCCTCTTTTACTTTTTGCATGTGTTTTACTCCCCATGCATCCTGTTTCTTGTATCTCTGTGTTTATCTTTCACATCCATCCCTCTGCTCACTTGGCCCATTCTTTAACCCTGCTCATCCAGACACGACAGCGCTCACACAGTCTCACAGTCTGTTAGTGCAGCCACCACCACCACCCGACTGACCCTCATAACCCCAGTAACACCCCCTTCCCTCCATGATTCTCACCTCAAAGCCTCAGGACTCTGTCTGAGTCTGAGACACTCCTAGAGTCACATGAATTAACCCATGCTCTCTTCCACGCACATATACAGCTGAATGTTTCAGCTGCTTTTTTTTTTTTTTTTCCCATTCCCTCCGTCAGTCTCTCTCCAGTTTCTCCTAATCCTTCCCTGCCTCCCCCTTCCTGACCCTGCGACCCTTTCATCCCCTCCACCATCACTGCCATATTTGTCTTCACTGCTCCTCTCAACTCTCACTCTCATCCCCTTCCTGCTGCCTCCCTCACTCCACACCCCACTAATCCCATCCGCCCCCAAACTGAAAGCAATCTTTTTTTGTTCCCCTTTTATCTAAATAATTCAAAAATCATACAGAAAAAAAAAAATTAGACTACTGTTTCATTGCTCTAAAGCCCTCATATTCTTTAATGTTTATTCCACTAAGAATGTTTTTTCAGGCTATCTTTTAATTTCTTTGCTTGCTTGTTTAAGAGCAGACTTGATTACCAACATTTTTTTCTTATGAGAACTTACTGTGGTTGTGTCCACCTCCAGTCTAATGCAGCATTCTTTCTCATAAATACCACCTCTGTGATGGTTATGCTGCTTATGGTTATGGTAATGCTCAGTTGTGATCAAACAAGTGTGTGGTGTTGTTGTACTGCTTTGTAGTATTTGGACAGGGGTTTCTACTATTTTGTCAATCCCACTGATATCAAGGAGAGAAAGAGTTATAATGCAAAAAGTTATAATGCAATATAGTTCATCAGTGCTACAAACTTCATCCTCTAAAATCACCCTAGAGTTGAACAAACTTCCTCTTTAGATCATTTCAATAAAAACTGATCACTATTATCTTCATAAGGCTGGTTTATTAGCCTGCATTAACTTGAGCTGAATGTATCTAATAAACTGCCAACTCAATGACCGTAGGAGCATGTGAGTCAAATGTTGTTTTCTTCTGCATGCTTCTGGTTTTTATATTTACATATTTCCCAGTGGCTAAATAGTTTTACATGAGCCTCACAGCAGCTTCAAGCTAAAATACGTCAAGTCCTGGGTTCCAGCTCATCCTGTCTCATCCTGATTTTCAAAACCACATAGTTGACAAACGGCTCACTTCTCCTCGAAGGTTAATTTCCTCTGTTTAATTTTACTTTTCTTTATCTTATAAAATTAGCTCCTTAATAACTGCCTACAACAGCCCAGCCTGTCACCTCTCTTATGTTTTCTCTGCCCCGTGTCTGTGTTTACATGACGCACATGGGAAACTCTGTGAAATCTCTGTGAAAACTCTGTGAACTCTGTGAAATCTCTGTGAGAAATCAAGCAGGGGATCAGTGAGCATATTTATATCTACAACAAAAGTGAGATAGTGGAAACCACAGGTTAAACTGAACTGGGTAATTTTGATTTATCCCTGTCCTGTACAACAGTTCAACACCAATTGGTTTCCAATATTATTTTTATCATGTGGAATATTATTTAAGACAATGTGTATTGTGAAATTTCATTTTTTTTTTTTCTTATAATGCTCTTGTGAGTTTTGTTTCTCAGAACAAAACTAAAAGTACACCTTAAACTTTAAAAGATCTACTTAAAGTCTGAACCTTAATTCATTCATTTTGATGAGCAGTTTCCATACCAGCCCCTGTCTTATTTTTTACTCGCTACTTCATTTCTGTTACCTGCCATGTTTGCATGAAAAAAAAAAAAAAAATCTAAACCCTGTTAAGTGCACACATGACCATGAAATTGTTTTTCCTCCAACACATTTCAAGTTGTTTAACTGATTTGCTTTTAATCATTTAACCTGATAAACAGATTTATTTTTCGCGTTACAATATTTCACTTTACTGAACTACAAGAACAATCACTTTCTGAATGCACGGAAATGTACTTTAGTGAGGGCAGTGAGTATAGTGAGGGCAGTGAGTATTTGTGTGCGTGTGTGTGTGTGTGTGTGTGTGTGTCTAGATATTCCTCATATTTGGGCACTTTAATCTGTTTACACATTCGCCTTATAAGCGTGCAAGTCCACCACAACGTAAATCATTAAATTCTCAGGTGAGGGCATGTTTAAGGTTGGGATTAGACAGTTAGAAGTTATGATTGAGATAATGTCTCCAGGAAATAATTGCAAGTCAGTGGAATCTCCTCTTAAGTCATGGAAACCAGATATGTGTGTGTGTGTGTTGTGTGTGTAGAAGATGGAGAATGAGAGAGGGAAAGAGAGGGCTGACTCATAAGGATGAAGGTGAAGCAGAAACACAGAAAAAATGATGAGAGGCTAAAGTCCACAGGGGGAAGAAGGAAGATATCCACCTGAAATAAAACAACTGGAAAAAAAAAAAAAAAGCAGCCACAGAGACACATATATGAAAGCATATTGTAATATTGTTTTCTGTACATATCTGTTTGTCTTCTAAACTCATATTTCCTTATAGGAGGTGCTAAGACTAGAAGTGTGTCCTTGCATACTGCAGCTACATTATACATTCACTTGACCAATCCTGATATATCCAAATGTCTACATCACTGGAACTAATGACACTGCCTCTGCAATCCCTCAAAATTAACCATTCAACCAAACACAAACACATAGTCAGACCCACATGTACACTTCTTCTTAACTTCTGAAGGATGCGTTATTAAAGAAAACTAATGAGATGTATCGAAGAGCACAGGGACAATATTACTGTATGTGCCTTTTTGCACACTGTGTATGTGTATGTGTTCAAGAGGCATGTTATCAGGTTCATATAGAGAAGTAAATTGACCACTTATCCACTGGCTATACATACATTATACATTATACATTATTATCAAAAATCAGTCAAACATGTCAAAGAGGCCTCTCCACAACCCATGTATGCCAAGCTTTCTTAGACCCAGCTTGTAACTTATGTACAATATGTATATTGTTATATGAGATATTGAATATTCATGTAGAATATCTCAATGTATGTGCTTATTTATTAATTTAATTAATAACTGGGTTTCAGAATCAACTTCATGGTGAATAAACAAACCGCTGTACTTTCAGCCTCAGAGATGACTGTTGTACATTTAGAAATGACCTGATATCGACTGGGTTTGACATAATTATATCTTGAGCTCTCCAGTAAAAAAAAAAAAAAAAACACCTTTTTTAGCCACAGAATTTGCTGTATATGTGATAATGTGAACGTGCGAGTGTGCATTTCTACAAAATCACACTGCATATCTCCACCATGAGGTCAAAGCAGCTGTGTGGATGGGTAAGTTACACCAATGAGTGGCGAACAGGAATTCTTCCCACAGCAGTTCTCTCCCGGGCTAAACCTTTTACAACAGGCGCTCAACACTCAACACAGGCAAGACTGTGTGCTCTGTGCGCCGAGGGGCTTGCTGAACAGAATGGCCTTCAATAGAAATAGTACAGTAGATGTCTCTGCTCAATAGGTTTGTTTGGATATCTCCTGTCTTATACAACTGATTCAAACTGGGTTTGAACCTGAGCTGGGGTCTGTCTGTCTGAAGTGTGTGTCAAGCCAATCTAACGGCATACAGGTTAACTGGTGACTCTAAATTGACTATAGTTATGTATGTGAGTGTAGATGTACCTAATGCTAAAAATACAACAGCAAAGAAATTAATAATTATTTGTTTTGAGTCAAATTAATAACTTACACTGTACAATTAATCAGCTATAGAGTAACATTACACATCCTCACTATTATTTTATTAAAGTTTTAAATGCATAAAAAACAATTTACAATCATTTGCCATCGAAAATATTTTTGTTGTTTACAGTTAATTATGTTTGGCTGATATGCAACATAATCTGCCACATTTCAAATTTGCACTTTTAACTGACCGCCATTTCCTCATCTCCTCATTTATAAGGATTTTAACTATTTAATTACATAGAAAACATTTTGACCTTGCTCTGTCATTTATACCAGAAACACAAGATAAGCCCATGCTATGGCATCCTGTTAACACTCATTGTACATAAAGTATTCCATGTTACAAGGTGTTTTAGTTAGTACTCCGCTGAGGAGACAAAAAGTGTGCTACCACACTCTGTGGTGTTTATACAGAGCTTTGGCTCCATTCAAGAGCAGTAAAGGGTCCCTTTACACGTGTGTAAAATGCCTCATAAAGACCCAAAGACCCAGAAAATGCAGGAAACAGTCATTGTCTATCCTGGATGGCTCCTTCCACATTCATGCTATCAGTGTTGGGCTACAGAGCTTTTCATTGAATTACTGAATTACAGCACCGAGTACAAGGTCTTAAAATTCTCTTTAGGTCCATTAATGTAATAGGGCAATCATACTTCTGATACCGTGGAAGGGAAAAAAAAAAACACTGCTTCCATTTTGATGACTTGGCACTTTGTTCCTTTTCCAATCCTTTCATGTTCATGAAACTACCTGAAAGTTGAAAATAGTTCCCTTAAAACCTAAAAAAAGCCCTAAGCAGTTCCATCCTCTTGGCTCCTCCTTCCCCGTTTCATTATAATACCTCCAGTTCCCTGCATAAATGTATCATTACAGTATTATTATGTCAATGGTATCCCCCCAGCCTCCATTTACAGCGACTTAGATACTGTGTTCTGTGGCTTACGTGCACCCATTATGTCATTAAGTCATTATGATCCGGGACAGAGAGAAAATAATACCCATAATAAGAGCTACATTGGGCACTACTTAAACCTATACTCCCATCCTGCTTGCCTTCCTGCCTATTTATCTGTCTGGCTGTAGATCTGTACATGTTCTCTGTTTTAGGTTACATCATACTATCAATGTATGTTCTAGCCACAAGATGTGGGTTGAAGACTTGTGAAACTGTTTTTAATCCTGTGCACATGTGTTGTGTTGCCAATGATGGACTTACCCCAGAATTAGGATACGCTGTCCAGCCCAGTTCAGCTGTGGCCACCCGAGTGTCCATCACAGTCTCTGCAGCAGAAAGGAAGACACAAAATAGGTAGAGAAGGGGAAAGATGGTGGTTAGCCTTGAAAACGCTATTTTGAGAATCATTCCACTGCGCTGAACTGCATTCAAGCCCCAGTGATCACTTGACACTATCATTGGTGAACAGAAACGAGACAAATCCTTCACAGTGTTTCATCCATCTCTGCTAGACTTCTGTTAAAACAAGAGACATAGAAACAAAGTCTTGGCACTGGAAGAAATGTCTGAGAGCCTCTGTCATGCTGTTAAATACTGAGCTTTGTATTGTGTTCTCTCATGAAACTACAGTATGTGCATCCTGCCATTGTTTGTGTGCGGGTCTGCATGTATTTGCACATTATGTAGTCATTTGCGGAAAAATTACTGGATATTTTTGTATTTGTGTCTGGCACGAGAAGCATGGTATGGGTTCGTATGTGGTTGTATGCAAGTACTGAACTCTGTCACTTTGTTTACTCAAAGAAAAGTGGCTACACAACTGCAGAGAGAGAGAGCCCTCCAAGGCTAATCTATTCCAGTTTGTTTACTCCTAGTGGGGACATTCCCCTAAAACTGGTATGGCAGTTGTCCTTAGTACTTTTTTGTGCCAAAAACACACATTTCCAAAACATGCAGTGTATCTGAAAGCTTTAATAAGAAGCTTAATGTCTGTTTTTCTATGATTTTCTGATAATTTGCACAAAATCTCAAGACATATCTTGGATAGCTTTATGGTACACAGGTCGCAGACAAAAATAAGATGAAAGGTTAAAACCGTAGGTGGGGAGTTCTTCCACTGTGAGAAAAAGATTTGAATTTATCTATCTCACTTCGGACTTGTATTAACAGAGCTGTCGTATCTGGCACCATATCTGAGGAAACACAAAGATTACCCATTCTCTCTTGCTCTCTCTCCTGTCTTACTAATTTTCCATGACACACTAGACAAATAAGTCTGGCAGCTCACCCAAGAAGTTTGTCATCTCTGTTTTGAGTAATATCTGTGAGTTTGGCACTCTGCAATCTCAAATTTTTATCTAGCTTCAGGAAAGAAGAGAGAAGTATTGCAATTATCACAAACCACTAGTCTTTTTTTGTCCTCTCTCTCTCTCTCTCTCTCTCTCTCTCTCTCTCACACACACACACACACACAGATACACAGATTTATGGTGTGATGAACTGGGTGACATGTTTGCTCTAGCAGTGTAATGATAGATTCATAATTTTACCTGTAACAGCTCATTTATTCTCTGGTCTGATCTCTCCATCTTATTGAGAGTGAACTAGGGCATGTATTGTTTTCTGTTGTCCCCCTGCTACAACATGCCCTCAGCTGTGTTTGTTTTGGCCAGACAGATAAAAACTGAGACAGAGGAATGAACGCTGTGTCTAGGTGAGGATCTGTAATAGATAAGCATGACGTGTGGAACGTTTGAAAACAACAGTTGCTGTGTCTATAGTTTGGATATAGTCCACAAAGTAAATGGCTGACTTGCAACACCCGCACGTGTTGATGAGGGAAAAATCTCTAAATGTAAAGACATAACACTGTTATCATTAAAGACACAGGTTTGGGCCTTCAGTGCCCTCTCTTTACCTGCTCATTCACAGGAAGCACAGCTGTGACTTATTTGGAATCTCACTGAACTTGCCGTGATTTAGAAATAATTTCAAATGACAGAGCACTCGAACTCCGTCATCTGCAGTTCAAGTGGTCTGGGTAAAAAAAACAAGTACTCTGAGAAAGAGTGACGAACCACCAGCAGGAAAGGAAAGAGGCCTTTCATTCTCAGTCTCGACTTACTGAGAGAAAGTGTTCGCAGACATGAAACCAATTAGCAAAGGTAATTCAGCTTCATACACAAGCATTCACACATACACACTTTAAGACACACATACACATTCTCATTCACCAGCCAGACTCGGAGAGCAATTTTCTGTGTACACCTACAGTGACAGCCTTGTTCACACCCGGCTTCCATCACAGTATTTCAATTTCCCTAAGATCAGCCTTTGCCTTGTCTAGTTTCCACATCCAGCCAGCCTGCTCCAGCCTGCCTACTCGCCTGCACGATTTGCTGTCAGCTGGGGAGATAGGAGCATGAAACAGCCCTCAGCGCCAGCCAGCGTTGTGGGGACTGCCAACCCTTTCTCGGGGGAAATCACAAAAGCTTTAGTCAAATCACACAGGCACTTGGTAGGCTGTTTTCCATTTGCTTTTAAAGGAGAAGGAGGCGGGGGAAGGCACAAGTCGGTGACGGTAGGAAACAAAAAAGGTCAAAGGCCCACGGGAGGGGTGGATGAGCTGCGTCATGTGACTAATTACCTACCATTAGCAAAATTTCAGAATAGGAGATGAGGAAATGGCATATGCTAAGTGGTTTTTAGTAACGGGGTGGGGCTCACACAGCCTTCATGCCATAGCTCACACACCTGTCCACAGGCACCAGGGATTTGAGAAATGTCCCTTGAGTACATGTGTGTGTGTGTGTGTGTGTGTGTGTGTGTGTGTGTGTGTGTGTGTGTGTGCATTTTAAATGAGCTGTTATGAGGACTATTCATTCATTTAATCACAAGTGGATTTGAAGAGTTTCAATTAAAAAAAATGAGCCACCCAGAATAATAAGAAAAACTGACTCTCAACTTAGATTCTTAACATAGAGGCACATTTTGGTTTATTGTTGAAATTATAGCGATCCCATGAACTTAACCTACAAAACAATTAGGTTTTAGGAGAATTTATGGTCTATATATTTTATTTTTTAAATAGCAATGACTAACCTAATGGCTTCTGGTTCATTTTCTCTATGACAAATTAATATATAAAACATTTTGGATCAAATAATTCTCCTGTTTAATGGATACTTCCACAGATTCATACACATAATAATTTGCTTAGACAAAAATAAATAAATAAATAAAAAAGATAAAAAAGATACTGCAACTGTACATTTTCATCTGAAGCAGCAGCTTTGACACTTATTTCACTCTGATTCATGTTTCCTCACTGTGTGTCGATTCCAGTAGTTTAACGCTGGGTTACCCCTCAGCTTAGACTATAAAACCCTCATAAAAGCAATTAGTCCTCCTTTTCCCCTGATCCTGACTGCAGTTATATCTGAACACACATCCCATTACTTTTTCCCTCTCTCCTTCAGTTTTTACCAAGTCATTTGGAAGACAAGGGGAGACAACAGCTAACTGTAAGTCCTTCATGTTTGGAGGATAGCCCAGAGTGTTTTCCCCTGCATTCATATTCTGTGATGTCAGCTCCACCTGCAAGCTCCAATAAATTAAACAAAACCAGGTTCACAAGCAGTTCAGTCTGTGGGAAAAATATTAACATAGAGAGCTTAATGTTGACTGTGTAACCATGGCTCATAAATCTATTGGAAAACAATAGCTTGTAGGTGTCAGAGTAGCCAGTCTTAAATGGATTTAAAGAGCAACAAACCCTGAGGATGTATTGTAACTACATCGTAGAATATTAGTTAATCTAAATCATAAAGCGGATGTGAGTTAGCTCATTGTGTAAGGTTCACTCATGCTGATACACTGCCAGCATACTAGTCAAAACACAGAAGTCACAAACTGAGCCAAAACTGAAACTCAACTGACAACCTATAGCTTCCAATCCCAGAAAGCACAGCTCCTTCTTATTAGCAGCAAGTGATAGATCAATACCAAATGGTAGGCTGTTTCCACAGATAGAGAGAGAGGGATGGAGGGAGGGAGGGAGAGAAATGAAAGAGCGAGAGAGACTGCATTAAACATTGATGGGGCCCTGCGTTACAGATCGATAAGGCAGCCCTCTTCACACAATTACACGTCAGCAAGCAGTTGCATGATACATCACATACACACGCATGATTACATATTGCTCGCACTTGAGCTGAAAAACATAACAGAAGGAGAGTCAAAGAACAGCAGGAACGGATCGCCCGTGGTTTCCACCTTCTTTGAGCCTTTTTGTATGATTTCAGTTTTGCCATTTGCAAGTCAAAATGGCAACATGTGTGTAATTTACATCCTTTGTTGCCACGTCTGTATGACTGTATGGCTGCTGGTCGATAGAACATGTGCTGAAGCACCTCTCTGAAGCTCACTGGCTCCTTCATCAATACGCCTGACAATTCTCTGTGGATTTTCCTTCCCATCCCATTACATGTCTTTTCCATTCATCTGTGCTTTAACCCTCCCCTCATCTAAGTCCCCCTGTTCAAGGATGCTGGTGCACTTTGTAATTCAATGAGACAATCATGTCCAGATGCTGGATGCAAGGCTGAGAGGGCCTTCTCTTTGTGATTGCAGCAACATACTGAAATAAGATCCAAGACCCTAGAACAGCATTATTTAAGAGGGGGTTTATCTTTTCTCAGAAATGAAATCAAGATGGAAGGACAAAGAGGCAGAGGCAGAAAGAGAAAGACTGAAGAAAGAGACAGACAAGAGAGAAAGACGGAGATGAAAAACCAAGAAGAGAAACCAGCGGGATTGAAATGAGCACTTAACAATGATGGAGCCCCACGGTAGCCTGCTGAGCCTGGCATCTTAATACGAGGCTGAATACAAAGTGACAAACAAACAAGAGTGAATGCTGATGCGTCTCCCAAACTAATCAGCTGTCCATTTGGAGGATTTATGAATAGGAACATTTTGACAGAGTGAAGTATTTTCTGAACAAATCATGTTGAAGTTCCTCAAACAGACAAACACCATTCACTCAATGCACCCTGGGAAATCACAAGAAAAGACTGTTTACTGAACTGGAAGGTAAGACCAACTCAGGTCCAGCGTGGTCAAGAACACTAAGGTGATTTGAAAATTGTGACTGGGTTTATGACAGTGCACTGCTTCAGGATGACAGGAATATGAAAGACATGTTTTTGATTGAGTTGCAGTGTTCAACAGGGAAGACAGTCCTTGCAAACACAGATGTAAGACTCTTCTAATCTGCGCCACACTAAAGCTGCATCACTCATCATACCAAAGGGTTTTTTTTTTTTTTTTTAAGTAGAAGACAAAGGACAGCCAACAGAAATACATCAAAAGAAATATGTTACTGCTATGCCTCCCCAAAGAGAGAAATGACAATGTGGCTGATTTGAAAACTGAACAGAAAATAATCTGCCATCCTCAGAGACATTAGTGTGGAGTGATGGGATACACAAGTCCTGCTTCACTGACTGAGCCACAGACAGAATTAAATGAACATTAACAGTAGTCTTGGTTCGCACTTACTGGCTCTGGTCTAGTAAAAATGAACATTTCTGCCTCAAAGATGACCAGGTCAATTTCTGAGATAAAGGAGAGCAAGAGTCATTTTCAGACTAGACAAAAAAAAAAAAAAAAAAAAAAAAAACCACTTACATCCATTAACATCTGTTTTTTGTCTTCAGTTGGAATGGGTACAGCATTAAGTCCTGTGTCAAATAACAGTGCAATAGTCAAGAGTATTTAACGGCTCTAGCTCATATCAGCAGTGATGGAAACATGACACCTGGGTGGACTTGCTGCTTTTCACCACTTTTCCGGCACAATGTCGTGATGCACTTTGTGGGTGTTATGGGGGCCTGATGGGTGACTTAGGCAACAAAACTCCCTGTCTCCCATCAAGTAGTGATCAAACGTTTTTTCTGCCAGAATTGCAGAATCTTATGTGAGAAATCTTACAAAGTAACAGTCACTGTGACATCAGTGCATCTTTGACATTAAATGTAAGAAACACAAAAAAAAAAAGAAAGTGGAAAAGGAGCCAATCTGAGGAAAGGAATTTTACCAACATTTAGAAATCCTGCATATAAATATTAATATTAATGTAAAAAGGGTACAAAAGATATGAGAGCGGAGAACATATGCTACCAAAGCCATAGTGAGATATGCAGCCTAAGTTAAGAAGAATACCTTACATGAAAGGAAAATTAATATATATGCAGTATCTGCAGAACCTGATGAAATTATCCTATCATCACAGCAAGGTGACATTCTGTTGGCCTCACATCTGGACTGCCACGTCGCATAAAACTTAAGATTCAACCTTGCAGCACTTGGTGAGCAGCCTGACTTTCTCTCCCCCATACTACCATTACCGCTTTGTAATAAAGCTGTTGTGGACGGAAAACAGGAAAATACAACAGCCTCCCCTGAGGCAGAGTGGGACAACACAAACAGGTACACAGTCAATACACATCCAGAGGCTGCTGACAACAGACTAATGCATGTAACATATCTTAAGGGTCAGTCACTCAATCAGCTACCGGCACAACACAAGCAGCTTTTAAACAGAGATTCTGTTGTATCGCCATTCTGTTAGATCCCTCCTTATGTCGTCTTTTCTTATTTACACTGTGATTTTAGATAAAATGCCAGTATTACGGAATCAGTAGCACAACAGCATCAGCATCTGTCCGGCTGCATCTGTCCATTACGTCACTACCTTTTTAAAATAGGCAACAGAAACAGTACACTCATACTTACACAACCCCACCCCCCCACCATCCACTTCACATCTCGCTCCCTCTCCTTTTTCTTTTACTCCCAATTTTTTTCCCTCTCTCCCCTGGTCAGGAGAGAGGTTGGGTACATCATTTGCATTCATTAACATTACATTAGCAGACAGAGTGATCTTTAGAAACCAGGCTGCTGGAGAGTGTCATCTTTAATTCATCATAACCCCTCCACCCCAACACCCACCCATACCTCTTACTCTTTCCTCCAACCTCCTCTCCTCCCATCCGCTACCTCATCCCCCTTTTCCCTTACTCCCAGCACATCTTTTCTCCACCTCCTCTTCTCTGCACATTTCCAAACTTTCCTATGTCATTGTCTTTCATCCTTTTCACTTCACTTCACTTTTTTTTTTTTTTTTTTTTTGGCTTCTCACTTCCTTATCTTCGCCTTATCTTTCTTCCTCTCTGTCACCAGTTAATGACAGGGTACTGGGGGGTTCAGGATATGAAGGAGGAAAGAAAAACACACACACACACACACACACACACACGTCAGCCTCATATGTACTTCACAAGCATCAGTCAAGATGGCAAGATTGAACTGAGGATATCCAGGCTCTCTGGTGCGACCCTTTGGCACTTTGCATATTACAAAGAAATAGCTCCAATCAAAGTCCTCAATCTCAACATCACAAAAAATAAATAAAAAAATAAAAATGCTATCTCAGCTGAAGAAACATATACTTTCTGTTCTCGTCTTCCTCTAAAATGTGCAAATAACGAGACATTTTATAGATATCTAGTTACAGCTCAATTAGAACATGTGTATGTAACTGCTATTGTGATAAAGTGATATTATGTGATATGTTATGCTGAGCACTGACTTAGTGTACAGGTGAAAAAACACTTCTCCTCTCGGCTATTGCCAGAAACAGATGGCGAGATTCTAACCAAGAATTAGTCTCATCCGATGGGTGAATTAAAACAAACAACCTCATTAATTTTAGAGTAACTGCAAAAGACTTCTAATGCTTCCTCCTTTGCTACAAAACAAAAAAAGAAAAAAGCAGTGAGGAGAAAGCATGGATAACAGCTAAACCACATAATGGAGAGAATGGAGAGTTCATCCTAAACACAGTTCAATGTATGCTCAGCACATCCCAAAAATGTTTCATACCATAAGTGTCTTCTTTAGGCCAAACATGGGGGATATTAGCATTTTAACTAAGAGGTTAAAAATACATCAAAGTAATCTGGTTATTATTCACAGTACTCAGCATTCTGACAAAAGCAATGCCATTTCAAATGTTTCTGTTTCTCCTCTTCTGTTTCTGATGCACACAGTGGAAACATGATCCTCCTCCATGTAGATTTTTGAAGTTAGTCTGGCAGTGATGGCAGCGCTCTGGGAATTCTGCAGTTACTTTAGCAGACCATCATTTAATGTATTCACTAAGGGACCAATCAAAAGCCAGAATTTCTTTTGTCATCCCCCCAATTATCTTTACCAATTCCCTTATGGTAAAAATAATGCTCATCATCATCCTTTAGAAAATATACAATATGGTACATGTGAGCTCCTATACAGGCACAAGGACGACTTATGTTAAAAACAATCAGTGACATGCGGCTCCTTTTAATATAGATAATTAAGAAAAATGTGAATTCTGCATATGTGTCTATATTATATTACGATGCAAGGTTAATGCTTTCATACAGAGAAACTCAATATTAAACCATTTTGTACCTCATAGTAATAATTCCAGGATCTGCTAAAGTTTGCTGTAGCAGCAGTGACCAAGCAATAATCCAGATGGAAGCAGCACTAGCCTCCCACAACCATCACAATACTCATTACTGCTGATATTACCTCAGCCAGCCTGTCTGCTTTTAAGAAACCTGGCAATTTGCTGCAGTAAAATGAGGTAATTACAACTCTTATCAGGCTCCTCACCTCAGAAAACAGCATTTAGAGAGAGGGAGACAACTCCCCCAATGGTTCACTAGCTGTGGAACAAGGCTTTGGCTGACTTCCCAATCACTCAGCCACACCCACCCACTGTCATATATTCTCTTTGCAGCTCCTCTACCTACTCTCTTTCCTTTCCAACTAAAACATTTAAAAAAGCAATGCGATCACTTTAATGACATAACACACACAAGAGAATTCCTCGATGTGTGCCCCAAAGTAAAATTAAGGAATGGCAGACGTGAACCATGAAGGCCAGAGGCGTATCATTTTACAGCACAACTGTGCCAGGAAACACTCTCCCACTTCTAAAATACAGAAAAGGAGAATGACGAGCTGACTACCAAACTCTCTGTTTACGTTGGAGAGCTAGAACGGAGCAAAAGGCAATGTAATTTAACCTTTTCCCATAAGGAGAGTGGCTTTACAATGAAAGTCTATCCGCTATAGCTTTGACATTTCTAAATTTCACGTATGTAAGTTAGAAGTTGGTACCGACTTGGCCCCATCATCACTTGCCCTGGCTGGAGGCACAACGAGCAGACTGACAGAGAAGAACACTGTCCAGGTCACGCTGGGAATGTGTGAGGCTGACATTTAGCAGTGTAAACTCCAACTAATGGGCTATTGAGGGTGAGTTAAATCACCTTTGTTTTTTAAACAAGGACTAGGAAATAGTGCTGAGTGAACGAAATGATGTCACTCAATTACCTCCCACTGCAGTCATACACTCTAATTAAGACAGTAAAGATTGTAATTAACAAAGTCTTGTTTGAGTTTGTTGTGAACAGTGTAAAAAAAAAAGCTTTTTAGGAAGAGGATTAAAGAAGGAATCGATGCAGTTAAATCTGGAAAATATGTGCACAATATCTCTGACAGCATTTCAGTGTGATTGGCCTGGTGACATTTTTTTTTTTAGCATCTGGGGGTGAAGAGGGCAACAAAACAGACAAAACTGCCTGTCCTTTTCTGTCACAATGTCAAACACTTGAACTGAGATAACCATCCCATAATATGTGGAACCAGTACAGAGGGCAGAGAGAAAGTGAAGGAGATGAAAAGATAAATAAAAACAGAAGTGAGAGAAAAGGAAAGGAGGGTGCAGTTCATATTAAGAGAGATACAGAATCAGATATAGGAGGAGTAATCAGGGAGACACAGCGACAAGGAGCACATCATGTGGCAGCAGCCATTGTCATCTTATCCAAAATGGATTTAACCTCAGCTGAACACAGAAGTCACATGGTTTCTTAGAAACCACCTGAACCCATTTTTGTGCTGTCATGCTAAATGTGCAAAGACACAGTCTGCTCTTTTCTGACACCTGCAATATTTATGAACATAAAACATTCAAACCAAACATGCACAGGGAAAGGGAATGCATAAAACGATGGGAGAAAGTCACATATGCACAAAGAGACACGATACAGCACATGCATTTTCAAAACTCTTTCAGAGTTTCACTCAACACTTCCAGTCACATTTGTCACAGAAAAGTGGCAAACCTCTCAAAACGAACACACAGATGAAGAAAATGAATCTAGCTTGCCCTTTAATCCCCAAAAGAATAACTTAATACTTATTCACCTCTGTCACTATTAGTTTCTTCCCAAGAATAAAGCAATGTACCACTGAAAAGTAATAAAGAAGACTGTGTTCAAGGGGGAGAGGCAAACACCAGCCAACTACATCCAATCTCATTAAACGCTGTTGTTAACCATGTTTGGATGCACCACAAAATTGACTCGTGCCTCCTGAATAATTCCCCCATTGGCAGAGAGGAGAACTGAGAGTGCGGCAGAGAGTCAGAGAGAGACAGAGCCTTGAGGGTTTGATGCCGTGCTCTCCACGCGTCTCATCTGTGACAGTAAAAGAACGACCTTCAGCCACCTTGAACCCACTGGAGCTGAATTTCAATAAAAGTCAAATTATCACCCGCGCCCATGGGGCTCGAGAAAGGCACTAAGCCTGAATTGACTGTGCATATAAGACGATTTAACAGTCATATGGAGGTGTGAGTGAGTCAATCATACAATGTACTTCTTTTTCTCACAGAAATGGAGTTTTCCTGGTGAAGCAGTGGTTCTTGTATTCTACGGGGAGAGGCTGCAACTGGGATGGATCACTGATTGTTTTTTCCACGAGTGTAAGTGGCATGTGTGTGTGTGTGTGTGTGTGCAAAAGCCCATATGCCAATATACAGTTAGGAAAGTGTTATTCAATTTAGCCGTGTTCTCCCTTGACCGATGCAAGTGAGATCCAGGTAATTGATGCCTCAGTTTGGTATTCCCCAGCCGTGTGCTCTTCACCACAGGGACAGTGCTGGCTAAGCCGGTGTGAATGAGAGGAAATGCACGGTGTGATCTCGCTCCCTTAACTGCAAGTGAGGTGTTCTTTGGGGATCTCGTTAGTGCAGCTCCAACAAACACATACACACACATACACACGCGCGACTTTACCACCGCACATACATAAGCTGCAAATACATCCCAAGAGTCTGGCTAAACCATTGGCACTGGCAATCGTAGACACGCTCAGGTTGAGATCACCTCTTATTCTGCCCTTTCTTCCTTGCTATCTGTCTCCCTAAAAAAAAGAATTGCATGGCCTTTCCACTGCCTCCAAGCAAAAACAATGCTTTTCATTAGGAGCCAGTACTAAATCCACCTTTTCGCAACATATGCTCATATGCCTGGGGAAGTCTATATATTTTTGGAGATGGGCTTTTGTTTTTCCTCAAGGGTTTTTCTGGAGTCTGCATTCAGCAGTGGGGGAATAAGAGATAGAAAATAGTCCTGAGGCTAAGAGAAAAACTTTCAGTAGAGGATCTTGACCTTATAGCATGAGTCTTAAAGAGGTGAGTGAGTTTCTCCAATGAGAATCTATAATAAGGGAGAATGGGGGAAAGAGGAAGGAAGAGAGATAATTTTTACCTCTGGGGAGTAAGAGTAAGACAGTCCTTTTTGAGCATATTTGTCTGGAGTTCTCTCCTTGTGCGGTGGAAACAGTGTTCCCTTCATGTTTTTCAGCACTTCTTGAGTGTTTGCAATGGAGATCGTAAAAAAAAAAAAAAAAGAGGAAAAAGCTGATACTTTTAGCTCCCAGGGAGAATTTACATTTGATGTTCTTCCATTTGATGCTACCATTTTTATTTTCACCATCAACCTGCCTACGCTTTTTCTTTTTTTTTTTTTTTTTTTTTTTTTTTTTTTTTGTTTCTCTTTTTAATTGCTTATTTGCTTTCTTCATCTATCTCTCAACCTCTCTCCTCTCTGCTCTTTCTCGGAGCCACTTTGAATGCAAAGCCATCGCTCAGTGAAACACTGAACTCTTCTGGGACAGCAAAATGTCATTTCACACAAATTACATTATGTCTGTTTTGCCACAGGGAGGGTGCTCGTAATTTTGATCTGGTGCCACCCACACGCACACACAACACACACATATAGACACAAACACACGCACACACTAAAATACATGCACACTTTTTATATCTGACCTCATCTGATTTGGCAACCAGGATGCAAGGGTGCTTGAGCTCTGGCCCAGAATGGAGCCCCAAATGTCACAGCTGTCCAATGCCACTAGCTGGGAGTGCAAACATCAGCCATCCCTCTGGCTGTCTCAGCCCCCTTAACAGTAGCTATGCCAGTACTAGATGTCATGTTTTAGGCAGAATCTACCAACACCACTTGCATTTTTCTATCTATTTTTTTCATCCTGCCAATTCGGATCTTCCCAGCCTTGTGTTGATTGTTACCCAAACATGGCTGGATCAGAGGTTCAACTTCCAAATGCAGTGAGACAGCCTGTGGTTGCGCTCTCAGAGAAAGCTCTGCCTGCCATAGAAAATAGCAGAAGGTTTCCAGGCAGCACTTTACTCGGCTGGCCCCCGCCAGATGAGGCTGTTTGCTGGTGTGATGTGAGCCGTGCTCCAGAAGTCAAAGTGCGACACTCTACACACTGTGCTACAACAGTGCAGCTAAAGAGCCGAGACGCCTCGTTAAATATGTAGTGCCAGCGACCCGCTTCAAGCTGTTTTTTTTACTTCACACGTAAGATTCTGTGGCAAGTGAGCACTTGCGTGCTGCTCACTTTGCACCCTTGCACATTTGTGTATCCACACACGTGCATGTAAATGCAGGAGATACAAGCAGCTTACACAACTGTAAAAGCTGCCACATGCTGTTAAATTATTTCTCCAGTTGTATGTCACTGGGTTAGAATAGATGCAGGTGTCTGTCCAGTGTTAGTGTGTGGGTGTGAATCTGTTGGTAGTGCAAATAGCTCTGATGGGAAACACAAGTGGTTTGCAGGTGTTTGGAGAGAACAGCACCCCCACAGGACCTACTGTATTTTAGTTGAAATGGCAGTATTGTTTGTATAAGAGAGAATAACTGTACCTTTGGGTGTGTTGTTTATATAGGAGATATACTTGATATTACATTCAGGCTGTGTAGAAGTTAAATATTCAATTTTGTACTTCTTTTAGTCAAATTATTTCAGTAATCATAATTATGATATGTAACACAACGTCAATGTGGTCAAGTTGCATACACTCTGGATTTTTAGCTCTTCAGCCTTATTTTGAGTCTCCATGTAAATTTGGAACTGAAACATAGAAAAAGGCTGGATGCACAAGCAGCAGTGTATTGATCCAAAGAGGCAATGATGACTGCAGGTGTTCCAGTCATCTCCTGCCATCGACCTGCATTGCATTGGAAGAGGCGAGCCACAGACAGACAGACAGACAGATAGAAAAAGAGCCTTGGGAGGTTTCATTACAAATGTTAAGTAGAGCAGAAAGGCTCTGTGTCATTCCCAGGAATATTAACACACAGCCCATGGGGTTCAACAATTCTGTGGCACAAGATCTGGGCTAAACGCTCCACTTCAATCACAGAAGAACACAAAAGAGAACAATTTCTTTATGCACACACACGTTTTACATAAATTTGGCCATCATTATGCTAACTATAGCAATTATTCTGTAATTTCAGGGCTAAAACAGGGCTGTCCCTTCTTCATAAAACCAAGTGTGATAGGATGACATCTAATAAGCCATACCTTTAAATTAATTCAAATGCCGAATCAACTATGGGCTTATTTTTTATTACATTAAATTTTTTATGTTTTAGTTTGCTGGCATGAATATTAATCATTATCTCTTTATTGTGATGAGACCTACAAAAGTCTAGTTTATGCTACACAGCATACACCAGATCACACAACCATTAAGATCTTAAGAACTCCTCATTTAAGAATTTAATTTTAAATTCAGACACATTATTCCAGAATAAAGAATTGTTTCTTCCCACGGTAGCTCTGAACTACAACCCTTATGCGTCAACGTGATATCAGACTGTTTTAACAGATGTTTGGGAACTAACTTCATATATCTACAGATCTAATAGAAAAACAAAACCTGTGGTCATGAGCTCAGTTTGCACAGCAGGTGTTTTAAATCAGATAAAGTACAAAACACAATGTGCGACAGCGGTAAGAACGAAAATTTCACACACTATTATGAAAGGCAATTTTCCAAATGTTTGCCCATATACACAGTACATTTCATAAAATGCTTTTACTCAGGCTTAAGTGTATGCTGAGCAGATATGACTACCTCTTCATGAAGTGTTTGTTATCTACGACTTTGCAGTTATTAATGTAGATGGGTGTTGGAATGGCTCCCAGAGAATTTTCACACACTACTACTCCTCTTTTCTCCTCCCCAGGGGTGTTGTTAGCCTGCGTGTCCCCTGACAGCTCGCTCCACATAATGAAGCTGACAGACCAAAACAAACACAGGTACAGAACATAGGTAGAAAAAAAGCAAGTAGAGCCGGAGGAGTTGAAGGAACGAGGCAGGTAATGCAGTATCTCTGATTACAAATGTGATGGCATTGACTGTCTGACGTCATAACACATTTTTTTTTCCATGTCTTCTGCATCTCTTCAGCTCTCTTCTGTTATTTTTGCCTTTTCCTCTGCTATGCTGCACAAAGATGTGGTTGATCACGCCTTCTGTAAAGACATATGGTGATAATTGATGGTAAAATAATGCACTACACTATCTCCTCCTGTCTTTTATTCCTTCTTTCCTTTCTCTCTGTCCCCTTGCTTCCTGCATGTGTCACCTCTCCTCGTTCTCTTTCTCCCCAGGTGTGCTGGTGGTTGGGGCTAAATGATGAACAGAGCCACAGTGTCTGCTGTCTCTAATGGGGACATTATGCAGGAGGATGGGAGAAGTGCTCACACTATGCTCGTAAATCACACACTCCTGTAGAGAGACTCACTGCAAGGCCTCACTGCTCCACTAAACCTGCAATGGATACACACATATAAGTAGGGAAAAAAGCCACTAAAGCACACACATACACACGCATACATAAACTAGCATCCACAGATACGCAGACAGACAAATGCGAACACACATTGACTATTTTCATACATAGGCAGATGATTACAGATAAATAAACTCACATAAACGCACGTGCTGCACTTGTGCTGCTGCTTCACAGCCCATTTACCTGACCTCTAGCACGTAGTCGAGCTTTGCCATGTACCAACTGGGACACAATTCACTTACATCTGTCCAGTGACGGCACCTCTGCCAACAGTGGACAGTGCATGCCGCCCGAGCTTGTGTCAATTTGATTGAAGTTTGACAGAGCAGTTAAAGCATTATTAGTGCTCCCTGTCACAGCCCAGCACACACAGAGGCCTGCCAGTGGCACAGGTGAGGTAAACACGGGCCCCATTTAGCATATTACCCATCAGTCAACACGACAGGCAAAGGAGATAAAGAAATGCACACCCACTGTGAGTGGGAAAACAAGCACTCCAGTCTGCCCCTTCTCACAAGGAGGCCTATATGAAGGTGTTTTGGCAGGTGTGTGCACAAGCAACCCACACACACAAACCCACAGACATTGATACCCGCACGCAATAGAAAACCACACACACAAGTTGCTGACAGAGGAGGCATTATCCGAAGTGAAATATCTCCAGGAGATGCCTCACATAGCTAATTGACTGTGATGAGCCAGTGCCAGCATGCCTTGACGTGTCTTTTTCTTTTTTTTCTTCTTTGCTTATTTATCCCTCAATTTCCACTTTATGTGCACAAATATAATCTGAAGAAATCCACAAAATTGGGTTTTTTGCTTCTGTGTGATTTATACGACACAAATCCTTCAAAAAAAAAAAAAAAATCCACAACTGCTGATGCATGACTTGCCGCTCTGACAAATATGCTAATGTGGAAAATCCGAGGTGAGGAATTTGATTTATAATCTGCTTCAGTATACAAGTATCACTTCATGATAACCAACGCCATTTGACACCTGCAAGTGAAAGAAAATATCAACTATGGTTTCCAAAACCATTTAGAGTAAGATAATAATAAATAAATAAAAAAACTGCCAGTTGAAGCAAGAGTAATAACTCACTAGAGTTAGCGCACTCTAACAGAGGTAAGCTGTTAGCGTGTTGCCAAAAGGCAGGAGGCCATGATGTGGCAACATGGGCTTAGCCAACAGAGCTGTTTGGACTGGAAACAGACAGCTGGCACGGTGGTGGGGAGACCTGTTTAAATGTTCGCTCCTCAGGAGGCCATGAACCATGCTGACCTTTGCTGACTCAGTCAAAAGTAGGCATGCATAGCTATATACAAACCAACTAATGTGGTCCTGTCTTCTTAAGTAGCTGGCAGGCCTCAAAAGCCTTTTGGTCTCATTGAGCTTTCCACACTATTGCAAGAGCAGACAGGAGGGATGAAAAAAATAGAATAAACAGAGGTCTGCTGAAAATACAATGGAGTGAGACAGGCTGACAGACCGATTGATACAGCGGACAAAAGGGAGACAGCACGCATATTCTTACCGCAATGTTTACACGGTCTGCTGGTATTTGTCTTACATGTTTGAAAAGGCATGAAGCAACCTTTATCTTGCGTGATTCCTCCCTCAAGATAATGGATTGTGAACACAAAACCACCTCCTCAAACCTCGTCAACTGGCCCTTCCTCACATCCAATCACCAACACAGGAGCACAGACAGAGACAGGGACAGACACATGCACACACACAACCTCTGTCAACACTCCCTCAGGCGATGGTGTTAATTCTTCCCAGCCTATTCTCAGTCACACATGGCTGTGGGGGCAGTCACCAGTGGAGCCTCCCTGCTAGATTAACCTTTGCTCTTGCCACAGATCTGTTTTTCAGTGGGACCAGCAGTCAGACGGTGTCCATGTTTGGCAGATAGTAGCTCATTGTCAGAACACTGTCAACGCCAAGGCCTGTGTTAGTGGCTTTTTGAAGAGAGGGGCTGTTCACGTGGGCAGAGTGCCAGCTAAGAGAAAAACAGGCCTCCTGCACCACACAGCACTTAACCTGACCTCTCACCTCAGGATGTGGGGAAAGGGTGGAGGAGCGCTGTGTTGTGTGTTGCCATGAGTATGCATGCAGATGTGTAATTCATGTGTGATGGTCTGAGTTAAAGTGTTTTCTCTGTGCTTGAGCAAGTGCGTATTTTGGCTGATGATAAATCCCAATGCTGGAAAAAAAGAAAAACAATACTGGCACTTTCTTCTCATTTCTCTCAGTTTCTCACTGGTGCACAATGTGCGATCCTGTTTTCCCTGTCCCCCTCTGTGGTCTTTGTTACATTTGCCAGAGTAAAAGGTCACATGTCATAGTAAATGTAATGAGCATGTTCTGGAGAAATACAACCACTGGCATTCGAGCTGCACTGTTAAAATAGGGGCAAGTGCTTCAAATTGTGAAAATCTAAACTAAAAACACTGAACATGGCTTTTTATTACTCTATTACTCTACACTATTTATTATCTGTACATGCTTGTGTACCTGGACATGAACATCAGAAGAATTTCAAGAGAAACCCACAGGTTTTCGTTAGGGATCTGTGGTTCAGCTGATGGATTGACCTACATGTAAAGCTGTAGAACAGTGTAGTAAGTAAAACCCTAAAGAATCAGTTGGCTGTGAAGTATTTGTTTGCTGAAAAAAAATCAATGCTGAATGCCTTTCACAGTTATCAATGGAATACACTTACAAACACTTATTGCCCGTTCTACATTCTCACTTACAGCACCCACTTAGGCCAAGATGATGACCTGTTGTTTTACAGTTATGGAGAAATAAATGGATTGGACTTTCAAACACATCTTTTAACTCAGTAAAATAGAGCAGAGAGGAGAGGAAAGAGGAAGTGAAAGACAATGAGAGAGAGAAAAATACAATATGAGAGCTGCTACCCTGCTTTGCTGAAATTGTGATAAGATATTGGCCTTTGTGTGGCAGAGAGTTCAACTAAGCTGTCGCAGCAAAAGCCACAATGGACAACTAATTTCCTGAAAGCGAATAATGGTCAGGGGCCTGTGAACATTCCTGTTCCACCTGCCTCAGCTCCACTCTGCCAAAACACGGTTTAAATGACTTATAATACGGCGGAGGGAGGAAGAGGATGAAGGGGCGGAGGGAGGGATGGAGCAGAGGCAGCCGCCGGCAGCTTTGTACTTCATTGTGTGGTTTGAATAACACGGAACGGCAGATAGCACCAAACAAAAGCGGAACAGGAAGAGGCCATTGGAGAGTTCCTTTCAACAGCCTTTCGTCTCTCTCGTTCTCGCCCACCCCATCCACCCACCCCCATCACCCAGGTGAGTCTTCATTGCTCTGCTGCTATCCAAGTGAAAAGCCATTCCTGCCAATGAGGTTCCCAAGTGGGTAATGTACTCTATAGAGTAGCTTATTCTCAACTAAGAGCAGGCAGGAGCTGCAAAGTCATGGAACTGTACCGCTCTTAACAACAGGGCCCAACCCAGAAATGGAGCAGGCAGGATGTGGGACTGGCAGAGAGAAGGCTGTGAGTGAAAAAGCGATTTGGGTTTTAATGAAGCGCTGATGAATGAGCCTCAGACTCCGGCAGCAATAACTCAGAGCCCAGGCGGAGACACACACCTGGCACGGCTAAGAGCTACACACTGCTGGTTCATGATGGGGCCACAGTACTCTCACACTTCTTAACTGGACTAGATAGGCCTGACACGTTATTTAAAGTCCAGTGTGTAAAACAGCAAAGGTTTAGTTTTGGTTTGTTCACAATATAGTTTTTGTTTTTTTTGGACTGGCCATTGTGTGGGTTTAAGCTGATACTGCATGTGCAAGCACGAGTGGCAGAGTATATTAATATATCGAATGTGCATGTAAAACTCAGTCATGCAGCCAGAAGACACATTAAATGTTCAGATTGATATGTCAAACCCAGTGGAAAGAATCATATAAAAACCTGGACCACATCTAAACAAGACCCTGTGCCTGCTTTGCATTAGAAAGATTACAGAAAAATCAAAGCACATTATGTTTATTACACTTCTTGAGTTATGGCATCTTTCATAGTCTTTCCAATAAAAATGTCACTGTATTGCTCTTAGTCTTATACGGCCACAGATGATGTATTTTCCTTTTGTTTGCCATGAGCAGCTGGGTATGTAACAGTAGAGAAAATGCTCTTGAGATTCGGAAAATGAAAGATTTCACATTTTACCATATATCCACAGTAAAGAAAAGTGAAATTGTGACAGATCTGAATACTACGATATGAAAAACAGGATTACATTCACCTTTGGGTGGCATCTCATAAAAACTGTAAACTCATCAGCTGTAGAAGTTACTGTAATGAAGTACAACATAAAAACAGAAACACTGTCCCTCTCTGCTTTTGTTCTCAATGGATTTCTGAAGAGTGAATTAATGTATGAAGTGAAAATACTGTACTAAATAAAATATTACACTGAGGAATGTTGAATATTGCCCTGCTGTCGCCTGGTTTTCTGCATTATTGCCCATTGGTTTGATGAAACTACTTAACCGCCTGCAAACACAATATTGCCCCTTTTAAAGCATAATTAGGCTCAACTGTCTTACTGCACCCTTGGTATCAACTCCGTTCCATGCAGATTAACCGTTAGCTGTCTGTGTGTACAATATAACCAGCCAGAGAGCCCTCTAGAAAGAAATGACATGTACTGATCTCAACCTGCAGTTGACTCAAACTCACTCCCATAGCTCAGAAACGTTGCAGTTACCAGAAGAGGCCAAAGTTTTCATGTGGACAATTTAAATCAAACTGAGCAGGTAGACTAGGAACAGTGAGCTGCAAGTCAGGGAGAATGATTTAATATTGAAATCTTACATATTCTCATTAAGTGTGGAGCTACTAGAGACTGCTAGCTGGCAAGTTTGCCACTTGGCTGAATTCATGAAAAAAGAAAGAAAAAAAACAAGTCATTTTAATTTCATAACAGTTTCATAATAGGCTTATATTCATACCTTGACTGAAAGGAAAAATGGAAGAGGGGTAACAGAAAACCTTCATTCTATAACCCATTGGAGGACACTTTTTTATGTATTTCTTTCATCCAATTCTGTAACTCAAATTATAAGTAATGATGTTCTGAATCTCCTCAATAACTGAGGCTGAGTGAAATGGTATTGTTTTTTTTTTTTTTTTTGTTTTTTTTTTTGTCAGGGATGATGACCAACCATATTTTTGCACTGTTTTTTGTCTTTTGTATGCCTGAATCACTTACAAGCAATACATCCATAGCTGTAGTTGGTGCATATGCATGACCACGCGCACACAAACACATTTATTTACTTATACACTGAGTTGCAAAAACTTTCTACTTTTAATCATAAGCTACCATATGTCTGCTTTCTGTAGATGGGCTGCGGCCTCACTGCGAGCCAAAGAGGAGAGGCTTAAGGGGGGAGTCCACCTGTGATGGTTGCAAATTGAGGGACGTAACTCAGATGTTGCGCCGAAAAACTCTACACTTGGTTTCACAATGGCCTCAAGCCAGTGCTGATATTCATTCAGTTCAGAAAAGAAAAGAGCTGGTGGTGAAAGAAAAAACAAACAGAAAAAAAATGCAGAGGCCAGATTCATGAATACTTATGCCTTCATAATTAAAGTCTTCCTGCAGCACTGTGGTCTCTGTTTTCCTTCTACTGTTTTCTCTTCCCTTTTTGCCCCCGATGGAGAAGCGCACATCTTCCTCACTCTTAAGGGCAGAGCAGACTGGCAAGAAGCAGAATAGTAGATTGCACCGAGGCTATCAAGTAGTCTAAAACAAACTTTGAAAGTCTTTACTGTGCAGCACCTGCACCAGCAGCAATGCACATCTGCCTTGCATCTGCTCATTACAGGTGATTAGCAAGATGATATGGTGTGTTCTCCTCTGTCTAAATGCTACCCTGCAGTAAAAGTACCTGGTGTCTCTCCACATTACAAACAGCAGGGCACATACCTAAAACATATCATTTAGAAGATGAGACAGGTTTTACAGCCAAAATAAGTGCTGGATTCATGATCCTATCTGTCCTGTTTCTTTAGAACAATAAAAAATGATCTTCCTGTTTCTTCTCTGTTCCTGCGCTTAGAAGTAGAACTCCTGGGTGGGCTTAAAAATAACCTGTCAGTCAGTCAGACGTTACACCTACATCACAGCGAGGATGACCCAACAAGCTTCACAAACATGCAAGATTGACTCAATCAGCCCACATACCTACAGAAAAAAGCACAGCGGAAAATCAGCGCAGACTGTAGCTTCAGTAGCATCAGCAGACAAAATGTGCTAAGCTCTCAAACTTTTATCTTTGTACAATGACAGCCTAGGCAAGAAAGTTGCATTTTAACTTTGCCAATAAAAAAGTTTCTAGCCGCTGTTTCCCTTTTTTATCCTTTCTTTTTTTCCTCTGTAGGGACATCAGCTCAGCTGCAAAACGGAACCTAACGGAATCTATCTTTTCAACTGTTTGGTTAAGAGACTGAGACGAGAAAGAGATTGTGGCAAATATCCAACAATTCAAATGTCAAATTAAGCGTGATTAAATAGATTCAGGGCAAACAGTGAACAAGGAGGAGAAAAGCAAACTCAAATCAGTATTCCTTTAACAAATGATATGTAAAATCAGAGGTGAGCTTGTGTGTGCATGAAAGAGCTGAGGACAATGATTCTAAACATTTTTAATGTGACTGTTTATAACAACATCAAAACAGAGCTGAGATATGAACTCAGAGGATTCCAAATTGAGAGTCACAGACAACCAATGGCGGGTAATTTGCAATTAATATCAGTAATTGAAGCAATTAACTTTGTTTTGTTGTGGAAAGGAAACCATTTAGACACTCATGTGTGCACTCACTCACTCTCACGCACACACAATCTCTCACTCTCATTCTCACTCTGACACAAACATTCCTTCATGAAGGAGCAAGATAATGAAGGTGCAGCCACAGCGCACAGCAGATCTTAAATTTAATGCTAAAGTGCTAAAATCAGCATCCTCCACGTGTCCCCTGAGGAGAGGCCACTTATTCAGATTAATAATTAACAAACTGTGTTCAAAGGCGTTCTGAAATAACTGCTGTCTCTCCCTCATTTCCACTGTGCGCCAGATGGTGGTCCACCTCACTCCTTTGTTCATGCAATTTTTCTTTTATGTTATTTCTGTGTCTCCTATAACTCAAACAGATGAGGCCTTGGACAAGAAGCAGGCTAAAGGCGACCATCTCTCAATTTTCCACATTGGCTGCTCAGATAGCTAGCTCACAATCTTTCATGCAGTGATGCATACCTGTTGCCCAGTATTCAGGCTGAATTTTTCATCAGATCTGCTGAGATGGGACGGTCCTCTATCAAAACAATGCCACACCAGACAGTTTGAATGATACACAATAAATGATTGTATATGAGGCATTTAGTTCAGTTGATGCAGTCGGTATGTTACACCTAATGTTCTGTTTTTAATAAGCTATGGAGGTCAAAGAAGACAGAGAAAATAGAGCAACAAAACGCTACAGGTATAAGCTAACAAACAGCACTGACTGGTATAATTACCATGAAAGCATCATTCTCTGATGATGCAGAATCTTGCTTTTATCTCACGTCGAGGGGGGAACTTCTCCCATGGGTGTTAAGTAGAAATTATTGCAGGATCCATCTCTAGATGTGAGCAGCTTGATCACTACTACATTACACACAGGGGCAGACAGGGGGGCAAATGAGTCTCATCATGTTTGTTTGATGGCAAACTTGCTCAATGGAAGAAAATCAGGAACAGGCAGTAATTGGAGTCTGTGTTGAAGGAGTAACTCAGTACACAAATAACATAGACCTGACTATGTGTTGAAATTAATGCTTTTAATGAGAGGGATATCAGTCTTTTATTGTTCAGGTAGATTTTTGAATATCATACATCTTCCATTTGATGCAAAATACTTTGAATAATACGTTCAATTAAGTTTTAATTATAGCTTTTGATAACATTTTAATCATTCCTTCAGCTATCCTATTCCTTAGCAGACTGTTCGGAGATACTGTGTACGCAAAGTTTGAGAAGTTGAAGAAGGTAAGAGAACAGCACCTAATCTGTTGATCAATAAGAGGATTTAGCTTCATACAAAAGACTACTCATCGCCATTCACCACAGCAGCCGTGAAAGAATCCTGCAGAGGTTCCACAACAGTATCTCTCTTTCCCTGTGTTCTTTTCCAGCCCTGCCTTTTCTCTGTGTTCACCTTTCGTCTGTTAATCCTCGTCTTTCATGCCAACAGGAATGGGTGGATTAGAGCTGGGAAAGTATTCACACAAAGCACACAAACGTCACACAGCTCTAACTATACATCCCCTCTGCAACCCACACTCTGTGCAGAAATTGTCTGTGTGTATGCTAGCCACTAGGGTACTTCCATGTAGGTGTGGGATGTGTGTGTGGGTGGTACCGTGCTTTAAAACACAGTATAATTTAGTGTGAACAGTCCATCACTACGTCCTCTAATCCTGTTTAAATGACCCAGTCTTCTGGAGGGATGCTCAACACACTCATGCACACACATGTACTGAGCGTCCTCACTTTTTTTTCTCCCTCCTGCTCTCTAACACACACACAAGCACACCCCACAGCTGAGTCTTTCTAGCAAGATCCTTCTAGAGAAGGATAAATGCACCTGTTTAGAGTAGACCTGTCTTAGACACAGTCTAAATGGAGCTTGCTTCCAATCCCTTCCAGTCTCCCCTGCCATTCCTGGGTTCTCCTTCATCTGCGGGCATAGCTAAACCAGACCAGTCGCAATCACATACACTCAAGCTGCAGCCTTACTCTTGCTGGCAGCATCTAATAAAATGGTATTAGACAGTTCAATCTGTCCAATCCACTGAGGGTTAATGCCACTACATTCCTTCTCTTTGCAGATGGTTTGAGATATGGATTCATTTTCAGGCCTCTTGCAGAACCAAACACTGCACAAGAGCACAGCAACCCACTCTTTCTGGTCACTTTTACATCCTCGTTCAACCACTGTTGCACACAAACACATTTATTCTACGGTTGAAGTGGGTGCTATTTCTAAATACACGATTCAACTTCAACATTGACATTGGTAACTAGCTTTGATGTTGTGGCTGACTGGTGTATATGAACACTTCGGAATGGCCACCTAACATTTTGACACCTCACCGCTTTTAGTAAGGTAGTGAATGATGGGTGCTCTTAAGGCACTTAAATCTGCAGATACAGACCATGACACAAACAAACAGAAGTGAATAAGCAGACACACACACATACATACAAAGGGCATTCATTCTGCAGCATGTCAATCACCAAGCAATAAAGAAGATAAACAAGGTTCCAACACTCTTAAGCCATCACGAATAAAAAATATCTTTTGAGAACAAGAGACATTTTGGTCTCCAGAACATCAGCTCCACAGAAACAGCAAAAACAGCAGGGGCAATCATGCTATGTAGAGACCAAGAGACTATGCAGGTTTCCATTCCAACCAAAAGCAACACTTTGCTATTTCTGCTAATTACACTGCTCAGTGAAATCATCTGCTGCAGCCTTAACTGGTTGCCTTCTGTGAACCATAGAATGCTCACTCCAGATCCTGACAACTAAAAAAAAGGGGAAGCTCATACATGCAAAGGCCCAAACATGATGGTTTTGCATTATGTGTCAAATCAATACAAGATGGAGCAACATTTAATTAATATTTCTAATTGTGCCTTGAAGGCTGCCTTGATTTAGTGGCGGCTTCATCCACGGCTGATTATGTTGCAATGATGAGGTTAATGGTGCTGGATATTTGGCTGCTTGGTAAACAGTGAGTGTGAGGATGTTGTAGGGTCTATGTTGCCCTTGGCAACCCCGTATTCAGATGTGAATGAATAGGAATCATGCATGTGTATATTCACACTAAAACCTGTATGTGACCTTGGCATTGGCATATTCTTTATTGTGTGTGATGAATCCATACTTGACTTAATCAGTTTATACAATGCAGACCACTTTTTTATTTTATATCAATGCAAGGACTCACTTTTAGTCTTCAATAGCTCTTCATTCAGAGCATTCAGAGCACAGGTAAGTTCTGCAGTTGTGTGGTCTGTATTTAAAAACACTACTTCCACCAAACTATGTCTCTGAATTGAGACATACTAGAAGTCACAAACACGGTCCCAGTTAGTGGCTCTGTGTGCCCAGACTGTCTTGTTTGATAAAAACTGACGGAAAGTTGTTGAACCACTCATTTGTGGCAAATTCGGGTAAAGCCCTCCACATAGAGAATCATGGCTTGAGCACCACTTGTGAAAACACACTTTTAAAGGCACATTTCAGCCTGCCACACTCAGTCCATATTATTCTGCCTCACTGAGTTCACTTGACTCTCTGCCAGGATGACCGCAAAAGTCAACTCTCTCCCTCCCTGACTGTCTTCATCCTGATTTTCCCTTCCACGCTCTATCCTTCTCTCACCCTCTTCAATCCCGGCCTTTCCTTCCCTCCATTTCAAAATAAACACTATAATCCTGAAACAAACAAGAGACATAAATGGGCTCTTGCTTTAGTGTTAACAAATGGTCAACAACACTGCAAAGCATCCATTAAGACATGGTGCTCAGCAGCCGTTTACAGTGGCCATCCAGTGGAGAACATGGACTCGGTAGAGCAAAGATAACGGCTGTAAGATAACAAAGACAAACCTGCTAACAGAGTCAGAGAGGCACCCAGAGATCTGAAAGCCATTAACTCTGGTGCGGGCTAGGAGGAATGGGGTCTGTGATGGCCTATTTCTGTAGGCTCTATATCTCATCAGGGGCTCTCACCCCAGACTCCATGTTGTGTGATTTATTTGGCCTCAAAGTCCTTCTTTTTTAAAATCAAGTGTGTGCATGTGTAAGCCCAGTTGTGTGAGCCCAACTCATCTATGTGTTCCATCACCCAAAGGCCTCCAGCCCAGTTGTCATGGAGATGGGACACAGGTGCTCCACCGACTCCCTTGACACTTGTGATGTCATTATGGAACAGGATGAGGAAATAGTTTTGCTCTAAATTCCCCTCGCATTCAGGGCTACTTCATCTTGCCCGCAACATTGTTATGACTCAAAACTTTACTTCAGCAAATTTCTGGGTCACCAGTCTATGTCAAGCAATTGAGTCTGTTTCACAATACCCCGTTCATTGTGCACTACAAGCCAGCTGGTAGGGAATAGCATCCACACCCCAGCCAGCCAAAAACTCTGGCAGCAGTCTGGAGCAGAAACTTTTTTTTTTTTTTTTTGCAGGTCCTCTGTTGCCAAAATACAATGCTGACAGATGACCACTGACGATGGTGCCCAGTGATGTGCACAAAAGAGCCAGTCTGGTTCATCCACGTTTGTGCTAAATGTCGATAGAAGTTGAGGAACGAGGTCGGCCTTGAGTCAGTGCCTGTTAAATGATCTGCTTACACTCAATGGGTTGTTCGGTAAGACATTAAACAAAACAAAACAAAAAAAAAAAAAGACCAGTGTACTAAAGGATTGTATATTTGTTTGTTACACAAAATCTCTCTTGGGATGACCTTTCTCACTACACGCTAACACATCTGAAGAGCGGATACTTGGCAGAGCAGGAAACGTGGGGTTAATGCTTGTCTGTCCTCGGGTCTCAACTCTGAGACAGGAAATGAGCTTCTGTGTCCACCAATCACTTTAGATAATGGAGAGATTTATTAGAATGAGGCTGCTGCTGCTGTGCCAACCCTAATTAATTTTCCTGTGTGTGTGTGTGTGTGTGTGTGTGTGTGTGTGTGGAGGTGTGTGACAGTGTCAGAGAAAAAGAGCGAGGGGATGAATGACAGAGAAGACAGAAAATTGAATTAATTATGAATATATAAATACAAAGGAAATGGCTCCATACAGGTTTATGGCTGACATTTATTTTGGTGAAAGCAGCAGGTTTCAACCTAACTTGTTCTCCCTTCTTTGTGAGACAATGTAAAACATGTGTGCCTGGCAAACCACAGACCTATAGATCAAACAGCCAGGCCCAGCCAGATGGCCCTGGCCAAGCAGCCCTCCTCTCTGTCAACCTCACCACTAATTAGGATGCTTACTTTGGGCTGCATGTGTTTGTGTGTAGGTTTAAGAGATTGTAAATGTATCGAGTGTGATGCGGGCATACAACGTCAAAAAGATTAAAGCGTTTTGAATGTTTTAGGCAAATGTGAGCAGACTCTCTTGCTTGCAAGTCCACTTTTAAAAAGTTGGCTTAACGTTTTGAAACAGAAAGATAAAGCATGAAATTTTGAGGTTAGACCTAAAGATTGTTTGGTTTTGCCCTGTGCTGTAATTCACCACTTCTTCTCTGAGTGTAATGAAGAGGTGAATATTTAGCAGCTTTAAAACGTTACCAAAGCCAACTATGTCTAGATGAAGGTATTTCTTTAGTTATACACCAGGAAAGTTGAGACTTATCACAATGAGCTGAAAAACTATGTCACAAACCCTCTAAGTCCCACACGTACCCTGTTGCTTTTGTAATAGCTATTCAATGAGTTTGACACTGCCTCATCTCCTCTCTACTAAATCACTGACCTCAATTTCTCTATGGGTGACCAGTTCTTTTCTCCTATCCGTCTTATCTTCTGCCAAACACTTAATTCTTACGTATCTATTTTTACATCAAAATGTTCTGGATCTCTCTTGGTTTCCAAATCACTTAAAGCCTCCTTTCTTTTCTCTTTCACATCCTGCTACTGCTGTGTGTCTTGAAGCACAGCGGCATGATGGCCAACAGCAGGGGAACATGTTGGGAGGGTTTTACTAAATGTTTAAGCATGCAGTCGGAACCAGTTCAGACGCGCACCGGGCCGACATGCTTGTTTATTTGTGGTAATGGCCTCCTCTTAACGAATATCTGTCAGCAGAGCCAGCTGATGCCTGCCTCGCATGGTTAAGAGAAATTTATATACGTCAAACATGAGTGGCCATAACTTGTGACTAGAGATACTTTAACCTACTCATCATAGATCTTTTATTATGTGTTTGAGTTGAGTGTGTGAGTGTGTGTACATGTGTGTGTGTGTCTGTCTGTGAGTGATTGTTTTTTGATACTGTGCTACTCCTCACAATACATCTTCTGTAATGGCAGGGTGACTGGGCAGGCCCCTTTCTAGATGGTGGGTGGTGTAAATCAGAGTTGATTTGGCTGCCTGCCACAGATGTGTCAGCTCGCCCTGTCCAATGAAGATCCGACAAATAGCATTCCATGTCAGTCACATCACACTCCATAGATCTTCCAGACGGCTACACTATCCCCTTGTCTTTTTAAGACAGTCTCCCCCCAACTTCTAGTAGTGCCCCCTGCATGTCCCTCCTATGGATCCACTGCAATACAATGTCATCTCTCTTCCTTTGGCCCCTCAAATAGTCCTGTCAGAGTGTTTCCACTGGATCAAAAGCCCAGATGGCTACAGTCAGCGGGAGTGAGAGGGAGAGCATCCAGTATAAAGACTAGAATGGAATCAGATGTCATAGAATATACTGGGCTCAAAATCTCATTGTGCTGCAAGAACATAGGGATAGATCTTTGTTCATTCATGTGCAGCAACAGTAGATGTAGCTGGAGATCAGGAAGGAAAAATATGAGAATCAGAGGAATAGTGAGATCCTGAGAGAATACATTTTTTTTCCAGCATACCTGGTGTTTTTTTTTTTTTTTTTGAAAAAGGAAGCAGAGAGTTGGTTCTATTTCTGTGTGATTATGTGTCAGTGCATGTGTGTTTGCTGTCATTTCTGCTTTCTGTATGTAATTTCTTCAGTGACCATGACAGAGGAGCAACCACACAGAGTGTACAATGACATAGCTGAGTGTGTTCATGCTGCTGTTCTCTTCCTGCTTCTGCAGCAGGACAAGCAGACTGATGCCAAAGAAGTGGAGCACTGCTTCACTAACATGTCAGGTCACTAGCTGCTCTTTATGCCTCGGGAGAGAGCAAAAGAAAAAAAAAACATGGCTCCCTCTTTGTCTCTGTCCTCATCTACTTTGTTCTTTTCCTCTGACCACAGGCTTTTTCTTCCTCCTCAACTTAAGAAATATTACAAAGAGCCACGCGTCACCTTCAAGGTTAGATTGCCTGCAGATACACCAAGTTAACCCCAGCGTCTAACTTCTGCACAACCCAACACACTTTGGCTGCGTAGTCTTAAGTCCACAGGATACAGTGCAGCTCAGTGAAACATGAGAGACCATGAGGGCGCTTTGTATCGAGCCTTGAGGTAAATGCTGGCAGACGAGTCACTGTAGAAAATTATTACCTTCGCTGATATCACCACCGCAAGATATTTGATTTAGAAGATGTAATTTTCAAAAGCAAGGAATCTCTACTTTGTTGTCAGAGGATCTTTGAACATCAAACGCTGTGATATGAGAAACGCAAATGAACCAACATACGCACACCCGCACTGGGGACAGTGTAGAACATCTGTGATCAGCATTAGTCAGATGGATCTGCTTGAATTAGCATGAAATTCCAACAAGCAGACAGTGATAAAGGTGAGCATCTTTCAGCGCATGAGGAGAGAGAAGACCGACAGACAATCAGAGAGAGAGAGAGAAAGAAAAGGGCAACAGAGACTAGGTTGTCACTGAATAGTTGTATATATTTACTCCAAATGCTGCACTGTCTCAGTTTTGTAATTTACTTACAAGGCAGAGGAAGCACGCTTGAGAATGTGAATGTAGTTTAAGCAACAGCATGAGCGAAGAGAGGGATATTAGAGAGATGCGATGGTGAAGAGATGGCTCTTGGAATAAATGGGGAGGGGAGGAAAAATGAGAGGCAGACAAGGGAACTCATTAACTTCTCTTTAATAAAGCCCAAGCCACATGGGAACCCTTTTATTCCTTAACACACACACACACACACATTCAATGGCACACAATACACTCTAGTGGTGCATACAAAAATCATTTGACTCGCATTAAAAACCACTAACCTATTGAACATCATTAGTGATGGGATGTCCCTGACTTTGTGATGGTAAAGTTACTGCAAATCGCACGGTGCTGTCAGTGATGTTTTTTTTCCTATTTTTTATTGTAAGAATCCATTACTGGAGTGCTGATTGGAGTGCTACATTGAATGTAAATATTTTGTAGGCCCAATGCAACTCAACACTATGAAGAAACTCAATATCTTCAAGCAACAGCATGCACACTTTGAGGAAATCTGCAAATATGAAGCAGAGGCAAAACATTTTTCATCCCTTTTAGATTTGCAAGCCATCTTCAAAGACTAAAAATGGACAAGCATTTCCAAGATAAACACTGGAAACTGGAGCTGGGCCCAGTTCCAGATCCCCTTTCGTCGTTATCATTTGTGGGATACGTTCACTCTGACTCTAAGGCACAGGAGCAGGACAAGCATGATTCGATACTATAGGGAAGGAAAGCAGGGATTGTAGCATTAAAGCTTTTTCTATATCTGAACATCCATGCCTTCCCCAGGGGCAGACAGCAAGGCTAATTTAAGAAGCGTGGGCTCTGTCAGCTGTCATTAGGAAGCGCGCTCACAGAAACATACACAAACACACACAAGTGAGCACATTTATCCAAAAACACACATGGCACGCACACACATTTGCACACTCAGTATACAAAGATTATTCCAGAAGTGTGGGCAACTGTCAGAAGTCATCATCTGCGCGCACAAAGCCAACCAACATGTTACACAACCTGGCACTCACACTCGTGGAGGGAGTGAGACGGATGGAAAGAGAAAGAATTATTGATTAAGGCTGACAAACAACACAAAGAAAGAAAAAATAATAATTCAAAGTGTCTATTCGCCACAGACATCATCAATCTGGATAATGTGTTAAGCAGATTCGATACTGACCATGATAACAGCAGGTTCATCACACAAAGTAAAATTAGTTCAATTACAGTAGTTGAGCAACATAGCAACATTCAGGTCCCTAGACAGACTTGAATCTGTTGGAGTTGATGGTTGTCATCTTTAACATTTAAATTTGTGGTGTGTTTGCCTGAGCAAGGTCAGTCAAAAGAAACAACTACCCTAGTGGCCAAATAAAATCTGAAAATACAAACACATACACAGTCTTGCTTCAGATCCCATCACCCTATATAAAACCAATCAAACACTCAGCAATGAAAACTCCACTGACAGAAACAGTTGAAAAGTATTTTTCTTTACTATTCTCAGTCTCAAATCATCACATCCAGGTGTTGTGTGATCACAAGGGGGTTTCAAAGCAAGGATGTGTAATTGCCAGTCTCCAGGGGCGACTGAAGCCTAACCTATCAGAGATGCAGATTCCCAGTCTGTCTCACTGGGCTGCCGACCATTTCGTGTCACATCAGTCTCTCACTGTGGTGATCAAAGGGGCGCTTTAACTGCAATCAAATCCTTCTAACAAACATGATGCAATGCCCCTCCACCTAAGGAATCCATATGCTATGAGTCGTGCAATGCAGCTTCATAGTAACTGTGTGTGGGAATATCAATCATATTTAATCACATTTCCATCTCATTGTCATGAGCGTTCACTCACTCATATCATGCAACTTAGGGGTTTGGCACCAAAATACATTAGCATTTTAGAATACATTAACATACCCAAAGGGAGCTGCGGTAACATTGATTACAAGTAACCACATGCATTTAGATGCAGCTCTGTCTCTGATCACACACAATATGCCATCACTACATCCGGCCCTTCCCCCACTACATTCCCCTATTTCCCCCAACACAGACACACACATGCGCACGCACACACACCTTGTCTTGTGAGGCAGTTCTATCCCCTGCTGTGAAGCAGGTGCTGTGATATGATTCTCCGTTTCCTAATACATGCTGACACACATGCACGCGCACAAACACGTACATGTGCACACATACACTTGCATGTCTTCAAAGACAGAGCTGTGAAACAGAGGTGACAGGTCTCTGGTTTCATGCCATCCTCAGCAAATGTAGCGCTAATTGCCATTCCCCCACTGTTAGAGAGCAGTGTGACTCCAACATGGGGTCCATATGGACCCCAAAATGGAGTCATCTCCTGCCCAGCGGAGGATCATGGGAGAAGAGAATAACCAAGTCAATATAGGTCACTACTACAGTAAAATTCAGTAAGTTGTCAATTGTACTGTGAATTCAGGTCCAGCTCGTGCACTTTATTTGGCAGCTAGGCACAAGCACACGTAGGAGCTGGCGTTGTTCGTATGACAGCTGATTAGAGAGATGAGAGATTTTGAGTGTGACACCTCTAATGATCTCTTCATCTGATTGACAGGCTAGGCAAGGCTCCAATTCACACATCTAGCATATCACAGGATGTGGTGCACATGTAGAAAAGAGGGTCAGAGTGTCAGATACACACACCGTACACAGACACAAAAATATGCTACACACACTGCTCCACTAAATGTTAGAAAAAGACTATTTGCTTCCATAAATCCCCCCTGTGACTTCCAGAATATTCCACTATTATGTTGGTAGTAGCAGGGCTATTTCCTCCCCCAGTGAGGCTGTCATCAGGGGCATTGTACTGTATTGTTTGGGAGTGAGCCTAAATGGGCCCCTTTCAGGGTTTTTTTCAGGTACTTTCATGGAAGAATGGAGAGGATATTCATATCACATTTCAGTTTTTCTATCACTGAGAAAACACAGTTTTGGACAACACACCGACATGCCTGCATCGACACACACACACACACACACACACACACACACACACACACGCGCAAACACACACTGGCACTTCCTTCTCTGACCCAAACGAGCGAGTCAAGCGGATTCCTGCTCCCAGCAATTTCCTCCATCTTCTCCCAACAGACAGGATCCCATTACAAGCGCCTGGCTGTTATCTCGCAGGTAGCAGCATATATTGTGATACACACTGCAAAAGGGATTGTCCAACAAATTTCCATAGGACGTCTACAGTTAAAAATTTGGGACATAAATGTCACAGACAACTATTTCTATTTTTTTTTTAACAAAGACATATTTGTTTGAAAGTACTGAACAAGGACAAAACGATCAGTTCAGATTTCTGAAAAGAATCAACATGCTGCAGCAGGCTCCTTTAATTGAACTCTCACTGAACCATCTCAAGATTATTGGCAATTATCTGTCTATTAGCAATGTGCTGATGTCACCATGATGTGAAAGGCAAAGCAATCAGTAGCTGTTAGCATAGAAATGGTCATCCATACTAATTGCTCGATCTAGTGTCCAGCTCATAGCAGAGGAGCCTGTGTATTGGTCTGAATGTGTGTGTGTGTGTGTGTGTGTGTGTTTGGTCCACTAGCTAATCACCAGTGTGACTGTAGCAATCGCAGCAGAGTGCGGCTGTCAACACCGTTTCACGTCTACACTGCTCAGGAGTTTCGGAGGTTCCTAAATGGGATACATATGCCACTCAAAATGACTTTTACTGAAACATACTTAACCCTTCCTTCAACAGCCCCCTCACCACCCATCAAATCAGCGAGGTGACCTATTTCTTTGAGTCATGTTAAATCTGGAAGGAACATTCATGTGATATAACTGAATTTTGGTAATTGCTCTATTAAAATGATCTGCTGCTTAGGGAAGAGTTGGGCACAGATCCAAAAGACAATTATCCTTTAAAGAATAAGTGGAAAAGTTAACACAATGTTTGCCAATATATGTAAAAACAAATCTAAAAAGAATCATGGTCTTTTAATTACATAATCCTAAACTATTTAAACAATAAATGTACTTTTAGTTTGTATACCTGCTAACTTAAGGACACTATTCTACATAGCACAAACCCTTTGTTTGGCCTGTTAAATATTGACAAAAACACAAAGAGACACATAAGAGATGACAAATCATCCTTTTATCTACCAAACCCAACCAATCCATCAGACACACACTTGCCTCTCAAATAAACACAGGATGCTTAGGACATCTGTCATTCCCTCCCCATGCTGTGATCCATGATATGATCACAACGCTCATACATCCTGGACGATTCACAATCAATCTTTAGAGCCAAGGCAACAGACAGACAGAGAGCTGGAGAAAAAAAGAGAGAGAGCGAGACTTCTTGTTTGCTTTTTTTGTCTTTTCCGCTTTCTTAGAGGCACTATGACCATCCATCACGCTTTCCTTTTTTTTTTTTTTCTTTTCCTTTTAGAAGCTGCCGCATGATGTTTATCAAAGGAAGTAGATTTTCAAAGCATTACCTGAGCCTCAAATTGATTGAGAACATGTGGAGAAATGCAAGTTACTCTCCACACTCCCTCCACATTTTCAACTGTCAATAACAACACAGAGGTGTCCGCTTTCAGCCAATCATTGACAGGTGTCTGAAAGAGCTTTTAGAGCAAGCCAAGTGATTTCTTTCTTTTTTTTATACATATATACACGCACTTGTGGACTCAGACGGTGACCTTGTCAGGAGTTATAACCATCACATGAAGACAGCATTACACATCTGTGTCTCTCTGTTCCATCTTGGGTTAGGTAAGTCAACAGATCAAGTAGCTTTCATAAATGTGAAAATGTGGGGTGGGGTGGTAGGATTGTTTGAGAAGGAAAGGGCAATTTTTCAATTTATTTTTTCAAATGTTGAAAATTGCATAAACATGAGTGGCACCAGGTGGGTTGTTAAGATTCTAAAGTAGCTTTGTTATTTAGTTACAATGAGGGGAGTCATTACAAACACACGCATTATAATGGAATATGGACAGTATTAGTGCATAGTCACATATTACCTGTTAGTGAAAACACATGCAAGTACGCACACGCAAACACACTTACAACCCTCAGACATGAGAATATTCGTCATGATTTCAGTAAATGATCAAGAGGAGAAAAAAAAAAGAACAAAAATGAGCGTGAGTATGCAAACACAGCGACTTGAAAAACATGTACAAACAGAGACATTGTTTATTTATCACTCTAACCTGTTTAGTGTTGTCTGAGACAGGAAAAACTAAATCCTTGGCATGGAAAACAAAAGCCCCGGAGACTGTCACTGCAACAAATGCCTGCACAATTCTGCTTGGCCAGCTGCTTTTGTCAGGATTGCTGTTTAGTGATTGGTACTACACGTTATTGACATTAACGTAGGTTCGAACATGATATATCCACCCAGAATGGTTGGAAGGAAATGAGTAATGTGCTTCTTTCAAATTTAAGTACTGTAATACTGAAATAATGCCTTTTGAAGGGAAATGTGCTGCTCTCTGGCAGAAATGTGATAAACACACTGCTTAGATATCCAAGACCTCCCTGAAAGAGATCAGAGATTAAGAGATGAAGTTTTTCTTCTTTTTTTTTTTTTTTTTTTTTTTTTGCAAAAACACAATATTTCAAGTGGGTTTTTATGGGTATCCACTTCATAATATATATTCATGTCAAAATGTAGCTTGGCCTTACGATCTCATGCACCGACACTGTGAAGACTAGCTGTTAAAAGGACAACTGGGGCATCAACCTGAAAACCTACAGACATGATAAACTGCTGAACTGATCAGAAATGGCATGACAAAATGACATTAAATTATAAGCTTTAGCCACGCCTTACTATGGCTGAGCGATGATTTGATTAAAACATTAATCAGTGATGTGTAACGGACAACGTTAGCATAGCAAATCACCATGCAGTATTTGAAGTATTGAAGTATTTTCAAATGTAATTCTCATACTGAACAATTTTCTCACACCTACAAACACCTATGTAATCATTATGGTAATAGCTGACAGTACGCTTAGATATATGTACATACATTGCAGACTTTCTGTCTAGTTAGGTCTTTACAAATCATTTAGCATTTACTGAGGCTGCGCTGACACACTTTTAGATAGACAATTTATGTTTAAAGAGGCCAGCATTTGATATTATACATTAATAATCTCACATCATTCGTGTGATGTGTCTTTTGATGCGAATAGAATTTCCACTAAAACTGACACGGCATCGCTGTAAAACACAGCCAGGAAATCCGCGGTTCAATTACATTCAGGTCGCCTTGGTGGGACTGTTTGTCATCTTGACACATCATCAGCTGAGTGCAGCATGGCCATACAGGAAAATATGTGCATCTGAACGGGCACATCTGTTCATTCACATCCACATTCCACTTTACTTTATTTAAAACTACCTGACTTGGTGCCATATGTGTGTACAGTATATTCCAACAGTTCATTTCCCCTCAAGCTCACAGAAATGGCCTGACTCCACCCAGACATCAGTGTCAATCTGATGAGTGGATGTCTAACAGTGTGTGAAGCTCATATCAAAGGCATGCTGCTTTAAATGCCCAGCCTTGGGAGAAAGCAGGGAGGGGAAAGACTTTATAGGAACAAAGGATGAGGAGGGAGGGAACAATTGGAGAGGGGCATGAATTTTATACTGTTCAGTGAGCTCCATTACAAACCAGGTTTTGGTTGGGAGTGTGTCTGTGACTGCTATGCTAACAAGTTGAATCAAGACATCCTTCATAGATTTAACAGCCACAAGTAACACACAAGCTGAGGCCAACAGCAAATACACACTGGCACAACTCACTGCACCAAACAATCGTCACCACATCATTCATTATCCCTGAGACTTTTATAAAAAAGACAAATCACACTCCCCACACTCAAGGATTTGTATGCTCTCACAGATACATCCAAGCATACACACTCTAAAGGGTTGGATGTGCTTAAGGGTTAGCAGTCGAAACCACCAGCCTCCTCATTAGCACAAATAAGATCGTAGGCAGATACAGGCCTATCTTCTTCACCCCCCCTATCTCTTTGTCCCTCTCCGCCTCTGTTCTGGTGCACAAATGAGCCCTAATCCTCGTCCTCTAACTGGCCTCTAACAAAAAGAATAGTACATGGATCTGTAGGAGGAGGACGCAAAAGAACAAACACAGAAGCATCTATATGTTAGAAATTTCTCAGCTACAAATATAGTATAATTAGGATATGATTTATTACCTAAGGATGTTTAGTCCAGATGTGACCTCAGCATCACATTAAAATGAGTTATCGTGGCCTGTCCCGCTATAACTATTCATGAAGCAAGGGGTGGGTCAATAGGTCAGGCTGGGTTGGGATCATTCTGTCAAGTCAGCCATGAAAATTGAAAATTTTATTTAATAAATATGTAAACGGCAAAAAAGACTTTCAATAACAGTGAATATTAGATAGCTGAATCGGATACACTACCAACCAATATTGAATTTTCCACCAGAAGACGTTCCCAGTGTTTAGATTCCTGTCAGATTCTTTTCTTGATGTTTTCTCTTTGCCTAAATTCAAAGAACATAACACCTTTGACCTTGCCTCTTTAAGAGAAATGCCTCTTTCACCATGTCAGTTTCCTAGCCAGCAAGACAACTGCTGGTAGATCGAGATGCTGTCCGCTCATTTCCCATTACCCTCTGTGCTTCAAATCAATAGTTAATTACTTCCAAAAACACTCTCTTCTTATCCAGCTAGAGAAGTGGACAGCACAGGGCAGGCAGAAATTTGCCTGGCAGAGGGATTCAGTGTTACACGGGGTGAAAACTGTCCTCCCACCAATGCTACTTATTGGCCCATCAGTGTCCCTCTCAGAAGTCGACACTTCATTTCTCTCCACCGCACAATTTTCATTTTTCATACTAACGCAGACACACACAGTGAGACACAAATATTCATGCAGAATTTTTCCCCCTGCCCTTCGCTTGCCATGAACCCAGTGTTTAATAAGAGATTACATTTATGGTGAGGAGATGGGCAGGCAAATCGTGAAATATGTCCACATGTCCTGAACCTGGGAGAGGCACTGGCACTTACTCATTAATAATAGGATAGGCCCCAGGCCAGAGCCCTTAGCTCTCCGTCTCTACTCATTTCCTTTCCTCACATCAAAGCCATCTGCGTATTGGTGTGTATGTGTGCTGGCGATCTTGCACATTTGCATCTTCTATGCTTGTGCTTGTGTGTGTGTATGTGTGAAAGTGTGTGTGTGTGTGTGAGAGAGAGAGAGAGAGAGAGAGAGAGAGAGAGAGAGAGAGAGAGAGACTGTGTGCTTGTCAGTTCCTATGAGAAACAGCCTGTGGAGGAGCCGGCTTTTATTTAATTGGAAGTGGAGCGGCTTCCACCACCGTTTGATTTCAGCCCTATTAACGTTCTGCATTTAATTCCTCTGAGTGTTGGAAACGCAGCATCCTCTGGGCTACTGAATCACTTAAAATCCAAAAGTTGCTTCTTTTTCCTGGATAGTTGCAACTTCATGTTATGTACATTTAGGCAAGGGATTGGTTAAATAAACAGTGATGTGCAGGGAGTTTGTAGTTAGTAATTACCAAGTGTGTTAAGTGAGTAAAACTGAAATTCTAATAGATTCGATCATAGACCGTGTTCCCTAAAAGTCAAGGACCGGTGTGGCTATAGACTGAGACTTACATGTTTTTGTCATAGTCACGACTGTTGTGTGTTATTTCTGCTAATAAGGAATTAGCTATCAGCTCCTCAATCTCAGATACAGGATGTGTCTTGTTCTCACTTGTAAACAATTTCCACCGCTAATATGAATGTAGTTTGTCAGACACGAACTTCCCTGTCCATGAGGTTACTTAAAAGGTATAAAGAAGCTGATCAAGTTATTTTGTTATCATCACTCATCTAAGACATATGACCTTGAATTAAAATCAGTTGCAAACCTTTAGGTAATAAGTTTGAGAACCCCTGTTGTAGACTTTCCCACGCACTGAGAGTCACACGAAAACACTGCACCACTATATCTGCCTCCTCCCCACTCCCTAGTCAGCCTCTGTCCCGCCAGCCTTCCCACTTGCAGCCCTTAAGCCTGAGCTGTAGGGCTTAAAAGTCAAATTAAATCATTCTGGGTCTGCCTCAAAAACAGATCTCATTATAACAATCATAAATGAACCTCTTTGTTCCTGCAGGCTTACAACCCTAATAGTCTCAATAGTCTCTTTACCCCCTTCCTGTTCCTGCCAGCGCTGCGTCTATTCCATCTTCAGAAGGACAGGGTCATATTTCACTTTTCCTTGTAGTAAACCATATAATGCTTCATAAATGCATCTGTTTTCAACTAGAAAAAAAAGTGCGGGGGAAACAGGCAGGTAGAAGTGGGAGGAGGGAAGTAAAGGGGGGAGAGAAGCAATTATTCCCAGGCAGGACATTCTGAAAGAGAAGGTGGAAGAGAGAAGGGGGGTTGTACCTTGCAACTACTCTCAGATTTAATTAAAATTTCTTCAAAAAAAAAAAAAAAAAAAAAGAACAATCTAACAGGGAAGAAGAAATGGCTGGGAAGTTGAGCGAACAACAGGCCTTTGTGGCCTGGCTCGAGCTGATGTAGGGAGAGTTGGACAGAGGTTTAAGGACCAGTGGGGCTGAGAAGAAATGGTGAAAATGGGGCTGTAAGCATAGAGGCCCCAGGAGCCAGGCTGCGTGAACAGTGGGAAATAAGACTCAATAATCAATGCTTTCGCTTCTCGCCTCTCAACTCAACAAATATCGAAGAGGCTCCCCTTTCCTGCTGACTGAACAACTGTCACCCAATCTCTAGGACAGGTGATAATGGAGGGAAAAGCCTGAGAGACAGAAAAAGAACAAATGAGAAAAAGCACATTTTTCACACCACCATCCTTAAGTAGTGGGAAAAGCTGGGTCATTGCACCCAGTCAATTACTAGCCTTGCCATTTTCCACTAGGTGTGTCTTTGGAGGGTCATCTCTATGCTCCTGTGCACATCAACTCTTGGTAAGTTTTTCTGTGGGTGAGTGCATCTATGTCCACATTGTGCGTTCACCATCTGAGACAACTGGCTCTACCAGGAAACAGATGACTCACACAGTTTGAGGTTGAACTGTGTCACGAGCGTCACTGCTTTCACTCCGGTGCTCTAATGTGTTTTGTATGTTTGCTGATACACTGGGCCTACTCCTCTCACTGAGATTGTACAGATAAGTCTTTAGCCTTCTTCCCACCAGTCAGCCACCTGTTCTGATAAGGGCCAAGACGGGTGGAACCTAACTCTGCTGATAACATCTATGGAGCAGATGTCCAGATACAGGAATGTGTAAGAAGTCACAGCAATACAATGTGTTAAAGAAGAGAAAATATCAGCACTGGCAGAGAAAGAAAACAAGTCTCTTGTGTGGAATAGAAGGGAATTGGATACATGTCCTCTCTCAATACTATTTTATTTTCACACTGACATGTACACAAAAATGTGCACATGCATACCAGCCCCCAACCTGCATCTACCATCTGGCCATCCCAAAGCTCAGATGTCTCTGGGGTAAGGTGAACTGTGAGGGAGACTCTGTGTGCATATTTGTGTGTGTGTGTGTGTGTGTGAGAGAGAGAGAGAGAAAGAGAGAGAGAGAAAAATAGGAGGAGAGGGAGAGTGCGGTGCCAGTGATCATGTTATCAAAAAGAAAATACGCACTAATACACTATACTGCAATACTTGAAAAAACATGTTGTGAAGGACAAAAACCTGCTCAAATCACAAAATTCTCACCACAATGCCTGTGTGTAGTGCTTTCACAGAAAAAGGCAGCACAACACATTTACAGCACTACAGGTACATGAGTTGCAGGCAGGGGTTTGCACTGGGGGTCGTCACAGTTGACTAGGCTGCGTAAGCGCACCTTAAGACCAAATAGTCTTTTCACTGTGGGTAAAATAAAGCCTCCATTATGGGAGGAGGCCATGTCTACTGCCCTTGCCAGCCATAATGGCTTTAGCAGTCTACTGACGACACAGGCATCCAAACGTACAATACACACACAGCGGTACAAAACAAGTGGAAAATTGAATTCTACTTCAGGTGGTCCCAGGTCAGCAATGGTGCCCATGGCCAAAATACACTTGTACACTCATGTGAGCATTCACACACTCACTATCCTTCATGTCTTTCAGTCCTGCTGCCTTAACCTATGAGCTTATATAGGCCTTATATCTTTTCTGACAATTCCAAATGAAAAAGCAGAGGAATAAAAGCAGCAATCATGTATTCACATCTATTAGAGACTCAATAGGACTCTCTTTATAGTCGCTTTTCTCTGCACAGCTGGTGCAACTAACTCATAGTAGACAGTACAATAGTAATTTCACAAAACCAGTTACTACACCACTACCTCAGTTTCCCAGATATAAGTCTGAAACACAACTGAAAACCAGCTTTTAAACCTTTTGAAATAAAAGGAAAAATTATGACCAATTAATCAAAAAGGGATAACACATCTAACATCATGGCACACACGTTTCAAACTGATATTAGTGGATATTTGAAGTGAAATCATCGTGTTTATGAGAAGCCATATGTAAAGCAAAAACCAGTGACAGCTTACTGAGTGATCCAATTTGTTCAATTAGGTGCATGTTCAAGATTCATGTTAATGTCTGAGTGAAGCAGAGAGCTATCAATCATCTACAAGACTGTTCGCTCTATTTGAACAGACACCTGTCTCAAGGTAAAGTCTCTGGAGTCTTTCCAAATCACTAGTGATACAGCAAAATTGGTCTGACAAAGCTGGGTGTGATCTTTGCAAGAGTATAACTACACTCAAAGTTCATTTGAACTCAACTCCAGCAGTAATAATTATGATAATAATGATAAACTTGATGAGTCTCTAGAAGCAGATGCTGATTCACTTACAATGAGGTCAGAGCAGTGGGTCAGTGATCACCCAGCGCTGCTAGAGATGAGTCAGCACCTTGTTCAAGAAGAATCTGAAAACTTGCCCTGTCTGTTAATGTTTCCAAATCAATACACTTCTGATTTTGTATATCAACACTATGAAGTCCTGGCCCCTGTAAGTATCGACAGTTGGCTAGACAATCATTATTATTGTTTATTTAAGATACAGTATTCCCAGTTCTGTACACTTGGATGTACAGAACTGTCCTTGATGATAAGGAATTACCACAGGTACTTTGCACAGCATCCTAGAGGGACTGGTAACAACACATTAGTCATGATCTCTTATCATGTTCATACCCAGTGCTGCTGTGGTTTTCCCCCTTGGTTTGTAGCATGTAGCTCATATGTCTACTGTATGTTAGATAACTGACACAGCAAAGTGTTCATTTACTTCCACAGCCTTGTTCAATTTCAGGCTACTCATTTGTAAAACATGCGTGCTGTATCTTTTCTGAAACTCACTGACCTCCCTCTTTCTGTCTCCCTCATCTTTTTATCTCCCTCGATCCCCGTCTATCTTTCAACCGCTGCTTCATCTGCTTTTCCTCCTTCCCTCCCTCCTTCTACCACCTAGTTCCAGGCCGTTAAATGAGTGGGCTTATCTAAGCCTAATTGGTTTAAGGGCAAACAGAAATAAGCAATGGCTCTGTAAGTAGGGGAGAATTACTGCTGCTGTTGGCAAGAACCAATCCGCATATCACGGAGAGCGTGAGCAGGGAGAAGTGAGGAGGGAGACAAGAGAGGCAATGGAGAGATTAGTGGGGAGAATTATGGAGGACAGAGTTGGATAGAGAAATAAGGTGGGGTAAAAGTAGGTGTGGAGGAAGAGAGACAGAGAAAAAGGTGAAGAGGATTGGGAGAAATGGAGAGAGAAAATAAATGAGGGTGAAACACAGCAGTGCACATGCTTCTTTTTCTAATGGCATGCAAATCCCCTTCTTCACTCTCCTCTGTCTTAGCCCAGTGCTTTGGGTCTGACTACCCCTCCACCTCTGTTCAGTAACTTGTCGGCAAGTGCATTTCTGTTTGCAGATATTATGTCTTCATGTGTGTGGGATTGTGTGTTTGTGTCAGTGTGTATGTGTGTGTCCAGACTTTAAATCCGACAGATTCAAAAGTTCTATAATCAACTTTACACTTCATTAAACTCTTTCGTTCCTTCAACACACTTCACGGAGAAACACAAACACACAACTTCACATTGCAACACACACACACACACACACACACACACACACAACGAGGCACACTCAAGCTGTAGCTCTAAAAATCATTTTTCTATTATGTCCAGCTGTCTCACAACTATTCGCCCATTCTTTCATTCCATAGCTCATCAGTTCATCAATGATGTGTGCTGTGTTTACTGTGAGTGCATGCACATGTGGGGAGGTCAAATAAATCATTCAATTCATCACAACAGTGTGTCCATATGGTCATGCCTGCCCCTCAATCTTAAGTTACAAACACATACACACATACACTCAAGCATACACACAGATCTCTGACACTTTGTGATTATTGGCTGATTTGTACTGGTAATCAGATTAAGGGTGACCACAGAGGCAGGGATAATGTGGTCAATGGCTTCACTCGCTCTCCCACACACACAAAAGGAGCTCTCACACACACAACAACAACAAAAAAATGAAAGAGCAACAGATTGGAGTTCAGATCAGTGAGGATTTTAACCTGCCCACGGGACAACCTCCTTTCAATTAGCGACCCAAACAAGGAAATCACTTTCATCCTTGTTACCGAGGTAACCCAGGGGCCATCTCCCTGCCCATCTGTTTCTTTCTCACCCCATCCTTTTAAGCCGAAATCCCACACCCTTTCCCAACCAAGGAAACATCACTCCTCCCGGCTGTCCTCCACTCATCCCTCTCAATTGACATTTCTGCTGTCATTTCACATCGGGTAAACATTTGAACCTGAAAATATCCAATCCTCTCAGAGGTAGCAATTTGGGCCCAGGCTTGGTATCCATAGCTGTGTTGAAATCTGATGAGCGCAAACAAGAAAGCCACCACTGAATTACAGAGCACAGCTGGAGCTGGGAACAGTCCAGGAGCAGAGTTGTAAATGATTAAAGAGAAAAGCTTCATGTGCGAAAACTCATTTTATTTGAGTTTCTAATTTACTTATTTATGCTTATGGGTGGTAAATACAGACAGCTGTGGGGAAGGTGGTGAGTTCCTGTTTATGTTATATTGCAAAGGATGAGCTACTGTACAATAAAATAGGAGAGGACACTATATATCTACAGCACAACTGGGATATCCATCCAGCAGCTGATGTCTGAGGCAACAGCCCAGTGTCCGGTCCCTAAGGGCCCACAGCGGAAATGAAAAACATGTTTAACTGAGGAGATATTAGCTACTAGTGGCACCACTGTTTGTCTAGATGAGGGTGTGAAAGAAAAGAAAGGACGAAATGGGAAAGATGCAGAAAGACAAAGACGGAAAGAAGGAAATGGAGATGAATGAGAGGAAAATAAATACAAAGACAGTGTGAGAAAAAGAGAAGAGGAAACCCTCTCTCTCTCTGTGTGTGTTTTTTTAAATAGTTGTTGATTTCCAACAGTAATAATAAAAAATCATAAATTTAACCCTGCTTAAAATCCACGTTAAAGAGAGACTTTCAGTCAACGCAAACCACAATCTAACAGAGTTTGTCTCTGGCAATTCAAAATGTCACACAATGATGCCCAGGGGCTTGTGGTTATAGTATTTCATATGTACAATTTAATGAAAAAACGTGACAGGAATCCTTGGAGGCTTGACAGACACTTACAACGTAGCCTGCGTTTCCCACTGATAAAAACTAATTGCTCATGGGAGAATGACAATAAAATCTAAAAATAAATCACAGTTTGTAGAGGAGACTCCTCCTGTCTTGCACAGATTTAAGTGTGAAAAACACATTTTATACCATAAATAGACCATAATTAACTACAATATATAATTAGAAACACCGTTCGAGATCAGATTTAAATCAGATAAAGTTACATCAGTGTTAAGCAGAGGAGCCGCTCCGATATAAAGGTAAAGCCACGGAAATCTGTTACGATCCACGTGCATGTCATCCCCGGGTTTGTCTACAAGCACCGCGCTGCCCGGCGCAACGCTGCGAGCATCCCCAAGGTGCAAAGCGCGTCTTAAGGGGGGAAAGAAGCGCTTCCACGTCTACGAGTATAATCCCAATTTTTTATTTACCTTCCATCGCAGAGGCTGTGATGACCAGCACGCATAAAAGCGCAAACAAATCCACTGTCATGGCAGAAGGGTAGTCTCCACAGCGTGTCCCCAAATAACCAAAGACGCACAGCGCGCGTCAAAAGAATCCCTCAGTTGTCAGTGCGGTACTCCAGCAGATAGCCTTGTGTTGTGAGTCACATTTCAAGCCGTAGTAAACAATGTGTGACAATCAGCGCAAGGGGAAGAGCGGAGTGTAGGGACTGAGGGGTGCGAGGAGCAAGGGGGGGGTGAGGAGAAGGATGGGGGGAGGTGAGGAGAGGGGGGTCGACGGAGACCCAACATTGCCTGCTCGCAGCCCCATTAGAGCTCCACGGCCAATCACCGACTGGGAGCAGAAACTCACTAACCAATCGACAGCCCGCAGCTCCGCCCACCGCGCATTGTCAAAACACAAAACTTTTCCTTGACCTATTTGAAGCGGCGTCCGCTGCAATGAAGGGAAATAGCGCCACCAGTCGGGTTACTGTGGCTACTACATCCACCCCTCAGTAAACCCAGAGCCAAGCCTATTCCCATGAGAGACGATCTGAACGGCTGTATACTTTGTTCAATGGTCTGTCAGCCTCTGGCTCAAAACAATGCTGCTGTTAAACAAGTTATCAGGCTCAGTGATATCCCATAAGGCTGTTCTCGCTCCTACTGCTCAAACTGTGTGCTTTGCTGGATAGACTCTTGACTTTGGACATTTTTCATTTTATAAAAATCTCAAAGATGTTTTGGGAAAAAAGTTAAGATTAAAAAGCTGGTTGAGCAAGTCTTTTTCCAGACCAACAGGCTGCCACCTACCATTCCACCTATGTTGACATCGGCACCATTCATTTTTCAAACTGTCATGGTCTGGCACCTTCATTCTCCCTTTATGCTCACACACACAAGTGCAAACCCCATTTTAGCCTAAACCAAAGAAGTTCTTTAATGCCATTGGTAAATTCAGCTGCACCTCCTAATGGTATTAAACAGGCGTTGCACATCAGCTCCCACCCCTTGCCCCCTGTTACCCCTTTTGTCTGCACGTGTGGTGCAACAGATGGTACACACAATAGACTTTTCCCCACAGGGACGCAGAGATCCGAGGTCTGCCTCAACAGCAGTGGAAGGGGGCAGTTGTTGCCCCGTAGCCCAGAACCATACACCTGTCTTGGGCTAGATATGTCCCTCAAATCCCTGGAGCAGAAGATTTGGGATGGAGTTGTTAATCTACAGCCTGAGTAGGCCTGGTTTTACCCCAGGCCACTGGATGGCCTAATACTTCAGTGCTGTCCCTTCACAGCACACTGGCCCAGATACTTTTTACCTGCTTTACTTTTTATGGGTTTAATGAATGGATCGAACAGAGGGGCCTTGAAAATATTGTCTAGCTTATGAAATAAATGCCTTTATTTTACAGCAAAGCTAGTTTGTGTTCACCCTAAAGAGGCCACACTTCATTCTTAAATATGTGCAGTTTTATTACCCCCCCCCCCCAACAAGCCTAAACTGTTTTCACCACATAAATCTTTTGTGCCCCTTTGCGATTCAACTCCTAACCTTTACAATGACAAAAATCAAACACATTGTAAATGAAAAGTGACTCACTTAATAAATGGTTGTTCCAGTTGTGGCAAAGGCCAGCAGATGAACTGGGGCAGACACAGTGCTTTGGGAGCATCAGGCAGCGGTTGCTAACTTGGGAAAGCAGTTTGATGAGAGTATTTGTCATTTTTAATGGTGTGGTGCAGAGTGCCGCTATAGTGTGACATGGCACAGCACAGCATGGCCCCTGGTACTGGCCGGTTTGTAGGCTTCTCATAGCCACCTGGCCTTATTTGTCACCAGGCCAATCATCATCACCTATGACTCCACGGGTCATCTCCAAATACAGGAGCAGCACAGAGCAATCTGTCCCTGTTTGCTGTCCACACCCTGAGGGGGAGGAAGGAAGGAAGAGCATGAGGGGAGGTAGAAACAATAGCACTGCTGCTGTAGCACATCCTGCCTTACAATGCACACAGACAAACACACGCATACGATAACACAAATGTGCGTGCAGTTCACCCCGTTCACCCACACAGCACTCACACATGATCCACACAAAGCCACACAAGCACCAGCCTACTTCAACTCAAGAGCCTCAGTCCAACACCAACACTGAGCCCAAACAAATTGCAGAGAGCCTCTCATTCTCTCTGTGGCCTGATTTTTTCTGTGTGGTTAAGCTCACAAGTGCATCCCAGTTCTATTTTCCTTCATTCCTCCATTCCTCCATTTTTCTTTATTCAAGACCAGGTACGAAGCAGAAAAAAATGCAGCCTCACCAAATTGTACTTTCTCCAGCTCTGTGTTTGATTAAATGTATTTTTTCCCCCGTTTTCTTGCATTCTGCAAGCGGACCCTAAATTTACTGCACTTTTGACCTGTAAACATTCAGCCAGCGTCTGCCTCTCCATGACCAATGTGCCGTGACCTTTACATTTTTCCTCTGTGTCTCCTGTTTCCCATTTGGATGCTTGGAAGAAAAAAAATCCCAGTTGTTCTGCTTTTATTTTTTCTTTGTTTTATTTTATTTTGATGGAGTCAGGCAGAAAATACAAAAAACGTTATGTGTGGTTCACTCAGAATGCTGACAACGACATTAAGAACAACAGAGTGTACCTGCTGTTCACAAGGAAGACCTTTTTGGATGAAAAAGTGGAGTGCACTGTTTACTGAGACGCTCTCATTATTTATAATTGTGTTACAGGGGTGTATATGTGAGGTATAGTTGGTGACAAGCAGACATACGTGCCAGAGAGAGGTGGGTGATTATGATGATACAGAATGAGAAAGTCATATAGGAAGGGAGAGCGGTTTCCAACAGAGCATGGGAAACTGGGAAGGTTTGTCTGGTGATGAATATGAATGCATGAAAATGAAATGCCTAAGTCAATACAGAGACAGTGCAGGGACCCAGGTGACAGAGGAGTGCAGTGCTACACCCACCCTGGGGGGATATACTGGTTATTAGGCTGGGCTTTAGCTCCATCCATCTTCACGAGTCTGGGTGCCAGCCATTGACAATATGAGTACAGAGCCAGAGCTGAATACAGATGTGCTCTGGACCAGTGTTCCCCAAATAGAGGGTCAGGACTCACCAGTGAGTCCCAGCCACAGTTGTACTTTCTGGGTCACAACTCAAGAGACATGATGGAAAATAGGTTCATTGTCAGGAGGGTGGTGGTGTTGGGGAGCATGAGGTTGGTTAAGTTTAGTTCGAAATGTATTTTTTACAGGCTGCACAGTCACAAACCAACCTTTTTGGAGTTACAGTGCAAAATACAAGCAAACGGATTTTCTTCAGTTGAAATGACTGAAAATGTAGATGTGGAAAAGCTGTAAAAAAAAAAAAAATAACCAGCCAGATGCATTTGACCAGACCTTATAAAAAAGTTTGAAGGTTAGTGTTACACTTGTGGTAAAAACTTGTATAAGAAATAAGATGTTTTCCAAGTTTCAAGAGTAGAACGAGTATGTGACAGTAGGTCAGACATGGAGACGGGGCAGGAGCTAAATACAGCACTCTCATTAATCTGCCAATGATGCCAAGACTGATGGTACCTGTCCCTGGCTATGAGCACACGGGCACTTCAGAGACATTCATTGCAATCCAGTATTACAGAAAGAAGCATTTGCCAATGCAGAATATATCTGAATTACACGAACAAAAGAGACTATTGTTTATGTTTTTGTGTGTGAAAGTGGGGGAGAGAAGAAGGATTAGACTGCGTTCCCCTGTACAGGGATGCAGTGAAAGTATTATTTGTTTTAAGTATGGCATTTTGATTAATAAGTCGTTAGCTCACTTTTATTCTATTCAAGATTCAAGCACTTCAGTTACCATTAATCACAACAACACAAAGAGGAGATTCTTCTCAGCACTGAATGTGTAAGAGCTTCATTATAGCTTGCTTATTGTCAAGTGTGTGAACTCACGTGTGTGTGCGTGAGACAGAGAGACTGCAAATTCATGTGCGAAATGCTATGCTCCCGGTTGTATTTACTCTTTTTGCATGCATGCACGAAGTGTGTGGCACGTGTGGTGTGGCTGACTCCAACACAGAAAGATGGATAATAAATTGGTGCCTCCCCCTACTCAGTCACTCCATGCTATGTCAGCTGCCACAGGGTTTTTTCTGTTGCAGACAGTGTTCTAGCAGCAAGCGTCCAATGTGTCAGCAGTCCCCAAAACAGTGCGAAAATCACACAAAATCATGCAGCTCCAACATTCACAATCATGCACCGAACTTATAACATCTTTCTGATTAATTATTTATCTCGATGGCTATAGTGATTAGGTCATATCCATTTCCTCCTGACAGGGATCTCTAATCACACATGAGGTTAATGGGGTTCTATTCACTCACCCAGTTTGTTTCACTTGCAGCATTTAAGAAAGTTTCCTATTAACCATGCGGCCTCAGCCTCTTCTGGTGTAATACACCATTCAAATTATGCACCAACCTTTTCCACCCTTTATAAAAGAGGCGCCTTGACAACAATAACATTTGACACATGGTAAATTGTTTTTTGTATCCCTGAACATGTAACCATGAGCTAGTCAACGGCAGAAGCTCATAAAGTAGTTTTCTGGCAACAAAAGCAACATTTAGGAGGAGGACTTGTTAATAAGGAAAAAACAAAACTAGCCTGACAGCTCATCACTTTGTGTCAGCTCCCAGTGACAGCCTATCCAACTCATTCTTGTCTAGTTGTTTGTTTCACAGGGGACACCATCAAAATGCATCCCTCCATCTCCTCCGACCTATCTTTTTCTCCTCTCGCTGGCCTGTGACAGATAGTTCAGTACAATCTATCAACCTCAGTCAGGGCCAGTCCTTCGTGGAGCCCCATATGGACAGAAGGCGCATACACACACAGACTCATCCATGAGTCCGTCACGCTAAATGGGATAAACATCTGGCGGTGGAGAGAGAGAGAAAAACTGAGGTCAAATCAATCTGCCCTCTGTCTGCCGTACACTGATCCCCTGTCATAGGCTGACCTCTGCAAAACCCAGCAAATGAGACTCCAGTGCTGCATTTGAATACAAAAAGCATAGCACTTCTTCAATCTGGCTTGAGCACAGTGGGTGAGAGTGTACTTCCCAACAGATGAACTCACCGGGCGACTGAAATGTCCATTAACTTCAGTGATACTAGAGGGAAAAGGTGAGGATGATTGGATCGAGTGAAACAATAAGGAAAATGGGATTCTACCGGCAGAAATGTGTGAATGTGTTTTATTACACATTTACATTTGAATTGCTCAACTGGAATAATTGCAATAAAAAAAAAATAAAAAAAACTTCATTTGAATTACAGATTTAAGTATGTGTGGTTTAACTTGCATTTTTAAAAAAAGCTGAATTTGAATGTCATCATTTGGAATTTCACAAGTGTGTAACTGAATTCCATTAAAACTGAATGGGAAATTGTGAAACTGAATCCATTCGTTCTGCAATTGTATTTGATTTTCACTGAAGATTTTGTCCATTGTACACATTTAGTTCTCATTAAATTCAGTTGTTGACAAAGCTGGAGCTCATGCAGATTCATAAAAGCCCTTTTCATGTTTTTGAATAGTGATCCTCCTGCTAGCACTGGCAGATTGTGACGCCTCAGGTAATGTCATTCAGATTTTGGTTTCCCATGCAAAATAAACATTATGAATTCAAATTCAGCTTTTAATTCAATTTGATCAGGTCAAATTAAAATATAAATAATTAACATTCAGTTGCTAGTGACACATGCAGTATCTTTTCATATTCATCTGCCATGCTCTTTTAACAACACTAACAAACTAGAAGCACATAGGTACAATAGCAGCCCCATGAGGCTGGAATAATAAATACACACCAGAACAAAAATGAAGACACAAACATATCACAAGTGAGCAAGAATTAGTCTAAATAAAGACAATACAGGGATGAAGAAGTGAGTAGTGGATATGGTAGGAAGAGAGAAGTTCTGCTGTAGCTACACATGTTCTTCAAAAACAGCAAAAACAAATTCTTAAGCATTCTGAACAAGCCAGTTGTTATTCTAAAGTAAAAGGATCAACAGAGACATCGTACCTGAAGCTGTTCTGCTCGTCAGTGTCACTTTCCCACTTCCCTCTTCCTGCAGTCCTTCCTGAATCACCTTTCACAACACAGGTTCCTCATTTTTCACCTCCAGCTTTCGTCTCTCCAGTGCCTCCCGTATGTCACGCCTGGTTGTTCATTGTTTTTCACTCTTCTTCAGCTTTTTCTTTTTTAGCTAAGAAGACCAAGCTTTTGTGTATGTTTCTATAAGGATAAACACACAAATGTAGTTCATGGCAGAAACCAAATCATGTTTAGGTCAAGGTTATTAAACAGTTCTAATATTCATGCTTGATTAGTTATGTTACGATGCAAATGTCACCTTTTCTCATATTAACTCACTGATGAGAGAAACTGAGTGGAAGTAAATCTGTTTTTTCCACTGGACAGAAACCTCATCTTAAATCATCTTTTTCTGGCTGACTGCCTTTTTGGAAGAACTCTATGTCTCATGATGGGTTACTGAATATAAATTGTTAAACATTTCAAGGTATTAACTTAACATAGCCTACAAAAAGGTATCGGAGCTTTAGAAAAAAAATATGAATTAATAACAGGAAAAAGTAGGCTGGCCAAGTGAGGCACTGCTGAATTGAGGTCAGCGGAGAAAATCGTTCTCTGGTTTCTGTGTCTGTCTATTTGTCCGTCAGCTCAGTGAAGATGGTTAATGGCAACAGTGTAAGCGGTGGAACTTCGCAGCTGAAGCTCAACTGAATTGTGGTGTAGATTTTTCAGCAGGTTTCATCCAGGATGAACATTTGTGTGTCAGGTTCTAACAAAGCTTTTCCATCTCGTTTATTTTGAATCCTCATAAAAGTCAGGGCAAGAGCAATATTGAAAATATTGACACTATATTTTTGTTTAATAAGTTCAAGCAACACAACGTTCAAACAGTAATATCCTTATATTTGTGATAAGAACTGAACAGATTTTTGGATGGAGCTCTCAATAATGGCAGCTCTCCCAGCATTTTATTCTTTTTATTAAAAAAAAAAAAAAAAACATTATGCCCTTAATATGTCAAATTATTTTGCACATCTCACACTGTTTGCTCAGTGTTTACTAATAGGTTCTAATTTATTTTCATGTCAGGCACAAATTTACCTTTGATGCACATGATGTCTTTTGATGCACATGGTATTAAAACTGATATAAATATTTCATAACAACGTTGAGGGTGATGGGTTAAGATGTTTGTAGAGAAGTTATAAACTACCCAAGACTGTTTGATCAACACTGTTAGACAGAATTTGTTATTTCTTTATGTTTTATTAAGAACTGAAGTCTTGAGAATACTGAATAAAAAACAAGAGCAACCTTTTCACCACGAGTGAAAAGAAAAGAAATAAAGATATAACCTACAAAGCAATTATCTCTTTTAAAATAACATATTCCTGAACTCAGCTGCTTTTCAGCTTCATATTAGTAATTAAAACTATAGTGTTGGTGGCCATACAAATGAAAAATGAGCTGCCACAAGGTATCGCTCACATAAATTGGTGGGAGATAACCATAACTGATCTGAAATTCTTAAAATAAAAACGTGAATAGAAAAAAATGTAAATGGAAACATTCTTCCTGGGGATTCAGTGGCAATGAGAGAGTAGGAAAGAAGTAAAACAGACTGTAACTAGGCAGAATATAAATATGACATGATAATTTCTACCAGTTTCCCCCATACTATACCATATACTAGGCTTTGACCTAGTTTTACTTTCTCTTTTACATTTAAGGACTACGGGGAGATAACATAACATTTCCTGGATGGACCCTCCCATCAGTATCTTGTGTTGTCATTTAAACATTCTGGCCTTACATTGTTTCTTGTGTGTGGTGTGGATCATTTACAACTCCTGTTGTGTGGTGAAAATAAAAAACATTCACATGTATGAGTCAGTCAAATGAGTATTCTTGTTGTGACAATACTCCGACCTATGATTCAACCTAAATGCTGATGTGTGGTTTGTGAAAAAAATGTTGAAAATAAGTCTGAGATAGTTTGTAATAGTATCAGTTTATCCATGAAAATGCATTTGTGTTTTATATTGTTTCACTTCATTTGTCATACTCAGTGAGTAAAAGCAGATGATTATCTAACTTGTGAAACAGGAAAATGAATTGTCATATTTTGTATCTGTCCAATTTTGGATTGCACTGCAGGGATCTGACTGGTTGAAGACAAAATAATACAATAATACATAGAGATAAAGTGTAAAATAAAGTGTAAAACAAAACTACATATTGCTTTTTGAGGGTTGCATAAATTGTCCCAAAACTGTTTGTACATGATGATGTAGGATGAAAGTTGTCAAGTAGATGAATTAAAATGCCAAAAAAAACACTTACTAAACAAACCTCTTATTGAGATAATTACCTCATGGACAAGTGAGCTACTCTCTAAATTTGTTTTAGTAAATAATTCAAGTTTTTACCTTCATTTAAAACCAGATCAGACCATTTCTGTTTCCTTCAAACTGAATAAGTCTGCAGTTGTCTTCTTGTTTTTGTCTATTTTGTATGTACTCAGCCATACAGGCAGTTTCAGTTTTATTTGAACCAGTTTCCAGACACCCATTGTTGAGATTTATGTCACCAGTCAGTGAATAGAACTTGTGGAAGAGTTGTGAGTCTCACAGCGATGAAAAATGTTACCTAAAAAATTCAACAAAACCCTTCCCTGAAACAATTCACCAATGTGGAATATTTTCATTGCAACCATGCTAACAAACAAGTCTGTTCTCAAGTCTGTTTTTTTTTTATCATATTCACATATTTTATTAATATTATTAATCATACCTTTTTAAGTTAGTGTAGGGAGAACAACACAAGGATACCGCTCAATAATAGTGGATGTAGTTTTGCAGTTTAAACTGCAGCTCCTGTACTTGAAAGTCTCAATGTGTCTGTCTTTTTAAGGAAAATTAATATCATTATCTGAGTCTGATTCGTTTTAATTAAAGTTGGGTTTGTTTTGCATAGTCATCTCTCATTAAATGTTCTGCCAGCTGAGCAATGTAATTCATGAATACTTTTTGGTTCTTGATTCAGTTGTTGGGATTTTTTCAGTTTCCCTCTTTGGGATTGGATTGTATTCTGTGTTAAGTCACAAAACTCTGATTAAAAAGATGGATCTTAAGATCTTCTGTACAATGTTCATATGTAAAGTGTATGGGTAGCAGACAAATAGAAATAATGATAAATAATGACAAAACGAAAGGATTCATAAAAAGGTGCATAAGTCAAAAGAGCAGTGCTCAAATCTTTTTGTTTGGAGGAGTGAAATTGTAAAATTATACTTCGCATGGACAACACACTTGGCCATCTATTATTTAAGTAATGACCTCACTCAACATGCACACACACAACAGTTATGCATTCAGCTCACATGCAAACAAACAATAGCACCGAGTTAACACAATGACCTTCTGATATTAACGTTGACCTTTGAAAGCAATCTTTCCTCCCAGCATGCTTCATCAGATCAATAAACAGTGCTGCCAGGTGATGCTTAGAGCATTATCGGCCTGTTGCAGGCTCAGTGATAGGGCACCCACCCACCCACCCACCCACCCACCCACCCACCCACACACACACACACACACACACACACACACACACAGAAATGTAACAGAGCCAAGTCAAATGATAAATGTCAAAATCTCGTGCTGCACACAGCCTGTGTATTATAATAGTAATTATGTTTGTAACTCACACACACACACACACACACACACACACACACATTATCACTCAGCATTGACTTGTGGACCATTACTCATTATTAATCACTGTTTTGTGTTTTGTGCCTAAAAGCAATGAGCACAAGTGAGAAAAGCAATTAACAGCTCCCAGCCCCATCTCTCACACTCCACTACTCTTTTCCTACATTTTTCTCTTTTTCTTTTTCTCATTTTGCACTCTCGTTTTTAGTCGACACTCCTGCCACATAAACGCTGATGGCTCAGCCATGTCTCTGTCCTCGGTTCAACCTCCTTATCCAATCAAAAGCAGACCCCATTACCACACAGTTTCCTAGTCAATGATTTCTCATTTAGACCACATTCCCCAGATCCTCAGCTTATTGAGGGCTTGATGGATGACCTGTCAAATATGCACTGTGTGTGAGTGTGTGTGTGGTTGGGGGGGTGACTTATGCAACCCTGTGAGGACACATGACAGGTGGAATGAGAACCTAGATTTAAAAGGCCTTTGAGTAGGAGTCCCCCAGCTCTCCCATTTCCTAAAAAAATGTAAATCTTTCTGTGTGACAGCATCTTCATCAAGTGCTTTTTTGTGCAAGAAACAAAGAAAACTGTATAAATGATAAAGAGTAGGTTTAAGTAAGTAAGTAAGTAATATCTATTTGTACAGCACTTCTCAAAAAGAGAACCCACAAAGTGCTTCACAGGGTTAAAGTATAGGACAATAAACACATACATTCAATGATACAAAAATAAAACACAAAAATGGGCAGCCAGTACAGAGCTGAATCACAGGGTACAGTCAGGGAAAGCCTACCTGTGAGTTTTCAGGAGCTTCTTAAAGCACTTAACAGATTCTGCAAGTCTCAGATTCTGTAGGAGAGCGTTCCACAGTCTGGGCACAGCAGACTCGAAGGCTCGGTCACCTCTTGTTATTAGTCTGGTGCGGGGGGACTACCAGCAGACCAAGATCAGCAGAGCTGAGGAGCCCTAGGAGGAGCATACATATGTAGCATTTCAGATAAGTGCTCAGGTGCCTGATCATGAAGGGCTCTATAGGTAAAAACAAGAATTTTAAACTGAACCCATTAGCTAACAGGAAGCCAGTGTCAGGAGGCCAAGACAGGGGTAATAAGCAGTTTTTAGTTGATTTGGTCAACAGCCTGGTAGCAGCATTCTACACCAGTTGAAAGAAGCTACAGAGGTTTTGCTGAGACACAGAAAAAGAGAATTACAGTAGTTCATGCGTGATGACACAAAGGCATTGATGATCATTTCCTGTTGGTCATGTAATACAGCAGATCTGAGTTTTGAGATATTTTTAAGGTGGAAAAAAACATGTACGGGTCAACACTTGGATGTGTTTGTCAAAATGTTTTTTTCAGTTCAATTTCTCAGGCTAGAGCGGATATTTGAGACCTAAGAGCCCATACAGCTAGCCACACTAGGAGCAGTACCGCCAGGGGCAACAATCAGGACATCAGTCTTAGCAGTATTAAGTTGAAGGAAGTTGTTGACCACCCAGTCATTAATTGCAAACAAGCAGTCGTGTGATAAGTTCAGACAATCCGTTGTATCAGGGTAGAAAGAAACATACAGCTGAATATCATCTGCATACATGTGATATGAAATACATTAAACCTGCTTGTAATGTTGCCAAGAGGAGGCATATACAAAGTAAATGAAATAGGACACAAAACTTAGCCCTGAGGCACCCCACAAGCTATTGGGACAGACTCAGGCATAAAAAGACCAGCTTCTGCAGCGATGCTTCTATTAGGCAAACCAGTCATGGGCCCTGCCTAAATAGTTAAAACCTATCTAACAGGATGTGGTGATCAACAGTATCAAAGGGTGCACTAAGGTCAAGCAGCACTAGGACAGTACATTTACCAGTGTCAGAGGCCATCATGATGTCATTAGACACTCTATGAAGTGCTGTCTCAGTGGCAGTGGAATGCTTCTGACGGTAACTGGATTTAAATTTGTCAAAAGCAGTCAGACCTTTGAAATGTTTTAATCCACATATTTGATATAAATTATAACCTTATCTCACACACAGAGATGAATTTCCTGTTTTTCATTATGCAAGCAGAGCAGTCCAAGGATTATTTAATTTATCTGACAGAACTGAATGAGCTCTGCTTTTGCACAAAAATGTAAATCATCAATAAACCAAGTGCTCTGAATTGTTGGTCAAAATCACATCCATTTTATTGCATTTTCTGGCACATAACTAAATATCAATACTGTGGCAGTGTGATAATATTACTGGTGAGAGAGAGAGTTGGTCTCTATCTGGTTAACAGTTGACATGAGGACAGTTTGAGTATCAAATTTCCAAGTCAGTGTTTCACTCTCTGCAGAGACTGAATAAATGCAGTGATTACACAGCCTTTCTTTGGCTATAGCAGGAGGTAACCCTGAAACTGTTAAATTCCCAGTAAATGTTTCGTGAATGCCATAGAAACCACAAGAGGTAGAACTAAACCGTCACTCAGGTCTACTCATTTATAAAGTTTCACATTATAAAACATTATTTCTGCTTCACTATTTGCGTCTGCTTCTTGCAAATGTCATGTAATGAAGCATTGCCAACTTTATTCTACCTGTTCACCTCGGGGTTTAAAGCCTGAAAAAAAATACATGACCCTCTTTTATTGTCCCCTCAGATAAGCAAAGGGATGAGTTCTACAAATCAGGCTCCATCCTGAGCCTCCAACCGAACTCCAGGAGCAACATGACAACTGAGAATGTCAGGGGTCAGAGGTCATGATGGATTGTTTCAGGGCACACAAGATGGGTAAAGTCCCATGGGTCGCTCAAATGTCAGCTGCAAAAGTGCAAGTCCAAGCTGCTGGAAAAGTGTGTTGACACTGAAGCATTTGTGTTAATTACAGAATGTGTTGTGTTGTGGTTTGTTTCCTTGTGTACACAGCATGAGGAAAGCACGCCTGTTGATAGAGCTCTGCCACTTCCCAGCGCTGAGTGAAAACATGTCCTGTGGTGCCACACAACACTTGATTTACCACTGCACTCAGACATGTGGCATGGCCACAGCGCCACCTGGCCTTCGACATAAGTCACTGCAGTTAAAGATGACTGATGGAGGACTTATCCTCTAACTTGTTAATGTTAATGCAGTCTGCCAGTGGTGAAAACCTCGTGGAAATTCTGAAGCCAAGAAAATCAATTCTAATGTATTTTTAATGTGGAAAGTAAATAATCATTCATTCTGTCATTAGCACTAAATCTCTCAGAGTGATAGAAAGCATGCTTTCCTATTAATCTATGGATTTAACTTTCTTTAAATTTACTTTTAAGTTAGTATCGCAATTCAACAACATCATGGTTCCGTATTGCCTTTTAAAAATTCAGTTTGTGTTTCTCCATCGTCACACACAACATACTGTTCTGAAGGTGCTTAGGTGTTGAATGTAGTCTCATTAAACATGGTCAGTAAATTGTAGTGTCAATAAAAGCTATAAGTGAAGTGTATGTACTGGTATATGTACATTTTTCTAATATCTCTCAGTGGTAGAGACTCAGAACAGCCTCTGCTCTGTGTGTGTGTGTGTGTGTGTGTGTGTGTGTGTGTGTGTGTGTGTGTGTGTGTGTGTGTGTGTGTGTGTGCGTGTGTGCGCGCACATGTGTGTGTCTGTGTGTGTGTGTGCGACATAATTGAACATCAAACTGCGAAACAACTCAAAGTAAAAAGGTCATGTGTATTGTTTGTATATGTGCTCTGACCAGCTCCTTGTCTTTAATCTGAGACTTTGAGGCTATAGAGGCAGCTAATGTTCTGAAATGTTGCTTGAAAATGGCCTTTGAAAACAATTTGGTTTCATCACTTTGAATGAATCCTTGTTTAATGTCTGGGGTTATGTTTACTTATTGCCTGTGTGTCATTTTCAGGTTTTAATATCACTTTAAATATGTATGTGGGTGAGTTCTTGTTTATATGTCTGTTCAGTTGTATTTCTTGTGTCATCTTTAAAACCTCAAAATCCAGTGTTTTATATAGTCTATAAATCCTACTCCTGTGAAAACTGGCAACATTATCTCTGTCTCTTGTGAAATCTAAGTGTGACGCATCAACCATCCAAAAATATGACTATCTACCGCAAGATTGTATCGAAACTAGAGAGGGTAACATCTACCCCTACTGGTGTTAAACAGGAACATAATTCTCGGCAAAACTGTGGAATTACATTAAATGATAATATAGATTCTGACTCTGCCTGTATTTAATAGACAGTGCTGATCTTAGCCTTATTTTCAACAAAGAACCCTTTCAACTGCTGTATAAATGAATGACTATAATAGAGAGAGATAGAACAGAGACATAGACATAGAAATGAGATTTTAAACTCACTTTATTTATCTATATCTTTATTAGTCCACTTGATTTTATATGGATTAATCATCTGTGAATAAACCACCAGCTATTAAATATAACTGTTCAACATACATTGAAACTACTATACAGATGTTCTGGTACCAAGGACACATCTTTTAACTTAACTTCAACTGTTTTCAGGGTCAGTCTGAGAGACAGAGATCAGAGCTATTGAGTAAAAACAACTTTTAAAGTGTAATATTTATATGTCTTGTAATGTCTGCATTGTTATAACTAGTGATAAAATATGAGTTCAACACAACTTGTCAGGAGGGAAAAGGAGGGAAAATGAAAAATTCATCACAATTTCTAAACTAGAAAAAAGAAAAACTTAAAACAGCCCCAAACCAGTGTGGGACCGGAATTCAAATAGGTTCAGTAAATGTATGAGTGTCAGACAGTTAACTTGTCTCAAGTGTGCAACTCTGGGACTGAACTTTGTGACACAGTTGTAGTTCAAAACTTCAGTCACTAGAGGTCGACAGACATGAGGCATGACTTACATTGAAGAAATGGGCTGTCTGAACCTCATGGGGGCTGTAGATACTTTTCGGGAAGAGCAATAAAGGAAACATGAGCCAGATGTAATCTCTGAATCTCTCCTCTGAGTCAGAGAGAGTTACAGTAAAGAGAAGCAGGAAAGGTGGAGGAAAGAGAGAGTGAGAAAGGTGATGACATGCAAAGAGCCTGGGTTGGCTTCAAACCCATGCAGGCTCTTTGCATGTCTTCTCCAGACTGTTGCAATAAAAACTTATGGCTGATCATTTCTGACAAGGCCATAGCTACCATGCTGTGTCAAACACTTGTTTCCAAAAATGTCAATTATACTCAATTGTGCTACAGTCAGTAAATGTAAGCTAACATCACTGTGCTTCCTTTGTATCTGAAGCCTCTTAGCTGATTTCATCTGTTCATTTATGTTATTGGTGTAAAGTAGAAATTCTCCCAAGGGGAAATCACAAAATCACAGATTCTTACTGTCAAAATGTCTGCCTGCTATTATAAAGACCCTGTGACATTTTTTTTTCTTTGCTAATGTAATGAAACTTAATTTCCACTGGGTGGCAGTATGTACATATGCACTGTACAAATTGAGTTAGAACTGGAGCTGGGAAAGCTTTTGGTTATTTGATCCATCTCATATTCAGTCATCTGACAGAGGCAATGATGTGAAGCCCTTGATCTCTAATATAAGCACTGATGTCAAATTATATAATAACTCAGGCTGCTCAATACAAGAGCGAGAGAGAAACACACGGGGAGCAGGAGGCTTTAGTTCAATTACAGAGCAGATCAAAGAGAGAAAGGTGAGAAAATGTGTTTAATGGGCCAAAAGGCAAAAGAGGCACATTTGCTGCCATGTAGGGAAATTTAAACAGAGAACAGGCTGCCTCTTAGTATTTTTGGCTGAACTTCCAGACTTGACGCTGGTGTTAAAAAAGGCAGGGGGATCTTTCTCTTTGAATTTTCGACATGAAAAGCTGTGTGTACTCTTTGGGGTAATCCAAATTCAAATACATGGGATAAAGCAGCAGAGACAATAGGATAACTCCTCCAAACACCATGTTTATCTCACCAAACATTCACCGTAACGTGGTGTTAAAAGATTTGGTAGGTTTAACCATGGCACCTGCTGCCAAGGAGAGAATGAAACAGAAATCCAATTTTCTCCACTGCTCTAGATATTACTTTTTTTTTTTTTTGGACTAATTTAGCTACCCAGTGAGTTGCCCTAATGCTGAAATGGAACTATAATTCAAAAATTTTTATCTATTGTGTCTTTACCCTCTATTCCTTTTCTGAGAATTACACATTTTAATAGGTTTTATAAGGCAGTAAGTACACAAATGTGGTATCATGGTACCACAAGACATGATGGAACCTTAACGCAAAAGGCAGTTCAAGGTTTACTGAGCTGAGGAGATTTTTATTGACAAGTGTTATTTGAAATACGGAGACCTTGTAAGGTTGTGAGGCAGTCACTCATAAAAGCGCTGTGAACTAAAGGGCAAGCTAAAAAGCCAAAAAAAAAGGCTGAGAATAACTTGTGCATTCTGCGTGGTTATATACGCTGAGTACAAGACAAGGTGAAAAGCCTCAGACATAATCGATAGCTGAGAATGTGAATGTGTCTGTGTGTACATGAGCAGCTCCTGATGGGAGAAGACTGCAAAAATGATTAATAGTTTCAGTGGAATTCAATGCACCACAGTCACTTTAAATGTAAACATCTCTCGCCGAGACATTGAAAGGATGAATTGTTAAATTTATTTGGGCACTGTATGAGTTTGTCTTCAAATTCTCACATTGTCACACCAAACAGATGCTGTGAGCATGCAAACAAGGTCGATCAACAAGGACACACTCAGGCTGTTCTGGTGCTGTTTAGAAGCAGAGACAGTTTGAGATTTAATGTAATTCAGTATTCATAATCTTGGTCAAATATTGCTGCCCTGACCTGACCAGCAGGTGAATGTTTTCGATTTTATTTTCTCCTATAGTTTGTAACCTGATGACAGAAGTGGAAACATGGCTGCCACTGCTGTGCCAGCACAAAGTTCTATGCTTCTGTATACATATTTGAAACAGTTTGTAAATGACAGCGCTGCGTGTGTAAAGTGAGGAATTTCAACCTCCTGGAGGATCATGGTCAAGTACACCTTGTTAAAAACCATCCTGAGGGGGATGATCATTTCATTGTCTACACACAAACAAGACAAAGCACTTAGAGTGCTCTGAACATGTGGCAGTTTTTTTTTTATTCCTGTGCAGCAACACCACACAGCAGCTGTCACCTCTGACATCATCACCAAAACACATTGGCCCGTTTTAGGTGGCAACGTGCCCCCGTTGCGTTCTGGGAAATGACTCGGACACAGGATATGGACAATTTGAAGAAAAGCAAACTCTTCCTTCTCCTAGGAAATCAAGATATATAATGGTTCTGGTCTCTCCCTCTCTCTCTCTCACACACACACACACACACACACACACACACACACACACACACACACACACACACACACACACACACACAAACACAAACATAAACATGTTGTTAAAGAAACAGGACACAGGTATGTTGAAAATCTTACAATGTATATAATTGACACAAGATTTCAGGTACAACAGCAAATGAGACATTTGTATTTTTCAACCTCTTTCTGGCATCTATCTTCACCATTAGCACAAACCCTCCATAGATTTCTGATAACAACAAAACTTAAGTAAATAAAAACAAGAACATTAAAAGTACTTTTTTTTTCCTCATAAATTGGCACCTTTCAGAAATGCCTCCCATTCTCAACTCAGTGTAGATTTTTTTTTCTTTTTTTAAACAGATGGATAATCAGCTTTGCATTCTTTTGCCACCTATTGTATTAAATGAAGGCAGGATTGAGGCACACACACTGATTTGAGATCAGTGCCTTGGACAGACCTGTATCCCGCTTCCCTATTACTCAGGGGCTTTGTGTTTATGCTGTTTCACCTTAGCTGAAGAGGAGACATCTCGCTGGGCCATATCTATCTGCATACACACATCGGCAATCAATAGTCATTCCTGGGAGGTGTTGACTCGTGTACTGATTGACCATCTTGTGATGTCTTTGTGCAGACACTGCCATTTATTGGCGTCATAAAAGTGCAGGTTTTATAAAAGGGAGGGGTGGGGGGACTTTGAGCAACAAATTAATGAGATCAAAAGGTAAAGGAGGAGAGAAGAGGGGTTGTGCAAATTTCAGCCGATGACATTGTGAGGCAGTCATTGAAACTGAAGTTATGAGTCTAGAGTCGCACGTCATTTTTGAATTGGAATGTCACCATTACAGTTGGAGTCATTTCTCATTCTTTACAGGGCATATTTCTTTTTTTCTGGAGGGTCCATGCCAAAAGTTTTTATTTAAAATTTGTCATTTTCCCCGGTTGAATGTTTAATGTCATTGTTGTTGTTTTTGTTTGTTTGTTTGTTTTTTAATCTTAAAATTGACCCCAACCTTATACAAAGTGTCAAAGGCAGTCACAGGCAGATTTCTTAACCAGGGACTAACAGAAAGACGCACACATGTACACAAATACACATACGTACAGAGCAACGAAGCATTCATTAATAAAGCATGTCAAAACAGAAGATGCCATCAAAAGTATCTGTCAGGTAACACATGACAACAACCTCACCCATTTTCAGAGCAATTATTAAGAATCTAACAGATGTGTTTCTCAGACTTTGACAGAGACGCTAACTACTTAGTTGGATCTGCAGAACCATCAGATGTCTGCTGTATGTAGATTTTTTTTTCACAACATGAAATTATAGTGGATTGTCCCAATGTGCATCTGAAGAAATGATGTAAGCATGTCAATCTATATCCTCCATATTCCTTTTCTTTGTCTTATACAATACTGACAAGTACAGGTACCATCGATACAGACTGGGAGTTATAACAATAGTAGGCTGAAAATGCCGTTTTTGAAAAATGAGCTTCCATTAAACTCCCATTGCTGTCAGCTGAATGGCACCACTCAGTCATACAATGTTAGTTCAATACATTTAAATGTGTTTCCTTTTTTGTGGCATTCACACCAGATTTAAAGGCTCTATTGTCCATCCCCTCTTTTGCGCAATCAATCAAAGACAAGTACAAACACAATCACACACAAGCACGTAAACATGTACACACATGTAAGCACTGTCCCGTCATCCTGCACACAGTGTTCTTAAATGAGAGCTTTGACATTTCTTTGAATTAGAATGCGTAACTTGTTTCCTCTCCGTCGAGCTTCACATCAGGACAAGCCTCACACTGTGTTCCCACTACATTCCCACTAAAGTCGACACATACTGAAGTACTGCGCTGTTGTCATATTGTCTTGCCATCATGTAGGAGCATGAGGAACATGGTCATAAGAGGAACAAAGGTCATAATAACTGATGAGTGAGCTGAGGACTAGGAGGAGCTGGGGTGGGAAGAAAGAGGCACTAATATAGAAAAGTTGGAGGAAAATGGAAGGCAGATATGAATATCCAATGACAGATGATGAAGAAAAGAAGAGTCATATCATACGACCATCTGGCCATTATGAAATGCTGATACCTAATCAGCTATTTTGTCTAGAAAACAAGAAAGATGCAATCAAAAATATGTACACTGCTGAGTCATAGAAAAAGTAGTATGATTCGGAGACGTGCATGTGTGGCTTGTACTTTGATATGGATCATTGCTGCAATTAGACAAAAACTTATGACACTGCTGGTTGCAATTATGATGCTAATCACAGGAACACTGGGCTTTTGCATGGGGTGCATGAAATTATGCGTATTATATTTTTGCTTTGCTGTGCACATAAAAGGAATACTGAAAAACAAAAACAAAAAAAGCGCTACATGACAGCAGCGTTTCTGCTTCTCTATATATTTCTGTTCTGCTACACATTTCCAAAATCGTGAACTGTCAATCCTTTTGCTGTGAGGGGTGATCTTAAACTGACACCCCCATGCCACATACAGTGCTCTATAGTGGGAAGCTGCTGTCATCTGAGACCTGGGCCAGCCTATCATGTGTTTTGCTTACACTAGACTCTCGAGTTGATCCTACACTGCCAGCAGGGTTTGGAGAGAGAGGGTGATCTGCCTCAGCAGGGGAAGGCAGGGGGGCGGGGAGGGAATGTAGGGATGAGTCAGGGTATGGTGTGGTGGTTGGTGGGTCGTGTTACTCCTACATTAGACGATCATGTCGGTGTGAATGTGATCACGGGTATTATTACAGGTTAAATGGTAAAAAGCGCTGATGTTGAGTGCTCTCATCCTCACTGAGAGAGTGTCTGTTAAAGTGAAATGATATTGTGATGCTTAATGCATTAAGAGGTCTGAAGGTTTGTGATGTCCAGATTATTCTCCTGCTAAAGTTGTCAATATTTGATTTCATTTAAGTTTGTGGTTTGTGTTCTATAACTCTGGGGTCTGTTGTGAGTTATTAATAAATAAATAATTCTAGTGACCACAAGTGCTGCTTTAAAGGAGTGGAATAACAAATATATGTATCTGAGTGCCACTGCAAAGCCCCTTTCTCCCTCTCCCTGTGGTATCAACACAAACATACTGTTAGCAATATAGTCTTACACATGTCTTAGGTACAGATATAATCTCAGAGAACCCAAACACCAGAAATAAAACATTAGAAGATGCGAAAAGACCAGCTCTAATGGTGTCATAATATAGCAAGAAATAAAAGACAAGAGCAGAACTGAAATATTTATGAATACTCGTAATTCCATTTTGTTCTAATTCAAAACACAAAGAAAGTCCATCCAAGTGATTTGTTTTTGTTGTTGTTTTCTTATACTTACTTAGATTTGGCAAAGTAACCAACCCCCACCTTCTCCTGCCTTCCCCTTCAGACTCTCCCCAACCCTGTGTCCCAAACTCAGTCCCAATTGTTAGATTCCCCCTCAATTATCGCCGGAGCAGAAAAATGAGCAGTGAAAGCAGGTAAATGCTGATGCAGGGGAGGTTCTGGATGGCTGAGGCTTTCACCTTCTTGTTTTCTGGAAGGTAGGGGTAGACTATGGGTCGCTCAGTGATAGGGTTACCAAGGTGTGGTCCCCGGGAACACGATTCGTCGTTGCACATGCCACTTCCTGAACCGCTGACATCGTCACCTATAGACAGTTAAAGACATGAGTTAATATGTCACGAAGACATGATACACCATACTATATATGTACAAGAACAATGTTCTTTGTCATTGTTTGTGCTGCTACTAGAAGTAATCATCAAACATACTATTCTCTTAAAATATTTGCTAATTTTCTTACTTGACATGTGAGATGGACTGCCTAGATACAACCCTCCAAATAAGGATATGAATTTTACTGTCAACTCTTACAGAATGCCAAAACAGCACTTGGTTTTAGGCTGAACCTTTTTTACCCTCATCTTAATTCCAAATGCTCTGCCTCTGCAATTTTGCTAGAGTTTGTATACTAAGATAGAAGTGCTCAGCCTCATCAACTGTAGAGAAACAGATCTGTTTATTCCCCTTAGTCTAGAAGTTGTTAAAAGCTTTTAATCATCAGTGAGTCATCAGCAATGACGTTTCTTCTGAATGCTTTTTAGAAACGTGTGGGCTGTAATTGAAAAAATACACACTGGTGTCCTGAAAGTCCACATCCTGGCCATTGAGAGCATTCTTCAGGCGGTGGTTCATGATCTTCAGCTGCATTATCTGCTGACGTATAGTCATGTCTGGTTTGGTGATGTCGACTTCCACTTCAGGGTTGTTGATCTGACTGGCTAGACCATCGCCCAACACCTCAGGAAAGTACCTAGAATAAATGAATACTTGTTTAACGTGTCTATTGTTTAACTTTGTCTTATCACTAGAAATAGGAGACAATGTAACGTTTGCTGCACAGTGGCCACTGTGACCAAAAGTGGCTCCCAGTAGTCATTCGGTCCACAGACATCATTATTAGAGAGATGGTAATGAACCTACTGGAAAATGCTGTTTCTACCCAATTTCCACAACATCCCTGTCAGTGAGGTATGGCAGATTTATTTTATGTTTGTTAAAAAAGACTAAAATAATCATTAAGTTCTTCAGATGTCTTGATGTATTATGCATCATAGACCATCTTTAAGGAAGGTAGAATGCCCATTTTCTTAGTCTGATATGAAATATATTTCTTTGCATTTTTTAATGTTGTACCTGGCACGATTCATGCCGTTCCAACACTTATCCTCAGCTCCTGTTCCAGTGGCCACCCTGTCACTGCAGAGCAGATTTGGTAGAGAAACCCAGTACGACTGTGAGTCCCTCAGTCTCACGGTCACATCAGATATCTGCAGCAGAATTGACAAGAGCATATTCATGAGTTTTTGTACTTTTATACAAAATCAAAGCATGATGGCACAGTAGATCAGGATATTTGCTCAATAACCGACTGCGGTGCTCAGTCATCTGACTCATTCATCCATCCAAGCATTCATTCCCATCTAATCATCCCATCGTTGTCTGTGTAAAGGTGAAATGAACGGCAAAAGGGGTTTAATTGCCCATGATGAGCATTGGCTCAGACGTCATAAACCATTACTATGATTGGGCCAGATTAGGCCAACAAAGGGCAATGACAAGAGCACACATTCGGTCAGTTAAATACAAACCAGTTTGTCCAGTTTGCCGGAGCTGGTTTCCACGTTGTCCTCGACTGTAACCCTCACTTTCTTGATTTCATCACCTCCTGTGCTGCTGGTTCCTCCCTCTCTAGGGTTGCCACATGTCTGGAACAACTGGAGCAGGTGAAAGTGAAAAAAAATAGAGATATATGAGATGATAAGATATATGAGATGGGGACACGTTTACAAAAGGATGAAATGAGGAAAAGACACACTTGTGTTCTGAGCTGCTAAAAATGTCTCAGGTTTCCTCAACATTCCAAATATTGCATTTCCCAAAGCAAACCTATGCACTTCTTCATTAAATTTATTTCCATTTACGACTAGTAGCATGAACTGTAAAGCTTCATGCTAGTGCTACAAAATTTTCCTTCCTATTTTATGTTTCATACTCAGGATCTTTGCTGGTGTTGGTGTTAACAAGTCTGAAATCTGATGATGCTGAAGCAGCTCTCTGAATAGAATCCTATAATCCCAAACTCAAACTGTATCAGCAAAACATTTTGCATGCGTTAGACTAAAATATCTATATATACACACTAATAATCTTTGAGTATATTAGTGCACACAAATGCGGTATGATTATTTTGCATGACCCAAGAGTCAATCACAGCATCGTTCTAGCAGAATGATTCACAGCTCAGAAAGTACTACTTGTCCCTGTGGGGGTAACATTTTATAAATGGAGTCAAGGGAATGCAGTAAGACTGCAGTCAATCTGTCATCCAATCTGGCCTTCTGAGGAGCCTCAAGCCTTTGAACTTTCACATAGAACTATAAAATAATCATGTTTCAAGCTTTCAATCACTTCTGTCAGCATAACCTGTTGTAATGTAGACTGAATAATGAACATTCAAAAATGGCAATGACCATGTTACAATTACATTTACACATAAATCCTGCAGTCTTTATTACATGTTTCTGCTACACTTTCGCATGTTACAACATACGGTTTCTGATGTCAACAGAAAATGTAAATAGGAGATAACCTGTCCTGCACTTTATCATCATAAAACTTCAATATAAGCATTAGACTTCTATGAGATCATCACAGCACTTTCCCCCAGATATGGAGATCAGATGCTGAAGCTGTGTGATTGTGAACCAGGTCAGAGGCAGCTTGCCAGTCTGTGGCTCACCTCAAGCCAACCAGGCTTTTTAACAGCAAACCAGCACAGAAGAAGCTTTGTCTTTTCCTCTCACCATCTATGCTGTTTTCCACCTTCACCAAAGAACTCTGTCAGATTTTCACTGCTGCCAGTGCCTTTTAAGGATCATATAAAAGTGCTGCTCAAACACCATTAAATAGTTAAGTAAATGCTTGGCCCACAGTGTCTGGTATGACTCACATCCCTTTCGATGAAATCAGGTATGTCAAGCATTGAAAAGCATTATTTTAGAGGTAGGATAGGTGTTAATTGTACAAAGTAAAAGCAGTGAGAGGCAGAATGAGCAGAGACACAGAGTCAAATCCAAATGTTGCTTGGGACAGTGCTTTTTTATGCTTGCTTATATTATTTTTCTTTTTTATTTAACTTTACCTTTTAATATTTTAAATCTTCTGTATCTCACTATAGTATTAAATATTCATGACTAAATAAGCTACAATCAGCTAAGCTGACTGGTGGTAAACTGTCTGGGTGTGCTTTAAGCTCATGTGATTGACATTTGACTACATAAGCAAACAGTCCCATGACTGTCATCTTGTTTTGATTCCAACAATGTTGAATGCTGACTGGTGCATGGAGCTGAATACCGTAATCTTTTCCCAGTGAGTCCTGCTCACTTCAAAACATTGAGATGAGCAAACAAAACAACACAAGACATAGCATTCAGTCTTCAGTCAACCTGCTTCTGCCAATGAGAAACACAACTATAATGCGATGCTGCTATCAACATGCTTTACTGAAGGGGTGGTTTGAGCCATGTGACGAACAGTGCCTGGTGATCAACAGAAAGTGCTCTGAGTTTCAGTGCAGTCTGGTCGTTGCTTTCCACTGAAGTCCTCTGCTACTCTTGCCAAGTCATTCAGTTTGGCCAGAGGACCAGCTCTGAGAAGAATCCCGCTCATTCCAAACTTCCTCCATTTCATAATTATTGTGGCCACTGTGCTCCTGGGATCACTAAAACCTTCAGAAATGGTTTTATACTCTTGTTCAATCAATACCTCACAGCAGTTTTATCATGGACGTCCACAGAGAGTTTCTCAGAATTCATGGCCTGATTATTCTACTCATATGCAGTGTGAACTGCGGGTGTGTGCCTTTCTAAACTATGTCCAAACAATTCTATTTACCACAGGTAAATGAAAGAGCAATCAAGTTCTGCATAAACTTAAAGGGTAATTAAAACAAACAGAAATGTACCTCACCACAATTGGGAGTGCCCTGTATATTGTAAATATTGCCAACAATCCTGTGGATATAACTTTGTTTTTCATTTCCTTCCTTAAACCAGGAAAGAGGACAAACAGATATTTATGTCTATCTAGATGTTCACCTGTAGTCGTCTGTCTCTAGTTAGCAGATATCTTCTGTTTGGCTTTTTAATTGCTTGCCATTGCAATTATGCCATTGTATCATACTGGGTAATCATGCTGACTAGAACATTCTAATTCTACATCATTGCAACAATGACTTTATTTTCCTCAGCCCTTTATATATATATATATATATATATATATATATATATATGTGTGATCATTTTCAAGGTTTTCCTTTATAAATCAGTGGTTGTTCGGATCCTACTTTTGCCTACTACGGATGCCTACTTTTGTTTAAGTAATTATTGCACACTTTCTATAAATCCTATAAACTTCATTTCACTTCTCAAATATCACTGTGTTCGTCTGCTATATGATATATTTAACTGAAATTGCTGATCCGAACAACCATTGATTTATGAAGGAAAATCTTGAAAGTGATCAGGGGTGCCGAAACTTTTGTATATGACTGTATATATTTATATAGTGCCAGATTATAAAAACATTTATCTCAAGGCACTTTACATAGAGAAACCCAACATTTCCACAATTGAGCACAATTTCCACAAAAAAAACTCCCTTTTCAAGGAAATGAAAATCAGTAATTGCAGTGTAAATTAATGTCACAATCAGTTCTATTCAGATATTGATATGTAATATGTAAATTGTAATTCAGGGATACTCAGTGACTATATTGGTGCTCAAAATATGTCTTTTTTCTCTTTATTTTTCTCTACTCTGTAATTAGTTGAACTAGTTAAAGAGCTGTGACTAGGTATTAACCTCTGTGCAATCTGACCTTGCTGTTGATGACCATGATATTATCCATCATGGTTGATATGGCTGTTGATATGCGTTTGGGAATGGAGAGAATCACGCTGTTAAGATTACTGAAGCGGCCCGCCACTTGCATCAGGGTTTCTAAAAAAACAGGAGGTACAGTTACAGTTAGTGTGAGGGTGGAGTGAAAAGTTTTACATGTATTAAATTGGTTGAATTCAGCTACATTCACAGCATTATATAACCATGTCACGTGTTAAGCTGAATTGGATCCATGCGCATGAATGTGCGTGTGTGCTGCCCACCTGCCAGATGCCTCCACTCGGTGTTGAGGTCAGCCTGGTTGGCCAGACAACCCTTCATGACGTTGGTGCAGTAGTTGGCACAAGGTCTGGCGGTGGGCATGCCGCGGCAGTGAGGACAGTAAGTCATCCTCATCATGGCCCGCATGCACTCCTGGCTCAGCTGCACCTGGGGTAGGGCACAGACAAAAATAAACATACACTACCTCGATGAAAAACTACTGCTTTGTCAAGCAGTTGATCAAACACGGCATTTTAACATTTTATGTGAGGACAGCCTTGTTGTAACTGTACAGGAGAATTAAATGTGTGTTAAACAAGAGTCTTCACATTTAATAAGATGTGAAGATGTAAATGTCATTAGCCAAACAATGACAGTCGTTGAACTGTAGGAGGTCACCTCCCATGGTGACCTTATTTTAGTTTGCACCAGACTTTCATTCAGCAGTTTCCTTGGAAACCACTTTCGAGGGGAGCGGCGCTTTTTTGTCTCACGTGATAAAAAGGCCCTGACATTCATATAAGTATTCTCAGTTCCTCTCTCCATCCTTCCTGCCTATTCCATTTCTCTTACTATCCCACAAGACTGTTCCCCCAGGAAAGGGCCTCCGCGCGTGAAAAGTGAAACTGGGTTAATACCAGTAAGCCCTGTTCACAAGAGAGTACAGCTATGCATGCAAAACCTCAGGAAGTGTAAGTGTGTGTGTGTGTGTGTGAGATAGAGAGAGAGAGATGGAACGAGCCCAGCCACGCATACAAAGCTCCTCTAAGCTGACATCTGGGCCAGCCTGATGCTTTTCCTGGAAACTGTTCTTCAAAAAGCAAAGTCACAGTTAAAACCCGGTTTTAACAAATATACAGAGGAAATGGGGCAACAATAGGGATCAGGTGGGAAAACAACATTCTCCAGACATGTCTGTCATTTTGTATCAATTCCAGCCTCCTCAATGTTAAAGTGACCATTTTCAGACTAAAACTAAATTCTCAGGAACATGGACCATTTCCTTGTCCCCCAATGAAAACAATCAGAATTAACAAAGGCAGCTCCTCTGGCGCATTTTGTCCTTCATGGTGTAATTGTGAGCATCTTAGTGTTGTATGAAGTTTGTTATTCTTTTTATGTCTTCCTTTGTGATATAGACCATCTCATGTTCTTTATGTCTTTCATCAGTTCTATTGTTGAAAATATTGTTTGTCAAGTTCCAAACAACCTTCACTACAATCTGTTTTTATCCATTTTTTCCTTCTTGGCTGTAACTATTTATGGTTACACGGTATCAACCCAATTTTCCCACAAGGATCATTAAAATTGAAACAAATCATATTTGATCCACACAAGCCAAAAGTCATTTATTTTGATGTTGAACTCTAAATTAAATCTTAAACCACATTAAAAAACTACATAATGGCTATAAATTAGTAAATACATCTCTGATGTAAAAAAGAGTTCAGTCAATTTTAGTAATGATTGCCAGTGAACAAGGAAGACAACATAAAGTGAAATAAGTGACACGAAACAGCTAAAGCCACATTCCCAGGCTTAATCTCAAGTCATATGAGACATGAGTCAGATCCTCACTCTTGCCCTCTTTTTTCTCCCTCCTCCCCTGCTTACCCTACCACACTCATTAGTCAGGGATGAGTCAGATGGATGCTTTTTTGGTGAGAGAGAAGGGTGAGGGAAGGGTGTGTGCACAGAATGCCTGAATATGGAAGATAGGGGCATGTTTAAAAAAAGCTAAAGATTCACCAAGGGGCGTTGGCAGTGAAATGGAAAAAAAATGAAATACTTATTAAGGACAGACGCTCACTGATCTATTTTGTTACACTATCCATATAGGATTAACACTGGAAATCCCAGACCAGGCACAACAGACACGGCACAGTGTGGAACTCCTCTGTGGTGCTAATTGGAGGTTGATGTTGACAACTTCCTCAGTAACTGTGGAGGTTTTGTGAACCAGGCACCGTGAAGGAAGGCCTGTCAGATTAAAACCAGTAATAAGACTCACAGGCTTTGGGTGCGACTAAGCATTATTTTCATTGTAGGCTTTTTTAATTGCTTTATTTTTTTTTTTTTTTTTTGCTAATTTGAAAAAATAAAAATAATTTTAAAATGTAAGAAAACAGTGAAAATGGGGAGCAAGGTTTCCCAAAATGTCAAGGGACATAAGGGTATTACTTGTTTTTGTTATTGCTTACTTGTTTTTATTCACCCAATAGTCCAAAACTTAATTATAGATACACAAAGCAGAAAGAAAAAAAATCAGAAAAACCAAATGAGAAAGTAATAGATTTAACTCCTTCCTGCTTACAATTAAAATCGCTGATCACAACTTTTTAGTTGTGCATGTTGTTTAGTCATTTGATCAACAAACCCTTTAAGCAATTATATACACAGATCAGTTTTACATACACTCACTCACTGATCTGATTTGAAATACCCATTTTAAAGTTTACAAATGCAGCTCTTTTTACATTTTGAACACCGATTCCCTTACTTGTCCTTGTTTTACCTACACAATATATATATGCTCTTCGTACCTGTCAGTCAGTCGCACTTTCTTTCCCTCCCTCCCTCTATCTTTCTTTTCCTCTCTTCACTTGTCTTTGCTCTGTAATTAGTAAGAATATATGAGAGACCTCTCCCCCTTGTGTTATAAAGCGAGCCAATCCAGACTCCTTGCCTCCAGAGTGAGCTATGTGGCGCGTGGCCTACTTCCTCCACTCCCCTACCCGAGGGAATAAAACAGTCCAGAAAAAGTTAAGGACACAGCAACTGGTGCAGCCTGGAGCAAAGCAAGACAAGAATTAATACTGTACCAGAAAGAAAGACTGCACCTTACTACTGACATGTCTTTTGCTGTCTTACAAAAAACATCTCTCGAATTATTCAGTTTTTGAGGTTTCTTTATCTCTCTGTTCTGTTTTGCTTTCTCCTTTCAGAATATTATTTCATCACATTGACTACATCTCTGATTTTCTATGTATAATAAAATGAATACGTGGCAAGGATTCGTGTCATTGTTCAACAGCACACACACACACTGAAAGGAAGGGAGAACTACATTTCAAACTCACACACTGAAGTGACTCCCAAAGCAGCATACAGTAAACATCCTCAGTCATTGGGCTCTTTAAGTGGCTATACATTGCTATAACCTGACAACCCAGAGTTGAGACCAGGAGGCAGAGTTGCAGTCATAGATGCTTCTCTGTGTGTCAGTCAGAGTGGTCACCCACACATAGACGTATAGAAACTGTCTGCTCCTGGACTACCCTAAACCTACCATAAACCCTACCATAAACTACTAAGTTTATCTAACCAAAAAGAGGAGTTACCCATAGCAACTTAATTAAGATTAACACAACTACTGGAGTAGAATCAAAACATAAGGTTATCAAATGTAGATTATTAAACAAAAGATCACGTCCATCCAAATCTTTGTTAGTGAATGATTTGATAATTGATCATAACATTGACCTATTCGGTATCACTGAAACTTGGCTAAAGCAGGAGGATTTTGTTAGTGTGAATAAATCAACTCCTCCAACTCATGATAATGCTCACATTCCTTGAGGCACAGGCCGAGGAGGAGGGGTTGCAGTCATTTTTAACTCTAGTCTAATGATTAATCCTAAACCTAAGACTAGATATAACTCATTTAAGAGTCTCACATCCAAACTGGAAAATGCAAAAACCAGTTCTGATAGTTACTGTATATCATCCACCTGGTCCCTACTCTGAATTTCTAACTGAGTTTTTATCTGAGATAGTTCTCAGTACAGATAAAGTATTATAGTGGGTGATTTTAACATTCATGTAGATGTTGATAGCGACAGCCTCAGTTCTGTGTAACATATTGTTAGATTCAATTGGCTTTTCTCAGCACATAAACAAACCTACTCACTGTTTCAACAACACCCTTGATCTTGTTCTCACCTATGGTATTGATGTTGATAATCTAACAATATTTCCTCATAATCCTCTTCTCTCTGACCATTTCTCAGTAAAGTTTGAGTTTACAGTGTTAGATTACACAATTTCTGAGAAGCAGTCTCACTACAGTAGGTGCCTGTCTGAGGATTACAATAGAAGATGACTACCTTAAATTTACTGCTGCACAGGTTGATCATGGTTTTGACAGCATTGCATCTTGCCTACATTCAACACTTGATGCTGTTAGCCCACCCAGAAAGAAGGTAGTGAATCAGAGGAGGAAAGTTCTTTGGTTTAACTCAGATTCTAGAGAAATGGCCTTCTACCAAACAGGACGAATTTTATGTAGCCTGGAGAGATAGTTTCATAGAATATAAGAGAGCCCTTAGAAAGGCCAGAGCCTCTTACTATTCTTCTTTAATTGAGGAAAACAAGGACAACACCAAGTTCCTTTTCAGCACTGCAGTAATCAAGCCACTACTTAAAAAGCCTACTCTGGACCCAGGTGATCTAGCTAATTATAGACTCATATCAAATCTCCCTTTTATGTCCAAACTCCTTAAGAAAGTAGTTGCTGCTCAACTATGTGATTACTTACATGGGAATAGTCTCTATGAAGATTTTCAGTCAGGGTTCAGAGCTCATCATAGTACAGAAACAGCATTAGTGAAAGTTACCAACGATCTTCTTATGGCCTCAGACAATGGACTTGTCTCTGTTCTTGTCCTGTTGGATCTAACATGTTGTTGGGATTAGAGGCACTGCACTATCTTGGTTTAAGTTGTATCTATCAGATAGATTCCAGTTTGTTCATGTAAACAATGAGTCTTCCATACATACTGCAGTTAGTCATGGAGTTCCACAGGGTTCTGTGTTAGGACCAATCCTCTTTATCTGATACATCCCTTAGGCAATATCATCAGGAAGCACAATATAAACTTATTATTATTTTAGTATTAAATTATTATTATTATTATTATTATTAATGGTAATTTGGCTTTAAAAACTACTTGTAAAAATGTAGTCTCTACTGTCTCTTCCTGGTCTCCCTCCTTTTCTTTCTCCCCTCTCCCCCATCCTCCTCCCCTCCCTTTCCTCTGTCTATTCTCTTTGTCTTTTCTCTGTTTTCATTTCACTCCAACCGGTTGAGGCAGATGACTGTCCACTCTGAGTCTGGTTCTGCTGGAGGTTTCTTCCCATTAAAAGGGAGTTTTTCCTCTCCATTGTCGCCAAGAGCTTGCTCACTGTGGAAATGTTGGTTTTCTCTCTGTAAAGTGCCTTAAGATAAATGTTTTTATGATCTGGCGCAATATAAATAAAACTGAATTGAATATAAATAGGAGTGGTTGTCTTATTAGGCCCCAATCAATTGAAGATAGAATTACTGGGGGAAGGAGGGGAAAGCGAAGATCCAAATTAGTATACAAAGCTATTCACACAAAAAGAGACAGAGGACAGCAGAGGGCACGGCTCTGGGCAATATCAACAGGTATGATGGAGTACAATTTACTGGGAAAGTAAGGAGAATAAAAAGGATTGAGATTGGTAAAACAGGGACAACAGAGGATGCTGGATTTCGTCAGAGTCTTCTTATTATCTTCCTCTCTTGCTTTTTCTCACTGTCTCATTTGTTCCCAGCGCAGGGCTGTTTCAATCTGTGCAAGTACAGCTCAGTGTATTGTGTGAGTGCACACTGGGGAAGACGGCGACACAGCCCGACACAAAAATTATGAATATGAAATTGAATATGAAATTGAACAGTTGGTTGAGGTCTGTACTTTCTTTCAGTCAAATTCTACCGAACTAGCCTCGGCTTGGATGACTCAAAGAAAAAATTAGACATTCTGTCTTTTTGTACAGTTCAGTGGACCTCACCTGCAAATTTCCCTTCTGCAGAGATGGACCAAATGTGTCCACTGTGACTGTTCCTGCAACACAAAATGCTCTTGCTTTGCCACTTTAGGGTTTTGATAAGTGTGTGTAAATAGCGTAGAAAGCAGCCCGTGACCTCATTCACAGTGGCAGTGGCTCCAGTGCCCTGGCATTAGCGCTGGGATGACATTTAGTAATTTTGTAAAAGCCGTGCTAATTATTTACACATTTTCCCCAGTGAGCCCGGTTTAATGAACTCATCGCTCACTGTCCCTGAGCACAAACACAATAGCATCAGTCAGGAAATGTGTATTAAGAAGCAGCCACACTGGGGAAATGTGCATCATCACTGGAGGGGAATGACTGAATGACGAGTTGTGTTTGTGTTTGTGTGTTTTTCTGCACCTTTAAGCACTTTTGTACACATGCACTCCAGGGTGGATGTTTGCCGACGAGAGATGCTTATCGGTTTAGCATCTTGCTGGCAGAGCTCTTGCAAGAGTTGTAAGCTGCTCTGGCTGGCCCCCGGAGTACAGCCGTGTGTCACAAATCATGAATCGTTGTTTCAACATAGTGTGCTGCCCATGCTAATTTTCATCCTTACCTCCCTGTTGCTTCCTTGAGTCTGAGCCAAGTAGTAAATGTCATGTCTGTGGTTATGTTAGACTAGTTTCATGAGTGCCTTAGCTCAGGGAGTTTCAGCTGTCACTGTCATGCTGCGTGTCTTGTTATTCACCTATTAACTGCTTTGGACTATGTCCCCTGTAGCTGTGGATGTGCTTAAGCTTTGCTCAGTGCAGGTACTTAATTGACACATCCTCAGGTCTCTTTGTATAGGTGTGAGATGTTACACTTATTTCTGGGCAAAAGAGAAGCAGAGAAAGACATACTAGGCCAAGCAGTCTCGCTCTGATACAAACAGGACAATATGTGCTACACACAGTGTTAGCCAGAACACATGCGTCACAGTGAAAGGGGAAAGAATCCTACAGATTGTTTCTCAGATTGACATGTTTCTAAATCTGTGGCCTTGCAGTCATGTAGTAGCACAACAATCTATCTGTTTTTTTTTTCTCTCTCTTGCTTTTCATCCTCTCATGCTTACACACAGCCTGACTTGATACTTCATCAACAGATATATTGTAATATTCATCTCTGTTGCGGCATCTATTTTCTTAGAGGATACTCATCTTTCTCATGGGAGCACTGCTCTCAACACTCGCCTTGTCCAGTGTTTGACAGGAGATATCGTTCACTGATGCATCCGTACTGACCACCTCCCTTTCAGGAGCTGAAATGATTTCTCAGTCTTGCTCTGATCTTAACCTCACTCTTGTCTAATACACAGGGGGGACTATTCCTCTTGGGAGATATTAACCCTCCCTGTGGCCTCGGGAAACATTTTTCAGTGTGAATCTGACATTAAGTGTTGTTGCAGGGGCTGACTGTCTAAGCCGTGGGCCATATTTTACAGAGTCTCTGGTTTCCACCAACATTGATTGGCCACTGCTTTATACTATGTGTATGGACTAGTAAAAACAAGCCTGTGTGTGTGAGAGAGAGAGAGAGAGTTTAGCTGTCCACAACAAGGAGGAAGGAAAGGAAAGAGACAAATCAAAGATATTGGATCGAGGGGGTGTTATGCAAAATGGAAAGGAAGAAATATGGGAAAAAAAGCAGGTGGTGGTAGGAAGGGGGGTTTTACCTGGGACACCTTGCGCACCACATCTCCGCTGAGCACCAGTCCCTGAGCAAAGGAGCGTGCTGCCACAAACATGTGTGTGACTGTCAGCTTCATGAAAGCGGGTGTATCTCCGAAGGGCCGAAGTGTGTCTATCTGCTTAGACACACATTCCAGGTATTCCTCACCTGCAACCAGCATACGTATTCATTACGGTTTATACAAGTAGATACATTCAATACATCTAAATATTATGCTAGACTTTCATAGAATTTGAAGTAAACTCAAAATTTTTAAATTTTTTTTTTTTTTTTAAATAGGATATTCTCTTTAGCAATGTAAAGGTTAAGTCATCTGCTTTTACCTGGGATGAAAGTTATTGGGCAATAAAACTGTGTTAGTGGTGTTATTTGTTTACCTATGACATATTGCTTGTTTGCCTGGTAGAAGAGTATCTCCAGCAGCCTGGCCCAGAATTCATTGAAGACCTCTTCCAGATTGATATTGGAACCACGATAGTAGTGCCTCACATCGGTATATAGCTCTGTGAAGACCTGGGAATTCTGGGTGTACAATAAACCCCAAGTTGTAGTGAAAGTGTCCTGCAGGTTAATGGCAGAGCGATTCAGCAACTCCAGGAAGTAATCTAAAAACAAGCACAGAGTTAAAGGTTTTAAAACAGGAAAATGAAGTGGCTTAGACACATATTCACACTGTCAGCGAAAACACTGCACATTATTATTTTTCTTATGTACCATTTTTTCCCTGCATATTGTCACATTATTGCTCTCACTCTCTGTATATAGAGTGTGGGCGGCTCAATATAAAACCAAATGCGGGATGAGGAGAAAAAAAAAGTCAGTCATTAACACAAGATGTGTCAGCCTCTTTGGGTGATAAAGCTGTCTGCAATTCCTAGATGACTATTACAGCATTTCAGGGAGTAAGAAAGGTACTTAAAAAAACAAGGAAAGAAAAATATGACTATTTTATGCATTTTCACAATCTTATTCTCACTGCTTTATGCTATATATACCAACATTGCTTCATACTGTCGGTGAATCTAAAGCGAAAGTACATGAGGCTGTCCCTCTAGGGGATGTAAGAGAATTGACAGTGCTTCAGGGTTTAGTATATACAGCTCCAAGTGTGGATTTACAGTTAAAGTTTATAAGCAGAGACAGGCAGTCGAGCAGAAAGACACGTACGCATAGTGACAGACAGGTAGGCAGGCTGTCAGTCTTTGAGAAAAAAAATGTTGAAGGAAGCTGAAGTATGACTGAGACAAGCACAAACAATATATATATATATATATATATATATATATATATATATATATATATATATATGTGTGTGTGTGTGTGTGTGTGTGTGTATAAGAAAGAGAAAGAGAATACAAATCACATCTTTCATCTCCCTGATTTACTTACATCTGACATCTTACATACATCTTACCCATCTTATAGTGCAATCCAATACAACTCCACTAAAGACAAAGACAGGTTTTATCTAATGGATGATTGTTATACTGGATTGCAATATAGTGGATTAATGTAGTTAAATGGCAACCTATTGCGGTATATTTCATGGGTCATGTGTGAGTTTCCATTAAGGTGCATACATTCACCTAACAAGGTGGTTCTCATAAATCCCCAGCTTCTCTGTCGCCAGAGGCATAAACATTTTTACACTCTTTTGTGTGTAACAATGTTTATGAATGAATGTTCTGCCAAGAGTATGACAGCAGAAGGTTCTGCAGAACAACAGTGTGTCCAGACCATCAATCCATGCAGGCCAACATTTACTCTGCATCTCCACATACACAGTGTGTTTAAACCTGCGTGTGTGTGGATGTTTATCTGTTCGTCTGCCTGTGTGTGGCAGGAAGTGGGTAAAAGCTGTAGTGTGTAGCAGTTTTTACTGTGTAGGTGTCTTATCTCCGCCTGCCACCATCACTGATCCAGTGGAGACGAGAAAAGGGGAAGTTGCGGCCTCCATGGGGGATGCCATGCCTGGAGGTAGCTTATCCCCTAACTGAGCACGTAACATCAACACAAACATTCACCACACACACACTCAAGCATATCTAAACAAAATACAAACACGCCATGTCTTTTATAACAGTTTCCCTGGCAACAACACATAGAAAAAAACATTGAGTTAAGTTTTAAATTTGTAAAAATCCAACGCCCATGTGCACAGGGCCTGAAGACAATCACAGCACTTGGGAGTTATATAACATGTTAATATGCTAAGCTCATCCTGACCCATCTGTGTGGCATTATCTAAGTAACGGCCTTGCTGAATACTGTATCTCTGTTCTGCTTTGCCTTCCATTAATAAACACCAGCCGGTCTGCTTCACCGCTGCTGTTATTTGCTGCTTTCCTCTGGCATTTTCACAAACTCAGAGCTAAAAGGTCTTCTCTCACCGGAGCCATTGATTTGAAAAGATGTATTTAGCAGTGAATGTTAGCAGAAACCTATTCCTGTGAGGACTCATTTTTAAAGTCCAGCGGCACACAAACACTCCGAGACATGCATCAATATTTTTGGTTATGCTACATTTAATGGTCACTCTGTGCTTTGTGAGTTCTTCCAAAGACTTACAGTAGATCTACAAAAATGCATCTACAAAAAAGTCACCCAGGAATCATGAAGGCACATTCTTTAAGTTATAGCTTTGTTTTGGTTTGGAAAACTCTACCTTGACACTAGGTCATGTTCCTCCTTCTGCAATCAGAGTCTTGTTTGGCGCCATGACCAATTGCCCTTTGACGTCTCCAGCAGTTGGGTTCAAGCCCAGAAAAATGTCAGTGTGTATTATTTCTAAACTAGAGTTATAGCAATGTTGTAAGTGACATACATTTTGATGTACTCTTATGTTTCAAAACATTGGCTCTGGGTATAAAATTATGCTTCAATGGGTTTAAAATACAAAAGAGGACTGGTATGTCTAAGAATTAAAGTTATTTTAATTTTTGTTTTTGCTGGATTGTGATGAAATCCTTTGACAGCTTTTATTGTTTTAAGCTCTACAGGAGAACAAGGTACAGACCAGAGCACAAATGACAAAATAATGAATGATGTGTTTTCTATGTAATTTCTTAGATTATAATTCTTGGTGAGATAAATGTTTCTGACATGCAGTGCCCGTATGTCCAATGTTTATTTACTGGCAAGACTTCCTGACTACATGACATGCCATTCCCCTGTTTCCTAGCCTCCTGTCACTCAAACTATCTGCAAACACAGCTCTGGGCCAGACTCAAACTACCAGGAGAGCTGCATCTCTATGTCACTCACAGAAGAACTCACATTTTTGCATGCCAACACACAAAATCGAACTTCAAGGAGTCGACAGAAAGACGCTACGCAGACACATGTAAACAGAGAAACCTAGAGCAAAGTGACAGCATATTCACATAAAAATCAGACAAAAACTCTCATACTATCCAGAGTAGTGTATCAGACAGACGGAGCTGCCGAGACTGGCGTAGTTTTGCTTTTAATGCCCATTAGAATGAATTCTTCCTTGGTAGTGTCAGACATTCTGTATAAATGTCTTAAGTGAAATGGCTTCGGCAGAAATAGTTTCATTCAGGTGATGGGGTAACGTTGTCCTCTCCATTACAAGAATTATCCTCATTTCAGTTTAGTCATAATGTGTCTGTGGCACATTTTTTAAGTGCTTATAGATCACCACATGTGGAGGGCATATCTGAGTAAATGCTGCCGCCCCGTCCACTTCTGCTCTGCCCTTCAGCTCAAGTGAATAATGATCATCATTAGTATGACACAAAGCCCCTGTGCTCGTGTGTGTGTGGAGATGACCTTTCTCATTCTTCAAATGTTTGTGTCTCTGTGACACATGAAGCCACAAGCTCATCCCTTCCTTCACCCCTCCTTCCTTGTATTTTCTCTCTCGATCCTCTCATCCTATGTTAAGGGAGAGCTTAATTTTTCATATACCAGCTCATAGGGTGTGAAAGAGACAAAAAGTGTGGATAATAAAGTTTAATTATTTTTGAAGTAGCAATCATGAGGACACCATATTGTAACTCAATTTGTACATTCATGAGCCCTAAAACAAAGACCACACTGATTGCATATTCTCATAGTTACCACTACTAACATACTAACATCCTTCAACAAATTCATCAAATTCTTACCTCAAACCATTATGGTGCCAATATTACCATAAAGTTGGTACACCAAACCTGTAGAAAACAAATAGATAAACTATTTTGTCCCTCCTGCCTGCTTGCCTTCCTCTGTTTTATAGTTGGACTGGTTATCAGGCAAACTGGTACAAATTGCAGTGGATTGCCATATCAGTGGGCATGTGGATCATTAAATATCCATAAGGTTTTTACCAACCAGCTGTCATTAAGGGTGCACATTAAAGTCTGTTTTGTGCATGTTCTGGGACTGACAGACCATGCAGAGTTTTGAGTGGGATTTACTGGGACTGGGAACGAAAACCAGCAGCAATGTTTTAGGAGGAGTGATGAAAGAGTAGGGGATGTTACTGGGACAGAATGGCTGCAAGAGCAATAACTACTTCTTTATTCACTAATGTCTGACTGAAGGATGCTATCTCCTCCTGAGGTACAAGACGGTTGCTACGAGGTTAGCTACGTTAACTTTAGTAGAGACCTGTCACATCATTCATAGATGGTGGTGATAACATCAAAACTGTTGAGTCTTCACAGTCTGTTGATCATCACAATTTTAAACTATACATGACTTACATGTTGCACCTTTAATGTGATGGATAAGGGAAATCACTCTCACCACACTACATCAATCACACTCTGATTTTCACTCATTTTCTTTTCTCTAAGTCACTCATTCTCTCTTTCTCACTATCACACACACACACACACTTAGAACAAGCTAAGTCAAGCGTGTGTCTTAATGACTTTCTTCCTGCAGTGAAAGGGGAGTTAATGATTTCATTTGTAATCACTCTGAGCTTCACATCCAGGCCACCTTGACATGTCAGAGGCTTATTTTAACCCTACTCCTCCATTCTCTTATCCCACTACCTCTAAATCTGATTAAACATGTGCACACATACACAAACGTGCTCACACAAACATCATATACCACAAAAATGACTCAAGTATTTCACTCTCTTCTTTACTCACTTGGTCTTTCATCAGTGCGTAGAGTTTACAATGGACAGGTGGCCTTTACCTCCATGCGCCATCTTCGTCTCTCCACTGTCTCTTTATCTCTATCCCTCACCCTCTTTTCCCTCTGTGCCTCCTGTGTCAAGTTGTGTTATTGACAATAGAATTCTGTGTAACAGAGGTTCCATTGATGTTCCTTCTCTGCCAATCATTCTTACTGAGGGCTTGGACTGATCCTGAGTTACTTTCTCACACAGAGGTATTAACTGACTGGGGCTTGTGCTACTCATTCTGGACTTATCCAGAATCAGTTTTCTCATACAGACGGCTTATTGGGTCTGGCAACATTACCTCTGGCTAATTGAGTTGGAACTCGTGGCAGTGGTCTGAACAACCTGATCTCAAATTTGGTGATTATGTATTCACAGGTTGACAAGACATGACTGACTCTTTCAGGAGTTGTCTATGTTCACCAAACTCAACTCCAGTCTCATGTGACAGCTCATTTTGGCATTTGTTCCCTTCAATTGGCAGTTAACAACGTCTCACATGTGCAGGAAATGTTTGAAAGCACTTGGGGACCATAGTCAGAGACTGAAAAAGTTTGTAAAATATACAATCCAAATTCTGGGAAAAGACTGAATTTTTGAATTACAAGGTAATTTGCAAGAGAATGACAATACCCACACAATGAAATGGAGGAAAAATGAAAGCAGATGCTCATTTACCAATGCGTCAGCTTACATAAGCAAACTGTTCCCACAGAGGCTCATACACTAAGTCACATACAATAATAGGCCACACATAACAAACTCACAGAGAAACATGACAGATCGATCAGGTTTTGGCAGTACACAACATACTGACATGGGAGGACTGAAAATAAAAGGAAGATCAGTGAAAGAAATGAAAGGGAACAAGAAAGAAAACAGGTCTGAAAAGTCAGGGATTGTAAATCTCTTTTAAATCTGACAGCCATAATTCTATTCTCTATTTGACAGGTGCTGAATGATCTTATTAGCTAGACGTGTTTTTGGCAGAGAGGAGAAGAGAGACAAAGAGAGCAAATGATGAGGCATATGCCAAGAGAGGAGGAGAAACTCACATGGCCAGAGTGCACAAAACAAAAAGAAAAAAGCCAGTCAGACAGCACATACACGGTACCTCTGCCAAGTGTGTACACTATTAAATTAGTTATTCTAATAATAGGGAATTTTTAGCTACATCTGGAGATGATCTACATCAACATTCATTATGATGCTGATTGGCTGGTGGCTGCCATGACTTTTGGAGGGCATTTGTATTCAATCTGGGATTATTAAAGGTGACAGAGAATCAAAAACCGTTTTACCTTGTCTTCGTTGAAGAACAGTAGTCCACCCACATTCAGGAACATGCAAAGTGCTACAAATTCTGAAACCCCCACTCTTCCATTCCCTTCCCTTCAAAGGCAAATAGCTGTAAAAAGATCGCCTGTCTGTGTTCAGAAGCCGGTAGTTACATTCATTTGAGTGGCAGTGAAGGCAGCCAGTCAGTGTCAAGTGCTTGCATTTCATAATGAGGTTGCCAGTTAAGCCCATAAGATGCCAAACAGGTGTAAAACCACACGTTTAAACCCCCACCCTAAAATATCTTTTTTGATGCTTCTGAGGCGTTACACATCCAAACAACATCTTATTGTGTATATGTCACATCACAGAACGAGGATCAAACCCCTGTTCAACCATTCAATGTCACCTTTAAGTACTATGAAACTGCCATCACATACTTAAAGGCTGTTTAGACTTGATTTGCCCACTGCGTTTGGTTGAAATGTTTTTTTTTTAATGATTTTAACTTTTTATGTTATTTAACAGAATTATATTCATATTTATTCTCAGACAAACTAGCTGCCAACAGATAAACAGCACTCAAAACATTTCATTTTCAAGAGAAGCAAACAAATGGAAGGGAAACTCAGAGACAGACAACCACCCCCCATGGTATCTTTTCAAAAGGAAACAGATTTTCTTTTTCAATCTCTTCTTCTCTGACTCAACCACATCCATCTACAAGTACCTAAGATCCTCTGCCTTGTCTTTGTTATTTTCCCACCTGTGCAAGGACAATGAAAAAAATAAACACAACAGGCACAAACAAACACTGTTGTCCTGGGCACACTGAATGCACAAACGATGATCTGGGAGCCATTAGACTGTTTATGTGTCAGCCTCACTCTCCATCAATAACAGCACTTATCACACACATACTGTGCCCCAGGAGCACTGCAAGCCCCTTAGCCAGCATTTAGATGCTATTAAAAGGTCCCTTATATTAAACAAGCTGACACATCACATAATGTATGTCATTTATCAACGGACTCTCTGTGGATGCCTTTATTCCACTTTCTCTCTGTCTCTCTTTTGACTTTCCCTGGTTGGCATTATGCACCATTTACCCATGCCTGTTTCTTTTTCTGTCCATCTGGTTCTCTTTTTCTGTGTTTTTTTTCCTTGCTTGTTTCCTCCCAAACTCCATACCATTCCTTACCCTCACTATCATTTTGTTCTCTTTTTTCCTCTATCTAAACTTACTTTCCACCACTTGCCCCATCAGCCCTGCATTCTTCTCTCCCTTTCTCTCTGTGCTGCCTTTTCTCTTTCATTTTCTCCTTCCAAGGCGCCATCGCTCCTAGTGAGTAATGTGTTTGGCATAATTAGGCCAGTGTACTCCAGGTCCCCACCGACGTGATTTGCATGCAGATAAAATGAGCCAATCATGAAGCACAATGGGAGCAGATGTCCTTGTCTCTCATGACATCATCAGAGGTGACCCTGAAAGCAGGAAATTAAAAGGTGGGTGGCAGGAGGTGTGAGCGAATCAAATCTGTTGCCTAATTGTAGGAATATTGCAACACAGACATAAAATGAGTCACCAATGCCCATTCCGAGTAAACATGGGTTTTGTGATTTGAGGGTGAAAAATGGCCTAGTTTGGTTGAAAAGACTGAGCTTCCATTTCTATTGAGTGGTGCATATAGTGAGTTTCTTTTTTTTAATAATACTGTCTCCATGTCATATACAGACCTCATTGTGTAGCAGGTCTTAACTACCCATGGTTAACCTTGAAGTGCATGTCTTTTCACTTGCTAATTACCAAAGCTGTTCTAACTGGGATTAAAGCTTTCTTGGTGTCAGAACTCCCAATGATCTGCCTGCCAAGCTATTCACTGAAAAGAAATACAGCAGGCTGCTGGCTGCTATCATCTGATGGCAATAGAGATTTGTCCTCAGATCCAAGTTTAGTGCCTGTTTCCTGAATCTGATAGGATACATTTGGCTGCACTTGATGTCATTCTCAAGGATTGCTTCATCACAGTCTATCTCCACGGGAGGACATGGCATTATTTAACCTGCCAGTTGGGAGATATTCAGAGCTCTACTTAAATGAATAAATAAGTGAGTCCTGCCTGGTCAACAAGAAATGAGAGCACCCATAAACCAGCCAGTCAGTGCTGTTCAAATCAGATTAAACTCTATGACCACTGATCTGCCTTGTACTAAAATGGCTGGTACCACTAAGCCTTAGGCTGTTCATAAATACTGTGCAGTGCACGGTCTGCAAGTATATATATAGTATGTGTATCTTGATTAAGATTACAGGTTAAGATAAAATGATTTGATTAGCACCATCTGCATTTGTGCATCCATCCATCTTTTTGAAAAAGAATGAGAATATGAAATTATGTGATTTAATTATCATTCATTGATGTGAATAATTGTTGTCTCCATCTTTGCATCCATTAGCCATACCATTATCCTTTTTGTGAGAAAAGAAGAAGCAAATCCTCACATTATATAAGCCAGAACAAGCATTTGTGGATGAGAAAAAAACCTTGAGAATTATTCAATTATCAAAATAGCATCTGTTGATAACTGATAATGAATAACTTACTGATGGAAGAATGGAAGAGGCTCGTGCGAGTTTTTCTGCAAACTGAAAAAGATGCACTCGCACAATATGACCTTTTCTTCAATAAAGACATTGTTGCCTGGTTGGTGTTGGTGGTGGAGGATAAGTTTTGAATGTTGTGGGAGCAGAGTCATATAGGGTGCACACTCATTTGCAAACTGTATAAACAAATATTTAAACTCAGTAGTGTCAAATGAAGTGTTTTAGTATGGCCTTTCCTTTTGATCTTAATATTGTATAAAGAATAAAGATATCCTTTATACAATATTAACGAATTAACAAATCAAAGGCATGCCTTTGCACGCACATACACACACACACACACATCGAATCCAGTGATGGCAACATTAGGCCAAACACCACCTGCCACGTTTAAGGCTTCCGTCTGTCTAACACACCTGGCTGCCATCTAACACGTTGCTCCCTTTGGTGCCATCACTCTCCGTGTCTTCTCTGACCTTTTTCCCATCTTAGTTTCATATGCTACCCCATCACTCTTTCTCTGTTTATTTCTTTCACACTCTTTCTGCCAACCACGCTCTATATCCACCTGTTTACCTCTTACCCTCAACTATATTCTGCCTTTTTGTCCTTTTTCCTCTCTGTATATTTTGGCTTTCCATCTGTCTCATTTTCACTCTGTCCTCTCCTTCACCCAACTTCTTTGTATAATTTTTCCTCCGCAGCAATTTGTGCTGCATCTTTGTTTAACATAGTGCATTGTTTAACTTGTACTTCATCACACACTATGAATGACAGCAAAGAAATTGGGAACGCCAAGTGCAAACCACATACACATATACTGTATACAAAGTCCATTCGGTTACTCACAAAGTGACACACTCAAAATTACAATCTTACAAACACACGCATATAAACACACATCTGCATGCTCACATATATACAGTGTACACACTCTGAGCTTCAGAGCCAGCTGTATGTGAGCACACTGGTCCTCTAATCTGTGGCTTGGTTGGGGCTTCTTCCAAAGTCCCTGGACCTAAAAAGGCCTAGTCTGACTGGGCTGGAACAGTAACACCCTACACTTAGCCACATGGCGCTAGCTAGCCCACACCCTGCTAAACACAGCCAGATGTGCAGGGACTGGCAGCATGGTACAATGTCACTGCAGTCTCCTGCAGCCATATGACCTTACGAAACAGTAAAAACAGTGCCTAGATTTGGTGGTGGTTCAGTACACTGGTCGTTGTTTTACCAAAGCCTGAAGCTGGAGTAAATAATCTTACTTTGCACTTTCCAGCAGCTGGTGCTATAAACAGAATATCTTCGGTAAGCGTGGCTGGATTGGGCCAAATTGCACTGATCATGTGGCAGCAAATGTTATGTATTATGGTCCAGTTAACCCCAGTCTATCACTCAACTACCAGGTTCAGAGGACACAGTGAACAACAGATGTTTTTCAGACCTCAAGGTCCCAACACACATATACTTCCTCCCACTGTCATCTCTGCTGTCCCTATGTGATGGCAATAGAGATGAGTTGGTGGGCATAAGAAACAGAATAAGGACATTAATTTGAACAGAGTGGGAGTGGGTTAACTTAGTGGAGGATAGGACAGGAGAGGGGGTACAGATGTGGCTAAATTTGAGGTCAACAAAAAGAAAAAAAAGTTCAGCTCAGAAACATGTAAATCAACTCAGAAACACATAAAACCATGTCTGGCAAACATACAGAGCATCTAAAAAACCAAGTTCCCAATGACTTCATTATGAGGCGACATAAGTTGCCATGTTTATAACGCGTGTCTCTGTGTATTTAACTACAAATTTTTGGATACACATCATTAGAATACTTAGAAGTTGCAGCTAAGTGGTGCTTGAATGTGTGTGTCTGTAGTCCGTGTTGTTTACTGGCTTCTGCCGAGCTAAATGAGGTGTTTTCCTGAAAAATGGGAAAGTTAAACAACTGTAGGATGACATAAAATAGTTTGGAGTGGAATTGTATGTCTTGGACAGGTTTGTGTGTGTGTATGTGTGTGTACTTCTGTGTATTTTGGCAGAGTGACTGTATCCCTTTGGCTCGGCAATAACAGCCCCGTGAGTGTAAAGGCAGGACCATGTGAAAGAGGGATACAGAGCAACAGATGAAGAGTAAACAAATGTCACTCAGCCACTGAGACCACAGTGATCACTGTGATATGAAAAGGTCAGGCTAAGTAGCCAAGCTCAGAGCCCCAGCTGACAGATCCATTGTCACCAACTAGCCGAGGGGAGCAAGTGGAGCACAGAGACACCTGTCTATTAAATGGAGCAGGTCATTAGACACAAATAATTGCCTCTGTGCAACAGAGCCTCTCCCAGTCTCTATCTCTCTCTCGCACTTCTTCTCTAACACTTGAGGCATTGCAATTAAACCCTGATATCATTTCATATTATTAAGAATAATAGTAGATTTACAGCAGCAATTCATACTATTGTGCTGGTGCATGTTGCCAAAATACAACACTTGTACTATATACTAACATAACAATAGAAAAGTATTTTTATATGAATACTGCAACATATCATTATTTTTTAAATCATGTTATAGTTGGACCATACCTTTCTCTCCATTTTTAGGTAGAATAAAGTATAGAACAGACATTAAATGAGGGTGGAGTGGAATGACACACATCAAAGTCCCAGGAAAAACAATACTTTGTTTTCCCAGGTTGTCAGAATGTTTTGAATTTGAGTTATGCTATTGTTTAATTTTGTCAAATTTTACTTATCAGTGAAGTCCCGATATGCAAAGTAATTTTGCATATCGGTTTTACTTTGCAGTAGTAAAGTAAAAACTGAGAATTTGACTCTCCAACAACGCTTCTACAGAACATCACCTACCTTTTCTTTTGAAGATCAAAAGATCTGCATCAGTCTACACAGTATATAACAAAATGCCTTTTACTTATCTGTTACGTACTTATGTATTTTCAGTTGTTCATGTGCCTGACAATAAAAATGTGTTAAAATATGTGTATAAGACAAAAACTCACTATCAAAGGCTTTAAACTGTCCGTTGATGGAGGTCTGTAAGGATCGTCCAGCCTCTTTGAGAAGTCCTTCCACCTCCCGGCGGCTCAGCGCAGACAGGCTGTCTTCCATGTCACTAGTGCAGCAGGTGTAACTCTGGGGACAGATGCGCAGATGCTCCCCTACCAAAGAGACACATGGACACAGAGGAGGAGGGGAGAGGGTTGGGGGTGGTGGAGAAAAAAGAACAAATAGATCAGATGCACTTGCATTAACAGATTCCATGTATGTAGAGAAAGTAGCAACACTCTTTGTGCAAACATTCCTGGATGTGAGTGGTTGTATTATATTGTAATCTTTTAGTATTTCTAGTAGCATCCACATTTACATGTGTTACCACTTTGTCATTGTATATTGTCAATCAGTGTAGTTGTAGTTATGCCCTAAAAACATGTCACCTCAAGGTGTTCCTAATATATCCTTCTTTTAAAAAATGGACCACCACGTTCTACTTAGTTCATTCTTAAGTTTAAGTGAACATTTGTGCCAAATGTAATAAAATTCCCACCGGACGTTCTTGATATATCACTTTTACAAGAATGAGGTCACTGTGACTTCGACATTTGAGCTTTCACTACTAAAATCAAATCAGTTCATTCTGGAGTCCAAGACTGAATGTTTATACCAAGTTTGAAGTCATTCCCATGAGGCATTGATGGTATCATGTTCATGAGAATGGAATGGACCAACAGAAAACCCAGAAACACAACAACACACAAAGAGTGAAAAATAAAGAAATATTAAACATTGATTGTTTTTAAAACTTTTAAAAAAATACTTTAAAAACTGGATAAGTCTTAAAGAATGTATGTTTCTATTCTGGCTCAAGATGAAGAGGTAGGAATCAGGTTATCACAATAACAGTAGGTTATTTGTTGTTGACTAATCCAGAGTCTGCACTTTCAGCTTTGCTGATATTTGATATAAATGTGCCACAAGCTGAACTTTGTATAGGTTGTAGCATTTCCATTCTGATTGTATTACCCCATCTATGAAAGAAGCAACTAACTGAATCCCAGAGCTTCCTCCTTCCCACCCAAAGGCCCTACAGTGACGAGCTTTGAGCACTAACTGCTTCGGTGTAATTCCCACCTCACTTGCTATTCCTCTCCCATTCTACTCTTCCCTGCTTGAGGGTTTCTTTGAGATCCTTTTACATGGCCTTGAGCAGCCCCTTTTTACGCAGTACACATACACAGATCATGTTTTTTATACATCACACACACACATCTAGGCTCTAAATTAATATTGTTCCTTATTTGGTTTTTATTTTGTTGTCACGGTGGATTGATGAAGATGAGATTTCTGTTCACATTGGTTTCAATTGCATGTATGTTATGCATGTATTTAAATGACATAGCACTATTAACATACGATCATCTAAACCTAGCAAAGCATCCAAAACATTATTGACCTGCAGTATCCCTGCAACAGAGAAACCCAATGCTTTTCCTTCATAAAACATCCAGTAATACACAAGGTTTAGTAATAAGTTTATTACTAAGCCTTCAGATTAGTAACGAGTCATGAAATGAGTGATTAATAATACAAAGTCTGCACAAAGGCATATACAAACGCCGTAAACACACGAGTACAGGATTAATGATTTAATGTCCCTCGGGCCATCATTAGCATGCACCTGGCAGAGCTTCAAGTGAGGGCAAGTCTATAGGCACAGTGCTGCCGTCAATAAGATTGATCCTGCCATCCTTTTCATCGTCGGTGCAAGTGATTTCTGTGTGCACTGGCGCAATGATTACAAGCATAGCTGTTGCCTGAGTTAATAACTGTGCACGGTGCCGTCTGTAATCCTGTCTGTGTTCCCTGCTGTAGTTTATAGTCAATGTGTGTATGACAAGGATCCATGCACCACTCTGATTATGTGTCAACCAAATTTTTGTAACTGTCCTTTGAGTACCTCATCCAGGCCAACTTTAAAGTGGAGCAATTAAAGGCAATTTTTCTCTTTCAATACTAAAGTGGAGAACAAGCTGGCCAGACCGGAGAAGAAGGTGACATTGAGCATTTCTCTGCACCCTCTCACTGGTCATGATGCGACTCATATCCAAGCACCAAGGGACAGAGTTTAGACCAGGAGAAGGAGATATATACATGTATATGTATGTGTGTGTGTGTGTGTGTGTGTGTGTGTGTGTTTGTGCAAGTCTCTAGGATATGTGCATGACAGTGAGAGTAAAAAAGTAAATTAGAAAGTGAGGAAGTGAAGAACAGACCACAATGAAGTACTGGAAAAAAGGAGGGAGGATTGCAAGGAAGGGTGAGAAAGAAGATTGATAGAGAAACAGAATACAGTACTATCAGGGGTCAGCTGCAATCTGTCCACCCCTGGGACGCCCATTTAAATGCCTGGATTGGTTTTAGTGTGTTTGTGTTTGTGTGTGTGTGTGTGTGTGTGTGTGTGTGTGTGTGTGTGTACGTGTATTATGGGCCTGTTGCCATTTCTTCCTCTGTAATCTGCTTGCTGCCTGCCATTTGAAGGACATCTGTGTAAAGAACAAGAACATGCAAACACACACACACAAATGCGCACATGGATAGGAAGAGGTGTGAGGTTTCCAGATGAAGCCAGGCAGAAACTGCCTCTTCAGAGGGTCAATTTTAATTCATGAAAAACATCATGATGATTTTCAGTATAAACACACAACATCTGCAAGCTACACACACACAGTCATTCAGTTTTACACACATACTCACAGTCCTAGACACACATTGGCTGTGCAGCATGAAAGGTCACCTGTAACAGAACATTAGGTTTCCAGTTGGCTAACCTAATAGTCGGCTAATGTTACCAACAGAGAAGCCTCTTCCATTTGACTCAGTAAACAAGAGTAAGACTGAGTGTGTATGTGATGTGAGTGTGTGTGTAAAGCTGTGTGTGTCTTTTTGGATGAGAGTGACAGCAAGCTACTCTGAATCTCTGTGTCAAGGGAATGTGTCCTGAACATCCAGACGTGGCTCCCTCACTTTTACACTCTCTAACACTTTGCTCGTCTCCCGCCCGCTCTCTCTTTCACACGAGCACACACTTCCAGTCTCACAGCCAGATGATACTAGAGTAATCAGCAGAGGAGGGCAGCTCAATCTGGAGAAGAGCTATGTTAGTGAGAGACTCCAACAGGAGCCTATACAGAGCCGCAGCACAGAGGGAAGCTAATGCTAATGCTTGAGATGTTCAATTGTCTGTGCTTATATGATGCACATTCCATTTTGTGTGTGAAGACATACCGTACCTAAAAACATGTTTTCATTACATATCACAAGACCGTCCCTTGTACATTAGAGATTTACCCCTGCATTAACCAATTTCCAGTCTGCCCTTGCCATTTCCTGTCTCTATTGTTCCTCCAGTCTGAATAAACTTAATGGAATGCACGATAAACTTGAAAAATATGCTCATAATAATAATAATAAGCTTCATGTCTTGTAAGGGAAGGTGAATTACAGAGTTTAAACTGATTGCACAGTTGGTTACAGAGATGAAACAAAACCACACACAAATAAGATTTGTTCAAAACTGAATGATCCACTTAAGTACATCTAAATTGACAGAGTAGGTTTTCTGCATTAATCAGCCACCTCCTGTGAGGCCAATCAACCCAGAAATAGCAAGCCAATCATCTGGCCATCTAACCTCTCATCTAACCCTCACCTAAGATTACACATACACACACACCACCCACAGTAATCTATGCATGAAGGGAAAATTAAGGAAACTAACTGTTCCCTCTGACCCCATCACAGTCTTCCATCACTTCTTTCTTTCTTTTTTTTTTTTTTTTTTTTTGACAAACACGTTTGTTAAATGGTGAGTAATTCCCTACCCATTAGCTTATCACTGTTCACCAGGGAGGAAAGGTCCGATTAACCAGCAATCTGGGAAGGCAGAATAAGGTCGTGCACACAGTGATAAAGCATGAGAGAGACTGACAGTAAGGGGCTTTTACAGATTGTGGGAAACACAGAAAGAGGAGAAGGCAACAGGAAATTAAGAATGACTAAAAGCCAAAGTGTCTGTGTCATTTGTCTGGGAGCCTGTGAACAAAACTGTAAAATAAATAAAAATCAGGTTTCATCCACTTAGGTCACCATCACCATGAGACTATTTAGTGTTATTTTTATTTCTGATCCATGGACACTAAAAAACATAATAAAAAACACTGGTGTCTGACAACATAATGCACAGGCATCGCAGCGATTTATTTCACGATTGTGGCAAGGTTTCATGCTATATTTACTCCACCAGTTCAAAGTGTATCACGCTGGCTCACATTTTGTATGTAATTTTGAGTTGGCCTTTCCAGACTATTCAGGGTGTTCATGAAAGAGACTTTGAGCTTAACCCCAGCTGTCCACGGTTTATTCAAAATTTTTTTTTTCAAAATGTTTCTTTGTGCTTCCTGTTACTGTGATTTTCTGCCTTTAAAACATTTTTATTTTGATAACTGGTACCACAGTGAAACTACATTTATACATTTATAGCTATGGCTTCACTTCCGGAATCCTTGCATTTTTGTGTGAAGTTGATGTGTTTTTTTTTTTTATCTCCCATCATTTTAATTACTGTGGGCAGTAATTACATCTTAGGCTGTATCAGACATGTATCCATACATGTAATTTATTTTTAATAAATGACTTGACAGTGAACAAGAAGTGGCTTTATTTGTTCCCTCTGACCCTGATGACACGAAAAGCTCTGTAGAAGCATGCGTACAGTCAGCAGTACATGTGAACAGTTGGTAAATCTCTAAATCACACTCTTCATGTGCAGCAAATTTGACAAAATGGCACGACTGTGACCACAGTTATAGCCTGACACACATAACTGATGGCCCCTGCTAATATTTGCTGTTGCATAACTGACTGTGTTTCAAGCCTGGGTATAGAACGTGTGTGTGTATGTGTTTGCATGCGTGCATGCGTGTGCATACACTCTGCGGGATCTGAGCGATTAGCAGCTTAATCCAGTCATTGGTGAGAGTGTGTGTGTGTTTGTGTGTACGTGTCCATGCCGTGGAAGATTATTACCAGTGCCAAGGAAAACACCCATGGAACACCAGGAATTACACACATGCGCACACACTTGAACAGCGGATTAGGGTTAAACAGATGAAAAACAACAGGGCTATTTGTCAGAAGAGGTTGACATGTCTGATCCACCAACTGTACCGAATGAAATTTCACATACCGACCAGACAAATGCTTATAACACATCACACAGTAACGCTACTGTCTCTGCTTAACTGCTACAACCCTGCATGCCTGTTTGCTGTCAGTCTGTCTGTCTACTCATCTGCCATTGTACTGACACACACATAGATCGACACAAAGGCGACCCAGGCTTAAACCTAGACGCTCACCAGTCTGGTAATGTGAGCCAAGCACAGTGTCACATATTTAGCTTCCTTGAGCCAGACACGGTGGTGACCACACAACACATTAATAACATATTACTACTGAAGCTGCTTGATCTTTTCTAACTCACACCGACTACCTGCAGGTCTGCCTGACCACAAAGTTATTAATTAACACAGGTTGCAAAGGACTGGAGAAAAAGGAGTCTATCTATTCTAATCTATCTATTATCACACTTAAAAATGTTCCTTTTCACCCAGACTATTTATATTAGAGCGAAAAAGTTTGACTAGCTAAAGTACAGTACAGACTTGAGAAGCTTTAGCAGTGATTAACTCAGTGGTCAGCTTGTGTTAACAAATGGGCATAAATGGAGTGAAGAAAGGAAGCAGAGTGTAGAAAGAGATAGAAGGGGACTGAACAAGATAAGACAGGACATTTTTTATTTTACAGTTAAATACTGTGTCTTAATAAGCAGCTACAAGTTTGAGACAAAGTCTTCATAATATCCTACTGACGGTTTTTTACTATTACTGTGTGCTCACAGTGATGTGCTACTTAGCAGTTTCTCACTGTCTCCTGTTGCTCTGTCCCAAAGGAAATATACAACACTACACTGTTACTGCATTTAAAAACCGCCGATACAATTATTCATCACTTTAATAAGTCGTGTTGAAAAGATGTGAACGGAAAATAAGCCTTATTATAGGCCTTTTAAAGTTAAATGAAAAAAAGCTTTGGTATGAAGCAGTGGGATGTCAAATTTATGGATAAAGTCCCTGTTTCTTTGATAGTTTATATTGTCTCTCATAGCAACAGATGTGAACCAGATGCTGGAACATCAGACTTGATAGTGTCATTGTTTACAGATCAAAATGGATTAAGGATGGCCATTTCTAATGTAATGAGACAGAAAGACAGAGAGAAAGAGCAAGAAAGAGAAACAATGTGAGTGGGTGAGAAAGAGGGACAAACTAAACCGAAACTTTCTTTGCTAAATCATTTTAAGGTGAACAGTTAGGTGGAAAAAAATGCATTACTTGAGTGTTAAGCACAGCAGCCTGTGCCTGAAACATTTGCTCTGGGTCGAACAGAACCTTCGAGGCTCCAATCCTGTTGCAGCTCTCTAATGGGAGCTGTGATTTATAAGGAACATGATGGATTGCAGCATATTTTGTAATTAAGTTGCTGTAACCCTGAGAAACATGCTTGACTGCCTGTCGTTTTGACACGCACACACAAACACATTTGCTCTTTGTCCTGTTGCTTCTCTCTCTCTCTCTGTCCGTCTCTCTGTTGCTCTCTCTCCCAATCAGACACACGCAAACACGAATCATAGTGGCCAATGTCTAAACCAAACAGCAAGTGCCAGCTGCTTTAAATGCAGCCTGTCCCACTCAGTTAGTAGGTACAGCCGTAGTGCAGTCAAATAGACTGTTGTGGGGTTGGAGATTTCCGACAGCACTGCCAACTTGCCCAACCATGTCCTGCCTTCTTCACTGTCTCCACCGCTCTCTATCCATTCCCACCATTTTTTTTACTTTGTGTGTTTACGGAGATTAGACTAGACTGACCTGGAATGCAAGGGAAGGTTAATTTGTTCAGACTGTACAAGAATAACAATCCAACAATATACTGTACAGACATTGCAGACATTTCTATTCTTGTTACACCCTATAACCAACCCTTCTCCTGCCGGTTACAGACGTGTCTTTACTTGAGCCTTTATCTTTGTGTTGACTGAATCTGTGTGTGTGTGTGTGTGCCTGTGTGTGTGAAAAAATAAGAGGGAAGCAGTGGAAAAAAGTTACTCCAGAGAAAGTTAACCAGTTGATGTATATCTCGCACATATCTAAGATGTACTGTGTCATAGACCATGTCAAAATAAAAGCAGTAACTAAAGGGTACAGAGAGCTGACCTCATTTCTGTCTCTAGAGGAATGTGTGTGTCGTTGTGGTGTGTATATGTGTGTGTGTCAGTTTTCCACTGATGATCTAGCAAAGGTCTTTGACAGGAAGTGTCAATAGTTCATCAGACAGAACACCCTGTCATATGATTCAGACGAAAGAAGACTTAGGCCTCTGCCTTGTGTGTAACTGCACACACTGAAGACTTGGAGACTCACAAAATCCCTTTTCCCCCTAAAGATTAGGGAGGAATAACAGATGCTCCTTTTACACAAGGAAGAGATAACATTTCTGACTTCAAACATGTGTTAAGCAGCAGTCAAACATTTTGTCAGTCACAGTTTCCCAGACACGAACAGTTTTCACCGACTGTTCAGAGTAGATTTGGTTGCAACACTGCAGTAGGAAGTAGTTGGAAAATACTAACATGACTGATTTATTTATATAGTTTGATGGTGGTGAATAACTATCAGTCATTTAATTACTAAATCCCTCAAATGTTCAGGACCTATAAAGTGTTTGCTTTTTTAAGAACATCCTGTTTGATAAGCAAACCAAATATGGTAAACCTGGCTGACGCTTTTAAAGCTGCATCAATTAATATTTTATATTAACACTGGCTCAAATGATTATGTGAATGTGAAAGGAGCTACTCATGGTGATGAACCCACAAGGAGTTATCACCTATATATCACCAAATTGTTTTGTTTTTCTTACACTCAGCTGTTACCAAATTCAGCTGCAGCAGGCAGCTGTTTCCATAAACCCAACGTAGCCACCCTGCTTAGTGCTTAACAGGACATGGACAAAGTTAGCAACTAGCTCATGGAGCATCTGGCAGCTACAGAGACGGAGACAAAAACAGAGCTAAATGGATGCTTGTCATACCAGTGTTATAAGGTAATAATGTCAACAATGTGTTTACAGCTTGTTCTGCGGCTCAAAAAAAAAAAAAAAAAAAAACCTAATAATTGACCGTATGGACAAACACAGGGCCTTTAAAATAATATGTTTGATTTACTATATTTCATTTTTATAATGGATTAAAAGTAACATTTTCTTTCACATGAAAAAAAAAAGATGAATGTTGTTGTCAGATAACAACAGCAACTTTATATATTACACTGTTCATGATTAATTCTGTAATGTGGCGCCTCCATAATTAAGATGAAATGTTATGAGGTCCTGAGTGAGCAAAATGCCACAGCAACATTAGCGGGAAAATCTCTTTTTCCCGCTATGAAAGTAACACTTCAAATTGCCACTTCATTTAACTGTGTGTGTGACAGGGGTTAGACAAACAAAGACAAAAAAAGAGATATATTGTATAGTATATTATATATGTCTGTGCCTGCATGCAGGTATTTGTGTGTGCATATGTGTGTGTGTGTGTGTGTGTGTGTGTGTGTGTGTGTGTGTGTGTGTGTGTGTGTGTGTGTGTGTGTGGGGAGGGGAGAACTCATGGCTTGACTCCTATACACTTGCAAGCTTCTCTTTGCAGAAAGAACAAACAAAGCAGCCAGTTCCCCTCTGTTTAGTGCTGCTCAGAGGTGGAGATGCTGACAGATGAAAGATGACCTGTTGTTGTCAAGGCCTGTAAAAGCAACAAGGGCTAGAACACATCCAGCCAACACCGAGTCAGAGACGTAGACACATAGAGCGGTGATGTGGCTGAGAGAGATGTTTGCACAAGAAAATGGAAAGGTGGGCATGTAAGATAAGAGATAGAAAAAATAGAGATGATGAAGTTTTCACAACGAGAAGAAAGATATGCTAAGAAAGATAGAGAGCAAACACAATTTTAAAAAAGGAGGGTAGAAATAGAATTAATATCAAACAAAAAATATAATCAGTTAAGTATGTAGTGAATAGGTAACTTAATAGTAGCCAAAACACACAGTACAAAAGTGTTAAACTAAAACCTAAAACGATAGAGTTACTGTTTAATAAACACTCTGCCGGTTGAGAAATGACCAACTAGTATTGTCAGGGCGTATTGTAAGGGAGGTGCAGGCACAGCTGTTACCTGCCAAGACCTCTAACCTTTTCAAGCTCACCTTTTTGTTCTTGTTCTTATGCTCTGTGTTCTCTAAATTGCGTGCAATGCACAGTATACAGAGCAGTGCCTTTTGTGCACTGCATAAAAGGCACTGTCTCATGTTTGAGTCTCATAAGATACATTCAGCAAAATACAAGGGCAAAGTTTATTGTTAGGGTAGTGATAACTCATTCTTGATATGATACAGGTAATATGGATTACTAAATAATAATAATAAGGATAATAATCAAACCAATTACACCTCCTGCATTCATAGCTGTGAGCTTAAATTGATGCTTCTAGCTTCCCCTCCACAGAAAAAATGACAAGTCTGTTCTCTCACTCTCATTCTTTGGATATGAGTGAATAGAAATTCATTTTTAATAGAAGGCAAATGGGATATATGATGGAAGTCTTCAATGTAATTCCACTATTTAATACGGCTATTTTCTCTTCGCTAGCGCAGTACAAAGGCCCTCTCAAAAAGCCATCAATTATCAGCTTTTGACCTGTGAGCACACACCCCTGCCCCTCCCATCCAAACGTTTTCAAAGGCAGATGGAAAGGTTGTCGAATCCTCAGTTAGATCTTTCTTTAATCCCTAATAATGACTCAGGAAAGTATTAAATGTTGGGAGATCTGATTATAGATCAGAAAATATGACGGACGCTCTCTGCCTCAGCCATCAGATCAAAGCACAGACAGAAGTCTCTCAGTCCCTCTCTTAGTTCATTCAATTCCCCCACTTATACTCTCTCCCCCTTTTCCTTCCTTTGCCTCTGGCTGGGAATCTGGCCAGGGAATCTGGGCTTCCAAAGAGCAGATCTGCACTTGCCCAGATCCTCAAACACTGGAATTTTTTTTATTTATGACTGGGGCCAGACAACAATCTTTACCTTGGGGAGGTTGTCTTATCTGTATCTCTTTATGTCATTTGTCTATATTTAGTATAAATCAAGATAAATAGTATCATCACCTGTCATTTGGTGACATTACTGCTTTGATGGGAGTAAAACTGCACATCTCTATGGTTAGTGTTAGAGTGGCTGCTTCAACAAACTGTACATGCACAGTAGTTAAGTATTTTCATAAAATAAACAATCTGGCTGGTCTCATCAATCAACAAAGCACCAACAGCACTTTAATCAGTAAATCAAAAACCAGCGCTGTGTATTCTAGTGTGTACGTGTGTGTGTGAATGTGTGTGTTCCTGTTAACTGACAATCACATGCATTATGACAATGGCTCTGGGCTTTAGTGCTTGTTCTCAAATGATTTCTCATAAGTCTCATAACTAGTGAGCGATATTAAATGCTTGATCTGAAAGAGGGCCTGACATGGGAACCAACGTTGTACAAGGAAAGCCCTGTTTTGGCGAAGCTGTGTGTGCATGGTGTGCGTGCCAAGCTGTCTATTTTGAAGTCAGGTCAGGACAGGCTAACACTTCAGGCCTCTCTTAGTCACTGTGAGTCAGTAAAACGTCTATGTCTTGACAACAGACAGATAGACAGGACTAACTGACAGCCAGGCGGAGACACTGAAAGGAAAACAAACACAAACATGAAAGTCACATAGAAAATGGGCAGTAAGAGGAGAGGACGCTATGGAGATAGGCAGACAGGTAGGCAGACGGCAGACGAAGACAATGGGAATGTATCAACACAAACACAAACCACTAGAAAGCAATAGCACTGTCAAGACAAAGACAAAGATGCTTAGGGAATGTCAGAACTATTAAGTCTGCGGTCTCTGCTTTTCTTCTTGACTCACAACCGGCCTGTTCTATCAACAAACCACAATGACGCTCCATGAAATGGCACAGAGCACCATTCGCCACAGTAGCTCATTTCAAAAACCTGTCCACCAAATCACTGTTCAGTTGAGGCCACCATCGCTGGTGTCACACACTTCCTCTGTCTGATACAAAGCAGCGTGGCACATGACCATTTTCACATAATGACTGAAGAACCGCAACCCCCCAGCTGTGCCTGTTCTCAGTGGGGAAGAACAGTGTTTTTCTGGGAAGCTGAGTCACCTCCAGACCTTCAGGATGTTAGTGGTGCACCAAAAACTTAACAAGTTAATGGTCAGCATTTTGTTTAGTTTGTTAAATACATACATGACATGCATTATTACTCTCTAACCCCGTCAGATAAATATTTCTCAATTTTTCTTGAGGTATTTGACCGTAACCTCGTACTTGTTGTGTGATTTAATTTTTCCAGGTTGTTGTAATTCAGTTTTTTTCTTTTTCTTTTTTTTTTTTTGTTGACTTTACGCAATAAACTAGAACCGCTGACCATATTAAAATAAAAGGTTAATAAGTGACGCGTGTATAAAAATGAACAAAACTGCTAAATTCACAGAGTTCTCAGGGATTCAAAGTTCATGTAAAAGTGAAGTATCATGAAGTGTTCCTGGTGGTAACAAAGGCCCAGTAGTGACAGAATATTGTATTCTCTCCACTGTTCTCATTGCACACAGCTGTGCATAATTACTGGCAAGTATAAATGACCTTCTGTTATCACTGTGGGAAAAAACTGAGACTGTTCCGTTCCTTCTTAGGTATTTACAGTTAAAATTAAGCATCAAATTCAGTGCTTTACTGTATAAAATCATGCATGAAATATTTGTGTAAAATATAAATTACATGAAGCAAATTTTCTAAATCTTAAAGTAAAGCCCTCTCAGAAGTATGTGAAATGGTGAATGCTCTAGCTGCAGCATTTTAACAGAACTATTAGTTTTTACCAAGTGTCCAGTAGCACACTGCCCTCGATGGCCCCTCTACAAATGCTTTTATGCTGGTGTAATAATTTTTGACTGGAACCAACAAAAAAGTCCTTTGCAGGAAGAACGTCCATTTAGACTAGGTCAGGCTGAACCACTTGATCTCTGTCAAACAAGGAGATAAAAAAAAAAAATAACATAAAAAGACTTTCACACATTCCAGTGCTGATAGCCAAAACTTCAAATAATACTGAATTTGTCACGGCTTAGCACTTGTTAGCGTGACAGTACAAGGCTGACTGGTCACACAATGACCCTTCAAGCACTGGAACAAGCTTAATGATGTAAAAAAATCATTAGTTCTCCTGCCGCTGACAGGGACAGTGGACAGATTATGTGTAGTTTGAGAATTTATGTTCTGCGCAGCACAATCCAAGCATTCTTCACAGATAGATCAGCGAGAACCACAGCAAATTACTCTTCACCATAGCTGTAAGGGGAATTACATCCAGAAGGGTTTGGAAGTGATGCGCAGCTCTGATGCTAAAAGGTCAGAGCAGAATGTAGCACAGAAAAAAGAAAAGATATGCATTACACTCCAAGGACTGAGTGATTTATTTTTTAACAGAACATATAAATGCTTCGGTGAAAGTTGCTGAAATTTGCAGATCAGAGGTGTGCGTGCATTACATATTACAGAAATATTAATGTTATCTGAATATAATCTAAATGATATAGAAAAGCACTTATTTCCCTTGATAAAGACACAGAATCACCCTTTTGTTAAGATTTTCATAGACGGCCCTTTAGGCGTTTAGAATTCAGAATTTTGGCAAACTGCCCATGTGGGAGCAGCTTCATTGCAGCACTCTGACAGGTAAATGCACAAGATGTGTAAAGGAATGTTTGTGTCTTTCACTCAGCACGCCTCTGTCTAATCCCCCTTTCAGTCCAGACCTGAAAGAGATCTTTTCATGAATTCCTCTTTGAAAAAAGAAAACCTAAATGCTTGTCAAATCTGCAATCCTGAATTTGGAAGTGCAGCAGTTCTTCACTTCCTCTTGTCCTCCTTTCTATCCGCCTCTGTCATTTTCTCCTTCCTTCACTTGCTCATGCTGTCATATGCTCCATTAATGTTTTTCCTCTCGGCGCTCATTTAACTGTTGACTGCAAAGTTTCAGATGTTTTCCTGTCACTTGCCATGATTGATTCTTGGTCTCCTGCCTAGGTATACTTTAAACATAGAGCTTGAAACTCTATATTTTGCTCCTCTTAGTCCCGATTCTTTCTTTTATTCCAGCACTTTCAGAGATTTCTTTTATCAGTTTTACAAGTGTTTTTAGGACATGTCTGCATTTTCCTTTTTTAGTTCCTCTTTGTTAAAGCCCCCGCATCTCTTTGGTCCCCATTTTTAGCATATACAGTAGCTCAAGTCAAAATTTTCCTACCTGCAGCGTCAAACCTGAGTTACCAGTTTCATTGTACAGGTCATATGTCTGTATAAGTTATGATGAATTGGCAATTGTGTTTGTGTTTTATAATATCTTAATGTGAACCCTGATATTTCATGAGAAAATTTAAACCCTGTTTCACTCCTGTGGATTATGACTGTTGAACTCTTTTGCCCTTAAAAACACCTCATAACAATTAAATTAGCAGATAAAGCCACTGGGGTCATATATTAACTGACATATTTCAAATGAAAAGGGTCAAAATTAAAGACACAGTGATTCTCATCTTTTTTTTTTAAACACATTAAATTAAAAGTTGCTCCCTGTTGTGACATTTAAACATTAAAATGGTACAGACTTCCTCCTTGCCTCAGGCAGCTGAAATGCACCAGTATGTGTAGGACAAAGCTTCTCCACTGTCCTCCCTCACTGGAAACAGTCATTAGAAAGAGCTGGCCTGTGCTGAAAGGCTAGATGGTTATCCTCCCAGAGCGAGATGAAGGCAAAGGAGAATGAGGGAGAGTGAGCCGAGAGCGAGGCCACAGGGAGGCAAATAGGGCCCTGGCTTTTGCTGAAAGGGTAGATAGTTATCCGTCGGGCCAGAAAGAGGAGGAGGAGAGAGGTCAAGAGTAGAAAAAGAAACTAAGAATTTACACACAAGGTAGGAGGCAAGAAGAAAAGGAGGAGAAGAGATGGACAGTGAGGGAGAATGAGAAGGACTGAAGGATCTCTGTGATTATCTCTTTCACCTCTCTCTCTCTGTGACCACATCTCTGCACAACCATCACAAGAATGGAATAGGGCGACATGAGTCACTGACCTTACAGAGCTCATCACTGTGATCAGATAGCTAATGCAGTTTAATCTGTAAGCATTATACAAGAACTCATATTCCAGAACACAGGGGACCTTTACAGCTCACTGTTTAAACTGTAGCTCTACTTGTTCATTCTGCACAGAAACCGTAGTGGAGAAACAAGTTGTTATTCTTTGCATAGTCTAACACCGTTGACGACCCTCAATGAAGAAGTAGACCAAGTTATGTTGGCAGGTTGATGAAGCAGGATTACTTTTTCTCTGTACTTCCAGTTTTTATATGAAGTTAAGCTAATTGGATTAAATATTAGTACATGTCCTTAACTAATCACAACTAGATAAACTATTCACACCTATAACTTTTTGAAATCTGTTCTGAAACATAAAGTAAGCCAGTAGAAATATGGTGTATTAAATTCTTTTTTAATTCACTTATTGGTTAAAACTCTTTTTCAGTTCTTAGTTCAGGTAAATTATGTAATATTCAATGCACCTGTAATGCCTGAGCACTTCTGCCCACCTCTCATTGAAGTCCTTATTAAAGTACATTTTTTTATTCTTTTTTAAATTATTCTCCCATATTATTCACAAGGAATGCCATCCTTTATACTGCACCTCCTCCTGCGGGATAGATTTCTACCACCTGCTCTTCCCACTCTTCTTCCTCCTCATCCAGCTGTGAGAAGGTGTTATGAATGCTCTAAAGACCATTGGACACGAATATATGGACTGGAGCCAGCACTCAGCTGACATCATGCAGCCTCTCTGTGCGCTGCAGCCACCTACAAAGCCCACCATTGTGTGCGCCAGCCCATGCCCTCCGCCCACGCCCGGCACACCACCAAGATCTTGCTGCACTGGCAAAACTTTTAATTAACTTCAAATCTGTCAGCTACCACTGAGCTATGCCAAAGTAGACATGTCAGATCGTGCCCCATTTGATCTTTAAGGGATTTTTTTTTTTGCCTAAAAAGAGTAAAAGGCCAAAATACAAACTAGCACATATTTGCACAAATAGACGTCATGAGACAGGGCTTTCATCTGTCACATGCACACCTTTGTGCAGTTATAAAACAGGTGTTGTGTGTGTGTGTGTGTGTGTGTGTGTTTATGCATGTTGCTGAGGTGCTGTGTGCAGTAAAGCTTCTGATCTGAACTCCCTGACTAGAGAGGAATGTGTCTGACTGTTCTATTCTCTGAAGCTCATAAACACAAAAAAGGAGAAAAGGCCAAAATGTTAACCCCTTTTTTGCAGCTAAAAACATGTCTTTAAAGACACAGTGCGTGTTTATGGACAAACACTGCACAAAGATACTGAAATCAAAGGTTGTTTGGTTTTCTGTGGCAATAGCAGCTATACAAGCTTTAATCCCCATCATCTCTGACAGATTTGGGGAATGAGAACTTCTACTAATGTAGAGGAAGTTCAATGTCTCCACAAACAATCTTGCTTCTATTTTTATCAGGGCTCTATTTTTAGCCAATTCTAAATGTCTAGTCTTGTGCCTTAGTCTTAATATAAATTTATTATACTATCCTAACATATAAAGTTATTTTGATTCCTCTTGTTACTGAAGGTGGAAATGTAATTAAGTGAATTTGGAGTGTTTCTCCTTATTGGATTTTTTTGTGTTACTTGGGAGGGAGACTGAGGTTCAAACCACAAGCAAAAAAATGAGGGCACAAGGAAAACTTCATCTCAACTCAGAGAGAAACATTGGATATCTAACAGCTGGATGAACACAAGAAGATACTAGGGCACGAACAGCAGGTTTTTCCACCTGCACCATTAAAAAGAAGAGAGAAAAAAAGAGGGAGAGGGATGGGGCACTTCTTTTTCAGCAAAGCAGTGTTGCTGCAGAGAGTAGACACACAGAACATCAAAGCCTGCACTGGGCTAGAAACAGGGGAAGAGAAGGGGTGGAGAGGCAGAGAGAACTGACAACCACCGGTCTCAACCAAAAATCTTTACTAAGGAAAGAAAAAGACATGTACCCAGTGAAAGAGCACTGGTAAAAAGGGGGCTAAAGAAAGAGAAGGTCCTTTTACTTCAGAGAAAGGATCATGTACTTGACAGTCTTATTAAGGCGACTGTCTCCAGACAGCAATATAGGTTCCTTTTACAGACTACTATAATAACTACAGGGGTAGTCGCCAGTTAACTGCCAAGGCAGATAACTGTATCTCCAAATACTGTTGCACTGCACAACCACTGCCCTTACAAGTGCTTCTGGCTGGTTTAACTACAAGGACAGACCTGCTCATAAAAGTGGATATCTTGTCAACATTGTTCCACGCGCATACAATAACTATATACAGGCTGCAGAAACACCTTGAGGTGTAATAAAAATCCTAAACCGCAACAGATTCTGTTTGCTAAACAAGGCAGAGGCAGTATAATTCTGACAAGGTGACGGATGCGGAGGTCCACAAGGACATGCAGGGGCACATCACTCGGCCTTGTATCGCATCCAGCCACTTCCTGTGCCCCAACCTGAAACTTTTTATTAAATGTTCAACTGACAAGACTATTTCACTCTGGATTGACTTTGTGGCAGTTAAGGTGACACTTGGCCATTCTGAGCCAGCTGTGATGGTTCACTGGACTTCAGACAGGTTCAGAAGCCAGGAATTCATGAAGACATTAGAAGACTTGGGAGGTTGTGTTTGTGGACAGATTGTGCCATTCCCTGGGAACTCATTTAGAAGAGATAGGGATCTAATCCGTGAGTAAACGGTGGATGGTCAGAGTAGAGCTGCAGTTTCCTTAGTTAAATTTTTCTTGTTGCTTTGTTTATCTCTCATTTGCCACCTCAGCTGAGAGGAAGAAATCTTGAGAAGGATACACTACTTCCTGACTATCCAAATAATTAGACATTGAGCTCTTTAATATTATGCCAGAATGACTTTCAGTTGATGATGTCTTAACTTATATTACTACTGTCACTATAATTATGCAAATCATTTCACTAATAAAACTAGTGAAATAATAAAAGTAAATGTCATTATAAGTTGATAGATGGAAATGCTCATTTAATGACTAAATCGTTGAGGCTGAAATGCTCTATGTGGAGAGAAAAATCACTACTTGTTTATAGACCAGCATAAGAGTCAGCTGTGTTTGCCCCACTTTTGTTCTTCAAAAATTACATCCTGCTTTTAATTTAACCATACAAATGCATTAAAAACATTGCTGAATAAATTTCTGTTGGGCATTGCTCAAATAAAACTTCTGCTTGGGGGCAATTAGTGAAAAAACATTCTAGCCGAGAACACTTAGTGCTTAGGGATGCTTTATTGAAACACTAAACAACGACTCTCAAACTAATAATAATCAGACACATGGGACAACATTATAACTGTCTGTCTACAATGATATATAATGCAAGACTATTTTTGAACCCCCCACTCCTTTTTTCACAAGAATAAGGGACATTAATAGAACACTAAAAGTCTGGAACAATAGGTAGAAATAAAATAATCATCGCCCAACAATGAAAGTTTGAGTAGGGTCTAGAAAAAAGAGTATTTATAGTAGTATAATGGTCCATTATGTGCTGTGTTCCCAAGGGAGAAGAGACCTAGCTACAATTTGCAAAATGGGTGATGTGAGAGTTGGAAATTTGACCAGTTCTATGCGACTTCTAAGAACATTTGCATGTCGTTTAGTTACAGAAAAACTGGTTGGCTGCCACATAGAACATTTCCATGCTTGGTTGACAGAGAAGCAAACAGAGAGGAAAGTGCTTTTAGAGAAGGACAATATGGTGACAAGGGGCTGGGTGGAGAAATATCGCAGCTTGACAATGAACCCACCTCATCTGAGGGACTGAAGTGGTTCCCTGTCACAACGGAGCAATGTCCTTGGAGGGTTGTGTGAGACACATTTACTGTCCTTTCACATTGCACTGCCCATCCATTGTACACAAGGAAAAAAAGACACGTGAACTATAACTGTATTTCAAAGTAATATTTATGACAGACACACATTTGTCAGCACAAAGGTGTTCAGTCAGAGTTTCCATTTTGGTTTACACACAAACAACCCCCATGGAACTTTACAAAAGATGATCAAATTTACATCATGTGGACTGTCAAGGACTAGATAATAGTGAGGAAAACTATATTTGATGATGAATTGCAATGAAGATGCACTACGATTTAAGTAAGAATGTCAAACACTTGCAGATATTTATATATATATATATATATATATATATATATATAAAAGAAAAACTGGCACACTCCAGAGGTCATCTCACCCTTCAGCTTAGTCCGTGCCCAGGTAGCAGCAGATAAACACAGACAATGGCAAATGATTTAAGTTCCCATCACCTCAATGTCACAGCCCAGTCTGCATTGGCCTGACTGTTGCCGTGGTAGCCTGCAGGTGCACATCTCTGCTCCAGAGTGATTCAAAGGAGCTAGGCACTGCACCACTGACAGTCACATGGATTATTTTCCTCTTCATCCAAACAGCAGACGCTAACATAAAAACAAATGTGATATCATTGGTCTGTTGAAGCCTGGAGGGAATAATTGAGTCAGTAATATGAAATGTAGTGAAGGGATCTGTTTGGAAAAACAAATTTGTGATTGATTTTAATTTATTCTGAGTATGCTTCACTTGCGCATACTCGAATAAACATGCACACACAAACTCACTCACACGTTTATGTATTGGTTGAATGACCTGAGTCAAAGCAGTCAGAAGAGACAGTAGAATCAACTCTGTGTCCAAGGCATAAACAACAGTTATTGACGTCACCCAAAATCAACAGGGCCAGGGCCTGAGAAAGACAGCCGGCCAATTTATATAACACTGAAAAAAGAGGGGCCTTGCAATGTGTGCGACAGCTGTGCTTAATCAAGGGAAGTAAGCCAAGAGAGATGTGAGGGGATGCAGAGGGATGAAATGAAGGTGAAAAATGGCGGAGAGAGGAAGAAGGAGATTGAGGGAGAAGTACAAGATAGGATATAAGTCTGGAGAGTGGGAACAAAGTCTAAACTCTAAACTTAAACAGCATCTCAAATACAGAGAGTCCTGAAAAGGTGATGGAACATTTTAGAAGAGATGGGTTGTTTAAGAGAGAGTTCATCCAAGAGAGTGCACAGCTCTCTTTAAAAAAAACAACCTAATATGGAACATCAAAGCCTTGATGCTTCTCTTACCACATCGTAAAGGAGGGTAAAACAGGGAAAGTAGGTTGTTGTTTTTTCTTTACTAACCTTCCGTGCTTTTAATGGTACTTTTTCTCACTTCTATTTCACAGGGAAAAATACTGCCTAAGATGTATGTTTAAAAAGTTTCCCAATGATCAAAAACATGCTCTAGGGACAAAAACATTAATAAACTGAAATCCTACTTTTCCTGATTCAGTCCATCCAGTTCTCTACAGTCTGTTCACACATCAACAGATGTCACATGACAGAGCAGAGTCATCCATCCTGAGCCTCACAGCCTCCTCTGTCCAACAGGATTTACTTAGCTTAACTGAGCGATGCCCAGGGCTGGAACTGAAGCTGCTGGGGTTTGCTGGGGAAATAGAATGTAGGGTGTAATGTACAGGGACCCACAGGTGAGACAGTGTGGCAAGGATGCTACCATTGCTGCTTCAAAGCTAAAACAAGTGATTCAGTCACATAATGCAACTACTTATGTAACCAGGGACAGGACGAAACAGGAAGTAGGTAAAATTTATTATTGCTCTAAAAACTCAATACATCATCTCAGCCTCTCTCTCTCTCCCTACCTCAGCAGGATGGTAGCAAGGGCATGAAAGATTTAAGGAGAAGGCTTTTACTTTAAACCAGAGTCTGAAACTCTGAAACAAAACAGGCGAAGGAGATGTAAGACTATCTCAGACAAAGCTTACTGTTACAGTCACCAGTAAAGTCTGGTTTGGTGAAGATGTTAAAATCTTAAACATTTCAAATTTTAAATCATAACAAACCATGAATATAACAGGAAGTGTAACCATTTTTCAATATTTCAGTCATTAGTCCATAAAAGCCAGATGCAGATGCAGGACCAAACACATTGTCAGCTGTATTTGTATGTGCTATGTTTTGGATCCAAAGGCAAAATACAATAAAGCAGATGAAGTCATGGCTGAGAAGAAGGAACTGACACACTGCAGGATTAAGAGTAGCCTCAAATCGGGAGTGTGCCTGTGATCGGGACGGGTAAACTGGACTCAGAATAAACCCAATTATCCTCCACAGTGGGGCTAGCATCACTGGGTAAAAACTGCCTATGATCTACAGAAACAGAGAGCTGCAAAAGCTAGCAAGAACGTAGCATCCCTCAGGCCAAAACCTCCTCTAAATATGACACTGTTGAGGCTCCAGTTGAAACACACTGCTGCAAGATGCTGCACGGCTCACACTTATTCGAGAATGTATTCGGGGTAAAAACATGCAGCATGTCAAAACAATATAATGACCATCCTACAGATGCACACGCTGTGTTGTGTTGAGTGGGCTGAGGGTTTCTGTGTGCAACATTTGCCCCGCAGGTTGCTGAGTTTAAGTCTCAGACAGGTGGAGGTGGAGAACATCGTACAATAAAAAGCTTTTGTCTTTTTTCCCCAGCTGCTTTCAGGCTGACCTTAAATGAAGCACTTAGCGTCTAACTATTTAAATGACATTGCTCATAATTACAGCTTTCACTGATTGGCAGACTGTACAGCAGCTCCTTGTGTGTGGACCCTGTATGCAAAATGTGTATTATTCTTAATCCAGTACAAGCCAGCAAGTCATTGAAATAACAAATAAATAACATGGTCTCAGTCACCTTGTCTGGTAGAATGAACAGACAGCTGAATAAACGAATAAAAACATTATGTAAAATACGTCTATGTGTGTACTTATCAAGAAATGTAAGCAGAAACAGTCACGTTTTAGAAAAATGCAAACACTCATGCAAATGAACCATATTTTAATATGGTATATATTTTAATACTCACTCACACACACACACACACACACACACACACACACACACACCATACATAAACACATTATACACATTAGAACGACACAAGGCAGCCAGCCATGCACTAAAGCTTGGGTTGACAGAGTTCATTTGGAAGATGTAAAATATTTATGAGAGAAGACTCTGCAGGAGAGGAAGAAGAGATGAAAATAGTGAGGGCGCAATGGAGGGATAGCAAATAATGAGACGAATGAAACAGTGACGAGTGGGCCCAACTGAAATGCCCTCTGTTACGGCTGAGTGGAAGAAATGCAAGCTAAATATGTCATTGTCATTTCAAGTTCATTAGCTCACTGCTTGCCATCTCCTCCTGGGAGAAAAGAAAGACGGGGAGGAGTATATGAAGGTACTGTGTACAGTAACATCAACCCGAAGCTCTCATACAGTGAAATGAGAACTCACCTTGATAATTGTTTAGTGTAAACCTTCCACTTTTAATGATTAGAGTTTTAATTTATTTTTTCCATTTCGAATAAATGCAGCACAAATCCATTTAATAAATACAATAAATGTAGAGCCAATCACAGTCTGCTGTTCTTCCACCTTTTATCAATAAACATGTTGCTCGAAGGTGTGTGTAAGGGACATGATGTAATTACTGTACTATATGGACATCACCTCTGTACTTATGTACAGAGGTGTATGTCCATACACAAACACAAGAAATACAATTAGTGGCAGGACATTGACAGAAAGACAGAAAAGACAGACAGGGGGAAAGGGTGTGGTAAGAATAAAAATAAAGATTTAGGTAAAAAAAAAGCTGTATAAAATGCTTTCCTGTACCAGGAAATAAGATGACAATTGACAGTAATTACATATCCCCCTGTAATTTAGAGCTTTTTTTATGTGCCCCCTTTCTTACAAGGCCTCAACGATCCTCCGGTCAGTCCTGCTCCTCCATCTTCACACAGTCACTCTACCTCCACATCTAAATGGCTGAGCATGGTCAAAACCAAATAAGCAAACCACCAAGAACTACAGGGGCTTTCCTTCACCACAAATAACGCTTGAGAAATGATGTCACATAAAACCAGATCTCACTATCTAATTACCGAAAAATGTGCTTAGAGAGCACAGTATCCAACAGGAGATGAGAGCTGGAGTGGACTCAGAGAGAACGGAAGAAAGCTGCTTCACCACAAACTGGGTGAGGAAGATATAAAGAGGCTGCACTGCACAGCTAGAACAACTCATTTGGGTATTCTGGTTGCTGCATGAACTAATGTTATGGGGGAACAAGGATCTCTGTTTAAGCCAATTATACAGTGGAGATCACGAAAATGTACCGGATGGAAAGGGAGACATGCAGTGGGATCACAGAGCACTGAAGCTGAGAAAAAAAAACTGTGCTTACGGGGCTCCAGGAAACCAATAAAACAACACACAGATTTCACTGTAATTACATTCAAAAAGGAAGTTGAGTGTGAGAAATAGATTCCCACAAGAACATTTTAAAGGAAAACTAAAAGGACATGACAAAATGTTGCAGAATCCACTAATCATATGCAGTAACATTTTGAGAATTGCTTAATCTTTTTCCCACATTTGTCTCCCAAAGCCCAGAGGGCAGAGGAGTCCTGGGGTGCCCTTAAAACTCCACTGACAATGACGATTTCCATGGATGTTTGAATTACACTCTTGAAACATGTGGCTTTAATACTCAGGCTATAAAATGCATGGTAAAATTAGATCACAAAAATATGGAGTCATAAAAATCACAGACAAGTACCCGAAACAAACTAGCAATGTTTTTGGAGAGCATCTGTGAGCATGCAGTAAATTTCACATAAAAAATAAATGAATTCACAACTTCCTCTGCAGGAGAAGATAGTGAGAGAACGAGAGAGATAAAACCTCAAAGGCAGAACCGACTTAGGGAGAGAGAAAAGACAAAGAGAAATGAAAATATGATAATCGAAACTAGTGCGAAGCAGTTTATCTTAAAGAGAGAAAATCTTCAGGAAAGTATGAACACCAAATAACAATAAAGCAAAATGAAGCTATTGTGTGAAGCCACTTGCCTAAAGCGATTAAAAACTAAATCCTGCAAAATGACCAATTTAAAAAGCCAACGAGAGACAGTGAGATTTGACAGAGCTGAAGAGACAGTGTTCTGTATACAAAGTATGGAAACATGCTGATATTTTTGGAGGAGATTATGGAGAATAATGTTCACACCTGAGGGGGAAGTAGGAGAAACTGGAGACAAAGACAATATTCACAACACCTGGAATATCATCTTTACACACATGCAGAAACACACGCTAACTAACAGCCGAGCTACCTCTACATCATTTTATTTTGAGAGGATGTGAGCAATGGTGGTTTTAATAACAACCTATGTGTGGACAAAAAGCCCACTGTTGAACAGAGGAGAACAAAATGACTGCTTATTAAAGGTGAGTGTGTAGTTGTGGGATATCTGTGCTGTTGTGTGTGTGTGTGTGTGTGTGTGTGTGTGTGTGTGTGTGTGTGTGTGTGTGTGTGTGTGTGTGTGTGTGTGTGTGCGTGTGTGCCCTATCTTTATTAAATCTGTATTGTGTGCAGTAGGCACTAGAACAGCAGACAACACCCTACTGATGATTTTAACATTTGTTCCTATCGTTTTTTTTTTTTTATATACAAACCTCATTTCTTCAATTCCTATTTTTTCTTCCTTTTTATTTTTTTTGACAGATAGGAACCTGAAGCTGTCTCCATCTGAAAATATCAATCTATCTTGGCTATTATTGGTTAATCAAGAAGTGGATCTAAACTGGAGGAAATAGTGAGAATAGTGGCTGGGTTTTACAACACAGTAGTGAAAAAAACATGTTTATTCCACACAAACTGTTGCTGTGCTGACATGACGAAGCATTTCCCTGCCATAATGACCCACAGTCACATGAGCCTAGCAGCATAAAAAAAATGATGCCTCTATTGATTGCTCTATAAAATTGATTAGCCAAGTGACAAAAAACTAATTAACACCTCCCATTAACATAATTTGTCAAACAGAACTTCAAATATTTGTTAGTTCCCAAGGATGAGAGAATCTACTGGTTTCTTCTGTTTTATATTATAGTAAATCAAACAGTTTTGGGTTTGGGTTGTAGTCTGTTGGTTAAACAAAGCATGGGAAACATGTCATGGGCTTTTTTTTTTCATGAACATTTTTCACTTTGTTTTTGACATTTATAGACCAAACAATTAACTGAAAATGTAGCTCTGACTATCTATATTTATATCAATGATTACAATTGCCGACCATTTTCTCCATTACTCAGTCGGTTCATAAAATTTCAGACAAATGGCCGCTATGTGTTTCTGAAGAACAAGGGAAAATCTTTAACATTGTCTGACCACAGTTAAAATAAAATATTCAATTTGTCACAAAGGAAAATTATACATTTTGTAATTACATTATTCAATAATAATGAAAAGTATCCTTTAATAATCCCTAATTTATGTTTTATTTATTTTACATGTATTAAAATAAATAAAGAATAAAGAATATCTATTTGTGTTTTTCCACTTCTACAGGCCAGCTGAATGAGTTGCCATAGTGCAATGGCCACAGGATTTCCCCTCTGGGCTGTGTCCTAGCCAAAGAGCAAATATCTCCCAAAGAATACTTCAGTACACAGCTGCAGACAGGGCATGTTGGTGTAGGGCGTCACCCTGTAAAATTCATACTGCGTGCCCTCACTTAATATGGTAGTGGGCGTCCTGGTTTGGGTCCATACCATCTGTCAAGCAGTGGGAGGGCATGAGGAGGTAGCTGGAACAAAAGTGAAGCCACGCTGAGAGCTAAAGCCAGTTCCTTTGTCACTTCAAATACTCACCTTGTCTACCTAACGCACTGCTGGAGGGGATATGAACAACCGCAGCTTAGTGACATACACGTGCGTTTACATAATTGACAGCAGCAGAAAACTAAAGTGTCAGCGATCACACAGACGCACATTCATTTTGCACACAATGACAGCAAATGGAAAGGAAGCACTTTAATGACATTCTCACTTTGGCTTTAAAAAGTCAAGCAGAATGCACACATCTGTGCCACACACACAACTGGATGCTCTCTCATTCGCATATGGACATGTTGGACGCATGCATGCACATCTGCCCAACATCTCCACACACACACACACACACACACAACCAGCAACAGTCAAGGACCTCAGTTTGACAAGGGAATAATTCTTCTTTTGACACAACCAATTCCTCTGAAGACAAAAGAGGAGTCATACACCAACACACTGCAGCCCTCAGAAAGAAACTACACACAGGGTACCCACAACACACACATATACACACACACACGCCTGTTGCAATGACACTGCAACCCCCTGTGGTGACAAAAAAGACTGGCCTATGCTGTCATTTGTGTGCGTGTGTGTGTGTGTGTGTGTGTGTGTGTGTGTGTGTGTGTGTGTGTGTGTACTTGCCAAGAGAAGGGTGTATTTGTGAATGTCGTACTCTCATATTAGACAAGTGACAGAGAACAAAAGACAAGAGGAAAGCAAGACAAGGGTAGTGAAAGGGGTGGCAGCAGCTTAAGTGCAGGCTGATCAGAGAAGAGGCAGCTACTTGATCGAGGTAGTGCATCACAATCTCAAAAGCAACCACCTTGGTCCCCAATTACCCACCTGTTAGACACAGAGGTAAAATGTTGTCATTTTATGAAATTAGTTATAGGAAATGGAAAGGAAAATAGTGACATGTTTGCCAACCCTTACATCCGAATGTATTTTTTTTTCTTAACTCGTGTTTTTTTTTTTTTTTTTTTACAGGAAATTGGTCGGTAAATTGTCAGCTTCTGTCAGACTAAAAACTGTCTGTCTGAACATGTTTCCGTTTAAAATGGACAATTCATGGTTGGTGCTTTATATAAATGTGCAATCTGTGAAAAGCTTTCATTGCCCTTATTTATACAGTGTATAAAGCAACTTAATATGTTTGGATAGAACTGTCCTACATATTTTATTTCAATGGTTCTAATCAGCGCAAAAATGAAAACGATTAAATAAAGAAATGCAGAATTGAACACGTTTTTAGAAGGTGCCATTTAACCTTAACCGTAACTATTAAACCTTAACCTTTAAACATTGTGTGTTATTGTTTCATTACGTTTCATTTCTTTGTTTCATTTCTCCTCTTCTTTTTCTGTTCTGTGTTTTTCGAACGTACAGTCTGTCTAGGCAGATCAGGGTATAGCAAAACCAAGCAGACCAGGGCAGCCAAGTCAGTGGCCCATCAGCCCTCTCTCTCTCTCTCTCTTTCTGTCCCTCTCTCTCCCCCTCTCTCTCTATGGTAAACATCAAACACACTGTGGTCTGTTTCATGCTCCCTGCAGCCCATTATGGCTTAATGCTTCAAGGGGCTTCTTACTGACTTCAGCATTTTAACAACTCCAGCACATTCAGTTGGTAGGAAAACACACATACACCAAGGCAGATGCACAGCCTAACAAGCGCATGCACGCGGCAACACAGGCACAGACAGGAAACCAGATGCAGAGATTCACACTCTTTTAACTGTAGCAGGGTTATGAGCCTGCACACTGTGATACAGAAACAACTGTTGCTTTTGCTTTAATCTGTCTGAAGAGGAAGTCTAGCAGATGCATGGGGCTTTATGCTGATATAACCTTCAAATAAGCCTTGGTGCTCTTATCTCCAAGTCAGTTAATGAGTTCCATTCACAAGGTGGCAATATGTAATTCAGTGCGATCAATTAGTTATCCACTATGGAGAATAACAACAGCACATCAGCAGGGATATTAATGGGATGGAGATAAGGCTACTGTCCAGAGCAGCCACAATGACAACGCTGCGTGCTTATCTCAACACACACAACATTTACAATTTACTGTTAAGTTTGGTCTGTCCCTTTATCTCTCTAGAGCCCTTTTCAGGCCCAGAATACACAATGTTCCTGGATTACTGTGTTCAAGTAATGTCTGTTTTCAATCAGACAAAGGTGTGCAATTTATAAATGCTATAGCTTTTACTGGATATTAATTAATTCATTCATGCAGCTGAAAGGGTTGAGGGTTGTGTTGTTGTTTTCATTATTTTCCCTGCACTGTGACAAGAACACCCCCAACTAAAAGTGTTTTGTGGAACTGAACAAAAAGAAGAGAATAGAAACTTTATTTTTCTGACACCAAAAAGGTAACAGAAAAAAGATTATAATTAAAGTCACTAAGTTATTACTGTGCTCTTAATAAGCTAGACAAGAAGGCATTTGTTTTCTTTGTGCCTACTTAACCTTGTTCCACTTTTGCCTATATTTTAGTGGCTTTCAATTTAGACTTGATCCACACTGGAAGTGTTAAGGGAAATGTTATTAGATCCGAACTAGTGAGATTGCCATCATAATTTTTACATAAAAAAGGCCCAGGCGGGGGTGTCCTGGTGCCGGGGTTTTATAATGCTGACCATGTAATTGCAACGTTCCATGTTCAAGTCCAGCTGGGAACTTTTTTGCATGCCATTCTCCCTCTCTGTCTCTCCCCCCTCGTTTCCTGTCTGCTTTTGCTGCATCCAATCAAATAATGGCAATAAACAAGACCAAAATTACTTTAAAAAGTAAATTAGATGCGGATATGTGATGAAACAAATGCATAAAAATAGCCAGAGGAAGATTTCACAAAAACAAAACATACATCTAATTTACTACTACATCCGTAAACATGGCTCTGCCATTACTCTGGATATACTGTATATACAGTACATAAAGCCAGGTGTCCCTCATGAGTATTGGATTCAGAAAGTGGGTCAAAAATTAAATGACATTGTCAATATAAGTAAGTATGAGTCAACTGAACTTTTTACATATGTAACTGGTATTACAGTACTTTGTCATGGAACAGAAGGTCACTGATCAACCATATTCATAAGGGGACCAAAGAGAAACTCACAGCAACTAGTGGTTGATAAAGATACTGTATATGCAACATTTCATGTTGTCTGCATTTTAATGTAGACCATGAGAACTCATAGATGGGCAATTTGGTCTTCAGAAAGGTGTTTGCTTGCTGTATATGGGAATAAAATAAAAAGTCCAATTTCCCAGAAGTCAAAGCAAAATGCTTAATATGATGCTTTTCATATAATTGCGGTGTTGATGCTGATTTTGCAGCCTCTGTCTGGCTATCCAGCTATGTTTTCTGCTGGCAGTGGACTCTCTTCTCCATTTAACCTCTGGCTGGAAAGTGTTGTAGGGGGCAGCAAACACACTAGCAGCCATTATCTTATCATTACCCTCAGTCAAAGAGGTGAGACTTACAGAGGGAGAGTTTCTACTCAGTGTGGGAAAAAAGACTCATACTCTGTTTCAGCTATAATGCTGCTTTATACATTTCAAGACCTATATCTATATTCTCAGTCAAGTGACTGAGTTCAAAACATTCCCATACTTTTCGCTGCGGGCTACCATACTGATCGGCCCATTTTTCCAGCCACAAGCCAGTCTGTAGTCAACAACAGTTCCTAGCAGGCCTGGTGAGCAGCAATCCCACTATATCATTAGCCAAACACTGGTTAGAGATGACACTTCAGAGCACTGAGCGACTCACAGTCAGCCTGTAGCAACCGGCAATCAACAACAACACAAATACAGCACAGGAGAGGCAATGCCATTCCAAAATGTTACCAGCCTTCCTGCAGATGTCTCATGCAGCTTGTCTCTTTGTATAGGCTTATATGACATTCAGCATCTAACACTCATGGGTTGCCAGCTGCTTTCAAAGGGCGTCTGGCGCCTCTCTCTTTAAGAGCCGATGAGAGAGAGAAACAGAGAGATGAAGAATGTCATCCCTTGAAAGATAAGTCATCAACACTGTAATGATGGGGTAGGACAGGGAGGGGGCAACGCAGGGAGGAGACAGATGAGCCTCATAAACTCATAAAAATCAATCATCCATTTTTGGTAAACACAGACAAAAAAAGCTGTTTCCAAAACTGATTACACTCAACGGAATTGAACAAGAATCATCACACTCGTTTTGAGAGCATCAATCAGTTTACTTGATTATTTGTGAATCATTGCTTTTCATTTCTCCTCAACTCATGCTGTTCCCATGGTCCAGTAAACACTGCTTCAACGCAACAATAATAAACAGCTCACCCTTAACTCAATAGCTTTCTTCTGCATGGCTTTTTCTCCAGGGTGAATTACTTAAGAATAGGGGGGCATCCAACTTGCTATATGAGGCGTATCGATGTGAAAGCAATATCTAGGAATCTTCTTTCACTGCTGACTGGGCATAATCAAACATACACTGTGATATGGCATTGAAGTGTTCAGCTGGTTGAAGATTCCCTCTGTTTTTTGCTTTAGACACAGGAAAGTAACTAATCCAAACATAGATGAAAAAAAATTATCTAAATCATCATATCTTTAATTCAAAAAATTGAAACTGTATTAGCTTAGGAACACACATTTTTATACCGTTTTCAATAGTGCTTCATTTGCAGATTTTGTTCAGACTTTATTTGCATATGCCTCATGATTGATTATATAAATTTTAGTCATCTAAAAATGAAGTGTAATATTAGGCTCAGAATAGTTAGATATACTTTGTGTGCCAGGATTTTTTTTCCCCTCATTTACTGCGCAATGGCATTTGAAAATGCAGTGACCGGACATCATTTTCAGAGTTTGGATGCAGTCGACGCTCATCGTCTCCTCAGACTGAACATGGGTGATGTACTCAGCATGTGACCTTGAGTCAGAACCAGACAATACATTAGGTTGATCAAGCCTCAGTGTCGGCGGGAAATATCCCTCTGCAAATGTCAGGGATCATCCACATTCAGGAGAGCTCATAATTTGAAGGAATAAATTAAAGCTTTCATATTTTACTAAGGTGTTTAATATGCCAGACTGGGGCGTAGGAGCAGTTATTTATGCTTGAGAGCAGAGAGACAGGGACACCAGAGAAATATTGTCAATGTACAAAGCCAAATATCTCCCTCTCTTTACATCTCTCTATAGCTCTACCTCTCTTTCATCTTTCTTTTCTGTAACTTCTTTATCCATCTCTTCCTGGCCCTCAGTCTCACTCCTTTATCCCATCTCTTACTGAGAATACATTGACCCCAGACTTAAGTAAGCTCCACATCATTGATTGAAGCAAGAGGGATAGGTTGTGTCATGACAAGACAGATTTGCTCTTTAAAGTGTTATGGATTACAGACATTTGGAAGAAAAGGGGATTTCTAAGGGACCAGAGCTGGCGTTAATTCTGTCAAATCATTTATTCAGAGCAGTAAATCAGTTAAATTAGAAGTGTCCAGTGACTACTTGGACCTTACTACTTTATGATGTATGGTGTGATGACATGAACAGTTTCATCACATTACTGCCCCACCCTTGAAACTTATAATCTCTCCCATCCTATCAGTGTAATCATGTGGAAAGATCTACTGAATATCTTTGCACTTTATATCATGTTCCCCATAGAGGTGCTCTTAACATTCCATTTATGCAGCTCAAGATAATTAGAAAACTGGCAGCAATCAATGGGAAAACACCTCATGTCTGGGTTACAGTTAAAAGTAAAACCCACTGCATATTCTGTATATACTATTTCTGTAAAGACACAATGCTCTTTCTGCAACCATGCTGGCCTGTGCTCTGAGTGCCCATATGCTATCAGAAAATAGAGCAGTTTCTACTTTAGGATCATCCTGAGTGTGTGACCTTTAGGTGAATACTGCAGAAAGTCACCCTTGTAGGTCTCAGTACCATTCAGCCTGTACTAATGGACAAACATTGGTTTCTTCACAGGGAAGGAGAGTTTGTCTCCTGTCGTGGTAGTGTAGCTCTTACTGAAAAATAATTTAGATGAAGAATCAGAGGAGGTAAGCGACGACACTCTACAGGGACTTTTTGACTGATGTTTGAGACTGAGAATGCTTGTATCAACATTACAATAAAAATCACTGCAGCAGCATTTTTATTGTACACATTTGCACCGCTCACTGGTAAAAGTCTTTCAGTTACTTCTATATCAGAATTGTGCTTTCTGGTGTCTGTGTTTGGAAAACTGATTTTTTACTTTCTTAATTTCCTTTGAGTTAGACAGCAGCTGTGTAAGTATGCACGGTCATAGTCTCGTGTCTTGTCCATGCATGTGCGATACTGTAACCATAGAACTTGAAATTGCAGTAAACTGTGAATGTGTCTGTGTGTGTTCATGTGTGTGACAGCATTGCACTGAATTCCAAGGGAGGCACACGTATAATCATCTGAACTGCAGAGGGGCTTGTGACTGTCTGACATTAGACCATCAATGACACAGTGAGCAACATCGTATTTGCGTGGTTAGAGCATATGGTCAAGTGACTGGCTGGCAATTTATAGGGAAGAATTCCCTGCGAGAGACAAGAGAGCTGAAAGAAGAGGGAAGCTATGGGAGTGTCTTCAGGAGTAGCAGCTTAATTTAGAGCGAAAGAGTAACTGAGAAAGCAGATCTGAGAGCAACTCGCTGATCCCACATCTGTGTTTCCAAAAATGTTGTGCGTGGGGAAATTCTATTTCTTATAGTTTTGATTGGGGATGAAACAGTCAGATTGTCTGTGGCATGTCTCCACTGTCTTAATATCTTTTCAAAGCAGTGTTTCATGGTTAGAGACAGACAAGAGCTACAGCCCCTCTGTCTTACCATGTGAAGAATGACCATGAAATGAATTTGACTACGAGTTTCAAAACTATAAAGTTGAATTCCCCATCCTTGCTACCTCTGAAATCACAGCAAATTATGAATATACCTTTTTGATAAAAACATATACTTTTAAATTACAATATCATCTACACTACACTAAGCACAGGGGAGAGTTTGTAAACCACCAAAGTTACATGGCATGAAAAATAATCATTGATTTCCAGAATAAGTCAGATCTGTTCACCAACACGTACATACAATAAATGGTACAACTGCAGGTGTGACTCTGGCCCCAAAATAGACTAACATTCCTAGAGGGACTTGCCAAGGGATTATGGTCCTCAGTGGCAATGAGTTTAAAGCAACTGATGTTGTTCACTGTTTGTTTAACATGTTATTGCAGAATTTAAATAATTAATTTATTGTATTTGGGAAAAACCTCTGTCCTGAAAGCATTTGTGGGTTCAGGAGAATGGTGGATACGACACAGACAACAGACTTTGATCAGGCTGTATTTTAAAGAAGCTTACCTGATATTTCAGACTGGGGGACACCATCAAGCTTGAATCCCTTCCCGCTATAAAACTGCCTGATATCCGAACAACTCCGAGCTTTGCTGGTGCCTTTGTCCCCATAGACTGGTGCCGTCAGAGAGCACAGTGCCAGAGCCGCTATAATGAAGGAATCCATCCTCGCCGACCGCTGTATGTCGACTTAGTCAAGTGCAAATCCCGACCAGGAGGCGAAGCGACTGTGTTGAGTCCGGAGCGGAGTAAGCGACTCTCCAGTTAGTAGCCGCGTGTCAAAAGGGGGGCTACTGGCTACTGCTGCTGCTGCTGTGCGTAAAATATCCTCCACCTTCCTCTCTCCCTTCTGCCTTTTCAGTGCGTGTGCCGAGTGTGTAGCGGCTCTCTGCGCTCTGATGCACGGCTCAGGGACGACTCTTCCACAGCGCAGAGGTCCCGTCTCTTTCCAGTGGCCGACTCAGGGGCCGATGTGGACAGGGCAGGGCAGGGCAGGACCTTTATTATTTTCCTCAGATAACTTATTTTCTCACGCCGTACATAGGACTAAGTGAAGCTTTCCTATCTCATACATCCACTGTTGTTTTTTTTTTTTTTTTTTTTTTTGGGTTCACCTAAAGATGGAGAAGGAAGAGATAAACAGTCAGGTTACGCATTTACAACGGAAAAAACTGAAGTCATGTCAAGAAACAGAAATGTATTGCGCTGACGCTACGCAGCCCCGGTGCTGTCGCCTCACGCCTACCGGCTATGACGGCCCAGAGGGATCTGAGTAAGGAGGTGCGCACACGCAGCTACCGCAGCTCGCTCCCTGCTCAGGCTTCTCTGAACGATGCTATGCCAACGCTGCCACTGTGTGGAATGAGGAGGCGGGAGAAAAAGGAGAACGAGAATGAGAAAGAGCGAGAGGGAGAGAGAGAGAGAGAGAGAGAGAGAGGAAGGAGGAGGAAGTTAAGAGAAACATACGAGGTTTCACGTCGCCCCCCGCTATTTCCGTTACATTCGGTCTCATCTAAATATTTGTCAGAAGTTTCACAATAACATTACCGTTTTAACGGACTTGAGTCGTGGGTACAGTTTTGGAAACATGTCATTTTCATGTTACAGCAGTCTGAGTGTGTGACTGTGTTTGTTTGTTGTATCCCCAGGTCGTCTGTTTCTCGGTGCAGGAATGTGCGCTACGCGTCCTGACAGTGTCATCTCCATCAGCCAGGTGTCACAGGTGAACTGTGGGCGTGACCTCGACCCCCTCCAAGCAGCCACCCACCGGTCCAGGTCAACGCTCAGCAAACGTTCTGCAGAATGTACCTGATACACATGCGCCGTATCACTCCTCAAGGTGCAATTAAAGGGCCGACAAGCCAGTGCCTGCCCTGTGCCTTCCTCGGTTTACCTGTCACCTGCTGAATGCCTTCATTATCTCAGCTTCTGTATGTGTATGTGTTGGTGAATAATGTCGAGCTTGACCAAACACAGGAAACGAAGTGATGGGAAACATGAACAATGCTCACATTGAGTATGAAATATATTCATCTTGTCTTAACATTCAATAATCCCTCACCCTCTGTTACAGTTCAGCTTATTGTCTTTATGAAGGCAGTTTGCACTGTTTAGTTTTAGATCTCTTAGAAGTGAGAAACATTATGTTTCTATGTATTTATTGCTTATATTAGGATAAGTGATTTGTCATGTTCAGAACTTTTTTGATATTCAAGACAAAAAGTTAACTTTTGTAATGAGCGACTTAACTGCATTGGCTTCAAGCACGCATGGCTCATACACCCTCCCATCACATTGTATTTTATATGAACATGTGCAGTCGAAAAGTTGTTGGGTGAAACAGGAAATAAGTGTTGTGAGTGTGTTCGAAAAAATCCCCACCAACAACCAGCTGATGTTAAATGGTCCTGCGGTACAGAGCCAATATCCTGGATAGTTGTGTTGTAGCAACAAAGAGACACATACACCTCTCCTGCTTAAAATAATGTCTCTTTAGTCATCTGGGTGTATGAAATTGAATCAGACTGTGGTTGATGGTGTCACTCCAGGAGGGGATGCTTTTTAAGGATTGTTTGCCAAAGACGATGCCACCGCACATTATCGCAGTGACACATGGAAAAACTCCAGCGCAGCCTGAAATAACCGGCTGTCACACAACAGATAGACAAACAAAAGTGAGAGGCAATGGAAGAAACAAGAGACGACAGAGCGAAGGAGAGAGCCGTGCTACAAGTACAGTCATTTCCTGCCTCTAAATCATTCTATTTATGAAGGCAGACAATGTTTATGAATACATTAAGAAACGTTACTCTGTAATTAGTCTGTTCCTCATGACTGGGTGAGCTAAAACAAAGAGGATAACATCTCACATATCACTATCTGACAAATAGCTACGCTTGCCTTCCATTATTGCAGCTCTGAAATCAGTAGTTGTGAATTACACCTTCTCCCTGCAACGTCAAGTGTCTTACCCATTTGCTGCCTATACATGCGTGCATGGTCGAATCTGGTTGTACAGCACAGCAGTTAATCTGCTAAAGTTGAAGATTGTGTAACTGTGCCACACAGCAGACAGAAACCACGTTCTAATTATGTGTAATACTGTTGCTTCACTATTCTTGTTGCTGACGGGGAAATACTGGGCACAGTTAAGCACATGTGGCCAGAGGTTAATAAGTCTGGTCGCCTCAAAGCGTGTGTGAGAGTGATAATATGTCTGTCTGTATTATATATGGGTTTGTATATGTATGACCTTTGTGTGTATGTGTGTCTGCACACAATTCATGTTTGTGTGTGTGAGTGGCAGTTGGTGTGAGTGTGTAATGTGAGTTTATGTGTCTGACTGTGTCCCATATGTGGCCATAGGTCGACAGTGCTGCTGGAGAAACTGATTGGACCTCCACTGTCTGGTATGGAGATCATGTAATTAACGCTCAGTAAAGCCACAGAACAGCCATGTTTTCTTCAGGCTGCCTCCCATTGATGTTTTATTGGCTCTGACCATGAAAGGCCTTCTAATGAGGAGCAGGATGCTGGGGGAAGTTCAGGAGACTCGGGAGAGTGAAAAGGGGAGGAAGAGTGGTAGCAAAAAGAGAGACTAAGGAGAGAACAGGAGGAGAGGTTGTGCAACTTAGCCACTGTCAGTTTACTGTACATGTGCAGTAATTATATGGTGAGCATTTTAAGGGCGTGATGAGGCTTTCTAGTGAAGATTACATTGCATCTATACAGAAATATGACAGATGTGAGACCACATCTTTTAAGCATGGGCACTCACACATTCAAAAGTAGATGTTATTATATCACTGTTCCCACAAAATGTTTCATAGATTTGACAACTTTTTGGAGTATTCTCATACAGAAAATGAGCATGTTAAAAACAATATGCATCAGAATTAATCAACTCTAAAGAGAGTTGATACTCTACTTTAGAGCACTGTAGCAGTGCACACACACTATATATATATATATATATATATATATATATATATATATATATATATATATATATAAAAAGAGTGGCTAAAGAAGAAACATATTTCAGCCCTATAGAAAATCTGTGGAGGGACCTGAAGCTTCAAGTTGGCAAGAAACATAAAGGATTTAAAGAGTTTGTGTAAAGAGGAGTGGGCCAAAATTCATCCTGAGATGTGTGCAAACCTGGTGACCAACTACGAGAAATGTCTTACCACTGTGCTTACCAACAAGGGTTTCTGCACAAAGAACTAAGTCATGTTTTGCTTGGGGATCAAATACTTATTTCACTGAATTATCCGCAAATCAATTTATGAATTTTATATAAATTGTTTTTTTTCTGAATATTTGGTTGGTATGCTGTGTCTTTCTGCATCAGTGAGTATTCAGCAGGGGATCAAATACTTTCCCCACTGTACACACACACACACACACACAAATATATATATATATATATATATATATATATGACACAAATGTACCAAGATCATTTTGTGAAAACAGCTCCTCTTACTAACTATTACAACTTTTTGCTTTGGCTTAGACACTACAACCTGCACATAGACAGGCTTGTGGTCCTCTATAGCTGACAGTACCAGCCACAAAAGTACGAAACTGAAGCAGCTACTGGAAATGTTGAAGGATTGGAGACTTATTGAATAAATCCATATCTAGATTTGGAGAGTGTAGGTGCATTTTTGTTTCCAAATCCACTTTCCTTAGAAAAGACAGCATAGGCACAAATATTGACAAAACCTTTTATGATGTAATCCTGTCATATTGTGTTGTCATTACTTATACAGATTTCTCACCTGCAGAGACACCTGCCGTGAGAGCATTGTCTCTGTGTTCATGGAGTTAATGGCATGTAAGTTCTACAGTTATAGACATATTATAGAAAGTGGAGCAACCTCATCCTTTTTTTGAAGGTTGGCTTATGTAACCATACGAAAATACTGCAAAGGAGGATTTTGTCACTCTTAGCACTGAACTGCAAAAGAGAGTTCACTCAACCATGAGTTTTATGAAGGCAGGGTACAGCCAGATCTGATGGACGACACACAAAAAACATTTTAGTTGTCTCTTACTACAAATAATAGGTGCACCGAAGGAGCAGCAGGTCTGGCCAGCATGCAGGGCTCACTGCCAGACCTCAGCAGGGTTTCTATGTAAATATAAGTGTGCTGTTTCAACAGATGTAATCAGCCTTTAGACGAAGATCATTCCGTCCTCTCCCAAAAACCGGTCTCATACTGGGCTCTCGCAGATAGCATCGATTCTGCCTCCTCTCTGGGTTTTTATGTCAACCATTAGCCTGAGTTCAGCACATTCACTGGAGTGCTCAAGTGTGTACACATTACTCATCAGGTCTATCTCTTCCCTTTTTCATTTCTCGTCCATTGTCTTTTTTCTCCTGTCTATCTCATTTCTGTTTTCTGTCTCCTGTTCTGTTCTGTTCTGTTCTGTTCTGACTTCTTTCTCATTTATGCCTAATGTGAACGCATGATCATGTCTTCACTCTTGCCGGTAACAATGCATTCATACATAAATCTAAATCTTGTTGTTGATGCCTTCCTTCTCTTCTTGCTTTTCCTTTTGCTGCTCTGCCATGCAACATCATCCCTTGATCACATTTACCCAGTGTCAGCCTGTTCAAACACAGCTTCCACAAACAGCAGATCTGCATATCTCCTCCCCAGTTGCCAGAGAAGATGATGACAGAAAAGGGAGAGATTTTGATGAGATTTAGGTAAGTGCAAAAGGGTAGACAGATAGCATTGTAGAGAAAAATGAGAAATAGTGAGCAAAACTGGGGGGGAAGAGGGAGAGCTTATGAGGCAAGATGGGGGGGAGAATATGATGATGGATGACAGAGCGGGAATGACAGAGAAGTGAGTTGGGAAAAGTAGAAGAGAGAGATTGTATATTCACAGCAAAAAGAATGAAGTGCAGGACGATGAACAAATACAGTTCTTTAGAAAAAAAAGGAATGAAAAGAGAAAAGTTAGATTTAAGAGAAAACAACATCTGATATCCAGCCTGGTCCGATTCTTGGATGCTTGGTGAGGTTCTTGTAAACACGTACTGTCGTAGATGAGAAATGCCCCCTGTGGTGTGTTGCATCGTGCCTTTGTATGTCTCTGTGGGTATCCTGGCACTTTCTCTGCTCAGTAATCAGAGCACATTCCATCCTTCACCAATCATGGGCAAAATTTTAGTTGCACCTTGTAATATAATGAAATTCAATGTAAAAACACCACAAACTACTTAGTTGGAAATTACAACAAGCTGGAGTGTAGTGGAGTGTATGAAATAGAATTGAGAAACCACTTAAACCCAACTAATGGCCACTGAATGCAGCCTTTCAATATATGTTTATGTAAAGTAGCTTACGTAGTCATACAGGAGGAAAGAAAAAGAAAGAAAACACACATCAGTTGTGTAGACTTATAAAATGAGAGGACGGCACTGAATCAAGGTCTCCTCAAACAGAGTGGCAGAGTGTACCCATCTGGCAGTGGCTTCTTCAAATGCCTGCACCAACTTTTCATCCAATTAATCTGTTCATTTGCCTGCATGCTGTTCTCATATGAATATTTCACCTCCTCTATTTGTCATACGTCTTAGAAAATAAATTAACTACTCTCCTCATCTGCTCCTCGCTGTGAAAACTCATAAACCCGTGGGAAGTAATGACAAAACATTTAAAAAGCCTCAGATGACCTCTTGTGACCAACTCCCATGTGATTAATTGTCAGCCAGGCTTTAACATGTATATAATCATATATTTCAAGATGCTAAGATCTATGTCATGTATCACAGAAACAGTCTGGTGGGTGATATTTTTCTGAAAGTGACCTTGAAAGTGACCTTGATATCATAACAGAAACTGAAACTGGCCACAAGTCTTCTCTGAGTTTTGATGCATACAAATGAGTCCAGAGTCAACTAACCTCAGGTCTCTTCAGGTTTTATGTGGTTCTACAGCAGATCTTCGTCCAGACTGGCAGCATCTCTCTCCACGTTGGCCTCGGAAACAGTGGGAGGCCACATCTCTGTGTGGTTCTCAGCCCCCTATGAGGAGTACTTCATTATTTTCCCACTGCCACTTGAGAATATCCACACATTCCTTGAACATTAGTCAGCCCTCCCTTATACCGAAGCACTTTATCACCTTACTCCTCACTTTTCTCCAATTTGTTTTTAATGAAAAATATTGCATGCAAAGTGGAATGTATCAGTGTTGACAGAAATACAATAAGTGACTATATAAGTGCATATTCTTACCACTCATATAAACTGCCAGCTTTCACAGCAACTTTTTTTTTTTTTACTGTGAACTGTAGGAGGCTGCCCAGCTTTGGGACAGAAATGGTTTCGTCTGGAGTCTTTTCCCTTGCCGACTGCAATCAGAGCAAAGTTGCTAATGAGGAATTGCCATTTAGACGGATAGTTCTCTCAGCATTTCCCTCATATGGCAATATAAATGGGGTGGTAAAACAAATCTACCCTGTAAATCTGTCAGCTTAGAAAAAAGAAAATACGTCTTCAAATGAAGCTCTAATGTGGTGTGTGTACATTTCCTGCTGCACTGTATACCTCATCACTGGAGCCCACTTGACTGGAGCTTGATTTAGCAAATTCAACAACTCATGATCAGTGATTCAATGCACATTTAAAGAGAGCTTTCATTTTTGTGGTATTATCAATAGGGACATCAGAAGGAAAATAACTATTATAATGTGTACATCATTTGTAATTTCAAGGGCTGTTATCAATTTAAAGGTATATTGCTTAAATTTATGGGATAAGAATTTATTCCCTAGCTCACAGGTTTGACATTTTCACAAAAAAAGCAGGTGTAACTGATAACAATAAGTATGGCTCCATTGCGATGGGGAATACCAGTGTGCTGCACCAGTGATCCTGCTAATACCTTGTGTGTGACATGTCAGCATAACAAGCACATGAGAAACTTACATAACTTTAAGAATGCCTGCACCTCATTCTGGTGTACAGGTTTCTAGGTTTGGATATTTTACATACTGGCTAACTTACTTTGCTTAATGGAACACTTAAACAGAACAGAGAATTTCTAAGTGTTATCATTAACACTTGATATCACAAATGTGAAAATGTCTGCTGTGAAGAGAGGTAGAACATGCTAAAGCTAGTTAAAATGGCTCTGTTAAATTGTGCGACCAAATGTGAATTATCTATCCCTTGTCATGACAGTTAGCAGTATTAACTATGAGTACGTACTTTGATGGACTTCGATGGTTGCATTCAGTCTGGACACTGGTCTAGTACATGTTGCAGGCACTGGAGGTAGGGAGAAGGCTGGAAGCCAAGTAGCAAAAAGAGGAAAAATGAGACTCCTGGTGATGCCAAAATTTACATACTGAATTCTACCTCAGTGCTGAGGCCAAATTTAACCTCAGTTAAACCTACATTCAGGAAACAGAGTGGTTTTAGTCGCAGTTCACAGAGTAAATATAGTTGTCATCGCTAATTAACATCAACAACATCAACAACAACTCAATTGCACCTATGAGTCACCAGGGCTAATGCTAATGTTAACACGAGTTAATTGCTAACACTGAATGCTGTCACTAATTAACATAACTCACCTGGACCCGTGAGACACCAGGTCTAATGCTAATGCTAACACTAAGCTAACTACGCGTTGATAATTCCTCCAGAATGTAGAAAGGTGGACTCCTTATGAAACCACACTGTTTCTACACTTTAAACAGAATATATGATGTTTGGATACAGAGTAAGATGTAATCTGTGCACTAATAGGTAATCAGTTAGATATTTAATAAATTAAATGAATTGCTGGAAAGTAGCTTCCTGGCCCTGTCAAAGTTATGTATGAAAGCTGTGGTCAGAACCCAGTAAAATATCTAAGTGCTTGCTCTTATCAGGCCCTGTATTGGCTTTTTTGCTGCCAGGTTACATTGTAGATAAAAGGTTGCATCACTGCATTTTCAACAAAGATTTTCATTTTCAAAGAAATTAGCTACCACATCATTTAATTGCACACATACATACATCTCTTAAGTTACAATATGTATGAACTTCTTATTGTATTTTATGTATTCTTGTTTTAAATCATCATTATTAATCATCATCATTTCTGTGCATTGTCATATTACAGTTACTAATAAATATTTATGAAAATGCCTTAAAAATTTATTGTCAACAAAGTTGGACAGGAGCATACAGGAGCATACTCAATAATAAACGTCTGTGTGGTTTTCTTAAATTCAGTGCAAAGTCAAAATAAGAATTATACTGGACTTTTGTTGACACAACAGTCGTCAAGCCATACAGGAATGTGTTTTTAGCTTCATTAGTGTTGTATAATCTAAATCCTGTCTGGTATGAGGTATGGAGGATGTGTGTGTTGAAAGTATGAGGGTGTACATGGATGAAGATCTAGTGGCCCTGCAACATTGATTTCCCTTCTCTCAGGTCCTGCATAACCGAACAGCGGCAGGCATCGCTGAATTCATAATCAGAGCCAATCAATGATGCTACTGTCCACCAAGCATGCTCATTCATCCAGGGTCACACACATGCACTCACACACACTTCCACAAACCAACAAATTAGTGCGTTAAAATACTTTATCCAAATGCTAATATCATGTTAATAAAATACAGCAGTGTCGGATAATCCAGATTACAAATGTGGGAGGAAAAAATGCAGACAGGAAAAGGACAATTATGAAATAATAAAAAAAGAGCTGGAGAGACATGCCAATGCAATAGTCATATGGGAGAATGTGTGAGTTGGGTTCCAAACTGATAGAGATAGAAAGAGGAAGAGAGAGAGTTGGAAAGGTAGAATGGCACCCAAGGGAGGCAACATTCACACCAGAGCTCATCCATCTCCGGGACATGAGGAAGAGGCTGCCTGTGGCATGCCAAACAGAGTGAGCCTGAGAGAGAATTCAACTTGAGATGCTGGCCAGCCTTGAACATGTGACAGACATGCACACACACACACACACCCGCCATCTTAAACTCCTCAATCATGCCTCTTACCACACACACCTCACTGGTCTAATTGGGATTGGGGCTCACGCTAGTGGGCCCACATTTCTCTTGGGCTGGCCATTGTCATGTGGTGACACAGTTAATCTGTTTCCCTAACAGTGCCTGATGTCCAGACCCCTCCAAACCAACTTATTAAGACATCATGCATTTTAATGACAACTTGTTTTCACCAACATAATTTCATGGACAGCTACAACAGTTTATTATTTTTTACAGTATTATTGGGTAGTGTAGTCCATAATAACTTGTTCACCTTTTGGTTTCCCTCAGCAAGCAGATAGAAAACAATCCAACCCAGCTATTCAGTACTTTGCCATGTGATGTGGTGGTTCATGTATGCCTCTATTTTTTTCATAACAGGCAGAAGAAGTTAGGACTTTTATGGGATCTTACATTTTTGCACAGATGAATGGCTGTTCTGTATTACTGTGTTCATATTCAATTGCTGTTCATACACACATATGCCAGAGAGAGTCATGTGCAAAGTGTACGACTTGCATAATCTTTATCTATAAGTGTTTTGTACATGCATGTTGGTTGTTAGGTTTCTGCAGTCAGTTGTTGTGTGTTGGCACATTACAGTTTTTCCCACAGTCAGACAGAAAATTGCAACAACTTCTCTGTAGCTGTGAGGTGTATAACACCTCTTAACAGTGTTTACCTGCCCTCTGCCAACGGCAGAATGCATGATGGGAAGCTGAACTGACAAGTGAGGCAAATCAGTAAAACAGAGGAATGAGCAGAAGATCCTGTTGCAAATTTGATCTTTGCCAGAGTTTCTGACACTATTCTTGATGGTCTGTCATGTTGAAAATTTGTTTAATTGGACTCCATTAGTCAGCTCGAGAGCTCATTGAACATAATGCTAATTGGCCAGCAGAGTCTGGCGACAGAAGGAGAATTGGCAGCGACAGCTTGCATTAGGCTGTTGTGAGGGCAGCGGGAGCTCTGAGGAATGGATACACTGAGCAACTGAAAACCAAGAAGGAGACCTGTGGTTAACATGAGCCACAAGTTCATCTTTGTTTCCTTCTCCACTTCACCCAATTGTCCATCTTTGAAAAGCTATTTCCTGTGTCTCCCTCCTCCTTGTTCAAGCTTGTCATTCTGATATCCTGGATGAAAAGGTAAGACAATCCACTGCTCTCACTCTGCTGTGGCACAATCGAGTTGACTTCAGGGAACAACTGCTAAAATCAGCGGTGCATCTTTAGCCTCCGTTTATATTGTATGATGCACCTGGGGTTCATCTATTAACATGGGGGGGTAGTGTTACATTTACTCTTAACTAAGGCAGGAGAGATTTCTAAGTGTGTGAGGACATTTAGGTGTGGATTTAGCCAAGCCAGTGGGACAGAAGCGCTGATGTGAGCTACTGTTTAAAATAGCCCAGACAGACAGCTGAGCAGCTGTGACCTCAGGTCCCCCAAACTCTCAGTTACAGTTACTGACCACACTGCTCTTTTGCAATGTGTGTGTTTGTATCTGTACCTACAGTATAATACACTGAATCAGCTATACCAATTTAAAAGACATTAAGCTGTCTTTATGGAGGTAACTTTAGCATAAAAATAAACTAAGTTTAAAGTGACTGTCAGACTAGCTTTCTTACAGTGTCTGTTTGTTCCCACTATTGTCTATATTTTAAAGTCATCCATGGTTTCTGCGTCAGTCAGTGGAGGTTATTAAAGGACGACAGACGGCTTTGGTTTTGTCAGGCAGGGACAATGCAGTCCAATTACAGCTCAGTCAAAGAGGTGGCACGATATCCTCGGACTGGGCACTCACCCCGCTCTGCTCTCATCTGCTGCTATAGCCAGACACTCAGTTTCACAGCAACGAGCATGAAATAGACTCCGAGGATCAAATACGGTCTGTGTGCAATTGGAAGTGTGCAACTGTGGGGCAGGGTGTGTGTGAATGAGATCATCTGTGTGTGTGTGTATGTGTGATGATTTTTTTGTGTTCATAAGTGTGCAAGTGTGTGAAAGAGAGACAAAGAGGGTGAAAAAAGAGCTCCTGGGCATTGTGTGCTTTAGCCAGGAAAGTGCTATTAGTTTTGTGCTCCCAGTCTAATGACTAAAACAGTGGGAGGTGTGGTGAGACTTGGAGGGCCACTGTCGCCTGATACACTGCCATCAAATACTTTTCTAATCGCTGTGGAGGAAAAAAGACATTAAACATCATTTCCAAAAATGTAACTGTTGCACGATTTTGTAACTTATCAGGCTTTTATCTGGTGATGTTAAAATAATACATAAAACACTCCTGCAGTGGCTAAACTAGACAAACAGTTTGGTAACATCATGGCTGACAGCACAGACTAATTTAGGGCAATTATAGCTCATGAACAGGCAATGTTTTCCCTACTGGAGCCGCCAAAGGGGTCAGCCACACATCAGCTGAGTGAGCAAACTGTCACTGTCGACGCCGCTGTCATCACTGCTGACTGTCTGCCATGGTCTGCACCAAACCTATTCATGTCCTGTGCACTGTCACTCTCCCCTCTGCCTCTATTCCTGGTTCAAACACACAGACGGATATGTTTAGCAAGAGGCTTCCTGGATGCAAACAGAGAAGGTCAGACTTGAGATGGCTTGCCTTGCCTACGCTTTCATAAGCCAGTCCCATTCTGCTGTTGACCAGCAACAAGTATGGTCAATGAAACAGTAATGTCTTTTCAGAGAGTTAGAAGAGGAACAATATAACTCTTAAGTCTGTGTATTAATAGAAGTAGTTAGCTTAGCGTAAAGTCTAAAAACAGGTGGAAACAGCTAGTGCAGCTCAGTTAAGGCTTTGAAAACACAGCTAGCAGCTCTACAACTCACAACTTAACTCAATGTTTAATTTATACATATTTCAGAATGTCAGGTTGTGATTTTATTGGGTGTTGTGTTCTCTAACTATTTTTCTCAGATGTGCACAGTGACTTCCAGGAGTCTTGATTTCAAATACAGTGTGTCAAGCTTTAAGGGTGTTGATAGGTGAATATTTGAAGTTTGGGGATGAGCCAAGCAAGCTGTTTCCCCACGTTTCCAGTTTCCAGTTTTTTATGCTAAAGTGCCTCATGGCTCTAGACCCCAATTTAACACACAATGATCAGCCTGTCTATTGGCAATAAAATGAACTAAATGTACTTCCCAAAATGTCAAACTTTTCCTTAAGGCTCAAAAATATCACTGAATGTGCAAAATCTATTCACCCACACATGTTTTCACTTATAATGACAAATTAAACTTCTTGTCAGGCATTTTGAGTGGTGCTATCCTGGGAAATTTGATAAATACATAAGGTCACTAAACTTACTGGAACAATATGACAAACAAAGATGTTAAAGGTTGTCCCCGCCTACCAGGAGAATGACGGTAAACGGCAATCTAACATTGTCTGCACAAGCCCACACAGTCCTAAGAGGGGGATGAATTAGGAATAACACCTATGTGGGTGTGCCATGGGTGTGTAGAACCTTTAATGAGCACATTTTCCAAGGAAATCTCTGTTGTTAGTAAATGTCTATTGACCAATATTCTTTAAGGAGAGGCTACAGAGACGAGCAAAAAAAAAAAAAAAAAAAGCAGAGCACCTTTAATTGAGCTCGGCTACACTGTATCATACTGATACAAAAGGGAGGAAATGAGACACAAATCAAATGGTAAGTGACTTAAAATATGTACATTTATACACATGCAAGGGTATAGGGCTGTAAGTAATCTGTGGGTGCAATGAACGCCAGTCTGGAACAAAACATACAGAGGAAATCATATGAACTCAACAAACATGGTTACAGAACACAGAATGTGATACATTTAAATTTGGCAAAACCTTGTATAGCTGTTGTCGTCATTATTTTTCATTAATTGCAAGCATTTAAAGTATAATTGCATGTATTTGCGTGTAGTTAAGCAGGTCATCCTCTTTCCACTGCTATCATTAAAGGTGAATTACTTCTCAGACAAGGCAGGAAAAGTTGTTCACAATAAAGATGAGTGAGTGGAAGAGGTTTGTCGCTGCTCATAGACCCATGTCAATCTGTAAGTGTGTGAACATACTTAGCTTACATACTGTATCGGTTTAGCTTTAAAATAGAGCATAGTCACTTTTAATATTTCGTCTGCGTAACAATGACCATACATTCATCATCCTCATTCACACAGGTATTTTTGCTGTACCGGTATCTGTGCGTACAAAAATCCTCACCTATACAAGAAAGAAAACTAGAGTACAGAGGAAGCCATTGTATTTAATTTTTATTTTTTTAAATTCAACTTTCCTTTTCTTCCATCCCTGTGAGGAATCATTTTAAAGCAAATATAGATTTGTTCTTTTATTGTTGGAATTCCAAGGAATGGTTGCAGGCATTTGAGCTTATTTGTTTTTCTTGAATGATGTTCAAGAAAAAATAAGTACCATGTGGGAACAAAATATGTGATAAAATCCATAAAGAGTGGACTTATACAATGGCTGCCACTGTACTAGATCAAACAACAGATGCACCCAACACTGTAAAAATATTCTACACATTTTTCTTTTTGTGTTTGTCAAACTGTATTTGAATCTGCGTGTGATAAATCTGCAGCCCAATCCTACTCGTTTTCAAATTGCAAACCATTATTAGACAGAGAAAATTAAAACCATGTTATCAGTGAAAAATGGGTAAAAGCTGTTAAAGCATATGCGTTCTTTATGCTTTCTGAAGAAGGGCCCGAGCCTATCGTAATGACTGGAAGAACCTAGTGGGTTATACATGCATTAATGTGCAATTCAACGAGCAAACACACAAAACTGGATGCATGATGAACATTAGTAAAATCAATGACATACAGACTTTGTTCAAATCTTTGTCCACAATTTGTCCACTTATGTCATGGAAATGATGACCATTCCTGCTTTATTTGTTACAGAAATTAAATCTCTATGGGTTTTTTGCATTGTTTTCTATGTAGTATGGAGCAGACAAGCATAGTCCATTCATATCTAGCTTTAAAGAAAAGAAATAAAAACCATTCTGCTAAAACAATTAAGAGCTTTTTGTATAACCAGAACCTCATATGCTCTATCAACTCTTTCCACCTATATACAGTTACATACTATACACACCTAGTTTGTCTGCACAATGTATTCAGCCGTGCAAGTGTGCCCGTGCTCTACCTGTGAACTCATTACATTGTAATCCCTGCCAAGGCACACAGTCATTAGATTGTATCAAATCTGCTGTTCTGGGTCAGGCACCTGGGATTGATCTATCAATCTTTCATGCATTCCTTAATTCTCGAAAAGAAAATGAGCTGAATTCTTCTGACTGACTGGCAAATGGCTCTGATGAGGTTTTTAGCGTGGAAGTAAAGTAAAATCCAGCGACTGAAAAAGAAAACAGCTGTATCGCTAAATGTAAAACGCTTGTAAGTCATATTTGTATATGTGTAAGTGTTTTTAAGTAAAATCAGAATGATTAATTCCCGTTCTGAACAGCAAAGCGTGTATTTGTGTGAGTGGAGCGAGGAGCTGTAGGGCTATATTGCTGTCTGTATACACACACATCTAGTCCCAGAACAGCCTAGTGGAAGCAGCAGGCATAATCTTTGTAGATGAGCGTGCATGCGATCAGCTGTGCAATCATCCACATTGGTGATGCTGCAGGACACTGGGTTCCTGCAGGACCCCCCCTCCCATCTACAGTCTCCTACAAAGTTGTCCTCCGTCTCCGTGTTTTGTTCCACTTTGCTTTTTTCCATCAGTTCTATTAATTCCACGTAGCTTGATGACAGGGGTAAGGATACTATGTGTGATTTATATAATATGAGAGTCTGTCTGCATGTACGTTTCCTAAAGGGGCAATGGGGGGTGGTCGGATTCACAGATGGTGCTGGCTTCAAAATAGGGTCCACTGCAAGCAAAGTGCAGCAAAGAGCAGTGCAAGGATCCATGGTCGTGCCCAGCTGGCGGATGGCGAGCCCCCTATCACCTTCACTGAAGGGGGCTTGGAAGGGATCTCATGTCGGCTGTTACCTCCAGGCTGTCTCTCCGTGGGCTTTCTTTCACTAGAGGTGTCTGGATATGCTGTGGGGGACAAACAGAAAGAGAAAAGCAGACTGAGATAAATGGTTTGCTGTATCACCATAATCTGGTAATCTGCTTTAATGTTCAGAGTCCTTTGGGCTTGTAAAATTTACATTAGGGGCTCATCTTCTCCAATCACCGTTCCCATCACTCCATTGCAAGGAAACAATCAGTCATAAAAATGATGTATGATTACAGTTAAAGTAAGTTCATATGTATATCAGAAGGAGCACAGCTGTGGCTGCTTCACTTGAAAGGATCTATCATTTATTTTGAAGATTGCTTTAAAAAAAAGTGCATATATAGTGCTACTGGATTACTACTTAGCAATAAACACACTTTGATATCATTTCATCTGTGTTAAACACATCAAACCTGACCTGTTATACACTAAGTTTTTCTGCCCTACAAAGAAAGAGTAATGCAACAACTGAACTCCAACCAGCATCTCCACACACATCATGATGGAGTACTGACCGGCTGTGTGGTTTACATCAGTGCATGATGGACAGTCTTCACTGAGTCATCAGAGATAAATCAGGTTGGTGAGGGTAAGGCATACATTAAAGACCCTTTTTTGTTGCACATGCCATGTTACTGACGTGTGAAATACCACTTCACTCATATCTCTACTCCTTGCTGTTATTCCAGTTGCCTTCAAACTTTGCTTCATTCCTTGTGCACTTTCCTCTGGGAGGTCAAAATGTGTTGGTGTCTCTTAAACTGAAAGGAAATGAATTCCTTCTGCTCATTAACCATCCTTCTTCCCGCTTCTCTTGGAGGAATGGATTCCACCCGGACCAACCCTACCTCGGCCAAATATGTGCATGATTGGATCAGAGACAGATTACCACCCTTGTCACAGGGAGTGCACCACATAAGCACAATAAAATTCCCATTAACCTGCATTATTTGAACCTTGAATTTATTTAGTACTCATATGCAAGAGGCAAGTGTTCTAGTCTAGAGTGGCAACATGTGACACCAAGGGAGGATGATCCCAAAAGACACAGGGAGAAACAAATAAAGACAAGGGTGAAGGATAGAATGACTGTGTGTTGAGATAGGTAGAGAGGCAGTTATCAGGGTACTGACAATGCCAAAGCCCAGTGTCAAAATGTCTCTTTAAGCTGTCACTGTCACAAAAACAGGCTATGTCTGCACAAGAGTGAGTGTATAAATCTGTCTACAGTTCACTTGTCAAATTAAATGCAGTTACAGCCGCCCCTCTGTGGTGACTTGGCTGTCAAACAACGTGACAGCCAGGTGTGTGATGAATTATGAGATGTTACACCCATATAAAATCCCCAAATCAAAGCACACTGTGCATGTGCTTTGAATACTTAATGAAATCACTTCTTCATCAAAATAAAAGCTGTTATCCAAAAAGTGTGCAATGTTTTGCAGTCATATGTGTTACTCTTCTTCTTCTGTAGTGCTGAGAATAGATATCAACACATCCCTATTGTACACTTGGGTTTTATGTGTATGCAAGTTTGAAAAGGGCTAGGCAGGGCCCTAGAGAGAGAGAAGTGTTTCCCGTGCCAATGGTTTTTGTTGTTCCAGAAGACAATAGACAAAGACATCATTTATCCCAAATCAGATTGCTGTTATTGTTTCAATGGAAATGGGCTGCATCTCATCAGGGAGATGTCAGAAAACAGCATTTGAATGGGACAACACAACACTAATACTACTCCACTGCAGGCTAACCAAGTGGCTAATTGTTGGAGCAGTTCTTTGCCAGAACAACCAATTACACCATAGACAACACTACCGCCAACTAATTTAAGTGTCTTTTTTCATATAAGGTAGGTATTCAGGAATGCATGGTGTCGGAATGCTTTGTGATCTTTGGTATAAAATAAAATTAGATGTAATAAAATTAAATTACCAAAGCCTGAGAGTCAATTCCCATCAAAATAATCATATAACCACATCCATTTTTGGTCAAAGCCAAACTTGGTGCTTAAAGTGCCACCAGCTGGAAGACATATAAAAAGGGGGAAATGAAAGAATTATCCATCTGTTGTGGCAAATTCATACATAAACAAACAATAAATCTTTAAATTTGAGGAAATGCCAGTAATTTTTTTCAGTTTTAAGATATAATGTGCCTTAATGATTGAGATGCATTAAATGATCAATGCTGTAATTTAGAACTGTAGAAGCATTGGAAGAAAAAAGAAGTGTATATGAACTAGTTAAGTCCCTAAAAGCATGAAACAACCTGAGGCAAAAAAAACAATGAAAAGGCAATGGATGTAATGGAAGAATAATGGAATGTGATGTTGTTCTCATAATGAGACAATGTTAGCAGATAAGCCATGCTTCATAAGCTGGCTCATGTGTAAATCCCCCAAATAAGGAAGGAGAACAAGCAGGACAGAAAAACAGAGGTTGGGAGGGAGTGATAGATGAAGTAAAGGGTTAGAGGAAAACAGTCAGATATCCATTATCAATCATAATAAGGATATGCATCGACATGATTCTCTCATCACAATACATAGCAGTCAGAGACACACAGTATATTCTCAACTGGGAGAATACAAGTGTGATTGGATTGGTAAAAAACTTTATAATACAGGCAACAAACAGGGACTGTGAAAAAACAAAACAAGTGCAGGGCAAAAAAAAAAAAAAATCCAGCAAGACAAATACTTGCTAATAGATCCTTTGAAACACAGCAGATGTTAATGAAGAGTGTCCATATGTGTATGAGTCCATAAGATGATGTGTTATGAGGTCATGAGGAGAAGATGCAGGATTACCTGAACATCCAACACACAGGTGTACAGGGACAGAGAGTGTTGACCTCATAAATACACATACTGTGCAAAGTCCTCTATCACCTTCTTGACCTCTGTGTTGGCTTAGTGTGTGAGAAATAGCTCACGGTATCCTTTGCCATTAATGCCTCTCCAGATGGGCAGCTTGTATGTTTGGAGGAGCCTCCATTTCCAACTGGCCAACAAGTAACAACAGCTGCTTCTAACAAGCCTGGCCACAGCACTGAAGGAGAGGTGGACCTCGGGCTTAAGCCAAGAGGAAAGAGGGACTGGAGGGGAAGAGGGAGAGAGAGAGAGAGAGAGAGAGAGAGAGAGAGAGAGAGAGAGAGAGAGAGAGAGAGAGAGAGAGAGAGAGAGAGAGAGAGAGAGAGAGGAGGAATAAGGGTTGGAAGGTGAGTGGGAGGAATAACAAACGCCTTGGCCATCATTTCTTTGGAAAAATTCTGAGGGACAGAAAATTGCATGATGGTTGTCTGGGCAGCCATGTCAGTTTTTTTGCTGCTGCTCTCCTCCCTCTCTCTTTTCCTTCTCTAGTCTCTGTTCTCTCTTTTGGTTTGCCAGCACCCGGCCACTGCTGCCACACAGTCTACATCCTTGAATCTATGCAAAAGGATGAAGCAAACTGTTCTCAAACAACCTTCCCTCTGTCTTGGATGGATAAGATTTAGTCCCTCTTACATAGACAACACCACACATTCTTGCAATATAAATGTACACAATGCACATGGGTACAGAAAAGCATGCTTGTTTATGCACACAGAAGAGCAGTACCAAGACAATAGGGCAATGACTCTATGAAGGAATAAATCCAATGAGTTAACCCAGGAAACTCTGGTTCATAATGAGTTTTGCATGCCTGTGTGTGGTTGTGTTTGTGTATTTGTGTGTGCTGCGCAAGCATCCATGGGACTCTTGGCAGAACACTAGCTGCAGAGCAGTAATCCAGTGAGGAATGGTGCTACTGTATACTGGGGCTTAGCAAGTTGTCATACTATATGCTATCAAGATGACAAGGCAGCCTTTCAGACTGAGCAGAGACTTGAAGCCATTACAAATACAGACATGTATTCTATTCTGTTTGAATAATAATAAAAAAAAAACCCAGAATTGTGCTGTATTTTCTTACTCTACCCTTAAGGAAACCTACAGTTGTACAATATAACTTAACCCTACACAGCAGTCACACACTAAAAGACCCTGACCTGTTTCTCATGAGCTTTTAAGCACCTGTGGCAGTTTTCGCTCCTCTGCCTATTGTGTACAATTATAAAGATGGTCAGAAGGTAGAGCTTTGATTTATGGCACATCGAAGGAGCATGGTGGAGGTGGGTTGAGGTTAGTAACTTGCTCCTCATTTCTCGCTCATTCTCACCATCTTTCACTATCTTGCAGGTTCTTCCCCCCACTGTTGATGGGAGATGGATGTGGGGTGGTGGGGGTGTTGTGAGCCTAGTTTTCACAAGGCCACTGGATGTGACCCACGGCGATGTTTCATTAAGAGAGGTGACCTTTGCCTTATTTTTTGTGTATCGCTCACGCAAGCAGCCACAAACATATAAGCATAGGCACAGGATGAGATTAACCTATGTTTGTTGTTCATATACATATCCATACACATACATGCATAAAAGACAGACATGCTGGCTGAATTAGTAGAGAGATGAGCGTGTACTTGTTTCCAGCTTGAGTTCAAGATTTGTGAGCATGCCTCAGAGAAAACATAAGTACAGTTTATCCAACTGTTCCTCTCTTTCCCCTGCGACAACCCTGCCAAGCAGCTGAATAATGACACTGTTGATTTACTAGATGAATCCCTATTTGCTGTAAGACAAGATCTTTATGCAACAGCCAATATGTCTTTGAAACGTGCACCAGCTCTCAATTTTTAAGATGCAGTGAAATTTTTTGTACTATTAGTCTCTATTGACATTAACTGGGACAGAGCATTCTCCAATGATCCAACCAGACGTATGACCTTTGCCAGATATTTGTGATACTTGCCATCTTTCCCTTTGAGAGCAAGATGCATTGTATCTTTCAGCCACAGATTCAATGTTCTGCTACTCCATTATGATACGTACCAATATTCGAGAAAAAATTTCAAGTTTTAGCGTTTAGATTGACTGGCTAAACAGTAAGATGTCTCATGATCTGGATACTATGGATACATAATGACTTTAGGCTCAATCAGTGACAGATGTTACTCTGTTGTTGTGATATTATTACACACATAAACACATATTTTTTTTTTTTTCATTTTTCACTGACACACATTCACAGACTTGATTGAATGTGTGAAGTCCAACACACACCAGTGGATTTATACAAGCCATTTTCTATTCTTGGCTAAAGCCAAAGTTACCAAGACACAGAGCGATCAGTCTGCCTGTGATCAGACCTTTGGACACCAATAAAAGACTGATGCTGCTCTCAGTGGCAATGGATCTGGAGTGTCATGACACTGTTGGGTACATTGGGAGAATGTTAAAACTCTCTGGGTCACAGTGTTTTCTAAGGCCTCTCTTTCACTATCTCACACACAGACATTTACCTTCCCAAGCAACCAACACAATGTTCTAATGTTCCCTTATCTCTTTTCACACACACACTTTCTCACAAAGAGCAGTGAGGTTAGAGGGTGGAGAGAAGGGAAGGATGCATTCACACAGTTCATGACTGGCCATTCATCTCGGTGCTGTTTTTGTCTATGGTTCACTCTTTATGCGGTGCCATGTCAGGCAGGGGCTCCTCTCCCTGTCAAACTAATCTCCCTATTCTGAATTCCAAGTTACACACTGAATTTGTCTGCACACTCACACACATACAAATTCACTTCTCTGGGAACTGTCCCTCTGGTTCGCAGGCAACCTGTATAGGCAATCCAGGACTTGTACAGGGTCTCTGGCAGGCCACTCGTGGGGCTAAAGGGCCAAAAATACAGGGGCTCCAGTGGGGTACCCATCTTAGCCTACAGCTAACCTAGCAACGGGCACAGAAGCATGGCAACTCCAGAGCACGGATCAGTGCAATGGAATCTACCCACTGCGATTCTTGGCCGTACTAGACTGTTAAGCTCTTTGGCAAGATTAAGATTTACTCCCGTGGACACACACACAAACACATACTCACAGAAACAAATAGGCTAAAGGGGCCCTGGGAGGACAGTGACCTCTACCAGTCAATGTGACAGATTCAAGATGGAGGGGAGTCCTGAGGAGAAAACATATTCTATGCAAAAGAGGAGTTAAAGGACTAGTAGGACTCAGTGGTCTTATAGAGACAAACACTGAATTCCAACCAGAGCACCCATTCAAGTGATGTAAGTGTTCAGACACACACAGGCCTAACACTTCACCTGTGTGCACTCCAGATGGCTCATTGCACTGGCAGGTGTCAGGTTGTCCTTGTAGATAGACAGGTGTGAGGGATGCGGAGATCAACACGCATTCATATTCTTTTGCTCTCTCTCGCCCACAGTCACATGCACACACACACATGCCATCTATTATAGACAAGAAGAGGTGTACATCATGTAGAACAGAAGTCATATTCTCTCTCTGATTCTCAGGATTTTGTCTAAAGTGACAAGAAACAAATGATATATTCTGTCTTTCTCAGTTTTACTCTTGTTGAAGTGACATAATAAACTGTTCAGGCTGAGGTACGGAGAAGACACTTTAAAGAGTGTAAACTGTCATTAAAGTGCTACCTGCTCAATAACACTGAATCACATCTGCACTGCCCACACAAATATAAGATGTGAAGAATAGAACGCAGCCTTGTGTTACTTCATATGACTGGCCTCCTTTGTATTAAACTGATCTAAGTAATACTTGCCTTTTCAACTTCAAAGTGTTTTCAGAAATCTGTGTGGGTTAGACAAGAAAAAAAATTGTGGTGTGATGTTATAAATGTTTGATTTTGTGGAGGCGAATAAAATACTTTGATGTAAACTGTTGGTTGCATAACTGACTGCAGTTTTAGAATCAAATTACAACTGTGCACAACATTAACTACACTTTCAGTGGCTCTTCCAATCTGATCTGTAATCAGCCAAAGCAGTGAGAGGTCAGCCCCCCTCCCAGCCCTCAGGCCTGGCAGCCTGTCCCAGGTTCAGCTCTAATTGCCACATCAATTATGGATAAGGGAGAAGGGCTTTGTTGCATTCACTGCGGGTCAATAGAGTAGGCTTTTAATGAAGTGACTTGTCTTGCATGTTTGTCCCTTTGATACATACACATATATAAGGCTACAAACAGAGTCCCACCACAGGTATTCAATACAAAAATTGGCTCATTAATATGAACTTCCATTATCTGACCACTCATGCAATGCTAATGCAAATCTCTCTCAAACAGACACTATGATCTAGGCTTTGTCTTAAAACAAAAGTTTGTTTCTCATACTTTGTTTTAGTGTGAAATAGAAATACCTGCCTGAATGGGAAAATTCCATCCCAAGTCCTTCTGCGCTTTTTCTCCTTCTCCCATCACCTAGGCTGTATTTCCCCTTGCATACCAGGCTGAGTTGAGACAAAGAGGATCAGACTCATCCCTGCTTATCCTTCAACTGTATTTTTCAATATCAGAGGAATGTCTGCCTTTATTTTCTCAGTGCTGTGTTACAGCAGGAATGCCAGTTTCTGGTTAGTAGCCAGGGTTGAGCTCCAGGCAAGGCAGGAGAGTCACAGAGGTCACCCCCAGTCCCACCCACCCTCCTATCCAATCTCCATCTCAACCCCCAGCAGAGAAGCCTAGGTATGGGCATTAATAAAACAGCTCAAATAAACTAGAGCCATCATAAATGTGGCCTTGGTTGTAGGTCTGCCTGCTGGTGCAGCAAGCACCAAAATATTTCTATTAATTCAATGAGAAGTGATTAACTCTGGTCCGAGTGACAACTTAAAAGTTACATTTCTACCTGACTGGAGCCTGGGGTGTAATGTTGGTGTGCAAGTGTGTTACACACACAATAAAATTCTACTCATATCCATTGAATTTGCAGCTTTCAATAAAGAACATTTTATGAGTCTGGACACCATCTTTAACCATATTTAAAATGCCATTTACTGCTTGGAAACCTGCACATGCTGTAAGGATTTCTTGTTATATAAGTGAATAAGAGCTTCGTCTGTGGTACTGTAGTTAAGGCTTTTATGTGGCTCTGCTATCAGACCACTGAGTCACTGGAATTCCTTGTTCCTCTGCTAGTAAACTTCATAGCAACCATACAAAATGCTGAATTTGAAGTATCATTTTCACTAACTTCCGAGGTAGTAATTTCCACCACTTCCTTTAGTTTATAACCTGTTGCTGCACCAGAGATTCTAGGTGTTTCCCAAACAGTGTCCCAAAGGTGTGCTGGGGAGGCTCAAACATAAAGATCTCACTGATACTGCTTGGAAAGGAAATGATGATGCTTGCTAATGAGAACCATTCTCCTCTGATGACCGCACGCCTGGGGAGCCCTTCAAGCTAATATGCTCTCTAAGTGCCATAAAAACCACAGGGCAGAATATACCCAGCTAGGACAAGAAAGGATACCACTGAAAGGCAAGGTGGAAGATGGTATAAAAAGGGATGGATGGTGACAGAAGGAAGTAGGTGATAGCTGATCACAAATGCTGATGTGAACAATAAAAGTGTGAGCCACAGTGACTTTAATAAAACAGGATGTCTGTCAGATAGTTTAATATTAGCCTGAAGGATGAGAACGAATTGTCTTTCCCAAAATGAATTCAATAAGGACTGATACTAAGAATTCTCAGATTCATTCAAATTTTTTGTCATGTCATGTATTGAGTTGTAATGTTATCCACATTGTCAAATAAAGCAAACAGATGATTCTGCATATCTCAGTGAATTTGTGATTAATTCCTCCCACATCAATCCAAAAACCAGACCATGTCTATGTCCTGCCAAAGCTGTCTCTTATCCTGTTGTTTCTCTTTCTGCAGCACTACTCTGCCCTGCGGAGCTCACTCTCAGCCCTGAGAGCTTCAGATGAAAGGCTAAGGGAAATGGCAGTCCTACTGGTAATATCCGCACTCGGACATCTGCTGTCCAGCCGGTCTCTATGCACGCCAGTCCCAAGGGGTCCAGGACCTAGTATGGGAAGCTTGAGGGATGGATTGGTTCTAACCAGCCTGGCTGAGTATACAAGCACCAAATCCCCCACCCACCTTCTCATGGTAGAATGAATCATGGGTTTGTGTGTTTCATAATCACCTCCTCTGAACTTCAGCCCTTGCCATTTGAGTCCATTGTTAGCTATGCTGTCATGTATGAACTCTTAATTTTTTTGGTCTCAAACCTTTTTCTTACTCCTTTATCTCCACTTTTGACAAGATATCCATCTCAGAAACCAAACTTCCAGCACTTCTCCTTTAATCTCACATTTTCTAATATGAAAGGTTGTGCGTGCTGGGTCCAGGGCAGCAGCAGGCTGTATTGGGTTTGGGGCTGATCCAGTGTAATCCCACTAACTCTGGTGTAGGATGGCCTTATCCTACCCAAGCAGCCACTTCAAGAATGCACTTCTTCTGCCAGGTCGAACAGCTGCTGCACACCTTTGTGGCCTGATTGGCTTTGAAAAGAGTATTTCTCTCCATGCCTTGACATACAGGTACAAACACAGCAGAAACCCAAGAGCCTAATTAGGTTGATGTGTCAAAACTGAATGGCTGTACCCAGGTCAGAGTCAAGGTCATGGCAGACACTTATTTATCTTGTATTCTTGGTTCAAGATGTCGAAACACATACAAATCTCTTTATAAGAACACAGCCGTGGGTAGCAATATATTCATAAAAAGTGTGTGAATGTATGAGGGAGAGTAAAAGACACACTAGGAACACTAGGCATTGATGGATGAGGTGTACAGATTTTGCTCTGATGCCCTTCAGACTTAAATTCAGAACCTGCTGATTGGAATGTTCCAGTGCTATACAGACCAAGCCTATATATATATATATATATATATATATATATATATATATAATTCTCCTTCTCACCCCTCCTGGATGGTGTCTGTGTGTTGTTCTAGGGTCCTCTACCAGAGGCCTGGGAGTTTAAGGGTTCTGCGCAGTATCTTAGCTGTTCCTAGCACTGCGCTCTTCTGAACTGAGGCTTCAGATGTTGTTCCTGGGATCTGTTGGAGCCACTCTCCTAATTTGGGGGTCACTGTCCTGAGTGCTCCTACTACCACAGGACAAGGGCAGAAAAAAAGGGACTGTTGGGACTGCTGCTTCCGTCTGAATGAGGGTATGCAATGAGACATAGAAGAAGTTTAATGTATTTGTCCCTTTGTTCAAGACTAAAAGCAGCACTGATCCACTCTTAAATCGTCCCAACTTGTCACATTTATGTAGTTAAGTTGTTTGACAGGATGGCAAAGTAACACAGCCATTGCCAGTGGCATCATGCTAATAGACATGTTTCGCCACTGAAGTGCAGACCGGTATGAGCAATGTCGGGGCTGTCTCCACTTTCCTGATGAGCTCACCAGTGTTTCTGACAGATGGTGTTTGTTACCAAAAGAGAATTGTACTTTCATGGCTGTACGATTCACACTTTTTCACTGCGCATCCCTCTGGCTCAATCACAGGAAACGTTTATGGATGAGTTTACTTCTCCTCCTCCATTGAGACGGATAACCTGTGCTCTCATCCTTGAGATTTCATGGCTTCTCACACCTTTGCGAGGCAAAGACTGCTTCACCAGCAACAGTCAAATACAAAAGGTGCAACAGTGGGATTTTAAAGTCCTTCATGTCCCAAATTCCATCCTTAAATCCTTGAAGATTTCATGAAAACTAAAAGCAAAACAACATCTCCTCTCCTCTATTTGTCTGTCCTCTACTTCCCCTTGGTTTATTGCATTTGGAGAGGGGGTTTGCTGTAACAGCAGGAGAGCTGCTAGTTCTTTGGCCAGGAGTAGCTTACCTGCCATCAGCAAACATCTTTGCCACTGTTGCTAGATTTAGAAAACACTGATGTTCTGGCCTGAGTTTCAGATATTTGATGTCTATCCATCTTTACAGGGATTTATGGGAAGGTTTTATTGCACCTGATATATCGAGTTGTCAACCTTCTCCGCTTTGCTCCATATGTGTATGAAGGGGCTATGACATGCACACAGAATGGAACACTAAAAGAAACATGATCATAAATGACAGCAAAATGCAGCAGGGACTTTCATATTCAGCTGAAATGAAACAAGTGCACATAAATTAGGTTTTGTCAGATCTGCACAAAAGGCCAAACAAAAAAACGAAAGAAAAAGGTTTAGGCAACTCAGCCAGAGAATCAGAAATAACTGTTGGATACATAAAAACAGACAGACAAAGTAATGTTCTACCTTTTGATGCACAGACATTTAGTGTCTCCCCTCTCTACATAATGGAGAGATAGTGGTCTAATGTGCCACTGTGGATCTTTTAGAGATTAATCCGTTAATGAGCTAGCTACAAATGAATAGCTCCTTTGGAAGGAACAAGCATAAGTGTTCCCGTGCTACAATTAATAAGCCATAGTCACGCCACAAAATGTACCACAGAAGAGGCTCTCATAGCTGCAGGGGAGAGGGATGATATGGTTCATTAAAGATTCACTGATTTATTCTCCTGTTCATGGCTGTGGTCATGGCAGTTCGTACATGACCAGGCCTTGTTTAGTTGGCACACAAAGGACACACTAGCATGTCTCCAGGCAAGAAGAGCAGGATCTGAACCAAGATCAAGCAGGCATGACATCATCCAATCAAACTATGCTTTATTGTAGTAGTAGAGGGCAAAGATGGGAGTGTGTTAGAAGACTGTGACTTTTCAAAGTCTTGTCTGTACTTTTCCTGCATAGTAGTAATACTTTTTTTAGCCACACAGTGCTGAGCAGTGACACACTACACTTTCATAGGCTACACGATAGTTTTCTCTTTTTCTCCTTTGGTTTTCACACATAGCCACCGATCTTAAGCATCTATATCTGCATTCCCAAACATGCTTTCAGTATGCTTCAGTATGTGGAGGCTGTGCACATGTATCCAGTCTCCTCACTCGGTGAGACTTGCAGTAGATCCATCATATCTGAATGATGGCACAGACAGTGAGTCTGTTCTCTGCAGATTAGTGCTGTTCATTAGCTTGGTAATGAAGTCTCTCTTAGCAGAACAGTGGGCAGACATGCCCCCTTTTAACATGGACCTTGGGAGCTCTGCCACATTTACAGAAGCAAACAAATGCACAGACAGATGGAAATTAAAATCTGCCTCCTGCCCCACATATGTAAGGAAAACAGTTGCTGAAGTTAATCTTCGGGTCAATAGTACTCTTGTGCAGTCATAAAAAACTGATAGATCATAGACTTTTTTTTCAAAAATGCTGATTTCCCTTTAATATATGTAAAACCCACTGAGTCACTGTTGCATTGAGATGCCAATTTGCAAGCATCATTTGGTGATCAGTGAGGCAGAACTCTTCAAAAAACACAAGGAGGCCAAGCAATACAGTGTCATGGGATGATAGATAGTGAGCTCTAGAGTACTTTAAGAAGTCTCATAAACACTAACAGTCAGAGGAAATCCTAGATCCAAAACTGGTCACTTGGAAGAGCTGGACAGGCCATTATGTGAGTTCATTTTTACCATGGCTGTTATTCATCTGAAAGTTTTGGAAGTTGTCAGAATAGCTGAGCATACCCACAACTGAGTTCAAAGCCAGGCTCAGCCAGTGTAAATGGTTGATGTACTAAAATTGTCCTGCCCAGCAAATAACTCTGTGTCCTGGTCAGAGTTGTCTATAATAAGGCCGATACTGTAATCTGTTTTTATAAGCACCAATGGGCCAATCACCTTTCCAAGCAGCATGGTTTTGTTGCTGGATGACAAACATTCTTTTGAAAGTTAAAGGACAGCTGAACAGCACTCACCAGGATATGGATTTATACTTTGAGCACAGACTAATGGGTTTCGTTCAGTAAATCTCAGACAGTGGTTTTGATTGATTTTCCCCTGCTGTTGGAATACTGCCTCTGCTGTCAGAACTCCATGAAAGGCTAGCATGTTTTATCCACATCACAAGGAGCAGTGCAGCAATGACCTGTCTGGAGTTTTTCGAAACTGGGAATGTAATAGCCATTGATTACCTGTGTGGTGTGGATGGCCTCCTTGCTTCCCAAAAAACTAGACCAATAGTTTTAAGCCCCACTTGCTATTGTGATCTTTTGTTTGTCAATTATAGCCCTTACATCTCGTGAGTACAGAGACCTTATTGTGGGGTTTTGTTTTTTATTTTAAAATTCACATCCAGAGTTGCTGTTTTTAAGTTCAAGGACTAAATATAACTGCATCTAGCACAGTACATGGAATTGATTATCAATTTAGCAACCATCATCATGACTTAAAACATATGCCCTACTTCCTGTTTTTGTCTTCGCTGTTGCCTTGAGAGTCTGTTGAAAATTTTAAAAAGTAGAATGACAGCTTTTGCAACTAATGAGTAACACACATTTACTAGCACTAAAAAAGTTTTATTCGATAATAGTCAAAGTGCCACTTAAATCTCAAATGATTATTCTGTGACTGCAGTAACTCAATAGACATAAGTCTATTTTTTTTTTTTAGGATATTTTGGTGCATTTCTGCCTTCATTTTTGATGGAGGAGAGAGGAGAGGTGGAAAGCAATGAATGGGAGGAGGAAGGATGATAAGCACTGAAGGACTTGGACCAACTTTGAAGAGGGCAGTGTGACTGCATGGTCAGAATCTAAAACATCTAGGCCAAAAACGCACATCCGTGACAGTAGCATATACTTGTGTGCTCATCATATGGCACATGTTAATGTATGCGCAAAATATGTCTATGATGGACAGAGTAAATAGGATACATGTAATGTACAAAAAAGACTGCTGAATCAGCACCTGGCTTTTCTGCAGTCTTGCACTTGGGAGAGCCAAAAAAGAATCAGCTTACTCCAGTGAGGATCTTATCACTGGGCATTTCCCTCATTATGTTTTCTTGTCTGCTTGCTTGGATGTCTCTGTGCACAGTAACCCCTGATGGCCTATTTACCAGCCACATGAAAAAAGTCCCAACATTTGTTTCCTAACCTGCCACCACTGCAACATGTGCATGGATGAGTGCATTTTTTTTTTTTTTGCTTCTCTGCATTCCTCTCTGCTCCATGTATACGACAGAGACAACCCTTCACACTAGACTGCCTTGTTTGACTGTGTAAGATGGAAAATAGCAACATGATAATTAGGGATGATTAACATGAATCCTCTGCAGGATATCAAATGATTCTCATCAAAGCCAAAACAAGCCCTAACACCTCTATACTGGTTTGCGTGTACATCAACTGTAAATTGGCTTGTTGTCTCAGGATCTGAAGAACCTTCTGTGCTGCCACCTTTGCTGTAGCCTTAAGGAAATACAGTAGGCGAGGACGGAGGATGAAAATGTATTTTAAAGTATTTCGCTTTGCCATGTTGGACGTGAATGAAAGAGTGACTTTGTGGCGAAGTTCAAACAGTTTACAGGCAGATCTCTCCTTGGTTTAATACTGCACAATGTAAGCTGATTAAAGGTAGTGCACCATTAAAATATCACAATGATACCATTAATCATCATAAGAGATTGTTGTGGACATAGGTGGGGTGTGGATAATGAAAGGAGTGTTTTATTTGCAAAGTTAAGAACACTGACGTGATTAGGGCTTAAAATCAGAGGAAAAAAGATTTGTTGGCGTGTGTGTGTGTGTGTGTGTATGTATGTCACTTACAGGTGTTTTCTTGATCGTCTCCTGAAGCCTGACATCCGTCTTCATCGTCACAGTCTGTGGTGCTGCCCTCCTCAGTTTCTCCACTGCTCCCCAGCTCATCCCAGGCCTCTATCTGCCCTAGTTTTGGAAACCTCTCCTGGGTCTCCTGAATCATAAACACAGCAATACAAGGTTGATTACACACTGGTTTGAGCATAATTTTACTATTTCTGTATCATATTTACTTGCAGAGCACATAAGTTTGTAAATTGAAAATACCACTGATTTAGTAAAGCATACAAACAAGTCAATAAGACTGTTTGGAATCATCTTATATCTGTTCTACAAATCTCTGTGGGACTCTCTACTAAATTTGATTTAGTGTAGTTTACATCTCTTTGTAACCAGCACCAGCTTATTTATACAGGAAGTTATAAATCCTACTAAACCATATGATACCAGTAATAAGTAACCCAAGATTCCCACGAATGAACATTGTGCTTCCTTGTGTCTCCAGTGTTACTGTCCTGAAGTTGACACACTACTTCTCTTGCCCTGATATATCAGGCATTGTAAATGTCAGGGTCCAATAGATGACACATAGCATCCTGGGGATACTGAAGAGCAGTGTGGGTGGTGTACAACAGCCAGGACACTGGGTGGAAGGATAATGTGTTGCATTTAATTGCAACCACATTTTAAAAGGAACATTGATTGTAATGGAAACAATAAAGGATTTTAAAACTAAGGACATCAGTGTTTGAGACGGTGTTTTGAAACTTCATAAATCATCCTGTTATTATCAGTTTTAATTGATGTAGCCAAACTACCTCAGCTTTATACTTTCTTTAGTAACAGTTCCTAGTGCAGCTGACATATTTTCTGTGCATGATCTATTTTTGTGGCAATTATAATGTAAAAACATCTGTAATTATCTGGCTGTTGATTTATTTTCAGTTCCTCTCAGAGTTACTTGTGTTAAGCAAATCATGATGTGCGGAGTTTTAATTGCACTGTACCAAATCATCAATGAAATTCAAGCAGTTAACACTTTTTTTATACAACACTTGTAAATGCACAGTCTTAAATAGATCATGAACCTTTTGTCATGCACCTATCATCACTACATATTTTACTTTTACTGAGAGAAATAAATGATCATTTATACTTCAACATCACTTCTGCATCTGATTGCAGCACCTTGACTTGTAGCTAACATATCACCTCGCACCAAGACTGGAGTTCTGCATGAAGACTTTCACAGCCTGGAGCACAAAACACTCCTCTTTATGATGTTCCTCCCTCTCAGCGTGTGGCCAACTAATTGGACCCCCCGCCGGCCCTTCCTGCAGTCCACCATCATCAAGGTGGTCTTTGTTCTGTCACACCATGTCTGACAAGCAGCTCCTCTTACACAACAACAAAAGGTGCTTTGGAGTAAGAAGGTAAAAAGACTGACATGAATACCAGATTTGTAGGCGATATGGAAGAAGAGAGACACGCAGTTTGCTCAAGTTGACCATCACAGCTTCATGTGCACGTATACATACGCTATTAAACATTCATGAGAAGGCAGACAAAGATCAATCCTGCAACACAGCTGACCTTCATATGGAAGGAGCAACCACTAAAGACATGTTGAGAGGTAGGTGGGAGGAATAAAGGTGGCTTGTGGTGTTGAGGGATGACTAATATCTTTGCTATTGACACCCAACTCTGTCTGTCATTCAACACACCTGGCGGCAAAGGTGACCTTTAACCAGTTGTCCTCTAGGCCTTGAATACCCCAAAAGAAACATGTCATGAAACTGACAGGCTTCTGTAGACTGATTACCAGTCAAAGCTGAATGTAAGGTACAAAGTCCTGTTTGTTGCTCCCTTGTTTCCACATGTCAGTATGCTAATGTGTTAACAGTGACTAGGTTAATATGCTGATGTTGTTTACTTTGTTAGCCATATTGTTCTGGTGAGTTAGCATGCTAACGTTTACTAATTAAAATCATACATATGTTTATTTGGTCAGAAATTGAAGTGCTAGTGGTGCAACTATGAAAAGTCAGGACACCACAAAGTCACACGGGGACACTGAATATCTTGCCATGGTAATCAATTCAGTAGTTTATTCAGTTGTGATATTTCAGTCTAGACTTTCAGTCCAGACTTATTTAAAAGAGTAGATGCCCAGACAGTCCAGGCTTTAAACTGACAAACAGAAATAATGAAAAACCCACATAAATCTTGATGTTGTTGATGTATAAATGTTTGCCTCTCAATGTTAATTCTGCAGCAACATAAATGATGTAAAAGTTTAGAGCAGTTATGAACATATTGGTGTTCGTTCTGTTTTTCATGCCAGAGTAGTTATTGCCAGTCTCTGCATGGAGAGTGGAAGAGGAGACCAAAAATGATTCTGACACCAAAGGGTACTTTCGATCTTGTATCTCATTTCATCTGTCATGTATCCCATTTTTACTCAATGTAAATGCACTCCCACACGCTCAGGCCTGAGTGGGTGAAAACAAGTGCTACACTGGAATGAGTCATATGCAGCCACAGCACAAGGCCACAAGACTCCATGAAACTTCTGTTAGGCCTTAAGTAAAAGAAGCTAAAACATCATTTATGCCACTGAAAAACCCCACTAACAAATGCCGGACGCTCAGATTTCACAGAATGAATGTTAGGTACAAGAGCATAACATTGAAAAAATGTGAACAATATTACACGCTTGTGCATTTTATGGTTATGGATTGGCTCACATTACAACCTGTTGACAGTCTCTTTGTGTGTCCTGTACTGGTTCCACCTGTTTTGAGGCTGCAATGTGATATTCTGGGTTAAACTACAGACACAATTTGGTTAGAAGACACAATAGTTTTACCAGCTGTTAAGTGTACTAAGTAATGTCTTACCTCTTACACTTTGAGGAAACTATTCTGTTGCTGTGAATTACAAGTTGAAGTACAATGATTTGTGGCTTTAAAACAGGCTATATTTCAAGTGTCTATCCACTGCATCAAGACAGATATTTTAGCAGAGGCCTGCAAAGGAAAGATAAGTGGTAATGGAGGATGGACAGCACGAGGTAGAAAACATCGTCCTTGGCTCTGGACAGCAACCATGATAAACACCTTAGGCTTTTTTATTATGCAGAACAACTAAATAAATTCATGAGCATGAGTTCATGAGCAAATGCTCCGCTGAACAGCAGAATGTTGTGTACCTACACCACCCAGATTACCAGTTGGGTATTAAACTAATAACCGTGCCATCCTGGGGACGTTTAACACAATGCTGCTTGGCCCAGCTGTCCTTAAAGCATGTTAATTAGAGAAGGAATCAATTAACACGTCGTCACTCTGGAAACCACAGTCAGGTCGTTGCAGAATTGTTAGTTGGCCACTGTCCAAAGCAGTTTGTTGGTTTGCTGTGACTAAGACAGGACTGCAGAACTGCCAGAGTTTTTTAGTTCTGTCTGCTGGACTTTCAGCACCACTGTGGGTATTTCAGGGGGTACATACAGGGCAATTAATCACAACATTTCAAAAATGGTGGGCAAACTAATTTGCAATTTGCCCTTAGAGCTAAATAAAGAGGGATACACAATATTCCAATTCCAGCATTCCAATATTCCAAAAGACTGTTGATTACATTATATGTAGTGAATAGTGCCTCCCTCTCTCCTGATCTGCTTTCTTATAGAAAAATTCTGGTATAGAAAAGATTCTTTATAATTTCTATTTATATCATCAAAAACAGAAGGCTCTCAAAGGCATGACACACTCTAACATAAGGTAAATGTGAACAAGTGGGCAGAATATTATAATAACAGCTGCTGCTATCAGCAGCAGCTATATGTCGTACAAAGCAGACATTCCCTGTTACTTAAACATGTCCAAATTAGCTTTATATAGTTTTATCTGAACTGTACTAAGTTCAAGGGTAAATCTGTGTCCTTGCATATTCCTTATAAAATAAATTTTGTGACTGCACTGCATTATGGACCACTGAGAATACCACTGTTTGGCAGATGGTTGCCTCCTTTACGATACATTTTATTCTGCATAATTATCATCATAAAGTATATTGGTCTTATTTGGTAGATTTAGCATTGTTACAGACAATATGTTCATAAGATCCATTAACAATATGACAGCAGGATGAGTATGGTACGAAATTTAAACAACCAGCTCAAGTGTTGCAATTTCAGATCAACATCTAGCTATGATCTACAACTACATGAGGGGAAATAAAAACAAAAAGTTAGACAGAGTGAAAAGAATAAGAAATGGGAATAAAGAGACATAAAAATGTACAGGGTGTTCAGACAAGAAGCCTACACCCATAGTTGTGTAAATAGGTGAGGGGGCTGAGGGTGCAAGAAAAAATAAATAAATAAGATGCCAGCCTTCTTAAGGATTACCTTGAAATTATCCTGGCATCCAAACACAAATCATTTATTCCCAAAAGGCTTTGAATAAAATCCCAAATCATGAAATATATTCTAGTTCTCTTCACACCCTGCCAACTCATTCTCCTCTCACTTTCTTTTCAAAAGCATTCTTCAGTCAGAGGATGATGGGCCAAGTTTGAGAGCATCAGGAACCAAATTCCTGCATGTGTTTGACTGCATTCTAGTCACACTAAAATCACGACTGCCAGGGGTAACCAATCACCCTCTGAAGACATGTGGAGGAAAGACGAGGACCAAAGTGTATCTGTATATGTGTGTGTGTGTCTTAACCTAGAGACAACCATGCATACACATTCCAGTTTTATGTGGAAATAGAAAATCTGATTATGAAATGTAAAAATGTGAAATGTGGTCATTAGGGAAAGGAATATGAATACTGCAACTGTCGAAAGTAGTTGTGCAACTGTGTGCCTGTGTCTGTGCAATAAGTGGGATACTGTTGTCAAATTAGTGAACCAAGATCGTAAGTCATAACCTTTTGCGTGCCCACACTGAGAAATATGCTCTTTTTCTTCTTTGACAGTTTGAAACAGTATCACCTCATTGAGGGCAGCGGTGGTAAAACTGCATATGTGGACGGAGAAAAGATGGAAAAAACCAGAGGAGACTGAAGGAAAAAGTGACAGTGGTGATCTCTGAAAGTCTGCAAAAGTCTTCTCAACTTTTAAATTAAAATGCTCTCCATTCGCTCAATTACAATAAAGATTCATACTGCTTTTGTGTAAAACAAACATCAGCTGAGAGATAGAATGTGTGTGTGTGTGTCTGTGGCTTCAGAGGAAATGGCTGCAATTCTCTCTACATCTCAGACTGCATGACCAAGAAAAGGCAGCCAAAGGAGAAAAAAAATTATATTTCCAAAGTACGAGTATGATGGGAGAGAGGGTGAAAGAAAGTAATAGAACATATTTTTATAAGAGTGACAGGCTGCAGTGTAGATAACTGCACTGCTCTGCCATCTATAGCTGCTGATTCTGGGGGAAAAAAAAGCAATGAATTGTTTGTAAGGATTAATTGGGCCTGTTATGATCCAACAGTTTTCCAAACCATTCTTAATTGATAGAGAGCAGATGAAGCAAGTTTTGGGCTGGACGGCAATAGTAACTGTCAGAGTCTGGACCTCAGTAAAAGTCTGAATTGCCATCCACAACATGGAAAGAGAAACTGATTCAAAACTGATTTGAAAATCAAAGGCATAACAACTCAGCGGTCCAAGTACTTTTCTGTTGTTGTCCTTTTCCGTGGTTAAAGATGAAGCCGCCAATGAAAACCCCTTCGTTCTGAGCTGACAGCGAGATCTTTTGCCTTGTTGACCTTTTGATGTGAAATCCATATCACTCTCCACAATATGAAAAGATTGAGTTAAATTCTGACATTACAGACCATAAAGCTAGAGATGCCATGCAGTTTTTTTCTTTCTCGACAAACATATTAGCTCAAGAAAAGAAAAAAAAAAATCTGTTGACATATGCGTGGACACACTCACTTGTTGACCACATGCACATCTGCCAAGACCACACAAACCTCGAATATGTTATTTCAATGATAAAAATGTTTTATATTTCTATGTTTGGATCCACATCAATGTACAAAATAGTCATAGACAATCATGCACATCGGCTGATGGCGGGCATGTTTGCCTGAGGGATACATAAGTCCTGTTGGAAAAAAGAGAGTCAGCCTCATGATTTCTGACTTAGTGAATCACATGTTTATATCTTCATAAAATTTGTCTCTTCTTTCTTGAGTTCTTGTAGCAAAAATCCTTCAACAACATCTAAATTTGTTTGCCCTAAATAATGTGGCTTAAAAATAATTTATATGAGAAGTACAAACAAAACTATTAGTTTAGTCTGGGCAGAAATGTTCCTGCATAAATACTGAAAATTTTGTTTTAAACCAAGGAATGCAGGAAACTTTTTTATCTACAGCACGTGTCCAAAATTATGAGTTGAAACAAAGAGTTTTTCAAAGCAGGCACCTGGTGTTGTTTTCTGCAACTAATCATTTCATCTTCTTCTCACAAAAATTGATATGAATCAACGGCAGAAATCGCTTTCACTTTCAAAAATATGTAAATTTCCAAAGAGTTCTGAGTAATTGTAAAAACATTTGTTAAACAATAGCCGAGTCACATGCTCCTGCGCTGCAGGTTAGCACAAGTTGACTCTGTTGCTAACCGTTAGTGACACTTTATTGGCTATGACCTCATGTAACCCTTATGACTCAATCACAGCAAACACACCGTGGCGATGGGCTGTCACACCCTGCTTCTGTCAGGCACCAACTGAGGCAGAGTGTATGTGTGTTTGAAATATGTGTACGTGTGACTGAACTTTGGCTTCTGTTGGGGCAAAATGATGGAGCTGTTGTTCAAAAATATATGACAGTTTGAGTGACATCAGCAGTTTTCACAGAGCGTGTTCAAACAGCTACCTCGCTGATCAAAAGTCTGTTGTGAGAAATGTGACGGTCAACAGACAGTGAAGGCTGCAGCTGTGATTCTGGGAAGCAGAGGCCTTTCAGCCTGGGAAGCCTTTAAAAGGTAGCCACACAAAAGGTTTTCAGAAGCCCTCCTCTCGCCCCTCTGATATGTTACCACTCTTGGTTACTCACCATGAATGTCCATCATACTGGTCATCATCAGCTTACATATGGCTGTAGTCAGTACAGAACATCAACTTTAATATGACTCATGTGAGACAGAAAAAAAGAAACAAGAGTGCTTCTTGCTCCTTGCTTGACTATCTATTCATCCACCACTGGACTTTGTTTAAAGAAAGACTATACAACTTTAAAATTCATAATAGGTAAAAACTTTATCATAAAAAAACAAAACATATATTCCTTGTTTTTTTTAAAAAAATGTTTCCTGATGTGCTGGTTAAGATAGATACTGATGTTTGTCCTGAGGCAGCAAGGTGTGAACAATGTTTCTGCCACTAAAGCAACATTTTCTTTCAGTTTCTTTCATTTGCCAGCTCCTTTTGCTCTCATCAATATGTAACTTTGGTCACAATAAACATAGCTAAGCTACATACGTTACCACCAGATAACTTATAGCAATATCAAGAGTGCGGATATCAGCAGCCACCAGGCTGTATTTTCCACAGTGTGTGCATGATGTAGATTGTTACATTAATGAAACATATTCACATGTAGGATAACTCTAAGTTCGTGTTGCCATGACTTGTACTTTTGCCAAGTGAAGCCTCTCCTTCCATTTTTGAAATATACCAAATATGTGAAGCCGCAGGAGCCTGTAATCCCTGCTGCAGATAACCTTTGGAACATGGTGTTTTGACTTGCTTTTCCAAATGCACACCATATCAGATTGAAAGAAAAAAAAATAGGATTTTCTTAACTATGTGCCAGAAACATAAACAGGTGACATGTTTTCTCCACATGACACAAATCACTGTCTTCATGGAACCGAAACCAATGAGAGAGGTCAATATGACACAATGTGGAAAAACAGGCACAATTGACTGGATTTTTTTTTTATGAGATTTTCATCTAATTGTGATGGTAAAAAAATGTTATGCTTAAAGTGGAGTCTGGGTTTGCTGAGGTTTTGGTTGCCAAACTCGCAGAAAGCCCTGAGCGGTGAGACTTGTTGCTGTATCGTTGCCACAGCAGCAGCAGCAGCAAAGAGCAGTTCCTGTGAAGGCCGGCTCCATCATCTTCTTCAAGTGGAAAGAATCTGTCCCCTCCCTGTGACGGGCTGCCAGCTCAGCCCAAGCTCTTTCCTCATCCCTGGACTCCACTAACTCTTTAAAACTCAAACCCTTTCTCAAGGCTGCAGGCACTAAAACATAACACAGACATATACTGTATAGGCGAACTGATGTCAAACTAAACTATTTGTAGGTCACAACCATACAACTAAACCTATGTCCTCATTAGGAGTTGACATAAAATAAATTCCTACAGTTTTCTAAACACCAGCTATGATCACATTGTAACTTAAAACCCCTGCAGGAGCTGTTAGATTCAAGGATCCACAGATGAGTTTGTGTTGAGCATAAGTTGGAAAGCCTCTGATGTGGAACCTGACTGGGCCACAGGCCAAACCAGACAACAGAGCAGTAGTCAGTCTCATCAATCACACATACAACTGAACACTGTGCTTGATTTTTATACTGTAGTCTTTATAACTGTCTATCCACCGCAGCTTTCAGCATTTCTAATGATGATGTCTGTATGTGTGTACAGTTTTATTTGTGTGTGTGTGTGTGTGTGTGTGTGTGTGTGTGTGTGTGTGAAGCGTGAGAATGAGCATCTGGGTGTTTTGCTCCCGCGCTACATGCTGACTTTGCATTGAGTGAAGTGAAAATTGACAAACTGACAAATGATCTGGCCTTAATACTCACATGGAAACAGATAGAGTATTGTAAAAGGATCCCCACCCAAAAACAGCTGGACTGATGGCCAGGAATCAAAAATCCACTCTGAAACATTTATTGTTCGTATTTGCAGTATTTACGGGCAGAGAGAAAGAACACGGGAAAAAGGGAGAGTCAGAAGAGACACACAAGATTATTTACTTAACAGAGCATTTTACGGGAGGTCAATACGTAGGTTTGTCCAGAGGATATTTGTGTCTTATTTTGCAGCTTTGTCAAACTTGCTCAACTGGATAAAATTGTTGTAAACGTGGTTATAAATGCTGTTTCCCCTTTCACCTTGTAGACCTGTCTGTCACAAATTGTGTGTGAATCAAACATATCCTCTGAGCATATATGAAAGCAAGAGCACAGACGAATACGTGCTCATTTTGTATGCGGCTCTGAGTGCTTTAAGAAGAAAATTGGTAGATGATGGGTCAGAGTCTGTGATACATCAGCAGCAGTTTCACAATCCTCTTAGTGCCACAGTGTTCTGGCTCTACTACTCTCCAGTAGGTAAAAATATGCACATCTCAACTTCACTAATCCCAGAAATGGAGGTTATTCAAATCTGGAAAAGCTCAGATTAGGGGATTCACTGGAATACCTGCAGTGTATGTGAATTTTAAAAATAGGTCCACTGTGTATAATTTTATTTTTTATTTTTATTTTTTATTATTATTATTATTATTTCAATGAAAATAACAAGCTAAATTAGCTCCAAGGATGAAAGGAAGAAAGAAAAACACACAGATTTGGGAAATTATACTTCTGACATTGGCACAAGACTCAAATCTTAACCCTAAAGAGTCCTTTGAAGACCAATATAAATTATTCAAATTCTCAAAAAAAATCTCCCTACTCTCAAAGTTGCTTTCACAAATACTAAAATAAATTGACACAGACACACAGAGCCAAAATGAACACTTGTTTGGACATTAGGTTGATTATACTGTATCTAGTCCATGTGAGCATCTTAGTGTCAACTCAATGTTGCCTCTATTCAGAGACTGTCAAGGTCATTTTTATACTCAGTATAAGGGCTGCCAGACTTTAAAATATCCTGCTATGTATTAATAAAGCAGAGGAATACATCTATTTAAAGATGTAATCGATACCAGCTCTTTTGTCAAAATGAGTATAATACAGCAGTAGCAGCGCTGATCAGCCAAGCACTTTGCTGGTACCTCAGAGGCTTCAGGCATTATTAGTTTACTACTTTCTTGTATCCACAGAGTGATTTCTAATCATTATTGCTCTGTCCAGTTGAGCCTGTAATGCATCCCTCACATTCTCTGGCCTTGAAACCAACCTGCAGTCACCAAGAGGAATCAAGATTCGGCAGAAAATCTGAGTGATGGTCTCCCTGTTTTAGATTTTACTGCTGTTGGTTATAGAGCTCCAGTCACACAATCACTGAGCTTTATTGGTGCCTCGCTAAACAAATCAAATCAAACTCTGTATTTCTGTAAACTGCTCCCTCCCGATGAACTCTAATTAACTTTACAACCAAAAATGGCAGCCAGGGTGTCCTGTGAAGTTTGTGATTTGGAAAAGGATCCAGATGGCTTGTCAAAATCAATCTGCAAATAAACCTATTTTGTGAACTGACTTGCCCACCTGGAAGATTTTTATAGAATAGCTAGGTCTCCAAACATCTGCTGAGGGCTGATAGAGGGTTGGGGACAAGCAATGGCTTTATTTTGTCCAAAAGATAGTAAAGACAGTAAAACACATGGAATGATGATATTTGGCTTGTGGTTTTTACCTTTTTTTTCATTAAATTTCAATAATATATAAAGAACAAATAACACAGTTAATATCTGTATCACTGCAGGCGACAAAAAAGAGAGAAAAAGAGAAAATTACATTTTGAGTTGAAAAACTAATGAATAAAAAATGAGTTATAGTTAGTAAATTTCTGAATTTCCCCCTTGGATAAAAAATAAAGGAATATCTTATCTCATCTAAATGAGAAGCTGTAGTTTAATTTGCCAAGAAACCTAAGTAGTTATAAGATACACTCCTTAATTATGAAGCGTCAAATAACACCTCCAAACCAGGTGTCATAATTTTAGCAGTGAGATGGGACGAAATTTGATTTAGGGTTGTTCTGGGCTGCTATAAGAAAATTAAGAATTGTGCCTTTAAGTCTATCCAACACATTTTTTGTGTGAAATGTTATTAGCCTATTACTGCTGATGGCAGGACAACTAATTCTGAACAAAACCCACTTTGATCTACGTGAATTAGTTTGGATAGTACCTCTGGTTAATGGTGGTCACAGGTGAGTTTCAAAAGTTTAAAAGTGCTGCAATTTAGAAATGAAGTATACTTTAAGCAAACAGCTCAAGTCTGATGTTAAAAAGTTTAATATATGTGTATGGTTGCTGTGTGATAAAAATGTATTTCTACACTTGTGGATATTAAACTTTTCTGGATTTTTCTCAAAACGCCTGTTACATTAGGCAATTTAACACTCTGTGATTCTTTGCTCTTTATCTGGCGTTGCCACAAAGCTCAGCCGTGCTTTGCCACCTGGTTTACGGTAGGCGTTTCAACTCTGTAAATGTCAACAGGACACCCACTCAATTTGGTATAGTTACCATGACAACAGGGGTACTTGACAGGCCCCCGCGTACAATTGGATGTTGTGGTCTGACAGAAATGATCTTGAGCTGTCAGTGGCAGACAGGTGGACAGGCTGACTGAGAGATGTATGCGAGATACAAGATGTGCGTGAATAAATACTAAAAAAAAAAAAAGAAAAAAAAAAAAGAAACAATAATACAGAAAAGAAAGTAGGAGGTGAAGCTAAAGATGGAGGATGTTTGCAGATAAGGATAAAAGAAATGTCAGGATAGAGAGTGGAAAAAGAAATGCAATAACTGAGAGAAAACAAAATCAACCATGAATACGGACAGACAGGAGAGCCAAGTGACTTTTAGATTTATTAGAGAGTGATGTCAGAAGTCAAATAGGTACAGAAAGGGTAAAAACTGGAGAGAGAAAGACGGATTTAGAGATAGAAAGTGAGAGATGGCTGGTGTACTATCTTTGGGCATAATTTTCAGGGCAACAAAAAGCAGGCAGGCAGAGGGGAACCAAATCCTGCTCCGTTTGTCTCCTCAAATGGCCCCTAGGGACTGGGTGAAATGGCCCTTTTCTTCTTGGTCCCTTTCAGCCCTAAACCCCATCTACATGACAAACAGTGTCACTTTGAAGCTGCTTGTGTCATCTCGGCCTATCTGTCACTCATTCCTGACCTTTTGCTCCCGCCTCTCATCTTTCTTTTTTTCTTTCCACAGTAATTCACTTTTTTGTCACTGTCTCCCTTTCACCCTCTATCCTTTTCATTTATCTTTGATATCTGCCTCTGCGCCCACAACAACTCTTTGAATCTGAAGAAAATGGCAAGGACATTGCAGCAGTTCTAATGACTGTGGGTTACATTGTTTGAGCAGTACTGATTAGACAGAAGCCCCATCAATGAAGACTTTAGTGTTGTTCCATTTTACTTCACTTATCTAATAACATTTGACCTGTTTCAATGCAATTACATCTTGCTTATATTAAGATGCTGTTGATACATTTGCAGCTACAACCAAGGAACATTCAGTATAATTTAACTCATAACCTTGTATTCATTCTTGAGGTTTCTTTGTTTAGCTGACTCGTTTTTTTTGCTGCAAACAAGGCAACCGTTAACAATGATTGAGCTAAACAGTGAGGCCAGTCAGTAACAACATTATGCATACTTGTTTTGACATGTTTTGACATGTACAGTATTCGTTCTGACCCCTTTGCTTCTGATTTGATGACACCCTTAGGCCAAGAGCTAAATTTCTTAAATGCTGACACCTTTGCATATCTTTCTTTCCGTCTAATATCTAATTTTATTGACTCCTTCAGGTCATCCTACCTGGTTGAAGCGATCCAACCTCTCCTTGACCTCAGCCATTGTAGAATCTACACTTCGAACTTTGACCTCTGGGTTTAGCCTCTGGGCGTGCAGACCGTTTCCGACAATCTTGCCAGGGTAACTGTGAGAAAGAGAAGGAGAGAGTCAGATAAACTGGTGTCATACAGAAGATATTTATTTAGTTGCAGACAAACAGAGATGTGTTTGCTTGACATGGCTTCATTCATATACTGAGTTTACTTTACTCCACTTTTTAAAGAAGACTACTGTAGGTCTTTGTTATTGTGGGATTACTGTTGCTGTTTAATTGTTAAATGTAACCATGTGTAAATATCCTACGTCAAGAACTGCGATGGGAATAAGTGTTGGACTTCACTGTGTTATGCTTGTCAGATAAACACAGATGCAATTTTGCCTTAACTGTCAGCTAAACTAAACTAAACTAAAAAACCAAACAGAACAATGCCTCATTCCATTGTTTAAAAATCTGCTAACTGTAGCGCAGCACTTCTTCAACATAACGTAACAACAGTTAACGTCTAATTTGCCAGAGATGGAACACAGAGCATGTCGCATGGAATGCATTAAAAGCTCCATCATGCAATATGTTTTGCATCAAAATTAAATCAAGTGTTGTCAAAAATCATTTGATGCTGCTTGTATGTTCCCCTGTAATTAAGAAATAAATGAGAATATGACTGAGCCTGGCCTTGTAAAAATGAAACAGAGACACATGGTTAGCTGGACCCTTTAATGCGCGGTATGCTACTTGGGCCTGGCAGGGATTATAGCTGCTGATTTTGGTAGAGCTGTTGTTGAGGTGATGTCTGGGAGGTTAACGATCTTGGAAGTACGCCTGATTTAAAAGGGAAATATAGTAATTGTGTAACATTAAGACATAAAAGTTGTTTTGGCTGTAGTAAGCCATAGCTAACATGCCATAGTATACTACAGCCAAGCCTCCAGAATAAAATGTATTTAATGTTTTATAGTTTTAATCCTACAAATGTTTGAACCTTCAACTGGACTATATTTCAAGCAGTCGTATCTCTGTATAGCAAAACAATAGGAGCTCATAATTTAATAACTATAAAACTCACCGATACTCAAGCATCCCTTGTCGAGTTTTTACCCTGTCTACGGTTAAAAACTGACAACCTGCAAAGGAAACTCCTTAAACACCTTATTATGACCCATGCTTACATTTTATTGTTAAGTGACCCCTAGTGGTGATAGTAATTATGACAGGATCAAAGAAGGAAATTAAGTGACGTGATTAGGAGGAGGTTTGTGGAACCAAATGTCCTTTAACGTTAAGAAAGTACTTATTTCATCCTAAACCACAATATTTTTCAAAATCGAATGAAATCATGAAGACCACAACCCTTACTGCATGTTTGTTATTGCTACCCTGATGAACAAGGTGTGGAAACACCTGCTGCATGTACACTCCCAGCAGGTGTATAAGTGTTGGTTGGAGGACTTGTTGGTTGATCAATACCGAACCCTCTTTGGAAAAGAACAGATATGAAGATTCATTGTTAAACTGAGAGCTTTACGTCATGCGTATTTTTTTAACCACAGCCATTATACTGTTGTCTAACTTAATTAGAGAATTATACAAGAATGGTAATCTTCAAAGTGAGAGGGATTTAACAGCACTGGAGAGGTATGACATCTAGTGTCATCAAATCAACTGATGCATCCACAGCCAGTGCAAGGCTAATAAAGTGATTATGGATGCTGTAAGTGAGTGTGTTTATATGGATGTGTGTGAATTTGTGGGTGGTTGTGCATGCACAGACTTGTATGTATTTGTATGGATATGAGTAGAAGCAATCATAAAAGTGCTGAACTTGAGAATCTCTGTGATCTAAGCAATGTCTTTGATAAGGTCTGTGCTCCTGCAGCTTGCTGAAACAGCGCTTTCAAGATAAGGTCCATAAAAATGCAAAACATCTCACTTAACCCTCTGCTGCTACACATTACTTTACAAGTCCTTCTTGTTTATGTCCTCTTCCTCCTTAAACTGCTTGTTTCACTTTATTGTATCTGGAAAGAGCACCCCCATCACCATCACCACCACCACCACACACACACACACACACACCCACAAACCACTGTCTGCTTTCACAACAATTGAACTCTTAATTGCTGCCGGCTCTGAATCTTCTCTTGTCAAGATGGAAACAATCGATAGCTTTTGGACTTTTAACTTCCCCCCTCTGACATAAATGATTAATTGAAGAATCAAACAGCTCCCTAAGCAGTGGTTGAAAGCGGGGGCCTGTGTGTTAGAGAGCATATGCGTGTCTGTCTCCAGGCTTGGCTTGGGATAACAGTGTTGGCGCGGAAATGAGCTCATCAGATGGGATGCTAATGAAAGGGAAGTGTCAGGGTTAGTTTGGCAGTGTGTTGGGCCTGGAACATTTCACTGTGGGGTATGTTTGATATTACGTAGAGAATGTGACAACTGACACAGCAGGACATCTCAGAGATGAATACCTGATAGACAGACAATTAATGCTGCAAATCTCCCAATAGATATAGAGCACAAAAAAAAATCAAATGTTATGATAAGTTTCAAAATGGTTCTTGTAATAGCCTTGCATCCCAATGAATTAGTGTGACTGTAAACACAGAGCAGAGAACTGTGCAAGAAAAATAAAAGACTCCACAGTACCCACATGGTATCTCTTTCTCGTGTGGCTAATAAATGAATCACTGCTCTCTGCAATCGACAGGCTGCGTTCTCCTCTGGTGGTCTCTAACTTTCAACCCCAACAAACATTCGTAATGACTACCTACACATGTATTAGTTCTGATTGGAGACCTTAAGACCATTTTCTAGTGAAATGACTCATTCCCCTGTGAATGCCCAATTGATGCACTCTCTTAAAAGGCAGCTTTGTCTCTTCCATCATTCCCTCTGCCTCGAGCACAGACTAGCAGTGACCTCCACTCCCTGATGCTGACCCCAAACTGAACTGTCTTGATCCTTTGAGGGCCTGCAAGAACAATCATGGGCTGCAAGGCAGATAACAAAAAATATATCCATCTTTCAAGATACACATGGAAACAACAGATAGAATATCTTGAGTGTACTCTTGTGCACTCTGCCTGCACGTTTGCAGCATACATACTGTAAACATAGAAAGGTTATAAGGATTAAAAACAACATTTTAAATATGTGCAAACATGAAATGAGATGTCTCAAGAATGCTAGCTATTACCTGAATGTAAAGGCATCTTGAAGACTGGCCCAAAGTAAAGTAGATTGTGATCATCTTTCATCTGTGCTCAGATCTTGACCAATCACCAAGGTCTGGCTTAAAGGTTTCATGAGCCCATAACACTTACCAATTAGCTACATGTGTTTTGTGTATATATATCTTACAACTGGCTGCATACAGACACACTACAGCAAACAACAAGTAGCTTATTCTACGTATTTGAAGTGAGGATATTTCAGTTTTCATATTTGGCATCCACATTTCTATATGAAAATGATTTCAAAATGGGTAAGGAAAAGGTGTCAGTTCAGTTATTGACTGAGGAGAGATAAGAAGGTTGTTTCCATGTGTTCTGAGTGTGTGTATTTTTGTGGTTGTGGGTGGTACTATTTCAGCTGAGGAGAGCCAGATTAGAGGTGGTGGTAAACAGCAAATTGCTGGTTCATCATGATTAATAAAACCTTTCCCCACCTTCTCACCAGCTGTGGGTATCCATGCGCTGAGTTAGTCAAAGTGAGCACCACACACTGGGCCAGGCCAGATGTAGTTTCTGAACATGTCATCTTTGAGGTTTGGAAGTTTTTGTGACACTCGGGGAAAATTCTGTGATGTTTAGTTATTTCTGTGGTGGTTTCGCTTTGTCTGTCCACACACTGCACATTTTTTCCAGTACAACACTAAAAGCACTCTTGATTGCGAGGAATTTCCAGCGACAACAACAGGAGTTAAAATTTTTGCTCTGCTGATTTTTCATTACACACACATTCCATTAATAGCTCAATACTTTTGTGCATGCAAAATACTTCGTAGAAATGCTGCTGTGGTAAAGGAAAAATAAACAGCTATACAGATCTCTTTACATCTACTGTGTGTGTAATGTGTCATTCCCTTTCCCTTTCTTTAACTTTCTGTCTTTTCTCATTCATAAACCAACATAATCACATAAACATATACGTAATTGGCAGAGCTGATATTAATACCATCTACTTTACTAGGCACATTGGGATATTCCTGTATGTACATCAAAATTTTCATCATTTGCAGACATGCTGTTCTAATTTGACTGTTTTACTATGTTTTACCCAGAAACATATACTGTATATACTGTACTGCTCGGCTTAAAACTGAGCTCATAACAGTGTAAAATGTACAGCTTACAGCTTTCTCTTCTTGCCCACTGGAACAGGCCAACCTGAAGTCACAAGTGAGGCCGATGGTGAGAGCAAGGGAGGGGTTGAGTAGATGTTTGTAGTCAGCTAACTTTACGAGCAGGGCTTGGACATGTTGAAATACTCTGAACAGGAGGTTTTGTTCTGAAAGGCCACACTGTTCTCACACACACACCGAGCTTAGCAGCCATTCACTTCTAACACTAAGCACATGAACATCCAACTTGTTAAAAGCAGCTTTGCAAACATTTAATCAACATGACATAAGTGCACATACTGACCGGTGGACAGTAAACACAGTAAACGTGTGCAAACACACACACAAATGTTTCGCAAAGCAGTACCCTTAACTCAATGTGAATACACATGCACACAACACACATCACGCTCAGACCGAACACAAACCCCAAGAGCCGAAGGCGTGTTCCAAGCGATAAACACAGCGAAAATAAATATTTCAAACACTGAGCTATATACAAAATTACATAGAGGCAACATCTTTGGCTGCCCTTATAGAGGATGTCCAAACTCCTGGCAGGACGTAGTGTAGCTTGCTGCGCTTCAAAGACAATTTTATTAGAGTCGAGATACTCAGATCATAAAATGAGCAAGGAGAAAGAGCAGGCAAATCACCAGAGGTCATCTGCAGGGCAGGAAAGCTCAAACAGTGTACTTTTCTTTCTATGCTCTATTTCTCTCATTAATCCCCCATCCCCCCCTTTTTTAATGTTCTTAAACAAGATCACCAGTCCATCAAGAGTCTTTAGTTCAAACATCTTTCTTCTTCCTCTTAATTTCTCTTCCCACTGCCACAAACTCCATTAAGCCTTGCTTTCTCTCATCCCCCCTTCCCTCACCCCCTCTCTCTGTTCCTTTGTAACCCAGCTGGTAACCACATGAACACAATGAACGCCACCAGTAGCCGCAGTCACTTGGAAGTCCAACAGCACCTGGGGCATGCAGCCTTTTGCTTAGTTTTACTCTCACTCTATTCCCGATAGCTCTGTGTTTTTCCCCCTTTTTATCTGCCTCCTCCTATCTTTTGACCTCACCTATTCCTTGTTCCAGCTGGCAGCTTGGGGATTTGGAAATGTAACTGTTCCATAGCCAGCGCTTGTCCCAGTGAGACACCAAGCTAATGGATGTTCAGAAACACTGTTATACTGTGGATAATGAGGCTGACTTTGAGGCAAGTTCCACCCCGAGTTTAACCACCAGAAAAACTTAACCGGCTTGTCAAATTTACTGTAACTGTTCTGTTACATTAAAAATTGATTTCTGCTTTCCACTGCTGGAAGCAGAACTTTTGACTGTACTTCTGAGCAACAACACTTCAAATTATTTGTCCAAATTTTTGTAAAGTTTCCATTTAATCTTTTTAAGAGCTAAGTCAAGGGTGCTGTGTGATTCTGTGGACCTGGCCCGCTGCCCGGTGGACCCTCTGTCATGCGTCTTCTGAGTCTGGCAAGTTTCTGTGCTGAGTGATGAGTCAGAGATGGCATGAGTCAGGCAGGGTCAAAATAAAGAGCAGCACAGGCAAGCAGTCATGATAGCAACTCCAAACAAGATCAACAACACAGTCCATTGCTGAACCCTGCAATCTCATCTTGCTTGTTTTGAAGTTAGTTGGAAACTGTTTGGATGATTTCATACTGACTAGCAGCTCCTTGTTTTTGGGAAGTGTCCTCATGACTAACCATGAGATACTGTGGAACACATTAAACTTGTTTTGCCTACATTATCATTGCTAGTTAATCAAACCATGTCTCTCTCTAGTTAGGAATGTTCCAAAGAAAATGAACTGTCTGGCTTTTTCTCAGTATTTCTTCTCTTTTTTTTTTTTTTTTTTTTTTTTTAAGTTTTTAAATCATTTTTTGAGGTGATATTTAAAATAAATCACAAGAAAAGCAAAGGTTGGAAACAAATCAGAAAAAATAAATAAAATCTTATTTTGTTTATGAATTCTTTTCTGCTTTCCTGTCCTGTTTATCACCTCCTGATCTCTTTGGGGATTCTCACGCAGCTGGGAATCTCTGACCTAGAGTGATAGCACTAAGTGCAGAAGACATGTCCTTCTACTATTAATTATGGGGCTCCACACTTCAATGTAAACAGTCCACAGGCTGTTTCTAACTCTAGTTACACTGTCCAATTCAGTGAGATGAAACATTTTTGTCTGGGGGTGTTTACATTAATGAATCTTTCCAGTTTTTGTCTCGGACTTCACCTGAGGCACAACACCTGTGCTGAGCCAGTGTGGTGCTGTGGAGCAGTGAAATATGGCTGTTTATGGCTATGTGGTTGGGTTGGAATTACACACCGATATGATGGCCTCAACTGCTTTGCCACTTCTTAAGAGGTCCCTGAGTGATTTTACCAAGATCAGACTGGTTTATTGAGTAGTTGCACTGTAACAGCTATATGGTTGAAGGTCCAATGGCTCATATTACTCATGGCTATTACGCACTGAAAGCCTGTCCTCTCCAGTGCAATAAAGGGTGTTACTGCACTTATGAATGGCTCCCTTCATACTGTATGTTTGTTTTATGTTCCCTTTTCTAATAGCAAATAGATGTACATGGCTTTGCTTACAAGGCCAAGTGAATATCAATACTCCTTCATCCTGTTTTCGATCACTGTCACCACTTATCTCTTTGACTAAATACTCCTGAGGGGAATCTAGCATTAATAAACAATCATTAGATTCAGATTTCCTTTCATTTGTATTGTGTAGTTTCCTTTTAACTGTGAGCAGAGGTCTGTGTGGTGAAGCAGAGCAGCCTACTGTATGTGAACATTTGCTTGTCTCTTGTGTAATTGGAGCGGTGGTGTGGTTGCTGCTGACTGGATGTCTATTATCAGATTGTTGGGTGGATGGAAATGAAGACTGACCCCAGTCCCCTCTGAGCCAGTAGACCATGGTCTCAAGGAGATGTGGCCCATTTCTAATAGCAGACTACAACTCTCTTGGGGACTGGGATTTCCAAGATGCTCAGAGCAGAATTAATATAAAAAAAAAATACTGGTGAATTTCCAAAGGGAAACAGTATTCCCATTTAGCATGTTTTAGAAAATTTGTTTTTAAGTACGCCCTGTTGCTCAACATCATGGTTACATTTCCTGGATACAGCAGGTTTATGTTGGAATAAGGCCCTAATCTCTGTTTATGGTAGCAAACAAAACCAACTGTAGGCTAGTTCAGCAGGTTTTCTATCATCTAGATTTAGCTCAAGTCTCGTCCTGCCTTGGTATGTTCGCTAGTCCACTGTGACCTGAACTGAGCAAGTGGGAGGGCAGTGAGTTTAAAGAGAGAAAAGCAAAGATGGGGAAAATGATGTAGGACTACACACAGTAATTCACTTAGCATGCATATACACTTACAACTAATCACATACTATGATTACCTTGTACCCACGAGGTGTTGCTCATTATTAGGTCTGGTCTACTCATCTATTTCTATTTCCATCTGCAGGCTAGGTGATGTCTACAGTATCTAGTTTGGCTCATCATTAGCCCATTATAGGCTAGCCCACAGCCAAGCATGTTTCATTTCAATGCTACTCCAGGCTAATGAACAAGTATCGATTTATCTAACAATCACAGCGACTGGAAAGAGCTGAATTAATTTGGTGTAAGTGACTCGCTCTTGGCAACAAACTGCTCTTGCCCCTACTTACTTCCTCACACCCTCCCCCCTCTCTCTCACACACACACACTCACACCATCTCTCTCATCCCTGTAGCTGTGTAAGCAAATCCTAACATTAACAGATCAAAAGTTGCAGGAAAGTGTAATGTATACACCATCTTACTCACTTTAGGAACCCACAAGACCCAGCCTGTATCTTCTGTACTTTTTCCCCCTCTAATCATTTATATGATGTTAAAGCTTTGGTCTCATATTCAAAATTGTTGGAATTAATTTACATTTCAATGTAGTACAGGGGCAATATCTTCAGACTTAGTTGCTGGTGGGGACAACAATTCAAAATATGCTTCCATACTGCACCCATGTGGTCAACTTTATTTACTGCAAGCCTATAGCCTGTATTTAATGCAACCACCAGTTCTGAGGTTGAGGTCTGAGAATGAGTGGCAAGAGGCCTTCAAGCTTATAGTACCTGTTCCTTGTTAAGCATTAGTATTTCGAATGTGGGGTATAGTTCTCATAAAGCTTACAGGCATCTGACATCTCAAAGTCAGAGAGCAGAGATAACTAAACCTTTATGTTATCTCTTTCTTCAACAAAACCTGTGGTACTGGATTTAATTGTAGCTGAGGGTACACAGACTTGTGGCCTCTTTCAACTTTTAACTTTGTCTTCCATAAACCAAAGACTAAGGCTCTGATTAAATGATAAAACATCTGCTGGTAATGAGAAGTTGCAATTAATATTCACAAGAAAATAAATGATGACATGTTTCCTCATTCAAGATGTGGCAATGTCATTTCTCTGACAGTGTATTCTGACCCTGCAGGTATTTTGAACCTTCATTACACAATGTAATAAATCACAAAAAAATCACAAAAAAATACAATTTACAGCTTTTGTTTTTAGATAATTAAATACAGTTTCCTCATAGGAAGCGAGGAGCTGTTGTTATGCCCCAAGCTCCCCTTCCACAACTACAAATCAATATAACTACTTGGTTACATGAAAGTTAAACAAATTACAAAATGAAGAGCTTCCATTTGTCTCTTTCTAGCTCTAGAGACAGACTATACGGCTATAGCGTTTAAAGCTTTAATAGTCTCTGGTGGCAGTTCCATAGATCACAACTGTAATTGGCCTGTGGTTTTCTTGGAGAACATTCCCAGGCCTCACTGTCCCGACTGCGCCTGACACTGGGTGTAACAGTTCCCCACCTCACAGCGTCGCCTGTTCCGATGTACCAGCAGACGTACTGCAGTGAGTCAACAGACCACACAGACTTCTGGGAAAACATTATGCAGCTCCATTAGGTTGAAGGAATAAGAAAGTTATGTCCGAATTGCCCACATATGAAAATCGCATGCAGACAACACTCATTTCCTGTCAAAAACAGCAATTTTTCTCTTGTACAGTATGACCCCACACACACTTAATTGTATATACTTTGCTTTCCCTGTATTACTCACAAACATGCACAGATCTGTGCTAAAAAAGGTAAAAATTAGAGAAAACAACAGACAACAACAGAAATTAGATGTCACAAGTTAGAAGAAGATAATTTTCTGCAAGCAGTAAACATAGCTATGTCGGAGTATAAATGTCAAATGAATGTATGGCACCAATATGACAACAACACACACAGGCCAAGTGGACAAGATTAAAGGATATGCTGCTTCATTTAAAATGACATTGCACTAATTTCACAGAACTGCACTGATACTGATGAAATGTTATGACTAATACCCCTTTTAATACACCTACTTCAGTGACACTGATTTCCCAGTAGGTGGCGATATCAGACTATATAAAATCCAACTTTCACCAGATGACTCACTCATTTTAAGAATATTGTGTATTAAGTATTAAGAGCATGGGGATGAAGGATGTGTGACATAAAAAGGAAAGAAAGATAAAGGATATATGAATTCAAATTTACAGATAAGGATCAAGCACGACATGATGAAAAAAGAGCATCTGATGCGACATGAAAAAAAAAAAAAAAAAAAAGACAGCGAGCAAGCAAGCAAGAAAGGAAGACGTAGAGCAATGAATCTATCCTGCCTCCCCTTCCAGCCACATGCCCACATGCCGAGGAGGGCATGGATAACTGAGGTTAGAGGTCTGGGGGGAGCTGGAGGGGCAGTTGGTGTGTGGAAGGCAGACAAGGGCAGGCAGGGGCAGAGCCAGGAGAGTAAACTATGCCCCCGAACACAGACGGGTGGAGCGGCCCATGATCCTCTGGTGTGGTACGACCACCTGTTTGTCTGTCTGTCTGTCTGTCTGTCTGTCTGTCTGATCCAGGCCAGAATGGCATGATCTAGTGCTTAAGGTTGACAGCTCCAGTGTAAACTAGAAACCAGTCAAGGGGCTCATCAAGTATGAAACTAAATATAATGTGCATCATGACTTTATGGATAGTGTATAGTGTTTTGCAGTCACAAAATGACTCAGTGTGCACAGACTGTGTACCAAAAACATTAACAAACAGAAAGTGGGAGGTATGATGCCACATCTGGACCATATTGCAAATGCTGTCTGTGTAAACAAGGAACTCTTCTCACAAACACTCCAACGGTTTCAACTGAAATGTACAGTATATTTGACTCAAAGCAACAAACACGCACACACAGGTATCCACATACTCAGACATACCCACACAGAGAGTGGAGAGGGCTTGCAAGGGTGTTGAATGAGGAGGTCAGGGATCAGACTCTGCTGCTGCAAAGGGCATGTGAGAGCAGAGCTCACAGCCATCCTCCACCATGAAGACACGCACACATGCAATGGGCAGACAGATGATCGGAAATACCTCATACACAGGCAGAAATGGTCCTAAGACACTCAGTAACATACATGTGAGGGCATACTGTACACTGAAAGATAAGGTAACAGTTCAAACTGCAGGTCCCTGACACCAGAATAACATGTACAGAATTATATACTACGATATTGTGTAAACTGCTGTTAAAGTTGAGAAGTAACAGAGAATGACTGTATTGCAGAAAAAGAAAGAAGAAGGGCAAAGGTTAGTGAGCAATCATCCAAATGAAGTCAGGCAGATGGTAGCATTGACAAACAGATGGCCAAAATGGCTTTCTTGGCAGAAATCCCAGCCATAACTATCATGTTTATCATGATCAGCCTTATCTGTCAATCAGCCACAGGTTGAAACTAGACACATTGCCGGTCAGTAAGCTGAATCTGAGAAATCGAGTTTGGGTCAACGGGTTTGGGTTATAGTTGAATGAGTGCGTCCCAAGAGCTCAATCACTTTTAATAAGATTAGTTCCTTTTTGGCATTTTTTGTCTTCTTAGGTGCTCTGTTTTTAATAAATTTCAATACATCAGCATTAATAATGCATTAAGCTTCTTTTGTACATTACAGATTATGCAGAAATTGAGCTGGTGACAGTTTGAAGTTATAGGAAAGTCACATTCTTCAATGTGTAACAGTATACACTTGGTATTAGCTGTAATTGTGGCCTTGCAATCACCTGCTGGAAATATCATCAAACAGTTCTGGCACCTCCCTGCTGTCCTTTGCCTTATATTTTCATCCTGATTTTCAAGTTCGCATCTGACATTGACAGATTTATTTTAGTCAAAACATGAACTTCTGCTCTTCCCTTAGTGTTAGCTTTGGAAAACATTTTACTGGAATCTTATTATCTTATTAGCATTTTATGGCCTTCAACAACAGGTTTGTCCTTTCATATGAATCATAAACTTCCAATGAAATGTAATTAACATTACATTTTACTGTTATTACAATAGCCTCAGGTGAATGTCAAATGTCAGAAAATTACTGGCATCAGTGAATTGGCAAAATAAAGTCTGTCTACATTGTGTATGACTGTTTGATTTCCTGGTACCCGACAAACTGGCCGCTGTTATATCAGATCTATATTTTCTCTATACATGCATTAATTAGTCAGTTGAGAAGGAGTGTGGGTATGTGTGTGTGTATGTGAGCGTGTGTGGCAATGGCATGAAGAATATATGGATGTGTGAAGGTGAGGGGGTTGGGGTGGACTTTCCCTTCATTCTGTAGCTCTTCCGTGCGGAGGCCGCATTCCCAGCACCACTCAGGGGGCTCCAGTGAGCGAGCCACGACACCAAACCCACCCGGAATTCTAGGAACGTTTTCCCTGTGGTTTCAGGTTACCACATACACACACTGAGCACAGATCACAGGCACACACACAACACCCTCCACAGTAGTGTACTGTACTTTTGTTGTTTGTACAGAGCTGGATTTGTTGGCTTTCCCTCTTTCCTCCCAAGCCTGTCATTCATTTTTAATTTTAAACTCCCGCACTCATCCATCGGGCTGAACGACGACTCGGACCAATCTTAAACTAAAATGCAATTGCATTGAAACCAGGCATGTTGTTCAGAATCTCACTCTCATGGTAAATACCACATGCTGAAAACTTGTAAACACATTCACACTAAAACTCTACAGGGAGCGTAGCCAGTTTTTCCTATATAGGCCCCAAAATTCATGCTCAAAGGGATACACAGCATCATGCAAAAGTTCAGTTCAACAAAACTTCGACCTAATCAAACTGTAGTGAACATTTGTAAAGTCTGTTACATCCCCCAGGAAAAAGGATAACAGCATGTCTAAAAATAGTCGCCACAGAGACAGGTTCAGCTCTGTAACTCAGATGTGATCATGTTGTGTGTTGGGTGAATGAATGTGTTGTGTATATAGAACATGCACTGTCTGTGCAACACAGAAATAGTGTGATAGTCTATAAGGACATAATCCTGTGTCCGCGCAGCTACGAGCCACGTGTTTGGATCAAAGCGGAGGTCTGAGGGTGGATTTTCTCTGCCTTTGAACAGTGTTAAAATCCACACTGAGTGAGTGTGTAAGTGTGTGTTACTGATACACTAAGGGTCAAAGATATGAAAGCCTGTATCACACCATGGGCTGTCATTATTTGAGAACTAGATTTGGGGTAGATTGTAAACTTTGATCTTAAAAAAAAATTAATTACAATTCCTACACAAAGTCCATTATGACACAAACTGTGTTGACACAGACAGAGACAGCTCCAATATTGCGACACAATGATAAGCATCACAGAGCGCGTGCCGAGAAAGCAAGCAAGCGCAGCTATGCAATGAAGCATAGCTGTGGTGTCGTCCAAGAGCAATTTTATGACACAAGATAAAATTGCCTCTAAAATTCAGGGTTCGTCCTTGAGGAGTCTTCTTTGACTGTTTTGTTTTCCATGTAACGTTTTGGGCAACAAATCTGTGCAATAGGATATAATCTGTGGTGTTGGCACACACACACTCATGGACAATGATATACAGGCCACTATTGACTGGTGCTCAGACATACTAGTAGTGAGGACTTCAAACAGGCTCATAGAGGCAATTAACCCACAAAGACAGAGGGTTCTCCTAAAGCCACTGCTTCCTGCTACCATTGACCTACATCCCCCTTTTTTCCTTCATCCATCCATCAGTTCATCTCTCCTTCTATCCATTGTTTTCTCATCCATCCTTCCTCTCCCCCTCCCAAACATGTCCACCCCCCTATTTCTCATCCTCCTCTCCTGCTATGAGTTTGATGCTTTGCCAGTGGGCCGGCAAAGAGGTTGGTGAGTGCACTATGTCAACCTCACCCAGTAGGAACTGCTCCAGTAAAACATGCCAGTCTATTGTGGCATTTTAATTATATTAGCTCTACCCACTCCACTGGCTGGACACACAACAAAAAAGGGAGAGGGCTGTAAAACTCTGTCCCTTCCATAAAAGTGACTGTAGTAAGACTGGAAGGGATTTTCGCAAACATACAATATGCACAAGGCACACCATAAAACCAAAACTTGAGGAGGCTGAGACACATAAACACTCTTCACTCAGAAGCATGTAAAGTCCCAAATTAGCAAATAATTGTAGAGCGAGGGCAACAAAATCCTATTTGCTTGCAGCCAGCTACAAAAACTATCTTCACTTTGTTTCCCCGTTTTCTGCCTCTAACTCTAACTCTAGTCTCTGACAATCATAGTATTTCAGCAGAGAGAATAAATAACTCTATAATAATAAAGTTACTGTAATATGATCTCTGTTGTTTTCTCTTTCTTTCTCTCTCTCTGTCTCTTTCTCTCTCTCTCACAAACACACACACACAAACACACACAACACACACACACACACACACACACACACACACACACACACACACACAAAAAGATGCAGGCCCGAAGAGAGAAAAGTCTAAGCGATGTAGACATGTAGAGCAGGTCATGATGAGGTCCGAGAAAGCAGCCAAGGTTATGGGAAAGGGATGGGCCACTGAATCACAGCTTAAGACAAATAGGAGAGATGGATTGTGTGTCTGATGGGGTGGGCAGACAAAGCACTAAGAAGTTTGTTGCGGGTGTCAAATGTAAATGGCAAAGGTAAAAGGGCAAATGGAAATGCAAAAAAGAGAGAGAGAGAGAAAAGAATAAAGAGTATAAAGTCTACAGTATATTTCCATGGCTCTTCATTTCTCCTATGATGTCAACTGTTCTCATGACTCAATCACCACAACATGTCTGGCTTCATGTCTAGATTTTTCAAAAGAACACACAGACTTAGCAGACTTACTTCTGCTGGTGTTCTGCTGCTACAACACAAGCCCTTAGGCACATATGCACAGCACACACACAGGCTTGCAGCAGGGAATGTATTTCCTCTGCATATAGTTATTAATTTATTATTTCATTATCCTGTACACTTTTTTTAGCTTGTCTGGCCCATGGGACTGACACAGAGAAGGTTTAGGGAAGAGAAAAAAGAATCTGTGATCCGGTGAGGAAAGAAAAGTGAGTGAGAGTGAGGGGTGAGGGCTTTGCCCGATGCAGCACTCTCCCTGCTTCTCCCTGCAATAACAGAATGGATTCCAGATGTCAAAATGATAAACAAATGGATTGTCATAACCTTATAAAAATGCAAGGCATTCAGAAGCACTAACTCTGTTGTATTATCTAAGGTACGTCCCACTGAGCTAATCCAGAACTTCAGAATCATCCTCCCAGTATGGTGAGTTATTAGTTCTTCCCAATTATTGAAACACACACACACGCATTTTAAAATCTCCATCCAACCAATTTGACCATAATTTGACATGTTTCATCACAGGAGTTCAGTGTTGACTCATTTCGACCAGATTCGTTTTACAAATACATTGTGGGGTAAGGAAAGATAAACTACAATGAAAAATTTTGACATTCAGCACTGAGGCTTTTGACCTCAAGTTCAGAACCGATGTTTCTCTTCATACTGGTCATTACAAAGAAATGAAAAGAGTGGTACAAAGAGGATGATGATCTCTTAACTGACTCTGGCTAGAGGAGAATTCTTCCTTTTCCTCCCCAGGAAAAAAATATACACTCTACCTGTTCACTGTGTGTAAATCAGCTCCCGAAAAAGTAAACACAAGAAGAGTCTGTAAGGTACAAAATGCTGATGAAGTATCAGAGACTGACTATCTAAATCATTTCTGAACACATGCACTTTCTAAAGCGCTTAAGCTAAGTTCTAATAAGAACATTACCTCATTTTCACTCCTCCATTTACTTTACCTTTATTTCTATAATAACATTAGCATTGAATCTAGGTGACAACTCCTTCCTGACTCACAACATTTAATCAACTAAGACAAGGCAGAATGAAGCAAGCTCACCATTCACCAGCGGCACCTTACAGAATTACTTTGTACCCCAGCTTTGTAAATCCATATAACAGTTAGTGTTTATTGTTTCACAGTTGTTGCAATAACTTTCACTGATGAAGCTGATTGTTTCCTAAGCTGCAAATGGAAAACATTAAGTTTAAATCCAGGATTAAAATGACCTGCTGCAATTTACATCCATTTCTGTTGAACAATCTCTGCTATGAATTGTTAATGTGCAATTATTTTCTATCCTATGCAAGTTGCAATTGTTTCACTTTCAGCCTCCACCCCTCCTCTGACTGTCTTTTGCCACTCGTGACACTGTTTTGCACCTGATTTAAATAAAGAGATGGAGGTGGAAATACTTAGCTTGCTGTCTGTCATCTGGCTTAACTTAAAGTCACTCATCCTCCTACAGGCTTGCATAATCACCAATTACTAATCACCACCTCTTTTCAGACTAATTACTTTCAGAATCCTGACACTGATTTCAACATCTATCCACCATATTTGCCACCTGCAAATCTAGACATTTAAAACAGGAATGATCTATTTCTTAAATTAAAGTCTATCCTACATAGAATATTAAGTCCCTATTTTGTCATCCCTACTCAATTATTAAGGGTTTTAAATTGAGCAACATGTTGTTGTCTACTGAAACCCTTATTGAAATCGTCTCCTCGTGTTTTCAGTCAAGGAACTGATCGAGGCCTTTTAGTTGTTGAATAGCAACTTTGGCCTGCAGCGATGTCTTATAACTTGTACACACCACTTCTGAGTATGTGGGAAAAGGTTCTCACAGAGGCAAGAAACAACAGGAAAGGTAATTAACACAATTAGTGTGGAGAGATGGCCGTGAATTATTTTGAATTACTTTTCTGATAAGACTGCTATAATTGATATATTGTAAGTGGCAAATCTAAATAAAGAAAGTGGCAATTTTGGTTGATCTTATCTTTCCGGAAAAGATAGTGCAAAGTATTCACACATGTGATGCTGTAAATGTTCAGAGATGTTTGAACACATGCCAACATGCACTTTTAGTTGTAAGTACAACTGCTTGCCCCCCACTCTCCCTTCTGTCATCAGATGCTGAATAAAGAGAAGAAGGGAATTTAAATCCCCAACGCCTTTGATGTGCTTTGAAGTATTACAACATACAAGTGTGTGTGTGTGCGTGTTTGTGTGAGTGTATCTGAGTATTGGTGCGTGTGTTCTCACATGTGGATGTGTGTCCCCTTGCCTGTGCACAGTATGATTGTGTCTGACTGAATAACCTTTCCAGCTGTTGAATAGCATATGGATCCCTTGTGGATTGATATGTGAGAGTGTGTGTGTGTGTGTGTGTGTGTGTCTGTCATCCAATATGTGGGGAAACCCACCAAGTCCTCACAGCTTTGTGTGCCCACCACACAGGAGATCAGACTATGACATGAACAAACACGACTGCAGCTTAGCACGTCTATTTTCAATCATACTGTTCCTCTCCTCTTTGCTTCACATTTTATCTAATCTTTTGTCATATTTCTCGTCTTTGCCTCTCGCTATCTACCCATCTCTCATCTCCTTTGCAGTTCTCATGCAACTTTCCCAGGCATGGTGCGGGCAGTGGCAGAAGTAGTGGCAGCGATGTCCAAGCCTTTCCCATGCAGCCTCATAGGAGGGTCTTTGTTCCCCCTCCAGGCTTTGGGGGTCCCCACGGCAGGGCTGTGCCCCACTCCACTGACTCCACAATGGGTCTTTATGCTGCCAAGCCCCCCCACCCCACCCCTCCTTCGTCACTCCACCATCCTTCCCTCATCAGGGGCACAGGGAGGCACAGGGGGCACCACGGCACCAAAACACCAACCCTTTTCATGCCCTGTGCTGTCCCTCTCTCTCATGCCAACAGAGTTGCATACAGTGGAAGGGGTTTGCTGAAAAGCCACAAGCCAATCTGAGCAGTTTATGAGTGGTGCCAAATGTCTCAGTAGGGTACTGTTTTCTTATTCAACCCAAGAACACTTGACACCACAAGCAAAGACCTGGCTCCCACCAGGGAGTGTGTGATAACACACCGTTACAAGCCATTAGCACTGTTGTTGAAAAACCAGTGCCTTTGGTAGTAAAAGTGACACTCACCAACTCTCTTAAACACAGAGAGAGTAAAGAAATAAAGAAGTGGCTCTAAATACTGACAAAGAAGCTGTAACTTGAGGTTTAGTCAGAGACAGTGTCTTACCCTGTGTTTATGCTCTCATATGTTACTGATCATGGACCTACACACACACATTGGCTGCCTACTTAACTTTGTGTGCTGACAAACTGTCACAGGCCCTGATAAATGGGTGGTCTACTCAATATGTCTCAGCCATTGGCAGATCATCTGCATTTGTGATGGGTGAGAGAGCATAGGGCCAAGAGAAGAGAGAAGAAGAGAAGAGAAGAGAGAGAAGAGAAGAGAAGAGAAGAGAAGAGAAGAGAAGAGAAGAGAAGAGAAGAGAAGAGAAGAGAAGAGAAGAGAAGAGAAGAGAAGAGAAGAGAAGAGAAGAGAAGAGAAGAGAAGATGATCTGATGAAGAAGAGAAGCCATAACAATAACACGATTCTGAAAGCTGCCTTAGTTATTCATAAAAATCTCTGCCCAAGTGCTTTAGCCCACCACTGTGGATAATAAAATGGATCTTTTAGGTATCCAAGACATCTGTTCACATGCCTAATGTCTTCCCATGTACCCATGTAAAGTTTAATGTACATCTTAACCCAGCAAACAGACAAAAGCCAAAGGATTTTACAAACACTCAGGGTGGATCATAGGGTAAAAGCATCCTCAGACCACTGTTTTCCTCTGTCAAGGCCAATAACAGCTATGCCAAGAACTGAGGTCGCCATGGTAATGGGAGCCAGTTTAGGGCCACCACAGAAGGAGAAGAGCATAACCTTGTCATAATTGTGGACTGAGTTTCTCGTGTGTTTAAGAAACAGATCCAGCTGGAAGAATTAGTTACAGACTGACACTGGCTCAGTGATCTACATTGATTCTCTTCTCTTCTCTTGCTGAGAACTACATACACACGCATTCAGAGAGTAAGCTGCTAATCTCTCAGAGGCTAAGGGCTCCAGGTCCACACCTATAAATCAGCACAAAATAAAAACCTCATAAATTTAATAAAGAAAAAAGAAAGGCACAGATAACAATTCATTAATTTGCTCTAATAGAAAGGATAGGAGACCATAGCAACTATTTGTTCTGTCTGCATTCACTCGGTGTAGAGATGGATTTAATATCTTCCTTATTTGCACACTGATTAACAACAGCCAGGCACACTGACTCACACAATCTGACATTACTCCTCCTGAAACACACAAACACATGAACAGAAGATCTGTCGCATTTTCTTAAATCTTAATATTTTCAAAACTCAATAAAAACTCTACTTGATTCAAAGTATAAGAGCTATTTAGTCTAAACAGATACATATAAGATAGACTCTATTGTAATTTAGATTAAAAAAAATACAAATTAAAGAAATCTAATTTCCAAACTACACTGCTGCCAAAAACCTGTTTATGCAACGCAACACTGGGCAAAAGATGTAAAATGTTGCCTAATCATGGAGAACAAACAACCATAAAACTCAAAATGCCAAATGTAAACCATGCTTGCAGCTCTTGTTGAAAAACAGAGAAGAACTGTGGATTCTGGGCGTATAAGGTGACACTACTGATAACATTGAAAAGTTTATATTTTACAATTCCCAAACAATGACTAGCTGTGATGACAGAAGTTTAGAGAGAACACAGAGACCAGATTTGTACAAAAATGGTTCGCTTTTGATCACTTCTTGCATCACGGAACCACTAATATGGTTGTTTGGAGTTCAAGTTCACGGTGAGTGTGTATGCGTGAGTTCCTCTTACCTCCCCACTACATCTTTTCCACTCCAGCATGTGGAGTCGTCCATACCATTCTCGCCTTCACACAGCATCTCTGGCAATGCTGCAAAGAAAGACTTGTAGCGCTGCAGGTACATCAAGAACTCCCTAAGAAAAAAAAAAAACAACAAACAAATGGGAAAAGGCCATAATGCAATTTTTACACACACTGTACCATAAATCATTCTTCTTCACCCCTCATATCAGAAGTCAGGAATGTCCTATGTGACTGTGGCACATATTTGGGGTAGCTGGTGACCACACAACACTCTGGGATACTAAACAGTTATCTGCATACTAGACAACAATAGATGCGTGTGATAAATACATGTCATGATCTTGATGTGGCAGAAAATGAGTGGCTCTAAATGTGACCACTTCCTCATGTCAGCACATATTTCTCAACTATGCCGCGTGGGGAAGTGTTTGCTCCACCAGATCTGCTGGCACATGTTACTGATATAGACGCTCTCATCTGGAGAAAACAATGGCATAATATTTTGATTTGACACATATTGTTGCCACCCATGAGGCAGAGCAAAAACACCAGGGGTCATGAGAGGTTACACATCGAGTCAGTCAGTCAGTGTCAGGAACTGTTGAAGAGCAACAGATGATGTAAATATGGGTGGTTTTGTAAGACGTAAAAAATGCATCAGTCAACACAAAGATAATTAACTGTTAAAGTGAATGAAAATGCATCATGTTTCTATACCAGTCAAAATATGAGCTATCATTCCTCGACAAATTCTGTGAGAGATTGTAAGAAGTAAGTCCCGTGGGTCCATGCTTACCTAGAGAGCGTTCTCAGACTATGTTTATTGTTCTTGGAGGGTTTCAGGGGTAACGAGCTGGGAATGATGGGAGTTGGAGTCCGAGTTGCAAGCAAGGAGGATGCAGGGATATGAAAGTGGGGGGGTGAGAGAAAGAAAAAGGAAACAAAAGGACGGCATGACAAGACACGCGGGGGGGAGGGGGGAGAAAAGACCAGTCAGTTGACCCTGGAAGAGAGTGATTAATCATGCACATGCAGAGAATAGCCACACCACAAAAAACACATCAAAAATCATGTCTCCCCACACCACACCAACAATTAACAAAGGTACTAGGTACAGGTTTGTAATGTACACGTTCAGTCAATACACAAAGACAGGCAAACATCTGTACATGTGCAAACAGTTAAATATTCACGGGAAAAGTCATAGAAAGTTTACTTTTCCCCCTAGTTAAATGAAAAATAAATGTTGCTCTACACTATCATGTTTAATATTTTTCTGCAGTACAATATTCTCCCTTTACTGCAGTGGGTGCTGCCATGTCTCTGAAGTGGTCGCTACTCACATGCTCTGGTCAGTGTTGGCAGCCGGCGGGGACTTGGATTGTGTTGCCATGAATGGCGGTGGCAGTGCCAGGGCCAGACCTGTCAGCTAGGCTGGCATCAGCGCAGTGATTCATGATTTGGGACAAGGTCGGGCAAGCAACCCTGCAGGCGTGAGCCTGAGTGCGTGTTTTTGTGTGTCTTGTGTGCTATTTAAGCTAAGGCCGGCTGGTGTACAGTGTTGGTGGTATGGCCGTCTGGGTAAACAGGAAATTGTTGGTCCGTCAAGATTAATCTTACCCCCACTCCCCCTCGCCTGCCTGTAGCTTGGCACATGCCTGCCAGCTGCTGTGGGCATGGGATGGTTGCCTCAGAGGCCAGGTGGAGGGCATGGACTTTAGCACCAGGCACTACAATTATTATGTGTGTGCGTGGGTGTGTGCTCTGTCCAACTAACCATATGAAGAAAGTAAGAAGTGATGGCAGCTGTGAATAGACATGCGCCAGGCTGTTGGACTATGTCATAGAGAATTGGATGGTTTTAATTTTATTGGAATGTACTTTCCATCTAGTTGAGCATCTAGCAGTGTAACTAATGAGGGAGCATATGAGTCGTACTTGCCAGAAAGAAAGAGGCATTTTCATTTAGGCCTGGCAGAAGTAAACTTTTGAATCTGACTAAGTTATTCAAGTTCATTTCATTTCTTTGTCTTACCTTCTCAAGTGGGCAAGCTTCCCCAGCCACTGCTCTGGTAAAGGCTGGGAGGGGGCGGCAGATGGAAGTGGAGAGGATGAGGTCACAGTAGAGCTTGTGACCTCTGGGCTGGTAGGTTGCATGCCTGTAGGTTCCCCAGTAGACAGGCCACACACCTTGTCCACCTGTGGGGAGTGTAGAGAGAAAACACATAGACACACCAGTTAAAGTCAGGGTGGAGCTGCAGAGTAACTTCCATAAACCACACATTGACACCTGCTCAGATGAAAGCATATAAATACGAATATAAATTATTCAATGTCATTGTTTTTCCAAAGTGATAATTCAGATGACTGTTTCAAATGAGGAATGAGTGATTGCAGGGTGAAGAGAAGAATTATGGAACAGTTCAGAGTAAAATGGTGCACACAAAGTGAGCAATGTGATGAAAAAAAATGGTGTGATGAGTGAGTTATTGCTAGGAGGGCTAACAGTAAATGTAGAACATTCCACTACCTCATGGGGGAGAATACATGTGTGCACAGTTGGCAATGATGGCAGGTATCTCCAGTGGGCTATTAAAACCAGCAGCGGAGTGGAGGAGACAGTGGGGTCATGAGAATAAAGGGGCGTGTGCTTCAAACTGAGAGGTAAAATCAATGACATCTCATTGGCTTAAAAGCATCGGGGCAGCATTATTAAGTGGTCCTCAATTAGCCAAAGAGACAGAGTGTAATGGCTTTTGTACACTGGACTGAATAACCCCTCACAGTAATCAATGTGCATTCACCACTTTGTCTAGAAGGATGCTTCTGCAGTTTAAGGGCATCCAACAGGACAACAAAATATTTAGTAGCACAATTTATTTATTATTGATATCAAGTTAACCTCACAGTAAGAGGGAGGAGGAATCATCTGGTTTGACTTTGTCACTTCGTCACTTCGTGACCATCTCATACAATCTGTAAAGCACACCTTGACTTTTCCCAGAACAGATGATCATATTGTTTCCTTGACAAAGAAAACTGTTTTTCCATTTACTTCTCTGTTTTCAATTAGGCTTTAATGATGTGGGTGTTTTTATTTTGGAGTTTTCACAACTAAACACAGCCAATAAAGTGACTTATAATTTTAAAAGAAAGAAAGAAAAAAAAAAGGATCAGGAATTAGTCAGACTTGAAACGCTTAGTAACAAACAATTAAACAATACAATCATCAGCTCCAGCACTAATCCTGCAGATCAAAACATCAGTGCAATTTTCTAATACCGTTAGACGCAGTGCCTCGGTGAAGACAGACAACAGAATGCATAAACAAATACACAAACTTCATTTGAAAAGGGGCTGGGAAGCATGTGTGTTGAAGCAATGTGTCCACATGGTCCACATGCTGGAAGAAGCTGGGATAAGTAATTCTGGAAGCAGATGAAGTGTGTTAAATACTTACAAAATGAGTCTTTGCCAACCCGCTATGGATACGATACATTTTTCCACAGAGTGAAACAAATCAGTCATCTCATTTCTCAAGTTGAGTTTAAATAGAGCTTTTCACATAATAGCTAGCCATCCCCAAGCAGGGGGGATTTTCAGTAGCAAAGGAAACTAAAGAGATGCTTTTTTTTTTTACAGAGCTAACTACCTGACTACCATTTTTTATCTTCATTACACTGTTTGCACTTCAATCTTCACTTTGGCCCTTTTCTTCCACTTTCTCTTTACGACATTCTGGTCTTAAATCCTCTCTTAAGGCAGACGCTGGACACGGGGAAAGGTTGTTTTATTGCATTAACCTTAACTCCCTCTGGACCCATAAAACTTGCTCACATGTGGTAGAACAGCTCACAGCCCCACATGCACATGGCCACACATAGGCATGCAAATAAGCTGCACGCACACACATGCACACATATTACATTGTGGTAGTGAGAAAAGATCAACGGTCGCAAAAGTTTTGTCCATGCAGCCTATCAACACGACGAGCCAAATGCTCTGTGCAGGTGCTGCAATACCTCTGCAGACAATTACCGTTAAATGCATCTGTATACTATACACACAGTGATGTGTTCAGACATTTATTAGAGCACTTGTAAATGTTGAGCCTGTAAAATGGATTGTTTTATGAAACAAAGTTTGCAAATTTGGAGAAACAGTAATGGAAAACAAGGATACGCCAAACTTCTCTGTTTAGTTTATATTTTGTTGATTAGCCTGGAGATTTCGGTCCAGTATGATCAACACTGGCAAGTATGCAAAAATAAAATTAAACAGAGAAAATACTTAATTCCAAGAAGTAGCGAAGCTGTAAATGTCAAAGATGATTCATTTTCACCTTCCAAATTTACTTAAACTTGTTTATTAAATAAGTGTATAAATACTTTAAGTACTTGGCAAATATGGCAAAGGCTGATGAAGCAACACACATGCCCATTGTTTACTTAGCAAAAAGATATTTCTGTAAAATAAACTTCCAGAGATTAAAAACACATATTTCAGACAACATACCATCATGTGATACATACCATCTCCAGACAGTGTATGGGAGGTCTATGATACTGTGTGTGCAGAAGAGCGAGTGTGTTTTTGTTAAAGTGGTGAAGCTGGCAGACTGTGCAGTAGGCAGGTGTGCAGAGAGCTCAGCAAAGCCAAGAGAGGTCTGTAACAATAGTTCCATGTTTTTTGTTCAGGAAATAAGGTGTTTATAATATGTTTCTTCAATGGTTTATCCTTTTTTTTTCTCGTTCCACTACATTCTTTGAATTTTCTTTTCCAAGTTGCTTAGCTTTGGCTCTAGTTCACAAAAGACCATCTTAGGTAAACTGATGTAAAAATAAAATGTGGACAGAAAAACAAAAACAAAAGCTAATACAGATCTTCAAGGAGTTTCTATCAAAGAACAGGTGTAGAGGAAGTGGAAATAAAACAGCAGAGCCTTTCACAATGGTAAATGCACCTTAACAAACATATGCAAATAATAACTAACCCATGAAATATACAAAAAAATCTATAAAACTCCACAAGGGAGCTGTTATATAATGATGCCAGTAGTTTAAAAGAGCCATCAAATATTTATAAGGCCTCTGACTCGCAGCAGGGACTTTGAAATATATTTCATGATCACTAAGATGCTAAATTTAATTGAGCACATGAAAAGCGACCAAAAAAGGTCAAAGCTACAGGTTATCATTTCTCTTCAGCGGTGATTAATGGAGGATTACGACAGGATGTAATCCTTTTATTGTGAACTTTGAAGGAAGCAGACTAAAGTGCTAATTCCAGTGCCATTTCTCACCTACCTTTGTATGACACTTTGCTATTCTCAGAGACAAAAATGTAAACATCTGTGTAAAATATGAACATCAAGAGGAGGTCACTCACAGTTCTGTTTGCATTAGCCCATTATTTTTACAACAAAAACCACAGAGGTTCAAAAATGTGCTACTCTTGAGGAGGCCAAAGGAGAAAGGAGAAAGGCCTGCATTTCAAAACAATAACACAGACACAAATCATTCTTATGCCTAAATAAACACACAACAGTATAAACACAACACAATGTCCTTGCGGGGAAAACAAATAGTATCTTCGGGAAACTAAACAGAATACTCTTGAGAAATGGAAACATGCTCTTATAGGTTGGATCCGGTGAGCACCATAATCCTGAGGGCCAATCAGATGACAGATTGAATAATGACATGAGCTAGGCCACAGCCATAAATCAATTATCCCCTGACCTGATGATGGCGTGAGAATGAGAATCCCATTTGGGCACAGCATGAGTGCATGTGTGTGTGTGTGTGGCCACCTGTTTGCCCTTGTTGTAACTTTACAATTTCAGCTATTTTGTGGTGCATTCCTTATATGATTGCCTGAGGACAGAGACTGATGGAGGGGGCCTGATTGGTGGGGTGTGTGTTATCCACACAGGAAGACTTTATGGATATGAGGCATGTACTCTATGTACATTTGAGCCACCCAATGAAATTTGATGTATACTGCTACAAGTACGATAGATCAATATTTTTACAACTACTTGTCGTAAAAACACGTGATATCCAGGTTTGAGTTTATGACTTTGTACATCAATGGAATTGCCATTAGTCCACTCTAAGTAAATAATTTATTTTTACCATACGTTAATACTGCCCTTCAGTCCGGTGTATGTTTGTATCAGTTGCACATATCACCCTAAGGAAAGAGAGTGTAAGAAAAGCACAGCAAGAAAATCAGTTCTAAGCTAGCCAAGCCCAGGGCCATCCCTCCTCTCGGGGAGTATTGGCTTACAGATAGCAGCGGTGGTCTTGTCTTCACTGTTTATTTATCAAGGGATTACCCAGTAAAGCCAAGGGAACTTTCTCAGCCCCATCTCACCCCAAGCACACAGCACTGTGGGACGGAAAGGCCTTGTTCAGTCAGCGATGACCCCCCTCACAACCCCCCCACCAACACCACCTCCAAACACTTCCACTTTTCCACAGTTAGGTCGCCTGTTGTTCCCGACTGTTTAACCATAGGAACAGTACAATATTTGTCAGCCTTGCCAAAGTGAACAACAGCTTAATACACTTTCTAGTAGAGCCAAGCAATTCTTACTATTGGCAACAAAAGTGCAAAGAAATTCCCTTTACAACAGTTGGCCTTTTGATGCCACTGATGGCTGAGCAGAGAATAGCTTTTCAATCTCACAGAGGCCAAGTGTGTTGAATTGAAAAAAAAAAACCTCACACTCTAACTGAGAATGTGTTATATTAATGGTTCCTGACCTTAGCTAAAACAATATCCAATTTTCAACCAAGCCTTAGGGATTGTGTTCATTTATCATAGTTATATTGTATATTATAGGGATGAGCAGCCAAAATGGAACATCAGCTTATATAGTTACAAACCACTGGTTCTACGCCACCGGTTGTACTACTGGAAATTAATCTCAGGAATTCATTTAATGGTTTTCATGCATTGTCTCAGCGGTCTACATCTGTGTGAGTGTAAATATGAGTGTGTGTGTGTGTGTGTGTGTGTGTGTGTGTGTGTGTGCAAATTTTATGACTTTACTATGGCAAGAAGCTCAAATCTGCAAATTGCTGCTTTCATTTGTATCCTTGAGAATGGTCTTGGCTCTGCTGCTTATGTCTATTATCCAAACCACAATCACTGTCATCTCTAGATATTAGACACTCTTAAACCATTTTTCCCCCTCATAGACATAAAATATTTACTAACCAACAAGCATTAGGAAATAAAACTGCATTCCCGTAAGTGACAGGAAAAAATACTGCTATTGAAGACAGAAATATGAATAAAAAGCACCAAGCGCTGTCCTTTTGTTGTACTGACAAAGAATTGAGAAGAGACATGACCAGAAAAAAACAAAGCTCCTGTTCCTTCTTTGGAATTGGAATTTCATTCAAAATGGATGTTTCAATGAGAGTTATGTAACCAAATACCAGAACTACAAAAAAAGCAAGGAGGGAAAAGTAAAAGAAAAGGCAAAGACAAACACAATTAGCTTTATTTGGTATTTACTTCATTGCAATTACGAATTAGCGGAGAGGAAAAAATCAGGGGGAAAAAAAATGCAATCAGTAGCCAAATAGCAACATGAGGAAGGGCAGCGCACGAAAACACAAGACCACTGGTTCACATACTGGTGAGGTCTCTCTCCCACCGCACAGGAAGAGCCCTGTTTTTTTGGCAACATAGTTGTTTATGATGTTTTCTCCAAAGAAAACCAAAGGCATCAATTTTATTTTAAATGACTGGAGTTTTTGCCGTTGAGTAGCATGATAATTGTATTTGAACAAGTAACAATTTCCATCTCTAATTGCAACACGTATATAAATAGAAAGGGAGGGCCCACTACTTGTGAACAAGAGGGGTTTTAACTGAGTGCATTTCTCATTTTAGTAAAACAAGACAAACCATCAACAAACTCAGCAATATAATATAAAGCAAGAAGTGAGTCAAATATTATCTGCTAATGTAAAATCAAAACCACAAAAGACTCAATTATCTAATTTGTTGAGGATGAATACTATGTAACAGTTTTTTATCGCAACATACCATTACCCAAAAACATCAATATAGAGCAAACCTTTCCCCCTTTATTGACACATTAAGGTGACTACTTGAATTTCGCAGGACTAGCAGTGTTGTGGTGGAGGCCTTGAGGTTAAGGCAGCAGCTCTGTGACTGGAAAGTTGCCAGTTCAAACCCTGGAACATCTGGGAAAATTTGGGTGGGTTATGGGGGAATAAGAAAGCATCTCTCCTACCTCAAAAACACCGTTAGGGGTTGTTTCATGTTTAACCACACACAGAGACAGATGTAAGTTTATAAGATGTTGAGTTGAATCAAACTATTATGGACTTAAATGGTGGTCAGCCCAGGATGCTGACAGCAGATTTACATTTTTCATCAATGGGTTAGAGAATAAGATAACTGTAGGGTTTATTCCATCACAAAAACATGGTGGATTGTTCAAAGATGGTCAAAAGTGGTTTTGGGTAAAACAGGGAAAGATTCTATCAAACACTGATCTATTGTGAGAGGGTTCTAGTGTAAATTATGAAGACTGCTGGGATATGACAACTTTTCTATTATTTTCATATAAATATCAACTGATTTCCTTTACTACTGCTACTTTATACTTACATTAAGATTGATTAATCACATTAAATAATGTAGATTATTTGTAAACCTGCAAATTATTTGTCTTTTTCTGACATTGAAATGAATATGTATATATACGGTGATGCTGTCTGATGTACTTGCACTTCAGATCTTTGTAATTCTTTGCCTTTCTGTTTTTGTCTGAACATAGCAATATGTCTGTTTGTGATCTGTGTCTGTGATCTAAAACGTAAGTTGGTTTTTAGACATTGTAGTCAGACAATCTAGTGTCTACTACTGAGATGGGAAACACAGTACCATTGGTAATGACAGAAACATGGTTAGTAGTGAATAACTGACAGTGAGTGTTGTTCTGTGAGTTCACCTGATTAAACAACCACCAACAATAACTGCTGAAGCAACTTGTAAGTGGAACATCTATCTGATCTCCAGCTACAAAGAACTGAGCTAAACTAATGTTATCCTTGTCTTAGTCTTAGTTGTCTTGTTGTCTTGTTGTCTTGTTGTCTTGTCTTAGTTGGTTGAACATGTTGGTTATTTTCATTGGGAAAGCTCAAAGCTGCACTACAAGAGCAGGACAATAATTCCAAAAAAAAAAAAAAAAAAAACTCCACCAAAGACATATGTGTCTGTGATATAAATTATACAAAGCTAAACCATAATTCATTTTTTAATCAATTAACAAAAGAAAGTAGGCCTCATCGCAGTTTGGGTTTTGATCCGTCTGAAATATTATCTTTGCTGGAGATGATAATGTGTTGCGGCTTTGAGCCAAAATCTAAAACAGTCGACTTGTTTCATTGTTAAAGTATTCAGCACATGTAACATGTAACTCCCGCTGAACCACTCATACATTAAACGTGATAGCTTTTCCACTTGGCCTCTCCCAGAAAGACTTGAATGAGAGAGAATAGAAGATTTACAGCAGTACTCCTCTACCCTTGTCTTCTTTTCTCTTTCTGCACCAGTCCGTCTGTATTCTTTCTAAATCACTTTGTCTTCATCTGTCTCTTTAGTCTTTTCTCTGCAGCCTCTGTCAATCAGTTCCCATTTCTCCTCTCTCTCTTCATCCGAATGATGTCAGTGCTAATTAAAGAGAGACTCGGTCCCTCGTATATCACAAGGAAAAAGTCCTTGAGATTCCAATCAGTGAAGAGGACACTGAGTTTCTCTCTATCCACACTGAGGCTTGTTTACCCTGATTAAATCACTCACAGATGATCTAAAAATGAGAGGCTCTTGGTTTTTCCTTGTAAATATGGGTGTTACTGTGGAGTTTGTTGACAACATTTGTCCATCTTTGTAAACAAATTTACGAGAATTACAGACACAGAATGTGGTAAGATGTCTCCGAGGATTTGAGCAGTGTTATACCACAAAGATGGCGGAAAAGGAGGGCAGGAAAAAGACACAGACTAAGGTCAAGTGAGTTCAACTTGTCTATGTCTGTGACATGGTGTAATATAAGTGCACAAGTAAAGAAAATAAGCCGGTGCATAGAACCTTTGAGAGAGCACGTGTCCATTTGAAGCCTCCCAATGAACCGATTACCACTAAAATCATAACACAGACGCAGAAGGCATTTGTATTCACTGCATAGCAACAGCTGCATGAAATTAGCTAGCTCAAGTTTAAAGGTGTTCAAGCACTAGGCTTGTGGGCACCGAAGCGTCAGGTGAAGCTGTGAGTAAGAAGAAGTGCACAGGAATAGCAGGAAACAGAGAAGGAAACGGTAGAAACATGAAGAGGGTTTAGAAAGTGGTTAAAAAAGTCCATGTGGCTGGGACAGCTAACACAGTGATTAAGACACCAATCCATCTGGCTTTTCTCCCTAGTCCCACAAATGACAACAATAATTAATGTGTCCGTCCACCTGTCAGTCTTCTTTGTTTTTGTTGTTATCTCATCATGTATTAGTCTGTGAAACAGTAGCAGACCTCAGGCTCTGAGGAAAATCCCCAAATATCTGAGAAATTACATGATTTCTCAAGTTATTATACTAGTCCAAGTCAGGGGTCACTGAGAAAAATATGCTACAGACCACTGCTTTATGTTCACATCCAAGTTTAATAGCCTAGCAATCAATTATGTGGCGATTGCTCACTGATACAACTACATATTTCATACAGAGGAGAGAAAACTCTGGACTTTTTTTTTTTGTGTCGTTGAGGGCTGCTACGTATCGTCAGAATATTAAAGCGAGGCAAACACCAAAAGAGGGAAGAGGAGAAGAGTGAGAGTGGCTGAAGAGAAAAGAGGCTGCGCCCACCATCATTAGCTAATGGACTGCTGAGTAAGTCAGTCAGACAGTGGGAGGGTTAGAAACGGTGCCAACGGTGCACACAACTTAAAAAGATGAGTTAAGCGTATAGATTGGCCAAGAACGCATTCTGCGTCAGCCACTGTTTCGCTAACAGCCTCGAATATTAGATACAAATAACAAAAAGGCCTGAGTCTGTGGAACTAATTACTCTGTGAGATGCTTCCTCCCTACTTCTACTCTTACCTGCACAACTAGGTTATTATTATTATTGCTGTTATATTATGATCACAGAATTACTTTAATTAATTAATTAATTACATAAATATTTTTAATCAAAATATATACTACATATATACTTGTTTCTCGTCTGTCCTTCAACTACAACAAATAAAATGTACTTATCAAATAGTTAATTAAATAGTAATAGTTAATTACATTATTTCCCATCAAATACGATACAAAATGATACAAAGTAAAAACTGAAGAAGAGATGAATTTCCTTTTCTTCAACAAAATGACTGCCCATGTTTAATACTGTATATATCATATACTATATAATATATGGTGTGTGTTATATACGATATATTGTGACATGACAGTTTCTGGAAAATACTAGGTATCTGTAGATGAAATACCAGATAAAATGTCTATTTTATCCAAAAGTAAAATAAATACTTAACCAATGAGGGGAAAATAATTTTTCATTTATTGCAAAGAAAATAATAAAAATACAATATTGCTAAAAAAAAAAAAAAAAAAAAAAGAAAAGAAACTTATGTTTTTGATTTGCTATATTGCCCACCTAAATGCTATCTGAAGCCATTAAAATACAAGGTTACAGAGAATAGTACAGGGAAAATAAAATACAAATGTGTGATAACAACAGTTTGTTTTCACACCAATGATATTCTTTCATTTTATTGAAGGCCAGAGAAAATGAAAACAGCTTTTGCAATGTAAGCTGCTGCAGTCTACTGAGGTGCCGCCGTGGTGAATGGAAACCTTCCAGTCATCCCACTGGCCCTTGTTTCCATTATCTAAAGGCCCAGGCTGCTATTATCATTCCTCCATAAGACTGTAATGAAAAGCTGGGGTAAAACCAGCAAGCGAAGAAGGTAGACCTGCATATAAACTGCTCTAATCTGGACTGTAAAGTTTTGTGTGTGTATATATAAGAAAAAAGTAACCGAATAAATGAAGATGTGAGTGAATATAGTACGGGCAGCTCTGTGTTAAGATTTATCCACAAGTCAACTCATCTTCAGCAAGGAGAAAATATAAAGTTACCCCCCAGGTCATATGAGCCATATCATTTTTATGGTCATGTCAATAAACAGCAGTCTGTGGCCTCTAAAACACAGCTGACTCTGGAGGGAGAAACTTTAAAATTATTTCAACAGTGCAGTATTCAGAGGGAGAAAACCTCACTAAACATTGGAGCTACCATTTGCACTGGGGTCCAATAAGAGTCACCACTCTAACTGGATATTTTCCAATTTTCTCCTAATTGTGTCTACTCAACATAATCCAGCCCCTGGCTCCCACAGTATCCATAACCATAACCACTTCCCTTCGACCCACGTTCACGCTCCGTCTCAATAAGAGCAGGAATGTGTTAAAACAGAATCTATCCTGCTGCTGCCCCACATAATTATCAATAGCTGCCTTTCAGTCTCAAGCGCACGGCAAGTATTGTCACAGGGTGGGCCTGCACATCTAGGCCTCCTTACAGGACTTCTAAAAACCTGATACCTGTACAGCGTGTGGTGAGGTGTGTGTGTGTATACAGTATACATTTTGTGACCCAGGTTGTATGACCCTATGACGTACAGCAACATATAGTGCAGACTCCATGTAGTCTGCAGCTCTGCAAGTGAGAGATAGAGCAACCACAAAATGGTTTGGGATTACATCCCAGTGTAAAACCACACAGTCACAATAATTCCTTTAATAACAACTCCATATAATATTCTGACTCTGCAAAAAAGAAAAAAAAACTGTTTGCACTCGACTTCACACATAACAGCATGAGTTATAAAAATCCCCAGTAAGTAAGCAAGGTATTTGCAGTTTATTTGCTTTGCAGTAAGATAGTTAGGATAATGTAGTGTATGGTTATAAAGAAAGTAGGTGTTTAAAATGGGGTGTTCATCAACAAGGGGTGAAAGTTTGAAAGTATAAGGGTGAAGGTGGCTACGCTGACATAGTAGTTGTGCACTGGAGACTTAACAGTTTTCTTTGACAGGCCACTGTGGGTTTATAAAAATATACTGTGATTTAAAAAGGCCATGAGTATGTCACTAGTATGAGTATGTATATATGTGCGCGTGTGTGTGCGTGCGCGTGTGAAGTCAGACAAACTTTGGTAGTGTATTAAAGCACAGAAAATGGGAGCAACCGGTGTCCGTCTGGGGGCCACCTCCTTTTCCAGCAGCAATTCTCTAGGCTCTTTTTTTTCCAGCTGGCTGGGTCTAGTTTGTATGGCCTAGCTGGAACCCTTTCAATTCTGTCCCACTTGTCCCCGTGTTAGTCTCACTGCTCCGGGCTCGCCTGCCACCCCATGAATACCAAGCAGGCACACACACACACATACATACATACATACACACACAAAATACAAACCGAGTCTCTCTCTCTGCATACTTGTATTAGGTCAGTCTTTAAACCTGGCAACGAACCCAACCCTGTCTACACGTGCATGTGTGTATACAGTGCATGTCTATGCATTTGAATATGTGTGTTTAATGAGAGTGTTTATTGTAGAATAATTTAAGCTTTGATGTTCCCCCACAGCTTTAAAAGACCATACCAGTGGTTCTGCGTGTTTGAGCCCATTACTACAAATTACTTACACTTTATTTACTGCCAACCATTTTCTACCACAATTGCTGTACATGTTAAATGTATTTTTCCATCTTCCAAGCAGTCATTCATCTCTGTTCCCACTGGTACATTATTAAAATTACCTTGCAGAGAGAACTGAAACTTGCTATAGAGGCAGGTTATATGTCACAGTGGACGCAACTTTTTTGGCCAAGTTACTCCATTGTAAAACTGAAATTGCTGCATTTTCAACTGCAACTTAACTTTTTTTTTTTAATAAGCAGCACAAAAATGAAAGAGTGTTAAGTGAAGTTAGGATAATGGAGATTTGAGAATAACCTGCTAAACAACACTGCATTCACTATATGCAATACATTTTTTTTCACACTGTAATCAGTAGTGTGTGAAAATAATTGACAATACTTCATTGGAAGGTTTACAACAGTGATTTAAGTCAAACAAAATGGCCAAGAAATTTAATCCACCGACAGCTCGCACATTATGGCCTCTATAGTTTTGTCTTATAGTTCCAGTCCTATTCTGGGATCAGTTCCAGTACAGACTTGTCCATGAGTACTCCCATTAAAGACATTAGAAAACAACTGCATCCGATACAACCTTTCAATGTATTCTCCTTTTCTATTGCTCCATATTCAACACAGTTAATGCAAGTTGAATATCTCGGGATGTTAAGATATACTGATCATAAAAACACAGTTCTGTAACTCTCTAAGTGGAGTAAGGATGAATATTAGAGAACTTTCTTTGAATGTAAGAGAGAGACTTTTCCTAGAACTTGTGCTCTTGTACAATAATTCAAAACCAGTGTATATACAGTATATACATTCTGCATTGACATCCATGTCTTTAGAGGAGATGATGCGGGGGAGTAGCAGGAAAGCAGGTTTAACTGACCTGTTAAACAAAACTGAAAATGTGGTTTTGTTCCTCTTCATGTATATAAATCTCTGATAATTACCTACTGCTTCTTGGTGTGTGACTCACATTAACCTACACCCACATTCTTCTACCTTTTAATTTTGACAAACAGAGATCACAGAGTTCTGTATTTACTGACAAAGCTGATTTTAGATGGTAAAAGACTGACAGAGCCACTAATTACTGAATATTGCATCTGATATGTATTATACTGTGTTACTTATGTATGTATGTTGGGATATATATCAGAGTAAAAAGTAAATAATGCAATTTGATCTGCAGTTTTACAGCCACAGTGCAATACTTACAGACATCTGCCAACTCTGAATGGATTTTTTTTCTGTTTATTCAGTCTAGTATAATCGTATCAGCTGCTGAGAAGAGGATTGTACCTCCAAGATAAATTGTTAATCAGAAGCCCAATTTTCACTGTTAAACAGCAGTATTTCATTTTAAGAACAGTCTGGCAGACATCCATAAAGCCGTTTTCATATTGTGAACATCCAATTTATAACTACATATTGTATAAGTCGTGTATTAGTGCTTATACCATGCGAATTCACTTAGCTACCATTATGTTTTCTACTTTTTTCATTTTCATTATAGTAAATGAGGGCTTAATAATATTTCCTTACAGAACCAAAACAACAATAGAGATTTTCAGCTGCCCTGCCATTTTAGAAAATTACTCCTTCTCATGCCGCAACCCAGCCCCCATTTCTTTGGAGGAGTCTGAAATTTTTTGTAGTATAAACATTATTTTTCTCTGAATAGTTTCAATACTGTGCAAACATGAATGCAGTGTGCAGGGTTCTTTGTTGCACTGGTGGAAAAAAAAGCTCATAACCCACAAGCAGGCTACAAATCCTTTCCAATCAATACATTGAACTATGCCAAGGTATACGTATAAAACAAGGATGTTAAACAAAATGGTTTGGTGGGGTTTTTTTTGCATGTGCCACTAAAGCTGCTGATCTGTGTTTCTCCAGTGTGTACTCACTGTGGCAGTGATGAGTGGACCGTGGAACTGCGCGTAGAGCAAGGCCTCATTAACATGGCCTCTGACCCCCAGCAGGGCTAGTTCCAGGCTGTGGTGCCCGGCCATGGCGTGGGTTAGTTGCTCCAATAAAATGGTATACCTCCTCCAAGACTGATCCAACTCTGACACACTGGCCAGGCAGCCACGCATTACGTTGAGACAATAGCCCCCACAGGGTTTGATTAGTGTCAGGCCTCTGCAGTGGGAGCAGTACACCATCTTCACAAGGCCTTTCACACAGTCTTTGGTCAGGGTGACGTGTTCAGTGGCATTCATCACCTCCACACCCTCCTCCAGGGCCAGACCCAGTTGTCGCCCAGCTCCCAGCGCCCCAGCCAGCTCCTGGGCCATGACCGCTGGATGAGTCCCAAAAGGGTTGACATCCTGCCTGATCATGCGGAGACAGTCTCCCATTTCACTGCCCACCATCATGCTGCTTTCAATACCTGGATTGATGAGCCGAACGTAGACGAGTGGGAAGAGGTTGTTAAAAAACTGGTTAACTGCTGCTTCCACAGATACATTGGACCCACGTAGGTAGAGAGAGAGCGAGGAGAACAGTTGATTTACATGGGGTAGGGCATGGCGGGACAGGGACGAGTAGGTTCCTTCCAACAGAGAACTCAGATGGCCCTGTGAGAAGGACAATAGGTACTGGAACATGTCTGCAAGGTAAAAACAAGAAAAACACAGACATTAGAGATACTGGGAAAAACAAGGATTGGTGACAAATGATTTCAGTCATGTTTTTTTAAATCATTGACGGCATGATCTAAAAGCTCTCTCTGTGAAATGGGTAAGGGATTCAAAGTGCAAACACATTTCCAAAGCCTGGCTCCCAACCAGCTAAACTTGGCTTGTGTGTATCAGTAAGTTGGGCTGAGGAACCAGTGTCAAGTTTCCCCATGATGCAGTTGGATATCATTGTGTATGAAGTCATCATCCCAATAAGTATGTCTTAAGAAGACACAGAGAGAGAGAGAGGTAGAGAGACATAGACTTGAACATGCTGCTAATATGAGCACCAACTGCAATCACTGAACTTTATGTGGCAAATACTGTATACTCTAGATTCTACAGGGATTTCTGACATGCAACCAATCTGCTACACATACACGAACACGCATGCGCACGCGCACACGCACACGCACACGCACACACACACATACACATACACACACACACACACACACACACACACACACACATAAAACAGTTGAGTCATCTACTTCTTATGTCATTTCCTGGTGAGCAAGTGAAGCTGTAAAGCAATCAATGATGTCAGTGCAGAGGTTGATTAGTGCCAATGAAGTGCCATTTCTTGCTAACTCCAGTTACTGTAACAGAACAGAAAGATGGAACAAGAGAGTATGGGCAAGGGCGTGGAAAAGAAATAAAATTTTGAAAAACAGCTCCACTCTTTCCCACATTCATTTTCTCTCCTCTCTTTCCAATATAACCTTAACCTGCCCCCCCCTTTCACTGCTCACTGGCATGGTGTATTGTTCAATATAATTTTACTGGAAAAAAATATATAAATATTAATTTTAAATGACCACAGAGCAGGCTAAGAATGACCATTCTGGCTGATTGCCACGTGGGCTGTGATTCCTACTATAAAGCCAACTCATCCTTTCATCTCCTTTGCCACTCATCCACTTAATGCTATAAACCTCCATCCTGCTCTCCCTCCCAGTAACTCACATAAATTCCCTCCACTATGTTCAGTTATGTGGCACTGTATGTACATGTATGTGTGCATGTCTCTGTGTTAGTTTGTATGTGTGTGTCCTGGACACAACAGTCTTCTCTGGGGTGTGATGTCAGTTTAAAAGCATGCCAGGACATGAAGGAGCAGTGGCAACTGTACAGAAATTGAGACAGCAGAAGGAGGGTGCCAACACACACACACACACACACACACACACAAATGACTTTAACAGAAGCCAACAATGTATGACAAAAATGTAGTTCTATGGGCTTAAATTAAAAATGAGTTGATGTGAACACATATTCATTCACTCAAGATTACCTTCCCCATCATAAATCTATTTCAGCCCAGTGATTGTTACTAAATGAGTGTATGTGTGTTTGTGTATGTGCCTGTGTGTGTCCAGCCCCTCCCTGCTCACAGACAGAAGGATAACAGCAGTCATGTCCTCCTCAACAGCTGCACTAATATGACCGCTTTCTGTGACACACAGGGACTCCCCGTTGGTCAGCAAAAGGCACAACTCATTTGTAATGCACCAGAAAACACTGTTGTGATGATCAGAGAAGCTCCTGCACACAAAACATTGAAAGTTGTGGAAAAAAAATGTTTTGGAGAGGGTGACTATGTGTGACATAAATAAAGCAGACAGGCAAGAGATGTAACGATCTGTTAGGGATTAATGCTGCAAAGCGAATGGTGATGAGTCGCGAACTGACTGTGGGCTGAAAGCAGTTAGGAAGCCCTCCAGAGATATACAACTAAAGACAGACCAACAAGATCAACAAAATGACAAACCCCAAAAGAGAGGGAATGAGCAAAAAATAGCATGAGATTGGCAGAGAGGCTGTAAAGTTTCAGTTTCAGTTCCACTTCAGTGTCTTCTAAGCCTGTAGGGCTAAAGGGTCAGTGCCAGTGTGAGGTCTGTCTGCTCGCCTGCCAATAAGGCCGCAATGCTCAATAGCCACAAGACATTTAAACCACAAGATGTACCCACAGGATTAGATTACACAGCATTATATAACATTATTATAAAATTATCATGCTCAGAGATACCACGGTTTAATCTTAGTATCTCTGAGTTGTGGTGGTGACAAAAAACAAAACTTAGTTAGCATACATTTTAAGACATGTAGATGGAAAAATCAATTAATGTCGCATAAAAAGATGAGTCAAAATTCAAAGAAAGAAATCAGTTTTATACTCCTAAAGAGGGCCGTGACTGGATGCACATCTTTCTGAGGGTTTATGATGGATCATTAAAAGCCTTAAGACATTCTGTACTTGTTAAAAACGCTTATTTTCATTTGCCAAGAGAGTGACATAGAGAGAACACGAAAAAGGAAAAAAAGGGAAGAGTGAGTGGGAGACTGCCAGGAAAAAATGGAATAAAAAGAAGCGACTGAACTTTTAAACAAGGAAAAACAACTACTGTACAAGCAGACTCCACCTTGTGAACATGCTCTGACATCTGGATTCATTTGGCCCCTGGGTCTGGTGCACTTCCCTGTCTCTCCATGTCTGTTACTTCAAACATGACCTTCACCTGAAAGTACAGAAGTAGGACAAGAGTCCACCTTTCTTCCTCTTAACGTTTCCTCTGACAAACAAAAAACTGAGTCTAATGATTCATTCATTTTATGCATCAGTTATTTTCTGTTCTCTATCAAGTTTTCTCCCACGCATGGATCCAGATTCTCATTCTGCGATAAATCAAGTACAATCGTTGTGGGTTCCTCTGCACTTTCCAGTACTGGGAAACAGGGTGAGAACAAAAAACAAGAAACCAAAGCGAGAGCTTTTTATGTCCTAAGTACAATTTCATGATAGTCAATTGGGTTTGATTGTTCTGTCTGACCACTGTGTCTGAATCTGGATTTGACCACACTCCATTCAAACACACAGTCGTGGGTGGCTATCATTACCATGTCACAGTCTCCCATCAGTAAGCCTCTTGGGAAATGAAGTCTGGCTACATTGATGCTATTTTGCATGAAGCAATTATCTTTAATTTGAAAGGAAGCCCAAAAAACACTGAAATTCAAAACACATAATTGTCAAGTTAACTATACAGGAATAAATGAACAGGCCTGCTTTGTCTGTGTCCCCGTGGGGCTAATCTGACATGCTCTTAGCTTGAAATAAACAAGGTATTAAATGGATAAAATAGCAGTGATGCCAATGCAAAGGAGAAATTTCTCCTGTAGTGTAGCAGTTCGCATGTATGACTCTGGAATGGGACATTATACCATATCATTCCACAATACTATGCCAAGGCCACTTTCTTAGATCACAGGGTTTTAATCATAAGAATCTATTTTCCACTTTACGTTTTGCATAGCAACCCAGTGTTTTACTTACACAATTAAAGCACGAGTGTCACCATGGTGAAGTTGCCACAATTACTCAGTCAAAATAACCACAGAGATTTAAATCATAAATATAATGTTCCACACCTTTGCTACCCAGTGGTCTCTGATTTCTGAGCCACTTCTGCACTGAGAAAGATGTGTATGTGTGTTTAACTGAGAAATGTTGTCACAGTATGAGAATGTAACCGAAGCCAAGACTTTAAAAGACACATGGACAGACTAACATGGTAAGTGGGTAAAGAGGGGTTATACTACACCAGATTACCATTTCTAGCAGTTTGAGTAGTTGTAATAGTTGATGTAGTTGTGGTGATAAGTTATCTGTCAATTATGATTTAAAGCCCTTATATGTAACTTTGGAACATCTGACTTTGGTGACTCCTTGTGGTAGCATCTAGATAGACAGACCTGTGGCAGGATTAATCACATCACATTCTCCCTAATTTAACAAAGCAAGTTTGATATTCACATTTCAACAGTCATTACTACCCAAAGAACAGCTATGCTAGTATGCCCAACACAAAAAACTACATCCCAACTCCAACTTTTTGTGTAATCGTGAAAAACTTCACCTTTAACTGAGTTAACTGAGTACAAGCCTTTACTTCTTTCAGAAACAAATTCTTTAACTTAATCGTTTTTACAACTTTCTTACTGGAAAATAAAACTGCAGTATTGGTGCCCATAAATGAAAAATTAGATAAAATAAACTGAATCCCCTTTGGGAAAGATCACCATAAGAGATATCAGATCTGAATTTCCTGGAATAAAACTGTACCACACTTCATGTTTGTCAGTGAATCCAATTAGGGCAGAGATCTGTCGTCACTCAGGTGGTTTCCAGTTGGTGCAGTGAGAGGAGAACAACTGCAGTCGGCTTGCCCCCATAAAGTTCAGATGTCATGTGACATGGTGATGTTTTGCAGTTCAGATGAAGGTTGGATGACATTTCTAACCAGCATGCATTGTTTTAAGACCAGCAACCATCACACTATAAGCACTGTACACTGCCACATCAGTCCATCACCCATAGGTGACCTGTGGTTGTGACATAATTCGTCACATGTTTCAAGCAGATCACCTTCCTCTGAGCGCTAAAACCAAAACGTCCATGTTTATCATGGCAGTGACAGTCTTGCAAAAGCCATGTCCTGGCAGAACGTGACACTGGTAACAGCGATGAAACCAATATACCGCCCCACCTAATGTGTGTATGCTCACATGTGCTTAGATGTGTGGTAATATTGTGATAATGAGGTAGGAGACACAGTTCTCATACCATGGAGCTGTGGGCCATTTCTATCTTGGCAATCAGTCCTGACTGCACCCCACCGACCGTCTTCTCAGGCAAAGCATTTTAATCCTACCAAAGGCTTGGGTTTCAGACAGGTCACCACACAGATATGTGACATAGTGACACGTGTGTAGATTACATATCCGTGTTTTAATTAGTAGGAATACTGTACATAGGGCCGTCTCCCACTCAGCCGGCCCTGCTCATCTAGAGTTACAGAGGAGAGCTGCAATGTCATACACTCTCCCAGCCTCTAACCTTTCAGCAAACAGTTTAATGGTAATAAACTATTAATAAGTCAATGAATCAATCTGTTGATTCATTGTACTTGTGTGGCAAAATCAGGCGTCTAAAGTCTAAAGTCAGAGCATGACTCATCTGTCAGACACAAAAAGGCACATACAGTTTTGACCTGCACAAACAGGGGGGCTGTACAAAAAACATGTGACTCCACAATCCTCTTAGGGAAACCACATATTCATTCAGAAATGTATATTAACATATTTCAAGGAAGCTTGGCCACAAATCCTAATTTGCGTGTCTTTTCCTATCAGAGGACTAACAGGTGGCATGACAGAGAGGTTGAGGGGGAGAACAGGAGGAGGCTAAGGAAGAGGTGGTGGTGGATGATGCAGAGGAAAGGGGGGTGTACAAAGATCCTCATCTCTCCATCAGCATTCCAGTCATTAAGAAGGCAGCCCTGCTATATCAAAACTTTGAAACATAAACAATTCCTCAGATGCCAGGGGCATTCAGGGTGCACTAGGCTGTAATATAGCGGGGAGGAGGTGTGGAAATGGAGATTGGGCAGGAGTGGGGGGGGTGTCTGGGTATGAAAGTGTGGGGTGGGGGTTGCTGCTCTTTGCTTTGGCCAAAGTAGGGAAACATGATCGAAGGCTGGGGAATGAGCAGACGAGAGAAGGACGGGGACAGAGGAAACAGAGCACAGGGGTAGTGGGTGAGGGGCTCAGGGACGAGCACGGGAGGGAGGGAGAGAAGGTTGTTTAAATGGCTAATGCCATAAAGGGGAGATGTGGAGGGCCAGCCTGGGGGCAGACTGATGACAGGCTGATGGACAGCACCTATGGTCTGGGCATTAAAGAGGTCACAAGTCCATAGTGACCCCTATTTCTCTTTTGTTTGTTGGTATATAAATCACAGTTTCTTTTGATATGTTGAGGAGCACAACCAAGAGTTAACATGTGATAATTATTTTCCCTCACTAATAACTACTTAAAGCTGAATAAAAATGTATGCCACTCGTACAAGTACCAATGACCTCAGACAGCAAAAACAGCTCCACTGTGCTTAGAGTATGGTGATTAATGTCCACACTTAAGCAGCATTGCTGCATACATTTTTACACCAGAGACTCAGTTGTCAAATATTGTTTATACCTACATGTCTGACACAAGAACATCATGCACATCCAAATGTGACTCAACTGCTGGGAAGAAATAAAATATAAATTCCATGCAACTGCAAATGCCTTTGGCTTTGTTCTCTACTGAGAAGAATGTTAAGAGAATATAAAATACTGGAGTTATTTGCTCCAAAATCTGGCTATACACATGACAATGTGATTTTGTGATAAACATGCAATAAATGTCAAAGTAATAGACCCTAATAATAAGTAGAAATGATGATGACTAGAAAGGGCTAGAGAAAGGAACTGGGCTCCAGATTTCCGTGAAAAAGGAAAGGAAGCATTTAAGCTAACATTTGATTAACATGAAACAGACCCTTGAATGGACTGTGAGGTGCGACAGGAATCCAAGATGAAAAGGAGTCTTAATGAGGAATTTTCCACTTTTCTTGGCAGGTGTGACCTATTTTCATTTTTCAGCTTTAGCATAGCAAGTCACTTATGCATTGTTTCAATTATGGGCCAACAATACTTTTTGATTAGGTTGAGGCCTTTATGCCTTACGTCTTTAAAAACAAGAAAGATGCCATGATCGTGTTTGTGGGTAGAGTAAATCAAATGAAAACACTAAATAATTAAGACAGATGCATAGAAATGTTGGTGAAGGCCAGATTCCATCCTATTGCATGAAATCAAATGAAGCATGAAGAATTTACCATTGAAAGAGTATGTGGTTGTGGTTAAACTAAGAGTAGATTCGTGTAAACCCTCTGTTCACTTTGGCAGACGGCACAGTAGATATCATAATCCATCATGGATATAGAAAAAAAATAAATCAGGACACGCCTGGGCAGGGTCAGAACAACTATGTGTCTATCCATTTCTTTCTTTTATTGTACCTACCTTTGAACGTCTTCCTCTCCTTTAGAACGGATGAAAGACTGGAGGATTAGTGAATAAAGCCTACCATAGGGACTTCTTAATGGTGTGCTAGGAGCCACAGAGGCGAGGAGGAAGACAGAGAGGAGGAGGAGGAGGAGTGTCCAACACAGGGTGTAATGAGGAAAGTGAATTGGCTTGAATGGGGGAGTGATGAAGTGAGCTTGTAGTGACAGATAGGAGGACGGCAGCCAATTCCAGCCTACTTGGAGCTGGAGTAACTGTGTGAGTCACTATACAGAGACATGTACATCATGATGCTCATCCACTTATGCATTAAAGGCACATATTAAGCACGCAGCCTGATCTTCCACAGACATTGGGTGGAAGCAACTCTCCCTCAAAAGCATGCAAGTCTGGCCAATTTGCAATATTCAGTCCCTCTTTCGTCATGCTACGTCTCACCGCTGCTCCTTTATTTCTCCCTGGGAGACCTTATTTTGGCAAAAATCCACTATGATTTCCTTTTATTAAACTGAATTATAGTAGATAAAATGTAATCTGGCACATGCATAAGATATCAGAAGAGAAAAGGAAAAGAACCATTACTGACAGCTGCTATGCAATAACACATGTGCACACACAGATCTTTATCTCTTACTATGACACATGCCCACACACACGCTTCGACGTTTGTAACAAGTCTGGGAAGGACGGGTGAAGCAGAGTCAGACAGGACATAGGAAAAGGCTGGGTTGGACCAATCAGCAGCAGTGGAGTACACATCCCATCAGCCTGCCAGACAGATTGTGTTCCCGAAAAGCCAAATTCTCTTGGACAGAGAACAAAACCCAGGAGATGTGACTTTGTCTGATTACCAAAAAACTTTCTGGACATCAACCTTATTGTCTCCATACGATATGAGGCTGATAAGTGCTGTGTTGAGGTTAGCTGTGAGGCAGTGTCAGAAAAGTTTTTTTTGTAAAGTTGTATCACAGAATTATTCTGTGAGAAGAGACCATTTTGGTGAAAGACAAATGGGTATTTATCTCAGCTTCATTACATGCTAGTCTGTTAAATTATAGCTGTGGAGCCAGGCAGCAGACTAATCTATGCAACCCTTGTATTTGTTTAGGCACTAGATATAATATTAGGGAGTATAGATGGTTAGCGAGGAAGACTAGGGCTGCTGGGGAGTAAAATAACAATTATGAATATTTGAAATGAGAATGGAAATGAAAAGAGACTTTGAGATGATGGAGAAGGTGGAGAAGAATTTTTGTGTTTATGGTTTTCTACTCTGGAGCGCACATTTGGCAGCTGTTTTATCTTTGAGACATGACGGTTCCCTGTAGAGCACATGCCAACAAGCAAGCTGTTGGCATGGTGCCCACCGAGCCCCAGCATGGTCTTGTTAAGCAACCACTGCTGACAAAGCATGGACCACAGACAGAGAGACACCCAGGAAGAAAGATTGAGAGAGGCAAACAGCAGGGAACTACAAATCTACAGGGTACAAACCTGTTGAAACAACATTCTTCAAAACACACACGCACACACAAAATACATGCACCTGACAGAACCACATTAAAACACACCTGTTTACACTTTCAATGAAATTCTGCTTTCACTACCAGACCTTCCTCCATCTCATTTTTCTCCCCTCAATTTCCAGGCCTGACTCCCTCTGCTGCTGTGGACTCTCACACATTCATGCTGAGGTGAGAGGGGCAGATGAAAAGCATAGGGAAATTAAGGAAGCTTTGAGTGTGACTTTATGACTGTGAGAGGCTTTGAGCTTTTCCCCTTACTCCTCCCTCCTCTCCTTTGTTCTTTCCCTGTTTTCCCCAGCGTGCCGGAGCTCTGCAAACTCCGAGGGAAACGCATCCTGTCTGCATGTGTCATGTCTACTCAGGAGAGCAGAGAGGCATGGTTAAAACACAAACATGCTAAGGACACACACACACACACACACAAAATCAAATACACAACGTATTTGCTCCACTTTTAAGTCCATAAACACGTTTCCCCTCCGCCCTGTATGATTAAATGAGACGTGTAGGGATGGATTCCGGATATCCTCCCTAATTTGAGCATGAGCTCATGGTGCGGCGCAATGTCATTCTGTGTCCAAGCATCAGCCTCTAGAGCAATAACCCTGTCGGTCAAAACATCTGCAGAGAGAAATACACGCAGGCGTGAAATGAGAGGAGCAAAAACGATGATGTGGGAGAGGACAGGCAAAAAAAAAAAATCACAAGCAAAATGAGTGCGAGAATTTCCAGACATATGTAAAGATTGCAAGGTAGATAGTGAGGTTTATGTCTGATGAAAGAATGAAAATAGGTGATATCAGCCAAGTGATTCATCATTCCTATCACTTGCACACACACATACACTACACAGACGTAGACATGCACTCACACAACTTGTGAACACAAACAAATATAGATCATCGCTATTTAATAAATGACACAGCTGCCATTTTCATAGGCTGTGTTATGTGAGCCACCCAGGAAGAAAGCAGGGATTTTTTTTTTTTGACAGTTTAATCTTTGGTGTCTCATAAACAATAAGGCTTTAGGCTAAATATCATTGGCTGTCAGTCTATAGCTTGAGGGGGAATGCAAATAGACTGAAGGTTGGGGTACAAAGAGCAACAGACACGAAGAAATAAGTCTACTGTCTAAACAGGCAATCGGGGAGGCTGCAAATTCCCATCGGGCAGAGACAATTACAGTAGGTTGAGCTGAACCACCTGTGTGAGCCTGGGGATACAAACAGTCACAGGAGGAGATACACAAAACAACCATGCAGCATGTGTTCCTTTTTTCATGTCTGTCTTAACCAATTCACACATTTCTGAGACCTCTTTTTCTGCTTTCAGCCATAAGCAGCAAAGGCCCTCAAGTATCCTTTTGCCTTAGGTTGTAGTTTAGATCTCACTTTGTCTCTTGCATACACTCGCTGTCTCCCAGGACAGAGGGGGCCTGGAGAGTTCTTGGATGATGAGACAAGGATCAGCTAATTATGTCGCCTCATTGAGGAAAGGCACCGTCCTTGCCATGGCCTCTTTTCCTTCCTCCTCTTTTTCTTGCTCTTGCTAACTCTCTCACTGTCACTCTTTCTCAAATGTAGTCCTTGTCCCTACATTGAAGGGCACCTAAAGTTTGAAATGTACTGTCATTGATGATAGGCTGCTATCTAGGGCAAGAGAGTACATTTCTGTGAAAAACATTTGTCAGTTCTTATGAGGACAATTTGAGCCTTGAGATGGTCATGGTAGCTTGCAAGGGTGGTAAATAATGTACATGCTGATGTATCTTTGGTATACATATACACATGCACACAATGATCAAGATAAATACATACAAAACACTCAAATGCCAGCATTACAAACACACACATGAAACACACCCACCTACACACACAACCACAGATGTCGTGGCCTTTAGCTGTGGGCCAGGTTCCCTCATATCAGTGACACTGGTGATCAAAAGTGTCAGCATTTTCATGACATCTGCTTCCCAGTAGTGTGACTATATACCCATATACACTCTCTCTCTTGCTCTCTCTGTCTCTCTCTCTCACAAACACACATTGGCTCCACAACAATTTGCCGACGGTGGATTACTGCATATTGGGATGAATCGGTAAGCTTGCTGGAAGTGAGACTGATTCTACCATTAACTTGTGACACAGGCGCACAAACATATCCCGGTGACTAATCCATATGCTCAACTTTCTCTCAGCCTATCAGGAGGCCACAGAAAGGTGTCCAGCCAGTCAGATTACTCTAGCTCTGACTAGCTAGAGCAGGCTGACAGGCCAAAGCCCTTGATGGCAGCTCTAAGCTGGCCCAGCTTAGACAGGCCCAGCTTAGACTAGACCAGCTTAGACTGGGCTCTGTCATTGACACCTACTCACCATTGGGCCCCAACACTCATTACTTATTAACAATGGCATGGATTAGGAGACTTTGTCTGTTTGTGCGCTTGGGAATGAGAGCAAAGACCAGTGGGGTTGGCCTGGTGTCTGAGAGTATGTTTGGGAAAGCTGAGAAGTGGACAGAGGTTATCACGTAAAAAGTTTCAACCTGCCTGCAGGATTTAGTTTTTCCACAGAATAATATAAAGCCTTTTCCTTTATATTGATACAATGTCAGAAGCATTGATAGAAAAAACTCTCTGTCTTTGCATTCATAAATGTGGTCTGTGTTTATGGGGTCATACTCATGACATGACAACTCCCACACATGACAAAGCACAGTAGGGCCTTTAAGGCTGTCAAAACAAAAGAAAGCCAATGAAAACATGCACGCATGCAAACGCACTCACACACACCATGTCCTTTCTAATGGGCATGTACTTTTGACTAAACCTTAACTATCAGCAGGAGTAATTTTAAGCTAAACCTATAAAAGCTGCAATGTACGAAGAAAACACACACATCTGACATGTCGCCATAAGATTTACGATATGACTTGAATGACAGGCACATGGATAGCTGTACAGAAAGTAGCTGCAACATCATGAAAGAATTATCAAATAAAAGCGACAGATTAACAGCAGAAGAGCAGAGTTTTTTAGTCTGAATACAACTGGCTCAGTCATGAACTGAATGAACTTCATGTGGTGCAACTGGATAGATACAGTACAAACAAAAAAGGGCAGGAGAAGAAAGCTACCCACATACAATTTTCCACCATCCTGCGTGTGAGTAACAGTACCAAGTGTATCAGCCAAAATCATATTCTCATTACTTCATGCGGTATATGAGCCACTTGCTACTTCACATTCCACTCAAGGCACTCAGACAGCGCAGAGACTGTCCTTAGATGGCCTTGCAAAATGAAGGCTTGTGACATCATCATTTTCAGCACCACCATACTCCAGTTTCTATTGTTATTCCATTGTTATTTTCCATCTTGGCCTTTTCTGGATTTGTGGAACACCTGATCTTCATTCTCGAGACAAGCTCAGACATGAGGTCAGAAGGGAAAGATCTTAATGATGATGAAAAGGATGAATACCAGGGACACTATTCAAACATGGTTACTTCTTATAATGTAATCTGCTTTTGAAACAGCTGTAAGAACATCTTCACTCCAGCACCAGGTGAATACCTTCATAGTAATGTGTTTGAAGGGACTGTTATTCTTCACATGTTGGTTCTGTTCTAGGAAACATTGACAAGGAACATTGGGTGACATTAATATAGCCTGCCCATATGACATTTATGAGTTAAGTATGACAATAATAATTTCCATGACAACAAGGTCTGAAAATAATAAATTCTCCACTATTCTCCCTAAACAGTTCATTTGTTCTCATATGATGTTACTTTTCCATACTGGACACCAAGACTAGTAGTGTTTTTACATCCATCATAAAATAAAACTTGGCCAACATGGCATCTAAGCAACCCATTGTCTTATAAAACTAATTGCATGGTACTGAAATTCCTGCAACACTAAAAACATTCAAAGCATCTCTCCAACTCTGTGGGATTGTGTTGGAGGTTTAGGGGAGGAAAAACTTGGTCTGTTTCGGAAATTTTTAAATTTAAATGACACTTCAATTATTGGAGGAAGAGGGAAGATGACTTTGGGCAACTAACAGTGCACTGTGTGATTCATCTGGGTGTAGCACAAGGACCTTTGGCAGGCAAGACTTAACTGAAATGGGCTTTATATCTACAGATGAGCTTTTTTTTTTTCTCCATAAGTCAGACGTGAACTGACCGGCTATCAAAGCATCAAAACCAAAAACTGTCCCTAAAAATAAACCCCAAACGAACAAAAATAATTACCCTGTGCACATTGCTTCACCCTCTCAAAATACTGTAATTTCTCTAAGGGTTCCAGTAACTGTTTTGCTGTCATGAGAGCAGGATCAGATAATGACAAAGCAGACCATCTTCCACCAAACACAGGAGGCTGAAAAAGGCCTCTATACCCTCTTTTCCCGTCTACCCTCAGTGATCGTTCTCCACAGTTTTGCTGCAGCCAAAACCACAGAAGAAGGGAAGAGGAGGGGGGAAAGTGAAGCCGTGCCCATTTTGTGAGTTGCACACTTGCCTACACACCAGCTACCGTGACCCTGGGGAAATGAGTAAAACCTTTTTTTCCCACCAAATACTGGACAAATAAATATTGTCTGCAAGCAAAAAAATACATGCTTTTATTGCTAAATTTGGATTCAAATAAGTCAGAAATTGGATTTAAAACTGGGTGAAGTTCAAATTAAACAGTTCACAAAAGCTGGAATTCTGGAATATCAATTTCATGCAGTGATAGTTACAATATGTACCAGATTGCTAAATAACTCATCAACCACAGACTCCTAACATCTCTTTTATGTTCAAGCCAATCCCATCCAACCCAAGTTTGGCCCCTTTGTCCCAGCTCTTACCCTGGAAGGCATCCGAGTGGCCGGAGATGAGGTGCTCAAGCTCATAGCTGTAGGAGTGAATGTTGTGGAGAGTTTCTCTTTTCACAGCAAACTGGTAGCTTTCTTCCATTTTCCGGGTGCAACATGATGGGCCATCGTGTTTGCATATCAACAGATCCGCAGCTAGAAAATAAAGGAGAAATTGACATATATATTTTTTGTTTCTCAACAATATCTTTGATAGTCAGTGACATATAAAACGTGACCACAAGAACTGGCAGTAACACTGACAAAACTGAGAACAAAGATTAGTAATATCTGTGTGTATGGATATATTTCAGATTCTACAATATGCAAGTAAGTATGTGTGAGTATATAGTGTGTATGTATAGTGTCATGAGTATGCACATAGATAGACAGGCCATAACTCTGTTGGGAGACGGAAGAGGCACCATTGGTGGGTGAGAAAGTAGACCAAGAATTCATCCACGTTTTGCTATTAATACTGTCTCTGCTGAATATATAAATATCTCTGGCTCATACAATTGCACACATGTTGTCAAGACATGTATGTACATGCATGTACATTGTATATCCGAAAAAACATACACAATACATGTTCGCATCTTCCAGTGTAAAGATGATGAAAACTTGATGATGTCACACACACATACATGTATACAGTTCAGTAATTTGTATCAAATCACTTGAACTAGACAGCCATTAGCCACAATACTGCAACTCATAATGGCCACATGAAGGCAATGACCTAACTACAAATACTATGATCCAAAGAACAGCTCAATCAGGCATAATTACATCAGCTGAAACAGAGTACACCCTGTCGTGCCAGTGTCACCTGCTTCTCACCATCGATACACACACTCTCTCTCTCTACACACACACACTCACTCACTCACTCACTCTCACACACACACATAGTCATGACATCACTATGACTGGTCACCGATTATCGGAAGCTCTTAAAACTGTCCTTTTTCCACACATTTCTTGGTAGAAATTCATACAAAAAGGGGCATTTTGATGATGCAGAACTGATATTATAACTCATTTTACAGGGGGAAGGGCTGGATGGGGTGGCTGGAGGCAGGTGTTGTAACTAGAGCCTAAAGCACGGCCTTAGGACAGACCGCAAGACCAGTGCCTCACTGTCCAAATCCCTCCATGAAACACAATAGGGTTGCATTCTCAATCCCTCTTTCCCTTTCTGCTCCCTCTCTCCCATTTGCCTGGCATATCCTAGTGAGGCCGGGGTGTCTCTTAATTACCCAGAGAGGCTCCATTTGTTCCCATCCCAGAGCCAGATGAGTGAAGTCATAACTGGCTGTCCTGCCCCTTCCAGCTCATTATCTCCATCTCTGTAGCAGTCAACTCTTTTCATGTCAATATTTTTTTTCTATAAGGTCTTATAAACCTGCCCTCACGTTCATGCAACTCATTCTCTTGCTTCAGCCTTCATTTACAATGTTACAAATTTTTAATTTTTTTATTTTCCAAGATAACCCATACCTTCTCTTTTCTTAATTTTGATAACTGCAATAGCAGTTACAATCACAATTCTTTCCAAGACTGAGACCATGGATATTTACTGATTGTACTATACATGAACAATTGAGTAATCCACATTAGTGACATTTCCAGTGTTTGCTGGATGAAAAAATGATTGATAAATGAGGTATAATTTCATATTTTTATGTGTCACCTAGACACAAGAGCAAGGCTGCCTTCCTCATCCTCGGTTTAAATATCATGACACCAACCTCTTAAAATGTATCACTTAATAAAAAAAGTATTTCAGTTACAGCATATTTCATCAACATCCGCGTCACCAACCAACACTGGACATTACTACTACTTTTTACAGGGTAACTGCAGCTATGCTGCACTGACTGGAGAAAGTATTGGTTGTCTGGAGCAGAATAACATGTAGCAACAAACCATAAAGGCCTATTATAGAAGTAATATTGTCCAATAAAATATATCCTGTAGATTTCCATAAACTACTAAAAAAAGGGGGCAAAAATCTAAGTGTCTACACACTGGTGGGATCTCATTATTGTGGAGTGGATACTTTATACAAGCTGATTTATGAAACATTACCTATAACCATTGTTTCAGCAAGCCCCACCTTTTTGTTTGTTGGTAAAAAATGTTCTAAGTACATTTAGGTCTTGGTATGAAACTTACTCTGAACAATTTGTAGCAAAGAGTTCAGTTTGTAGAAAGAGAACTGTATGGGAACAGTGAATGTCTTGTGGAATATTCACCGACACAGTTAAAAGTATGATATATCCTTTTAAATCTGTTATGGTGTTGGCATATCACCATTTTTGGTGCCTGTCCCGTCTCCTCCTCTGTCCCTGACCCTGTTCACTTTAGTGGCTGGCAGATTCTCTCCTTTGTGTTTGTGTGTTATCTGTGATATGAAACTAATATCCAGGGACTCACAGTGGAATCCTGCCTGGGCTCTCCGTCCCTTGCGAGTATCTGCATGGAGTAAGTGATACTCAGAAATACTTTGGCTGTTAAAGTCACCACAGCAGTCAGGACAGTCTGACTGTGTCACAAATATACAGGGACACTTTCTGGAATCATTAGAAGTCATGCATGCTGTCACTGCTAATAAGTCCAACAGCAAAGAAATTGCTGAGTCTGATTTTATTTGAAATTTCTAAACATTCTACATACAGTATATGAATAAACAACATTTCAGTGTCTTCTGCTTTAAGGGTAAACTATGCATTGACGACTCAGCTCAGCAGTCCTCCAAGGTCTCTCTGAGTCATTCAAGTCTATAATGTAAGACATACAGAATCTATTCATAGTAACTGCCTTTCATTTGACTAATATGTATTGTTCAACCATATTCCATTTAAAGTCCAAAATACAGATTACAGAACACAAACCTAAAAAGTATCGACTTCTCCTCAGGTCTTTTAATGTTATGCTGTGAATTAGATGACATCACTTGATGTAAATCTGGTTTCAAAAAGCCTTCTTGTAAACATTAAAAAAGAAATGTATACAAATTTTGAATATTTGCATAGATTCTCACCGTTTTGCAATAAAAAAATTTAGTAGGCACCTTTGGCAACAGTAACTGTTTTGAACATCTGGACGCTGCAGTTTTTCTCCATTATTCTTTGCAAAACTATTCAAGCTCTCTCAAATCACTTGGGGACCATGACTCAACAACAATTTTCAAGTATTGCCTCAAATGTTCAATTGGGTGGATTGGGATGTCTCAGACTCAACCACAAAAGGGACATCAACTTTTGACTTTATGTTTGGGCTTGTTCTCTTGCTGGAAAATTAGTCAAAATGTCAAATGAAATCACTTCTACAGCTCCTCTTTCTTTCTCTTTGCCACTTTACCGTAAAACTGGATCTGGTCAAGCGTATTAGCAAGTCTCTTTGGTATCACCCATGTAACCATGTAACTAGAGCACAACAGCCACAAGAGTCTCAGTGGCTTCCCACACCAGTGTCCTGCAAACACAGACAAATTCTATGAGAGAAATGTTTGTATTGCTCGTTAGTCATCATGATCATTTTTTGCCTAGACATTATCCAATTAGTTGTTGTACCATCAGGGAGCATTTTACAGAAACTACACCTTCATTGATCCCTGGTGTGTCATTACTATAATGTGATGAATACTTGTGCAATAACTAAAAAATACTTGGATAAGTATCGTTTTTATTATATATGCATAAAAAGCAGTTGCAGAACACAAAGACTGATAAATACAGCAAGCTGGTCTGCAGCATTGTATGGTAATTTCATTTATCTTACACCTTACAATGTTTCTAATGATTTGCAAATGAATGAACTGTCAATGTTATTTGTTCTAAAAGCTGTTGCTATTGTCCTGCTTTAATGTAACTCAACATAGGCTAAGAAGACTGATCTCTCCTGGTTCTTCTGTAACTAGTGTCCACTGTGTTCTACTCATTCTGCTTGGCTCAACATTAACACACTTTGCTCTCTAGACTAGTTGTCAACTCTCAATCCTAATGCCCTTAATCGTCTTCAGGTGACAAATACCTCTGGAGCAATTTGCCATATTAAAGCTGTGGCTCAGTGGTCTTGCCTTGTTAAGTCTCAATCTCTTCAGCAACACTTGAGTGCCCTTCATTGCACAAGTCAAAACTCCCACATAAGTGTCATTCTAACTCACATGTGATTCTCAATATGTGGTATTACAGTAGCAGAGTTGAGGACAGATTACTGCTGAGAAGATGGTTATGTTATTACCACCCTTCTCAAACACACGTGCACACACTCCTGCACTCACAAAATGATTTATATGCCGCTCACATCTCCTCAGTATGGTATGGAAATTTTGTTTTGATTCTGGATGTGTTGATGACTGGGAGGGTTGCAGTTTCCTGATGCTGCTGTTTTGATATTTTTCTGAGAACAAGAATAACTTTGTTGGAAAGTAGGCAATTAATGCAGTTACCCTTCTCCCGCCTCAGGAAGCCAGTTCTCTTTGAAGCTCTCCGATCCACTGAACATACAGGATATTTACTCTATACAGATTTGCTGGGCTTTGGATGGACCACGTTGAATGAAAACACATCTCAAAGGTTCTTTGCTGCATACCTGCATTTTTGGACAACCTTGAAACTCAACTGGAAATGTTTAGCTTTCCCAGACCCCAAGCTGGAACTGCCTACAGTGATTGGCACGCAGTCCAAAGCCACGCCAAAGGGCAGAGGTTGAACAGACAGATCTTCAAGACAGAAGTGGAAGACTGGTGGGCAGATAAATGCACACCTAATGAAGCAGCACTATATTAGGGGTGTGCTCAGCCACAGACCAGCACAGTAACTCTGCTACCATTTAAAATAATCTGCTACAAAATCCTTCTCCTGTCCTGTCATGTCCTTTCTATTCCCAGACCACAGGAAGATTAATCTTTTCTAGATATTATTATATCTACAAAGTATTTGGAGGATGAATTTTTGGATGATATACTCAGCAGTCTTCTAACCTCATAAAATCGCATCTGCCTCTACTGTAGAAGCAAGCCAAAAGGCTAAACTAGCAAACAATCAGTAGAAACAAAAGATGGGTTTAGGCTGAAATCCAATAAGAGATGTAGTGCAGAGACCAACTGAGACAGAGTAATCAGCTTCAGACTGGGGCAATACTTGTAAGACAGTGTTGTTTTAAGGGCAGAATAGAGTTCGAGCTCCTGAGGTGCTTGTCATTTCAATAATCTTGTTACTTTGATGACAGTTTCAGAATTTTTTTCATACCACCTTCTTTTAAATGGCTCCAGCTTTAAAGAACACAGATGTCAAAGTTTTTGGTGCTATAACTAATTAAGGATGTGACAGCATGAGATATCACACTACTACTACTCCCATTCTCTCACTATTAAGACATGACTCTGCTTGTTTTGTATTAAAGATATTAAACATTTTCTCTCTTTGACTGTTAATGAGGCAGTAAATCAGAGTATGGCAGTAGAGAAATAAGATGAAGAAAGTGTTCTGTGTGTGGTATGTACACAATCAGATAAGCCCTGCTCAATCAGATAGTTTAACTGAGCTGTAAAATAGGCTGATCATATCTGAGACCATTATCCAAGAAGCCAACTGTTGAAATGGTGAGTCTGTGCAGAGCGCTGCTAGTCCACTGCTTTCCAAACGATCCATCTTCAAAGGGCTATATCAGCACCCCATGGTAATCTCAATATGGAGCATTTGGCTGTGTACCATAGCACTAAAGTGGTCATAACTCTTCAAAATAATCACAGGATAAGCAACTTCATGTCACTGATTATCTAAGTTTGCTTGATGCTGAATTTGGCATGAAGATAAAGCCCCTATTTATAAATTGTGGACAAGAGAATACACAGTTAATGTCTGGAAAGCAAATGATTTGGTCTGGAATAATTCAATGCAAAGACATACTGGTAAAATACTCCCTTTAAGGGTCACTTATTAATGCAGTTTAAGCATGCACTTGCAATTAGACATTTGCACAGTAGTTTTACTGTACAATATAAGTGTCTTTAATCTTTATATTCCTAGATTATTTAATTCAGCCAGGACTTGTACTTGTCGTCAAAAACTATATTTTAACATTGAGCTATTGCAATATAATGAGCTTTTCTTTAACCACTGCTCGCCAACATGAAATTACAGAGCTCTTGTTAACCATATAACACTATCACTACTTATTTCACTTCATGATTTCCTTGAAAACTATAATTAAGAAAAAGAAATAATTCATCAGATGTTGAGTGCAACTCTTTTCATATATGGTCATATCCAGTTGGCCAGCTCTTAAGTTCCCTGCTGCCACACTCCTGGCGCTTAGTGAGAAATCAGCTCACCACACATGAATGAAATGCAGCACTGTATCCTAAAACAAACATCAGTCTCTGAAAAGGGCTGAAGTTTTGCCACTTCAACTTTCAAGACTTGCTTTTGTTGGCATTTGATCTGAGAACTGAAACAGAGTAGCATAATTGTGTACACACACACATATACACCAAATCCCCCACTCAAACACCCCCTTCCATTGGTCAGTGCTTTGAAGACAAGATTGCGTTTGACCCAAAACAACCTCTCTAGGACAAGTACAAATAAAAAGCAAAATAAGATAGAAGCCCAGAATGTACTGGTGAAGCTACAGCAATGTTTGATTAGCTGTGAAGGGAAGGAGCAACAGAGAAGCAGTGGAGTGTAACTGCACAAAAATGCAGTTCACCGCACCTTTTAAACAAACATAAATATTTATATCAATTAATAGTCCAGACCAAGGAGCCACAGGTTGTATCTGGATCATATCAACACCAGGTTCCAAAAATGGTTTAACTATAGATAGATTGTAAGTCTTAGAAACAAAATATCTTACTATGGGGGGTTAAGGTGCAAAAAGAAAATTCATTAAGAGGTTAAACTACTACATTCCCTTCATACCACACTGTGCTGTGTGTGAGCTTCTGTTTGCTTAATATCAGGTAGAATGCTCATCAACAGCTGCAGTTGCAGACAGAGTTACTCAGTCAGTCAGTGACACTGCTCAGAAGACCAAGATCCACCCGTTGTCTTTAAAAGTTAACCTTAAACTACAGCTTGCCACAAAACCGACATCCTCTGTTGCTAGTAGTGACACCCTGCTAAACAAACATATCAAGTGGTTTGGATGCACCTCTAGGTATTTTTCCCACTCAGCTATCTATTGCTCTTCTCCCTGTTACAGCATGCAGACTCAGACTGGGTGATACTTAAGCTGCCACCAACCTGCATGTGACACTGCTGCAGCAAGGATTGTGGTCTGTAGTCATATACATGGTTGCACATTGCATACCAGCTGGTATTTGAGTATTCGAAAGGAATCTCAGCCACCACTAAAGACTAAACAACTCACAATAAAAAAAAGATTCACTCTAACTTAAGAATGAAATGACAAAGGCAGAACTATAAGAATTAAAAAAGACCAAATGTACTGTTTCTGTCAGTTGAAATGGTCCCACATAGAAGAAACATGACAATTAGTTAGAAGTGATGAAGTGTCTTACTACGCTAGCAGAATAACTTTCAAGAAAAACTATCATAGTTGAGCCAAACCTAAGCCACTCAAAATGTGTTTTGCCTCCAAAACAGAATTGGCACCAATGTTTATCCTTATAAAATAACTTTTCCTCAGTGTGCAGGAAGAAAGCACATACCACAAAACCTTCAAGGCATTTGAGGCAACTTTCAAGCATCACTCTGACAAAAGACAGGATAATTCAGGGAACTATGTCAGCTGAGGTGCCAAAAGGCTATAGGCCTGCCATAAGAGTCTGCACAATCTATCCCCCCAAGTAAATGTATGAGGACTTGCAATCCCAAGTATCTAAAGATGTGACCAAAAGATGTGGTTGCTGACTTGCAAATCAATTTTCAGATTGCACATCAAGCACAACCTCTGTTGTGGACACTAGCCTTTTTTTTATCCATTTTTATCCAGATCTTTTTATCCAAAATAAAACATATGTGACCCCTGTGTCACACTCGACTTGTTTAAGTTTAAAAATCCCATCACAGCAGCTTGTGAATGTGCAGGGGAGTTCCTCTGCCTAAAGAAATTTTCAAAATAATTGTTTAATCTCTCCAAACAGCCAACATATGATAAGCAGCTGGGTGGCATGTGAAGAAGAGAAAATCTAGATGCTCTGATGCTTTAAACCTGTCAGATCAAATGGGAGAAATATACTGGCTGAATAAAATGTAATTTTACATACTGATTTATAGATACATGTTTTTGTTTGTTTGTTTTGGGGGGTGAGACTTTAAGACTTCACAATGACAGACAGGCACAGTTAAAAATACTGGAATTCGATGTAAAAATAATGACAGACGAACACAAATAGACAAACTTCCCTTACTTTAACACCATTACACACTTGGCAGCATGCTATAATAGTGGGAATACAAGACATGATCGTAAGTATCCCTATAACATCACACATAGACGTTAACATGATTATTATTCTAAGAGAGACAAAGTGAAGACAGACCGCAATGTCTGTTCAGTCGATCAGATTTGTAATCTCTTGCTACTGTTAAGTGAGTGGACTTTTACTATTAGGGGGACCACTCACAGTGTGTATACTGATCCACACGTGCGTCTGACAGACGCACAGAATAGTTAGAAGCGCTGGACATTGATTTAAGTCTCTCCTAAAAATGTCATAAAACTGACGGTCGTGAATTAGTGTTGTGGTTTAAGCAAAATGCTTGACTTCTAACTCGATCAATGATGGATATTGTGCGCTTTAGCCTAAATGGTCCGAACTACAGGCGCCAAACCTGCAGGCTCACCTGTGCCAGGTGTCTCCGGCACGCGGCTCAGCGGTCCGACCTGCCGCAGCTGGAAAGCGGTCCTCACTTCATGACAGCTGTATGAGTCCACGTCGATCACATTCACCGCAAATATGACCGCTGACAAAATCCAAAGGGTTCCGCAAGAGTTCACGCGTGGGCATATTCCTCGGGACATTGCCGCATCTCACACCAGGTATCCTTGTGGATATTCTACTGTAGCTTGACTGCAAACTGTGTGACAGTGTTGAATATAGACGGCACTGGAGTACAATGAGGCGACGATGAGTTTAAACATCTGACAAGCGTTTCCGTCTGATTTTCACATTATTGGTTGGGATGAGTGTGAGCGCCTCACAGTACGCCAGAGGTTCTGGGGTCTTCTCTTGGACAGATGAGAAGTGGTGCGGGCTGAAGCCAGTCTGTCCTGCGCTCAACACTTTGCAGTGGTCGACTGTCTGCATGCCTGTTTCTAAAGCCTTGCGCACACTCCCCTCCCTTTCTGTTTACTTCAGCTAAGTGCCCCAACTGAAAGTCACTACAATATCCCTATAGGGACTTGCACTGTCCGTATCCTTATGACAACATTTTACATCTCTGCAACTAAACAATAGTCAGTAATCATAAAACATCCATACAGTAAGTCAAAGTTTTGCGGGGACTTTTCTTGCCTTTTTTGAAACATTTTCAAATCAACGCTCTTTTGGTAGCAGATATGTAATTAATGAAACTGAGCATTGTTGCGTAAAATTAACTACCATTTGGATTTGGTTGTGTCAGTTCAGTGGGCAAGTTTTTTCTCAAATTTCATGAAAGGAAAGTGTCACTTTTACCATAAATATTATTTTTGCTGGTGTCTCTACACTGAAATGTCAATTTTAAACTCAGCCAGATACTCACAATCACCACGACAAGAAACAGACTAAACTAAAAATGTTGATTCTACTTACTCTGTTTTTTCCCCTCATCAATATTTAAGATTAAGAGTAAACTGATTCTAAGTCAGTTAAGTAAAAGTGGTACTGGGGTGGGCTGTTAAACGTAACACTTCAATTTATTTAGTTTTGAGGATGAACATGGGGATTGTTTAGTTGGAACTTATTCTATTGTATAAGAGACGAATCTCCTGATTAATGCTGCTTTCGATCATACACTTACATGTCATTTGATTTACATTGCTGCCATCTTCTGGCAGAAGTGTTAAATTAAAAAAGTTATTATTATTGTGTTACTTATAGATGGTGTTTGATGTCTTACATTTGATGTTGCAGTGATGTTGAAGTCAAGTTTTTTAACATTGTCTACAGTGGTATCAAGTATTACGGTCTTTGAGAATTAAATATAGACCACAAACTGGGATCATATGAGGTGTGTAAAACATAAGTGTAAGTGTCTTTGCACTAATCTCAGCAGGTTACAAAATAACTTAACTGTGGCTCCATGTTCACATTTTTTATTGTTAAATACTACCATCTACTGGTCATATAGCATACTACAACTGCCAATTTGCCACCACATATGTGGTAGTGTAGTAGGATGGGGTATGTTAATTTTGTTGGTGAAGCTGGTTTGCAGTTTCCATTCCTTATGCTGCTGTCATGCTCTGAAGCAAAGCATAACAAGGGGTAATTAAGTTGCAATGCAGACTATTGAAAACAGGTAAAAGGAAACGATAAAGCCAAGTAGTCAAAGTCAAAATGTCATCCACTGAAAAAGCCTGATCGAATAACTACTTCGCCATGGGACCACCCGTCACGGGACCACCTGTCACTTGGCCACCATAACACCCAAACAGCTGTGCTGTAATGCACAGTGCATTTTTCAGCACTTTATCAGGGCACAGGCAGACATTAGCATTCTGGTCTTCTTCCACTGATTTAGAAACAATAGCAGCCAGGTTTAAGTGCTGGCTTCTTAGGAATAAATGGTAGGTGAGGTCACAAAGTCACACCAGACACTTTGACAACCTACAAAAACAAATAAGGCATTTGGTCACTCACTTTGCACATCCAGTGAAAACTAAGGCTGATGGGTTTAACTGGTGGTGACCACAGTGCCTCAAGAACAGATAGCCTCCACATGGACTGCAGAGGTCTGACATGGATAGAGGTCTAACATTGTTACTGCAGTGGGGAAACATATAACTAGATTATCTGGTTGGGGAAGCTGTAAGTCTTCCAAATGTGACAGAAAAGCCAGTCTCTGTAGAAGAGATCAAAGCTTTCTGAAGATAAGCCTGTAGTAGTTCCGTGTCCTCTTTGGTTACTTCAGAAGCACCATCAGCATTGACTCATCTCACTTGTTTTATGTAGCACCATTTAGAAAAAAACAGAATCAAAAGCTGTTTTGTCTGTGAGTGAGCACATCTTGACTCAACAGCTGGTCAAACGGAAAGCAGTAAACCTACAAAGGGCACTCCATTAAATTATTCTGAGACAAACAGGTCCACCACCTGCTGTATCTTTCACAGCTGATGTGGACTCCTTCAAAGCTCTGAGGGAGGCACTCAACAAAAGCTTTAAAAACATAAAAGTGCTAGAGTTGCAGGCAGTACACCATGCTCTCAGATCTTCATACAATCTTGGAAGGCAAACAGGCTCTTAAATTGTTTTAACACCTCACTAAATTTTATGTACACAAAATCAAGCAAACAATTGTGACTTAATTAATAATTTGCTGCATTATTTTTGTTCTATATATTGTCATCTCATGGCATCTAGAGAATTCCGGTTGGTGCCCTAGTGCCCCCTATTGACCAGTCACTTCTGCACAAACAAATGTGAAATTAAGAAATAAATTATAAAATGTTATTTTAGAAAAAAAAAATCCTTCCTGTTCAACAGCACTGCAAACTGCAAACTGCAAACTGCAAACTGCAAACTGCACAAAAAAAAAAAAAACCCTCTATTGTCATTGCTATCCTCAGATTCAGAGACAAGTGATTTTACAATTTGGGACAAGGTAGTGATCACTTTATTAGATATTGATGCACAGTATGTAATAATTTAATTCAACTGCTTCTGACACAGTCATTTTTGTGATGCTTGTAAAGTCAGTATAGGAGGCTACAACTGTTTTGTGCAACTCTTGAAATCATATAGTCAGTGTAAGGAGAAACTTGTCTGAATGTGTATCTGTACTAGGTACTATTTGTACCTATGGCAGCTCTTTAGCAGTAGCTGTTAGAATAAAAAAATAAATAACAACTTGTAAATAAGATAAAAAAAAAAAAACTGAAAGAAATAACAGAAAACAGAAAAAAAACCTAAACTATATAAAACAGAGAAAAAATGTAACAAATGAAACCACAAAACAGATGAACATCGCAATGCAATATGAGAACCTTACCTCCACAGTTAAGTTAATCTAACGGGGGGAAAAAACACAGGAAAAAAATGCAACAAAACAAAGATAAACAGTGAAATAGAATATGAAAACCTTACCTCTACAGTTGTTGTTAACCTGGAACAAATAAAATCAAGAAAAGTTTGCAACCAATGAAACCATGGTGAAACAAATGAAAAAAACAAACCCAAGAAAAAACTCACAACACGGGAAACCACAAAACCAACAACGATTAACAATAAAATATAATATGAAGCTTACCTCCACAGTTGTTAATCACCTGAGAGAAATGAAACCAAGACAAAAATAAAATAAGACACAGAAAAATAAATCAGGGAACAAATGAATATGAAATGTAACAATCCTAATAAAGATGAACATTGCTAATAAAACATTTTCTAACAATACTAAAACTAGTGACGCTTACCTACTAAATCAGAGTGGCCTCCACAAGGTCCAACAGATGCACTATGGACTGACCTGAACAGAGAAAGAAATACTAAGCAAATCAAAACTTTGCTTAAACAACAAGGGCAGTGATAGTGACCTTTTCCACAGTAACGTAGTTAGGCACAATTAAAATTTCACACAAATGAAAGTTCAACAAGCAAAAAAAAAAAACATGGAACAAAGTCACATGAAACACATTCAGTGTAGGTGGGATAAACATTACCATTCAAACTATATGAAACCATACCACCACAGACACACGAAACAAACATACCAGAGGACTTCTGAAAACACCAAGACAGATGTGCTTTATGTTAAGAAATCACACTACAGATTTTACTTGTGGAAGCCATTTTGGGCTGAAGACTACAGGGGCTTTTTTCACACCCACACCAAATTACAATGGAGATACCAAAATGCTTAAAAATGAGATTCTTAAAAATTGAATACTTAAACTTAATACTGAAATGCTGCTCCACCAGACAAGAAGTCGCTGTAGCAGGAAAGAGACACAACGCACACGTTGCCGTCCCTCTTGTTTTACCCACTACACATCCTGTTGACCAGCTCTTTTATTTATTTTTTTCACTTTTCTTGGACTCACCGGTCTGTTGTTCAGGGAACGAATCTGCGGATGCAACATCTGGAGCACCGCATAGCACCAGGTAACATAAACACCAATTAACCTTGAAAACCAATTAGCAACAGGTGCTGTCAGATTACCTGATGTGCATCTGAAGTCGAGGTCAGTGTGGTGGACACTAAACTTAGCTCTCAACCTTTGGACAATTTACATTCATTTTAACATATCACCTTTACAGTGTCTATATCGCAGGGTTTCTGTCCAGGGCTGAATTGAGGTATTTCTTATTTTTTGTCCATCGACCTTAACTAGTTCTTTGGGTCCATTAAAGCGTGGTTTTATGAGTCATAAAAGGAAAAACACAAGTGGCATTAGCTACTTACAATGGCTTATTTACATTATGTGTCAGCAGGTACATGCAGTACCAGGGCCCCCTGCAGTCTAAGTGGAATGCAGACATTGTTAACTTTATTAAAATACACTGTACTGTTCCTGTTGTGACATGTCAACATGCCTACAATAAAAGGGTCCATTGTAATAGTAGTAGAAATGGATAGAAATGACAGATCTATTTATAACAGGGTCAGTTTGATCCCCACTTTCTGTTTTCCAGATCATGTGGTCTTGAACCTCCACATTAAACCCCTCATGGACTTCAGCTCTGTTACCGCATTGTATGTGAGCATGTTTTCATGGGTAAGTGTGAGGGTTTTATGGTCTTTTTTATATTGTGTATATATATATATATATATATATATATATATATATATATATATATATATATTGTGACTATTTGTTCATTTGGACTCATAGTGACACAATGGGTAAATAGTGTTAGAAGCTGTCCCAGTTTTAACATAATCATTAATGTGATTTACAACAACATAGTCATGATTACAAATGTTTAATTTTGTTCAGGGGAATACATTGCTCCTCTCAAATAGTCAATTTACAGCAGCACTTATATTAACTACATTCTGTCAAAGATTTAGAGGCTACAAAGGACACTTTGATGGTCTGATGATCCTTTGTTGTCAATTAACCACGTGAAAAAGGTAAGACAGTCTTTGTTTTTTCCTTTAAACCACCCATAAATGGTGTCATTCAAGTTTTGGTGAAGTTGGTCAGCAGATGGCGCCAACCACCCTAGTTTTCAGATCTCTTACTTGCAGTCAGCCCCGTGCTTCTTGTGTAGGTGATAGTTATTGCATGAAGCACCATCAAATATAGTTGTTTGACAAAGTCATTAGCAGTTGAATAGGATAACTATTTTTGCCATTTTACTCTGTATGTGTGGAGCCAGAATCATGTTTTTTTTTCTTTGCACACCATATTGATATAGCCAAGTCCTATTTTTATTTGAAATATTCTCCTGTATTCTAAATTTAATGTTAGCATTACATAATCAGTCACCGCTGGGATCCATACAATCATAAAACTTGATAAACACAGTGGTCACAAAAGAACAAAATGTTTCAGATTTTCAGCCATCGTCAGAAACTCATATCCTCAAGTTGACCTTCTACCTTTGACCATATGGCATCATGGACATAACTGCAGTTCCTCTGTTCCAATTAAGCCCATCCAATCCTTTGACTAAGACTACAGAAGGATGAGACAGCAGTAGTCATAGTGGAAGAGCCTTCTTTCTGTGTCTTCATGCTGTGTCTGGATCCAGTAGTTGATAGACAGTCTGTGGGGGCTTTAGCCCATCAGATGTGGCCATATAAACTGTGGATTTAAAGAGCTTACAGGGGGTTAAAACCACAAGATTGGAGACCTCAAGTGCCTGTTTGAGAGATTATGCTCTTCAGTCTCCCATTTTCACCTCTCTGTCTTGGTGGAACAGCAGGAAGTGTGGAGGGTGGTCATTAGAGACATGCCTCAACTTGGCATCTCTAGAGAGAGGAAGTGGCAATAAATGCAACTTGGGAAGCTTGATTAAGTAGAACATTACTTCATGCTGTGTAGCTGACTTTCTAGGAACGTGTATAAGATTTTGGTAAAAAAATATTTTTAAGTAATCTTTAAATCCTGCATTCCTTTAGAGGGTATGTTAGAAGGAAAGTGGTGCATAAATTCACAGTATGTGCATGCATACATGAAACATGGGGTGGTCAGATGTCTGCACAGAACCTTATGCTCCATTTCTCTCGAGAGATGTGAGGAGTGGAAGTAAGTTGTGCTGCATCTTTAATGAGAGTCTGACATCTTCAATGCCACTGTCTCACTATCTACCTGCCAGTGCCATCTTCATCTTCACCTGCATGGCACTCATGAGGAGGAGAGAGAATCTCACTAAGCCTCACAAGAATCTGAATGCCACCCCACACACCTTTTTAGAAGCAGATACCACTTACAGTTGCACCATAGGTGTAGGTGCCAATCCCAGATGACACTCCAACAAATCTTGTAAAACAGCTCTTCCTCTATTTATAATGGCCTATGTCTCCTCAGTGGCATTTAATTGATTGGTATAATGGTTTTTATAGACTCTTCATTAGCCTGTTACAGCAGCGGATCAATACAACATCATTACATGCATGATTGAACCGAGTACCAGGCATCTGCTCCAGGGAACATTGGTCTGTATGTGTAGACAGTCTGTCGTTAATGTTACTGTTCTGCTACATACATGAACAGTAAAAAGTCTATGTTACTTTGTCAGTGTCAAACAACTTATTGGTTGACTGCCTGTTATTGGCTTGTTAGTAGATGTATGACAGAGAGATAATGGAAATATAATGTAATCATAACATTTTATCAGATGTTTTGTGATCAGCCTCAAGTCAAAATATAAATCCTAAATTGAATTATCCTCCTGTAGTTGTTTTCATCAGTTTTGAGAAACATAAACAACACAATAATAATTTAATTTTTAAAACCCATCTATAAAGTGCATATTTTTTTATAGAATATATTTTACTGAAAAGAGCAAAACATGCTTTTAAAATGTTTTCAGGCAAACTTGATGTATTTCTCGTGTTTTCAGTCCTTTGTGTGTCTAGAATAGTGTTTGAACTCAAAAGTTACCAGGATCGTATCTTATTTCACCCTCCATTCTGTCCCTGAGGGAGTGTCCTCCGCTGTTCACAAAACAAAGTACTGCTGTGCACATAGGTGGAAAAATTTGTTTAACCCGTTCACCCCTGAGATTTCCTCACTGTCTGTGTTCATTGAACTCTGATGGGATCTAAACACTTCCTTTGAGATAGCACACATGGACCATGCGCTGAGGTCAGACTGGGGTCTTTGAGTACGTGTGCATGTGTGCATGCGTGAACTCGTCTGGATAGAATGACTTGCTTTGTGCGTGATCAGTTGAGCACGTCCGTCACAATAGGCAGAAAAAGGGGGTGACTACCTTTTGACAGAGCATTTTATCTCAGTGAGATCATGGCAGTTGGCTATTTGTGACACGTGCCATGTTGTTATAAGAGAAGTGTTTGAACCGGGTGCAGAGAAAGCTGTCCTATTTTAACTTTCCTTTCCTCACTTCAAAACAGATGCCTCTTATGATAATCGTATGCAGTCCTGCACAGTAGTTCATATTTAGCCTGCTGAACTCACCACTACGCTTTTGTGCTTTTTGGCTCCCTCCCTCCCCTTTGCTTTATATTTTTTAACAACCCCATTATCCCCTTCTCTCCTCTAAAATGACCACCACATGCTTGTAAAAACTGATTTTAGTGCCTCTGACCTCCTACTCCACCACCCTTTTTTTCTCCCCTGCAAAGTGCGAGACAGATTCAGGGGTAGAGGGAGGGGGGGGGTGAGGGGTGGAAAGGCGGGGGTTAAGAGAAATGGAGGGAAGGGTTGATGAAAACAACAGATCTCTGCTCCCTAATCCTTTTGTGTCGACAGTGTTAATCCATCCGAGCGAACCCAGCCCCTTCGCCTCACCCACGCTGCTCACCCTCCCTCAACCCCTGCTTCTGCACCATATACCAGGAGCTCCTACCACATAAACAACCGACAGCATTACCGACACCAATACTCATCCCCCAGACAGTCAATCAGAAGTACACAGTAGCCGCAGTAGCCCCCTGACAAACATGCAACTCTGTCTCAACTCTGTTCCTTCCTTTATTCTGTTCATCTTTGTGACCACTGGGAACAAGTCTGTGTACTGGACTGCTTATTTTGTTTGTCTATGCAAACACATTTTAATCTTGCATCAGCATGTCAGTGTGTGCGTATTGAAGATAGCAAAGTGTTGTTTTCCCTTTTTGGGTCTTTTCACTTTCACGCATTTGCTCCTCTTGTCTTGTTCTGCTTTGTTTTGGCTACTGCACATGTAACGAATGCACTTGAGAGAAACATGGTGTATTCGCTGCAAGTGTTTTTGTGTCGTGGTCTTGTTTACGAGCTGTAAGAGAGAGGAGATGGGGGGGGGGGTGTCAGGGAGGGGGAGCGCAGCGGTTGCTGGGGGAAGAGGAGGCTGTGTCTAATGAGGTCACACCCTGGCAGCCCATTGACTCCTCCCACTCGACTGCCCCCACCCTCCCCATCTCTCCACTTAGACCCCTCTGAGTGTGCCCACCCACTCAACCCCCCTTCACCCTCTGACAGAGAGAGCTCTCCTTGGTGCTGAAAGCAGAAAAACATGCTCAGGCTCCGGTTACAGTGCATGCCGTAAAGGGAAGGCAAGACGAGACACACGAGACAAAACATAAAATGACAAACTGGGAAGAGACCGGGCTGTGATTGTTTATGAAGATGAGTTGAGAGGCACACAGCAAGAGAAACAGCAATCCAGGAAAAGGAAAGAGAGCGAGGGAGAGAGAGGATGACGCTGTAGTGGAAGGTGGCCACAGTAGGCAGTGGGCGTGTTCTTCTTGTTGTGATCTATAGTTGGGAAGCCCGGTGTCATCTGCTTAAGCACAGACTGACTAAACCGACCTGTGTGGCTGAGCAGGACAGAGGGAGCCAGCAGGGAATGCCATACCTGGAAACACACACCGCTCTGCTCTACCGTGAACTCAACCTTCAGGGTGCTGTGAATGAAGATTTCTTTTACTTGTGCGGCAAAGAGAAATTTTCTGCACTTGGACATATTAAAGCAGAAGGAAAGACACTCTGGGAAAGAAGCATTAGAAAGACAGTGAGCCTTGGCTCTGCAACTACAAAGGGAGTTTGATATGTGAGTGTGTGAGTGCGTGAGTGTGTTAGTGTCATGCTTGCGGTTGCGGGTGCGGTCTGTTGCTACGCTGTGTCTTCCTTTCATCTTTAGAATGTGCAGATGTGTGGAGCAGTGAAGACAGCAGCTGGTTTGGAGTTTGACAACATCTGGACTGGAGGGGTTGCATCTCCCTTTTCTGACCAGGGGAGGGAGCATTGGGCTGGGCATCCAATGGCCCTGCTCCCCTCTAGCACCAGCCTCACCCTAGGTCACAGGGACTCCTTCTAGCAAGCCAATCAGTTGGACCATACAATGGATGGGAGTCTATGTGGATTTAAGTGGAATAGTGCACTGGTGCTCCAGCATAGGTCAGAGTTCACTTGTGTGCACTGGACTCATCAGGGGAACACAGAAGACACGTTGGGCCACAAACCAGCAGGGACACAGCCCCGTTGTAAGTATGCATCATAACACTTGCTTACACACAATGACCCACAAACATACAAAAAAAAAAAAGCTGATACTCTGCACATCACAATGTTGACTATAATAAAATCACACAAGCGGAGCTGTGGCACCTGTGTTGCACCTGTGTGTGTGTGCCTGGGTTTACAAGTTAACCTTTACTTTGGTCCACTCCACTGCACTGACGTGTGTGTTGCATGCATGAGCGCCCACACTTGTCATCACCAGACTATTGGCCTTGCAATCTTTTTGACATTGTGTCTCAAGAATATCCATGCTGCCCTTCTCCTGTCACATGGTCGCTTGGAAACAGTAACAGTGTGCCACTTCCATTCACTTTTCAAGCAAAGCGCATCCTTGTTTTCCAACTGTTGCAGCCCATGTCAACTGGGGCAAATGGAGACTGAGACTGAAAAAAAAACAACAGAAAATGCATCAAGTGAGAGGAAAGAGCAATAAAAAGGAAGCACAAATGGGGAATATTGGTTGGTGAATTGACAGATTTTATAGAAATGAAGAAATAATGATAGCATTTTGCACTGATGAGTTACAGGAGGACAATCCATTGTGAAAGGCTTGGTTGGTAAAAACAGTGTGATAAACAAGCTGATTCTAGTGCAGAGTGCTGCTGCAGGCTTACAGGGATTAGGCAGGCGAGCTTAATTCAGCTCAAACACTGTTTGAACTGTGCCATTCCTTGCTGCACCCTTAACACATCAAACTGGTGCACCTCATTTCTCCTGAACAAGATTCATTTCCTTTGTACGGCTTCAGATCTCTGATGGTGGTTGTGCATTGGTGATAAGACCCGATAATCAAGAAAAGGAAGAAAAAATCTCTTACAACACTTGACACCAGGATTTATGTGCCCTAGTTTGAGCTCTTCCTTGAGATGGTGAATCTGTCTGTTGGCCTTTATCAGTCCTCTCTGTGAGCTTGTAAAAAAATGTATGCTACAAATGGTTATGGGTGCGCTGTAGGGAGTGGAAGTGGCAGATAAACTCATTGACCTCTGCTTCATGCTGGACTCATTGATAGACAGACATGAGGTAAAGGGATGCTGATGATGGCCAGACAATGGCCGCTCTCTCTCTTGCCCTGCAATCTCCATCTGGCTGCCCTCCAAGCCCTCCCCTTGCTGCCCTTGCCTGCCTACACTCATACATACACACACAAACATCCATACAGTTATTACAAACCCCCTCCCCCCTCCCTACACACACTCACACTCAGTGCTTCTCTCACACATAAACAAGCATGAGTCTTAGGCTGATCTGAAAACATTGACCTACATAAATGCATTCACTGTTTTCTTCTCTTCCTCCACTGACTCCATCCAAATTCACATTTTTCTGTTCCACATTGTTTATTCCATGTACTATGCAGTTACACAGCGATTCAGGCAAGTGCATAGGATACATGCATGTGTACTGAAAAGCATTATCTCCTTGCTGGGTTTTGGTGACTAAAGTGACTGAAAACAATGGTGTTTTTAACTGTTTCTCATTTAGAAGAAGTGAATCATAGAATGGTTGCCCCACTGTAGCATTTCCTTTCATTAAAGACGCTTCTCCTCAAAGCAACATCAGTGCTCTTTCGCATGACAGTGACGTTGTCTGTAAAAGTCTTTTGATTTTTACAAAATTAAAGGCAGCAAGGAGCACTCGAACTCAAAAAGAGATTATTTTTAGATCTAAAACATAAGATGATTGTGATATCTGTATATGCAAAACCATGCACCGTCTAGTAAAATTGGTTCATTTCATCTGTGCAGTTTGTCCCAGGAGTACTATATTTTCACATCTGAGCCCAACACATATTACAACTGCAGAGAAGATGAAAGCCCCGTTTCAGTTTTATACAGACACTCTCACTTAAAGCCAGTAGCTTCAGCCAGAAAATGTGCAAATACAACTGAGAAAACGAGCAGCCACTACAGATCCACAGCCAAGAAGAAAACCGAAACACTGAAACTGAAGGGGTATGAGCAAATGCAGCTAAATAGTGTTCCTCTAGATTGTTTGTATATGTACATGTGCATGTGAGCTTTTGTTTATGGATTTGTGCGTATGTGTCTGTGCGCACTGAACGATGCAGAAAGATGTTGCAACCCTCCAGGGAGAATGCTTACTCTTGCGGACACAGGCCTGATGCAAGCCTCAACGCTAACGTCAGCTTTCCATAGGCCGTGAACTCTACTGCAACAGTTAGAAACCTCAGAAAGCAACAGGAACATCACACAAACTAAATATGTGACAGTAATGCAGTGCTGATGCAATCTTGCTTTATCGATTTTCCTCTCACCAAGCCTGACCTTGAAAAATAAAGGGTGAAGGAATGATTACTGACACAACTCATATTCACATATATTGGTAGTCCATATTATTAAAAGTATTTTGTGTGTATGTGTGTATTTTTAGCTAAATAATTATGACTAATATTTCCCATATTTCTCATCAGAATGCTGTGGAAATACTTGAAGAATGATGAGCTCCAAAGAGGAGGAAACTCTCCGTTTTTTCCAGTATGTTGAGGAGAATGGGCTAAGAGCCTACAACGGCCTGGTAGCTCAGAACTTGGACCACGCCAGGAATGAGAAAAATAGGGCATTCCTGCAGGAAAAAAACGACAAGAAGAGAAAACAGGAGGAAGCCATAAGGAGGTAAAAAAATCTCATAATATATACATTAATCTGGTTTGGATGGCTAGGATAGTGGTGGACTTGCCATCAATTTATGATGTAGACTCATTCAGTCTCACTGCAGCACATGAATGGGATTGTGCTCTGTAAATGCAACGATCTCGTCGGGTTCACTTCAGGAAGAGGTTGTAAGGAATTGGGACAAGTGGCCAGAGGGTCCCTGTGGCAATGGCAGGTTGCCATATTTTGGAGTTTGCCAGTGTGGACTGGTGCACCCTATGATCTGTAGAGGATAATTAATTTTTCACTTTTAGACTTATTTAGGACTTGTCCTTGCATGGAGGTCGTTGCTGCTCCATTTTTGAGATGGAGAGCTTTTAGAATTAAATAGAAGGAGGGGTTGGCTGTGACGGAGGGTGGGAATGAGACTACTTGTCATATTGTGCTGTTTCAAGTACATTTAGGTATCCTGTTTGCTAGAGGAAAAATTCTACAGCTGAGTAAAAAGTTGTATCACTATCAAAAAGTCACGTGCTGCTGTAACCTATTTTGTATGTTGTGATGAGAAAGCAGTTCTGGCAGTGCCAATGTGTGGCATCCCGAAATGAATAAAAACGAATAAGAGACACGCACTCGCAACGTGAGTAACACGTGGCTACGGCGTGCTTGTGTTGTCGGGTAGAATGGTAAGCACAGTCACCCAGCCTTTGAGGGCGGCAACAGGAGCACATAATGTGTTAGTGTGACGTCACAGACACGTGAGCTGCCTTGTTCCTCGAAAATGTCTGAGAATGATTTTTGTATTTATTCATTTGTAAGTGTTACATTTGTAACACTTACTGAATGTTGCTTCATTTGAAATAGCAACCATACTATCTTTTGCTGACTTCAATCAAGTGGATGTATGTTCTTTAATAAGAACAGCACATCAGTTCTTAGTGAATTATTTTTTATTCACTTTGATAGTCAAAAAAGTACTCTAATGATGCAACAGGCTCACTAAACAACACCTTACAGTAAAAGGTGTTAGGGGAAAAGTTGACCATCATTCATTTGTTCATTTGACTGTCATAGTACAAGGTATTTTAGAATCTGCTGGGAGTTTTAGCTGTGCATCAGATGATTGATGTGCTTTTCGGGGCTGAGCATTTATATGTGACCAGATGTGATTCCTCTTAACCGATTTATTCTGTGACACTTTGGTCTCTGACACGTTTCTGTCAAAAGGTCATACGATCCAGAAGAAACTGTTTTTGTGCTGCCATTGTGTTTGTCAGTTTCCATACTGTGCATCAAATATGAGTCAGAGTTCAGCTTCATACCTCACCATGTCATGAGGATTGTTAAGTTACAAAAACACTCGCTTTTTCATACTCGTCAGCAACATTTCCCCACTTCTATTGTTATTAGCAGCCTGATGAACAGTAACTTGGTGAATGGGACCAGGCGAAGCCTGGAGGAAAGTGGCATGTACTGTCCTGCTATCCTTCTCTCTCAGCTGTTGCCAAAGCTAAAATATTAATACACAGTCACTGGAGAAAGAATCTAAAAAATAACTGGATTTTTCATGAGGCCTTATAAGTAGGTCAATGAGACGACCCATTTTTACAGTAACTGACTGAGAGTGAGACATAGTTTGAGGATTTGTGTGTATATTCGCATCTGCATGTGCATGTGCCAGTACATGTATGCTTTTGTACGTGTACATACATGCACATGAACAAGAAAAGAATAGAGTATATTAATGTGTGAGGAAGGCAAAGCCAGAACAAATGGTCTGTATGACTGTGTGAGTGAGGAAGAGCTCGTTGGAGCAAATGTATTTAAGAGAGGGGGGAAAAAGAGAGAAAAAAACCTGTTAGAGAGAGATTAAGTGTGAGCTCAGTTGCGGGAGATGTGTTCTGCCTGGTGACAGCTGGAGCAGCCATAGGCCAATCAGATCACTACGTTAGGTTTGAGTGAGGCGGGCCTTCCTGCCTGCTGCTATTCCACTCTGGGTTTCTTTTATTGTATTTCATCAGAAGAAGTTACTCACACAGCCAAACACACACACACACACACAAATTTACTGAATCGTGCAAGAGCACTGAGGAACACAAACATGCCACGCACACTAACATCCACACACACTTAAATTTACTTACATTTACATAGGCATGCAAATTTTAAACGGCCGTTTTCTACTCTCTTCACCCTTTGTGTTTACATGCACACATTCACATCTTAGTCTCTTTTTTTTGTCTGGATTGAATGTGGTGTTTTGTTGTTGTGTTTTTGTTGTGTTTTTGTTTTGTTTTGTTTTGTTTTTTTTCTTGTCACATGGTGTCACAGTGAGAGAACCAGAGCTGCCCGACGACAAGTCAACTCCAACTGGTCCAAGTGCACCTGTGGTCTGTCCTCTAGCCAATCACTGGGCAAATATCCTATAAATAACCCAGTCACCACTACTCCAGTCACACCCACCCACCCACACACACACACACACTCACAATGCATGTGTATGGGTGTGCATGCACACAATTACAGCAGATGCACACCCAAAATATATGAGAGGGATAGACTTTTAATATGACACCTGTGGCCGAGTGTTGTCAATGAGGCTTTCTCTCTGTTTTCAGTCAGAGATTTTAGCATTTATATGAATGATTAATATATTTATACTAGCCAAAAACATTATATATTACTGCCTTGCTTTTGCAGACTGTGCATTACTAGCATCTCAGCATGTGATTTGCTATTTCTCTCAATTATCACCAGCTATGTGGCTCTACAGGTGCAACCACCGTTTGCCTGTAAAACCTCAGCCTTCTGTAAACAAAATGTAATGCGGGTTGCACACGTGCACTTATTATTGTTGTGTGGCCATAGCTGGTTTTGTGTCTGGTTTCTATGGGTACCCTGTTGCTAGGCAAAGTTAAGCCCCTGACCAATGAACCCACCCCACCAAGCACCTTCTGTTCAGCAGCTGGCCAGGAAGGAGTCAGAGTCAGCAAAGTCCCACACTGAGGGGTCTTGCACACATACACACACACACACACACACACACACAAACAATCACACAAGATAGAGATTTGTGAAACCACACGTGCAAATTCATCCCTTTGTTTAAACATTCAAATCTCTGACATTAGCTTAATTGTGTCTCTGATAGGAGAGTAAATAAATAAATTAACTGCTGAGATCAAACGTTCATACATGGAAAATTTATCATGTCTTTTGTACAAACCATTTCCCTAAACACTGTCAGATCTTGAGCTCATTTACTCTGCGTACACACACACACAAACAGACCTCCTTTCCCCTATTACCACACTACACTCAGACATCATTAACGCTCCATTCAGGCCAATCATCCATTTATAGGGATTGATTGTGTACAAGCTAGGGGACTACCATGGTGTCATTCTGTGTGTGGTTGTGATGTCGGTCATATTCAGGGTTAAACTCAAATCAATGCATTGCCCTGACGGAGACCTTGTTTTCACTGCTACACATCTGTTAATCATAACTTAGCTTTGTTAACTTATGAACTTCACATTTCTCCTTACTTCATGTATTTTCTCTCCTTTTGACTCTAATTTAATGTAATATTTATATACCGTTTTTGCTTTTTTTCATTTATAGTTATGTTTATTGCTGTGTTTTTTTACACTCTGCCCTCTTTTATTTTTATGTTTTAGGACAGGTGAAGACATAGCAACTGAAGGCAAGCACTTACGTATGGGCTCTATTACAATGCCAGACCCCCAAGAACGCATGCCCATGCCCCATCCGCATGCCCTTGCCTGTGGGCAAGGCTTCTCCGTACGCTCCCAGTCCCTCCACTCTGTCGGTGGTGGGAACAGTGGGGGTGGAGGAGAGGAGGAAGTGGGAAGCCCAACCTCCAGGAAGCAGCCTCCACCCAAGCCCAGGAGGGACCCTGCCACCAAACTGAGCATGTCGTCTGAGGCAGTGGACCACAGCGCCATGTCCACCTGCCGCGGGGAGAGATGTGATGGTGAGCCATGGTGGCACTTCACACCAAACTGCTGCACTATATATAGCAGCTCTCTGCTGTGCCCTCCTCAACACTATTTCTCTTACAGTGACATGACATCTAGCTATTCACTGCATACTTCAGTAAAGTGCTATAGTGACATATTGATATAGGAATAATAATAAGCTATAAGTACAATGGTTAAAACATGGCTGCACTAGGCAACAATACAGGTCTACCCACTCACAGTTCAATGAATTACATTAGAAGTAATGCTTAGAAGAATTTCAGCACATGTACAGTACCTCTGTGGTGCCAGTGTACATGCAGTTAATTCCAAAGCATTTTAGGATGACATCATCTATAGTAGTAACAGATACATATCAGTTATCACTAAGCAGCTACTAAAAGTGTTAGCTCTAGTAGCTTCTTCCCTGCAAATAGATCACACCACTGTGTCTATAACCTTGTTATGGACACAGCTCTTATTTCAACAAAGCACATTAGCAATAAAAACCAAACAATTTCTCTTCCAGTTAAAGCTGGAATGGTCAAAATGTAGAGATGCATAGCACAAGATCTACAAGGTGCACTGTGTAGCATCTGTGTAGTCACGTTTCTGAAACACAATATGCCTGTTTGGCTATTGATGAAAAACAGAACAAAATTAGTAGCATTAGTACATCAGTTCTGTGTGAGAAATACTTTGAAGGATGGTGCAAGCATTCATTTATGAAAAGGTATGTTTCCCTTACAAAGCCACACATATAACAACTACTGTAGTGAATACACAATATGCACTTCTGCCTCATACAAAACCATCACAGCAGATGTGTTGAACATATAGTTATAAGCACTGCATAACAATAATAATGGTTTTATGATAAAAGTCAGTGTGGTGTGGTAGATGGCTGTTAGAGCGGAGAGATTTAGAGGTTGCAGGAGGCTTTGACTACAGTTCAGTTTGGATGCTTTGCTGCCAACGTGATGTTTAGGGAGTCGCCCAGCCTGGCTCAGATTGGTGGGGATCTCTCTGTGTGCACACAGATCTTCCTGGGCACCACGGCAACCATCCCACAGAAACAAGACCCCCTGCAGCCCAGCCAATCACAGCATCACTGAACAGCTCCGACCAATGGAGCTCCAGAGATGCTGAAGTCTGAGGCTGCATAGCGAATCAGAGTGAGAGTGTGGGGGTGTCCCTGGCTGAGGGGAGGGTTGCGTGCTCTGTAGCTGGCGCTGTAGCGGGAAGAGGAGGAGCTTGTCAAAGTAGAATTCATTCAGGAGGAGCGATTGACCTAGATTTGTTTTCCCCAGGAGGGAAGGGAGGGAGAGGGGGTTGCGGGTAAACACATCCGCTACAGGGGGAGGGGAGAGGAAGGAGCAATAGAGAGAGAAGAGAAGGGACAGGGACAGGGAGCAAGAGATGTTTGGAGGGATGAACTCATCATCTGTGCTGAAACATATCTCAGCATCCACCATGCAAACCTGTTAGTGTAGCAGTGTATTTGGCAGTTGTGGAAAGGAAGCATAGGTACGCTATGATGTGCACATTACCATATATTCATACATGCATGTATGAAGATATCAACACAATAAAAGAAAGAGAGAGTGAGAGAGTAAACAAGAATCAGTCCAATTAAACACATATCACGAACACATCTGGGTTGAACCAAATCTTCCATTAACACCCTATTAATTAGTGGTAATGACAAGAAAATACAGAAAAAAAAACAGTTTGATCCTCAGTTGAAATTAGAATTGTTGAATTCCAGATCAGTCTGGATAAATACATGGAGAAAGACTATCTGTATATATATATATATATATATATCTGTCTTATTTTCGGCAACGTAGTCTATAAAGCCACACAGACAGACATGACAGAAAAAAGAAGGGCAAACACCTACACAGTTAGACTTCATTTTCTGGAAAGACTTCATAAGTTGTGAGACTGTGTGGTATAAAATGTGTACGTTCTCATCCACATTCCTTCTCTGAATGTGTAGGCATGTGCAGTGTTTGTGTGTGTGCGTGTTTGTGTGTGTGTGTGTGCCGCGCATGCACAGTGATGGTGGTGAGTCATAAAGTTACGGGAAGTATGTGTGTGCTCCTGGGCCATCTGGCATCTGAATTATTAAAGGTATAAAATCTGCAGTTTGAAGATTTCAGACATGGTCCTGCTCTTAACTACACTTATCTCCTGCTGCCTTTTAGGGAAAGGGACACTCCTATCCAAACATCTTTGCATCTGACCTAGAAATACACTGTGAACAACTCAGTAGTATAGATCACTGTCTACCGTGAAGAAAGTAGCATCAGCATCGTACTGTACTGTAGTATTTACTCAACATTGTACCAAAGCCTCTCTGCACCACATGTAAAGAGATTCACACTGCAATGCTACGTCATCACTATCAGAACGAAGCTCCACAGTGTGTGACCCAGATACTGTACTCACATACTGCTCCACTGCCATATATGTGACCTAGAAACATGCATACACCTCAACTATTCCCACATATGACTCTAGATATTGCTCTCATCTATACACATTGACCCACATTTGACCCACAGACCAGGAAGAGGCTTTAAATTAATATTAATAATTCAGTTTATGATTAATTATAAATTATTTTCAAAGTACACTTTTGTTAAACCCACTGTTGCAATAATCAACAAATAATTAAATCAGAAAATACGTAATAAACAATATCCTTGCATATTATCAGTTAGTGTTGAAAGTAGTGTGAAAGTGATATTCTCCACTGGATTTGTGTTGTGCAGCTCAAGGATGCAGTGAGGACTGTAGGAGGGTGCCGCCGCCCAAACCCAAGAGGAATCCCAACACACAACTGAGTGTTTCCTTTGATGAGTCCTACATCAAGAGTCATGGGGGCAATGGAATTTGCCCCTCCAAACCCCTCCACCATGTCACCTCCCCCTGTGAACGCAACCCCTCACCTCCACAGAGCGATGAGAGCCCTACAGATGACTGTGAGGACGAACCTGTCTACATAGAGATGGGTGGGATTGATGTCGGAGCACGAGAGCCCCTGAAGAGTGAGGACGAGGAGCCAGGAGAGTCTGTGTATGAGGAAATGAAGTACCCAGCTCTGGATGATATGGAGTACCGCACTGACCCTGTGGGATGCCGTTCTGCATGCCCCACCCCAGCCCCCTACGACCCTGAGCCTCTCAGTCGCTGCTCCACACCTCGAAACATTCCCCTGTGTGATATCCCTGCACCCTTTCCCAATTTACTCACCCATCGCCCTCCACTGTTGGTGTTCCCACCAGCACCAGCCCAGTGTTCGCCCAACTCAGACGAATCTCCCCTCACCCCCCTTGATGTAACCAAATTGCCAATGCTGGAGAACCAGTCCTACAGCAAATCCCCAACATCCTCCACTGAGCCATCTTCCTCTGCACACATTCGCAGGGAACTCACCGCCACCCCAACCCTCACCATTTCTGGGCGCTCTTCTGCACCTCCTCTACCTTGTACCCTCTACAAATCCTCCTCCTCTTCCTCCTATCAACGCAGTCACTCTGCATGCCCATCGCCCGTCAGCATGGGCCGCTGTCTCACCCCCCTAAGCCTCATGCGTACACCACCTTTTGACGCTACAATGCCATTCCCGGGGGGTCTGCCACGGAGCGCTTCCGCCACTCCTCATGGTAAAGGCTCACCACCTCAAGATGGAGTGGGTCGACTTCACGGCTCTATGCAGAATGTGTCAACAGGGCGTTCACGGACACCCACCAGCCCACTTGACGAACTTACTAACCTGTTCACCACAGGCAGGAACATGTTGAAGAAAAACACCAGTGGCAGAAAGTCGAAAGAGCCTGGAGAAAGTAAGTCATTCTACACATTTGTTGTAAAGCAAAGGGCGTAAACACGTGTCCTCATCTTTTCTTATATCCAGATTCCTGAAAAGTGTAACAGGTCATTTCCCTTATAGATATAAATATATATTTTACATAAATTGCCCTCTGTGTATAATATTAATTTCATTATAGTGACTTAGTTCAGAAAGTTAACAAGAACAACACTATAAAGGAGCTGCGAAGCAAACTGGACAAACAAAGGGCAGGGATGGGATAACATCTCAAAGTGTCTGTTGATGACACAGAAGATGTCTAACTGCTCTGACACAGTCTCCAGTTCACTTATCCCCATTTTAGTTATCAATTTTAACACTGGTAAATTTGGAGGACGTGCAGAGCATGTATCACTTTTAGAGCACCATGTTTATAGTGATTTCAGTAACCTCCCATCTAGGCATTTAATCTAGGAGCCGCAAGCCAAGTCTGATACAGATCGTATGATTTAATCTGACGGGATTAGAGACTAAAGCAAACAGCAGGTCCCTCAAACCTACTCATGGCATTAAGCTATCAGGCAGTATTACTTTTAAATATGTAAATATCGTGTTTAAATACAGATAGCCACGGCACACTGGAGAGACTGCCAAAATCAACACAACTGTGAAGTAAAATATTATCTGCTCATAATGGTAGAAGGTGCATAAATTGCTTAAGAGATTACAGAAACAGATCTAAAAGTTAATCACATATGCTCATATGGTGGATTCGGTGCCAGCTGTATTAACCAGCAGTCAGTCACAAATTAACATTCTCGATAATACAACCATTATTTCTGTGTTAAAATAAGCTTGAATATTTTGAAATCTAATGTACTTAATGTAAATGAATAAAAATTGATAACTGCAAGCACTTAATAAAATTAAATAAGTAATAGAGTGCTTCATAGATGCATGAAAGATAGTATGGTTGATCTAGAGGCATGTCATGCATTATTATATGGCTCTAATAAATTCATATAGAATATCAAATGATGTTGCGTAAGGTTTGGCATGAAATTTAACCCTTTAGTCGAAATATAACTCCAATGATACAGGTTGAGTCTGAAAGAATTTTAACAATGAAAAGAAATTTCTTCAAATGCACTTTAGCACATGACTATACCAACTAAGAACTAGAGCTGAGAGTCCACACATCCATCCTCATTCAACACTCGTAGCAACTACAACATAGCAACAGTGAAAGGAGGAGAAAACCCCCATTTCTTATTTGCAGATTCCCTCCCTATGGGTAAGGCAGCCAATCACAGCTCAGAGCATGTCGGTCGACAACAGAGCAGTTAGATCCTGATGGGGATTGCTATGGCTCTGAACTCAAATCTACACCTGATCAGAGGATTTCAGATTCTCTTTTCTGTTCAATCAGCATATACTCCACTCATGATTAAGCCAATCAGGAAGCAGCACAGCTGTTTAGATGGAGATGGTGGAAGCTGAGACCATTTACTATTTCTTACTATTTTCACTTTACTGAAAAAAATACATACATACACTTAGTGAAAGTGATTTCCATGCATTGTCTTAATCATATTTGATTGATTACTACCTTGGTACATTAAGGGATTAGTGACTAGAGACGTTTTACTAATGAGACCTTTGACAGTATTTAGTTTTCTAGTTCTGTATACATCAAGAGCAGGACACGCCGCCAGGACATTTTAAATAATTTATTAGTTAATTAGTTAAAACACTTACAGGTTGTATGAGTTGCTCTTTGACACACAGTGTAATAAACACAGACCTAACGTAATGAATGAAGGGTTTTTTTCTCCTTCTGAAGCATTAGAGGCAGCAACAGCTAGCGTGACCCACTTACCAGCTGGTTTATCACCATGCTCACACACACACATACACATACATATGCACATACAGCTGCACACACTGGTAAGCCATATATGACTCATGTGGGCATCACAGAGGATGGTTGCGCATGGTGCTGTATAGTGAAGCCCATATAGAAACCATATAGAGGCACATCCCATGGAAATCAATCATGCACATACTTATTTACTTATGCAGCTTAGACTTTTGATGTCTTTATTGATGATTCAATCAGTGACATACATATGGTTTTCTTCTCGTATTTGCTATGTACTCAAGCTGGAGTATTGTGCTGTATGAATACATGCTAAAAACAAGCCCACAATGCAACCGTGCTTTAGGAGATGTCAACAAAAAGACAGCTATAGGCAGTGGTTAATGCTTTAATACTTGTAATCATGATGACTTATGAATATACTAATTACAAACATACAAATTACTAGTGACAAAATAAAATATAAAGTATGGGTGTAATTAAATCTAAAAAAAGCACAGTGTGATGACCACAATCCACATGTGAGCTCATATATTCGCTCCTCTAGTTCCAGTGTCTTACTGCAGTGAGTACTGAGTGACACCTAGAGGATATTTGGTGGTATTACAGAAAGTTTTTTTACATATACAATTGACAGTTTGTATTAAAACTCTTTTTTCTTCCTTTTTGTACCATATAGGAATGAATTCAGTTACTTGAGTTTCATTTGACTGGAGCATTCTAAGGTCATTTGAAAATCTTTTTATTTTATTTTTTTATTTTTTTTTACAGCTGAGTCCAAAAGCAAGTCTCATGGTGAGTCCAAGCGTGAAGGCAAGGAACGCCACAGCCACAGCCACAGTCACAGTCACAGCAAGGAGTCCAAGCGAGACTCCAAGGAGCGCCACAGCAAAGAGTCTTCTCACCGGAGAGACAGAGACAAAGACAGAGACAAAGACAAAGACAGAGACAAAGACAGAGACAGAGACAGAGACAGAGACAGAGACAGAGATAAAGACAGAGAGAGAGAAAGAGGGAGCAGCAATCTAGAGCACAGGCGCAATAGTAAAGACCGCACATATAGTGTAGAAGCACCACCTGTTCGCAGGGATAGCAGAGACCAGGGCTACAGCAGTGTGGAGCCCATTCCTGTGAGACGGGACTCCAAAGACAGAAGCTCCTTAGAACCCATGTCTATGATTAGAAGAGACTCCAAAGACAGAGGGATCAGCAATGGCGACCTGATGCCACGGAGAGACAGTAAAGATCGGAGTGGGGGACATGGAACGGAGCCACTGCTGAGACAGGACAGCAAAGACAGAGAGAGACTGCTAGATCAGCCCCCCGAACTGTTACCAAGACAAGACAGCAGGGAAAGGGCAAGAAACGGAGTAGACTCCAGACATGAAAGCAGAGAGAGACTGCTAGATCAGCCACCTGAGCTATTACCTCGACAGGAAAGCAAAGACAGAGCCAGGAATGGTGTGGACTCAAAGCATGAAAGCAGAGACCGGCAACATGAGCTTTTACGACAAGAAAGCAAAGACAGAGCTAGAACTGGAGCAGAATATGGCAAAGACCATTGGCCTGATTTGTTACCTAGACAGGATAGCAAAGAGAGAGTACGGAATGACATGGAACATAGGCATGAAGGTAGAATAGACCAACCACCTGAGATCCTGCCCCGACAAGAAACCTCCAGAGGCAGCAACAGCAAAGACAGAGTTAGCTACACCTCTGAATTCAAACATGAAGGCAGAGAGCGGAGCTTCCACAATGGAGATCTTCCACCTCCTCTTCTACCCAGGCAGGACAGTAAAGATTTGAGCAAAACTGGCCTTGAGGTGAGACGGGACAGCAAAGACAGAAGTCTGAACGGTTCAGAGCTGCATCACTATGATGTTAAGAACACCAAGAGCCCCTGTGCAATGGAGTACAGGTGTGATAACAAAGAGAGAGGACACAGATCAGATGGCACACCCCGACGAGATAACAGAGGTAATTACAGCATGGACCAATCAAAAGCACAAGAGAGGAATGGTAGCACAATGTCAGGGCAGCACTCATCCACAGCGACACCTACTCACCACGGGAGATTGTCTGGTAGCCCACCAATGACCGTGGGAACAGGAAATGGTGAGGGTTAAGTCCACATATTGAGACTCTAGAATTAAGTAAATATTGCAACATGTATTTAACAAGTATTTACATTACTAAATGTTTGATTTTGCTTTGTAGATCTGAAAGTACCACCAAAATATGGCCGCTCACCTTCAATGCCTGCCAACCCTTCACCATTGGGAACTCCACAAAGAAGAGCAGCAGAGACACATCACAGTCAGGTATGACTGTGTAGAATGTTTTTTTTCTAACTTTGCTGCCACTTTAGTCATGAATATGTAATGCTGTGAAGAAATACAGTACTTTGTCAAAGCTTTTAAGTGTGCAACTAACTGAAGTCAAACTGTATTCATATGACTTAATGTACTGACTCTGCCCGTCAGATGCCCCAGATGCCATGGATATGTGGTGACACCACAATGCTAGAACAGATCGAGAGAAAACGCACCCTCTGCATGGAGATCCGCTCCAGACAGCATCCACACCTGCAGAGATCCCTGGAGAGGCCTCCTCCTCCTCCGGACAGGAACGAGGACAGGCATCAGGAGCGGAGTCAGTGCAAACAAGAAAGCACATCTGTCCTCCCAAACTGGGGGAAAAGTGGCGGGCCCAAGAAAGTCCGTCCCCCCCCTTACCCCACACAGACAACCGTTTTCTGGGACACAGCCATCTGACAGCAACAACACACTTACACCTCCTTGCCACACAACCCCCAATTACCCACATCCTCTCTCCTCTGCATTGTGCTGATTCCTCCCTGCAGCATCAGGGGCATTGGGTCAGCCAATAACAGCAGCAGGGGGATGATACTTGCTGATGTCAAAGGACAGTGGTGGTTACCATAGCAATATTTCTGCTTGTTCAGGTTGTCATGTTTTCTTATCATCACTGGTGATATTTGATATTTTTCTATTTCCTGTGACTGGATTCTTGTAATATAACTAGTAGAATAGATATTTGATGAATAGATATTTTTTAAATGAAATGGGGATTAAAAAGCAGCTTAAATTATGTATAGTAGATGTAGATGCAATCTAATGTTTGTTTTTAAGTTATTTTTGTTTTGGTTATTTTACATTTGAAAGCATAATCTATCAATACTTGTACTGTAGTAGCATAATTTTCTTATGCCCAACTCTTTTTCTGTGCTCAAAAGCACTAAAGTGAATGGACTATTTAACTCTTGTCTATATATACTTTACATTTTCACTGTTTCATTGTAAGTTGAGGAGTTAACGTCAACGTGCTTTAGATTCCAGTGCCCTCCATGCCTGGTCCAGTATGTTGTAGAATGTACAACAGTTGGTCCTAGAACAGAGACAGGAAACTTTGTGTGCTTCAGTTTGTATATTACAGTAAGACGCTGTGTAGTCACTACATCAAGGCCTTTTGAAGCAGTTTTATAGATGACCCCCATTGGCTGACATGTTGTAGATGACACAGAAAGTCTGAAATGTTTCTTCTGTAGTCTGAAAAAAAAATACGCCATGAGGGCGGGATAGGGACGTAGTAAATTAGAACATACATTATTAACAGTATAATTTTCAAAACCAGCCAAAGCCTGTAAAAGCGAGATATGGGTGTGGTTACATTTGGGCCGTTTGGTTATTTGAATTGGGGTTGGTGGCAATAGCTGGCAAGTACCAGCGCCCTTACTTTACCATGCACACTGAGAGCACCATGACAGTGTAAATACTTGATGCCAACGACCAGCCCGTACAATCAACACCTGAGCTTTTAGAGCATTTCTTAATTTTAATTGCAGATTATTAATAGCCATATGCACTTGCTTAAGAAATAACTTTCAAGATTATGCTTATATATATATTTTTGAAAATGTTAGAAGTGGTGAGCTGTGCCATGCCAATTTTAATTTATTGGCCGGGGAGGTAAAGCCTCAGGAGACTGGCTGTGTGTGACATACAGGCATCTATGATTGGTTGTCTCTGACAATGTTTCCAATTCAATTGGCTGACAACCATTTTAGAGATCAAGTCATTTAAGGACCTATCACATGGCAACAGCTCTACCCACCCAGTCAAAAGGACAGGGGTTGCACAAGGGCCTACAAATATTTGAGGCTTTGTAGAAAAAAAAGAAGGAAACTGCACTACCCATTATCTTCCATCACATTTAATCAGGCTTGTTACATGTCCTTCTCCCCCAGCTCTCTCCCTCTACCTCAGTCTCCTGCTTTCATCATCAAAATTGGTTCTCTTTGCACATTAAAATGCAATGTGAACATTGCCAAAATAGTATGGGTTTGACAAATGAGCTAGCCCTCAGAGTGCAAGTGCAGTACCCCTTCGCAATGCTACAGAGGTCCCTGTGTGTTGTACCTGTGTGGAGAGAGCTGTGCATGTTTGTTTGTGTGGATGTGTGTGTGTGTGTGTGTGTGTGTGTGTATGTGTGCCAAGCTACACTGTATGCAAGTGGAATCTTTAAAAATGATTGTTTTAAGACATTCACTTTGCCCTATCATGATGTTGGTGGGTGGAGGTTGGAAATGTAAAAGTAATGATGATGTACAATCTTCTTGTGTGTATAAACGTGCACTGTGAAAAGGTAGAGAGAGCACCGCACTGTCAGAGTCCTCTGTCCTATTGCACTGAGTGTTCTCTTGTTTTGCGTAATAAAAACGAAAAGGAAAAAACATGTTTGAAGAAAAAAGTACTGTATTCTGATTGTCACTTGGTTTCTGTTGAGAGAAATAAATAAATATGGACTTGAAACCCGTTATGGAACAAATGTATAGCGTTGGAATTATGTTCTCATGTCGTTTTCTTTTGCACATAGATCTTGTTTTAGCTATTTACTGAACAGTAAGATGATGATGAAATAATGATACATTTGAAATAATAAAGATACAGTGGCAATGGACATACCACTGCTACTGTATCTTTATTATTTCAAATGTAAATGTTTATTATTTAAAATGTTGTTCAGATAAAGGTAATAATGTGTAAATTGTAAAAAAAAAAATATTCAGTTTAAAATTAGAATTAAAAGTTGCAAGAAGACCTTTATTAATATCTTATGCAGACATGACACCGACTAGCCCTCTGATGCTGTCTGTCAGCTGCTTTGATAGTGTGGGGATTCGGGGTGATAAACTGTTCTGTCTGCTTCACGGTGGTCAGCCAAAAACTGTAGATGTTGCCAAAGTAGTGACAGGAGCCTCGCGCACCCTGGCACTCTATGAAGGGATGAGTTCGGAAATCCTTAAGGCAGCTACCAGAGGAGGTCAGAGACTGGCCACCGCCTCCGTTACCTGCTCCTGTGTGCTGAAAGACAGGAAGGCAAAAAACAGAAATTTAGAGGCGTCGGGGTCATGTTTCTTTCATCCACACAATCAAGGCTTTTATCGCACTCACCAGGAGGAATGAATACCCCATCCACAGACTCCTCCATCCAGGTGGGCATGTAGGAACTGTGTGATCTTGGCTGTGAAAAGCAACCGCGGGCAAAACTGTCTCACACACAACACAACGGCTGATGTGAGAGCTAATCTCCTTGCCAAACATCGGCATTATGAGTATGGGAGCAGTGGTGGAAAGCCAATAGGATTTGTCATTGCGACTGGCATAGTGACAGGCTGTATTGCTGCAGTAGGAGAAAGGCATGGTGGAGAAAACAGGGAGGCAGGAGCCAGCCTGGCCTACGGGGAGAGGTGGTAAAAGAGGACAGAGAAGGTTTAAGAGAAATGGACGTCAATACATCAACACAAGTACGAAATAATGCAAACATTTACCCAGGTTTTGTGCCTGAATCTTGTCTTGTCCATTCAGGTACACCAGACTGTAGCCCACCCAAAGCTGACTGCTACCTGCGGGGCACTGTGGCACCTTAATTGACTGGCTATGAACAACCAAGAGGTAGCCTGTACTCAATGTCCTTCTACTGCCAGGCTGACCTGGATCACCAGGTAGACCTGGGACACCTTGAGAATGGAGGAGTTAGATGATGTTGAAGAAAGATAACAGTGAAGAGAAGTAAAAAAAAAATAAATAAATGAATTTAACTATTTACAGGAGACTGTCAATCATTTAATCCGTGGCTTTTACATTATCAGTGTCTCACTTAGAGATAAGTGGAGATAAGTTTGTTTCTTGTTTTTGTTTGTTTAAAAGATGTAAAAAGATGTTATTTTGACCATATTGCCACTGGATTAAGAAATCACGTGACTGGTTTATCACCTTGAGGTCCTGGAAATCCTTGCAGACCACTTTCTCCTGGGTCTCCAAGAGGGCCAGCAGGTCCAGCAGGACCTGGTAGACCAGGAAAACCCACTGACCCTACAGAACCCTTCTGTCCTGGAACACACAAAATTAAAAAACACAATACAAATCATTTCAGACACAAAGAATACTAATATATACATGAAGAATATATTAGATCATCTTACCTTTACGTCCTGGAGTCCCAGGAGGACCTGCATAACCATGGAATCCCATAGGTCCTGGGAAACCATAAGGACCTGGAGGTCCATGAGGAACTAATGGCCAACGGTAGGAGTCACCAGGAGCACCTTTCATACCTAGTTAAAACATAAAGCATTGATCACTGGATCATGGAAACATTTATCCCAATAAATTAGATACAAACTAATGGAAATAATATATATATGTCAGCTGCTTTGTGTGTGTGTGTGTGTGTGTGTGTGTGTGTCTGTGTACTGTATGTTTGTGTGTATGATGAATCTCAAGCCACCTTTCTAATAACATTTTAAATAGAGAGATAAACATATGTTAGTTACAGTGTCACTCACCTATAGCTCCAGGTGGGCCAATTACTCCCTTACGACCCTGTGGTCCAGGCAAACCTTGCTGACCTTTGAGTCCCGCAACACCCATGAAACCAATGTGACCTCTCTCACCTTTCAGTGTCAAAATACAACAAAATTTATAGGATGACGTGATGGCAGCCATAATATACAACACTGTAATGTACCTTTTGGACCAATAAAGCCTGGAAATCCCTGAGGTCCAGGAGACCCTGGGAAACCACTCTCTCCCTTGCGGCCTGCTAACCCTCGGAGGCCGGTTGGTCCTGGGTCTCCTTTGAAGGGAATGCTGCTGCCTGGGGGGCCTTGTTGCCCAGGATGACCTAATAAACCAAATACATCACAAAAATGAAAACAAGATGGAAATAATGTGAAAAAAATAAAATACAGCTTGGTTACACACACCTGGGAGTCCTGGAGGTCCTTCATATCCTACATCTCCAACAGGTCCCGGCAAAGGTGTGTAACAGTCTTTGCCAGAATAGCCAGGTTCACCTGGGAGGCCTGGAAGACCTGTGGAAAGAAATTCTTATTCTCTAAGAAAATATATAGAGGAAAGAAGTAATATTGATATATTTATTGAAGATTGGTGGTACTGTGAAGTGACAGCATGTCAACTTTTTTTTTTTTTAAATTCTCTTTTTATTTAGAAGGGCACATTCAAACATATACATTATTTACAACTTTAATATGTGAAGGACATAGAACAGGATGGATGTCCCTTTTGAATTTTTGTTTTATGGACCTAAATTACTCCAAACAGGAACAATATCTAAAATAAAAAGAACAGAACCGGGGAGCGCTCACCACATAAAAAATAGATAAATAAACAAATAAGAAAAGCATACGTATATGCAAACAAAATCAAATCTGGTTGGTTTTACATACTCAGTCCATTTGGTCCAGGTCTTATAAAAATTTCTTTCTCAACCTTGAGGGAAAAAGAAATCTTCTCCATAACATAAATCTCATATACAATTTCAATCCATTCATCAATGGTGGGGGGTTCCACGTTGAACCATTTCCTCGTGATTTCTTACTAGCTGCCAATAGTATAGCAAGCAGTTTTTTGTCTCTTATGTTCCATGTTTCAAACAATATATTCCCCAAAAACAAAGTTTCACATTGAAGTGGAATGTTCACATTAAATACATTTTTAATATGTTTATGAATCTCTTCCCAGTAAGACCTAATTACTTGACATTCCCAAAAAATATAAAAGTGGTTGGCTCCATTAGACCCACAGATCCTCCAACAAGCATCTCCACTTCCTTGATGTCATTTTTGTATGGGTGTGATAAAAAATCTTGTTATATTTTTCCAGCAGAAATCCCACTATATATTTGACCTGGTCGAGAACCACTGTAGTTGACATATTTTCTCCCAGCTCTCCTGTGAGATTTTTACCCTTATTTCCTTTTCCCATTTCCTCTTTATGTGTTCTGTATTTTCTTGTTTGGATGATTGTATAGCATTATATAATTTAGAGATAATTTTATCACAAGCTCTGGGTTTAGTCAATGATAAAAATACCTCCATGAATCCTGACTCATCTTTTCCTAACTTTTGGTTAATATTTTTGTTAAAATAATGTCTCACCTGCAAGTACCTAAAAAAATCATCTCTCCCCAGACCGTGATCCTTCTGTAGGGTTTCAAAGTTCTGAAATGTTCCCTTGTGAACAAATGAATGATAGGAAGTTAAACCTTTTGCGATCCATGTCTTAAATCTGCTATCGATTTCGTTCGGTCTAAAGTCTGAGTCATAAGCACACCACCTCATAACTTTTGATGTGTCTTTTAATCTGCAAATTTTGATTATTTCCTGCCAGGGCTTCAGGAAGCTACCTGCTATAGCATCCTCTGGGATCCCCTGTTCTTCTTGCAGTTTGTTGTCGCTTAATAGAGCTGTTATTGGGATTCCCTTTATCATCGTTCCTTCTATTTCCTTCCACGCCGCAGTATATGTTGGTGAACATAGGCAGACTAGTGGCCTTTATTGAGCTGCATAGTAGTATTCCTTTAAGCAGGGAAGGCCCATCCCACCTTTTTCTTTTCTTAATTGCAGTGTTTTAAATTTAATTCTGGCCTTTTTCCCTTGCCACAGATATCTTGCTATTAATCTGTCCCATTCTATGAACTGTTTTGACGGTATTTTAACTGGCAGACATTGAAAGAGATACAGCATCCATGGAAGAATATTCATCTTGATCGACTTTATGTGGGAGCTTAAATTCAAAAAGGGAATAATGTTCCATCTTTGTATGTCAGATTTTATCTTTGAATTTAACCAATCGTAGTTGATGCTATATAACCTTGTGAAGTCCCTCGGTATTGAGACACCCAAATATTTAATGGACTCAGCATCCCAATTCCAGTTGTACCTGGTCTTAATTGAAGCTGAAGGTTCGTAATTAAATGTTAATACTTGAGTTTTATTGATATTAATTTTATAACCTGAAATTCCTCTAAGCAATTTCATCAATTTTGGGAGTGTCTGATTAGGTTGTGTTATACTTATCAATAAATCATCTGCAAACAGGGCCAGTTTTTGCTCCCCGGACGTCATTGTTACCCCCTTTATATCAGTCCTTTGTCTAATTAGTTGACTCATCATTCTATAAACAAGGCGAAGAGAAGCGGCGACGCACAACAACCCTGTCTCATTCCTCTTTCCAGAATGAAGAATTGGACAAATCTCCATTGATTTTAATTCTGGCAGTTGGTCTGTTATATAGTGCTGCTAATGTGTCAATTATAGTTGTGTGGAAACCAAATTTCAAAAGTACTTTATACAAAAATGACCATCTCACTGTATCAAATGCTTTTTCTGCATCCAAACTTAATATCAATGTTTCCAGTTTTTGTTGTGTGACTTGTCTCACAACATGCAGTGTTTTCCTGATGTTATCTTGGGTCTGTCTCTGTTTGACAAAGCCAGTCTGGTCCTCATGTGTTAATGCTGGTAATATCAATTCTATTCGTTTGGATAATATGGAAGTGAATAGTTTATAATCGTTATTTAAAAGACTTACAGGATGGTAGTTCCCACATTTCAATTTGTCTTTCCCCTCTTTAGGTATGATCAAAATCACTGCCTCTCTCCATGAAGGGGGGATGTTCTTGTTTTGTTCCAAAACCCAGTTAAATGTTTTCAATAATGTTGGAATTAATTGATCTTGCATTGTTTTGTACCATTCTGTGGTAAAACCATCTGTCCCTGGAGACTTTCCCCCTTTCATCTTCCTGATTGCTGATTGAATTTCTTCTTTTGTTATTTTAGATATCAATTTTCCGTTTTGTTCATCGGTGATCTTTGGGAGATTTACCTGAGACAAAAAATCATCAATTTGATTATCATTGTGTGTCTGTGGTTGGGAATATAAAAGCTTATAGTATTCTTGGAAGCAATGTTGTATTTTCTCCGGACTAGTTTCTATTATGTTTGTTGCAGGGTTTCTTATTTTATATATAGTTCTGTCCGCTTGTTGTTTTCTTAACCTATATGATAGAAGTTTCATTGATTTCCCACCTGTCTCATAGTATTGTTGCTTTGTAAAAAGGAGCTTTTTTTGAATTTCCTGAGTATTTATTTCATCTATTTCTTTTTTTTAATTTTATAATCTTACATTTGTTGTCATCATTGAGGGACTTTGCATGTTCTGATTTTCTTCTCATGTGAGGAGACGGCTATTATTTTGCCCTCAACACTGCTTTTAATGCATCCCAGAGAATAGGTGGGGTCACTTCCTCATTATCATTATTTTTCAGATAAAATTTAATTTCATTTTTCAATTTATCTTTAATAACTGGGTTATTCAGGATGTTTGAGTTCAATCTCCAGAGAGTGGATTTCTTATTATTATTCAGACGGATTGATATATAAACGGGACCATGATCTGAAATAGTGCTGGGTCCTATTTCACAATTGTCCACCCTAAAAAGATCTCCTTTAAGCATAAAAAAGTAATTGATGCGCGAGTAGACATTGTGAGCGTACGAATAATGTGAGTAGTCTCGACCGGTCGAGTTTATCTCTCTCCACACATCAACAATTCCCACTTCACGCATCCAAATATTTAATCTTGTGGTAATATTTTTTGCGTCAGATTTCCCGTTTGATGAGTCAATTTTCGGATTTAGCTGGATGTTGAAGTCTCCACCACTTATTAAGATCCCTTTACTTTTTGTCGTCATTAAATCAACCATATGTTTATAAAAAGACCAATCACTGCCCAGTGGAACATACACATTTAAGAGACTTATCACAACACCCTCCACTCTTCCAATAACCATAATAAATCTGCCCTCCTTATCCTTGTGTACTGATATATGTTCATAATTTACCACATTGGATATCAGAGTCGCCACTCCCCTCCGCCTCTCCAATCAAAAGTAAACATGTTTGTGATAAAAAGTAAACATGTTTAAAACCTGATTTATTCAATTTAGTATGTTCAGAGTCACTGAGATGTGTCTCCTGTAAGAAATCTATTTGAATTTTATCTTTTTTATATCAATTTTGATAAGATTTTCCCCCTTTTAACTGGATTGAGTACTCCATTTATATTAAATGATGCTATTTTTAAAGATCTGTTTTGCATCTATGTGATTTCCTCCTCCATCCCATACAAAGACTTGGTGTGCTCCCCCCTCCCCGTAAGAACCGACGGGGAAAATATAACTAACACAATAATAAACATCAATCTGAACACAATTTGTCCTTGTGACTCCCTATGTAGGAGTCTGTTAACCTGACCCTGTTGAGCCTCCTAAAGCGGCTCGAAGGGGAAAGTCTCCTTCAGTTCAGAGGGAGAGGCCCTTACCTGTAACAGTCGCATATCAAAAAGAAAAAAAAAAAAAGAAAATCAAAAGTTAAGAATTGGCCCCGAACGAACCAGTCTATTAAATAGTGGAAATCTACCACTAGTTACAGTCGTAGTACATGACAGAGATTTCTCAGTTTACTCCGTCGTCCTCGGATCGTGGGTTAAATCCTTTAGGTCCTGGAGGGGGGTGGTGATGGTCTCCTGAAGGCTCGAAGCTTCTCCCTGTATCTTGGTTCCCATTCAGTTGTTCCCTTCCTGGATCGTCTGTCAACTCTCTTCCAGGTCAGCCGTTGCACCTGATCCATGAGCGTTGTTGGAGGTGTAGTGGTTGTCACGGTGTAACCTCTTCTCAGCAGGTCCTCTGATGCCTCCTCTATGGTATCGTAGGTTTTGGTCCCGTCTTCTTATCTCACACGCAGTCTGGCAGGGAAGTGGGTCTGGAACTGGACTTTATTTTCCTTCAGCACTTTACGTATCTCTGTGTATTCTCTTCGTTTCTTGAGAATTAGAGATGGATAGTCGTGATCCAGGTTTATGTGATTTCCTTGCCAGGCAAACCCCTTCTTCTGCCATGCCTTGCGGAGTAGTGTCTCTTTTGTTTTAAAGCTTAAACACTTGATTACAATGGAGCGTGGCGGCGCGTCCGCCGGTGGCCGTGGTCCCAGAGACCGATGAGCTCTTTCAATCTGCAGGTCGGGTATATCTGTAGTTAGCTCGAGACCTTCGCGGAGTAAATTTTCCACAAACGTGGTCATTGTGGTTGATTCTTTTTCGGATCCCTCCGGCACCCCATAGATCCTTATGTTTTCACGTCTGGTGCGACTTTCTAAATCCAGCAACTTGTCCTCCAGTTTGGCGTGTAGCTGTAGCATCGCCGTGATGACTTCTATATTTTGGATCCTTCCTTCTACTTTCTCAATTCGCCGTTCTGCCTCGTCCATTCTGGCATTCACCTTAACAATTTCTTCTTTTATTGTCCCTAATTGCTCTTTGTTTTCTTGGTGAAACTCTCTTATTTCTTGCAGAATCAGTTCCGAGTTGGCCATTTTGCGCACCGCACGACTTTACTTGCTAGCTTAAAACTTTTAGCTAACAATTGTTGCTGTGTCCGTCTTTCTCACCCACGTCTTTAGACGACTTTTACTGCTCAAAGTGGCGATGTGGCTTTCCCCTTTTTTACTACACTTTTTTGCAGAATTATTTACTTGATTTGTATGGGGGTATTTCTCTAATTAATCTGATTCTACCGGGAGTTCCCTCACTATGCAGCCATCTTGACGGTCGCATGTCAACTTTTAAAAATGTTTGTCTTCAAGTGTTCATTATTTCCTTTCTTCCCTCCTCATTCACATGCAAATACAGGACATGAAATGACTTAATTATATGCATATGACCAAAGTGTTTCCAGTAAAATCAGGATTAAAATCAGTGTTCTATGGTTCCAGTAGGGGAACAGCAAAAGCATGGTCACCCCACAGCTAATATCTCAACCTTGATAATAATAAATATGATACCTGTGTCACCCGGTGGGCCCCTCACACCTTTAGGCCCAGGAGAACTGATTTCTCCAGGGCCTGGACAACCTCTTTGACCTTTGACTCCAGGAAAACCAACAGGCCCTGGAGGGCCAGGGATATCTTTGCCTTGAGGTGACAAATAAATACATTTAAAACACATTAGCATTATAAGGAGCATTAGGTTTACCCACGTATGGAGTAAACATAATGACACTAATTACACTTTTTAGGACAAACATAACCATAATTAAACGAAATGGTTTAGTTGACTAACTTTTATGGTGATTTAGAAATCTTTAGAAAACACATTTACAATATACTGGATGAAGGAAAAACAATATCAATGGTGCAAAGCTCCATAAAATACAAGAAAAGAGACTATTATTTAACTTTTCTTAATTTTTCCTTAACTCTCTTACCATTTGCTCCCTTTAGCCCTTTTGGACCTATTAGTCCATCCAGTCCATTCAGACCTGGTGGTCCAGGTGGCCCTGACATAAAATCACAATACAAATAAACATGTTGCAGATCTTTAGTATTAAAAACATCCATAGCACATAAAACAACATTAGTACCTGGAAGCCCACATAGACCTGGTGGACCAGGAGGCCCAAGACCTCCAATATCACCTGGAATACCTGGAAAACCTGGTAGGCCTGACGGTCCATGAAGCCCAGGGAAACCTATAGAGACATGCACATATCACCTTGTATTCCTTAAGCATGAAATTCAAATTACTTGAGGGAAAAAAGAAGACAAAGAAGTGTCATATCATTTTAATGGATTTAAGGAGCAAATGAGAATCTGCAAGTTCTTCACCTGAATCTGACCATGAGTCAGGCTTCCTAATTTCAAAGGTGAACTTCAGCAGAGATCCTAAATTTAAAATTGTTGCTGCAGTGCATGTTTTTCGGATTGAAACATCACAGGACATCACCTTGCTCTCCCAGTCGTCCTGGCTCTCCAGGAATTCCTGGTTGTCCAGGCTGTCCTGACCATCCTCTGGGTCCTGGGTCACCTGGATCTCCTGGACTTCCTCTGGGTGCTGCAGAAAATTTTGTGGATAAAAATGTATTTCCAGTCATATATGCAACTGAGTATAGTCAAGGAGGTATATGTAACTTAATGGGGATTTTCTTAATCCCCTTAATCATTTGACAAAGTTGTTCTTCTGTTCACTGTTTTCTAACTCACCATTCGGTCCATCATCCCCTGGCAATCCTTGGGGTCCAGGTGGTCCAGGATTTCCAAAAGATTTTCCCGGCTCACCTGTAATATATTTGTAAAGGCATTATTCAGTCCATTTGAATCAGCCATGTATGAGGTCCTGAGAGATATTTTTGCTTTATATACCTTGAGGTCTTATTTATTAGTATATATTAGAAACAATGTGCAATATTGTTTTGTGACACACCTGAAAAAATGTCAATAATCCAACTGTGAAGCAATAACTTCACACTCTGTTGTATATTTTTGCCACTGACTTGAAATTAACTATACAGTATATACCAATACAATAAAACAAATGACCCAGCCCTGTTACTTACCCTTGGTACCAGGTAATCCTGGTAGCCCTGGTTTACCGTTGGGTCCTGTTGGCCCTTCATCTCCCTGTTAGATACAAAACATTCAAACTGTTTATCTGAATCTGACATATAACAAAGTATGTACACTATGTAAATCAGAAATTTAATCCATGCTAAGGTCCTTGCAAAAACAAAAACATCTTTAGATGACTTTTTCTGAAATATGAATACAATAAATGTTGAGTGTACCAGATCTCCATGATTCCCAGGATATCCCCTTGGCCCAGGGAAACCTTTGGGTCCACATTCACCTGGAGGCCCTGGTATCCCTGGCCTGCCTGGCGAGCCAGGACTGCCTTCACACCCCGGTGGACCAGGTAATCCCTCAAGCCCTGGGTCACCTGGTATTCCTCTTGTGCCCTTTAAACCTGCAAGGAAGGAATCAGTAATCTTAACAATGATCACAATTTGTGACATACATTTGTTGACTAGATTTGTTGATCTAGTGAACTAAGACACTAATAGTGAGAATCTTATTTTTTTTTTTTTGTTTAGAAAAGATGAATAATTTAAGTGACAGATCATTGCCTGCAAATCCTTGTTTGCCTGGCTCCCCCCTCCTTCCTGTACATCCTGCTGGGCCTTTTGTTATATTCACTCCACTTGATGGACCTGGTAATCCTGGGGGTCCAGGTAAACCTGGATGCATCAGAAAATTGAGATGAAATACACATCAGTCATATATTACACCTAAAGTGTAGTTCAATAACATAAATAAATGAGCAGTAAGGCTGTATAGTTCATTTTTTGCCTTGCTTGATCATCAGGGGTAATATCTGTCTAGTCACTGTTGTGATTAAATGCAGGCAGTCTGATTCAGAAGAGTTGTGGACTATTTGACCAAGTAGGCTGCAACACATACCTTTATTACCAGGTAATCCTGGGTCCCCTCTCTCACCTGGTCCACCACTAAAGCCTCTTTCTCCTTGTTTACCTCTGGGTCCTGGAGGTCCAGGGGGACCCGATAAACCTCTCGTCCCAGCCACACCAGGGTAGCCCATTACACCTCGATAAAATGAAAGGAAAATCTCATTTCGGTCATAACCGATAAAACTTTATAAAGTTTTAAACATTTTCTTCTAAATGAATCCTTTTAGTTTAATAGTTCACCTTTTGGACCTGGCCAGCCATCAATCCCAGGATCTCCTGGAGGCCCAATGGTGCCCCTTGGTCCAGGTGGACCAGGCAAGCCAGGAAGACCATGGAAACCCTGAGGACCCTTCTGTCCACAACCAGGTGGACCTGCATCTCCCCTCAAACCCTTCTGACCAGGGAAGCCTATGTAACATATAAAACGTGTTCTTGAATTGCCACAGAGTAAAATATGAATTGATGTACTAGTTTAGTGCTGGTTAAGTCTTGACAAAATATTTTGGGAACACAGATTGACAGCACTGCATCCATAATTTTTTCCTTTAGTTGCTGTGTAATTACCTGGTATTCCTACCCTCCCAGGGTTTCCTGGAGGTCCAGGAGGTCCTGGAGACCCATACAGTTCGCATACAGTACAAGGTATGCCTGGGGGACCAGTGACACCCGGATCACCATTGGCTCCTGGATAACCTTTGTGACCTGGTCGCCCGGGTGGGCCTTGTGGACCTGTGATTTCAAAGCACCAACAGTCAGCGGATTTCAATGTGCAGTAAAGAATGGTACACCCTACTTACTGGTTAATTCTGTAATACAAGACTCTAATTAATGCCTGAATAGTTGAGTGGTTATTATTTGTTTTTCTCATTTTAATATACATTAAATTTACCTAGAGACCCAGGATTTCCAGGAAAGCCACGAAGTCCTTTTGCCCCTGTAGCCCCAGGGTTGCCAGGTAGGCCAGGAACACCTGGACCGGCAGCAAAGACATCTCCTGGGGAACCCTTCCTGCCTGTGAGCCCTGGCAACCCGGGAGCACCCGGAAAGCCATCCGGGCTAAACCCACTGGGACCAGGGTCACCTGGATCCCCATTTAAACCTTGGGGTCCTTTTTATAAACAAGAGAGTGAGACACTGAGAAGTACATAAACAACCTCCCTAAAGCTATAATCTTAAGTAGGTCCTTGATTATGCTCAGGCTTGACCAAGGGGCTTTTAGTGAAGAAGGATCTTTTAAAACTGTGTTTATCATATTTTACAGACATTTTACATTTTTCACTACCTGGAGGTCCAGTTCCTAAACTGTCACCATCATCTCCTCTCATGCCTTTAGGGCCTTTGGGTCCTGGAACTCCAGGGACTCCTTCTCTACCTGGTTCACCTGGAAGTCCTACAAGGCAACAAATAAAAAAATGAAATTGAACTACAAGATGGAGCAGCACTGGTTCATGACAAACCATTCAACAAACAAAAATAAATCACTATAAAGATTTAATTAAAATTTAAGGATGACTTGCTATGTATAACTCCTGGGAGATTTACCTGGGCAACCTGGCTCACCCTTAGGACCAGGTGATCCAACCTCGACTTCATGACTGCATACCACAGTTTCACCTAGTGACACAAATTTTGCATGAGCTCATGACACATGGCGCAATGTTGGAAGGGGTGAGTTAAAAACCTAGTTAAAAATCTAATTTAATCCAGTGTCTGACCTGGAGGGCCTGGTTGTCCAGGAAGTCCTGGTAGGCCAGAAAGCCCTGCGTTTCCTTTAGGTCCAGGTGACCCTCTATGGCCTGGAAATCCATGACCTGTGGGGCCTGCAATCCCTGGGAACCCTTTAGGTCCTTCAACACCAGGGTAACCTTTGGGACCAGGTAATCCTTCACACCCTGCTTCCTGCAAAAATTGTGACACAGTGGAACATTTTTACCTGCCATTAACAATTTAATCTCTACCATTAATTCAATTTGGAGTATGTTAAATGTACACACTCACTGGTGGTCCAGGGTCTCCTGGAGGGCCACAGGGGGCATCTAGTCCTGGCTGGCCTGTTGCTCCTGGAGGGCCAGGCTGCCCAGGCACTCCTTGGTCACCCTTGATACCTTTAAACAACAAAAGATAGAAAACACCAGCAAAAGATGTTAGGCTATACATGTTATTGATATTGTTCAGATGTTTCTAAAACACAATTGCATACACCTTGTTAATTGCCCCATCCTCTGTAGAGCTGATATTTAACACCTAAAACTCAAAACTTTGCATATATAGTAATAATGGATAGAATAGAATAGAATAGAATAGAATAGAACAGAACAGAACAGAACAGAACAGAACAGAACAGAACAGAACAGAACAGAACAGAATAGAATAGAATAGAATAGAATAGAATAGAATAGAATAGAATAGAATTTGGGTTTTTAACAAGTACTCACCTTTTCCACCACAAAAGTCACCTTTCTGACCCTTCTGCCCTTTTACACCGGGAAATCCTTGATAGCCCTGGAACAAAATACAAAATTAAAACACACAAAAATAATATTTTTGTGGTCATTAAAAAATATTTTAGGAAATGACATTATAGTTCTATCATCATTACTGGTGGTCCAATTGAACCCTCATCTCCTTTGAGTCCTGGGTCTCCCGTAATTCCTTGAGCTTGAGGTAACCCTGGGGGTCCTGGAGGTCCAGGTGGACCAGGCAACCCTATGTTTCCCTTAACATAAGTACATTCACATTGACCTGGATGACCTGTAGGGGACACAGGGTCACACAAAAATGTGTGACTGTGATGCTGAAGGGTCATATATTGTATGCATGCTCATGCAGTATTACTATGATATATCACAAATCTTAATTAGTTCTAGCACATTCCTGCAGGACAATTTTAAATTTTACCAGAAGTCAGTGGGCACAAAGAAAAATACAATCAAATGCAAACAAATGCTCATGGGATCAGCTGAGGTACACAAACAATGACACATCACCTTTAATTCCAATGCATCCTTTGTTTCCAGGAGGCCCTTTTGAACCTGGATCACCATGGTCGCCTGGGTAACCAGGATCACAGTAGCAATCTATAAGATTAACCAGTCACACATAAATTTAAGAAAAAAAGTAAACTTCCTTGAAAAAAAGAAAAACACTTACTCCCACATCCTAATCAGATCCCATCCAGTTACCATACCATAAGCCCACATGTGCAAATACACACACACACACACGCACACACACACACACAAAACAGAAGGTAAGCCTTAATTCAAATGAGAATGTGCAAAAGAACATTTGGCAAACTTTAAACCTTCTGTGGTTTAATAAGCAATGAGAACATATATACCTGGACGTCCAGGGAGGCCTCTGGCACCTTTATAACCAGGGAGTCCTTTAGTTCCCTTTGCTCCCTGCAGTAGATTGATTTCAAAGTTGTTGTACCTTCCTGGCTCTCCCTTGTAGCCCTTTGGACCAGGGGGCCCTTGTGGACCAGGGAGACCTGGCACCTCTACAAAGGCATGAAAGACAATGAATACATTTCATCTGAGGCAAGATGAAGAAAGACTGTTTCCTACTGAGATAAAACAAATTTCTTAAGTGAAACAAAGAGAGAACTGTATAATTCAAGGGTTAGTACTGTAGTTACACAACCAGGAATTTTAATTCATACTCACAATATGCACGTCACAATCATCTTGAAAGTGATGTACATTTAATTTTGAATATTTCATTTTAACTCCCTGGAAGAATGTTTGTTTTTTGCATTGCTCAATTGAAATTAAATGACTATTATCACTGGCAAAAACAGAGATATTGATCAAATCCAGGATATTGTCAGTGATATAACACTAAGATATATGGATACAGTAAAATAAATTAGAGAACCAAAAGCTGAGCTCTAACCTGGTAGTGTTAACCCTGGTGGTCCAGGAGGTCCATGCATTCCGATTAATCCAGGTTCACCTGGGAGTCCAAACACTCCTGGGTACCCAGGCTCACCTTTAGGACCTAAAACATTTGAATTTTTATTATTCTTAAACACAAATGATGGCATCAGCAGAGAATTTACAGGCAACACACAATATCAGACAATGTTATTCAAGCATTTCTTAAAGGTTCTTAAAGAGCAGTGTAGTCACATTGAGCCATATTCTACATTGCACTTTAATGAATTTCATCTCTCAAGTAAATGAGGATTTGACATTCAAAACACTCGTGGGCGGTGGTGGAATTTCCAGTGAAGCACAATCTATTTAGAGATAATAATATTTTTATTATCCAATGGCCACCAAGATTGTTGGATTTCAACTAATGGATTTCAATTATATTTCAATTATAACATATTCCATAATTATGTTGCAAATAAAATATGTCAAATAGGACAGTGTTACCAGCAGCAAAACTTAGCTTAGCTAATGAGGTGACTGGCCTCACCTCTAGTATGACATCCTTTATGAAAGGACAGGGGACCAGGAAGACCTGGATCTCCTGGGTAACCCTATTGGGCCCAAGAACAGAAACAGAAATCAACAGAAAATGCAGACGATGTATATAATATTTGTAAAGAATTAAAAGAATGATCACTTGTCTGGTCTAATAAATGTGTTTGTCCCATAGAGCAACCACATGAGGGCAGCAGACATGGAAAATTATTTTTCATTTTTTCAGTTTCAGTTTCATTTCAGTTTGCCCTCTCTCATAGCCACATACCCCCCTACCTTTCCACTATTACTTTTTTTTTTTTTTTACAGAAATCTGACATTAGTTATTCACCTGATATGAGTTTCTTATGCAGATTGCTTAGATGTTAAATCTTACCTTTGGTCCAGTTCTTCCAATGAGACCTGGAAGTCCTTTATCTCCATGGAAACCCTGAAAATGTGTTGTTGCATTTTCTTTGAAAAATATTGTCTAACTAAGGTAATGTAAGGAGGGGCTTGGTCATATGACAAGTATACCTCAGGTCCTGCTGGTCCATCTCTACCAGGAAATCCTGCATGACCCTAGAGCAGAAAAATGGTGTAAAAATAATGTATGTTTATGTGTATGTTTATCTGAAATCACATGGCAGTTTGAATTGCCATGGCGCTGCGTGAGTGGCAGCCAGTTTGACAGAAGTGTCTCATTTTCTTACTTTTTTCCTCTTTTTACCTAAACTTTTAAACATGTTGAGTGGAGCCATTCTTTCTTTTTCTCGGGATGGCTTTTATTTAATTTTTCTTTTTTCAAGTTGTTTTTTTTTTTTTTTTTTGCCTGTTTTTGTTTTTGACTATGACAACCAGGGAGTTGTTGAGCCATAGCCTGATTGTTGCTTTGGTGATCCACTGATGACATATTGAGCTGCTTGAGCATGTGACCCAACAAGAGACCCCAGATCCCAGTGGAGATAGGGAGGATGACAAGGGAATACAGAATAGGAGTTAAGTGAGCCTGAGAAGAAAAGACGGTACAAACCATCAACACCGTCTGTAACTATGGGGAACGTACGACCACTCCCCATAAAATGAAGAACTCAACTGGAAGAGTAGCTACCGGAGAGCAGCATCATGTGCTTCACTTAGACCTGTGAGCAGGTACCGGAGCTAAGAAGACCAGCAAGGGGAAGGACATGGGGATCGCAATGTTTATTAAGGAGAGATGGTGTAACTCGGAGCACATCAGTGTTACTGAGCTGTGCTGCTATGTTTGCTGTAAGTGTTTGGCCGTACTTCATCCCAAGGAGTTCTCGCGAGTCATCGCAATAACTCGCTGTCAGCCAATGCTACAGCAACCTGTGAACTCTGCCATGTGCCAGCTGCAAACATCGCACCCACAAACCTTCCACCTCATCTCTGGAGACTCACACTTTTTTCTTCTCCCTGTACTTTATTTATTTTCTGTTAACTTTTTTTTTTTATTTCCTGTTAATCTATTTTTTGTGATTTGTTTATTTTGTCAAATAGAGAAATTTCCCCTTGTGGGACAAATAATAATAAAAAAATCTATTCTAATAATATTCTATTATTTTAAATCACCAACCCGAGGTCCAGGAAATCCAATGATTCCTTGCTCTCCTTTTAGTCTTAGAATGTTGGTGTCCCCTGGTTCACCCTGATGAGATAGAAAGTTACAATTAAAGAACTTTTTGTCTTTTATTAATTATATATGCTTACATAGAAATTAAAACTCACCATTTGGCCCTGTGGTCCACACGGTCCAGGAGGACCTCTGTCCCCCTGTGAAGCAGAAGAGAGAAAAACAAATACAGTATTGAGAATTAAAATGTAATGCAACATGATGGCGAAGTTTGAACTGTTTAAAATGAATGGATAACATTAACTTGATTTTTTTTTTTCTTATAAAGGTCTAAGTAGGATCTAAACAGCAATTATTTAAAAGTACAAAGCGTTTTGACTTTACCTTGTTACCTTTGTAAGGAAGGAATTCTGGAGGAAACTCTCTGACTTCTTCTACTCCTGGGAGGCCCGGTGGACCTTGATCACCCTGGAATATGAAATTTAAAAAAGTGAGGAGATTGCTGTGATTGTAAACTCAGTCACTCAATAGCTGTAAACCACAGTTGTTTCTTACATCGTCTCCTTCATCGCCCACTGGCGATCCTCCAAGGTCACCCTAAACAGAGGCCAAAAGTTTACATTTTTCTTTCTGAGGACATATGTGTGTATGCATGCAAGGATTTTGCCAGAAATTGTGCAACAGGTGACTCACTGGTGGTCCTCTGACACCCTCAGGTCCTACTAAACCCTAAATAAAATCACAAATACAAATTCACACACTGCATTTCTGCTTGGACAGTGGTCTAACATCCTGTTTTATAAAAGTGTGCTTTTTTCCATTACCTCAGGTCCAGGAGGACCAGGATGACCAATTTGCCCTTTAGGCCCAACATGTCCTTGCCTTCCCTGGGTTTAAAATAAAGGTACACTTATAATTACAACGATTATATGTTAAACGAAAAATTATAATGATGATCAGAAATCACGATTTAAAACATTTAGTCTGTGATTTAATTTTAAGAATAATAGTAAAGAGGAAAAAAAAAACATACTGGTAAACCATAGTCTCCATCTCTCCCCCTCTCCCCCTGTAAAATGAAATGGACGGTAGATAAAACATTAATGTGTGAAATTTTAAATAGTGAATTTCAATGTATTAAAAAAGGGGTTTTGAACGTGGAGGCTTTTATAGTGTAGAAGAACCTACAGGAAGTCCTGGAAGGTAAGAGACATGCATAATTTCTCCTTTCATTCCTTTAGGTCCACGTAAACCCTGGCGGGAAGAGATAGGAAAAGCTGACATTAGACAAACTATACTATACCTTTCAAAGTAAAAAAAAAAAAAAAACACTACTTTTTAAACTAAACTAAATTTAAGGTTTTTTGTTTGTTTGTTTGTTTGTTTTTTTGTGAAATATCATCATGGTTAAAAGTTTCAAAATGCTGACTTCATTAACCGAAGCTCCTGTCTTGTATCTGCATGACTTAGACATAACACTACTGACACATGATGGAGTGATGGGATAACTGCACGATAGACAGGTGTACTGGTGAGAATAAAGGGCTCAGTGATGCCACTGAGTGTTGACATTGTAGGTGAATCACATGATGCACATTTGTCTAAAAGGAACAAGACTACTGTTGATTTTGCATGTTTACTCTGTTTACATTATTTTGCTGCCTACAAAGAGCATAGAGAAGGACATGGTTGTCTCATGCGTGACAGACTAATGTCTGACAGAAACCTCAGAAGAGTAATTCCACACACCGGCAGCCCATGGAGACCTGTCGCACCAGGAAAACCAGGAATACCTGGCTGACCTCTGCTCCCCTTACAGCCATCCTTTCCTGGCAAACCAGGCTCACCACCTGCTCCAGGGTGACCCTGAACAATACCGTACAATGTGGTAAAAAAGTATGAGTTATAGAGGTCACAGTATTTGCTCTGGTTTTACAATAACACTAAAATAATAATATAAATATAATAAAACTTAATTTTTCACATTTACACAGAAATAAAGTTGATTTTTTACTCACATATGGTGTACCTTAATGTGTCCACTAGAGGGCAGACTAGACATGTTTCAGATCATTACACAACTGCTGTAGATTCGCCAATAATGTTCAATGCATAATCTGAGCAATGACACAATTTGATGCCCTATACAGAATATTCACAGTAAGAAGAGTCTTTGTAATTGTTACCAAAGGGAACTGGAGAGATTGTAGAGAAAAAAAATGAAAAATTAAAAATTAAAAGTATTTTAACTCCATGTTGAATTGTAAAGTTTGGGAAATCGGCACTATTTCCACAAAAGATTTCTCACCTCAACACAATTATTTTTGTCAGTGTTAACTATATATGTCTTTTTTTGATTTGTAGATACATATACAGCAGTTAACTCACTAAAACGCCACCATGACCAGGAAAACCAGGAAAACCAGTCTTGCCCTGAAATATATATATAAAAAAATTGACAATCAGTTATTAATCCTGGGATAATATATTACATTAATCACCCTCAGTCACAAACCCTCTTTTGTGTTACTGTCACTACTTGATTTGAGACATGTTTTACATGCATATTCTGCATTAAACACAATACAAATACAATATCTGCACTAACATGGTCTCCTTTGGGTCCCTCTGGGCCATGTGATCCCACTGCTCCCCTCCTGCCTTTTTCTCCAGGTGGCCCTTCATGTCCCCGTGGTCCCTTTGGTCCTAGGGGTCCTTGCTGCCCTGGTTTTCCTGGAGCCCCCTACAAAGAGAAATTTCATGTAGATAAAACCGCTGATAGACTTAACTGTTAACTAAACTGTTGATACTGATAATGATTCAGTGAAAAATTGGCTGCTGTTGATGGTTGAATAACAACAATAAAGCTGCATGGACAAATGCATTTTCCAATGGAGATTAATTACAAAAGGTTACAGTAAACAGAACAAAAGAAAAAAAAACATCAAAGCATGGTATCTAATAATATTTTCCTAAATGTGTTTTTGTGTTCATTTTTCCTGATAGGAGCACTGTTACACATTCCTAAAAATTAAAATAGGGAACATATGATTATTCTATGAGAATTAAAAGACTACAAAAACATTTTCTCCAGCTTAATATCTTTCTAATAACTCAACAAAAACAACATTCTGAATAAGCAGTTTCACCCCTGTAAGGTAATCTTGTCAATATAAAACAAACTAGACAGAAAGAGTTCATACCTTTGCACCTTTGGCGTGAAAACACTGACATACAGAGCAATCTCTGCCTTGACATAGGTCATTAATGCTCCCCTAAAATGACAAAAAGTAAAAATCAAAGGTTTTAAATGCAGGAATTTAATCTATTACAACATTTAATTCAATACAACATTTGAGAACGTGAATCAGACCATCTGAGTCGGGGCTGAGTGAGTGGCTGCATAGATGACAGGAAGGGGTCAAAGAACATCAGCAACAGGTTGTGGTTTTGGTATAGCTGCTGTTCCTGAACATATAAAGGCCTTCACAGTAAGCCTTGAGAATAAACACATTAACCAGGTGGAAACAGGACAGCCCTGATTAGAAAGTTTTAAACAAATCAGCATTCTCATATAGACTTGGGTAAACAAGGAGCACTCCGACCTTGATGAGAGACGAGACTCACAAGATCAGTCTTGTAATGTACTGACTCGTGACCCCACGCATCTACATGCCTAGTATTCCCAGTGATATGCAGTGTCACAAACACATAACTATGTTTTTCTCAAGTTTACCAAATATTTGGATTAGTTTATTCAGATGAAATTTAGTGGTTGCAAATCTGTTGAATAAACCTGTCCCACTTTCTTCTCAGGTCCAAACATTTCTGTATATCTCCATTGGTTTGGGAAAAACATACTACTTGGCTGTGTCTTGGACGGGCAATTAAGAATGTTAACTTTACGTTGGTGGCTTATGTCAGAGACAAAACTGAACAGTAATCCATTCCTTGAGTTTTGCTTTCATGATTTTGGTTCAGATGAAATAAGGAGGACAAAAATATCAAACCCTCAGAAACAAGAAAGGCTGATAACTTTCATATATAGAACTTAAAAAACAGTAATATACACGATAATGAACAGCCAGGGCCGTCCTGAGTTCACAATAATAGATTATCATTTATCAATGGTCTAAACTAAAAGGTCTAATTCCTGGCTACTGTATCAGCAGCATCAGCAGCAGTGTTTGCAAAAATGCTGTAATTAAATGCTGTATTTACACTGATTACAATGCAAGACAACAAAATCACAGTCTCTGTATTGTGGTTTAGAAGCAGTTGATACTGATGGAGACTCATTGAACTGCAGTATGTTTTTTTCTTTTTTTTAGTGAAATTGAACTGAAACGATTAATTTCAAGGTGTTTGTTTGGTTTGGGTATTTAGAAGATCTAGAAGAAATGGCTTACTGCATGGAGCTGCTGCACAACGATGACCAGTACAAGGATCCACCTGCAATTATAGCAATAGTATAAAGTTAAATGTAAACTTATGATTACATAAACACAGACTGTCATTCAAATTCTGTGACAAAAATAAACCCTAAATGAAACCTTGTTGATTTCTTCACCATGTAATGCATTATCAGTATAATACTGTATTACAGTGCAATGGACAATGACAACAGAAGACTGAAGAAAATTGATTGGTCAGAAGTTCAACCTACATCAAGATGATAACCCCAAAACATTAGAAGATAACGGCCATGTAATGGAAGCCCAGCACCAGTCTCCCATGGCAACCATATGGAGCTGGTTTGAGATGCACTGGATACAAGGTGAAAACAGGTAGAGAACAGGTGTGGGCACCTGTGCAACAGTGTTAGGACACACTGTCCAAACAATGTGCAATGTGGTAGTGAAAACTGGTTTGAGGTTTTGCAAGGATTTGTTATGTCAGCCAAAAAGATCAGCCAAGGGAAACTTAAGGGGTTTCCTATATTTTTGCTAAGAACACCATGCCCCAGCAAAAGAAACATAATTCAGTGTTTTGGGCATGAACTTTGAAAAACAGGAAGACATCTGTCTCAATCTGAGAAGTACAGAGAAGAAAACACACACACACACACACACACACACACTTTAACACATACACGCACGTGTTAATGCAATACATACTTGGATTAGGTTAACACGTACACTTTCATCTTGCCATGCTCCTAGTATTATATTGAGAGGTGAAATTAGAAGAGATCTGAATTACACTAATTTTTTCTGTTAATCTTGCACCTTTGTAAAGCTTCAAATAAAACTTTTTCCTCACAAGGCTGAAAATCTTGACATCCAGCTCTTTTCGTCATCATTTTTCAGCAAAAGTATGAATGAATGAATGAACGTTTATTTGAACACAGAATAAAAGAAGAAGAAAAAAAAATCAAACAACAATGATTACAAAACAACGCAAAATAAATCAACAACAAAACACACCACTTATTGATGTTCAAAAGGAGTGGGAAGAAGCCGAAGCATGGTAAATCCCACCACTTTTCCCAATGTTAATTCAATATATTCAATAATAAGTTATGAAAAAGTAATATATATGATAATAAGTTAAGTAATTGCTAGGGATGGGACAATATATCGTAAATCAATGTATTGCAATATATCGAAGTTATGGTTCATATCATGTCTCGCCATACGTATCATGTGGCCCTGAAACATTGGCAGTAAAGAAAAAAAAAGGAAACCAACTATGGTCTGGCACTGAGGAAGTGATGGAAGGACAACACCATAAAGATGATCAAATGAAATGCTAATAAAACACTAAAAAAATAATACCTTTGAAGAAATACTGGTAAATAAGATGAATTGGTTCATAATCATTCTTTATATTATCTTGCACATACCCATGTGTGTGCACCCATGTGATGAGAAATACTAGTTACTATTACTATTACTAATACTATTGTCTTTTGTTGTCTTTGTCACTCATGCGCAATGCAACTCGGTTTAATGTGAATGCTATTAATTTTGATAGTTTTTCCCATTGATATGCTATGTTGTATATTGTAATTCTAGGTTATTTTTCAACATAAAAAACATATGTACACTCTGTACAATATTATTTGTAGTATTTGTTCTCCGCACTTATGCTTTTCAATGTGATACGCTTATATCAAATTATGTTAAATATCGTGAACATCATATGGTGTATTAAATCATATCGAGAAAAAAGTATATCATCTCATCCCTAGTTGTAGTTTCTAGTCTAGTGCCTTTGTAGATAATCAACAGGATGTTTGGATGCTGGATGAGTCCAAAATGTAGGTTTTGAGAATTCATCATATCCATTTTTTTAATTGCTTCTCTGTGTTCTCTATGTGGCCTATAATAGCACTAATATAGGCATGTGATTCTACACCAAAAGATTTTTATTCCTGGTGAAATATTCCCAAATTTCTGAACATTAAAATGTGAGTATATTAAGATAGCATCCAAAACGACTGAAACACAAAAAGCTAGCACTTGCTATTGTCATTAGAAACGAGTGCTACAGATAGCTGGATTATAATATGCATCATTTCATATTGCTCTGACTGTTAATAATTGATAATTGTATGGGATGTATGTAGTGGGACTTACCTGAGGAGGCAAAAAGTCACAACACTAGTAGAAGATCTCATGTCTCATCACTATTGCCGTCAGTGTTGGTCTCAGTTTTGTCCCCTGTGGTGGATAAAGGGAAACACCATGATGTTTGTGAGTCAGGACTATTTGACATGTAAATAAACTTAACATAAAATTTAGAACACAGGGTTACATTATCACACACAGGGTTACATTTCGTTTCTGACTGAGTAACTGTGAATTCCATTTACACTCCATGTAGTCTGTCACTAGTCTGTCATGTACATAAAACAATATGCATAACTTACCCAAATGAAATAAATCTTCATGAAGACTTCAGTGCATTCCAAGTTGAATAATGTCTGTGAAGATTCAAAGTAATATCCTTTCTCTGTATCAGTAAAAAACAAACTGCCAGTGTTTATTAGTGTTGGGGAGTGGAATGAGACTAAGTTCAGACCGTCCTCCTCTTCAGGGTCAAATTAAACAACTTGTTAGTATTTTCCTGTCTATTAAGGCTATGAAACCTAACATCATCTGTAGCACTGCAGCATATGTGTGTGCTGTGAAGGCTGGAGGTTGAGGAGGAAGCTTAAACTGACATTCATCATTTCTGAGGTGTCTGTGGTTACTCCCAAGCTTCTGAACTTCTTAACTGAAACAAGAAAAACCATGAGTAGGCCAGTGCTCACAGTTCCTGTAATCTTGTTTGCTGTGATGCTGATGTGGACTGGGGCCAACAAGGTAAGACGTTTCCTTTTCCCATTACTGACTTAAACCGTAGAATTTAATATCATTTTGCCAAAGGCAGACATCCATCTGCACAGGTACTGAAATACTGTCTTGTTGCATTGTACTTGTACATTGATTTTTTTTTTTTTTTTTTTATCGTTTGAGGGTCATACTGTTGCTCGTTATTTCTTTCCTTTTAACCTTTTAATAGGCATGTCAGTAAAATACACTGTCACACTAATACATAAGCCACAAAAATATATAACTCATTTAATTTGCCACAACTCACTCTCCCACATCTTATACACAAAGTCTATAAATCACTATTTATGGAAAGGTAGAAAGTAGTATGGAAATATTTCCTGTTGTATATAACATGAACATCATTCTTTATTCACCACTTAAACTACGATATACAACACTATAGTCTGTTTGTAACTGTAGTGCTAAGAGTGTTTAGAGGATCTAGCATGATGAGGTTTTTTGTTTGCTGTTGTTGTGTCTGTTTGCACAGTCAGTTCAGTGTGTATAGCATTCTCCTTGAGGCCATGTTGATGGGGTTTTTTTTTTTAACGGGAGGCTGTGAAAAAAGAAAGTTACACAGAATCAAGTTGCGCCTCGTGTACAAGTCCTACAGTTCTCCTGGTGCGGTAGTCTTAAAGGAAAGTAGAGTCTAAACAGCAGGATCTCACACACAGTGAAACAGAATCAGACAAAGTCAAATGTATGCTCCTTTAGAGCATACATTTCTTTAAGGGCTACACCAAGAGAGTGCCAAAAAAAAAAAAAGAAGGGTGCAAGGTGCGGACGTTTCAGTCCCAGGTGTGGACTGTCCTCAGGGCAAAAACAGGCTGTGAAAAAAGGATGGGATGTAGAACTAGACAATTCCCCTGCGGGGAATCGCGAGAGTGGGACTGTGCACCGTAGCAGTCTATGCTAAGATGATATGATGCTACAATTTCCATTTTCACCTCATCTTGTCCTTTTTCCACAATGAAATGATGATGAAACTTGATACGTTTAAATGTTTAGCATCGCAAATCACTTTCCTTTTCACCTCAACTTATCCTTATCCTCCTGTCCATTTCATTGTGGTAGGAAAGGAAGGAAAGGAATGATGAGTGGTGATATGATTGGCAATTCATTGGCGCCAATCATTTTACCAATCATCATATGAGGGAAATGATAAGATGAGATGAAAAAGAATTGTTGCGAATAATTCTTTCTTATTCGCAAATTATGTCATGAAAAATTCGGTTTTGGATAAAAAAAAGTAATAGTCTGGCCAAGACGCACGTTTTGATATATCATTTGTCTATGTGTGATCAACTGTCATGAAGTTATTAATGTTCAAAGTAGCTGCTGAAGCAGCTGCTTCATTAAGGACACACACACACAAAAAACACGCATACACACATGCACCTCCCCCCTCTGCTCCCTAACTGCCACTGGTTGCTGTGGTGACGGTGCCTCAGTGGCGCTTGAGAGGCAGCAAAAGATCAGAAAAAACGCTCAAAACAATACCTCGAACTAGTGGTAATAAGTCAAAAAGTAAAGCGGATATCCAAAAAAAAAAATTTTAGATTCACATCTACGAGGCTTTTGTGAACACATAGATGTGTATTTTTTTCTTCCTAGTGGCAAAAATGTGGACATTAGAGCGAGTTTAACACAGCTCACATTTCTGATTTTCTGCTTGAAAACTTGGCTGGATTTACATGGGATCCAATGGAGCCCTTGGTCTGACCACTTGTCACTTCTAGGCTTTCCATCCAAAAACTGTAAAAGCTATCGTTTAGGTAGACACATTGTGGGAATCAGGAGGAGTGTGACTACAATTTTGGAGCATATTATATGTGTAAAGTGAAATTTGTGGCCGTAAGCACAGTTTTAGTGAGAAATTTAGAGGATATTTTTCAAAATCTATCCACTCTAGCTGCTGTGGCTCCCACTCTAGCGTAACATTCCGACCACATACACACCCATTGTAAAGTCTGAATTTCACCAAAATTGACCATGGTGAATGATCGTTGACTGATCAAAAAGTATTCAACCTAGCAAAACAGTTGACATCCACACAGGAGGATTTTGTCTCCATTTGACAGTTGGAATGAGGTCTCTAGGTCAAAGTATGCCAGAGCTGTAGATGTTTGAACTTTTCCAACTTTCCCCATTCATTCTCTATGGGAAAATTTCTGCGAAGTATTTGTGACATAGTCGCGAATAATTCGGATTTTGATGAGAAAAGTAATAGCACACCGAGTCCGACCGAGCCGCACGTTTTGATGTATTATTTGTTTGTGTGCACTCAATGGTGTGGGCCGCATTAAATGCCAAAAATCGCGTGAGTGTTTTGACCCCTATAGCTTTGCTATACTGTAGAATTGTCTTGTGAACCAATGCAGCTGGAGGTTCAGCAGGTCTTTAAGAGTGGACCGACACTTTTGGGAGACTGTTTTGAAGTTCAGCAGAGGCTGGTGGAGGGATCTGAATTTAGTATTTTTGAATATTCCAGATAAGTGACTGTATTTCATAGACTTACCTATTGCAGATTTAAACTAACTGTGGTATTGTGGGTGATGTGACTTGTTCGTATCAAAAATAAAACAACTAAAGAACCTAAGCCACTGAGGGGCTGCTGTACGGGTACTTGTAGAATCTGACGCGTCATCTTTCCAGTCCAATGAATGAATGAAACATCCTATGCAGTCACCAAATGTTTATTCATCGTTTACGCTTGTTTTAAAAAACAGTTGCCAAACTATGCAAACAGTTACAATACTTCGTAACTTGAGTGCAACTTAAACAAAGGCTCACATGTTTTGCACAAGTAAACAAAAAACAAGAAGATGACGGTCAAAAAACTGCGCTTCCACCGTCAGCAGCACCTGCTGAGTAACTACCTGTTACTTCCTTTAACCATTTCCTGCACCCCCAATACACAGCGCCACCTACAGGTATTACACCAAACCAAACAATTCAACAATTGTAAATGGCGGCTGACATTACAATTACCCTCAAATTAAATTACAGAGCCGTAATATCAATAATACACACAAAATGTACCAAACAATACCCAATATTTTGTACCTCCACCCGGTTTCACTCAAAGGTCACCATAAATGTCAACACTAACATCCTTCAGCCTCCTGTAATAGGCATAGCTTAGTGACAGGCCTTTCCAAGATGTTTGTCTTCGTCTGGAGACGCACAGAGCGTACCAGACCTTTCTTGTCAGGGAAAGTTTCCACAATTCTGCCAAGAAGCCAAGATCCACGTGGAGCAGCAGAATCCATCACAACAACAATGTCTCCAGGAACAAAATTTATTCTGTTTTGATTCCATTTTTGCTGCTCTTGGAGATACTCCCGTACCCATCTTTTCCAAAACAAATCTGAGATGTATTGAACTTGTCGCCATCTCCTCTTCACATACACATCATCCTTGTTAAACTACCCAGGTGATAGAACTGGTTTCCCTTTCATCGGGAGTATATGGTTAGGAGTGAGTGGTTCAAGATCAGTGGGGTCATCTGAGAGCTTGGTGAGGGGACGACCATTTAATATAGCCTCAACCTCGCACAAAACGTTGTGAAGCCCATCATCATCCAGAGTCTGAAGATGTAACACAGAAGCAAGCACTTTCCTGACCATACGAATGACACGTTCCCAGACGCCACCATGATGTGATGCTGCAGGTGGGTTAAAGCTCCACTGAATGCCTTCTTGCCGTAACACTCTCTGTATCTGGCTGTGATTCAAAGATGCAAGTGCTTCTCTCAGCTCCTTCTTGGCTCCCACAAAGTTCGTACCATTATCTGAACGAATAGAAGACACTTGTCCTCTTCGGCTGATGAACCTTCGAAACGCATTAATACATGCATCAGTATCCAAGGATGGAGCTACTTCCAGGTGAACAGCTCTACTTGCAAAACAGGTAAAGATGACACCATAACGCTTACACAAACTTCGACCTTTCTTCACCTCTAAAGGCCCAAAGTAATCCACTCCAACATTTGTAAAGGGAGGCAGATTAGGAAGGAGCCTTTCCTTAGGTAGGTCTGCCATCTTCTGCTCACCCAACTTTCCTTGGTATCGTTTGCAGAAAGTGCACTGTGATATGATTTTTCTCACAGCTGAAGTGGTGCTTGTAATCCAGAACTTCTTCCGCAACTTTGATAGCTTGTGATTTCTTCCACTGTGGCCAACTTGTTGGTGCATGTGTCTTAAAATAAGTGTGGAGATATGTTGATCTTTTGACAAGATGAGTAGATGCTTTGTTTCCTCTGGTAAAGCTGCCCTAGTCAAACGGCCTCCAACTCTCATAAGTCCATCCTCCAAACATGGGTCCAGTTTGTAAATAGAACTTTCTCTTGGCACAGATTTTCCTGCTGATAGTGCAGCAATCTCCTCCTTGAATCTTTTCTGTTGACTGTAGCGAATGATGGCATTTTCAGCATCCAAGAGATTCCCAGCTGACAAGGTTTGACTCATTGCCTTTTTTGTCCTCTCCATCTCCAGTGATACATGTAATTCATCCACATCCTTTCTGTTGCATTTCAGAACTTGCAATTCCTTTCTCCTTTGTTTTAACTGCAGAAGAATCCTCTTCCATTGGAGAAACCACGCAACTGCCACTTTAAGCTTCCTCCAATCTGAAAAGTATGCAAGGAGCTGGTCTGTAGCATTGAGCGAGTCCTGAGTAAAGATTGTGTTTACTGTGGCATCCCTTTTGACCTCTGCATCATCGGCTGCAATTGTGACCTCTGTAATGTCTGAAGGCCAATCTTTTTCTGGGTCAAAGAGAAACCTTGGGCCTTCAATCCAGCTACCACCATTCAGCAGGTCTCCAACCTTCATACCTCTAGAGGCATAATCAGCAGGATTGTCTTTGGTATTAATGTACCTCCACTGAGACACATGAGTCGCATCTCTGATTGTTGACACTCAATTTGCCACAAATGTGTGGAAACCTCATTTTTTATGTACTTGAGCACTGAAGTACTGTCTGTCCAGAAAGTTGACTGATCCAGTGGCAGCTCCAATTCTGCTCTCAACATCTGATCTACTCAAACAGCCAGGACAGCAGCTGCAAGCTCCAGACGGGGAATAGTTAGCTGTTTCAGAGGAGTGACTCTTGCTTTTCCCAGCAAAAAAGAGATCTGGACCTGGCAGGTGACAGTAGGTGACAAATCCATCTTCACTGGCATCAGAAAAGTTGTGCAGCTGCACTTTAATGAGCTGTCCAAAGTATTTGGGCTTAATACATCTCTCCACTTTGAAAGAAGCCAACCTTTTCAGATCCTCCAGCCATCCCATCCACTGATGTCCAATGTCGGCAGGGATGTGGATGTCGTCCCATCCACAATGTCTCCAACAGAGCTCTTGCAACATGACCTTTGCTGGCAGTGTCACTGGTGCAAGGAACCCCAAGGGATCATAAACTGAACAGATTATAAACAACAATCCTCTTCTACTCTGTGCTTGCTCTTTCACCATCATTTTGAACTTGAATGTGTCTGACTTCACACACCACTGTAGTCCAAGGGCTCTCTCAACTGGAAGCTCATCTCTATCCAGATCCAGCTTTTTCCAGTCTTTAGCTCTCTGTTCTTCTTCAATAGACTGCAGCACTGTCTGGCTGTTACTGATCCACTTTGTCAAAATGAAGCCTCCTTTTAAACAGAGGTCACTGAGAGCTTTAACCATTATGACCGCTTTCTCTTCTGAGGACAAACTCTTCAAACAGTCATCAACGTAAAAATTTTGCTTGACTGTTTTCACCACTTCTGATGAAAAGTGAGCATGATTATCTTTATCTATTACAAATGAACTGTCATCCTATATACCACAATCTCCCGGCTCACTTTACCATCAGGCCACCACAAGAAGCGAAGGAAGTCTTTGTCCTCTTCAGCCACCTTAACCTGGTAGAACATAGACTGAATGTCTCCCATGACTGCTACTGGCTCCTGTCTGAATCTGACAAGGACTCCTAGTAGTGAACTGGTCCGGTTTGGGCCTTGAAGAAGCTGGCTGTTGAGTGAGGCTCCTTTAAACTCAGCTGAACAGTCAAACACAACACCCAAAGTTCCCTTTCTGGGATGACGCACACCATGATGGGGAATATACCAAACCTTTCCATTTTCTCCCTCCAACTGATGTTGAGGCACCTTCTCTGCATAGCCTTTCCTTATAACATCAGTGAAGAAGCTGGTGTATTCCTGGTGAAATAGTTCATCCTTTCTGAATTTCCCCTTAATCCCAGCAGCCTTTGCTTAACCATGGAAAGATTATTAGGAAGAGTAAGCTGTTCTTTTTTGAAGGGCATTTTCATACTGTAATGGCCACCCTGAAGCTTTGCTGACTCATCCATGATCTTTAAAAATTTGATGGCTTCTCTTGACATCTCCTTTTGCTCTATATTTCTTTCATTGAAGTCATGATTGTATTGGCTGTTCAACATCTCCTCCAGCTTACACACAGAAAACCTATTGACGGCAGCCACTGAGAACCCTGTTTTTAGTTTGCTGTTCTGTCCGTCTCGAAGGGGACCATTAACTACCCAACCAAGTACAATTCTTACTGCATATGGGCCATTCCCTTTGCTGTTGACAACCTCCCAGGGTTCCAATACCTTGGAGACGTTGGTACCAATCAACATGTCAACACTGGCATCTATGCAGGGGATCTGGACATCAGAGAGGTAAGGCCACAGTGACAGCTCTTCCTGTGAGACAATGTTGTTAGGGGTTACAGGCATTTTCCTTTGTGTAAGAACTTCTGGAAGACTGTAAAAATAGTCACTGTCAAGACCAGCCACCTCCAAACCATTCAAAGAATAAGTGGAAACAACCTTTTCATGTCCCATGGTACGTAAAAGGAAATTGGTTCTTCCGTCGATGTTTAATCTTTGCATAAGATGCTCTGAACAGAATGTAGCTGTACTGCCAGGATCCAGAAATGCATAGGTTTGTATTATTTTGTCTCCCCTAATGGATTTAACCTGGATTGACAGAATGGGCAAGATGCTATCCTCCCTTCCGGCCCCTGTATGACCACACGTTTCTGAAGAGAGTATTTTTACATGTCCAGTTTCTTTAGAGTGTTCACTTTCTGCGCTGATTCTTGGCCTTTCAGCAATATGAAGCACCGTAGGATGATTCTGACCACATTCTTTGCAAATCAGACGCCTGTCACAATCCTTGCTCATGTGTCCACTACACAAGCAGCCAAAACACATCCTTTTCTCCTTCAGAAAGATAATTTTATCCCGATGCTTCTTCCTTTTCAGCTTTGGACACTCTTCCAGTGTATGAGACTGGGAGCAATATACACATGCCTTTTCAGACCTTTCCATTAAGTCCTGCCTCTGTGGGACTGAGCATGAACCTTTGGCTGCATCAACAACAGTTACTGTAGTGGCAAAGCTGTTACCTCTGGCTCTGCTAAACTTGGATTGAGACTTGAACTTGTTAACACTCTTTACTTCAGGTAAACCACTTGTAGTGTCCAAGATGTCCCCAAAGAGTGGATCAGAGATGATCTTAACTTGACGTTTGATGAATGAAACAAGATCTTTAAAGCAAGCTCTGCGATTGTACCTCTCCAATATTTCATATGCCTTTATTCTCCATTTTTCTCTAAATTTAAATGGCAACTTTGTCATAATTGCTCTCATGTTGGTTGGCATATCTAGTTCTTGCATATAGTGAAGTTCCTCCATCACGTTGCAACAACCATGCAAAAACAGAGAAAAGGCTTGTAACGATTTTACATCCTCAGATTTGACTGTAGGCCAAGCTAAAGCCTTCTCCATATAGGCTGCAGCAATCCTGTATTCATTCCCAAAATGTTCATGCAGAAGTTCTTTAGCCAGTTGATAACCTCTTTCAGGAACCATGTGCTGACAGCTACTCACCAACTCTCTGGGCTGACCTTTTGTAAATTCTTCCAAAAAATAAAGACAGTCAGCTTTGTTAGCCTTTGATTCTACAGCATGCTCAAAGGCTCTGATGAAGTTTCTGTACTGAAGAGGATCACCGTCGAATACTGGAATGTCTCGAGATAGTAAAGTCAGTAGGCGTTGTTGTTGAACAAGAGCTGCTGTTATTTCATTCTGTTTATGCATTATTGTGCATAGATCTCCTTGCATTTGTGCAGAATGTAGATGCGGTTGCTCAACTGTTGCAGGGTTCTCATTACTCATTGGCAAATAAAGACTGATGTTGTGAGTCTCCACACTCTGTTGTTTTCTTGTGTGTCTCCTGTCCTGATCCAAGGATGCAGTGTTGCCTTTTTTCCACAGTGTGTGTGTTCTTTGCCCTTAAGTCCTTATGATGTACTGGCAAATTGCTTTGTGGCATTTCACTCCATGTCCTGGGTTCATATGTCTTTGCTGCAGGGTTGAGTCCTTTGGAAGTTGTTTTATGTTCTTTGCTCCTTCGTAGATATGAATCATTCCATTTGATGATGCTTGGGATTTACGTGAACATTCTGAAGCAGTTTGTAAAACTGCTAGTTTTGCCGTAGACGCTGCAATTCCAGCATCAAGCTCAAGCTGTTCTCGTTTCCTTTTCAGCTCTGCTTCCTGCATCTTCAGAGCATGTTTTTCCTTTAGCGCTGCAGACTGAGCGAGAAGTGCAGCTTTTTGCCTCTGCCTTAATGCAGGCAGACGCTGTTGATTGACCACTTTTGCTGCTTTTACCACTGCATGTACTTTTTTGATGAGAACATTTGCTGGCAACATTTGATATACTGTCATCAGGATAAACATCATCAACCACATCACCAGCATTTTCATTAATTTTCAACCATTGTTTAACATCATCAATGAAACCATTTTCAACCAACAGTTTGGCAGCAAACCATATATTTTGTTTCTCACACTCTTCAGTGGACATTAAAGGAACCAGAGAATCATGAGCATTTTTTGCTTCTTTACGCAAATAAAGATTTTTTTCCAGTGCGCCTTTTACCTCTTCAACACTGCCTTTATGCATATGCTCTTCAGTTACCTTCCTTATATTTTTTACCTTGCTTAATTTATCCTTTCTTACACTTTGTAACCTCTCCACCTTTTCAACAAAAGCCTTGTCTGTTAATTTACCAGTTCTTTTACCTTTACCCAAGTGCGTTTCATTTGAATTTCCCACTTCACTAAAATCAGAGACAGCGGCCTTTTCCGCAACCGGCTCATCAGATTTACCATCCATAATGTCCTCCTTTTTTTTTTTTTTTTTTTTTCCACGATGAAATCCAAAACACGCAATGAAAAGTTCAGTCTTATGACGCGATCATCATTGTTATTTTAGCGACCAATGCATTGGGATTACGCTCGCAAACTAGTGCGCACACCAACACCTATTTTTGTTTATTTACTTTTTATTATGGCCATGAAACCGGTAGCGCTACTACTCATACCTTGATGCAAGCGCTGGGCGCCGTAAGATGGTCCGGTGGTAGCACTACTTCGTCGGATGAATCAGCTGATGATCGGTGTCACTCCACAGCAGAGGCCTGTACTACGAAGCAGGATTTGTTCTTATCGCGGTAACTTCAGGTTTAACTCTGGGTTTTCCGTCCTAGGAAGGAGGTTCACTTCTTACCGGGCTACATCTCCATGGTAACTTATGCTGAACGGCTAACCTGCTCCAGCAGGTTATGTTCCAGATCAGAGATCGGAGCCTATAAAATCTCCGCCCTCCGACCAATCAATGCTCTTGACAATTTCTCGTCCTTTTATCGAAGATCTGTGGAGTTCGGTGCCGGGGTTGAGAGACGGTCTCTGAGGAGGACGAGGGTTTTTAGAGACCGGCAATATTATTTATTGGAGCGCGTCACATATATCTGTGATCTCCTCAAACCGCACGTTGTCAGTGACACAGTGGAGCTGACTGTCCCTCAGACAGTAGCACTGCTGCGTTGTTGACTCCTACAATAATTAACTAGGATATTAAATAACTGTATTTTATTAATGACACATTGTACAAATGCTCCTGTTTGGAGCTGCCAGGGTCCGTTTGGAGCTGCCAGGGTCCGTTAACTGAGCTTTTCGCCCTGAATCAGAGACTGATTGACACAATAAAACTGTACTTGGACTTATAAGATATGAAAGTACTACTTAGAACTATGAATCATATTATTATATTTAGTTTTTATTGTTTTGTGCCGCTATGGGTGCAGCTGAACATTAAAAGTTAAAGTTGTATCAGCCTATTTACCTTAACAGCCTAGATTTCAGCAGTTCATTGATTTGATTTTAATTTAATTACAGTCACATCTACATGTCTCTGTGAGGCTGTGAATTTGCGCGTTTACACAATCGGCGATCTGTTACCAGCAGTTTTTTTGTTTTTTAGCAGCTGCCACCGTGTTTCTGTTTGCCTGGATTATCGGCCGGTATTCCTCATATTTTGCAAAATCATCTGCTCTTCGGCTGTGAAGTCTCCGCTCTGCCGCAACTCGTTTCCATGTTTGTGATTGGACAACTGTCGCAAACGCCGCCTCTTTTATGTGAACGCGCTCACATCTAGATTGGAAAAACCTGGGTTGACTAATCAAGTTGATAACCAGCTTCGTGGTACCGCTTAGCCAGACTGAGATTGTTAGGGTTAGTGAAGCCGGATATCTGAAAGAGATCCTGGGTAAATTGAACTTGCTTCGTAGTACAGGCCTCAGGAATCACGGCTGTTGTTGACGTCCTCCATGCAGCTCGGCAGACCTTAGAAACTCAACGTTGGCTCCAGCGTTGATTCTGCCTCCGTGCGGTGGCCTTTCCGCGACTTATATTTGAAGCAAAGTTTTTTGACTTATGATGTGACTTGTTCGTATCAAAAATAAAACAACTAAAGAACCTAAGCCACTGAGGGGCTGCTGTACGGGTACTTCTAGAATCTGACGCGTCGTCTTTCCAGTCCAATGAATGAATGAAATATCTTATGCAGTATTCATTGTTAATTTAAAAATTCAATTTTTGAATGAAGCAATGCGCCGCTTTCATCCTCATATTCCATAGGAGACCTCAGTCGACTGATTCCTCCCAGCCCTCTGGTAAAATACAGGTGGCTGTACTTTACTCTCTTCAGCTTATAATCCTCGAGAAAAACCATCAGGGCAACAATTGCTCTCATGTTGTTGTAATCACAGTTTCCAGGAAAGATTCTCCTGCCAAAGAAGAGTTCGAAAATGATACAGCCCAGTCCCCACATATCCGCTGCTGTGGTCAAAGGGAGGCCCAAGCTGACTTCAGGAGCCCTGTAAAAACGGTTCTGTATTATTTTCCCAACCTCTGCTTGGCATTCTCGCATCGCTAGGCCGAAGTCAATCAGTTTGGTTTTGAAAGGGTGGCCGTGGTGGTTAACGAGCATGATGTTGTCCAGCTTCAGGTCGGTGTGCATTATCCCAATAGACTTAAGGCCGTCCAAAGCAACCAGAAGTTGCCTTGTCACATAGCGGATATCGTTTAGTGGCAGCGGCACCCACCTCTGCTCCATCATCAAGTCAAAAAGGCTCTTGTCAAGCATCTCAAATGACATGAAAGAGAGTTCGCGGTACCTAAAGTACTCCATGAAGCTAACAATGTTGTATTGGTCTGGGTCAAGACCCTTGATTGCCTGTAACATCTCCAGCTCCTGCTATATGTAGTACTCATCAGTCTCTTTGTGTACCTTCACCGCTACCGTCTTACAGGTGTTAAGGTCCAAACATTTAGCAACTTTACCAAAAGAGCCTTCTCCGTTGAGTGATAAGTGATGACCAACTCTACATTTTCTTAGTGTTACAGTGATAATAATGAAATTCAGCCCTTATAAGTCAAAACAATAATGTCCAGTTCATGTCATTGCTTGATCATTATTCCATGTGCACATGGAAATGTAAGGAGAAATTGACCCTATAACACTGGAGGAGTTATAGAGGTTATTTAGGCAAATTGCTTCTATAAATCCAGCCAAAGTAAACTCTCTTCACTGTGCAAGCAGTTTATTGATCAACATAATGTCTGTGAAAGCTGTACTTGCTTTTACAACAGTTTGAATCTCTAAAATCTCCCCTCAGCATCTGTAGCGGTTGCCAGGATTTGGGGGTAACATTGTATGAACGTTTAAGGTCAGTGATGTGTTGTGTTGTTTGTTTTTTCAGTTAAAAAAAAAAAATCACTAAAAATGAAATGTATGAACTACACCATCATGTTTGCTCTACCACTGGCTCTTCCCTCATTCTAACACCTGTCTCAAACACTAGTCTGTATTTATCAGTCACTTGACGAATGCAGATGATGAATACAGAATACGTTTGAAAAAATTAGCAGCAGGAATTTGTCATGGAAGTAATCTGACAGGGCTGACGGTGAATCACATTTTGAAACTGCTGAAGCTGTAAAATGAATTTAAGACATTCTTCATTTCCTTATTATTATATTACAAATGTAGCGCTCCTGTCAAACTTCTCAAAATCTACTTGGTATGATATCACACAAATATAATTATTATATTAACATTTCTGTGTCAGGTCTCACAGACACAGGCCTCACATTAGCAACATGTTACACATACATACTGCAAAAAAAAATAAATAAATAAATAAAATGTGCAGAGTCTTAACAGACTTTAGTTGAAACGCATATAAAGCTCCAAATCTATTTCAACAGCCTACATAGAGTGACTTTCATTTTAAATTAATTTGTTGCATGTTACAATCAGAGAACAGAATGCCTCTAGAGTTATCGCGTTACCCCACTGGTCAGTTGAGCACCACGTGACTGCAGGAGGACTTTTACCAATTTCCCGTTGCTCTTTCAAAGTCAAAAACATGTTCGTCAAGGATGCGTAGTGTTGCTAACTTAACACCCTTGTTACTAAATTTAAACAACCTCGCGAAGTGACATTTTGGATAAACCTTAGTGACCTTCAGTAGAAGAGCTTTCTGTATTATCCCGCAGCTGCCTGCATGTCTCCATGCTTCACAACTTGAGTGAACTGCGTGTGTGCGGCATGCCCTGCAAAATATGTTGATAATCACTTTTAATTCATACTAGAAAAATTACACACAACATACACCTTCCACTATAGCTTGGATGGCCAGAGGGAGGAAAAAAATCACAGTGCACTACTTAGAACTAGTGTAAATAGAAATCACATGACCCCCTATCTGACCACTAATTAATTACGGATGATTATAGTTACCAGTGGTTATAATCAAAGGGTATAATCAATGGATAGGGTGAAACAGAAAGGTGTTTATTTGAGAAAAGCCCCATTGAGAATATGGCTTTATTAAATTACTATATATACACACAAAGTAAAAACTAAGGGCAATTAATAAAACAGGTTGACACAAGACAGTAAGTAAATGAGACAAGATGACATCATGAATATGCCGAATAGTGAAATGTTTCCACAAAATGGAAAAAGGAAGCAAAATTTTTCAAAAACTCAAAAACTTAATTGATAAATGTAAAATCTCTATTGTTGCTAATTATCATTTGTGGTCTCTTTGTCCCCTTGACTATTTATCTGTTACATACACATACATTCACATAAAGGGAGACAAAGGTTTTCCAGGAGTTCCAGGTCCTCCAGGACCAGAGGGACGCTCAGGATCAGATGGTCACGCTGGGCCAATGGGACCAAAGGTTGAATTTCATGGCTTGTGACTCCTTTGCTCTTATGTTCTGTATACCTATAAAACCCATATGGTTTTAAGAGTAACAGAGACTCAGATTGTACACAAACTGTACACAATACTCAAGATTAATAACAGGCTGCTGTCTTTGGTAGGGTAACACTGGACCTGATGGACCTGTGGGACCAAAGGGAAATCAGGTAACATAACTGTGATATTAAACTTCTGTCTGTTTGTGTGTTTGTCAGGTAGTTAACTGATGTCTCAATGAGTGACATTTGAGTTATTCTAACACATTATGGTGGAGCAGATATCATTGAGGTCGAACCTGTCTGTCTTTAGAAACATATACTGGTTTTGTTACTGTTGTTACAGGGACCTGATGGCAAAGAAGGATTTGATGGGTCTCATGGTTTGCCAGTGAGGTTTTTTGTTCTCCTATCCTTCTGTTTTTTCTTTTCATCATCTTATTTATGTATTATGGAAGTTCATGTTCCTTTCTTTATGCATATATGCCCGTTTAACTTTTGCTGTTATTCTCTTATAGGGTATCCCAGGTTTACAAGGGTACCCAGGCCCCCCAGGGGCCCCAGGATGCAATGGAACCGATGTAATCATTCACATGATAGTTTTAATAACATTAAAACTTTGTAAATCAAGCTTCATGGGGAGATGCAAAGCTTTTCAATCACAAATCTCTTTCTTATAGGGAGAGGATGGACCTTCTGGGTTTTGTGGACCTCCTGGTATTGATGGTACTCCTGTAAGAGTCAAAACAATTTATCATTATGCTCTACTCAAATACCACATCATGCCTTTGTACGCTTATCAAAAGACTCATCAGAGAATCTGTTTACTGCCCACTACACTGCCTCACTTCGTCTTTTTTTACAGGGTCCACCAGGTTTGCCTGGATCTAAGGTAATAAAATATATGCTGTGCCATCCACACTCATTATTAAGTACTTTTTGTATTCTGTAAAGGCAACAGAGTACAGAAATGCTCAACAATGATAACATTTTAAGAAGTTTATTAGCAGGGAAAAAACAATATGACATATCCCTAAGCTCATTTTGCACTTTTTCCATTTACTTATTTATCTTTATATTTACTGAGGAAGCTCTCACTTGTTCTAGAGAGTCCAGGTAGATTTGAGAGCAGTAACCCATTTAAAGATTTTTTTTAGACTTATAGGTCAACTATGTCTTTCCACTTTTACATTATAGACATGACACCATCATGAAGTTGTTTCGTCGTTGTAATCATGTTGTAAGGATTTGGCCTGTGTAGGTACATAAACCTTGTCAAACCAGTCATCTTTGAGGATTTGTGAACAGATAATTTGCATTTCCACTTTTTGCATTTCATATCACTTTATGATATGATGGCAAACACAGGACTTGGGGTCAACAAAAAGCTACAGTTTTCCACCTTGTCAGTTTTCACTATAATCCTAAATATGGAGACTGGTCCAGCTGGGACAGACTAGAAACTATGATGGATACAGTGGCATATGACAATTTGGTATAGCTCTAACATTAACACCAACATCTATTCTGTTAGAGTTTCTTTTAATAGCAGTGACAAACATGGACTGGTCAATCACCCTGTTCCTCTTAATATAAAAAAATAAAATAAATAAAAAACGTAAAAAAAACATAGACAGAAACCACTCCAAGTTCAGATTCACCACCATAATAGACCTGAGAGACACTTATACACACTTATAGACACTTCCAGGCAACCAAAGTACATACATGAGATTATCAGATGTAAATTGTAAAATCAGTCATTTTAACAACTCAAATGTTAAATAAATCCTTTTCTTTCGCAGGGTGACTCTTGGTTGATAGAAAATTCACAACAAGGGGGACCTGGACCACGTGGTCCACCAGGGAGAGCTGGAGTATCGGTAACTATTTCGATTACATTTGTAATAATGCATTTGTTTTTGGTACCATATTTTTTGTGATCTTTGTGTCAAAGTTACTTCATGAACTGGCTTTCCCTTGTACATCAGGGAGTTCCAGGTTTCTCTGGAGACCCAGGACCACCAGGGGACCCTGGACCAAGCGGCTCTATTGTAAGTGACATTTTGTTGTTTTGCACAAAGTGTAATTTGGCATAGAATATTGTAATGCTATGCTTCATATCACTGCCTGTTTTCTTTATGAACAGGGATATAGTGGCCGCCCAGGGCCTCCAGGAAATAAGGTAAAATTGATGAATATTTCTATGCATATATGTGAACTAAAAGTATTCAACAGCTTGTATCTGTGACGAACTCCGCGTCAAATAACAGAGGAAAACCACTTGTGGAAAACCACAGCTGCACAGTTTTGTTTTGGTCTGATTATATTGTTATTGTAGATGGCTGTGGTCTCACCACCTGGGAAAGAATAAACATGTTCTTGCTTTTGCTACTGTTTAGCCACAGCTCTTGTTTAACAGCAGGATAGTAATCTATAATGTTGTGTAAATGTCTCCTACCTTTCTATAAGACTCATCTCAGGCAGTTGTAAATGGTGACTGTAAATGCATTATTATCAGAAACATGACAGCAGCAAGGCTGGTGAGTATGGGAATTGACTGAGACCAAACTGTGAGAAACATGAAAAAAAGCTGGATAAAGACATTTCTGAGAATATTAATGTTACAAATGTGGTCCCATCCTTCAGGGTCAAGAAGGGAGAAGCGGTAGCCCAGGACCTCGTGGACCAAAGGTTATTCTTTTTCATAAAATGTTGTGCTGAGCATATTAATGATTTTACATTTAAGTGAAGAAGATGTTGAATAGAAAGCAGGACATTGCATCATACTCTTTTAAAGATTTTGTAGATATGTGCATTATATCTTATACATGTTGGGTAGGGGAGACCAGGACCACCAGGACCACCGGGGCCACCAGGTCGGATCAAGGAGTTTTTCTCTGAGAGTCTCATATTAAAGGTTTGATCACTATAAAGATTAAATTCAAATTCAATTATAACTGCACTGAAGAAATCAGAGTTTACAGTTTGAGGTAATATTAATCAATGATTTCAGCTTTAATATCTATGTTCGTTTACATCATGGTGCAGTTACTGTAAAGTGCAATAACTGTTATATTTATTGTGATTATTCAGGTTTTCATGGTTTTTTTTGAAATAGCAGTTTCCTCATATATCTTTTCCAATAACATCCATTTGAGGCTTTGTAAGTGCACCTGAGCCAGTGCATTTCACACCATTCTTGTAGTTTCACACATCAAAATTAAACATAACCCCAGTGGTGTCACACTTTGCTAACTTGAATGGTTTCCAAATTTTAAAATGGTTGATGGAACAGCAGGCCCAAAACAAGAACACAAACTGCACATTGTTTTAGTAAATGGAAAAGTCAAAGATAGAAAAAGAAAAGATGAGTTCAAAGGGAAGTGTCATAATAATTCTGCTTCGTATCCCCAACTAAAATGATCGTGACAGGTCATCATAATTTGATATTTGTAGTTTGAGGCAAACACCAAAAGAGCAGTCATAGGGTCACCACAAAAATCAGTTTTATCTTCTGGAGTCTATGGATATCCACAAAATTGTTATGGCATAGTGGTAAGTAGTTATTAAAATATCCAGCACTATTTGGGGCCAAAGTGTCAAGCAAACTAACTGCCAGAAATGGATTGTCATTGCAATACAAGGCTTTAATATAATATGAGGTTTCCCATCCAGGATCTAAAAGGAGATAAAGGAGATGTAGGACAAAAAGGCTGCATTGGCCCTCGGGTAAGTTTCTTTTTAAAATTCACACCAATGACTGTTTGACCTGGCGTTAGTTTACTCACATTTTGTGTGGAACTGCTACAGCCCTGAAACTTATTCTGCATTTGTAGAGTTGTGAGATTTGTTGTCTCCTTTCCTGTGCTATTGTCAATCTGTTCTCAGGGAGACCCTGGTTATAGCTTTTATGCCAGAGGACAAAAGGGAAACAGAGGACAGCCTGGCCAAGAAGTAAGATAATACTTCACATATTTTTCATTAACCCTCACCTTTGAGCAGCCTTGTTTAATGTCTGAAACACAGTAGTGTACTGAAAACAAAATTTACAACATTTCAAGATCGCACCACCCTCAACCCATTTGTTAGACAGTACAAACAGCACCTTAGGAACAGGTCAAGAGAAAAGATGACCAGCAGAGGGCAGTGATACAACATTAAACTTGTAGTGTTGTAGTTATTTCCCTCTGAACAGGAGGGGAACAGAAAGAAAAGAATGTTTCCATCAAACTTCTGCTGCTATAAAATAGCTTCCAAATTAACATTACAAGTGCACAGTACCAAAAAGGAGTTACAATAAAACTGCTATGAAAGGAGGAAAGGGTTAAGCCCATTGTTCTCTTTTTAAAATTATTTTTGGTGAATTCAAATAAAGTATGCTCCTTAATAGCCATTGAATCCTCGCTGTTATATTTGTCCTCACAGGGAAAGCCAGGGAAGATTGGTGATCCTGGACAACCTGGATATATGGTACTGTTCAACTCTGCCGTGTGTGTGTCATTATGGTGGTGATGGTGTGTGTATGTGTGCTGTGTCATTGTTTGACTTCTGAATACAATGTAGTTTTCTTTAGGGAAGGCCTGGCCTCAGAGGAGATCCAGGATATCCAGGGACATCAGGAGGGGTGGTTAGTGATCTCTTAGTGCCGAGAACACTATGTGTATTTTTGGTGAATCAATATGTTTTGTTTTTCATGCTTTGTTTGTTAAATGTTACTTTAGGGTGAGAAAGGTGATAGGGGTCCACCTGGTCCACCCGGAGATGTGAGTTTATTATAATCTTTTCACTATTTCACTATTACCCAAGCAAGTGAAAAACACAGTCAGTAATTTATTTTAAAAAATTGTTTGATGAGTGGATGAGTGATGAGTTATACTATAAAACACACATGAACCTTTCATGAAGTGACCACAGCTATTGTTGTTGACCCACCAAGAGATCATAATATGACCCCTGTGGATTTGTTTGCAGGTCTTTGGAGCTGTAGAGCCACTGAAAGGATACCCCGGAGATCCTGGTCAGCCTGGTCTACCTGGTCTACGTGGGCCTCCAGGTATATCAACAACTAAATAAATTGACAGTGTAGTGACATTCAAATATATAAATACAACAAAGCATGAACACTAAAGTCCATAATAAAATAATAAAAATGCTGTCTGCATATACTCTAGGTATTGTGGGCTTTCCTGGACTAGATGGCCCCCCAGGTATGGAATCTGTCTATCCATCTATATCTATCTAGAATATACAGAATATTTTTGTTTATTTTTATGTATAGATATTTTTATTCATCTGTTTGACAGCATCAAAAATATGAAAATAGATTAGCAGAGAATAAAAGTTAACAGAAAAATAAATAAATAATTTTTTATAAAAAAGAAAAGGGTGCAAATCTCCAGAGGTGAGGAGGACGGATTGTTTGCAGCTCCAACAGCGCATTATCACAATGAAGTGCGAGACTCCTCTGGATGTAGTACGATCAAAAAGTTCAGTACTCTGTGAGCTGAGCTGCTTAGAAACACTGATGTGTCCCAGGTTACTCTATCTCTCCTTAATAAACATCGTGATCCCCACGTCCTATGCTCCTCTGCAGGCTGGTAACCGCTGTGAGTTCTTCATCTTATGGGGAAAGATCATACATTCCCATTCCCCATAGTTACAGACGGAATTTATGGTTTGTACCGTCTTATTCTCACAGTGCTTAACTCCTACTCTGCATCCCCTTCACCTCCTCCTGACTCCGCCAGGATCTGGGGTCTCGTTGGAGCAGCACAGTGCCATCAGCTAATCACTGGAGAAACAATAGGGCAACGGCTCCCTGGTTGTCATAATCAAAAAACAAAAACAGGCAAAAAAAACACGAGGAAAAAAAAAAAAAAAAAGAAAAAGCTGGAAAAAAAACCCAATAATCTATCTATCTATCTATCTATATATATATATATATATCTTTATTTTGTTGAAATTTGATTTGATTATAGTTACATGAGTTGATTATAGAGTTTGTTTGTTTTGATTTGATTTTTTTTTTTTTACATCACACAGGACTTGCATCTGGGATTTATGTGCCAGGTTTACAAGGTCCCAAAGGCCTTGCAGGCCCTAAAGGGGACCCTGGGGAGCCTGGTGATAGGTATATTGGACTCCCAGGTCTGAATGGGGATCCTGGTGATCAAGGGCCTCCAGGGGATCCAGGCCCACCTGGACCTCCAGAAGACAGAAGTACACTAAAATTTCAAAATTTTGTTTCTCCTAAACATTACAACTACTACTTCAGCAGCAATTGATAACAACATTACAACTGGTACTGTTTGTATTTTTAGTAATATGGATTGTTCATCAGATTTATCTATTGATCTGATCTATTATGTAGATATAAAATGCTGTCTCTCTACATTAATGTACACAAACATGATCTCTATATAATGGAGTACATTATACCTATGTTTAGGTACTTCACATGTGTAGAAAACAAATAAGAATATAAATGAATAAATAACAGCTATATGAAAGACTAATGGATTGTTGTTGGTATTGCTTACAGCCAACAGGATTCTCAAAGGTATCCCAGGAATCAAAGGAATGAAGGGTATCCCTGGACCACAAGGATCTAATGGAAATTTTGGAATGAAAGGTCGGAAACTAGATATTTATAAATCAATAGTTACAATTTAATTAGTTTCATATCAGTCTGACAGGCAACAACAATATTCATAGCAATTTATAGATCCCTGTAGTATTTGATCACTTTTTTGTATAAGTTTTTAGTCCTTCATGCAGTCTGGACCTTTAACAGGGGAAAAAATATAATAATTTATACTGATGTGGTTCCATTTTCTTGTGTTATGATGTGTTATTTGTACAGGAGAGAAGGGAGAGCCTTGTTACCAATGTGTCATAGTAGGACTCCCAGGAGCACCCGGTCTTCCTGGCCCATGTGGCAAACCTGGTAAAACCTTTTTGCGAGAAAAAAAAATCAAAACATACAAATTCAAACTCTGTCCTTATACTTTTCAACTCTATACATTTTAAAGGTAATTATGGTGAATCAATAAGCTCAAAACCAAAACAGACATCCTATATGTTTGTGTTGCTCAGGCTATAATCCACCACTAGGTGAGAAAGGTGATCCTGGTTTCCAAGGACCCAGAGGATTACCTGGCAGTCCAGTAAGAAAGCATGTCTTAAAAAAGTAATTTGTTCTTGTTATTTGTTTTTAAAAACACTTGTAAACAATCATTATTCTCTGAAGGGTCCTATTGGTCAACCAGGATTTCCAGGATTTCCAGGACAAAAGGGAGACTCATTTGCCTCCACCACACGAGGGTTAAAAGGAGAGATAGGAGACCCAGGACAGCCTGGTAATCCTGGTCCAAGTGGCTTCCCTGGGCCTCCTGGGTTACCAGGTCATAAAGGCATTCGAGGCCCCGCAGGAGATTTTGTGAGGAAATTGTGATTAACTGAGTTTACAGTAACATATGCATTTGCATGTTTGCTGTTTGATCTAACATTTGTGCTCAAAGTGCCTCACTATGTTCTGTCCCATCTCTAGTGTACATCCTTTGGAGTTGAGGGAGACCGTGGTTTTCCAGGCCTACCAGGGCCTTCAGGCGAACCAGGACCAGTTGGCTTCCCTGGGCCAGTAGGATATGGGCCTACTGGGTGTCCAGGAGACAAGGGAGATGATGGAGTACCTGGCCTGCCAGGACAGCCTGGAATTCCAGGTAAATACACAGACAGACAAAGGCACAATTTGACAAAGACATTTCTAAACAGAAAAGTAGACAGACAGATTAAAAAAATGACAGCCATTGTCTGTACTTTCTTGTCTCTTGCCTTCATTGGTAGGACCAAAGGGTGAACCCTGCCACTTCTATTTCAAAGGACTTCCTGGACCATCTGGAGATAAAGGTCTGCCAGGTCCACATGGAAACCCAGGTAGACCCAGTTATATGACAGACGGACGGGAGGGTGGGTGGGAGGATGGTTATCAATAGATAATGGAAGCATCTCTCAAACTAACAAAAAAAAAAAAAACACCCAGGTTTTCCAGGAGCACAAGGTTCTACAGGACCACCAGGGGTTCCAGGTCAGAAGGGAGAGAGAGGTGATGTGTCATTTACTGGAAAGCAGGGAAATCCAGGACAAAAGGGTAACACATATGCAACTGAGGGGAAAAAAAAGCCCAATAGTTGCATATTCTATCAGTATTTCAGTTTGAGTTATTTTGTTTAGTTTTTTTTTTTTGATACCTCATGTTTTTCTTACTGTGTGTGTTGCTCAGGTGACAAAGGGCAGCCAGGTCCATCATTTAATACATGTAGGGGGCTTCCTGGTCAGCCAGGTCCACGTGGCCCTCCTGGACCCCAAGGACAGAAGGTCAGGAGCACCAAATTTGCTTATTTTTTATCCAATTTTTTTTCAATAAAGTATTTTTGATAATCATTCTCTCACTCCAATTTACCAATTCTCTACTCAGCAATGGAAGCCAGTCGGTAGGGCCCAGAGTTTTTCGTATTAAACCACAGCCTGTTGTTTACAGTTTGTTTTTTATTACTATCTTAAACAAACTGCCTGCTGGCTATGACTTCATATTTCTTAAACAGACATGTTTTTTAGGCTCTGACTCTCAGCGAGAAAGCAAAAAAAACATATTTTACTGAATCTCCAATTATCACTAAGTTAGATATCTATTGTAGTGAAAAGTCAGTTGGTTTAAAGACAAAACGTGAGTGGAGAACTAAATTGTTACTATATTAGTTGTACCTTTTATTTGTTGGTATAGAGTAAGGACCAGCTTTCAAGAAGGTGTAAGCACTTTGTTTCCACTTCAACTTATTCATAAAGCACAGTGACAGTTCACTGCTGTAACTCAGTGGTGAATGTCAGCTCTTTCAATGCTACAGATTCACTGACTTCATGCTTTGAATGTTTTTGATCAGGGCGATGGGGGCCCTGCACACTATGGCCCCCCAGGCCTCCCTGGGCCTGCAGGAGAAGATGGAGCTCAGGGGCCTTTTGGAAATCCTGGGATCCCTGGCCTGCCTGGGAACCCTGGGCTAGTTGGCAACCCTGGTTTTCCAGGAGAAAAAGGTAGGACAGACAAAAACACTTAGAAAATGATTTTTGCATTCACACATACACAGTCAAACACACACATGTTAATCTATGCGCTAATGAGTCTATGTTACATACAGGAAGTAAAGGTATTGTGGGACCCCCCGGACTACCTGGAGAGGGTATATGTATACCAGGACCAGAAGGACCACCTGGACCAGATGGTTCTCCAGGCCTTCCAGGTCAGTGTATATTGAAATCATATGATGCACTTTTCTGTCAACTGCAGAAGGACACTGAAAGCTAATTTGCATTAAACATCACAGACATTGTCCTCACAGACATTCTCTTCTCATACCATTTTCTTTCCTCCACATTTTCCTCTGTTCCCCACCTCCATTTTCCTCTGCTCCCCACCTCCATTTTGTTCTAATTCTCTCCCCCTTTTCAGGACCTAATGGTTTGCCCGGTGAAAAGGGGAATCCAGGTTTGCCAGGGCTTGGTTACCCTGGTGCTCCTGGTGAGCCTGGTTTCCCTGGAGTAGCTGGGCTGGGTTCACCTGGGTTCCCTGGACAAAAAGGGATTCAGGGGCAACATGGCCTACCTGGTCAACCAGGTATGTTGATGTTTAATTCTCAATTACATGTAATTCTCTATTATGTAATGTCAGTTTTCAACTTTGTATACTATATTCTACTAGGTTTTGTAACATTCCACTTTATAGTAAACTATTACCAGTCAGAGAATATAATTGCCATGATAATGGAATGCTTAGTAATGTACAGTACTGAAATTAGAAAAGATATTGATTCTGAACTGTATTCAGAACTTGTCTTTAATTGTTCCACCTGGAATTCCTGAGGACTGAGAGGAGACCCTGGACGAGATGGGTTACCTGGATATGGACCTGAGGGATTGCCTGGAATTATAGGACCACCAGGGCAAATAGGTAAAACACAAATACAAATACAAATACATACACATTCACGCACAAGTAAATCACTGTTTGTCTTTTAATATATATATATATATATATATATATATATATATATATATGTATATATATGTGTGTGTGTGTGTGTGTATATATATATATATATATATACACACACATTATATATATATATATATATAATGTAATTGCACAGGTTACCCTGGTCCAAAAGGAGCCAAAGGTTTGCGGGGTCCACCAGGCATGAATGGAGAACCAGGTGTCAGCGGTCCTCCTGGTGCTTCATCACCACCACTGGGACCACCAGGGGATACTGGTGTTCCAGGTCAGTTTTTTATTGAACCCTTAGGAATATTGCTACTCTGCTACTTACTGTAAGATGGAGCTGTCAGAGCTCAGGCTCCTGTAGAGAAATGGTGATTCTAAAACTAACTCTAACTTTAATTTATAAGGTCTACCTGGTCCACCTGGTCCTCCTGGAGATAAAGGAAATACTGGGCCGAAAGGGCAGAGAGGGAAAGAAGGGGTACCAGGAAGTCCTGGACAAAGAGGTTTCAAATTAGTTTCACCTTTTTAACAATAAATTATTACTATTTTCACCAGATCAGCTTTGTTGGATTACCTGTGTTTGTACGGTGTGTTTATCTATGTCCAGGACTTCCAGGATCTCCAGGTCTTGATGGATCATTGTTTTCACAAGGGAAACAAGGACCCGCTGGAGCCCAAGGAGACACAGGAGTTAGAGGGCCTCCAGGTAAGAACTAAACTGGTTTAAGGCCAAAAGCACCAAATTTATACCCCCAACCTCCATTGCCTTGTTAACATGTCAACAAGGCAATATTAACATAAATAACAAAAGTTGTGCAGCTGCAGACATGAAAGTCTCTAAGTATCTTACCTAAAGGTCTAAAAGGAGAAAAAGGGGATCAAGGAATTATTGGAGGGTCAGGTCCATATGGTGCTCCAGGTCAAACTGGATACAAAGGAGTTAAGGGAGAACCAGGTTACCATACACGTGGACCACCTGGACCAGCAGGACAAAAGGTAGTGATGACTGATCTAAATAATTTTTGTGACTGACAGCAGATTTAATAATTTTTTTTTTTTTTAATTTTAATAAAAATATTCGTTTAACTAGATTAAATTTAAAATTATGTCTCAGGGTGAACCAGGATCCATCAATACTAGTGCAATGAAGGGTCAGAAGGGAGAACCCGGTTTGGGTGGTCTGGTAGGTGCAGCAGGAAGATATGGGGCCAAAGGAAATCGAGGACCTGCTGGACAAACTGGTTAGTACTACTGATCATGAAAAGTTTTTTTCATACATGAGTTTTTTAATTACACTTTATTTACATCTCCATCCTACTCTTATCCCCAATACTCCAGGTCCCCCAGGCTATCAAGGGCCTAAAGGTCCAGATGGGCCTCCAGGAAGTAAAGGACTCCTAGGACCTAATGGACCACCAGGCAAGACAAGACAAGACAAAACAAAACAAAACAAAAAAAAATATGTCTTCTATGTCTACTATATAATGATATCACCAAAAAATCACCAAACCAATGAATGGCATATTTTAAAGGAGCAACCCACTTGTAATCTTTACTGTAGAAAATATGATAATTAATAAAATATTGTAATTTCCTCTTTCATGTATTGTTTTTATTTTATTTTGTGTTCAGCTCAACATTACGTTTTCTATATCTATTTGCCTCAGGTGCCCCAGGTAAGCCAGGTGACAGTGGTTACCCAGGTCCTAAAGGCAACCAGGGCCAAGATGGGATCCCTGGACCACCAGGGCAGAAAGGAGACACTAGTAAGAGAAATCATGTGTTAAAACTCCTATATGAGCTTACACACATCCTGAATTTTAAACCTTTAAGTGCTGTCAATGCTCATCTATCCTTCCATCTTCCTCTGTAGTCATAATTGGAGGGACACCTGGAAGACGTGGTGACCCAGGTCAACCAGGTGAGTCAGAGTTAAATTCAGCATTTCCTTTTTTTCATTGTCTCACTTTCTTTTATTTTGTCTGTGAAGATTATCATTCATCCAGGTCAAAAATGCACTTTTTATTGCACATTTTTATTTTCACACTTATGTATTTGGGACCAATGGGAGTTGCATCACTTTCTAAAGTTCCATGCAGCTGCTGAAATCTTCAATCTTCTTTTCAGAACGTATTTCACATTCCAGTCTACTACTACTACTGGGACCTGTGACTCATTTAGAGAGAGGCAATGCAGAGATCCGTCGTTTGAAACTGTTTTCTCTGTCACTGTTGTTGACATCAGTGGATTGTTATTTCTGTATTGTAGGCCCACCTGGGAACCCTGGATCCCCTAGCTCATTTCCAGCAAATCCTGGACCAATGGGAGACAAAGGATTTCAAGGTCCATGTGGGGTTTCTGGCCCAAGGGGGGCACCAGGAAACAATGGGGCGTGTGTTCCTGGGTTAAAAGGAGAACGTGGCCTCACTGGCATTGCTGGTAGACCAGGTAAGTATGTCCTGCTAGACAACTTAGAGTTCTCACACAAAGTTTTCTGAAACCATACAACAACCTCAGGTCTCATTACCTCATCATGCATTGTAAAACAATTCTTACAGTTTTTCTCAGTTGCTTTGGTGCATTTCTCAGAACAGAATTGATATTCTCAAAACTGCTTGATCAGTTTCCACATTCACTAGTCACTTGTGCACATCATAACAGCAATTTCTTGTTCATTTTGTCATTTTGCAAATGCTTTTGTAAACTTAGGCAGGCACTTATGTCCAATTGGCAGATGTATACAACATCAGTTGCTTATGTCATGATGATCAAAATGCATTGTACTAGCCCTCAGTTGAATACTCTTATCCTCAGTAGCGGCTTGTGAGCATACATATTAGTGGGGCAGACCCTGAGTCTGATGTCATAATCGATAGCCACGCCCCTTTGGGCGTGCTTAAAATATTATTGACCTAGTGCCGGCAAAATGTGTTCTTGGGGCAGACTCATACCTGCCCATATGCGACTCTATCAGTGCTCCCTGCAGTTCCGATCATTGCCAACAGGGTGATATGATAAATCTACAGACGAATGTGGTCGCTGACCTGTCCTGCCCCACAACTGCGATTAGACATTAAACTGAGAATCAATCACCAAAAATATTCTAAATACAATTTCAAAGAGTCAAAATAGTGGAAAAACACACAGAACAAAATAATACACTACAAGATAAGTCAATAAGTAATGAACATTATTTGTTAGGAGGAACTATTTTGGGGGGCGGATGAGCATGATTTTTTTTTGGAGCCTGCCCACCTGCCCATATAAACCAGCCGCGCCTGCTTACCCTCCACACCAACTTGTCACTTTTTCATTGTTTAGGTCACTGCATGCAGGTGTTACAGGGTGAACTATTTATCAAAACCTGTCAAATATTTTATACTATACTATATTATACTATATATTTCAGATACATTTTTTTACTTCTAATGTCTCCTAAATTGATGAATTGGATTCAGGTGAATGTTAACTTTCATTTACGAGGGGGACCAGTTCTCTACAACAGCTCAAGGTGATTTTGGTTGCCCCCACCAAATCTCACTTCATGGTTTTTGGAAAAGTTGGCAAGTAAACAGACATGTTCCAGATTAAATAAGGGCTACAGTTGTATACCATGTTGTCAATCATAGTGTCACTGAGGCTGAATGAAGAGTGTTGTGTCTGAGAGTGAATGTCTGAGTTGAATGTTGGGAGAACTACTGTGGCCTTAAAAAGACATTTGCACCATGGTGATTGTAAATAATGCTATGAGACTGTGGGAGATACAAACTGTTAACAAAACCCTATTCTTTGCATTAGAAAATGGAGCTTAGCGTTAGTTCTGGCAGGACACGGAATCAACACTAACGATAGCTCAGCTGACAGCTCAGCTAAGTGCAGGCCAGCCCATGTCAGCTGACAGCTCAGCTGATTACTCACTTCACTTTTGATTGGCGAGAACCCAGTAGAGCACCTTATTTAAATAGTCAAGCCTGCCTGCAATTCCTGCTCCTTGCCAGCCTTTGCAACCCACCTCCACCCCAGCTCCTATTACAACCTAATTTTTGTTGACTAACGTGTATTGGAGTTCTCATGTGTTAGTATTCATGTGTAATTTAAGATTCATCAAGCATCAATAAGTCTGTTTTCATTTCACCCCAACCGGTCAAGGGGGTTCCTGCTGCCGCTTACTGCTTTAGGACTCCATGATGGTTCGTGGAAGGGCGGGGAAAACACACCCTGCCCCAGGCTGGGAGGTGCAGGAGCCCCAGATCACAGCCATGCCGCCAAATGTAATTGTCCCAATAAAGTGTGCCTAGCATACAATAAAGTATTTTGACTAAAGTGTTTCTGACAGAAATACCTACAGAATGAAACTGTCATACATATATATACAATGATGTCATGACTTGACATTGTGATTGTACTGAGAGTTTCATTGATAAATAAATAATTGCATTTGAGGTATAAACTGAGCATTTTGACAAAGATACATGCTTTTGCAGCTTAACCACTATATGGTGTAGTTTGCATTTATTAGTTTATTTTTTGTTTTCAGAAATGCACTGACTAAAGTGCAAATGTTAATGATGATTCAAGAAATGCACCAAAGCAACTAAGAAACAATTTAAGTTCGTTTGTGTAGCACTTTTAAAAAGTCAGGCAATTCAGAGTGCTTTTCATGAGATAGAGAAGGCATTTATAGGTGTATTAGGTCCAAAAGATATATGGTATATGGGATATTTACATGTTTTGCTTAGTTGACAGATGTCTCTCATCACACTAGGCTATCCTGGCCCACCTGGACCTCCAGGTCTAATTCTTCCAGGGATTAAAGGAGACCGTGGGAACCAGGGTCCTACAGGAGTCCAAGGAAACCATGGACCCCCTGGAGATCCAGGCCCTCAAGGACCACTTGTAAATGACCCTAACATTTATTTTTTGGGATTTCATGACATTTCATTTGTTGTTTAATATTTCAAACAATTTACAATTGTTTCCTTTTTTTTCTTATTTTTAATTATAAAAATTGTAAATGTGGCATTTCCAGTGTTGAGTACATTACTTTCAAAGAGTAACAGGGTTAGGGTTAGCCAAATGGTTATGGTGCACCATGTTGGCTTATACAGTATATGCCGTGCGGCCCCCACTTTCTTCCCTATTTCTTCTCTCTACACTGTCTACATCATTAAAAGGCAATTCGTCTCCCAAAAACTAACTGAGTTACAGCATTATAAAAATAACTAGTTACCAGGGAAGTAACTATTGTGCAACATTTTATTTTTTGTTCAAACATGTCAACCTCCTCCATCTCCTTCTTTGCTAGCGGAGCTCATGCTAGCCACCTGGGTTAGTACTACTATCAACCCTGACGTTTTTGGCCACTAGTTTAATAGAAGCGTATGAAGATGAGAAGAGCTTCATTAGATTAGAATTAAAGTTTCAAACCAATGTGGAGAAACACATTGTTCCTGGACATGGCTCACGTTAGCCCCACCACTACCACCAAAGACGAGAAAAAAAAAACACTTTGCAGCTCCTGTGTCTAAGAGCCTGGTCAGATGAAAACAGCTTCAATAAGTTTAATTATTGTAACGCGCCGCATTTTATTGTCGTTGCCACAGTAATTAGATTACCCATTACTGACAAAAAGTAATTCTGTTACTAATGTCATTTATTTTAATGCTGTTATTAACACTGTTGTATACCATCTGTGGTAGTTTACTTTTCAAGCAAGCAAGTTTTTAAAAACGTGTATAATGAAATGTTGCTTTCCTCTTTAGCAGATTTTGATATTGATGCCTTTAAAGTCTTAAAAATCTCACCACAATGCTAAAAGTCTAATCTTTGACCTTTTATTGTATCATTTGCCTCCCCAGGGTGCAAGAGGCAGACCTGGATACTCAGGGCTAAAAGGTGATTCTGGTCCTGTTGGAATCCAGGGCCCCCCAGGTAATCTGTCTTTTCAACTTTAGCGTATAAATTAGGTACTGTCTTTGAATTCCTGCCCAGACAAAGACAAATCTGTCACCACAGAAGAGTAGTAGTCCACGATTGATTTATGTCCCTTCACATGAGATGAAATACAAATGGGACAGATACCAAAGGGAATAGAAAAATAAGATTTATGAGGATTCATTTCATTTTTCCATCTGTCACACAGTATAAAATGGAAGTCTGCAATAGATTGTGAAGACAAGCTAATTTATTTGCAATCTGTTTATGTATTTTTTAGGTTACAAAGGGGAACCTGGATATGGTCTACCTGGTCCGCCTGGTCCGCCTGGAATCAAAGGTTTACCTGGACGACCTGGTGCGGCAAAAGTCTTACTATTGTTCACAGTGACCAAGAATAACAATGAGCACTGATTACATCTTCCAGATATAAACCACCTCTCCATTTTACCAGTCAATCACTTATGATTAGCAGCAGAATGCAATATTTTACCAATCATTTACCTATCACTGATAAAAAAAAATGTGGATGTTACTTCCTGATTATTGCTTTGCTATCCAAAAAGGCCTAAAAGGTGAACCGGGTAAGATCATATATGAACCAGGACCTCCTGGCCTACGTGGTCCCACTGGCAATCAAGGAGACCGAGGGACCACTGGACCATCAGGAACACAAGGCCGTCCAGGTTCAAAATTTTGTTTCAGTTCAATGTATGCACTGTGATGCTAAGACATGCTACAGTTCAAGGATACTGAAAATAATGTTATCAGTCAAATGCAGTATATTGTTATTATCAAAACAAATTACACTCAATTCCTTTAATATATATAGCAATGACACTTTCCTAAACAGATTTTTTTAATCTTTTGTATATCATGAAAATGAGAAACTGCAGAGTTGTGTATTTGAAAATCAATATTTGTAAATGTTTCTCAACCAAGTTTCTTTGCATCATGTGACACTCTTTCAGGTCCACCAGGCATCAAGGGGGTGCGTGGTTCCAGCCCAATTGGCCGATCTGGGTTCATTGGCTACAAAGGAGATAAAGGCAGTGCAGGACTTCCAGGTATGTGCATATGTGTGAGTTGAAAGATGTGTTTGTGTGTAATTGTGCAAACATGTAATGTGCTCTAATGCTCTATTTTATTAGTTCAATGCACTGTTTAATTAAACTGTGTGTGTGGAGGTGGGTGGTGTGTTATGTTCTCCTGGTGAGAATCCTGGTGAGAAATAGAAATTATTATCAGTAACAGGGATTGTAGTGCAGAGCATTTAGCACAAAAATGCTAAAATGATATCACCTAATGAAGTGAACTGTACATGTGCTTACTCTGCAGGTCCTGAAGGTAGACCTGGAGGGCCAGGTCACAAAGGTCTACCAGGGTTACCTGGTGGAAACTGTCCACGATGTACAGAAGGTTTCTTGATAGCCAGACACAGTCAAAGTATACATATTCCTGATTGCCCTGCTGGCTTCACCCAAATCTACACTGGTTACTCCCTCCTCTTCATCAGTGGAAATAAAAAAGCTCATGGACAAGATCTTGGTAAGATCACCTTTGTGAACAGATATGCCACACTGACTCTCTATTGTGAAAATTTGTATCATTTTATACATTATTTTATATATTTTTGTACTATTATTTTATTTATAAATGTTATGCTGTCTGTCAGGCACAATGGGAAGCTGTCTTCCTCTTTTCTCCACCATGCCCTTCCTGTTCTGTGACACACAAAGTACCTGTCACTATGTTTCTCATACTGCCGACTCATACTGGTTGTCCAGTGATGCTCCTGTGCCCACCGTCACAGGAGATAATCTGGCCTCCTTAATCAGCAGGTGGAGTAATGCATTAACACTAACAAACAGAAGAAACACTAAATATGATGCATTTTCAGTTAATTGAAATGTAATTTTATTCTATTTATTTTTAATTTATTTATTTGATGTTTCTTTTTTACTATCTAGACAATATTAATGAAGGTCTATATGCACAATTATGATTTAGGTGCTCAGTGTGTGAAACCAACACCAACGTCATAGCCGTCCATAGCCAGACAACTCTGATACCTCAATGCCCTAAAGGCTGGGAGTCCCTGTGGACTGGATACTCATTTGTCATGGTAAAGAAACAAATGTTCTGTTTCCTCCAAAGGCCTGGATCATGTCATTTCACTTTCTGAGAAATTTTCTACCCTTATATCCATCTACTCTAGCAAACAGGTGACGGTGCTCAGGGCTCCTCCCAGCCTCTGGTTTCTCCTGGCTCTTGTCTGGAAAGTTTCCGCCAAGTGCCCTTCATTGAATGTCACAGCACGGGGACATGTAGCTACTATCCTGATTCATACAGCTACTGGCTGGCCTCCCTTGATGCCAACAACATGTTCAGGTAGACTATTCATTTTTCTGTGTAAACAGTGGTGTGTGCATGCCATATGCACAGTTTGAATTCAATCATTTTCACAATGGGGTATGTCATCATCTCCAGGATAAACAGCTGGTAAATGCAAAAAAAAACAAGCATTTGATTTCTCATATTTCCCATATTGGTGCAATATCATATCCTACATCCAACCTTTTAACAAAACAAATGAAATGCTCTGTTTTGTTCTCCTCTACAGTAAACCTGTTTCTAAGACAGTGAAGGGACCTTCTCTACAAAGTGTCATCAGCCGTTGTCGAGTCTGTAGGAAAGTATGCCATCCTGGCTCATACGATGATGTGGGGACAGTGTTTAACACTTAGTATGTCATATTCAGTTTGGTCCGCAATATAAAAACACGATGAATGTGAGAAGATAGTTAGTGTGTTGTGTACATATCTACTTGGTGAACTGTTTTATCTTAACATTAACTAAAACTTTTTTTAACCAAATTTTTAACCAAATTGCCAATAATCTTTGATGTGAAACATTATTCTTGTCTCAATAAAAGTTAATAATAATAGTAATGAAAGTATTCACAGTGGTTAAAGTATCACTAGTAACAGTCCTATAGTGTCTTTTTGGGGTATAGGATTTTGGACCAAAAAAAAAATGTACAATGTCATGGTTTGTGCACATGATAGTAAAACTTCTAAGAAATGATTAACCTGTGTATATAGATGTCTGTTGATTGTTCCAAGTGACGTAAGAGAACAGGTGGAGGTGACATCAAAAGAATTAGGTCACAATGAATGACACATATGTTCCAATGACATCTGGTAAGTAAATGTGTTGTAGACCTGCTCTTGCTTTGAAATTATAAAGTTTCGCAAATATCAGAGATACACATGTTAAATGGTGCAAGGAAAAGATTAAGACGTTTTACTGCCCGCAACTTTTTCCAGCTTGTTTCTAAATGAGCTGTTGGGAGGCAACACTGCTGCTGTCACTGGCTCAGGGACAAAACAAATGCACATTAAGATGTCTGAAGATGAAATTGTGTAATGATGTCTTTTACATTTCATCTCTCTCTTTCTGTTTTGGTTTGTCAGCTGGAGGAAAAGATATTAAAATGAAATAACAATGAAAAGACATAATGGTTATTTTGATGATATATTAATTCCAAATGAGACTCTGCTGACTGAAAGAGACCACTATTGAAAGCTTAATAAATATGTGATTTTCCATCCTGAAAAAAAATCTTCCTCTTTCAATTTCTGCCCAAAGTTCACTCAGAAAACTATAATCGAGCAACACAACCCAAAGGAACAGTCATTCAAACTCACTCATCTGTATCTGCCACTGTGATCAATAGATGCTAACTCCTAGTATAGCTAGATGCAAAAAGGAACAATAATGTCTGCAAACAACTTTTCTTTCTGGCACCTAGATATTGATTCCTCAGTCATAAATAACAAACAGTCTCATGTGCTTATATAACCAAAGCAGCTCTATCACAAGTATCAGTAAAGGAAGAACTAAACCTTCCTGAGTGAGTTAAAACCCTGTGATGAAGTATCACACTGATTATCTAATTAATTTTTGACATTTTTGGAGCAGATTCTCAGCTCATTAAAACTCTAGTTCCAACACATCTTCCCCACATAAGAGACAGCCACTCCTTGAATGCCACCTTGAATTAAACAATTCTTACATGGTGCAGACAGTTCTCAGCATGGATAGAAACACTCTTGCTGTAAAGTGCTCAGCGTAGCCTTCATAACAGGATTATTCTACTCCCGACAGTGCACATACTAATTGTTTAGGCAGCTATATTAGACTGCAACACCTCTCTAATAGGGTTAGAATGGCAATTTGTTGAAGGGTTGATGCACCTCAAGGTTTCAGAAGGACATGTTGTTTTCTCCACACACATGCCTGACATGGGTGAGGCATCTCTGTTGATATGTTTAACTACTACACTCAACGACTGTCTACTGATATACTGTATCAGTGCATTTGAAAAATGTGCACTACAAAAATGTATAGAAATGCATAAAATAGATTTAGGCTGCATTACTGTGCAGGTCCAATACTGTGATTTCTTGAAACTTGCCTTCATGAAAAATTCATGGCAGGTTTATGAGGCAGTTTTTATGGGAACTACAGAGAAACTGAAATTAATAGGAATCTATGATGAAAATATGATTCAATTTTATGCCTTTGTACTATATATAGATAAATTCTTGTAAAGGAACAACTAGCGTTACTGGTCATTTTAAGTCACTTAATATAACTCTCAGAAGTTATGATGGGATAGGCTTTGTTTGCATTTAATGAGTCATTGAAGAAGTTCTACTATGATGCTTTAGCTACTGTTGACAGATACAAAATAAACCAAGATTTACTACCAAATAATAAATAAAATACTTCCTAATAAAAAAGTGTTGTGGTTGCTTTTGTGCATGCTTGAAAGACTTGCATTTAGCCATAAAGTATTGTTTTTTTGCATATGATATTTAAGATCGATATTACTAACTAACCCTTGCTGGTGGGAAAATGAGAATGGATAAATGGAGCATATGTACATTTGTTTCCCTGTTTTTTTCCTCAGATTGAATGTATATTTTTATTTTACATTCTATGTCTTTGGATACAATTTGCCTTTACATTTATTTTACAAAATGCCTCGTAATACAACAATCCTTGCATTTGCCTGATAGACTAGAAGGGCTAATAAGATTCAGAACATGAAATACTGTTGCGCATTTACAGCATGTGCCCATTACAGAATCATTAGAGCCTGTAACAAATCCTCCTTGATTCAGATGTGGTAGAACTGTAAAGTTAAACAGAGCAGAAATCTCATTAAAGAGATGCACAGAGGAAACCCACAAGGGTGTAACAAATGATAAGTTGACCTTTATGGCCTCTGGATATCCCAGTGTCTCAGCACTACCCATTGATTCAACTTTATGACAGAGTGAGGTTAATGAAATCATTGTTTCCCCCATGTCAGAGTCATTAATGTTTTATTTTACATGAGTGCACAAAGCTTTTACCTTACAGGGTTTTGCTTTTAAACAAGGAGGCAAAAGGGATCTTTTACATTTATAAGTTGCAACAATGACAGCATCAGGCTGGCCACTTTTAAAACCAAATTACTGCATTTATATAAATGATGACACTAGGACAGTTCTAGATGGTTAAAACGTCCTTATTTAGACCTCTTGTCTTACTCCTAATGACAGCTCTAAATTATATAGTGCATGCTTCTGTGCACTGATGAGGATGAGCACAAATTGATGATGGTCTTTATGCAAATAACCTGCCTTTAACCTACTACCTACTCCTCCCTTTTTTGGGCCCAGGTACTACTTATAAAACAGCTATCTCACAGCATTGTACTGTCAGGGTACATATCAGTGGATCGGGTGGTGTCTCACTGAGAAAAATATTTCAGCAAGAAGGACACAAGCAAGATGTTCCAATCAAAGATCGCCCATAACTTCTACATTTTGACTCTTTTGTGTTTCACATTCTGTGTTGCAGAAAAAACAGAGCAGGGATTGAAAGACCTACAATTTCACCAAGACTCAATATCATGGCTCGATAAATCACAGGACACACAGGTAAGATGTCTTTATTCTTCTACCATGTAAGTTTCTTAATTCTTAGAGAAATACAAAATCCAGTACCTGCTTCCAATAACTGGGACCAGATCCTGAGCCCCAGCTATAATTACACTGCAGGCATCAGGATGTCTGGTCTACAGATTTTTAATTTGTAAAGTTTGTCCTACACTGTAATTCTGGCTGTTGTCAGAGCCACCTGCCTAATCTCTCAGAGGTGCATTTCAACAAAGTTAAACATTAAAAACAGTACTGTGTAAAAGTTCCCACATGTTTTCTTTTAGCAGTGCTTTAAAGACAATACATATTTATCTCTCATTTTCTTTATGTAGATATAATAACAAAATACAGGAAATGTGTATGAAGTATTTAAGGACACATAAAATGTGCTAATGATTCTGGATTCAGACTCTGGCCACCCCCAGATTTGTTGCCCCAGCAGTGTTTCAGTGACTCAACATTACATTGTATGTGTTCTGAAATATTTTGTACAAATTTCCTGTATTTTATTATTATATCTGCATGAAGAAAGTGAGAGATAAATATGTATGGTCTTTACAGCACTGCTAAACAAAATACCTGGGGTGCCTATAACTTTTACACAGTACTGTATAAGATTACTATCACAACCTTTCATCACCCTCTTTGGCTGTGATCAACAAATGCAAATTTGGTAACTGAAAATGAATTTGCCAGGAATAGTGTAAGATTCAGACGTAGTGAAGTAGCATAGTTACATTTATTAATATTTATATGATTCTGTCGTTATGAAATCTTCATCTAATGTTAATATTTTTTTTCCATAGGAACCTAGGAAGACTCAGAATTTCATCGACTTGCTTTATACATTTTTCAAATACATAGAGGGAAATAACAGAGAAGACCCGGAGAGACAGAAGAATCGACGTGGACTGGGTGGTTTTACAACTCGCAAACCTGGCTGTAGAGTCTTCTTCTGGAAATCCTGGACTACCTGCTAACTTTGTTCTCCAGTTCCACACTGCCAAGCCAAGGAATGGATGTCTGAAGCCTTCTGTAGTACATCTTGTTATCTGAAAGCAAAACTATGTAACTTCTGATGATTAAACACAAGCTTCCTTACAAATAAAAGTTAAATTTATAAGCAGTACAACATAAACCTGTTCTGTTCAGTGCTCTTAGGTTGTTGCTGCTATGCTGTTACTTGGACCAGTATTAATGCTTGCAGTGATATTGCTGTGTCACTGACATTACCGAGTCGGTATTCTGACTTTATAACTCAACTCTACCCATTGTAGTCTTATACTATGTTTTAGCATTTATCTTTATCTCATAAATGTCACAGCAAAAATTAAATGGTCTCACTTTAAATAAAAGTCTCAGCAGTCATATTTTATTCCACAAACTGTACACATTTTTTGGCTGTTTCTGAGATGCTGTAACTACTTGGAACCATACCAACATTCATATCTTTTTAAAAGCACCTCAGCCACTTTTCATTCTTAGAGTTAGTTGAACAATAGGTGACCGTCCATATCCTGAATGGCTGCATCATTTAAAGTGCCCTGACAATCTGGAGGAGGTGGGCACTGAATATTTTATGATATCTAATGATTGGTAAATGAAATGTCACAGTGGAAAAGCTTCTGCAAAAACCTTGTTTTCCCTGCTTGTCAAAGAGACGATAATTAAATGAGTTCTGCAGAGAGCTGAAAAACCCAGTAGGATTCTTTGACAAGCAACTGAACCCCTGGTGTGAATGTGCTTTCTTCATTCAAATTCATTCAGTCATCAAACTATTTATTTCTGTATGGGACCTCATTTATTTTATAGTTTAATACTCTGCCACATTTATTTTCACTCCAGCAGAGGAGGCTGTTCTTCATTTCGCTAAATACAGACAGACTTTAAATGTCATAAATATCAGCAGTGTATTTGATGTGTCACCATTATCTTCATGGTAGGACCAGAAAATCAATAAACCAAAAGCTTTACAGACATCTCTTAATTGTCTATATCTTTGATCCTCCTTCAATTGTTACACCATTGATTCAAGTGTATTGTAGTTTTGCAACGCAATCTGAACAGATACAATAGATATCAATGTGTACCTTGAATACATTTGTATGGAAGCTACACTATTTTGCACATTTCTGAATACACACCTATGTGTGTAAATGTGTCTTGTGAAAATGCTTTGATCTAAATTATATATGTACAGTATTATACATGCAGTTAGAACTCAGAGGTAAATTAGGTGAGATTTAACCTCATTAACCTCAAACAGGTAGAGGTGACTGTAAGTGGAGCACAAAGAAGGGAAGGAAAACTACATTAAATGGAAATAGAGGTGCAAAGAGGATAAGCAGGGGAGGTGAGAGAGAAAATTATTAAAGAAGTAGCACTGGAGCATAACTGCAGTCAAACCTTGGCTTAGAATCATTTCTGTCCCTGGGCTATTGGGATTCAACAGAACAGCTTCCCTCTGTAACAGGAACCACTGCCAGCACATTAACATGCTCTTACTGCAGCGCTTCTTCAGTAAAGTGACAAGAGCGTGTGAGAGAGTAAGAAACACAAAGTATGGGTGGAAGTGTGGGTGGGCAGCTGAGTGAGTGGGTTTATAGTGTATGTGGGTGCATGTGTGCATTGTGCATGAACTTTTATGTGTCTTATGTCTCTAAGGTATTAGTGTGTTTGCTTGCAGTACCCCCTTACAGTATTCATCTGCAAACAGGAGAAGCCAAAAGCAGCAAATCACAGAGAAAGGGAGGAGGAGATGGTAAAGTGATCTGTTTTTATCATCTCGGGACATAATGTGCCGCTGCAGAGACTTAAAGGTTTGAATTTGGTTTCTTTTACCATCAGAACTCTTTTCATTCAAACATTTAGAATAATTTCTAAGTAGCATCCTCACTCTCTCACCCCCCCTCTTTTCCTTCTACTGGAAGTAAATACATTAGATCCAATTATCCAATACTTGTGCCAGCTCTGAGCAGTTGATTTGGATGTAAAAGATGCAGATAAAAAACACTGAGCAGACTGGATCAAAGGACCATCACTGAAGTCTTAATTGAACAGAGACCAATTATTTTTAATGAGTAGAACTGAACGCCCCACTTCTTAGTAGGAGTTTCCTCATTCTCTCCCTGGGAGGATGAGAAAAGAGAAACAAGTAGAGTCCCACTGGTACAGACCCATACCAAAACAACAGACCAAACAACAAAAAAAAAACTGACAGAGAAGGAAGAAAGATGCTCAAGATGAAAGATGTAGAATAGTTTTACACTGTGTGCTCATGAGGCTCCAAAAGACAAAGTCATGTAAAGGCTTGTATAAATACAGTAACTGTACAGGCCACAAATAGATGTCTGTTGTTGACCCAGCTTTACTGCAAACTCTTTACCTTTATGAGAGTCAGATACTTCATTCAACACTTACTGCAGGTATTACACTGTTGTACACAGCCAAAAGACCATTTCAAGTTTGACAGCAGGTACCGGTAATATGATATAACTTATGGAACTCACGACACAAATTTTAATTGGACTTAATCCTGGCGAGGGATTTTTCTCTTGAAGAGAAGTTGTAAACTGTGCCAGCTGTGACCTTTGAAATACAATGAAAGCCATTCAATTTTCTGCCACAAATCTGCCACATGTTAAACGAGATGGTTTGAGAGGGAAGAGGAGAGGATTAAATTATGTGATACCACAGAATGAGAGTTTTGGAAAATACACAAGATGATGTTTAAGCAGTCAAAAGGAATTTAGGATAGTTTTAAAACTACCACCTGTTCTGTCTGTTAAATGACTATTATAAGAGATTAAAGTATCAGGCTGATTTATATCAGGTGCGCATGGTCTTCACTGCATTCACAGGAAAGCTGTCAGAATAATCAAATTTCACAGCTACTGAGATGTGAGATCTCATAGAGGACCAAAAAAATGGACGCAAATAGGGAGAATTAATGTAGTCCGTAAATATCATGGCAATTTTAAATTCATCGATTTGTACTGTGGAGCCAGTTCTGTCAGTCAAGTTGTTCTGTGGAGCAAACATTTTGCTTTTTTCTGATAGCAATAGATAATGCCACTGTCAGGTCACTATTTCAGTTTGTTTAACACTTTGGTTTTTGACCAAATACCTGCAGAACACGACTTTTCCATCAGCTGCAAAAGTTTTTCTGTTTGTACTAAAATAGTGAAACATGATAGACATTACCTGATAAAGCATGTTGGCACGGGCGCTTGCAAACACTGACATCCAACTCAAAGCAACAGTGCCTGAGCCACTACCACAAACATTACTGTTTACAGCTACTCTAGTTGAGGTATCAAATTGTGTTGGACAGAAAGATAGGACTGATGAGATTACTCCTTGCATTTCATTCATATATGAGAAATTGAACTGTTAAAAGCTTTAAACAAACATGACCTGCATTTCCTTGCATTCAAGTTTCTTTATGGACATGATGTTAACATAATCTGTGTCCAAAAAGCTGTGAAGCTTTGGGCAGTGGCCAGTCTGTTGGTTGAAATAATTCCTGGCTATGAGATCAGATATCGGTCTTTGAAACCAAGGTTATTTTGATTTACGTGTACATCCTATTAAAATCCACAAACACACACAGTCAAGGCAGATATCACAAAGAGCATTTGAAGGTTGCTAGGTACTTGTTCTGAAAAAGACCTCACACTACATGTTATTTATGTTTTTTAAGGCTGTAATGTTTTATTCTAGTGTGTATCTGACAAATGTTTTCTGCCAACTTCCTATTGGATCATAAAGATCAGAATTTCAATAAAGAAAAGTTAAATTGTCTGAGATTGCTTTACTATTTCATCAAGCAGAATCCAATCAGGTCAATATGTCAGATAAATGCATTTCAATGATATCTGTGAGTGGTGGAATACTTCAAAAAATTATATTAAGGTTATAATGACCATTTGTACACTATCTTTGAGTCCACGGTTTCCTACACAAGAAGAGAAGCAGCAGTGTCAGAGGTCATGGGCAGAGCTGTAGCTAGAGAAAGCAGTGGAAATGAGAGGAGAGTGGCCTGCCAGCTGTTTGCAGCTATTGCCCTCCCTACATGTATCTGAACACATGACCTTGTTTCGACTACCACCTCCCAAGGGGCGTCTAAATACCTGACCTTGACATGTTTCTATTCTCTGTGAAAGTTAATTACAGAGTTGGATGCAGTGGACAGGACAGGACATTGATGTGTTTAATTACATTGTTTTTTTTAAAACATTGTGATTAAATGTGAGTTGTTTTTTTTTGCTCTGTGGTTTTGAGATCACACACACTTTGGATATCAGTAAAAAATGTGTGATGTGCATTTGTGATATATTCTTGAAATGCTGCATGACAGCTCATGGCTCTAGAGATGACAGTGTCAGTCTTTCAGTCAGTTGCCAGTCTGAAATATGAATATTTTCATGAAACTGTGAGCTGACAGTCATGTTCCCCAAAGGATGGCTCGTGCTGAAAGACTAGCACCTCCAGCAGGCTGACATTTTTGGGATTTCAATGACATTTCCTGAGAACTATTGGAGGAGGAGAAGGAATCATTGTAACGATGCAGCAGATAAGAGTTCAACCTATCTACTAGGTGGTTTGCACAAAAATTTCTACATTCATCATTAATGGTTTTTAAACTATTAACCTTAGTGCCTTTGAGACCCCCCTTACTTTTTCCTCTAGTGCCCTAATGATTGCCAGATTTGTCCATTGAGTGAAATATTATAACAACCATGGACTTTTATGAAATTCAGTCTAGACATTTACGTCTCCCTCTGGACGAACTGTAATAACTTTGGCGGTACCTTAACTTTTCTTTTCATCTACCACCATCATCTAGTCGAAAATGCAATTTGTCCAATACTTGTAAAACTCAGCCTTGTGCCTCTGCTGCACTGTGCTGTATTTAGTACTAATTAAAATGCTAGCATAGCAAATGAATATTGTAATACAGGTAAACATTATACCAGCACATCGCTGCGCTAACTGTGTTGTCACTGACTGTATTGGTTTGAGTTTTCTATGAAGCAAAGAGAACAATGATGAATAAACAACACACTTGATAAATAACCACCCAAATTTTCTCTTTGTCTGTTTTGATTGTGAATCGATGTATTTATCTGTCCTCCAGTTTGCAGGGCTGCTCACTGCTCAGCTGTTTACTGCAACTGAAGGCAACACCAGAATAGAAAAAAAGGAGAAACTATAACTATCCTCATATCCCCTGCCCCCTCCTCATCCTCCTCCACCCACCACCACCACCCCCCTCCGCCAACTCTGCTGTTCTCTGTGCTGCAGCCATCATGCAGGAGAGAAGACAAGCCACGTCCTGAAAGTCAGGGGAGCCTTCATCCTCCTCTTCTTCCTCCTCCTCATTCTCCTTGCAGACGGCACGGAAGGTCTGTTTCCATGACAACGGGGGAATTAAGGGCGAAGGAGCGCCATCCCAAAATGACACATCGGATTTAGGGGCTAGTCAGAAGATAAATCACCCCCGGTGAATTGATAGAGGAAACGGATTGGATTTTCTGAGTCTGAACCGCATTAAAAAGCCATGTTGATGAATTTAGTTTGGCTGCACATCCTGCTGCTTCTCTTGTTAATGCAAAGAGAGACATTCAAATAATAATAATAGTAACATACGCAGAGCAGCTGTCAATCAGAATCAACAACACACTGAATCAATCACTGCATAGGTGAAAGTTTTGATAACATAGTCTTTATTCTTAAACAATCACTAACTTCATTCTGATTTTTATTATCAATGCATATTTTTTTATTTCATCTCACAATTCATAATGCATATATGAGCGTGTTCCGATGCAGTGAAATCATCTGCAAACATAAAAATAATAAATTATACTTGATATCACATCCAACCAAAGCCTTCGCTTACCCTTTCATTCATCAATAAACCCACCAAAAGTGCTTTCCTTTACTGCTTTCTCACATTGGCTATTTTACCTCCACATTTGTGTCATTCTCTGTCTCTGTCTCTTTCTCAAATTCTCTATTCTGCTGTCAGCAGTTGACATCGAGTACATCCAATTTCATGCATTGCTTTAAGTCCACATGTATCTCATTTGCACCAATATAAACCTCTGTAAAAAGATACTCATATATGCTGGTCTTGCCTGTTGACTTTCAGCGTCACATCTATTATACTGTATGAATCACTGTTATGCTGTAGGTGCTGTGAAAGTTGAACTAATCTACCGTTAGCTCTTGCACGCAACTTGCACCAGCTATGGATCTGGGCCCCTGGTGAAGGACTCTCCCAGATCCATAATGATATATCACTGCGATTTGCTCTGTGCAACTGAATGTGTGCTATTAACTGTACATACCGCCAACCTAGCAGACAGATTTCCAACCAGATGTAGGAGAGGTGTATAAACTTTCACTAAAATACTGACCAAAATGTTGCATAAAAAAGTTCTGGACATACTCTACCCATGTTTTAAACCACCTTTTAGTTGCTCTCACTTCAAAATCAAATCGAGCTTACATCAACTTTTACACTCATGCGATGTTCATGCTTTTTCTCGCCTCCTTTAATCCATTTTCAAACATCCTCTCCTGGCTAGGCTTAGCTGTACACAGTCTTAAATGATAAAAACATCATTGACCACATCCCGACCTTTTTAAACATCACACTAGTGGCCAGGCTTTGTGCAACAGGTGCTGGACAGTGAGTGTTCAGCCTTTACCTCTGGCCCCATTCATAGAACAATTGTAGGACTTCCTGAGTTAGACAAACTAATTGGGGATTAGGAATGAGTTATGCAGCGTACACAGCTTGCGCGGTGTACCAGTCAATTCACCTTGTTTATACAGCCCTGTCAGCATGTTGATTTATGAAAGAGAAGCTTTCCTCCACAATGCAGCAAATGACTCATTTCATGGGTCACAATACCAGGAGGGATGGAGACTGCATGGGTTACCATGTCAGAGAAAACAAATGGTGAGATGCTCTCACTGGGATGGTAAGACATCCGTCCTCAAGCCTGGCTAAATCCAGATGAACTGGCTCCTCAATGAGGCACTCATCACATTGTGATGGGGAAAGTTTTAATGATTACGACCTTACATTGAAAATGTCAACAGGTCAAGTTAGTGGATTATTAAACAGTCAGGCACCCTGTCCACCAGTGTTGATAAATCTCTAATGCCTTTCACAATAAAAGTAACAGAAATCGTAGAATTTCTAACCAACACGCCTACCAAAACTACTTCTGTCCTCTCTCTTGCTTAGAAAAAAAACAGCAGACTTCTATCAAGGATTATTTCAAGATTTGTCCATATAGTTCAAAAGCGTGAATGCTGTTATATACTTATACTTGGAGAGTTGTTGTTGTTACAGACTAGCTAACAGCTGTGAAAGGGGTCTGTGTCTCTTGAGGTGCAAATGAGAAGTGACCATTTTTTTTTTTTTTGGCCATGGCTCATAGTGCTGATGCTGGTCATTATTGTCCTTTCAATAAAGAATGCTATTCTTTGCCATTATTGACAAGTTTAGACATCTCTTTACCTAAAACCTAATAATCCTCAGAATTGTTAAGAGTATATTGAAGGAATATCAAAACAGTTTTCCATTGATTCAGACTGTGACCTGCTTATGCAACTTTTTCTCCACTGACAAACACACCAACCTCAGAGATCTGTTGTCAGCTTGTTGTTAGTATTATTTAGAGAGATACTAGAATGCTCTCCATTATATTGCTTGTATCTATCCTGTCCTCTTATAGCAGGACAACATAGGGGAGTTCATGTCAGAGTTTTGCAAAAAGCCCTATCTGTCTTATTAGTACCATTATTCTAGCTTTCAGCACACACCTGAGTAAATTACATCCCACTCTATGCACTCTGTTTCAGTTGGAGTCCAATACAGAGAACTACCAAATACATTCAATCTTACCCTCACACCAAAGCAGGTAGTGTGATAGTGCATTCGAGATCAAACTGTGAGAGAAAAAACATTGGAGTAATTGAAAAAAATATACTTTTAGTCTCAAAAACCAAATAAAAGACAGATTAACCATGATAATAATTGGGATGATAAGAGCAAATGATTAGTAATGGTGATGTTATAGTTATTACTGACCGCAATAACACAATAAAGCATATGAGAGTGCAGTAGCATTTAGAAACAAAAAACTCAATGTGTGAAAATTGAACATGTATTAAAGCTTGTTTTTCACAGCATAAATTGGAAATGATAGATATTTGTATTTGTGTGAAGAGAGACCACCATTCCTTTGTTTATCACAGCTTTTTCTCTTTTTTTGCATAAAATGTTGGTCAAGTCCTGATTGAAAATATTTTTTTCATATATATATATCCTCTGGTTTCATATTAATTCATCTAAAAGATTTTCACAGGCAAGAGTTCAGTTTTTGTTTTTGTTGTCTTGGGTGTACAGTAATAGCTCCTCGTCGTCATCACAATGCCCTCTTTCTTTCAGAGGGGATGGTGGTATGTATTTTGGGGGGCGGTGAGTTTTCCTATGGCCCCTCCCCCTGAGTCAGGATGAGGCCACTCCCCCCTGCTGGAAGCCCCTCCCCTTGCTGCTATGTGGAGTCCTGATTGACAGCTTTCCCTCCATTCATGGTGGGAGTCCCTGAGCTCTTTCTGGAGCGGTGCTTGTCCTCTATCTCATGCAGTGACGGCTCCCTGTACATACAAACTGTAGTGGAGATGTAAAGAGAGGAAAGGAGAACGAGGAAGAGGAGGAGAGGAGAAAGCAGGACAAAGAGGGGAGGAGCTCAGAGAGGGTACAATGGAGAGCAGATTGAAGAGATGGATGTGCAGACAGAGACAAGGTCAGGTGTGAGGCTGGAGGGACAATTATACCAGGCTGGGTAGGATAAGACAGGGAATTAGGACCATGTCAGCACTTTTGTTTTTATCACATTGCTTTACAAGTGCTCATGATAATATCTATCAAACAGTACTCTGCATTGCTCTCACTAGAAACATGCTAGAGGTGATAACTAAAAATAAACTTCAACCAACAACAGTATGTAAATGAATGTGTCTTTCCTAGTTGAGGCATTTGGGTCATGTGTTTAATTGCTGTTTTACTGAGAGTTTGATAAGAAGATCAACATCGCTTTCATTATAATGAACTGTAATGAATCTACGCCCAGGATAAATATGGTTAGCTTAGCTTAGCTATCAGTTACCAAAATCTCTGCAGCTTACTAAGTAGTTCACTGGTTGTTCCTACCGTTATGCTAATACTGAATCAATGATCTGCTGGTTTTAACATTTAACTGTTGGTTGGTTGTCTATTACAAGAAATTCACAGTAGCATCACTACAAGATCATTTCATCAAAAGAGAGTTATGTCTGAAACTAGTCACTGAAATTTCCTGTGGTGGAAAGCCCCAAATGGCAGATAATAGTCATCTGCCAAACATTTAAAATGCAATTCTTGATTGTATTCTCAAATTCTGATTCTTTCTCAAGCCTCATATAACTGCTTATATACAATAACAGTTCATATTAACATATGAAACAAATAGGAAATACAGAAATGTATGGTCAACATGACTAGCAAAGATACACTAATCATAAGGCAAAATAACAATTAAAAGCTGTTCAAAAACATTTTTCCACAAGCTTTTTCATACCTTCAATGGGCCTGGGCACAAAGTGTGACGAGGGCTTAGTCTTCTTGACTCGATTGCCCTTCATGACTTGCCCCTCCTTGGTGAGGCCAAGGAACCAGGCTCGGCCCGACTCCTGTTGCCGGTACACAGTGGATGAGTAGATCACATAGTAGTTCTCGAAAACCGACTCCTTGAACTTACATTCCGGTGTGAACATCTCCTGCAGACACATTGAGATGTAAATATTAAGTATCAAGGAATGCATACAGTAGATATAAAAATCAAAGCACAGAGAAAATTAATTTGCATCCACATAAATAACAAAAACCACACTGAAATGACCAGCAACAAAACAGACGGATGATTTTAATAAACTCTCATTTAAAGAAAAAAAAAAAAGAAGGCTGTATCTGTTTCACTCTGCCAACATTGGCTTTCATCACTAGCATGTGTGCATTGCCAAGGTCAGTAAACATACTGTATCAACACACACATACACAGATATCCTTGGAATCCAAGTAATGAGAATGATAGTCTTAGTAGAATAACAGAGAACAATGGCAGATTTCTATCTCTCGGTTTCATTATCAAAGCAGTAAGTCAAGGAGAAAGTCAAGGAGACACACAGGAGGTGGAGAGGGATGAGAGGAAAACGAAAAGATCCAGATATTGGGTTCACTGTCTGGACAGTATGGTGCCAAATTATTGCCATGACAATGCACGAGATGAGCAATATTCTTTGCTCTCTAAATGAATTAAAAAATCTAAGACACACTAATTTGGATAATTTGTTACATTTTAATGAATATAATGGTGGAATTGGCTTCTAAATAGGCAGGAAAAATGTGTGCCTGCTTTTTCAAATGAAATCTATACTTAATAAAGGCGGTGAGCTTGTTAACGCGCAGTGACAAGGTGGATGCAAAACCTGATCACCCTTAACCCCACATCCCTGCTCTCCTCCTCGTCTGAATGTTCCCTGACTGCGAGGGCCAAAATTAAAACCTAACGGTAGTCAGTTTGAAGGACAGAAGAAGTCGTGTGTGTCCAAAATAGATGTGTGTGATGCAGAACAGCTGGCTTAGTGGATACTGGGTTGTCTCAGTTTAGGCAGGCCTTGCACTGTGTGTGTGTGTGTGTGTGTGTGTGTGTGTGTGTGTGTGTGTGTGTGTGTGGGGTGTCAGTGCTGTATTTCATTCATTAATATCTCCTGCAGGGTTCTGTGCCCTTTTAAGGTTGTCTATTTGACTGACAGCCCAATTCTGCTTCCCGCTGGAGGTGACTGTTTACATGTTTGTGTGTGTGTGTGTGTGTGTGTGTGTGTGAGAGAGAGAGAGAGAGAGAGAGAGAGAGAGAGAGAGAGAACTTTAAAAGAGTGAAGGATAAAGAATGAAGGAGGGGCTGAGATAAAATATGTTAAAGTTGCAGATCATCCAAACTACAAATTCTCTTGATTTAGTAGCATTCAGATTGGTAAATCATTTAAATTTCATTTAAACACGTTATTAGATATTAGATATTAGCTTAAGTTTTATACCTCCACTCTATTACAATCTAGATGAACTAATGTTTTTTCATGAAGCCCAAAGCATTAAAAAATACACCTATTTCTATGGACAATCTCAAGCTATTACTTTCCATTGAAGAAATACATTCAATGAAAACTGTTCTCTGAGTTTTGTGGATTATCCAAAGTAAGTATGACACTGACTCTGAAAAAGTACCGCAAACTAAATTCAATGTACTCCTATTGTACTGAGTTGGAGGAAGAAATCTCTCACCAAATATCTTAGAACCAGAGTAAATTAAACCTAATCTATCTACAAGGCGCTACAGCGCTATAGAAATAACACTGAACACTAAAAAGCTGCATTATTCACAAGATGGAAGCACAACATTAACACTATACCAGTTTAGAGAAACAGTCTAGCTTACCCAAAATATATAAAATTTCAGGATGTTCTTGTTACTCACTTTGTCTATCTACAATTTGATGCTAAGCAGGTAGTGTACAGTGGAAACATCAGAGCTTTTATGCTAATGTCCACTGTGGCTAAAGATGAGTTTGATGAGAGCACTGAGACCAAATTAAAACAGCACAGTTATGAGCCATAAAACTCCAGTACAATGTGTTAGGAAATATTGAATAGCTCTGTGGGGAACTGCAGAGTTGGGTCATTATTGTCTGTGGCTTTGTCGCTTCTAGTAAAACAATTCACTTTGCATAAATCCATTATTTATGTAAAAAATATAAATTAGTTCACCTTTAAACTTTAAAAAGAATACTGTTTTAAGAGTATGTGTGTCTATGTCTTTGCTTACACGCCATGCCACAGTTCAGAAATATAAATCACAGTGTGCGTGACTGCTCATTTATAAGACACAGCAGTGTATACATAGCAGACTGTGTAAAGGACTCAGGGAAGGTGAGGTCACATGGCTGGCAGTGTGGAAACGTCTCGCTGGTCAGCAGGAGAGAGGGCAAGCTTTGCAGCGAGCTGGTGGTGGAGTTTATCTGGGTCTGCTGACATGCTGTCAAATGGCAGACATCTCTCCCTCTGTCAGGGCGCTGGGGGTCACGTCGAGTCCTGGCTGTGCGTGTGTGCTTGTGTGGGAACATATGTGTTTGAGAGGGTAGGGGGGCAGACAGTGATACATTACACACCAGCAGGCTTTGTCCCTTCCTCATCTATTTGGAGCCCAAATCAGGCTGACCAGATGCACATTCACACCCACACACACGTAAGTGCTCTGTACTACCCTACCCTTCATGATCAGCCCCTTCTCTTTGCTGACATACTGTAGACTCCCCTCCAAATGCAACAACAAGGACAACACTCTGTTACTGTCTATGAAAAGGCTTAAAGCGGTGTAGAAATCACAGTAGCAGTGGTTTGGGAAAGATAGGGGTGGAATGTAAGTGACTTTGAAGTCTTTGACAAAGTACCTTGTTTGTATATGACTGAGTGAAAACATGAGGTATAGAGACGATGTCAGAGTTTCTTATGATTAATGGGATCTCCTTAATGGACATGGGTAAACCACAGAACCACACAGGAGAAGGAAATATATTGAAACACACACTGACAAATGGACACGTGCACACTAACTCAATGCAACACAAATATTGTCACATTACAAAAGCATAGCAGCTTTTTGCCCTTTCACTACCTCTGCTAGGAATACACAATCAACTTAAGTTGTTAAGTTGTTGCAGTACAAAGGAAATTTGTTTAAAAAAAAAAAAAAAAAAAAAAAAGAAAAAGACATGCCACATTTTAAGACTAACAGGCTGCACTTAGTGATGGTAAACAGATTACAAGGACACTTGTTTATATTCTGTGGTGATCTGAAGGAGAAAAGCAAAGGACTTATTAGTGCAACTGGGCGTGTGAGACACCTCCAAATCCTACCATTAGGGGTCTCAGTGGGGAGCTAAAGATAAATAAACACAGGGGTCCACCTGAGACCTGCTGAACAAACATTATGGACGGTGGGGACAGAATATAAATGTTTTGGTGGTTTTAACGGAGAACAATTTGCATAAACTTTTGTAAAATATTGCCAGCTTCTCTGCCACTAGTTTGAAATAGGTACAATTGCAGCTTTTACACAAGGAAATATTTTAGAGCAATTACTTAATGACCTTGTTCCTATTTTGTCTAATTCTTCTACTCTGCAATCTCACATGAGGCACACAGGTGATACAACACACTGATCTGTTGCAGAAATGCAAATGTGTGGTGAACGTAGGACTTAAAACAGGTAGGAGATAAAATGATGAAACAAGATGCTGAGAACATTTCTAGATATCTCAGTTGCTCACTAAACCTGTATACCAAATCAACCAGTGTGATGGAAAATGGCTGTCAGTTAAACAGATGGCTGTGTCTATCAGTGGAAGGCTGAATGAGGGACCATTCCACTGATGAATAGTTGGAGTGTTAAAATAAAAAAAAATAAAATAAACATAGCAATGCTCAGATAAAGATGGAGAATGAGAAATAAGTAAACATTGTTGTACATAACACAGAATTAGCTTGACAGATATTTGACAACAATGAAAATGCATTTAACATTTATTCGCCCCCAGCAGCAGCAATTTTTTGTGATAAACACAGATCAGGGAATTTGTTGTTACATGGTATATAATTAACATGATTGTTTACAGCACACTAAAATGCTGCTCTAGCGTGAGTTTTATGTTCATGTTTGCCATTATTTGTTTCGCGGGTGCCATATGTTTCTCTGGATTACGAGATATCATAAGTCTGGAGAACAAACAACAATAATAAAAAGCGCCAGAAGAAACAGAGACAAGATTTTCACTGCGAAAGTGTGTTGATATGAATGTCTGTGTGTTGTGGCAGGTGGGGGGCTGAAGGTGTCAGACATGTTAAATGAAACATGCAACAGGAGAACAAAATATATAGTATAATAGAAATATAACTGGGTTGCCAACAGAACTGGGTTGAATGCATCCTGAATCCAAATCAGTTACTGGCTCTATTTGAAGGGGAAAGCAGCTCTCCAGTTCTTCGTAAAGCAGATGCTGCCGCTGCTCCTGCTGCTGCTCCTGCTGACAGTCGTCCTTTGACTTTGGATAACGATGCAGAGGATATGGGGAGGACCTTTAAACGTGGGCCTGAGCCACTGGTGTATCTGAGAGATTTGGCCTCTGTGAGAATCCCAGCCCTGTCATGGAACTCCCACAGAGCTCATTATTATTCTGGGAGAGATTCAGGTCGGGGATTGTCTAGACATTACTTAAACTGAAAAAAATTCTTGTTCTCACTTTTTCCATCCTTGTCCTTCTCTCACTGTTTATCTTTTTCTCTGTCTCACGCTGTAACTCAACCAGTTTAGTCCTTTTTTTACAGCCTGTTCAAGCCAGGAATTTTGCGCCTTTACTCCACCTTGCCATTTTGTATAAAAAGAACAAACATGGAGGTTTATTGCTTTGGCAATAAACCGGCAGTGGAGGGAATCACAAAGCTCCATTGATGTCACTGTAAAAGGGAGCAATGGCATGGTGGGACAGGCACTGGTGCCATTATGTTACACGTCACGCCTGTGATTGCAGCTCACAGAAATACTATAAAACTGGTATAACGATGGGCCCTCTGAACGGCAGTATCTCTGTTCAAAAAAGGACATCCCTCTAAAACATCTGCTAGAGAATCATTATGGCTAATGGCTAAAATCACAATTCCATATGTCCAAATAGCCAAACTCTTTCCCTACTCATTCTACTTACTTACTCTTCTTCTTCTCTTTTTTTCTCCAGGCAGAGATTACTGTCTGTCTACACGACTCATACACACAACAGTATGAGGTGCATTCACACTACTGCCAAAGCAGTAAGTCAAATAACCTATTGGTATGCTGACAAAAAATTTTTCACTATCAATTTGAATAGCTGAATAGTTGTTGAAATGATTCATCACACGAAATAGGAAACATCGGCTGTTAAAATGTCATCTTGGTCTTTGCAAATCATCTCCTGACATTTCATAGATTAAACAATTAAGTGATAATCTGGAGAAGATATCTACAGATTCTCTCCAAAAATACGCACAGTTTGTCGCACTGATTCAACTGGATAATAACTCCTCATCACCACTTTTGTCCTGGAGACAGAAAAAGATCAAGACATGGGGAGGAGGGCAGAGAGACTACTCACAAACAGCCATTATCATTTGTCATTCGAACAAAATCTGTAGCTCTCCGTGACCTTCCACACCAACTCTCTCTCTCTCACTCTTCCCTCAGGGTTTCCGCTGAAGGTTTTACTGCAACGCATTACTTTTTTCTGTGACATAAATAAGAAGCAGTAGAATAGATAGATAAGATGGATAAAATAAGAGAGATTAGATGGATGGGATTGACAGACAGACAGACAGATGCATAGATAGATAGATAGATAGAATGTGAAAGAGAAGGAGAAACTGAGAGAGAACAGTGGTTACTGCTGTGCAGTAAACTAGGTCATATTGAGAAGTGTTATAAATAATAGAAGGGAACTCTTCATTGTAGATACTCAGCCCCCACACACTTCATCGCTTAACACTCTACATAAGCATTATCGTCCCGCTCACCCATGGCTACTATTCACTTCAAATCAGCAACAGGCTCAGCTGGGAGCTCTCACTCAATGCAAGAAAATAAAGCATGCAATCAGCATATACATAAAACCTTACAAGTCCAAACCACTTAATTGATCAATGGTGATATCAAACTGAGCACCAAAACATAAGTTAGGTGCTTAACACCTTCACAAACGAAAGAAAGACTTCACAAAGTTGTAATACGACAGCATCTTGAATCAAACATAGAGAAGATTAAGCCTGCCGCATTCCTCCATTTAGCAAGTTAGTGCAAAGAAGCAGGGTGAGAAAAAGCAAAGAGGGGTAGGAGAGTATCCATCAGTAATTATCTCCCGGGGGGGATGCTGCATCTCTGCTCTTAGATGGTAGCAACACAAAGCAAAACTAGGAAACATGCAGTAGTAAACTTCATAGTTTGCAGAGGCAAAAGAGGGTAAAGAAGATGTTGAATGAGAGAGCAGAGCAAGGCCAGATAAGAGAGGACAAATATTATAAAAATAAATGTGAGTATATGTGAGAAATAAAAGTGAATGACTTTATAGTTGTAATTGCACCACACCAGCAGGGTCACACTTTCTATTACATTTATATGTGAATTGGTAAGTTAAACTGTTACATAATGGGAATTCGAGAGAGAAACAAAAGGCTATCTGTGCCTCCATCCAATAGTTTCTGTGTTAATTTAGCTTCTTTATGGCTCTTGATGGCTTAGAATTCTCCCTGTGATCCAGCCCACCACCTGCAGTCTGCTTACTGATGCATGCTAATTTCCCATGCTTCACATCTAAGGAACCGGACCTCCTCCGTATGGTTGTACATCCACTCCACAGCTATAATTAAAACGGCCTTTCAACTGTTAAACCACAAAAATGTCTTACATTCCGTCACCCCACTCACACTCATGACAGAGAGGTCAAAGGATGCATTCATGTGCCCATAAAAACGACAATTAAAACGACTCAAGGAGAGTCATGTTTGTGGAGCTGTAGCTGCCATTGGACAATGGGGTAATGAATCACTAGTAATTATTAATGATCATGTTCTCTGACACAAATGATGATTTTATCAAATGTGGGTTTTGGAGGTATCATCCCCCAATTTAGTAGAGTCGCTTTAATAAATTAAAAGATTGTTGTCTGCACACAATTAAACTTTAATTAGATTCAGACAGGTAGGTGGAGGGTTATTATGGGTCTTGTAGGACTGTGAATTGTGTGTTTGTTTATGAAGCTTTCGTTATGAATGAATCCATGAGTCACAACATCCTGTGCATTCACTGTACGTCCTCTCTGAACTTGCAAGTGCTCATACATCTGTCAAGGTACTGAGTTGCGCTCAGCCTTTACAGAGTAAAAATGCTTGTTCTTCTGAAACAATGGCGCAGAGTTTACTGGATCCAGAATTTATTCAAGTGCACGGTTTAAAAAAGAAAATGCATCATGTACGCCATTTTAAAGAGAGGACCCGCATTTTAAAAATGTTCTCCCAACGCCCTCGCAGTAAAGCGGCTCCCTTATCAATAAATATAAGTTGCAACACAGCAGACACCAGCTTCACTGTGTCCTTCATTTTATGAGTATGTTAAGAGTGAAAAAGTTTGACAGGCAGTTTGTGAACTCCAGCTCTTGCTAGTCATTCTCTGGTCATTGGCTCTCTGCCGGACAGACCTCCATTACACAGACCCTCTGCAGAGGATTGTGGGTAATGCAGTTCTGCTTATCTAGTTGAGGAAACTATCAGTATCTTCAACTGGATTAAGAATGATGCGACTGGAGGTTATATAACCATGCCAACTAGGGATATCTCGCTGTCTCTTTGCTGCTGTCTATTCCCCCACCCCATTTCTCTCACTTGCTCTCTCTCCCTCCCTCTGCACCTCATTTCCTCAAACATGCTCCAGAATCATGTCTTCATGCTCAGTGCAAAAGCTTTGACTTTATGTTTTCTCTAAGTGACATCCACAACCATGTCCACCCCCACCATGCTTCTGCTACCCACACTAGCTTTCTGTATGTGCTTGTCATATTTTACATTAAAAAAAAAAAAAAATCTTTCTTCACAATATTTACTGAAAACTGAATCTTGACTTTTTTTTAACCCAAGGAATTATTTCTGCTTATTTGACAAGATAATCTCAGTTTTTTACAATATGTGTTTGATGAAGATTTGGCCAATATAAAAAATGAATTCAAATTCATAGTGAACAAAGATTTATATAAATAAAAGCATTTATAGCTCAGAATCAAAATATGGAAAACGTTTTATTTTTTCTGTATAGTATTCGGCAGGATCAAATATGAACACGGCAATGTCATTCACATCAAAAGAATATGTATTTCAGTGGAATTTCTGTTTTTAGCTTCTATATAATAATTCTTCTTTGGTAGCGAGTGAAAGACGAAGAGGCAATTTTAAAAAGGGCTGAGCACTGAACTTGATGTCAAATTAAATGTACAACATGTGCGGTGCTGCTTCAACAACAAAGTGGGGTGGGAGTGGGGGGTGGATAAGTGCTGCACAGCAACACAAAGGCACATCTGAAGAGCTCTCGAATAGAGCCGAGATGAAAAGGTTTGCAGGGGCTGAGTATTTGCTGCAGTGGGATATTAAAAGAGACAACAAACTGAACAAAACACAACACGTAAATTAACTAATATGCATGCTGGTAACATATACACACACACACACACACATACACACACATACACACGTGCGCATAACCCGACCACGTGACTAGTACAAAGAGCAAATCTTACCGAGCTGTAGAGCATGCCCTCGCCATTCATGCCAATGTAGAAACCACTCTTCACCCCCTGGATGGCCACTACTCTCAGACCCACAGGAATAAGATTAAACAGGGCTGTAAAGTAGAGAGAGAGAGGGACAGGCAGGGTGGGACAGAGAGAGGGACGGGTAGAGACAAAAGAGTGACATCAGACAGAGAGGACAAAATAGCACAATTGAGTTTTCACTCAACGTCTGTCTGTTATTTGTCTGCAGTTAAGTGAATGGAACAGGACGTGGACAATGGCAACACTGAGGCACCTTGCACTCAAAACTTTTCAGAGACAGGTAAATAAAAAGATGTTTTGCACTACAAAAAGCATCTACAGCATATTTGTACAGCAGTCTAGTGTGTAGACAGTCTTATTTGAACAGGTGTACTTTGCACTGTCAGCCAAAAAGGGAGTAAACCAGTACAGTATCATCAAAAGAAATAAGGCAGCAGCAGTATAATCAACAGCAGCAGTTTAATCAACTGTCTAATTTGCCTTAACACCAAACTCATGAAAAACTGAATTTCTGACTTCATCCAGTTTAAAAGAAATTCTTGAATGGCAAACACAACAAGACAAATTTTGTTTCAACAAAGCTTGAGCATTCATTAAAGGGAATTCATCAAAGTCCAGTTCCAATTGACTTAGCACTTCAATGTATGAGTCAGTCATCTCTGTAGCTGAGTTCCACTGAATCTGAGGACTGGACTGTGACTTTCATGGTCTTTATGTTGGTGACAGGAGGACACCCTCTACGCGCTGCAGACTCCATGTATTCTTGGGATGATTGTTTTGCAAGTGGCGATAGGGACCATCAGATAAAGCTGGCAGGGACAAGAGGAGACGTGCCAACACGAGTCCGTCCTCCGAGCAGATTCAATTTCAGTCAATAAATATCGACATGCTGCTTTCACCTGCCAATGGTTCCAATCTACCCTCGGGCCACTGGTGCAGGTGATACACACTGACCACTCTTGCAGATGAGATGTACCCTTGAAAACCAAATGTTTGGGGTTTAAAGACAGAATGTTATTAAGTCAGTCTCTGATTTTTCTGTCATAAATCTCTTTCCCCTTGGTCCATTCCCTCGCTCTTCTTTCTGCTTGCCTTTTATGGCTGCTGCTTTTGTCGTACAGATGACTTGTGGTATTTCCCAGAGGTACCATGCACAATTCTTTCGCGTATCCTTAAAACCCAGGGAGCATTCCACCCCAAAGCTCCACCTTTCAAAACATATGCTAGCTTTTTCTGAGAGGTCATACTTGCAATAGGGCCTTCAGAAAGACTCACCATAATGTCCTGGCTTGAAAAGTGGGAGGGAACGAGTCATAAAAAACGTTGAGCCAATACACTGTTTGGCCATAATTACAATCTGACGTCCCTACTTTCATTTGCCTGCCAAAAAATAAAACAGCTGACTGGAACTGTCATTCAGTTACCTTCCAAACGTCCAGCTTTTTTATTTTGCAGCTCCAAGAGTTGATGGATTCCATAGCAGCAGCTGCACAGACCGCTGTTAAAAGAAGCCTACAACTGTTCTAGAGGCAATTCGTCTTCCTTAATAACTTAAACCCTATCTGTAACTAGGAAAAGAAAGCTGGGTGGTGCAGGGACAGAGATTTCCAGGGATCTGCTATCGTCAAAGGGCCACACGTTCAGACAATCCAATAAGGCAAAATCCTTGAAACAGCAAGTCTTCCAGTGGAGCAGTAATTGGCTACAAGCAAATCTTGCAGGTGGGCTGAGTGAACTGCATTTGATGTGAGGAATACTGTTGTAGTAGGAGATAAACCCTGCAGGGAAGGTTCAGAGAAACACAGAGTCAAACTTCAAACGTGGCACAAAGGGCACATCTTCAAATCCAGGGGCAAATACATAAACCTAAAGAGTTGTCATATAGTCCAGTTGTGTTGGTATGTGTGGTTATGTACAGTATTGAATAATATTTTTCCCAAACTTTTTCTCCATTCATACCAGAGTTGATTAAATACTTGATATTAGTGACTGGGTCTTCAAATTATATTTGAAAATCTTGTTTCATTTCATCCATCAAAATGCAAAGTATTAGAGACAGATGGAGTGTGAATTCCTGATACCGCAGGTGTGTCATAAGCAGCAATATCTTTCTCAAGCCTGAGTGTGTGAAGGTAATTACTGCAGGCGATCAACTGATCAACACCAGGAAAACCAAGGAAGGGGTCATGGACTTCCAGAGGATAAAAGCTAACCCCCTGTCCATAAAAGGTGACCATGTGGAGAGGGTGTCTTCCTTCAAGTTCCTCAGTACCCACATTATCGAGGACCTGTCTTGGACTATTAACACAACTGCCCTAGTAAAGAAAGCCCAGCAGCGCCTCCATTTCCTGAGGGTCCTGAGATGGAATAGGCTGCAGACCGACCTGCTGGTGTCCTTCTATCTAGCTACAATCGAGAGTGTACTGGTGCACGCCATCCCCGTGTGGTATGCTGGTTGTACAGTAGCCGATAAGGAGAGACTCCATAGGGTCACCAGAACAGCAGACAAGGTGATCAGCTGTCCACTCCCCTCCCTGGACTCCATTGCCAGCTCTAGGTGTCTCACCAGAGCCAGAGTAATCATAAAAGAACACCTCCATCCAAACTACCACCTATTCAACATACTGCTTCTACCAATGGGCAGTCAGAACTCTTAATGCACCAAAACAAAGACAAAATTTTTTTTTTTTTTTCTTGCACCTTTGTGGCCTTGCTAGCTAATTTCGTTGTCCAGGCAACTGTACAATGACAATAAAAATCTTTAAGTCTTGACAATCAATTTAATGAGCGCTCAAATTTGAACATGGGTGTTAATTAATTGAATGGTTTTCTGCAGCCCTTGTAGATAGTTAAGTGTAGCTCTCCCAGTCAGCCACACTTCCATCTAAAATCAGCTTTACTTACTAATAACAACCTATTCTGCTCCAACACTTCTCACAGTTTGCTGAATATTTCAGGTCAAGCAGGTTTCACTGTTTCAAACAGTAGGATTTAATTAAAGCAGGATTATTTTTATTTTTGATGCAATTCAGTTGCGTCCTTGTGGCATGGCGCTCGTTGTCATTCAGAACAGAAATACTGCAAATAATAAAAAATGAAATTGAAGCTCACTCTGGGCTCAGGTCGCACCTTGTATGCAGACAGCATCATGCTCCTCAATCCCATCAGTTCCACTGAACCTCCCCCTGAAAATAAATTACTGTATTCCATCTGCCGCTGCAGGTCAGAGGGTGGTGTGGTTCAAGGGTGGTGGTGATCTATTATTCTAATAATCCAGACGGCCAATCAATAGTTCAGTGCATCACCTGAATAGCAAATCTATGTAGTCTGTTTCTATCTCATTTAATCACTCTCTCTGTTTCTTTTATTCTTCATTTTTAGACGTTATCTTTCTACTAGAAACATGTCAGATTCATCTCGCTTCACCTCCTCCTCTGCTCTCTCACTGTCTCTTGCTTCTAACTGTATCTGAGCTTGAGGCATCTCATATAAAGAATTATTCATTGGGTACAAACGGAGAAGGTGGTATTTTTAGTTTCCTGTGGTTGAATTATTCACTGCATTTCTCCATCCCTGGGCCAGCACTACTCCTTAAGAAGAGGATTACCTCGAGGTGGGGAAACCCTCACATACAAAAAAAAAAAAAAAAAACACATCAGCCAAAACGTTTAGATACAATGGAGACCCAAAAAAAGAACAATGTGTTCATGGCTCAAGAAGAAAAAAAGCATTTTGTGGATGTCATGCTCTTTCACCTTTGTGCATTAATCCTTTTTTGTTCTGAAGACCCTTTCTTTATGCTGTAAGTAGTTCTCACAGAAGATACATGTCCCCGAGAAATATAAAATGAGGAGTGACAGGGAGCGACCGTTCTTTTCACCGCGTGACTGCTTCGGTCCAGCAGCTTTGGCTGCGTCTTTCTTCACAATTGGCAGGATGTTTTAGAAAAGAAAGGTCATTATCGGTTTCCTGTCTGGCTTCGCTCCAGACTGGGAGTGTCGTCATTAACGCTTTGACGATCATTCTCTGTTGACATATATCTCTTCTCTTGATCCCTCACTTCCCATATCAAAGCGTCACAAAAGCCTTCATGTTTTCATACAGAAAACCCTCTACAGACTCATTTTCCTCTTTTCTGTAACGATGGGCTTACGATGGGTAAGCCCTGTAGGGGACTTCACCCTGGAGACTATTTATCCACTGGTAGTCTACTATGGAAAGTCGATTGACGGTGAAATATTGCAAAGAAGTAGCTCAGGCAGGGATCTTTGCCACATGGAGTGAAGCTGTGTGGCTACAGTTGTGTCACGTTTTCATGTGATGGGTTTTCCCAGGAAGTAATAATTACACACACACTCTTCAGAGCTGAATCAATCAAAACAATGTGACACTTACAATCTTGGAGTGTACACACTGGAAATGGTTTACTTGGTAAACCACAGCAGGGATATCAGAATTAATTTTTTTGTAAGAATAGAAAATTTTAATACAAGATGCCCTATAAATAATGTATATACTCACCGTGAATGTTATACTGTTGAGAGGACAGACTCAGAGTACATAAATCATTCGAATAGGGTTTGACACATTTATACCCATGCATACTATTGCATAACCAGATGCAGAAATGGGGACACACAGCCTTGTGGAATATGTTGAATAGTTCCCTTTAAAAATGCACAATTTTTTTGTTTAGATAATCCAAATCAGCGGGGGTTTCTTAAACTAATTTTGGAGTGCTGCTGGCTGCCCAAATGGTATCAGTTATATAAGAATCAAAAAATGATTAAAAACACAGTATATAAATTGTGGGAATGCATTACATAACCCAACTGACTCATTAAATGTTTCATGCAGGAAGCGGCACGGTCCATAATGCTCCACTCACTGTTGTCGCTGTTCTCGTCCTTGCTGCCGTCGATGGTTCCATCCGGCTGCATCTGCAGGTAGAAGCCCTGCTGGCTGAACAGTCGTGTCACGATGCCTTTCAGCTGCGGCTCTGAAACACACACACATACATACATACACACACGCGCACACACACACATACATACATACACACAAACCGTCGGCCACAGCCCCATCCCCACCAAGAATATGTCAGAATCACAAAGACATGATCGTGACAAAAACATACAATTGAGTACATTTCTGTTTGCAAATTCACGCATGTTTATATCAAGCTATTTCTAATTATCACAGGAAATGTTTCACAAACAGAAAATGTAGTGTTCAATTTATTAAAATAAGACAAGTTGGCTGTGGAAGATGGAGTGTACCACCAAAATAATAATAGTAATTGTTATTTAATGAAACCTTTTTCACCTTGTAGAATGTGTTTAACAACAATTTACATATTCCTGTCATATAGTTAATTAATTTAACTATTATTAATTAAAAACTACTTTTGAATAGCATACTTTAAATTCAAAATTAATGAACTTATCTATTAACATATCAATGAAATTAAGTCATATTATTTTTGTGGTACAAACCAGCCTCCAAAGTGGTTACAAATAAATGACTTACAGCACTAGAAACACTTGAGTCCTGAATGCTTACCAGCAGGTGAATATCAATACCACTATGATGGACAGTTTGTCATGAGTCATCTGCTGCACCACATAATCCCAAAATAAGGTAAACAGCCAATTGACTGAAAGGAATTAATGATGGAAACGCCATGAAAGAAAAATCAATGACAATGCTGTTACTTTCCCGTAATGTCTCACTGCATCTGGTACAGTAAAATGATTTTATGATCATTGCGGATTCCATTTCTAAATATCACATCATAATGTACACCGACATGCCAATGGTTTCTTTATTTGGTATGAAGCAACTGTGAATTTTGAGGTTATGATGATTGTTATTAATAAAATAACGAAGAGATTCTGAGTTTTTTTTTTTTTTTTTTTTTTTTTTTTTTGATAGGCAACAGGTTCACACAGAGGGATTCAAGACGGAAAGGATTCATGACCTAAAGGAGACCGATTCAAAGTTTCTGGAATTTTTCCTTTTTCCAATACAATAACCCTGAACCGACCTCCAACTTTGAGGCTGTGACATCTGGCTCCTGGCCAGGATGCTGCTCGAAGTGCTCAACACTTCAGGGGAGCAGGTGGAAATGAGGATTAGCTCAGGGCAAAAAAGTCTGTTGGCCTCAGGCAACGGCAGGAAAAAAATAGATATGTTAAAAAAAAAAGTTTTTATCTGAGAAAAAATGTATGTGTGGTCTCTATGGTCTACCCCTCGTCTGGAAGGACTTTTGATCTTGTGTTAAAGCAGTATTTAGACAAAACTGACATCATTAGCATAAACCAGATTTGGGTTGTGGTTTTTGACAAGCAAATGCTGGAGTGTAATTCTGTCAGCAAATAAAAGAAAACAGAGTACGTAGTGTGTATAGGACTGAATTAATAACATTTTTTCCTCAGCTTTAGTGTGAATAATGAAACACTACAGCCGAACAGTAATGTATTATCTTGGAAATGGCTGAGATTTTGAGGCAAGTGCCATTGAAATCAGACAGCAACTCAGATGCAGGGTATTACTAATCCTTTGTTTATTCTCTGCTTGACAAAAGAAACAAATTATGCATTTGGTCACAAGTGAATTGGTGCTCAGTTTCATTTTATGTGCCTAAATAAACATTAGGTAACTGAAAATGCTTTCTTTGCAGGCACACAACACATTCCGACAAATGAAATATAAATGTGATTGGAATAAAAAACATGAGCGAGTCTGACTATCCTCCAAGGTCACAATAAGACATGGAGGTCATCCAATTCAGTACAGTCCAACCAGACACATAAACCTCTCCAAGCATCTGGCAGAAAAAAAACATTTTCAAACTTGGTATCAGGAGAGACTAAAAATATCTGAATACAGATCTGTCTTCAGTAATAACAACAGATGTTAAGACTTTGCTTGAGATTAGCGGTGCATTAGTTTTATTTACATTATACAGAGGACAGCCCATAGAAAGACTAGGCTAAGTAGTGACCCCCAGGTAGAGTGGGTCCATGTCTACTCAACTGTAGATCTTCCTGATCATCAATCGCCAACTCACCTACCCCTGCGGTTAGGCCATCAATTCCTGGGACAGGCCCTTCATCATCCATCACAGGCAGGGTGAGGAGAACGTGTGGGTGCTTAAGTGTGTGTGTGTGTGTGTGTGTGTGTGTGTGTGTGTGCCTGTGTGAGTGAAAGCACATGGGAGTGTACACATCAGTAAATCACATGTGATAACTACACCTCCATAAATTAAGACCTCAACATGGGCCACAGCAATTGCTGACGGCTCATCAGGTCCAATCATTTAGCAGAGAGTGTGCTGCGTGTGCATGTGTGTGCGTTCATGTGTGTGCAGTTGTAAACAGACTTGCAGATAAACTCCAGTACTTAAAGCATGTGTCTGTGCATTAAAAAAATATCCAACACAGAGATCATCATTATCAGCATCCTGTTTGTGTGCACAAGCCATTAAAATGTCAAAAAATTTACTTCATACCAATACAGAAGGACAACAACATTTAGGTATGTCGACAAATGGCATCATGACCATGAAATGGTGAATGATCACCTGTTCTGATAATATATTTGACAAGGAAAAACACACCATATCCATATACACCAATATACACTACAATAACAACCTCTACTACACTTATACAGTAGAACTTCACACATATTTACAGACACAGAACGAGGAGCGGGGGGGATAAAGACTGACCCGACATTGACTAACAAAAAAAATGAGGCAGAAACAAAATGAGAAGAGCCAAAAGACAAAGAGAGGAAAGAGACAGAGACGACTGGCTGTAAGGGAGCTTTAGCTACAAGAAAAAAACGGGTAAGAAATTAAGCTTAAAAAATCCAAGGAAGCCACACAGAAGGAAGGATGAAAGAAAAAAGAAGAAATCAGCAAGGGAGAGGATCGTCGGCTGTCAGACAGGTGTTGAAGCCCCCAGCCCCTCCCTCCAGCCCTCTCTGTCCCTCCCTCCACCCCCCACCCCCCTTCCCATGGCCGAGGGGGAGTCGACATGGGCGCGAGATGGGGTGGAGACGAGAAGAAACACAGCACACACGGATGGAGGCTGAGCTACTGACCTAGCCTGCAGCCCTTATGGGACACCTGTGGAGGTTTCGAGGGTGCATCTTACGAAGGGGGTGGGGGTGGTGGGGTGGAAGGAAAAACAACAGTTTTTTTAAACAGGCAGAACTCATAAATTCTCCAGTGTATCTGCTGTTTATATGCAAATATATGGCAAGGCATCAGCGGAAATATAAGGGTGATCAATTAGAGGACATACAGCATCTGTCTGTCTACGTTATCTGTCTGACCATGTACGTCAGGTGAAGAGTTACCTACCTGTCCAACAGAATCTGAAGACCTGTCATCTGTCTGTCTTTCTGCTTATGTTTCTGTTCCAGCATATTGTGGTAGTTTTAGCACAGAGATTGTTTGTCTGTCTGATGAGGCTGCACGACGACAGGATTTTAATATAGACTGTGTCTGTCTGGCTGTGAGTCTGAGTGTTTGTCTCTGTTGTCCTCCCCCTCTGTCTTAAAAATTGATGTCTGTCTGTTTGTTTGTCCACCCGCTTCAGTCCTCATCAATCGGTTTGCAGGACTCTGAATGGACATCACTATCTTTGTATCACATGATGGGACTAGCTGGAGGTGGGGAGGGGTGACTTGCACCGCTGGTTTGTTATCTGTGCACCAGGAGATTTTTTTTTTTTTTTTTTTTTTTAGAGGGGTAACGCTATACTATGGATTGTAGTAGGCACAGAGCCTATGTCTATCAATACAGCCAGAGTGGCTCTTAATCACTAAAGCTATACCTTCCTTCACTGCAGTAAAGCTCCCTCTCTGCAATAAACATTTACCATTAAAACATTTAATCTCAAAAGAGCCTTGGTGCACTGCGGTGCAACCCATCTCCCCTCTGTACAATCTGCATTAATATTGAATTAGGTAATTTAAAGAAGCCTTTTTTGAGTGCATTCAAGTTATGCGTGCGTGTGTGTGTGCATGTATGTGTGTGTGTGTGTGTGTGTGTGTGTGTGTGTGTGTGTGTGTGTGTGTGTTTGGGGAGGAGGAGGTCAAAAAATTAAGTGTGCACAATCAAAGGCTTAAATATAGTGTTAAAGCTGTTGGAACAGAAGCCTTGTCTGGGATACAGTGGCATCAGTTTTGCTTCAGGGTTATTGATTATTCTGATCAGAGCAGGATCACAATAAATAAAAAGGGGGTAACGTCACAGCATATTGATCATTTCCTATGCACCCAGGCTTGCTCCTGTTCGGTGTATGAGAAAGGGGGAGGGGGTTGTATCGTGGTGGACCGACAGACAACAAGACCTAATGGAACAGGTGGATTTTTCGCACCGCGGAGAAAATCTACCTTCTCCGTTTCGGATTGGAGCCCTTGACTGCAGTATAATGCCTCTGCTGCTCCAAAGAGGGGCGGGGTGGGGTGAGGGGTGGGGGAAAACCTCTCTTCCACACGCACACATAACACACATCAGTTAAAAAAAAAAAAAAGGAAGAAAAAAAAAGAAAAAAAGAATCTACAGCACTGACCTGGTCGCCGCCGAACCGGTCTTTTCTTGCCACTGCAGAAACGGACTTTGCTGAAGACCCCCAAGAAATGCCTCTCGCATAGAGAGCGGGGATCTTTGCTGGGGCTGGGGCGACGTTTCGAAGTGGAGACCCGGTCGCTGTTCGACTCCCTCGCCTGGCGTTTCTGCCGGATCAGGGAGCTGGCGATCGCGGCCATCTCCCCGAACCGAGACTAAAAAACCGAGAGTCTAGTTCGGCAGAGGTCGGATATTGATGCAGCTTCGTGCCGCAAAAAAATAAAAAAAAAATGAATAATAATGATAAAAAAAAAAGAGTTTGTCCAATGTTTTCGGGTCCACGAGTGTTTTCAACCAAATGTCATCCTGATCATGAAATCCATCGAGTTCCGTGCATCATTGCGCTTCAGGTAGTATCCTCTTGAGGAGAGGGGAGGGAAGGATGGAGGGGAGGTGGGGGACCGTACCGTGTAATTCAGCTGCTGTGAGTTTATGGCACTCTGGAGAGAGCGATGTTTCAGCCGAAATGAGACATAAATCTACGGACTAGGCCACAGGGGCCGGCACATCAGCCGTGAAAACATGCAACAGTGTTGATAAGTTGATGCAGCTGCGCTTCATCAGGGAGCCTCAGGTATTCCAGGTGAACAGCGCCGCGTCTGACGGACACGACTTCGTAATCCTCATCTGCACACCAGCCTGTCCACTGGCTCTCCTGACGCCTTCTAATAATTCGCATCAACCTAAATCCATGTAGAAAACGACTGGTGCGTGACTGGAAACAGGATCCCAACTTTTCCCCCTCCTTTTTCCTCTTCTTCCTTTTCTTCTTTCTCGTAATTATTTACTTCACTCAACTACGAATGAAACGGTTCGGTGGTGAGCTCGTCCAAGGGACTGGCTGTGTTGGAGCTTAAAGATTTCTGAGCCCAGTCTCCGGGTTCCGTCGATGGCACCCCTTAATGCAGCCGAGGATAAAAAAAAAATGGAATCGGCAGCAGAGGCTACTCTGCAAGGATGCTGCAGAGATGTAGTATAAACCCAAAGGGAGGGATTCTCGTCCGAAATGCAACAATTAGTTGATGCGAACACGCGTCGTGGAGGTTTTTTTTTTTTTTTTTTTGGTTGTTGTTGCTGTAGCGCACAATTAGTGAAGTAGCCTAAGGGTTATATTTCCAGTGCGTCCCGGATGGATGCTGTCGGTGTGTTACATCGCCGAGAGCCAGAGTAAATGATCGCGGTCCATAGCCTCTTCTCTCTCTCTCTCTCTCTCTCACTCACTCACTCTCTCTCTCTCTCTTTCTCTCTCTCACTCACTCACTCATTCTCTCGCTCTCTCTTTCTCTCTCTCTCCAACTCTTCTAACGCAATCATACGTGATTGAGGTTCGTATTAGGAAATTGTTTGTTAGAGGTTGTAGGTAAAGACAGTTGATCTCTGTGAAAAACAGATGAGAATATAAGATATGTAAAACACACACAAAAATGAGAGGGGGTGGGATGGAGGGGTTAGAGGAGGTAAACTGCTGTGTGGGTGTTTCTGCAAGGGGAAGTGGGTGCGCGCACACGTGATTTATTTATTTATTTATTTATATATTTTTTTTATTCCTTTGGGATAATGTGCACATCTAAAAAAGAAGCAGGTGATCTCACGGATGTCTCTTCGAATTACAGTTTAAAACCGAAACTGCAAACCAGTTTAAAAAAAACAGGAAAAAAAGAAAAGAAAAAAGGGGAACACTTTGCTCAGCAAGATGACTGTAGATGAAACTGTTAAGGGAGCAGTGCGCATGAAAAGAGAAATTTTAATCAGCTTTGACTGATACTCCACAGCACAGTTGCTATTCTTATTCTCATAGCTTAAATATTTAAGAGACATGAGCAGGCATTTCATTTTCTAAATCTCCTTGGCCACACATGCCATGAAGAACATATTGAATCAGACTAAAAGGATTAACTGCAACAGGTTTCAGCTCAATGTATGTGAATACAAATCAACAATGGTGAACTGCAAACCCCAACACATGGACAAATCACATGAATAAATATGATTTAGTGCTTAAGGAAACAAAATGAATGACCACATGGTACACCGAGACAAATTACATCACTGACTACAGCACCAAGTTCTTATATACAGTCTCAGTAGAGTCTGTGTCTGAGTTTGTGTGCCCATACCTCTGGTTTTGTATCTATTATCGACTGCACACACAGTGCACTCATGCCCTCTCTCTCACGCACACACACACACACACACACACACACACACGCACACACACACACACACACACACACTGTGGGATGGAGAACACGTGAGTCTCCAGCAGCACAGCAAACCTATCTCTTCCCTGTGATGAAACAGCATGAAACATTTAGAGGCTTTTTCTCAAAACATTTCAAGGCATTCTCGCTCCAAACTGAATCTAGGGAGAGAACAAGAATGGTGGGGGATTCATTTGAATACCACTGTCTACTCCTCTACCCCCACCAACCTTCTCTCTTACATAACTTTGTGATATGATGGTTTAAAGTGGTAAATACTCTGCTGAGGCCTTTGTGTGCTTACATATGTGCATGTCCCGCCACATGAGATACAGAGACAGACAGAGGGTGAGATAGAGGACTGATACGATCTATTCCCCGAGTAAGACAGACATAGATGGAGAAAATGCAGATAGAAACTGATGGTTAGTGTCAGTCAGAGTCTGAATCAAAAACCTAAACCTAGTTTTGTAATTCTATTGAGTCGCAGGTGAGAGGGTAGAAACAAATATGTTATTAGAGCATAAAGAAACATAAAGAAACAACTTCAATATGACATTAATCAATTCCAGTGAATATGTAGGAGTGTGATATACATTGCTTGGAAAAAATAGTTTGTGGTGGTTTGCAATATAAAGTAAGCTTTCTTAGAAATGGGAGGGAGTATGCAGTGTGATGAGAGCTATAGTGACACAGGACATATATCTCTGTCAGGTAAAAGATAAAGCTTTCTCTAATGACGGTCCACTGGGTTTTACTCTTGACCACAGAGAGTTGGTGCTCATATTATTCTAGCACAGATATGTCCACAAGCAATAAAACACTGCTGCTTTGAAATGCATCACACTGAATATACAGAAATGCAAATATTTAATTTGTCAGTTAAAGTGATGTGAAGGTGACCCTAAGAGAAACTTCATTTCAACATTTACGGTATAGAATTCTATAATAATTTTTAGTAACCAAATTAATTAAAAGTATTGATTATATAGTTGTCTATAGTCTATATTGTATTTTCTTACATTACGTTAAGTCCATGTGTATCAAACCTAAAATAAAAAAAAACAACAAAAGAGAAAACAAAAGTGATTAAATATCTGAGACACATTAATCAAAGCCCCACACAGTGTCTTTGTCTCTTCCTTTAGTAACTTCACCACAGGGGGAACCTGTGGTTGCAGAGTCATTTCTTTATAACTGCTGCCCTCTTGTGGAAAAAAAAAGTAGCCACAGATGTTAAAGGAGAAACTAGTGGATGTTTCAGTTCTGTGAAGTTTGACACTTCAGTGTGTCCTTGAGATACCTCACAGATTTGTTGACTCACAATGGCTGGAATTAGTTTTTCAGTGTATATTATGTGCTAACACTTGCTCGCCAACAACGCAGGAGGCAAAGAGCAGAAATGTGAGAGAAGAAAGAAGATGCTGCGGCTCACAATATTCAGTCCAAGAGGTTTACACAAGTTGTATGAATCAATAAAACAAAGTGATTCTTATTCCAGTTACGTTTAGCACAGCAAGTGTGAGGGAAAAACGAGACCCCTGCATTGCAAAAAAACATCATTTTCAGCATTTGCTGTTCTCTGCAGTACATTAGATTTGCAACAACTTCAGTTATCTTAGTATTATTCCCAAATTGGCAGAAAATATGACAAAAACAGATGACAGATGAGAAATGATAACCAAATGCTGATAGAGTCATTAAGTTTGTCATTTAAAAAAAATAGTTTGACAGGAACATCAGGTGTTAAAATTTGCACTAAAGCTCTGGATGTTTTATTCTGCTAAAAGTGACACAGATTAGTCCGCAAGAACAAGAGTTTTTACTGTATGTGACAATGATCACAGTCAGTTTTATGAGATATATTAAGTGGTCCCAAAGGGCATTTTAAATGAAACCTGATTCTCATTCATTAAATAGTCACATGGAAACAGACAGAATGACAACTGTAAAGCATTATTTTAACATTAAAAGAAATACAAGTAACAACTCATGGACTCGGGACAAGGTTTTGCCTGTGGTTGTTTTGCTTTCTTACCACCCACCATTGTCCTGTGATCCAGACGTCACAAACACTGTATTTAACTTCAATAGAGGAAAAAAAAAACAGGTGCAAACTTGATACTACAAAGGAAAGCAGGTGCAAACGTTTAAACCTACTCAGAAACACTCTTTCACAGAAAAATCTCTGTGAGGTCATTTTGGTATAGTAGCTGAATCTGCAGAGTACAACACAGTCCTTCTCCTTCTATTTTACATGATCCTGTATGGGCCAAACTATACTGACTGATGCAGTGAGACTGTCACACAGGAAGACATGACTTTGACCCTTCTATAAATGTAAGTGTATGATCTCTCTGTTTGACTAGTGATTTATTGTATATGTTTATGGATGTGTCCCAATAGCCTAATACACAGGAAAACCTAATGATAAAGGAAAAATAAGGAAGGGAAAATACTAAGGAAGGGAAGATTAAATTTGCCTATGAAGTAGCAAGTTGGTAAGCATGAAACAAACTACAGTCTTCACTCATAAAACAGCTTAAAATCAAACAACATGAAACAGACTCATGTTTTGCGTGCTTTTGTGTCAACAAATGAGCTGACTCATAAAGTTTTGATTGAGGTCATACGGTTCATCTAACAGTGAGCAGAGATGCAGGATAAGGACTGATAGTGCTTAATATCCTAGTCCAACAGATCCCAGTGTGTGTGCTGCTTTTGGTCCAACTACCTCAGAGGAATCAACTGTGCTTAATGGAGTTTCTAATTGTCTGCCCTGAATTTGAGAGCTGCTACAGCTGAAAGCCGTAACGCAAGTATAACGGCGGGAGAAGGTTGTTGCATTTGTCTCCTAGTAAAACAACCTTCAGTCTCTGTCCCTGTCTGTAAATACTAGAGAATGATTTTTAATGTGCCAAGGGATGTAGTTATGTTGCAAGTAAACAGCAGCAATGCAGTGAGTTACTGAGGACATGTCTTCTAAGTCTTGTCACCAGTGACTGTTTCAGTGTCCATGCACATGTGAAAGTGCGAATCACAGTGACATCACATCACCAGGAGGGGTATGTGTCAAAGAGGACGAACTGCAAAGTAAGTTACTTTTGAAAGTAATGTTTAATTTACAGGTGTGGGGGGAATGCAGCTTCCCTCAGTCTATACACCTACGTTAATGTGCTTTAATGCAGTTCATGCTAAAGTGTAGTTTAGAGACTTCCTGGAGTCCTACAGAAGTAATTTAACTGATTTAATTTAACTGATTTCTGGTTATAATTGTAAAGTAAGAGTAAAGATGTTATAAAGTAGGATTCCATAGACTTAATGTCATCAAGCTGGGCTCAATTTGAGTTTTAAAAAAGGATGACATGAAAAGTTTGGAAGCCCATGCCCTGAGGTACTCCTGCCATGGCGCTATCCATGGTCCTGAACCGCGCTGCTTGTTTGGGGCCCGAAAAAAAACAAAGGCTGCCTCTTCCAGGCCCTTTAAGTTTAATGACTTGATCCCTGCATTGTCCATTTTTTTGGCCCGCTCCAGATGCAGCAGTGAAACACTCTCGTCTGCAAATATATAGCTCGGTTTGGTAAAGTATCCGGAGCTCTGTCCTCTCTGTGCAGCTCGACGCTGGAAACCCGCGGCAGCCGAGGACTGCACACAAAACTCGGGACAGATGCGAGGAGCACAAGGAGAGGCTCTCTCCACTGCAGACTCGAAAGATGTTACTCACACACTCGAGTGGCTAATGAAACCACTCACCCTCCCTTCTTACCCCCTTTTTCTCTTTATATATATCTCCCCCCTCCTCCTTTCTCTTTTTTCTATCACTCAAGAGAGAAAGCATGCAAAGCAAAAGGTAGCTGCAAAGCTATGGTGCTATGTTTGTCTCTCACCGTTGGTGATAGTGGTCGACTTCGATCGTTGTCCACAGAAACACTGCAGCATATGCGCTCCTTTCTGAAGGAATGGCCTCAGAATCCTCATTGATTTGGGTTGATGGGAGCCTTCCTCAATCCAAACAATCGGACAACGCTATCACAACACAGCAGGGTCAGGCAGCATAGCGTAGCCAGCCAGCCTCTCTCTACAGGCTCACAGCAGCCCTCAAAACGCCGGAAGGGCACAGTCTGCAGGACAAATTACGCTAAAACGAGGCATCTTGAGTGATTCCCCTCCTTCACTCTCTCGCTCTCTCTCTCTCTCTCTCCCTCTCTCTCTCCTTTCAATTTCTCTTTCTCTCTCCCTCTCTAGCTCTATCTCTATCTGTATGTGTGTGTGTGTGTGTGTGTGTGTGTGTGTGTGTGTCTGTCCCTCTTCTTGTCCACCGTCGGTCATTCGCGTTCACGGCACACTCCTCTTCCGCCACGGCAGGCAACGCAAGGACGTTACAATGTGCTCTTAATTGTACACCCACCCCCCACCCCCCGGTGGCTCCGCGTCTTTACCAGCAGCGGACGTAATAGCAGGGAAGGAGAGAGAGGGAGGGAGGGAGGGAGAGAGAGAGAAAGAGAGAGATTGAGGGAGAGAGAATACACGCCAAAGTTGAACTGCAGGGGTAAGTGGCGGGCCGGCTACGAGTGAGGTAATGCGGAGCTGACAGCTGCACGATCCCGACTGTGTCTGTACAGATGTTGGAACCCAAAAAACCCGAATACTTCTTTTTTAAACACTGTGTTTCTTTCTCTTTTTTCCTTTTCTTTTTCCCCCCAGATCTACTGGGAACAAGCGGACAACGCATCGCCTACGTCAGCTGCAGCGCATCCTCTTTAAGGACAACGGTGCTTTTTCTGTGCGCGATCCTACCGGAAAGTTTATGGCTCAGTCACTGCGCTGTGGAAAAATAAAAATAAAGATGAAAAAAAATAATGAAATAAATGAATTAAAAAGCTCAGGTGTCAACAGTGTGCACCTAAAGAGGATCCAAAGAGAAGAAAAGAAAAGAAAAGAAAGAAAAAGAAAAGGAAATAACTTTCTCTATGACCGCAGGTTCCTGAGTGCATACATACACGTGTGCATGCTTAAATAAAGTCCTCATGTGATTCTGTGATGAACAAAGTGAATAAAGTTGATTGGCTGTTCTGTTTGTAAGTAATGGATGAAGTATTGAGATACTACCTCATCAAAAGCACGCACTGAATTATCAGCAGAATTAAATTACTTGTGTAAAAAGTGTATATAAAAACAAATCATCGATCTTGGGTAATAAAGTAATCACAGTTGTCTGATTAATGATAGTAGATTTAAAAAGTAAAAAATATGGCTAATACTAGTACCCCATAACTATACTAATAATTGTACTGCACCACTCTTTATAGATTGTCATAACTCCACACTACAGACATTATCCAATAAGCCATAAAGCAAGTAAGTAAATAATAATAATTCAAATAGTGACTTTCAAAAATTGCTTTCAAAATCAGTTTAGGAGGCACAAAAAAGCAAACATGCAAAGCAACATGACGCACATCACACCACCACTTAATAAGTCAGTTAAATCTCATAACAACAGCACTTTCAAATGTGTTTTGCGTAAAGTATGGGTTCAACACATCTAGGACCAAGAACTGTTGGAGCATTGCAGACAACAAACAGACGACAGTCAAATAGTCTGTGCTAAACTAAATAAAACACTTGGAATAATGCCACTATCTAAATTTAGCAACTCAAAAACAGCTTTCAATATATTTGAAAAAATAGCACTAACCATACTATTTAACATTAATTCATCATTCTCTGTAGTGTAAACATTATATTTTGATTACAAATCCAGATCCAAAGACCAAGATTTAAGACTTATTTATGCATTTTGGCACAGGATGTCTAGCACTGCCATGAGTTGAGTTGCAAGATCAAAAGCAAGACAGTGTGCAAGTTTTTCCTCTAGGAGGTGCTATAACATAAAAAAACTCCGCTTAAAAAAATGGAGAGAGACTGAGATTTGACCATGTAACAGAGAGGAAGAGCATAGATGTAATCTCTAGCCTTTAAAGTATTCAGATTATTCAAAAGATAAAAAACAAATGTTGGGAGTTGTTGTGTTCGAAGAAATGATTGTATCTGAGACTGTGTGGTGAACAAAGATCCTGCACAACTCTTACCGCAGTGTTCAATTAACACACTGCTGCATCAGTGGGGTTTTTATACCATAACATAATTTTTTTTCTTCAAACATCCCTCTTTTCTTGCATTCGCATAACCTTGCATTACAAGGACAACAATTTATATGGCACTAACGACCCTGAGGGCAGGCCCTCACAATGTTTAATATATACAATGTACATAAAAGGACGTTTTAGGTCAGCAAAACGCGTCAACAACAGCCTCCATGCAAATAAGAAAGGTCAGAGACGAGTAAAGAGCGAATGGATGGCAGGAGGGAGGGAGGGAGCTGGCATCAGACCGAGAGTCACAGATATGGTGATGGTGCTGTACATTCAGCTCCCACTGTACTGTCCCACTGCAGAGCCAATCACCACTGTATGCAGAGACAACCGGATAAGAAAGGAGAAAAAAAGAGGCCTGACGCAAAAAGGGCACAGGAAGGAAGTGAAGCGCAATAAAATCTGACTAAACTAAAATTTACAAGAGACATTTATGACCAAAGGCATGATGTAATTTAACTCTGTATTGACACGGATTGACTCTAAAAATGTTTATTGGTTTTAAACTGCCAAAATACACAGACAAATGGCTTCCTCTGTTTGTTTGTGTATGAATATCTTATTATCAGTTCCCTAAAATTAAGATTTCTTAAAGCAACATCTTACAAGAAAACATAGAAAAGGCACTTGAAATAAACACAAAGCCAGATACAGACACTGGTCAGTGATAAATACAACAAACAGCTAAATTTCTACTGAGCTAAAAAGAGGTGATTACCAAAAATGATTTGCACCACATGACTTGCCTCTCAGGTCTCAATAATTGATCAATTATTGACACGTTGAATAGAACAATCAAACTAATAAAGTCATCTTTGCATTTGACCCAAAAAAGAGAAAGAAAACATGAACCGTACACAAAATGAATAAAAAAATATTTATTTACTTCCAGAACCAGAATAGCATGGTGAGTTTTGGGAGCATCCTCCTTCAAATTCCAGCATTTTTGTGACTGTGACTATGTGGATGAATAAAATGAAAATCACTAATCCATGTGTAGAGAGGTTTGTGGTGTTTAACTTTAACAGTAAAGATTTTCAAAATAAGGAAGAAAAAAATAACCTTCCTCTCACATTAGCAGATAAGTTAAGTCAAGTTATAAGCCTAACTTAACTTCAGTTATAAGCCTAATAATCAGTGTAAATGTTCCATCAAAGCTCATGTAACACCTCCCTCAAACCTGTCTCCATCCGTCCTGCAACTCTAACTCTAACTGTCTCCAAAAAAAAAAAAAAAAAAAAAAAAAAAAAAGACATGTCCTATCTGTATTTCAGCAAACTCCGATCAGTCTGTGATGACACTGTGGAAAGATGCTAGACAAGCCAGCTTTCATTACACTTTCCTATATACGTCAACAGAAGTGAGGTTAAAATGTTCACCTTGTAAGATGATATGTGCTTTAAATGCAGCCGCAATCAAAATGTGTCATGTAGAAATTTACCGTCATTTAAAAAAAAAAAAAAAACAGATGTCTGATAAGTAAAAGTCACAACAAATGACTTTGTAGATGCAGTTTTCTTCCACAAAGAGGAAACCTTTTAGACTGATATATTAGTCTCATTAGCACTGTTCAACCAACACACCCTTTCATGGCTCCATCATTACAATCTAATGCTATATGGCCAAGCATTTACCAAACATCATTACACAGAAATATGTACAAAATGCACAGCACATCACAGAGAAGCCATTGACTTTTCACCCATTAAAGTATAGTTTCAGTTAAATCTTGAAAGCAGTAAAAATAAGATACAGAGAATACAAAGGGTTTCCAGTAAATCCAATATTGTCCGATAAACCTTATACTTTTAAAGGTAAAAATTTAAGCACATGATATATTGTTAGCAAACTAATTCAAGTGTTAAATGACTGTCAGGATGAGTCAGTCAGTTATTAGTAGGTGTTCACAGCAGAGCTGCCCACAGTGGGGCACACAGGATGAGAGAAACAGATCATTACAAAACATATGAAAAATCCACTTATTCTTTTAAAACCTGGCATATGGTTGTCACGTTATGCAGAATATTCTGAGAACAGTACGGCTTTACAGCGCCATCAAAATATTAACATCTTCATTTTTACAGTTTTACAATTGTATTGTTTACTTTTCACTATAATTGTTTTTTTAGTGTTCATGCATGTTTTAGCTCACATCTTTTCATCATCTTTTAATGTTTTTTTTTTCTTTGTGTCCATTAGTTGTTTAAATTTCTTTCTGCAACATAAATGACAACTAAATTGTAATTTTGAAACATACTTTTGGTGGATAGGTGCATGATAAACACCACATCTGCTTCTGTTTTTGTCAAAGTTGGGACATGTTAATGCAGCACAGACTTTTCAAAACAATCTAAAACTTTTTTTCAACATATTTGACAAAAACCAAAATGTCAATATGTAAACAGACTCAAAGTTGGCCAAAACTCTTTGACTGCTTTCAAGAGAGAATTAATTAGCATCTGTATCATTGGCATCTAAATCACTACTGGTGTTAATGTCCAGCTAAAACAGCCTAAGATTAGCTTTGAATTGGTGGAAAGGAGTCAAATATGCTTTGTTTACAACAGCACTGAGCCACTGCTGATGGTAAACAACCGTTTGCTGAAATGCCAGAAAGCATTCTCATATTCTGCAAAGCAAAAGTGAGGTCTGTGTTGTACTGGAAAACTGTTACTGGTTGCATTAACTGTAGCTGCCAACAATCTCCTACGAAATGACAAGTGTGCAAACTTGAGGTTTTGGACTCAATCGGAGTACAACAACACAGCAACAAGATACTTGTCACAGATAACGTACGAGCGTCTCAATATCAAAAACTACGTTACTAGATTTTAAATTTCTCGTGTGAGAATGGGAAGATTTGGGCTCTATAGTCTGCTCTATAGTACTCTAACTCACTAACAAATGCCACATATTATAGTGTGTGCGTGTTCATGGGGCATGAGTGTGAAAATCACTAATAATGTCTGTAGTGTCCCCCTCTTTATGGTGGCAAGTTTTTAGTAACAACAGGCACAGTGCATTAACACCCGATCCAAAGCGTCAGGTGAATTCCAAAATGTTGAGGTTGCAGCTCTCAGCATTTTGTGAAAAGAGGGAGCAGAGAAAGGAAAAGGAAAAGAGGGAAAGGAAGATTTTTTAAATTATGTGACAGTCCATACTGCAATAGATATACTAGGATAATAAATAAGAGGTTAAGACTGCTGCTTTTTGCATAAGGAGGAAGTGGAGGAGGAAGATGGATGCGAAAAATAAACCAGCAGCGCCACTAAAATGGTGTGTGCATATATTTGAAAAGAAGAAAACACCTCGGTTGATGGGAAATGCCAGATCCACTGGATGTGTTGCTGATTGATATTTGATTTATCTTCATCTGTGCTGTGTTTACAGCATGGAAGAATTTTCGGAAATACATAAATGCCACTGTTGAACCAACCATGCTGTACAATCATGGGATATAATTAAACTCCCTTGGCTTTAAAAACCCCCATTCTGCAGTGAATTGTGTAGAGTATTCATATGACATATGACAGAATATCATATTATCCCAGGTTTGATTTTTGGCTTAATTAAACACAAATCAGTTTCAGGATATGTCCTGTGTAAACACAAACTTGAATAGATTCACCACCAATTTCATAATTAATCACAAATCAATCATTACAGAGAGATTTGGGTATTTTATGATCCCAGAATAGTTACCAACTTACTGCTGCATCTATATTTGATTAGATTTTTTCCCCTGGAGAGCAAAGTAGTTTTGACACCCATGCACACTGGGAAATAACACAAGACACAAGTCTAAAAGGTCACAGCAGATACTGCCACAGCAACAACCACACACACACAAACTGATATTTGTATATCTGTTATCATTGTAATAATGATTAAAAAAGTGGTGCACCTAAAGAAGGTTTCCTAAAGAAGGAAAGATTAGCAAATATCAAATAAATAAGAACACAAACAACTCATGTAAAAGCCATAAGAGACACAAACAGTGACTCAGTCACAGCAAGAACAGTGGAAACAGTGCAGACTGGGTTGGTCTAGAAGGAAGAAACATCACAAGATTTAATCAATACAGTATTGAGCTGATATTGGCTTTCACCTGAATAACCGTTATGACCAGTTTAAGTGATTCAGCTGATGTGATTTAGCGTAATTGTCCTAATATTTCCACAGCTTAAACACAGATGCGGAAACAGAACATTTGAAATTAGACAGACACAAGATCTAATGAAAGGATGCAAATCATAACGTCCACTTCTACCATACGAGCATACAGACACGTGCTGTGGTGAGAATTATTGTCAACAATACAAAGAAACAATTGTGTAACATCTGAAGTGGTAAAGGCTTCAGTTTCCCACTGTGGGTTTAAGACAGGTGGAGCTCAGAGTGTGACCTGTACTCAAGACAGAAGCCCTCTGCCCAGTTACCTTGACATGTTCTGTACACCCTATGACTTTTGCATTGTCCTGTACTGTAAACTCTCAGTGAAACAGGACATGGGGACAATAAGAGAAAAGGTTACCCTACTTTAACAAGGGCACCTTGTCCCTTTATCCAAATATATTTCAAGTGGGGAATTTGCTTGTTTGGTACTTTAACCCCATACATCCTTATAGGTGCCCTGCAAAACACTGTCAACACAACAAGATGAGGACATATGAGGTCTGGCAGTCACTTGCATATTTAAAGCAGTCTGTAGCAGCTAGTTTTTTCTCTTTCTCATGCAGCAAACTGAGTAACCTATAGCTCTAAATAATAGTCTTTGTAGTCAATTACGGGCAGAGTTGAAAAGCTTTGTCAACAACACGCTTGCAGATTGTTGAGGTCCACATCCACCGCCGCTGCACAGGGGAACAGCAGCACATTCATCTCACCGAAAAAGTGGAGAGCAAGCAGTTTTTGTCTAAATCAGCTGACAGCACTGACAGAGTAAAGGGGAAGCTCCGGTAGCGAGACCAATGCCGTTTACTATGCGCAACACTGGGGAGGTAAAAAAAAAAAAAAAAAATCAGTGTAATGCAGGCCTGATGCTCACTGAAGTTGCGCTTCATATGAAATGCACATGCGTTTCAACGCATGTGTATAAACAGCGGTTGATCTTAATGATCCCCCAGTGCTGGGAAGGGGAGAGGTGCTGGAACTGTTCGGGGCGGTTGACTGAGCTATGAAGCCGGGATACAGCAGCAGCAGCAGCGCGCTGCAGCACTGAAGCATGTGCTGATCTGTGGTGGATTATCGCTCTTATAATAAAAGATCAGCACCACCTTATTAAAGATCCAAACCTGATTAAGACAGTGCATCACACCTCTTTTGTGTGTGGGGTTCGTTTACATGTATTTAACACAATAAGAAAGTTAGGTTGATTTCTGTGTACCGCAGTGTGTGTGTGTGTGTGTGCGAGTGTGCTCAAATAAGCAACGCTGCGTCCGATTTAACATTAATAATAAATAAAACATCCAATTAAAAATGAGCTCATAAGTTACTCGTAAACGTGCACGTGGAAGTTTCTTACCGGCGTTTTTATCACCCATGTCCCCTTGCGGTGCAGAAGTTGGAGATACTGACGACGCGGGCAGAGGAGGGAATGCGCTTAAAGCTGGTGCGCGCTCACTTCTTCAGCTGGGACAGCCGGTGGATGCAAGTTGCTTGTTTCAAGAAAAAAAAAAGAAGGAAAAGAAAAAAAAATGCAAAACGAAATGAGCTCCTTCAGGGACACTCCCGCCTCCCGGAGAGTGTGGGAGAGATACTAAATGCAGAGCTCTTCGGTGAGCTCCTGCTCCCTTGGTGTTTATAAGAGTTTCTGAGTAAGGTGGAGTGAAGACTCAGGTAAAGAATGAGGGAGGGGTGGGGACTCTTCAGTGTGTGTGTGTGTGTGTGTGTGTGTGTGTGTGTGTGTGTGTGTGTGTGTGCATGTGCGCGCGTTTGTTCGTGCGTGCGTGTGTTTTGCAGGGGTGAGCGGATGCAGGGTGTGCACTGTATCTTGATGCAGGAGTACAGTATTGTTTTTGTCAGGAGCTGTTCTTTCACTGTTGTGCTGAAACAGTGGGGCAAAAAAGAGGAGGCATTTTTTCATTATTATTATTTTATTTCCTGTAACAATGACAGTGAGATCTCATACTCTTCGGTTTAATGCCTGTGCTGACAAATCTATTTGAGCAGATACACCCTGATCAATACTGCTTTTCTAATCAGTCTCAACTTAAATGAGGTTTTAGAAATGTTTCACTGATGTCATAATATAGTGACATTACTCAGTAGAGGTCCATCATTTAAAACTGTAATATATTCATACACAGAGATACACTTTATATGAATGAAAGAATACTATTTGGCTATTTACTTTAATTAAACTTTATTTGTATCGTGCCAAATCATAAAAAATAACATTTATCTCAAGGCACTTTATGTTATATAGAATGGAAAGAAAAATCCAAAACACATACTACATGTACTACATGAAGTCACACCACAGAACAGATTTATATTAATCATGTTCTGAATAATACAAATTAATAACACAATTCATCATTCTTTCCTTTATTGCTGCACTTTTGGGACACATGAAACAAAAGAATCAACAGCTATCCATGTGTTTGTTCACTTTCACAAAAGGATGTTTCATGATTGTGTTGAGCCATTTTATGGGATGGTCCACATGACCCATCCTGTAAGCATGCAGCTCATCATATGTATCCCTATCTATCCAGGTATTAGTATCAGCCTCAGTTTTCTTCATATTAAAAAAATTCTGCTTAATTGATAACACTTTCCACCTCCAGCCTACAGCGACGAGCTTTGTCCTCACACACCTGCTGACCACATACTGTACCATGTTGCTTAACTGATACAAAGGCAGATGATATTATGCAGAGAGACATCAATATTTAATGAGCGAATCAGAGATCAATAATTGTGTCCTGAGCATCGGACTCAATATTGTGCCTGTTATTTGATTATACTGCAGGAAAAATTCTGATAGACTTTGTGTACAGTATATTTAAAGGCATTGTGCATTCAGAATGAGCTCACTGTTCTAGTGTAATGGATTTGTGGGAAAAAAAAAAGCTTTGGAGGAATTTGCCAGTGTTGTGTAATCAAAACATATCAGTGTGAACTGCCACATCAGAGGTGCAGCGTGTGCATAAGTGTGTGTCACACTGACATTTATTCAAGTGCCCTTCTCGTTCCGTAATTATTATTTTTACCCCAAAAATACATTTTTTTAAAAAAACAACAACTTTACATAAACACCTTTTTTTTGTAGTACTCTAATTCAACAACAGTAGTGAGAGGTAGATGTTCCCATGTAATTAACTATCCTTTGATGTTTCTGGGTAAAATAAACATCAGGACTTGGCAATTAAAGTCCCATTCACCTAGTGCATGATTGTGTACATCAGCTTCTGACTATTGAATACAACAATCAAACACCGACCACCAAGTCTAGAAAATCTATGCTGGGAAAAAAAATGAAAACAAGTGACAGTGTGGTATTATCTAACTGATCCATTGATCAATGTCTTAGAAAGCTCCCAGTCAGCAGTCTGATGGGACGCTATGATAACAGCTAGAGTTTCCTGTGATGGTATAAAAAGACTGTGCTGCTGGTATAAGATGTTTCAAGCCTTTGGGCTGAAATAGAAGCCTCAAGGCCAAATGACGTTCGGTACCACGTGTCTGCCTGTGGATCTGAATCACAACACAGATGTGAATGTCAGAGTTGCTTCATCATTTGTTCTTCCTCTATATATACACTGCAGTGAAATGAATGATAGGCCTACATGAATGACAAGTTGTTCTGACTTCAGATAGAGCACTTCCTGTCACATGACCGAAGCCACTGCGCCGCCCTGTTGCCGACACATGCGAATCCCGGCTGGCGTCGGTTCACAGCAAATCGATGAGAGGACTTGAAAGAGAACACCTCTGCTGGGGAAAAATGCGCTGCATTGATCAGAATGGAACCTAAAGTCCTCTACAGATTCAGCAATGAATGTGTGTCTTTGTGTGTGAGGGTTATGTTATTGCGTACCAGTATTGCAGCACAGTACGGCCCTTTAACTAAAATCCAAATCACAAGCAGCTTTTACCCAAGTTAACTCTGGCTGCCACTCAAATATTTATGATTCTTACCCTCTTTTTATCTGCTTTCCTCCCCCTTTCCGTTCTTCTCTTTGGCCTCCCCACCTCCACATGTCCTGTGCTCGCTCCTATCACTGTCATCCCTCCCTCCCTTCCTTCATTTGTCTTCCCCCCTCCTCCTCCTCTTCTCCCACATCTCCCTGTCCTCCCCTGCCCCAGACCTGCACCCATAGAATATCATGTAACTTGGCAGTGTGTCCTTGGGTCCCTACGGTGACAAAGGCAAATTGCTCTCTTTCCTCTGTACACTGTATCTTTTCCCTGAAACATTAACACCCCACTTTTCTGTATGAAGATATAATTTTCTCCCAGAAGTGAGATTGCATTAAAAGTGATGCTGCAGAATGCATCATCCGCCTCAGTTAAGATTAACTACCTATGTGCCTGCCCCTACAACTCTTTATTTGGTTCTAGCTTTATTACACTCCTTCTCTGTGCAATATTGTCTACAGCTAAAGTAGCCGAGGAAGTCAAGTGCAGATATTGCATTGGAGGAGAGCCCTAGTTACTCTGCAGACACTGCACTGCAGCCTTCTCATGGTAAAGTCTACCTTCTTCACCTATTTCTGGAATCACTGGCAGGCTTGTAGAACTTGTCCAGGTGCCAATAGCAACACCTAGTGCCATTAATACTGCTCAGCTGCTCAGCTACTTTTCATAAAATAAAAAAACTTCAGTATGCTTAAGAAAAGTTTCTGTGATATAAGACGAAAAGAGAAAACATTGATTATATATAGTTTTTTTTACTACTGATGATCTGAGAATTGAGAGTTATATATTTAGACAAGTTGTTGCACTCACTTTCTCCATCTTCTTATTCTCCTTTTTTTGCCCAAAGCTTTTGCATCCAATTACTTTCATCCACTAATGTGTACTGTACTTTTTGTGTACAGTACTGTACTCCTACTGTGTACTGTATTTTGTATCTTAATACAGTTTGTTGATTTCTAACAATAGTATGGTGGCCCAGGGGGCTCAACACAAATACATAGCTACAATCCAACTACAAAAACCATAACACGACTGCAAAAGCCAAAACACACCTACAAAATCTACAAAATGAACATTAAACCACAACAGAAGTGAGCAAGTGAGTCCATTAATAGTATTTACCATGGTGGCCTTACCAAGGCAAATATCACATATATAATATCACTGCTAACATCACTAACAATATAAAAAAAATGTCAATGTCAGTGCTGCACAAGTAGCTTCATAATAACCTAATGCTACTGAATGGTAGACTACATAAACATGAGATTGTAAACACAGGGAACAACTAATTCGTGATAACACAGCAACATTACAAACAGTTAAATCGCAACAATGTTTCACTTACTTGACAAACTTCTTCAAAACCTTCCCCAGTAAAAAAAATCCACCAGTAAGTAATGTCATCCAGCTGCTAGGACCACTTATATCTACAGGCCGCTAAGGCTTTTCTCTTTGTAAAAGTTTCTGATCGTGTTGTGATTTTTGTTGTGTTGACCCCTCTGAGCCACCGTACTACGGACCCCCTGCGTCTGGGAAAACTGTGTTGCTAATTATATTAATATCGATCTCTGTAAGTGATCGGGTAAGTTTGTTTTCTTTAATAACTGACAGAAGAAGAAGTGAATTAATATTGTACTTCTAATGTTGATTATCTCACCCATGTCCCACCGCTGTCTATGACCATGTCTGCCTTTCAATTCACCACTAGAGGGATGTGAAGTGTCAGAGGCGGACACCGTGTGGTGAATTCAAGCACTTTTATTATTTTGTCTGAATTGAAACTAGAAATTTTGAGAAACACCCTGTAATTGAAGTCTGTAAGCGATCTCAGTATAGTGCACACATTTAACAACAAATCAACAACAACAAAGAAGGTGAAGACGGTAAATCTGAATAAGCGCGAATTTATTTACAACTTTAATGACACTATCTGCTGTGTTGTCTGTGAAATTCTGTTTTTTTTTTCAGTCTAAAAAAATAAAACAAATAAATTAATGAATAAATAAATAGATAGATAAATAAATAAATAAATAAATACCCTCTTCCTCCATTCAGAAAATGCCTCGAGCTCCCGGTTGGGGTTTAGCAGCCGGAGTTTTTAGACGGGTCTTTGAACGCAGCACTGACTTCGCTCTGGCAGTGGGAGGAGCTTACACAGGAGGTCATCACAAACATGGCGTGGAGAGGGTGTTTATTGAAATTGGTCAAAACAGAATTCATTAGATGTCAAAACACTACTTCACGAAGCCCCAGGTGAGCGAGTGTAAAGCTTTTATCTGCCCAGACAGAAATAACGCTGACAGGAAATGTGTGTTTGGGTGTGTATGTGAGTGTGTTTTTCTGTCGACTAGCAGTGTGTGGTAGGTTACCTAAGTGCTCCTACTGTCATACACAGTACATACACAGGTCTACCGGGGCTGAACACAAGACACATAAATGTTTACAGTAAAACAAAAAACCTGCATGTTATTTCTATTGCAGTTTATGGACTGAGTTGTTCAGGTAGCATGTTTCGTTACTGTTCCCACTGCCCTCTGTTTACCACATGAACATATTGTCTAACTAACAAATATCTGGTGCTTGAATTTCAGTCAGTAAAACAAAAGGGCTTAGACACAGAAAAACTAACATTAGTGTAAGAGAAGCGTCTGACAACTACATACAACTGATTAACAAAGAAAATAATCATAAGTTACAATAGTTAAAAACGTGAAATATGAAAATCACAGACCTGTGTGTCTGTGTGTTCAGTCAGTTTTAACACTTTGGTCTGTACACTAAACCTTTTTAACAGATTCAGTCTCCACAACCAGCAGAGGTGTGGTTTTCGTCGTGAAGCCAAAAGGACAGAGACAAAGAAAAGTAATGTCAGTCAAGAATCAAACCCTTCACCACCTGAACCTGGTGCACCTGGACCTCCTCCTCCTCCCAGAGTCCCCAGGCCGACGCTCTTTAAACCTCTGATGTTCACAGTAGGGGTAGGTGCTCACATTCATCTCCTAGAGTTGATTTAATTTCCTTTATTATGATGTTCGAATGAATATGAGGAAACTGATTCATGCCGTGATGAGGTTTTGGAGAGCATGATGGCACTGGATGTTGTCTGACTCCATGTCAGTTTACAGGCTGCTCCTTTGGTGCGGCAGCTATTCTGCAATATGAAACCCTGAGGTCAAGAGTTCGGACTGCAGAGGAGGAACAGGAGAAATCCTTACAGGTGAGGTTTTAAAAATACAGACAGTTCTCTTTCCTCTTCTGCTGTCATCTTATGTTCCCAATGAAACAAAATTGTCTCTTCATAGTATTTTTTTTTACCGTTCACATATTACCAGGGGTCCCAGGACATGGCGTACTGGCATGACTGGTGGAACCAGCTGTCGAGTTTGCAGCGGCAGCTCATCCTCCTGATGTCTATGGTGGATGACTTCTGGAGCAGCCTCACAGAGGGACAGAGAACTGTCACAGGTAGCAGTTAATGGCTACCATCAAAATATGTATATAAGTTTATGTCTATGTTTTACATAATCCCACAATTCTTCATATTCAGGAGTTTATTTTATGAATTTTCTCCAGGCATTATAGCAGTAAATGCTGTGGTCCTGTGTTTGTGGCGGATCCCGTCAATGCAAAGAAGCATGGTTAAGTACTTTACCTCCAACCCAGCGTCCAGTGAGTTATGCTTTAAAAAAAAAAAAAAATAAGTAATACAAAGAGCTTGCACAAGAACACATTTGTGTTCTTACAAGTGTAATGTTTGCAGCTGGAATCACTGTCATGTCCTGTGTCCAATTCTCTCTCCTCCACCAGAAACACGCTGCCTTCCCATGGTCCTGTCTTCTTTTAGCCATTACTCCATAATCCACATGATGGCCAACATGTATGTCCTGTGGACATTCTCCTCAGGAATTGTCTCTCTTTTAGGGAGGGAGCAGTTTCTTGCTGTATATCTGTCTGCTGGTGAGTCAAATGCAGGACTGAGATTTAGAAAGATTTCCTTAAATTCATATCCATTATTCAAGCTGAATCTATTGAATTTATTACGTTTGTTTTTATCCGATTCATTCACTGGTCATTCTCACTTATTGTCTGTATTTTCAGGTGTTATATCCACCATGTTTAGCTATGTGTGTAAAACAGCATCTGGACGTCTCCATCCATCATTAGGAGCAGTAAGACATTGACTAAAATCTTCATACAGCTTCACTGCTTTTCAAAGAAAATACAATAATTCCAGTATTTTGATCTGTCTTTTTGTTTGATTTGTAGTCAGGTGCTGTCATGGCGGTCGTCGCTGCCGTCTGTGCAAAGGTGCCAGAGGCCAAACTAGGAATAATCTTCCTTCCCATGTTGACTTTCACAGCAGGAAATGTAAGTGACAGACGGTATGTTTACTTGAGTGTGGGTGTGAGTGTGTGACCTTTGGTTTGCATTATCCTTCTTGTTACTTAGATTAATACCCGTCACACGTAATCTTAAAATACTTCTTGGGGGATTTCACACATTTAATTGTGTGTTTATATTTCCCTGCTTTTCTCACTGCAGGAAAGAGATGTGATGTAAATCTGTGCATGAACAAAACGGACAAAGTCCCGTGTATGAATGAGTGAATGTGTAAGTATGCATGTCTGAATGCATGACAGGGATATAGTTATTGTCAATGCATTTCACTACACTCTATGCAACCTCAAGTTTCTATTAATGGTTTGTTTTTAGGCTCTGAAAGCACTCATCGCCATAGATACAGCAGGGCTTTTGCTGGGATGGCGGTTCTTGGACCATGCAGCTCATCTTGGTGGAGCCATCTTTGGAGTGTGAGTGCCCTGATGTTTATTCATTTTACAAGATGAACAAAACAAACATGTTTAGTTTAGGTCTTCTTTCAATCAAGGAATATTTAAAATCAACAAATGAAACTGTAAGTGTTAGGTTATGGCCAAAATTTTATATCTAATATCCTGAAGTGTTATTTTTTTAATCCCTAAATCCAATACACGTTGGAATTATAATCTCTCTCTATAATGATTCCTTGTGGCTTTTAATTCACAATACCAAGTAGTGTTATTGATTTTTTTTTTTTCCCACTTAATGTCCTAACTGGAACTTTAAAACTACTTAAAACAGCATAAATCCTGGAAATGGTCTGAATTGGTTGCTGTTGGGCTTTTACTTTATCTTGCTCTGCTGTTGTTACATTTTAACTGCCTCCATATATCTTGTGCTACAGGTGGTATGTGGCATATGGTCACAAATTCATTTGGAGGAAGAGGGAGCCCCTTGTGAAGCTGTGGCACGACATGCGTTCTCCAGGTGCAGGTGGATCCAGACCTGGAGGTGGACCTGAAGCCAGTGGTGGTGGTGCTGGTGCTGGTGGGGGACCTAAACCACAATAAAACTCTGCAAAATTCCTCTTTCAAGAAAAAAAAAACACACACTCACAATCCCCACTGTCCATGGATACCTCAGAATATACAAGGACACTTTTTATCCACTGAAATAGTGAGATGTTTGTGTTTATCAATGAATATAGTTTTTCATTCAAGTTTACTCATGAGCAGGGAATGATTTTTATGAAATGCCAAGACTGGAAATTAAAAAAAAAAAAGAGGGTCAAATTTAACACCTGGCATTGTAATAAAGATGTCTACTATGTGGACTGAGCTTAACATCTGCTGCCTAAGAAACCTGTTCAAGCCTCAATATTAAAATACCATCACTCTCTTACCTCGTAGACGTTTAACCTTGAACCTTCAAGACAGTTTTTTTTCCTACTCATTTTACTGAAAGAAATAGTTTTGGCCTGAACAGAGTGCTACTCGATTCAAGCGAAAAATCAAGTGTTGGATTAAATGCAATGTACAGTTCTGTGGGCGGATTTTATGTTGCTATTAAAACTGAAGTTTCAAAAATCAATTAGTCATGTCTTAATATTCTTCTATAATGAAATGGGGGCTAAGTCAAGAACTTGTATCATAATTTAGGAACTTCTTTTACACACCAACAGACACCCTCAAAAGTTCGTAAGAATGGATTTAAAAAGGAGGATCTGGGTCCACAGTGTTTGACACAGGATATATTTTTCTCTTGAGGGATTCAGCTCCTACAAAGTGAATTTATGTTTCCCATATAAACATTCCTTAAACATACTAAAAGCACATTCTAGTTCAACTTATTTATAATAAAATGATGAATTCATACGCAAATCACCTTCAGAGAAATAGTGTTGCCTTTATTTAACTAATCATATATTTCTGACAAAGCACATTTAAAGAAAACATCAATGCATGTGTAGTGCTGTACATACTAAGTAGAATAAAATATACATAATAATTCTTTTCTTCACAGATGCACACTTTAATGGGGAGTTTTTTTGGCCAAAAGTTAATTCGGATAAACTCTATAAAACAGCAGATAAATGTAGGAAAACCAAGACCACTGGTTCCGCAAATCACAGTTTCAAACAAGGCAAAACCGACTATTAAGTAACTGCTCTACAATCCACTGAGAAAGTTGCAAATGCTGAAGGAAAGGCAGTTTTGGTAAAAATGCAGATTTCCAATATGGAAATTATTGTTTGGCAAAGACTGGTTTCTAGACACAGATCACCCAAACATAAGAAAATCAGTAACTTAATCTAATCCTCAGTTCACATGTGATTTTATTATAAACCAGACTTACCAGACTGATACCTGAATTTGTCTTCTGTCAATTCCAAACAGTCTGCAATGTGACATCTCCTCAGCCTCTACTCTTGTGGTTGGCATAGCTAGGGAAGCCAAACTGTGAGACCATCAAGTTGGAGAAGCAGAGTGGCATAGAGCCATAAATCTGTGTCAGTCTGTTCAGACAGTAGGATCTCTGAAGAAGGTGTTGAGGACGATGCCACATACCCTGGTACCCACTGCTGGCATCTTTTTCCAAGTTGCGAAGGTCCACAGGCTTCACAAAGACTCCTGAGGGTTTGTTAATACTTCCAAAAGACTTAGAGTGTTTCTTCAAATACAGTGAAACAGCAAAGTTCATGGCTATATCATCACAATTCTGCGTTTCATCCACCAGTGCATGGACTGCTTGAGGTTGGTCCTGAAACACCTGCAGGTAGCGGCGGTGGAAAAAGGCAGCACCAATTAACACCATAGAGTATCTGGAGGTAGTGGATTGAGACAAAAAGTATCAATTTAAGTAAAATGTCTTTTCATATCAAAGCAAGATCAATGCAGACAACCAACTGACAAAACATTGTGGTTCACCGTCTGATGTAGCACATACAACATAATAAAAAAAGCCCAACTTACTTGTCACCTCCTGCTGTTTCTGGATCCTGCAGTTCAAAGCTGCCATAACTGTACACACCCCCTGGTGTTGACACATGTTTTCTGGGTACAAAGCCAACAATCTGGTCTGGAAATTGCTGTGGAGGCAAAATAAAATATGTGCAACTAAAAACAACATACAACAACAACAACATAATTGTGCTGCATTTTCATATGTAAATGTGAAGAAACCAAAATTAATCTACACACAGCAAGTCGACATTACCTTCCAGACCGAGAAAGCAAAACTTAAGTCAGGAACGCTGACCAGGGTGTCATCATCCAGCATCAACACAGCTGAAGATCACATGAAAAATACTTTTTAAAAATGCTGATAAAGACATAGAGTATCTCAAATCCTGTGCATTTTGCACGCTAACATTTATACTGACCATCAGTGTCAATCTCAGGGAATGATTGTAGTCTGTTGCGCATTCGATTACTAGTCTGCTCCTTGAAGACCACAGGGACCGGATGAGGCCCCAGTGAGTTCCATAACTTCAGAGGTGTCTGCTCCCCTAGGTTGTTCCACACTATGATAATCCTCTGGAGATGAGGCACTGCTTGGTAATGGTTGAGCAGTTTGAGCAGAATGTCTGTGCGGTTGTATGTTTGGATGATTATAGTAAACTTATGCTCCTCCTTTGTGTTGTCACCTTTGTGCTGACCCTGTGCAGGATCTTCCTTTTGTGATGTCGCCCGGCGTAGCACCCCCAGGACATCAAGGCCTCCTTGGTCCTCTGCAGGGGGCAGCAGAGCTGTCAAGGCTGCACCAACCAGAAGGAGCAGCAGGATTGGCCAAATCAAATAGGTCCGCCGGAGCCCAAAGCAGCAACGGTGAACCCTGCAAACAAACATACAGTATACAGCACCTTCATTACAGCATGCATACTTTTAGAGACATAAAAATGTTTTTACACTCAAATGTGTTGCAGCCTGGATTCAATAGAACATCAGACACATGGGACTTCAAGGGAAAACGGATCCTATTAAATAAGTTTGCATAAAACTACTATATTGTTATATGCATCCATTATGTTTACCATACACCAATCTAGTTACCCGTGTTATTTCGTGAAGTATACGACATACTTTGACTTTACCGAGCTCCACCATGATTGAGCTATCTGTATACTTTGAACACATAACTGAGACTATGCTGATTTTGTTTCCATAAATCAAAACTCACCTCATTTTGTTGGCTCTGCAAACAACCCGTTTACTTTACATGGTCGCCATGTTGATGACGATGACCAAAGAGTATAAAAATGATAGAGATAGAGAGTTGCTTGATAACATTAGCAGCAACACAATATGAGTTCAGGTCAGAGATGTTAGATACTGTATTATTTAAAATAAATAAATATTAAAATTAAAAAACGCCCCAAAGTCCCGTTTAAAGGTGCTTGCTTTGAGTCTGCATGTACACATCTCTTCGTTACTGTAATGTTCGTTTTTATTTACTCGAGCACATTTCATACCGCTACAAACCGACGCCATCTTTGTTGGATTCAGCTAACGGATTGGCTACCGGCTTCAACGTCGCGTCATTAGATTTACCGGTGGAAGCCTATCTCCACCGTAAACAGAAATGTTAAATATTTATGGTGGAAAGAGGAAGAGAGAGAGAGAAAGAAAACACGCTTTCATAACGTCAAAATCAAAACCTCTAACTTTGAAGGTCACATTAATCACAACAAAGCTCAGGTACGTGTTGTTAACAATGCAACTGTTTTAATACGTTCGTAGCTACTTTAAAAAGTTTTGGGGAGTAGTTAAGCGAGGCAGATTCGTAACGCGATCTGGTACCTACTGATTTTTTTGACAAACAAACACAAATAAATAAACTGATAAAATGTCTTTGTAATGTAGGTGGTTCACCACTACAACACTGAGAGGAGAATGTCCTTTGCACCAGTGCTGAGTTGTCCCACAGTCCCACTTTCCAATGGTTTGCAGATACCGATTTATGGATTAGGTGCGTTTAATTTGGGCAAATCCTACTTTCAGGACTACAGAAAACACAGTGCACACGCATGTGTAATTTCTTTCCACTTTTATAGGCAGGAAACCCTAGGGATCTTGTGCATACTATCTAATATATAGCATGATTCAAAAGTAATTTAAAGGCTCGTGATAAGGATCAAGGATGTGATCTACATTAGGTTTCTTTTTGTAAAAAGAAAAAAAAGATCGTCGAAAGTAGTGAATAGTTTTTACTGGTGACACATTCAAGCACAAGAAATCAAATTTCTGTTTTGTTTTGTTTTTCCTTATTGCAAATTGTATATTCCTATACAAATATTTATACATACATACATTTATAGCTTCCTTCTGTTCTGAATATACAGAAAATTCATTCATTCATGCAGCAAGTTGGGAACAATCTGAAAATCTTTCTTTTGTGTTTTGTTGTTTTGTGTTTTGTATTTATTGACCATGCCAGGTACATCACATGATGGTGGATATTCCCATGATGCCATTGTGTATGCACTTACTGAATGTGGCGTGCGCCACATCGACACAGCAAAGCGCTACGGCTGTGAGGAAAAACTGGGGAAAGATATCCAAGAAAGTGGGATCGCACGCAGTGATCTGTGGCTCACCAATAAACTGTGGCCTACTGACTACACATACAATGCTGCAAAGAAGGCTTGTCTCGACTCCTGCGCAAGGATGGGAGTGGATTATTTTGGTATGGGCTTCAAATGATAAAGACTTGTGAAACAGTAACATAACAAAAACTACTGTTTGTCAGCACAGTGTCTTTATCATCATGGTAGTCTTCCTCTCCCAACATACTGTAGATTTCAATAAAAAGAGGCTAGTATCTCACTTAATGTTGTCTGCTCAATTTCAGATCTGTACCTGATGCACTGGCCAGATTCACTGAAACCGGGGTGCTCCAACAGGGAGGTGAGGGCTGATACCTGGAGAGCTCTAGAGGAACTTTATAAAGAAGGTACACAACATGGAAGTTGTAAACTTCCACCAAGCCTCATTGTGATATTATTATGATGAGTGTTTGATGAGTCACAACTCTGTCTCTGTTATTAAAGGTGTGTGCCGTGCTATTGGAGTGAGTAACTTCCTGGTCCATCACCTGGAGCAGTTAAAGGAAGACTGTAGTGTGATACCACATGTTAACCAGGTAGTTTTTATTTCCCCTGAAAAGTCTGACATTTGTTTTTCTGTCAGACAAAAAGGAGGGTTGTGCATGTTTTTGTAGATAAAACATTTGAAAGTTGAATCTTTTTAAGTTCAATTCACATGACTTAAAAAAATATATTATTTAACAATGGAATGAGAAATATGTTTGCCAATATGTTCAGGGTTTAATCGTATGATTAATGTACTTGTGTCTACATACAAGAGTCTGTGGTGTATACATGCTGTATTATATAAACGGATATGCCCCACCAGGTGGAATATCATCCTTTCCAGCAGCCCAAGCATCTTATAGAGTACTGTCTTCAGGAGGGGATTGTGTTTGAAGGATACAGTCCACTGGCCAAAGGTCAAGTCCTCAACAATCCCACTGTTCTCCAGATAGCAGAAAAGCACAAACGCACAGCTGCTCAGATCTGCATCCGCTGGAGTATTCAGGTTGGTGAGCACAATGTTCTGATATTTCCTGCCCCTAAGTTAAAGACTGACTCAAAACACACAATATGTTTCTGCCTGATGTCTTTAAACTTCAGTTTTTATTGTTAATTTCTCTCAGAATGAAATTGTCACAATACCAAAATCAGTCAAAAAGGAGAGGATACAAGAAAACTGTCAAGTAAGTTTAAAATCCATTTCACATTTTATTCTTTTCAAGTGTTGCAAAGTAAGAAATGGTAAGAAATATAACAAAAAACTTTCATTAAAACAGTTTTAAACCTGTGCTGATGATTCACGTTGTTTCTCTTTTTGTCTCTCTTACCAGAAAGGTGTGGTTTAAACTGCATCTGTATTTTAGTGTCAATTTAAACACAGTGGTCTTGTTCTGTAGAAATCAACTAACTGCCACTAGAGGTCACTATATCCTGAGTTAACCACCAACTCGAGTCTCTCAGAAGACCAGACAGCAACACAACTACATTAGAAGCCAGCTCTTACCAATAAATCTTCAGTGACAATCATTCATTTTCTCATTTCACCCACTACTTTTTTTTTTCTCCTATACTTTTGCAAAAGGTGTTTGGGTTCCAGCTGGAGGAGGAAGACATGGCAGCATTAGGAGGACTGCATGATGGAAGACATGTTACCTGGGACCCAGCAAATGTGGAATAACAATAAATGGAAAAGTTTGTTCGTCCTGGAACCAGTAGCATCAACCTTGATATTATTTTAATTAATTCTTTGCTGACTATGATGTGATGTTCATTGTGATGTTCATTTTCATCTACCCCGTATGGATAACACAAGTGCTGGATTTTGTAAATGCCTTACTTTTCTCATCACATTTTATATAGAGAACAATACTACATATTACTGTAACATCTTTCTGATTATTTTTGTACAAGAGAAAAATTATGTCTCAATAAATGCCTCAGTAAAACAGCCACCTTCTTGTTGAGTTGTGAAGTTTTTTCAAATGACATGGATCAGGCCAGTGGGTAAAAGCAGGGCTAATTTGGGATTTCCAAGTAATGAGAGACTATAGTCCAGTAAGAAATATAAAAGAAATGTTTATAGGTTTTTACATGTCAAAACGACGCTGTCACTGAATTGCTTAATGGGTTGAATTCTATGGAATCTTTTATCTCAGAAAAGAGCAACTCAGACAAGTAACTAAACTAAACAACTTTTCTTCCTTTTACCAAGGAGCATGTCTCACCACCAGTCTAGTTCACTGATACAACATGACAGTCACAACAAACATTCATGCTCACATTCACACCCAAGGATAAATAAGTTGACATCATGTTGGTACTGAATAAAATATCTGTGAGATACATAGCAGTAGTAATATACATCCAGAGGTTCTAGATCTAAATTACTACCTGTCGGCTTCTGGGAGCAGAAAAATCTGTTCAGTTTTCATAGGGAGTGATCACTTCTTCTGACTCTTGTTTGTCTATCAGTATATACTTAGAGTGTGCACACGAAGTACCATAAGACAATTGCTGCAAATTACAAAAAGCATAATTCACAATAAGATGTCTTCTGTACAAGGCTGGATTTGTCCGATAGTAAAACTTTCAAACGGGGTACAAATGCCAACATTTGGAATAGGTATGTATGACTTTGATACTTATATTTGATACTATATGTTCACTTTGAAAGTAAAACATTATCAGTATAAGGCAAGGCAAGTTTACTTGTATAGCACAATTAATACACAAGACAATTCATGGTGCTTTACAGAGGCAAGGAAAATCATTAAAACAGCAGATATTTAAAAAAAAAAAAAAAAAAAAACATTAGATAATAGATAGATTTGTATTAAACAATTAGAGTTCAGCAATAAGCACACGAAAAGAGAAAATTTTAGTATAATACAAACCTGTAAACCAAAATGCAGCCAGAAGAGAGAGGTGTGTTACATACACACTGCTCTTAAAGCAGGTTATGAAAATCCAAATGTACTTCAAAAGATGTCTATTTCCTCTGTTGGAGGATTTTCATAAGATACTGTTCTATATGCACTCCATGACTGAGGCATACGCCTCGTCAACACATGCAAGTATAACAGCTTTTAGGTACAGTTGGCTGAAGCCATCAGAGATAGTTGACTCGCTCAAAGTAACTTGTGGCTGACCAATAAACTCTGGCCAGAGGACTATGGGTATGAAACTGGCAAGATGGCCTTTCGCAAATCTTGCTCTCATATGGAGGTGGAATATCTTGGTATGGACTTCTTTTTTTAATGAATTCAATGAAATTCAAATTATTCCTTGTAATTTTGACACCACCTTTCATCTTTGTCCCTGCTCTTTACATTATTTTAGGTGTCTTCCAGTTGGAAGAGGAAGACATGGAGATTAGTAACATTTTGCATGACGTTTCCTGAGATCCAACAAATGTGGAGTAACAGTTTTATACAATGGATGAATGAATAAAATTCAAGCAAAACTGACACTTTGGAGTTTTTTTTTTTTTTTTAATCAGATGCAGTCACATAAGTGTTGTATTGTATTGCAGTTCTAAATAAAGAATAATTTTGCAGTTTTGAAAAAGTTGAAAAAGCACATATGATAATTAGCTTAAAATTAATGGATTAATTAACTGGATTTTATTACTATTTTGGGCAGAGCCCGGGTAGCCCAACAATCTTTGTGCTAAGCTAAGCTAAGCTAAGCTAAGATAGCTATCTAGCATCTGGCCCCAGGTAATATTACACATCTTTGTGGAGAGAAAAAAGTCAAATCATTTTTCTTTCTAACATTACCATTAATATACTCCATGATAAATTAGAATGCTTGAATAAAAAACAAACAAACCCTAAAACTTTAAATTTATATATGGGTATATGTGTAAATGTGTGCTACTATTTACTTCTTCAAGTAAGGACTTGGTAAAGGGCATCAGGGTATTTCCAGCACCAAATTTAGAGTTTACATCTGGAACAGGTCCAACTGGTGTTGTGTTCTAGTGAAAACTCAGAGCAATGCAAAGTAAGCCCTATTTTAGACAAAGCTTAAAATGCTTTTCAGGCCACATACCGGTGACCCAAGAGGTGCGCTACAAAGTGACATTAGTGGGTTAGTGTGGTTTCTATGTCATAAAGGTTGCTCAAGCAAAGCTATGTTTGCCATAGTAAACCATTCACACAAAGGAAGCCTGGTTATTTCAAGCTTGCTTCATACCACACCCTTCGACAAACCTCTCTCAGCCTAGAGATAAGGTGGGTCTCAACACGTCTACATCTGCATTACAGACTGAAACCTAATCAGCAGGTTAAAGGATGGAATGAAAAAAAATAAATCATCTCAGAAGTCTTTAACAACAAGTATCTGTTGACAATCTGCCCTTGGTTTAATTTCTCTGCTGTTTTCGCCTCTATGCCCAACAAAGTCAGCCCCTTCACTCAACTGGTGGTAACATGATTTCTACACTATAATAAGGTGAGTGAGACAGCATGGGAGTTATGTTTGATGTTCAAACATTCAGGCACACTAGTGAGCTGAAGGCATTGTACCAGAATTCAGTTCTCACAGAGAAATCATGTTAACATCAGTATTGCTCCAGTAGCACGATGAAGAGCATTTCCTTAGATATAGTCACTGTACACAATAACTGGTTAAACCACAGATCCTACAGTACACAGCCAATCAAAATCTGTCTAGAGTAGAAAACTATTTTCTCTGCTGATCCCAGGTCCAGGAAAATGTGTTAACTTCCCATCGTTTGTTCCTTCTGAATCTTTTAAGAATACTGCTTAAAGTTGAGCCAAAATGGACGAGACACTGTATCTCCATCTGTAAGAGTTGTGGGACATTTGAACACTTAATAGTTCTTTAACAAACCTGCTGGTGAAGAGTGGTACTGTCAAAAAAGTGCAGACTAGAGGTGAGGTTTTATCAGATGTGGTCTCTGAGGTCAAGAATAAAGATGAGATTTAGGTTAAGACAAGTTCCTCTGACCTCTGTTGCAGCACCTGTAGACAGAGGAGAACTCCACCATATTGTTTGAACTTGGTAAAATAAGAAGCAATGACACAAACAGAGTTAGCAATATCATTTAATCTTTCCCCCTCAGCTTAGAATCACTGTTGTACATAAGTTACATTTTGTTTTCTCAATTTCACAGGTTCATTTTTTTTTTCTCTTCAAACTTCCAGTTTGACCTCCCTCTTGTATCAAACAAAAAAAAGCAGATTGTATTATACAAAAATGCAAACCAATTTTCACACAGTGAATTCTCTTACAAAGTCATAAAATGGCGTAATAATGGCTACATCCACATTGGAGGAAGATAATTCTAGACATTCCTTAATGGAGTATAATATACATATAAAAACTTCTTTTTTCTTGCTGAAATCAAACCTGTACCTTAATTTAAGAGATATTTTACAAGGGAGTAATTATATAAAAAAGCCATTTGCGAATTTCCCCAGAAAGTCAGGGAGTAAAATGTGAGCCTCAAACAGCAGTAACAGAGTTCAGTGGTCAAGGGTGGGAGTGGAGGGGTTAACTGGTTATGTAAACGAGAGCTAGAGGCAGCAGTTCCACTCAGAAACAAAAACACACAGGAGATTGAAATGAACATTTTTGCTACTTAATCTATAGTAAACCACCCCGAAATCATTGTATGTCAGTCCTGCTAAGCTAAAGGTGTTTTAGGCTCATTCAGACCTGCATAGACCTATCAGGTAGAATCAGCATTGTGATAAGTTTTGGTCGACTTACACTTGAGAGACAATAAGAAACAGCGCGCCGAACACCGTAAAACATTGCCAATTCGTGGCCAAACCTCATTTGCTCTATGTGTAAGTCTTTGTACTGAGTTTCTGAAAGTGTATGACAACAGAATTAAGCTAGGTCAAGCTAAGCAAAGCCAAATTTTTGTGAAAAGTTGTCAAAGAGAAACAAAACTATTTTTTTTGTGACCGTCACCCAGATACTCTCGTATCTCGCTGTTGACTACACATCAGGCCAGATGATGCGTTGAAGACTGTAATAAGACTTGCAGGTCAGTAAATTCACTTGACAATTGTAGAAACAAATAAACAAAAAAAAAGCTACAAACCCAGCTAGATCAAAAACATTTCCTTAAAACAAAAACAAAAAAAAAAATTAAAATTAAATTACATATTTGCTTCAAACCTTGAGAGATTTGTTATTGCATTGATGTTTTGTGTGACATTTTCATAAAGGGAGGGTGAATCTGCTAGAGTCCAACTACGTGACTTTAAATTATGCCAATTCCATGTTAGTAATTTTGCTCCTAAAGCACAGAGAGGAGCATCGAGTAGCAAGGGATTTAAGGCCAACCATTCATTAGAGACTTCCTGAATAACCTTGGGGGTGGGGTGGGGAGAAAAAAAAAATCCCCAACACTTTTCTAATACCTCAACACTATCACCCAGTACAGCACACTTTGAGGGAAAAAACAAAAACTTAGGGTACATTTTCTACAATACAATCTAGCACACACAAAACTTCTCCATAAATTTTCCAAAGTTACAGAATTTAATCTTCTTTGGAAGCATAGTCTATAAAGAACATCTTTGTTTGAACACAAACGATTAAGTGAACACACATCAATGCGCACAGAAGTCCTTCGTCTGGGAAAGGATAAAGTCTGTGTTGGCAACCAGTGGACAGAAAACAAATCAACCAACAACAAAAAAAAAACATTTTGCTGATTCTAAGTAGAGATCATTTAATATAAATGCTGAGCGAGTAGAATAAGAGGTGGCACATTAATAGTGCTTTAGTATATTAATGTATGTATACATACTCATATGTATAAGTGAGCTGTGTACCTAAACAATAAATGAAGCGAGAAAAAAACCAGAGACTTGAAAGTGTGGTTGGAAAAACTAAAAAAAAAAACAAACAAACATCTGCAATCAAGGCGCTCACAAATTGGAAGAGATGCCCATCAAGCAACCCAGATGAGGATGACAGACACAAGAACATTTGCGTCTTTATTGAATTGAACTCATCAGTTATCGGGGATTTGTCAAACTCTGTCAGTTTCTCAGTACCCCTCGTCTGACCGTAACGGAGGCTCAACGTTTAACTACGCGACTTGACCCAGAGCATCTCCTCTAACCTTCAACCGTTCAAGCACAAGGGCTCACTCGTTCTGCAAAACTGTTGTCAATCATGCCAATTGTTTACAGAAGGCAAAGAGCTCCATGTTGAGCATCAGCGGTAAACAATTTACATGACAGAGAAAGAGTGGTAATAGTGGTAATGGTGGTGATGATGACAACAGGATCTGGAGAGAACGAATTGACGAAGTGAACAGAATATTTAACTGCTCGCCTATAAAGATGCTTAAATAAAAAGTTTATTTTGTTTAACCCTCAATAGCTGACACGAATTATCTATTATTCATGAGCATGATTTCAAATGTAATGTGTAGCTTAAAACAAATACTACAGTCAGTTACAGTACAACAGTATAAATCATAAGTCTGGATTTTCTTCCGAATTTAACCATTTCACGACAGGACATGCATCCAGTTAAGCCCAAGGTGCACTTCACTAGGTGGGCCTCACCCTCCAAAATCGTAATGACGTAAAGCACGAAAAAAAAAAAAAAAAAAAAATTCAACAAAAAAGACAGAAGGGAAGGCAACTTCATAGAAGTTAGGAGAACAAATGACAAGATAATCCCAATGGGGAGGCTTTTTGTGTGGCCAGATGAAAAGCTCTGAGGAGGGAAATCCTTAGAATGCACCCTGACGTTATAAAGTCAAATTTACACCCATTCACCTGACTTGTGAAGCAGAAGGCTGTACTCGCCAAGCCAGATCGTGTGCATTCACACAACGCTCTCAAAACAAGGCTAACTGCTCGAGCATGCTGTGAAAAATTCCACAAAGTGATCGAGCGAAAAGTGAACGTAGCCTTTGGGAGAACAAGTGAAAGGTGTTGTAACCAAACCACATCAGGTCACACCATAACAAAGAGAAGCACTGGTCGATTCCCTTATAGAAAACTTGTGGAAGCTCGTTATCAAAAAGACTCACTGCAATCTTTAAAACAGAATGCTTCAATTAAATATAGAGTATACTGCTTTCAAGTATGAAACAGGCATATGATGTGTTAATAAAATGCAATAATAAAGGAAAAAAAATCATACTCCACATGGTAGGTGATGAAGTGCGCGTGGTGCGAAAGTGGTGTCTAAAACACCTAGCATCTCCATTTAGGCTGAATACTGGTGGAACATTTTAAGTGCTTTTCCCTCCTCAGACCATCTTGATCTGGGCAACCACTTTTTTTTTTTACGATTCTGGGGGTGAGAACCAAGTGACACACCTCTGTTGTTTTCTAAAATACCATCACATATCATCAAATCACAACAAGAGAAGTCTCTCAGTGTGTTTATATTGTGATGGCGCTTAACCTACTCTTCTTGTATCTAACCGTTCATTAACATGTAAGTTAGGATCAAAACATCAAAAATCTTAGAAGGAGAAGAATCAATGAAATCACCGAGATGAGTTTGTGTCGATTGTGTCAATAGAATAAAGTTACATATACACTGTGTCAACATCACCACCATTTTCTCTTCCTGGTACATCCATTGCGAGCCTTGTTAATCTATTATCCCAGAACAAAAAGAAAAAAAAAAAAAAAAAAAAAAAACACACACACAAGAAATGTTATCATATGCCCTGGTTTCCAGGCAAGGAAAGTCATTAAAAAAAGCTCATTCACAGAACAAAAAGAAAGAAAATTTATATCACGGCAGATACTGCTCATCTTCTAAATAGAATGGGTGTGTGTGTGCCTGTGCATGCTTGTCAATCGAGCATCTTGAATGTGTGTGTGTGTGTGTGTGTAAGTGTGTACTGCCTAAGAGCAGGAATGGACAATGCCATTCTTCTGCATCTCTGACCCAGCAGTACCTGGATCAGAACACAGGCTCAACGCAGACGTCTTATTGGTCAGTGACAGCATGGACCCGCCCACTGCACTTTCTTGCAGACCGCTGGAGCCGTTTGACACCTCTCTAGAACAGGGACAAAGGACCCAAGTGAGAAAATGGAAGCAGACAGGCTAATTAATGAAAACTTGCAAATTGATTACCGCATAGTTTACTCACCCAAGACCCATAGAGATGTCTTCCATCTGAGTCTTGTGCTCTGGTTGTCCATTCTCTGCAGGTTTCATCTTGTACTGCTGAACATCATGCACTACTTGGTTTTCCTGGGTTGGAAAGAAACAAATCATGCTTTATTTTTGATGTTTAAGTATCCTCTTTTTCAGCCACTATTTATCAATAAGTAAATAGATGGCTTTTATTTATCAATAAAAGCCATTTATCACAGCTTCTTTCATCACAAATGGTTAGATTGTTATGTCGCATGTCACTGCCCAACTGTCCACCTCCTTTACCATAGCCATTTCACGGGTCCTCTTGCCAATCTCTCTCTCCACCTGGTGGAGCTCCAGGCTCAGCTGCTCGCTGGAGACAGCGGTAGCACTGGCTCCCCCTGCTGGCCACTTGGGCTGTTGCTGCTGCTGCTGGGCCGCTGCTGCCACCGCTTGGCCCTGGCTGGGCTGTACAGACTGACCTGCCAATGCACTTGCCTCCCTCTGCAGCAGTAAAGAGTTACTGGCAGCCTGCTAGAGTGAAACCGAAAGATATAGATGAGTGTGCATTTTTGGAGAGCGGATATTTCAGCATCACTTTTAATCATTTGAAGGATTTGATTTTAATCAGTTAGCGATCATACACACCTCCATGCTGTGCATCTGGGTCTGTTGGTTGATCTGCTGGGTGACCTGCTGCAGCTCAATTTTTAACTGCTCTCTGTCTGGGGCTGCCATAGCTAGGCTGTGAGGAAGACACACAATGAGGAATTTAGCCACTATAACTCTTTTTTTTTTCATCTCAGGCCACAAACACATTCACTTTTGTCATTTTTGCTATTGTCCCAAAACCATTTCCAGTATTATCATCATATGAATATTAAAAAATGTGACAAGACAAGGAAATAGCAGCCTCACCGCTCACTAAAGTGTCCCTGAGAGGAGGAGGCAGTCTGGTGGGAGGGGTATGAAGCTCCACCCCACCCTCCATGGTTTCCATATGTGTATTCTGCTGTTGGCAAGGAAATAACATGGTTGTCAAAAACATGAGCTCAAACAGAATGAAATTATTATCCTTCCCTAAGTGTGTCAATTAAACAAACTTAATAACAACAAGGCCTGTTTTTTAAGAGGTCACTGTGCACATGGTGTCTCACCTGGCATGGCCATATGTTTAGAGTTTGGGTTCTGGGGAGTGGAGGCCATAGCCTGCACAGGGCCTGTGGTCTGGTAACCTGTCTTTGAGGTGCGGGAAATGGCACCAAAACGTGATACAGTGGGCTGTGGGCCAATGGAATAATGGGATCATCGTCCTTGACTTCAGCACCTCTCCGAGGAGCCTCCAGTGATGGTTCCCTCAGACTCTTAGTCTCCACATTCTGACAGATGGACAGAGAGGAAAGATAGATAAAAAGAGAGGACATTATGATACAGAGAAATCTAAAGAAAAGACAAAGCAAGAAACATCTGCATGTTCTTATCTCACGAGATACACTGTGGTTAAATATTGTGTTTGTCAGTTGAATAAAAACTAAACTAAGAAATGAACAAAAATCAGACTTGGGAGTTGTGGTTGATTAAATCTTAATCACTCAGTTTGTTACTACTCATTATTATTCTGATTTTTTTTCTTTTCTTTTTGCTTTAATGCTATAAGTGAGAATCACAGAACCTTTCCACACTCCTTAAACCTGAACAATGAAATTCTTAATACCAGCGACTGTAAGGTGCATTAAATATATAATATATTGAATAAAACAACAACAAACAAAACACAAAACGAACCTCCTCAAGAAACTGAGTGATCTATGTGAACTCACCATCATCTCCATGGTACCAGGAACCATAACGTCTTTGGGTTTGGCATCTTTTGAGCCAATGTAGGAGCTAATGGTATCACAAGACCAGGGAGAGTATTGCCCGGTATAGTCAGACTCTCTGCATTTCACAATGGTTTTGGAGTTTTCTTCACCATACTTTGGAAACAAAAAATTCAGAGAGAAAATGCTGTCATGAATATTTCCTGGTATTCAGTCAACTGATGCATCTTTTTAACTTTTACACCACCACGTCACATAGACCACTTGAATTCAGGTGGAACAAACCTCATGGGGGTAGTCACTGGAGAAGGTGTGAGAAAGAGTGGGGGAGGCAGCGAATGGTGGAGGGGAGATGACCTTCCTCTCCTCCAGCTGTGATAACAGCTCCTGCCGACGTCGGTGCAGATAGTCCAGAGTGGGCTGTGGACCACTATATTGTGGCCCCTATGACACACAAAGACATATTACTGAATTACTCCTGGGGCTTATCTTTGAGTGTGTTTACATGCAGTTTTTTCCTCAATCAAATTGAAATCAATCGAACTAAACATTGGACAAAAGCCGTTTACATGGCCAAGAGCAATTAATCAATTCCACTTGTTTTCCACCTGCCGTGACATTCTGCTATGAAAACAGTACACTGGTGTGCACGCACGTCATTACGCATCCCCCCAGGTACGGCATATATGTGCAGTAATAAGACATGTAATCCAACGATGTGATTGCATGTTTACATTCCCAGTGATCGGATTATCAAAAAGTGTTCACGACTTCTCTTAAGCCGATTCAAATTTCAACCCGCTCAAGCCAAATCCGATTGGATGGCGTGGAGACATGTGGTATTTTGAATTCGATTCGGCCTAAATCGGATTACAGAGGTGCATACAATAAAACCAGCATACAATATAGTTTAAATGATAAATAAACATACTACTCTAAATATACTCACCCTGACGTATGTCCTCATGGGTGGAGCCTGGGGACCTGCTGGATAGTAGCCATCTTGGGCATATCTATCCCGAGCACTGGGCTCTGGGTGGTAAAGTGAGTTAGTTGATCCTGCTGATGGTGGGGGAACATCCAGCGGTGCGGGACTCATCCTGACCAGGTTATCTCTCTGAGATGGGTAAGGCTGTGGGGGAGGAGGTGGACCAGTGTAGGTCCCGTGGCCTCTTCGGTCATATTGTGGAGGTGGAGGGTAAGAAAAGGTTGGGCCAGAATGAGGGCCCTGGTAAGAGCGCTCTGGAGGGCCATAGCCAGGGTAGGGGTCCTGGTACGGAGGTCCTGACTCAGTGGGGGGAGGAGGATTACGAATGTAATCCCGTGGAACATACTGTGGTGGCTGCTGGTAGGGGTACCCTGACAAATGAATGGGAAATCATTATTAACAACAATTTTTTAAATTATTTCCAAGAATAAAGGTTAAAACAGGAGCAAAAAGCACAAATTTGATTATTCAGTTTACTTGACTCTTACCTGTGGGGTATTGTGGGGGATCATACTGGGAAGCAGAAGGTGGTGGGCGATCATAGCACATCTCAGGGAGCTGCGGCTGGGGGTACACTGGAGAACTTCTTGGTACCACAGGCATGTGCTTCAGCCCAGAGAGGTGGTCCGTTGGCATCCTTGGATGGATGGCATGAGGGGGCAGAGGCATACCAGGTTTGGGCACAGGATCCAGGCTGTAGGAATGCAGTATTTTTGGGGTTCATTAGCTAATCATTTCAAGGCCAAAACAATATTTCAGGATGTAGCTAACGCAGCTCTACTAGATAACCTACAGATAATATTTTTTTAACAATCCACACCAATAAATCAGGGAGAATGAATACAACAGCTAGAGTCAGAATAAAAATCTTGATATAAATACTTTGCATGAAACTGTGAAAACATCTTCTGAACAGTGTGGAATAAGTATTATGCAAAATTTATTTTATATCATAAAGAATGTGATTTTTAATATGACTTTCATTAAGCATCAGTATTTGTTTCTATTATGACTACTCTTGTCTTCTTTTATGTGTCATTTATGTTCTTTCCCGGATGTGGTATTTCTATAGGTGTGATATACAGTACATATGTGGAGATGATCGTTTCAAGATATTGGCTATAAATCTGTCATAGGTAACAATAAACTAAACTGATAGCATAGGAGTTTTTCTTTGTTCTCTTGACAAGGTAAGAAAGGAAGTTTTGTTCTTGTTCAGGGGAATCTCCACTGCTGACACTCACATTTTTGACACACAGTGTGTATATACATATATATATATATATATATATATATATGTATGTATACAAAATTTATATACACATATGGTATACACATATATACCGTATTTTTCAATGCAATATCAATGAATGGGTCTATTTTCATAAATAAGGCACACCAGATTATAAGGCACATTAAGCGAAACAAAACAGTCAGATAAGTCCTTATACACACACCGTAATAATATGTTGACGCACAGTACGTATTACTCCGTGAGGCTCCTGACTATGGTAGCTCCAACAATCCATCAAGCGCTGTGGCTTCATAAATTACCAAAGTCGTACTAAAACATTTTGACAGATTTTTGAGCATCGTGCGCCACATAAAATCGGTTCGAGGTCAGTAAGCACAACCAGAATTAATACATAAGGTGCACTGGATTATAAGGCGCAAGGATTTTAAGTGTGCCCTATACGGTATATATATATATATATATATATATATATATATATTTATTTTATTCACCAACTCTCAACAGCACGTTGTATCCTGAGCATTGTACTCACACATCAGGTGGTGATCCTGGGGCGCTGGGACTTCCTCCATCCATCTTGACAGGTTTACGCAACAGTTCATATGGACCTGTGTCTGTGCCACGGGCAATGAGCTGGGGCAAGGAGGGTGCAACACTACCATTGGGGAGAGGCGAAGGCTTCCGGGTCACTGCTACATCAAGAGGAAGGCCCTCGTCTGGCATGAGCCCTCCTGGGCCTGGGAGGCGAGTAGCCAGACGCTTATTCATCTTACGATACCTGAAAAGCACAGCACATAAAACAAAGTGTATGAAAGAAATGCCGCAGCAAGATCCATTTTGAAAATGCTTTAATAATGATATTTGTCACACTTACTTCTCCAGTTCTTCCTGAGAGTGAGCAAAGGTGCAGCTGGCTCCACGAGGACAGCCTCCTTTCTGCTTCATGTCGCGACACATGTACGTTTTGTACTTGCTGTGCTGGGGAGGCTAAAAACCGGCAGTAGGTATTAATAAAATAGAGAACAACTCGACAATTGTGGTTAAACCACATTTATGGAAGTTGCCCGATATATGACAACTATACTAGAGGGATGAAAACCACATTTCCATTGACAGCTCTTTACAAATTCAACAGAATTAAAAAAAAAAAAAAAACTAACCTGTTGAGGATCAGCTCCTTTCTTGCTGTGGTTCTGGATGAAGTCCACCAGCCCGTGCACCACCGTTTTCACTGCCACCAATCCCTTCTCCAGCTGTTCCCATGTAGGAGGAGGGGCATCTGGGAAAACGAAAAAAGATGAGGCCAAACAGATTTTCTATTTGAGTAATTCAACTCAAAGGGAGCATTTAAAATTCTGCTTGCTTAGTTAAGTTACTTCTTACCGGGACTGGGATCAATGTTGGCCAGTAGCTCCAGGTGAGGCCGCAGCCTGTTGAGATTGGCTGGGTCGCCAGTCCTCTGCAGCGCAATCGTCAGCTCCTGGACACTCTGCGCAAAAGATGCCGGGGTCTGGAGCTATGACGGGGGTGGGGAAATGACAAATTAATGACATATTTTACAGGAACATGATTTTTAAATACATAAAAGGAAATACATCAAGTTTTCGCTATGAAATAGGTACTGAAAGTGATTACTATATGTCATTGAGCACACAGCACACCAGGCACACAACAAAATTAACCTCTGCATTTAACCCATCACCTAGGAGAGCAGGGGGCAGCCTGGACAGCACCCGGGGAGCATGTGTGGGGACGGTACCTTGCTCAGGGGTACCTCAGTGGGACCTGGTAGCTGGTGGATTCGAACCTGGGACCTTCCGGACCCAAGTCCGCTTCCTTAGCCACCAGGCACCACTGCCGCCTACTGTAAGAAAACATAGACTACAAACAAAAACGAATATAATCTAATTTTACAAACCTTGTCTATGATGGACTGCATGTGTGACTTGTGAGACTGATCTCCGTATAACAGAGAAGACCACTGGTCAGGTGCAATACGCAGCCCTCCCTCCATGGCAATCTGAACAATCTGAGAGTCATGCTCTCGTCGCAGAGCCTCGTAAGTACGAAACTCCTCTTTCAGCTGCATCAAAGACGAATCCTCGTCCCGTTTGGTCACCTAGATGGAAGCAGTTTTTGTTTTTTTTAAATGTATGCTAAATTCATGATTTTCACACATATCTGCAAAGATTATGTTCCTCTAATATTGATTCAAAGAAGTTCACACTGAAGCAACAGCACACTGCCTTCACTATTTTTCATATTTGTCAAGAAAATTAATGTACTTTTTTTTGGTTCTCAGCCAGGGACATACCTTGAAGCAGGAGGCCCTGTAGAGGAGCTGCACCACATGACCTATGCTAGTTTTAGAGGCCTGTGGGAAGCGTGGTTCAAGCCTCTGGACTACAAACAGAACTAACACCTTCCTGGAAAGAGCAGAACCATCCTCCAGAGCGAGGAGAACCAACTTCAGAGCTTCCTCCTGCATCGCTGGGGGAGAAAAACACAACATTAAAAAAAAAAAGGCTCACTGTTGCTTGTCAAAAGAACTCAGAGGCCAGCATTTACTGAGGACATATGGTCTGCCTTTGGGCTTGTTTTACTTAAAAGATGGAAGCATTTTACCTGGGCCAAGAAACTGACATCCTCGTGCACGGACAGCAGCCCACAGATTAGAGGAGAGCTGTTGTGGATTCTGGTGCTGCAAGATGAGTTCGGTGACCGTCCGCTCACCCAGAGACCGAGCAGCTCTCATGGCTCTAACACGGCCCTCCTCCTCCACCAGCTGGCAGTGGACCAGAGTTACCAGTTTCCTCTGCATGGGTCGACTCAGCATGCTCTGGGCTGTGCTGCTCAGACCAACACCTAGTGAGAGATTAGATTAGACGTAAATACAGAAACATATCCTTGTATTATTACACATCACCATACCAAACTTATATCAATGCAAGCAGACTTACCAGAAGCACTCAAGTTAGTACAAAGCAATACAGTATGACTGTACCAACAAATAAAGCATCCTAAAACTGTGACACTTCCCTAAAACGGGGTTTGTATGTAAAGAAATCATAAACATAAAGTTGTGATGTTAAAATGTCCATTTGAACTTTGACATTTTGTTACAATGGTTGGTTTATTACTAATAGCTCACAATTTCCTTCCAGTAGAGGAAATATTAGCATGAGTTTGATGTGCAGCCCTTCCTCTACAATTTTGGAAGCGAAACCATTTGATTTAATGCTTGTACTAGATTTAGTAACCCACTTGTTTGTTTTGGATAACAGTGGCTAATTAAGCTGCCAGTAAAAAAATCTGTGCACAAAAACAATGGATTACTGTCAGAAAGCTATAATTGGAGTGCTTTTCTCCTTATTTAAGACTAGTGATAACCTGACTACAACAAACCACCTGATTTAAATGTTAATCACAAACACCAACCAGTTAATGTAACTTTTTTTAAAAAAAAAAATCCTTTATGCTAAGATGTCTCATACTAATGTCATCTGTCTCTCAACTAACATGAGTCACAGAATTGTACAGGATTTCAAAATTAAACATATATGTTCCAGACAAACCACAAATTCTGATCATCTGACATCCTTTCCACGTGTAACTTAACATATATTTAGAAGGTGTGAGGTTGATTTAACAACATGTGATGTCATATTCACAACTTAACTGGTGGAAATTCTTTAAACCCCAAGTTCATGACATGTAACATTTGCTGTATTTTTAACTGTTGGTTGCAATGGAAGTCACAGATTTCTTTTTTTCATAACAACTACTCTCTGCCCTTTTCATTTTCTCTGCGTGACATCAAAACAAACTTGTATACTGTTTAGAAAAAGGAACAAGGTCATAACCATAAACAGTTACCTAGCAACAGTTTTCTCACATCTTAAACCACTTAAACACCAAGACTACTGTGTATTCATGGACTTCCCTGTTGAAAATAACCTCAAATTTAAATCTGAAGGTTGCACAATTGACAACATGTCATCATAAAGAGGGTACGACTGCCAAAAGAAAACAGGCATGTGTTTGTGTTTAAGTACCTCGGGTGTTGCTGAGGGGTTTGAGGTAGAGGGCCAGCTCCTCCACACACTGCCTGGCCTGCTCATAATGCTGCGAGTCCTCTGGACTGGTAATCAAGGCAACTGGCTGAGCCTTAGGAACCTGCAGCACAGGGGAGCAAAGAATTAGAACAAAACAAAACAAATTTAATAGCTGAAACTTTTCAGTACAGTTATGTTTCACCAGTGTTTTAGCATACGAGGCAGAACACATGTTTACTTTCCTCGTTCTAATGTCAACTAAAACAATTCAACACATTAAGAACACTTATCAGTTTCAAAATTTCTGTCTGTATAAGTGAGTCAAGTATCACGCAGAACTTTCACAAGAATGGTATTTGCGAGAATGTGCCGCGAGAATGCCATTCCTAAGAAAATATCAATAATGAGGGAATTCAGACTTAAAATTTTGAGAACCATTTCATTGTACTGAAAGATAACATGACATTGTGTCATTTATTGTTGAACTGCACATATGGAGAGTGATAATACTAATCAATGCCATATAAAATAGAACCAAAACCTTACAAAACAGCATTTCACATGATGTTATATTCTTTTAATAGCAGGACACTTCCCAGGCACTGTAGTGAACCATTTAACAGGCACGCAATGAAACTACCAAAATAACCTTTGATATTAGACTAACTGAAACAAACCTGAAGCTCTGGGGACCATCACAAGATACACTGTTATTTTCATTAATGGCAACAGAAAATGCCTCAAAATGTTGTACAGAACTGTCATAACAACTTCCATTTATATTTGGGTAAAGACTAACCATTATAAACACAAATATGCAGGGCACTCTTCTAAACTGCATAACCATAACTGTATCAGACAGAAAACAGAGTCATAGTCAATACAATTGACATTAGCCATCATTATTTAGTATATACCCGGAAACTTGGCCAACAAAGCCAAAACACCATTAGCTGTGCCTCACCCTGTTGGTCAAACACTGGCTCAGAGAAATACAGCTTTACTGATTGCACTCAGTAAACCAATATCAAAGTCATTGCCCAATGACTGGAGCGTGACTCATAACAGGAATCTCCAAGCTGTGAGCACATCATGTAAAAGCTTGTGTGGAACGCTCTATTACAAGCCATAAATAGTAATTACACAAAAGATATTGTCTAGATGGTAACAGTATCCTAAAACATTGCACTACTTAAAAACAAAACAAATCTCTGAGCTGTTATTTTTAATCATTAACACCAACAAAAGTTCTGAATAAATATTAGCTGCTGGTATCTGCCATAGACTGTCAAATGTGTACAAATATACAAAGACACACGTCTTACCTGGCCTCCCACCAGCTGCAACAGGGCTGTGTTGACAGGTAGCTGCTCGATGTCTGTGCTGATGGCTGTCTGGTCAAAGGGACAGGCCTTACGGTGCAACTTGTTCAGGCACATCTTGCAGACAGTGTGTCCACAACCCAAACTAATGGGTCGGCGAACAGTCTCCTCAAACGTCTGTGTGCAGATCGGGCACAGCAGGAACTCTGTCCATTGTGGTGCTTGCACTGGCATGGTTGTATGTTGATGGGACGTGTGTGTGTAAATATATGTAAGCTTTTACACAGACAAAAAAAGATATAATAATATATAATATATATATGGAAGATTCCACTGGAATCAAATTTTTTTTTCTTCCGAACTCAATCGTTCTTAAATGTCCTCACACATTGTGGATTTTGGATCACATCTCGCGATGAATACTGTAAAAAAATGAAACAAAAGGACAAAGTTAATCACAGTTTTGAAATCCACATTCACTAATTTGAGCCTTTTTTTTTTTACTGCCATTAAAATATAGCTTTAAAATCCCATTGCTTATATTTCAATATTACCTAAATCCACCAACACCACATATCATGAGTGTGTCTGGAGTTGCTGAGTGCGTCAAAAACATTGGTATGGCAAAGTTGGTTTCCCGTAAAACTGCTGATACTTTTTCTACATAAAAAAGAGCCATTTCTAATCTAAAGTAATCTAGCGTGTGATCGATCCCCACTTTACGTTGCTAAGTCCTAAAACAAACCAAAATAACAAGAAATCACAGGTGACACCGAACATATTCTTTAAATACAGACGAAACAAGCGACGAGGAAGAATCAAAACAATTGCTGTGGCCTACTTACAGGAGCTGTTACCACTATGACTATGGACAAAGGGTCTCGAAGAGGCTAACAACCAAGTCCATCTACGCTAACTAGTTATGAAGCTAACGTTTGCTAACATAGTTTGGTGGTGTTGTGCTTCCATTGAGTTACAAACATAAATCTGTTTCAGTCAGGCGATTCTCTAATGTGGTTATTATCACCCTGGCGTTTGGTTATATATCTAACATTATATATAAGTTAGCTATCTAAATGTGGGTAACGTTAGCTTACTTTTAGCACGCTAAGCTAAGGGTGGCTAGTTTGCTAGGCTGGCTAACGAAGAAACGTCGTTAGAGTAAAAAAAATATCTTCCTGCTAATCTAAAATGTATCTCTAGTTGGTCATGACACACTTGTTATTCTGACCGTAACTCTGCTCATGAATCCATCACATTGCTTATAACCTAAACCCCACATCTCGTATATTGGTCAAGGAAACGATAGCTCCGAGACCAACCACAGTGACACTGGAAAGTGGAGCCATTAGACTTGTAACAGCGAGATTATGTAACGCTAGTACCCGAAACTACCAGGGAGCCCAACTACGTTTAAAACGTGTGTATTTTCCCGAGGCACAATAATTTCACCGCTACATTGATTAAATGTTCAGAATAGCGGCAGGATTGTGTTTTGATCATATTGTGAGACGCAGCTAACACACACTCTTATCGTCGGGCTGAAGGCTAACAGGCTAGCGAGCAAACTACTCCTCCCTGTAGCAGCAGTTAGCTCGTTAGCTAGCTGCCTCCCGTGTTCAACAACTAACCATAGCTATGCGTCATTAATGTGACTAAAACAAAAATATGCAACATCTGCTGTTAGTTCCCATCGAGACAAATACATTATTATTGAAAATACTACTCACTCATTCCAAAAGACTTGGAAGATTTTCATCCTTTTTCAGAAAATCGTTACGATATTTTCCTGCCATGTCGACTGTGCAGCTTAGCTGCTGCCGAGGTTTGGGGAGGGTGTCAACTCGACAACAGACTCGCTAGCCGGTTACAGCTAGCTGAGCAAGATGTGTGTGTCTGCGTGTGTGCGCACGCTTGTGTGTATGTGTGTATTTGTTAAACTGCGCCCCTGGTGACGCTGAAGTGATGTGCATCTACAATACAAACCTGAACACCATCTGCCCGGAGTCTGATCACATCTGGAGATTGTGGCAACTGGCAGTCAAAATATTGACCAAATTAGGCTGACTGTGCACCAGCGTGTGCGCGCGTGTGTGCACGCGTATTTATGAAAACAGAGAGAGAGAGAGAGAGAGAGAGAGAGTAAGGGGGATGAATTAGAATGGAGGGAGAGATAATCAGTCGACAGTTGTTTTTGCGATGAAAAAATAGGCATATGTATTCTCTAAAACAGGCTTAATTTATTATATTTATAACAAAGTCATTTAAATATCTAGGAAATGACAATAAATTGGGAATTTCATCAAAACTAAACAGAAGCCCATTAAGACATGTAGTTTTTTTCTCTGTTCCATTGACTCATTACTGTGCACAAGGGGTCGGTGTGTGTGTGTGTGTGTGTGTGTGTGTGTGTGTGTGTGTGTGTGTGCGTGCTTGCGTGTCAGTGATTGCGCGCTCTGTACTTACGCAACAGAGAGCTTCACTCGGCTGCGGGTTCGCGAGGCAAGGACGAAATTAAAGCAGGCATTTTTGTATTCCATTTTTGTCTAATCCCACTGATTTCTGAAGGGATTACCGGACCAATCATGATTGAGAGTCCGCTGGCTCGCCTGGCGCTGCCTCGGAGAGAGCTGGGAGCTGAGTAGAAACGGACTGGAGACACAAGACCTTTTGGATCCGCAGAAACATTGTTAAAATCTTATTTATTTTTTGTTTGTTCAACCGGAGGAGGAAAGTTGCACCGTCCTCTCGTTGGTGGATCACTGAGGATGCTTGCTGCAGTGTGTGCACGGTTGGGGCATTTTCTAGGGTGGATGGTAACTTAAATGAGTCCACTGACACTAAGATTCAGTCATTCATAACTTTCTTAAGATGGACAAAAGGACACGGTCTGCAGGTACACTGATCATTTTGCTTGTTTGCTTATTTAATGCAACTCGGTCTAAGCACAGTAATGTACTGTGAACCTTGCTTTGTCCGTAATCTTAAGATTATTGTTAAATTATTGTTAAATTCTCTTTATAGCACGATGCTATATGTATGTTTACAGCATAAGAAGATTGTTAAGGCTGTAAATAGTTAATAATACTTTTTCTGTGCACATTTATCAAATGGCCTATATGACAAATTGAGAAAGTTTCATTTCATTGTATTCGGTTCATTTTTCCTAGACAAATTATTTGCCTTTTATAAATGTATAAAACATTGTTTATTCCAGGTGGGGCTCAGTTGCAAGCAGCAGTTGCTTATTCTCGTTCTAAAGGATTATCCTGCACACTGCAAAGTAATCAGTGGATAAGGCAACGTGACTCAATCCACATTACATATCTCTGCACTTGGCAGATCAGACAGACAGTAGCTGGTAACAGAGATGTACAACAGATGTAGGAGTCAGTATATATCTGTATGGATGTTTAACGGCTTGTGTTTTTATCTGTAGGATCTGTGTGAACGTCACTGTGCATGACCAGCCAATGGAGGAAGAGAAGGTGGTTGATAATAACCAGGCAAAATCCAGTTCCCCCGCACCCACTGGGCTTCCCATCAACTGGGGGCTTATCACTGGCCCTGTGCCTAAGCCTGTTTTACCTGCAGCCTCTTTGAGCACTCAACTTCCTCCTTCTCAGAGTTCAGCTGTGCATGCATTACAGACCAAAGTGAAATCACTGACACAGAGAAGGACAAGAGGGAGAGAGAAAGAAAGAGAGAGGTTGGACACAGATGTCCTGGGGAGCAGTCCTAAGGGACAAATATCATCTGAAGTCTTTTTGAGACAGAGACACAGAGGAAAAGGTCAGCTATCTCTGCCTGCTTCTTCTTGGCGATCAGGTGCTGTGAAGAACCTGAGTAGTAGTGATGAAGACGAGGATGAGGTAGAGGTGCAAGTTAGCCTGGAGATCCACAGCCCCCCAACTGATGCACAACGTCAACAGATGCTCCAAGGGAGAGAGGAAACTGAAGGAGAGAGGCCAGAAAAAAATGAAGGCCAGGTCGCTTTGGTGCCAGGTCAGTCTAGTGAGCTCACAGAGGGTACGAGTCTGGGGAGTCTTTTGTCTGAAAACTCAAGCAGTATCAAAGACGAACCACCCTCTCTTCCTCCTCTCCCTGTGCTCTCCTGTACTCCCATCCCCTCTGTTTCTACAACATCTTCCTCCACAACTTCTACCTCAACCAGACACTGGGCACCACCCAAAGGTTTCTGGAGAGTGGCACGCCCAGAAACACTGACTCTAAATGGTGTTGGTTCTAACGACATACCCTCCACGTTACCTTTGAAAGACTATACTCAGACAGAAACACTGGCAGAGCCTCAGACAAAGTCAAAACCATCCGAAACAGGCAACAGGACCAACATAGGAAGTGTGATGGATGACAGTGATGCAACTTCAGAATTCAAGCACTCTGACAGCATAGAGCACTACCTGGACCGGTGTGAGCCAAAGGAGACAGATACTGGTGACCCTTCCAAAGGAATGTGCAGTTCAGACAGCTGGGAGAGTGTGTCTTCACAAAGTGGGGGTCTCTCTGTTGATGAGAAGCTGAGGGTGAAGCAGAGAGCTTATGCAAAGTTAAGGGAGAGGAAACAAAACTGCAAAGAGGAGCGAGAGCAGGGCGGAGGAGACAGTGACGACACAACATACAAAGCTGATAGTGAAGGTGGGTCTCTTCAGGGAAATAATAATGACAAACCAATTAAAACTTGTCTTGGGTGTAAAAGACCAGCTTGAAACCTAGTAACACACACAGACACAGTCTTAATCTCTTTAGTTTATTCTTTTAAACCAAGTAGCTCAGTTGTACTGTAGTTGCTTGATTTTTTATGGGAACTTTCACAGTGAATATTAACGTGTTAAGCCGGATACTGTTGCAGCTACAGATATTTTGAACAGTATAAAAACTCATAAGGTGGTGTGTTGGCATTTGTGAAAGGAGACAGAAGATTTATAACAGTGCTTTGATAATTGAATATTTTCCCCAAACAACTTTAAAAACTTTTATCCAACCATTTGTTTGTCTACATTTGACGTTGTACAGAAAATTCAGTATGTAACCTGCCTGATTTCCTGTGTTGAACAGATGTCAGATGTGCAGATGTGCATGACGGTGTTGCTATTATTAGCAGTTGGAGCAGTGGGGGAAGTGTCCCTGCTTTTATATCACTATCTGTGTTCTGATGAATGTCTTTGTTTGTATCTAGAGGGACAGATGATTTATTTTCTGGGGCTTTGTATTATTTTAGGCCTACTGTACATGTCTTCTCTCTCTCTCTCTCTGTGTGTATTTGAGTATGTCAATACCAGGCAGAGGGTCAGTGCAAGACATAATGGTAAATCCATGATGATCTGGTGATTTTTCCCTCTTGACTCCAGGAAATCTGCAGTTATCTGTCTGTATTGGTTGCGTAACCTCAGTTTTTTGACTGACATTAAGGATCAGTCAGGGATAACACATGAATCTGTCACTGATATAAAGGGTTATGAAATCCTTATGATTATCCAAAGACCCAATTATTTTCAACGTGTCCCTGCTGGTCATATTGTGGTTGATGGCTTTGAACAGTAGTCAAACACTAAGACATTGAATAAGAGCTAGAATGATCACACACACAAAAAAAACTAAATTCATTATAACTACAGGTTAGAAAATACACCAGGAAAACATAATTTGGAGTGACTCCATGTCCCAAGGACATAAATATGTAGAACACTTTATGTCTGAGCAAACTTTAACATCAAAGCTGTCACACCATGTGACATTTTAATTCCAGTCCACTGCATCACGGCACATTTGAAAGTAAAGTTTGTACTTTTCCTGTCTGTTTTGTTCCAGTCACAGGTGCCCAAGGGGTTTTGGGCAGCTCCGACTCAGTCATTCTTACTCAGGAACTTGAACCCTATTTGAGGTGAGTGATGCTATGCTTCTTTGTGAATTTGGCAGATTGTGACATAATGCCCATACACTATTTATATCCTCCGTTCATAAATTCCTTAGTCTAACAGCTTCACTTGTCAGTTTTTCCTGAGTTGAAGCAGCGGCAAAAAAAAGCTACCGCATGCACCATCAAATCAATTATTGTGACAACAGTTTTTAATAATCAAGGAGATTCAGCAATGGGATTCAATACATTTATGATAAGATGTGAAACTTTTAGAGGTGGACGGAGTCTGAAAACATTGTGACTACTGCAGATGAGACAATGGATAAAAACTTAATGTTTTACTTGATGGTTTCATATTTAGAATAAGTAAAACAAAAATAAATGAATTAGAGAGACTGAACATGTTTTATGCAGTACAGCAATAAAAACACTTATTTCTCATTCTTTTTTCTAACTGCGTGTAGCTCTTTTTCTAAATTATTCATTTGATATCAATCAACAAAGGCTGAGACACTTTAGAGACTAATGTTATTACAGAGTGTATTATTAACATCATCATTACAAACTGCAAAATGAATCACCTACATAAGATACCAAAACACTCTGTTAATTATACCACATTTGGCAGTGTTGGGATAAAACATTGACATGATAAACTACTATAATCTATTGAAACACACTGTTCTCTCCCTCTAACACAGGAGAGAATGAATCACACTCAGTCCATTACAAGGATAATCCACATGGCTGGTGTATCATGCTATCTTTATCACTGGGCTGGGGGATAAAGACGAGTACAGACGATGAAGCACAATGCAGAGCAGCTTAGCAACTGGGCATAGGGATAGATGGATGGATGACGTTGCTCTGCTGCTCACCACCAGTGCCACGCCTCTTTCTATCTGTTTGATATTACATAAGACAGCTTAGGAAGATGCAGTTTGATTCACTCTATGTCCTGTCAATCTGTGGGGAATATGATGTCGCTGGATATGTCACAACACAAAACAAGCTTTGCACATTTGACGACTTTATCAAATATTCACTTTTAGTCAGACAGATAGTAAATATAACATTGTCTCGCCACACATTAAATTCTATCTATAGCTGCTCCCTCATTGTTTTTGTCAACTAAATGATTCATCTGTGTACTAAAGCACCGTTCTATTTCTTCCTCTTGATCATCAGGTCCCTTATTGCTGTCAGTGAGGAGCTTCCTTTGAGCCCAAGACATGAGCAAGCTAAACGTCTCCTGGAACGAGCACGACTCAAGGCTCGCTCTAGTCACAGCAAAGGCGATCTTCCCAGCAGACGCTCACATTCTGATCAGAGAGCTTCTGAGTAAGTTGCCAACAAATATCTACGTAGGTAGATCTGGTTCTCTGGTATTTGCCACGCCTGTTTTTGTATCATGGTGTAATTAAAAGTTCCATTAACTCCTCAGCTGTTGGTCTTTCACTAAATTGCTTTGTTGCTACAACTGTTTACTCATTTCCTGTCTGTTCTTTTAGCTCTCACCCTTATCCCTCCCTTTAGAGCTCACTTAGACTCCTTTTTCCACATTATCCACCCCTCTCTTGAATTTGACCTGTTTCGCCAAAGCTAATGTTGCATAACTGAAAAAAAGTTAAAGCTTTCGAACCTCACTATGCTTTGAAATTGTCAGGAAAATGTTCTGCTTCACTTTCGCTCTGTTTATGTAATAGTGTATACGTAATGCTGGTTGTATTCTTAAATCCCCTCATATCAGCATGAAAAATTCACTTAATTTACAGTTAGAAGCATTTGTAACAGGTCTGATATTCATCGCTAGAAAACAAACCCAGTCTGTAGTGGCTGCGACATACGCGTTCCCAGTATATACAGTTTTTCTTAGTATAGTTCAACATATTCTTAATTTATTTTGTGACCTTTGTTTTAACAGTGGTTGCCTTATGAACATAGTCAGGGGAGTCTTTAATCAACAGTCTGGTGCTGAGAGATGACTAATTTCCTGTTCACCTCTGCTTTTGTTTTGTGCCACAGACAACATTGTATTTGTTACTTTAAAATATAGGTAATATGCACTGCTATGTTATTTCTTGCAGAAAAAAACAGCAAGTTGAGTCTCCCTGTGCCAGCCCAACACTAGTACAGAAAGCTGTTCAAAACAAAGAAGATGTTACAACTCAAACTGTATCTGGTCCCCTACTTGTTCCTACTCAAGGAGACGCTTCCCTCGCTGACCAAGCAGGACGATCTAGACGGTACGGTTGTTCACCCACACGGGTACGGTTTGAAGATGAATCAGAGAAAGAAGCAGAGTCTCGTTACTTGGATCGGGTTAGACAGCGTGGTAGGCCTGGAGGCTCAAAGTCTAAGAATAAAGAGAGTAATACAGATTCTAGTGTTAGTGGTTCAGAGAGAGGCAAAAGCCACAGAAGTGTCTCATTGCCTCCATCACAAAAACAGGAAGATGTTGGTAACAATGGTGAAACGACAACAGTGATTAAAGAGATAATAGTGCTGGTGAAGAAGTGCGAGTCATGCGGCTCTGTAGTCAGGGAACCTCAGCCAGTCTTATCACCATCAGATTCACAGAACGTTGAGTTACAGAAGCCTGGCAGCCCAGAAGACTCACGGGGAAAACCATCCCCTCGCTGGGTGCCTCCAAACAAGACAGAGGCAAGTACCCGTCCTAAAGCTCCTCTAACTGTCACTTTTGCTGGAGCTTTTGTACTAGGGGAAAATAAAGAGAGCAGCACAGGGTGGAAGTCATCAGGTTTTGGGAAACTCAGGAGGCGGAGCAGGAAAGGAGAAAGTCGTCTGGAGTCCGGCCACGGTCCTTATGGTCCATCATGGGCTCAACGCCGTAACTCAAATCCTAGGAACAGGGTCAATGTGAGCAGAGCCGTCTCATTCGCCCCAGGCAGCCCCATCGCTCTTGAACCATGTTTGTTGGAGGCATCCGGTGGACTCAGGGACTCCACTACCCCATTGTTTCCTTTAAAGTCAGCACTAAAGTCAAGCTCAAGCAACCGCTCTGCTGCTGGTCAGTCCACAGTTCAGTTCCATACTTCTAATCAGGGAGGAGAGGGCGGGTCTCAGCATTCAGCTCCTCAGGATTCTCCAGATCCAAGAAGGGAGTCTCCAGTTCCTTTAACCCAAGGGACGCCTACAACAAGCAGCCCAGTGCACTGTGTGCGGCCCTCCACTTTGAGATACTCCCCAGCCCGATCAGCCTCAGACCTTTCAGCTGATGAACACTGGGATGCCACTTCAGATGGAACAGGTGAGGGTATATTGTGGCTGCGCAGAGTCATGAATAGATTTAAGTTCCTGAAGTATATAGTGTAGATAGCTCGGGCCATGGAATGTCTGTAATGGTGGAAAAATATTTGTATTTTGTGTTTAACTATATCTTATAAGTCCTATATTAAGATTTACCTTCAAGTAGAATTATTGAAAATCCCCCCCAAAATATAATGAAGCGCAAGTATAAAATACCATTTAATTTTTACTTTACAAACACTTCTAAATTACACATAAATATTAATGGTATAGATTACAGTGGTACCCTTTTGATTACATGGTGGAACAGTGGAAGGAGAACTTTTTTTTGTTCAGTTTTGTTTTTTGTTTTTTGTTTTTGTTTTTTTCACTTCAGTTTGTGCAATAATGCTGAATACTCAATACTCATAATACTGAGAACATTTTATATTGAAAATCTCTCAAAGTGAAACACAAATGAATAGATTAGAAATGAGTTACTCAGTGAGTTGTTTTCTATCTACAGGTCTAAGTGGAGACCCTGGTTCTGTTCCTGATTGCCGTCCATCTCTGCGAGGTCTGGGTTTGTCTCGGGCCGAAGACCTCAGAGCTGAGTTACTGAGAGCAGAACATCTGAAAGCTGAGGCATTATGGGAGGAAAACTGTGACGGGTCCAGGTGACAACAATGCTCTAGTCATAGCTTAGGCAATAAATGCCTTGCCTCCACCCAGTGCCAATCCCTAGATGACTTGAGCGTTCCAATGGTAGTAGTTTTGAGATTAAAACTTGACCTACAGCCCCAGGTTAATATTTTGTGAATATCAATTCAACACTGCCCTCTTGTGGAAATTGATAGCACCAGCAGTATAAAAAAACCATTGCAATAATAATTTCATTTCACTCAACTACTCTTCAAAGGTCCACATTCCTGTATTATGTAATTGTCTCTGTACTGCAAATATCTAACTCTACATCACCATTTATTATGAAATATTTATTTTATTTTTACTTTCATTCTACAGAAAGCTTGATGGACGGCCAAAGCTCTTTCTGCGTCGTTTCTTTTCATCCATCGGTCTGAACAGCGTTGGTAGACTTGTTAAAGGAGGTCGCTCCAGCAGCATGGAGCAGCTCAGTATCCCTGCTGCCCCCAGGGCCAGCTCTGCTTCCCCAAGCCCCACACGCAGACCTCAGCCAACCATACAGAGGACACCCTCACTACAGACCCTGAACACTGTGAGCAAGAGTACAGTTTTTATTTCATGTTATTTTTTGTTCTGGAGCATTGTGAAGTTCTGTGATTGTCTTTGTATTCTCTTTATTTTTGTTGTATTTCACTCCTAAATAAACATGATTGCTACCTCGAAAAAGGTAACACACAGGGGGAGAGCATCCTATTTACATGTCTTTTAAACTTTAAAACCAGTTCTGCTTTGAAGTACCTTTCACCACTTATTGGCCACAGTGGACCAGCCAAGGCTTTGAAGTATTACTGCCAGACACTGGCAGCACAAATAATGCATTTATACATCTCCACTTTCTGTGGTAGCCATCCTGGTTGTCCTCTTGGCAGCTACCAGAAAAGACTAAACAGATGTAAACAACTTTCTGCTCCAGCCAATCACAGCCCCTATTAGCATAATGTGTGCCTGTGGTGCCAAAACTCTGTTAGTTTTAGAGGGATATTAGAGCCAAATGGATAAAGCTCCAAAAGCTGATATGCCAATATGAAATACACGATTTGTTACAGTTCCATTTATTTGCCACTAGGTGCTGCCACTGGCCCAACTGCGCAAAGCCTCTTCAGTACAGAGTTTAGAGAAAAGAACAGAGCGTTCCACAATATTGGGAGAAGTGCAAATACCATATGGCCTAGCGCCCAGGTAGGTATCAAGAAAATTGAAATACATAAGAAAAACTACATTTGACATTTATTTGTCTTCAGCAGTTTACTATAGAAATAACAAGAACTAAATTTTTGCCTACACAGCCCTGATAGCCCTCAGATTGAGCTTCACAGGGCCCTGAGTGTTGACGATGTAGTCACCTCCAGAGTACTACGACCGGTTGGCCGGGTTGCCCAGGCTTTCCCTGATGGGACTCTTCTCCTGGAGCTCATCAGACCTCCAAATGGTCCTTTTGGTTTTGTCATTTCAAGAGGCAAAGGTCGACCAGACACAGGTAAATTTAGAAATACCTCCTACAATTTGTTGTTTGTTAATTTTAGGGGGTAAGATTATTGTTTCTTATTGTTAATGTCATGGACAGTGAAAATAGAAAAGAGTGGGAATGTTGCTTCTTTAACAACAATCTTTATGAAAAGATTTTTTATTCTATAAAACTGACTTGACTTTACTGTTAAAGTCCGTGGTTGTTGATTATGGATGCTATAGGTAATCAAACATACTCAGATCACATCACCACGTATCCACCAAGTATCAAAACACTGATATGAACCAGAGATTAATTTACATACAACAACAGCAATGAACACACTGTCATCATGCTTACCACACACACACAAACACACAGTGTGTGTAATGTTGCACACAGCGATAATATGTATAGAAATATGATATATAGTATGTTTACATTACATCTCGCATTCATGTAGATATATTCATCATATATGCTGCACTATTGCACAGTTACACTTCTTATTGTTACTTACTTATATACCTGCTAATGTCTCACTTCGTATGGTTTTTCACTACAGCCATGTTTTATTCTTGTGAATAGTGGTACTATTTAGTTTCAATTAACTTTATTTTATTTGACTGTATTTAATTTATTAAGTTGTATTTTATTCCATTCTTTGTTATTACTTGTTAGCTGTTGTGACATACAGATCCTATCTTATCATATAAAGGTCTTATATATTAATTACACTAGTTTACACTGTTTATTTAGTTCACCTCAAATGAAAGCATTGTCTGTCTCTGTTTTTCACCTTTATGACTCCTCTTGTTGAATTTTACTTACACTCTTATGTTATAATTTCTAATCCTTCTTGCTCTTCCCCTTTTATTGTCTTCCTCTCTCAGGTGTGTACATAGAGAAAGTGGGTGACGGTAGCGGAGAAGGCACCTATTTAGGTCTCCTTGGAATTGGTGATGAAATTCTGCAGGTGAATGGTGAGGCAGTGGCTGGTCTCAGTCTGGAGCAGGTGACGCGGCTTATGACCCGGGAAAACACTACCTCTCTTCGGATCATGCCAGCGCGCCGTGTCCAGCGCTGACTGGAAGGATAGATATGGCACACGGCCATTTCTCCTGGAGCCTTAGTTTATAATTCAACAAACCCAGCTGATGAACTGTAACCCACTGGTAGGCACCAGATAGCCGGTGTATATCTCAATGCAATTCCACATAGCAAAATGGCTACATGGTATAACAAGGTTAGAGGTTAATTTTCAATTAGTGGAAACTAATGTTTGACAATATGATACTGCAGGAGACCTGTATTACCATGGTAAATCAATAAAACTGCCAAATCTTGCACACACACTTAAACCAAATGATAGTGAATATCACACTAGAAACCGACTTCAGCATATATATTATGACTCTAATTTTGATTATAAATACTTGTACTTAATATTTAAACCTGTTATTTAACCAGCTTATTGTTTCTGTGCATATGTTTGAGTTTTATGGTCAGATAGGGATAAACTGAAACATTTACATTTTGTTGAGTTATTTGATTTGCTCTTTATGGCACACAATATGAATTATTGATAAGAACCATATTTTGTTGCATGTTTAAATTTTTGTACAGCTCTATTCCCTTTGCTCGTGTTGATTTTTTTCATATGATTGATTGACATATGTAAGGATGTGCCACAGATATTCTCTTGGCCCATGACTCCCTGACACTAAAGATGCATTAATACACATTGGTGCCCATCACTGTGCAGCAGCTGCTAATATTTATTTTCTTTTTTTTCCCCCATGCATCATATTTCCCTGGGACATTGTGTGGTCCCTTTATTTTATTTGTGTTGTATCATCTGTTTCCTCATGAGATTGATGCTGGTTTGCTTCTGAATAAAATGTTTTATTTTGTCAAAGAAAGAAAAAAAAATATTCTTGAATACACACAATAAATGAGTATCCACACTGACATAATAAAAAATGTCACACATCTACACAAGTGTGCCATATTATGTGAGATATTTAAAATATTTAGAATATGTTTGGAACAATATCCAATTAGAATAATAATGCACAGTTACTCTCTCGATTGGATAGTGAAACTATTACCCAATTCTAGATCATGGGGGAATTTTTATTTGCATGCCTCTTGCCTTAAAAAAAAAGTAATCTCAGAATAATCCTAGTTTCACTCGAAGATGAAGGCTATAGAACAAAATAAGAAGGTCAGACAGTGCTGATGTTGTAAGCACAGGATGTGGAATGATAGTCGTGACTGCTGTTTGTTTAAAGGTCGTGACTGACTGATTGTTGCTCACTGCTTTTTTTTTTAAGCATCTGCTTTAAAAATGTGTGTAAAACGTGTAACGTGTAAGATTTCCACACTCTATCTATCTATCTATCTATCTATCTATCTATCTATCTATCTATCTATCTGTTTGTTTGTTTGTTTTAATTTGTGCAGGCTGTATTATTTAAATACACACATTTATTTGGTTATTTAAATATATTCATTTATTTGACTACAGGAGGAAAAAAAAGTCAGTGTGGGAAATCCGTTATTAGGATGTACCTGCTACCATTTAGGCTGTCCTGAATGTGCTCTGATAGCGTGTCACCGTTGATGTTGCTGCTGTTTTATCTGATGGACCAGAAGCCGAAGCGCTTTTATCTCCTCCAGCCATGACTCCCCGTGGACCCCGGGGAACCGCCGACCAAACCCCCCCCCCCAATCCCCCTCACTCCACCCCTCCACCCCCACTGCTCCCTCCCCACCCCAGACACAAACCATGACAAGAAAAAAAAAGAGGGCTCATTTATTTATTTATTTGTTTATTGTAAAGAATCGCTTCACATCCAATTAAGACATCGTTATCATAGGCTAATTAGACCCCAGTCACTTTTAATAGGCTAATTGTATCAGTGGCACATCTAACCACAAGGCTCAGAAAAAGAGATATGGACTATATATTATGTTTTTTTTTTTTTCAAAATAAAATAAATAAATAAACAAATAAATATAAGATTTAAAAGGGTAAATGACCCTCTGCATATCATCAGTTTTCTTATTTTAAATGGGCTTAGTGAAAAAGCCCTTTGTTGAAAATAGAAATAGGTCAAAAGCTTAACCTGAGCTTTTGTTTCTTTCATCAAAAAAAAAAAAAAAAAAAAAAATTAAAAACACCTCAACTATAGCTCAGGCTACAGTATACACTAGCTCACGTTGTTACAGGCCGTTGTGCTGTGCCTGTTTGCTTTTTTAAATGCTTTGCCCTCCACAAGCCTATATAGCCCACGACAGCCAAATAATAATGAATCATTTCATAAATAATGGGTTTAGGGGCTTATCGGGAATGAAGAGGCCGCTGCCGTGCGCTTATCTCTCTCGGCCACATTGCGGCCTGTGTTCCGCTCCCCATACTGAGGGAGCGCACTGGATGCGGCGAGAAATAACTCAGCAACACACACACACACACACACACTCACTCACACTCACACACACACTTATACACACACTGCTCCACAACTGGCAGGAAAAAAAAAAAAAAAACCTCAGACATGGATGACCCACTCACAAAATGGCTCCACTTACACAGTAACATCAACAACACGACTGGATCGGTAAGTGCAAAAAATAAAATGAATACATGTCTTTATTTAAATCAAGATATCCGTCGTTCCTTAAGGCTGTAATTAGATCACGATCGTAGGGATTTTATTAATGTTATGAGCGAAATATTCAGCCGATATTTTCTGCTATTGTCCGATCGGATGGCTGAGACTGTACGGGATGTAATAACGGATGCGAGGCCTATTGGAGAATTCCCAGAAATAAAAGTGCGTTTTATTCTAAACACGCGGTTTGTTGATGGTTTACAATTATATTCTGATGATTTTGTTTTTTTTTTAATCGAATGAATCACAGATTGAAACATTTAACAGCAGACGCATATGTAGTATATTCAATATGACAAGCCTTTGATGATCGGTTCTAACAACAACAGCACCACGGCCTTCACCGCGATAAAACATAACAACAAATTACACGATCTACTCAAACATATTTGGTAGTAAAAAGGACAAGAATCAGGTGTTTTCGAAGCCTCTTTGCGTTATTTATGGATTTACTTTTTTCGATGGAAAACACCAGCTCTACTCAGGGTTCAGTCTCTACACATGACGAGTATTTCAGCTTAAATAAAACAGCAGCTTTTAAAAGCTTTGGATGTAAATTCAAAATAACACAACATTCGTTGGTAATTATCTGAGATATTAGTGTAACTGTAAATGTGGTGAAGGCCAAGTGCAGGCTTGATAAGAGATGGATAGAAGAAGAAAAAAAAAAACAGTATGCACGCAGAGGAGACGAGATAAAACTCTTCGTAAGGACAAGTTAACGTTTGAAAAATATTCTGAAGATCTAAAATGTATAATAAATGTGTTTAGATGAGGCAGATTTACCATTATACACAGTTGATTCGTAACCATCATATTCTAGCTGTTTGAATTTTAAGAAAAGATCTCAAACGTCCAGTAGCATCAAAAAAAGACAATATAATCGACACTTAAACGTAGTTTAAATGTGGTTGTCATAAGTCTCGTCTTTTATGGAAAATATCTGAATTTATAACTTTAGAAAATCTGTTTAAAATATCAAAATGCAGCCTATTATTGTGGAAACGGAATAGATCAAACCAACAATTATCAGCGTCTTAACTGCGTTTTTGTCACTTACACTGTTTGTTTTTTTAATATAAAGTCTGCATGTGTTAATGATAATTACAACGATGATGTTGAGAATTGCAAAAATAGCAAAAACAGAATAAATGTGATTCTATATTTAATTACAGTAATTTACACCGGGAATAATTTGAGGTATTTTTTTTTTTTACATACGTAGAAATTGTGCTGCTGTACGACTGTGTCAAATAATATCTGGAGCTGTGAATTAATGGGAGAAAATCTTATTTAGGAGTAGAGGACCCGAGCGAGTGGTGACGGTATAAAAATGATGGAAAAACGGCAACCGGAGCTGTGTCCTGGAAGTCCCGACGCAGAGTCCGGTCCTGGAAAACGGGAGGACTCCTCCATCATCTCCAGACAGAACGGATGCAAAGAGGACGATGAGCCGAAGAGAGAGGAGGAGGAGGAGGTGGTGGGGGGGGAGGCGAGGGGAGGGCGCTTCAAGGGGGTTGAAGAGACGGATGACGTTCCTCTGCAGAACTCGAGCAACGGGACCAGCATCAGCATCATCATCAACGGCGTTGCCAAGGAAACTGCCTCTCACAACGCCCTTGACCTGAAAAGGGAAGTGCCGGTGATCGAGCTCTCCAGGAGGGACGCTATAAAAGCGGTGGAGCAGAGGACTGAAAGCCATTTGGTGCCGATCACGGAACTTCGCAGACCTCCACCGCTGCCGCTGCCGCCGCCGCACCGAGACGACGCTCGAATGGTCCAACTGAGCCCAAACGCGTTTCCTGTCCCGGCCCGGGCGATGCTCTACAACCTGGCGCAGCCTCTCGCCGCCATCAACAGGTAAAGGTGGAGGTAGAAAAGGAAAAGTCCGAGTTTTTACGAACATACGTTTCATCTGACCATTGTGTTCATCATAGAAAGTTGTAAGTTTAATGGTTATGTAGGTCCTGCCCTATCACGACCCTTATAAGCTGCATTAGTGTGAAGAGATGTTTGTAGTTGAGTTTTCATTATGTTGACAAGCATGTATGTGCATGTGTGACAAAGACAATAGTTGGTATGACTGTATTAGTGTGTGTTAATGTACATGGAGTGTAGAGTTCTGGGTTGCAATTTAATATGCAATAAATGAAAAGATGTATGTTGGATTTCATGTTTTCTCATGCAACTATGCATCTTTTGTCTGTTTTCTGGTGCTTCAGTCTCGGAGGGGAGTCGGAGCAGTACAGCATGTACCCCAGCAACAGGGTAAAGCGCCGCCCGGCGCCTTATGAGGTTGAACTCGACGAGGGTAGGCGCATTTTAGATCTTTATAAGTATGGTAAGACGCACTTCTGCTGTGTCCTCCTTCTGCCAATATAGTCCCCTAAATGTCCCTACCTCATCTCCATTGTCATTCATCCACTGACATGGATCTATACTGTACCTAATCTGAGTGTTGCAGAAGACACCTTGCAAAAAGAACACTCAGTAAAATCCAAGAGGAATAAAAGCATCATAAATCACAACATAAATGAATGCTGATAATCTAAATGTCATATACGTATAAGTGCATGCCATTAAAGTAAATTCATTTCAGGCGGATTGGGGGCTTATTTCATTTGAAACATCCATTCCACCGCTGCCCACTCACTGCCACATGTAGGGGTGGAGGATGGGGGTGCTGCTGCCTCCATGCCAAGGTTTTACTGCAGAGTGGGCTGAAGGATTAAGATAGACTGGGTGTGTTCCAAGGGCGACAATAGCTTGGAAGACACCATTGTTGGGGGTAGGAGGATGTGACTACCTGCAGTGAGGCTTTTTTTTAATCATACCAGCATAAAGTAAAAGTAAATAGAATATGAAAGTGGGAACACACAGCCTTCCCACCACCCTTTCTTGGGGTTTGGTATGCTAAACCAACTACTTCTCTTATACGGCATTTGTATTCTACTTGGCACCCAACATATCAATTTTTTCAATCCTCTGTAGCTTCTGTATCATCATCTGAAAATCCATGTTTGTTTGGAGGACAATTTAACAAGTTATGCAGTTATTTAACTTTTTTTGTTGTTGTTGTTTTTCCTACAAGCAATATCAGCATCTTTTGCTGCGACTTCTTACGTCCTTATTTTTGCACTTAAATTGCTTTACCCTTTTACCAACTGCATTATCTGTTTCAGCTCAGCATTTCATGTTATTTGTGTTGCATCCTCTACTGATGCCTCCTCTCATGACACTCTCAATGTTTGTCTCTTTCCTTGTTCCTCGGTTAGCTGGACAGCCCAAGATAGTTCGACGCATATTCACCAACAGTCGTGAGCGTTGGCGGCAGCAGAACGTAAACGGGGCTTTCGCGGAGCTTCGCAAACTCATCCCCACTCACCCTCCAGACAAGAAGCTCAGTAAAAATGAGATCCTTCGACTTGCAATGAAGTACATTAGCTTCCTCTCCAACCTGTTAGAGGACCAAGATGGAGGGAGGAATGTTGGAAGCACAACTGATGGGGAAACAGGGCTGCTGGTTGGGGCCCATGATGGGGGCCCTCAAGTTGGACCACATCAGGACACGGTGGTGGGCTTGGCCAGGGACGACCTTCTGGAGACAATGTCACCAGGCTCCAGCTGTGGAAGCCTGCCTGATGGCGATGCTGAAGGCAGCCCCGAGAGCTTTATGGAGGATCAGGACTCACCTCCAGCTCCAAGGACTCTAACGGCTTCTCGTGGAACTGCACTGCATCTAGGTGCTAGGGATCTGAGGCGCAATGGACGTCCGTTGGATGGCTCTAGTCGCCGATGATGTCGATGCCAGTGCCAATAGACCACGGATATAAAACCTGAGACTGAAAGAGACTAAATAAGAGATGGATATGCTCAGGACCTGTTAACTTTGAGTTGTCAGTGTAGAAAAGAGAATCAAGCACCCTGTGGTGAGATAGTGGTATCCAAAATGGATCATGAGTACATCCCTGTCTCCACACTACACCTGAGGCAGCACTGATGAATAGCTTGATTCGATTGGTGATCGATTGAATTAGATCCAACAAAAGACTTGTAAATTCTGCATGTCTTACATCTTTGACTGACCTGCAGCTTATAACTTTCCATGTTTTGAAAATCCAAAGACTGGATATTCTAAAAAAAAGAAACAAAACAAAATGAAACAAGACAAAACCAAACAAAAGAATCAAAACACACTGAACAAAGACTTTTGATGTGTAATATTGAAGTCGATGAATGATACTATTGATTACATTATTGTGCATTATCTAACATGCTTGCATAATTCTGCAAGTAAGTGGATCTAAATTTGCTTTGAATAAACCCAGAGATTTATGCCCAACAATTTTTATGTGTTAAAATGACACAAATGTAAGTTTGCCTCAGTTGGAGGTCATAAATGAATGGACTGGACGAATTGTACCCATGCAGTTACTTATGTATTGTAAATAGCATTATATTACCACTGCACAATGTAATAACAGTGACTCAAGTTCAAGTCATGTGGTTTAAGATGTACCGTAGTGTGTTTGTCAATGGGTTTACTAGCAAAACCGTCTTTTATGAGACAGGAAATTATGATAAATGAGAGGAAATTAGGTAAACTCAAAATGTAAAGCAAGCAACTGAATCTAATACATCAAATGTGGTACCATTTACTTCTTTTACACTTTGGTGATGAGAGAATTGCACCAAAATATGGCAACAGACAGTTAAACAGTTTCACTGCCTGGAATGAATATATCTATTTGAAGTTGCTGTGGAGGTACAAGACATGCAGTGTGTTTCTAAAAGTGTACAAAATATGGGTCATATGAAATCATGAGATGACTCATACAGGCCTTTTGATATGAATGTCTCTTTCAGTGTATTTTTTGTAACTGTAATGCAGTTGTAGTTTAGTAAGGTACACAAGTAAATCCCTTCATTGCCGCATTATGCATATATGCATTCACACACACACACACACACACACACACACACACACACACACACACACACACACACACAGACGCACACACACCACAGTGTTAATATCATAACAACACCAGCAGTTTTCTGACACAGACAGTAAGGCATTGCTCACTGTTGTTGGTTATTCTGCTTTTTCAGCAGGACTTAGTAGCCTCTATTGGTACCTTTGGTAACTATGGTATTTTATGAATTGCAGTAAAGGGACACTGTACGTTTGGTAATGACATATTTGTTGTAAGATAGTTGTATCTATAAATATATCCAATGTTAAAACGATGAATTTTATACAAAACCCCTGAATAAAACACACAGAGAAAAAAAAAACTTGTATTTGATCTGACTCAGCTACATCATGGATCTTCATTCATTTGAATTAAGTTCAATTAAATTTAATTCAGATGGGTTTGGTGTGATTCCATTCAATTTAACTCATATCTCTTATTAGAAACTGAACCTAACATGTTCATTTGTCCCACAATGCATCACAAACAGACAGTCCCTCCTTTACACACTTATTAGATAATTTCAAAAACTAATTGACTAATCCCTAGAGGAAGATAATGGTACACTGTGCAGCTGGCTCCCGCCTTATCTGAGCAGAATGTATAGTTAAAACCACAACATCCTTATGAAACTCCCTCCACTAGGTGCTGGAATCCTCACTTCCCTACCAACAAGTGACAACTTCCCTTCGAGGTTAACATGGCTCTGTGACCTGCAGGATATCCTGCCATTGTAGAAGTAGTTTTGACAACCTCCGCTGCATTCGTTTGCACAGTGTTGTGTCTGCACACACTGTGAAACCACCATACTGCTTGAGACTCCCACCGCCCCTATTAGCTATTCACTTATGCAATCGCAAAAAAGTTATGTTTGCCGTCCTGTAATCATTGATCATATGAAATTAGTTTGTGGTAGTTTTATCACATAAAATGCTACTTTTTCTGAAGTCTACTTCCTTATACTCCATAAGTTTACACAGCCGACTTTGCCACCAGTGCTAATACTACAACAGCATCAGCTCTTGGACGTTTCTAAAAACTATAATTGCTTCCAGAGAGCATCAGAGACATCCAGGTGTTTGGAGACCTTTCCCCATGCTCTGCTCTGGCTGCGCTGGGACTCCTCTGAGGGCCTCTTTAGGTTAATACCTGCCAAACATTTACCTGCTTCAGTGTTCCTGACTCTCAAAAAGACACAGACTCACAAAAAAGAGAGGGATACAGGGAGTGTATATGAGGGACTGAAAGGGAGGGAATGAGAGGAGGCTTGCACTTGTATATGTGTGTGCATGTGTACATGTTTGTGTGTTTGTGAGAGGCTTGTGTGTATGTACGTGCTCTGAATGGATCTATGTGTGTGTGTGTGTGTGTGTTTATCAGCTCAGTGCAGATGGGTGGCAGAGTGGCTCTTGCAGCCAAATGATTCAGTATGCTAATGAGTTGTTATCTGTGGTGCTGCAGGAACAATATACTGTCTTTCTCACAGTGGGAATCCAGCCTGCTGGGAGCAGATTACACTGCACACACCGCCAAGGTAGTTATTTATATTTTCACACAGAGTGGTAGAAAATACATAAATGCACACACACAGACACACATATCCACAGATAGGCCTATAAACAAACAAGCAAAACAACATTTTAACACACACACACACACACCACCATCATCATCACCAACAGCAGTATAAATAAGGTGGAAATCTGAGGTAAATTTATGTCCCTCACCAGTAGATGGAGATGTCATTCTGTGCTTTTTCTCTTTTTTCAGGTTTTAATGTACTGTTTTTGTATTCTACATAAAATATCATATGTGCCCTAAAGTCAAAATTAACTCTCAGTTCATCCAGAAATGTCACTGAGAGACATATTTAGACTAAAGTACGCAGCTGAAAAACATTTACAGGTTTCTCATAATACATTAAAAATTATGAAATCACTGCAAAAACCGATCACCTTTAATCACAAGGCCTATATATTTATTTACAAAAAAAGGGGACATGCATTCTTATACATTGTATTTAATTACATTACACGTATGTTTTCAATTATTCCTTCGGTCTTAATAATGTTAATTTGGGAACAATTAATATGTCATTCTCTAATGGTTATTACGTTACAGTATTTCACTTTATAGTAATTGATTCTCGTCTAATGTTCCACCGGCAGCAGGGAGTGCACTCTCATGCACAATGTTTTGCATATTAAAATATACGGTACAGGTTCTGTTGAGCAAATCAAAGTAAAAGAAGGTTTTCTGTAGCATTTTGATGATTTAAAATTAAATTCTTATTTGTTGCTTTTTTGTAATTCTATATTAATTTCAAGTCACTGCGTGAGGTTGAAAGCTGCTACAATGCTGCAGCGATATAATGACGCACAATTGATTTTAGAGGTTTTGAAATTCACAACATCAGACATCATGATAAAATGTTAGAATAAAAGTGAATAGAATAGAATAAAAGTGATGCTTTCATCCCGCTAACAAATCAGCCCTAAACATACAATAAAATCCTGCTCATGTTTGTAGAAAACATGACAATGAAGCTTAAATCATTCTGATTGATTCATCGGACGTGTCGTTTTCAGCATCCTCATCAATACTAGCCCTTAATTTGCAAGATGATAATATATTGATTATTTTATGTAATGAAATATTTCCTCTACAGCTAATGGTGAGAAATGTTTACTGAGAAATTGATCCTGAACCCTAAAAATCCTGTAACAACAATAACAACATACAATGAAAAGAGCTTTTAAAATAAAGCAATGTCCAAAATAAAGTCTTCCCATTGTTAATACAATTAAGAAATATACTAAAACATAAAAATGTTTTAGTATAACATTTTGTTGAAATAAAATATTAAAAGCAGTTTATTCTTTAGATTTGTTTTTCTGTACATGAGTTATTATTCCTAACCTGGTCAGAAGTCTTTTTGAGATATAGCATTTGTAAAAAATAAATTACATGTATGTACAACAGATCATAATTTATGGTTCGTTCATCTTTCTCTGCGGCAGAGGGTTATCCTGCCTGTTCGGTGCTGAGGCAACTGATTTGTTGTTCTTATATGTATTATCATCAAAGAATTATTCTTTACTTGCCTCAGCCTCTGGATGATGATTTTTTAAAGCCCATGTCGACCTGCTGTGATTCCTGTGGGTCTCAGTCACTGTCACTTCTGCCAAATTGTTTTAATTTAAATAACTTGCAAGTGGGGAAAATAAAGAAGATTTTACTTCTGTTCTTGGACAGTGTTTCATACAGTGTTGCTTCACAGACCATGAACCAATCAGGAATTTCAACAGAAACATATTAGAATTATCTTTCCTGCTGTGTTAATGTCACTACATTTTTAAGAAAATGTAGTGTTTTGAATTTTAAGCAATTGTATCCAATTTGCTCAAAATCCTGATGATAGAGGCCCTCTGTTTGCAACATTTTTATTACCAATATCCAGATGATGCCTGCACACAACATAATCTCCAACGTTTCCTTTCAAAACTTAAGCTCCTTACACCCTCTAGTGGGAAACAAGTGCAATTATACATAATTAACTTCAATTATTTCTGAATTTGCTTATCTGTTCTCACTGCATTGACTGGAGGTTTATAATTTAGCTTCTACTTGTGTTTCTGAGCAAATAACTCAAGGGTCATTCATTTCAAGCAGAGCCATTTTAATGCATATAGTGAAAAAGAACTGAAGTGTTGCATATAGCAGTATAATCAAGTCTCATCCATCTCCAAACACAGCAAGGCAAGTAAAGCATTTGATTTAAGTAGTGCATCAGCAGCAGCAGCAAGCAGGTACTGAAGCAGCAGTGTGCAGCTGAATCACATCACAATCTGACAGAGCAGTGCAACAGGTTGAAGGTCATGCAGAGTCTACAAGAGGTTAAGATCAAAGCTGGTTCAAGGACAAAGGTTGCAGTCACAGGTTTTCTGCAGCAGGTTTGGTCTTTGGGTCTGGGTAAAGCAAGAAGCCAGAAAAAGTGCTGTCATCCTCGCTGCTGGAGTAAATTCCATTCCAATCTCTGAGTGTCTCAAGCCACACCTGGTCGCCTTCAGTCAGCTGCAGCAGCGCGAGGTTGGACGCTTGATCGATGTCTTGGCCATAGAGAGAGTCTCGTGTCCGCAGCTTCCGTATCCCGTTGACCACCAGGGCAGCACGCACAGGGCGGTTTCTCACAGTAATGTGGTAAGTGAATAAGTAGACCCCTGGGTGGGTGACATTGAACTTGCTGAGTCCTGGGTCCCAGTGCCCCTCCCCATTGTAAAACACCTTATCAAACTTCACAGGTACACCAGGGGGAGGGAAGGACCTGCTGGGGAACAAACCCACACTGAAGGCAGAACGAACCTGCTCAGCGCTCTCACCTGGTGGACCTGGTTGCCCTTTAGGGCCCCGTAGTCCACGCACACCTTTGGCCCCCCTCTCTCCTCTCAGTCCTGCCATACCCCTCCCACCTGGAGGTCCTGGGGGGCCTCTCGCCCCAGTATCCCCCTTCCCTCCTGGAGGCCCTGGATCCCCTCTCTCTCCCTTTAAACCATCACTTCCGTTCACCCCCGGAGGGCCCATCTGACCTCTCAGACCAGGGGGCCCACGCTCACCAAAATCCCCTTTCTCTCCTTTCTCACCTGGTAGACATTCACCTGTAAGTCCTTGTTCACCTTTTTGACCCTTTGTCCCAGCTATCCCTGGGGGACCCATAGGCCCCTCTCGCCCAGTGCTACCCTTAGTCCCATTCAGTCCAGGCTCTCCTCTTTCTCCTGGGTCCCCTTTCATACCACTAAAGCCACGTTCACCTTTCTCTCCTTTGGGACCTGGGTCACCTATAGTATGTGGAGAGGTTATATTTACAACAACAAGACATTAGAATTGGATGCTTAGAACACATTCATTCTCAAATAGTGATATCTTTGCAATTTACACATTTGAATCTATTGGCAATGTATGTGTACAATTCCTCTAATATTCTCAAGGAAAACTACATACCTTTTTCTCCTGGTTTTCCTGGCATCCCTGGGATCCCAGGAAGACCCACAGATCCTTGATCACCTTTCTCACCTGTGGTAGTTTTGATAAATAAAGCGTAGAAAATGACATCCACAAAGTACTTGTACAAAAGAGCGTTTTCCAAAAAAGGAGCAAGAGATAGAGAGAGAGAAACAGAGAGACATTCAAGAACTCTCTTGCTCTTAAGCCCAGTTGTACCTATGTCGCCATTGAGTCCGTTGGCTCCAGGTAGTCCTGCTGGTCCTGGAGGGCCTCTAGGCCCTGTTTCTCCCTTCTCCCCTGGCAACCCTGGAAAACAGAGAAGAGTAAGAAAAGGGGCACATTTTGTCATTTGAGGTGATTTTCATGAAAATAAAAATGTCTTACCTGGAGGGCCTCTCTCCCCCTGCGGTCCTGCTGGCCCTCTCTCTCCCATGGGCCCCGCGGGACCTTTTTCTGGTGGGCAACACTCACAGAAGTTGAAGAAACATTCATTGTAGTCAAGGGTATAGTTTCCATGTGTGTTCCCAGGCGGCGCTAAGGCATCTGTGTGGAACTCAGTGGGGTAAGTGTCACTGGAGTATGTGGTGCTGTCCGTCGGGGACAGTGAGTACACATCCATCATAACCTCAGTTGTCTCATCTGTGTGCAGGCTGCTGGAAGGAGGCGCAGTGGTGGTGGTGGTTCGTCTAAATCCTCCACCACCGCCTCCTCCACTGCTCCCAGCTCGAGGGGGCTTCTTGGTGCTCTGAGGTTTGGGCCAGCGTGTGGTTCTGGCGCTGGAGGTCAGTACAGCCATCATGGCCACGAGAAGAGTGGTGAAGAAGATAAGGCGAATGGATGGCATACTGAGGGCTTGGCACAACGATCTGTTAACACAAAGGGACTGGAAGTTAGAAAACTACAGAAAAAGAATTGCTGAAAACCTTCAAGAAAGTCTATTTGGTCAAAACACAGAAAATCTATAATAGATGTTAAAGCAACAGATGCTTCTTACCTGCTGATGCTGATGGTTTTGGATTTTCATTCCATCCCCTCCAACTAATGATCGATCCTGTTTACCTGCTTCCTTATATTGTCCTCAGTAGCCCAACTTATGCACCATCAAGCCAATCAGACAACGAATAGAAAACACAGGGGGTTATTAGGAGGTAGGTGGGCTGGCTAGAGCAGATTACATGACTCCTGAGGGATACGAAATGAAGCAGGTTGTGTACAAGGCAAGACTTTATTCTTTGTGATATGGGATATGATTCAAGGGCCCAAGAGTCTGTACACTGCTAAGGTGGTGTTCGCACACATGCTTGCTTTGTACACAAATAAGAGACAATATAAAGTTACAAACATAGACACACAGTCACAGAACATGTGGACATACACACACTGTTCATCACACAAACTCACACTTTGTTGGTAAGGAATAACATCACATATGAGAAATACCAAGGGCAACACCTTGTAGTGATCACACCAGTTTGGCAGTACCTCAAAGTAGAAAATGTATCACCATACACCCAGTGGGAGAGGGATTAATGTCCCAAAACAGGCAGCGTGGCAACACTGATCCAACCATTCACCCCCTTGATCTAACAGTCCCAAAAAGCCCAGTAAACCCAGTAAACCTCATGAAAACCTGGCCCCAATGAACCAAGCTTTACATGTCTCAGAAAGAGTACTGAGTGCAGTTTCAACCTATAACATCAACTCTGAATGATTCATGGTTGGTTAATCCACCAAAATTCCACCAAAAATATAAAATATAAGGTGTCATATGAAATACAAGAAAATTAGGATGAGCAAAAAGTCACCACTGTCTTTATTTCATCTATGATTGTCTATGATCTAAGAGATGTCTCCTGGATACATCCTGACAAACTGCCTTAAACAGAGAAGTTTAGAGATATGAGAACAAACTAAAATTAATTTAATCGCACAAAATGTAATTCAAGCCAGTCATTACATATTTCACAATTGAAATAATTCACTGAAGATTCCCCACCAGCTGCTTACATCAGCTCAAATCAAAACAAACTTTATTTATGCATTTACTTGCACTTTCAGTACAATGAAAATATATTTTAAAAAGCATATTATTATGTTGTCAACAAGAGCATGATGCTTTTGCTGTTCCTATTACAATCAGATCATTTCATGGAAATCTAATAAAAATAGCACAGAATAATACTGCAGGTACTTAGGAAATTGATCTAAAAAATGTGTATTGAATACTGTCCTCCAAAGATAAAAATCCAAAATGGATTTTAATAAAAAAAAAAAAGATCTGCTTCTTTCAGAAGAATGAAAACGTTTCACTGTAGATGTCAATCACACTGACCTCTTACAATCCATATTAGAATTAATTATAATAGGAGACCACATCACAGTCTCTTGTAACCACTCTGACAAGAGGAAGGCTGGTGTTTTGTAGCAGGCACCGCACCGTAGTACTGCAGTGATTTGTGCAGTACTACTCTATGAAAAATGTATAATTGCTCACTTTTTTATTTTTTTGTTTTTTGGTATTCTTTTGGATTTTTTTCATAAAAACGTCTTGTTGTGATGTTATAAAAATGTAAATGATTCTCTACTCTTATTAAAGAAATTTGGATCCAGCCCAAGATACAGTTTTACCGCAGATGTGTTACTCCAGAGAACCAGCAGGGGACAGTGTGCGGTGTCAGTGCAGTTACTTCTCTAACCAACATCTGAACAAAGACGTGGTCTCACATCCCCAGTTGTGAGTTATTATTGTCACTTTGTATTCAAAGTTTGTTGTGCATGTATTGTGTTTATCTCCAAGTTTATATTCTATTTTGTTACTTTATAGATTCTATTTTACCCCCACTCCAATGCATGAGAGTTTATAGACAGATAAATAGTTAATATGATAGATAGATAGATTTTTTTTGACTGACTGATTGATTGATAGAAAGATTTGAGTTATTTGAGTGAGGTCACCGGAGTAAAAAATGATTTAATACGTGTATGATGTGTAATATTATACTGGATGACATCATCATTTGATTCCGCAGCCTCCGCAATTGGCTCCAGTGTTTGGTCTGTGCGTCGTATGGGTTTGCAGCTGCGCACTCATGTCAGCGCCGGCAGCGGCTAAAGAAGCAGTAGCGTCAAGTTGGCAAGGATGAAAACAAGTCATTTCCGTTTATGACTTTCAAAATAAAACCCATTGTGCACACTTGTGGAGTGCTTGCATTTATTAAGACGATCAGGATTGACTTCCCTTTTTTATTCCGACTCTACATAGGTAGTTTGACACAGCACAAGTATGGAGGTGTGTGTGTAAAATATGTTATGTTGATGCGGAGACCGAGTAGTCACATATCCGAGCGAAGAAACGGGGTCAGTGGCGGAAAAGGAGGACACCTCCGAGTCACATCGTCTTCTATCGTCCCCCGGTGACTCCCATGACTCTCTCCGGGGTGGGTTTAACCCAAAAAATCCGTCATCCTACAATGGGCTGTGGGAGATCGGCTCAACTCGGAGAATCCTCTCGCAGCTGTTCAAAGAGACGAGGTTAGGATCGAGTCATCGGACCGAGTCAATGAGGGTTTCTCGTCCGCTATTGTTCTGCGCTTCTCGGCCCCGGTGTCTGGCAGCCAGCCGCGCTCAGTGCGTAAATGCGCTCGGAAAAGGGAAGGCAGGCCTCCGATGAACACTTTAAATGTTGAAATTGAGTCTTTGACTAACATCGTGGTAGTGTATCGATTTCTACATAGTTCCGCTGAGCGGATGGAGTGAATTGTGAAAAAAGGGGGAGAGACAGACCACAGTTTGGTTGCGTGTGATGATAGGAGACACAATGACGCTCTTGTCTCTTCTGGGTCGGATCATGCGCTATTTTCTCCTCAGGCCGGAGACGTTGTTTCTGCTCTGCATCAGTCTGGCGCTGTGGAGTTATTTCTTCCACACTGACGAGGTGAAAACCATCGTCAAGTCAAGTCGGGATGCCGTGAAGATGGTGAAGGGGAAAGTGGCAGAGATGATGCAGAATGACCGGTTGGGAGGCCTCAGTATCCTGGACGCTGAGTTCTCCAAAACCTGGGAGTTCAAGAATAACAACGTAGCCGTGTACTCCATACAAGGCAGGAGAGATCACATGGAGGATCGCTTCGAGGTGCTCACTGACATCACCAACAAGACTCATCCGTCCATTTTCGGGATTTTTGACGGTCACGGTGGAGAGGTAGGCAGGGAGGGGAGGGATGCATGGGCCCATTGTATCATACTGCATTTGTTCATCAGACCCAGTGAACTAATGCTGCTGCTGCTGCTGCAAGTTTTCAGCATCACTTAGACTCACAGCAGGTCCAGACAGAAAGACTGCTTCATTTCTATTACTGCTATTTTTTAAGAACCCATTTCAAAAACATTGATTAATCTTAAGGATGTACTGCGTCATTACAAAGTGATACATCATGTAAGGTATCCCTGTAGAATATCAAATTATATGATATGACAAAAAATGTGATCACTTTATAGATTCTGTAGGAACTGAATTGGCACACAGCATTGGCATACAACACTTGCGCCACTCACTTCCCCCATTTTCAGCCACAGCACAGCAGCTTCCCCTCCCCACTACAGCATTGTAGTCTTTTGTGTGAACACCTCCTCCATCCCATCACCAGTCAGGGAGTTGATTTGGTATCCATCACAAAGAGCTTGTGTGTGTGTGTGTGCACGCGCACTGAGTGATGTGAGTATGTTTTGTCTTTCTCTCCTCCACTCGCTGTGTTGTCAGGGGTCAGTGGTTTCTCATGGCTGCCTTCAGACCACGTGTTCTGGATGCCATCTGTCACAGCATCACTGGGTGTCCCCCAGAGGTTCCTGTATGGGACACAACTCACAGAGCAAAAAAAATACCACGCTTCATATTTAGAGCCCAGTATTTTATTTGGTAAAAAGCACACTGACAGATCTGGTGAAGTGTAATTTACTGCAGTGTTCAAACATCCAAAATACACCATCTTAAGATTTATCTGTAGCCTAAGAAGCTACACCTCTGTGTGCTGCTTGTCGCCATAAACATCCATAAATATGAAAGTGAAATCAGTTTGAGTGTCACAGTCGGGAGTCAGGCCAACCGCCTCTCCAATCAAACGCTGTCCTGCTGATCTAACAAATCACGCCACAACATTCATCACTCTGTCAGACATGATATGTATGCAGATTTCTTGGCATTCTTAGTGTTAGACATTTATTTATTTTAATAAATTCTCACAAGAGTTGCCATTTGGTTTTTGTTCAATGGCAGAGAGATGGAGAGACCAACAGAAAGTGGAGTGCTCTGTTTATTCTGGTCCCTTATACAAATGTTTACCTTTCCTGTCTTCCTCTCTACCTCTCTGTTCTCTTCTGCTGCTGTTTGTCCCATCTTCTGTCTGCACACTTGTATCTTTAGAGTTTTATCTAGATTCAAGTGCGTTTTCTTATTTGTCACATTCTTTTATCTTTTGTGTGCTTTTTGTTATCTCATTGTTATCTTACAATAGTAGGGCTTTTGGAACAGGTCACTATGACACTGACTTCAGCAGTTAAAGGGTCATTTGCCTCAATAAACAGACACTGATATATATAAACACATTCATGATTCCAGTCCTAAAACTAAGCACTGGAAGTAAACATAGTAAACCAGTTAGAGATGAGTCTAATGTTCAGGGTCATTTGAGAAAGATGTGTTTACCTTCTGGAATTCTTAATGCTAACGATGTTCTTGGGAAAATTACTGCATATGTGAAGATCCTAGATCCTAACATTTATTTGCTAGAGCAATTTTTATGCTGTTTGGCACAACTGTAAGCACGCACACACACACACACACACACATACACATACACACACACATTGACTATATTAAATGAAGCGATGTTGCCAAGCCAAATATGGGCAGATAAAACAGGCTGTCTCTGGCGGTTCAGTGTGTTCTGGCTCTGAAAATATGCAGAAAAAGTTCTCAAACGTGTCTCTGTTTGTTTGTGTGTCTTTTTTTTTATTGAGGCAGTGAGTTATGGCGTAGAATTATAAAAGTCAGCACAAGCTGCTGCTCAAGCTGCTTTTTTTTTTTCTTTTTTTTTTTACTCGATTTACTGACACTATTTGCAGTTGAAGCAGAAACTTTCAGTAGTTTACAACTTAAACAGCTTTTCTGTGTAAATGTGATTTATAGTTACATCCTGACTCCAGGGGCAAATTGGATTTGATAAAGCAGCACATTCAATAAAAGATCCAGAATACTGATTAATCGAACTTTAATAAAATTGGCCCAGTACATCACACTCACTCATTAAATCATCAGGCTGAATATTTAGGTTTATTCATGAGGACTTTACCTCCACAGGTCCTGGTATTTTCAGCTGTTTACTGCAAATGGAAATTTATACTTGAGGCTCTTTTCCTGATCACAGCTCACTCTGTTCCTCTCTCTCTCTAATTAAATAAATGAGCAAGTACACTGCTCCCGCAAGAGAGAGTGAGAGATGGGGGTGGTGGTGATGGTGGGGTAGCAGCAGGGAAAAGATGTTTATTTTAGTGATTATCAAGGGTGTCTTAATCTCATAATATTTAATATCTAGGCTTCCTCACAGTATTTTACTTCCAGCTCTATTACCTTGTGATGAATAATTTGAGCAGAATTATAGCGGCCCTCAGTTCAAATCCTATTTTTTGTCGGTCGATAAACATGATCGATGGAAACACAAGCAGTTTTATTTGCACATAAATAAAACGTTGAGAGATGTCGGTTGTTAATCTTCGTTCAGGTATCAATAGAAACCTAAATGTATGATCATAACCATGAGTAATGAAGTGCTGAAAGAAAGTAGAAAATTAGAATATAAAACTTGAAAATTAAATTTTTATAAACACAGACAGGCACTTGTGCTGTAGAGCTATTAAATCACTCTACCACTGCGAGACGATGAAGAATGTAGATTGAATGGCTCCACGTGTCCTAATATCCATAGGAACTGTGAATATGAATTATGTTCTCTCGATCTACCAGGACATTAAGATGGTATAAAATTTTTCCAATTTTACATTTCATTTGACAGCATTAGCATAATGGAAATCTTGGCGGAGAAAATGAGAGAATAAGCAGATAAGTATAGGCAGGAGGAGAAGGAGGAGGAGGAGGAGGAGAGGAGAGGAGAGGAGAGGAGAGGAGAGGAGAGGAGAGGAGAGGAGAGGAGAGGAGAGGAGAGGAGAGGAGAGGAGAGGAGAGCTGGACGATGAGGAGGTTGTTCAATAATTCAACATGGAGCACCTGCTTTATATAATGAAAAAAGCTCTCCTCTAAATTAAGGTTATATTCTTACCTGGACATCAAAGGGGGATAGACCCAATAAGTTAGAAACTGACAATATTATGGTGACCTGTCAAACTGAGGATAATTACTCTGAAAATTGTCGTGTTTATGGTCACATGGTGAATCTATGTCCACTGTTCTATTTCCTTTTATATAAATGCTCCAGTAGTCAAAAGCGAGAAACGTTACTTGCTGTGATCAAAAACAAATCTAAATAAAATGATCTGAAATACATTGCACTTCCTTTTTAGCTAAAGTGAACTGACTGATATCAACTTGCACAACCACAGTCTGGTATAATAATTTCACCACACACACACACACACGCACACAGGGAGTAAAGCCTCTTGCAGTTATATCTATGTACATTATGTTTTGCAGACAGAGTCGCATAGAGCTTCATATTTCTGCCACTGATGTGCTCTGATTGTGCTTGTTCTCTGTTCACCCTCTATCTTCTCTCACCTCCTGACCTCCTCCCTTTCTCCCAGGCTGCAGCTGACTATGTGAAAGCTCACCTGCCAGAGTCCCTGAAGCAGCAGCTTCAGGCCTTTGAGAGAGAGAAGAGAGAGAGTTCCCTCTCTTACAGCAGCATCCTCGAGCAGCGCATCCTGGCTGTTGATCGTGAGATGCTGGATAAACTTTCTGCCAACCACGATGAAGCAGGTTGGGGGGGTGATGTATTTTTTTTTAACACTTAACATTTGAATGAAAGATTGTGTGTCCCCCTCCTCGTCTCCTATACCTTGCTGAAAACATAGGTGTTCAAACAATGACTCGTTTGTTCTACATTCACTCTGCCTGCCTCCTGAAGGACGTGGGGCATCACAGCACCTCAGCTATCAAGTAAAATCTCACAGTTTCCTGTACAATTCCAGCTGTCGATTCCCATCTGACAAGTATCTCTTCAGTGGGTTCCTTTTGTAAAATCCATTTGAAAGGCTGCTGTTGTAACATTATGCTGCTGCACGGGGATGTTTGTATAGTTGATACTCTTGTGTATCAACTACACAAACTTGTCTAATCAGTTGGTGGAATTTGATCCATGTGTCGCAACAAACAGATTTTTTCAGCCTATTGGTTTTCATTGTTGATTTGTCTGGTGGGTAGCTACTGTGTCAATTTACCATATTAAATACACAATAGAAGAGAAAATAGAAGAAAGTTCACAACAGATGACAAACTCTGATATACTCACTGTAAGAAGTAAGAACATATACTGTGTGTGTATATATATATATATATATATATATATATATATATATATATATATATATATATATATTATAATTAATATAGTTTCAAGTCTGCCAGTGTCCCTAGCTGTTTTGTTTCATTGTTGTCTTTCTCATTCTATCTTAATTCACAGGAACCACGTGTCTTGTAGCGCTGCTGTCAGACAGAGAACTTACTGTGGCGAACGTCGGAGACTCTCGTGGTGTGTTGTGTGACAAAGATGGGAATGCTATTGCTTTGTCACATGATCACAAACCATATCAGCTCAAAGAACGCAAGAGGATCAAGAGGGCAGGTACATAAGAGAGTAACAACACTGTAGTGGACATTGTAAATAGGAAGTACCTGCACTACACAGCCCTGTTGGATTTGAGGTGGTTGGCTGCCATCTGTTGGTCTGTTTAGGAACAGCATTGTGTTAAACATAGTACAGTGTCTGAAATAGATGTCTAAGCATTGTGATTAAAGGCTTTTCTCAAGTTAGCATCTATCACATTATCTCAAGTCAATTGAGAGCAGTTTGAACAGGGTTTTAAAGCATCAGCTCCTGCAGGCAGAGCTTTTTTTTTCCTTTTCCTCTCACACATTTATAGATACATTTACGGTTTGGATGTGTGTGCAGTATAATCACCAGTAGCCATCAAGCACTTTTCTGTCCTTATCAGATCATCATATTTTAGCTGTAATTCATTGACAAAGTTTCCATTTTCATCTTCACTTTTAGGTGGTTTCATCAGTTTTAATGGCTCCTGGAGAGTGCAGGGAATCCTGGCAATGTCTCGCTCTCTAGGGGACTACCCACTGAAAAACCTCAACGTAGTCATCCCCGACCCTGATATCATGACCTTTGACCTGGACAAACTACAGCCAGAGTTCATGATCTTAGCTTCTGATGGCCTGTGGGACGCCTTCAGTAACGAAGAAGCTGTGCGGTTCGTCCGCGAGCGCCTCGATGAGCCTCACTTTGGTGCCAAGAGCATTGTCCTCCAGTCCTTCTACCGCGGCTGCCCTGACAACATCACTGTGATGGTGGTGAAGTTCAAAAGTGGTGCTGGGGGCGGCAGCAAGGCAGGGTAGTAGGTCAGAGTTTAGAGCTCACATTGCGATCAGTATTTTCTATGATTTTTTTCCCCATCTTCTGGATGGAGCAGCAAATACAAAATTAAAGGCCTGAGGACTGAGAGAATATGAAGTATAGATGATGACTGTATGTTTGACGAGTGTACACACACATGCAGACAAACGCATACATGCTAACACATATAAAAATTAGGTTTTATTTTGTTTGTAGATAAACGCAATATACACCCAATAATCATCTGCTAATTTAATGATGAATAAATTGCAAAAGCTCTCCAGCACGTGGAGACGCATAAATGCAGGGCAAACAGACACCAAACAGGGGATTTCTCTTAACCAGCACACTTTAGACTGTGACTGATTTACTACTGTTTACTGTACATGCACATGAATGGTACAGCTCCACTGGAGGCTTCAACTAGTGCCTACTCAAGAGTTACTGTGCAACTACAGGAAGCTACTGAAAATGTATTTGCAAAGACCACCCACCCTGCTTGTTGTATTTTGATGATGCTCTCACATATTTTAAATAATATATCACATTGTCGACCTGGAAAAATTAGTCCAAATCAAAAAGATACAAGTGGATCCATACCTTTATTTAACTTAAAGGGAGGCTACACCCCAAATTTAACATTAGACTATCAGTCACTCATCCCCTGTAGACTTAAGAGGTGGCTGTCAATCATTTGTAGTTTGATCCTTTAGCTCCATTCAGCTTTAGTTCATGCTGCTTACAATGGATGCTAAAAGTTGGTGATCGCTGCAGTGGAGTTAAGCAACAGGAGCTCTGATTGGCCAGCTGTTATGTTAATGCATGATCTGACCACTCACGGCTACTAATACTACTCTGTGTGATGGATTTAGTTTTAATTTTGAGGTGACTGTTTACGTTCTTTTGTCACCGTCATCCACCCCAATGCAGCCACTCTTTAATTTGAAGGCTGAAAGTGCAAATATTACACCACCCGTGAAGTCTACAGGAGATGAATGGTGCTTAAAACTAACACTTTGGGTGGAATACCAATTACACATAAAACACACACATGCATACACACAGTTCTGAAAAAAAAGATGCACTTTTCAGATGTTTATTTTTTTGGAATGGTGAAATCTTATTACATATCAGCCAATGTAAACACTGTATATCCTCAGTAATACGAGAGGGTTTTAATGTATGTAGAACCTGTTTTAGTTCCTGACCTTCACCTCTTGATAACGCAGTTTTATGGAGCTAATGTAAAAACTGTTGCATTGAAATTAAATTTTACATCAACTTGTATCAGGGCATGTGCTTTGGCGTATCCATGTTCATGAACGAAGTACGTAGCGTATGTATCCATGCACACTGGCGGCTGCCTTTGAATGGGGGGGAGGGGAGGGGACAATGTGTGAAACACGAGGCGCAACAAACGTACACTCCTTTGCTGCCGCGAAAAAAACAACTAAAAGATGATACATCATGAACTGCACGGCAGCAGCTGGAATGCCTGTAGCTAGAAATAAGATATGCTCCTGAAGCAATACGACTGGTGTCATCAACAGCTACAAGCTGTCAAGGGAATTTACAGTAAACCATACTTGATTTACTACTGTTGTTAAGTTCAGCTACATTTTACCACTGTGTATCATGACCTTTGTATCAGTTGAAAAGAAGCCTTTTTTTAATTTAACATTTTACCTAATGCCTTATTTATTGTTGAGTTTTGGGATGCGTCTGGCAGATTGCCAATTCAGTATTCTGTATATTCATTACTTTTTTGTCCTTCTGTACATGATGTTTGCAGAAGTTTACAATAAAACAGTTACCCATCATTTTGATTTGAGATGCTGTCCATGATTCACACATGTTGAGTTGATGCTTGATGTAAAAAGAAAAATTAAAGTGTAAAGACTTTCTGTATGTAAATGATCAGCATTAAACAAACTCTTTCATCTGAAATATATTTTGATTGTTAGTCTTCATTATTGGAAAGTCCTTGTGTTTCATTCTAGGCTTTGGCAGCATGCTCACCATATCAGCACAACACTAACCCTTTAATTCTTTATTATCAAGGGTCGCTTTGTATGTTTGTGTGTGTATCTGTCTGTCTGTCAGATCAGAGAATTTTTCCACATAAGTCTAAAGTGCCATGCCCAAGGGCACGGCAAGAATAGATGCAGAGTAATGGGGAAAAGCATGACTAATGTTTTTCTCTTCTTTTGCTCTTTATCACCTATCCGGGAATTTGTCCACGGGTCTCACTAACCTGTCTGTTGTAAATCACAACTGTCAGAAAATGAGGTGATGAGATCAAATTGAGGTTAGGGGGAAAACACGTAGACGTCTTATGCGTGTTTCTGATATGGCTCTGCTGGACCACAAATAGCCCTTTACACAAATAGCCCCCCTGCCCCTCCTCCTTCCCTGTCGAGGAGTTGAATTGCCTTGCAGAGGCAACTAAGTCTAAAGACATGCATTGCAGAGGCAACTCAACCCCGCTCCAGCCCTCTGTGGAAGGGGGTGTAGACAGCTCGGAGGCTCTAGCTGATGCCAAGTTTACTGACGCTCTGTACCAGGTGGAGATGCTCATAATAGCTCGGACATAAACTGATCTCAAACCCGTGTCGCGGCATTCTGGTGTCTAATAACCATACAGATAAGTGCGTCACGCTACAGCTTTACGGGAACCTTATTTTTTAGAAGCATTTGGCACATTATAAGTGAGAGAAGGGCGCACAGGCAGTAGTGGCAGGAGGTTGTTATTGAGCCAATCGAGAAACAAACAAGAATATAACTATTCTGCTGATCTGATTCCTTCTGGATTATTTTCTATTTCATTTACAATATGGGACAACAAGGCTCCAAATCCACCATTGAAGCCAGGGTGATTTTTCAACGCATTGGCGCAGTGGACGTGTTCCAGAGAACCGAGCCATGTTCAACTCCAACCTCGGTTGTCCACATTCAGAGGAAGGTGATCAGTCCGTCCGTCTGTGTGCACTCTTCCCCCCGGGCGCTGGAGAAGTCAACATCCCATTCCTGGCCCCAAAATGACACCGGGGGGCTGGTGTATGTGATGGACAACCCAACCGGAGGCGTGTGGGTGAAGCCAGAAGAAAGGTGGACCAGGTCTTGATGAAAAGAGAAAATCTTGAAGTGAAACAGAAAGAGATCCATCGAGGGAATTGAAGTCAAGAACCTCACGAGTGGATGCGCTTTGAGTGTCCTTCATCCTTGGCGTTTTTTCCGAGCAACAGGATGCCACGGGTTTTGAAGTCCTGAGCTGAGCTGAGCCTGTACGATTTAAGTTGGATTTAAATCGTGTCAGTGGCGAGAAAAAGTCGCCTGGACTGGTCACTGAAATTTATTGATTTAGTCTAGTAAGGCATTGACTGGGGGAAGATGAGATTAGGTGGAGAGTGTGAGATGATGTGCTATCTTCGGGCGCATAGAATCATTGTCTTGTTCACCATGTGGTTGTGTCTACTATCTCATGTTTTCTGTTTATGTTTCTTTTGGAAAAAATGTGAAGTAGATCAAGTAAAAAAACACATGAGCTCGTGACATGTGAGCAGTGGGAGTCATGTGCCTTTGGATGTAATAATTAACACGAGGTTCATTTGCCATTTAAATGAACCACTGTGGTTTGCAAACACAGTGCACTTTGGCCGACTGGGTTAAAGTTACGCCTGCAGCCTTCTAATTGCTGACCAACTTATGTTAATTTATCATGCTTTTTATTTCAATTTATTCTCATTTTGATAGATTATTTTGATTTATTTATGTATGTGATACAGTGGTGGTTTGAATGTGACGGACTGGAAGATGAAAGAAGACTGGAAGGTGAATGAAGACTGTTGCCGTAGCAACTAACAATTTGTTTTTTGTTTTTGAGAAGTTTTAAGGAAGTTATAGAGAAAAATTTTAAGATTGTACCATCCACCTGGCATTTAATATATCTGTCAAGGGGACATTACAGTGGGTACGTGAGGACTGTTTGTATCTTGAACTGAATATTTACACTTTAAATGTCATCATCTTTATTTATACAGACAAGGCCAACGCTGGTTCGACGAGAAACTGCATTTCTTTCTTTGGCTGACGAAGTCTGGTTATTGTTTTATGTTTTTTATTATTATTGTTCTTACTATGTATCATGTTTACCTGTTTGTCACTGAAGCGACAACTTGTGGAACGAGTGTAATGTATAAGTGAAGATTAAAATGATTGATTTAAGGTAAATGATTACTGCGTCTCATTGTATGGAACTAAGTCTGTATTTAAGGACTTTATATGTTGAATGACTGACTGGCATTTCAACGTGGTTCTGAGTCATTTAGAAACAAGTAGCCATTTGAGTGAAGTCTCATGGCATTTAATGACCATGCATGATTCATCATGCATAGTCATTAAATGCCCGTTTGCATTTATGGGGCATTGAATGTGACAGACTGGAAGATGAATGAAGACTGAAGCCACAGCAACACCATTTCCGAGTTGTTTCTGGCTGTTTTTTGTTTATGAGAAGTGCAATGTGCTCATGAGCACATTTCATGAGGCAAAGGGGCAGTAACAGCGTATAACGTCAGATATACAAAACAGAGATATGCTCAGGTACAAACTTTGTCCTGTGGTGTGGCCGCTTATCGGTGAGCCCTGAGTTACAGACTGCAGCGGGATAATGGCTTATCTATTAAACCCCGGGCAACGCACTATGCAAACACTGCGTCAAAGAAGTAGCCTGCTGTAAAGATGTGACTGTCACACTAACAGCTGGCTGTCTGTGTCTCTGCGTCGCCATGGGCCAGCGAGGATCTAAACAGCCAGAAGCCAGAGTTCTACTTCTGGGCCTGGACAACGCTGGGAAATCAACTCTTCTCTACAAGATGAAACACAACGCCTGTGTCTCCACCGTCCCGACCATAGGCTTCAACGTGGAGATGCTGGAGACGAAAAAGAACAGGAAGAGCATTTATTTAACTGTGTGGGATGTCGGTGGTCAGTGGCAGATGCGCCAACATTGGACGAGTTATCACCAGGACACTGCGGCCGTGCTGTTTGTTGTGGACAGCTCTGATAGGACGCGTCTGGAGGAGGCGAAAAAAGAGCTGGAAAACACGCTGAAAAGCGATCAGCTGACTGGACTCCCACTGATCCTTCTGGCCAACAAACAGGACGTGAACGGTGCCTTAAATGCAACTGAAATCAAGGACAAGTTTAACCTGAGAAAGATCTGTTCTGGTCGGGATTGGTTCGTTCAGCCTTGTTCAGCATCGACTGGATTTGGAGTTGAAGAAGCCTTCAGGCGAGTGGTCCAAATGGTCAAACTTCCATCAGACCCTGTGACGATGAAAGAGAATATCAAGGACACGGTGCACTACCTAAAAACGAACAGTAGACATTAAACTTTATTTAGATTAAATGTGTTATTTAAAAAAAAACTGACAATAATACAAATGAACCTTGAAATGAACTGTTTACATCCAAACTTCTTAATGTATTTTGTTAAGTATATAAATAAGAATATACAGTGGTATGTGCATAGCATCCAAACTACAGAATTTTGCAAGATACAATGAGTAATGATATCAAGCTTTAGTTTCTATGTTAACATTCAGAAAATCCAATATTATGTGTCAGGATGCATCAACATGACACGCGCAATAAATAACCATATAGATTGTTTCATTGGTTTATGAATATCTTCTTTCAATTATTAAACGGGATTAGATTATCTCAGTCAACAGTGGGCATGTGCAGCTGTTGGGTCATCTAACTGATACATGATCGGTACCGATAAGACATGTGATACGTTTTTTTCTTTTCGTTTGAATTTAGTGATATAGACATTGTGAAGAATCTGTTTATCCTTTCAGTTGTGAATAAATAAACGTTGGCGATCTGTTAAATACAATTTTTACTTTCTAACAAGACATTAAGTTTGTAGTTATTAATGTTGGTTACACTTTGTACAATGATCACGTTTGTGCAATGATCCATCCAGTTTGCTGTGTTAAATGTGTTTATTTTAAGGTTGTTCCTGATGATTATGATGATGATGACGACGATGCAGTATAATGGATGCACCAGTCAAAGAGACATAACAAGCCCAAACATTTGTCTTCTTAACTGTTTATTACTGAGATATGAAGTACATAGCCCCAATGATCTATTGAGATTAAAACCATTGATAAAGGGTGCCTTAGTAGAAAATTCAAGTAATCTTGGGCACAAGCGTAAACATACATTTTTTGTAACAGATGGCGCAACGAGAGATAAAATATCGAGGAAAATAACCAGATAGGCGTTTGTTTTTTTCATTATGGTTATATAAAATACAATTTCAATATCGAGTTTACAGTGCGGTATAGTGAAATCCTACTTTATCCAACAATTGTTCTTATGTCGTTTGTCCCATAGAAGACTCAAGGCGTCCAGTGCCTCCATCCCGCACCGTCTCCTCGTATGTGGGCAGACGTTTGCATTCATCGTATGAGGGCAGCTGGGCAGTAGGGGCTAGATCCATCATACTGCTCGATGTGCAGCTCTCCATAAGCGGGTCTTGAGATGTGGTAACAGTTGGGTGTCCGTTTTGTGGCGGTGTGTGTTGCCTGGATTTGGTACACAACACTCTCTGAACAAAGTATCCCAAAGCGAAGAGAAGAAGCAAAATAAGAACCCCAGAAAGTTTCCGGGTGACCATTGCGATGTTGTAGTAAGTCCTGTCCACGAACTGTTTGCAACAGGTGACGGCAGTAGTGTTTCCCTGCACGCAGCAGACCTGGTCATCCCGACAAAGTTCCTGTCCACATTTTCTTATAGAATAAACAACCGTGCGGACAAGAAAGCAAACGATGAACGCCGCCAACGTCAGACATCTGTAGAATAACATCTGTCCAAAAGTGAGAAACGATCCAATGAGCTTCGATGACAAGCTTTGAAAACAGGATGCAGGCGAGACGAATTAGTTGTGGATGATACCCTGACTGATGCGTTGGTTGAAAGGCTGACGTAGAGACATCATCAGCGCACCGCATGCCCAAAGGACTTATAAAGACATTCGACAAAACAAAGGAAAATAGTAATCACACGTCCATATATTCGCACATTAGATAGTGTGCACTCAGTATTTACCAAAGTACAACTGGACATACTGAGATGATTGTGTATATATTGTCTCAGCAACATATGAATATTCTAATAAAGTTGACATTGATTCCTAAGAGTACCTCAGTGTTCCAAGATTTATTAAGCACTCAGCAGGTATTATTGATGCCGTCAAACAAATGGTAAACACAGTCGTACACTCAGTGGCTTATTTATTTGATATGAAAGTAAACGGGCGCCCAGGAAATCGACCAGTCGTGTCGGGGGCACTGTCAAATGACTTCTGATTAAATATGAGTGTAGGAGGGGGACATTAAAACAATAAACCTAAATAAATTAAGGTTGTTGTTTCAGGACCAGGGACAGACCTCACCCCACCACACCCCAGGCAAAGACAACAAGGGGAGCTGTCTGAGGTACTGAAACAACTAAATTCAAGATGGTCCCAGCTGTCCAGCTGAGATCCCTTTCCATTTGAAATATTAATATCACTACATCCAGCACATCCAGAGGTCAAGTCAGGTCATCTCTTAAAAGGCTGTAATGGTTTGGTCTCTGTCCATTCTGCCTGATCAGTATATATCACATTGTATATAAGAGTGCAAAGTGCTGTCCCTGTCAACAAGGACTTTTGATCCAAACTCTCATACAAAGGCAGGACTAGACTGCAACACACCTGGAACAGCAGTAGTATGTGTGTTGTTAGTTTCTAACAGTTTCTTAGCTGGGAAAATCATCCATTTTTAATTATTCAATACATATAACCTAATTAAGTGAGTGACTGAGATTTAAAAAAAAAAAAAAAAAAAAAAAAAGGTTCAAAAAAGACACAGCATTGACAGTGTCATAAGTCATCCTTTACAGAGAATCATGACTAACCATTTTACTGGATATGGCAACCAAAGCAAGGATTCTTTCTTTATTGCATTCTATGCCCTCCTAATGATTAATCAATTATGTGACTACATGATGAGTAGGTTGCGGAGAGTAATGGAGGGAAGTGCTCCCTAATAGCATGTCTGCTTTTGTCCTTGGTTCAAAGCAGCCAATATTATGTTTGATGAGTCTTTACTGTGGATGGCAAAAGGATGCATGTTGTGCATTGTTCGTGTATCCTGCATTTGTGCCAACACACACACACCAATACATCCTTCTTACATCCACTTCTGTTGTTTGGGTCTAATGAGCCTAAGTGCATAAAACCCAATACTAATTAAGTTGTTTGCTAAAGGCCATATTGAGTTCTTGGCAAAGAACTACAGGATGTTGGATTTTGTAAAGATCAGATAACAAATAATGGAGAAAACTGTAATGTTCGTGTGTTGTTGGGTAAAGCAAATGCAGCAAAATGCCAAGGTACTGTGGTAAAATATTTATTGAAAAAAAAAAAAAAAAAAATATTTGAAGTTTGTACAGAATGGACAAGAACGGTCACAAAAGCACATTTTAATGGGTATGAAAAATGGTTAATACTGCTCCTCTGAAGATGGTCAATAGTAAAGTTAACAGGAAATAATGTATTTAAGGTAATGAATAACGAGATTAATCTCTGCACTCACAAGGTTTATCATATGTGTTGAAAATGTTTGTCGTGTTCAAAACACTGAAATAATCCTGAGTGTCAGGTGGCCTTGTTCTTTGCTGAAACCTCCATCATTGAATCAGTCGGCCTTGTTGCATATTTGCTGGATGGAAGAATAATAAGGGGCCCCAGTTGCATAGTTCTCCCTAGAAAACAAATTATATGGGGTCTAATTAAAAATGTGAAAGGGCCTCTTTCACCTGAACAGAGGGTTTAGTATAACCGGACTACATTAATAGACTGATTTATTCAAACATGAATATGGATTGGACAGTTGAATATAGATTGAACTTTCAAAAGAAGATGTGCTGCAAGGACATTTTCAGTAAGTATGGTTGTTGCTTTTGGTGGGTAGAAAAATCATATTGCGTGATCAAAGTAAAGTTAGTTTACATTTCATATACAGAAGATGTATCTTGTATAAAACTAAGCATTTAGTAAAACTAATACATTGTGCTCACCAGTTTTGTTGTCTGTTCCTCGCTTCGTTAATCTGGAAGATGTTTGAGGTTTGTTGTGTAGACTCAGGTCCATTCCTGAATGGACATGGATGTAACTGGCTTGGTGTTTCTCAGGTCTTTTCAGGTGTAAACTTTCCCCAGAAAACATGGCAGACCCGGCATTGATCCCGATGGTGGGGAGTTTTGTGGTTGTAGCCTCCTCACCCCGATAAGAGATATCACAGCTTCTACATGCCTGGTCATTTCCGTCAACTGAACGCCATCTGGATGAGGAGTGAAGTTAAACTTAATGAAATTCACTTCTTGAATATTTATGAGATCATCAATAAATGTATTGTAGCCAAGATAGCATGATTTAAACTTATTTTTACTGTGACACTGCACCACCCATGGTGATTACAACACGACTACATTATCGGTATAATACCTGTTCTCAATCCAGGAACAAGCCCTGTTTTTAGAGCTGACAGATAACGAGACTGGAACAGCCTTCACATGACAGGTTATATAGACCTATGGCAGAGATATCAGAGGGACATAAAAACAAACTTCTCTCTCACATTTCATGTATAATGAACAGAATAATATGACAAATGAAAATCTTACACCACTATCAACTTGCACAATGAACCGTTGATAGAAAAACAGAGAAATGGCAACAAACCTGATTGTTGGACTCCTGGTAAAACCTGAATGCATCTAGCTGAAATCTGAGCTTGTACTCCTCAACTCTTGGTAGGAAATGGGAGCTGGAGTTTGTCAGGTAAGCATCAGCAAGACATCTGTTGTAGCAGCAGAGGGAGACAAATTTTCAAAATGTATTAAAAAAAAAAAAAAATAGATCAATGTATGTTTATTTCATACTTCCAACATGGCACTGCTTCTTGGGGTACTCACCCATAATTCTCAATAAAGTCATATCTTATAGTTGCCTCTGTGTTAGGAGTTGGTGTAGCAACACAGTGGTCTACATAAACTTGCAGGGGCATGTGGTTACCAATGATGGCAGAGACTTCAAAATGAATGGTGTCACCCAGGAAGTATAAATAAGATCCTCTCTGAAACTTCCAGTCATCTATAAAGATGACAAAAACATCCAAACTTGCAGTAAATAACTATAAAATTGAGAACAATAGGTACCCTCATTTTGAGGCATTACTCACACAAATGTTGCACACAATTGTTCTGAAGAGGAAAAAAAGGATGCCTCATTTTATTATACCAGTCATGATTTGCAGATTGAAATCTATTTGGTTGTCAGCTGAGGTCCTGGAGACATAAGAAACCCAGGTAGGATGCAAAGAAATGCTATCCACAGCATACTTCCTGAAAATGGATAGCCAGAGCAATATTTCAAAATGAATTCTTGGCACTGTTTAATTGTCAAAGAGGGCTAAATTGATCCATCCTACAATACATATCTAAACTACAGGTTCATAGAGTGCACAACTTACTTTTCATAATGGCATTCAACTGGAATTGTTGCTCCATCCAATCTAAGCAAACCATTAGATGAACTTTCAGGTGAGTAGACCAGAACATTAGAATAAATAATCTTCTCTTGTGTTGACTGGAAAAGAACATTAGTTTTGACAACATGTTCTATACAGAACAGTTAAGTAATCAAACACTAGTTGAAGTGGACATTTAAACAGCATGGGAGAAACATCATCATTTAAAGGTTGATAATCAACAGCTAAAATCATTAATAGTGACTTTTATAAAGGTTCACTGGAGCTGCCTTCCCTCCAAAAAACAAAACAAAACAAAAAACAACAACAACAACAACAACTTACTGAGAGTTTAGTGCCACAATCCATCAGGTTGGCCCGGATGTTGAATTCAGTGCTTCCTAGCAGGACTGCTCCACATTCACCCCCCTCAGGTACTGAATCTGAGCCCAGGCGCAGATGTTTGCCGTCCACCTGGAGGCCTGTATCAAACATGTCAGCCTGCACCACAACCTCCATCGCGTCCGCGTGGCACTTGACAACGACGCTTCGAGGCCGTACACCGCCGGTCTCCGTGTTTTGCAGCTGTTTGACCATAGACGCTTTGGGCTGGATGTTAATGTGAGTCCAGGACGGGGTGTGGGAGTTTGCCGAGTTGGAGCCTCGACTATACTGCAATCGACTCTCTGCAAGTGAAGAAACTGAGATAAGGATGATAATCCAGCAACAAGAGATGCTGTGCAGGTATCGCTCCATGCTTTGGCTCGATCATTCAGGTTAAGGGGGAAAGAAGAGGTCCTCAGCGGAAAATATCACTGGAGGTGCAAGTCATTAGCGTTGATTACCGGAAGTACTCAAACACACCTGGTGATGTGACAAAAATTACATCCCTCTCTGGGTTTGCTGAGCACATACAGCGTCAAGTGTGTCAACATTAAAACTTAAGTTAAATTTGAGTTTAGTCTATAATTAGCAATAATATATAATTATCATGATTTAATGTATGTGTGGGCCTACTTGAGTTGAGTGTTTTCATGTCGAAGTTACATATGCAATGATGTAAACTTTCCACTAGGTGGCACTGCAACCGCGTATAAATTTAGTCTGATGAAGACTGCATATAAGTGAATGGAAAAACAGAGACAATCATTTCAGTTTTATAGTCTCACTTATATTTGTTGTTGCTTTCAGGTGTCAGAATTTCAATATTGTTAAATAGAGACAGAACCAGGGGTGAATAACTATGATGGTACTTCACCCTCTACAGAAATGTACAAGATGCAAAGCTGTCTAATTCAATTTTCTTCTTTTTTCCTTATTTTCTTTTCTTTTTTTAAAATTATTCAATTGTATGATGATTTTGAAGGAAACAGCCTAACTCTTGGTTCTGCCAAGATGTTCTGTTTTATAACCTTAAAAAGCTTCTTGCGTAATTCACTCTACTGATATAAATAGAGTAGACATGATCATGGATTTATCTGTTATTATGAGCAAGGTGTACCTAATAAACTGCCAGCTGAGTGTCTATGGATGTTGAAACCGTTTGTGGCTGTAGGGGAAAACTACAGAATTTCCTCTTCCTCTGCATGGTTTTATAAAGACTCCCTTATAGAAGAAAACACTGTCATTTAAGATCAGTTGTTTGTCTACTTGTTAAGAGTGTGATAAATTAATCAGATATTGATCATTTTAAATTTTTTTATGTTGCTTGTGTGGTGGGCTCACTCGTAGTTGCAACGTGACAAATGTTTTTCGATATTCGTCTGACTTAATGATCAGCCTCTTCAATAAGGTCACACGTGTTTTCTGTGGTGAGAACATCATAGGTCTGTTTCAGCCTCAGCAGCCACATATTTCAACGTGCCAATTCCACAGAAAATATGAAGGTTGAAAATTGAAATAACAATTTCAGTTTCACTAAGGTTTTATGAATAATCTTCATTGGTTTACTGCATTTTCGAAACATCATCCCCACAAAAACAAACAAACAAAAAAAAAAAAAACTGTTGGATATTGTGCAGTATGCTGAACAGATTTACTAAAATTGACCTTAAAATCCTGTCTCAGACCCAAAATTCACCCAGCTCCAGACACTAAATAACTTGTCAGACTTTCATATCCTTCTTGAATGTCAAAAGACTTTTTGCTAACATTATCATGGTCACCTGATAGTTTGTTGATCATTAATACTGGAGTTTCCAAATGAAGTGTGAACCAGCTACTTCGTAATTCTCAAAAGACTCGGCTGGTCAGACTGAGCAGGTTACCGGAAAATACAGTCAGGCCTGTAGTAATAGATCAGTCAAAATAATAAAGTCACATTTTTGTTTTCAGAAATACAGGTCCAAAGTAGAATGAAAAGCAAACTCATATTTTAAGGACATGTGTGTAAATTACACATATTTTTGCTCGCAATGTTTTAATCCAAGTAGAGTACGATGAATAATTTGATCAACATGCACTTGCTGTGACCACAAAGTGTCACTTTATGAACTTAAAGTGAATAATGAAGTGGACATATTGAATAAACAAGCATCACGTCAACAGAATTTATGCAGGAAGAAATTTTATTTGATGATTCTTAGAACCAAGTGAATAACAATAACAACAATAAATAGTTTAAATAATAAATAGTCTAACAGTTTTCAAATAAATATCATTTAGTCTGTAAATATACTTTGTATATTTTTATAAAAAGTACTCAAACACATCATCTTGATGGAAAATATAAATTACATGACTACTCTGAAAATAAATATGTTCCCTTAAAACATAAAATAGACTGAAGTGTTTTCTGTCATGACTAGATTATTTCATCGTAACACAAAACTGTTACTGTAGTTTATGGAATTTGTATGTAAAGTGGTTCTGTTTAGCTTTCTGAAACAATTCTTGTGCTGAATCTCAGCAGAGAGTTTATCTAGTGTGTTCACCAGAATTCATATATCCAAGAGCTCTGTTGATGGTGACGGTACGGACGTGGAAGCCCTTCAGCACTTTGCAGAGACTCAGTCTTTCATTGAAGGTGCTAGGTCGGTCTGTAGCACCCTATGACATAAGAAGAATAAAAGATTTGATAGAATCACACAATAACTAGTCTTGGAATATATATGTATAGTTTTAATTTTTTAGTATAACATCTCAGTAAATTAAAAATTGATTCAGAGTCTACTTTTAAATCATTCATGCGACGAACATCACTCACCTGTGCTGACACCAAATTTATGGATTGAGGCCATTGGAAGCAGTTCTGCGGAGGGAAAAAAAAAAGTATGTTTAACATTTATTTGTATGTATTTAATGAACAATCCAATAGTATTTAAGGGGATTTCATTTGAAATGGGGATTTCACTTGAGAATTTCTGTTGTAGTCTTTCACACGAATTGAACTTTTGTCATTCAATCATTTGATATTTAATCTGCTACTCTTACTGCACACCGTGTAAAATAATTTACCTGCATGAAGTCTTTGAGGCTTTGTAGAACAGTGTGGCCAAGTAAGTTGTCAGGGTCCGGATGAGTTGTGAGGAATTTGTAGTAGTGATGCAGATCCTCTTTGATGTTTGTCAGACATGACTCCTATATGGCAAAAGAACCAAGTTAGTTTTATTTCATAGTGACACATTAGTTTCAATTGTCTGACTTTTGAGATGAAAAAAAAGTTAAATTAAAAAAAAAAAAGAATAAAAGGTATTCTTAAAGTAGTACTTTGGTTACAGAAACAGAACTTCACTTCACCTGATTGAACTCTGATTTAGAGATTCCAGAGCATGTTGAACCCTGTGGGATAAACAATAACATTTTTCAGAATATATAGTCTTATAGAAATATTTACCAAAAGGTCAATACATAAAATACATAAAATAGTATGGCCAGAAACACACTGTATTCTTTTCTGATTTCAGAGTTTCTACCAGGTTTCATACTGAATATTTTATTCTAGTACAGAGAGATTAAAAATATGAGCTTCCATTTCATACCTTTGGTGCACACACAGATGGCGTGTCGGTCTTTGTGTTCAGCTCCACGCTCTGCTTCATGCAGTCAAATCCCTTGAACAGGGTATCCTGTGACAAGGAAAGAGATTTATTTAAAAAAAAGTACATTAAAGATGACGCCGTTAAAGATTAAAGATTCAACAACGTACCTGTGTGAGAGCATCAGTGATGTTTTGTAGAAGTGTGTGTGCATTTATGACACAGGAGTCTGTCATCGGTGTTGTAGTCATCACTGGCAGAGACAGGCTGACCTGCAACAGAGGACAGCTGAACGCTAGGAGCAGGAGTGCAGGGGTGAAGTCTGTCAAAAAGAGAAAAAAAAGAAGAGTTCTTTTAGTAAAGCTTGGATTTCAACTGTTTGCTTGCAAGATATTGGTCATTGCATGTATGTTTTACTCACAGAACTTGATGATCGGCATCTTGGATACGTCTGTTGATTCAGGTTTCTTGACAAGTCTGACTAGACTCAGGCTTTTAAGGTTTATATAGTCATTGATGACTGAGGGATTTCCCTCAGTACACCAGTGTGTTGACACCTAACTTTAAACTGAAAGCAGTGGAGGTTTCCCCAGCTCCACCTTATCATTGCATACTTTGGTGAAACTGGAATTAACACAGACAGAAATGTGTAAAGGACGTAGATGTCTATATTGAGGTTACTACAGGGTGTCATAATGATGACTTATTGACATTTTCAAAGTGTCCAGATTGAAAGTATTTAGGTAAATTTTTTTTTTTTTTTAAAATTGCACTTTCACATCTAATATACATCCTATTAACAGCATTTGACAAGTTTTTGAAATATTAAGATTGAATGGAATATTGAGCTATTGGTAATACAGAAGACAGCACTTTATTTATTTAATCTTTGTGTTTTAGTTAGCATTTTTTTGGGATTTCAATTATAGATATGTCTCTCAAACATGGTACATTTATGTATATGTAGAAGTATATAAATGTGTATGTGAGAAAAATGTATGTTTTATTAAAATATATTCTTAGAAATAATACTATATTTAAAAAATATGTATGTTTGGAAAGTACCTGGTTTTCCTCTGTCATCTCCATCTTATCCCATGTCTTTTCCCTTCCCATAGCTGAGTAGTCTATGTTCAGTTTTTGTAGGGGTGCCTTGTTTTAACATGTTTTTTTTTTTAACACGTTATACAAACTGAACCATAAGGAAAGTATTGCATCATCTTCTTGGAATCACAACATCTTGGTGTTCCACAATATGTTCGGAGAATCAAAGCAGATTATTTTTATGCTGGCATTTCATGGCTTTTATAAATCTTTGGATAAAATTGGACAAGATACAGAAGATACTCACAGCTGGTTACATGTGTGGGCCATAACTGACCATTGAAAAAAAAAACAACAACATGGAATTGACAACAGCTTGTAAAGAAAATGATAGATTATGAGAGAAGTTATCATTTTACTAAATGATTAACACTGATTTTTATTATAATCATCACAGGAAAAAAAAATCATTTTAACATTATTTGTTTGATAATTTAAAACCTATAAAAACAAGAATGTTAATTTAATAAATTTTTGCCTATAAACAATGAAAGAGTTTGATAATTAGTCGATACAGGAATACTAGAAGTGTCCCGACACCTACACTACCATGCTAAATGTGTAATAAGAGCCCCAGCAACCGTAAGTCACCCAAGTACAAATGATTTCCTTCCCTATTTCTTATGAGCAAATGTTAAAGGATATATTTAGGGTAGTTGTTTGTCTTGTTTTATGTGTATACTTACAAGAAATTGGGCATCACAACAACTGTAATAAGTTAATTATATTCCAGGAAATATTTTGTTTTTCTCAGTGAAATAATAATAATAATAAAAAATAGATTTAAGATTAGTTTGACTATATCAGCGTGTGGAATCCAGTATTGTGCATCCATACATGCATATGGATGTATATGTATGAGAATCTGATGAAATCTGATGATACATTTTTACCATAAACAGGTTTATATGTTCAAGCAGCAGTCAATCAATAAAATCAATAAAATTATTAAATAATCAATATAATAAAACAAAAGTTGTTGACGATAATAATAATAATGATATAATAATATACTGATAATAATAATAATAATTTAGTTGTTTATTTATGGGAACTATGTCCAGGTTATGTCCCAGAGTCAGAAAAGTCACTTGCATAATTGTTAATACTTCACACTAAGTAAGTGTGAATATGTCAGTCTCCATGACTCAATGACATCCGTTTTCTAAAAGTGAATACGTGAATGAGAGCTAACCATTTTTGTTTTTGTCCCAAATTGCACTCGAAACAATTTTTACATGTGCGCATTTGCATCTTTGAATATTGACCTCGACAGATTTAGTTGGAACGGGTAATGCAAATGAAATCTCATGAAATTCAGCTAAATAGAAACATGTTCACGTCATTGAGATGTTTATTATAGGATTTTTTTTTTTTTTTTTTTACAATCAGTATACAGTACATTAATCAACAGAGCAAACGATAGAAAAAGAAAGTTTAACTTTGTGTTAAATAACATTCTTAAAAAGCTGAGAGTGAACACACCTAAACACAGCCAGACAACAAGGCATGTTCTTCATTCTGTTAATAAAGTATCTTTTAACATTTACACACTGTATGTCCATAAATCTTTTAAACAGATAATGGTATATGATATATGTCCAGGCTGTGTTTTATTATTTATTGTGTATTTGTTTTACTTTTTTATGTTAAACCCTTTTTAACATTGGTAAATTGAGCAAAAACAAAAACCACTTTGCATATATTTAATAAGAGGCTGTCTCCACCTCCTCTATATAAATTATTTTTGAACCTATATATTGTCATTTCATCTTATGTATCAGTTATTACCACATTTGACCAAAACAAATTTGTCTAAATAAAGCTGAAATATTTTCCCTCTTAACTTCCTTTATAACTCTTAATACACATTTAAAGCAGGTGGAAAGTGTAACATCCAATTTTGTATCTAAATCATCCTCACATGAAGCATTTTAGACAAACTGTGGAGCTAAGCTTTTATTTAGTGTTAAGTAATGACAATGACACAGTGCTATTAGTGAGAAAAAGGAATTATAAACAGGCGATCAGGGAATATCTATCGATCTTCTCGGTCACTTTGGAGACAAAACAAAAGACACAAAGCTAATTGATTTTCATTTCACTCAGGTACTCTTCCTGAATGTCATCATTCCTCTGGCCAACCATTTACATACGTGAGTGTACTGTGCAAAAACATGAAGAGGTAAATCAGTGATGGAAAGGAATTATGTCAAGAGGATTCCCATAATTCTGTGCAATATGTGATCATTAATCATGCGGAGTGGAAGTGAAAAGCCTGTCACCTGTGTGCCTATTGAAAGGAGTTACCTAATCCAACAACATCCTGTGGTGCAACACCTTATGTTTGTATTAATACTACTGTATATGCTGTTTTCAACTCTCAAGAAGTCACAGATGGAGTTTCATTAGTAACACCGGTGACAGTCCATGAGGCGGTAGATTAGATGATGTGCGGACAGACACTCGTGGAGTTATTTAGAGAGCTTTAGATTTCTCTGCCTGGTGCCGCTGGTGGCTGTGAGCGTGCCTGTCACAACAAAGACAAGAAGTATGTCAGGAAGTCTTGTAAATATCAACTTACATCTCATATTTAACACTTGGCTCTGATGATAGTCAGTCAGTCAGTCAGTCAGTCAGTCAGTCAGTCAGTCAGTCTGTCTGTCTGTCTGTCTGTCTGTCTGTCTGTCTGTCTGTCTGTCTGTCTGTCTGTCTGTCTGTCTGTCTGTCTGTCTGTCTGTCTGTCTGTCTGTCTGTCTGTCTGTCTGCCTGCCTGCCTGTCTGTCTGTCTGACTGACTGACTGACTGACTGACTGACTGTCTGATGAAGACCAGGCAGGCTTACCTGGTGAGGTCCTCTATGTCCACCAGCATAGCGTCCTGCTCCACATGCAGCTCATCCCTCATCAGTAGCAACTGGACCAGCTCCTCATTCAAACCTGTGTCAGATTATAGATGTGATTCTGTGAAAACTTACACATTGTTGAGAGTGAGAGAAATCAACAAATAACAATCAAAGTTTGAACTATAACGGATTCATTGTCAAGTCTTTTTGATATTCTGACCTCAATTAGATATGTTAGTATCATTAAAGACCAGAAAGCTCAGAGGTATTTAGAGAAGAAACAGGAATTCAAGATCATTTCTCAGTAGTTCATTTCTGTGTTAAAACTGATGTTTTTTTAGTTCTTAAAAAGTTCTAGATTCTAGTTTTTTTTTTCTTCTAAAAATGATATTACACCATAATTGAAAAACAGCATCAGGGACTGTTTGGTCAACAGATGCCTGTGTCATATATAAATATATATGTATATATATATATGTGTGTGTGTATATATATATATATATATATATATATATATATATATATATATATATATATATATATATATATATATATATATATATATATATATATATATATATATATATATATATATATATATATATATATCCGTCTCTGCATTTGTTGTACATTTACGGATGTTCTACTCACTCTGAATCTGCGAGTGCAAGTCATTTGTGATGACCTGCAGCTGCCCAAGACTCATGTCTCTCATGTCTCCTCGCCTCAAATTCCTCTTCATCAAACCCTCGCTGATGTGAGGCAAATGGGGAAGCTGCATGTTTAAACACACACAGAGACAAACAGGAAATTACTATATGTCAAAAAAATGTGCTAAGTGGCCCAGAATGTGACCAGAAAGACTAAAACAGTGGTAATTTATGTGCTTATGTGTCCGTCAGGGTTTGCGGATGCCTTTAGTCCACTAACAGTGGGATAAATTCTTTTGTTTCTCTTGTTTACCAGTATCAGGGGTTTTCTCATGGTCTCACACTCGCACACATCCACCTTTAAACCTTGGCTGACCTCACTGGGAGTCTATGTAAGTCCCTTATGTAATGTTTTTCTGTTGTGTTTACTGTATTAGCTGTGTTAGTTAACTGTAGCAACTTCTGTTGTGTTTACTGTATTAGCAACTTAGTCATGTGGATATTTTATTACCATGTTTCATTTCATTTCACATTGCATTTTGTGAAATGCATTTTTGCACACGAGCACAAACACAAATCCTAAATGTGTGCTGCTTCTCTCTCTATCTCACTGACTAACCAAGTCAGCCACAGGTGAACGTCTGTGTAGCTGGATTTGCCTCTCCACCTCCACCTGCATGCGAGCCATGGGTCGAGCTAGAGCCAACGCCACCCGGGCCTCCTCCTGCAGTCTCCGCTGCACCCGCCAGAAACCGCTGCAGTCATCTAATGGGTCCGAGTCCTCCTCCGCTGTGTCTCGATCTGATAACGAAGAGCTCTGCTTGCTCTGGAGGGGGAAGTAGCGTACGTGATATCATGATGTAACAGCTAATGTGGTTGTCAGAGGTTATTAGAATAGGTAATGAGAGTAGTGGGACGACGCAGAAACTCGCGTAGACCTCAACACAAAAATACACACAGATGACATCTATGTTCCTGCATACCACAGGTGAGAGCGGTGTGTCCAGACTGGTCTCTGTCCTGCTGTCCTCAGCATCACTGTCTTTGTCACTGCTGCTGTCATTAATGAAACAAACCTGCAGGTTCACCCCACTCTGCAGCCTGAGGAGAAAGAAGAGGAACACTCAAATTTTCTAGTCATGGTGAAACCTAAGGGGGACAAAAGGGAAATTACTAATTTTGTTTGCATGCAGAAAAAGCAAACAACATTTAAATGGTGCCAACCTTTGAAATGAAAGCAACCACAGCACATAGAATTTAGCAAGAATTCATCTTCAACAGGATATTTTACATACTTGTTTATATTTAATTATGAAAAAAAAGGAGAGAAAAGCAGGGAAAGGCCAGCAAATGTTTTTTTTTTTTTGTAGCATTCTCAAATGACGCAGAGCACATTTAACTTAATTTACACAACTATTGTAATTTCCGCAAAAAAGCAAAGTCATTATCAAAAAGTTTTGCAGGTCTCTATATGACGCCATACATCATGTGCCATATTCCATGGGGTGTCAACAGGATTTTTTGTACAGTACAGGAAGAGCACTGCTTTTACTTATTTCAAGTTTTCTAGTTTTTGGCAGATGTTGACATATATTCACGTTAACAATTGTAAACATTCCTAAAGAAGCTCACGGGATCAGTAGTATTCCCAATGGTGAGTAATAGCAAACATATTATTGTTTTTTGGTAAAACCAGCTACTGAGGTGTTTTTTATTCATATGATATATGATACAACTCTACAGCAGATATTTATGTAATTTTTTTAACTATGTGACCACTCTCCTCATTCCTGCGGCCAGATATTAAAATCTTATTGAGAGTTGAGTCACGCATGGTGTGTAACATGTTCAACCATTACATGTGCTGTGGTTCTGGACATTAACTGCACTGATGTCAGTAAAATGCAACGGATAACTTCAATCAAACAACTGAAGTCACAAACTGATCTCACGCAGCACCCACATAAAAACCATTGAAACCCCAACCTCAGCCTTTATCAAAACACAATTCAATGAATTCCAGTTCACAGTACTCTGAAAGAACCTAACACCCCCATCGACAATAGGATGAGAACAATAACATACACAAATTTTCATGAACTGGACATGTTGTTGTTGGAATTTCCACCCCCAAACTAAATCCCAGAGGGTGCACTTTTATCTCCAGAGGTCACATGAGTCCATACCCACCAATTATAGCCCTTGACTCATATCAGGCCTCACTTCTTCTTTCAGGAGCATTTGGACCACAGACAGATCAGCACTTCCTCAATCATTAGCTAGCACCATGAGGTGGTGACAAGTTGGGAAGGGGAGGTCCCATTGTTTAATACAAACACCCCCTCTAATGAAACAACTTAAGTGATGACAAGTCATTACAGGTCAGAGCTGTCATGAAAAGAAAGCAGAGTTGCACTGTAGGATTGTGTTGTGGATATGGTTAACCAACATGTCTGATGTAATGCAACTCGTTCTGCTGCATGTGTATGTAAATGCCCAAACCTCAGAACCTCAGCCTAAAATATGAAATATCAGTTTCACAGGAAAATGACTTCATATCAGTTCTTCTGTATAACACATTCAATGTTTATTTCCAAGGAATATGATGTCTCTGGTTTTGGAATGAGAAGTTTAAGACATGAATTTTTTTTTTAATGAAAAGAAAAACATTAATTAAATTCACACACACACACACACACACACACAATTCAATATTCAATTCTTTCAGTATACAGTAATTATTTATTATATTATCAGTTTACATTGGGTTTTACATTTGGTGTTTTGATTTGTTTTTTTAATAACAGGAGGTGATGTGATTTTCAGTGGGAAACACCTTGTTTTGGCAACAGACATTAACAGGTCTAGTTCATATTACTCATCATGACAACTTATCTGCAGCCCAATACGTAATCAAGGTTAACCACTGTATCACCCCCTATTTGTCTACTCTAACCATGGTCTCATTGCCGTTAGTAAATTCGCTATTGTTCTATCCAGTGTCAGTTCCTGCAATGAATGAATGTAGCTTTCCGGGAAGGCTTTCACTTTCAGTATGTCTGTAAATCTGTCCCTCTGTATGTTGCCAAGTCGAAGACAGACACAAATCACAAGACAGTTCAACTTCTTTACGCCTTCCCACTGCACCACACTGCACTACTGTGATTCACTGTTTCCACAGTGCTTGTTGTCATTTACCACCATTTGCCCCAGACACCTATTAGCAAGGAGTTCCCATTATTTTTAGTTTTATTTATTTATGTGTGTGTGTGTGTATATATATATATATATATATATATATATATATTTATATAGTGAGGTGCTGAACAGCTCCCTCTCCTGGTAAATAGATCACTGAGGTCCTGTGAAAATCATATATTTCCAACTTGTTAGGCTAAATAAAACTGTTCTGGTTTCTGCTTTACAATGATTATTTTTCTGTGCTTGTCTTTAACACATTTATTCCCTCTATCCATAAACAAACATGTAAGTTGTCTCTATATCGAAAAAATTCATTAGCATCCAATTGGAGATACGTGGTTTTCACTGGACAGCGAGATGATAGATGCTGATTGATTTGTCACTATCATATTCTCACTGCTGTTGCTGTGAATCAATAATGACTGAATATAGAGATGATATCACTGCTTTGTTCCACGATTTCCAGAATAAAACCTGACTGTCAGCAGCTAAAACACAAAAATATCGGTGCTGACCTTTTTTTAAAAAAACGACACTGATCAAACTGTAACGCACTTGTGCACATTCACTCAATTGAAAACCCACCTGGAGGACGGGCCGTTCTTGCTGCAGCTGGTGTAGATGACTGGCTCGTCGTCATAGAAACTGCCAAGGGCAAGTTTCTGCCTGATGGACTCTCTCTCATTCCTCTGGGCCTGTCAGAACCCCCCAAAAATACACAAATACAAAGAATATCATAAAAAAGGCAGCAGCTGTATTCTGTCAATGCTTGATTGAGCAAGTGGAACTTAAGTGTAGCAGGATTTTTTTTTATTGACTGTGTAAATTTCAGCTATAAATTCTTGTATCGGGCCAAAGCACCTTATGGTTAAAAGGAGGATAAGAGAAAAAATAGATTAAGGCGGAGGGAAGTATTTATTATAAAGGGAAAAGGTGTAAATGGAAATAGTTAGTACACAGTTAGTACAATTAGGATTGTATTATTATTACTATGCTATCAAAGCATAGTCAATGTGTTTATATAAAAAATTAAGCTCTGCTTTCTTAAATATTAGGTGCAAACATCACTACTGAGAATAACACTCTTCCTGTCTTTTCCTATTCTGTTTCTAAATAATCACCCAACCCAAACAGTTAAAACAGTCGGTGTAAAATTTTACAGCCAAGCATGGACAGCAAAACAGAATATCCTCTTCCCAGGTTATCCTTGTCAATACATACACTAATAACAAAATATTTGTCTGTGTTTATGTCCCTATTAAAAAGGTTTATGTTACTGATGTGGTTACTCTGATCTCCACCACAGGATCAATGGAAACTATACTTCATAGGTGTGATTGTCATTGTTATTGTATTAACTTTGCTTTCTGTGTTAAAGACTGACAACTTTGCTGACCATCTGTCTAAGATGTACACTTCTCTTCACCCAATGCATCCTAGGATAGACTTCAGCTGATCCTCATTAACAGTGCTTTGATAACAATCAACACTTCTGTAAGTTGAAGTACAGTCACTTGCAAACACATTCCTGTAATTGGCCTAAGACTGCTTTGTGTCTAGCTTGTCTGCTGACAACTCATCATCAAGACAGCAGCTGGCTTCTACAGTAAATCTACAGGTTAAAAATGCCACGTCATTGTGCGCTGGTGTTTCACAACTTCCCGTATGTCACTAGTCTCTCTTGACTGATATTTTCTCTCCTCTCCTCATATTTATCTTCAGACATGTTGTGTCATGTAGTTTCTCATCATCCAGGCATTTTACCGTCTACTTCCTCTTCTTTGTCTTCACGTCTTTAGTTTACATCTTCCACTCTGGAGTTTTCATCACTTTCACTTCATCTCAGCTTCCAGTCTGTAGCTAGATTTGTTTTTGTCAGCTACAAACATCTTAGGTCATCTTAGCAGCATATGATTCAGATCCCCACAGTTTTTGTCTTGATGCAGAGAAAATAAAATGAACAAAATGCTCCTGCACAGCATTATTCTCAATATGGGCAAAGTACATTTTTAATAAGGGACTGTGCTAAATACCCACATGTCCTAATGCTGCCTACTTGTGTGTGCGTCACAGACCCTCGTCACCAGCAGCCATTGAATAACACTGCCAAAATTAGATACATTTCACACATGTCAGGGTTCTCTCTTAAAATAACTTGAAACAGTGGCCCGACACACGCACACGCTCACACCCTATCTTTTTTTGTGATGCATCATTAGATGAGGCTCTGATGTAAGAGCATAAATCACAGTTGATCGCCTTTGCTCTCTCAGCCAATGCTCTGCCTCCTCCACATCCACTCCAGACAACTAAATGTCCTTCTTACCAGCAGACTGTCTATCCACAGATACAAATATACACAGACTCACTCACCACCTATTTTACCCATTCAGAAGAAGTATGTGGTGTGGTAAAAGCTCCTTGTAGTGGTCACCATAAATTATGTAGAAATATTTCAGAATGAACAAAGAATCTTGTGTGTTGTTTTATGTAAATAACAACAATCATATTTAGATGGAATCAATTCTAATTTTGCAAAAGAGATATAAAAAACACAAAAATAAACAGGTACATATCACATAAGCACACACCCACTCCCTCTACGATTGCACATCCACTCATCCAGTATGGCTGATTCATCTACAGCAGCACACCCATAATGGATACCTATCATGTTCACCTGTAAATAGCCTATTATACTGCTATATGCTTCAGCCTCTGAATAAGATACTACCACACATGAAGAGAAATACACACACCTGGTAAACGCGTTTCTCCTGGTGCACCATCCTTCAGCGCATCGTACTAATACAGCCGTCGTGCCCTTCTCTACACTGCGGTGAAGCTAAACCCAGGAGACCCTCTCATGTACTGCAGCTCCGTGCAGAAGAGCGAGGGAAGGGAGGGAGGAGAGAGTCAGGCGAGAAAAAGGAGGGGGGCAGTGTGGGAGCAGGAGAGGAAAGAGTGGGAAGAGACGGAAGCGGAGGAGGAGAGAGAAATGGAGGAGGGAGGGGAGAGACAGCTGCTCAGTGCTGCCACAGCTCTCCTGATCTGTTATCTGTTCCTCCATCTTCCTCACATGCTTTCTCTCCTCTATATCTTTCCCTTATCAGAAGAAAAGGGACAAACAGCTTCTAGAAATCTGTATCCAAATAAGGAGGCAGACGTAAGGGCAGAGTGATGTATTTAGCTAAAAGGCCAGGCTAAACATAGTGTGACAAACGAGGCTGCAACACTGGAGAAGAAAACCATTAAAGAGGCCACAACTGATCAATGAAAACTCCTCTATTAAATGTCAGCACTTTTCAGCAGCACCGCCATGGCGTCTGCATCTTGGCCCAAAGCAGAGCAGTGAATTTTTAATAACACACTATCCGTTTGTTTTGTCTCCTAAAGAAATCTCCGCTCAGCCCCATTCCACATCACAGATTCAAGCGTGATGAGCCATAAGAGAAACACAGAAGAACGGGACGCACATGCTCACACGTGCATGCATGAAACACAAACACACATACACATATAAACACATATACAAACTAAAGGATATAGTTCCCACAGTGCTGTGTCATAGTGCAGCAGTGGGATGATTAAACTGCATTTTGAATCATATTTCACTGTTCATCAGCATCAGGAGCCAGACATCTCCGACTCTGTGCCACATACTCCTCTCAGTCATTACAATCATAAACTGTATCTACATACAGAAACCAGATAGTATTGTCTTCGATTGTTAATGTGATCGTGTAAAAATTGTTATGTTAAACATCAGCAGCTGTTGATCATTTCATTTTCTGACATAAGACAGTTTGGGTTTATCTAATACTTTTAGAAGTCTACTATTTGGAGAAATGTAGATCTTTGTCTTGATATTGTCTATCTTTTTTTCTAGTGGTTTGAAGATGTAGTGGAGTTTGGTGTTTGTGTTTGTGCAGTGAAAAAGGAGAAAGTCAGTCACTCACAGAGATGCTGGAGAGTCTGCTTCGCCCTCCACTGTAACAGTCTTCTGTCTGTGATGCAAAGATATGCTGGAGCTCTTCAGCCCAGCTGCGACTGTTAACAATGCAGCCTCTTCCTCCTCTCTGGTGTTGTGTGTCACAGTTGCCATCATCTCCACAGTCATCCCACCAGTGGCCTGCTGTGGCCTTTCTTATGAATACTTCTCCCTCTTCTTCCTCATCCATATCCACATCATAGTCCTCCATGAAGACAAACTGTCAGGAGTGGGTGGGACAAATGTCACGTTCGGGGGAGGGGATAAGTGCTCTGGCTGTGAATATGGCCAGACAGACTGAGATTTTCAGATCTGGGGGACAGATCTCTGGCTGAAATCAACCATTTGAACACTGGCAGTATCAACCTTTTTTATCTCCATTGAGCCTTTTATTTTCCTGTGAAAGTAGAGATTAATAATAATAATAAAAAACAATTTAAAAAATGTGACATTAACTTAAACATTCAATATGATTAAACATGTCTATATGTTGATACGATGGTCCTGTTCTTATTGTCCATACTTTGTCTCATTTCAATCTAATAAAACAGCATAAATTACTGTAATGTCTGTGAACCACAAGTGGATAAATGACTTAACTAAAAAAGTAAAATTTATACCATGCTGTACTTACCTATACAATGAAGACATGCAACCTCTCTTTATGATGCTTGAAGCAAAATCAGCAATCATAACAAAGCAAAAAGTACAGCAATGATGGATACTCAAGAATTTTGAAGAATTTTAGGATTTCTTGCTCCAATATTTGTCCCTGAGCTCAGTGCTCTACAATTCTGTCTAGCACTCAAGAACTGCATCTAGTAAATGAAAAGGAGAAAATACAGACAAGCATTCATGCTTTCTAAAAGGACTAGCGCTGCGCATCTCTGTTGTCACGTGTAGTTTAGGTTCAGCGATGTGTATGGCATTAGAAGATGACCAGAGGAGATACCACCATGTGGAAATATAGGAACTGACAGAATGGGGTGCGTGTACTGCATCAGTGTAGGTTTGCTGGATTTAATCACAGCAACATTTATAGATATTTGAAAACATAAATGTGAGACAAAGTAAGAGATGAAGTCTTGGTTGCATGGCCGAGATAATTTCTCATTTTACGATGTTAATTCAGAACCAACCTGCAACAGCATGGACCAACAGCATGGTTATGTTTACCATGCTTTTTTTTTAATTATCAAAGATGTACCACAACACCGTTTTCAGGTCACTGAGACCATTTACTTGAAAAATGCAAAAGTGCATTTTTTTGCATTTTGTTTAGTGTGCACAATCAATCATTGAGCCTCCCAGTTACATCGTTAGGCCAGGCATTGTTAAAGGCAGCCTTTGTAAGAACTTGATTTGAGGTTTAGTCTGTTGTGTTTGGCAACCCCTGCATCAGGTTTCTCTCTTGGTAAACTCCAATTTTAATATTTAGTCCTTTGAATTCAACCACCTGTCTATTATTGCTGAGCAAACAAACCAGAAATGTCTAAACTTTTCAAGAGTTCCCATCAACAAGATCAGTCTTGATTTCCTTGTCCTACAGCGTCACACCACCCCCAGGTATATGCGAAAAAGTTACTCGGATTAAGCATGAATGACACCAATATTCAACATCCATAAAAAACATGTTTATTCAAGGCTAATATTACAGGACCAGCCCCTGAAAGACAAACAGAAACATAGATTAGAGATGTAAAGGATTTGTTGTAATGTAAATACTTAGTTATATTACCTTGTGAAGTTCAGGCTCCTTTAGGTTGCAAGTTGTTTTTTAGTCAAACCGAGGACTGTCCTGTGTGGGAAAACCATTGCCCTGGATGCCAGTAGTGAAAGCCTGAAGGAGGATATCCAGGTTCCTGGAGTCCAGATTTGTAACCAGACCGAGGCATGTTTTTCCAGTAATCTGGGATTTTGCCCTTTTTTAATTGGTATGAAACATATGGAGGGAAGGGGAGATTTTGATACTGTACATATGGACTCCATGGGCCTGGGTAGTTGCTACTGGTTGTTTTATTGGGAACCTGTTTTTTGGTTGTTTTTGCAGTGGTAGTTGTTTTTTTTGTCGTTGTAGTCGTTCGTCGTCGTCGTCGTCATCGCAGGACTTGATTTAGGACTCGCAGAACTGGGTTTAGTGGGGTTAACTGGCCTTGTTGTGACTGTAGGAGCCTGAGTAGTTTTCATTGGTTGACCTGGATTTGGAGGCTTTCCATAGATATGCTGGATGATATGGTAGTAGTTAACATCTGGGTTTCCCGATTGTCCTATAGGAGGGTAGGGGAAATACGGAAAATATGGATAGTAAAGGGGTATTGATGGTTTTTGAGTTTTCGTAGTCATTTTGGGTGTGGTCGTGGTGGTAGTAGTGCTGGGTCTGGTGGTTTGCGCAGGGTTCTTGCCTGGAAGATTTGGGAGTAGGTAGTAGAAGTAATAAGGGTAATATGGGTTGTACGGATATGGATATCTAAGAGAATAAACTTGAGGTTTCTTTATTGAAGGCTTGATAGTGGTAGTTGTTTTGGTTGGCTTAACAGTAGTTGAAGCAGTGGTAGGCTTTGGTCTCATTAAAGACATGTAATACCACAAATAGGCCTTATAGAGAGGATTGTAGTTGTAAAAGGGCAGTTTTGCATGTCTTCTATGACGATAAAGGTGCTGGGGATACGGAGTAGACTCGGGGCTCATGGAATCAGATTTTGTGTCAGGATGTGAGATGGGGCAGATGAAGGTCACTGGAGTCCCCAGCCAAGTCATTGGCAGCACATAGTTTCCATTCTGAAACAGGAATAGCAAGCAATTTTTTGAATATTTAATCTGTAGTTTAGCAGTTTTATATTAATAAATCAATTCATCTTTTTAAAAGGCAAAACAACAAACAAAAACAAACACAAGTAGCAATAATCTGAAATTTTAGGACATCCATTTAGTAATGCCAAAATTTACTCAAATAGATTGAACATTGGTTTTGCCAGTTGCCAAAAAGCTTCTGCTAGTTAATCAACTAAGCACATACCTCCTGCATCACATTGCAGCCATCATAAGACACAACCAAAACAAGACCCAGTGCATTCTGCTGCAAGGAATATCTACAGGTCTCAGGCACCTGGCTCAGAGAAAGTGCATGTGCATTGCCTAAGAGGGAGAATAAAGCATTTATTCTATGCAAACGTATCAAGTTTTTAGAACATCTTGTTTTATTAGATAATTTCGGTTTTGTTGCAATACCCATTTTTAGTTGTAAATTAGTAGTTCCACCTCCCATGGCTTTAAACTTCATCTTGGTTTGACCACAGTGCAGAGTAGGGTTCAAGCGCCTCCATGCCATTTCATTAACCGCATCATCCTTCAGCTGTGCCATCTCTGTAGAATTTTTAGGTACAAAGATTTTAAGTGTGTTCACCATAGTATTTACATACACTTTATCTACTTAGCAAATAACAAAAAGCAGCAGAACCTCACCTGTGGCATCCAGTTGACTTGAATCAACATGCAGGAGTCCATTCTCACTGGCAGTGTCGGAGGCAGATTCTGACTTTATGAATTTTCCATTAAAGAGTATGCTTCCAATTCGTACCTCTGCCACTGCAGCCTCACTAGCTACCTTGCCCTGTTGTGCTCTTTCACCCTGCCATCGCAAGCTAAAACAAGTTAAACTGGGGAACAAATAGCACAGGAGCAAAATGACTGCTACAGTTTGAAATGATCTGAGGCTCCTTCCATCTTCACCTGCCATACTGGAGCCACAAACCCAGATCAGATGGGCAGCACTTGACAAGGACACAGCAAAAAAATTCATCGTCAGCTTTTCATACTGCTACATATTGGCACCAGGTGATCACCCAATCAGAATCAACTTTAGCTACAGCCTACACCTGTGTCAATTAAGGTCAGGAACAGGTGGACCTGGTTAAACTCGTTTAATTTCAACATTGCCTTAGGTCACTAGAGATGTTTATCATATTCAGGACATATTTATCATAAGACATAAAATGGGAGACATTCCATTTATTTGTCAGGTTATTTGTGATGATGAGAAGTGATGTGAATATTTGTCTTTGTTAAGGGAAGGGAAGGGAATTTTATGTTTTTGTTACATGCATGAATATTTGCAGTACAATATTGTTTCTTTGATACTACTGATGACTATATTGATAGTGCCAGTGAATATGTAGAGACAAAAATAATACAGATCTACACAATACTGGTAGAGCTGAAATAACTTCTAATGGTACAACAGAGAAAAGAGCTACACAACTCCAGTTCAGAACCAGTGCATGCAACATTTTAGTTTTTATGTCGTGAGCTTTTTATATACCCATTACTATAATATTCTACAAAATAAAAAAATAAACTATTGCTCCTGTATAGTAAAAAAAAGATTAAAGGTTTATAAAAGATACAACATAAACATGGACATGATACAGGAATCAAATTTAAATTATTTTGAAACAAATGATCATGGAATAAATTATTTTTGCACACAAATTTCAGATCAATAATGGGATCTTATTTTGTTTTATCACTCAACATTTATCCAACATAAAATAAGTGTAAACATAAAACTTAAAAATCTACAGATTCTAGTTTATCAATTTACCAATGTGAAAGATGCTATTATGAACTATGCTTTTGCTCCCTTAAATGTAATTAATTTTGTCACCTTAAATGAACCTTAATTTTCACAATTTAGAAAATCACAGAGATAGCCTGCCTAAAGTAGAATCGAGCAAATAATTTAGAACAAAAACAATATAGTAGAAATATTTATGAGGATGTAAAAAAGGATAAAAGAATAAGGAAATGTGACATGAAAATAAAGAAACACATTAAACTATACATCTCCAGATGACTTGTTTTAGAGCTGCTGTGATGTGTACTTGGACAACTTTGACAACTGAGAGCATGAATTAAAAAAAAAAAAAAAAAAATAAAAATCAATAGATACGTCCCCCTCGGGAAATTGTTACACAGCTCTGTTTTTTTTTTTTTTTTTTTTAATTATTATTACTATTATTTTTGGGGGGCATTTTTGCCCCCAAAAAATAATAGTAATAATAGATTTAATAGATTTTTTAATCAGAGAGACAGGAAACAGGGAGGAGAATGGGGGAGGGACACGCAGGAAAGGTCAACTCGGTCAGTATTCGAAACGGCGAACATCAGCATGGCATGTACGCCAACATGGTGTGCCTTAGCCACTCACCCAGTTGTTTTTATCAACAACATTAATTAAACCGCATAAACAGGACGCAAAATCCAATTTTTCCATACTGAAAACAGGAGAACAAGGAACAAAACAGGAGGACCACAGAATCCATTGCTTTAATCGGTTTTAATGCCATGGAGCTTGATAAATCACCAACACTCTTTTAGAAATGTTGCCCTTTCCCCTTTAGACCACTCATGTCAACTTACTTTTTAGGAGTTTAGAATCAGTAATTAAGTTCACTTTCCTGTCATTTCAAAAAAAAAAAAAAAAAAAAAAAAAAATCACTAAATGCAGCTAAAACAATTTGATTAGGTGTGGTATATAGGATATTGAGGTGTGGTCCTTCAGTATCCTCACAAAACCAAAAGGATATAAAAATACACAGGGAGTGTTTCTGAACTCAAAACTTTAATGATTACTTCATTTTATTAATTTCAACTAACGCTTACATTTACTCAGTTACAGCTTGTGCCCATAAGCATATTTCTGGCTAGGTAAGCCATGGTAAATGCTAGAGGCTCTCAGTTACAATGCAGCAAAAACGCTCATTTTTTTTTTTTTTTCCTTCTTCCCCAAGACAACAAGTAGAGCCATTTGACGTGTCCAAGGACTACTGTCAAGCAAAATGTTTTCAGGGATACTAGTTACTATTAGTATCCTCAGAATCAAGCACACCAATATTTCCACACTAACCCATCAACTGCCCAAAAGAATTTCACAACATATACACTACAGTCTGAGCCATGTATCTTAGTCCAACCATTTATTACACATTTCAGCAGGCTAGCCAGAAGGAGCAGGGTAGGGCATGGGAAATGGCATATAGGGAAATTGATAGTGGCCATGAAAATGTGGGTGAACATGTGGCACTGGAGTCACAGGGTCTGGTTTTCTTGTTGTGGTAATTTGAGGTTTTGTAGTCGTTGTCACTGGCTTAAGAGTTGGATATTGTGGATAGGGAGGGAAAAATGGGGGTGGAAAAAAAGGATATGGAAATGGTGGGAAGGGCAGGAACCCTGGAAATGGTGGGGGTTTAGCTGTAGTTGTTGGGACCACTGTGGTTTTTGGGGCCTTGGTAGTTTTAGGCACAGGCCCTCGGTGAGGCCAAAGATGGGCCCAAAGTGGGTAGAGGGGAAACATTGGAGGAACTGCTGGTTGCTGCTTTTTAGTGGTTGATGCAGTGGTTGGTGCCTTTGTGACCAGAGGGTAAGGCATGTAGGGATTAAAGGGATACATAAAGGGGTATTTGGGAAATTTAAGAGTTGTAGGTGCTGGTGTAACCATTGGAGGGTACTGTATGTAAGGTGGAAAAACGTACAATGGGTGGCCTTTGGGATTTGAAGTCTGTGGCATCTGTGGCATCTGTGGCATCTGTGGCATCTGTGGCATCTGTGGCATCTGTGGCATCTGTGGCATCTGTGGCAGTGCTTGAGGCTTAGGATTTTGTGGTTTAGGAGTTGTAGGAGCAGGTGCTGCAGGTTTGGGGCACGAGAGTGAGACTGGGACTCCCTGCCAACGCAATGGCAAAACATAACTTCCGCCCTTGAGGGGGAGGAAAAAAGATGGTAGTTTAGATAAAAACTTTCACCTAAATGATTATTCAAGTTTCCCCATTTTGTACAACAAAGAGCCCAAAATCCACAAACTTTATTTTAACTGCACATTTAAAGAAACTAGACCCCTCTAATAGTCAAAGTTGATCGAGGAGTTTAAAATCTTGAAATTTGGGGCCACATCATCATTGTGATAGAAACATCTCACATTTGTCTAATAAACTACCTCTTGAACCATGCTGCAGCCATCATATGGAACCGACATTACAAGTGCAAGGGAGTTCCTCTGCATGTTGTAGCCACAGGTGGAAGGGACATGGAAAAGAGGCATGGGAGGTGCATTTCCTTGGTATTAAAAAAAAAAATTAAGCTTTATGAGTTGGTGAACATTGATGTAACACGAATGGTACAGTAGGTGAATATCACTTTACCTTGTTCCACTGCAAACTGAGACGCTCCAGGTCCCACCGCTCTGAACTTCATCTGGTCTAAACCACATTGCAGAAAGGGCGCCATGCGCTTCCATAAAGCTTCCTTTGATTTCTTATCCTGCGCTTGTCCTTGCGACCACCCTGGCGGAAACCGTTCAAATGTGAGCGCACAAATCACAGAAACAACTGCATGTAATAGACAAAGACCATGAAACTATTAGACTTCTACCTGCAAAGTCTGCTTGATAAGCCGTTTCATCCTCCACTGAAATATTTGTTCTGATTGTAGTTGTCCCAGTCCCGTTTACGCCTTGTGCCTCAAGACCCGATCCTCTGTCATAAACTCTCCCGAAGACTATTTTCCCCTCTTGGACAGCTTTCGTTTTGTCCGCATCAGCTCCGTTTCGCCCTTCTCCTCGTCTTTCAGTTTTCCTCAGTCGATAACACTCTGTTGTCTGCGCCAAATAACACGCCAGAATAAAACCTGCGGCTAAACAAATGTTAACACTTTTCCGTTTTCCTTGGCGCATCATCTTACTGTGCGTAACTCCTGTAAATGCAAAGAGCTGGAAGATAGTACTTTGCCGCGGGTATTTGTGCGGCAACGTTTCCACCTAACAGGTGCCTCATCAGCCAATCAGAAGCTGCGGTTAAAAGGTTAATCATTTCCTCCCTAATCAGCTGACACTGGTTACACCTGGATCGCCATGGTGAAGATGAGAATTATTACTGTTATCATTGTTTATAAACGTATGGTTCTATATAATATGTTAGATATCCCAGCAGTGGAATAGCAGTGGAATTTAACAATTGTGTTTCAATTTGAAAATACTGTATTTTCATATTGATTTTAACAAATTATTGAATTAAAGTTGGCAAAAATGTTTTGTTTTTTTCCCAGTTCACCATGGATACAATAGAACCTTTTGGTACGTCGTGACGCACCAGAGACCTCAAATTCAAAAAATGCGTGCGCCATATTTCATGTATCAAGTGCGAAATGAACAGTTTGAGTGCCTGCACGCCAACCTCATTGATCCCTGGCACACGCACTTGGACGCTAGTCAGACAGTGACACCTGGAGGTGATACAAGGAAACTACCGGTACTAACATTTTTTGTTGACAGTTTGATGGACCACACAGGAAATTAAAGTAGCCCACTCCTCCAACTAATTTGCACAGCTGACACATACACTCACTCATGATGATTATGTTGTAAATGTCGTACCGTTTCTTATGAAAGCCACCTTTATTTGAACCACAATGATGGATCTTAACTCCATTTCACTAAAGGTTATGTAAATTTAATCTTTATAACTTTGCATGCAAATTCAAACATACACCAATTTCATTGTATAATTTTCATTGTATAATGAAAATAAAGCTTAGTCTATTCTTAACATAAAAGTGGACTTCAACAACAGTAAATGTCCTCTACTCAAACAGCCTTTTCTTGTCCTGAAAAGAAAACCTGCACAATTGCACAGCAACTTTAATGCTTTATTTCACAGATGGAAACTAGAGTGAATAAAATAAATAAGTGAATAAATAAAAATAAACACACCCCATATCCGTTTCTCCAATAAATTACTGTCTGTTAATATTTAAATTAAATTTGAATATCTACAGCTTCATAACAACAGGGCACGTGCCATCTGATGAAGCTCCAGGAACGGGCACTAAATGGATCATGAGGTGAGAATATTTTTAACCTGTCTGACTTTAAGATCTTTTGCAAATGTTACAGATAAAATGATTAAAAAATAAAAAATAAATAATAAAAAAATAAATAAATAAACTGATAGAAAATGAATCTGGATTAAATCCAACAACAAATAATATTTTCTCTTTTTTATGAACATATGATCATTATTAGTTTTCAGGATCCTCTTGTCATTCCACACACCGAGTATGGCGAGTGTACCGTCAGCATCAGCTTGTTAAAGGACAGTTTATTCTAACTGTGTTAGTATTAAATCCAGAGAGCCAGAAGCCAAATTTAAGTGTGCCACTACGTTTACACAATGCTGTAGACAGCTATTTTGTCTCCAAGGTTACCAACAACACCAGTAAGTGTGATGCATTAAGGAATATTTGACTCCCACTGAGGTGAGTATATTACCTTGTGTTTATTTATTGCTTTGTTATGGCTAAGTGGTTTACAATGTAACTATCCTGGTTCTTTTAAACTACAAATCAGATATGTTTATTAGGTGTACTGCCTTACTTTATATTCCCTTCCTGTTCTATCTGTTGTGTCATTCATTTAGCTGGAGAGCAACTTCACATGAGTAATGAATGTGGTTATTTCATCACTGGACACCTGAAACAATTAAACATGTAACTTCACTGTCAGAAGGAAAACACAGAGACAACAATGATGTCCAACTTTTCCTGTAAACCTCATCCAGGTATAACTTAAAGGGGAAATTTGAAAAATAAAACATGATCATGAGATCTTCTCATTAAAATAAGAATCATCAAGTAGCTGTTGTATTCAGGTCAATGCTTATTTCTCTGGTACTAAACTCTAAAATGCTTAAGTAACATTTGCTTTGTCATCAGATGCAACAACTGCTGCATCAGATCAGGAGCCACTGTGTGTCCTGAATGACCACGTAAGACCAATCAGTTGTTTTTGGAGTAATGGAGAATAACTGTATCTGTTTTCCTTTTGACACAGGTTTTTAATAAACCAATTTCTTTACTTTATTTTATTTGTATTTTTCTCTGGGTTTGGTAAGAAGATACAAGAGAACCGTCCACAGTGTGTTAGTGATCCACCCACCTATTGTCTCAGAGCTGCTGGAGTTCTGAGGTACAATCGGGAGTCTGATGACCGTAGGATAAACTTAACAACTGTTCTTCCAGTGGTACTATGCTCACATTTCACATTTACTGTTCAAGCAATTTAAAGCAATATAACACTGTGGTGCAGATTTGCTTGATTTCAAACTGTTTTTTCCAGCTCCCATCTCTGACTGAATATGCAGTGAAATGTGAATACTGTGGGGAAAAGGCCAAACCTTCACTCGATCTAACGTTGCTACACGACCCTGAGGTGAGGTAGACAGTACATGTAGGCCACAAAATAAAGTGCGGCTCGTTCACCCGATCTGCTCCTGACCCTTGTGTACCCTCCTGTTGTGTCCATTTTAGACAGCTCCACTTTTCTGCTGTGCCCAGTGGCAGCAGCTGTGTGAGATGCTGATGAAGCAGAGACGTTTGTTTGAATGGACACATGACCTGAAAACCGGTGTAATATCACTGGAGCCAACCACTCGGGTGCAGGGTCTACACTTCAAAGGCGGGGAGATGGAGGATCACAGCAAGTTTGTCATTGACTTACTGAATAGAATTGGGTACACATTTTCATTTTTAGTCACATCCACAGATAAAGTTAATAGTTATAATCTAAGTTCTGCATTTCTAACAGGAGCAATGTATTTGTGTTTTCATAGAACACAACCAGAAACAAGAATCCATGAGGATTATTCAATCCAAATAGGAGAAATCCGTGAGTAACAGCATACACACTCTCTTTATCTTTATCTCTCTCTTTATCCAGTTATGATATATAAACATGAGCCGCCATAACAAGTACATATGTTTTAGAGATTTTAATAGATTTTGTTCTGTGTTATTATCTAGTTGTCCCAAAAACAAACATACTACGCTTCCAGCTCTCAAGTGCTCCAGCTAAAGGCTGCTGGACACTGTTTCCTGGTGGTGAAAGTGAGAAGTGTTTGACAGCTGAGGAGGAACCGCCACAGCCATTTATATTAGTCCCTATTTGTGACCATAAGCCACTTCGCTTTGGCATATGTCATCATCAGGTACACACAAATTACTCCCATGTTTTATTCATCTCAGAACTTAAGTCAGCATATATTTAACCATGTTTGATCTACATATGTCTACATATGTTTCAGGAAGTGGCAGATTGTCTACACAAATATTATTCCAATGGCATGAAATTTCTAACTTTGTTCCATGATGGTTCAGTTCAGGTCTTGTATCCACACTTTATATAATGTGATGAGATTTCTAGTTGGTTGAGCAGGAAACAATACAAACTAGAGCTACAGCAAGTCACGTGTTAGATTGTACATTCAATGCAACATGCACTCGATAGTGGGTGTTCCCATCCTTATCGTCATGGTAACAGTTATCCCTCAGGCCTCTTGGCTCTCATTATCGTGGTCACTGAAGAAAATGGGAGGGTCTGTATCGTGTATGATGACAACAACGACCCCTTTCAACTGATTAGAGCCGTGTTCCAGTCTGACGGCAGAGCAACATGTTATCACAGCAATGGAAGCGTATGGTAAATACTGTTTATAGTTATCACTGAATTATTTAAAATTTTAATAATAAATGTAATATAGCCATTTTTACAGTGTAATTTTCACATAAATATAAATGTGTTAATCAATACTCTCTTCTATACTAATGAGCACTTATAAGGGATGACCAGAAGATAAAATGAATAGAATTTGTTGGCAATGACTAACACAGTGGATCAGTTCATGTGTCTGCATTCATGTTGCAGGCTGTCCTTAACAAGGTCAAGTGGTCAGTGTTTGGATGAGACAGGTGCTAGACTTTGTCGGTGGAGCTGGAGTCAGAGTGTCACTCCCACCACCATGCATCCTGTCTTCCTGTCCCTTAACATAAATGTTGGAGTCAGAGTCCTTGGGAGGGACCAGGTGTTTGTCTCCTTCCTGGCACAAGGCCAGCAAGCAAAGTTCAGTGTGGGTACCTGCTGTGCACAGGTAACAGTGAAGAATCATTTCGTATTTTTTTTTTTTTAACATATTTCTGCAAACAGAAATGATACACCTCAAGCGTTTGGGGTGATGTTCTTTGCATGATCAGTATCTAAAAAAAAAAGCTTTTCTTTCTTTTTAAGGGTGAATCCTGCACAGATGTGCCTGCTCCAGGACCATCAGCGATGAAGGACGAGCTGTTGGCGTTGGCAGCCAGGATTAGGATCAACCTGATCATCCAGCAATTTCACCAGTACCTCATGAAACCCTCACATCTCCAGCTGATGAAGAACACACACACCCCTCACTTCAATGCTGCCGCTCAAAGGCTGCTGGAGGCCAGTGCTCATGTTACGATGAGTGACAGTGAAAGAGCCTTTATCCACGAGTGTCTGAAGGATCGTCTTTGATGCCTGATGTTAAAAATATCAGTGTCACAGTGACAGCAGCTCTACTTCAGCTTTGAAGTGAAAGAAGAAAAATAAGATTTAAGTAAAGCCATACTCCACAAACAGAAGTTAATAATTTATATATTAATTTATATTAATAATTGAAAAACTTGAAATGTCACAATTTTCCAGTAGATTTATCATATCAACTAGTAGACTATTTGTATTAATTTCAACTCCCTTATTCAATATTTCATAAAGTACTGTGTAGTATCTTGTTTGTTTATAAAATATACATCACTTTTTCATATTTACACGAGAAAGAGAAAAGGTTACAAGGTTGAAAATTCTCATTTTTACTGGATCATCATGTGCTCCAAAATGCTCCTAACGATTATTATTATTATTATTTTTAAATTGGTGCATAGGAACAAATATGTAGCCATTTGTTCTGCTTGTTCAAATTGTCTGTATTTCATGTTGCTACAACAGCACAGAGTTTAAGAGGTTGGATACACTGTGGCCTCACTGTGCTTTTGCTACATTGTCCTTGTGCCTAGTCTGTTTTGTCTCACCTAATCAAATCAGTGTAGAGCCTCAGGTCTTCCTAATAACATTAGGTTGAGCAGATGGCCAAAAGATGTGCACTCAGGACCTGACTTTAACAAGCCGGTTTGTCTGCTGTTACCACCCAGCCATCCAACAGATTCCCCATTTTTCCTCACCATCGTTACAATATCCAGTTCAATGCACTTGAAGTATCATTTGTAACATGTTATTCTACCAGATGGATCAGTACACCCAAACACCACACCGCAACTTAACATTTAAATAGTTACAATGTTTTATTAATCTTCTTAGCTTCCTCCAAGTTGTGTAAATATAAAAATTATTCAGAAATCATACCAAGACACAATTCCCCAATGTTATTTTCACAATAATGATGACAGATTTTAAGTGTTGCATTTTCTACGTCTAAGCTACTTTTAGAACAATAAACTTAAAATTCTACATATGGCTCAGTGGTACAAATGACACAACTTTATTTTATTCACGTAGGTCAATTATATGCAACAAGTTAGAGACTATAAGAATCAATGTTAAATCTCTCCTAATGGGACCACTGTTGTCACCTGGATGAAATCTGCAGTTGTAGGAGTAGTACAAGAAACTGTTGCCATTGATCCCACTCAGGCGTCAGGGGAGGGATGTCTCGAAGGGGCGTGATGAAGAATGATGGGGGCATCCAGTCTGTGCTAGCAGTCCTCCTGCCTTCAGCGCAGACCTTCATAAACATCACTTCACAGCCCAATGAGAAACCCACCTCAAACCTAGAGAAGGCAAGAGACACAGTAATCAAACATGCTAGAAATATTTTCACTGATGCGTTTGTCACAAATACAGAAAAAAAAAAGAAGCTAAGGACACTACTGCACTTACATGGAGGGGCGTTTAGCTCCAGCCAGGAATTGAAGAGTAGCGTTAGGAGTGGTGGTGTGGTTTTGTGTTCATGTGAACGTTCATCTTCATCTCATTGTCCAGGATTTGCACCAGCTGCTGCATGGAGGGCAGGTGACCCGACTCCAGTTTTGACCACACTGGTACGTCTGTGTTAACACAATATTCACCTCACTGTAATTTACTGCATATTTCTTCCACCATCACACTCCTTTGTTTAACCTAATATTACATAGTTACATAATAAAAAACAACGCACCACATTGTTGACTTCTTTATTTACCTGTGCCATGGCAAACTGAATTAATCTTTTGACAAATATCACAGGGTTCAGTCCACACTCACCATTTAACGTGATTTCAAAAGCTCCTGTTGACATTAACTGGTTTTCAATCATATTGCTGAAGAAGAACACCATCATGCAGGCATATATCTGAGAAAAACAAGAGAGATTTGGGTTCGAAAGAGCGACACAAAATATTAACAGTATTCTACTGACAGGTTAATGTGAAGCTGCTTCAGGAAATGAGGCTGTAGATTAGATTTCATTTGGAACGCATCTGGTTGTTTGACAAATAGCTTGTAATTTGTTATTTTGTTATGATTGCAATTATTTAGTTTTTTTTTTTTTTTTAACTCAAGTCACAGCTCCCACAGATAAATGAATACTGCTGCCTGGCTGTTTGGGTTCGACTTGTTATGGACCTGTTACCATAAAAAGGTTTTCTGATGCCTCTCTTTGCCTGCCTGTCTCTCATATCTTGCTGCAGTCCGTCAGGAACGGATTAAGCTGTGAATGTGTAATGTAGGCACATCTTCTTGCACAAAGCTCTCCTTATTGGTTGATGAGATTATGTTGTGTTGGGATTGCGGAGAAGCAAATTACAAAGCTTGGAACAGTCAATGAGACCAGACTGCTGTTCTTAAGTTGGAGACCCTCAAAATAACTCTTAGTGGACAAATCATGCAGTCATGTCATAATTCTGGCCCTGAGGCTTCTGTTAAACAGAGATCCCACTAGATTACAGTTAAGATGACCTGTCATTATGCCACCTTTTCCTGTTTACACTGAACCAAATAAAGCCAGTGCTGCCTCAGTGTGTGATTTAAGACACCATGCAGACGTTACAGAATCAGAGGTGTGACTGGCATGTCTGCAACCCTGGGGAAAGCAGATCCAAGCCTAACAACACCTTAACAACACAACCTGAAGACCCTGAATGAACAGCTAATGAAATCCCTTGGGTTGAGTTGTACTTAACTGTGTGTATGGACACAACTGTATCAGAAACGCAGCCAAACGACACCCACCTTCCTTCGTTTGTATTTTCATGCCATGTTCCTGAGTGTTATCTATAATCATCACATGCAAAACTGATGCTCAGCTGCACTGTGTCGACTCCACTTTCTAACACACTTACAGAGCTCTTCTATAGATTCAGAGCTGTAATAACTGCTGTACTTCCAGGAAACCTTACCTTATTTCCCTGGCCCCACTCCCAGATGCCTGGTGCTTGCATACCAAAGAGGGCAAATGGGTCTCGGCCAATAATAATCAGCCCAATCACCAGCAGTTTGAACATAGACAGGAAGGAAGCAATGTGTCTGCGGAGATAAAGCACAAGAAAATAAAAAGCTTTTAGTACAATTCCTAGACAGGACAATACGACATAGTTTAGACTTATTATAGATCCATATCTCTGAATGTATATTTCAGTCATCCACCGTTATAAAGATATGAGCCATGTAAGGTGCATTCAAAGCTGTCTTTAATCTAACATTAAAATGGACAGAGCAGAGCTATTTTAATACAAAACCAATTATTAAAAATATATTTTCACTTGTAAAATGTAACCACAATAGCTGAACACCAAGGGACAAGGGTGTGGCCTCAACATACACAAATCAGGCTTCATGGAGTACACACATAAGCATGGAGTCAATGAGAAACACTGGATTCCTCCCATACAAACAATTATCATATATTTTCACACTAATACAGATTCTGCAAGTAAAATGTACATATTAAAATAATAAACCAGGGCACAAATTCTATCTCGTGTCACACCACAATACAGAGCAAACTTCTTGCTCAGCATGTTGACGTGTGTAGCGGTTTGAACTGCATCCTGTCAGTGAACACGGCTTATTGTTACCATTACTATGATAATCAGAGACAGATGCCCAGTGATGGAGGTATTCTCTGGTGTGTTTATTAAGGGCTCAACTGATGAGGACCTGAGGGTCTCAGTGGTGCCACAACTTTAACTACAACACCTGGGACTGCCACACAACCCTGTATCAAGTCAAGACCAAGACTCTGATAGAAATATATTCTCCCAGCTACAGGTGCTTCACAAGCACATTCACTTCATTACATCAAGACTAGACAATTAAGATTTGATTGAAACCTCCTCTAGTCTATATAACAGTGCACAAAAAGAAATGGCTCAAGGAAACTAAAATATGGAAAGGAATACAAAATCTTAAACAGAAATATTAGTCTAGGGCCTCAACTCATTCGCATTTTCCTGATGAGTTAATCTTTATCAATTAACTGGTGTAAAATGTAAATGGTTTAAAATGTAAACTAACAAAAAGATAATAGTACAAATCTTGAATGTTGATAATTTAAAGACAACACTTTTAGATCATTTTAACTTGCCAACAGCTGAAATGATCAAGATTCTCGCCAATCAATTTGCTGTTGATTGCACCGACCAACTACAACTTAAAACCCTAATTTTACCTTCTTTCTGTAAAACATTAGCCTGATCTTTCACTGACAACATGGTCAGTTTTTGGTCATCAAACAACACAAATTACACAATGCCACAAATAAAAGGATATCAATATCAGTGGGACACACTATGAACACAAAGAGTACACGTTCTCAATGATGCAGTGCACCATTTTTTTTAAAGTCACAACCCCCACCTACATCAGATAAGCCTGGGTGCATGAAAATTCCTGTTCCTCAGACAAAGCTAATCCCAAAATCTCAGCCTACTTTAACAAAGCTGAGTTTAATCCAACAAGACAGGCAAACTCTGTTTTCTTACCGATAGATGGGCATGGGAAGATAGTTCTCCCCTTCAATGCGGATGTCTGGGTACCGCTGGTACAAAGCCTGCGTGTACTCTTCAAACACCCGCTTGTACCCTCAGGAAATGCTGTGTGAAGACAAACGTACTGTTAGAGACATAAACTAACACAGCGTGCGGTTGCAAGCACAAACAGGGACAAAAGAAGTAAAAACAATACAGTGAACCCAAGACTGCAGTGTGAACTTAGTCTTGACACCAGTGTTTCAATGTTATCTGTAAATTCTTTAACTAACATAACATTCCATTCAATAACACGTGAACTTTCACCAACTCAACACCTAGTGCTCTAACACCACATGCCCGTGTTTGTGGCATGTTTAGGCCTATCTTAGACCAACCATTAAAAAACATTTACAATGCAAATCTGTCTCCTGTTTCATAACCCGCACGTGGACGCCGCGAAATAAATAAATAAATGAATATCACGTGACAGCGTTATTGGTAATATCAAAACTACCTTCTTCCTCTTGGATATAAGCAGTTGTCTTAATGTTAGGAGATAAATTAGACCGTTACTCTGACATTAACTTGTAAAAAAATAAAAATAAATAAAAAAACACATTTCAGCAAACTGTGCAAAGTAATCGCGGACACAAAAATCGCTGTGTCGGGATTTAAAATAATCCCATGTACTTGCAAAACAAAGATCGCGTTAATCTAAACTGTGGTCGACAGGCGGATGTGACAGGATCCGTCCCTGTCTTGCGTGTTTGACAGGAGCGAGGCGATGTTTCCGACGAAATGTTTATGGGAAGAAGCTAACGTGAAGGACATTTACGAAATGTATCCCCCCCTTAGTAGTTTGACAGTGGTTGAGTAATTTCGCTAATTATTAACGTGGGAAGAGTAATAGTTTACATGTTAACACGCGCTAACCTCCTGCTAGCTAGCTAGCATCTATCGGTGCCCGGCCTGCGGTGTTGTTAGCCGGGGAGTTTAGCTAGCTCGCGATGACTCGCCAGATTTTCGCTTATTTGCCTTACCAGATCTGAAACTTGAGCAGTGGCCCCGTTGCAAATTGCATCTTCATCTTCTTTACGCCACTGTTGTCACCAGACGTGGCGCAGAACAGCGACAAAACCCCCAAGACGAGGAGCGAAGACCGTAAGCACTTCATCGCCATCCGTTCCGGGGTTTGTTTCCTCAATCGGTCGGTTGGACGGTGGCAGGTTAATCAGTTCACGTCGTCTCTGGTTGGTTCCTGCTCTTCTTCTGCTCTAAGCAGGGATGTTAAACACAACTGGTGGCCGCGTCTAGCGCCACCTCGTGTCCTGGATGTCACATAAAACTATATAGTTTGTAAAAAGTTGTAATATTAATAATGCATTTACATTTAACATTTCATTCACATACCAGGCATCACTTCAATATAGATACAGATAATAAAATACGATAAACCATTTACCTCAAAGGTGTTATTGATATTCACAATCATAGTGCACAATCTATTCACCATCAGTCATACTTTGTAAAGCTAACTGGCTTATGCCGCTATATGTTGTCTTATATTTAGCATACAGTTTTGTGTTGGAAGTTTCACTAAAGCGACTGAAAAATTAAAAAAGAACATATTACTAAATAAATAAATACAACTTAGTTTAAACGCAAGTCTTCTACTCCCAAATAAAACTGAACTGTAGTTTCTTTATCTACTAAAACTCCATATCAAACATTGGGACATATTCATCAGCACACCCAAAACAAATCTCCAGCTGGCTAAAATAGCATTTTTGAGGTTAGAGCAGCATTATCTTACTTATTTGTAGTGTTTAGGTGCAGTTGCTTCAAGTGGATGCCCAGTTTTAATGAGTATTTTCCACAAGAATTTCCTTAAAAGACTCATTTATCCACATGCCACAGCTTCACAGGGGATTAATGCATGTTCTGCAGTCTGATAAATACCTGATGAAATAAAGTGCACTGACAGGCGACGTAATGTGGCATTATTTTTTAATAAACTTTTTGCTGTCACATTAGTGAAGCAGCCACATCAACAATGAAACGTTATGTAACCAACAATGTCCATGATTGGTTCCCAAAACAGCTTCTTACAAGACTTAAATATCTAATGAATTAGTGTTTAAAAGCATTTTTATTAAGATGAAACATTGATACAAGAACAAGAAATAAATGCTTTAAAACAGACGTATATAAAACCATACTATTTGTTTGAGTTTTTGAGTTCATCTCAGTGGTTCAGTCTCGCCACTCTCTCCTTATCCACGGCAGACTGCAAAGCCAGTACTGTGTCTGTGAATGACAAGATAAGACAGAGTAGGTAAATGTAAAGGACACACAACCATCCAGATTTTACTCCTTTAGCACAAATTGAAATCTAATGTGGCCAGCCCAAGTTTTCTCTTGTGTCTCCCCAGAGCCAATACATAGTTCACAAGTTTGTTAAATTATTTGAAAATGTCATGTCGGGCTGTTTCATTACCCTCACCCTGCCACATAGAACACGTCACATAAGAATGTAGTTGTAGTTAAGTCGACTGTCAGGTTTATTTTATCTGATGTGGATGATGAAACCAAAGTCTCTGTAACAACAATGGTGACTTTGGACGTGTAATATCCAGTTTATTCATTTAGATTTGGTTTAACGTGTACCTCTTCACCCCAAAAATCAAGACAAAAATCAAGCTACGGCTTTTACATACCCAGTAAAGTCTTTGAATGGTTCATCAGGTCAGGAAGTCCAGTTTCGATGTTGTATGAGGTTTGCTCCATTGCCTTGATGAGTTCATTTGCCCTCTGGGAAACAAAAACAAGACTTACAAACACTTTTTGGCATTATGTATACAGTTAAAATGAGCAGATCTAAGAAAACTACCTGAAGCTCCACATAAACTTTCTCCTCCAGATCCGTCACCTGGGATATTGCATCATAGACTCCGGTATGTACAACAGATTCCTGTGACACATGGAAAATGAACTGTAAAGTTTTACCAAACTGTAGATACAATATAAATCGATAAGGATTTAGGATTTGTCTTGTGCCAGCTGACCTCGTCAGAAGAACTGTCCAGGGGTTCTTGAACCTTAACTGCTTCACTGGATTTTGAATTACCATTCAATTCCTTCACTCTGCAGAAGTGAGAAAAGCATTTCAAGCTTCATCTTCTCAGGCATAATATTTATCACAAAAACCAAACTATTTATGTATCAAATATGTACCTGTCAGCGTAACGTAGAGTGTTCATTGTATATTCACAGGAAGCCATTCCTGGAGAAACCATGGCAATCTGTGGAATAACAGAGAGGGAAGTATGTCTACACACATTCTGTATGTTTTTTTTTTGTGCACCTGCCTCATCCATTACAGTATCATCAGATCAGAATACACTGTATGAGGTTTAATTTACCATGCAGGTCCTGGACTTTTCTCCAATGAAGGAATCCCTGAGGACCTTGGTCAAGGTGCTCATCCGGAAAGGAATGTGATCACTGTTTTTTCCCAGTGAGCGAATGCATTCCTACAGGACACAGAAGAAGAAACAATGGCATCTTTTTATATTCAATATTTGGACACTGGAAGTTTGGAGATAATCAGAAGAATAAAGCTCCGGTAACATTTTTATTCTTCTGTACAGTCTTGAATTCTATCTGCCTTTTATGTGCACCTAGTCACAGCTACTGCTGTGGTGGACGGTGTCCACGTTAGCCTCAATGTACCTTGAGAGCCAGGAGGCTGCGATTGATCTCCGCAGTCTCCACCAAAGTGCTGCGGTCGTTGCTGCTGACGTCGGTACCACGCTCGTTGCCGGCCAAATCAACCAATGAAAATTTGCCGTGTAGTGAGGCAGCACGGTTATTGCGTCGTAGAACAATCTGGAGGATTGCGTGAGACCGGGACGAGTTGGCGTTGGCTGAGGTTTGGCCTGAAGTTCTGGAAAAACACCACAGAAGGAAAGACACATTTATGTTACACATATGTGTTTGAAATGAAACTATAGTAGTTTAAGGTTTTAATTTTTACCTGCCATGTTAAAAGAACAAAGACACATATTTAGTGCTCCTTCACTCAACAGTTCAACAAAGTCTGTACTGTGAAATTGCAACACACAGGTACCTGCAAGCACTGCCCATCTGTATCATCTTGATGACTTCCTCTGCTGTGGACACGTGGACCTCCTCAAGGCCGACCACCTGAACCTGCTGCCGGTCGTCCTCCAGAACACGGAGCTTGGCCTTTTTGTTCAGTAGGTCATACACCTGTCCAAAAAGTAGTTTTCATGTCAGGAATTATGGGGAAAAAAAAGCAAATAGTCAGTTAAATATTCCAAACAAATGTGCTCATAGAGGTTAACAGAGGAGGTTTTTCTTACTTTCCCATTGTAAATCTCAAAGAAGCTGACATACGCAGAGAGATCCAGGCTACTGTACCTCCTGTGGTCGAGGTAGGTGAAAACATCCTGGGCTGAAAGAGAGATTCAAACAAATATTCATACCAATACCAACGGTGTGAAATTTTAATTTCCCTCTTGTGGGAGGAAGATCAATGACACAAACACTGCCAATTAATGTATCCCTGGAATTAGTGGCATTAGTTAGTTTGCTACTATTAGTAGTATTAGAAACTTAAACATAGCTCCCATCCAGGGTTTGTAAAACCATTCATTGTCGCTTGACATTAAAACACACCAGAAGGAAGCAAATTTAAATCTCTTGTGTACTGTGAAATACAGTTATCTGCCATTTATTTGGTGAAGGCTTAAATGTATCGGACACACATATTCAAGTCTCACACTAGTTCCAAGTTCTCATGTGAGGGCCACCTTTAACAAAATCCTGAATATTACGAAGCTTATAGAATAAAAATAAATATGCAAGACAAATGCAAATATGGATGAATCAAGTTAGAAAATAACTAAAAACTCAATGCCTCAAATTCATTTTACCTCCGATTAGCACTTCTGTGAAAATCCAGAGATCTTACCTGCCAAGGCATAAATCCCTTTGGAACTGTTCTGTTGTTTTCCTGCAAAATCACCTCCCATTGTCTAGTGAGAGGAAAAATAAGTTAAAAACACATTATTTTCTTCATGCAAATCACAGACAACTCAACTCTACCCAACAGACACTTACATGAGTTTTTCCACTTCCTGTCTGTCCATAGGCAAAGCATGTTGCCATGCAACCTTCAAAAATGGATTGTACCAAAGGTTTGGCTGTGAATCTGGGGAAGGAGGAAAAAGGGTCAAAAAAAGGGTAAAAAAAATTGCATCTAAATAATGTTCTGGCTGCCCAGTTTCCATTGGAGACAAAAAAAAAGCTCAAAAACTAGAGCACAATCTGATCCTTATCATCCAGGAGGAAAGTCTTAGTCATAAAACACTGCTGCAAATCAAAACTTAAAGAAAAAAATAAAAACAAAACTGAGGTGTTTACTTGTAGACCAGGTCATTGGTGGCACTCTCGTTGAACGAATAGTCGAAATGAAAGACTTGGTTTTCCAAGTACTTGGTGAGATCCACCTTCTGTTTTGGCTCGTGGACCATCAGTGAACCTTTCCCAGGAACAGACACCACGTCGATCTCTTTCTTATTAATCTCTGGATGACACAAGAATGACAAAGTCAGCGTTAGTGAAGAAAAACAGAATGGCTGACATTTTAGTGATAATGTTGCATATAGGAGATTCTTCAGGGTCTGCACAGAAGACACAGTGCTCTGTGTTTCTATGCAGGATGGTTTCACTCAGGGTATAAATGGGAGAAGGCCAAGTGAAAAAACAGGCTGATATACTGTTATATTACTCCAAATATACCTTGCTTGTTAAGGGGCCGCTTGCGAACACACACACAAATCCTGTGGGATTCAACCTGTGAAAAAAAAAAAAAAAAACACAAAAACACAAAATAAGCTCCAAGTGTGACCTTTAAAAAGCACATTCACATATAAAGTCAGACATAGACATAATTCCAAACTCACCAGGTCGCTTGTTGATACGGGGATTATTTCCAGTGTTTCTCTGAAGTCTTGGATCATCTCATAGAACTTTTGGTTTGGTCGAGAAGCCTCTCCAAACTTCAATGAAAAAAAAGAAACAAACAAAAACAATATAAATGAAATGTGTGAAGCAATTTGTATCTAAAATTAACATGAATAGCAGAATTGGTAAATGAAAAGTAAAAAACTCACCTTCCCCTTCTTGGTCTGCATTTCCGATGGTTTTATGACACACGACAGTCGTTTGTTGCCTTTGTTAAATTCTTGAGGTGTCACAGATTTTCTCCCTGCAGTGCACAAAGATCATAATCACTTTTTTTTGGTTCTAATGAACTTATATCTCTTTGACACCATTGCAATTTCTAACAAATTTGATCACAAGAGAAACTTGCAATATATAGGATGTGATCCACTGGATGCACATATGTTCGTGTAAAAACATTTTTTTTTCTTTACATGTGTCACTGACCTTTGACGGCAGGCGGAGGAGGCATCCTCTCGGGTTCATCATTTTCTTTTGTGGCCTCACGGGCAAGAGACAGTGACGGTGCTGGTTTGCTCTCATTCTTTCTGCGTTGCCGGGTAGGAATCACTAAATAAATAAGGTTAAAGTTACTGAACAAAGAAAACATTAACTTAAGTTGCACACAATACCTAAAAGTCTACTTGACTTACCTAAACATACCTACAAAGCTAAATTTTGCATATAAATATGTGGCTTGTATTTTTCAAGGGGAAGGTCTAAATTATAATTTAATTCTTTTTGGTAGAAATGACCAACCAGAATTTATAAGAGCTGATGATGAGGGGAGACCAGGACGGTCCATTTCTGGGCTTCCCTTTGAAGACTCAGAGGTTGGACCAGGTGCTGAAACAGCGGTTGGGACCTGGAACAAACACGTCTGTCTGGCCTGAGACCGACTACTGGAAACTGAAAAGACGACAAAGCATCAAAGTAAAACGGATGCAATATGAGCAGCATCATCATCATAAAACAAGCGCCAAGTTTTTCTAGCTTTGGGTGCAAAAGCCTAAACCCCTGCACAACAGAAACTTAAGTTAAAATTAATTGTGTGTAGCTGCAAGCTGTCAAATCACAAGAACCAAGATTCTTCACTCACAGTGACAGAGAAGTGAGCCAGGAGTGATGGAAACAGCAACAGACAAGTGGAAGCTGAGTGAGTGTCAGCGAAATGATGAAAGCTTCTAATTAAAGCACATTTGAGCATGAAAATGTTACCGAGTGCGTTGTAATAGTGATACTGCCAGCCAATTTTATAAAATAAAAAGGCAATAAAGAAAATGCTGTAAAAACACTATATCCTTATTGCAAGTGATAATATAGTGCTCTGTTTTAATTCTCTTTGTCCAATGTTTGCTTTCTTCTCTCACCCAGAACTTAGAGCTCAGAAAAGAGTGAACAAGGACAGATGGTTCTATGAGCCCAGAATTAGTCAATTTATGTTGGTGTGCCATTCATCATTAAAATGAACAAATTTAAACAAAAATCCTCTCCCAGGATGGTGAGTTTTGCATTTACACCCTGATCCCTTTAAGAAAGGAATGATCAGAAAATGATTTGATTGCTTAAGAGAGGAACATGCACGCTGTGCCGACCTGAGTCTTCAGTCTTGATGAGAGCTGCAGCAGAGGCTTTTTGAAAAGAAACGAGCCATTAAGTGACAGAAAACTGAATGCGGTAATCAAAGAGACAAATCAGTTCAATTCATTTACATACACGAGGGAGGAGCAGGAATCCTAGATGAGCGCAGGCGACCATCATACTTCTGTGGAGGCAATGGAAAGAGATTGAGACTCTGTCATTATTTACCTCACACTGCATTTAGATATGACAGTAAAACAATGTGCAGCTTTAACACTCTTCCATTCAGGACTACTGCTTATTTTAGCTTAATTTTCTGAACCCAAATGATGAGTAACACATTACATTTTCTATACATGCCCAGTATATGTACACAGTACTGTCACAGTAATGACAGCAATGTATCAATCTATAGTGTTCAAGTTTTAACTCAAGCAGAGCTAAAAGAAAAAAAAAAAAAAAAAAAAAAACATGTCGACGACAGGCACCTTCTCTGGAGCAGGAGCTGGTGGTTCAGTAATTTTGCTGGCATTATTTACATGGTCCATAAGCTCTGGGTTGAGGGTGCACAGGTCATTTATTGAAACCTGAAACACAAACATCCACCGTCAACAGGAGAAGTATGGTGAAGTGACCAAGTTTGACCACACATATTGAAAACAAACATTTTCCAGGAAATAATTTTCATTTTTTTTATCCGAACACTGAAATCACAAACAACACAGAGAAACATCTGTACTCCTCATTGCATCAAATTGAACCTGTATACCTGGGGCAGTGACTTTACGGTTTCACAAACTTGTGACAAATGAACTTATTCTGTGACTGTGATGTCGCCTACATACCTGATCTCCTTCGATCATCATGGGTGCCTCTTTCTTTAAACCTCTACACAGAACTGACCATAGCCATAGTTTTGTCTCAAAGATCAGTCCTCATTTCTCTAAAACGGTCAGACAAATTCAGTTTTCTTGACTTGACTGGGCACATATTTATAATTTTAAAACCTTATACTTAGGAATGACAAATGTGGTCATTCACAAGCTTTCTGACAGTCACTGAGAACTGCTTATTGTCAGAACTAAAACTAGTTACAACCTGTTACTGGACATGCTCCAAGTAAAAATATACAATATTATACACTTTACAGCTAAGGTACGGCCTCAGCATCATCAGCATAGCCATTTTTGAAGTATTGAAAATATAGTGATATTTCTCAGTCTATTATTATCTTGGACAGTTGTGATTTCAGAACATTAATCTAACATTAATCATTAATCTACGTAATTGGTGGAAACTGCGCCAGATAAGTAAGCTCGTTAAACGTTGTTTTCAGTAAGTGTAGTCAAACATTTGACTGCTTGTGTGTTTCTGGGCTGTCTGACCTCCTTCCCTCGGTCGATGCCCCTCTCTTGCCATTCTACCACAACCGCGAAGCTTTCGGTGTTAACTTTTGTCACCGTTGCCGAGTGCTGTCGACCTGGTTTACACACACAAACAGACGGTAATTCACACACTGTTAACGAAAGAAACGCGTTATTAGTCAACCTCCATTTGTTACCATAAAAATATCATCTCACCGTCACTGCGACTGATTTGAACAGAAAGTCCAACAAGAAGTCTGGACAGGTTGTTCTCCATTTTAGCTTCTTGCTATTTAGATTTATCTTCAAAAGTCAACGCTAACGCCGCCCAAGATTTAAACTGGCATTATATCCGGGTACTTGACGATGTGATTGGTTGTTGCCACACTGGTGGGAGGGATTCTTCTTCGTTGACATTTTAGGTAAAATTTAAATTTATATTATACTGCCACTGTCTGGATTAGTTAGGAATCACATCTGCAATGGAAATTGGACGTCATAAGAAACCTCCAAGAGATTTATGTTGTGGTCTAGAATATATCATTTTGGAAAGTTTACTATACATTTTGGAACATTTTAATTTTATTCCACTAATATAAATTTCAGAATTTTGCTTGATTATTTTTTCATAGATTTTTTTATTATTGAATTAACACAGGTACATAATGATAGTGATTATAGAATAGAACAGAACAGAACAGAACAGAACAGAACAGAACAGAACAGAACAGAACAGAACAGAACAGAACAGAACAGAACAGAACAGAACAGAACAGAACAGAATAGAATAGAATAGAATAGAATAGAGAAAAAGAGATTTATTTGTCCCCAAGGGGAAATTTATCTGTCATTTATCTGTGGCAGCTTTAAAAAATAGCAACAAAAATAGTGATAATAATTAATAATAAATTAAATTATATAATGCAATATTCCAGTCCACCACATGTAAGTGTACACTCCCAGAAACACTGAAAATATTCTCCTGTCAGACTGCCACAGGAGTAAGAGGACAGGTGAATACAACAAACTTTAAATACCTAACAACATTACAAAGTAGTCAAATAAATCTGTGTAAAGAGAATTTTGATCTTTTCTTTCAGTTGTTAACTTTCAGTCATGAACCACTTTATCTTAGTTGGGTCTGACTAACTAACATTTGGACTTCAGACTTTGTCTTCCTGTCAGTCCAGCAGGAAAATCTTTGGGTGTGCAGTCTGGTGGTGAAAGCTCAAACACTCACGTACAGTGGTCTGTTCTCAGTCATAATAAATAAGAGCGACTTCCTGAAACATTGTCAAATCAAATATTTACAGTATTGGTTTGTTAGGTTGTTGTGATTCACAAAGACTTTCTTTAAATTTATTACATCATTGTCCTGACAGTCAGTGGAGAAAATGACCATCACATAAGTGTGATTTTCAGTTAATAAGTATTTTGACATTGATACATTATATGATACTTAGAAAATCAAGGTTTTACAAACATTTTTACTATAAAAATCACTGCTGACTAGTATTTAGGGTTGGACAGTGTGTATTGGTGAGAAATGTGTCAACTGTGTAGGTAGAAGGTTGGAGATACTAAACTCACACATGACACTTCCAACTTTGAACAATAGGAGCGCTGTTTCCTGCTCAGTCTACAGTTGTGCTTGTGTTCTGCTGAACGCTGATCCGTTTAGCCTACTGCAGTTCATCCATGTGACCGCAGGAATCCTGTGTTTGTCCACATGCTCCCTCGCTACCCCACACCCACTGCAAACCAGGAACAACAGTTCAGTCCCCCATGACATCAACAGTCAGGGACAGCTGGAGAATGACCCATAATGCAGTTCAGCCTTGCCTTCAGCGTGGGAGGCTTCCCATTTTTCCTCTTTTCTTCTTTTGCTCCCCCCTACTTCCCCCCTCTGGCCTCCGCGCTCCTCTATGCCCGCACCCTCTCAGTCTCCAAACCTCCTAACTACACACAAGCTGGACTTATGTATACACATTCCCCGCAAGCGAATGCTGACACATGACAAATCAAAGGTCTAATAAACAGCTTGTGCTGAACAATTTTCCCCCCACCACCAAAGGATGAAAAATAAACAAATCCTCGTCGGTTGGCCTGGCCAGGCCATTTGGTAGGTCTGTCTGTCGATGACTGGGTGGCCCAGGGCTGCTTGGTGTGAGGCCTGGGATGGAGCCACAACTGTTTCCTGTGAGCGGCCCAACCCCAGAACCTCTCCACAACTGGCTTAGTGGGTGGTATTCCCCTCCTCCTTCTTTCCATCTCCTCCCCCAAACTCCTACACTCTCCTCTCTCCCTCAAACCCTCCTCTCGCCTTCCGTGCTTTCTACCTCGAGCGCTCCCCCTTCTTCTCTCCACTCCAGTCAGGCAGTCCATCCATTCTCACAGGCTCGCTCCTTTCCCAGTGGATAAAAGAAGCTGAAGATGATTTAAAACTTTGTCTGAAAAAACAAATCAAACACACAAACAAAAACTTTGTGATTTTGTCTGCTCTTTGATGACATCAACAGCCATCACATTGAATTAATAGTCATTACATTAAAAGCTGTTTTGAAGGTGTTTCACAGAAAATATTTAATCATTACAAACAACATGATGATTTTTCTCAAGTGTTATAATAGCAACTTAAAACACTTACCAGAGCTTTTAATATGTATGTTTTCTCTCACACTCTTTGAAATCACATCCAGAAAGACTTCCTTTTTGAAATTACAGAGTACAAAGTGAGTGAGATGAAGCAGCTGTGGATGAGTGTGGGTCCTTAAATGTTGTTAGGACACTTTGAACCTCCATGAATTCTTATAATTAATCATGATAGTTTTACTGGCTTCAAGAAAATCATTTAAGTGTTTTCATGTGTATGTCTGTCTAATCTCTGAGTATTCTGGAGGTCTTTATCATATCACAGCCTTCTGCATAAAAGGTGAGGTCTTGTATGTGCCAACATATAGACGGCTGTGTCACTCATGTGTCTGATAACTATACTGATAACTGCTTGTCTTTTAACTGAGAGTCTAGACATTTTAATCACCTTCTAAACAAATATATTCCCCAGTCACTGTTTTTCTGTATGTGTAAATATTTCAGTCATGGAAAAGACATAGCAGTGTTTTTGATGCGCTGGTTTCTCAGTCTGAAGAGTTGGTAGTGTTGCTGGTTGATTGAGAAAAGGAGGGGTGTTGTATCTGTTGGCCTTGAGTCTATTTAACTGTTCGCCTCCTTTTTTTTCCATCTGTCCAAAAGCATATTTTCTCAGTGTAAAGAAAATTGGCAGAGGCCGTGGCTCTGTTCCCCTATACAGACTAAATAAACACACATGCATTCTGTACGTGAGCGGAGCCACTAACAAACCACCCAGGAAGGTTGACAGACTCTGTGAGGAAGAAAAAGAAAGAAAGAGAGAGATTGAAGAACTATTGGCTTTTCTTGTCTTTTGTGACCTTGTGGTTTTAATTTGTATTAATGGCTTTAATTACATAAATCATTGACAAACATGGCATTTGATTTTCATTCTTAATGTTTTTGGAATGAAAAAATAATATATGCAATTAATTTTCATCTAGGAATGACTTGACAGACTTTTCTTGACGGGAGTTTTGACAGCCACTATAACTCATTGTGATGCTGAACACAGATGAATGAGATGCTAAGAAAAGATTATAGTTACAACACATATGTTTAGAGATCTTTTTTTTTTTTTTTTTTTACCACTTATTTAAAAGAAAACTTATCAAGAAACAGTAATGTTGGGAGAGCTTTTGATTCTCATCCTGTGTTGTCTGTGTTGCATTATACAATATGACCAGCAGAGAGCACTATGGCTACAAACAGAAAGCACCACACATAGCCAGTAACAGCAAACCCTAGACTTGGAAAATAAGTGCACTAACAAGACTACTTGGCATGCTGAGCCAATATTAGAATAGAACATTTCTCCTCAAAGTGTACTTTTCTGTGGTGTCGACCAGCCGACAGTCTGGTTTGATTCATTGTTTCATAAGTGAACTAAGTGTGTGTTCAGCTCGGTTTACGGCACAGATTTAAATCTCCTCCAACCAATGAGCCAAACAGAGCAAACGCTGAGTGAGTCTGGGACATTCACTCTTTAATGTGTGTTAGCATTCTTGGCATGTGTGGATCCACTGAAATATGCCACTGAAATCATTGAATCAAATCTTCAGTCATATAGTCTGAGTCTTAGTCAAACACATCATTTCAAGCGGTGAAATAGTTCAGTGAGCAGTTTATTCACATTTGAGCGGTGCCACACCCGGCCCCGTGCCAACGACCACCTCAGTTTGCCCAGCTGGCAAATTTTATTTGTTTCTTCAACTATAATTTTGTTTATTTATTTGGCCTCTGCAGTAAAGAGTGGTCAGAAAAGTACACACAGCTGCAGTTACACTACAGGAATGGCTCGTCCGCAGGTTTGTTGCATCTACACCACCACAACATCAGTCCTGAAACTGCCTCATACTGATAGATAATTGGTTTAACAGATTAACAGAATCGTTTTAATGGACATAGACATTTTTGCTGTTGTTTGTGGTTTGCTGGCAATGCGTCTCAGGTACTGAGCCAATATTACAGTATCAGGCAGAACTAGTCTGCGTCTTTAAAAACCACAAACAAGCTAGCTGAGATGCAAGTGAACTGATTTGAATTTGAAAATAAATCCAATGTGCCCATGTGAGCAGCACAGTCATATCAAATCACATGAACGTCACCGTGGTCACATACTTTGGCTGACTCTCTGTGGAGAACATCAAGTGACACTGGTCGGATGAGTCAAGGCCAGTGAAATAACCTGCTGTATGAGCAATGCTCCCCTCTGGCTCTTCTCTGTTCATTTGAAGCAAGCAGCATCAGCTGACCACCTTTGGTTTTAATAAATATGTCATCTGTTTTTTAGTCGAACTCGCTGTTCTCTAACAACAATAATCATGTTTAATTTTAGTTTTGTTGTCTCCACACCCTCTGTTGGACAGAACACGTTGCAGATGTTGGAGGACACAGTGGTCACATTCATCATTCAGCATCATGAATGTCCAATGCCAGTGCTTCAGTCACCATAACATATATTTATCTTTTACTTTTGTGCTCAGAGACGGTAATTTATTACCTAAAGAATAGCAACAATTTCAGAACTTGCTTTAGCAATATGTATGATGCTGCACTTGTGCAACAAGAAGCAAGAACCAAGAACTTTTTTAATCATTCGCAAAACTAGAAACATGAATACTGACGTTTAAAGTAAGACCACATGATATTATTTATAAACACACTATTATGATACATGATATTTTAGGGCACTTTTAGGACATTATGAGGCATTATGGCCATGTGTGCTACAGTATTAGAATACCATTAGTGTTATTGCTTCACACCCACAGCCACACATACAGTGCAGCTCTTGGTTTCTCCATTTCTCCATTTTGTCAGTAACTAGTCCGCAGGGCCACTCTGTCACTCATAATTTCCCCGCTGGTCTTCACCAGTTTTCCACTTCATACTGCAGAGAGCAGAGAAAGCTACCAAACTGCAAAAAATTAGGGAAACAAAGTAAGGTTTTCATCTTAAAACTTTAAACCTGTCTGTTGAACATTTAGCAACAAAGTAGAATACATCTGAAACAAAGTCTAATCCATGACTGTGAAATTAGCCAATAAATTCTATTCTTGAATGCAATCAGTTTCTTTATATGAACCATAAAGATTGAGATACAGCAGGCCTGCATACAGCCTCTTTAAGGGTACACCAATCAAAACCACAAACCATGAATAGTGCAGAAATGTGTTAGTGTGCTTTTGAAATTAATCCTTTAAACCCACCAGTGTTCTGTTCTTTTTCTTTTTTCTTTCTTTCTTTTTTTTTTTTTTTTTTACAGGACTCAATAGAGAAGTCATATGTTTGCTTGCATAGTTAAGGGTACAACATGTGGACCCTAATGTCTCAAAGAAAAACTACACCTACACTCAGAGTTTTATAGTTCTCCCTGAAACCACAGTGATGCCATACGCTGAAGAGAGAGGAAAAAAAAAAAAAACATTTGCATCTCGTCAAGTCATTTTTGTCTATTGTTGTGCTTCAAACGTTGTTAACTTACTCAAATGTGCCAGTGAGATAATTGAGATAATTGCAAAGTGTTTCCATTACAGATCAACTTGTTTCAAGAACACTGCTAGAATTAGTGTCATTTTCCTGTTCTCTAGTGCAACAATTACCCGGAGGTTATTTAGTGTTACTTCATTATACTGTCACATTTCTTGAAAAAAAAAGCAAACTGGATTGAGTAATTCTCCTGCAATGGCATGCTGCTGAAAAGCAAATTGCAACAATTATGTGACGGAATGAGGATTCTCTTGTCAGTTCTGAAAAGTGAGCCTGCGCACCAGGATAATATTGTTATGTCGTGGAATTAAAACTTAATTTAGTTGCCTCTCCATACAAAAATATGTAAACTTCAGGATCACTAAGCTCGATTCTTTGCTCTCATTGATGTTTGTTAAGAAAAGCGGCAACGGCCTCTGTTTAAGACAAACAGAAGATTAGTAGTTTGCAAGGCCGAGACAGCTGAACCGGCAAAGAAAAAAGGGGCTTATAAATTCAAATTTTATAAACAAAAATTACAGAAATGAAGAAACCACAGTGGCCACACTGTGAGTTCTGAAGTGTGGTTAAGAAAAACCACAGCGAGCTTTGGTTTATCATCAAAGATGCCACCACCATTAAAAACAAAAGATTGCAAGTAGTAATCTTGCATATTACCACTAACCTCATGGTGACACAGGAATCTTGGTGGAAGACATTTCACACACACACACACACACACACACACACACACACACACACACACACACATATATATATATATGTGTGTGTGTGTCTGTGTGTAAGATGTCTTAATGGAGCTGTTTTGGTACTTCTTGCTCATGTACTGAAATGCTCCCAGCAATGTAATAAGCTCTATACACTGTAGTGTTAGTTTTACTGTTCATGCTCCACAAATGTGTTAATGCCATTGTTTGCATTTTCCACTGCACAGACAATGATCGGGCTGACCCTGAGACAAACGACATTGAAAAACCACGCTCATGGATGGTGTCAATTATAGTTTATCCTCTGGTTTGCCTAACTTGCCGTAGAGTAAGGCTCCGGCTTATTGCTCTCCAGCCTGCCCCAGTCCTCCTCCTCCTCCTCGCCTCTTCACCACATGAAATGGCTGTCTGTGCCAGCCTAGCGCTGAACCTTCATTAGCTTTTACTACCCCACTTGGATGTGTTTAGCTTTGCTCTCTTTCTCTCACTCTCTGTGTGTCTGACTGTGTGTGTGTGTGTGTGTCAAGCTCTGTATGTGTCTGTGTCTGCATATGTTTAATTACCAACCCCCGCCCTCCCTTTGGAGTACCCCTCAGTGCCATGCCACCATATCATTACACTGTGGCTGCAATTTAAACTTCAGTCACACATACACACACTAACGTACCCTGGCTGGCCTGCAAATTGTAAAGAGGAGACAGTGGGGTACTATAGAGCCGCTTTAGCTCATTTATTCTACGGTAAAATGGAGTTTTAAAATGGAAACACACACCGGTAAGGAGATGTAGATGCAGAGAAACAGAGAAGAATATGAAAATAAAAAAAATAAAAACATGTGAGTACTACACAGCACAACGCATCATGACTGATCCACAACTACGTCTGGTGTTCAAACTGTTATCGTTTGAACTAAACAAACCACTTATAAACACAAGGCCTCTGCCTTACGAGGCTCATATTTAGGCCCTTCTGTAAACAGCAAAGCACAGAATGAATCAATTAAAAGGGCATTACGCTGGTTCCTGTTTATTTAAAACATGTTTACACTATACAGGCCCTCCCGCCTGTCTGCATGATTGCCTGGAACTTTGTATTCCTCCTCCTCTTCCTCCTCCTCCTGCCACCCCTCAATAGGCCCGGTCACGGCCAAGGTATATCAAACACACACACACACACACACACACACGGCATAGATTACAAACACATTTGTTATGTTGAAGAGCGCTTGCAGTAAATATTGATCTCGCTCTTCCTCTGTTTCTGCGACAGATGATTAGACGAACTCATTCGAAGCAACAATCTGATGCAGTGTGCAATCACGGCGCCAGAACACGTATAAATACATGCAGCAGCTGAGATGCTCGACTCTCAAAGGAGCTTTCTATTTTAGAGAACTGGCTCCAAAAAGGTGAGAAAACCAAATGATTGTGTGATGAAAGTGACTGAAGTGAGCAAATAAGTAAATGAAAGTGTTAATGGGTTGGTTAAAACTAGATTTAAAGGAAAGATCTTGGACACATTAGCACAAGAATTTAAAAAAAAAAAGCCACATGTGGTTAGTGAGCTGGTCTTTAGTAAGTGATAATCAGAGTCATGAACTCTGACTGATTGTTTTTCCTATTTACTGTGATAGAATCTTACTTTAATGTTGAATGGTTAGAAACTAGAGCAATGAATTCACTAGAACGGGTTGTGAGTATGAAATTTTCATTAAATATGAAAGAAATTAAGATAATTTCCACAACTAATTAAAAAAATACTGATTAGGATTGTACATTCATAATGGAATCATTTGTTATTTTGGGAAAATAGTTGTATTTTGCTTTCGTGTCGAGGAAATAAATTAGACATTGAGCATGAGCTAAAGCCAGGTGGCTCGCTTAGCTTAGCTTAAAGAATAAGAAACAATGGGAAACTGCCAGCCTGGCTTAGTTTGAAGATTAAACACTTAGACTGCATTACTGCACCCGTGAACCTTACAAATGAGTAGGTTTCATCTCATAGAAGCTGCTTGCAGTAAAGAATAGTTGAAGTGTGATAGTAGTAGTTTATCTCCCCAACTTATGTCTTTAATAAGGGACATTTCACATTACAAGAGGCAAAACTTAATTACATTAATTGTAATTGTAATTACTACACTGGATCAAGTGTCTGATGTCTTATGATATTGATACAAATATATTATTTTGATATATTGAATTGATATTGATATTGGCACAAACATTTTATATAAAAGTATATAAAAACAAGTATTAAACACATCTTCTTCCTGGAGTAAATAGGGAGACATCAGTGAGTGGTGCATGAGGTGAGAGGGAATCAGGGAATTGGGTCACATGATGGTTTTGAAAGTGACATAAACCTCAACAATTAGGACCAACTTCTGAATTATTCTTTGTTTAAAATCTTCATCAGATATCTAATTTCCTGGGTGACACGGCTATTCTTAAAATCATACACACACTTAAAATATGTAGCCACTAGTGCATTGTGGGTGTAAGAGTGTTATTCTATTCTTTTGACAATCCCCATTCCTCAGATTTGTGTGGTATGTCACCCTGAAGTCTGCTTTCTCACTGACTTTACAACTAATTCTTCCATTCTTCTTTGCTGCGCTTAGTGCAAAAGTACAAACACATACACCACCCCCTACTTCACATAGGCATGCATGCCAGTGCATGTTGTTGCACACACACACACACAAACTCACTCACACACACACAAACTCTCTCTCTCTCTCCCTCCCCTTCTCTCTCTCTCTCTCTCTCTCTCACACACACACACACACACACACACACACACACACTTTTCTTTACTAATCAGCTCTATTGAATTCCAGTAACAATGGGCGCTCATCCTTAGGCCACCCAAGCAGTGCAGTCTCTCTCTTACACACACACACTAACACTAACACTAACACTAGCATCACCAGATCACGAGTTCAGTCTTTTGTTCCTTCACTGTGTTTTCTTTTCCTCCATTGATCTCACCTCCACAAACAGGTCAGGAGTTGGCACGGGGGGATCGTGTTATCTGGACTATCGGCTGCAATCTGGGCCCACACACTATACTCACTTATTCACTCTGACACACACAAACACACACACACAGAAGGGGAATTTGATCCTCGTCACACCTCCTCCATTCACAAAAGTATGGATATGCCAAATATAAGTCTTTTTTATTTTACTTGTTTTCTTCATTGCAATCTTGAAAATTGAGTTTGTGAATCTGTTTTTGCAAGGTTTGTCTTCAAGTACAACAACACAGTCAACAATTGGGGAGCTCCACCTCCTGATCCCAGCATCTGCTTTCTGATGATTATCAAAAGACACTCATTAAAATCATAAAGCATAACGTGTCACAGCTCAGTCGAGCCGCTGGGTTTTTCTTATGTCTCTGTGTCTCCCCCCTCTTGCCTAATGTCTCCTCCTCCACTGTCTGTCTTTGTGTGTGTGTGTGTGTGTGTGTGTGTGTGTGTGTGTGTGTGTGTACACTCACCTGCTTCCCAGTCATCCTTACACACCTGGTCACAATCTGCTCATCAGTGGCAGTGACTCCATTCACACTTCACCACAGGCTCAGCCTGCATGTGTGGCAGTTCCTCTCTTGGCTGTTTTTACTTATCCAGTGAAAACTTCACCAGTGAATCTTCTCACGTTGCCTCATGTTTCTTACTAACTGCTGTTTTCTCATGCTACACCCTCTCCTCCTGCCAACCCTCACCTGCACGATCTCCAGCCCTACCACTCCTGCTTTGCTCACTCCCTGCTCCACCTGTGCCAGACAAAACCAGACCACCAACATCTTATCAGTGCAGCATCCACTCATTCATACATTCTTTCGATCCATCATGACAATAAATCGACCTATGAACAAAATCAAAACAAACCAAGTGTTTAGCAGCATTGTGTCAATGACAAAGGAGAGCGATAAGAGTATGAGAGGAGAAATAAATACCAAAACAAAGGTAAATACATTTGGGAAAGATATTTTTATGGAAAAAACATATCAAGATGCTAAAAAAGATTATCTTCCCATAGAGGAGATTGTTTTGGGTTTTTTTTAACCTTGTTGTTACACATGGAAGTCACAGGACAAGATCAGATACAGACCCCCACCCACCACCACCACAAGGAAAGTTTCAGTGTCTCTTAAGACAAGTATATATACATAGGTGCTTGGTGGCAGTTTTCTTGGTATGCATTACACCATTCTATTGTGAAATACCTGGCAAAGACCTGAATGTCCTCTTCCTAATGCAAACTCAAAGAAAAGTTCAGGTCAACCCCATAAAACTGTAAAGTTATCTCCCTTTTCTTATCTGATACTCCCCATACAATACCTAGTGCTTGTGGGAAATGTTCCCGAAGTTACGTGTGTGTGTGTGTGTGTGTGTGTGTGTGTGTGTGTGTGTGTTAGTGTGGGTTCAGTCTATTGAAACCAGCCTGTGTCATCACATTTGAACTTGATTATTTCATTAATTTCTCTCCCAGACATCTAAAGGAAAATGAATGGCTGCCTCAGAACTTTTATGTCTTGCCTCAGTGTACTCTTAAATTAAAATGTTTGTGCATCACAAAACACATCAAATAAAATGAGTATTTTGCCTGTAAAGATGTGGTACAGTGATTTGATGACTAGCATGATACACGTTAGCATTTTGCTTCAGATAAATACTACTTTGCTCATCCCTGCAAATGTTAATCTGAACAGTTGTTTACCTGATTTCAACCAAATGCCAAATGCATGCTGGGACAGGCTCCAGCCCTGCTATGACCCATAACTGGACAGCATGTTTTCATTTCCTTGTCACTGAGCTGTAACATTAAATGGGGATGACATTACTTTAAGCTCAAACTTGTTCTCATTAACAAAATCAATCTGACCTGTGCTGTTTACTGCTTCTGGGTGTTTCACTAAGTGTCATTGTGCATTGTGTTGTGCTGTCTGTTTCTATGCGTGTGTGTGTATGTGTGTGTGTATGAGGTTTGGTTTAGAGGTGGACTAGCATGACAGTAACTTCAAAAGACGGAGGTATCAGATTCAGACATGGGCTGCTTTGCTTGGGCTGACAAACGAGAAGCTGTTGTGTGGGAAGCGAAGGAATTTACAGCATCTACCTTTCATCTACACAGGTGGGCCTGTATCAGTGTGTGTGTGTGTGTGTGTGTGTGTGTGTGTGTGCGTGTGTGTGTGTGTGTGTGTGTGTGTGTGCGTGTTTATAGGGTTAACAGGGTGAATATGTGTGTAAGTATGTAGTTTGTTTAGTGTTTAGGTTCTTAAGAATGTGTAGTGCATATAAGCATATGAATATTTGCGTGTGTGTGTGTGTGTGTGTGTGTGTGTGTGTACAATGGTGGAGTTTTAGACAGACGAGTCACAACAATGATCTGGGAAAGCCAGTGATCCCAGACACTTTCCAGGTGGTTAAACGCTCTAGTTCAGTGCTTCTCAACGTTAAGACTGAGTTCATAAAGTAGAGATGCTTTTAATAGCATCACGCAGTAATAACACACATAGAGCCAAAACATATCTGACAAACAGGCATTAGTGTAACAGTAAAGTTTGTTACAGAGAAACACATTTTAAGGTATTAGGTTCCTGTGTTTCAGTAACTGACTCTGAAAACAGAGTGTAAAGTAAAGTTGCACTATGTGAAAACATTCAACTCAGGTGCAATGATACAACAATGAAATGTGTTTTGTGCCTTAATTTGACAAAAAATCTTCAATAAAAAAGTTTGTGTTACACTATCATATCCTGTAACTATTGTTTTATATGATCCTCTGACTGTGGAGCAACTTGGCAAAAGTGCACATTTGGGATTCATAAAGATCTAACAATGTACTTATGTATTTTGGTGTTAATTCTGGCTTGAACATTAACAATAAACTCCATGGAGTGTCTATATATTTAATGTAAAAATGTCATGGCCACTCAGCTGATTATTATGTGCAAAAACCATAACTTGGGATTGGCCAAACTCCCCTCAGGCTCTTCATCTGTCAGGACATATTTATCTGGAGGAAATTTGCGGATGGCATATTTGGTTTATGGGTCCAAGCAGAGACGTGTTTAAACAGTTTGCACCTGATCTGAACGTCACGTTAAGCCTCATTCATAAAATCTACTCGGATATCATTTTTGTTTGACTAGTTCAGTTCCAGACAAATTTGAGTCATGTTTGATAAGTCCATATGATAAAAACAGATGAGGGCTAAACGTCTCATTGTATTTAAGATTAATTTTAATTATACAAATGACATTTATCAATGTAAACTAATATTTACTTTTACGAAACTACTGTTTATGAGGATACACTTTTCAGTCTTTATAACAGTCGGCATCTTGAGAATTTATCTAATTTTATTGTTTCCTGAGAAATCACTCAGGAAACAATAACAACATCATCAAAAAAATCACTAATAATTCAAGTATCACAGATTTATTGATACTTTGGGTTTAAAACATCATCATACTGACATCAAACCTTCAGTCTGACAATTGACGAGGCCTATTTCAATATTGTGTTTCACCAGCAAACACTTTTTGTGCTTTTGTGATAAGAGTATTGATCTTTTATCTCCTCACAGGGTCACAGACAAACACGCAAAACGCACCAGAAAAGACAGGCAAAAGACCACAGGAACACTTTTTCATTCAATTTATTTTGTTAGTTAAATTTCTATAGCAGGCGAGGGAACATAACGGTCACGCAAGGGTTTTCTTGAGCATAGTTTTCAGAAGTCACAGTGTTTTAGACATGGACAAAAAAAACCCAAACCAAAACAAAACAAAACAAAAAAACAACAACAACAAACAAACAAAAGAACATGACAATGAAGAAGTAGGGGCCAATAGGAAACTTAAAAACAAGGTGTAACAGTGACACTTTCCTACACACCTTCTCCTTCATGGTCTTCCAACTGCCCCCTTAGCTCCACAATACAAGAAAAGGCCTCTGCTCTAAAGTGTTGTCAACCCCTCCCTCTCATAACCCCCCTCCCATATCCAAAAAAAAAAAAAAAAAAAAAAGAAAACAAAACAAAACAAAACAAAAAAAACATACTCAGCAACAAATAGATATAATTATATATAATATATATTTACTCTTTAAAAATAGAACTTCAGTCTAGATACTAACATCTGTACAAACTACAAAAATAAATTTTTAATATAAATAATTTATATGGCATGACATTAACATTTTTTTTGAAAATAACTACAAACTAATGCAGGAGCGCCCCCCCCTCGACCCCCTCCCTCATTTTAAACTGCCTGACACCCCCTCACCCCCACCCCCCCGGCTGTCTACGGTCTGATCCAACTGTAAATGGTGCTTTTCCCGTTTTTGCTTAATTATTCACAACTGCACAGTAGCTATTTAACTCTTTCATATGTACAAAGGAAAACCAAAGCTGCCACTTAACAAAAAAAAATAAAAATGAAATAATAATAATAATAAAAAAAAAGATTGGCAAGATTTTTTTTTCCCTGCAATTTAACCTGGCAGTGATGAGACCAATACTGAATAATAACAACAGAAACTTTGTAAAGCAAATGAAATAATAAATGAAAGAAGTTGGGATCAACAAGAAGAGTGAGACAAGGCAGGTTGAAGCATTAAAAAGAAAAGAACCAGTTTACAGAATGCATGAATTAATTGCACAGGGTTGTAACAACATGAACGAGTTACAACCCTAAAGCAGCCAACAAAAAAAGAGGAGATAATTACAACAATAAAATAAAATCGCTCCCTTTGCATTGGATTATTTATAATTCCCTTTCAAAATAATAGTAAAAGGAGCTGAGTGATACTTTTGTCACAAAGTGACTAACGTGTACTTCACCAACTGTAGAGCTTACAAAAACTGCAGAAGGAAAAAAAGAAAAGAACAATCTTATCACAGCTCCTTCAAGTAGTTTAAAACTGCAGACAAAGATTGAGCATGAAATATGAATTCAATGCAACCCCTGTCAGTATGTAGACACACAGGTCACATTAAACAAACTGGATGGTTTTTATAGCTGAAAAACATAAAATCGACTACTGCTTCTTGAAAAACATTCTGTGTCTGGATGAGACTGAGACGGAAAAACACATATTTACACTAAAGCGTGAACGTAATACTGAGCTCTGAGTGCTGTGATAAGGAGAACAATGTTATGTACTGAAGGCACGATGGTTACTACTGTTGAGAAAACAGTATCTGCTGTGTAATTCTCTGCTCTTTTTTGCTTTTTTTTTGTTTTTTTTACAGTGCACACTGCAACAGAGAATATCTATACTTTTCATTAAAATACGAGAAAGAGAGTGTGTCAGATGCACAATGATACTGACTTAAGCTAGAGGGAGGGGAGGGAGGGTTACTGCATTTTTTAAGGCAAATCACTTAAAATTATTTTTGTGTAGCAGCAAAAAAAAAAAAAAATCCAAATATCAATACAAATAGAAATAAAACACTGACCATGTATGTTCAATAGCCTAATATCTTAATAACATCTCACTTTTTGTGGACACTTTTTACATATAGCACATTTCTTATTCTATACACTGTGGGGATAAAAAAAAAAAAAAAAAAAAAAAATCAACTGCCCCACAAAAACAAAATAATCTTTTACATCTGAACTTTTACACAAGAGTATACCCAAGTTATACAGTACTCTTTTAAATAGCTTCCCTCTTTTTTTAGTATTAAAATATATACTCATAGATTTATATAATTCTTAAAACAAGTCCATTTTTTTATTTAATATGTCCTTGAAATAAATCCTCTCTTTTTTTCTTTTTTTTTCTCCTGTGAACTTTTATGTACAGTTGAGAGACGTTCGAGAGACGTGATGCGACGCCGCACGGGTGTCGAGGTGGCCTCTGGGAAAGAGGCCACAGGTTTGAAGAGAGAAGGCACAGCGTGTGAGAGAGTCTAGCAATCTTTGGCTGCTTGGATCCTCAACCCACCTACAGACAAACAGAGAGGAGAAAAAAAAGGAATTAGACTTGACTAAACAGGCATCAAACAAAGAGAAATGAAGGTTAGGAAAAGCTGAGGTTAAGCTAAGATTTACTGGTTGCTGCTGTCTCACCTTGTGTCTTGTTGAGCTGATGCTCTGTCTGACACTGTGTTACTTCCAAGTCCTGGATCTCTAGAGAATCTCTCTTACATGAAGAAAAGTTTGTTTTGTCACCACAAGTCCTCTTAGCAGCCTCAAAACAGTCTGACTCGCTGTCCGTGTCAAAACCTTCATGCATGTAGCCCTGGTATGCCGCTCCAGGCAATGTTGGATGCACAGCCACTGTCACAGAGGCTGTGGCTGTAACCATAGTAACAGGCCCTCCGGTTGAGCCTTGTTGCGATGGCAGGGCAGAGGTGCTACTGCAATAGTTTGGCCCTTTAGTCCTGTTTGGCTGAGGCCCTCTGCCGTTGTGGGGCCTGGAGCCATTTTGATGAGTTCTTCCAGGGAAGTAAGCTCTATCGCTGGGTAAGTGTTGGCTCGGCTGAGCCTGATGATGCTGCTGCTCCCGTTTTACTCCATCCCAGCATGTAACCTGGGAGTTGAGATTTGACTGTGCATTGTGTGAAGATTCGTTCAAGGGTTCTATCCTTCCACCAGTGCCTGTTGTGTTTTCTTTAAACGGCTTCACCACCTACAACGACAAAACATTTTCATGATTTACTTTTTTACAAAAACACATGAATTTGAAGATGTTGATCAAACAAGAGGTGTTCCTATTTCTATCAAAGTGGTGTTGTAGCGTACCGTGAGCCTGGGGAAGCTGGGGTTCTTGCTGGCTTCCAGCAGGATGTGAGAAGTAGCAGGTGGGACGTTGGGGTGCGATGCTATGTACGCGCTCCGGTCACAGTACTTATAATCCTCCTCCCCGATCCCTGATGTGGTGGTCATCTCGGAGTAATACTCAGAATCCGACGACTCGGAAAACGCTTGCTGACGAGACGACCGTGGGTTGTGCTGACTTGTGTAGTACCCATGGTGGGTCATGGGTGGCGGAAGCGGTGGCTCGGGGGAAGGTGTGGGGAGACGGCTGGCATTGTCAGCTGGGGTGACTTCAGCTGGAGGACCCATCATGGACAGGAGGACAGGCAGGAGAACTAAACCGTTGAGCATTCCCAACACAGTCAGGATGGCCAGCACGGCAAAGAAATACCTGAAAGACAGAAATAAAGAGAAGGATGAGAATCAATGAGCCTAAAAAATGTGTCCAAAAGAGAAGCCATTTCAGACTAAAACTCGCTGGTATCATCTTATAAACTCCCTTTCCCTCACTGAAACGAGAAGTGAGGGTGATATAAAGTAAGAGTTGTTAGTTGGTAGCAGCTGCTAATTGTTAACTCGGTTTAGTTGAGGTCAGGCAGTACCAAAACACCTCTGTGTTTACACTGAACAGGTCTGCCAACCCTCCCCTTCCGGCCTATTGCCTGCATCAGCTGGACTGCACAGACACACACATTAAAAAGTGCATAATGTGCACATACTCACAGCCTTACGGAGCCAGTTTTTTTTTCAGAAGTTTGGTCCAAATTCAGAAATTTAACACTAAATGGGAAAAATTTAATGCTTGACATACACTTTTTTGAATTTTTTTTCTTCAATATTTCATTTAATGTGACAAAAAAATTAGGGAGGGGCAGACCACAGTTTAATATGGTTACCGAGGCCCATACACAGATGCGCGTGAGAGGCTCCAAACGTACACATGCACACGGTTGGCATATGAGGAAGGGAAGTAGCTCAGGGGAAGAAGTCAGGGAAAGCCCAGTGTTTGTGTATCAAAGGCGGGGGGTGGGGGGTGCAAATCTGATTCCCCGCTCAGTCCAACTAAAACATGCTTTGATGCCTCCACTGCTGCTGCTGCTACAAGACTTTCTCTCGCTGTTTTTCACTCATACTGTGTGTGTGTGTGTATGTATGTGTGTGTGTGTGTGTGCGTGCATGCGTGTGTGTGTGTGTGTGCATCTCAGTGGAGCTCTGAGGAGGCCAGGGGTGGAGGCAGGCCACAAGAAAGAGCTCCCCAAGAAAATTAGAGGACTCCACTTAAACACTAACAGAAAGCAGAAAGAGGGAGACAGTGAGATGCTAACCACCAGCCAGACTTAAAGAGGTAAAAAAAAGAGAGAGAGAGAGAGAGAGAGAGAGAGAGAGAGAGAGAGGGAAAAAAATGATTGTTGGAATGAAGGGGAAAAAAAGCAAACAAGGACGGGGATAATAGCTGCGGAGTGTTCTGGAAACATGCGTCTGAATGGACTACTACTACAGCTATTACTACTACTTCACTTGACAAAGGTCACTCTTCAGGAAAAAAGTTCATGGCTCTCGTGTTGGGTGTTATTTCACAACCCCTATTTGCACTAATTTCAGCCTCCCTCGCTCTCTCTCTGACATGTTTTTCCTTTTTCCTCTTTAACCGCCGTCCTTGTTTTCTTCCTTTATCAGAAGCATAACGCGTGTCATCCTAACCGGTTTTGACAAAACACTTCAGGGAGGTATTTTCAATTTCTTGCCGTCTGGTCGAAAACCCATGACTGTCTCTAAACCACATGCAGATATTGAACTGGCGCGAATCATCAGATTAAAGCACGTTCGTGAGCGGGCGCCGAAATCACAAACAGGTCATCTGTTTTCGTGGCACAGCGTTGGACCGTTTTTCCACGTTTGAGCTCTCTTGCTCATTTTGACTTTAAAACGACGCTTCAATGACTTTACATGTTGTAAAAAAAAAAAAAAAAAAAAAAAAGAACAAGAGAAGAGTGAGACAGAAAGACAGAGAGTGAGACTTTGGTGGGACCTCCAACAGCGTCTCACTGTTAGGAATTCTGTTGTTTATATAAACTGTAATCTTTTCCATTCGCTGTCAGGGCCTGGGGAGTCGTGTGTGTATGTGTGTGTGAGAAAGAGAGCGTAAGTGTTTACATCCCTGTACATATGTGCATTTTTCCTTATGTGTGTGTGTGTGTGTGTGTGTGTGTGTGTGTGTGTGTGTGTGTGTGTGTGTGTGTGTGTGTGTGTGTGTGGGGCACGCATATGTGGCCCGCATGTGTGTGCATTCATGCTACGTAAGCGCATATGTGTGTGAGAGAAGACTCTGAGCAGAGCTGAATTAGCCTTGCTGTTTATTCAGTGCATTACAAGGCCAGGAGATGTTTACAGCAGTATATTTATGCTACTCCCCAGCTAGCCAGCTCTGGCTTGCCCCATTCACCCGACCACAGCTACAGCTACAGCTAAACAAGACCTCCAACAGAGATACTAGACCCCTCTGTCTCTTTCTCACCCCGTCTTCTGAAAATGATCTCTCACACAACTGTGGGAGAAAAGACAAAAAAACAAGATGTTGACTCCCTTTATCCCAATCCAACTTCCTATTAATTCTCAGTTTTCTCAACTCTCTCTACATATTTACAACTTTACAACCTTTTACAGCCTTTCCAATCCAACATTGTGGATCTGTTTATCTAACATCCATCTACTTACACATCAGGAGCTTATATCCTTGCAAGGAAGCCACCTTCAGAGTATTTCTCCTCTCTCTGCTTCTGTGTCTGTTTCTCCAGAAAAACTGTGCTTTTTATGTCATGGAGGCCTGCTGCAGTCTGTGAGCTCAAGGTTGTGGTTTCGGGTTTGGGCTGAGACCACATTCGGCTGAAAAACATTGAGCGATTCGCCTTTTTTTCCACTCTGACCATGAAACAGTGGTGGAGAACACACGCACACACACACACATATGCATACTGTATATACTCAGTTTACACTTGCACACACACACACACACACACACACACACATGCACACGCAGGGGAATGATGACTGTTGGTGGGCTACACACCATCTGACTGAACTGACCAGTTCAAATTTAGCTCCACTTTTTATTACGGCACCTAACATGGAGGGGGAGAATGCCAAACGGATGATAGGAATTTTAACAGATTCCCTTGTGTGTGTTTGTGAATGTGTCTGTGAGAGAATCAGTGAGAACAAGTGAGCGAGAGACACCACCCAGTGGGCAGCAGAACACTTCCATGTTTACGAGCAGCTGCTACACACCCTTGATGTTTTCCCCATTTGTTGTGCTCTGAGGTTGGGGAGACGGATGTGTGTGTTCCCAGAGTGACAGAACCAGGTGCGTATTTGTCAGTGTGTGTGTGTGCATAAATAGGGGTATAACATTTCCACCTGTATGCACCCTTGACCCCCCACAAGGCTTCCTCCCATCTCTAAGTGAGGCTAGACAACTGGCTCCACACATACACACCAATGGTGTAAAACCAAAACAATGCCTCTTGTTAAGGTAACATATGGGCTGTGGAGGGTGTAGATCCCACTTACGGCAAAACGCTGTCAGTCTCTCACACCTACGCACAAAATCAGCACGACTTGTCAAATGTATACATACAGAGCTCCACACACACAAATGCACACACACATAGCGTCTTACCTCATGATGAAGTCAAACTCTGACCCTGCCAGCATGAGAACGCCCAGCAGCGTGGAGATCGCTCCGTCAACCACGGGGGCAAACATGTGCTCCAGAGCCACCTCCGAGCGCTTGTTTCTGTTGCCAATCGCTGTCAGGAAGCCCTGCGGTGAAGGGGGAGGTGGGGAAGAGAAATGAGTTGGAAATCTTGCCGATCACACAAATGTTGTGCTTGTGGCGTACCTTGGCACGCTCCAGAATTCCTGCCTTTGGTTTTGTTGGGGATTGCTACGGTACACTATAAGACAGTACGCTGTGCTAGAGAGCTGCCAGCATGAACCAGGAAGCCAAAAGTTTCCTCGTAAATCTTTAATAACACTTATTTTACCTTAATCACTTTCCATTTCAGGCATAAATCCATAGAAGTCTGTGCTTTGCACTTTAAAACAACTCAAATGTTTGCAAAACGCAGCCTATTGGCTTTATAAAATGGCTATTACAAATCCTTGTACTGAGGAAAACTGTGTTCACTCATTCAATTCAGTACTTAAAAGTATTCTCACAGGTTAAATGTACACCTGTGACAATACACTTATGATTTTCAATCATATGAATTCTTAAATAGCTCCATGTTATTGTGTGGTAAGTCATTTCACAGTCAAACCAGAGGCTTCAGGTTTCAAGTGAAGTAAGCTTTTAATTGTAGGTGCTCAGTCCCTCGGACAGTTAATCCGTGTGTGTGTGCTGGCTTTGAGTGTGTTGACTCACCAGTGCAATGTGAACAGTGAACTCCACTCCGATCCCCACAGAAGCAATCAGGATGACCACAGGGATGGCGCTCAGCTTGATGCCGATGAGACCCATGATGCCAAACAACTCCACTGTCATCATGGCCAAGATAAACACCTGGGGAGAAGACAGATAAAAAATGAACTACTGGAGAAACAAATGGGGGATGTGGATTAAGTAATGAGTAAAACAAAAATAAAAGCATAAAAAAGTGATTATTTCTTTAGGGATTGGGTGTAACCTTCTTAGCTGCTTTACCCCACACAATCTTTGACCCTGTACTCAGGATCTCAACCACATGGCATCAAATTACTCAGCCTTAGGTGGGTAATTACCCCCAACCCCCTCCTTTCTCTCCTTCCTTCCTTGAGGTGGTTGAAATAACAGAGTGTGGGTACTCTGTCACTCCTATCACACCAAATTTATGTGCACCATCTTTTTGTTTCACAAATTCTCTTGTTTTTTTGTTGTTTTTTTTTTTTTTTTTAAGATACCAGCCTGCAACGCTTATTTTATTGTTTCCGACATTTGAATGCAACGTCTTAGTAACGCAGTGCTTCAGTTTACTAATGTCTTAATAGTAAATGTGTGATGTGATGTAAACCGCATTACCAAGAGCAACAACAAGTCTTAGAAAACAAGGAGGAGAAAACGGTTCCCGGCCAACTGGAGCTTTTGATCCCAGCGGGGGCTACGAGCTGGGGCACGGTTAAATTGGAAATGATAAAAGCCATTTTACTGCTCGACCACATACAGGCTTGGGTGAAACCTTCACAGGCAGGCTGATGGCTGCAAACCATACATGCATATAGCTGTATCTCTCTCTTTCTGTGCTGGAGGACATCAGATTGTGTTGTTGTCTCAAATATGCTACATTTCAACCCCCCTCTATGGTCAGGGAAATGTGGATTTGTGTATGCGTGTGAATCTGGGGGGCCCTTAAGGACCACCGCTCTCTCAAGCTTGTCTGTGAAACGTTTTCCAAACATTGCACACTCAAGACTGTCTGTCTTTCTCTCTTTCATACATACACACACAAATATCCCTGATGGATGGGTTGAGCAGGCCAAGGTCGAAACTGGGCAGATCTGCCCTGTCCCCAAGTCTCTCTCTCTCTCTCCCCACCAACAAAAGCTGTGAGGGAGTTGGAGGTAGAGGATTCAGGAGGGCAAAGCCTTTCTTGCTCCTTTGCATTTCCTTTTCTAAGGCCAGCCCAGCCTACATTAGAATGACAAAGGTCCCCGTGTGTGTGTGTGAGTGTGTGCGCACTGGCCCTCCACAGAGAAAAAGGGGCCCCCTAGACAGCGTTATTGAGCTGTGCTGAGTGGAAGTGTGGAAGAAAGTGAGAGGAAGAAGAGAGGGAGAAAAGGGGATAATGATGTTGTTGAGGTAGGATGAGCAGAAAAGGCTGAGACAGAAATAAGGCAATGTGATATGATGAAGAGTTTTTTGAGGGAAAATAAAGATTGGCTTACAATGATGCCAGCTGTCCATGGGTTGAGTAGGAGAATCGCGCAGACCAGGAAGGTGCAGGCCAGCACCACGCTGATAGCCAGCAGGAACCAGTGTCTGAGGCCAATGTACTGCTCCCAGAACAAGAAGGGATATCCGTTTGGGTAGTTCAACACACCCTTGCGACTAAACTCGTCGCAGATGGCTCGCACGCTCTCGATGGCTTCCACAAAGTCGCTGGCCTGGCGTAGGCCATTCAGGTAGAAAGGGAATTGCGCAAACTCCAGGGGTTCAGCAGCTGGAACTGCAACAGAGGATGAGATATGAGATCATACCATGTTTCTACTACAAATCATTCTCAGGTGTGTCAACTTTGGCTAAGACACAACACTTACTGCGCAGATTCTCTCCTGTGGTGTCATATTTGTCGTGAATCCACTCTCTGGGATGGGGGTAGAAGTTTGCCTGGGAGGCAGCGTAACCCAGAGGATCATTACTGACCCAAACTGTCAGGTAAATGTAAAACACCTCTGGGGGGATCAGACCCTCTGCATCTACCAGCCGGCGAGACGTCAACTGGAGGGAAATGATTCAGGTTTGTCAAAGAAGCATCTAATACTGTGGCTGTCTACAGTGTCACAGACCTTGTCACAAAGAAGAACATGTGGATTGTGTTTTCAAGGTTTTTTTTTGTAGATCTTGGACATACCTGGCTGTAGTTAAAAGGCTCTTTCTTGGAGCCGGTCTGGATAAGAAGCTTGTACGCCAGAGCTCCGTCCTCTGTGCCGTTACGATAGCTGTCAGCGGTAATCCTGCCTGCCTGCCAGTCAGCATCAAAAGCAGCCTGAAGACCTGCATGTGAGGTGAAACACACACAGAAGAGAAGGGATCATTGTAGTTGTTATTTAAAAAAATTAGGATTTTTATTGTCTTAAAGTAATAGGTGTTTTCCCTGCCCATCTTGCTATGTAAACAGTGATGCTGACAATACGACATCACATTTCTTTTTTCATCTTCTGTTCTGATTGAGCTGTTACCTATTACTTCCTCTTCACTGGGCCTCTGACATGTTCTAGCCTGAGGAAACACACACCAACACACACACACATGCAAAGATAACCTATGACACGAACCCGTCTACTGCACCACGCCTGAGCCCAGGTGGATACACTGATGAACTTTCACTAACCCCTTGCACATTCTCAGCCCGTTCACACACACCCATTCACCCCTGTCCTTAGTGAAAGTAAAAGCAACACCTAAAAAAATGTGTTGTCCCTCTACTGGATTCTGACATTGTTCTAACAAAAAACCCACAAAGTGAAAGTGACTTAAGTTACTGCATGAGTCATTAAAAAAAAAAAAAAAACATTACACAGATTCAAATATTACCTTTGAGCCAGTCCTGGAAGTAATGCAGCCACATGCGAGGCAGTTTGTTGTCGCTGTCTCTGACCACATATTTAACAGAGTTAAAAGCGTTGTGCAGCTGGATCAGCAGCCTCTGTGACCGAGGATAATCAAATCCATCCATGGTTACCAGGTACATGTTGTAGAAGGAGAAATATTTAAACTGGGCGTCGATGAAATCATACTCCTTGGTGTCGCGTGGAACGATGTCGGTCAAATAGAGTCCATCGTGGACCATGGTGGTCCCATACAGGCTCAGGCCCAGGAGGCCCAGGAAGAGGACCACCACAATGGCTTTGCTTTTAGGCTTCAGGAGCAGAGGGGCGTATTTGTCCCTGGCAAAACTGGACAAATTCCAGTGCAGAAAAGGGAGCGGGACGCATTTCTTTCCCAATTTGGAGTCCTCCACTTGGGCTAAAAGGTCCCGTGTGGAGCTGGAGGTAGGGGTGAAGAGCTGGGAGCCGTAAGGGTCCGGCACTGAGGTGGTGGGGGGGCAAGGTGTGATAGCTGGAGAATATACAAGCAGCAAATTAGTGTTTTGCCATGATTTTAAAAACATAATTGTGAGAAGCTTAATATAACTTGACTTACCCTGAGCTTGGGAAGTGGGGCAGACGATGATAGAAGGAGGGCTGGTGGAGATCTGCGAGGTAGGCGGTAGAATCGTAACGATGTGCTGCCCGGCTGCGTCGCACTGAGTGAAAGCTTGCACTGTGGTGGTGATTTGGGTGCTGGTGGTGATGGTGGATCCTGCGGCGTACTGGTGCGTGTGTGTCGTAGGCCCCGTCGTAGGTGTGTGAGGCTGCTCGCTGCCGTCCAGCAGCTCGTGAGGAGACAGGTGGATGACGCGGTCAGAGCAGGGGCTGTACAGGCAGCAGAGGACGTCCAAACGCTTGTCCTCACGTCGGTGGAGGTCCAAACTGAGGATGGCGGGGAAGATGAGCAGCACCATGGCGAAGTTAAACACAACCACAATGGCCGCCTAGGGAGAGAAATGCAGACAGAAAAAAGAAAGAAAAAAACAAAGTGAGAAGACACAGAAAGCAGTATGTGAAATTACAGGCACCCTAACCCAGCTGGGGAGAGTCAGGGCTCATTCTTTTTTTTTTTTAGTGTCTCAGACCACAGCCCAGAAAGTAAAGAAAAGCTCTTACTCTAAATCACCAGCCAGGAATACTAAGCGAGCCAGGATGGGAGAGGGAGAGAGACAGAGAGAAAAGAAAGAAAAGAGTGCCAAAAAGAAAGAACTGCTAGAAAGAATGAGAGAAAGGAAAGTAAAAGAGGAGGAGGGGGTATATACGTATGTTGCGAGTCTGAGCAAAACCATCACCCTTCACCACCACCACCTCCCCGCTCACTGCAGCCCCTGAAGCTGACATTCTAACTGGCTGTGGTTTCCAGTGTGTATACGTCTAGTGTGTGTATTTGTCTGCGTGCTTGTGTGTTTCAGACCACCCACAGTTAGTCACAGATCAGAGCAAACCGCCTTGAAGGGGCCAGTGATATACTGATCCACTCCTCCCTCCCTCTGCCTCTTGTTCTTTCTCTCTCTCTGTCTGTCTGCCTCTCTCTGTCTCTGTCTGTTCATCACTCTCTTTGCTCTGATTATTCCACATTACACACATGTACACACACTCACACATGCACGTTTATGCACATACACATGCACATGCAGAGACATGAACACACATAAAAAAAAAAAAGTTGGCCCTGTAGGTGTGGTGGCAATAAAACTGGGAACAAAGGCTCTCCTTGCTCTGAATAAATGTCACCTCTCTTAACTTATCTCTTTCATTTTCAAAGGAGCCTCAGGCCTCTCGGTGTGCAATTGTGTACATGTGTTTATGTCTGTGCGCATGCGTCTGACAGAGTGTTTGTGTGTGTGTGTGTGTGTGTGTGTGTGTGTGTGTGTGTGTGTGTGTAAAACATACCTGCAAAGAGAAAGCTCGCAAGGCAGGGATAGGTACAAGGGCAGCCATAAAGAAAGCGATCATATTATTGATGGAAGTCAGAGCCACGCTGGTGCCAGTGCGACGCAGACAGTCTCCTGTTCGCTCCTTTAAAACAAAAACAGGCACAAGTCAGACATGGGAGAGGTGAGGGGGATGTGAGGAGAGGTGAGGAGAGGTGCGGAGACTCTTGAAAGTACCTTGAAAGGGATGTTACTTCCAGCTTCTGTGAATGAGTGAGCCAACAGAAACATGTCATCCACACCAATCCCCAGCGCCAAGAAGGGAAGCACCTGGGATGGGAAACACATCAATGAAGAACAAAGGGTCAGAATGAACATTTGATGTGTGTGACATTAAAGTCTGGGCTCTAGATCAAGATTTAAAGAAAAAAAAAACAGTGTATGAAACTTGTGTTGTACCTGTGTGGTGGCAGCATTGAAGGAGAGGCCGAGCAGGGAGCAGAGACCCAGTCCTGCAGCCACTGACAGGGCCACCAACAGCACCCCAGCTAGCCCCACTGCCCCCTGGGACTTAGCACAGTCCCATCTTAGCATGGTCACACAAGCGTAGGCGAGCTAGAGAAAAGACATCACGTTTATAGTTCAGAGTAAATACTTTTCATGAACTTACTAGTCTGACTTAAATCAGTTAAAATTCTCACCATGAGCAGGTATCCCCCAGCCACCCTGATGACGCTGACATCAGAGAAGGATTTCATGATGTCGTTGAGAGTGGTGGTTGAGAAAGCGTGGATGGACTGGGTGGAGTTGGTTGGGATACTCTGATGGACCACCTAAAGGATACAAATCAGTCAGTTATTAAGCTGCACAACTCTCCACACCAGCTTCTTAAAACATTAAAATCAATTCACAGGAGATGACGGCAACACTTGTATCTGTATTACTACGACTAAAGCTAAAAACCCTGAACTGATAGTTCAGTATCATACCTTGGCGGGACTAAGTCTCTCCCATAACGCCTTATATTGGTGCTTTAAAAGAAAAGGCCCCCGTTTCCCTTTGAAAAATGCATGTGTGTGAAAGTGAGTATGAATGTGTGTGTGTCTGTCTTTTTCATGTGCAAGCATGTGTGTGTATGACAACGGAGGAGTAATGAGCACAGATGCCAGAGGTTGTGAGGTCAAAGGTGAAAGGGATGGGATCGCATGGCCCAGGAGGCTACTCTCTGTGCCATGAATGGACCAAATCTCCCCGGAGCTATTTACCTGTTTTCACTTCACTATCTCTTTCGCTATCTCTAATAGAGCTATTCACATTCTGTAATGTGTCAGGAAGAGGTATGGCCTCTCTCAAAGTTTACGTTTTTAGTTTGTTTCCCTTCCTCCTTTCCACATGTCTCTCACTTCCCACCCTCTCTCTTTCCTTACCCTCACCATGGTGGGTGTCAGCTATCACAGCAACAGCTTGTTCCTATAACTAGGGCTCTGAAAGAGAGAGATGATTGACCTACCACACACATGCTTGTATGCTCTCTCTCTCTATCTGTCACACACACACACACGTATACACATACCTACTGCCCTAGACTGCCCTGTGATTCACTTTACAAGGAAGCTGAAGACTGATGGAATTCAGACACTACAGAATGAGTGCCATGCAGTGTGTATGTGTATGTGTATGTGTATGTGTGTGTGTGTGTGCCAAAGCAAAAAGAGGCTGCTTGGGGACAAGGAAATGCCTCCTCATTATTCTCAACCTCTGTATATTTCTTCGTTGATTCACATTCGTACCTCCACAAACTTCCTCTGCCAGGACTCGAGGATGGCAGTGGCCTTCTCTTCGTTCCAGTTGATGTCATGGATCTCGTAGTCGTCTTTAAAGTGCTCGTACAGCTGCTTGGGACTCATCAACAGGAACATGGTTTGGAGAGCCTCCGCACTGCAAAACACAAAAATGTAAACTTAGGACACATCAAGAGATGTCAGTCTTGTCCTTTATAAACATTTATTTTGCGCGTTGAGCTGAACTGAAACCTCAACGGCATCATCTATTTTACAATTCGCGCTGTTTAAATATTCGTGGTGTCCCTAATCCTTATTCATACTGGCGCACAACCCCTTCCTCTGTGAATGGCTAAAAACAGGTGCCATTTCTTCTATCTGCCTGTTTGCCAATGTAAACAGCGACAAGCAGGTGTTATCTAGTCTGCCTGTCTGCTGGTCTACAGGCTGCTATCCCAGATGTCCTCAGGTTTTCTTGGCAGTGGTGCAGGGAGCAGCACTGCTGCTCAAAATACGAAAGAAATGATCATAAATCACATCCAAAAGTAAGTGTGGCTCGTGTAGATGGGACCGGAATCCAGTTTCATTGAAAGCTCTGTTGGGCCTGTGTGGGTCATGATCTGGGCTCTGACCCAATGCTGTCACTCCATTTATATTGGCCACAGCTTAAAATGCAGTAAAAGTCAATAGGAAAGAACAAAAACTCTAGGGAACATCTAATTAAGAAAATTGTGTCAGCTTTAGAAAAATGTTTTTTTTCCTTGTTCCTATTTCTTCCTCTTCTTTAGTAACTTACACAACAAATGTGCAACAGTGAGGGGGGTGGGGTTGGGAGGGGGGCTTTATGCGGCTGTCAATCATCTTTAATTGGTCTATCCTGGACCGGGGTCATGCAGGAAACTGATCCCTCTCGGTAAGAGGCATTCCTAGCATGTGTCTGTTGGGTTATTAGGGGATACACTGCTTCTACAGTCACGGCGGCCAACGAGCTGATGGGCAGGCTGGCTGCCTGCTGGGCAAGCAGTCATCACACAACCCCTCCTTTATATAATATCACTTATACTGATACTGTTAAATCACCTGAAACTATAGTCTTGTCTTTCTTTACGTATTTCAATAAACACAAACCTCAGCAGAGCATCCTGGCTGTCTTTGACCCGCCCTCCCAGGATCAGCTCCTCCTGCCAGTGCATGAACTTCCGGCTGAAACCATGGCAACCGCCTTGGAGAAGCTGAGCAATGTCAGGACTCTGAATGGAAGAAGAACAGAGGGCAAAACACATAACATGTTAAGTGTATCTTTGTATTCTGAGAGTCACTTTATGTTTATGTTTTGTATATACAATGTTGAATTCTTTTGCGTGAGTTTACCTCTCCTTTCTCCTTGTTGGGTGCACTGAGAGGGCAGTCAGGGTCCAAGGGGTCTAGACAAGACCTGTTCATGTAGGCATGGCCGACCTACGGAATTAATGTTACACAAGTCTCAGTACGTGGAAAAAAGGCAAGTCCATGAGAACGCAAGCAATTGCTCATGAGTCTTTCATTCAGTAAAGCTTTTAGTATGTAGTTCAATGACCCACCTGGGCTTTGTCCAACATCTCCTTAAATCCTTCCAGTGAAGTGAACTGACTCAGTTCCTCCATCAGTTTGACTGGATCTAGATTCATCCACTGGATATCTGGCATACCCCTGCAGAGCAAAGACACACTTAGGACTTGCTAACTCCGAGAAGAAACTGTAAAAGAACTTAATCGCTTTGTGCCTGCGAGGCTACATGGCATTGCATTCCAACGAATGTTTAATTTGAGCAGGAAAAAAACTTCCCGTTCGGCTTCACTCTCGCTTTCCTTGTTTTGCTGAGCTATGCAGGAGGCTAGCTGTAGATACAGGATAAAATAGCGTTTATTATCCTGTTTCACGCTGCCACAATACCCACGGAAAAGGCAGGGTGGCTGCCCGCTCGCTTCCATTCCTCTATGTCCTGCACTGAGTCATAACAATTACCTCTGCCTCCCAAACATCTTGATAAGGAGGGAGGGAAAGCTGAGCCAATGGAAGTGAGAGAAATAGGTGAGGGAAGAGAAATGGAGGAAAGAGGCGACATTCACACTGTTTGCTGTGTGATGATCTAGGCCACACCTGAACTAGCTCATGTATACCTCAGAGGAATACACATTTCATTCATAGCAAGAGTTTATGATTCAGCGCTGAGCTGTTAAAAGGTTTAAGTAAGACATTTTTTAAGTTACATAAGTAAGAAAGCGGGAAATAAAAGAATCTCAACGTATCTCATCTCTGAGCTCAATCTCCCTCCAGTGGCTCATGAAGGCTCCTCTCCTCTTCCCTCATACCCCACATGCTCGTGAAGACATACTCCTTTATCAGCTAGTTTTTGCTTGAGTGGATCAGGCCTGGGCTATTTTGTTTTGTTTTGTATTTTGTTTTTTATAGATTGCTGCTGTTTGTTTTCTAAAGTTCTCTCTCTGTCTGTCTCCATCACATTTGTTTTTTTTTTATTTATTTATTTTTTTGGATGGGTGGGGGGTTTGCATATGAAACCAGAGTTGAAGTTAAGTGGAAACCGTTTACGGGGACACTGGCCTCAGTGACCACAAGTTCCACTCAGCTTAGCATGAAATACGAGCGAAAAACAATTAATAAATAACAACAGATGTTGAACACTTTGTGTGATTTACAGGAAATACTTGGAGAACGCGTGAATCATCAAAGAACTCTTCTCCCTCTCTGTCGCTTTATATTCACACAAGCCAACTGGGAGATGCAAATGGATGGGAAAACTTGTGTTTGTTTCATGTACGTGCTGGCTTGTCATGCAACATACTTCTGTCAGCTCTCGACAGCAATGTAAACAAATAATCTGTTTGCAAAGAAACATCTGCTATGATCTAAACTATCTTTTATAAACTGAGGACTCAATTGAAATATCACTGCTGACTACAAGAAAAAAAACCCCTTCTCTTTCAGTGACTCAATTTCTCAAGAGAACTTGGTCCTTGGAAAAAGGAGAAGAAAAAAAAACTTGAATCCGCAAATGCCCAAATACGCCCAGACTCCACTGTTAACTGTCTTGTAGCCTCTCTCCGTCTTTCTCGGGGGACTTGAGGCTTGAATACTGCCCATTTTATTTGTTGGGCAACTTGGGAGCTGGGAGCCTGGGGCATTACCATGAGAATGCCGAGTGTTAGCCGTGAGCTGACAAAGCCAGTCCCCCCCCCCATCCCTCCCTCCCTTCTCCAGGGGCCCCTACACTGATGGACACTCACTCGTAAACTGAAAGAATGCTTACCATTGTCTGACCCAAAGGGCTCCCCTGCCACCACCACCGCCGCCGCTGCCGCCACCTCCCCACCACCTCCCCGCCCTCCGTTCAACCAACCCACCATCCAGTTGCCGCTGCAGCCTTCTCTCTCTCCATCCCTCCCTTTGCACGCTGCATCTCTCCCTCACTTTCTCTCTTTGAATTTCTCTGTCAGGACACCCCCCTCTGGTCCCTCTCTGGGCCCTAAAAGAACTCTATTACTGACCACCGCTGTCAGTCACAGCACCCACTGACAGACTACTGAAAGCCCAACTGTATGTCTCCATCTAGCATGTGTTAAAAGTTACAGACCCCTCCAAAAAGTGCTAGTCTGCAATGCAAGTCAGATGGAAGCAATGACAGCAAAGAAGGAGCCAAAACTTTCTATGAAATGAATGATTTCATATGATTTTAAGATGCAAAAAAAAAAAAAAAAAAGGGTCAAATATTCCAAGACTTACGGTAAATAGGCGGAGCCTCCCTGTAGTTTGGCCCCTTCCCAAAAACAGTCTAGTGGGGTGATTATCATACAGGGGAATAGCTTGTCAATCATCTGCAATCAGGAAACAGAAAGGAAGCATGATTAAACATCACGATTCAGTGGAAAAATATGCGTACATGGGGTTTTTTTTAAATCAGTTTTTCCTTTTGTCAACTTACCCTTTCAATCATTACATTTTCTATAATGGGGACTCCTGATTTATAGCATATTTTGTTAAGATCCCACGATCTATGAGAAAGAAAAAATTTTTTTTTTTTATTGACAATTGTTTTTGACAACAAAAGCCTTAAACGGAGAACAAATTTTGACATTGCACGTTGGTCGTCAAACTTACTTTCCAAACAGCGACACCTGAACTTTGCTGGCCGACAGAGCAGCTTCCATGTGAACCAGCAAAGCCTCCTGTGTTAGAATATTGGTGCCCTCTTCTTTGGGCGTCTGGATAAGCATCTGTGAGGTAAATACTGACTCCTCTCCCTGCTTCTCCCTGGTGTAGCGTAGCTCCGTGCTCACCCGACTGCCAGCTAGAAGACAAAAAGAAAGAATAGAACTTATTGATTGAATTCTTGATTCAGATAGATAGATAAGCACTGAATTTCTTTCATGCACATGCACGTTGGGATCATATAACAAAGTGTCTTGTGTGCATACATAAGCGCGCACTCTTACACGAGAACACACACATATATCGACCAACGCCCTTGGCCCTCGCCAGTGTTGGTTTTGAAGGCACTTCACACAAGCCAGCGTCTGGCCAAGAGAAATGAGTAATACAGCTTCTCATTGGCTCCTTCTGTGAAACAGATGTGCCCTGTTAGTTAGGAAAACCAGCCTTCTGATGCCCCAAAAACCCCTCTACTGCTCCGCTCAGGGTATCAGGCACAGACAAATATGTTAAGAATATGTGGTAAAGGATCTTGGCAAACAACTGATGAACTCTTTTTTCCCTTCATGTCAAAACGAGAACAGAATAGAATAGAATAAAATAGAACAGAATAGAAGAGAGGAGAAGAGAATGATATAAAGAGATTAACATAAAAAGATCCACAGAGACATATAAATATAAATGTCAAGAGGTGGTGATGGACTGAAATTAGATTGAAAGAGGATGACAAAAAAGCACAGAGAGAGAGGGAGAGAGAGAGAGAGAGAGAGAGAGAGAGAGAGAGAGAGAGAGAGAGCTATGCTGTGCTGTGTGGTAGACTCCAGCCCCCTAATTACAGAAGGTTGCCCTGAAAAGAGTTTGCCAGCCGGGGGGATCTGTGCCTGTGCCAAGTGGACATGAAACATGCCGCGCTGGATCACAGAGGGCCCGTCTGCCCCTCTTGCTGTCCCACTACATGACAACCCCAGAGAGAGAAAGAGAGGGAGGGATGGCGGTGTGGGGGTAGCAGGAGGGGTGGAAATAAGGGGCTACCTCCTTCTTAATTCTAACTCTCATCACTTTTACTCACTTTCAATGTGCCACACTCAATCCTCGGTCTTTAACTCTTTTAGCATCTATTCCTCCGCTCCCTCTATACCTGCCTCTGTCTTTCTCTCTCCATCTGTCTCTCTCCCTTCATTTCGTTCTTTCACTCTTTCCCCCCTCACACTCTCTGCACCTCCCCCAGCCTGGAGCAGGCTCCTATAATTGATGGGGAGAAAAGAAAAAACAAACTATTCAGCCTACGCCGTGAAAGTGTGAGATCAGGTTAGAACTCCGGGCCTCCAAGACACACTCCAATATTTCTAGGCTTCGCTTTCGAGGCTTTAATGACCTACGCAGGGGCTTGAGAATATCAAGTCACCTTGTTTATTTGCAATCATGGGTGTCTTTTTCTTTTTTTCATTTCCAAGTTTCATCCCAAAAGAACCTCAAAACTGGGGCTTGTCCTGTTTGGGTATTCTTTGAAAATCTCATCCTGCAAATATTTCAAATGTCGAGAAGTATTTATGAAGCTTTGATTCCAAGGAAGCTTTTTATTTATTTATGTTTTTTATTAAGAGCACTGGTTGTTTGATTTGTATTAAACCATTTTCAAACTGCCAAGTACATGTTCAAAGTGATGAGCCTTGATGTGAGAATGGTCTTTGAATGTATGGTTTCCCACGACTCCGCTCGGTTTCCTTGCCACACAGATTTCCAATCAAAAAAGGCTACTGCAAAATGGAAACCTTTCCGTTCGTGGACCTCTTTGACATCTGTTAAACCTTTTTTGACATTTCGTATGTTAACCTCTGCAGAGTGGGGTTTTGATCCCAACAGGAACTGGGTGGCTCGGAGAGACTCTGGCTCTGTAATTACAGGCCTCCTGAAGTAAATTATAGCTATTTGTGTCTCGTTCCTCCCATCTGGACCACCCAGGCAGCCAGTCCTCTCTCTTCTCTCTCTCCCTCTCTCTTTCTCGCCTTCTCTCCTCAACCCCTGGTCCGGCCCCAACCACCCAACTTTGAGCTTCGTAACCACTCTGCTCGCTTTAGCTGAACACAGCTCATCGCTCACTCCAAAGGGAAACCCTGTCCTTTCTTTTCTTATCTATCTTTCTCTTTATCTCCTGGATTCTCTTCTTCTTTTCCTCCCTCTTTCTCATTTTCTTCTTCTTTCTCTTTGTCACTCGTTTTCAATCCCCCCCTACCCTCTCCCTACACACACAGCCTGCGCTCCACACAGCCTTAAAGAGACAGTTCCCGGAAATTTTCCCACCCTGGGAAGAAAGCGCCTTTGAGTGTGGGGATTTTAACACCCCAGTGGCTGGTAATTTTATTACATGAGCAATTTTGTAACATGAAATATTAGTCCATGGCTGGCAACGTGATCAAAACATGAAAAATAAATGAAATGATCACAACTGTCTAAATCACATCTACAGTTTTTTCGTTGGACCTCCACCACGTCTTACAAATTTTAGCAAACAACTTGACTCTCTTGGGTGAAACATATGAATTCATTTACTCGCTTCACCACTAAAAGCACTTTCACAACAGTTACGACATTGGGAAAGTGAAAAGCAAGCGAAAAATGTCATAACAAGCCCTGACATGGTTTCATGGCTGTGGGTGTACAAATATAAAGTTTGCATGCGTGTGTGTGTGTGTGTCTGTCTGTGTGTGTGTGTACGGGTGGCTGTGGGTGCGTGTTCACTGTTGTAAACACTGGACCTTGTCTCCATCAACCTCAGTCATTTCCTCCCCACCTGACCCTTCCGTTCCCAAAAGCCAAACACCCAGAATCCCCTAACTTGCGGAAATATGTGCGGCTTCTCACATCTGTCTACGACGGAGTCAAGGCCACCTTTAAGGCACTGTGTTTCAAACGTATTCTATTCTATTCTATTCTGTCATCCTGGCTTACAGGCCTAGTCCCAGTTCCAGGCCATGCTAGGTCAGACCAGGCCACCATCAAAGTTCAGTGTGGTAGATTAGCTGGATTAGGGGGCCTCTAAAAGGCCCCACGCTGCTATGGAGGAAGACGAAGAGGGCTGTAAGTGACATGTACATTGATACCTGCTATGTGGTGCATTGGAAATTCGCCTTTCCTGATTTACACAGCATGAAAACATGAGAAAAAAAAAGAGTTGTGATCACCACAAAGTAGCAACTATATTGAAAAAGACAGCAATCTAATCCATTAGCTGCCATGTTACTTTTTCTGTAGAAACTATTCTTTTTTACAATGTCATCCAAAAGAGGTCTTTTATTTCTTTTGATTTTCAACTGAAGAGCCAAATGAGAAATTAATTCACTTAGTCTGGCATCCAGCTTCACAAAAATACCCTCTTTACTCTTTTTGTCACATGTGGACCTACCAGAATCTGGACTGTGCCCCACTCTGGGTCCTCAGCCCTGCCCTGCCCCTGTGGCATTCCCTAGCCAGGGCACCCCCAGCAGATGGGCCGTTCCTCCATACAATCCTTCAGTACAGCAGCTCCAGACTGAATGCAGACCCTTTTGTCATTCAACCCTTCAATTTCTTTCAGATGTTTCCCAACAAACAGCAGAATAAAATAAAGAAGGAACGTTTTTTTCACAACAAAAGCAAATGGACCAAAACTTTCCCAGCCTGTAAAACAATGCCAGAGTTGGCTGTGGGAGGGTGAGGCTGGGGGCAAGAAAGAGAAGCTGGCACTTTCCTATCTTACCTATAGAAATACAATGTGTGTATGTGTGTGTGTTTGTGTTCACAGGCATTGCTGTATCTGTTCATCAATCTTCAAAGACAGTCGTATTATTTTAGAAGAAAAAAATATATGAATGCGTGAAAAGCAAAATTATCACTTTTACTCTCTTTAAATCCAGCAGTTCCCACCATGATGAAAAAAAAAAACAATCACCCCGAGATCACACCTTAAAAACAGTATAAAACACGAAAACAACATGAAAAATCAGTTTCACTTACATTCTATTCAGATGTGCCAGTGGTGTTAGCCACCACACATAAATTTCCACCAGGGTTGGCATTTAGGCACTTTCTATTTCCATATGTATAGGCTTGCCTCTGCTAATTATGCTAATCATGGGCAGTGTTGGCCACTGTGAAAAATAGTCACATTAGACACTCCACTGACTGCTAATACTGCTTAATGTGTGGTTGAAACATACATTCATCCCTGCCTGAAAGGCAAAATTTTTCCACGTTGCTGGTCTCATTCAGACGAGAAATGAATTTATTGAGCCCAAGAACCATTTCTTTTTTCCCTCCCAAGTACCAAGAAAATGTTCAGTCTCTCTCCATCTCCCTCTCCCTTTACTTTTTATACTTTCATGGTGTGAAGACAGAGGCAAATGGTGCAAACTCTAAGGTGACTGGTGTCGCTTTATTTCGCTTAGACCAAAGACAAAGGTTGCTCTTCAGCAAGGAAAGAAAGGGTGCCACACTATATTGATTGAGTTTTCATTATCCCGTTTTCAGCTGCATTGCAGCCATTCAGGTTATTGCATTCAATGTTGCAAAGATTCTGACAGTCCAGTTCCCTTTTTATAAAAGCTTTGGCACCGAACATGATAACGGTATGTTATCACTGTAAATGTGGCTGTTGAAATCTAGTACACGTGATGAATATTTTTGTTTTATAACTTTTATAACTTTATAAACTTCTGCTTCAGACAGACAGGCAGAGAGCAGTCACTGTGTTTCCTGTATCCTGGAAGCAAAAGGCATGTGTCTGTCATATGCACATGTATCTATAACTGGTCAATGTGTGTTTATTTGTTGGGGGGTGGTCTTGGTCTGACTGTTGAAGGGTGTGTGTGTATGTGTGTGCGTGTGTTGGGGTGAGGGGGGGGGATGCTGAGAAAGGGGATGGAATGAGGGAGACTTGGATTGAAGGATGGAGGAAAGGGGGGTGAAATAAACATTTAGAAGTGACCCAGGTTGACTCTGGTCTTGTTTGTTCTCTCTACCAGTGAGGTCCTGGGCCCTGAGCGCTGGGAGTTTATTTATCTAGCTGGGGCACCACCGCGCACTATTCACCTCCAATAATGCCTCATAGAGCTCCCTTTCTGTGTCTGAACTGGAGCGCTGTGTGCGCTCCGATGAATTATAGCATTTACCTGCTGTGCCGCTCCGAGGTTTGTTTAGAGAAACTGCTCCAAACATCGAAATGCCCACGTGTGCATTCGCTCGTTTGTGCAAACTTGGGGTGTTTTCTCACATCCAGACTCTTTCGGAGTCTTTTAATCAATCTGTTACTGATTCTCCTCAAATCTGCGGATGATGATGTCTGATTTCATTGCTAGCTAACTAAGAAAGCACTTCAGGCTGATCCGTGCTATGTGGACTGTGCGTATGTGCAGGTCTTTACCTCCCCCTTTCCTATCCTCTTTTTACATGGCCTCTTTATGGGACATGTGGTGCGCCTGCTATCTGGACAGGCCCTGTCTCGCTGCACTCATATTTGGACAGCTTGAGTCTGTGTACATGTCTGTCATGCCTCACCCAAACTCTGCCAAGAAGGATGAGTTTAGCTAATGTAAGAGTAAACACCCTGCACTTTTACATGGAGACCATTTCTTCACTTGTTTTCTCAAACAAGCTTTTTAAGTAGGTCTTCGTGTGGGCGAATAATATGAGCTGAAAAAAGTCTCACCACTTTAATGTGTAAATTGCAACAATCGTCCAAACATTGTCCAAACATTGAAAACACACAACCCACACTGATTTTACTTCAAATTTCAAGCCTACTCAAGCAACTCTCGCGCAGCACGGTCATGATGAAAGAAAGACGGGACAGTCACACATTTGATGTGTGTTCAAGTGAGACTGACAAAAGAAACACAAGCAAAAAAAAAAAAAGTGTCAGCTTGCCGTAAACCTTCCGCTCTGTTCCTGCCCCAACCCCCCAGTGTCTCCTCTCATCCCTCTCTTCTTCCTGCACCTTGTTTTACGATCTCTCTTTTTTTTTTTCTGCTCACGGACAATACAGGCTGGGTCACACGTTGCTCAACTCACACCAACTTTCACACTCCCAGAGGTAAGCATAAATACTATAGGACACATAATGAATGTTTATATTATTCAGCATTTCCACTGAATTTGGAAAATGTATATGCACTTTTTTTTTACCTATAATGTGTAAAATAATTCGGTCATACTGTAAGTTAAAAAGAGTAATGTGGTTGTAGTTATGTAATGTAATGTATAATGTAGTTATACCTTCTTTTCACTGGCCCCAAAAAACTAACTAACTAATACTTTAATACTCTTCACTACAACATTAAAAACAACTCACAGAACAAGATCTATGTGTGAATAAATTACAGATTTTTGATGAGTGATGTATGTCTCAAAGTCTCCTCAGGAACTGAGCAGTAAACCACAAATAGTCCTTAATCCTCTTGTCAGACTAAACACCCTGATACTACCGGGATACCTACACAGGTGTGAGGACTGAAGGCACGATTTGTTCCATGTTCTCCTTAAAAATACAAAAGTTTCTCGACAAGTATCCTCGGGGCAAGCAAATAAAAAGTGATATGAATTAAGGCTGTCGTGTCAGTACAGGAAAGTATACAGTAAATGTAAGTTTTGGGAATGCAAGTGGGTATCGCCACAAAAAATTCTCTTCCCACTGCCTCCCCATTCTGTCTGTCTCACTCTGTCTACTCTTTCTAGACACAGACAGCACTGCTGTGCTCTGCTTCCCAGTGTTTTGGTCCTGTAGGAGGGAGGAAGCAATTAAAAAAGCCCTGGTGGCCCGACTTCACAGAGCAGGCAGACAGACAGGTAGAAATATAAACACACACACACACACACAAAGCGGAGGCAGACAAACGGGCACACAGTCAGGAAATTCAGGCGGGCAGACGTACAGGCAGGCTGTATACACCGAAGGTGGCAAAGATGACAAGTGTATGTGTTTGTGTATGTGTGAATACTGCGGGGGCAGCTTCAAGTATGAATATATGATGGGAAGCATATGTCTCCAACACATTCACACACATGCACAGCTTACACCATGCTGGCAGAGTGTTAACACATAAGGTGTCAATTCACAGCTTGTTTATTGTGAACAAATTAGGATACAAGTGGAAAAGCTTTGCTTTAGCTGGATGAGCTGTTTCAGACATGACATTTTTTATGTTGAAGTATACAGACAGAGACAATCCAATAAAAGTTAATAACTAAAGAGGAAAATCATTTTGTGTTTTTTAACATGAAATCAGCTGTCTTATTAGCGGACATATCATCCCACCCCCCTGCTTGTATTCTGCTTTATGTGCAGTGGTGCATGTGTGTGTTTTTCTGTTTGTGTGTGTGTGTGGGGAGAGAGAGAGAGAGAGAGAGAGAGAGGGAGAACTAACCTCTCCTTGTTACTGAACCACTTTACTCTCCATTGAGGCCCTAGCAGCTTTGTCAATGGGCTATTGGTGGAAACAAGGCAGGCAGAAACTTTAGAAACATGGCCACGGCCTCTTAAAGGCACAGCATTCCTTTTCAGCCCCCCGGTTCAACTCTCTCAATCCCACAGCAAAACAACTGGCACACAAACATCTAAACATCTCCTTTAAGAGATTGCTCTGCCAATTAGCTCAAGAGGTAATCCTGAAGCTTTACAATAACCAGAATGAAACCAAACAAAAAGGACACTGTGGAAATTCAAACTCTTGTTTCTTGTTTTTGTGCTACAGATTCTGGCTTTTCTTTACGGCCTCTGGCTAATAATTTCAGTCACAACACTTATAGAGATTGTTGTTTTTAATTCAGCTTGAGAGATGAACTTATTTAAAACCTCATGCAAGCAAAGCCCACGGCCTCCAAACACATCTCCTGACACCAGCAGTGTGTGATTCCTCCAACACCTCAGTTCAGCTCCTGTGGGAGCTTGCCTGTCCCTATCTAGTGACACGGTGGGCTTAAAAACCCTATAGAGTCTGTTTATATTCACCAACTGCTGTGGCGCTTTTAGAGCGTGCAAAACAGGTGGGTAAACTTCAGCTGCATTCACTTATATTTTTTCTTCTTGTGAGGAGGAGGAGGAGGGAGGAGGAGGGAGGGGGTTTAGGGAGGTGGTGCCTGCTTGCCTGCCTGCTTGCCTCTTGTTGAATGGAATCCAAGAATAGTTAGGGACCACACAGGGAGCAGAAGGGGGGAGGGGTCAGAGCCCTCAAAGATGGCTAACCATTCACACAGTCCATCTGCTGTGGGGATCAGCCCAGGCACTGAAAGCCTGGGGGTTTAAAAGGAATTTGGCCAGTGTGAAAAACCAAATAAAGCTGCCTCTGCCCCTGAAAATGCACAGATAACCTAAATCTAAAATACACCAAGAGAAGTTAAAATACAGCAGAATCAAATGTGGAAAAGTTTTGTGAATTAGAGCTGAAAACGGCCTTCCTGCTATAAAGTAACCATAGAGTATTGTTTGTTTCTATAAAACTGGAATACAGTCAAATCAAATATGTGTTTCTCAAGTTTCTCAAATTCAGTGTGACTGATTAAGAAAAAAACTGACATGAGCCAACAATGCTGAGTTTCAAGAAAATAACAATCTATTGGTGATGCACACAAAACAAAGAAATGAACTGCTACTGGTAAGGGAGCTAATACTGTGTATACAAGCTGTTGGGAGGTTTATTTCTTGTTACGAAGCAGTGATGTTGTGAGAAAATTTACAAAAATAACATGTAATGGTCATTTTCAACAAGCCACACACTGAACAACAGCTCAAATCAGCCTCGACCTTCTCGCTGCTCCAGTCAAGATTTCAGCCCGAAAAGCAGTGTCAGTCTGTCAGTCAGTGAACACCTAGTGCCCTCCCATGGCACTGAGATGATATTAACATTACCACCATCTTCCCATCAGCCACCGCTGTCATTCATTCTTCAATGAAACTCAGCAGAGAAAAATAATCATCAAAACGTGCAAATTCACTACGAGGCGAACAGAAAACACATTAGACCGACCTCAGAGAATGATGATCTACCTGAAGGAAGCACTTTGTGATGGTGTATTTGAATGAGGAACAGTGACAACAGCAAACACTGAGTCAAAACTCAAACACTCAACGTTCCATGTTCCTGCATCACACAAAGTTCACTCAGGAGTAACACACGCCATATCAAATAAAAGATGTCTTAAACTTACCTTCCACCCATAGCTGTTCAATGTCTGTTTCAATAGCTGCAACTCGGAGTCCCACAGACAGAGCCCCAAATACTAAGAGTCCAATAAAGAGGACCTTCCCACAGTGCCTCTGGATGTGGCAGCCCAGAGAGAACAGGAGGGCCTGGAACCTCGCCCGGATCCACAGAGGAGCTTTCTGACCTACCGCCTTACCCTGGATTTGAAGAAGGAGGGAAGGGTGATAAAAGGACAGTGTTCTTATTATTTTTTATTATTATTGTGTTCTTATACATAAATAACATATCATTACACAGCTGTCTAGAAAAGCAGGTTCCATAGCTTGTATCTGTTCTCTAGTGTGTAGATTTTAAACAACACCTTGTGCATGATGACAACTAATATAAATACTGGATGACACATGTCTCTGTATTCAGAGAGAAGACATTTTTGTAGAATTGAAAGTGAGACTTTATATAAAACAGTGACATCTTAAGGTGCTAAATAGCTGCCACAGAGTTGAGTGCCTGTGTTGTCCTGTCCAGTGTGTGTGCTGTCAGACTCCAGCTAAAACCTCATGTCTAACACCTGAACTTAGTCCAGACTTTGGACAGGATCTCCAATGACACCTCATATTTAATATGATTCACAGTGCGTACTTATGGGCAATAATTTATTCAAGTATTAATTTTACTTGTGAATAGTTCCTTGTGGCTTCAGCTCAGACGTTACAGAGAAACAGCAATGAAAAACAGAAACATGAGTACACCATTTTCACTGACTGAATAAATCAGTGACATAAAAAAGGTAAAAGGAGAGGAAGACATACTCAAAGTCAGAGTCAAATATATATTGTTCCTGTCTGAAAGTTGGAAACTTTCACTAACATTACTGGAAAGGTGTCACTTCATACTAAACATCCTATGTTATTCTGGTCTTTAGTGAGTCTTTGGTACAAAGTTATCATCACAAGTTAAATTAAAGTCAGTAGTAAATTAAAGTAAGTATCAGTAACCAATACAAACTAATAATACAGTTATTTATAAATGACCTTTTATGCGTTGTCAGTTTCCATACTTTGATCTAAATTATTTAGATTTTCCTCTATTTTTCAACATAACAGTTATAATCTGTGTTTTTATTGCGAGTCATTCAGTCCCTGTGCTACAAATGTCACTGCTGCAGAAGACATTGCACTGGTGTTGTGGTTTCTCTCAGCAGTGCTGAAACACGTCCAAGCATCCGGGCGGTCCAAAGATGCTTTGTCAGATCAAACTCAATCAGTGAATTCCTTTACAGGACCCACCACATTTCTAAACAGACCCGGGGCCAGTGCGCTCTCCGCTGGCTGCACAAAGCCAAAAACACGCACAACGCGACTGAGAGATACGGGAACAAACCCTCACTATCTCACTCACTCGCTCGCTCCCTCACGAAGTTTTTTTGACAACAACGCAAAAATAATAACGAGAGTCTGGATAACACGCTGCCAAATGTGAAAATTGTTGTTAAGCTGTTATCACTTCATTCCTGGAGGTTCCAGAAAATGTCACGCGCTCAGACTTCTCGTTTTGTTTTGTTTTTTTAAAGATATAAAGTATACGCATTGTCTTGTCTATGTCACCATCCGATGACAATTTTATTTTATTTCTAAGAAAATATACACATTTAAACTAATCTGCTCCTGATCCCTGTTGAAGCTCTGGTGGTCCCCGGACCCCGCTGGAGATCCGCTGCCTCAGTCTAACCCAACATTCCCACACGCGCCCTCAACTCACGATTAGATAACGGCTAAATCAAAAGCCGCCTCTGACCGATTTTCATTCACATTTTCCCACCCGACTGAATGAAAGCTTCCTTCATAGTAAACCCCATGCTATAAAAACTTGCGAGCGTCGTTTCTTCACCTTTGAGATCTGTTTAAGTGCGAAAGCAGCGTGGCAGTAGCTGGGTCTCCGGAGTAGGTCTGGGTTCGCAGGCGGCTGAGAGCGCGTATAACTCGGGGGTAAATCTCCAAAGACGCCAGCCCCTGGGACCCCGCGATCCGAGGCCATAGTCCAAAGAGGGTGAACGGGGCGCAAAGCGAAGCGACAGAGAAACGTTGCGAGTTCAGAAAAAGCGACAATAATCCGACATAGACGGGGAGCGCATCCAGCACCGCCGGCGACAAGTTAGAAGAACGTTTTCTAGTCTTCCTTGGAGCCAAATAAGTCTCGAAACTCCATCCCAACATTATGCGCCGAAATCCGTATAGATCCTTCAGTCTTCATTCGTCCCGACAGTTTATGAAACGACGTCTCAGCGAGGAGTTGTAGTAGTAGTAGTAGTAGTAGTAGTAGTAGTAGTAGTAGTAGTAGCCTATGTCTGAGCCGTCCGTGTCAAGTCTAACTCCGATCCCGTAGCGGTAACATTTGGAGAAGTTCGCCTCTCGGCAAATCCTGAAAAGGGAGGTTTGATGGAAAAGTGCTCCGGCTCCCATTGGCCAAGGAAGAGGCAAATTACTTTGCAAACATCGCCTATTATTAGCTGCTAAGCAACAGCTCACCAAAGTGGAGAGAGAGGGGGACCACCCAGGCTGCTGCTGCCTGGGCTGGAGGGGAGGGAAGGGGAGGAGGAGGAGGGGTGAGGAGGAGGAGGTGGTGGTGGAGGACGTTGAGGAGGGGAGGGAGTGTGGAGAAGGGGGGAGGGAGGGAGAGAGGAACTCTTTCAATAAACTCTGCACAGGCGCGCACGCACTTTTACGCGCGCACACGCTCAGCGCGCACAGCTTGCTGCCTGCCTGCCTCACTCTCTCGCTCTCTGAACATTATTCTCCAGTGGCTTGGCCCTCCAGTTTGTTAAGAAGCACTCGCACATGCCATCTATTGATATGAACAGCTACAGACACGCACACGGTCACTAATTCATCATCACAGTCTAATCAGTTGTAAAAAAAAAAAAAATGAAATGCGATAATTAAGGATAATTAAGTTTTTTTAGTTAAAAATATAAACACAAATTATTTTTTCTAAATGACAGATCTTTCACCACATTTCACTTCAAGGCATCTCAAGGTTGTTGTGGATTTGAAAACCCAAAAGACAAATGTTTTGCTGTGACTGCAGTTTGTTACAGGCAGTGCTGAGGAGAGGTGTGTGTGTGTGTGTGTGTGTAGGGTTTTTTAACACCAACAGCTGTAACCTCACCTCTTAAGGCAAAAAAGTTTCTAAAAGTAGCTTTGCAGGTTTTCTTACAAATATATATATAAAAAATAATCTTGTGCTCCCTGTAAAATTACCATCAAAAAGATCATAGGAATGATCTCAACAATATGCTTTTTTTCATCAACACCTTAAAGCTCCCCCTTGCTTCAGAGAGACGCCCTTATCTCTGTGGAGACTTTTGGAAAGTTTCCATGTCTCGCCATGCATGATTTCATGAGTTCAGAGAGCAGTTCACCTAAGAACTACGCCTGGAAAAAAAGACAGGAGGAGAGAAGGAAAGAGAAATGGAAAGGAAAGAAAGAAAGAAAGAAAGAAAGAAAGAAAGAAAGAAAGAAAGAAAGAAAGAAAGAAAGAAAAAAGAAAGAAAGTGGCGTCTCAGATTGTTTTCTAATCTCTAAAATAAAAGAAGAAGTAGAGGAAGGTGGTTAGGGGTGTCTTGGTGGTTTGCTAATGTAAGCCTCGCGTTGGCCCCACTCATGACAGTATGGGGGTGAAGAACAAACACTTTACCAGATTACACGGTCATTCCCTGCCTAAACAGCAACCTGTGCTGCAGTGTGGAACATTTGTCAGGTGGCTGGTGCCAAGCTGAAGGACTCTGAGTGACTGTAAAACAATTTGAAGAAGAAGTAAAGTAATTTGAATATAGGTGTTGGTGCTATAGGCTCGCTCTGTCTGTGACAGCTGCAGAAGGAGCAGCTTCAATCAGTGTCACATCTTACTGCTGAGCTGTTACGTCCATCATCACTGTTTACATGACATGGAGACAAAGACAATCAGCAACAATCAGTTTTCAATTTGTTAGCTTCTCATTCATTGCCCATCCACTGATCTACTCAGAAGATCACAGAAACACCCACATTTATACTTCCTAGCCCATTTGTCCAGATGGAGGCAACCATTCGCCATGTTTCTAAGATGGCACTGGCAGGTCTGGGACTTGGCATTGTTT